>JAQPPZ010016884.1:20000000-24800000 GCA_028583015.1 Wollemia nobilis | reverse complement strand
GGGTACACCCCGAGAAAACACACATGCATCATAATTACTAAAAATAAATAGACACGAATCCCTTCCTTGAGACAATGGAGAAAAAAAAGCTGCAGACACACATAGCAGAGTACTAAAAAAAACTCCCACAAGCTCTGTATTGACAGTTACTCTTAATAATTCTTTGGTAATTGCTTTCTTTTGTATATGACATGCTTTGGTACCACATACTATCTTGGCCAATAAACCTTGGATAAGTGAACCTGATGGCTAGATTTATGGTGGTGGCTATCTGGTGGTCCATGTGGCTTTGGTTCGAAGTCTTATATTGTCATTTCTTTCATTCCCTGTGATTATCAACCAACCTCAAATTACTAAGATGACTAGGAGCCATATTATCTGACATGTGACTATCCCCATTAGTCTTTGTGGTATTTCCAAACAACATCCATGAAGACTGACAACTCAGATAATTTTTATTGTGAGTCCAATTCAAAAAAGATACGGGAATACTCCCAGCCTTCGAAATTATAGTGCCTTCCCTGTTGGTAAATTAGACTATCATTCTTGGAATTCTTGTTGAATAAGCTCCTCTACTTCACTTGGGACATCGTGTTCCCATTTGAAAAGTTCGTCACCATCGACACCCAAATTGGCCAGCTTATCAGCAATTTTGTTAGCTTCTCGAAAGACATGTTGGGCTTTTCTATCCTGTCTTCCTTGGAAAAGGATCCTAGCCTCTTCAACAATTGTTTTAATCCTCCAAGGAGGTGTTTTACAATTATTGAGGATATTTATAACATGCATAGAGTCTCCTTCTATGATAAAATTGCCTTCTAAGTCTTGAGTCATTTGAAGGCCTCTCCACATAGCTCTAGCTTTAGCTTCGTTGTTCGTCCTTGTTCCCAAATATTAGGAAAACACAAGCATCATATTCCCATTATTATCTCACACAATGCCACTAGCACCTAATCTGCCAGAATTGTCCTTAGCTGCTCCATGAAAATTAAGCTTAAACCAACCCGTAGGCGGTGGAGACCACTTAACATTGGCTCTGAGGTTGACTACCCTAGGCACAAACTCATCTAACAATATTAAGCTTAAATGTTGAGCAATCGTGGTCTCCTGTAGAAAGCTTACAACTATTAAAAGGGAGAAGGTTCACATTCTCATTAGAAAAGGATAGGATCCTAGCAATGATAGTTTGATGATCATGGATAGACTCATTAAAGACTCTATGGTTCCTTTCTAACCACACCTGCCAAATATAGTGATTGAGACAAATTTTCTACATGTATCTAATTCTTTGGATTTAAAAGGGGTAATGCCACTGGATGAAAAAATCAAGTACGATGGTTGGTTTAACCCATGAAATATTGAAGGCCTAAAAAACCCCACTTAGGACAGTCAAGGAAAAAGGGCACTCAAGGAAAATGTGATAAATGGTCTCCCAATTAGCCCTACACAGATAACAATGATTAGTGATACAAATACCTTTATGCATCATATTATCAATGGTTAGAATTCTTCCTTGGATAACCAGCCATGAAAAGACTGCAATTTTTGGAATTAAATTTTTTATCCAAACTAAGTCCTTTTGGAGGACAAAATCCTCGTCATCAAGTAGAAGCTTGTAAGCTGATTTAACAGTGAACTGCCCATTTTCCATAGGATCCCAAGTCACTTGATCTTCCTTGGGTCTCATGGGGATAAAATTTTTCTCGAGAATGTTACAAAGATCATTTGATTTCGCTTGAAATCCTTGAATTCTTATTTGTTTCCACTTCATTCTACCTCTGTCCTCAACCATATAATCGGAGACTTTTCTGCTAATGAGTTCTTATGTGATATCTCTGATTCAAGATAAGTTAGGATATTTTGTTAGTGGTTCATCCTTAGCCCACCTATCATTCCAGCAATTTATCCTCTCACCATTGCCTAAAACCCATCTTAAACCTTTTTTGATGATTTCTTTATATTAATAATTGCTTTCCAAAAAGCAGAACCTCTGATTGGAACTGAGTCACTTAGAAATTCCATATTTTAAAGATACTTTAGTTTGATGATAGCTGTATATTCATTTTCTTCACCATAAATTAGATGCAATGCTTTCTTAGCTAGTAAAGCTAAATTTATACGAGCAATTCTCCTCATACCTAAGCCCCCATTTTCCCTGGGTCTGCACACTTTGGTCCATAAAAATTCTTTTTGGAGTTTCTCAATTTTCTGGAAAACCTTCATAGGGGCTTTGAAAACCGAGAGGAAATAGATTGGAATGCTATGAAGAGAGGCCTTAGTGAGGGTTAGCTTTCCTACTTGAGATAGAAGATGACATTTCCATCCAGCAAGTGTTTTTTGAATTCTTTCAATAACCCTGTCCCACATTGACTCTCTCGGAGAACCAATGAAAAGAGGGAGACCAAGATATGAAGTGGGGAGGTTTGCTATATCACACCCTAAAATTTTTGCAATCCTTCCTTGCCTTTGAATGGGGGTGTTCAAGAAATATAAATTTCTTTTACTGAAATTAACTTTTTGACTAGCAGCGTCCTCGTAGAGTTGCAGGATGTATTTAATTATTTTGGCCTCAACCACCGATGCCTTAGTCAATATAAGGGTATCATCAACAAAATTGTTGGTGAGAAACAACCCTAGTGAGAGATGTTGCATTGATTCCCGATATTATCCTTGAACTAAAAGCATTTTTGATGGTTTTGCCTAAAGATTCTACCATAATGATGAATAACATGGGGCTGATAGGGTCCCCCTGCCAAATTCCTCTGTGACTTTGAAAGTAACCAACAGTTGTTCCATTAACTAGAATCGAGAACCATGCTTTAGAAATACATTATTTGATCAAATTAACCCATTGGTGGTGAAAACCAAACTTAAGGAGGACAACAATCAAAAAGTCCCAATTTATCCTGTCAAATGCTTTGTTCATATCAATCTTGAGGGCAAAAACAAATTTGTTAGTCTTATGAGCAAAGTGCAGAGCTTCATGAACTATGATAACTCCATCTAAGATTGAACTACCCTGGATAGAGCTTCCCTGGCATGGATCTATGATGCAGGGTAGAATATCTCTCATTATATTTGTAATGGATTTAGTTAAGATCTTGTAAGAAACATTGCATAGATTGATTGGCCTGAAGTCAACCATAGATTCAGGGGTTTGCTTCTTAGGAATTAGAGAAATAAAAGTAGAGTTGATACCTTTTGGGATATTATTTCTTGATTGGAATTCTCTAACAGCAAAAATTACATCCTCACTTACGATGTCCCAAAAAGCTTGATAGAAATGAGGAGGAAAGCCGTCGGGTCTTGGGGCTTTGTTTGGCTCCATGCTAAACAAGGCTTCCTTAATTTCCTCATCAAAAAATGGAGCTAGAATATTAAGGTTTATATCCTCATTTATTATGCTAGGAATGGATTTCAAGAGAATATCTTTGGCCTCCTCATTGCACTACGATTCCTAACCAAGGATAGAATTAAAATAAGTTACTGCCTCCTTGATTTTTGTTAAGTCTTGACTAATAGAACCATCTGCTTTTTTTTTTTTTGATCTTGTTATTGCTTCTGTTTCTAAGCATGGTGACGTGAAAAAAATTGGAATTTGAATCTCCATATTTCAACCAAAGAGCCCTTGATTTTTGCCTCCAATAGATTTCCTCACAGGACAAAATGTTATGAAACTTTGCTAGTTTTGTCCGTTCCTCCTACCTAGTAGTTTCATCAGCATTACCATGTTGGATCCTCTGATCAATTATCTTAAAAATTTCAACAACCTATTTTTTATTTTCAAAGAGGTTCCCAAAGACCTCTTTTTTCCAAGTTTGAAGCTTTTCCTTAACAAAATTTAATTTTCTAGCAAGTTTAAAAGTTGCACTATCCCTGATAGGTTGTTGCCACCACTGACTTAAGTTATATCTGAAACTGGAATGTTTGATCCACATAGATTGAAATCTAAAATGTTTCTTGAAGGATAGAGAGTTAGGGATCTCCAACAAAATGGGATTATGATTAAAGGTAATTTTAGGAAGGGCTTGTAGGGTAGAATCAATGTAGCCTCCTTTGATAGAAAAAACCTATCAAGCCTTTTTTGAATGAGATGACACCCTATCCGTCAATTTCTCTAGGTATAATTCACTCCTCTAAGTTTTACATCCATCAACATGTTGGAGTTCACAAATTCATTGAACTCATCCATGCTCCTGATAGGTGGTCCATTTCCACCCATTTTGTCTAAAGGGTAAAGAGGAGTGTTAAAATCCCCAACCAGAATCTAGGGGACATTATGAAAGATTTCACTCAGATTGCCTAAGTACTCCCAAAGTAGAGCTCTCCCTTGAATTGAAGTCGGGGCATAAATATTTGAAAGGATCCACGACCTGTTGCTATTTATTTCCTTAAATAAAATACTAAGAACCCTATCATATTTCTAAATAATGGTGCCTTCTACTATCCAGGGATCCCACAAAGTCATAAGGCCTCCAGATGCTCCTCTGGATGATTTGTAAATCATCTCCCCTTGATTCTAGATTTTTTTTGCTATTTTTTTAACTGAATCTTATCAGTTTTTGTTTCTTGCAACATGATAATAGTTGGATTCACTTGATTTCTTATTGCACTGACTTCCCTGTGTTTGGGCAGGCCATTGAGGCCTCTCACGTTCCATGAGAGGAAATTAATTTAGATTGTTTGGGATTTCTTCCTCTCCCCCTCCCTTGAGGAGGTTTTCCTAATTTTTTGTCTTTAGAACCCGAAATAACCTATTGAAACAAGGTTCTCTATTTTCCATTGGCAATATCATTATCAGTTTTAATTTTTTGATGCTTAGCATTTGATATTCTCCCTCTTATTTTTTCACTACCAAAATATATAGGAGACTTCATAGTGCTCCTGGTTTATTTAGGACTAAACTAAGGGGAGGTAATTTTTTGCAGAACCGGACTGCCATATTCCTCAGTCTGAAGAGTTTCACATATCTCCACCCCTACATCCAAATATTCTCCTTTTTTCTTATATTCCCTTAGTCTACGATACGACCCCTTAGTAGGATTCACTTGGCTCCTAGTATGATGTTAGGGAGATGAGATTTTTTATTTTTGAATGCCTCAACTTTCTTCCTAAGTTCTTCAACATTAGGGTTTGGATTTGGGATGCCCATTGGGCTTGACATATTTCTAGCATTGGGGTTTAAGGATCCTGACTTGGATGTGGATTCTAGAGATCATGCATTAGGTTTTGGATTTGTGATGCCCATAGGGCTTACATCAATTTCAGCATTAGGGTTTGAGGATCCTGACTTGGATGGGGATTTGAGAGAGTCAAAAAGGTTAGCCTGAAGGTGTTGGGATTCCATATCTTCTGATAATCCTCCTACTCCCATATTGGATAGAATTGAAAATTTATTTTAAACTAGAGTATTGGAACTTACCTGAGTATTTTGGTTGCCAACAACCAGTTATTTTCCTTTGTCTTGTTGGGACCCTGCACCCTCTCTTTTCTTTTTTTGGTAGACATAGTTTTCCTAATTGAAATCACCTCTACCAGGGAAACTCCTCAAATTTCCTCTGTCTAGCATTCCCTACTTCTACTTTTCTCTATTCATTGCTAGGTTAGGGCACTGATTGCATAGATGTCCTTGATTTTTACATTCTACACAAAATTCTAGTCTAATCTCGTATTCTATCGACTGTTTTCTATAGTATTCTCCATACTAGAGCTCCACAAACCTTGGCAATTCATTATTAAAATTAGCATTTATGTAGATTCGTGCATGATTAATCCTTGTCCTGGCCAAGGTCACATGGTCAATGGAAATCAGGTCCCCTATAGTTTTGGCTATGCCCTGCAGCCAATATTCATTGAAGAACTAGGTAGGTAGACTCGGGAGACAAACCCAAATAGGGGCAATGTTAATATTTTGATTTTTAGGGTTAAAATCTTCACCCATCGTATGAGAAAAAGGCTCCTTTTGCATAGAAACCAAGGACATCCTATTAAAATGTGGTTAGCATCCTCTATATTGTTAAAACAAATAATGAAGAACCCTCAATTTAGAGCTACCAAATCCAAGCTGTCTACCAATCACAATTTACCCATCGCCCAAGCCCTGATAGTCTCCATGTCCGGCCTACCTCCCAAAAAATTGCCTACCAGGGAGAATTCTTCCATTAAAATAAAAGGGCTCATGGAACTTGTCGGGGCTAAAATTTTATTATTTACTAGAACTAGGGGCGAAAGAGAGAGAACCTCCTTTATTTTTCCTCTAAGAGTCTCAAAAAAATATAGCCACTTCTTGGGCCCCGTATTGTCCTTCGTATATTTTTTATCGGGGTCTTTCTGAGGAGGGTCGGGCCCCCGTGTGATGCCCGCCTCCAAATATGCCTCAACCTGACCGCATTTCTCTAGATCCTCTCTTAATCCATGCTTGGGGTCCCCACCCACCCCTTTCGTACCTACTCTACCTCGACCACATTGGCTAATATTCCAAAAAATTCATACCCTCACTCCCCCCGCACCCGCTAAACCTCAACTCACTCATTCCTCTTACTGAAGTAGAACGAAAGAAAAAAAATAATAGTAATTTTTTTTACCATCTCATTTTCCTTTGCATTTATTATTTCAACCTTGAAGACAAAATTCAACCTTTTCACCTTTGACATCAATGACAATAAATGACATAAAACCTTTGACATCAATGACAACACTATACTCAAAATTTCCAACATAAATGACCAAAATCATTCATGTAATAACATGAAAAATACTTACAATAAAATTGCTCAAAATCTATATACAAGCTTCAATATAAATGCTTGCTATGGTGATTGTTTACAGATTATTTTCCCAATACATTTTATGGAGCTTTATCTCCATAATATAGACATAGAAAGATGACTCTTCAATACTTGACTATTGCACTCCTCACGTATATGAGTTGCAACCTTTCATATTATTTACATAATACAAGACTCTCATGTTCTTTGGATTCTCATCTTGCCACTTGTATACAAGACTCTTCACTCTCTACTTACATGCACACTTAATTCCATGATACTTACTCTTCTACATGCACTCCTAATACACAACACTTGTGCATATCCTCACATTACATATTTACACACTTACATAGATGACACTTTTGTACTTTCTCTCATTATACACTTACCCACTAACATACATGACACTTGTGCATATCCTGGAAATTACACTCTTACATTACACTTGTACATATCCTACACATAGACACTTACATAAAGAGGAAATATAAATCACTCTCCTAAACTATAAACTCAAATCCTAATCTATTACATATCTTCATTTGTATCATAAGATACCATAGGGGTACATTTGCATGTACTAAATAATGTAAAATTCTCCAATAAACACTAAGTAAAAGCAATTATGGTACTATCATGATTCAATGGTGATTTTTCCACATGGCCTTTATTTATTTTATTTTTTCATCTCTATCATTTTTTGACTATCTAAATAGGGACCTAAATGCTATTTAAGAAAATCTAACTATCCTTTGCCAACTCAAGTAGACCCCTCTACTACTAATTATATGTTTTTTTTTTGTTTTATAGATTAAGTGATAGTGTTGATGGTGATTTTGCAAGATGGTGGTGCTTTTTCCTTTATGGAAATGAATAGGTTTTTTTACACCTAATCTCTATCATTTAAGCATTTAGCATTTAAATTATATTTTTAATCTACTTAAACTAGGTTTTGTTTTATATTTATTGAAAAAAATAAAAAATAAAGGAATAACTAGTTAGTCTTAATCATATATTGGATTAATATTAATATTTAAGCTTTAGTATTTAATCAAAATTGTACATAGCTACATATTAATCTTTGTTTGCTATACCTTCTCATGCATCTATCTGTTAAGAGAAAATTGTTATATCTTTTCTCATAAAAATTAAAAGAGCATTTAGTTTAGGCCTTGATCAATGCATTTATATGTGTATTAGGTCTAGATTAAGGTTAAAATTATACAAATAAGTATCTTGGAAGAAATGCAGTTTTTCTTCAAGTAATCCAACAAAACTAGACTTTAAGCAAACAAACTTTCCCTAATCTTGAAGTGTGAAGAGGAGAGAGTGTAAAAGCATTGTGAGGAGGACCTTTGCAATATATTTTACCTTTTCCCCTCCCACACTATCAAAATACCATAGATAAAATATGTAAATGACTTTTGATAGAGTTTGACTACTATAAAAAACTATGATCAAATGGTCATCACAAGTGATGGTTTAATAGGAAGCAATGCCTCCTTGGGGGAAGAATTACATTTAAGATGACAATATTGGTGATGGTAAGAATTTTAAAATAGATCAAGAAGCCATTAATGGAAGACAAGAATAAATATTCTTGTAATTTTGATTTCTATAGGAGCTATAGATAAAAATTTAGGAAATTTGGTTCATTAGTGGTAGGTGGCTTAAGAGGGACAAAAATATCATTTCTTTTATTTTGGTACATGATAGTCAAAATCACCTTGTGGTAGAAGCATTGTTGGTTCTTTCACACTAGCAATTTATCTCATGATTGTTAAAGGATAAACTTGGGTAGGAGAGATCAAAATCTAAAAAAATTGGCAAAAGCACCACTAGGTCATGAAAGCACTATTGGTACTATCACTCATGCCTCAACGCAATTTTTTTTTTTTTTTATGGAAAACATCCTATGCCTCGATGCTATCATTCTTAGAGAAATTAATGATCTATATTTAGTCTCATTGGAATTTAATTCAATTTAGGTCATTAAAAGGTTTATTGGTAAATGGATTAGCAAGCTTAGATATTAGCCATGTGAATAAAATTACGTGTCTACAATTGTCATACCAACCCACGAGAGTTACATGCCTTCTACATGAAGGTAAATGATGATTTTGACCTAGAATTTAAAATGAACCATAAAAATGAGGAACATAGAAAACTAGGGTACATTGATCAAAAATCTTAATATGACAAAGACTGAGGTATGAAATATTCATGATAAAAAAGACATACCAAGAGTGAAAAGAGGACCAATGTGACTAGTGAAGCAACGATAAGTTCCTTAACCTATTAGATACTTAAGAAGAAATTAGTGCCTAAATTTATTATCTTTTTTATACCAACAACTTTGGGAGTGGTCAATTTCGTGGTAAGACAAACAACTTGTTGGTCAAATATCTGCCTAATCAATAAACATTGTGTTTATTGACCCTAGGCAACATTGAAAGGCCGGAGGAAAGAGATGTCCTTCATGCCAATCTCCAGAGAGGGCTGGTTCCCGAACTAATTCTAAAATTGGTAAAAGACTAAGGATGCAGGAAAGAAATTGGAAATAACGGAAAGAGATGGGAAATATGGCCACAGGCCAAAGTGCAGAATTGGTGTTAGACTAACTAGCAGGAAAAAACCCAAGCACAAATTAGCATTCATGAAAGGAAACAAAATAGAACAAGCTCACAATATTGCCATAATAACTATCAAAATGGTACTCCAGCATTCGCTTTCTCCTTAGCAACTTTAAATCCAATGACAGAATTTAAATTCAACAACAAATTAGATAGGCAAATGGAAATAGAAGCACACTACGTAGAAAATAATTATACACAAGATCACTCACAAATTCAGAAGTCTGATGCCTTCTATTAACGTAGAGAGCTTAAGGGAATCTCTCGCAAAATGTCTAACCCCCTTTTACAATGAAATTTACCTAGTATTTATAGAGGTTTTCGCCTCTTTCATTTAATACATAGGAGCGAAGAATGTCTGAGAATCAAAGACAAAATCAGCAAAATCCTCCTTGAGTTCCTGGAAAATCCATTCGCCAGGGGAACAAATTCCTGAAAATTCGAACTTCGGATGGAGGTGCGCCTGTTAGGAGAAAATATTAAATTCTTCGGATCACCTCTGATACATTGGAAATCATGAAGGCTCATTTCCCTTCACCTTCCTCTTCGTGATCCACAAAATGGAGTAACTGAGAGTGCCCTTCATTTAATGCCAAATTCAACATCTTGACCAAAGTTCCATTCGTTCGATTTATCTTCGCCCAACATTAGCTTCACCCCTTCAGACGCGCATGATCTTGATACAAACAGGTTCACCCAATTCAAGGGCGAATGACACGTTCACCCCTAAGGGAAGGTGAACGTGATTCTCCACCATCACTAGGTGGTTCGCCCATAGGAGAGGTGAACGGTGTGTTCGCCCCTCGACTAGGGCGAACATAATTTGATTCGGGTGTGCACACTAAGTGGTTCACCCATAGGAGAGGCGAACGGTGTGTTCACCCCTCAACTAGGGTGAACATAATTTGATTTGAGTGCATGACCCCTCTAGGCGATGCCAAGGCACGTTCACCCCTAGAAAGGGTGAATGACCCATTCGCCCCTAAGGAAGGGCGAACACAATTTGTCACTTTTTAATTTTTTTCCATTCTGCTTTCAAAAATGATTCACCCTTAGAAAGGGCACAAGGGACATTCGCCCCTAAGGAAGGGCGAACGTCAATGCACAAAATTTTCTGGCGATTTCACTCAAGCTTTTTTATGAAACTCATTCTCTCCATTTTTTGGACCTTGAAGGACATCTCTCCATTAATACATTTAAATGCATTGGATTTCAGAAAATTATTTCAACTTATTACAACTATCCAAAAATAAAAGAGACAAATATATTATTGCTTTATACAAAATTTTCAATGAATCAAAATGGCCAACATTTCTTGGTGACTCATAGGGTATCCAACTCGCATGGATGCAAGCGATCCCAGGCCTTTATCCATTGGGTGCAGAGTTCTTTTTTCCAGCTGCTGCTACCTTCTTCGTTGTGGAAGCTTTCTTCTTGGATGCCTGCTACGCACGTTCTGCTTCTTCCTGTTCTACCATGGCTGCAACATGAAGTACTTCCGCACGTTCTGCCTCTTCTGCTACCTTTGCCACTGCTTCATGATCCACCGTTGCTTGCTCTTCTTGCTCTATGATAACCTCTAAAAGGGCCTCATAGGTGCGAACAACCTCATGCCAAGCTTCAGTATTAAATAAGCAAGGAACGCTGAGAGATTCATAAACGAAGCAAATATTTTGCACATCCATCAAGTTGAGGTGCTTCGAACGCTGGGCTAATTCATAAAGAGACAGCTCCAAACGTGTATACTTTTCAATCAGAGGCAACACTTGCACTTCAGTAAGGGGATCAGTCAAGGCGTTAATGTCCGTAGTATCTTCAATAAATGCACTCCAGAGCTCTTGCAATTGCTCCATCGAAAGAGGTTCACCCCATTCATCCAGGAAGGTAGTGAAACCCAGTCGGTCGATAGTCTCAAAATGAGACATCAAAATAGTATGCTCTCGCTCAATAGTATTGAGGATATCCCGCCCTTCATTTACAAGGTCCATGCACTAAAAATAGCTCCGTAGGGTTACGCGCACTCGGGACCAAGCATAATCCATCTCACTAAGAGGGTGAATGTTTAGAGACGTATTCAACAATGCTTGTATCTTCACAGCTATCTCCATATAGGGCAAAAGCAACTCCTCCACTAAATCAATCATTTGTTGCCCAAGATGGATTTGTATCCCTGCTTCCCATAAGTACTGCAACACCTTGACGGCTTGTGCGACCAACTTGGTAGAATTTCAGATGGAGCGAAGGCGAATATCTCTTACACTATCATGCAAAAATCCTACAACAGGTACGACCTTGGCTTCCAGTTGCTTCTTGAGTTCTTCGACCTACTGCTGAATATTATGCATTTCAATTCTAGCAGCATCACGCTCCTTCAAGTGCACCAGGACTTGATTGCATAGATATTCATTTTCGATGGCTATCTTTTCTTCTGTCACCCTGCTCTTGGCCAAGGCACTTTCAAGCTCCAACACCTTATTTTGCACTTCAAAATATTTCTCTTTATAATGCTCCCCGTGCAAATACAATGAACTCATATCAACTTGCATATTACCCATTTTTTCAATGGGATTAATCCACGTCAGATCTTCAGTGATAGTCTCAAAAACATAATCTTCAGGCTGCAACTCACCTTGAGGTTTCTGAACCAGTGGAGTGAATGTTGTCATATGAGCCTCCTTGGCAATTGGATCAAAAGCCACCTTCTTGATTGGACGTGCCAGCGCCAAAGCCTCCTTTCATCGCATACTCTTCAACCATTGGGAAGAGCTCAGATGCACCCAATTTAATTTTTCAATGTCTGGCTACTTGCGGGCTACCTGCACATCTAGGACAGTCTGCAGCTCCAAAAATGGTGTAAATGGAACAAAAAATTCTGGGCGACCAGGCCCAGTGGACACGGATGACACAGATTGCAATGAAGGAATGGACACGAGAATGGTGGAAGGAAGAGAAAGGGCGGAGGGAGTGGAAGACATAGGTGCGGCTATAGTTATACTAATTTTAGATGGAACTTGGGTACTAACAACCATAATAATGGAGGAAGTGATGACTGAGGGAAGGGGACGGAAAAAAGGATTTGCCCCCGATGCATACGAACTAAAAGAAATGGAAGACAAAGGAGCGGGAATGAAAGAAGGAGCAACAACGATTTTAGAAATGGAAGAAGTTGAAGCGAAAGAAGAAACCATAGAAAATGAAATGGAAGGACTACCAAAAGGTGGAGAGATAGAAAGTGGAGGAGACAAAAATGTAACAGATGGGACCGAAGAAGAAATCGTTGTGTGCTCGATGAGAGAGAGAAGAAGAGGGAAAATATGACGTACCTTGGGGTACGGGTGCCACTTGTTTCATAGATGGGGGAGGTTGCACAACTGCCTCCTCTTCTTGATTTACCTTCGGTTCACCAACATTTAGGGTTGTCCCCTCATTCAGAATCTCAACATGAGAATCTTCAAAAAGCTGCTCTTCCTCTTCCTACTGTGCCATTGGAAATATTTGTGCTACATAAGTAGGAAGTTCAACATTGGGTGAAGGCTTTGCTACCGAAATAGAGGTGACTGTAGAACTTGGCATGGTAGAAATCATAGTACCCGAGGACATGGGTGCTATAATAGTGGAAGTAGTAGCTACGCCAGTGCGAGGTCGTTTAGCTACTTTAGGAAATGGAGGTGCCATCGGTTGTTTCTACTGTTTGGGCATGGGAACCTCCTCCTAAGGGTGCTTCATCCTTTGTGATCACCTTTTGAAGACATATTATTTTTCTTCTTCTTCTTCTTCTTCTTCTTCGGCATCATCCTCAACTGTAGGATTTTCCTCTTCAGGTTTGCTTTCACCACTTTTGGACTGCTAAAAACTTTGTGGTAAAATAGTGGCAAAAGCAACGGGCTGATAAGATTTCACAAACTTATCATAAACTTCAGAAAATTGGGTATCAAGCTTCATCCCATAAGCATTATACGGCTTCCTCCTATGAACGCGCATCATCCACCAATTCATAATTTTCTCCTCCGTCCAATCAGGATTCGCTTCTTGGATAGTTGTGAACAAACCCAGAGGAGGAATATGTGTTGCATTCTTTTTTGGATTATACTCTGCTTCCTACTCATAGTAATCATGCCATGGAGGAAGGGAGGACATCTTATCTATATGCCAGTTCATGTCTGGCCCATCAAAATTGTTTCACCGCCTCTAAATATCCGGGTGCGGGCAACAATGAAAGGACTTCGCCTTAATAAATTCCAAAAACTTTCCGAGTGGGTCATAGCGCCAATGCTGCGGTAACTCAATTAAACCCAGGTCTTGAAGCGCCACCATCAGCAGGCAATTTTTCCCAACCTGATTCACTTCTATACTTCCAAACTTGAAGGGCATAGTACAAGTTGTCTTCTTTCCTCGTCCAGAGCCATATATATCATTGATATAATCCATATGGTGCACAACTTCCATTGCAAAAATGTGCATAGTAGCAAAATAAGGCAACAAAAATGGTTTACCTGTATATCCAAAAATTTGAACTACCACGCCCTGAGTGAGCAAAAATATGTCACCCTCTTGCTTCGAAACAACTACATCTCTCAAGTCGCGAGGCACTCGGTCGCAACTGCCACAAAGCAATTCAATGGCAGGGCCCAAAAACCAGCTATTAAAGCTGTAGATGGACTCTTTCTTTGTTAACACTTGAGTCCACTTATAAACCGGTAGAGGCTCATTATTTTTCATCCATCTGCGTAACAACGATAAAAGAAAAATGTCATTGCATCTGAAAAAAGAAGAACCATACTAGCAACGAAGTATACCGAAATGATCTAGATTTCCCTTCCTGCAATCTCTGTAACTATGAATTGATTCTCCATGAAATAAATTCGGCCCAATCAAAATAAATCGGATTTCCACCCTACCTCATAGCAGCGGGTGAATAAAACTCCACCTTGGAAATACATTGAGCCATAGCTGCTTGCCATTTATGCACCATTTCATCTGAGGGTAACCCAACAATCCAGGCAAGCATGGAATAGATGTCCTGGCACTTGAATTCTGAAAGAAGTTTAGGCAAACTTGGTAGCTGCCCCATCTGTGGATATTTGACAAGCTGAGTTTCCATGAATTATCTCATTGTAACTGTGGAGACATACCTATCCTCTTGTTCATCCGTATGGATATTTTTGTTTACTGCATAATTCGGCATGCCTACCCCATAGGTGAAAGCCTCTTGGATCTCATTCGGTGTAATCATGAATAGAATCTCTTGTCTGGCATTTCGGATGGCCCTAGTAGAGGAGTCATAAAATTGTGCAATTAACTGAATAAGCTTACGGATGCATAGGTGAACAAAGATACCATGAAAGCTATGAATTGTGAGGTATTGTGAGCCAACTATTGTAGGAAACTCCCTGATTTACTATGGCTTTGACCTCTTCCCTCAACTGGTCAACTCCTTTATGCGTGATCAAACAATCACCAATCTCAGCCATATTATCTTCGTAAGGGTCCAGGCCAACATAATCATTTTGCCGAGATTTCTTGGCCCTTGAACTTCTTTCTCTTTTCTTAGCGGGCTTCGCTTCTGTGACCTCCTATGCCTCTACTAGTTCTTTGTTGCATCTGCCCATTTTTCCAAACAAAAAACTATGACTCTTCTGCAATTCCCTACTCCAAAATCTCAAAAATTCTTCTACACTTCAAAGCATAGGATACAGAGAAGCAAAAGATTTTAAAAAATCAGGGAGAAAAAACAAAATTAGCCTTTTACCTCCCAGGATTTATAGAGTCGCTACCAACTACTGTAGTAATTATAGAATTAAATGCAGGCGTGCCTTCGGGGAGAAATATTCTTCGAAAACTGCTCAAATGTCCTTTCCAAGGCACAAAAATCTTCTTTTCTGGTTCACCATCGGATCCTCCTGAAAAAATGTGCCCTCTGTGCTATGCAATATTATAGAAAAATGTGCCCTAGCACTAGAAGCTTGTTAGGAAAACCAACCCGACCATTACTCATTCGATCATTAATTTTGACTGCTACCTTGAAAAATTCAATTCGAATGCTTCCCACGTTCAGAAATCATTACTCGAATTTATCACCCACTACTTTCGATTATCACCATGTACTCCTTGGGAATATCTTCTTCAGTGAAAACCCTCTCACGTGCTTATGAATTCATGGGCGCATGTGTTTTTAAAATCTCATAGCGCGCCTCCTGAAAAAATGACTTTTTTTTTCCCTTTCTTATCCCTCCTTTTTTTATTTTTTTTTAATGACGTCATCAAAGTGCGTTCACCCTAAAGATAGGCGAACATGACGTTCACCTCTTTCAATAGGCGCATGCGAAACTCTATCACTTCTTTACCAATCTTTGAGTTTCTTTTTTTTTTTTCTTTTTTGGGCGAATGACGTCTTAACCATCATTTCTTTTTTTTTTTTTAGAACATATTTATACCTATGCAAAATTGTTTAAAATGCATGAAAATATTTACATATATACAGGATGTTACCTTTGATTTGAAACCTTACGAAATATAAGCCTTCAGATGAAGGCCATTCACTGGGATAGGGAGCTCATACCCTTCCATGTCACAAAGTCGGAATGCATTAGAAGAAGTGACAACAGAAATTCGAAAAGGTCCTTCCCATATTGCATCAAATTTTTGATGTTTTCCTGGCTTTGATTTTTTCTCGTTCCATTTCAGTACCAAATCGCCCACCTGGAAGCTTCGATCAGTCATTTTTTTCTTGAACCACTTCTTCATCTCAGTAGCATGTTCTACGAAAGTATGGTAAGCATGCTCCCTTTCTTCTTCTAATTGCAACAATTGCGCCAATCTAGCCTCCATTGGATCATTTTCTTCGTTATCATCACAAAACATCTGCAATGCTTGGAGCACAGGGAGCTCAATATGCGTAGGAAGGATAACTTCTTTCCCATATACCAAAGCGTACGGGGAGGTCTTTATTGACTTTTTCACTGAAATGCGATCAGCCCAAAGTGCCTGATTTAATGACAAATGCCAACTCTTCTTATTGTCGCCCATTATTCTTTTCAAAATCTGGAGCAGATTCTTGTTAGTTGATTCAGCCAATCCATTCCCCTGTGGGTAATAATTGGAAGAGGTCTTCAGGTAAATTCCATATCTACTGGTGAATTCTATAATTTTGGCTCCAATGAAGGGAGTGCCATTGTCGGTGACTAAAGAATTTGGTATGCCAAAACGGGTAATAAGGCTTTCCAAAAAAGAAATAACAGTCGCCTGATCTACCTTTTTGGTGGGTATAGCTTCTGCCCATATGGTAAAATAGTCTATCACGGTCAGAATATATTTATGTTCGATGGAGGAATGTGGATCTATAACTCCTATAAAATTGAGACCCCACTGCTGAAAGGGTGCTTCCACCTGGATTGGATGCAATGGTGATGCTCCTTTCCTGACTCGACCCACATATCTTTGACAACTGTCACACCGTTGGCTTATCTTATGTGAATCGATGAACAGAGTGGGCCAATAATACCCTACTCGAATAATTTTTAGAGCCATAGGCCTGCCTGCATAATGCCCTCCTGATAGCCCAGAATGGAATTCTTCCAGAATCTTCTCTTTCTCAAAATATTTTACACATCTAAGAAGTATACCATCAATATTCTTATAATATAGGCCATTGGGCAATAGTACATACCTGAGCGCTTGTAATCTGAACCTTCGACACTATGAGGAGTTAAGGTGGCTAGGACACCTTCCAGAAACAAAATACTCAATGAGTTCCTCGATCCATTCCTTGTTGACTGCTGCACTATTTGCACAAATTACATCTTCGCGACTTGTCTCAACAACAACGCTTTTGGCCAACTCCTGGCATAGAGCGCATCCACGAACCAATTTCATCGGTTTAATTTCTACATCATACTCCTAGATCTTCGAGACCCATCCAGACCCTTTTATCACCCAGTTCTCCTTGAATGATGAAGTTTCGAACATCAGGATGAATGACATAAACCACAGTTTTACTCTGAGAAACAAAGTGGTGAAACTTCTTCAAGGCTTTCATCACTGCATAAACTTGTTTCTCTATAAAGTTGTACTTTTCTTGATGTGGTGCTATAACCTGGCTTAGAAAAGTGATAGGCTTTTCTTCACCATCATGTTGCTTTTGCGTTAGTACTACAACATAGCTCTCCTACTCACCCACTACATAAAGTATAAAGTCTTTGGAGTAATCAGGGTTGATTAACACTGGCGCTTGAGTAATTCTCTCTTTGATTTCTTGAAAAGCCCGCTTCCTGGCTTCTGTCCACTTAAATTCCACATTTTTCTTCAAAATCTCGGTCATGGGCTTGATGACTTGGGAAAATTAGCAATAAACTTACGCACAAAGTTTATCTATCCAAAGAAGGACTACAAGTCTTTCTTATTAGCTGGTAATGACAAACTCATAAGCACTTCAGCTCGTGTAGGGTCTATGGCCAATCCTTCCTGCGAAATCACATGTCCCAACAATTTCCCTTCCTTGACCGCAAAAATTGATTTCTTTGGATTTATAGAAATCCCAAATTCTTGATATTTCTCAAATATTTGCCTTAGATGGAAAACATGATCCGTTCTGCAATGTGAAAACACCGTCATATCATCAAGATAAATCACAATGATTTTATTTAGCAACTCACCAAAGGCGATGTCCATGGCTCTCTGAAAAGTAGCTCCGGTATTTGAAAGTCCAAAGGGCATCCATTGGTAAGCAAATGTGCCCCACTTAGTTGTAAACACCATCTTGTATTGATATTCATCTTTAACCCAAATTTGATTGTACCCAAAAAAGCCATCCAGCAAGGAAAATCTCTGAGCACCAGCCACGACATGAAGAATCTGGTCTATCTAAGGCAGAGGATAGTGGTCTTTGAGTGACGCCTGATTTAAATTTCAAAAATCGATGCATAGACGTATGTCCCCATTCTTCTTCCTTACAGGAACCAAGTTTACCACCCAGGTGGAATGCTTAATAGGGTATATGATCTTTGCCTCAAGCATCTTCAGTAACTCTACTTTCATGAGAACCTCGATCTTAGGATTAATAGGGCACTACTTCTACCGAAAAGGCTTAACTCCTTCTTGTAGCTCGATAGTATGCTGAATCACGCTCTTGTCATATCCTTTCAAGTCTCGATAACTCCATGCTACTATATCTGGGTATTTGGAGCACAAATTTCTAATGCCCTCAATCTCATATGGTTCGCAATCAATACCAATCTTGATAACTTTTCTTGGCTCCAACTACAATTCTCTGAATTCCTTAGCATCCACCTTAATCCTATGCTTATCAGCCCTATCGCTTTGATCAAATAAACTCTCTAGTGAAATCAAACCTCGAGGAATGTGATTATTTTTTAACTAAATCATACCTTCCTTTTCTTCTTCCACAAGAATCCTATCTTCTACGCTGGCAGCTTCTTTTAGCAAAAAAATTACTATTTTCTCATCATTATCAAACACCTACCAATAGAGGTTCTTATCAAGAATGGAAGGTCTGTAAATCACCCTTACTATCTTGGGCTTGCGAACCACTTGCTCAACAGGAGAATAATTAGCGCCCAAGGAAGCTAAAATGTCAGCATGTCTATTTTGTTCCCATGGAATTGCTTGAATATTCAAAGCTTTAAATGCTTCCAAAAGATCCCATACTCTGTTGTGATAAGCCTTCAAGTAATGTTGCTTTGATACACATCTATTTGTAACTTGATTAACAATAAGCTCAGAATCGCCAAAAATCTACAACTGTTTGATTCCTAACTTTTTGGCCTTTTTTAAGCCAAGGCATAGCGCTTCATATTCAGCCACATTATTTGTATAGCTCTAGGTCAATCTGTAGGAGTAAGTTTTTTGAATGCCTTCAAGGGAGATCAACACAACCCCTGCTCTTGCACCATTCTTACAGTGAGCGCCATCAAAGAACAACTTCCATAACTGATGCGAAACAGGTTCTGGGGATTCGAGGACTTGCTCTTGGGACTTCTCTATCTTCTGAATTGAATAACAACCAATATCTATTTCGATCATAGCATTGAAATCTATCAGTAGGAACTCATCTTCCAGACCAAGCTCCTAGGGTGTTTCTTCAACCAAGTCAACTTCTTCCAATTCTTCGGTCATCATATTCATCGTGCCTGGGACTTGTTCTGCCTCCTCAATTTTTTCAATATGAAAAGGGGAGGGCTTCTCATTATGAATGCAAATTCGCCTACCTTTGAACGGAATCTCCAGATGTGAATAATCTAGGGAAAGATAACCTCCCAGCTTAGCTATGAATTCTCTTGAAAGGCACATGCTAAAGTAGGGCTCTAAATCAACAACCACCACTTCCTGGATGATGGTAATCTATGGCATGCTATGGAGCACTATTGGAATATCCTTGATTACTCCAACAGTATTAACTAGCGTACCATCCAATTGTAAAACTCTTGGGCTACTTCTTGTATATTCCATTCCCATTACTTCGCATACTACCTTTGGCATGATAGTAGTGGCAACACCAGAGTCGATCATACAATTATGCACGATCCACCCTTCCATTCTCAAAGATAAGTAAAATGGGGGAGGTCGATTCTTACCTATCATTGAAGTGGGGAGCGCTTGAGCCAAGACTATTTGTAAATGATATTTCTTTTGATATTTGGCAGTCTTCAGAGATTCTTGCAATAAATCAATCTGCCTAGGTAATTGCAATGCATCAAACAAGCTAATCCTTGTCATAATTTTCTTCATTTCTTCCACGATACTATAGCCACGAGTAGGTGAGACCTTTTCTTCTAAAGGCCCGCTCATATTTGTCTCGGTACTGCTACGTAGCGTCGACTCTTTGCCTTTTTGTCAATGAAGGATACTTGAGTCTTTCCTTAGCTTGCTCTTTAGTTTCGCTAGGAAATGGAGTAGTAGCGATGCATTGCGAAGTTGAAGGCTGAACCTGCGCCTTATCTTGTGCTTGATTAGGTGATGAGTTTTTAAATTTATCAGCATCAAGAATCTTTACCGGGGATGCCCGCTTTTCTTCCTATGCTTTTGGAGCCGCAGGTACTTTCAAAGGTTGCAAGTCTACAGGATCAACAGTCACTGGCTTCTTTCTAGACCTAGTAAGGACTAAAACTTGCTCTAGGGACGACACCATACAATTACACTCCATCTCTCGAATCATGTTGACTTGCCCACCCGAAGAACTTTCTATCAATGTCTGAACATAGTTCAGATGTACCATACATGTGTCTTCACCATGAGGATCATTACATGTAGAACACCAATATGTCCTTTCAGATACATTACTCTCATCATTTGCTTGGATCATGGTGTTTTTCTTAGGTCCCTTGCTGATAGATACTTGTTCTCGGGTTATGGGTGGAGTCTGAAACCTTCTTGATCGAAACTCAGCCTCAGCCTGCTTCTTCCTCATAGTAGTAAGCTCATTAGATATCATCCTCAAAGCCGCATTATTGGATTTTACTTCTTGTAACAAGGTCATGAGAGGATCTGTATTGGGTGACGAAGTTGGCACTGGCAATGACAAGGGCGTTGGAGGTGCAGGTAATGGTAAGGGCGTTGGGGGTGCTGGCAGTGTTGGAAAAGAAATGGTTGAAGGTTGTGATGTTACTGACGGGATGGGAAATGGTGGAAAGCTCATAGCAGATGATTGTGGAATAGGGATAGGAGCTACTTGAGGAGAGCCCAAATTCCATGAAGGGATAGGATACATCGATGGCATAGGCTACGAAAATGCATTAGAGTAAAGATACTATGGTAGATCAGGGAGGATAGGCATCGTCGCCTTCGAAGGAAGCCTACCTACAACAATCAAATCTGACTCGACCTTTTGAGCTTGTGTATAGAGATCTGAGAATGTAGTCACATTAGCCTAGCACACTGCCATACCAATATCGGTACTAAGTGCTCGAAGATAATAAAATTTTGCTTGCTCATGAGTTGGTCGTAACCCATCTGGGACCCTCTGCCAACTTCATGCAAATAGGACATTGAAATCTACAAGTTCCTCTTGTGGATGTCTTTGGATTGAGGTGAACTGGTGCAACAGAGAATACAGATCAGCTTGTTCATGGAAATTCTTAATCAACAACTCTACCAATTGATCCCACGAGGTAATGGTACCTAGTTGCAAATACCGATACCAATACAACAATTTCCCTCTTAATGATAGGACCAAAATTTTTATCATCACATCCTCATCAGTTATATCATGAATAGTTGCAAGAGAGGCTACATCTTGGATATGCTCATAGGTAGTTTTTCTAGTACCATCATATGTGGGTAGAGCCTTCAGAGCAACTTGAGGTACGAGATTTTGCACCTGCAAATTTAGTGCTCTTGAGCTATTCCAAGCCAGAAACTGCCTTGGAAGTTGTTGATGTGGTGGAGGATTCTGGGCCATGTGGACGAGAATATGAGGAGTAGGCCTCGGGATGTTAGCGGTTGTACTAGGTGGAGGCTGAGGGAAACTAGTGGTAGTGCTTACAGGACTCACAGGGGCAGAAAACACACCAGCTAACCTGGAAGATGAAATAGATGGTATGAATGAGATATGAGGAAGTGAAGATGTTCATCGAAAAGTGGCTATTTGAGGATGCTCTCCTAGCCTTTGAATGTCTAGTTCATAAAATCTAATCTGATTATCAAGATTTTTGGCTTTTGATCTTGTATTCATGAGAAACAACTTTTGTTGTCCTCACGCTTATGGAGTTCTAGGTAAAAATTGAGTCACCAGATGTTCTAATCTCAAGCAGGAAGGTGAACACCAAACCTAATGCTACTGGAAGTGGAACCTTAAATGTCCCACCAGGCATGCCAAAAATTGTTGGTCAAATATCTGCCTAATTGATAAACACTGTGTTTATGCACCCTAGATACGACCAACATTGAAAGGCTAGAGGAAAGAGATGTCCTCCATGCCAATATCCAGAGAGGGATGGTTCCCAAACTAATTCTAAAACTAGTAAAAGACTAAGGATGCAGGAAAGAAATTGGAAATAATAGAAAGAGATGGGAAATATGGCCATAGGCCAAAGTGCAGAATTGGTGTTAGACTAACTAGCAGGAAAAAACCCAAGCACAAATTAGCATTCATGAAAGGAAATGAAATAGAACAAGCTCACAATATTGCCATAATAACTATCAAAATGGTACTCCAGCATTCGCTTTCTCCTTAGCAACTTTAAATCCAATGACAGAATTTAAATTCAACAACAAATTAGATAGGTGAATGGAAATAGAAGCACACTACGCAGAAAATAATTATACACAAGATCGCTCACAAATTTAGAAGTCTGATGCCTTCTATTAATATAGAGAGCTTAAGGGAATCTCTCACAAAAAATGTCTAACCCCCTTTTACAATGAAATTTACCTAGTATTTATAGAGGTTTTTGCCTCTTTCATTTAATACATAGGAGCGAAGAATGTCTGAGAATCAAAGACAAAATCAGCAAAATCCTCCTTGAGTTCTTGGAAAATCCATTCGCTAGGGGAACAAATTCCTGAAAATTCAAACTTCGGATGGAGGTGCGCCTGTTAGGAGAAAATATTAAATTCTTCGGATCACCTCTGATACATTGGAAATCATGAAGGCTCGTTTCCCTTCGCCTTCCTCTTTGTGATCCACAAAATGGAGTAACTGAGAGTGCCCTTCATTTAATGCCAAATTCAACATCTTGACCAAAGTTCCATTCGTTCGATTTATCTTCACCCAGCATTAGCTTTGCCCCTTTAGACGCGTGTGATCTTGATACAAACAGGTTCACCCAATTCAAGGGCAAACGACATGTTCACCCCTAAGGGAAGGCGAACGTGATTCTCCACCATCGCTAGGTGGTTCACCCATAGGAGAGGCGAACGATGTGTTCGCCCCTCGACTAGGGCGAACGTAATTTGATTTGGGCACGTGCACTAAGTGGTTCACCCATAGGAGAGGCGAACGGTGTGTTCACCCCTCAACTAGGTCGAACATAATTTTATTTGAGTGCGTGACCCCTCTAGGCGATGCCAAGGCACGTTCGCCCCTAGAAAGGGCGAACGACCCATTCACCCCTAAGGAAGGGTGAACGCAATTTGTCACTTTTTAATTTTTTTGCCATTCTACTTTCAAAAATGATTCACCCTTAGAAAGGGCGCAAGGGACGTTCGCCCCTAAGGAAGGGCGAACGTCAATGCACAAAATTTTTTGGCGATTTCACTCAAGATTTTTATGAAACTCATTCTCTCCATTTTTTGGACCTTGAAGGACATCTCTCCATTAATACATTTAAATGCATTGGATTTCAGAAAATTATTTCAACTTATTACAACTATCCAAAAATAAAAGAGACAAATATATTATTGCTTTATACAAAATTTTCAATGAATCAAAATGGCCAACACAACTATCAAAGAGAAAAGATGTTTTAAAATATATGGCTCAATGTTTGGTAAGGTTGAAGTAACAAAGGAAAATCAAAGGTAGAGAACTCAACTAGAGTAGGGAAAAATTCCTAAAGACTTTCCTTCTAATTTGGGAATGACCAGTTTCATGGCCACTACCACCACTCTCACTTCTATTCTACAATCTACTATGCCCCATTATTTTTCTTATATTCTAACTTCTCTCCCATACCATTCTTGTAATGCACTTCTATCACATTCCACCATTGTAGTCCATGGTTCTATTGGATTTTAAGCCAAACTATATCAAGTCCCGATATATTTGATCAATAACATAATTAAATAGAGGAATATAAATATAATTTGGCTAGTATAAATTTTAATAACATTCATAATAATATCAGATAATAATGTAAGATGGTCAAAATAATTCATGCAATAACATGAAGAACACTTATAGTAGAATTTCTCAAAATATTCATACAAGATTTGATATTCATGCTTGAATGCTTTCATACATTTTTATCATACAATACATGGAGTTTTTTTTCCATAATATAGACATAGAAATGTGGCTCTTCAATACTTGACTATTGCACTCCTTACATATCCGAGATTTGCAACATTTTCTATTCTTTACATAAGACAAGTCTCTCATGTTCTTTGACTTCTCATCTTGCCACTTGTATACAAGACTCTTGACTCTCTAATTACTTGCACACTTAACTCTATGACACTTGCACACTTATACATGACACTTACACTCCTACATGCACTCCTAATACATGACACTTATGCACATCCTCACATTACATATTTGTATACTTAATTACATGATACTTGTGCACTTTCTCTCATTACACACTTACACTCTTACTTACATGACAATTGTGTATATCATTCACATAGAAAATTACATAAAGGGGAAATATAAATCACTCTCATAAAATAAGACTCAAAGTCTAATCTATTACATATTTATATCTATAACATAAAGGTACCATGGGAGTACATTAACCAAATAATGTAATATTCTCCAATAATTTCTCCATAGGGTAAACTATAGACACCTAAAATGCATCATGTGTAGGAGACTACCCATATGGACACACCCATAGACCATATGAACCCTATTGGATCTCTCCAATAACAAGCAGTGGTCCTAACCATTCAAATAGGGTAGTTCTAGCCCATCCAGGCTTAGTCGTTCTCAAGAAGAGCGACCAACACACCTGGCCACTAAATACTACAACAACCACACCTGGCCACTAGACATGATAGTGGTTAGCACCATGCACATTATAGTCATGAATACGGGCCTAGATCATGTAGTCTAACTACACATTTGCATTATTTGCAGGCAAATTTTGGTGAGGAACTCCCTGAGTTCCTCCTAATTTCCCCTTCAATGCTAGTTTGTGACTGATGCTTCCCACCCAAAATGGTCAGTCATATACAATTTGGATGGATGTTTCTCTAGGAAGCCAAAGTCTAGATCTGAGAGGGAATTATACATATAGACTCTCCCATGAAAAGTAAAGGATCCATGAAGTTTTAGAGTCAAGCAACGAAGCCCTGTCGAAATGGAGAACCAAGCTATGCCCCTTTGAGGAACATTGGAGTGTAATTTGGTTGAGCTATGATCATGCACCACTTCTTAGATTCATTATTCCCAAATTATGATCAATGTAGGAGACATGCTAGGTGACCCTTGAACATCAATTTTAGCAAAGAGGATAGTGCAATAGCCCCTGATTTATAAGGAAAAGGGCTTCATATCATGGCTATTGTCTTGAACAATGAACCATAGGCATATTTTAGGGCATAGATGTTATTTCCCTTTACTTTAGTCTAGATTAATTATTGCTTAAATTTGATTCGTTAAGTCATATCTTAGATCCACTTCCATTAATGCATCTATTTCATATTTTTTAGCTTTACATGCATTTATTATTTTTTATGCTTGTATTTCATTACTATCATGATTATTCAGATTTATTAACAAATGCCTCATCTAGAGAGGTGACCCATCCTACTAAGCATACTTTTTTATTTCCATGAGTGTAGGTATAGATCTTTAGAACCATATTGAAGTAGCAGGAGCACAAAGATCCCTCTAGGACCATATCTGGAGAAAGGGGCATTTGTAAGCCCACATACAATTTTATGTGCAGGACCAGTAGGCCTACGTATGCACACCATTCCCTTGTAGGGAATACATCTGACCACTACTCTATATTGTATAAATATTTGTATTAAAATTATGGGTATCCCTAAGAGAGATAAAATTGTAATCGAGGATTCGAGATATCGATAAATAAAGCATCTTTGTTTGTTTTCTTATTTTTGTGTCACATGTGCTTTCAATACTTCTATTTTGTGCAAGTGATAATATACATTGATAAATCAATATTGCAAGTAGGGTATCTGGGGTGCACATTTACTGGGGTTGCACATATGGCTATAATGGTGGGACCCCACCAGGTTTTATTTTCTAGTCAGTTTATTGATATTCACAAGTTTTTTTGTGTGCAGGTTTGGCTACTCTGGTCAACAATGACTTGTAGATCTTGATCGCTCTGGCTGACAACAACCAGCAGATCTTAGCCATTGTAGATGTCAGCGACCAGAATCATCCACTCTGGTTGATAACGGTCAATAGTAGAGTGCAGTAGAGCTCAAAATTTTCATCACTAGATCAGGATTTGAGGTTGGTTTCATCCTTTATTTTATTTGTGATTTTTTTCTGCATTTATTTTCCAAAAACAACAAGAAAAAATGTAATTTAATTAGGGAAAAATGAAGAAAATAAAAATAAAAATGCATTGTACATTTCTTAGATTTCTTTATTTTCCTCTAAGTGTTGCTGGAATAGTGGGCCTATGCTTGTAAGGTCTTCCCTAGTCTCCAACATGCTAGGATTTTGTGTTATTAGTATACTTGCATGTGGCCCAACCAGTGGCTTCCCATTCACAAAGTAGGAAGTGCATTGCATGAAAATAATCTAGAATAAATTATATACATATTTTTGAAGGTAAAATGTTTTTTTTAGGCATGTAATGATGTAAAGCATAAATGTTGGTTGATGCATCATTTTACATTTCAAAGTCTAAAAATAACCCCACACACTTGTATGTTCTACAATAACATTGGTAATATTGGATTTCATTACTGACCTCTAATTCAGACTGGTGATGTTGGAATTCATCTCCATCCATCAGCTTGCCCCCTAGACGTACAAAATAGAGAGCTCCTTTTTAGTTGGCTTAGGTCACTTGCATTCAAATTGTCTCCCACTATTTTATAGTGGAAGAGCTAGGTGAAGCCCCCATTGGGATTTAAGTGGTGTACCCTAGACTCTTTTGAGAAATCATGTTTGGCACTAGTGCTCCTAGTCTCCACTTTTATTGAGTTCCCTCATTTTGAGTCCAAACATGAACAAGAAGTCAAGATCAACAACAAATCCAAATATACCAAAAAATTTAGGGAACTCACTAATCCTTAAAAGAGATAAAAACTTGCTTGTTTTTTTGCATAATTTGGAAACTAATAAAGAATAAAACACAATCAAAATGGTGAACACATGGAGCAATCACCCCCAATCCAACATTAAGGGGGAAACTAATTCTCCTCACACTCACAGTCACATTGGCATTGAGTTGCCCACCTGTAGTGTCACCTGATGAAGTTTGACAAGTCTTAGGGATGATAATTCAACCCTTAGAGGAACTCCATGAGAAATCCCATCAAGATATCCACCTCATGGTTATTCATATCATAGATATGAGGAAGCCTTAGGGACCTCCTTAGCACACATGAATGAGGAGTCTTCATGATGCCTCTCATCATATAGACAAGCAAAGGCATCATGACCTCCCTCTTTGCACTGACATGCAGAGGTATCCTAACCTCCCTTTTTGCATAGACATATAGAGTCTTTAAGACCTCCATCATCATGCCAACATGAGGAATCATCAAGACCATCCTCATCGCATAGGCACATAGAGAATGCAAGGCTCCAAACCTCACATGGTACACATAGGATAGATAAGTCCACTGAGGGGTACAACATTTGGGCCATGCCCAGTCATAGGCCTAGGACATATTACAACCTCCCTAAATATGGGAGGGTACCTTTAAACCATGAGCTTATTGGTGTTAATGGGACTCTACGAGATCAATCGTGGAGAACCCAACAACTTTATGAGTTGGATTGAGTTCCCTTAATATTGGCTCCTATAAGTATTGCTATCGAACATTCTACTTTAGAAAGTTCATGTAGCATAGCAACTAGATGCACCAATGAACCAGTGGAAGCTAAAAAGTGACCCCACAACACATACATTTCTTCATATCATGAGGATACTCAACCCATGACATAGTACATAGAGTAGGTCACCCTAATGTACAAAGGCAAGTGCATATTAGGAGCCTCCCCGAAGGGCCTAAGAATTAGAACTCCTCACGTGGAGTTATAAATACATGAGCCTTCAATAGAAGATCACTTTGACCACCTACATAGGTTGGAAGAGGAACTACACATTGAGAGAGAATGTGTAGAAGCTCTCGAGTAAGAAGAGCAAATGAAGAGGTACCTGCACCTACAAGAACGGTGCTCAATAGAAGAAAGAGCTACACATGATGAGCTCGTAGAGAGGTTGGCTCGAACAAATGCATACATAGGTGGTGAGAGATACCAACATGAGAGACATGCCTATTATAAATAGGAGAGAAGCACTAGGTTATAAAATGAGCATGCTCACCATAATTCACAACAACAACACCTAGACATCGAACAAACACAATTCAATGAGGAAAGGGTAGGGATGGAAGACTAGAAACAAACATATCCTAAACTTCCATCCATGGTTATAGGAGATGAGTATAGATGCCTTAACTGGGCCAACATAGGGTTACCTACTTTACCGCCACAAGAAAACCTTCAAGAACATGATATTATTTCCTCGAAGGCATACTAGATGCTCACTGAGAGAGTCAAGTCACTCGAGAAGTAGGACACAAGTGGAAAAAATTTGACATTGAGCAAGATTCACAACCAGCCTCTATGCCCCTCAGTCTCAAGTCCAACATATCCTAGGTATTTTGAGATGCCTAGGTTAGAAAATTTTAAGGGGGAGGAAGATGCACAAGAAAACATGATCAACTTCATGAACGCATGCTTCCACCTTGAGTAGAATGATACCCTAATGTTGAGGATATTTATCATGATGTTCTCAATCATGAAAACATAATGGTTCAACCAGTTTCCCAAGAATAGTATCACCAATTTTAAACAATTGGTGAATACATTCCTTGAATGGTTTTCCTTCGAAGAAAAGAAGGTGAGCTCGTCTAATCTAGAAAACTTGAAACAATGTGATGACGAGCTAGTGATGGACTATGGGGATAGGTGGAGAAAAATCATGGTAAAAATATCATTCTCCATCGCCATAGAGGCTCTTTTTTAGATGTTCACAAAGAGTTGCACAAAGCACATTTCCCTGCTATTGTAGCTGCAACAATATGAATTATTTGAAGAAGCCTTGGCTCAAGCCAAGCTTATTGAAGACATTAATATTTATGAGGAATACCTTAAGCTCTACAACAAGAAAGAATGGATCAAGAACAATTAGAATAACAAAAATAAATAGAAGTAGGCCAAGCCTACTCAAGTTAATCAAGTTGTATTTGTTGTACCAAAGGAGAGAAACGGACAACAACCCCAAGATTATCAGGCTCACCCTCCACTAGCCAAATATGACCCTAAGAATAATCAAGTATAGAACAAAGAACATCAACCACCTCGCTACTACATGCCTCTGAATGAATTAATACAATCAATGTTTAATCAGTTGAATGAGGCATAGAGGATAAGATTTCTTGACATACAACTTTTGGATCCTAATAGTCCCAAGCCAAGGGGATATAGGGAAGATCAATACTACCCATAACATAGAATATAGAGGTATAACATTGATAATTGTATCAAATGCAAGAATGTTGTACAAAACATGATTGAAAAGGGAGAGCTAAAAGTTTACAACCCGTTAGCTCCTGATAACAGAGATATGGGTATATACCAGAACCTGTTGCCCAATCACGAGACCCCTAGGGATTAGGGTGCCCAAGTTAACCAAGTATGAGTTGAGCTATCCATTCAGGGGTGCATAGGAATGGTTGAGTTGGTGAATGTGGTAACTAGGAGTCAAAGATATGGGCAACCATAGACACCAACAGCTCTCATGAATATTTTAGATGCACCTCACTAGATACATGTGCATGAAAACCCTTTAGGTCCACCAGGGAGACCTATGGTGACTTTTTGGAGTAGACTAGAATAAAATATACAAATGAATCCAGCTAAGTTATCCATTTATGAGCTCATACTATAGTCCCCTAGGCATAGGAAGACTTTAATGGAGATCTTGAGATCAATCGAGCTCTAGCAGTAGAACCTCGATGTGTTCACACATTTTGTGGTGCAAGTTCAATAGTGCCAAGAGCCTATGATTCATTTTTATGATCACAAAATTTAGCTAGTCCCTACTACCTCAGTAGACCCACCTTTGCACATTATTTCATAAATCAATGATATTCCATTCAAGAAGGTTCTGATTAATACAAAATTATCGATCAACATCATCACCTCTAAGGCTATAGGGCACTTGAATATCCCTAAGTCCAACATCATCCCAACTTCCTACATGCTTAGGGATTTTAATAATGCACTATGATCCATAGTGGGTACGACCATTTTACCTATAAAATTAGGATATAATACCATCCCCATGATGTTTCATGTGGTAAAAGGGATGATGCAATATAACATCCTTATAGGGCATCCTTGGATTAGAGACTTGTAGTGCATGCCCTCAATCCTGCACCAATGCATCAAGTATGTGCACGAGGGACAAGTTCACATGGTTTCATCCGATGAAGAGCCATTCAAGTATATACATCAAGTCAACTTATTGAGGTATTTTATCCTATCATAAATGCACTTGTACATAAGGTCTTCATCCCCAACCATGCAACCAAGAAGAAAAAGTGAATTAGTGTGAGGTGACCCATCCATGTCGACACTACATCCTACATCCAAAGCTACTGGCACTTCTAAAAAGTCTTCTATAGATAAGGTAAGAGATAAAAAAAAGCTGAAGGTGCCCCTAGTGGAAGAAGGACCCAAAGAACTTCTGACCATAGCAGCCATAGGAGTCCCTACTCCTATGGCTGAGGAACATTCCCAAGAAAAAACCAAGGAGGTACTGCAACCTACCTCACTTGCATAATCATAAATATCATCTACACCCCAGGTGATAATTCACTTAGCCAACACAACACTAGGTGAATATTTTATGCAAAACATAACTTTCACACCAATCATTGAGTCTGCATAAGACATGGGTGGCCAAGAGTTTTTAATTTTCTAGTAGGGATAGTGGTTCCTTTGGGGGTGCCACCCAACTAGACTAATTTCATATATGCTGGTCTAGATTATGCCCACACTGCTCCTGATATGGAAAGATATGAGGATGAACCTTTCACCATGAATTTTCATTACTTGTCGAATCTTGAGTTTGATCTAAAGTACTTTAGACAGTGTCACTAGGAAGGCTATGGCCTAGGCCTATATGAGCAAGGGTTTCAACTACCATTTCAATTGTAGTATCGACTACCTACTAACATGTGTGGTTTGGGCTATCGAATGTGGGGTCATGATAACTCTTTGGAAGTAGCTCTAGATATATTAAGCATTGGGTTTAGGGAAGACATCAACTAGAACCACTATCAACCCCCCAACAGAAACTACTTGGATGATGGGTGGGTGTCGATGGCCAATGTCACACCACCTAATTAGTATCACCTTGAATCCTCTCTTGAATTGCCCCCATTAAGAGCCATCCTATGGGAGGAGGATCCAATGCTTGGATATGAGTGAGAGGAGTATGATTATGTTACAAGAGAGGACAAATATAGAATCAACCTAGACTATAATGGGCATTGATATGTGTATAACTTAACTTGGATAGGCCACAGAGAAAGTGGCTACATCTAAGATGAGAGTGAATACATCTTGAATGAGGGTGGATATATGCTAGATAAAAGTGGCTATGAGTTGGAGGACTCAATAGATATGGCCTAGACATACAAGCCACATCATTGGGACAAAGACAAACACCAATGCATTCTTCATAAGTAATGAAGACTATGAATATGATACCAAAATGGCTTATCTGGGACATCAGAAGGCAAGCCACCATCCCATCCTAGGACTAGAAATCAATGCCAACAACTTTTGGATAAGCGATGATGACTTTGAGGATGAAATTGAGATAACTTATCTTGGACCTCAACACTTATGGCGAGTCAATATGCTTGTGGAGAGAGAAGTGGCACTCTGTGCCATCGATCCTAATCTTCATTTTCTAGGGAGACCAGTAAACCTAGATGTCATTCATCACATGGTCAACCCAAATCCACCCATTTTTAAAGAGTAGTTGTTTCCTAACAATCCCATCATCTTGTCTATTCATAGATCAGATCATGAGATCCCTATGCCCCTAGAGTCTCATCACAAGTATGAAGGTTGCACCCAAGATATAGAGGAACACATGTGTGGTCCTAGAGATTTCATTCCATCCATCAATATGATCTCCATTGATTTGACCACTCCACTCCATGACCTAGTAGATCCTGTAAAATCATTATGTCTTAACTTAGATCCTATCGATTGGGATTGCATTGAATCACCCTTAGAGCCTGAGGATTTCCTCCCTAATGAAGAGATGCTACAACCATTTCATTTCACATCGAGTTTCACACATGATGTCTATCATGCTGGTCTCAACCTTGATTTAGTGGGAACCATAAATCCAATAGATGACATTCATTTAATCTCCACTTCTCACCAGCTTGAGTATGGGTCACATATGGCAATAGAGGAGATGTTTGAGGTGGACATCAACAATGATCCTTCTCAACCAAATAAAGTCAAGTTCATAGAAATATTATCACCAGAATAATAGACCATCATAATTCCTCTATTGAGAGAGAGACCAAATTTTTTTTCTTGTACATACAAATACATGCTGGGACTAGATCCAAATTTGGTTGTCCACAACCTATCAATAGACCCCACGAATAAGCTGATAAAGAAAAATCTCAAAAAAATACATCCAACCATTGCTTTGATGGTTAAAAATGAGTTGTAAAAACTATTGGATGTAGTCTTTATTGTTCCCATCGGCTATCTAGAGTGGTTATCAAATATGGTGCCCGTAAGAAAACCTAATGGAAGAGTTTACATTTGCATGGATTTTAGGGATCTCAATAGGGCAACTCTAAAGGATTCATTCCCGTTGCCTAACATAGATGGTCTTGTAGATGTAATTGCAGGTCATGAGATGCTCTCCCTAATGGATGGTTTTTCTAATTACAATAAAATTCATATTAAGCCCAAATATTAGTATAAAATCGATTTTACCATTCCTTGGGGGATATTATGTTACAAAGTAATACCATTTGGCCTTAAAAATATTGGTACCACATATCAATGGGCTATGACATACATTTTCCATGACTACATGCACAAGATATTGGAAGACTACATCAATGATTTTTTAGCCAAGTCATTACTACATGAAGAGCATGTTGAGTCCCTCACAAAGATCTTTGATCACCTGATTGAGCACAATGTTAGGTTGAATCCCAAGAAATGCATATTTGGCATAACTTCTAGAAAACTCTTGGGATTCATCATTTCTAAGTGAGGCATCGAGGTAGACCTTGCAAAGGTACAGGCTATCCTATAAATGTCTCTACCCATAAACATCAAGTAACTAAGAATCTTACAAGGAAAAGTAGCATCCATAAAGTGATTTATCGCATAACTATCAGAAAAATTTTGACCCATGAATTGACCGCTACACAAGGGGGTCTCATTCCAATGGGATGAGGAATATCATCAAGCTTTTATTGAGATCAAATAGTGCCTGGCAACACTGCCATTTCTAGCTCCACCAAGGCCATATGTGCCATTCATGTTATATATATCCACTACAGATTTTTCTTTTGGCACCATGTTGGCTCAAAAGAATGTGCAAGATAAAAAGCAAGTGATATATTACATTAGTCGCACCCTGGTGAGCTATGATATTGGATATGCATATGTAGAAAAGTTATTTTTACCATGGTCTTAGCAACCAAGAAATTTTACCACTACATGCTGAGCCATACAATATATGTAATATGCAAGTAAAATCCTTTGTAGTATATGATGAGCAAGACATCATAATACACGTATTGTAAAGTGGATCATGTTATTGAAAGAATTTAGTTTGGAATTCATAAGCCAAAAGTCCATCAAAGGACAAGTCATAGCTGATCATTTGGCTGAGGCATCTCTTAAGAATAGTAGACCCCTTACCATAGAGCTTCTTGATGATGTAGTCTTTGCACTATCAGAAGCACCCAAACCCGAAGAATTGGAAAATGAAGCTAACATGACTTTGTTATTTGATGGTTCAAAGTGTGAGTAAGGAGACGATGTGGGAATTGTCTTTTTCATGCCACAAGGTGCTCCAATGCCCTTGTAATTCAATCTAGACTTCCATTGCACCAATAACAACACCGAATACAAGGCCCTAATATTGGGTCTCCAAATAGCCATCACCATGAAAATCAAGAGGCTAAATATCTTTGGTGACTCCCTCCTCATAGTAAACCAGGTCAAAGTGTTGGCAATTTTGGGTACCTTGGGTACATTGCCTTTGCTTAAGTGTAGATGTTGTCATTGATGTCAAGAAGTTCTTGAAGCAATTTGATTTGAGGTCAAAAGAATCTAAGTTCAAGGAAGGGTTTTTGTGAAAACCAAGGCAGATAAAATAAAAGGTTTTATTTAAAACCATGGACAATAGATTTGAAATGGGTTTTTCTTAAAACCCAAGTTTGCTTTTCGTTTCATTGAAAAAGGTGCCCCGGTGATGGAGATATTTAATTTTAAATATTTAGTTTAAATTTTATTTATTTAAAATTTAAATTAAAATTTTAAAATTAAATTAAAATATTTTCCACCGACGAAAATCATGTTAAAAAGGGCCGACGTGTTTGGAAATGCATCAAAGTGCATATAAAATGAGGCAAATGAATTCATTAATGTTTGTGTCAAGAGGTCGATATTAATCCCTGTGCATTTCGTTTTCGACATCGAGCCCCTACGCCAGCGAAGGAGGAAGTCAAGCATGGCATGGTCAAAGGAGTGATGAGTTAGTCATGGCGCCAAGGAGGAGGTGCACATGGTGGACAAACATTGTGTGGTCAAAGCTGTGACGAGTTGGTCGTGGTGCCAAGGAGGAGGCACACGCGGTAATAAGGATGAAGGGTTCGGGTTTCATGCCAAGGAAGAGACTTGTTCGAGAGATAAGAGGGAGGCCCCTCTCCCTTCCTCACGAGGGTGTGGATGGCCCACGCGGTTTATCCAAGCAACTTGGCTAGAGGAGACGGTGGGTCAAATCGCACCGAATCCCCTTTTTGAGGGGTGTAAGAGGTATCCACGCGAACTCCAATTTTTGCAAAAGGGCAGTGAATAAAATATATTAATTTTGCATTGTTTATGGTATTTCCAAAGTTTGTTTGGGAGGTATAAGGTTAGCAAAATTAATATTTTTTATATATTTTTTATTAAGTGTAATGGAGAGAAAAGCGTGTATAGTGTTGACTATGATTTGAATGCTTATATTGTTGATGTCAATTATATTTTGGAGGATGGTTTTTGTTATATGGTTTTGAATATTGTTTGAGGAAGAAATTAAATATCCTATGGTGTTGAAAATTATTTGAGAGGAGCTTGATGCATTTAAGTGTTGGTTATTATTTTGATATTGGAGTTGATAAGGTGAATATAAGAAATATGTTATGTATGATTTGTTGAATGAGGTTGAAAGAAGAAGACATAGAACCTTGATTATATTTGAACCAAGGAATATTCTTGAGGAAATATTAAAGAAATATGTTGTCTACTAACCTTCTTGAGTTTGGAAAAAAGGTGGTTATGGTTATGACAAATTTGTGAGATCTTCTTCATCTTCAATAAGTTATGGGCACATTCTTCTTATGAGTATGATTGGTGTATGTTTTCCTGAAATAAGATTGGAGTGAAAAGGTATTCAACTAGGTTTCCTTTGGTTGGGTGTAAATCCTATTTTTTGGTTTGTTGAAGACTACTTATGCATTGTTATCCTTGATGAGAGTTTTGGTGAATGCATAATTCCGGTTTGAGGTAGTGGAAGATTTGTGCACTAGGGTTTATAGTTGTGAGTCTAGCTACTTGCATTGAGTTGGTGGAACCCTTGGTTGGCTATTTTGAGTTTGATGGTTGAGTTGCTTCCATAGAGGTTGTTTGATCAAGTTATTGCTTTACTTGATTCATGATATTGGGCTTACTCCATTGAGTTGATTTGAGCAAGTTATTCTTTGCATTTGGTGATATTGTGTTGGTGGCTGTTTTGTTCAAATATCTTTGGAGGGAAAAGGAGTTCTACTTGTTTCCTTTTCTTGTGATGATTGGTTGAATGCTTCAAGGTTGATGTTGAGTTGAATGATGCTGGTTAAACCTTGTCTATGAGCATTGTTGTTGAAGCCCTAATTGGTTGAGAAAAGATATTGGTTGTGGAAAGAACATGAGTAGCATTGTTATATGAGATATTGCATGTTTGGCAATTGTTGGGTTGTGTTTCATGTTCTTGAGAAAAGCATACTACATCTATCTTATTCTTTTGAGATTTGAGATTGAGTTGAGATTGAGATTGGGAGTTAAGTATAGAACATATTGAGTCTCTAAAAATTCTCTTTATGTTTATATGAGACTTGAGTTTGAGATTGAGAGTTAAGTATAGAAGATATTGATTCTCTAACAATTCTTTTTATGCTTCTATGAGGTTGATGAATCACATTGGGTCTCTAACAATTCTCTTTTTGGGTTCATGCCAAGCAATTTTTCTTGATGAACTTGTAAGCAGGTTTTAGATAGGTTTCGTTGGGGATTTCTGAGCAGATTTGGACAGGTCCTAGCAGAGGACTTGTGAAGCTGAGTTTGATAGTTCTATCAGAGAACTTGAGGATAGAGGTGCATTGGTTCTATGAGAAAAACCTAAGGACAGATTTGTGCTAGACCGAAGGACTGTGTTTAGTGCAAATTTGAGGACCAGCTTTGGAGGTGATAGAGTTGAGGACAGAGGTTTCCAGCCAGAGCAGGGAAGACAGGTGATAGTTTTGCAGAAACAGAAAGCAAAATTTTGAATGTGAAGAAAAAGTTTACCAGACCTAGAAGATCATTTACAGGAAAGTTTAATGGTAGATGTTTTGCATGTCACAGGTTTGGTCACATGGCTTCACATTGCATGGCTCAAGTGAAGAAGGTAAATGACAATTTCATAAGTGCTAGTTACTTTCAAGGGTATTTCTACTCTTGTCAACATTTTGGGCACAAGGCAGTTTATTGCAAGGCAAATAATAGGAACAAATTTGGTCAGAACAGGTTTGGTCAAAATAGGTTTTGTCAGAATAGGGTTGGTCAAAACAGGTTTGGTCAGAACTGGTGGATTCAAAGATCAGGTTTACCACAGAGAAATAAAATTGTTACTTGTTATAAGTGCAAAAATAAAGGTCACATAGCTAGACAGTGTAGAGCTAAAATTCCAGAATACAGGAATAGGAACAGTGGCATGATCAGGTCCAAGGATCAAGGCATGGACAAGAACATGGATGAGAACAAGAACAAGAATAGTGACAGGAACAGGAATATGGACAAAGAGTTCAAGAGAAGGCCCGACAAGGAAGTTATAGACGCTGATGATGATAAGTGCCTAATGGGAGTTTTACTCCCACCCCAAAATTAATCGCCTCAACAGGAGGTCGGGGAGGGACTAAGCTAAGAGGCTCATTCTTAGTCCCGAGCCCCAAAGGTGACCCTTAGCCATTGATGACAAAGGGGGAGAAATATGAGTAAGGGGGAGAGCTTCAAGTGAAGAGGAAAGCTTCAAGTCAGGGGGAGCAAAACTTCAAAGGAAGATTCTCAGTTATGGGCACAGTTGGTTTCAATTTTGGCTCCTAAGATGTGTTTCAGTAAAGGTTTTGCCATCAATGACAAAGGGGGAGATTGTTGGCAATTTTGGGTACCTTGGGTACATTGCCTTTGCTCAAGTGTAGATGTTGTCATTGATGTCAAGAAGTTCTTGAAGCAATTTGATTTGAGGTCAAAAGAATCTAAGTTCAAGGAAGGGTTTTTGTGAAAACCAAGGCAAATAAAATAAAAGGTTTTATTTAAAACCATGGACAACATATTTGAAATGGGTTTTTCTTAAAACCCAAGTTGGCTTTTCGTTTCATTGAAAAATGTGCCCCGATGATAGAGATATTTAATTTTAAATATTTAGTTTAAATTTTATTTAATTAAAATTTTAAAATTAAATTAAAATATATTCCACCGACGAAAATCATGTTAAAAAGGGCCGACGTGTTTGGAAATGCATCAAAGTGCATATAAAATGAGGCAAATGAATTCATTAATGTTTTTGTCAAGAGGTTGATATTAATCCTTGTTCATTTCATTTTCAACATCGAGCCCCTATGCTAGCGAAGGAGGATGTCAAGCATGCCGTGGTCAAAGGAGTGACAAGTTAGTCATGGCACCAAGGAGGAGGTGCATGTGGTGGACAAACATTGCGTGGTCAAAGCTGTGATGAGTTGGTCGTGGTGCCAAGGAGGAGGCGCACGCGGTAATAAGGATGAAGGGTTCGGGTTTCGCGCCAAGGAAGAGACTTGTTCGAGAGATAAGAGGGAGGCCCCTCTCCCTTCCTCACATGGGTGTGGATGGCCCACATGGTTTAGCCAAGCGACTTGGCTAGAGGAGACGACGGGTCAAATCCCGCCGAATCCCCTTTTTGAGGGGTGTAAGAGGTATCCACGCGAACTCCAATTTTTGAAAAAGGGCAGTGAATAAAATATATTAATTTTGCATTGTTTATGGTATTTCCAAAGTTTGTTTGGGAGGTATAAGGTTAGAAAAATTAATATTTTTTATATAGTTTTTATTAAGTGTAATGGAGAGAAAAGGGTGTATGGTGTTGACTATGATTTGAATGCTTATATTGTTGATGTCAATTATATTTTGGAGGATGGTTTTTGTTATATGGTTTTGAATATTGTTTGAGGAAGAAATTAAATATCCTATGGTGTTGAAAATTATTTGAGAGGAGCTTGATGCATTTAAGTGTTGGTTATTATTTTGAGATTGGAGTTGATAAGGTGAAAATAAGAAATATGTTATGTATGATTTGTTGAATGAGGTTGAAAGAAGAAGACATAGAACCTTGATTATATTTGAACCAAGGAATATTCTTGAGGAAATATTAAAGAAATATGTTGTCTACTAACCTTCTTGAGTTTGGCAAAAAGGTGGTTATGGTTATGACAAATTTGTGAGATCTTCTTCATCTTCAATAAGGTATGGGCACATTCTTCTTATGAGTATGATTGGTGTATGTTTTCCTGAAATAAGATTGGAGTGAGAAGGTATTCAACTAGGTTTCCTTTGGTTGGGTGTAAATCCTATTTTCTGGTTTGTTGAAGACTACTTATGCATTGTTATCCTTGATGAGAGTTTTGGTAAATGCATAATTCTGGTTTGAGGTAGTGGAAGCTTTGTGCACTAGGGTTTATAGTTGTGAGTCTAGCTACTTGCATTGAGTTGGTGGAACCCTTGGTTGGCTGTTTTGAGTTTGATGGCTGAGTTTCTTCCATAGAGGTTGTTTGATCAAGTTATTGCTTTACTTGATTCATGATATTGGGCTTACTCCATTGAGTTTATTTGAGCAAGTTATTCTTCGCATTTCGTGATATTGTGTTGGTGGCTGTTTTGTTCAAATATCTTTGGAGGGAAAAGGATTTCTACTTGTTTCCTTTTCTTGTGATGATTGGTTGAATGCTTCAAGGTTGATGTTGAGTTGAATGATGTTGGTTAAACCTTGTCTATGAGCATTTTTGTTGAAGCCCTAATTGGTTGAGAAAATATATTGGTTGTGGAAAGAACATGAGTAGCATTGTTATATGAGATATTGCATGTTTGGCAATTGTTGGGTTGTGTTTCATGTTCTTGAGAAAAGCATACTACATATATCTTATTCTTTTGAGATTTGAGATTGAGTTGAGATTGAGATTGGGAGTTAAGTATAGAACATATCGAGTCTCTAAAAATTCTCTTTATGTTTATATGAGACTTGAGTTTGAGATTGGGAGTTAAGTATAGAACATATTGAGTCTCTAACAATTCTCTTTATGCTTCTATGAGGTTGATGAATCACATTGGGTCTCTAACAATTCTTTTTGTGGGTTCATGCCAAGCAAGTTTTCTTGATGAACTTGTAAGCAGGTTTTAGACAGGTTCCATTGGGGATTTGTGAGTAGATTTGGACAGGTCCTAGTAGAGGACTTGTGAAGCTAAGTTTGATAGTTCTATCAGAGAACTTGAGGACAGAGGTGCATTGGTTCTATGAGAAGAACCTGAGGATAGATTTGTGCTAGACCTAAGGACTGTGTTTAGTGCAAATTCGAGGACCAGCTTTGGAGGTGATAGAGTTGAGGATAGAGGTTTCTAGCCAGAGCAGGGAAGACAGGTGATAGTTGCACAGAAACAAAAAGCAAATTTCTAAATGCGAAGAAAAAGTTTACCAGACCTAGAATATCATTTACAGGAAAGTTTAATGGCAGATTTTTTGTGTGTCACATGTTTGGTCACATGGCTTCACATTGCATGGCTCAAGTGAAGAAGGTAAATGATAGTTTTAGAAGTGCTAGTTACTTTCAAGGGTATTGCTACTCTTGTCAATAGTTTGGGCACAAGGCAGTTTATTGCAAGGCAAATAACAAGAACAGATTTGGTCAAAACAGGTTTGGTAAAAACAGGTTTGGTCAGAACAAGGTTGGTCAAAACAGGTTTGGTCAGAACTGGTGGATTCAAAGATCAAGTTTACCACAGAGAAATAACATTGTTACTTGTTATAAGTGCAAAACTAAAGGTCACATAGCTAGATAGTGTAGAGCTAAAATTCCAAAATACAGGAACAGGAACAGTGGCATGATTAGGTCCAAGGATCAAGGCATGGACAAGAACAGGGATGAGAACAAGAACAAGAATAGTGACAGGAATAGGAATATGGACAAAGAGATCAAGAGAAGGCCCGACAAGGAAGTTATAGACGCTGATGATGATCAGTGCCTAATGGGAGTTTTACTCCCACCCCGGAATTAATCACCTCAACTAGGAGGTGGGGGAGGGACTAAGCTAAGAGGCTCATTCTTAGTCCCGAGCCCCAAAGGTGACCCTTTGCCATTGATGACAAAGGGGGAGAAATATGAGTAAGGGGGAGAGCTTCAAGTGAAGAGGAAAGCTTCAAGTTAGGGGGAGCAAAACTTCAAAGGAATATTCTCAGTTATGGGCACAATTGGTTTCAGTTTTGGCTCCTAAGATGTGTTTCAGTAAAGGTTTTGCCATCAATGACAAAGGGGGAGATTGTCGGCAATTTTGGGACCTTGGGTACATTGCCTTTTCTCAAGTGTAGATGTTGTCATTGATGTCAAGAAGTTCTTGAAGCAATTTGATTTGAGGTCAAAAGAATCTAAGTTCAAGGAAGGGTTTTTGTGAAAACCAAGGCAAATAAAATAAAAGGTTTTATTTAAAACCATGGACAACATATTTGAAATGGGTTTTTCTTAAAATCCAAGTTGGATTTTCGTTTCATTGAAAAAGGTGCCCCGATGATGGAGATATTTAATTTTAAATATTTAGTTTAAATTTTATTTATTTAAAATTTAAATTAAAATATTAAAATTAAATTAAAATATTTTCCACCGATGAAAATCATGTTAAAAAGGGCCGATGTGTTTGGAAATGCATCAAAGTGCATATAAAATGAGGCAAATGAATTCATTAATGTTTGTGTCAAGAGGTCGATATTAATCCCTGTGCATTTCATTTTCGACATCGAGCCCCTGCGCCAGCGAAGGAGGAAGTCAAGCATGGCGTGGTCAAAGGAGTGATGAGTTAGTCATGGCGCCAAGGAGGAGGTGCACGTGGTGGACAAACATTGCATGGTCAAAGCTGTGACGAGTTGGTCGTGGTGCCAAGGAGGAGGCGCACGCGGTAATAAGGACGAAGGGTTCGGGTTTTGTGCCAAGGAAGAGACTTGTTCGAGAGATAAGAGGGAGGCCCCTCTCCCTTCCTCACATGGGTGTGGATGGCCCACATGGTTTAGCCAAGTGACTTGGCTAGAGGAGACGGTGGGTCAAATCGCACCGAATCCCCTTTTTGAGGGGTGTAAGAGGTATCCATGCGAACTCCAATTTTTGCAAAAGGGCAGTGAATAAAATATATTAATTTTGCATTGTTTATGGTATTTCCAAAGTTTGTTTGGGAGGTATAAGGTTAGCAAAATTAATATTTTTTATATAGTTTTTATTAAGTGTAATGGAGAGAAAAGGGTGTATGGTGTTGACTATGATTTGAATGCTTATATTGTTGATGTCAATTATATTTTGGAGGATGGTTTTTGTTATATGGTTTTGAATATTGTTTGAGGAAGAAATTAAATATCCTATGGTGTTGAAAATTATTTGAGAGGAGCTTGATGCATTTAAGTGTTGGTTATTATTTTGAGATTGGAGTTGATAAGGTGAATATAAGAAATATGTTATGTATGATTTGTTGAATGAGGTTGAAAGAAGAAGACATAGAACCTTGATTATATTTGAACCAAGGAATATTCTTGAGGAAATATTAAAGAAATATGTTGTCTACTAACCTTCTTGAGTTTGGCAAAAAGGTGGTTATGGTTATGAAAAATTTGTGAGATCTTCTTCATATTCAATAAGGTATGGGCACATTCTTCTTATGAGTATGATTGGTGTATGTTTTCCTGAAATAAGATTGGAGTGAAAAGGTATTCAACTAGGTTTCCTTTGGTTGGGTGTAAATCCTATTTTCTGGTTTGTTGAAGACTACTTATGCATTGTTATCCTTGATGAGAGTTTTGGTGAATGCATAATTCTGGTTTGAGGTAGTGGAAGCTTTGTGCACTACGGTTTATAGTTGTGAGTCTAGCTACTTGCATTGAGTTGGTGGAACCCTTGGTTGGCTGTTTTGAGTTTGATGGTTGAGTTTCTTCCATAGAGATTGTTTGATCAAGTTATTGCTTTACTTGACTCATGATATTGGGCTTACTCCATTGAGTTGATTTGAGCAAGTTATTCTTTGCATTTGGTGATATTGTGTTGGTGGCTGTTTTGTTCAAATATATTTGGAGGGAAAAGGATTTCTACTTGTTTCCTTTTCTTGTGATGATTGTTTGAATGCTTCAAGGTTGATGTTGAGTTGAATGATGTTGGTTAAACCTTGTCTATGAGCATTGTTTTTGAAGCCCTAATTGGTTGAGAAAAGATATTGGTTGTGGAAAGTGTATCGCTCCAAATTTTTCGCACCCCTACCTTCAGGCTATTGGATCCACGCCCGGAAGGAGGATGGGAAAAGGATGGTGCGGTACCTCGGACGAGAGGACTTTGCGAAGGTCCCACCTCTCAAGGGAGGTGCATTTTGGTGATTTTTTGACGGATGGTGGGTTCACCAGGAAACATTTGGTGGCGTTTCCACGCCTAGGTTTTGGGAATGAGTTTTGATGAGTTCGTTTTATTTTTAAACATTCATCCTAGGTTTGGCCGAATGATTCTAACTTAAACTACATGAAAATGCAATTTAAATGCATACAACAAACAGAAAGGAAAACAGAAACAGAGAATTTGCAGGAGGCCAATGAAGATTACCTGATCCAGAATTCTGATGGAGTTTCTGAAGCTTGAAGCAGTCTGGATCATCTGCAATTCAATAGAATCACCTTCAATTTGATAAAATCATCTAAACTGACAAGATCGTCTGCAATCTGACGAATTCGTCAGACGAATTCATCAGAGACACCGCAAAACAGACAAACGGATACGAAATACAAGAAATTCTATTTTGCAAACGAGGGCAAACTATGTGAAACAAGTAATATGAGTGTTGAACAATATACAAGAACAGAAGTAAATGCAAATAAGCGTGTTTAGATAGCGAGAATATGATCTTAATATGTAAACTAGACAAAATGGGTGAACTCCAAATGCAATATAATATAAAAACCGAATAAACAATCTAATTTATAACATAAAATGATAGAGAAAAGAGACAGAAGAGCAAACTCCAGGAACTGATTGCCTCGATGTGTGCTGCAGTCGAAATCGTCTCGCATCAGTACGAGATCATCCCGAATTTGACGAGATCGCCTCCGATCTTGACAGGTTCGTCAACTGCGATAGGTGCTGGCTCCGGCTGAAAACCAATGGTGTACCTGCAATAAAATTAATATAGGACTAGTGCAAGAGCAAATTTGAAGTGTTTTAGCGCATAGGGAGTTGATTTACATAAAAATTCAGCCAGGGGTTGGGGAGGGAAAATCCTTAGAGTTAAATAGGCATAGGATAGTTGTTGGGAGGTTGGAGATCATCCCAATTTGGAAGATCTCCAACGGGGGAAGGGTCCCAACGGCGCAGACACGCTTCTACCCGGATTGGAGACCCGTTGGAACGGATTTCAACTATGCAAATTCAGTTTTGCGACGAAATCGTCTGGACGTTCTAGTCCAGACGAAATCGTCAAATGCGGGCGATATCGTACGATCGGAGACGATATCGTCAAATGGTCAAAACAAGCTGCTAAAAATGGCATAGAAAAGGAGGAAACGGGTTTCTCGACGGTTAACGAGCGGTTTGGGAGGTTAAATTTGAATTTAAATTTATTTACTAAGGTGAATGTAATTATTCCAATTTCTTACGCCAATTTTAGGGTGCTACATTTTGCCCCCTCTTTAGCGAATTTTCTGAAGAAAATGCATTAAAGATGAGTTCTTCTCGATCTACGAGAAAGCAAAAAATTATTCCCATTTTTAGGCGATGATTCTTGGTCGAATCGTACGACAGCTTACTATGGTGCCCCCTCCGTGTTTTTACCCAAATCGAACGTTTGCGATAAAAACACGGAAAAGAAAAAATTATTGTTAAATTATTTTGAATAAAATTAAGAAAAATAGGGTAAAACCCTAATTCATTGTTACTGTTCATTTTACTGTTTTGAGAGCTCTGGAGCAAAAATGGTTGAGATAGCGCACAGATCTGCAGAGGTCCGCCGCGGTCTACGGGTAAGGGTTTAAACTGATCTAGAATTGATTTAATTTGATTTTACATGCTTTTTAGAGGAATTTAGGATGAATTTTGAGCATCGTGGCCGTTTTTGGCCGTCGACGGCATCCGGACGAAATCGTCCCTAGTTCGACGAAATCATCTCAAGTTCGTCGATTTCGCCCAAGGGCGAAATCGGCGAAAAGGGGACGATTTCATCAAATTAGAGACGATTTCGACACGCGAAATCGGAGACAATTTTGCTCAAATTTTGGATGATATCGGCCAATAGTGGGCGATATCATCAATTGCAAAATTTTGATCTTTAAGTTGCATTATTGATTGCTAAAATTGTTATTAATGATTGTTTGTTGTTTTGATGTTTATGCTTGTAGAGAGGATTACTAAAGAGCAAGAGAGTGGAAATATGGAGGATTGAGAGATGACTTGGCCGCTCTGACACAGGTAGAGCGAGATCAGCTAGCACGAGCAGACTTACTACATGTGGCAGAGATGCCACAAGTTTCTACTGACATGGGGCTACTGACGGCCCTAGCAGAGAGGTGGTACCCGGGCTCTTCATGCTTTCGGTTACCGATAGGGGAGATGACTCCCACACTAGAGGATGTATGGAGTATTCTTAGAATCCCCATACAAGGGAGGATGATCACACCTGCAGCAAATCAGGGCCACGCGATGGGATGACTCTGCGGTGACCTGAGCTTCACCCTGGAGAAGGGCGGAGTGAACATCGAGGCACTGCACCAGATGCCTAGGGCATCTACACTGACACGAGTTTTGGCTGGGGTGGTTGGTGGACTTCTGCTGTGCCACCAGAGCGGATGCAAGGTACCATGGATGCTGGAAAATGTGATCTGTGACATGCACGACCATGGCTACAGATTTTCTTGGGGTAGCTTTGTTCTATGCCGATTGTACAGGATCCTATATGGGGTCGTGTACAAGGGCGGGCGATGTCTAGTTATGACATCGCTTCTACAGGTTTGGTGTTGGGAGCACATTGCGGTGCATATGTCGATAGGGCTTCCACTGACAGGGGTTGACGGGGAGAGGCCCCGAGTCTTCTACTGGTGGCTTCGGAGAGGGGCACAGCGACGGATCGACCTGTCGGCATCTCGAAGACTACTGGATGACTTGGTCCCAGACCAGATCACCTGGAGGCCATGGAGAGAGCATCTAGGGTGGCCAGAGGATGGATAGGAGCTGGCTCACATCAGGCGAGTCTGTTGGCTATGGATGGAGAGGGGAGAGGTGGAGCTCCACCACTATGACCGAGTTTTGCGACAGTTCGGTCTACAGTAGGGGATCCCATCTCTCAGGGATTATAAGTTTTCTTGGACTGTCCAGGATAACACCACAGTTAGCAGGGCTCCAGATATGTAGTGATTCTGGATTCAGGACACAGACGATGCCCCCATTCAGCCAGTGGATGGGGATGACGCAGGGGTAGCCGATGGCTACGATGCCTGGTACGTAGGCATTCGCCCTCCTCGAATGATGAGGGCACAGGGACCGATCCATGCAGTTGTGCATCGGATAGGGAGGCGACGCCAGGCGATGGTAGAGGCAGCCCGGGGTCACGGCAGAGGAGAGCGAGAGGAGGCCACAGGCACAGGAGAGGTCATGGCAGAGGGAGAGGGAGAGGAGGGAGGCGAGACCCTCATCTCCATAGAGGCCACCATCGCCTGATAAGGGCAAGGGTGTGGACATTGGAGAGAGTAGCGAGATGGATACTCTTCGGGTAGAGAGAGATCATCTGCGAGCTCAGGTGCAGACGTTACAGGATGCAGCTGCACAGCACTAGGCTGAGGTGTCGTAGATACGAGACGAGAATGCTCGTCTCAGGGCACGAGGTGGAGGGGTAAGCACTCAGGAGCTGCTGCGGTCGATTTCTCAGACCGCATTCTATCAGGCACTATACTACCAGGTAGTGCCAGAGGGCCAAAGGGTACAACTACCACCTGCCATAGCAGATCCTATCAGGACAGGGTCGACGAGGAGCTCATCCCGGTCGATGACGAGGACTCGCAGTACCACACATACTACGATGGGACCACCTCGTCCTCCATAGGGCGGGGGAGGAGATGAATCCGAGATCTCTAGAGGATCTCGAGGCTAGAGGGCAGGATACTGCCACTGACATTGTATTATACTTGTATTGATAGAGGATTGAGTATGCCGAGGTACAGATTGTGGCAGACCAATCCAGTTTTGATGATGTATATATTCTGTTGATATATATAGATGAGATATTTTTGATCATATGACTTGTCTTATGTGATTCTTATGATGCTTTTTATGTTTGATTGATTGATTGAGTTGATTGATGTAATGATTTTATTTATGATTCATGTAATTATGTCATTTTTGGAAAAAATTATAACTTGGATTTCATGCTTTAAATATTTTAAATGAAATAATCTGATGTAACAAATTGATTGGTTGTAATGAAATGTGATAAAAATAAAAAGAGATTTCTAACAATAATTTCAAAGGACATTGTCGCTATTATAGACCATTTCATGGAGTTGTTGCTCACTCGGTCGTCAAGCTAGTCCCAGGATAGAAATATTGTTAAAAGAAAAGAGTACTTAAGAGACTGTCTTAAGACTTTGTTGTGATGATGCAAATGATGATGATGATGATGGTTTGCTTTCATATTTCCATGAAAATATTACGCATGAAATATTGTGAAATGATTTTGCTAGGCATAAATTCCTAAGTGTGATAAAGTTTGTTGAATAATTCCTTAAGAATTATACCATCATTACAAAATGCAAAGGTTGACATAATGACATGAAGTAATAAAAATGTGTTTGCTTTTGAAAAGCATAATTTGTGTAATAGAATGAAGTCATATGGTTTTTATGAATTTTGATAAATTGGAGAAAATATTGTTACAATGGTTTTCGCTAGGCATAGAATATGTAGGTATAGACTTATACCATCATCGCGAAGATCAAAGAAAGGATAGTTTTATTACATGATTGATTTTTTATGAACAAAAAATATGAAAATGAGGACTTGTGCTAAGCATAAAATTCCAATTTTGATTTTGGAATTATATCATCGTTGCGAAAGTCGATAAGATATATATGATATGTTGTTAAATAATTGTGCTTGATTATTCCAAACAAGTTGCAAAATAATATTTCAAAGTATTTTGAAGACAAAAATTAGATTTATAAGGAATCCCATGTGCATAAGTGAATTCATTGCCAATATTGATTTATCATAATGATAGACAAAATCTCTCAAATACAATGTGTGTGCAATTGTATGGTTCAGTTACTAGTTTTGAGCAAGATACTATGATACAAGTGATTTGAATAAACCAACTAAGTGTTCATTAACCATGATGTAGATGCATATAACCATACTAGGCTACTATGTAGATCGGATTATCAAGAGCTAGCTAATCCATAAGTAGACAGAGGTCTGTACAAAAGAAGGTCACTAATGTGACAGACATATCACCATGCTAGGAGTTACCCAAGGCCAAGCAGGTTGGGCACAAACCACCTGTTATGGGGCTTACCTCACAGTTTTCGAATAATTGAGAATTCCAGGGATTCAAGCTCATTCACCCTTCTTTTCTTTTCAAAGGGTAGGGAAAGGGATTTTATTTATTTTCTTGCTTTCTTTTGAACTTTGCTTATTTTTTCTTTTGCTTGATAATGCTTGGAACATTGTTGACATAACATTTTTCTTTTCTCTTTTTCTTGAATTTTTCTTTTCTTTTTCTTTTTCTTTTTCTTTGCTAGGGATACTTGCTCGGATTAGCTATAGAGCAAGGGATTTTTATTTTGGGTAGGGGTGAGCTTGTCCTTTTGCCAATTCTCAAAGATTCTAGACCATGTGCATGATAGGATAGCAGGGAAACTTTTCACCCAAGAAATCAGTTCTACTATGTAGCAAAACATGGAAATTACAAATATAATCATTTTATTGTGAAAAGATGTGCTTGGTTTAAGTAAATAACAAGATCAATTCTCTATGCTCAAACTTTATTTAATTGAATTTTGTGAACTTTGATATAAGAGAGATTAGTAATCATGCCAGATAAAATCAAGATATTTATTGTGTGAGTGTGCTAGTGAGGGATGCCAAATAAATGCTAGTTTTATCCAAAATAAGTTGAAACATATAATTGCAATAATTGTAAGAAAATAATGATTTTGAGAAAGTTTTGAGAATGTTGACTCTCTCTTTATTTTGTATATTGTTTTGGTTTCGAAAGATTCAAGCATATAGCTGTTTTTGGATTTTTATGTTGATTTTTGTTTTAAAGCAAAAGGAACTTTACAAAATAAATGCAATAAATATTTTTGAAGATTTTTTGAAGATTTTATGAATGTTTTTGAGGTTTTTGAATAAATTGAAAGAAATACAAGATAATGATTTTGAACAAATATATACATGGATGAAATAATCAAATTTATACATAATAACGTTTGAGATGTAAAATATTCATGGGTTCTTTAAGTTCTTTACCATCTAAGGTAGACAATTTATATGCTCCTGATTCAAATTTTGCAGTAATGATGTACGGTCCGAGCCAGTTGGGCTCAAATTTACCTTTAAGTTCCTTAGTTGCATTTGTATTTTTTTGAAGATTTTGAGGATTTTGATTTTTTTGTATTTTGATTTTAATTTATGAATTGAAATTGGTGGTATATACAAGATGATCTATATACACTATACAAGGTTATTTGAGTATAACATGTCTAAGGTTGCTTCAAAATCAAAGGAGGTTTTGAAGGATAATTTGGTTGAGGTGAAGGTAAGGACAAAAGATGATAAATAAAAGGTAGTGATAACAAAAGCTTTGTTATAATGTAGAATAATGTAGAAAAATATTTGACTTTTATATGTGTAAAATTGATCATGTTACAAAATAAAATGTAAGAAGGATAAGAAAGTTCTTCATTCTTATCACTATATTCCAAATATTGATAAGATAGAGAAAGTATATGTGAAAGATATGCATGGATGTTATTTGGTAAACAAATATGATCATATATGGATAAAAAAAAGTGATGGATTGAAGAGAATTGTGATAATAAATAATATATAGAACTTGATGTTTCAATCGTTAAATATTCTTCAAATGGTGTTGGATCATTATGTATGGTAACAATTTTATTTGTAATTTCAAACTTCAAACATTGGTGAAGAGTGGAAGGGAAAACCCTCATCGTATGAATCCAAGGACTCTAGAGAAATAGGTTGTAAGGTGAAGGACAATATCCTACATAGAATAAAATATCCAAGATCTTGGATCCAATATTGAGGGGAAACATTATAGTACCTTGAACTTCTTGAATTTCATTGTTAAAAGATTTTATAAGAACATTTGATTCATTAAGATCTTCTTCCTTTGTTTTGAGCTTTTGGAATAATTGATAAGTGCATAAATTAAGAGAGGAGTCATTATCTACCATGATAACTTTAACAGGTGTTTCTTTACTGGATCCTGTAATGCAAAGATAGCAGTCTTCTTGTGGAGTAGAGGAAGAAATCTCCTCATCATAGAATGAAATATGGTTAACCTCAAGAGGGTTTACACCATTAATTATGTTCTTAGAGAAAATATGATGAGGAAAAAATTGTTGGCTAGGTATTTTGAACAAAATTTCCTTATGAGAGATTTGTAATACTTCTAAAAGGGATATCTTTGCTTGAGGATTAATCACTTGTTGTTGGCTATCAAAGTGGATTTCAGATTGAGATTTTGATTCTAAATATGAGCTTGCTATGCTTACATTCCATTTTGTATCATTCTCTAGAGCCAAAGATAGTTTTAAAGGTTGGTCAAATGAGGAATCCATATCTTGAATATCATATTGAGTTAATTGAACTTGAGGTTGCTCATTTATAGTTTCTATTACAATATTAGTAATATCATCATGATGGGACACATTAACATGCAATATTTGATTGGTTTCTTGTTGTTGATAATTGAATAGGGGTTCTTGGGAGATCCCCATGTCTTGATTGATTATTGGTATTTGTTGTGTAGGAGTTTGATAGTTTACTTGAGATTTATAATCGGTTGTAGATTGTAATTCCTTTATATTAAAAAGATCCTTATCAATCAAATCTTGAATTGCACATCTTAAATCTTTACAATTTTGTGTCATATGTCCATCTACTCTATGATATTCACAATGTAGCTCAGGTTTAAACCAATCCGATGTGGTATCAGGTTGTCTTATGGAATGAAGTTCAATAATATTTGTGTCAAGTAAATACTTGAGAATTATATCCATTGGTTGATTAAGCCTAGTAAATTTATGTGATGAAGGTTTTTGAGAGGTTTTTGATAAATGCCTTAGGAATTTCGTCATAAAAGGACCTAATGGTTTCTCACCTCTACTTTCTTCATTTTGGGTAGAATTATGATAGGAATATTGCGATGTAGGAGGTGAGTGAATGGTAGAATTGGAAGAATAAGTATTTTCTTGTTGAAATGGATGTGTTGTATTGAAAGAAGAGTATTGAAAAGGTGGTGGATGATTATATGTGGGTTGATAGACATAATATGGATATATGGGAGAATAGATAATATCGTTATGAAGAGGATTGGCAAAGGGATTGTCTTGTTGGGGTAAGGATGAAAAATGAGAGAAGTGTGATGGAGGTGATGTTGAATAGGGATAAGGTTGATCATAATCAACAAATGTATTTGGCTGAATTCTTCCAACATTACTGATGGGCTCATATTGATTTGAGTAAAAACTCATGGTTTCTTTAGTACTTCTAAAAGTAATATTTAGCATCTACTATTTAGAATTGAATCTAAAACATGAAATGATGATTTTGTTTTTGTTTTTCTTGTATACATATGTATATTTTTTTGTTTTTTATATTTATGAATCAGAAATATGCCTATGTTATTCACGTCGGGTTCACCAAAATGTATCGCTCCAAATTTTTCGCACCCCTACCTTCAGGCTATTGGATCCGCGCCCGGAAGGAGGATGGGAAAAGGATGGTGCGGTACCTCGGACAAGAGGACTTTGCGAAGGTCCCGCCTCTCAAGGGAGGTGCATTTTGGTGATTTTTCGACGGATGGTGGGTTCACCAAGAAACATTTGGCGGCAGTTTCCACGCCTAGGTTTTGGGAATGAGTTTTGATGAGTTTTTTTTTATTTTTAAACATTCATCCTAGGTTTGGCCGAATGATTCTAACTTAAACTACATGAAAATGCAATTTAAATGCATACAGCAAACAGAAAGGAAACCAAAAATAGAGAATTTGCAGGAGGCCAATGAAGATTACCTGATCCAGAATTCTGATGGAGTTTCTGAAGCTTGAAGCAGTCTGGATCATCTACAATTCAACAAAATCGCCTTCAATTTGATAAAATCGTCTAAACTGACAAGATCGTCTACAATCTGACAAATTCGTCAGACAAATTCATCAGAGACCTGCAAAACAACAAATAGATACGAAATACAAGAAATTCTATTTTGCAAACAGGGGCAAACTATGTGAAACAGTAATATGAGTGTTGAACAATATACAAGAACATAAGTAAATGCAAATAACTATGTTTAGATAGCAGAATATGATCTTAATATGTAAACTAGACAAAATGGGTGAACTCCAAATGCAATATAATATAAAAACTGAATAAAAAATCTAATTTATAACATAAAATGACAGAGAAAAGAGATAGAAGAGCAAACTCCAGGCACTGATTGCCTCGATGTGTGCTGCAGTAGAAATCGTCTCGCATCAGTACGAGATCGTCCCGAATTTGACGAGATCGCCTCCGATCTTGACAGGTTCATCGGCTACGATAGGTGCTGGCTTCGGCTGAAAACCAGTGGTGTACCTACAATAAAATTAATATAGGACTAGTGCAAGAGCAAATTTGAAGTGTTTTAGCGCATAGGGAGTTGATTTACATAAAAATTCAGCCAGGGGTTGGGGAGGGAAAAGCCTTAGAGTTAAATAGGCATAGGATAGTTGTTGGGAGGTTGGAGATCATCCCAATTTGGGAGATCTCCAATGGGGGAAGGGTCCCAATGGCACAGACACGCTTCTGCCCGGATTGGAGACCCGTTGGAACGGATTCCAACTATGCAAATTTAGTTTTGCGACGAAATCGTCTGGACGTTCTAGTCTAGACGAAATCGTCAAATCTGGGGCGATATCGTCTGATCGGAGATGATATCGTCAAACGGTCAAAACAACTACTAAAAATGGCACGGAAAAGGAGGAAACAGGTTTCTCGGCGGTTAACGGGTAGTTTGGGAGGTTAAATTTGAATTTAAATTTATTTACTAAGGTGAATGTAATTATTCCAATTTTACTGCGCCAATTTTAGGGTGCTACAGAAAGAACATGAGTAGCATTGTTATATGAGATATTGCATGTTTGGCAATTGTTGGGTTGTGTTTCATGTTCTTGAGAAAAGCATACTACATCTATCTTATTCTTTTGAGATTTGAGATTGAGTTGAGATTGAGATTGGGAGTTAAGTATAGAACATATTGAGTCTCTAAAAATTCTCTTTATGTTTCTATGAGACTTGAGTTTGAGATTGGGAGTTAAGTATAGAACATATTGAGTCTCTAACAATTCTCTTTATGCTTCTATGAGGTTGATGAATCACATTGGGTCTCTAACAATTCTCTTTGTGGGTTCAAGCCAATCAAGTTTTCTTAATGAACTTGTAAGCAGGTTTTGGACAGGTTTCGTTGGGGATTTGTGAGCAGATTTGGATAGGTCCTAGCAGAGGACTTGTGAAGTTGAGTTTGATAGTTCTATCAGAGAAATTGAGGATAGAGGTGCATTGGTTCTATGAGAAGAACCTGAGGATAGATTTGTGCTAGATCGAAGGACTGTGTTTAGTGCAAATTTGAGGACCACCTTTGGAGGTGATAGAGTTGAGGATAGAGGTTTCCAGCCAGAGCAGGGAAGATAGGTGTCTTCTATGGATAGAGTTCCACTTGCTAAGGGCAGAGGAGGCAGAGGTCTTCTAGAGGATCGCCAGCCAGAGCAAAGCTAGGGGAAGGTATCTCCTTTGAGAAGAGGCTCATAAATTCAGATTTGGGGAAGGTATCTCCTTTGGGCTGAGGCTCATAAACATTGTAATTGGGAAGGTTTCTCAAAGAACATTGAGAAATTTTAGAGAAAATTTTTGTGGATGTAGCCCAGGATTTCTGGGTGAACCACATTAAAATTGGTGTCACTTTGTGGATGATCTTGTGCATTGTTTTGATATTGCTTTGGATATATTGCTTTATTGTGTTGAAGTATAAAGGAAAAAGTAAAAAGAGGTCTTATACTGTTCACCCCCCCCTCTCAGTATAAGCTTGTGTTCTTCACAAAGGACTATTTCAATTCTAAGATCCAATCCTGAAAGCTTTCAAGGAGATTATTGACATATATCTAGCCAAATTAAAGTGGTACAACATTGAGGTAATCCCTCATTCATCAAACAGATTCGTAGATACCATGGCATCTTTGGGATCCTAATCCCTTAGAATCTATCTACCGATTTCACTACCATTCATATCAAAATGCTCTCACATTCAACAGTATAGTGTGAGGTTTTTGATAATAAGGAATCAGTCAACATGATCCATATCGAGCCAGACCATGACTAGTTATGTAAATCCAGAGACTTATTGAAGAAGGTACCTTGGGGGTCCTTGATCTTTGAGAGTCCTATGGGGAATGGTACTACTATTTTCCATAAAGTTGTTTCTCAATCTATGTTTGTGCAAATCAAATTGCATGAGGAACAATTCATCTTATCTGTTGAGGTTGCAGCCTATTAGGATTGGCTATCCCAATTGCAAGACTTTCTTAGGCTTGGAATTGTCCTATAGGGACTATTGCATGTTGAGAGACGAGCATTCAAGCAAAAAGTGACTAGATATGTCTTGCTAGGAGGTATATTGTATTTTCAAAGCTATGATGGAGTTCTCCTACATTTCTTAGAGCTTCAAGAGTCATCTTGCGTGATTTTTCAAGCTCACAATGGTATGTGCATCAGCCACTTTAGCAGCATGGCCATTGCCAAGCGCATTCTTCGAATGGGCTATTGTTGATCCACCATGAATAAGGATTGTTATGAGTATGTCAAGAAATGCATTAAATATTAACATCATGTAAACCTGATGCACTTGCCATATCATGTCTTAAAGCCCATTCAGGTGGCTTGGCCATTTTCTTAGTGGGTTTTTTATCTGATTAGAAACATTTCTCCCCCATATTCAGGCTAACACATGCTCATCTTAATGGCCACTGAGTACTTCACAATATCATTTTTTGTTTTGGGATACCCTTCAAGATAATCTTAGATAATGGTTTGTCATTCAAAAATAAAAATGTGCAAGCTCTAACGACCAGATACAACATTCAACATAGTTTTAGGACACCATACTATTTACAGGCAAATAGGCAAGCAGAGACCTCAAACAAGACAATAATAGCCATCTTAAAGAAGATAGTGAAATAAAATCATAAGGATTAGCATCTGTAGTTACCCTTAGAATTGTGGGATTATAGAACTAGTGTACGAACACCCACTAGGGCAACACCATTTTTGCTTGTATATGACACTAAGGCCATTATGCCTCTAGAGTTGGAAATTCCAACATTGCGCATTGCATTGAATGAGTTCATCAATGAAGACACTAGATGACAAGCTCACCTGGATCAATTGACCCTTCTAGATAAACGATGTTTCAATGCCCTTGAGCACCTTCACGTTTACCAAGATCATATAACACGAGCTTATAAAAATAGATTCCATCTGTAAGACTTTAAAATTGGGGATCTTGCGCTTAAAGAAAACTAGCAGAACTCAAATCTGCCATCGCATCTGTGAGACAAATTTATGAATAATTGGATAGGTACATATATCATATCAAAGAATATTGGGACTGGGGTATATTGCCTAACAATGCTAGAAGGTGTTGAGGAGCCATATCCCCTCAATATAATTTATCTAAAGGTATTTCACACATAAATCAAAAAAATATCAAAAACATTCAAATAATTTCAAAAGATTCAAAAACAAGAGAAACTATAAAAATCTAAACAAATCAAAAAACATTAAAATCAATTCACAAAAATATCCAAAGGCATCTTAAATTCCTTTGGTCAAATTACAAAAAGCTCCAAAGGTATATTAAAGCCCCTTCGTCACATCACAACAAGCTCCAAAGGCATCTTAAAGCCCTTTGGTCACATCATGAAAAGCTCCAAAGTCATCTTAAAGCCCTTTGGTCAAATCACAAAAAGCTTCGAAGGCATCTTAAAGACCTTTGGTCAATTAAAAAAGTTCTTCAAAGGTATATTCAATTAACAAAAAACTCCAAAGGCATATTAAAGCCCTTTTGTCAATTAAAAAAAAGTTCCAAAGACATCTTAAAGCCCTTTGGTCAAATCATAAAAAGCTCCAAAGGCATCTTAAATCCCATTGGTCAATTCATAAAAAGCTCCAAAGGCATCATAAAGACCTTTGTTAAATTAACAAAAATCTCCAAAGGCATATTAAAGTGCTTTGGTCAATAAAAAAACATTCATAATAATCAAAACTCAAAAACAATTGAAAGCATTAAAAATATAAAAATATTTGCATTAGCATTTTGTATTTGCATTCACTTAGTTGCATCATAGTAGGTAGTTCCATCCATCACATGTGCATTAGATACACTTGTGTTTGCAATATTATAAGTGACACCACACTTTTACATCAATCATGCATCTTCAAAATCCATCATCATCCATAACCCATGAGTGTAACTATGTTTTGCAACACAACCCCTTCTATTGCTATAAGGAATATACTAGGGTTTTTAGGGCACTCAGCCATACTTAGTGGTTCTTCAAAATTTATAGAAATTTTTCTTAGCTTTTGATATATTAGGTTTGATTTTGATAGCACTTGGTATATTTCAGGATCCCATCATTAATCAAAACACTTAAATCCTAGTTGTAACAAGGGAAATATGAGTGCTGCAAAGTGGTATTAGGTATCCTAAGGTGAAAAGGTTTATCTTGCTCATCCCCCTCTATGACCAGCTTGGAAATGTTGAGAATTATCAAAAGAAAAATTTCAACCCTACCAAAATAAATCCCTTGCTTTAATCAAAACAAGCAAAATCCCAAACAAAGAAAAATTCACAAAAAAAGTAAACAAGTTATTATCATCACTAAAAAAATCCCAAAAAAAGAAAAATTAAAAATAAAGTAAATAGTGATTATCATCACTACATAAATCCATTGCTCAAAAGGAAAAAAAAACTCAAAATAAATAGTGTTTTTTGTCACTAATTCATGAGCAAGTATCCCAAATAAATATGAAGAAAATAAGGGAGTAGGAACTTGAATCCCTAGAATTCTCAGCATGAACGAGCCATAAGGTATCCTTATGAATGATGATATATTTGTCACATCAGCACCTTGCTTTTGAACAAACCAATATTTGCATGTGGAAGAGCTAGCCTTAGGTGTCATGTATTGCCTAGTGGTCTAGTCCAACTGAGTCCAACCTAGAATCAGGATAAACATTTGAAGATCCCCAATACAACAATGGGCTGAATGAATCCTGTCTAGCACTGGGATATGCTTATGTTCTATCTAATGTATTCATTTGCACATAGAGATAATGAATATCTAGGGCTGCATAACAAAGCTTTATCCTTCAAAGGCTCTATATGATTAGTATACAATCATTTAATGAAGCAACTAGGGTGTTTGAGTCTCATGGAAAAGCTCACAAATCATCCTCATAGCGATAGGTCATATCATCAGTCACATAATCAAACTTTATTTAAGAGGTCTTTTTCACTAAATGAATGCATAATATAGGATAGATACCGGATAAATGTTAAAAATAGCAGTAAAACAACCACTAACTATTCTTGCATATCTATAGCAACCTATAAAGAAACCCATCATCTCACCTCACACTTGATGCTTAAATGATTAATTATTATTATGAGAATTATTATTTATTCATGATTTTTATACATTCTATGGTGTCACCCATTAGATTTTCAAACTCATATCACATCATATCATATGTTTTAAGTGATTAAAGCATACAAGTTCATTCCCATTAGATCATCAACATAACATAACATATTTCATTTTCTATATCATAGTAGCATAAGGTTATATGCATAAAACACATCAAAAGTGAACATGCATTTAACAATAAGCATTGCATCCATATATGCATCCATCATCATCTAGATCATGCCATATAAACATCCACACATCATAAAGCATAATTCATGTGAGTCACATAGCATAAGATCATAAAGTATCTCACCTACATGAATAAATCATAGTGTCTAAACATCATCACACCATATCACATAAAATTATATACTGCATCCATAAACATAAAAGCATAATCATAAAATATATACACATGGTGAGTCTCAAAGTCTAGATATCATATAAAAGTGTGTCCAAATAAGTACATGTAGGTATAAAAAGTGCCAATAAGGCTACAAATGTGTAGGTTGATTGACCTTACACCCAAAAAGAGGTACAAAATATCTAAGAAACCATAGTTCTCAAGAGTGACCTGCACCACTAGTATCACCTCTACCCTCACTACCCCCTCTAGGAGGCAACATAGAACTGGCACCCCCAGTCTGCTCTATTTGGGACCTAGTCCTATGGCTCGATCAAGTTGATGATTTTCCTAAAGTGCTCTGGTTGGTCCTCTATGATCCTCCTACACTAGGCCTCTCTGGTAGACGACCTCCTCAAATCCTAACCTCATGTTCCAATGCTAAGATGTATGAGGCATCTCAGGTGTGCTCCTCCAAATCATTTGCTAATAGTCCATGCAAACATCAAATCTCTGCACCTGCATCTAGACCACCAGGTCCCTAAGGCATTGTAGGAGGTGGCACAATCTATATCTGAGCATCATCTCACTTGATAGAAAGCTAGACAACCTGTATCTGAAGGTCTACAAAAGTGGCATACCTTTGCTACACCTAAATCTAGGATTTCTATAGCTCAACCTCAACCCAGTGTAGTTGAGCCTAGATAGGATACTCCTACACCTTAGGAGCTAGCTCATCCTCCTCCTTAGGGGTAACCTACTCCTTTACAGTCAGCTTCTCTACCACCTACTCTTGTTGCCCTACTTGCCCCCAGTCATCTATCTAATTCTACACTTGGCACCCATAACGATCCTCAGCCTCAACATCATCTAAACACTGCCCTAGTTGGCCACCACCCTACCATAATAATGTACTACACCAATAGGTGTACACCTTTATGACCCCAGCATCAACCATGCTAGGATCAACTGCAGGAGGGTCATCCTCCTCCAATACTATTATAACTCATGGTGGTGAAAGGTTCTTCTCTACAGTAATATAATGATAGACAACTAGATCGAGCGCAATGCACTATTGAATGCCAAACTATTGTAGAACCCTAGTAATAGAAGAAATCTTTGATACCATCCTTGCAGCCAATAACCCATTGATTGTATTGAGTCGTTACTATGAAGATAGTTGGATCCTCCCAGTTAGAGCACTCGTGATAAGACCACCAGATAATATCAATAGTCCACAAAATAGTCAAAGATATCTTATAGTGAGAATGATCCCCTACAAAGGACTGGATCTTGTGCTCCTGGATCCATAACAATGAACATAATCATCAAGTGTAGTGATCATCACTGGAATTCCTGCTAGGAGGTCAACTATGATATGCTTCCATACCCAGATCTAGAGGAGCATACTACAAGCAATACTAGCCTAGCCATGGTACTAAATGTAGTATAACTCATCATAGCACTACACCAACAGTGTGCTCCCCAAGCATAGATAATGGGTACCTCACTATCAATCAAGTCCTATACCATCACTAAGAGGTTCCATGGGAACCTCAATCTAGAATAGTTAGGTATGAGGATGTTGTAGATGACCATCAACAATACAATATACCTTTGAGATAAGACATCCTTTTGGTACCATCGAGAAACTAAAATACCATCAGAATGAGTATCCTTTAAGGCAACATCAACATATCTCCCAAAGACCCTCAGGAACACTACATCTTCGAAATTAGTGGTAGAAAAGAAAATAGGCACTCCATCAAAAGGAATATTGAATATCTTGTAGACATCCTCCGACGTGATGCTTATCTCGTTGGTAGGAAGGTGGAAGGTATTGGTCTTGGAGTCCCACCTGTGGGCTAGGGCAGTCAAATAAGCTTGATCCGACATGATCATCAGAATTCTAATGACATACTAAAGCCCATAAGCATCGAGACAAACCTAGTCTATGTCATCCATATCAGGTAAAATGTCACAAAGTAGCTCCAAGTCTTAAGCCGAAGTAGAAAAGATCTAAGAGTGCAAAATAAATTCTAAATAAAATGCACTGATGACTAAATAAATGCATAAAACAAAATTGGTACAAGCTAAACTAAGATGCACTTAAGGCAACAAGCATAATGGATAAATGCACCTGAGCATCCAAAAATATCAAATACTATTCTTTAAAAGTTCAAAAAAATCAATTAAATGCCTTGAAAAAACAAAAATCAATGAATACACCTAAGGCCATCTAGCCGTTGTCGCAAAGAGTAGCCACAAAGCAGACGCTGAAGCCAAAAACAGATAGGTTCCAATGATAAAAAAATTTACCATTGGATATTAAGCTAGAAACTGACAACAACAGTGGCCAACCTCAGGCCAAGCTAGCCACTCTGAGTGGCAGTGGCCAGTGAGCAGTATGCCAATGACATGCCCCCATGGCCAAAAATCACACAAAAAATAAACAAAAACATAAATCTAAAAGAGACCCATCTAATTAAACCCTAAATTAAGCCTATATACTAGTTTAATTCATTGCCAATAGGGTTAATGAGGTTCCTTTACCAAATTACTTAGTGAGATTAATTTTATCGTAGTAATAAAGGAAGGCCAGGGTTTAGAGATGTACCCGTGAAGCTCTGGCTCCTCTGCTCATTGAAGCCTTGCCATGCTCATCCATGGTATCAAATCAGTAGCATCCTAGGTCACAAGCAATCACTGTCATCTCAGAACTCCAAAGTAGGATGGACAATTGGAAGAATGAAGGGTCAAAAATCCTAATTTCCTTTTGTCCTTTCTATTCAAGTTGTGGCTGCTGCTAGTGTCAATGGCCCAAATTGTATGGTTGCTAGACCTGACAGTGGCCATGAGCCCTATTTATGGGCCACTAGACCTAACAACAACCAAGAGCCAATGAGACATTTCCATAATTTCTCACCATATAACACCTCAAAATAAGACATAGAGACATAGAGCACACATTTCATATCCAAACCGGTCAAAATAAGCAAAATACCAAAACAAATTCATATATCAAAATTCAAAAACATCATTAAAAATCCAATTAACAAAAAAGAATAAATCAAACAATAGCAAAATCCCAAATGAACCTCATAGTTAGTGATTTGTTCTATATACTTTGGTGATTGTAGCGACTAGCGTTGCATGCAATTTGGCAGGTAGAGTAAATCACCATAAGGCCACTTGGGGTAAATAGTTATGGTAGAATTGAAATGCCTCACCTCAAAACCTAAGAAGGCTATAACATTTGGACTGCCCCATGAGAGCAAGGATCCATCTCAATTCTCCTATAGCAAATATTGATTCACTGCAAGCTAAATTAGAATTGCTATCACCTTTATTCCCTAAGAAGGCCATTATGACCAGATTGCCCCATGGGATAAGGATGTACAATTACCAAATAGGGTTGGAATTGCACCTGGAAGGGAGCTAATTTGTAGCAAATGTGAACCTCTAAAGAGGTCCAAGTCATTCATTTTGTTCAAGCAACTCATCGCTTTATTAATATTTCTTTCCTCATTGACTCATCGTTTGAGGGGGTAGTCAAAAATTTTCAACAACCATAATCAAAGTCAACAAAATGTCATATTTATCATAACAGAGTTGCATTCATCTTACGAATAATTGCCAACAACTATCATAAGCTTACCATTTTTTGGGGTAAAAAAGCAAATATGATAGTTTAGTTTGTAGCTCTCCTCCTTTTGGACCTATAGTAGTACCAAAGCTACCTGATCACTTGATAACAAGTGCAAAATCCCACACATTTAAGCCTCCCAATCCATTGGAAGTATTGATACTAGGATCACACCCTCTCACATGACTGGGACATCCTATGTTGATCATATCAATGATCATCATCCAACCTATAATGTGGCCCTAGGTGGTCTACCTTTTTTTGCTTCATGCTATATTTTTCTCATAGCGCATCCCAAAAAGGGGCATTTGTAGACACCTAAAATGTGTCATGTGTAGGATACTACCCATATGGGTACATCCAAAAACCATATGAACCCTCTTGGATATCTCCAAGAACAAGTAGTGGTCCTAACCACTCAAACAGGGCAATTCTAGCCCATCTAGGCTTGGCCACTCTCAAGAAGAGCGGCCAACACACCTGGCCACTGAAGACTACAGTGGCCACACTTGGCCATTGGACATGATAGTGGCTAGCACCATACATAGTCTGGCCATGAATACGGGCCTAGATCATATAGTATAACTACACCTTTACATTTTTTATAGGTGGATTTTGGGAAGGAACTTCCTAAGTTCCTCATAACCACCCCTTCAATGCCATTTTGTGATTGATGCTTCCAACCCAGAATGGTTAGTTGGATAAAATTTGGATGGAGGCTTCTTGAGGAAGAAAAATTCTAGATCTGAGAGGGAAGTCTACATATAGACTCTCCCACAAAAAGTAAAGGATTCATGAAGTTTCAGAGTCAAGCAGTGAAGCCCTATCAAAATGGATAACTAAGCTATGCCCCTTTGAGGAGCATTGGAGTGCTTTTTGGTTGAGCTATGATCATGCACTAGTTCTCAGATTCATTGTTCCCAATCACCGATCAATGTAGGAGAAATGCTAGGTGACCCTTTAACATAAATTGTAGCAAAGAGGATAGTATAATAGCCCCTAATTTACAAGGAAAAGGGATTCATATCGTGACCGTTGTCTTGAACAGTGGCCCGTAGGCATATTTTATAGTATAGAATTTATTTCCCTTTTCTTTAGTCTAGATTCATTATTGCTTAAATTTGATTAGTTAAGTCAGCTTAGATTTACTTCCATTAATGCATTTATTCTATATTTCTTAGCTTTACATGCATTTATTATTCTGTTTATGCTTGTATTTCATTACTATCATGATTATTTAGATCCATTAACAAAGACCTCTTTCAGAGAGGTGACCCATCCTACTAAGCATGCTTTGTTATTTCCATGAGTGTAGGTACAAATATTTAGGATAATATTGAAATAGTAGGAGCACAAAGATCCCTCCAGGACCAGATTGAAGTAGCAGGAGCACAAATATCCCTCTAGGACCAGATTTGAAGAAAGGGACATCTATAAGACCCCATACAGTTTCATGTGTGGTACTAGGAGGTCTGCCTATGCGCATTGTTCTCTTGTAGAGAATACATCTGATCGCCACTCTATATTGTGTAAATATTTGTATTAAAATTATGGGTATCCCTAAGAGGGATGGACTTGTAACTGAGGATTCAAGATATAGATAATAAAGCATCTTTGTTTATTTTCTTATTTTTGTGTCGCATGTGCTTTTAGTACTTTCATTGTGTACAAGTGATAATATACATTGATAAATCAAAATTGCAAGTAGGGTAGCCAGGGTGCACGCTTCCTAGGATCGCACACATACTACTCATAATAGTTTCTATCATATTTAGACTACTCCCATCACATAATTTTCATCACCTACCATCTACGTTACCACAACATAACCAATGGTCCTATATACCACATTGGCTCCATAATCTATGCCATTACCAACCATGTTGCCTCTTTTCAATACTCTAATATAGTAAGAATCATGACCCAATTCATCATTTCGACTATAATTCCCACCATCACCACATGTTTCATTCCACTAATTTATCTTTCTCTCTACACACCTACCATACCAAGCAAGGTAACTTCTCCTATAGGCAACAATGTTTGCTTACCTAGCTTAGAGTGTTGAGTTTGTAGGAGCATCCTCTCACACTATAATAATTGTTAGGCTAAGCTTAGCCTTTGCATGGGAAATAATATGTGACCTTGAAGAGATAAATGTCACTAAGGCATCTGATGTCCTCATTGCTAAGGAGAAGAAATGGAATAAATATTACAAATAAATTAATAAATGAACATCTAAGGCTTCTATTTGCATGTAGTCATAGTTAGCTAGGAAGGAGAATAATATTTGTATTATTGAAGCTACCAAATCTAACTTGTTTAGAGTAGTAAAAAATTATGTTGATTAAACTACCAAAATTTCTAAGCTAACCTAAATAGGATGGACCCTTACAAAATGGCCCATCTATAAAATCAACCCATACTTGGCATAGCCATAAATATTGGTCACTTAATAGTTGAGTATGAAATAATTCAAAAAAGCAATAAGGATATTAAGGTAAATATGGATCAAATAAAGGAATAAAAGGACCAAATCTAGCAAGAGAACCAAAAACATTAGGATGACCTTGTATAGCAACTAACATAGTAGCAACATAAAATCTAGGAGGCCTTGAAGGCAAAAGATCAATATATTGTAAAATTGATAGCATCTAGAGTGAAAAAGATAACTATAGACCCTAAGGCAACATAAGACATCCAAAAATTCAAGTCCCTCTAGGACAAGATAAAAGAAGATGTGAAAAATACCTATGAGTACTTTTGATTGACCTCCTTTGTAGAAGAAATTTTGGAAAAGGTGACTAATACTATCAAACAAGTAGAGAAACAACTATTTGCAAGGAGTGAGTAATAGTAGGGCCTTATATTACTCTCCTTAATGATAGTGTCATAGGCACAAAAACTTAGGATAGATCATAAGTACCTGGTAAGTAAATTATGAAAAATCATGAATGCCTAGAGGAACGTCCATGCATGCTAGGATAATCTAGCATTGTCGACGACCAATATTTAAAAAATGGATAAGGAGATTCAAGAACTGGTTGTAAGAATATAATATATTTAATTAGTAAAATCATATCTTGGATGATAACATCATACATGCTTTGTTCAAAGGAATAAAAAAATCCAAGTCAATCAAGTGGATGCAATTGAAACCTACAAGAAGCTAGAGCTAATATATGCCAACCTACAAGAATTGGTTGGAAAATAGGAGGAACTATAAAAAAAATCATTTTGAATAAATGATAATGGAAGCAAATGACCTCTCTATAGTCTAGTTTTCAAGTGATGCGAAATGGAAAAATTGTTAGGGTTGCTACCACAAAATAATGAACGAAGAGAACCAAAATTTTAACAATTTTGTTATGGAGGTCACAATTTTGTAGACTTCATGTCCAAGGGTTAATTAAAGATCTAGAATCACATTATAATCAAGATTAGTGCCCCATGAAGTTGTTATAAATATAGTATATTGATACTACCTTGGGATTTATAAAATTTGGAGCACTGGAAGGGAAATCAAACAAAAGATGCCTCACACAACCTCTTAAAACTTATCTAAGTATACCACGGGTACTAATTCACTTATTAAGGATGATGATTGGCTATATGGAGTAATCCACTAGAAAAAGATCTTGATTGGCTCTAAGAAATAATTTACTTAGGAAAAGGTGTCAATCTGCTTGCAAAAGAAAGTTATTTGCTTGCAAAAACAAGCATTTTTGTTCTAACTAAAGTGAACCACTCAAATGGTCACACAGGTAAATTAAGAGATGCAAATCCTAGGGTGATTTTTTTGGAAAGTAATAGTTTGGCATGTAATGATGCACTAAGTTATTTTAGAAACCTTATAAGCCTGTTAGAGGCATGTAAAATTTAGTGGTGCATCATTTTTATATAGATGCCTTCAAATCTTTACTTTCACTAGGGTTAATTGTTTCTTGAGTAGAATTTAACTATAAAAAATAACCTAGGATCCAATTGTATTCATATTTTGCCCATGAAAATTAGAGCTACGCTTTGTGAAACCCATTGACCTCATTGGAATGTAAGAAATTGGTAAGTCCTTATGCATTCCGTTAATGACACCACCCTATTAGTTTTCTAAGTGTAAGATGATAATGGCATAGCCCTTTTAGCCCATTTTGTCATTTGATTATTAATTTCATAATATAATGAATGGGAACTATGTTTTAAATCTATATTTTCTTTTAATCACTTGCACCCTCAAACTTTCATACATTTCTATTTCCATATTTTGATTTTAATGCAAGTTAGTGTAGGTGAACATAGGAGTATTCCAGAAGGAAAAATGGACAAATACCTAAATCCATAGGTTGGGAGAAACAATGGGCAAGCCCTTCCAAATTTTTTGAAACAAGAATTGGGGTACATATCATAATTAAAAGTCAAGAAAAATCCTTGGTTCAATAATTTTAAGAGGACATAAAGAAGGATGAGGGCTACATTGATGAGATGGATAAGGAAGCTAAGTTTTCATCAAATGAGAAGAGTGAGAAAAATATCTTGGTGATCAAAAAATAAAAATAGAAGTAGGACAAAGGTGAAGATTAGAGAAATGATGAGTTTTTTAGCTTTTGATGCTTAAATCTTAATGTAAATAACCATAGAATAAAATATAAAGTTGCAATATAAAATACTCAATAACAAAAATTATTTATTCAAATATAACTCACAAATAACTCATAAAATGGACCCTAATAAATGCTCTCAAAAATAGTAAACTGATATAGAATAAAGGTCACATACATCCTCTTTCTCTTACAATGCTCTGTCACATATATATAATAGATTATAACTCTTCATATGGAGTATTCTTGGACTTCAATATTCTATGAGACTCTTCACTTTCCTATTCTAAGGACACATGTAACTCTTACATAATGGAAAGTTGTGCACATTTAAACTCACCACACTTGCACACTCAATTACATGACACTTGTGAATTTCCTACGTATTATTACATTACAAAAAATATTTAATCAAAATATAATATAGAACACACTCCTAATCTAATGATGTACTCAAGGTGGTGCACTAGAATCTACCAAATAATTTAATATACTCCAACATCCCCGTACATTATGTTATTTGGTTATTTAAGACTTTAGTCTTCAATATGAATCTTCATATTTTATCTTCAATACAATATTCATCCTGATCTATATTTGTAAAGAATTGGACATTGATCTAGTTCTTCTTTATTTTGATTGTCTTCATATTTTATTCTTCAATATACCTCCAATAAATAAATATATGGAGTCTTAAAATAAGTATCTTATTTAGGTCTAGTCTTCATCTTGCCTCTCTTGATCTTATTTCTTTTATTTATCTTTGGATTTTGCTTGCATCTTGGACTTTCAATATAGTCTATCGTTAGATAGCCTTGTTGAGCAAGAGATATAATTACTTCTCTAGTCCACTTTTATTTTTCTTATTCTTTGGATAATATTCTTGCCTACTCTTCATGTTTGTATCCATTGTTAGCAAAGGCTCTAGAAATAATATTTTGAAATAAACACTCTAATTTGTATGTTAAAACCTTTTCAAATTTGCTATAATATTCTTCCTTGTGATAGCATAAAGTAGATGAATGTGACTTGTTTTCACAATATTTACAAAAATGTAAATTCCAAAAATTGGCTTCTTCATGTCCAACTCTATTACAGTACGTACATTTCAAAAAATTTCTTGTTGTTTTGAAAATTTTTACTTCATCTGTTTTCTTGATCAATTGATATAACCATTTGTGTACAATTGAGATGATTTTGTCTTTTCTTCTTCCATAATTCTGTAAAAAATATTCTTGACTATCAGTTATTGTTATTTTATCAACATTTTCTGCTATATTTTGAGAATAGTCTTTGAGTTTACTCTCAATATTTCCATTAGTATAATTGTCATCAATTTCTTCCATTGTATATTCTATCATATTGTTAGAATATGTTCTTATAGAATGTACTCTTGTCAAACTATCAATTTGTGATTTTGAGTTCTCAAATATTTCTTTTAACCATTTTGGTATTTTCTTTTCTTCTTTTCTAATTATATTTTCCATATCATTATCCAATGAATTCTTTGATGTAGACATCCTTATAGCTCCCTAATTTTCAAAAATATTTATAGTCGACTTCTCTATGCCTTCCTAGTTTTTGAATAAGAAACTTAAAGATAATTTTCCAAATTTTCTAAGCTCGAGTTGAATTCCTTTTGTCTCCCTAGATTTGAATATATAATTACTAAACTCTAAATTTCACAAAACTATTTTGATGTTGAATACCTTTTGGCTCCAAAATAAAATTCTAGCAATTTAGGAAATAATATTTAAGGTTTATAATTTGATGCATAAAACCTTATTTATCCTAATATCAAATTATTTGCAAATAATAAAATTTAATTTAAAAATTGAATAAATTAATTACAACACTTGTAATTAAATTCCCAAAAACTTCAAATTGACTTTTCAATAATCTTCAAAAACTTTTCAAAATACCTTTATAAGGTTTCTAGAATTTCAATTCTTCAAATTAAAGTCTTATCTCTCCACAAAATAATTAATCAAAGTGGAAATATAATAATCAAGTTCAACCTTAGGTAAATCAAATATAAATCAATCCTTATTTCTCCAATATTTATAAAATTCAAAAAATCAAACTTAAACTATTACCTCCTTTATTAGGCATGTGAAATTTTTGGCCCTTCAATGTATATGCCTTCTTCAATCTCTATGAATTACACTCTGCTTCAAGAACTCACCAAACTTAAGTTTGAAATTTCTCCTAAGAAGGCACTCCTTGGTGAATCTCCTCCTTCCTATCGTGCTCAGACTTCTTTCTCAATGCTTGGCAAACATATTGAGGGATACTTTACTGTTTAATTCATCCCATGCATTTAATGATGGCCTCGAGATGTTTTATCTTCCTCCAATACATGGTGGAACTTTATATTATGGGTGCCAAATGACATACCATTTCTTTTGATTTTCAACCAACGTACCACATGGCTATTTAACTCTTTTGGTGCTTCAATTTTGCTTGTGTTCTTCTTACCTACATAACAGTTGGTAGTAAGAGACTTCAAGTGTTATTCTTTATTACTCGATGGCATTATGGATTCTTGAATATTTCTTTGTGTGGTGGTTGGCTCTTTGATACTTGGCTTTCCATTTTGATGCTCCAACTTACTCTAACTTGTCTCCTTAATGCTTTGGTGCCTTTATGCTTGGATTTTTTATGTCTACCAAATATCCTTTCAGCTGCTCATTCTCCAATGTTCGTAGAAAATATTTGTGCTCCTTAGAATGGAGCTAATGGTAGCTATTAAACTTTGCTTCTCCTCCTCAACTCGATGGCTCCTCCTTTCAATATGGTGGCTCTTCCTTCCACATTCAATGGATGCTCTTATCATGGTGTTTTATCCTCATCTTAGGTGGCTCTCTTTCTTTAAATGTAATGGCTCTTCCTTTCATTAATGGGGGCTTCTCCTCCTTTATTCTTCGACTACCACTCCTATTATTTTACTTTTACCATGACAATGTTATGCTTATGTATGGATCAGTAGATTTTAACTCAGCTTTCATAGCTTATCCATGATGTGTGATTTGGTTCATTGGCTTGAGGGATCATTTCCCAAGGCTTGGTTGTATGCTTTCGTTAGCTCTCTTTAATACTTCTTTTCCAATGCTTATACTCCTTTTGCACTCACTTTTCTAACTTTTATTTTTAAAATTTGTGCAGGTTTGAAGATGCTTCAAAAACTTAACAAAATACCTCTTTTAATATCAATTTGCAAACTTATTTTCTACATCCTTTCTAGCTTTCTTCCTTGCTAGTTTTGCTCACCTTTTTTGTCCTAAAAGTTTTGCAATTCATAGATTTACTCCTCCAAATGTTGTACAAAATCTTCTCTTTCTCTTTCCAAATAGCTATCCCAAAATACTAAATTTTTTTAGCTATTCTACTTCTTCAAATGCTTCCCAAAATCTACCTTCCTCTTCTTCAACTTGTTGTCCAGAAACCCTTTAATTCTACCCCAAATTTTTTTAATTTTTCTCCTTCAAATTTTAGCATTCAAATATTTAATGGTTATCTTCAAAAATATCAATGTGTGGCCTCTTCTATCCCAAATTTCTCCTCCAATATCTTGTTTATTTATCTTCAACTTTGACCTCTTTTGCTAGCCTATTATTTAATATTCTCAATATCTTGAAGTCTTCAAAAAATATATCTTCTCAAAAACTAATGAACTCTTTTGGTAGGGTACCTAGGAATAGATATTTGGGGATATATTATTATATTGTATAAGGGTTTGCATATTATAATACAATCAACCTTGGGTTATGTGTGGCCCATGCCAACACTTATACAATATAATAATATATCCCCAAATATCTATTCCTAGGTACCCTACCATATTTTCCAAACTCTTCCTCAAATCAATTTTATAAATCCTTTTGGGCTTGTCATCGGAAGGTGGTGATTGTCCCAAATTTGGTGTGATTGAATATTTTCAAGAGTTTCTTCTTCTTGCAATATTGTACCTTGAAATTTCTTCAAATATTCTCTAATGACAACTTCAATTTTTCCAATAGGGCATCTTTATTATCCTTCTTTCTCATTTCAAATTTCAATGGGACCTTTTCCCAGGCCTCCTCAATCTTCTCTCTCAGATCTCATATCTTCTTTATCAAATATTTAATGAGACATCTTTTCTTGGATCTCTTTTTTCTCAATATTAAATAGGGATTCTCTAGCCTCTTTCTCTCTTCTCTCTTCAATTTTCTATGGAACCTCTTCTCTCGGGCCTCTTTAATATTAAATATTTAGGCTTCAATGGGGTCTTTCTATTGGGCCTCCTTAATCTTCAAGCTTCAAGATTCAATAGTTCCTTTCTCTTGGGCCTCATTAATATTTAATTTCTAACATTTTGCTACAATCCCAAAAATAATTCCTACATGAAGAAAGCACATAGACCTATTGTGGCCATTTCACAACTAGCCCCAAATTTGGGGACCCACCTTTAATTTTAAATTTTTTAAGGGTTTTTTGTTTTGTTGAGTGTTATTTGCATCCATTAATTTATCATTAATGGTTTAGGGTCAAATTGCACCTAAGTTTGAGGTCTTGTAGAAAAGCCTTTCACTAGAAAGAAAATAGCCCATGTTCAAGATTTGAAATGTTTGGTAATCTTTCATGGGTTAATGTTGATTTTTTATGTTATAGATTAATAAACCTTGAATTTAGCATTTTAAATATATGAATAAATCATATTGAATTTATTTCAAAATATTTTAATATTAATTGGATTCATATAATTAAACTTAAATATGATTGTTTCCTTAATGATTTAATTAAAAATAAAAATAAAAATAAATAAATAAATGAATAAAAAGAAAAAAAGGTATCCCTATATATGTATATAGGTATATATATGGGGATACACAGTTTGATATAGATTTATTTTATTAAAATTCCATTATAGGTTTTGATTTTAATGTATTGAAGAGGGTTAATGTAAGTTTACTTTTATTGAGTGATTGCATTGTGCGAAGGGTTTTAATTTGTGCATTTTGTTTAATGACAGATTCACTAAATATCGTTGCCATGAAGACCCTAGACCCTACATCCTTGGTGTGCACAGGATTGAATATCGAGGACTAAGGATTGGTGAATTTTACATGACCTCACCACATCAATGGTTACATGGACCTAGACTCCGCAATTTAGTCCTAAGATCGATTGTACCAATGACACGCAAACTCATACTGTTGATGTGGCACGGGTTATTTGTGGTATACATTGGAGGGTATTCTTTATGTGGTAAGGAATCATTTCAAGTGGCAACATACAATCAATAATCTCATTTCCATGGAAATATGTAGCTCACATTCACTCCATACTACTTTTTAGCCCCGAATTCAATTTTGTTCACATGTAATGGTGAATGCTAATGCCTGCTCCCCAATTGACGTGGAAGGTGATGTACATGATATCTAAGAAAAATATAGGTCTTTGGGACATTAGATCATCACTATTGGACCTACACCATTGCTAATGTATTTGATTTATTAAGTAATCCTAGATACAATGAATGTTCAACATTGTGCAATGAGAAAGATAGTCATTATCCATGGGTCCTTTTGTTGCTCGATCCTTTATCTAGAGAGCTTATGGAAGAAGACTTGTTTTGGAGCATGCTCGCTAATTGTGTGTTTTGATGTGAATAGATGGAGGACTTATCAAGGTGATGTAGTGAAGATAGAAAACAAATAAAGAAAGGTTTTGATAAATAGTAGCTTATGGTCACAAACATGGACAAGTTGATTTGAACTATTGAGATGAACATAACGATATCCAAAATAGACTTCGGGCCATATTTTATGTGTTTTTAAATGCGAAGGGAGAAGGTTTTGATGATTCACATAATAGAGGAGATCTAAACTTCAAACCTTCACAAAGGTTCTGGAGCTTGAGGATACAATCAATAATCATATGCATGGGAGCTTGGTGGAGTGGTGCTACATATCAAGCTACCCTCCTCCTAGTGATTCTCCTACACAGTACTAGAATAAAGACATTCATTTGGAGAACATGTAATTTCACTAGCCTAAATATAAAATTGATGTGAGTGAAACTAGTGAAGAAGCTTTAAGATAGATTCAAGAGTGTTACTATGAGTCTACCTAGTCCTAAGAGAAAATTAGATGATCGACATCAATCAGGTGCTAAATATGTAAGTTTGGAGTGAGACTTATCTATAAAGCAGAATTATTTCCACTATTACATCCAAGCAATACCGAAGGGTGGGTTTTGTTTTCACCACAAAGGTCAGTGCAGGGAATTACTGTAGAGCACAAAATAATAGAATCACTACACTTCATTACATATGAACTCACACCAATGTTGTGGATATTGCGTAGGTTTCTATTTTTGTTAGATGAAGAAGATTGATGAATAAGAGTTGTATAATTTGTCGAATGGCCAAGCTTTGATGGTTTATGTTAAATTTTGAAAACCACAGGTGAAGCCCACGATGGAATAAGGATATACTATAGTTGTTAAATAGATAAATATGATCATCATGCCAATGATTCAGTTTTGTATGGTTACACAACTTCAGTTAGTAATACATAAATATAGAAATTATTTATAACTACAAAGTGATCTATGGATGGGCAAGGAGTTTTATGTGATGTTGAATGAAGTTCTAGGTATATTTTGGTTGAATACTCAAAAGGGTTTCTATAAACGTTGTATTAGATGCCATTGTATTTTTGTTGAGTGATTGAGCATCGAAGGGTTACAGGGCATTGTAATCTTCTTTATCCCTCAAACAATGATACTTCCAACTCCTTTGAAAAAATTACGTAAGGGTGATGGCCCCTAGTCTTGGTCTACAAAATCTAATAGATCGGTTGCTCACAAGACATAGTAGATACGATAGTGCAGTTATGCCTATCAATCTTAGATGCATAGGCAATTTTGAGTAAAGGGAGATTTTCATTGCTATGTTCATCACCATAATTAGAAGGTGGTTAGTGAAATACCATTGTGTATGTCGATAAGCATCAATCCCAGAGAGGAAGTCAATAATGATAAAATAGTAGTAGACGTATACTTACATATCTCAACAACCCAAGCCATGGTTGAGAAATTACGGTATAATACTTGGTAGAAATTTATGGTGAGGGAGGTCATATAGTATGCATCTCATTTGAAACTCAAACAAGCCAGAAGATAGTTATAAATGAAACCTCTTGTCAATGGTTAAATATAATTTCATGGGAAATAAATTCCAATTTTAACGCAGTTATAGTTTTAATTAATAATGTAACGCACTCATGCTCACCATAGACAAAAGGTGTTACCAAATGAAAAATAGAAGTAATCAAGTGTGTACGTTAAAATAGAAGGGACACTGGTACAAAGGAGTTATGAACCGAACAAGGGAAAGGAAACAAAAAGAAAGTGAGCAAAAAGTCAAGTGGATTTTTTATGATTTTAAATACTTAGAGAAAACACAGAGCAAGGGTTGGATATTTTTGGAAATTTTAGGAGGTTGGAAATGTACTGTAACAGGGACATTATTTTTTTGATTTTAATGCAAATGCTTTCAAAAGCTTACACCTTGGAGGCAAAATCAGAGGAGAAATAATTTTTTGAATGTTTGTGTTAACTATTTATTTTTTTATTTCCATGATTTAGGCTTATAGATGGTTTTTAATACATTTTAATGGTTGCACTATCAAAGGTTTAAAATCATGGAATTTATTTTTTTCTCCTTTGAATATTGCACCTAGTTTATTTTAGACTATGCAAATGTAGCTTTGTTTAAACTAGGTTACGTTCAAAAATTCTCACATCTCCAATTTTGTAGGATAGGGTAGCATTGCACTGATAGTATTTTGTCTTTTAATGTTTTTAGCATTCTTGTCCATTGTCCATATTTTTACTTTTATTTTTCTAATCCTTTTCTTTTGCATTTTTTCAATTCTACAAATAAAATAAAAAATACAAAAAAATTAAAATTCCAAAAATAGATGCATGGATTTGAAGAATATGATTTAACGCTTCATTTAGAACAGTTCTTATTTTATTTTGAAACCATTTCAAAATTATAAAAATTTATTTAAATTTTAGTTTTTAAAGAAATTTTGTAATTTCATATTTTAAAGGAAGATTAAATTCCAAGCTTTGCACTTTTTTTCCAAGCGATAAATTAACTTCCTTTTATGAAAATTACAATTTAATTAAATGGGGGCAATTTATATGGCATTTCCAAGGCTATTGTATATAAAGTGATAGATTAACTTCTCTTTATAAAAATCCTAATTTCATTAAAGAGGGGTAATTTATATGGCATATCAAAAGCCATCATATTTTCAAAGTTAGTCATTTAGATGATGTTATTTCATGCTCAAGGTTTAATAAAGCAACAAAGAATCTATTCATGCTCAAAGCAAGCTAAAAGGAATCCAATCATCATTCAAACTTTGCATTTCAAAAGATAGATTTTCCCTTTTATGCTAAAAGCAGGGTTTAATAATGCAAGATAAAACTTTTTTAAAAACTTCTTAACCAAGAAGATAAAATCTACCTAAAATACTTCAAGATAAAAATAATTAAGGCTTTTCATCATGGTCATATGAGGGCCAATCACATTTTATATTCTTTTAAGTTTCATTAATAATCAATAGCATAACATAATAAAGTAATACCAACATAGACTCCTTGTTAACAATTACTTGCAAATCACTAAGGTATTCTAACACTTATTTGATACATCTTCATAAACATACAAGCACACATAAGTAAAAGGAACCTTGGAGAAATTTATATTTCTTTGCAAGAGAGGGTTTTCTAATAAAAATCCTAAGTGTGAATGTAGTTTTCCAATTGGGCAAAATTACCACTCAACATTTTGGTGCTAGGAGGGCCTAAATTGGTTTACTTTATTGCTATTGAATTGCTAACTTGTTCATGTTACTTGAAAGAGTTATTTGGAGGTATTGGTCCTGACTAACAAAGTTTTTTTTACATGTGAACACTTTTGTTGATTCAAACATTCTCTAATTGATGATGCATTGAACATAAAATTTTACAAATTTGAGAATGTTCTTTAATGTCATGGTTTAATTGATGCATATATTTTGGTTGATGCGAACTGATGATCTATAGGTTAAAATTTTGAAAATTTTCAGTCATTTCATGCTTCTTTGCAAGATATTTCTTTGACTAACAAAGTTGGCATTAAAGTTGTATTTCGTAAGGTCCACTAATGGCTTTGTTTAATTTAACAGGGGTAGGAATTGCATCATGGATAGGTGATTATTATAGCCATTTAGACATTCCTATCCATAAAATTCCTAAATATGTAGAAGAATATTTACCTTAGTTTAGGCATGATGTGGCCTTGGCTAAGGAACATATTCAGAGATACAAGGACATGTTGATTTATTTGAAAATTATGTATTAATATGTCCCTTGTAGGTTGTTTTCATACACATTGGATGAGGTTGCATTTGATTGGTACATCCACTTACCTTTAATTTCTATCACTTCTTGGTCTTAATTAGAAGCAACTTTTCTTAACCATTTTGGAAAACTAGTTGACCTAGTTATGATTCTAAATCAGTTTATCTCTATCTATAAATAACATAATGAATCTACAAGTCAATTCAATGATAGATTCCATAGGTTGTACACTGAAGTGATGACACATTACATTATGTCATAATAATAAGCCATTAAAATATACATGGGAGCCTTAGACCCCTTAACTTCTACATTTCTAGGGAGAATTCTTAAAGATTCATATTTGCCTAGAGCCTATAGGAAGGTAGTAGTAGTAGAACAACGATGGATTTTGAAATGGGTTGAGGTGGGTATATTATCATTAATTAACCCTAAGTTTCCAAATAAGATACCACTCATGAGTTAGGTTGATGCACATCCTTATCCCATGAAGAACTATTCTTCAGGAGTTATAAATTCCAAGCAATAACAACCATCCAATCTGGCACCCTCAAATTTAATGATGTATAATATGAGCAATAAATGGGATAAAGTTGAATGTCCAAATATCACAACCACCTTAGATATCATCCAAGAGGAGGTGCAAGTTTCAAATACAATATTCACCAATGAGGATTGTGGTAAACAAGCCCGTCAAAATGTAGATACTGGTTCATTTTTAGAAATGCATGAGCCTTCAGATAATGGAAGAGTCCTAGATCTAATTGTCATTGAAATATGTGATAGGATAGGATATTTCATAGAATAAAATGAAATAATTAAAGTGGATTGGGACGATCATAGAAAACAAAATACAAGAATTGATCCCACTAAAGAAATCCTCGACCCACCAAAAGATGATTTTTTTGAAATTGAGGAGGATGAATTTGAGGAAGATGAATTTTTTGAAATTGAGTCCTCAAAGGTGGATACAGGTAAAAAGGAGTTGATAGATGAGCCCAAATATTGTGAAGATGTGATAGAATTTAATTCGTTGATTTTAGAATATGATTATTATAATGGTTTGGGAAGATATGAGGAATCATTATATTCTCACACTCCTACTAATGAAATTTCTATTTCATATAGTATGCAAGATGCTGAAATTACCGTCTCATATGAAGATCTTGCAAATCCTATACAATCAAAAAATGAGGTAATGGAGGAAGGGCTGCAAGATGAGGATGATGATAAATACCATGAGAAAAATAAGAAGTTATAAATCATAATCAAGTCTAGATAAATGAAAATGTACAAAAGGTAGAATCTCACCTTTTATGCTCAACCATTCGAAATCCAGGTAAAAGTTTGCATAATCATTTATTGGATTCGAATGTTATTTATGATGAAATGCCATTAGAGATTAATAAATAACTAGAGTTGATTTATCCTCACACTACTAATAATATTACTTTGTTGAATGAAATAGACGTAGATATGCTTAGGTTGTTGAATCAAATTCATCAACAATTAATAGTTTAATCTAGGATACAAATTTATAATGATTCTAATTTAGAAGATATCCTAGATGATTGCAAAGTGCTACATAATGATGTTTGGCCTAAATATGTATTTAATGACTTGGCTTCAAAATTTTTAGAAATAGCTTCTTATTTGAAGGAGATATTATCTATTTGTGAAAATGAGAACTTAAGTCAGAGTGATGAATCAGGGCTTGAAATTTACACCTCTTTAAATAAGCAAAAGATAGTTGAAAATCATGTAATCATTGGAAATTTTGATGAACCAAATTTTCAACATGTTATTACTAATATCATGGAGTCAAATTGGTGGGGTGAAAGAGGCAAAATGAGAAATTTTGCATTTTATGGCTTAATATTGATTTGATTGGATTTTTGTAAAGCTTGGCATGCATGTTATGATATAAACCTGTTAAAGTGTCTTAATAATTTTTGGGATCCAGGGAAGTGGTAGCCTATATTGTGCATCATCTTGTACAATATTGTATATAGTTTGATTTTCATTCTTTTTTTTTTTTTGGTTTTGTTGCTTTTGTGCTTTGTCTCTTATTTTTGGTTTTTTAGGTTTTGTTTGTTTGATTTCTTATCAGTTGTCATTAGGTTAGGTTTTGGGTTTATTTCCAAATTTTGATTTGCATTTTTGTGTTTTGGGGTTGGTCCCTCTATTTGAGGTGATGTTTTGTGGTACCTACTAATTTAAGGCCTCTTGATCATTTTTTGTGTTCCTTTATGAAGGGTGAATTGCCTATCATGTGGATCAAGGAAAAGGGGATGAAGTTGTTTAGTAACCACTCCTAGATTTTGGGACTAAGATAGTGAATTTTGAAATACTTAATCATTTTGCTAAAATATACAGGTGAAAATATCATATTAAAGGGCATGATTTGAAATATTGAAATATGAAATCATTCTGGTATGCAAATTAAGGTAAAAATCCAACACACTCCATTTCAAATACTTGCTAACCCATGTGGTGCATAAAATTGTACAAAGCCATTAAAAAAAGGCAAGCAAAGGAAAACATGCTAAAATCAGTCACCAATTTTGGATAAAATCTATCGGGACTATGGATGCCTAACTAGTAGTAGGGCTCTGTCTAGACAAAGTCTATTCGAAAAAATGAATTGCAAAATATCAATTAAACACAAGGATAAATTAGATAAACTCTACCAAGGCTATAGACACTTCACTGGTAATAGGGATCTATCTAAAGAAATTTATTTTAATGACCAACATTTCTAGAGCCTAAATGCTAAATAGGTGATAGAGTCAAGATGGTTTTCAAGCATGTGAAATGAAATCATGTTCACACACACCAAGCCAACACAAAGGGTTATTGTGTTCCATTTGAAGTTATCTACCCTACATTATTGAGAGTTTCTAGATGGTTTATCTTTTTGATATTTGGTTTTTTTTGTTTTTAGAATCGGGTTCTTCACCCAAAATACTCAGGAGCATTTTCCTAGCATATTCACCATTTGTTATGGCCATTGCACAACTAGCACCAAATTTGGAGACCCACCTTTAATTTTGAATGTTTTAAGGGTTTTTGGTTTTGTTTTGCATCCATTGATTTTTCATTAAGGGTTGAGGCTCAAAGTGTGCCTAATTTTGAGGTCTTGTAGAAAAGCCTTTCACTAGAAAGAACAAAAACCCATGTTCAAGCTTTGAAATGTTTGGCAATATTTCATGGGTTAATGTTGATTTGTTATGTTATATATTAATTAGCCTTGAATTTAGCATTTTAAATATATGAATCAATCATATTGAATTTATTTCAAAATATTTTAATATTAATTAGATTTATATAATTAACCTTAAATATAATTGTTCGCTAAACGATTTAATTAAAAATAAATAAATGAATAAAAAGAAAATGAGTTATCCCTTTTTATGTATATAAGTATATATAGGGATACATGTTGGCATCCCTGCCACATTGTTTTCTTTTGTGAGAAATTTTGCTGTAATAATCTCTTCTTCCATGAAATACTCTTCTTTTTTAGAAAGTGTTCTTTTTTTCCATGTTTTACTATTAATATTTGTTGGCGACACTCAAGTAAGCATACAATCCTTTCCTTTCATTCATCATGCAGGGTCTTCATTTTTAAGTCATGGATGAGAGTAGTTTCGTGCCATGCTTCAACGCAACTTGATTTCAAAGGAGTATAGTGAAATCCCATTTCAGGCTAGAAGACAGAGAAAATGCCAAGTGGGGTCCAAGTTCTTTTAACCCCACTTGAGAGCACAACTCAATTTTAGAGCTTGTATAGGTGAAAGCACATTTTATCATTTTCCAATATCCAGCACAACTTAATTTTGGAGAAAATTACAAGTGGAGCCCAAGCGCTTTCACCCTCACTTGATCATGCCAGCCCATTTTAGGCTAGAAAACAATTGAAACTAAGTGGGGCTCAATCAATTTTACACCAACTTGAGAGCGCAAGCCCATTTTGGGGCTTGAATTGGAAAAACACCTTTGTCATTTTCCAAGGCTAGTGTAATGCAGTTTTGAAGAATGGAGTGCAATCCCATTTTGGGTTAAAATATAACCAAAATAAAAAGTGGGGCCCAATTCCTTTTCACCCCAATTTGAGAGCACAAGTCCATTTCGAAGCTTGCGTAAGTGAAAGCACTTTTTGTATTTTTTGGTAAAATAAAAAATTACATATTGGGTCCCCCCTCCCTCGCAAGGCAACAAAGAGTTTCAATATTTGCAAAGTGACTTCCAAGTGGCATTTCATGATGTGTCATGCAATCCTTCTATGAGCAAAGAGCAAAGTTTAGGTCAACACTCAAAAAAAGGCAAGTTGGAACCCACACCAACGAATTCCTATTTCGCTCAAAAAAAGGCATCAAAAATCCCTTTTGTGCCTCTTTTTAGTGAAACTCATTCTCTCCTCTACTTCAATTGCGATCGCTCGAAGCAGGTTTTTTTTTTTTTTGGTAGATAAGATACTATAGCATTAATATCGGGTTTTCACTCGAAGCAACTTTTAGCATCACACTTTAACTTATTTAATGGTGGTTTGTCATATAAGAATCTAAATCCAATCCCCCTGGATCCTTGAATATGATTTTCACCATTTAGGCAATTCTAGAAAGTAAGGATGTGGTATTACAGGTGAATCACATCGTTGCATTGAAGCCATGTAGCTACTTCTCAAGGAGTCATCAAATTTGAGCCATGCTTCATTACTTTATGATGAGTGCTGGAATCAAATATTTGCTACCATCGCAATATTTTGTGGTTGGGCATTTATGTTTTAGAGGCAAAATCCTCTATAAAACTAGTAATTCTAATGTAAAATGATGGACATTTTGCTAGATAACTACTATTCCTAAGCTATTCTATGAATACAAAGGATCCTTGGCTCTAAATTAGAATCCCTTTCCTATGCATACATTCTAATTTTTATTATATTAAATTTGCTTCTTTGTCTCATAGCTATAATTCTATGTTTGGATCTAGATTCTGATAGAGAGTAAACATTGGAATAATTATGGAGGTTGCATATTGTTTGGGCATTTAGTTTTAATTTCTATTACATTATTTGTGCTAATGGCTATTGGTTTAAGTATGACTGAGTGATCATGTTGTTTTTTCATCACCTTTATTAATCTGGCTCATAGCCACATTTTCCATCCCTTTCAGTCATTTATCATTCCTTTCCTATTTCCTTAATCTCAAATCCCTAAGTTTAGAGTAGCAAGGGAACCAAACCTCTCTAGATATTGGCACAAGATGCATTCCTTGCTTTTGGCCTTCAATTTTGGATAGATCTAGGGTACATGGATGAAACATTACATACCTAAGGTAGATTCTTGACCAACAGTTTTTGGCATGCTCAGTGGGATGTAAACGTTCCACATCAAACAATATTAATAATTGATGTTCATATTTTTTCTATCAAATAAGAACAACTGGTGACTCATATGAACCTAGAAGCCTCTAAATCTTGAATCCAGTTAAAATACCTCCCTCTCATGATCATAAGATCGAAGGCTAGAAATCCAAAAGATACATTTGAGTTCTTTGAGCTCAACATCAATGCTTTGGAAGAACATCCTAGAGCAGTTCCCTCTACTATCTCATTATCCAGGACATCCTCACAAGTAGCTGGTATATTTTCACAAACTCCAAGTTCTTCCAGCACCATAGCTAGCTTACCCCCTCAACCAAGCACTCTGATATAGATGGCACAAAATCCACCCAGGTAGTTTTTAGCCTAGAATCATTTGGGATCACTCAATATGTAGGCTCAAAATTAGATCCCAATTGCAACACTAAAGGCTCTTCCCATGTATGACGGTATGGGAAATAAAGCCTACGAGCATGTCCAAGATGTCACTTCATTGGCAACCATACATGACATCATAGAAGAAGGCATCATGGTAAGACTTATAGTACTCTCGCTTAGAGGTAAGATTCTCCAATGGTATTGGTCCCTGTCACCCAGTACCATTACTAAATAGGACCAGTTAGCAGAACAATTGATAAGAGGTTTCAATGAACAATCAAATCCTTTATCCTTGTTTTTCCAGTTCACCACCATTTAGAGGAACCCTTAATAAGAGGTAGTAAATTTTAATGTCAGGTTGACTTGAACCTGGCAGAGAGTTACTTCAACCCATCCCAAAGCAAGTAGCATTTTATTACCTAAGGGATTTCCATTCTGACATCAGCATGATTATCCAATATTCTAATATCATTATATTTCTAGCCTTGTACACTTAGGCACAAAAATCTGAGGCCAACCTAGTCACTATTGGTAAGTTACCTCCAAAAATGACTATGCCAATTTTTTGGGACTTACCTTAAATTTATATCCTAATGCATCCTCTCAGTCATTGCCTACATTCCCAATGTACCTTATTCCATCATGGAATATCAATGTCTCTCAGAACTATATGGTACCTACCTCACAATTTCAAGCACCTGCTATTTCCCAAATTTTAACTCCTATTTCATATCCAATATTACCTACACCATTGGCACATTTGCCATTATCCACACCTCCAACACCTCTAAATCTAGACCAAGAAAAGGAGATACAAGTTATGCGATCATCAATGATGGAAATGGTGAATGAGATAATCATCTTTAAAAGGAGGTAATCTGATCAGAGTTTCCAGCCAAGGAAATTCGCTCCTCCTCTCTTGATTACTAGAGAACAAGCTACTTCCACTAGTACTACTCCTGAGATAAATGCAATGTTATTAGATAATGAAGAAGTTGGTCGATCTAATAGAGCTTATTATTGCACCACCTGCAATGACCTGCATGGCAAGGAGACTTGCATGATCCATTTGAACTATGTGTAGATCCTAACAGATAGATTTCCTAGTGGGAAAGTGTATATGATTAGAGAAGTGGATCGCAACTTCATGATTCCCCCTATCAAGCAGGTTTTTGTTCTTATGAGGATAGGTAAAAAAATATTAAAGTTGATCCGGTTCAAATGGAACTATTAAAGGTACCTGCTAGTTCCAATATGTCGAGTAAGAAGGTGCTACTACCAGTACAAGAGCCTCTCCAATTGTCAAATCTAGACGAACCCATCTTATTGAAGGATATATTGCCTCTGAGATCTAGTAGGAGAGTTCCTCAACCCCAAGCTTCATCCTCCCAACCCTAAACTGAGATAAGGTACCAGGAAAGAGAAAATATCAGGTATCCCTCATTGAACAAGTGTTAGAGGGTAGAAGTGACACAACAATATTGAACTAGATACGATATTATGGAGGGAGGTGAGTATGTAGACACCTAAAATACATCATGTTTAATAGACTATCCATATGGACACATCCACAGACCATATGACTAATATTGGACCTTTAAAAGAGCTAAAAGTGGTCCTAACCACTCACAAGGGGTAGTCTAACCCATTCAAGCACAACCACTATCGACTAGAGTGGCTGTCAACACAGGTCACTAAAGCTTAGAGCGGCCACGACTAGCCACAATTCTAGATAGTGACTAGCACTAAAATACAAACTATCCATGAATAAAGGCTCGAATCATATAAAGTAACTACACTTAAATTGGATTCAAGTGGTTTTTGACATAGATATCCCAAAGTTCCTCCTGACTGCCACTTCCATGCAAATCTGGAACTGAGCCTCTCCCCTCCAATGACTAGTTACATATAGATCTAGATCTTGGATTCTCCAAGAAACCAAGATCTAGATCTAGGAGGTCTACATATGTATCCTCCTAAGAAAAATAAAGAATCTAGATTCAAGTTTTTATGCAGTGAAACCCTAGCAAATTGGAGAGTGATTCTACACCCCCTTGAGGAGTAATGAAGTGTTGTATGATTGAAAAATGATAAAGCACCATTCAAGCATTAATTTCTACATGTTTTCATCACCAATAAATCTATGGATAAAAGGTGACCATTGAACATCAATTCAAATGAAGAATTGAGTGTCACAACCCCTGGTTTGTGAGGTAAAAAGTCACAGGTTTTTAGTCATTGTCTTCGACAATGACCTATAGTCACGACTACCCTAAGACATAGTAGCTAGGGTTTGAGGCATATTTTCCTAATTTTTTTGTGTAGGTTCCTCACTATTTTTGCTTTATCAGCTAATACTAGCATAGATCTATCTTTTCCATTGCATTTGCACAATGATTTCTAAGTTATTTATGCATTTTTGCTTATATTTGCATCATTATGCTTTTATCATGCTTCTATATCATTTCTTGTAGATCTTCAAAAGGAGCCTCATCATGAGAGGCCACATATGCTACTGAATATTCTATGTTGTTTCTTGTATGTAGATCATAGGTCTTGGACTAAGTCAAAGCATATTCAGACTCAGATCCATCCAAGCAAGTGAGAAGAAGGCATCCGTAATCCCTTGAGGAAATTTGTGTCAAATCCAAGAATCCTACGGAGTACACAATACCTATTCAGGGGTTATTCCATTTGTAATCATTGTATCAAGTGTTTGGTATCCCTAAGAGGGACCTATCTATAACCAAAGTTCAATATGAATTAATTAAAAGAGATATTATGTTTTTTTAATTCATTATATTTCATGCTTTCATGGTTTTATGCTTTATTTAATGATGTAAATAGTTTAGATGTATGATTTTTAGGATTATACAAATGGCGATCACAGTGGGACCCCCACCTAATTTTTTTCTTTTAAGCTGATTTGTTGATATTTACATGTTTTATGTGTGCAGGAAAAATCACTTTGGTCGATAGTGGATAGCAAATCTTAGCTACTTTTGAAGATAGCAACTTATCACAGCCTCTCTAATCAACAGTAGCCAACAAAAAACATACAAAAATAGATAGCCAAGACATCAATAGACTTGGATTCCAGGTTGGTGGGATTATTTGTAATTTTGTGCTTCTCTATTTGTGTTTAATTTCTAGAATATAGTAGAGAAATTTATTTTAATTGGAAAACATAAAGAAAGCCAACAAAAAAATACATATTTTTCTTAAGTTTTCTACTATCTACTGCTAGGAACAATGAAATTCGGATTTCAAATTTTCCCTAGTCTCTAGCATTCTAGGTTTTCTTATAGAGATTGCTTGTATGGGGCCCAGCTACACTAAAATAGTCATAGAATGGTCTATACAAATCCAAAAATTTCCAAATTTATTTTTTTGTCTTAGTTAGTCCCTTGTACACATCTCACAATAATTTTGAGTACTAACTCTTCATGCTTCAAAATTTCCCAAAATTTCCTAAAAGTAGGCATTTTCCCATGAGCCTTGGTTGGCCAATTATTTCAAAAATATAAATTTTTGACCCGAAGGTCATTTTTTGGAGTCATAGACCATTGTGATCAGCTCATCATGCTGATAATTTTGGTATATAACACCCACAACCTCTTTTGGAAGTCAAATTTCAAAAGGTTATGGTCAATACACGGGGCCATCCCCAGTCCAAGATTGAGGTTAGGTCCAATGAACCAGAGGGCTTGAAACACCCTAGAGGTAGCACACCTACCTAGAACATACCTAAACAAAATTTAGGTATTCTCAGAGGACACAACACTACTCATAGTAGATATCACCAAGAAACCATGCTTAGGAGAACTAACAATAGATCTTCTCATGACATAAACGAGAATACTTCTAGAACCACCACATCTCATGACACTGAGAGTTCAAATATACCTAATGAGGGGTAAGGTAGAGATAAGGTGATCATTCGCATACCCATTGTAATGCCAAATTTTTCCAAACATGGAGGATGCCATTTCTTTAACTGTAGTGTTGGTGACGAAGAAACTCCTCCTGCCCATCCTTGGAAGACCCATCACCTTGACTTCTTAGATCAAGGTGTTGGAATATCTCAACATGGTAAATTTGAGCATGGAAGCATATATCATGATTGTACCCCTCGTGGATCTATTGGATCCACTAAAGAATACATCATGGATGAAGGAACTCTAACTCGGTTGCATCCTATCCATACCCGTGGTGAGTGTTCCCTGCGAACACCCGTCACCCCCGCAACATCCTTGCATGAGGATTGCATACCTAGAGAAGAGCATAATATTAATGAAATATTGACTTATCAAGGGAAGAGAGTTACCAAACTTGTGCAATTTGAAGAAAACAAGAACTCTCACACGAAGTTGCAAAGTCATAGACCCAACACAAAAAATTGATCAAGTCGGTCACATAAGTTAGATGCAATTCATAGAGAATAAATGCTCCAAGATCAATTGGAGGATTTGTGCATTGAGCATGAGTGTTTATAAAATGTAGAACGAGAAAGTGTAAAACAACAATGGTTGCACCAACAATGATTATATGAACATTGGGCATTCCCATGTGTGTACTCCTCTTGAGAGGGTCTGTGTTGAATGGGAGTGCCCCTCAAAAGCGTGCCTTTATAGTCCTTTTCTGTAGTGACATAGTGTGGACTATGTTGTGGGTCAGGCTACCAAGGTGGTATGACCAAGTCCTTAGGGCTATAACGGAGGTGACTTGTGCCTCCTTGTATACTTTTCATAGCTTTTTCCCATGATTGGGCTTGGCTATGTGTATACACTATGGTGGTGGTTTTTGTAAAAAGATACGTATATTTTTATCTTCTTTACAATTTTTATGCCATACCAAAAAAAATGGGACCACACAAACAAAGAAATGATTATCTCGTTTACAGATTAAATGTGTGCCCTAGATCTAGTTTAGTGTGTTTGATTTTTGTTATGTAAATCTTGTAAAGAAAACTTTGTTATACATGCATAATGAGGGCTCTTGTATCTCCAAAATGGTCACCCCTTCAATATACCATTGCCAGGTCATTATACCGAACCTCTCAATATACCCGCCCTTACATGAGGGAAACTATTGGTACGCGAGAGCAGAATAATAAGTGGAACATAGGAGATACGAAAGAGGGATCACTCTATTTTTGACACCTACCATAGAATACTTATCCTCATACATGGGGAATCACCCCCACTACACTTGGTCAGATTTCATTAGGATTTACGTCTAGCAATAGTCACGATCGAGGTATATGTATTTAAAATCCAAGCCAAGGTGGTGATGAAATCCACTGTTGTTCTTGATCAAGTGTTGGGGTATTAAGACCAACTCCTTGATGTTAACTTTATTAGGTTGTGTGTGTGTGGTTCCTTTTAATCGTGTAAAAAAGGAAAAAATACAACAAAATATTATTTTCACTAATGCAATACTTTAAAGTACATTTTATCTTTCAAAAACAATTAGTAGCAAAAAGGAAATCACAAAACCTACCTAGAACTGAAACCTGTGATGAGGACTTGCCATTGGTGCAAGTATCGTGCAAGAAAACCAAAGAAGAATGCATTCCTAATCAAGTTCCTTCCATTTAATTTACTCTATGTTTTTTATTTTTATTTTTATTCAAGAAAGGAAAACAAATTAATTAACCTTTCTATGCAAGTGTCTAAAAATAAAGCAAAGAAAGCAGAAATTTGCAGAAATAGAAAGTAGAAAAACACAGAGGATGTTTAGAAGGCCTACCTCTTCTCTGTCCAAACCAGATGCCTCTGAGTTTCTGCTTAGAAAATTCATAGATTTCTAATCATCCCGAGGTGGTATGAATAGCAGGTTTGTATTTTTCATAGGGTGGGACGAACACGTATTCGTCCTAGGGTGGCACGAGTAGCAGTCCAGTGCTCAAATGCGTAACACTTGCAAAGAAAAACCACAAATTTTGGATTAGAAACCTGATATTAATAGCAAGGGATAAGGTCCCACCATTATTACCACTAAAAACGACATATAATGACAGTGTACCAATATTATGCAAACAAAAAAAGTAGATACAGATGCTAAGTCCTACGAATGCATGAAGGAAATGACGTAGAAACAAGATGTAAGCAAAAAAAGAGGGGCCTCTTTTATTGATATTTCTTTTAATTAGATTACAAAATATCCCCCCTCTAGGGCTCAAAACATGTGATACAATTTGTTACATCAATGGATGCATGGATGAATCCGTGCTTCCAAGATCGGACGGTATGCTTCCAACATCTTTCACGTGTCCACATTCAAAGTGGGTGTGCTAAAGGTTGCCGCCACTTGTGTCCATGTTTTAATTGTTCCTTGTTGCCCCTATGGTATTCTTGGTAGTGATATCCTATGCAAATAAGGACAACAAATCATTAATAGCATATGCATATCTAGATAAACATGCAATCCCTAAGGCCTTCAGCGGGTGCTTGTGGAATATCAGTGATAAGGTTGATAGATCGATTAAAAAATGACTTATGAATGTAAATGACAACATCTAGAGTTGGTATCACCTGATTTTGCATTGAAGTGGCGTTGGATGGCCTTGTTATGCGCGTTTACCCATCGGGGGCCTCTCCAAGGTGAGCACTCCAATGTCCCACCTACACTCATCCAAATCACCTGAAACTCATGGGTTAGGCATTATATGTGATTTTAAGACTACCCAAATTCTTAGAATCTTCCTATCCTACCCAAATTTTCTTGTATGTGATAGGGACGCCCTATGAGCTAGTTAACAAGTAAAAATGATAAAACTACAGTCAAATTATGTCAGAATGCAATGAAACTTTAACAGAGGCATTAGGATATCATTAGGGACCTATTGCAAAAATAACAATAAGGAAACCATGCATAAATTTCTAATCACCCCGGGGTGGGACGCTGGGGACTGCAGCAAAAATTGCAAAAAGTGACCCTACAAATGTCCCATCTAGAGGCCTCCAAAACTCTTGCAAACTTGTGGTTAAACTAAAAACAGCATTTTGAGATGACCTAGAAGGTCATATTTTGCAGATTCTACCCAGGTCATCTTGTATCCGATGACGCTCCCTGCAGGTTAGTAAATGCATAAAAATGACAGAAACCAAGTCAAATCATGTTAGACAGCAATGAAACTTGGATAGAAGCATAAGCACATTAAATAAAGGAGAATTCAAAAATAACAGTAAAGAAATCATGCACAAATTTCTAATCACTTTGGGGTGGGGTGATTAATACTGCAGTAGTTTGGGGGGCGCTCGGGGGTGGGACGCCCACCATTTAGGGCCTAGTTTTGACACCAATCCAAGTGGGATGGCTCCAAAACCTCCTATGGGGTTGTGTCAATGATTTTGGGGTGGTATTATGGCTGATTGCTTGGGTTTTGGATCTGGATTGTGTTCCTAGTGTTCACCCAATAACCTCTCTTCAAAAAGAGAAATTAGGGATGTAGGAAGCACAAAGAGGAATGGTGGTATAGTTCGGCAGCACTTCGTTGCTCCAAATTCTCCAGCTCTATTCTCCTTTTGGGGTGAGGAGGCTCACATTTTTATATACCTAAGGGTCTCCTTTGAATGTGCATGCAATGGTGCCACTTGGCTCACCATGCCCTTTTGGGGGAGAGAAGATTCCTCACTGATTTAGAGCCTCCATGACCAAGGCAGGCTTGACTGAAGTCTCTCTCTAATTTGAAACTGTTCCTTGCAATTGCATGCCCTGAAGGCAAATTTAGGTGGTGGATCTGGGCTACCATTGTCAAGGTTTGACTTTTTTCCAGTCAAAACTGCTAATCGTCCCACCCTGGAGCAATTGCTGCTAATCATCCTAGGGTGGGACAAATAGGATTCTAATCATCCCAGGGTGGGACGAATAGGGATAATAGTTCCTAAAAGGTGTAAAACTGACCTCTGACCTTCCAAAACTGATTTGGGAGTGGTTAGGACCACTTTTTAACCTCTGGAGGCTACCCTAGGGGGTATTTATGCTAATTCGGTCAGTGCTTGTAGTCACATAATCAGATTGGTGATATTTTGGTGTCTACACTATGACCCTACTATTTCTAGATTTCTAAGAAAGAAAGCTTCTATTTTGTGGCCCTCCTAAGATGGGATGGTTGCTATTTTTATGGTCATCCCAGGGTGGGACAGTTGTGTGGTCATCCCTAGGTGGGACAATCAATAGTCTAGAGGTCATTTCAGGCCAGAATGGTCAATTCCTACATAGAAAAAAGGCAAAAATAGGGTCAAATATTTAACCAAGTCAATAGGGATAGGGTCCCACCATGATCTCCACTAAAGTATAGGAAAAATAGTGCACCAAAGAATGCTAAAAAATATGCATCCATCACTAGTTTTGAATAAGCCTTACAAAAGAAGCATTCAAGTAAACATGATAAGATAGAAAATGTTAGAAATGAGTTTTTATTTTATTATTTTATGGATCAGATCACAATTACATAAATTTATTCTTGAGGGCTCTAGATTGATACACTTGTTTACAAAATGGGTGCCCAAGGATCAAATCCTTTCAATAGCTCATGTGCACTTCCAATGTTCTTCTTTGTACCCACAATTGAGGTGGGAAAACCTATGATTCTGCCACTTTGTTATTCTATGTTATGATCTTGTGCTCCTTCCTCATGTGCTGTAAAACCTGCACCTACACATAAGGAAACCAAATTTTATCAATAGCATATGCAGATTGTGAATCATGCAAAAGTAATACATGCAATAAAATGCTAGAAAGTGTAAATATGCAATGCACCTATCTAAAACAACTCCAAATGATTCTTAATTTTAGAGGCATGCATAAAATATTATTTTGGAAAGATATAATTTAAAATAGAAAATAAATTGCATCTGAATCCATATCGCATTCGCGGTGTACCTACGAAGCCTACAAAATCAAAAATGAGCAATTTCTAATCCTAAATATCTCCAAATAAAACCAAATTTGGAAAGTATGTATAAAATCATATTTAAAGAGAATCCATGTGAATGGATTATCCAATTTAGTCACAAATTTTGATGCACGCTCCAATGAGCCCCGTAAGCCTACAAAACACTAAAAATGTAATAAATCACTCAATATAACTCCAAATTGCATGAAATTTGGATGATATGTTCCTAATACATCCTAGAATATACCTATTTAAAAATAGTAGAAAAATAATGCATCAATATATCGCCATACCTAGTAGGGACGGTGGTGACTATCACATAATGGAGATCATCCTAGGGTGGGACGACCACCAGTTCTATTGATTATTTACCACCAATTCCTTTGTGAATTGGTCAAAAATCCTCTAAATAGTGTTTTCATAAAATTTGGTGGTGAAATTCATTTAATTTGTTTATTTTTCCAAATAAATTGTGCCTCTTGAGTCACTCAAGAACCTTCGTTGCTAGGTAGAGATTTTGAGAGAAAAAGGCACAAAAGGGTGAGGGGAAATCTTGGTAGCACTTCGTCGCTATATCTAAAAACTCCTCTCCATATTTTTTTATGGAAAATGGATCCACTTTATAGCCAAAGGAATCCTATGGCCAAATGGTCATGCAAGGACATGCAGGGAAAGAGGCGCCATTTATACAAAGTTTGGAATGCATTGGAAGGGGAAGATAATATCCCTTTTTGGCCTCCATTCTATAGCATGTCATAAGGATTCTGCAACTTCAGGTCTACATGCTTGAATAGGTAGGATAAATGGCAGTTTATGGGTGCTATTTATCCAAAATTTAACTTTTTGGGAGTCTAATCCTATGGCCATCCCACCCAAGGATGGTCGCTTGTGATCATACCTTGGTGGGACGGTCATGAACTGTGACCATCCTAGGGTGGGATGATCATGACTATGTGGCCCAAAACCTCCCAAAAGTGGGTTAGGGCCTTCCAAGAGTGGTTAGTATCACTATGTAACCTCTGAGGGTTGCCCAAGGGGCCATATTATGTCACTTAGCCAATGCTTTCGGTCACCTAATCGAAATGAAATGATTTTAGTGTCTATAGAGGTATCAAGGAAAGGGCGTAGGACCTCATGAACAAGGAATTAAAGAACCCGTAGAGATCAAAATTTTTCCTACCCATTGCAGGATAGGTTGCATCCCTAACTAAAATCAACCACTAGAAATTGATGATGATAATACCATCACTTATAAGGAATTCACCTTTTGTTATGGATTAGAATGGAACGAGAATGATGATGAACCTTCACTCTTCTTGACAACATATTTTTTTAGAAAACTTATAACCTTAGTTCATCCTAAACTAATTTCTAATCAAGATGACTATCAAAAGGGTATCTTTTAGCGATATTCCCCATGAAGACATATTTTAAAATATCTTTCAAAATTACTTATTCTTTAATGGATCTCTTCCTCACATAGCCAATGTTTAAAACACTAAACTTGAGAAAAGTGACAAAATCCCACTTTACCCTAAATATCTAAAATAATTAGGGATTTTTCTAGCCCCCCCTCAATTCTATGATGAATCCTATATCCTCATAGAAGTAACCATTGATGTCTTTATTGGAACAATTTATTTACCTAAAATTCTTATATTGGGTAAGGCTTTAACGTTAGAAGAATGTTGAGATTTGTTTAAACTCTTGACTGATTTCCAAGATGTCTTTGCTTGGTCCTATGTTGTTACAGTAATATTAGACCCTTATTTATTTTTCCATCATCTTATAGTTTGACATGATGTGAAGCCAATTAATAAAAATCTTCACAAGATGCATCCTAAAGTTGCTTTATTAATCAAAGAACTTCAAAAGCTTCTTGATGTTGGATTCATCAAAGCTATTGATTATTTTTATTGGATTTCTAACATTGTTCCTATAGCTAAGAAAGAAGGAACACTTCAAGTGTGTATCAGTTTTTGGGACATCAACAAGGCTTATCCCAAATATGAATATCCATTCCCTAATATTGACATGATTGTTGATTTCATTGTTGGGTGTGGTATGTTATCTTTAATGGATGTATTTTTAGGATACAACCAAATTAAAATTACCCATAAGAATCAAAGCAAAACTTTCTTCATCAACCCAAGGGGCATATTCTACCATCAAGTCATACCTTTCAACTTGAAAAATATAGGATCCGTATACTAAAGGGATATGACTTATATTTCATGATATGATGCATGAAATTGTGGAAGATTACATTTATGATCTTATTAGAAGATCAATCTATTAGGAAGATCATGTTAGGGACCTAAGGCATATCTTTGAAAGGTTTAGAAAGTATAAAGTTGGTCTTGAACCATATAAATTTATATTTGGAGTAACATCAGGTAATTTATTAGCGCTCCTCAACTCTAGGTAAGGCATAAAAATGTATTCTAATAAAATATATACAATTACTAACATGCCTCTCCCACATAACTTGATAGAGTTATGTAGAGTTAAAAGCAAGCTTCAAGCCATTAGAATATTTATATCACAATTCATAAATAAATGTCAACCTTTTTCTAAGATTTTATTTAAGGATGTTGAATTCCAATGGGATGATGAGTGCCAAGCAACATTTGATTCCTTAAAGATACATCTCACATCCTCGCCTATATTGATACCTTCTAACCCCTCCAAATATTTGCTATTATACATTAACATAACTATTCATGTCCTTGGAGCTATGCTAGCCCAATGATGATCATCATAAAGAAAGTATGATCTATTACATTAGTAGAACCCTTATTAGTTATGAGATCTACTATACACCTTTAGAAAATCTATGCCTTGATATGGTTTTTACATCCCAAAAATTATGATACTATATGCTCATCCATAATACCTTTGTCATTGCAAAGTTGTATCCCTTACACTACCTTATGTTGAAACCTCATATTTTAAGGTATACAAAAAAATGGGTTATTGCACTCAATAAATTTTATTTAGAGTTTATTAGTCAAAATGTGATCAAGGGATAAGTTATTGTGGATTAGTTAGTCCTATTTCCTCTTGAAGAAACTCATCCTATTATTGTATACTTTCCTAACAAGTGTTTTTTAACGATTGAGGTTGAATCCCAAGATTTCAAGATTTTGTATTTCAATGTTGTCCAATATGTAAAGGGCATTGGGGCAGGATTCATCTTAGTCACTCATAAAAAGAAATGAATCCCTCTTTCTTTCAAATTATGTTTTCTTGTATAAATAACATTATAGAATATGAGGCTCTCATTTTGGGATTTCACATAACTTTAGCTATAAATATAAAAACTCCTTTTGTCTTTAGGTACTCTTAGTTTTTTGTAAACAAAGTAAATAGTGCTTATCATACCAAGGATGAGAATTTAAGACCCTACAAAGACATTTTTGTAAAGCTTATGATAACTTTTGATAAGGTGATCATGGAATCTATTCCATGATCTAGTAATCACCATATTGATTCCATGGTCATTGGCATATCTGATTTCTTTAAAGTTAGAAGATGATCAAGAAATAATCATCATTTACTAGTTCATAGAACAAACCCTTATCTTGATTCAATTACCTTAGATGTGTTTATCATATTTTTTCCTTCTAATATTGGTACAAAAACATCTTTACCTTCTTTAAATATGTCACTTTTCCCAAAGGCTTGGATCGTAATAAGCAAAAGCACTTATGGAGAAGGGCTTGTCAATTTGTGATCACTAGAGATGTCCTATATTGGTGTCATTTTAATGGAATTATTTTATGATGTATAGTCCATTATGAAACACAAGCAATTATCTAAGAATCCCATGAAGGATCATGTGGCATCCATTTTAGTAGTAATGCTATTGTCAAAAAGCTCCTTCATTTAGGGTATTATTGGTATTCTATGGAGGACTCTTTATATCCAAAATTGCAACAAATATTAGTGTTATGGTAACCTCATCCATGCTCCTTCACAAATACTTAATCCTATTAGTTCCCTTTGGCCCTTTTTAATGTGGGATTTGGATATCATAGGTAAAATCAACCCTACATTATTTGATGGCCATAAATTTTCTATCACCACAACAAAACATTTCACCAAGTCATTAGAGGCCATGCCCTTGTCCACTATCACTAGTTCTCAAGTTTTTAAGTTTATTTTAAATTGGATCCTATATCGATATGGGATCCCTTCCATTATTATTTTTGATAATGGAAAACCCTTCAACAACAAGGTTATTCGTAATATTTGTGCTAAGTAAATGATTCAACATAAGTGGTCAAGCCCTTATAAGTGGTAATTCAAATCTTCTAACAAAATTTGATCAAAATTCTATATAATATGTTTAATAAATTAGTTTTTACTGGCATCTTGAGCTTTATCCAACTTTATGGGTATATCGCACTAGTGTTTGTACCACAACTGATGCTACTCCTTATGACCTAGTCTAGGCATTGAGGTAATTTTTCTCTTTAAACTCAAAATCATTTCCTTGTAAATTTTGTTGTAGGATGCTTTTTTTGGTGGTTAATATCACTTAGCTCACCTTATCCAATTGGAGTTTCTTGATGAAAAACACATCAATGCCTTGGAACACCTTTACACCTATCAAAACAAACTTAAATGTGCTTATGCAAAAAAATTGTGCAATTGCTCCTTTGACATAGGGGACCTTAAATAAAATTAAAATAATACCAATTCTCAAGCCAAAATTAAGGGTAAGTTAAAGCCTAATTGTCTAGTACCATTTATAGTAGTTTCCAAGAGTGGATATAGAACCTATCACCTTGCAACCTTTAATGGAAATGAACTTAAAGAGCCCATGAATTTATGCACCTTAAGTGATATTATGTGTAACTTTGAATTGTCTAATTGATCATACTACATGATTGCTTGTTCATATGTGCATGGTTATTTGTCATATCTTACATAGTTACTTACATAATTGACTGGAATTTTGTATGATTACTTCATATTTGCATGATTTTCTTGTTCATGTAGAATTCGAGGACTTTGCAAGGCTATAATTATGACACTATTCAATATTGCATACTTATTTCTATACTTACATTGCACTTGCACTAGGTCATTTATGCTAGTGTATCCCTACCATTAAGATATTAGCTTAGCTTATGCATACCTACTTTATTCACCAAGATGTGATGATTGCCTCATTTACTCATCAGTAATTGAATGCCAAAAAAGTTATTTTTCTTACATTTGTATCCATATACCTATCTGCATGCTCATACGTTTCCCCAACCTCATAAAATCTCACCCGTATTGGCTCATCTACCTTTGAGCAAGACATTAGAAAAAAAATTTATTGATTGGAAAATTTGAACAAGGATTATTTTGAAAATATGTAAACGATGACTAATTTTTTCAAACATCCTTCTTCTAAGACCCTAGGAGCAATCCACTCTTTTATGTTCTATAATATAATCCGCCACCCATGGTTCTTGGTGCTATGATCATAAAGATAAAATTGAATGGGACTATTATGCTCTCTTCCTTTTATGTGCATTTTCATCATCTCTTAAAAAATCAATGGCATTCTCCACCTCCAAGTGTTCTTTATGACCATGACATCATATCTCTTTTTGAAACCTTTTGGTAATGTTCGACACCTCTTGGTACCCTTGCAATGTGATATAAAATGACTCAACCTCTAGAACATCTTCCACCATGATCAACATCTTTCAAAAGTTATTTTTTTTCACACTTCTAGAGGTATTGGTAGGTGTTGTATCTCATCATCCATAGTACATTGTATCTAATGATTTGATGTATCATAATCATAGCATTGGCACATTTAGTCATCTATATGTCTCTCCTAAGAAGTGTGCCACAACACCAAAATTGACACATCTCTCCCATCCTCCCCTACCTATCTCCATGAGCTAATCTCTCCTACACCTCCCCTAGCATACAATAACAGTCCTAGTGGCAACATGTCCATAGATCATGACACTATATGTGTCCTTGATCTATGCCTTCTCCTACTCCATCAATACGATATCAATGGTGATGACTATCTGTGTCCCTCTAGAATGGCCTAATATTGAGGGTGCGATAATAAATCATTTTATATCTCTCTATTTTTTCCTTCTATTATGCTCACTCCATATCCTCCTATACTTTCTATCATGTTTGTGATCATTTACTCCTACCTCCCACTCATCCTAAGTGCTAACCCCTTCAATATGGCATGTTGTCCCTCTTTCTCCAACCTAGTCACCTCCACCTATAATAAATTGACCTCACCATGAGAAGCATACTACTCTATCATCACCCAATCAATCTTAACTCTCACCTTGGCCACCCTTCAATCTCAATCACCCTACACTCGATCCCTCTCTACTATAATGATCCCCATATATATTTTTAGGTCATCGATGTCACCCTTATGGATCTCCCACTCAAAAACCAGAGCCCACATGTAGATACTCACCTAGACCTCCAACTAATATACCCTCTATTGTAAATATTCCATTTTACCACTCTCTCTAGGATATCCTCCATGCTAATTTACCCCATACCCCCTATAACCATGATAGGGCCAACCTCTACCCTATCCTCCTTTGTGGTTTCTACACCTATATCTACTCCTCCCCTAGACAATACTACTATCATCTCTACTCTAGCCTATTATGGTTGGCCCTGTATCCTTATCCACATCTCTTTTGATCTCCTAATTGCTTACCTATAAGCTCATTGCATCTATAATATAATCACTTTTTTCCTCTTAATGGGTATAGCTAGCGACACCCATGTCATATTTATTTATTGGTACCACTTCCAATATCCTCGAGCAAATCTTAGGTCATCCACCCTTGTATCCATCACTAGTGGGTTATCCTTGTCCTCATTAAAATAACTAGTGTAACCTAGTCATCCTCCCACTCTAAACTCCTCATTGTCTTATCATCAATTTTAGTAGTTCTATAAGTCTAATGCCCATTAGATAATCTAAATTACCATGTTAGCTGATCATACCTGTGTAGCTATCGCTTGTCCTAATTTATGATCACTCATTTAACTCAACAACCATAGTCCAATTCAAATCCATCCTCCTACCATCCTAGATAACACTTCCATGGCCTTCAAACCATATTATGAGCCTATAGCTCATCCACTACCCATTGTGCCAGTGTTAGTAATCCTTTGAAAATCCTTTACATTTTCTTAAATAGGTACACCCATATATAGTTTGTAGGTCTCTTTGCACTCCTCACCTCCCCTAGAAACTCTAGTGGTTGTCACAATACAATGTGCTCCCAACACTATAACTATAGTAGAGTAGTGTAGTCATAGCTCTTCCCCTTCCTATATATAACCTTATACAATGTCTAATATAAGCATGCCAATATAAGAGGTCCCCTAGAAAATTGGACCTGCTAATCTTGCATATCAGCTATCACCATACCATATCCCCATGGTAGGATCCCTCTACTAGTGTGGCCCAATACATCCTTGTGGACATTCCACATAATAGACATGCCAACAATGATGTATTTTTAAGCCTTAATACTACCACAAATATCATAGGTTAAATATCACAATATTAAATATAATGTAGCCACAATATAATAATGTCAATTTAATTATATGAGTAGAATAATATGATAAAATTAAGATGTATATCAAGGCTAATAATATATCAAATAACATTTAATAATAAGTAGCAATATGAATGTAAATATCCTGAATCATTCATGTACTATGCTTGAATAACAACTTACAATATTAATTGCTAAAAAATGTATGCAATCTTTATTACTCCTCTTTCCTCTTACACATATGATAGTGATGTTTTTTTTTCTCTAAAATATAATATATGATGAGAGATATAAGAGATATATGCTTATGGAGTATCGCCTTCATAATATAGTCATACTAAATCTTTGGATACTTGACTATTCCTTTCTGTAGACACCAAAATCCAGCCACTTGCAAGTCATCTATACCTTCCTGTCAGCCACGTGTCGGTCATCCACCTTCCCGCCATTATTTGGCCCAAATCCACACTTTCCCGCCATTATTTGGCCCAATTTCACCTTTCCCGCCATTTTTCATCCCCAAATTTATTTAAATTAATATTTATATATATATTTTAATATTTTAATATTTTAATATATATATTTAAATAATAGTTTAAGTGATTTAATCTGAGTCATCCATCCTTCATTTAATCTCATCCGTCCATCCATCTTAATCCATTTCACAACCTAGATTTATTCTCTACCCTTAGATCCACTTTAATCTTATCCACACGTTCAAAGTGTCATTAAAACCCTAAAGTGTGCCCTAAGAGTAGATTATAAATTGAGTCACCTTGACGGCTCAAACCCTATCTTTTCTACTTCTATCCTGGGTCTTTTGCTACTTCTATCTCTCCTATGCGCTATCTCTGATTCTAATTCTAATTCTTAACAAGGAATCAATCTAAAATGTTAAATCTAAATAATCAAATGGGAAATTCACAGAACATCCCCATCACCAACATAGCCACTTATCCTAGTGAATTTCAGGTAGGTTCACCTGTAGGACTTTCACGTCCTTCTACCATCTACCACATGGCCATGCCCATGGAGGAAGACAATTCCTGTCATATTACCCACATTGATATGGCCCAAGTGCAAACTCACTTAAGAGATGGCACCGGTTATGTCCTTGAGCCAATCCAAGATTCCCCTATGCAAGATTCTATTTTTTAGCAGGATATTGCATCAACCATACCCGCCGGTTTCACTCAGTGTCTACACTAACCCTTTTTTTGAGGCTAATGTGGTATCCGTTAGCCGACTTCATCTCCAAAATCTTCCCAGATGCTCAATTGTCCTCCTTTGGAGACAAATGTAGTGTCTTCCCGACCACCTTCTCCTCCATGTACCCAGGTGTACACCAATTCTCTTTATGAAGTTGGTGGAAACTCTTCTAGCCATAACCAATTTCAACCCTCTTCTTCCCAAACCATTTATGGTTTCACCCTACCTGGGACACAGTCTACTATTCCTTCCTAGGTATCGCCTACTTCAGCCACCTTCATTGCCCTTGCTATGCAGTCTCCTGTGACTACCATGGCAGCCTGCCCTCCACCTTCATCCAATCATCCCACCTCCCTTGGGTTAGAGATTAATAAGGTTAAGGAGTATCTCGACAAATTGATTTTGCAACAATAGCAACAAAATGCTCAACCACCTGTCGTAGTAAATCCTACACCCCAACCAATTTCTACCCAGCCAGCTTTTATTAGCTCAGGCCCCACCTGGGTACCCCAATCTTCGGTGGTGTCCATTCCTACCCCACCTTTCTCCCAACCTAGTCCAGTTCATCATCTACCCCAATCACCTTCTTTCCGGTATCATCCATACCAACAACCTATCCATTCCACACCGCCTAATTCAGGCAATTTCATCCCATCTCATCAATTTTCCACTCTTCCATTACATCATCATAATCATCAAACAAGTCAAAATTTTAATGAAGATTCTCGACTCCATGCTATGCAACAACAGATTGACAACCTTATGCTTAACGTGCCTGGCTCATTTAGTCAGAAACCTACGCTAAGGTCATTGATCAATCAACCAATTCATCCTTCGGTACCTTCACCACCATATCCGACTGATTTCACATTACCGAAGTTTGACAAATTTCGAGGAACTGAGGATCCTCATGAACATGTGAGCTCATTCATGCATGCTTGCTTTAGAATCCAAAATAATGATGCTCTTATGCTCAGAACTTTTCCTCAGACATTAGGAGGAGATGTTGTACAGTGGTATAATCATTTAGCTCACCATAGCATTTATGCTTACGAGCAATTGATTAATCTATTTTTAGAACGATTCTCCCTGAATGTACAAAAGAGAGTCTCATTGTCCGACTTATACAAGCTCAAGCAACATGACGATGAGACTGTTTATGACTTTGGAAACCGTTGGAGGGCTATCATTAATAAACCGCCATTCTCCCTACCAATGGAGGAGTTAACCAAAATGTTCACCCGCAGTTGTTTAAAACCTATCTCTTGGTTACTCCAATTACAACAATACAGGACTTTTGAAGAGGCTTTGGCCCAAGCAAGTATCATAGAAGACATTAAAGTCCAAGAGGGTGTTTTAAAACCCCGTAGAAAAGAATGGCAACAAAAGGGCCAACAACGAAATAATAATTATGGCCAAAACAAACAAACACAGGCTAATACAGCCTCAAATGTTAACCAAGTTAATCAAGTGGTGGCGAGCCAGCCCGTAATGGCTCAACAACAACAAGTAATGCAAAGTCAACCGCAACCAATTGCTTATCATGCGGTACCCGCCCCTACTCAACCAGCTCCCCAATATCGGGCCAACCATGGAAACTCAACCTTGGCAAAACAATCGTCCCAAGCGACAATTCACACCTTTAGATGAACCATATGCGGTCATATTCAACAAGTTATATAGCACAAATCAGTTAACTTTACCTGAGTTTAAACCTTTAGACCCATCTAGAAGGGGGAAGTATTACAAAGAGTACCTATTTTGTCCTTATCATAGGCAAAATGGGCACGATATCAATAATTGTACAACTTTCAAACATGTGATCCAAGATCTTATTGAGATTGGAGCCATTAAATTGGATAGCCCCTTAGCCCAACAAAATCAAAATCTTGGTATATTTCAAACACCCCTTCCACATCGGGAGGAAGCTCCAACAACTTCATGGGGAGTAACTCATGTAACTCCTCCTAATCAAGTCAACCATGTACAACAATACCAAGGTTTTGTGGGTACTATTAACGTAGTAACCCGGGGTCAAAGGGCGAACCAACCAAATCAGGCTGAACCACAACCACCTGTACAAACCCCCAGTCCACCTCAAGTAACAGTGACCCAACGACGTGCTAGTACTTCTCAACAACCGCTAAATCATTCTACTCAACGCCAATGACCCATCATGTCATTGAGTAGCCGGTTAACTACCTAGTTTAAAAATGGCTTCTGCCAAGTTATCGATCTATGACCTCATTCAACAATCTCCCCCGCATAGAGAGGCATTAATGGAAATATTAAAGTCAATCGAGCTTCAAACTCAAGATACTAATGCCTTCAACAACTTTGTGGGGAGTATTCAAACATGCATGGAGCCCTCCATCACTTTCTATGATTTTGAAATCAAACCTATGTCAACAGAAAGTATAGATCCTCCACCGCATATCATGGCCAAGATCGATAACAAGCCATTCAAGAGAGTCTTAATTGACACCGGTTCCTCAATCAATATCATTACAACATCGGCGTTGAGTCATCTAAAGTGGTCGCCATCCCTTATCACAAAGTCGACTTTTACTCTTAAAGCATTCAATGATGCTTTATCTTCCACGGTTGGCACGGTTATCTTGCCCATTGAGGTAGGGGCCCGAACTTTGCATACCTTGTTTCACATCTTGGAAGGGACCATGGCATACAATGTATTGCTTGGACGACCTTGGCTTAGGGAGATGAGATGTGTCCCTTCTATACTGCATCAATGTCTAAAGTATGTATATGAGGGACAGGTTCATTGTGTACCTACTGACATTGAACCCTTCAAACATTGCAACTATGTCTCAAATCCTTATGAGATTGTGTTGCCATCCACTCATCTTTTCTTGACCCCATCTACTTCTTCTATACCATCTTCTTCTAAAGCTCCCATTCCCGAGGAGCTACCCATCATATCGCAACCATCTTCCTCTTCCGCTATTCCATCTCATTCACCACTTTCTTCATCAACTAATCTTCCTTCTTCTTCATCAGTGACCACATGCACATGTGGCCATGACCAATCATCTCTTTCCACGTCATTACCCCCTTCTTCTACACCTTCTTCAACATCACCTATTATTCCTCCATCTTCCCAACCATCACCAACTGATGTTTCACAAGTTAGTGAAGCATCAACCCAACCAAATCCTTCCAATTCTTCTATCCCACATTCTTCTATTCCATCATCTAGTCCATCTCCCTCCCAAGTCAAGGTCCATCTCATTGATGCAGGTATTGGTGAGTATGCCATCCAAGATGTCCACATCACACCGTTCAATGTGCAAACAGTTAAAGATTTTGGTCGTCCACATGACCAACATTTATCCATTGGATCGGTTTATAACATGGGTTCTATGCCAAATTCCATTAATTTTGTATATGGGGGAATAGAGTCATCTTCTAGTCCTACCACCATACTAGAACCTAAGCATCCAGTCCCCGCCAATATCGAAAGGATGGAGGGTTTTCCCTCTCGCTATTTCCACAGACATAATTGGCAGCAATTTGGCCTAGGTCGATACGAGCAAGGGGTAACTGAACGCATCGATATGCCATACTAGAGACCCACTGAGCGTTTTGGTCTGGGCTACCAACCACTTCCATCCCTTTCTTCTTTTGAACAAGCTTTTCAAAGCATTAATCTTAATTTCGAAGAAGAAATCCTCCACCCCGACGAATCCGAAGATGAAGCCTATGAAGAATTTGACGTCATGTCAAATGGTGATGAATCTGAAGAAGAGTCGGCGCCAATTGTTACCCTCACTAAACAAGACGAGTTTTATCTCCAATTGTTCCCTCTCCAAGAAGCCATCTTTCGCTTGTTTCTTCCACAAGAACGAGGTGAACCACCCCCTCCGCCACATCCATAAGCCATAATCCAAACCTGTATTGAGGTTTTCATAAGCCATAATCCAAAAACTCAAACTACAAAAAAAAAAAAAAAAAACTGAAAAACTATGTTGTTTTGCATCTCAGGTCTTCCGAGGTCTTCACCGGTTTTCCCTTCCATTCCGCCCATCCTTTCTTCCATAAGTCGACAATGAATTTCGAAGACTTATTCACCCCGCTCCATAATCCATATGATCCAGATAAGCCTAAGAAATGTGTCTTTGGTGTTACCTCGGGCAAACTCCTAGGTTTTATTATCTCTAAACGAGGTATTGAGGTGGACCCAAACAAGGTCAAAGCCATTATGGAAATGTGTCCCCCAACTAATTTGAAGGAGTTGCGTAGTTTACAAGGAAAGATTAATTCAATCCGTCGCTTTATTGCACAACTTTCTCGATAAATGTAGGCCATTTTGCCACCTACTACAAAAGGGGGTACAATTTTCATGGAGAGATGAGTGTCGAAAAGCCTTTGATGACATCAAGCAAGACTTAGCATCTCCGCCGCCTTAGCTCCGCCTCGTCGAGATCCCTTCCTTGCGAATTTCTTTGCAGGAATTTATCGATGATGATACTCGCTAGACAAGCACGTCTTGATCAACTCACACTCATAGATGAAAAACGAATCAATGCTTTAGAGCATTTGCGAGTTTATCAAGACCGATTGAAACGTGCTTACAATGCCAAAGTTCATCTAAGAGAATTTCAAGTAGGGGATCTTGTCCTTAAAGAGAATCAACAAAACACCAATGCATTGCCGCATCTTCGAGATAAATTCGTGGCTAATTGGTTAGGTCCATATATGGTCACCGAAAGAGTGGGTAATGGAACTTATAGACTTGCCAGTTTAGAGGGAGAGGAAGAACCCGAACCACTTAATGTTATACACTTGAGGGCATTCTACGCATAGTTTGAATTTTATATGTACATATATACATGGCTTGTAAAAATAAAAATAAATAAATAAAATAAAATAAAATAAAAAGAATTTGCATTTCATTGTTAGTTGCATACATCTCATTCAAAAACATTGCATTTCATGTGCATACATCTCATTGAAAACCATAACATTTCATTTTCAGCCATAGTTGCATATCATGTTAGAGACCATTCTATCTTTTGGATATAAAATTTGGTCAAGCAAAAGTCATGTTGCCTTAATCAGGGGCACCTTCATAAAATCCATCAAACCGAATTGTCATTCGTACACCCATTTTCCATTTGCACATATTTACATTGCCAAAATGTTTTCAGTCACTCATCCATTCCTAGTGTTTTAAGCAAACTTTGAAATGCATGTCAAAGTTCTCTAGGGCCATATCACAAATTACACTAAATAAAATCTTGAGTATTGGGAAATGATTTCAAAAGCGGTCTTGAACCTATCACATTTTCACATCTTAAAAACATCTTGTGTCAAAGAGAGATAACACCATCCTTGGGTTGTGCCTTGAAGTGAAAAGGGTAATCCTCGTTTGTCCTATCATGCAAACATAGTCCATAAAACAGTGGTTCTTACCACTATCACAAGCAATCACAAAATATAAATATAAACAGAGTAGTAAGGATAGGGTAAAATTCTCATCATACTTCGGTTGAGAATCCGATTCCCCAAAGCTCTAAGGAAATGAACATTTTTCACACACCACTGATCCCAAATAAGTTGTAAGGATCGTACTACTTGTCCAGTCAGATGGATAGGTAGTCATCCCCAAGGCTTACAAAGGTCAAAAACAACATGGACTATGGAGTTAACCTTCACCGGGGCTATAGACGCTTGACTGGCAGTGGAGTATACTCATTTGCGTGGCGACATGTCTCTCCTCAAAAAGAGACCTCTGAATGCTCATACGGACAAACTAGCTTCGGGGTCTTCTCCATAACAGGGTTACCTAATTTGTGCAAGATGAGGTTAATGAACACACTTGCACACACACAGGTTTTTGATTGCCTAGAGTCACTACCATGCTTCTGATTTGGTTAATGAACTCACATGCACACACATTTGGTCCTAGTTGAATTAGGCAGTATTAGTAAGTTTGTTTGATACCACTAGCATGTTTGAGTCTTTGTAAAATAGTCTTCCTCCATATTTTCTTCCATATCAACCTCCATATCTTCTTCCATATTCATGTCATTCCATACGTCATTCATTCACAAGCTACCAAGTTCGGTGCCCCTGATTAAACAATTATGATAACAATTGGCTAAATCTAACTATCTAAAAGTATGAGTGCTTCTTAGTGCATATTTCATTTACTTAGTCTCGCATTAATCATCTATAACTTTGCATTCCATTCCATCACATATGCATCAAAAACATTAAAACATATAAAAACATGCATCACAAAAACATAGGCATTCACACAAAAGAGAGTAAAACACTAAATAAATAAAAGCCATGTATATATATATATATGTATAAAGATCAAAACGTACAGTGAATGCCAAAAGGCTACAAAATACAATAGAGCACCAAGGCTCATAAAGAGTGCATCTAAGCACTAAGCTAACCATCAAAACAGGACCCCCGAGACCTAGTAGGAGCCCTAGACCTAGTGGTGTGCCTAGACTCAACTACCTCCAACCGGGCTGCCTCTGCTAGCCCCACCGCCTCCAATATCTCCCGCCTGCTCGGGACAACGACCTCCTCATCCCCGGAATGATAGGGGAGAATCGGTGTCGTGCCTCTAACACCCTAAGCCGCAAAACAACAAAACAAAAATTTGTTACAAATTTTTCCAAAAAAAAAAAAAAAACACATAATAAGTACTTGCTTAAATGAACAAATACCTCATCTGGCTGCACTGGCGCGTCCGCTCCCATCTCCGCCATAGCTCCCGCGTGCTTCACTCTCCCACACAACCTTTCACTTCACTTCACTCCACTCCCTCAGACGCACTTCTCTCAAGCTCGAACGCACAAATGAGCGAAATTCTCGCTGAAACTGTTTAAATAGCTGGTTTTGGCGCCTTGAAATGCAGTGGGGCATTTCATGGTGCATTCAGATGCAGTGCTGTGTTTGCAGAGTGCCTAAACACCGACGGGCGTCTCCGCCACCCCCAAATGCAGACCGGCGTTTGGTGTCGATATTGAATAAAGGAACAAAACTTGCAAAATTGAAGCTTACCTCCTCCAAATTTCATCAAATTGCATCCATCCATTCTTCTTATCATAATAAAACATTTTGTGAAGGTTACAACAGTTTTGGACACAAATTTTGTCATTTCGCTCAAAAAGCGCATCATTCATCATTGATTTACAAATTGGGTTAAAAACATTCAAAACCTTCACAAAATTAACAACATTCATCAATTCTTCTGATCTATCATCAATTTCATTCATTCTTCTTTCATCATGCATATTTTTGCCAAATTAAATTAAAGTAAACCTCGTATCTAGTGGTATATTCTATCACCTTGGCGATTGCAGCGATTTGCATCCATGCAATTCGGTAAGAGGATTAAACCACCATAAGGACACTTACCATTTATCATCATCAATTATTTCACCGTTTGAAAATTGGAAATCAATTTTGGGTATCCTACTTTTCAAGTGACCTCATACCAAGATTAATTTGCTCAACAGTTGTCATTGATGGCCTAGTTCATGGGGCCTTAAACGTGGACAATCTTCAATATCATCATTATTTTGAGTCTTGCTAGAGATTAAGGCTACCTAGGTTGATTGGTTCCGACCCGAGGAATTATCCATACAGTCACTAGGAGCATCTCTGAAGTTCTGGACTCTTTCATATTGCATCTCTCGCATATCAATGGCGCCAACAAGGCAATTTCATCAACAGTATGGATTCACCCACAGGAGTTGGGGCATCCGTTATCAATTTTTAACTTTCCTAATAGTAGAATTCATCTTACATGATCATGGAATTTAAAATTTGGCAAAAATCCCTTTCTAACCGTTGGGGCATAAAACGGTTCATCTTTCACATCACTCATATCGTCTTCAATCATATTATTTTCTGGTTTGTACACCAACCCCTTTTCTGTTGGGACATAAACAGATGGTTCATACACAAACCCCTTTTTCACCGTTGGGGCAAAAACGGTTCATTTTCTTCCGATTTCTTCCAATTGGCTCGTGAGAACCATTCTCGCTCGCCAATTGAGGGGGTAAGCTGATAAATTTTAAATATTCTTTTATTCTTTGGTCTTCAAAGTTGTGCTTTAGTCTTGAGAGAGAGTTGCGTCTGATCCAGCTTTTCAGGTGTCCTAAGTTTTTGTGCCGCATTGTGCCTTCACACAAAGCAGCTCAAAAAGGGGCATCTAGAGACACCAAAATCCAGCCACTTGCAAGTCATCTATACCTTCCTGTCACCCACGTGTCGGTCATCCACCTTCCCGCCATTATTTGGCCCAAATCCACACTTTCCCGCCATTATTTGGCCCAATTTCACCTTTCCCGCCATTTTTCATCCCCAAATTTATTTAAATTAATATTTATATATATATATTTTAATATTTTAATATATATATTTAAATAATAGTTTAAGTGATTTAATCTGAGCCGTCCATCCTTCATTTAATCTCATCCGTCCATCCATCTTAATCCATTTCACAACCTAGATTTATTCTCTACCCTTAGATCCACTTTAATCTTAGCCACACGTTCAAAGTGTCGTTAAAACCCTAAAGTGTGCCCTAAGAGTAGATTATAAATTGAGTCACCTTGATGGCTCAAACCCTATGTCTTTTGCTACTTCTATCCTGGATCTTTTCTATCTTCTTAACTTCTTCTATCTCCTTTTCTGATCCCCTCTATCTCTCTTCTGCTACCTTTTCGTCGCATCCATCGCCGCATCCATCACCGCTTTCGTCGCTGCTTTCACCGCCATCTCTTCTGCAGCATTCTGCAGAATCCCCCATTCTTGTCGCAAGTGCCCGCGGGCGTTTACCCCTTTACCAAGTGCCCACGGGCATTTACCAAGTGCCCACGGGCGTTTACCAAGTGCCCGCGGCGTTTACCCACAGCCACAGACTCAGACCGGCGTCTGAAACCTTAATCCAGAAGCACGCGGGCATTCAACGAGTGCACCAGGGCGCCTTCCACAGCCGATTTGACAGCCACATTACTTCCAGGTGTCGCCTGGTCTAGCTGCGTTAACAGAGAACAGGTATAAATTAGTTTAAAGCAAGTAACTTCTTTTCTTTTATTGATCTGTTATTGAATTCTTGCATTTCATTTTTCTAGGGTTTTAGATTGTTTTCGAGGGCTCACACAAGTGGAGCCCTCTTATTAATTTCTAACTCCTTGATAGTGTTAATGTGTGCAAGTTTTTGACAGCAGATCCAGTTTATTGATGGCAGCTGATTAAGCTGGAGTGGTCCAAGAAAGGGATACAACAAAGCCCACTCACTCTATTGGGATTGAAGATACATTTTTCGGAAGTGCCACCATTTGTGCCGCCTAGGGTTTCGGAGAACCCTAGCATAACTTGTAATCTTGTATCACAAATAAAGGGTTACAGGCCCAGTTGTATTCAAAAAGGAGTTTTTAAACTCCATCGATTAATAGAAATCGTTTGTTTTGTGCAACTATTCTGTACTCTGTCATTGTGATTTTATTTATTTTTGTTTGGCGTTGTATTTTTAATCTACACTTTCCATATGCCAAGTCTCATTACTCTTGGATTATCTACTTGACACTTGCATACTTGATGAACACTTGACTCTATAATGTATGCACACCTATAGATGACTCTTACACTTCCATAACTTGCACACTCTAACCTAAGATACTTGTGCACATATTTACATTACATATTGTTATTATACATATAAGACACTTGTGCACATAGACTCAACTTACACTTGCTCACTAACTCACATGACATTTATTCATTTCCTACACATTACAAATTTACATGACAGTTGTCCATATCCTGCACATCCACACTTACATAAAAGGGAAATATAACTCACACTCTAAAATATGACTCAACCCTAATCTAATATATATATATAGATAGATACACCATAAAGGTACCATGAAGGTACATTATCATGTACTAAATAAAGTAATTTACTCCAACACCCCCTTGTATTATATTATTTGGTTATTGAATAATTTAGTATTTAATCATGGTCTTCAATTTTAATCTTTAATTGACCTTGCAATGCATGTGATCTTCTGCTTTTCTTGTATTTGTTTCATCATCTTGATCTTTGGACTCACCTAATGATTGTGTTGGTAGAATTTTTATTGAATCCAACTTCCTATATTCTATCTTTTAGAACACTTTCGTAGTTTATTAATAGTTTCATATTGAAAAATAATCTCTTGAGAAAAACCAATTAAATCTAAAGCATATATTCTTTTTTTTTTATCTTGTAGCCTATGTTATAGTTTGATTCTTGATAATGCATTTATTGTGCTCATTTATATATTTAAATTCAATTGATCTCTCACTTTCAACCAATTTAGTAATTGAAATGAGATTAGTTGATAATATTGGAATACACATAACATCCTCTAGTACAAAGTGTGAAAATGGTAAACTAGGTGTTACACTACCACTTCCATGAACTAGATATCTCTTATCATATGCAATATTTAAATATAAATTATCTTTGACTTCTAGACACTCAAACCATTTCAAATTACTAGTCATATGATGACTAGCTCCTGAATCTATATACCAAATATATTTTTTTGTTTGAACTATTTTATTAGATTCACATGATACTATCTTGCATCTTTGACAAGAGTTTTGAAGAGTATGATGTTGCCCATTAAAAATATTTTTTTTTGAACTTTCCCTTTTATGAAATATGGCTTTGTATTTTGATAATGTCTCCTATATTGAAAAGTTCCTCTTGATAACTTATCCATTTTTGTACCTTTAAGTTGAAAAATAGTTTATATTGAATTTGATTCATTTGATATAGATAACCTTATATCTTCTAAGTTCGGATAAAACAAAGTTTCTAATTTAATTCATATGAAGTAGTAAAACTTATGTCTCCATAATTTTAGAAACTAAGAATAAATATTTACAAAATTATGTTTTCCTAAGGTTTGGTGTTGATTATCTTTTATCTCCTAAATAGATAATTTTGCAATAATTCAATAATTTTAATTTTCTCAAATATAAAATCAAATTAAATAATCAAAATTAAAAAAACTTATTTAAAAATCAAATAGAATATTTAAAGTTCTTATCTCTCCTTTAAATAACTTAGAAGAACTTTAAAAATTTAAACAAACTTAATTTACCCTACTCATCACTCCATTCTCCTAATAATTCAAATAATCTAAATATCTCCAAACAAACTAAAATTTTTAAATAAAACCTAAATAAACCTTATCACTCCAAATAATCTAAATGCAATAAAATTTATAACTTAGGCTCCTAAATGATTAGGAAATCCTAACAAACCTCTGTTATTGCATGTATATCTCATACTTCTTGCTCTACTATGTGAGCTTGGCATGTTCTCCAAAGCTAGCCAGTATTTCTTACAAGATCCTCATGTGTAGTTTACCTCGTGTGACTTTGACATTCTTTCCAAATTTGGCCATCCTTTCTTACAAACTCCTCAGGTGTAGTTTGCCTTACTCCACTTGTATGCTTGCATGGGAAGAACAAGCATTTTACTTGTTGATGTTTTTTTCTCAAGTGTAACTTACCATTTATGTTGTTATGCTACTTTGAATAGGTATCTTATTTTTATTGCACTCTATTGTAATGGTGAATAAACTATTATTCATTTTGCTCTTTGGTGTAATGGTCAAGCATTACTCTCTTTCTAGCGCTTGGTTTATAACATTATACACTGATTGATTTCCTAACAAAAACTATGCTTGGACTTCTCAATTTCCAAAGATTTCATTACTTTTGCTTGGCACTTGGACTACTCAACTCCACACTACTGTAACTTTTGACATGATCCAAAATATTGCTTGGACTACTCTATTATGCTTTCAGCTTCTCTAGTATGATAGATAGTGTGAATTCTCAACCAAAATTTTCTCTTATGCTTGATATCCTTTATTTTGGTATGACGTTGGTTCTTGTCTTTATTGTGTTGCAAGTTTCACGATGTTGATGCTTAGAAAAATCACACTTAAACATTTCATATTCCACTTTGCATGGTCTGTCTGGCTCTATCATGAGTTGTATTTACCTTTAAATATGATTTGCATGGTTATATCATGAGCTACCTACTTATTATCTCATGGACTACTTTATCTTCTTAAGCCATATAAATTCTTTAACTCATTTACCTTAGGCTTATCTTTTCATGGTTTCCTTCTATGCTTCTTTTACTATGTATGCTATAGACTGTTCTCTATATCTCAAAATTTAAATATATCTTAGGCCTTCTCTTCTGTATCTCAAACCTTTGAATGTATTTTAGGTCTTTTTATTTATGTTGAATTGTTTTCAATTCTTTATAAGACTTCTCTTTATGTTCTTCTATTTCTTCCTTTCTATTATATATTTGAGCTAAATGGATCACTCTTTGATGTGCTAGATAACTTATGTTGATATCTCTATTTTCTATTGAATTTTAGCTTAATATCTCTTTCATTTAACTTCTCCCTTCTTGAATAATATTGAGTGTTTTCTTTAAATCTTATATTAGACCTTTCTTTTCTTCTTTTCTAGATTCTTTCCCAATGGTTATTTCTCTTTCTGCAATATTAGAACTTGATCTTCTCTTATTTTATTATGAAATTATTGAATCAATAGTATCTTTCTTCTTTAATGTAGATAACATCTATTTTGGATATCTCTTCCTTCTTCAAAATAGTTTACCTCGATCTTCTATCACTGATTTCTCAAATCTTCTATTTATCATAAATTCATTTCTTTTATCATGTACCACTTGTTATTGTTACTTTCTTTATTTATTTAGCCAATATCAAGGTCTTTGTGACCTTAATCTTCTCTTAAATTGATGCAGGAGCATCCAGGGCAGCACAACAATCTTGCATCACCGAAAAGAAAAACAAAAAAAAGTTCGAAGTTTGCAAATTTTTCTAAGTATAAAAATGGTCGCGATATCGCGACACAAATGTCGTCGCGATATCGCGACGTATTTTAGAACCGTGGCAAGCGCAAATAATGGTCGCGATATCGCGACATCAAAGTTGTCGCGATATCGCGACACTTTGGCAGCCAAAGTCACAAGCCACAAAAGTGTCGCGATATCGCGACACTTTGGCAGCCGAAGTCACAAGCCACAAAAGTGTCGCGATATCGCGACACTTTGGCAGCCGAAGCCAAAAGCCACAAAAGTGTCGCGATATCGCGACACTTTGGCAGCCAAGCCAAAGCCAAAAGTGTCGCGATATCGCGACACTTTGGCAGCCAAAGCCAAAAGCCACAGAAGTGTCGCGATATCGCGACACTTTGGCAGCCAAAGCCAAAAGCCAAAGAAGTGTCGCGATATCGCGACACTTTGGCAAGCAAAGCCAAAGAAGAAGTGTCGCGATATCGCGACACTTGGAGAAAGAGGACCAAAAGCAGAAAAGAGTCGCGATATCGCGACACCTTGGAGAAAGAGGACCAAAAGCAGAAAAATGTCGCGATATCGCGACACATTGGAGAAGGAGAGCCTAGGGCAGAAAAGTGTCACGAAATCATGACATGTCACGTTTTCATGACCTGGCTAAGAAGGAAAAGACGGGTTTTTCGTGGACTATTGCAGAACGACAGGTGGCGATTCCATAAGCCGTTAAGGCGCTTCAAGTGGCAGTTCCAAAGGCCGTTAAGGCCGTTCCATGTGGTAGTTCCAGAAGCCGTTAAGACGGTTACGAACGATGGTTGCAGCAAGAAGCCTGGATTATAAAAGGGATTTTTTTCGAAGGATTGAGGAGGCTGGAAAGACGTAGATTGAGACTGCGACTGTATTTTCTTCTGTACTTTGTAATCTTTCCATGTTCTTCCGAATAAAATTGCATATTTTTCTTTATGATTTTAATTGGTTAAAATTGGCTCCCCATCAAGTGGTATCAGAGCAACAAGATTCTGAGTGTGTGAGCAGAGCGCCGAACGTGAGGCAGCTCGCACCAGGATCTGGGGTTACGGGTTCTGAGAAACTGTGAAGCAGAATGCCACCGCGAAGAAATCATGGTGCTGGAAGGAACGTGGTTCCTGAAGGAGACTTTCGAGCATTGCAGAGGCAAGTGTTGGCCTTGCAGGAAGAATTGCGCAGAGGAGTAGAGCCGAGAGGAGAAGACCACAACGATGATGACGGAGTTGAAGACCCGTCTGAAGAAGAAGAGGAAGCAATGAGTGCCATAGAATCGAGAATGATTAAAGCTATTTCTCAGATTGGGAAAAGGTCGAAGCTAGATGTATCCACATATTCTAGAAATTTAAATCCAGAAGAATTAATCGACTGGATTAATGACATGGAGGAATATTTCGAATATGAGGAAGTTGAAGATCCAAATCGAATTAAATTTGCCAGAACAAAATTGAAAGGCCATGCTGGCATATGGTGGAAAGGAGTGCAACTGGAAAGAAATCGAAGAGGAAAAGAAAAGATCACCAGGTGGGATCGAATGGTGGAAAAACTGAAATGGTAGTTTATTCCAGCAGATTACGAATTAGATCTGCTGAGAAAAATGCAGAGTTTGCGCCAGTCCAGCAAATCTGTTAAAGAATATACAGAAGAATTCTTTAAAATTTCTATCAGAACCGGCCATATAGAAGCAAATAAAGAAAGAGTAGCCCGTTACATTAATGGGTTGAGAACCAACATGCAAGAAGAATTGAGTCTGGTTCGAATGAACAACATTGAAGATGCTTACCAGTTTGCTCTAAAAGTGGAAGAGAAACTGAACCGTAGATTTGATAGCAAGCAAAGAGGAAGAGGTCATGGTGGAAGAACTGGTGGAAGAACCAATGGAATTAAATATGATGATCAAAAATAGAATGGTGAAACCAGCAATCGCCAGGAATAGAAGGAGGAGAATGCTTACCGACCCCGTAATCAGAACAATGATTATCAAAGGGGACGAGGTAGAGGTGGACGTGGATATGGCAGAGGCAGATTTCGTGGAACCTATTTTAATTACGGAGAAGAAGGGCATCGATCATATGAGTGTCCCAAACACCAAGAAGCACCAAACAGAAGGCCTGAAGGTAATGCCAGAGCTGCAGTTGCTGAGGATGGTGTTGAATCCGAGCACTCTAAAGAAGCAGAGCACGGAGAAGTGATGATCACAAGGAGAACTTTGTTGAATGAAGAGAAGGAACCAGATCAACGAAAAAGCCTGTTTCGCACGAGGTGCAAATGTTCAGGTAAAATCTGTAATATTATTATTGATAATGGTAGTACAGATAATTTGGTTTCTGAGGAAATGGTAGCTAAGTTAAAGCTAGAAAGAAGACAGGACCCGCATCCATACCGGATTGCATGGTTGCAGAAGGATCATAGAGCATTGGTCAGTGAACAATGCTTGGTCAAGTTCAAAATTGGAAGATACCAGGATGAGGTCCTGTGTGATATTTTGCCGATGGATGCTTGCCATTTGTTGCTTGGAAGACCATGGCAATTTGATAGACGTGCAGCGCATGATGGACATGCAAATACCTATTCCCTGACAAAAGACGGAGTACGCCACAAACTGAAGCCATTGAAGGAGGTTGAGGAAAAGGTATGCAATAATGCTAGAATTTGTTTAGTAGATGGCAAAAAAAATTTGGATGGTATAAAGAGGGATTCAATGTGTTATGCATTAATTCCTACTGTAAAAAGAGAAGATACTACTAACATTCCAGCAGAAGTTGAACATCTGTTAGCAGAATTTCCTGATATTATATCAGACAATGTGCCTGAGGGTTTGCCGCCAATGAGGAAGATTAGTCATCAGATTGACTTAATGCCAGGATCTAGCTTACCCAACAAGGCAGCCCATAGAATGTCTCCTGTTGAGAATGAAGAGTTGAACCGACAAGTTCAGGAATTGTTGAGGAAGGGTTTGATTCGGGCAAGTTTGAGTCCTTGTGCAGTGCCAGTAGTACTTGCACCAAAGAAGAATGGCGAATGGCGAATGTGCACTGATTCCCGAGCCATTAATAAAATTACTATTAAATATCGCTTTCCATTACCCATAATGGACGATATAATGGATTGCTTGAGTGGAGCTAAATACTTCACTAAGATTGATTTGAAGAGCGGATATCATCAGATACGTGTTAGAGAGGGTGATGAATGGAAGACAACCTTTAAAACCAGAGAGGGTTTGTATGAGTGGTTAGTTATGCCATTTGGATTGACTAATGCACCCAATACATTTATGAGGCTGATGAATGAAGTATTGCGTGACTTCCTGGAAAAGTTCGTGATAGTGTATCTGGATGATATTCTGATTTTTAGTAAAACATTGGATGAACATTTGTTGCATGTTCGGACAGTTTTTGAAAAACTGCGTGAGGAGCAGTTATTGATAAATATACATAAGTGCATTTTGTACAGAAAGAGTTGATATACCTGGGATTTGTCATCTCAGAGGAGGGTCTGAAAATGGATCCCGAGAAAGTGAAGGCTATCCTTGAATGGCCTGCCCCAAGGAATGTGACAGAGGTAAGATCATTTCACGGTCTTGCAAGTTTCTATAGAAAGTTTATTAGAGACTTTAGCAGTATTTGTGCACCCCTAACAAAAACTATGAGAGGGGATAAGAGAGAGTTTAAGTGGACTGCCAAGGCAGATACCAACATGAACATATTGAAGAAGAAAGTGACAGAACAGCCCATTCTGGCACTTCCAGATTTTAATAAAGTGTTTCAGGTTGATCGTGATGCCAATGGCAAGTGCCATTGGAGCCGTGTTGAGTCAATAAGGGAAACCTGTAGCATACTTTAGTGAAAAATTGAATGATGCTAGAAAGAAATACTCTGTTTATGATCAAGAATTCTATGCTATAATTCAGGCTCTTAAGAAATGGAGACATTATTTGCTAACCAAAGAGTTTGTTTTATATACTGACCATCAAGCTTTGCAATATATAAATAGTCAAGGTAAACTTAACCAACGACATTTGAAGTGGGTTGAATTCTTGCAGAGTTATACCTTTGTACTAAAGCATAGAAGTGGCAAATCTAATAGAGTTGCAGATGCCTTGAGTAGAAGGCATAATTTGTTGATAGAAATGAGAGTGCAAGTTGTTGGGTTTGATGAACTCAAGAGTTTATACCCAGCAGATCCAGATTTTGCAGAGGCATGGACAACATGTGTGTCTCCTACTACTGTGGATCGCACTAAGTGGTTGGATTTCATGATCCAAGATGGGATGCTATTTCGGCAGAATCAGTTGTGCATTCCACGAAGTTCCATGAGGGAAAATTTGATCAAAGAGAAACATAGCGGAGGACTAGCAGGGCATTTTGGCCGTGATAAGACCATTGCTCTTGTTAGTGAGAATTACCATTGGCCACAGTTGCAGCAAGATGTGACCAGATTTGTGCAGGGTTGCAGAGTGTGCCAGATGGCAAAAGGTGTCAGCCAAAATACAGGAATGTACCAGCCATTGCCTGTACTAGAGAGACCGTGGGAGGACATCAACATGGATTTTGTTCTTGGTCTGCCAAGAACACAACGTGGAAATGATGCCATTTTTGTTGTTGTTGATAGGTTTTCAAAAATGGCCCATTTTATTCCATGTCAGAAGACAAGTGATGCGGTTCACATTGCCGGCTTGTTCTTCAAGGAGGTAGTCCGACTTCATGGTCTACCCCAAAGCATTGTCTCGGACAGAGATACCAAATTTGTGGGGTATTTCTGGAGAACCTTATGGAAGAAGCTGAAAACAGACTTGAAATTCAGTTCTGCGTACCATCCGCAGACTGATGGACAGACCGAAGTAGTCAACAGAAGTTTGGGTAATCTTCTACGATGTCTGGTAGGAGATAAACCCAAGGGATGGGACCTGATTTTACCACAGGCAGAGTTTGCTTACAACAATTCTGTCAATCGTAGTACTGGTAAATCACCATTCCAGATTGTGCATGGGTACAGCCCGAGAAACGCTTCTGAGTTAAGACCGATGGATAAAGCAGACAAGTGCAAGGCTGAAGCTGAAGACTTTGCAGCACACATGAAGACTTTACATGAAGAGGTACAAGCAAGCATATCAGTCAAATGAATGCTACTTACAAAGCCCGAGCAGATCGAAGCGACGCTTTCAAAGAATTCCAGGTGGGGGATGAAGTCATGGTTCATTTGCGTAAGGAACGTTTTCCTCGAAAAACATACAATAAGTTGAAGATGAAGAAGTTTGGACCATGCCGGATCATAGGTAAATGAGATTCAGGCAATGCCTATGAAGTTGATCTACCAAGTGAACTGAATATTTCACCTATCTTCAATATTTCAGACTTGGTTGAATATCATGCAGGAAGTTGTAGTGAACCACCCAGTCCGAATCTGTGGAACATTCCTGCATCCACTCTAGACAAAGAAGAAATTGAAGACATACTCGACACTCGTGAAGGCAAAAGTACCCGAAACAGGCAATATTCGGAGTATTTGGTCAAATGGAAGAACCGACCTGTCGAAGATGCCACATGGTTGTCCAAATCAGAGGTTGATCGTTTGGGTTTTCCTCTGACAGCCCAGAAGTGAGGATCACTTCTAAAAATCTACCCCGGGTGTCTGATGCAGGAGCATCCAGGGCAGCACAACAATCTTGCATCACCGAAAAGAAAAACAAAAAAAGTTCGAAGTTTGCAAATTTTTCTAAGTATAAAAATGGTCGCGATATCGCGACACAAATGTCGTCGCGATATCGCGACGTATTTTAGAACCGTGGCAAGCGCAAATAATGGTCGCGATATCGCGACATCAAAGTTGTCGCGATATCGCGACACTTTGGCAGCCGAAGTCACAAGCCACAAAAGTGTCGCGATATCGCGACACTTTGGCAGCCGAAGTCACAAGCCACAAAAGTGTCGCGATATCGCGACACTTTGGCAGCCAAAGTCAAAAGCCACAAAAGTGTCGCGATATCGCGACACTTTGGCAGCCGAAGTCACAAGCCACAGAAGTGTCACGATATCGCGACACTTTGGCACCAAGTCAAAGCCACAAAAGTGTCGCGATATCGCGACACTTTGGCAGCCAAAGCCAAAGTTACGAAGTGTCGCGATATCGCGACACTTTGGCAACCAAAGCCAAAAGTGTCGCGATATCGCGACACTTTGGCAAGCAAAGCCAAAAGTCGAAGAAGTGTCGCGATATCGCGACACCTTGGAGAAAGAGGACCAAAAGCAGAAAAGAGTCGCGATATCGCGACACCTTGGAGAAAGAGGACCAAAAGCAGAAAAACGTCGCGATATCGCGACACATTGGAGAAGGAGAGCCTAGGGCAGAAAAGTGTCACGAAATCGTGACATGTCACGTTTTCGCGACCTGGCTAAGAAGGAGAAGACGGGTTTTTCGCGGACTGTTGCAGAACGACAGGTGGCGATTCCAGAAGCCGTTAAGGCAGTTCCAAGTGGCAGTTCCAGAGGCCGTTAAGGCCGTTCCATGTGGCAGTTCTAGAAGCCGTTAAGACGGTTACGAACGACGGTTGCAGCAAGAAGCCTGGATTATAAAAGGGGATTTTTTTGAAGGATTCGAGAGGCTGGAAAGACGTAGATTGAGACTGCATTGTATTTCCCTTCTGTACTTTGTAATCTTTCCATGTTCTCTGAATAAAATTGAGTTTTCTCTTGTTGTTAAATCTTGGCTCCCCATCATAAATCAATATCAAGGTCTATGTGACATGAACCCCTCTCCTTCTTACTGTAATGGCTTCTTTGAACCTATGTCAAATTCAATGCCTCTATGACCTTAATCTTATTTTTTGCACTTAGAATCTAAAACTCTTCTCAATCCTTTATAGGAAGCTTCTCATGCTCCTGCTACTTAATCTTTGTTGCACTCTAGATTTTATATAGGCTTCAATATCAAGGTCAATTTATTTGTGACCTGAATCTTCTTTCTATTTGTTGTGACCCTCCCAGATGGATATTTGAATATGGAAACAAATAATGGATTAATTGATGATGCTTTAATACTTGATTTTGTGCAATTGTGCAACTGTGCAATATTAATAGATATTGAAGAGTATATTACTTCTAATAAATTTTCAATGTGTAGGATTAGGTGCACTCGTAAGTGGAATAAGTTGAGTCATCCATCTAAGATGAGGGTACTTGAGGTTGGGGAAGTGATTATAATACAACTCAGAGGTAACAAGGATGAATACCTTCATATAGACATACAATCGATTAAGGGATAATCATCAATAGATAGTCACCTTGAACCCTAGACCGATAGCCTAGTAGCTATCATAAGTTCTAGAGGTTGATACAGGTGACTAGATTGATGGAAAGACTCCCTCTTTGTTATTGCACAAGCATGATTGTCTTTTGATTCAGTACTATTTTATTTAACAATCTATGAGCTATGAGTGAATAGGTTGTCTTCATAACTCCTTGTATACCTTGGTAAATAGGATAATAAAAAGGCATCATTTTAAATAAATAGTTGATTCTCTTAAATATCAAATAGATATTATTTTTAAAAAATGGTTGTGTATTGCCCAAATTTTTTGCACCCTTACCTTCGGGCTAAAGGATCCGTGCCCTGGAAGGGGGATGCAAGAAGGATGGGACAATACCTCGGATGGAGAGGCCCTTTGAAGGTCGTGCCTCTCGAGGGAGGGGTATAAGGGTGAATTTTTGATGGATGGTGGGGTTCACCAGGAAACTTTGAGTGGCATTTTCCATGCCTAGGTTGAGAATGGGTTTGATGTGTTCATTTTATGTTCAATCATTCAGATTCCTAGGTTGGCCAAAATGAATCTAAGCTATTCTATATGAAATTTTTGGTTTATATGAAGACAATAAACATAAATGAATCCTAAATACAGAGAATATCTAAAGTGGAGAAGAGTGCACCTGATTTCTGATGTCTGATGAAGATTCTAAAGCTTGTAGGAGTCTAGATCGTCTCGGATATGACAGGATCATCTGTAATTGTACAAAAATCATCCAGATCACATGAGATCGTCTAAGATCAGTCAAGATCATCAACGACCTAATGAATTCATCAGATGAATTCATCATAAACCTGCAATCATGAAAATAGACACCAAAAACCAAAAATACAATTGCAAGAATGATACAAAATGATAGAAATAAGAGTATAAATGCTTAAATGATAAATCCAAATATCTAATAAAATGGGATGCAATGTTTTAATAATTAATTTTGAATTTTATCATGCAAATATGCTAAATGGGGTGAACTCCAAGATGAAAAATAGAAGTAAATTAATATAATGCATAATTTAAATAAGAAAAGGGATAGAAAATGCAAACTCAGGGCTCTGATTGCCCCCAATCTGAACTGTAGTCAAAATCATCTACAATCGTACGATATCATCACCGATCTCATTAAGATCATCCAAAATTGTGGTTGAATCGCCTATGATGATCCGAGCTTCCTCCGACTGAAACACAGTGAGATCCTGCAATAAAACTTGAAGGCACAAATGCAAATGATGGGGAATAGGATGTTCTAACACAACAAAAACTAAGATTGCAGGGAAATGATCAGCCAGGGAGCCAGGAAGGGGGATAAAATGAGAAAATCCTAGTTTATATAGGATTAGGGGAAGGTTAGGAGGTTGGATATCATCCCAATCTAGGAGATCTCCAACGTAGGAATCTCCAACCACGTAGACATGCTTCTGCCCGAGTTGGAGAGGTTGTTGAAACAGAAGCTAATTATGAAAATTTGGTTTTGGGATGAAATCGTCTGGACATTCTATCCTAGATGAATTCGTTTGATTTGGGACGATATCGTCAAATCGGCGATGATATCGTCCAACGGTCAAAAAAAATTCTAAAAATGGCACAAAAAATGAGGTGAGCGGTTAACGGGCAGTTTTGGGGTTAAAATTCAAATTTTTATCTTTTACTGAGGGTTTAACTGTGCCAATTTTAGGGTGCTACATTTTGCCCCCTCTTTAGCAAATTTTTTGAAGAAAAATGCGTTAAAGACGAGTTCTTCATGCTTTATGAGAAAGCAAAAATTTATTCCATTTTTTAGACGAATATTCTAGGTCGAATCGTACAACTGTTTTCTATGGTGCCCCCTTCGAGTTTTTACCCAAATCGAATGTTTGAGGTAAAAGCATGGAAAAGCAAAAATTAAAAAAAAAAAAAAAGAGGAAAAAGGGTAGGAAACCCCCCCCCCTTAGTGTTTTTTTTTTTTTTTTTTTTTGGGAGGTTGTCGCTAGATCGGGACGAAATCGTCCCAATTCTTTTGAAATTGTCCCTAGATCACCGATTTCGTCTGAGGACGAAATCAAAGAAATAGGGGCGATCTCATCCAATAAGGGGCGATTCCCAAATTGAAGAATCGAAGACGATTTCATCCTATTAAGGACGATTTTGCTAAATTTGGTATGATATCATCCAATAATGGGTGATATCATTTTTTTTTATGAGATGAAATTGATTTTAATTGATTAGGTACTAATGAGTTTTGTTGTTTTATTGTTTATTTTGCATAGAGGATTTCTAAAGAGTCGAGAGTGGAAATACGGGGGTCTAAGGGATGACTTAGCCGTGCTCGATCAGGCCGAGCGAGATAGGCTAGCAGAGGTCGGACTACAGCATGTGGCAAAAATGCCACAGATTCCTATGGACATGGGGCTACTGACGGCCCTAGCAGAGAGATGGTATCCGGGGTCATCCTGCTTTTGGCTATCGACAGGGGAGATGATTCCCACTCTAGAGGATGTATGGAGGATCTTGAGGATCCCCATACATGGGCATTTCATGACTCCTTTGCAGCAAATCAGGGCCATGCTATGATGAGACTATGCGTAGACCCGAGCTTCACCCTGGAGAAGGGCGAAGTGAACATCGAGTCTTTGAGGTAGATGCCTAGGGCATCTCGGTTGACCCAAGTTTTTGTAGGGGTGGTGGGTGGCCTTATTCTATGCCACCAGAGTGGATGCAGGTTACCGTGGCTCCTCTCAGATGTGGTCTATGACATGAGAGACCACGGATACAGGTTTGCTTGGGGTAGCTTTGTACTATACCGCTTGTATAGGATCCTCTATGGGGTCATATACAAGGGAGGTCGATGTCTGGTGTTGACATCACTGCTACAGGTTTGGTGTTGGGAGCACATTGTGGTGTGGAGGCCGGTAGGGCTTCCACTGATAGGAGTTGATCGGGAGAGACCCCGAGTTTTCTATTGGTGGCTCCAAAGAGGGTCACAATGGTGGATAGATCTATCGATGTCTTGGAGGTTGCTAGATGACCTCACCCTAGATAAGATCACCTAGAGACCATGGAGAGAGCATCCAGGGTGGGTAGAGGATGGACATGAGTTGGCTCACATTAGGTGAGTCATCTGGTTGAGGATAGAGTGAGGAGAGGTAGAGCTCCATCGCTATGATCAAGTTTTGAGGTAGTTCGGTCTACAACAGGGGATCCCTTCTCTTAGGGATTATGAGTACTCCTAGACTGTTTGGGATAGTACCACATTGAGCGGGGCTCTAGACATGCAATGGTTTTGGAGTCAAGATGCTAACGATGCCCCCATTCAGCTAGTGGATGGGGATGATGCAGGGGTAGCAGATGGGTATGATGCTTGGTATGCAGACATCCACCCTCCTCGGATGATGAGGGCACAGGGTCCGATGCATACTATAGTGCAATGAATGGAGAGGTGGCGCCAGGCTACCATCGATGTAGCGAGGGGTCATGGAGGGAGGGATCAGTGATGGCCTCCTCAAGAGAGATGCTGGAGAGTACCATAGGCTTCGGAGAGACAACAACATCCAGAGAGGAGGGAGGAGGGACTCCCTTCTTAGTAGAGGGATAGGCCACCATCGCCCGATAAGGGCAAGGGTGTCGAGGTGGGGGAGAGCAACAAGATGGTGACTCTCTAGGCAAAGAATGCCCACCTACGAGCTAAGGTGCAGACTCTCCAGGATGAGGCTTCACGACTTAGGGCTCAGAGTGGAGGGGTGAGCATGCTGGAGCTAGCATGGGCTATTGTGTAGACCGCATTCTACCAGGGGTTATACTATCATGTGGTTCCATAGGGGCAGAGGATATCGCTTCCATCTAGCATTACAAAGCTTATCAGGATGGGGTCATCGAGGACATCATCACGATCGATGTCGAGGACCCGTGATACAGCATGGACCTCGATGGGACCACCTCCTCCACCTCAGGGTGGGAGAGGAGATGAGGCTGAGAGCTCGAGGGCTTCTCGAGACTAGCTGCTCATTGTACATAGACCATATATGTTTGAGAGGATTGAGTATGCCAGGGTATAGATTGTGGCATACCAATCCATTTTGATATGATGTATATACTTTTTTGATATATATATATATATATATAATAAAATTATATATTTATATATATATATATATATTCTTTTTGTGATATGACTTGTGCATATGTTTTATGCTGCTTTAATATTTGAATTGTTGATTGATTATTCATGTAATTATGTCATTGAAAATATTATAATTTTATGTCATGCTATAAAATTAAATGAAATAATCTGATGTAAACAAATTGGTTGTGGTGGTGTGATTTGATAAAAAAATAAAGGGACTTCTAACAATAATTTCAAAGGACATTGTCATTGTTACATGACCATTTCATGGAGTCGCCGCTCGCTAGGTCATTAAGCTAATCCCGTTATGAGAGAAATATTGCTAAAAGTAAAAGGGTGCTTAAGAGACTTTCTTAAGACTTTGTGTTGTGATGATGAAAATTGATGATGGTGATGATTTGTTTTCAGATTTCCATGAAAATATTATGCATGAAATATTAAAAATATGATTTTTTCTAGGCATAAAATTCCTAAGTGTGATAGAAATTTGAACAATTGCCTAGGAATTATACCATCATCGCAAAAAACTGAATGTTGACATAATGAAATGAAAAATAAAAAAAGTTTTTGTTCTTTTTAAAGCACAATTGTGTAACATAATGATTTAAGCCATATGCTTTTATGGATTAAATAAATGGAAAATAAAATTATAACGATGGCTTGCGCTAGGCATAGAATTTTAGGTATAGACTTATACCATCATCGTGAAATCCAAAGAAGAAATTGATGTAATAGTTTTATTGCATAGTTGATTTTTGATTTTGAGATAAATAGAAAATATAAAAATGAGGACTTGCACTAGGCATAACATTCCAATTTAGGTTTAGGAACTATACCATCGTTGCAAAAGTTGAAAATATATAAATGTGATTTTATTGCTAGATTTTTGAACATGTTTTGAAAGAAAATTTTTGGATTTTTGAAAAAATGTATTTAATTGTTTTTACGCTAAGCAGTTATTCTCAAGTAAGAAAATCAAATTATTCCAGAAGATTTGCATAAATATTTTAAATTATCTCAAAGACAAATTTGACATTTATAAGGAACCCCGTGTGCATATGTGAGTTCGTTGTCGATCTTGATCTATCATAATGATACAAAATCTCTCAAACACAAATGTGTGTGCAATTGTATTGTTCATTTACCAATTTTGAGCAAGATAATTTGATACAAGTAATTTGAATTAACCAAATGAGTGTTCGTTGACCATGATTTATATGCATGTAACCATACCAAACTACTATGTAAGTCGGGTCATCAAGAGCTAGCTGATCCATGAGCGAACATAGGTCTGTACAAAAGAAGGTCGCTAATGTGATAGACATATCACCACGCTAGGAGTTACCCAAGGCCAAGCGGGTTGGGCACAAACCACCTGTTATGGGGCTTACCTCACAATTTTTGAATAATTTGAGAATTCCAGGGATTCAAGCTCATTCACCCTTCTTTTATTTTCAAAGGGTAGGGGAAAGGATTTATTGCTTTTTGCTTCTTCTTTTCTTTTTCTCTTTTTTTTTGTATTTTTGCTTGACACTAAGATAATGCTGAAATATTGCTGAGATGGTACAAGATGATAATGCTTCTGAATAATTTTCTCTTTTTCTCATGATTTTTCTTGATTTTCTTTTTCTTTTTCTTCCTATACTAGGGATACTTGCTCGGATTGGTTGTAGAGCAAGGGATTTGTATTCTGGGTAGGGGTGAGCTTGTCCTTTTGTCAATTCTCAAATATTCTAGACCATGTGCATGATAGGAGGGGAAAATTTTCACTCAAAAGACCACTTCTACTATGTAGCATCGTTTTGAATTTGCAATGAAATCATTTTAATGTGAAAAGGTGTACTTGGTTCAAGTAAATAACAAGATCGGTTCTCTATGCTCAAAACTTTATTTAATTCAATTGTGGACTTCGATATAAGAGAGATTAATAATCATACCAAAAATATCAAGATATTTATTCATGTGAGTGTGAAAGTGAGGGATTCCAAATAAATGCTAATTTATCCAAAATAACTAAAAATATAAATGCAATACTTCAAGAATTGACAGGTGCAAAAATAGAAGATGTTTTTGAGGATTTTGATGATTTTGATTTTGTTTAGATTTTGATTTGAATTTATGAATTGAGATAATACATAATATTACTGTTTTTGAAATTTTTATATGAATTACTAAAATAAGACAATATGTATAATATATACAATGATGAAATTACCAGATTTATGCATAATAGCGCTTAAGATGCATAATGTTCATTGGTTCTTTAAGATCTTTACCATCTAAGGTAGCTAATCTGTATGCTCCCAATCCAAATTTAGCAGTGATAATATATGGCCCAAGCCAGTTAGGCTCAAATTTACCTTTAAGGTCTTTAGTTGCATTAGTATTTTTTTTATTTTCTTTTAAGATGAGGTCATCGATCTCAAAGGATCGGTGATGAAATTTCTTGAGATATGCTCGTTTGAGCTTGTTCTGGTAGGCACGAAGATGCTCCAAAGCATTAATGCACTTCTCATCTAGGAGTTCCAATTGACTAAATCTGCCAACATGATATTCATCTCCTACTTCGGTATCTTGAAGTAGCAGAGCCAAAGAAGGAACTTCTAATTCAAAGGGAAAAATAGCTTCAGCGCCATAAACCAAAACAAAAGGTGAAGTGCCCGTGGGGGTACGAATGCTAGTTCGATAAGCCCACAAAGCAGGATATAATTGAATGTGCCAATCATGGCCAGATTTATTGACCAGTATTTTGAGGATTTTAATTAATGTTTTATTAGATGCTTCTGCTTGGCCATTACCCTGAGGATAATGGGGAGTGGACCAACGATGTTGAATTTTATATTTGTGACATAGTTTCTTTACATATTTATTTTTGAAATAAGTTCCATTATCTGAGATGAGATTTTCAAGAATTTCAAACCTACAAATAATTTGATTAAAAATAAATTTGGAAACATGAGTTCCAGTGCAAGAAGCTAAGGGCATAGCTTCAACCCACTTTGTAAAATACTCGATGGCGATTATGATGAATTTGTGTCCATCAGATGACATAGGATTTATTTTTTCGATGATGTCTAAGCCCCATTTTGAAAAGGGCCAAGGAGATGAAATAGCCTGCAGTGCTTGTGCAGGCGCATGGACAAGGTCAGCGTGTTTCTGGCACTTGTCGCAATGGCACATGTAATCATGTGCATCATTCTCCATGGTAGGACAAAAATATCCTATCCTAAGGAGCTTCTTAGCAATGGCGCTACCACTAAAGTGTCCCCCACAAGATCCATCGTGGGCTTCACTCAAAGTTGATCTAGACTCTTCTAGATTCAAACATCTCAGTAGGATACCTTCAAAAGATCTCCTATATAAGGTATTTCCAATTATGATGAAGCGACTTGCTCGTCTACATAATAACCGATGCTGGTTTCTATTAAAACCTTCAGAGAAGGTCCCATTTTGAATAAAAGTGAGGATATCAGTGTACCAAAGTTTAGGAGTAGTTTCGTTGATTAGAAACACGTCCAAATGTTCCAAGCATGATTTAATTGAAGTGGGTTCTTGGAGTCAATGAATAATGATGGTAGCATATTCGTCATCTAACTCCAAGGGTAAAATAGATGCAGCTGCGACCATAGCGTCAGCCGCACGATTGCTATTTCTAGGAATAGCTTCCAAGGTAACTTGATCAAATAAAGATATTAATTGTAATACATATGCTTTATATGGGTGCAATTTATCATCTCTAGTCTGATAAACATCATTAATTTGATTTATAACAAGTTGAGAATCACCAAAAACTAATAGATTTTTAATTTTTAGTGCTAAGGCTGCTCGTAATCCAAGGATGAGAGCCTCATATTCAGCAGTGTTATTAGTTTAGGAAAACGATAATTTAAAGGATAGAGGTATGAGATGTTTCTGTGGAGATATCAAAATAATACCTGAACCAACCCCACTCATGCATTGGACTCTGTCAAAGTATAAGGACAATTTCTCTGAATGATCTACCTCTAGTTTAAGGCATTCATCAAGAAACTCAATGATGAGGGGATGGGTGGATTCTAAGGGTGCAGCAGCTAATTGATCTACTATGATTTGACCCTTAACAAACTTCTATCCTATAAATGTGAGTTCAAACTTGCTTAGCACAAGAACCCACTTTGTTGTGTGACCAGATAAATAAGGTTGACTCATGAGATACCGCAAGGGATCGAATTTAGCAATAACGTATGTTTTTTGACTGAGCATATAATGGCATAGTTTTTGTGTAGAAAATATTACTTCTAGACATAACTTCTCTAATGATGTGTAGTGGGTTTCATAACTAATTAATGTTTTGCTAATATAATAATTATCACGCTCTCTTTTCTTATCATCAAGTTGAGCTAACATAGCTCCTAAAGCAAAATCTGAAGCAAAAATATACAAGATAAATGGGTGATCAGGTTTAGGTGGTGAAAGTACGAGTGGGTTAAGAAGATATTGTTTGAGGAGTTCAAATTCTTCCTGGAATTCATCCTCCCAATGGAAAGAGACATCCTTCTTAAGAAACTTAAGAAAGGGTCCAGTTTTATCCGCCAACTTATCAATGAAGCGACGGATAGCTTGAAGCTTACCTTGTAAACTCCATAATTTAGATATATTTGTAGGTGCGGGCATATCAGTGATAGCCATAATCTTGAGAGGGTCAATTTAGATGCCATGTAAAGAAATTATAACCCCTAATAATTTACCTGACTTAACTCCAAATATACATTTGGCTGGATTCAATCGGATAAGATATTCCCTTAACCAATAAAATACTCTCTTCAAGTCATCTAAATGGTCATCTTCTTTATTAGAATGGGCTATAATGTCATCTACATAATCATGTAGTATATCATGCATCATATCATGAAAGATATAAGTCATCGCTCATTGATAGGTTGCACCTACATTCTTCAACCCAAATGGCATCACTTTCCAACAGGAAGTCCCCCAAGGGGTAATAAAGGTTGTTTTATCCTGATCTTCAAGAGCTATCCTGATCTGATTATAACCAAAAAATCGATCCATTAAGGATATCATTCCACTCCCAACAGTAAAATCAATGATCTGATCCATATTGGGAAGGGGAAAATCATCTTTAGGGCATGCAACATTAATATCTCTAAAGGCTGTATAAACCCTAACCTTAGTAGCTTCTTTCTTAGTTATTGGAACTACATTCGAGATCCATTTAGCATAATCAATAGCTTGTATAAAAATAGCATTCAAGCGTTTTTCTAACTCCCCTTTGACTAGTAAGGCCACTTTAGGATGCATTTTTCTAAGTTTCTTTTTAATAGGTTTAGCATCTGGGGGTACTACTAGGTGATGCATAACTACAAAAAGGTCTAATCCTAGCATATCTTCATATGTCCAAGCAAATGCATCTTCATATTCTTTAAGGAATGCAATGTATTTATCCTATTTTTCTTGACTCAATTCTGATCCAATGTTGACTATGTGGGGGTTATCCTCGGTTCCAATGTTAATTTTTATGACATTTTCTACTTCCATATGTAGATTTCTCTCAAAATTAGGTGGGCGGGTGAAACGCCCAATTCTTGTAATTTTTCCAAGGTTAGCTTGGATAATTCATCTTGAGGAGTCATGACCTCAAGTTGGGCTATACTAGATATAGAGCCATCAAAATAAAATCCATTATGTAATAATTCCTCAATGGAGACATCGTGAAAGATATCTCCCTCCAACTCATTATCGGATTCAGCGATCATCTCAGGATAAGCTATAGATAGCATATACATGTGAATGTCTTATTTTTTAAACACAATGCATCACGTTCATCCAAATAATCTTGGTAACATATAAGATGGTCATCCTCCTCAAATGGGGATGGCTGACCCTTACTAGGAAATAGGCCCACACCACATCGGGTGGGCCATGCTTCTACCTCAAAAGGTTCTTTCATACCATTCTGGAAAGGTCCCAAACATTTCCCTTTATATCCCAATTTAAGCATTATAGGTTTGGCTTTAATATACTCATTAGTAAAATAACATTGAGCATATCCATCATAATGAGTTCTGATGTTTCTGGGTATTCTACCCCAGTCATATCCCTTATAAATAAAGGCACGGATCTCAACTTGGTAAATACTTCCCATAGGTTGTGGGAGGCCCAAGGTATGAGTATATGGTGGAAAATTATTTAAAATAAGGGAATGTTGCATAGAAGAATTTGTTTCTTTTGATATAAGGATTTTAGATAGATCAGGTAAGAGTTCGATAGTAAGAGCATAAGAGGTAGAATGAACATTCCCTACATCTTTTGATGTGTAAAATATGACTTTGGTGGACGTAGATGATGTAGAGGTGTCGATAGATGGATCTATTATAGGTATGGAAGGTATAGGAGTAGAACAAGAGATATTGGTTGTGGGATTAGGATCTTTCTTAGGTCCTAATGCGGTTTGTTCAGAAGATGGTTGAGCTATATGTAAAGGTGCAACTGATGGAGAAGACGTAAATGAATTTGTGGGTGCAATTTTCACACGTTTAGATGGGTAATGAGAATTAGGATGTGTGGATGACAAAGTAGGACAAAATTGAACTCCAATAGGTTCTACCAACACACACATATCAAAGGGTCTTGGATCATCATGAATGGTAACCAACTGATTCTTAAATTTGAACTTAACACATTGATGTAGGTTGAGGGAACAACTCGCATTTCGTTGATCCAAGGATGACCCAAGAGTATATTGTATGATGCAGGGCAATGTACAATAAACATAGTCGTATCCAAGGTTCTCGGACCAACCTGCAATGGAATGGTAATAACTCCACATGTTTCTTGTGTTTTGTCATTGAAAGCTTTTATGATCATATCAGTTCTTTTCATTTCCTCACTTCTAAACCCAAATCTTTTGTAGAAGTCAAAAGTGAAGATATTTAAATATGAACCATTATCAATCAAAACTTGTTTGATTGCTACATCTCTAATTAAAGCAATAATATACAAGGGGTTATCTTTATGTAAACTATGTTGAGGTATGTCTCTATCCCGGAAGTCAATACAATCAACTTCATGAGTTATTATAGTATTGGCCATGGCTTCAGGTTGAATGTCTTGTGGTACCATCATCTGGCTTAATGTGAGCATTAATTCATCTCTATGTGTAGGAGAAGATCTTAAAAGGTCCAAGAGGGAAATTCTAGCTGTAATATTTGATAATTTTTCATTAATATTATAAGGAGGTTTATGTTGAACATTAGGTGCATGGTTCCCTTCATTAGGAACCTTAAAAACAAATGGAGTTGATCCACCATTCTAAATTTGATCTTGTTGAGAATTTTGATCATGTTGTCTAGTAACAGCTTCGATGATACCCACAATATTATTCTACGGATGATGAATGGGTCTTGGTCTAGCATTTATAGCAACTCATTAGAAAGTAATCGATGAGACGATGGTCTAGTAGTGACTTTTCTTGGAAATGGTTCTTCTAGAACCATATGAATTGTGATAGGGTGAATAGTATCTGATTCATCTTTAGAACTATTCGATTGATTTGATGTGATTTCCATATCACTCTCAGTCTTGTATTTTGTATCACTAAGATCAGGTATCTAAATATTATATAGAGGCATGGTTGTAACCACAGATAAAGTTGTTTCAAGGGTTTCCAAATCATGAACAGGTAAATGCCCACTAATAGTTCCTACATATCGGGCAGGAGGAGGGACATTATGATGTTCAATTTTATTAGCCACATCCTTACCATGTTTTGGTAAGGGATGTTGAAAGATGTCTAATGACTGATTGGTGTTCTGATTCTGGTTTTGTGCAGTGTTTTGTTGAGAACTATTAGGAGTATTTTTCTTAGGTTGAAAGGCTTGCACCTCCATATCATTGTTATCAATCAAGTCCTGTATTTTATGTTTTAATATTTTGCAAGAGTTGGTAGAGTGTCCAGGTCCTCTATGGAAGTCACAATGTAAATCTGCTCTATATCCGGGTATAGTTGGATCATGTTCCTGGATATTTGGTAATTGAATCAAGCCTTGTTCTAATAATTACGATAGAATAGGGACCCGTTCGGCTCTGGCGATTTGGCGGGAAAATTTCTGTGACGGCGTCTGGTGTTGCTCGAGGGATTCTGGCCTGAAGATCTTGCCTGGGGCATTGGGGGGTTGATTTTGATTTCGTCTGAAGGTTCATTAGTGGTCCCGGGAGGGCCCGATGGGGTCTCCTCCAGTTTCTCCTGCTGGGAGAAAGACTTCATATGCTGAGAAGTTGAAAGATAATCCCTCGCCTTCCACTGATGGAGCTCAGCGGAATGCTTTTCAAACGATACTCAAGAATGTTGCCAATGGCCCAAATGCTCACCGCGTTAATGGATGCCTCCCGCAATCCACTTCCAGGCCTAAGATTGTAATAGAACCAATGCTGGTCGAAGATACAATCGTCTACCGAGCTAATCACGACTTGATCTGCAAATTCATGGGCATCCGGCCCACACTGAATTTTTTGCATACCTGGGTTCGCCAGAACTGGGAGCCACACGGTGAGTACTCTTTATGGCCTATAAGCAATGGGTATTTCATCATAAGTTTCTCTTCTTTAGCAGATAGAAACAGAGCATTTGAATCGTAAAAGAGAAACCACGGACCAACAGGGTTATTTGTCCAACCCCGGAGAGTGGGTTTCGACCCCCGCATCGAACCCACGGCTGTCCCGGTCCTGGATCCGGCCGTACGCTCTCCCGATGGAGTTTTGGGGTGAGCAGTTGTTGGAACTAATAGGTAATTCCCTAGGCAGATTTTTGGGAGTCTCCAAAGATACCATAGAGGGTAATACTGTTGTCTTTGCTAGAATATGTGTAGAGATGGACATTAGTCAGCCTCTACCAGTTGAGGTGGAACTTGAGCTTGCAGGATTACCCTGGATCCAGCAGCTAGACTATGAGGCCCTACCTTTCAGGTGCCGAGTATGCCATAAGCATGGACATTTGGCAAGGTTCTGCCCAAACGTAGTGAGCACAAAAACGGAGGCTCCGAGCGGAATGTCAAACCGCCCTAGAGAGGGTAAGTCCAGTCCGGTCAATGAACCCTCTAGCAATTCTCCAGGTCCTGATGCTCAGCAGGATGGCTTTGAACAGGTGAAACGAAAGAGAAACAAAAAGAAAAATGGCAAGGAGCAGGTACAGCTCAAGCCAAACAATCGGTATGAAATTTTTAAGTCATTAGTGGATCTGGAGGACCAATCTATGGAGGGAGTGGTTGGGAATGGTGAGAATGTCAACACTCCACCTCTTGTTTCTCCTTCCTTCACTCCCGTAGTAGAACAGGATCGTGCGCACCTGAGAACCCGCAATCGAGAATCCAGGGGCATTGGTTATACACTCCCCAAAGACAACCGGCTATCAAAGATGTCACCATGGGAAATGCAGATAAAAATAGAGAAAGGCCCCGCTTTAGGGATTACCTGTGGAAAAGAGATCTAGAAACAATAACTCTCAAGGAGCGGGAAGAAAATCCAATAAGGAACTACTAATAGCGCAAGGAGATAAGCTAATCAATGGAGGATTGGTGAGGACCATTGATTCTTACTGCTCTCAAGGTTTTCAATGATTATTCAATCTTGGAATGTTAGGGGTTTAAACAAGAGAACCCATCAATCTGCTGTTCAAAGACTCTTAGAAAACCGTAAAACAGACTTTTTGCTTCTTCAGGGACCAAAATGTCTTTAGATATTATGAGTAAAACTCGCTACTAAAATCGAGTGGAGCCGGGTATATGGACGTGGCCGCCCAAGGAGCTTCAGTGGAATTGTTACCCTTTGGAACCCTCTGGTCTGGACTGCTTTAGAACATATAGCTTGCAGGGGTGTACTTACTTCTCTCTTCAGAAATAACTTCAATTCTGAGCAGGTCCTAATCACCAACTTTTATGGGGCCCAAGATCTTGATGGCCAGAGGCTCCAATGGGACGCTGTTCACAACATGAGAGCATACAAGGAGTGTTATGACTGGATTATTGCAGGGGATTTTAATGCAAAATTATCTGTTCGGGACCAGGAAGGTGGCACCCCTGTTTTGGATCCAGGGGACCGGCTTCTGATTGCCCAAGTTCAGGCCTTTAATTTAGTGGACGTTCAAGGCCCTAGTGTTTTTTTCACTTGGACAAACAAGAGAAAGGAGCCACATAGCAGGAAGGTCAAGTTAGATCGCTTTTTGGTCTCGGGAGGAGGCTTTTGTTAAATGGACTTTTAAGTTCCGGATTTTGGAGGGCCCTATTTCGGATCATTTTCCCATTTTGCTTGAGGGAGGGACTTCGAGAGGGCAGCACCATAGGCCTTTTAAATTTGAGAATTTTTGGTTACAAAAGGAGGACCTTCGACATAAAATTACTCAATGGTGGATGTAAGGCCGTCCACCTTTTGGGACAAGCAATGTTCAAATTTCATAAACAACTTTCAATTTGTCAAAATTCAATTGAAACAAATGGAGGAAAGGAAACAAGTCGGATTTCCAGTCCCAAAGGGCCCCCTTGGTGGCTAGATGGGAGGAGGTTCATAAACTTTTTAGGGAAGGATCAATTACTGAGCAACTCAAATTTGAAGATGATGAACTGCGTAAAGCGGTTGAGGACATTGACAACCAAGAGGAGATATACTGGAAACAGAGGGCTAGAAATACTTGGTTATTAGAGGGGGACAGAAATACCAAATTTTTTCATCGGTCAGCTTGTGCTAGGAGACAGATGAACAATATGGAAGTTCTCAAAGATGAACATGGAAATGTCTTCGATACTCTTCCTGGCATGCATTCCCATGCTATCGATTACTTTTCTAAACTTTTTAAGGAAAGTATGCAGCAAGATGTTGAGGCTCAGAACGAAGTTCTTAATGTTATTCCTCCTATTATCTCTGAAGAGGACAATCAGGCCCTGCTTAGACCCATTGAAAGGGATGAACTGAGAAATGTGGTCTTTGGTATGAGTACTGGAAAATCTCCTGGTCCAGATGGCTTTCCTATTGAATTTTTTTAGGCTTTCTGGGACACCTTGGAGGAGGATGTTCTGGTTACTGAGGAATCCAGTATCCAATCGAAGAATGCTCAGGGCGATCAATCACACCTTCATTGCTTTAATTCCAAAAGGGGAAGCGGGGACTCATATCTCTGATTTCATGCCTATTGCTTTATGCAATGTGATTTACAAAATCATCACTAAGATAATGGCCGAGAGGCTTAAACCCCTTCTTCATAGCATCATTTCTCCTGAACAGGGGGGCTTTGTTGAGGGAAGACAAATCTTGGATGGGGTGGTTTTGGCCCAGGAGGCCATCCATTCAATGCAAACTTCGGGCAACAAAGGAATGTTCATTAAACAGGATATGTCCAAGGCTTATGACCGGGTGGAGTGGTGCTTCTTGTCGAAAATGATGGCTGCCTTTGGCTTTTCTCAAGAATGGATTGATTGGGTTATGAGTTGTGTTTCTTCTCCCTCTTTTTCTGTTCTCATCAAGGGCCTTCCCTCGCATCCTTTCGGCGCCACACGTGGTCTCCGCCAGGGAGACCCTTGTTCTCCCTATCTCTTCCTTCTCTTGGCTGAAGGTTTGGGCAGACTATTTTTGAGGAGAAGGCAACAAGGTCTGCTTTCTGGTATCAAGGTTGGGGAGGAAACTCTGACTCACTTGCAATTTGTGGACGATACTGGTCTGGTTGGTGCGGCCACTCTTCGGGAAGCTAGAGGAATCAGAGATACTTTGAATTTATACCTAAGGGCTTCAAATCAGGTTCTAAATGTCGGAAGTCCAAAGTGGTCTTTTTCAATCTTGACCAACGGCTACAGGAGCGCGTTATTGAGATCCTGGGCTTCACAAGGACTTCTCTTCCAATTGTTTACCTGGGCGTTCCCCTTCATTTCAAAAAGTTAAAAATTGACATCTGGAAGAATCTGATAGCAGGCATCAAAGACATAATGAATCATTGGGCCCATAAATGGCTAAGCTACGGGGGTAGATTAACCTTCCTGAAGTCGGTTATACAGGCTTTGCCGATCTATAAATTCTCAATACCGGTCGCCCCTCATACCATCCGGAAAGAGCTGGACAAAATGGCTAGAAGATTTTTATGGGAAGGCGCAAAAGGGAAGAAAAAATGGGCCTTGGTTGGGTGGGGACAAAGTTACCCGACCCTAAGGACAAAGGAGGGTCGGGCTTGAGAAGTTCTATGCTTAATAACAGAGCTTTGGCTGGAAAACTGTATTGGAGGTGGATTTCTCAGCCATCCTCCCTCTTCAACAGAATTCTTTCCAGTAAATATTTGGGGCATGTTCATCCCAATGAGGTGGGTCGCTTTCCCTTGGAAGGTTCTGGATCCTTAGTGTGGCAGACTCTCAAGCTTGGGTCCCAGATTATCAAAGATCAATTATTCTGGAAAGTGGGGAGAGGAGACAAGGCTCGCTTCTGGACCGACTCTTGGGACCAGCATCCGCCCATTATTGTCATGTTCCCCGAGCTACAACCAATCATGACCGCCTTAGAAGCCTGTGGCCGGATCCATATTGATAATTATCTTCTTACCAGTCAATTGGGGGGTATAAATTTAAAAAGTTTAAGCGGTGGGAGGAGTGGCCAATCATCGTCTCTCCGGAGTTGGCGCCCATCCCGCAAAAAAATCTTGTCGTAAAGGTTCCTCACGGGGAAGGATGAGGAAGATGAATTAGCCCGGGGCTATGGAAGCCTTGGGGTCTACTCGGCTAAGGCCGGATATGAAGAGATCCTCCCCGAGCCTCCCCCACACTCTTTTCCGGTTAAGCATTGGAGAAGGATTTGGCATTCAAAGGGTTGGCCGAAAGTGAATTTCTTCGCTTGGCAACTTATGCATAATGGTCTTCTCACCTTTGACAATCTCAGACGTAGGGGTTTCAATGGCCCCTCTCAATGTGCTTTATGCCTCCAACATGAGGAAACTGCAGATCATTTGTTTTTTGAGTGTCCTTTTACTCATCATATTTGGGAACGCTGGTTCTCTCAATTTAAACTCCTGGCTAATGGTGTTTTCAACCGTACCAATATTTGGGAAAAATGGAAAAGGGGCAGGTTCAATTCCATAGCTCTCCGAACTGGCTGGCAGTTAGGCTTTCTCTTCATTTGGTGGCAAGTTTGGTTGGAGAGAAACGCCCGGATCTTTAGAAACACTTTCTCCTCGATTGACGGCGTTTGGCAGGTCATCTGGAGCAAAGTCACAGAAACTGTTGCTATTTTTGTTAATGAAGAGAATCAAGCTACTCTTGGGCATCCTGAAGAGGGGGTTGAGGGACATGAGAGGCAAGGCAGAGCATGCTGGAAACCTCCCCCCGTAGGCTGGATCAAGATCAATACTGATGGGGCTGCAAAAGGCAACCCGGCAACGCAGGAATTGGTGTTGTTTGTCGGGATCACTCGAGTGCGGTTCTTTACTGGGAATTGCAGGGATTGGGCAGAGCCACGAACAATGAAGCCGAAGCCTTTGCCATTAAGTCAGCGTCTATCCGGGTCATAGCAGGGTTACTCGGAGGATAATTCTTGAATCAGATTCTCAAGTCCTGATCGGCGCTCTAGATTGCTTGCGGAATTTCTCATTAAAAGCCTGGAGACTGCGGATGTTGATATCCCAAATCAAGGAGTTATGGAGGGAGTTAGATGATGTTATCCCTGTGTATGTGAGTAGAAATCTGAACACGGTAGCTGACTTCCTTGCGAAGATGGGTGCTGAGAAAGAGGTAGGTGTTCAGCTACACAGTGATATGCCTATGATAGATGAAGAGATTCGGAGTGGTCTGGAACGATCCCTGCATCCATGAGCTCAAAAATGACTAAGGTTAGTTTCTGTCGCGATATCGCGACATATTGCGCCGTCGCGACCTTGTTTGGAAATCTGTCGCGATTTCGCGACATGTTGCTCTGACATGTTGCTCTGTCGCGACCTATCCTGGATAACTGTAGCGATTTCGCTACCCTTTTTGTTGCCGCGGCCTTGGGAGGAAAATTGTAGCGATTTCGCGACTTGTTGCGTCGTCGCGGTCTTTGATGAGAAGGTGTCGCGATGTCGCGACCTTTTTGGTTGGTTTTGCTGCTGGAGGAAAAGTGTCGCGATATCGCGACGCTTTGAGAAAAATTGCGTGAAAGGGAAAAACCGTCGCGATATCGCGACAATTTTTGTGAAAAGCTACTCTAAGGAAAATTTGTCGCGATTTCGTGCCTTTTTTGAGGAAAGGACGCAAAGGGGCATACCTGTAGCGATTTCGCGACGTTTTGAGCAAAATTACGTTAAGTGGAAAAACCGTCGCGATATCGCGACCTTTTTTGTGAAAAGCTTCCCAAAGGATAACCTGTCGCGATTTCGCGACATTTTTATGGAAAGGAAGCAAAGGGGCAAACCTGTAGCGATTTCGCGACAGTTCTGGAGAATAAACGGCATGAAGGAAAAACGTCGCGATTTCGCGACTAGTTTAAGAAAAGGGCACCATGGGGGAGAACATGTCGCGATTTCGCGACACTTTTGCGGATGGGGCGCCCATTGGAATTCTTGTCGCGATTTCGCTACACTTCCGGCCAACTGGGGCTTCAAGGAAAAGCCGTCGCGATATCGCGACACTTTCTCAAAGTTGCTGATTAAAGGAGAACTCGTCGCGATTTCGCGACAATTTTGGGGAGCAGGTGCCTTCAGGCTTTCTCGTCGCGATTTCGCGACGTTTTTGGCGTTTGGGTGATTTGGTGCTGTGCTGTCGCGATTTCGCGACATTTTTTGAGTGTTGTGGCTTCGGCGCTTTTTGTCGCGATGTCGCGACATGTCGCGATTTCGCGACATGTCGCGTTATCGCGACTGGTTGTTGTGGCGCGGCGGTTGTTAGGTTAGGTGTCGCGATTTCGCGACATGTCGCGTTTTCGCGCCCTTTGTTCTTCTGGTCTCTTTGCTCTTGGTTGGGATGCCCTTTCTCCCTCTTGTAACTGTAATTTGTTTTAATGCAAGCTTTTTTCAATTTTTTCAAAAAAAAAATAATTACGATAGAATAGTTGATAAAGGTTGATTTAACCTAGTAAATTCTCGAGGAGGTCTATCAGGAGGTTTTAGTACAAAATTCTCTGTTGTCTTTGTAGCATTAACATTAGCAATATTTCTGCTATCAATGACTCCATCACCCACAACTTTTTTATTCTTATATTTATTTTTGGATGTTTTCTCATCATCTTTCTTTTTAAGCTAGCCTCTCCTAATGAGAGCATCTTCCACTCTTCGGGCTAAGTCTATAGCCTGATCAAAGGTGGTCAAGGTAGCAGTTGATAATTTGTAAGATAGTTGCTCTTGCAAATTATTAATAAAGATGTCCAACATCTCCCTATAATGTAACATAAAGGACAATTTTCCTATCAACTGTCTCCACCTAGCTAGGAAATCAACAAAGCATTCATCTTTGTCTTGTTTTAAGTTATACAAATCTTTAATGGTCAGATGTCTTTCGATGTAGGCACTAAATTTATGGACAAAAGACTCGACAGTTTCTTCGAAATTCCTCAAATAATTAGTGGGTAATTGATAATACCACTCTAATTCCATTCCTCCCAAGCTTTTCGAGAACATTTTTAGTAATAACAAGTCATCGTGTGATATATCATGACAAGCTATCCTAAACATACAAAGATGCTCTATGGTATATTCGGTACCTTTATATATGGGAATAACAGGAATAGGAAAATGTTTAGGATATGGTTGTGTGATGACTATAGGATCTAAAGGCTGACTACACATCTCTCGATAGTTGTACGAGGGATGGTAGGGATCTATCTGGTCCATGCGAGAAACTAGATGTTTCACCATGGTTTCAAGATTACTAGTTTGTCCACCATATTGGTTCGATGGGACATAGGTACATGATTTATGAGTATATGATGGTGTAACATAAGGATTAGATGCTATATTGCTATTATGCAAAGTGTTGGTAGGAAGAGTATTATGAAGAGGATTCGTAATAGTATTATATTGTACCCCAGATTGTTGGTAATTGGTGTTTGGTTTTGTTTTGGGTTTTTGTTAATTTGAGGTATGTTGATCAAGAGATTGGCAAAATAGAGCAGTAAATGAGGGTTTCTTTTGTGCGGGAATGACCCTAAGCTTGTTAACAAGCACTTTAGGTGGTTGGGTAACTTGTTGTTGCATGTTTCGGATTGCAGCTACTATATCCAAATTGGATGGTCCAGCTTGATCACTCTCTTGTTCAATAAAGGACAAGGGATTAGTGCGTGTGTGAAATACATATTCTAGAGTTGCTTGAGTGTCACTATTTCGATCCTTGTCCATATTGACTGCTCTATTAAAAACACCAATATTTTTGTTAATGAACTTCCAAAATTGTTCCATGTTTTCAAAAGTGATAGCTCCTCCCGAAGATATTTTAGGGGATGAGGATCCTTCCTCTCTATTAGTTTCTTCTTGTTCATTTGCTACAGCAAGCTCTTCTTCTTGCTGGTCTAGGATTTATTCTTCCTGAACTTGGTCCTTAGGAGGGACATTTTGGTCAATTAATGGTCTTCCTAACCAATCTTCATCTTCTTCGATTTGTTTTCCATTCCTAAGTCTAGGCATTGTGCTAAACTTTAGGTTTTAGCGAATATATATACTTATATATATATATGCGGTAGGGTTGAGAGGTATATATTTTAACTATATACCTACTATAATACTTTTAAAAGGAAAATGTTTTGTTTTTATTTGTTTTTACTTTGTTTTTTTGTTTGATTATTTTGTGTGATTATTTTATTATTGTGCGAGAATAAAAATAAAAAACAGCATGCTAGTTGTAAGAAATAACAATAGTAAAAATAATGACTTAGTTTTCTATGAATAGTTTATGGATATCATTGATAGGGTTAAGTTCATCAGGAGTCATGAAATGCTCCTCTTCAAATTGGAAGTGGTTTTTCAAGAATTTGACAAAGTGTGCTATGGTAATATGATCTACTTCAGACTTTGACTTGTAAAAATAAAGTTCATGGCAATACTCTCGATACAACATAGCTCTAGGAACTCTATTCCATATTTTTCTATCCGTAAGAATGACTTCTTGATCCTCTATACGATATAGAAACTTATGTACTACAACTACGTTCTCAAGGTATTCCTAAAAGGTGTATAATTTTGAAGACACAAGTGCTCTTTTATCTGCTAACCACCTATGACAAGCTCTCTGAATTTCATGATACACGATTACCTGATCAGGATCCAGGATTCTATCTAGGACAAACCTCTTAATTTTCCTAAGTTCTACGGATCTAGATTCGATAATACCTAATCTCCTATCAAGTTCGTCCCACAAAGGTTGGGCTCTATTTGTTTGAGGTACTCTAAGTATGAAAGTAATCTCTATGTCCGTTAATTGATTTTCAACATTTATGGTGACATCTCATCTTCTATTATAATCTACCATCTAAATATGATATGCAAATTTAACTATTTGTCTAATGATTCTAGATGTTCTTAATAATGTGTTTTTTTTGTTTTTGTTTGTTTTCAAAAGGTGTTTTAGTTCACGTCGGGTTCACCAAAAATGTATTGCCCAAATTTTTTGCACCCTTACCTTCAGGCTAAAGGATCCGTGCCTAGAAGGGAGATGCGAGAAGGATGGGACAATACCTCGGACGAAGAGGCCCTTTAATGGTCGCGCCTATCATGGGAGGGGTATAAGGGTGAATTTTCGACGGATGGTGGGGTTCACCAGGAAACTTTTAGTGGCATTTTCCATGCCTAGGTTGAGAATGGGTTTGATGTGTTCATTTTATGTTCAATTATTCAGATTCCTAGGTTGGCCAAAATGAATCTAAGCTATTCTATATGAAATTTTTGGTTTATATGAAAATAATAAACATAAATGAATCATAAATACAGAGAATATCTAAAGTGGAGAAGAGTGCACCTGATTTCTGATGTCTGAAGAATATTTTGAAGCTTGTAGGAGTCCAGATCATCCCAGATATGAGAAGATCATCTATAATTGTATAGAATCATCCAAATCACATGAGATCATCTAAGATCAGTCAAGATCATGAGTGACCTAACGAATTCGTTAGACGAATTCGTCAGAAACCTTCAATCATGAAAACAAACACCAAAAACCAAAAATACAATTGCAATAATGATACAAAATGATAGAAATAAGAGTATAAATGCTTAAATGATAAATCCAGATATCTAATCAAATGGAATGCAATGTTTTAATAATTAATTTTGAATTTCATCATGCAAATATGTTAAATGGGGTGAACTCCAAGATGCGTAACAGAAGTAAATTAATATAATGCATAATTTAAATAAGAAAAGGGATAGAAAATACAAACTCAAGGCTCTGATTGCCCCCAATCTGAACTGAAGTCAAAATCATCTGCAATCGTACGAGATCGTCGTCGATCTTGTCAAGATCATCTAAAATTGTGGTTGAATCACCTGTAATGATCCGAGCTTTCTCTGGCTGAAACACAGTGAGATCCTACAATAAAACTTGAAGGCACAAATGCAAATGATGGGGAATAGGACGTTCTAACACAACAAAACTAATATTGTAGGGAAATGATCAGCCAGGGAGCCAGGCAGGGGGATAAACTAAGAAAATCCTAGTTTATATAGGATTAGGGGAAGGTTAGGAGGTTGGGGATCATCCCAATCTAGGAGATCTCCAACGTAGGAATCTCCAACCGTGCAAACACGCTTCTGCACAAGTTGGAGAGGTTGTTGAAATAGATGCTAATTATAAAAATTTTATTTTGGGATGAAATCGTTTGGACGTTATGTTCCAGATGAATTCGTTCGATTTGGGACGATATCGTCAGATCAGCGATGATATTGTCCAACGGTCAAAACAAATTCTAAAAATGGTGCAAAAAATGAGGTGAGCAGTTAATGGGTAGTTTTGGGGTTAAAATTCAAATTTTTATCTTTTACTAAGGGTTTAACTGCGCCAATTTTAGGGTGCTACAGGTTGATCTATTTAAATAGCAAATAGATATTATTTTAAATAAATGATTGATTTACATAAATAGCAAATGGATATTATTTTAAATAAATAGTTGATTTATTTAAATAGAAAAATATATCATTTAAATTAATAGTTGGTTTATTTAAATAAGTAAAGAAATATCATTTTAAATAAATAGTTAATTTATTTAAATAACAAAGAGATCTTATTTTGAATAAGAAAGAAAAAATGTAATTCATTAAATTAAGAGGGTAGGCCTTTACTAGTTGAATTGATGGGAATTCACTTAATTCAAAACAATAAACCCATATGGTTTAATTATGATAAGACTACCTTCTAAGAATGTTATAGGTCACCCTTTGGAAATCCAATCGGACCAGCTATGCGAAGCTCCCTCTGACGTGAAGGGATGGCTTCTTTATGGCAATCACCTTGGGAAGAGGAAGGAGAAATGTTCATCCTACCACCTGACGGATGTAGTTGGAGAGTAATGGTGGGTAGGTGAGGGACGTAAACCAAGGATAAGGGATGCAGATAGGGAATAAGGTAGCAGATAGAGGAGAGTGGGAGAGGGGTGCAGAAGATAATGTAGAAGGGAGCATAGAGAAGAGTGTAGAGCAAAGAGGAAGGAGTGGATGACAGGTACTTTTAGGGTAACTCAGGCATATTATCAATAAAAAATATACTAGGTTGGACTTATATTCCTTTAGACATGTTTAATATTTTCCTTTAGATGGTTCAAACTATTGTCATAATGCGAGCTCTCACCTATTGCATCAACTCCTAAAACTATGGCAACCTACTCCTTTAAGCGTTTATGCCAATGCTAGTGAGGTGGTCTTCTAGCCATCCTCCTATTGACCGCTATGAAGCCATTGCAAGCTTGTGGCTATGTAGTAGCACCCTTGTTTGGTTGGTTGGTTGTAATAATGCCCTTTTTTTATTGGTTGAATATGTAGTAGCACCCTTTTTTGGTTGGTTGGATATAATAGCACCCTTATTTGGTTGGTTGGTTGTAGTAGCACCCTTGTTTGGTTGGATGGTTATATTAGTGCCCTTGTTTGGTTGGCTAGCTATAGTAGCACCTTATTTGGTTGGTTGGTTGTAGGAGCACCCTTTATTGGTTGGCTAGATATAGTAGCACCCTTATTTTTTTGGTTGGATATAGCAGTGCCCTTGTTTGGTTTGTTGGTTATACTAAAATTTACCTATCATCGTGATCACTACTCCCAATGACTAATATATTGTTGGTAAGATTTGATAGCATGAAAAATAGGAGAGCCTCCAAGCAGGATGTCCACTTGTGCACTAGAGGTAACCCCTTTCCTCATATTTTGTAGTCATGCTCGATAGTCACCCTTGGCTATCATTTGACATCATGGATGACCAACCACGTTGTGACTATTTTTTGACACCATACAGACTCTAAATGCTCCACCTACACTTTGGATTACTATGGGGCAAAAACTATCTCGATCGCACCTTGTCACCCTTTCTTCACAAACTACCCTATGATGATCTATCCTTCCTTCTTTAGAGCAGTCATGGGCTAATCGCTTTGTAGAAGAGAGTTTAGGATGTGTTTAAGGGTATATAATATTTAAATGTTATTCATTATCTAAAATTATAGATTCTAGGGTAATGAAAGTATAGAAGCTTTAAATGTTAGTTCATTACCTAAAATTGTAGATTTTAGGGTAATGAAAGTATAGAAGCTTTAAATGTTATTTCATTATCTAAAATTATATATTTTAGGGTAATGAAAGTATAGAAGCTTTAAATGTTATTTCATTATCTAAAATTGTAGATTTTAGGGTAATGAAAGTATAGAAGCTTTAAATGTTATTTCATTATCTAAAATTGTAGATTTTAGGGTAATGAAAGTATAGAAGCTTTAAATGTTATTTCATTATCTAAAAGTGTAGATTTTAGAGTAATGAAAGAGAAGAATCTTTACTATCTTTTCATTAGCTAAAATGAATGTGATTATGGTTTGTTTTGTAAATTAAGGGTATGGGACTTTAATTTATGAAATGAATAAAAAGGTTTATTTGAAGATTAAATTAGTTGGATTTAATTGGAAAATGAATGTGATTATGGTTTGTTTTGTAAATTAAGGGTATGGGACTTTAATTTATGAAATGAATAAAAAAATTATTTGAATATTAATTTATTTGGCTTTCATTGGCAAATGAATGTGATTATGGTTTGTTTTGTAAATTAAGGGTATGGGACTTTAATTTATGAAATGAATAAAAAGGTTTATTTTAAGATTGAAGTAGTTGGCTCTAATTGGAAAATGAATGTGATTATGGTTTGTTTGTAAATTAAGGGTATGGGACTTTAATTTATAAAATGAAGAAAAAAGTTTATTTGAAGATTAAAGTAGTTGGCTTTAATTGGATAATGAATGTGATTATGGTTGTTTAGAAATTAAGGGTATGGGACTTTGATTGTTAAATAAGGGTTAGACCATTTATTACAAGTAAGAGCATATGGACTTGATGCATGGTTGAGTAGCTCTCATAAGAAGATGAGAGGGAAAAATGAAAGAGTGGCTTTCTATGATGTCAACTATGCATTAGGAAGTGTGGTTGGGTTATTTGTATAGTTACAATTTGGCAATAAAATGAATAAATGCATTTAGAAGCATGTCTATCCTGAACTATGAGTGTCCTGATCCCCTACTATCCTCACTTGATTTATGGAAGAGTGGGAGGACCAAATCCATGAGATGGACCGATGCACAAGTTTACTCTCTACCTTACATCTTTCTTATTTATGCAAATAGATTAGATTTGAGGGGAGGTTTCCCCGATGAGAATGATGTAATGTATTGATTGAAGGTATGGGGTTTACCATACTTATGTAATAAATGAATAATATGGTTGATGCACCTTGTATTCCATTAATTGAATGTAGTTGTACTTAAATCCTTTTTATTGCATGTTTATCCTTTAATTATTGCTTGTGTTTTAGTTATCCTTTGCTTGTCTATGATTTATGTTTTGTTAGATTTAATATCTAGATCTATTTTTATATTCTTGTTTTAGCATCTGATATAAACAATAGTAAGTTCTAGGTGAACTTATAGGATGACCTAAGGGCTTGAGACCCCCTTAGGGAGATTGGTAGCTAGGTTTAGAAGATTGTATCAAAGTTAAGATATCTTGTCAAAGGACAAAACCGATAGCTTAACTTGCAATACACATAGCATGCCCACACATAATGGCTTGTGTAGCATATGGAGATGCATGTACACCTTCTACTAATTGAGGGTGGTAATTCTAGCTCATCAAGAATGATGAGGTGGATGGAATTACGTGCATAACATGAGATATGCCTACATAAAAGGGACTTGCATGAGTGGAATATTATGTGGTATAGTTATTAAGATACTTAGGGGTGTTAAACATTAAGTTAATCTAAGGTTTGTTAGGGTTTTATGAATCCCTATCCTTAGTAAAAAAAATCTTTCTCTTTCTATGTGTTTTTTTTCTTGATTTATGGATCATTACATTTGGTATCAGAGCTCTAGGTTCGAGGGTATAGAGCTTCTTATGTATTGAAAAATATTAGGGGATATTCAATGAAGGCTTACTTAGATTTAAGCTAAAATATGGGATAATCTAGAGTCTTTTCTTATTTAGAATCTAGTAGAATTGATCCCAAGGGAAGACAAATGCTATGATACCTTAGTATAGGCTTTGGTATCAATGATAAATCATAACCTTGGAATCTTATACTAGTTAGATTTATAATGATTAGCAAGAATAAATCTATAATGTGACTTGAGTTAATGATTTATTTTAAGATGAAGTTGTAATCTAATTCTTTTCTTGGTTGAAATTAGATTAATATGCCACCTAAGACCAGGAGAGAAGGGTATCCACCTAGATAGAATTGATAAAGTAATATAAAAAAGGGACCCAAAATGAGGGTCTAGAATCTCCCAATATAGGAATGGAAGATCTCACTACCACGGTTGCCACATTACAAGATCAACTAAGACAAGTGCAAGAAACTATTGCAAATCAAAATTTGCAAGCTAGAGGTTCAGAATCTAACCAAGTTGAGGGGCTAATGGCAGAATAGATACAAGCTAGAACCCTCTTGGAAAAGGAGATAGTAAGAGATATACATTTTGTATCTTCAAATTCAATGGAGAAGGAGAGGGAGATGCAGTTGATGTTTGGTTAATGGAACTGGAAGTTTTCTTCACAATAAAGGGATATTCTTCAAGAACCCAAATAGTTTGGGCTACTATTTACCTTGAATAAGCTGCCCTATATTGGTGGGAAACTTACTTTGATGAAACTAATATTGAACCAGTAGACATCCCATAGAAGGAATTTATAGTCATATTCAAGAAGAGGTTCCTCACAAAGCATTTCTTTACCCTAAAATTCAAGGAGTTTGCTAGTCTAAGGCAAGGAACCAACTTAGTGGAGATATACTATAGAAATATGGTAAAATTATTGAAGTATGTATTTGCTTATAATAAGAAAATGTGGATTCATAAGTTTACTCATGGATTGCAATATAGGATAAAGCATGATGTAGATATGCAAGAGTCTAAATCATTGCAAAAGGTATATGACCTAGCAAAGAAAGCAAAGTCACATTTCCATTATAAATATGAAATCTTGTCTGAGCAAGAACATCAAGAACTAAAGAAGAGGAATAGCAATGAGGTTGTAAAATGGGAGGTTGAACAAGAATGAAAGGCTAAGAACCCCCAAAATTTGGACAATAAATTCAATGGAAGCCAGAGGAATTTCAAGAATAACTTTTATAATAAAGGTATCAAACCTAGTAGTGTTAAGCCTCAATCGCAGAAACCACAAGTTTCAGTCCCAATGATTAAGGACGAGGAGAAAAAACTAAAAAAGTGACAAGGGGCCAAGGATGATTTTTACCATTCTAGAGGGTCATATTTTTTTGACCAATGCCCATACCGACCAGGGCCGAGTACATCCAATATTAAAGGCAAGCAACCTATGCACAAGATCTACGTTGCAAATGGGAATCAGAAACTTGAGGGGCAAACCACCCCATTTATTATAAAAGGTAATATTTTCAATAAGCAAGTGAATATCTTAATTGATATTGGAGCTATAGATAGCTTCATTTCTTGTAAGTTATCAAAATATATACTAGAAAGGCCAAGGTATTTGGATTATGGATGGAAGGTTGAGTATGGTTTTGGACAGACCTACTCCGTAAACCAATGTTTTTTGATGATGGAAATTACTTTAGCTAGTGGGACCATGGAAGGTTTCTTATATGTAGCCCCACTTCATGCCTTTTATGTGATCCTAGGGATGGATTGGTTAAAGGCCCACAAATTCGTAATCAATTTCTAGGATAGGTGAATTGAATATTCTGAAGGAAGTAAGGAAAATATATGGATTCATAGCGAAAAAAGGGGTACTTAAACCCCAAATATTGTTTGCTATGTAGTTGAAGAAAGCCCTCAAAAGAGGATGGGTGATTTATGTAATACAAATAAATGAAGTTGAAGAAGACCGAAAGAAGGAAGTATTGGAGGTGCATCCAATTTTACAAGAATTCAAATATGTATTCCCAAAGGATTTACTTGGGCTTCCTCCTATGTGAGAATTTTATTTCACTATTGATCTCATGCCAAGAGCAAAACCAATTCATAGATCCCCCTATAGGATGTCACCCATTGAGATGTAGAAATTAAAGGTACAATTGCAAGGGTTATTAGAGAAGGGGTTGATAAAACCAAGTGTGTCACCTTAGGGTGCACCTATTTTATTTGTAAAAAATAAGGATGACTCTAATATTATGCATTGACTACAAGATGTTGAATAAAGCTACAATCAATAACTAGTATCCCCTACCTAGGATAAAGGATTTTTTTGATCAATTGAGAGATGTCATGGTGTTTACCAAGATATATTTAAGGTGATGGTACCACCAATTTAGAATACAGGAGGACACTCACAATACAACATTTAAGACTAGGTATGGGCATTATGAGTTCACAGTCCTACCTTTCAGACTAACTAATACCCTAGCTACATTCATGAATTTTATTAATAGTGTGTTTAGAAGGCATCTAGACCAATTTGTCTTTGTGTTTCTATATGACATTCTAATATACTCGTGGAACAAGGAAGAACACGATAAGCATATCAAGATCATGTTAGAGTTAATAATGGAAAATCAACTCTACGAAAATCTAGCCAAGAGTGGTTTCTATGTTTTATAGGTGTGCTATCTAGGGCATATCATATCAATAGAAGAAATTGTTTTGAATTTAAATAAAATCAAAGCCGTATTAAATTGGCCACCCCCTACTAATGTTACCAAAGTAAGGAGCTTCATGGGATTAATGGGCTATTACAGACATTATATAAAGGATTTCTCAAATATTGTCTCAGTAATAACTAACCTATAGAAGAAAGACAAGGAATTCAAATGGACATAATAGTGTGAAACCACTTTTTCTTTGTTAAATTAAAAACTCACTACTACATCAATATTGAAGATTCTAGATCCCCAAGGAGATTTTGTAGTATCCACTGATGCATCATTGGAAGGATTAGGAGTACTCATGCAAGAAGAGTCAATAGTGAGAAAAATTAAGAAGCATAAAGTCAATTATGCTACTCATGATTTAGATATAGTCATTGTGGTGAACACTCTCAATGTCGGGTACCATTATCTGATAGGAATACATTTCAAGTTAATATCATACCATCATAGTCTAAGGTACATATTTACCCAACTAATACTCAATGCAAGATAGAGAAGGTGTATCAAGTTCCTCGTCGAGTATAACTTTGAAATTGAGTACATAAAGGGGAAATAGAATAAGATTACGAATACCTTGAGTAGAAAGAGACACATAGCAGCCATAATGAGGAGTCACGTGAAGCTCATGGACCAAGTAAGGTAGAAGTAAAATCAAAAATGAATATTGCCAAGAAATTCAAGCTAGAATAGGCAAAGATCTTGAGAGCAATAAGGATTTTGGGGTGATAGATAACCTTTTGTACTATAAAGAAAGAATCAGCATACTAAAATCAAGGGATTCAAGAAATATAATAATGAAGGAAGCCCATATATCTTCTTATATATCTCACCCTAGAGGGGTAAATATGAGGAAAATTTTGAATAGGACATTCTTCTAGGTAGGAATGAAAAGGTACATCACCAATTTTATTGCTTAATACCTTGAATGTCAAAAGGTTAATGCAGAATGTAAGCATCCTATAGGATATTTGCATCCACATAGTATACCTACACATAAATGATAGGTCATATCAATGGATTTTATAGTAAGTTTATCTAATCCTAGGTACCAGGTACCAGCATGATGAAATTCTAGTAATAGTTGATAAGCTGACTAAGGTTGCAAATTTTATACCTAGGAGCACCAAGGATGATGCTCAAGTGGTGACTAATAGATTTTCCAAGGAAATGTTTCAATTGCATGGATTTCCTGAGATAATGATCTTAGATAGGGACTTCAAGTTCACTTCTAAGCCCTTCACTAGGTAATAGGTACAAATTTGAACATGAGTTTAGCATACCACCCTAAAATAGATGGTAAAATTGAGTGGATAAATCAAGTACTAGAAGACATGATCTACATGTATTGCATGGATCACAATTCTCACTGGGAAGACTACCTACCATTGGTAGATTTTACCTATTATAATGGGTGTCACTCTTATCTGGGAATGGCACCTTTCGATTCCTTGTATGGGTAAAAGTGTAGAACACCATTATCATGGGACAACCTAAAGGATAGAGTTGTGATTGGACCAAAAATGGTCAAATAAATGGAAGAGCAAGTAAGGATAATCAGGAAAAGACTCAAGGAATTCGTTGATAGGTAGAATATTTATGTCAATTTAAAGAGAACTCCAAGAGAGTACTCGGTGGGGGATAAAGTGTTCCTAAGGGTCAAACCAATGAAAAGTGTGATAAAATCCACAAAATTGGATTCGTGATTTGTGGGGACCTTTGATATCACTAAAAATATTAGTCTGGTTGCATACCGACTCACTTTACCTCCTAATATATCAAAAATCCATGATAGTTTCCACATATCTTTGCTTAGAAAATATATCACTAATACTTAACATGTGTGGGATATTTCTAATTTATAGATGGCAAACCCAAATCCAATTGAAGTGATTCCAATAAGGATTCTTTAATTCCACTCTAAGGTTATGAAAAATTAGACCCTTTAGCAATGTAAGTGAAGAACACAAGCTTATACTAAGAGGGGGGCTAAACAGTATAAGACCACTTTTTACTTTTCTTTTCAATTTAATATTATGCAATGTATAGATAGTAGTATCAATAGCAGTAATCTAAGAAATGCACAAAACACCATACACAATAGATACATAGATGTTAACATGGTTCACCCAATGTCGGCTACCTCCATAGAAAAATATTTCTTCTAAATATTTCTTAAATAATATTTTGGGAACCCTTCCTAATTACAATGTTTATGGACCTCTATCCAAAGGAGATGTTGATCCCCTAATATTAAGTTCATGTATATCTTCCACAGGAGTACTCTTTCCCCTTATGCTCTAGATAGTGATCTTATAGAAGACTTTGTCTCTCTACTACACTTGATTGGTGGATCTCTCTCCACTTGAAGACTCCTCACTGAGAAGATCTATATTCAATTGTCCTGGCTACTAGATCTCTCTCCATTGAGACTTTGTCCTTTGTACTCTGTCACCTCCAAATCTCTATAAATAGTTTCACTCAGAACCTTATCAAATATACTCAATAGGTCCACTCAGAACTTGCTCAAATCTGCTCAATAGGTCCACTCAGAACTTGCTCAAATCTGCTCAATAGGTCCACTTAGAACCTGCTCAAATTTGCTCAATATGTCCACTTAGAACCTGCTCAAATCTACTCAATAGGTCCACTCATAACCTGCTCAAATTTTCTCAATAGGTCCACTCAGAACCTACTCAAATCTGCTCAATATGTCCACTTAGAACCTTCTCAAATATGCTCAATAGGTCCACTCAAAACTTTCTCAAATATACTCAACAAACTCACTCAAAACTTGTCCAAATATGCTCAACAAGCTCACTTAGAACTTGTTCAAATATGCTCAATAATTCCTCTCTAGGACTTGCTCAAATCTGCATAGCAAGCTTTCACAAAAGCTTACACAAAATCAGTCCACAAGCCTTCTCAAAGACTTGCTCAAATATGCTTAAAAAGTCCACACAGAACTTGTCCAATCTCACAGAAACATAAAGAGAATTGTTAGAGAATCAATATGTTCTACACTCAATGCTCAATCACTTTCTCAACTCAATATCATAGAAGCATAAAGAGAAATCTTAGAGACTCAATATGTTCTATACTTAATTCCCAATCTCAACTCAAATCAATCTCATAGAAGCATAAAGAGAATTGTTAGAGACTCAATATATTCTATACTCAAATCCCAATCTCAACTCAATTCAATATCATAGAAGCATAAATAGAATTTTTAGAGACTCTATATGTTCTATTCTCAAATCTCAATCTCAACTCAAATCAGAATATAGAATAGTTTGTTTCATGGAACTTGAACAACCACATGCATCCACTTGACTAGGCTCAATCAACTCAACTCAACCAATCACCTCAATGAACAACCCTTTCTCACAAACCCTAGTCCAAGCATGTATTAACCAACTCAAAATATTTCCAACAATGCTCAACAACAAATCTCACATAACAATGACACTCATGTTCTTTTCTAACTCAAGTTCAAGTTCTTTGCATAACCAATTTTCTTCAACAACAATGCTCATAAAACAAGTTTTAATCACAACACTCAATCTAGAAAACCTTGAAGAATTAAACGAACCACTTTAAAAAAGGAAACCACAATAAATATTTTTCTCTCCAATGATATTTAGAAATCAATCACCCAAACTAGTCAATGGAGAATATTGTCCATACCTTTTTGATGCCAAGTAGTTGTCCACAAAATCTATCAAACTCAACACACTTTCAAATATTTCCTTATCAACTACAAGAAGGTTAGAGGACTTGATTAATATCACAACAATAAAAATAATATCCCAATAACACCTTATTACTCATACTCAATAAAATTCACCATGTCCTCTCATGGAAGAAATAATCCCCTTTGAAAAAGAATAAATCAAACTCACTTTTGAACCCCTTTTACAAAACCATAAATATCTCTTTACACACACCTTATTTCTCCTTATAAAAAAGTTAATCAAATAGCCCTTGAAAAAAAAAATTCAATGATATATAATATGCTACCCTTCAAAAAATAAAACCTTTAGAAATTTCCCAATTTTCTAGGGCATAGCATAACCCTTATTTCTCCTTAAGGCTATTCAACAAAAAATAAAACATAAAAAATTAACTTGCCTTTGCCTCTTGGAGAGATTCTATCCCCTGATGTTCTCCTTCCCAACACCTTAGCCATGACCAATTCATCGTTGGGCCGTGCACCCTCACATGCCTAAGAAGGCATGAACACCATTAAGTTCCTCACAAAAAGCACTTTCAAAAACAAAATGTGCTTCTTCCTTGCAAGAAAAATCCTTCAAGCGAATCGAATGCAGGACCTCCTTTATGTTTCTAAGCCAACACACCACTAGGCCACGTTGGCCTATGTGTTCAACACTCCAAATTTTCTCCCCTTTAGCCTTTATGAAAATCGTCAAACCTTGAAAAACCAAACCTTTTTCGCATGCGCTTCAAAACAAAAATTGCAAGGGATACTTTGATTAATGTTTTCAATGGCATTTATATAATGCCCTTGTCTTCTTATGCAATAACATTGGCACTTCGAATCATTTCGATGCCGGCGTGGTTTTCAAGTTATAATAAATTTAAATTTAAATATTATAAATTAAAATAGACCAACCTTAGGGTTTAATTTAATTAAACCTTAGAACCTTGTCTTAATGCATAACCTTGATATAATACTATATTATTTATAAAATTTGAATTCCCTGTGAATTTAAATAATTTATAAATAATTATTAAACCTTCTTTTTAACCTTTGCAATAACCCATCTTGGGTTTTTATGGACCAATCGCTTAACATGTGCTCCCAATAATATTAAAATATTATGGAGCCTTTTTCCTTCACTTTTGCACTGATGAAAATTTTTCCTGGATGACTGTGACAACCTTGAATGACTTTATTTCTTGTCGAATCCTTTGATAAGAGTGATAACTCTATCAGGTGACATCAATGAGAACTTTGACTTAGAGGACTCAAAATTTCCAACAATAATGTCCAGTGGGACTGTTTTTCGAAAAGGAATGCCACTTGGGAGAAAGTTGTGGATATGCAAAACATTTCCCTTTTTTGTTTGATGATCTCTAAAAATTGTAATAATTTACTTTTGATTATGAATGCTTGTGTAATACTAAGAAACACCCAGGATGATTTTTAGTCCTAGTGGAGGAGGATGTCATGACCCTCCCAGATGGACCCTTTAATATGAAAAAATAATGTATTAATTGATTATGCTTTAATACTCGATTTTGTGCAATTGAGCAACTATGCAATATTGATAGTTAGTGAAGAGTAAGATATTACTAAGAAATTACCAATGTGTAGGATTAGGTGCACTCGTAAGTGGAATAAGTTGAGTCATCCACTGAATATGAGGGTACTTGAGGTTGAGGAAGTGATGATAAGACAACTCGGAGGTAACAATGATGGATACCTTCATATATACATGCATTTGGTTAATGGTAATCATCAATATCTAGTCACCTTGAGCTCCAGACTGATAGCCTAGTAGCTATCATAAGTTCTAGAGGCTGAGATAGGTGACTAGATTGATGGAAAGACTCCCTCTTTGTTATTGCACAAGCATGATTGTCTTTTGCTTCAGTACTATTTGCTTTAATAATCTATGAGCTATGAATGAATAGGTTATCTTCATAACTCCTTGTATGCCTTGGTAAATAGAATAATAAAAAGGCATCATTTTAAATAAATAGTTGATTTATTTAAATAGCAAATAGATATTATTTTAAATAAATGGTTGATCTATTTAAATAGCAAATAGATATTATTTTAAATAAATGGTTGATTTATTTAAATAGCAAATGGATATTATTTTAAATAAATGGTTGATTTATTTAAATAGCAAAAGATATCATTTAAATAAATAGTTGGTTTATTTAAATAAGTAAAGAAAGATCATTTTAAATAAATAGTTAATTTATTTAAATAACGAAGAGATCTTATTTTGAATAAGAAAGAAAAAATGTAATTCATTGAACTCATAGAGGGCAGGCCTTAACTAGTTGAATTGATGGGAATTTGCTTAATTCAAAATGATCAACCCATATGGTTTAAATATGATAAGACTACCTTCTAAGAATGGGATAGGCCACCCTTTGGAAATCTGATCAGACCAACTATGTGAAGCTCCCTCTGACGTGAAGGGATGGATTCTTTATGGAAATCACCTTGGGAAGAGGAAGGAGAAATGTTCATCCTACCACCTGACGGATGTAGTTGGAGAGTAATGGTGGGTATGCGGGAGATGATGAGGGACGTAAACCAAGGAGAAAGGATGTGAATAGGGAATAAGGTAGCAGAGAGGGAAGATTTGGAGAAGAGCACAAAATAGAACACATAAAGGAGCGTAGAGAAGAGCGCAGAGCGAAGAGGAAGGAGTGGATGATGAGCACTCTTTAGGGTAACTTAGGCGGACCGCCAACAACAAACATATCAGGTTGGACTTATATTACTTTAGACATGTTTAATATTTTTATTTTTTTGATTCAAACTATTATTGGGTTGCGGGTTCTCACCCATTTTTTCAACTCATAAGACTATGGTAACCTACTCCTTAAGTGTTTATGTCAATGCTAGTGAGGTGGTCTTCTGGCTATCCTCCTGTTGATCTCTATGGAGTCGTTGCAAGCTTGTGGATATGTAGTAGCACACTTGTTTGGTTGAGTGGTTGTAGTAGCACCCTTGTTTGGTTGGCTAGATGTAGTAGCACCCTTGTTTGGTTGGTTGGTTGTAGTAGCACCCTTATTTGGTTGGTTGGTTGTAGTAGCACCCTTGTTTGGTTGGTTGGCTATAGTAGCACCCTTGTTTGGTTGGTTAGCTATAGTAGCACCTTGTTTGGTTGGTTGGCTATAGTAGCACCCTTGTTTTGTTGTTTGGCTATAGCAGCACCCTTGTTTGGTTGGTTGGTTGTAGTAGCACCCTTGTTTGGTTGGTTGGTTATACCAAACTTTGTTTATCATCGTGATTGTTTCTCCCAATGACTAATCTATTGTTGGTAATATTAGATAGCATGAAAAATAGAAGGACCTCCAAGTAGGACATCCGCTTGTGCACCAGAGGTAACCCCTTTCCTTGTTGTTTGTGGTCATGCTCAGTAGTCACCCTTGGCTATCGTTTGATACCATGAATGATCCAACCACGTCATGGCTATCGTTTGATGTCGTAGAGACTCTGAATGCTCCACCTACACTTTGGATTATTATGGGGCAGAAACCGTCTCGATCACACCTTGTCTCCCTTGCTTCACAAACCACCCTTTGATGATCTTTTTTCCCTTTGTTATAGCATTTGTGGACTAATCATTGTGTAGAAGAGAGCTTAGGGTATGTTTGAGGGTATAGAAGCTTTAAATGTTATTCATTATCTAAAATTGTAGATTTTAGGGTAATGAAAGCATAGAAGCTTTAAATGTTATTTCATTATCTAAAATTATGGATTTTAGGGTAATGAAAGTATAGAAGTTTTAAATATTATTTTATTATCTAAAATTGTAGATTTTAGAGTAATGAAAGAGAAGAATCTTTATTGTCTTTTCATTAGCTAAAATGAATGTGATTATGGTTTGTTTTGTAAATTAAGGGTATGGGACTTTAATTTATGAAATGAAGAAAAATGTTTATTTGAATATTAAAGTAGTTGGATTTAATTGGAAAATGAATGTGATTATGGTTTTTTTTGTAAATTAAGGGTATGGGACTTTAATTTATGAAATGAATAAAAATGTTTATTTGAAGATTAAAGTAGTTGGATTTAATTGAAAAATGAATGTGATTATGGTTTATTTTGTAAATTAAGGGTATGGGAATTTAATTTATGAAATGAAAAAAAAAGGTTTATTTGAAGATTATAGTAGTTGGATTTAATTGGAAAATGAATGTGATTATGGTTTATTTTGTAAATTAAGGGTATGGGACTTTAATTTATGAAATGAATAAAAAGGTTTATTTGAATATTAAAGTAGTTGGTGTTAATTGAAAAATTAATGTGATTATGGTTCATTTTGTAAATTAAGGGTCTTTGGTTTGTTTTGATTTGGTTAGGGGTATTAAACATTAATTTAAACATTAAGGTTGATTATGTGTTAAACATTAATTTAGTCAAAAAATATATTTCTCTTTCTATGTGTTTTGTTTCTTGATTTTTGGGTCGTTACATTATTGCTTAATCTCTATCAATGTCAAGGTGACTTGAATGTCCTTGATTCCTCTATCAATGTCAAGGTGACTTGAATATCCCTAATTCCTCTATCAATGTCAAGGTGACTTGAATGCTTTTGATTCTATCAATGTCAAGGTGACTTTAATGTCCATGTATCTTCTATCAATATCAAGGGATATTTATGTCCTTGAAACCTCTATTAATATCAAGGGTTGAAAATGACCCTGAATGATCAACTATATTCAAAGTTGATTCTACCTATCAATATAGTTGTGTCCTAGTCTTCACTTGTTGTCCTTTAATTGTAAAAAGACTTTAGCCTCTCTACTCAATATGGCCTTATAATGGAGTTTGAGTCACACTATCTCCAAAGTGGATAGACTCTTAATCAACTTCATCAATCTAGATATAATTGATTTGTAAGTGGCTAAATAAATCTTATCAATTTGGATAGAGTTTGGTGGTATCTTTGATACCACTAATGGTTTTTTAAACCTTAATACTACCACAAATATAAAAATTTAATACCATAGGATCAAATATAATGTAACCACAACATAATAATGTCAAGATAATAATATGAGTAGAATAATATGTGCAAATTAATATGTATATCACTAATAATATATCAAATAACATTCAATAATAAGTAGCAATATGAATATAAATAGCCTAAATTATTCATGTACAATGCATGAAGAACAACTTACAATATTGATTTCTCAAAAATGTATGCAATCTTCTTTACTCCTCTTACCTCTTACACATATGATAGTGATGTTCTCTTTTCTCTGTAATGTGATATATGATGATGAGAGATATGAGAGATATATTCTTATGGAGTATTACCTCCATAATATAGTTATAGTAGTGTGACTCTTTGGATACTTGACTATTCTTTTCCATATGCCAAATCTCATGACTCTTGGATTCTCCACTTAATATTTGCATACCTGGTGAAAATTTGACTCTATAATATATGTACACCTATAGATGACTCTTACACTTTCATAACTTACACACTCTAACCTAAGGAACTTGCACACATATTTAAATTACATATTTTTCTCATACATATAAGATACTTGTGCACATAGAATCAACTTACACTTGCACACTAACTCACATGACACTTGTACATTTCCTACACATTACAACTTTACATGATATTTATGCATATCCTGCACATTCACACTTACATAAAGGGAAAATATAACTCACACTCTAAACTATGACTCAACACTAATCTAATATTTACATATATACCATAAAGGTATAATGGAGGTATATTAGCATGTACCAAATAATATAATATACTCTAAAAAATACATCTAGCTCATGTATTTCAAACATATTTTCCACATGGACCCTACTGCTTGTCACCTTAAATTTTAGGTCCTCAATCAACCTCTCCAAATATTTCCCTTTATCCTACATCTAGTAGACTTGTTATGATAAGATACTTCCTGCATTACACAAGAATATTTTGAATACCAAGGGATGACCTTCCTGCATTAGTATTTCCCCAATACCTGTTCTTGAATCATCACATTCAATCACGAATGGTTTGTGAAAATATAGAGTTACCAAAATTGAAGTAGTACACATTGCTTCTTTGAGGGCCTTGAATGCTTGAGTGGCTACTTCTGACCAATGAAAAGCAACCTTTTTTGTAATATCCGTGAGAGGAGCTGCAATTTTTTGATAGTTATACATAAACTTGCGATAGTAGTCGGTAATACCAAAAAAACCACAAATTTTCTTGGTGGTTTTATGTAAGGGCCAATCCTGGATTGCCTTAATCTTATTAGGATCCACTTTAAAACCTTCATGAGAAATGATATGACCCAAGTACTCAACTTCTTAAACATCAAAGAATCATTTAGAGTGTTTGACAAATAATTTTTCCTTGTGTAGTATATGAAGAACCTTTCCCACATACATCAGATGATCCTTCCATGTTCTACTATATATGAGAATGTCATAAAAAAAACTAGTATAAATTTGTGAAGGAGTGGACGAAACACATGGTTCATGAGACTTTGGAATGTGGATGGGGCATTAGTGAGACCAAAATGCATGACTACGAATTCATAGTGACCTTCATGAGTACGAAAAGCTATTTTAGGGGTTTCCTCTTCTCTAACTCTAATTTGGTGAAAACCAGAACATAAATCCAAATTTGTAAAACATTTTGCACCATGTAGTTCATCAAATAAATCATCAATGATAGGAATAAGGAATTTATCCTTGATGGTGATTTTGATAAGAGGATGAAAATTAGGACATATATGCCAAGAATTGTCTTTGAAATGGGCCAAAACTATTGGTGAAGAATAAGGATTAGTGTTGTGACAGATGACTCCATGTTCTAAAATTTCTTGGACAATTTTCTCAATTTCTATTTTTTGAGGTTGGGGATATTGATAAGGATGGACATTAGGGGGAAGACTTCCTGGGAAAATGTGTATGACATGGTCATGATATCTTTGGGAAGGTAGTCCCTTTGGTTCTTGGAATATATCATCATAGTTAGTCACAATGTTTTACAGATCTTTTGATTGAATTTTGGGCATATCTTGTGCTTGGCGTTCCATATAATTAATTTAAGCAATGAATATGTAACTACTTTTTCTTAATATTTTCTCCATGTTGTGAGAACTTACTACCCTTGATGGAGGTGTTGGAATTCCTTGGAGGCAAACGGTCTTTCCATTTTCTTTCCATTCCACAAAGCACTTCTTGTAATTAAATTTGATCGTGTCCAATTGTTCTAATCATTCAAGTCCAAAAATAACTTTGGAATTTTCTAAATTCATAACAAAGAGAGGCCCATTCCAAGTATAACTTCCCATTTATAATGAAATTTGAGATGTTCTACCTATACATTGAGCATTTCCTCTATTTGCAATTATAACTTGAAACTTATCTTGATTGGAGGAGTTAATGTGCAAGTTTAAGGCTCTAGCAGTTTTTGTGTCGATAAAATTATGAGTACTTCCTGAATCAATCAATACATTTACCTTCATTTGTCGAATGAATCTTGACACCTTGATTGTATGGTGAGATGATAATCCCATAAGATAATGTACTAAAATTTCCATAGTGTCTTCTTCAACTATTGCCTCCTTGGGTTCAATTTGGTCTTCATCTATGGGGAAGTCAGGTTAATTGATAATATCAATTTCCTCTTCATCTTTCTTGTTAGAATATTCTATTTGAAATTTTTAACGTGGTACATATGCATGATATTTTGGATGGCGATTGTAGCATTTATAGTAGTAATATCTTGATGGTTGATCATTTTTGCAAAAAGAGTTATTGCAGTATCGATATTTGATTATAGGAATCATGATGGAAAAATGTTCCATATTGCACCTTCTTCTCAGCCAACTTGTCAATCTTTATACAGGCATCTAGAGTGACTGGATTTTTTAAGTGAACTTTGTTTTGAATATTCTCTTTCAACCCATTTATAAAAGTAGATACCACCACATTGGATGGTAAGTTTCCTGCATAGGAAAGCAAACTAGTGAATTCTGAAATATATTACCTTAATGATCATGTTTTCTTAAGTGACAACAATTGGACCATGTATGAAGATGAGGATTCTTCATAAAATCTATAAATAAAGTTGTGTGGAATTCATCCCATAATATGGTACGCTTATGGCCACATTTGTGCCATACAAACCATTGGTAAGCTTCAGTACCTAGTTTGGAGGAACCAAAAGTAACTTGTTCAGATTCAGGAATCCAGTATAAATCTAAAATACCTTCCATTTTATCTAACCACCCATGTGTATCATTACCCTCAAAGGTGAGCATATAAATTTGTGGGAAATTAACACCATTAGAACCTCTTGGTTGTTGATAAACTTCATCTCTATCCTAATATTCATTATTTATTTATCTATAGAAGCGATTTGGGGCAACACCAATAGGACCTCTTGGTTGTTGATAAACTTCGTCTATATCTTGATCCTCATTATTCCTTTGTTTATGGAAGTGATTTGGGGAAACACTAGTAGGACCTCTTGGTTGTTCATAAACTTCATCTCTATCCTAATCCTTGTTATTCCTCTATCTATGGGAGTGATTTGGGGCAAGAGGGTTTGTTTGGTTTTGGTTGAGCATTAGTTGTGTCAACATTGTAGTCAACTAGCCTATGCCCTCTAGTAATTGGGTGACACAATTTTACACATACTAACTATTTGTATTAGGGTTTTCTATTTCCTCTTATGTGAGATTCTCATGGGAAGAGGTAAGAGAAAGAATGGTAGCCATGGTGTTAAGAATTGGATGATCAAGATCAAAACTATTAATGCATAAATGAGAGTTGTATTGTGTACCTTTTATTCTAGGAGATCTTGGTGATCTGAGGAGCCCTTCATTTGAATTATTTAATCTTGATAATCAACTATTTGGTCCTTCGGTCCACCTTTCGCTCATGCACTTGCCACTAAATTTTGATTTAAAAAATATTTATCTTCAAATTCTACAAAAATTTGGATAATGTGGCAAAAATTTGGTGTGATTTTCTGCTTCAACTGTCGCTCCAACTACGACGTGGATTTGAATTTGAGTTTTAGTGGCTAGATATTTAAATTTAGATTTTCCAACGGTTAATGTTTTCAATGGCTAGAATTTCTTTGGACGAGGTACAATGATAACTCAATGGCTAGATATTTTAATTTGAATTTTCTAACGAATAATATTTTCAATGGCTAGAATTTCTTTGGACTCGATGGAGAAAAGATGAGGTATAACGATAATTAATTTGAATTGACTTGAGGGTTTACTTACACTTGAGGAGGTAAGTATGACAATTCCTCACCCCAAACCAAGATCCAACACAACCAGCAAGGCACAAAAGATGAACAGACCTAGATACCACCCGTGGTGCCCACTAACCAATGACCACCTGTGCTAAGCGAGACACAAGGGATGTATAATTATTATTGGTTACATACCATGAGAAGTATATCGGATACACACCACGAGGAATCAATACAACATGAAGGACTCAATACAATACGTAGGATGAACACGACAAGACACTAGCAATACAACACGGAGGACGAACACAATAGAACACTAGCAAGATACACGTAGGACTAACACATAGGATGCCACGTAGGATGAGTTTAAGACATGTGGACTAATCAACTTGCACGAGACAACTTACACACTGTGTAACTGTAGTCACAACTAAGTTAAGGAGGATGCCTTCTTTAAAATACTTCTATGACTTTCACCCCCTTGCATGTGGGATAAATGTCCCCATGATGGAAAAAAATAAAGATTAATTGAACGATAAATTGAAAAATTAACTTAGCATCTCAAAAAAATACAGTGATGTGATTGATCTACCTAGAAGATCTTCTGCGAACATAGGAATACTATAATTTATGCGGGGAATCAACGGTGTTTGCAATGGAGAATTTACAGGATGAGTCTTCTGTGGCATTCTGTTGAAGGTATTCAAACGCGTATAAAAACTCTTCGTCATTTCAATTACTATAATTAGATTTATTATCATCGTTTGAAGGATGCGCACCAAAAACACTAATTCTTGCAAGCACCTATATCATTCTTGATACTCCACCAAATTTCAATTGATAAGCTTCAACCTTATAGTAGTATAATAATGTATATAATTTTGAATGCTTCTGATGGTCTTCAGTGGTAAAAATTTTTGCTATCTTGTTATAGTTACCTACGATGGTTTCGGCAAGACGAAGTGCAATAGGCAAATGAATTTATGAACCTTCTTAAATTATAGAGCACCAATTTTTTTTTTAGGGTTATAGGTGCTATGTAAGCCAGTTTGCTAAGTTTACAAAGTATACTATGATTTCAGCTATGCCAAGATTTGGAAAAATATTCTGTGTAGAGCAGCTCTGTATGCCCCAACTTGATCATAAAACTGAAATCTAATACCACTTGATAATATATTTCTATCCTTATCCTTATCTTGTAACACAATAATAATGATTCACAAATGCTAATAAAACAATGTTTACACAATAATTCTTGAGAATAAATGAATGAATAATGGAATTAAAGTAAATCAATAAGCTTGCCGCTTTAGGAGGGTTGGTCCTCACCACTTGGAGGGGTCAATACTCTGTGATAACGCAAATGAAATTTGGAATATGAAAATTGGATGATGAATTAAATCAAGGTGAACTATATTAATAGTAATTTAATTAAATCATCTTTGGAAACCTCAACATAGCCGACTAGCTATGTTAGGTATGTAACATGTTATTCTCAAATAGATACTGTCAAAATATACCACACATCATCTAGTGTGGTAGTTATCTCCTCTATAGGAAGCCTAAATATTGAGGACTTTAGTTCCCATCTCTCAATGAGCACTATCATCATCTGATCACACTTAATCCTCAACATCTCTACCACATATTATATCACAATGGCATCCAAAATTGCCTTATTTTCTAGGGTTAGGATCCCTAAAAAGTCCTCCAACCTATATGGATACCACTCTCATTGCTCAAAAATTTCCAACTGCATCAAAATCCAAACTAAGAACCCAATGTTAGTCTCTCTACATTTTTCCCTTCCTTTCCTTCTTTTTTGTCTTTCCTCTAGATAAAAACTGCACCCTCCCTTCTTTATGCTCGATTTCACAGCATCATGTAGTCTTTCGACTATCATGATTCCACACTAGCCATACAACCAAAATTTTGGGGTAGCTACAATATGCACATCATGTTATCATGGGTGCCCCAAGAACTTGTGTGCCTACCCACACATTTATTTACAAAAAATCCTCAAAAACTATAAATAAATTCAAAATTTACACAATTCTACCCTAGCAGGTTATGGTACATACTCCTACTTGGATACCCACACCTGATGCCCCAAATTTACCCCTCATGATAACTCTATTATGTACTAGAAGCACAATTTCTTCTCCAAAGAACCATTTTCTTCCACAGACTAAAATTGAATTAGGTTTTACCCCTACCCTACCTTACATTTTAACACCAGTATTTCTCCACCTTTTCTTCCTTCTCTTCTACTTTCTACTTCTTCTACCATTGCTTCCTAGAATATTTGAGTTTCCTCAATTAATTTCCACTCCCCTTTGAAACTCAAGAGGGCACCTTAGTTGGGGGTATAGGGGCATAAGTGTAATTAATGTCCCATTTAAAGTATAAATATTTCAAAGTGCTTGGAATTGCATGATTTTTCCACCATCACTTTACCTTAGTTTAGTAACCATCTAGAGGCTATCTTCTTACAATTTTAGGGCATCTACAATTATTTTCTTGATGCATTTATCACATCATAAATACATCAAAAAGGGGGTAAATGTAGACACCCATAATTGGACAATTTGAAAAAAATGTAATTTAGCCACTCCAATATTAATTCCTAAAGGTTTTATCGGTATAGGTTGTGGCCTTTAAACTAAATGATTGATTTTACACCTATAATATTCCCATACAAATTTTGAAATACCACTTCTCCTTCACCCAAGTGGCCTCCAACGGTCACATTCATGAAATATTGATAGCAAAATTCAACCTACAATTCCTTGCTCCAAGTCTAGGGACTCAAAATCTTGAATCCTCCACCTCTCTTGAGCTTTGGTCCATTATGGTACAATACCCCTTGAGTACCCACCACCTACACTCGTTCCTCAAGGCTACCATTTTCAGATTTGCTTTACCATTCAAATATTTAAATTGATATACCTTACCTACCTCTCTTATAACTTATGAATGCTCCAAGATCCCTTCCCTAAGGCCTAAAAATCTATAAAGTGGGGTTTTGGGGTGTCATTTAAACAAGCCTTATCTAGCTAAAGAAACTTTGACCTTTTGCTTTCTCACTTTTCTCTCTCATGCTCTAATATTTTTGATATCATAGTGCTCTTGCTTGAAGGCTTAGAGGATTCTTGGGCAAGCTTGGAGAGAGACCATTCTCTCCTTGGTTGTTATCTTTCCTCATTTGCTCTTGCCTTCATATTTTCTTGCATTTTGTTTGCTAACTTTTTCTTTGGATATTAATTATTGTATATTCAAAGGTTGTTCTCTTTACATGCACAACATTTTGGTCTCTATAGCAACCCCGAGAATGCATGCACCAGTCCCCTTTTAACCCTATTTGCAATGTTATTAAAAACCCAAGATGAAATGGAAAACAAGATGAAAAAGCATATAACATGAAATAAACATATGGATCTCTCTATTAATATTGAAGCTCAGTTACATGTCGGTCCCTCTTAGGGATACCCATTTCGATACTATAAGTTACAAATAGGCAAGGAGTGCCCCTTTCGTGAAGATGTGGTGTGCTTATAAAAGCTTCTCGTCTCCACACACGAAAGTGTATTAGGGCTTACAGATGCTTCCTTCTCTAGGTCTATTTCCTAGAGGGATCCCTTTTGCTCTTGTATGTTGCAACTTCGCTCGATGTACATGTGGCCCTGCAAGCAATGAAACAAAAATATGCATTTAGGTGTTCAATATTGCCTCCCTGGATGAGGTTGTTATTAATAAAATAATGTAATGGAAATATGATGAAACTATGCCACAAAATAATGTAAATCTATGCAAATGATATGAAAACATAAAGGAGCAGAATAAAGGGTGCTATGTCTAAAACCTAAGCTAAGACTACAGGACACTGTCCAAGATAGCGACTGCTAAGGTAAACCTTGATCTCTTTGTTCCAATGCTATGATTCAAAGCCTATATCTGATGTTGAAATAATAGATGTTATACTCTCCAATCCATCAGAGCTTCTCCGTACATGTGATCTCAAAGATAACTCTCCAAGTCTCGAAAGATCTCCTCAAAAGGATGTCTCTCTCTCTGATATGATAAAAAAAAATATCTCCATATGTCTGATTCTCTATATGTCTTTGTGCTCTTAGGATTGCACCTTTTATAGTGTGAAACCCTAGGTCTATGTCCAAGCCCTAGAAATGAATTTCTCATGTGTAGTGAAAGTTAGCATGAGAAGCTTTTATCCATTGTCTATGTTTGAAGGCCAGTTAACTGAAATCTAACTGCCCACTTGAGTCTTCTATGCGAATTGGTTATTAGCATGAGAAGCTTTTGTCTTTTGTTTATGCTTGGAGGTTAGTCAACTAAATTTTAAATGCAAACTCAAGCCTCCTATGTGAAATGGTCAAGAAAAGGAATGCAAAGTTACTCCCGCTCACCTTTATTGCATGCAGACTACCACTTCTACCTATGATTAGGCTTGTTTGTCTATAAAATGCTTCTTGTGGTTTAGCCACTATCATTTGGAGTGGCCAAGATCTGGTCGCTATGATCTGCAGTGAATAAGGTCTAGCCATTCTATGCTTGAGTGGCTAAGATCTGGCTGCTCTTAGCTTGAGTGGCTAGACTTGGATGACTTAAAAAGACCCTAAATGAGTGGTGAGAACCACTGTTGATGCTTGGAAAGTCCAAGATTATGTCTTATTATTTTATGAGTGTGTTTATGTGAGCAACTCCCTTTAGCATGACATGATTTAGGTGTGTACAAATGCCTTTTTTTGCGATGCGCTATGTGGAAAACACAACGCTGAGCAAAAATATAGACTGATTTGTTTGTAGGGTGTATGGTGATCAATGGTCTGATCAACGTTGGATGGCCCAATCATGCAAGATAGTGTGCATCCCTTGAATCATTGCCTCAATGTTTGGAGGACTTAGCTCAATGGCTTTTGCATGTTAAATTACACTCATTCCTCAAACTCAATTGGGTAGCTTCAGCTGCTACAACAATTCTGACCGGTAGGAGAGCTACAATTGAAGATGTCATGTTTGCTTACATTCTCAACAAACAGGGGAAATTTGTGATTGTTATATGCAATGATTCATAGGACAAACATGATTTTGCTATGATCGAGTGATCTTTTGTTGATTTTGATTATGATTAAGTTGAAATTTTGAACTACTTCCTCACATAATGAATTGGTGAAAAAATGACAATGATTGAAGCGACAAGTCACTTGACCAATATGACTAATTTGGGTCCTTTCTAGCATTTGTTTCTTTTAATGGGAAATCCCACATCCAAGTGTGATTCTAATTGTTTATGATAATCATCCATCCCTATCCCAAGGAGCGGTCCACCCATAAATAGCTTTCTTAGGGAGTTAGGATGAGTGATTCTATTTATGTTTAGATTGTATCACTTTGACTTAATTTTTTTGATGTCATAGGGGAATTAGGATGATCCTTTCACACCCGTGGAGCAGTTCGATCATATTGATCTTCTTCAGGATTGAAGTGTGGCACATCGTAATTCCAAAATAAGTTGTTTTTTTTGCCTCAAGTGGCCTTATGGTTGTCTACTCATCTCACCAAAATACATGGAGCGCAAATCATTGCAATTGTCGAGTGGATAGAGTAGGTAACTGGATATGGGGCCTACCTAAGATTGTGATTTTATGTGATTTTTTTGTTATTTTGAACATTTTGATGATCTAAAACCACCAAAGTGTGTTCATTTGTTTTTTTGTGAGATCCCTCAAGGATAAAATCCCTTATTTTGCTCTAGGTATATGGTTGTTGTCAGGTCCAGTAGCTTCTGAGTTTCTACCTGTGATCACTATCACCTTGAGTAGCCAAGAAGTTTATGTCACTGACGTTAGTAGCGACAAAGGCAAAATTAAGGAAATATTAAAAAAAAAAATCTAGGGTTTGACCTATCACTTTCAGTGTTTGAAGATTCACTTTCGGAGCTCTGGTGTGATGGTGATGGTTGCGACTTTGAAACTTGTTGGTGCTGAGGACATGGCTATGCAGGGCAAGACATCAGTTTCTAGAGGAGCCAAATCTTCTCTAGTATTTTTCTCTTCAAAACCATAGCTCTATTTTCCTTATCTATGTAAAACTGAACCTCACAAAGTAATGGGCAAACTGAAGCTCACTAAGTAATGGGCAAACTGAACCTCACTAAACCTGTTGGCAATAAACAAACTTCGTAATTAGGCTTAGCATACCCTTTGCTATGATGGGTTAGTCCCTAATTTTGCTTTCTGTTAGTGGATTTTAGCCTAGGGTTTTTGAATTTAGCCTAGTTTTGATGCTTGGGTGGGAAATTTTGCTTTCCATTTTATTTGTTTTCTCTCCCTATGTTGATGTGTTGGAGTTATTTTATTATTTTTGCAATTTTTTTTATTTCCTGGCCAAGGTTTCATGGGTTTGTCATATCACCCCTTAGCCACTATCGGTCAGAGCGGCTGGCTTTGAGCCACTATCGCTTAGAGTGGCCAAGCTTGAACCCCAACGGTAAAAAATTTGAATGTTGGGTCTTGGTCGCTGCTACCTCCAACGGCCAGGTTTCGGCCATTGTAGGCAACAACGGCTAAACCCTTAGCCTTGTTTCTTTTGCATTTTTGTTGATTTTATGACATTTTTGACTTTTTTTTGAAATTTTGAACTTTGATTTGTTTGATTAGGTGCAATATTATTTTTTTTTGCTTAGACTTATAATAGTCCATCCTCTTTTGCACTATTTTCATGTTTATTGTGAATTATAACTTAGATGCACTGTAGTGATGCTTTATCTTTCTTTTTCTTTGCTTAGATCCTTATTTCTTAGGCTCGAGACCTGAATCTCCTTCTTGACTTACTTCCTAGCTTTAATGATATGGATTGGGCATGGTTCAAAGCCCGCGAGTTGTAGTATGTCATCAGGCTACCTTACACCATGGTAGATCAAGCTTACCTTATGGCTTTGGCCCATTGCTGGGATCCATGAACTAATACCTTCCACATCTCGACCAACGAGATGACCATCACATCGGATGATGTTTATAGGATCTTTTGGATTCCATTTGATGAGGTGTTCGTTGTCTCTTTGACCACTAATTATCAGGTGGTTTTCATTTGGGTGTTTAGAGTGCACTCTACGGATGCTCTCAAGGAATCCAAGTCTGGAGGAGTGTCCATCAGTTTCTAGTATTGGTAGGGCATCTTTACGGTGAGGCATGTTGTATTACTGATGGTGATCAGCAATGTTCTTATCCCAGACTTCTCAGGTTTGAGGTTCCCATGGAACCTTCTAATGATGGTGCAGGATGTATTGGATAGCAAGGAGTCTATAATCTATGCATGAGGTATATAGCTATTAGCTCAGTTCTATGATGAGTTGTACCACATCCATCGATGAGGATGTGTCAGCATTTCCTACTGCTTGCTCCTACAGGTTTGGGTATGGGAGCACATTATGATAGATCATCCTAAGGGGCACCCAATTGATATTAAAGTAATTGATGCTCAGACACAGTGCTATGTTTCCAAATGGACTCGAGAGCATGAGGAGCATAAGATCCACACTTTCACAGGGGAGTTGTCCTTCTACATTGATGCTTTCACCAGACTGTTGGCCGAAGATGTCATGTGGCGGCCTTACTATGAGTGTCCTACTTGGGATGATCCGGATAGCTTTACTGCCAAGACACGATGTGAGTGATGGCTTGTTGGCCATAATATTGCCATCCAGGAGTATTTCTTCTACTCTCAGGTTCTTCAGCAGTACGGGTTGCAGTAGGATGTGCCATTCATACCGTTCTTGTACAGGTGTCTCACAACAAAGAAGGACCTACCTCCATGATAGATCACAAAGATTTTAGATGAGGATGATGCCCCAGCTGTTGACCCTACAGTGGTTTGGGGAGTTACAGAGGCTTACACTCAGTGGTGGGGTGATCGAATGTGGCATGGCATAGGTAGCCTAGGGAATAATGATGATGGTGGAGGTGATGGCACAGATCTAATAGGACATAGAGTCCAATCCAAGATTGAGGTATGGGTCTAGCCAGCAGAGTAGGTGGCAATGAAGGATCCTGATGTTCTTGAGGAGGATGAGGAGTTAGAGCTCAAGGAGAGAGACTCTCCTTTGAGATCATAGCTACATGAGGTTGAGACTGGGCTTCAGGCCACTAAGATCTAGGTATAGTGATGAGATTCTACCATTGAGCAGCTCACAGTATAGATACAAGCTTTGCAGGCTACTATTGGGGGTGGCAATGTTAGGATGTAGTTTGTTGTTCCTCCTACACCATAGGAGGTTCCAATGGAATTTTCAGGAGTAGACATGGGACATCTCCGGTCTCTATTGGATGAGCATGAGGTATAGATCCAGGTACTTATGGATCATGTTACCCTTCTTCAAATGCAACTCATGAGGCATGGGATTGTACCTAAGGATTGAGAAGGTGCGGGTGATTCATAGTTCAGTGGGTGCTCCACATCAGGGTAGTCTTCTGCCCATCCTAGCTAGAGGACCCAAACTCAAACAGATATACTAACAGGCTCACACCATTCCAATCGTGACATCACCACAGGGGGAGGTGGCACTGGAGGAGGTGATGTAGGGGGCTTAGGCCCGATATTTGATTGATGTTTTACTTGGTCCTTGATCCTTTTTTGAGGTCAGGCTGACCTATATGATTATCGCCCATGGGCATTTTTTGTACATCCATGGACTGGACACATATACTTTCATGATATATTTTCATTATGACCTATTATGTGTATCATTTATTGCTCATGTTTTTGTTGTTATTTTATTTTATGATATGATGCGATGATGGTATTATGATGATTTGATGAATATGTTAGATGATAGATGATATTTGAAGATGCTTAAATGGATTTGTAGATGCTTATATGATTTGATGATATGATGTGATGTATTTTGATGATGAATGATGAATTTATGATTGTATGCAAATGGATATTGTCTATGTGTTTTTTGTGAATGTGATGTTATTGCTAAATGCATGTTTTAACTTTGCTTTAATTTTATGCATATAACTTATGTGATGGAATGGTATAAATGAACATGTATGCTCTAATAACTTAAAACATACGGAATGCATATGGCATTGACAATCTTAATGGGTGATACCACATAAGGTAAAAATAAAAAATCATCAATTTAAATAATCACTCTTATCATAAGAATAGATTAAGTATTCATATATGAGATGTAATGGTGTGTAATTTATTCTCTTAATATGTTTCTGTAAATTAAAATATATAAAATAGTCAGTGGTCGTATATATGCTATTTATAATATATATGCGGTATTTGTTCTACTATGTTGATACCCCCTAATTTATAGAATCTTATAAAGAAAGTGATGGTGTGAATGATGTTATTATTTGTTGTTATTTAAGAATTTTTGGGGCTTTTCTGAGATTCAAACACTCTAGTTACCCTATCAACAGTTGTCTACTTACCACTTAGACTTTTGAAAAGTAAGGCTTTTACCATGGACCTAGTTTTTTATGATCTCTATGTGTACAAGTGAGTGTATATTTTGAGATAGAATTCAAGCATTTCCTCCGATGTCAGGTGGGATTCTTTCATCCCATTGCTAAGATCAGTGATCCTCAAATGTTTATCTCATCCTTATGTTGTACTTAGTTGGACTATACCACTAGGCAATATTGGGTTACCCAAGCTAGCTCATCCACATTCAAACATTGGTCTACAAAAATGCATGAAGCAATTGTGATAGACATATCGTTATGCGTAAGGATTTCTTCTTCCAATTTTGTACAATGCTGAGAATTCCAGGGATTCAATCTTTATTCCCTTATTTTTGGCTTATTTTTGGCTTTGGATTTTTGCTCATATGTAGTGATGAAAATCACTGTTTATTTTGATTGATTTTTTCTTTGAGCTAGGATTTTTGTAGTGATGATAATCACTGTTTATTTTTCTCATATGTAGTGATGAAAATCACTGTTTATTTTTTATTGATTTTTTTGAGCTTTGATTTTTTTTGAATTTATGATTTGTGTATTATTGCTTTGAGATGTGGATTGTATGCTTGGCCTTTTGAATATGTACTTTTCTTTGGTATTTTACTTATTTTTATTTAAGCGAGGGATTTGGATAGGTTAAAGCTTGTCCTCTTTCCAATTCTCAACACCTTTAAACCGGTTGCACAGGGGGATAAGCAAGGAAAATACTTTTTCACTTAAGGTAACCTAGACCACTTTGCACCTTTCATATTTTCCTTGTACCATCTAGGATTTTAATGTTTCAATTAGTGACGAGATCTTGAATATCCAAGGCATTATCATAGCTAGACCTTTCCTTATACTAATCAAAGTTGTTTTTCTTAGAATTTGATAGGATCACTAGGTGTGGCTACATATGTATAGCAACAAATAATGGTTGTGTTGAAAAACACAATTACACATTGATGTTGATGGAGGTATGTATTTGAATGACTTGTGTGACAAACTGCGGTCTCACTTTTGAGGCTCTCATGACATATGCAATTGTAGTGGAAATGAAAATGCAATGCAATGATGTGGATGCAAGATGTGAGATGCAATTGTTTTTTGTATTTTTGATTTTATGTTGTTTTTGTATTTTTGATTTATTTGACCAAAGGGCTTATTATGCCTTTGGGGATTTTTGAATTGATGTTGACCAAGCGGTTTGAATTACCCTTGGTGCTCTTGATTTTATGGGATTTGACCAAGCAATTTGAATTACCCTTGGAGCCTTTTTGAATTGATGTTTGACCAAGCAGTTTGAATTACCCTTGGAGCCTTTTGATTTGATGTTTGACCAAGCGGTTTGAATTACCCTTGGAGCCTTTTGATTTGATTTTGACCAAGAAACCTGAATGCCCTTGGAGCCTTTTTTATTTGATTTTTGACCAAGTGGTATGAATTACCCTTGGAGCCTTTTTGAATTGATGTTTGACCAAACGGTTTGAATACCCCTAGAGCTTTTGATTTTATTTTGACCAAGCGGCTTGAATGCCCTTGGAGCCTTTTTTATTTTTTACCAAGCGATTTGAATACCCCTTGAGCTTTTGAATTGATTTTTGAAATTTTATGTTTTTATGATTTGTTTGTGTTTTTGACATATTTGAATGTTTTTGAATTTTATGATATATTTGAATGTTTTTGTGTTTTATGTGTAAAATGACTTTAAGTGAATGATATTGAGAGGTTCAGGCTCTTCAATACCATCCAATGATATGAGGTGATATCCTCCATGCCCAACTCTCTATGAAATCATGTATGGACCTATCAATTTTACTGCAAACTTATCTCGCAGATGTGACAGTAGATTCAAGTTCTACTGGTTTTCTTTGAGCACTAGATATCCAATCTTGAATTCCCTTAGGTGGACTTTACTATTGTAAGCTCATGTAAAGTGATCCTGGTAAACATGAAGATGCTCTAAAGCATTGACTTGACATTCATCAAGAAGCATCAACTGACTAATGTGGCCTTGTTGCGGAACATCATCATCTATGAAGTTCTTTAATGCTATGCGTAGAGTCGAGATTTCCAACTCTAGTGGGATGATGGCCTTAGTGCCATATACTAATGAAAATGGTGTTTTCCCAGTGGGAATCCATATACTAGTCCTATATGCCCATAGTGCAAGAGGTATTTAATGTGCCAATCCTTATGATTTTCGTACACTATCTTTCTCAAAATGGAGACTATTGTTTTGTTTGAGGCTTCTGCTTACCCGTTTTCTTTTGGATAATAACGCGTTAAAAAATTGTGTTGAATATGGTATTTGTTCATTAAAGCATGCACATTTTTGTTCTTAAAATATGGCCCATTATCCGATATTACCTTAGAAGGGACCCCAAAATGACTTATGATATTGTGGAGTATAAACTCCGTAATCCTTGGTCTAGTTGTTGATGTTAAGGGGATTGCTTCTACCAACTTAGTGAAGTATTTTGTGGCTGTTATGATGAATGTATGTCGGCCTGATAATGAAGGTGAGATCTTCCCAATCAAGTCTAGTCCCCACTATGAGAATGGCCATGTTGCCTAGATGGGTTGTAAAGCTTGCGATGGTAAGTGTGTTAGGTTTGCATGATGTTGGCACTTACTGCATTTCTTTACATACTCACAGTAGTCCTTTTCCATTATGGTGAAATAGTAACCCATTCTCAAGATGTGCTTAATAATGGCCATGCCACTAAAATGCCCTCCACATGTTTCATTGTGAGCTTACAAAATTGCCCAGGATGCTTCTTGGGGCTCAAGACAACGGAGTAATATTCCATCATATCCTCGTCTGTAGAGGATTTCTCCTAGAAAGATGTATCTTGTTGCTCTTTGTTTGAACGTTTTCCTTTCAATTATGTGACAAAACTTGAGGTACTGTTCCAAGCTTTAGGAAGTCCCGTAGTTAGGAAAGCCAATCCTGATAAGCCATGACTTCTATAGAAAATATACCTTACTCTTCCTGCATTTTTGAGCTAGTGACCACAGATTGAGGAACAACTCTATGGTGTATGGTTGCACCAAAATCCATAGGTCCTTGGGAGATCAAAGACCCCCAAGGTGTCATTTGTAAGAAGTCTCTTGCTACGAAGGACCAATCCTGATTTGGCTCAATGTTGATCATGTGACTGATTCATGATTGTCAAAAGCTTCATGACATATTTTTGGGTGTGAAAGCACTTTCACATGAATGGTTGTAAAATTAGCAAATGAATTCTAATGGATTAAGGATCCCAAAGATGCCATGGTGTCTGCAAATCTATTTTATGTACGAGGGATTACCTCGATGTTGTACCATTCTAGTCGGGCTAGGTAGATGTCAACAAGTTCCTTGTAAGTCTTTAGGAGTGGGCACCTGCATTAGAATAGTCCTTTGACCTGGTTTACTATGAGCAAGGAGTCACAAAAGATATTCAATCTTTTAATGCCCATTGCTATGGTTGTTTGGAGTCCTATATTCTGTGTTGTTTTTTTTGCACAGGAAGTCTAGTTTGAATGATAAGGGCAATGGAGTTCCCTGTGGTGTGATAAATACAATACCTACTCCACCTCCTTATTCACACTTCGAACTGTCGAAGAAAAATGACATGTTTCTTTATTTCTTAGGTTCTTTGAGCTTTTGTGGATCTAATAATGCAAAAACTACATCATCAAGAAATTCTATGGTGAGAGGCTTGTTATCTTGAAGAGGCACCTCTACTAATTGATCTGTTATGACTTGTACCTTGATTGAATTTTGGCTTATGAAATCTAGATCGAATTTTTTCAATAGCATGATCCACTTTGTGGTACGTGTATTGTGATATGTCTTGCCCATCATGTGTTGCAAAGGGTTTTGTTTTGATATGGCATAGGTCGTATGTTTCAACATGTAGTGTCACAACTTTCAAGTTGCAAAGACCACTGCTAAATACACATACGCATATCCTAGCTCATAGCTCACCAAGGTGAGACTAATGTAATATATGGCTTGCTCTTTATCTTGTGCATTCTTTTGGGCTAACATGATGCCCAATGCGAAATTACTATTCGATATATAGTAAAAATGGTATGTTTGGCCTTGGTGGAGCTAATACTAGCGGCATTGCCAGAAAGTTTTGATCTTTGCAAACGCTTGATGACATTATTTGCCCCAATCAAATGGGACCTCCTTGCGTAGCAACCGATTCATAGGTCTGCATTTATCTGATAATTGCACGATGAATATTTTGGTAGATGCTATCTTTCCTTGTAGGCTCCTCAACTCCCTAATGTTGGTAGGGGCGGCCATTTCTAGTATAGCCTTTACCTTTGCAGGATCTACTTCAATGCCTCTCTTGGATACGATGAATCCCAAAATCTTACCAAAATTTACACCAAATACGCACTTCTTAGGATTCAATTGGACATTGTGTTCTATGAGGCGATCAAATACTTGTCTAAGGACTTCGGCATGCTCTTGCCACAACAAGAACTTGGCTAGTAAGTCATCCATGTAATATTCCAAGATCTTATGCATATAGTCATGGAATATGTATGTCATGGCCCGTTGATATGTGGCACCAACATTTTTGAGACCGAATGGCATAACTTTGTAATAGAATGTTCCCCTTGGAGTAATAAAAGAAATTTTATGCTGATCTTCAAGCTTAATCCAAATCTAGTTGTATCCAGAAAAACCATCCATTAGAGAGATCATTTCATAACCTATGGTTGCATCTACAAGAGCATCTATTTTTGGCAATGAGAATCTATCCTTTGGTGTTGCCCTATTTAAATCCTTGAAATCCATACAGATACAGACTCTTTCATTAGGTTTTCCAATGGGCACCATGTTCGACACCCACTCAGAGTAGTCGATGAGAACTATGAATACTTCATCCAGTAGTTTTTACAATTCATTCTTCACCATAAAAGCGATGATTGGATGTATTTTCCTCAATTTTTGCTTGACTGGATTCTTCATGGGATCCAATGAAAGGTAGTGAATGACTAACTTTGGATCTATCCCTGGCATGTCTTTGTAAGTCCAAGAAAAAATGTTTGACCTCTCTTTGAGGAGAGGAATTATGATGGCTTGTTCCTCTAGAGATAGACTTTATCTGAACCTGGCTTTCCTTGGTTGGGTAGGATCATCGTTGATGTCCACCTCGAAAGTCACTTCTATAGCCATATGTGACCCATCCTCCAGCTAATGAGGTGTGGGTATCAAATGAATATCATGAGTGGGATTCACAAGACCTACTGACTCAGGTTCCAAACCAACATGGAAGACATCATACGCACAACCTGATGCAAAGTGTAATGGTTGTAGCATCTCTTCATTGGGCAAGAGGTCTTCAAGCTCTATGGATGAACTAGCGCAATCCCAATCAATAACCTATATATCAAGATGCAATGATTTGGTAGGATCTCCTGGGTTATGAAGTGGAGTGGTCAAATCAATGGATATCATGTTGATGGATGGAATGAAGTATCCAGGACCACATGGGTGTAATCTTGTCTCAAGGGTTTCCCTTCCATACTCGCGATGAGGTTTTGGAGGAATGGGAATTTTTGGATCTAACCTGTGAGTAGGGTAAACTATATGATCATTGGGCTCTAATTTCTCTTTGAATGTAGGAAAAGGGGGATTGACCATTTGGTGAATGGTAGCTAGGTCAATAGGTCTCCCCAAAAATTGTATATGAGGGTCTATGGCACAGAGTACCACCTCTCTCTCTACTAGCTCATTGACTTGCCGCATGTGATGAGGTCCAAGATAAGCCATATTAGTCTCATCCTCGAAGTCATCATCACTTATCCAAAAATTGTTAGCATTGGTATGCGACCCTAAGACAAGGGGCTCATATATTGGCCCCAATTAGACCATCTCTATTTCATATTCATATTCTTCATCACTTATGAAGAATCCATTTGTGTTTGTCTCTTGTCCCAAAGTCAGGGTTTGATGGCTTAGGCCTAAGTAAGCTCTTTTTGTTGAGTCTTATGATTCATAGTCACTTTCATATGATGTATATCCACTCTCATTGTGGATGGACCATGTGAATCTTTGTAAATAGTGAGGCCCCTGATAGGCTAAGCCAAGTTGTGCCTCAACATCACTTGCTTCATATCCATTCTTATCATCCCACAATTTTCACCCTAATGGGGTGGAATCAATTGAGGTGTTTGGATAATAAGTTTTTTGAGGTGATATGTTTATCGTGGCCACTTATATGTTGCTCAAATTTACTGTTCTTAGGGGGTGATAAGGAATTAAATCAATGTCTTCTCTTAACCCTATGCTTAGTCTTTCCAATGTTGTTGCAAGAGAGTCATCTTGACCTCTACTATAATATCATAATCCAAGTCCGTCAGAGGGAAGCTAATATTGTGGCTCTTATGGCCACCTATGCCCCTGCTCATATATGCCAAGTCCATAGCCATGTCAATGGAAATGCTTAAAGTAGCTTAGAGAAAACTCAGGATTAGAGATGTAATGAACATTAACCGTGAATAATTTTTCACCATCCTCTTCTATGTTTGAAGACTTATGAGCACAGTCCAGGCCGACATAGATAAAATTGGTTTGGTTGGGAAGGATTCCAAGTGGAACCACTATTCCTACTGGTGGCCTCAAGTCCTTAGGTCTACCTATGTCTTGTGTAGACTCAATGATAGGTGTAAAGGTAATGTTTTGCACAAGGTACTCCCCTATGCCTGTGCTTGTCAATTGTATTGATGCATGCAACGTGGATGACCCCATGGATGATACTGATGAAGCATGGTGATGATCACTATCTTCATCTTGATCTTGAAGATCTTCCTCTTCCATAGGACTTGGCATTTCAACAATGGCTATAGTTGGGACTTCTTTGGGCCTTTCTTCCTTAACTAAGGTTGTCTTTAGCTTGTGATTGTCTTTTGGTTTTGACTTTGATGGTACCTTAGAAGCATTGACTATCTTGAGTGCACCAGGAGGTGTTGATGTGCATGGGTCTTTTCTTACCCCTTTGTCTTCATTATCCACTTGTGTGGTTGGGGATGAAGGTGCCACGTACATGTGAGTAGAAGGGATTACAAATTCTCCTAGAATGTCCACCTGATTGACATATTTAAAAGGATCTTCATCAACTAGAACCACATAGACTTTGTTCTCATGCACATACTTTACACACTAGTGCAAGATCAAAGGTACACACTTCATGGCCCTTATCCAAGAGTGCCCTAAGAGGATTTTATACTGCATAGCTCCTTCTAAGACATGACACATCACGAGGATGGTCTTGTGCCCTACCTTGATGGGTAGGACTATCGTTCCCATAGTATTGCATAAAGCATAATTAAAAGCTCTCAATGTGTAAGCTCCTGGAACGATATTGGACTTGGGTATCTTGAGATGCTCTATTGCAATTTTTGTAATGATGTTTATCGATGAACCTGTATCGACCAAAACCCTCTTGAAAAGTAAATAATTGATTGCCACTTTAATATTTAGTGGAGGGTCTGGTAAGGTAGTAGGAACTGTCTTAATCTCATGATCATAGAATCATATTACAGGTTCCTGGTATTCTTGCACTTGTCCCACAAAGTGAGTGAATGCATTCACATCTTGCGGTTGGATCTCAATTGATCTTAAAATCTCCATTAGAGTCTCCCTATGCTTTGGGGACTGTTGTATGAGCTCATAGATGAATAACTTAGTTGGATTCATCTATAGGTTTTGCTCCAATCTACTCTAAATAGTTACCATAGGTCACGTTGGTGGACCTAGAAGGTTGTCTTGCCTTTGCCTAGGAGCAGTTGTGATGTTCATGGGAGTTGCAGGTAATTGCGGTTGACCATACTGCCTAGTCCTTGTTGCTATGTTGACAATCTCAACCATCCCAATGTATCCATGGGTAGGTATATTAGCTCGAACCTGATTAACTTGGACCCCTTGCTCTCAAGGGGCCTCATGATTGGGCAATGGGTTTCTGTATATGCCCATGTCTCTGTTATCGAGAGCCAATGGGTTATCAACTTTGAGCTCTCCCGCCTCAATCATGTTTTACACTTGATGCTTAAACTCAATGCAAGCTCCAATGTCATGCCTCGATATCCTGTGATAAGGGCAAAATTGATCTTACCTATATCCATTTGGCTTAGGATGGTTGGGATCTATAAGAGGTATATCAGGAATCTAATCCTCCTGGCCTCACTCAACTGATTAAATATTGATTGCATTGATTATGTCATAGGCATGAAATAACGAGGTGACTTGTATTCTTAGTTTCTTCCCTGATTGTTCTTTTGGTTTTAGTTGACCCATGGAGGATGTGCTTGATAGTTCTGAGGTTGTTGTGCACCCCCATCCTTGGGTGTAGCCAATACGACTTGATTTACTAGAGAAAAATTTCCTTGCTTCTGCATATACTTGTCATTCTTACCATTCTTGTTCCACTCCTTTTTGTTTTGGAGTTTAATGGTTCCCTCATCTACTTTTATTTCTTTGATGAGCTTGGTCTATGCCAAAGCTTTCTCAAATGAAGGATACTTCTGAAGTTGTAGCAATATGGAGATGTGTTTAGAACAACTTTTGGTGAACATGTGAATGATCTCTTATGTGGGAACGGAGAATGATAATTTTGCCATGACTTTTCTCCATCTATTACCATAATACATTACTAGCTCGTCATCATACTATTTCAATTTGGCTAGGTCTGAAAGGTTCACCTTCTTCTTAGAACCAAAGGAGAAACTAGTTTTTCAAAGTTGGTTATGCTATGCTTAGGTAGTTGGTTGAACCATTGGGTGGTAGCACCTAAAAATATCATTATAAATGTTCTTAGCATGAGAGCATCATTGTCTTAAAGATGAAAACTGGCATTGATAAAGTTTGTGACATGCTCTTATGCATCCTCTTCACCCATAAACTTTTATAGCCTAGGCATCTCAAAGTGCATAGGATATGGAGGGCTAGGGATTGATGGGCACAATGGTTGGTTGTGTATTTTGCTCAATTTTGGTGAGTTCCTAGTTGCCTCTTGTTTCTCAAAGGTTTTCATATTTTTAGCAAGCTCTTGAAATGCACTTGATGCATGGATTTCCTCCTCCTGTAAGCCTATTCACATTGGCAATGGAGGTAACTCTCTATCCATTTTATTTGTTTCATTTTCCTCCATCCTACGAGGGGACTTAGGATTATGATCCTGGTTTGTTATGTTTGCCCTTCCCCCATTAGTTGGATTTTAGTTCATGATTTGGTGGGGGATTTCATTGTGGACTATCTTGTCTAGTGCGCCTCTCCTTAGGTGAGTTAGCGCATCTTGTTCTTTGGTGGTCACCACTATTTACCTATAAATTGTTAAGAGCCAGTCGCTCAACTTGCTCTCTTAAACATTGCTCATGTTGGTGCAAGAGTCTTTCTCTTTGTTTCTCTTGTTTGAGAGCTTCCACTAGCCTTCTCTCCTTACGTAATAAATTTTCTAACCACCTCATTCGGTCAGTTTGTGCTATCATAGAAGACATGTTTATCTGACTCTGTTCTTGTTATCTTGACTCACAAATTTCTTGAGGAGGTTTCTATTGTATCTATACTCTTGCTAGCTAATGTGATTTATTCAGTGTACTATTTAGTATCCCTATGATCAAAATCCATACGTTTACTATGGGTTTGCTCTAAGGTACCCCTATATTGGGAGGTATTGTTAGAAGTCATAGTTTGTGAGCTTTCAGATGCAGTGTTCTCAGTATCTATAGTTATTTGAGTTTGACGAGTAGGAAATCGATCCAACCCATCTAGCCATCTTGTTTTCCATGTCTAGTCCCATGGGGTGCCATGTAATCCTATGATGTCATAGTATACAGGAATATTTCCTTTTGTGTTAAGGGTTTCTTCTATTTGATTCCCATGACTAGATGTAGCTCTAGTTTCTTACCCTTCAATGGGTAGACCTATTTTATAGGTTTATTATGAGTCTTGAGGTGTTACAATTCTTGTTTGTCTTCTTGATGAAGAGGGCTTTGTGGTAACATGTTTTCTCCATGTGTATGAAGACGTAGTAGTCTCATCATCCCTATGTGAAGAATGAGTCTTAGAACCTTCTTTATGTCCATGTGAGGAGGAAGCCCTTGAAGCTTCCTCATGTCTTTGAGATGTTTCAATGTGTTTAAAGGAGGTCCTTGAGGTCTCCTCATGTATCCTTGATGAGGATGGTTGTGAAGCCTCTTTTTGTTCATGTGAATTTGTTCCATGATGTGGCTCCTTACTTGGGAATTCTCGAGGAGATCCCCCAAGGGTTGAGTTATCACCCCTTAGGCTCACGGAGCTACGTCTCACGGTCTTACGGGTAGGTCATTCAATGTTACTACGACTCTACCTATGGGTATGAGTTGCTTATGTCTCTCTCTCAATATCATACTGAGGGTGCTTACTTCTTTTTTTGACCATGTTGTCTTATGAATTGATCTTTTGAGTTGTAATTTAGGAATAACCACACAATACCAAACAAATATTTATCTTGATTACTGATTTGAGTGTGCCCTAAACTATTTGGTGTGTTTTTATGTGTTGTTCTTTCAATTTCTTTACTCTTGTTCTTGGATTAATAATGAGAAGACTCATCCATAGTGACAATCAAGTACACTCATACCAAACATGATTTTCTCAAAAGAAGCTAGGGTACACCATTGAAGACCCAATGGAGGGTTCGTCTAGCTCTTCCACTCTAAACCAATGATTGTTCCAATAGTGGGAGACAATTTGAGCACAAGTAACTTAGTATCACTATAAATAAGTTTTCCCAATCTATTTCTAGGAAGCTCTAGGGGGAAAACCAATGAAAGGAGATGAATTCCAACGTCACTAGATTGAATTAAAGGGTGGTGATGAAATATAACTTCCCAATGTTTAAATGAGACGTGTGTGTGTGGTGTTCATTTTAATATTGCATAACATAAAGTGTGTCATATAGTAGTAATGAATCTTTCCTGTATGCCTAAGTGCAAAAATACATTTCAATATTCAGAAAGATGCATGAAATACTATGATTTGTATGATTGTACCTCACTTTGTGCAACTATGGCCTCTAGTAGGACCTCAAAGCAAGAAAACAACATACATTGTCTAGCACATTGGATTCTAGGGTGAAATTTTTAGGCATAAGCCCTTGTTCCTAGCAACGCCTCGTGGAAAATTTAAAAAGAAGATCTAAGATATGCAAAATTCTTAATTCTTTCTTCTTTTATTCCTTCAATTTCTAAACATAAATATGCTTTAAGTTCTCTATTTTAGACACACAAAAGCAAATAGAAATCTATAAAATATCAGAGAAGTTATACCAACCTTTGATCTAGCTTACAGAGTTGATGTTTTGACCTCTGTTGCATTCCAATTCTAGCCACTATTGACTAGAGCGGTTGGTTCTTGGTCATTGTAGCTCAAAACGGCTATTTTCTAGCCATTGTAGCTTAGAATGGCTAGACCTGCACACAAAACTAAGTTAGTATCCTAGAAATAAATGAAAAATTAGTGGTGGTCCCACCATGATCACCATCTATAGCAACCCCGAGAATGCATGCACCAGTCCCCTTTTTAACCCTACTTGCAATGTTATTAAAAATCCAATATGAAATGGAAGACAAGATGAAAAAACATATAACACAAAATAACAAATATGGATCTCTTTATTGATATTGAAGCTCGATTACATGTTGGTCCCTATTAGGGATACCCATTTAAATACAGTAAGTTACAAATAGGCAAGGATTACCCCTTCCGAAAAGAGGTGGTGCATTTATAAAAGCTTCCCAGTTCTGCACACATAAATGTATGAGGGCTTATAGATGTCTCCTTCTCCAGGTATGTTTCCTAGAGGGATCCCTTTTGTTCTCGTATGTTGCAACTTCATCTAATGTACCTATGGCCCTGCAAGCAATGAAACAACAATGCACGTTTAGGTGTCTGAGATTGCCTCTTGGATGAGGTTGTTAGTAATAAAACAATGTAACGGAAATTTGATGAAATTATGCCATGAAATCATGTAAGTCTATTCTAATGATATGAAAACATAAAGGAGCAGAATAAAATGTGCTATTTCTAAAACCTAAGTTAATCCTACGGGACACTGTCCAAGACAGTGGCCGCTAAGATAAACCTTGCTCTCTTTGCCCCAACGCTATGGGTCAAATCTTATATCTTATGTTCAAATAATAGATTTTATACTCTCCAATCCGTTAGAGATTCACCGTACATGTGATCTCAAATAGAACTCTCCAAGTCTCAAAATTTCTCCTCAAAAGTATGTCTCTCTCTCTGATATGATAAAAAAAATATCTCTAAATGTCTGATTCTCTATATGTCTTGGTGCTCTTAGGCTTGCACCTTTTATAGTGTGAAACCCTAGGTCTATGTCCAAGCCCTAGAAATGAATTTCTCATACGTAGTGCAAATTAGCATGAGAATATTTTGTCCATTTTATATTTTTGAAGTCCAGTTAACTAAAATCTAACTTTCCACTTGAGTCTTCTATGAGAACTGCTTGTTAACATGAGAAGATTTTATCTTTTGTTTATGCTTGGAGGTTAGTTACTTAAATTTTAAATGCAAACTCAAGCCTCCTATGTGAATTGGTCATGAAAAGGAATGCAAAGTTACTCCCACTCACTTTTATTGCATGCATACTACCACTTCCACCTATTATTAGGCTTATTTGTCAATAAAATACTTATGGTTTAGCCAATGTTTTCTACAATGGCTAAGATTTGGACATTGTCATCTACAGCGTCTAACGTCTGGCCGCTCTATGCTTGAGTAGCTAAGATCTGGCCGCTCTTGGCTTGAGCGGCTAGACTTGGATGGCTTAAAAAGGCCCCAAATAAGTGGTGAGAACCATTGTTGATGCTTGGAAAATCCAAGATTATGTCTTATGATTTTATGAGTGTGTTTATGTGAGCAGCTCCCCTAAGCATGTCATGATTTAGGTGTCTACAGTATCATCATATTTTTTCCTCTTGTAGTTGCAATTTCTTCTTTGTTGTATCTCCCTCACAACTAGAAGGAATATTTTATAGGCTTGTTTCACCCTTGCAATAGTTATAGGTGGAAACACATACCACCCTATTAAGGGATGATTCTACAGCCAGGGAATTGGGGGTAACAAACATATCCCTTCTCCTCTACTTTTAGTTGTTGCTCCTACTTCCTTACTCTCAACACCCTTCCCTTAGTAGAAAGTCTTCCATCAGACACTTGATTTGACTTGCTCTATTTCCTCTTAGAAAAAATGTGCCCTATATTTAAGATGCATGATTCTTCCTATAATATTTGTTTAGTTCTTACTCAACCTCTGACCATTTATCACCACAAATTAATCCTTATTTATCCCTTTTTATGCATTAAGGCATTAATATTTATGCATAAATATTATTTATCCCTTTTATATGCTCACGAATATGTACATAAATGTGATAAATATCATAAGCATGCAAACCTTGTTCATGCTTCTGCCCAAGAGCTTCATGCTAGTTCTTCCCCTTGGCCTTTCTCAAAATGGGACCTATATATTATTGGGAAAATCAATCCAATTTCTTCAGATGGCCATAAATTATTTATTATAGCAACAGAGTATTTTACAAAATGAGTAGAATCTATGCCATTGGCTTCTTGTACAAGAACCTATTGCCAATTTTGCCACACAGTTGTTGAAATTCATTTTGCATATAGTTTTGAGAACATTCATTGTAAAAACTTCTTTTTTTCCATAAAATATGGTTAATATATGGTTATGCTACTATACTTTCACTAGCTTTCTTGTTTAGTTTAAAACTGTATTTTCTTGCATTATGAAATTCCTCATCTTTTTTGTACTTTTCCCTATTATGTTGCATGCAAAATTGTGAATGTTTTAGCATGGGATTTTTTCTTATATTTTTCTTCAAAACCTTTCATTTTTTACACATATGGCTGTAATTTCTGATGCTGAGGTGCTTCATTTCATTTTTCCTATTAAATTATAAAATCACTTTTGAAGTAAGCGAAGATAGGAAAAATGGCTAAGTATGAAAAAAGAGGTTTGAGCATAGTCGAGGCTGCAACGCTCCACTCCAAGGATGAATTCTCAAAGCACTCCATCCATGGAGTGACATTCTAAAAATAGAAAAAAATAGGTGTAAAAATGGCTAAGTATAAAAGTCAATATGGTAAAGCCTCCACTAGTGGAGCACCCCTCAAAATCACTCCATCAGTGGAGCACCCTTTTCCAGAAGGCTTAAAAGAAAAATAGACATGGCTAAAAGAGCAAGTAATAGTTAAAATTAGTCAAAGCCTAAAGCACTTCATCAGTAGAATGCCTCCCCAAGACAAAGGAAATATAGATTAAGTGTTGGTGTAAAAGATAAATAAGATTTAACATTTGGTCAAAAGGCAAAGCGCTCCACTCAAGGAGAACTTCTCCAAAGTGCACCACTTTGGGGGCGCTTAATGGAAGAAGGGGTGAAAACCATAAAGATAGCAAAAAAAGGATAAAATATGCATTAAAAGTTAAATGATCCAAAAGTGCTCCACTCAGGGAGCGTTCATCCAAAAGTGCTCCACCTAGGTAGCGCTCATCCAGAAGTGTTCCACTCAGGGAGTGCTTCTTCAAAAGTGCTCCACAAGAAAGCCTTTTTGTAAAACAAAAGGAGTAAGGGATGAACAAGGTAAGAGGGATGTACACAACTGCCATTGGGATGCTCTAAATTGTCAAGAACTGCTCAGATTTAGAATTTACGGGTTAAACTATCCCCAAGCTATGCTCTAAGCTGTTTGTTTATGGGTCATTACTAGAACCTTCTGGCTTCAATGCCAAGTTATCTATAAGTCCAGATTGACTGTTTCAAGTCATTATCGGAACCTTCTATTTTTAATGCTAAATTATCAGTAAGGCTAATATTGACTATTTTTGGCTATCACCAAGATTGAATCTACCTGTCATGAGATTGGTTGGGCATTAATATTTTAAGCGGCAATTTTCTTCTATAAAAGTAGGATTTTTCTCTGTAACTAAATATGGATAACTTTTGCTAGAGAAGCAGCTATGTACTTTGAAATTTACACTCAAAATAAAGGCTTATGGCTCTAATGTTGAGTCTTTTATATCTGTGTATGACATCTATATGTCATTTCTATTAAACTATTTTCTTTATTCCCAGTTTAATTCTATTTTTTGGATTTCACTATCAATAGAGAGCTAGTCTTTGGAATACTTGTTGGAGTTTACATAGTCTTGAGGATTTTATATTGATTTCTATTAAAGGTCAATTGTTTTGATTGATATTGGTTCAAGTAGCTAAGCTATCTATCATGATTCTAGTCCATAATCCCTCTTTTATGGCTTTTAGCCATTTACCATTCATTTTCGTTATTTTATCCCTTTTAGTATCTTCCTAACCCTTATCTCAAAAACCCCATTTTTATTTTTGGAACCAGCCCTATTGGATATTTCCATGGAGGATATTCCTTTCCTTCGAGAATTCAATGCTTGGTAGTAATCCTAGGGCACTATAGACTTAGAAAACCTGTATCTAGGACAGTTTGATCACCAACAGTTTTTGGCATGCCCTGTGAGATGCAAACATTCCATGTTTAATCAGTATTAAGAAGTGATGTTCATTTTATTACTGTCCAATCTAAATATTTTATGACTTTACTAAATTTATATACCTTTGAATCTCGTAGACCAATGTAAAAACTCACACCTTCATGCATACGATGTGGAGAGCTAGAAAAATAGAAGAAGAAACTGAGTTCTATGAGCTTGACATTGACGCTTTAGGAAACATCCTAGGGTGGTAGGATCAAACATTTTGCTTATTAAGACATCATCACAAGAAGCTATTCTTGATTCGTAGAATCCAAATCCTGATAGCATAGCAACCAGCTTGCCTCCAAATCCACTAAATTCTTTGGATCATTAGTATACTTTGGCTCCATCAAATATTCAACTACGTGCCCTAAGTGTTTCGACTATTCTGACTCAACAAGTTTTACCAACTCCATTGCTCCATACCAATCCACCTCCCCAAATGGTATCTGTAGACACCTAAATCATGTCATGCTTAGGGGAGCTAATTACATAGACACACTCATAAGATCATAAGACATAATTTTGGACTTTCCAAGCATCAACAGTGATTTTCACCACTCATTTGGGGCATTTTAAAGCCATTCAAGCTTGGCTTCTCAAGCCAAGAGTGAAAAAATTCTAGCCACTCAAGCCTAGAGCAGCCATACCTAGCCATTGCATATGATAGTGGCCAGATCTTAGCTGCTACAGATGACAACAGCTAAGCCATAAGAAGCGGTTTACCGACAAACAGGTACAATATTGAGTAGAAGTCATAGTATGCATGCAATAAAGGTGTGTGGGAGTGACTTTGTATTCCTTTTCCTGACCAATTCACATAGGAGACTTGAGTTTGCATTTATACTTAAGTTAACTGACCTTCAAGCATAAACAAAGGACAAAATCTTCTCATGCTAACAACCAGTTCGCATAGAAGACTCAAGTAGGCATTTAGATTTCAGTTAACTAGCCTTCAAATATAGATAATGGACAAGATCTTCTCATGTTAATTTTCACTATGCATGAGAAATTTATTTCTAGGGCTTTTACATAGACCTAGGGTTTCACACTATAAAAGGTGCAAGCCTGAGAGCACCAAGGGGACCCGAATATATAGGAGATCATTTCAGAGTGAGAGACATCTTCTTGAGGAGAGATTTTAAGATTTGAGATTTTTCTTTGGCATCACGTGTGTGGCGAATATTTGAAAAATCAAAGAGCATAACACCTACTCTCTTCAACATCAGATCATAGTCTTTGACCCATAGCTTTGGGGCAAAGAGGGCAAGGTTTACTTTAGCGATCGTTGTCTTGGATAGTGGCCCGCAGGCTTAGCTTAGATAGACAGCATCTTTTATCCTATTTTATTACATTATTAGCATAGATTTACTTGATTTCATGGTATTGTTTTATCATATTTATGTTACATTCTTTGATACTAACAACCTCATCTAGGGAGGCAATCTTGGACACCTAAAAGTGTGTTGTTGTTTCATTGCTTGCAGGGCCACAGGTACATTGGATAAATATTACAACATATCCCTCTAGGAAACAGACCTAGAGAAGGAAACATCTGTAAGCCCTCATACATTTCTATGTACAGAATCAAGAAGCTTTTATAAGCGCACCACCTCTTCCCGAAAGGGGCACTTCTTACCCACTTGTAATTTATAGTATCAAAATGGGTATCCCTAAGAGGGACCTACATGTAACCGAGCTTCAATATCAATAAATAGATCCATATTTTATCATTTCATGTTATATGATTTTTCCTCTTGTCTTTCCATTTCACATTTGGTATTTTAAATAGCATTGCAAGTAGGGTTCTCAGAAAAGGGACCAGTGCGCATGTTCTCAGGGTCGCTACATATGGCGATCATCATGGGATGACCACTAATTTTTTATTTTTTTTCCAGAATACTAACTTAATTTTGTGTGCAAGTCTAGCTACTCTGATCTATAGTTGCTATAAACTAGCCGCTCTGAGCTACAGTGGCCAAAAACTAGCCACTCTGAGCTATAGTGGCTAAGAACCAGCTGCTCTTCTCAACAAAGGCCAAGACTAGAGTGCAGCAAAGGTAAAAACATAGACTTTCTAAGCTGTATAAAATGTTGGTATAGCTTTTCTGATATTTTACAGCTTTATGTCTACTTCTATGTGTTTAAAATATATAACTTAAAGCACATTTATGTTTGGAAATTGAAATAATAAAGAAGAAATAATTAAGCATTTTGCATATCTTAGATCTTCTTTTAAATTTTCCACTAGGTGTTGCTAGGAACAACGACTTATGCCTAAAAATTTTACCCTAGAATCCAATGTGCTAGACATTGTATGTTGTTTTTTGGCTTTAATGCCTTGCTAGAGGCCATAGTTGCATGAGATAAAGTGCACTCATACAAATCATAGTATTTCATGCATCTTTTTGAATATTGAAATGTATTTTTGCACTTAGGCATATAGGAAAGACTCATTGTTGCTATATGATGCACTTTATGTTACACAAGCTTAAAATGAACACCACACATGCACATCTCATTTAAACATTGGAGAGTTGAATTTCATCACCAACCTTCAATTCAGTCCAGTGACGTTGGAATTCGTATCCTTCCACTGGTTTGCCCCCTAGATCTTCCTAGAAATAGATTGGGAAACTTAATTATAGTGACACTAATTTATTTGTATTCAAACTTTCTCCCACTATTGTAACAATCATTGGTTCAGAGTGGAAGAGCTAGGCGAACCCCCCATTGGGTCTTCAACGATGTACCCTAGCTTCTTTTGAGAAAATCATGTTTGGCATGAGTATACTTGATTGTCACTATGGATGAGTCTTCTCATTCTTAATCCAAGAAAAAGAGAAAATAAATCAAGAGAACAACACATCAAATAGTTTAGGGCACACTCAAATTGGTAATCAAGATAAACATTTGTTTGGTATTGTGTGGTCATTCCTAAATTGCAAACTCAAAAGATCAAGTCACAAAACAACATGGTCAAAACAAGAAGAAAACACCCTCGGTCTGATGTTGAGGGAGATACAGAAGTAATTCATACCCATAGGCAGAGTCATATTAATGTTGAATGACCTACTCGTAAGACCGTGAGATGTATCTCCCTAAGCCTAAGGGGTGATAACTCAAATCTTGGGGGATCTCCTCAAGAAACCCCAAGTAAGGAACCACATCATGGAACAAATTCACATTAAAAAAAGAGGCTTCACAACCATCCTCATCAATGATACATGAGGAGACCTCAAGGGCCTCCTCTAAACACATAGAAACATCTCAAAGACATGAGGAAGCTTCAAGGGCTTCCTCCTCATATGGAAATAAATAAGGTTCTAAAACCCATTCTTCACATAGGGATGACGAAACTGCCACATATCCATCCACATGGAGAAAACATGTTACCACAAAGCCCTCTTCATCAAGAAGACAAACAAGAATTGCAACACCTCAAGACTCATAAGAAATATATGAAACAGGTCTGCCCACTGAAGGGCAGGAAACTAGAGCTACATCTAGTCATGGGAATCATATAGAAGAAAACTGATGAGGCCTTGAAATGCCTCCATCATAGCATGTTTTGAACAACAAAAACTTTCTTAAAACTCTATGATTTACTTTATATACTAGTTAAATTGATCTAATATGTTGTGTATTAATTTTTTACATGATTGATGTGTTTGGAATATTATATGCTGATTTTTATAGTTTTTGTGTAGTTTTATGTCACTTTGTCATGACCTGTTACATAAGGGATATGCTTAGGATGATAGAAACACTTTACTATTCTTATTTTGATGTTTCTCAAGCATTAATTTCTTTGAATTTAGAAAATAGTGCAAATAACTATTACTATGCAACAAAAACTAGTTTTCCTATGTAAATTCTAGCCAACTACCAATGAATGGCAAGGCATGGAATTCACACATGAAGAGGAATGAAGGCTATTGCAATCTGATCCTAAGGACTAATCCACCTGAGAAATGCATCTAAAATCAATTTAAGAGTACATAGTTGGTCATTTCGAAGATCTTCGGATTGAGAAATACAGTCTCTTCGGATTGAGCGAATATCTTCGGATTGAGCCACTTAGCTCCGAATTGAGAACAGAAAGCACTTTTTGACCTGTTGACTAATTTTTGATAGTGGAAAAATGGAAATAAGGCTGAGGAGGTTAAATTAAAATATATCCCATATAAATTTTTCGTCCTTGCCGTCCAAAGCCATAATTTATGGAAAAGATCCTCTTCTAGGATAAACCCAGGGAATATTGCAAAATAACATGAATTGATTTACAAAGTATATTTTTGTTGTAATTTGATTTTAGGAATCTATAAAAGATAGCTCCCATCCATGTTGAGCTAAGAAGAATAATAATAACAGTAGAAATGGTAGTAGAGAAAATATAGATAGAGAATAAGTGAGAAAACTGAAACTGTTATAGTTCTATAATAGGTTTTAGTAGCAGATTTGTAATCATGTTTTAAATCAATAAAGTACAAGTTTTTATATTCATTTTGTTATGTTTTAGGGTGAGTAATATTTATAGAGAGATGAACTCATACCTTCTTCTATAAAAATATGCTAGCCACTTCCAGACCTAGGAGGAGGACTAATAGACAGGTTTTGTTCTAATTTTTCTACGGCAGAATAAGTTGTGAAACTTGTCAATTTCATTCTTTTGTAGTAGTTAACATCCATTTTAGTCTTAATAATTTATTTTCTATTCAAGATACTTTTGTGATGTGATTATAAGTAGATCTTATTAGTCTTTTTGCTATCCAACAACTTTCCAATTTACTATAATTTCCATTTCCAATAATTTACAGTTTTTTGTAATTTTTTTACATTATTATTTTTGTTGTCAATCCCTGCACATAATATTGAAAACCTTCTGTTATAGAGTATTTACAGGACTTAATTTTAGTTTTCATTATTACAAGATTAAATGGACTTTCATTTTGCAACTGTAATTAAGTTTCCAATTTTGCAACTGTAACTAGGGTTTTAATTCTACAATTTAATCAGATTTCATTCTTGCAACTATAACTAAGGTTTCATTTCTATAATCAACAATTATTCTTCATTCTTGTAATTATATTAAAGTTAAATTTATGTAATTTAGAGGTATAAGAGACCTAAAAACCCCCACATAATCAGTTCCACCAATAATACTTGCTACTCCCAATTGACCTTAAATTATAGCCATGTTCACTCCTTTTGTAGATAGCCTTGTACACTACCCTGGATTGATAAATTCATTGAGAATTAATGATGTGCTTAATGACATCCCATAATTTTGGTGTTGTTTCTAGGGAGAGTGTTGTTAGAAGGTGTCAATAGTTCAATAGCTATTAATTATACTGAGTTATGAAAATTTAGGGTAAATTTTGAATATAATAGTTGGTTAAGTAACAATTATTGACTTATAATTTATGTCATTAAGGAGTAGGCATGAATTAGTAGGCCTAGGGAAGGTAAAATTATCCAAATATATCCTTGGGTTATTCTATTAAGAAGATCTTCATGCCTAAGGGGTGAATCACCTATGTTTGAACTACCAGAAAAACTAAAACAAAAACCACCAGCTTCATCATCATCAGAATCTCCTGAGCAAGAAAAATTACCAGACTCATTATCAATAGAAGGTTTTGGACCTCTTGAGAAAGAAATTTGGATAGGTTTAACTATTTCTAAAGAACAATAAATTATGGAAAAAAGAGGTCATCCAGATGGGGATGACCAGCATGGTCATGTCCATAATTATCAAGATGATCAAGATGTGCTCCAACCTCCTAGAACATTTGAATATCCTATTCTTCTAAATCCCACACAAAACTCTCCCATGAAAACAATCTCACCTTCAGTGCTTCCAACCTTCTAGGGTGTTGCATCTGAAGATCCTGATTAGTTCCTATTTGAGTTCAAAGTAGTGTGTCAAACCTATGACTATATAAATGATAATAAAAAACTCAAGGTTTTTCCTTCAACACTTAAGGACTCAGCATTAAGCTGGTTCATGAGCTTACAGTGAGATTCCATCCAAACCTAGCATCAAATGGAGACTGTGTTTTTAGACAAGTATCAAGAGTATTATCAAGTAAGGAATAGGAAAGATGAGTTGTTCAGAATTAAACAAGAAGATGATGAAACATTAGAAGATTACCTTGATAGATTTGTGTTTATTCAAAGAAGGTGTGGACTAGGAGAACCAAAATTGTGCGAAACCATTTTTCTAAGAGGATTACAAGATGAATCCAAAGACGTATTAGATTTGATGGTAAATGGGGATGTAAGTACTCGTAATATGGATGAAATTGTGGATCTTTGCAGAAATTACTCTCGCACTAGGCAAAAAAGAAAGAAAAATAGTACAAATGGCACTGATGTGAAGGACCTAATAGAGGAACTTGCAAATTTTAAGACTGATATCCTGGTACAATTAAACACAGCTCTAGGAGAAATGTCTGCTAAAGCAAAAACCACAGAACCTTTAGCAATTTATTACCCAACATGCAGGAATAAACATGCCTTACAGGAATATCCTCTAAACAAAACATCCATTTTAGCCATTTGTAGTATTTTCTCAAAAGGACATTTGACTAACAAATGTCATCTTCTACCACAACTAAAAACTGTCCTAGAAACTCAAATAGAAGAACTCAATTATGTGGGACCAAGACAAGGGGGAAACTTTCAACAGTATCAAAATACCCCTCATTTTCCTACAAATTGGGGAAACAACCATGGAAACATGTCTTGGGGACAGTCAGAACCACCCCAACATCCTTGGAATTATTCTCAATGGAAAAATTCTCAAGAATGGCCATAGACAGGTTGGAATAATCCATCTTGGAATCAAAACTAGAATAACCCATCATGGAATCAAAATAACCCACCATGGACTCAGAATCAAAGTAATCCATCTTGGATGTAAAATCAATAGCAGTGGGGTCAACAATACCAGTCCTATCCAAGGTAGCAAAGAAATTAAAATTTTCAAGGAAAACCAAATCAACAAATGCAACAGGTGAAACAACCTCAATTACTAGCTCAACCTGTAATAAATCCAAATAACATAAGGTAGGTAGCTCCTGCCTATATGGTTGATTCTGAAGGAAATTTAGATATGCAAATTTTGGATTGTAGCAACATACAACTACGTTCAGGGAAAGTTTTACCTGAACCTGTTATAATTGAAGTGAAAGAAGATGAAATTCAAGAACCTATTGAACCAAGAAAAGTCAAACCAACAACAAAAAAAGAAGAAAAAATAGAACCACAGGCAGAATAGTTACCTTCATCAGGGATAATTCCATACCCTGAGAGACTTAACACTACAACAAAAAATTCTGAATCAAAGTTAGTGAAAGAACTCAGAAAATTAACCATATCACTACCCTTATTGCAAGCCATTAAGGATATACCTGTGATTAAAATAACTGTCCAAGATTTGTGCAACAGAAGAGTAGGAAGAAAAAAGAAAGCATTTCCTAAAATTGTTCATGTTGAAGGAAAGATAGTTGATCTCTTGTCAGGAAAACTAGTACCTCCAAAGTATAGTGACCCAAGAAGTCTAGTTATCACAGTGATCATAAGCTCAGTACCAATATCAAACGTCTTAGTTGATCTAGGAGCTACAATAAATATCATGACCAAGGATACAATGGAACAATTACAGCTCAAACATCTCAGCCCCACATTCATAGTTTTAGAAATGGCTAATAGGTTAGTTGCAAAACCTGAAGGTATCATTGAAGATGTCCCTATAGAAGTTTCTTCTTGGGAATACCCTACAGATTTTTTGGTTTTATAGCCAAGAAACTCAGCACATGGCTATCCCATTATCCTAGGAAGACCTTGGCTTGCAATTGCAACAACCTTTATAGACTACAGATCTAGAAAAATGACAATTTCAAATGGTATTGACCTAAAACAGATTTCTCTATATCCTCCTGCAAGACCTTTAAGCAATTTCACAGGTCAGTTATGGTTTCCTGACTCAGCTGAAGAACCAGAAGAGGTTATTTCCACACTAGCCACCTTGGTAGTAAGGGAACACACATAAGACCTCCATGACATAGAAATTTTAGAAAATGAAATAGTCCTAATGAATGTTCTGCATGAACAAGGGTTAGAAGAGGAAGCAACCAATATCAATCAATTGCTAGTGAGAGAAGAAGGTCAAATTTCTAAAGAAAGGCCATCTATACCATCACAGGAAACATCTGTTTCACTACCACATGGGTGGCACCATCACTTGATCTTCCCTTCTCATTGTTCCATATAGGATATGCTTCCATCATAAATCAATGAGACAGAAACTTCTTATGTCCTCCCATCTCATCATTGTCCTCTTAATTCCCTAGTCAACAATTGTGAAGAAGTAAATTTAGTCCTTCCAAATACAAAACAAATAGAAGTCCAGCCAGGAAAATTTTTGAACATAAATAGCCAGCTTACTAGGGAAGAGGAAGAAAAATTGACAGTTGTTTTGTGAAGCATATCCATGCTTTTGCTTGGGATTACAAAGATATGTCAGGGATTCACCCTGATGTATGTACTCATAGAATTTATATTGAAGATGTCAAGCCTATAAGACAGCCTCAGAGAAGACTGAATCCTGCCTTGAGGGATATTGTGAAAGAAGAAATTGAAAAACTTCTGGAAGTAGGATTCATTTACCCAATTTTTGATAGCCGGTGGGTCTCTCCATTGGTTATAGTGCCTAAGAAAAATGGAAAAATGAGAGTATGTATAGACTATAGAGAACTAAACAAAGTGACATACAAAGATCATTTTCCATTGCCATTCATAGATCAGGTGTTAGATACTCTTGTTGGAAAGAAATATTTTTGTTTTCTTGATGGATTTAGTGGATATAATCAAATTCAGGTTGCACTTGAAGATCAAGAGAAAACAACCTTTACCTATCCATGGGGAACATTTGCCTATAGGGTCTTACCTTTTGGTTTGTGTAATGCCCCAACAACATTTCAGCGAGCAGTGTTAGCCATATTTTTTGATCTGACTACCAACAATGTTGAAATATACATGGATGATTTCACAGTCTATGGATAGACTTTTGACTTTACATTGGAACACCTTGATAAAGTTTTAACTCGTTGTGAAACCTACCAGTTATCCTTAAATCCAGACAAATGTTTTATGATGATGGAGGAAGGAATAGTTCTTGGTCATCACATCTCTCCTCAAGGGATCCAGGTTGATCCAAATAAGGTGGAAATTATCAAGAACCTTCTCCCTCCTAAAACTCAGACTGATGTCAGAAGCTTCCTAGGACACATTGGTTTTTACCGCAGGTTTATTCCTAGCTTTAGCATAATAGGCCATCCCATGTTTGCCCTATTGACTAAATATTCTGAATTCTCCTGGACTACAAAGTGTCAGGAATCATTTGAAGCTCTGAAAGAAAAATTAGTAACTCCACTTGTGTTAAGAGGACCTAACTAGACATTACCATTCCACATACAGACTGATGCTTCCAATACTGCAATTGGAGCAGCATTGGGACAAATCGACAATGGTGAACACTATGCTATCTACTACATTAGCAAGAACTTGACAGGAGCTAAAAAAATTATACCACAACTGAGAAAGAATTCTTGGCAGTAATCTATGCCATCAATAAATTCAGGCATTACATCATAGGTTATCAAATATTCATTCACACGAATCACACAACCATTAAATATTTGATGAATAAGCCTATGGTGAGTGCAAGGATTATCCGTTGGTTACTATTGCTGTAGGAATTTGATATCACAATAATCAATAAACCAGGAAAAGCTAATGTTGTAGCAGATTTTTTGTCCAGGTTGCAGAACACAGAGGAAGGGGAATTAGTGGAGGACACTTTTCCTGATGAAAAATTATTTGCTATATCTCTCCAATCACCTTGGTTTGCAGATATAGCCAACTATTTGGTCACAGGGAAAGTTCCCCCACATTTTACTTCCAAACAAAGAAAACAATTGATCAAATAGAGCTCTTCTTTTGAATGGATTCAAGGTATGCTTTTCAAGAGTAGTCTTGACCATGTGTTACGTAGGTGCATCCAAAAGGATGAGGTATATGATATCCTTAGGGCTTGTCATGATGAACCCTCCGGTGGACACTATTCTATAAAAAGCACAATTAGGAAAATTTTAGGAACAGGATATTATTGGCCATCTCTTCACAAGGATGTGAAAAAGTACATCAGGCATTGTGATGCATGCCAAAGAATGGGGAAACCCACTCACACAAATGAAATGCCACTACAGCCTCAAGTGGTTTTAGAACCATTTGAGAGGTGGGGGATTGATTTTGTGGGACCTATTGATCCACCTTCTCAAGGAAAGGTGCATATTATGGTATGCACTGATTACCTAACAAAGTGGGTAGAGGTGCATGCTTTCAAACATGCTCGTGAAGAGAAGGTCATTGATTTCTTGTATAACCAAATTTTTTAGAGATTTGGAGCTCCACGGTCTATCACCACAGACCAAGGACCCCAATTTGCATCTAAAGTTATTGAGGCTTTTATAGAGTTGTATGAAATCAAACATAGGAAATCATCACCTTACCACCCACAAGCAAATGGCCAAGTTGAGGTAACAAATAGAGAATTGGAATGGATCTTGACGAAAATAGTAGTTGTTCATAGGAGAAACTGGCTAGATAAATTACCTGAAGTAGTTTGGGCTTACAATACTACTTGGAAATCCACTACTGGATTCACACCTTATGAACTGGTTTTTGGTAAAAAGCCCCTCCTACCTATTGAATTTGAGCTACTAACATTACGCACAACATTGGAAATTGGAATTGAATTGTCACAGGCATAGGCGGACAGGATTCTACAGCTGAATGCATTGGATGAACTTCGGTTGGATGCTCTACACCAAACTGAAGTAATTCAGGAGCAGAGGAAGTTGTGGCATGATGGCCACCTACAACAGAGAAAATTTTAGCAAGGATATTGGGCTTTGTTGTTTGATTCTCACTATGTGGACTTCCCTAGAAAACTAAGGACTAGATGGCTTGGACCATACCATATTGAAGAAGTATTTGACAATAGAGCAGCTCGCCTCTCTCCCATTGATGATTCATGGAGAAAGTTGGTAGTGAATGGACATCGTCTTTGAGTGTACCATACACCTCTGACTAAGGAGGAGTTCTTGCAACAACTTGATAGCTTGGATGCACAACAGGTAGAAGATATTCCCTCTTCCACCACAATTGCCACAGATTGAGCATAATCATGGATTTCAAGAAAATAGAAAAATAAAAAAAAAATCAAAAAAATCAGAAAACAAAAAGATGAATAAATTTTGGTTGTGAATTCCTTCATGGGCATAATCAAAAAAAAAAAAGAGAAAAATGAATAACTCAGTAGTGAAAACCTTTTTCTAAGGCACTACTGAGTTGGTATGCATGAAAACCAGTTTTTTGGCATGCATAACCTTGAAAACTTTTGAGTCACCATTGTACAAATTCACCAACTACATTTGTTTTTGAAGTATTGTAGTAAGCCTCAGTAGAGCATCAACAAAAGCAATCATCTTTCAAAAACTTGCATTAACTTGTTTTAACCAGGTATATGTTTCTTGCACTTTTCTCATTGTAAATATTTGATATATAGTATATGACAATTAACCATTAGTATAAAAGTGTTCATAAGAGTTGGCATAAGCAAAACATGTTTTAAAAGAAGAATGTTGGTTTCTATTGTATCTTCGGAATGACTGCTACATTGTATCTTCAGAATGACTATTGCATTGTATCTTCAAAATGATTGTTGCATTGTATCTTCGAAATGACAAGTCCAGCCTTGTCTTTGGATTGAAAATTGTCTTCGAAATGACAAGTCCAGCCTTGTCTTCGGATTGAAAACTGTCTTCGAAATGACAAGTCTTGCTTTGTCTTCGGAGTGAACCTTTATCTTTGGAATGAAATTTAATCTTCGAAATGAGCACTTAATGTTATGTTTCCATGTGGCATCCAAGGAGGGAGAAAAGACACGATCAACAAAATTTTTGACTCCATGTGATCATTGACACATGTCAGCTGGTTCACGGTGAGATTTGTCTCATCTCGAGGAAGTATGAAATCATGGGGAAAATAACTAATAATGTGCCACCACCGTTCATTGCTGATAACCATGCATGTGGGAAAATCACATGCATAGATCGGATGAGCTAAGGAGATTTTATGGCAAGGACGTATGTCCAATGATTGATGGACAGGTGTCCAAGTCAGAAATAAGGAAGCATGCCACTCTTCATTTCAAAGAAGTAATCACTGATGCAACATGATTACAAGAATTTATTTTTGAAGAAGAACAGAACATTGCAAATCCAAAGAGAAAACCCTGTAATTCTGTAGAAACCAGAAACCAGTGACCTAGCGGATGGCTGTAGCAGTAGAGGTGAGCAGTATTTTCAGCACAGCAAGAACAAAAAAATGGGATGAAAGATAAAAATGGAACCAGCAGATACTACCATCCTTCGAGAGATTCCAGAAGTGTTGCAAATTTTTGAAGATGGAGGGTTTATGCCATTTTTAGACAAATTCGATGGAAGCTCTGAAGATTTGGCTATCGAATTTGCCCGCACATTCAGAAACAATAGGGTGCACATCAACGACATGAGAATTGAGGTAACCCCTGAAGTTCTTAGTCAAATTACTGAACTTCCATTAGAGGGTCTTCAAATTTCTAGAACTAGCAAGAATACACTAGCAAACATAGTTAGTCAATTTCTGGAAGAAGATGATAAAGAACCAGAATACTTGATAAATAACATGTGTAAGGGTGTAAAGAGGACCAGCTTGCAAAAACCTTGGGATGAAGTAGCCACATGGGTAATCAAGTTTTTAACCTATGAAGGGTAGTATGTAGTTTTATCAGGGCATCATTTTAAAATTTTGAACCACCTTAGACATGGTAGGCAACAGCCTGAGGTTAGGGTAAATCTTCCCCTATATCTGCACCAGGAGCTACAAAACATGGCAAAATGCTATCAGGAGGGAAAAGGGAGCCCTCACCACCATGGTCTTATCAAATTGGTCTACAAGCATCATTTCAGAGGAAACCTAAGAAGCTTTGATAGGTTTTACTCTGCTCTGACTGATGTAGTCTTCAAAAAAGAGGATGAGGAGGAAGAAGACACAGATGCTACTATAGAGGAGGAAATAGATGCTACTATAGAGGAGGAAATAGATGTTGCTATAGATATTGCTACAAAAGCAACAAAGTACCTTTCCCTAGAACCTTCAACCTCACAAACTAAGAGAGGGTCTAGAACTGGCAATAGAAAAGGAAAATAGAAGAGGGTCCATTTTTCTGAGAATATTGTTGATCTGACAGAACAAGGGAGTGAAGTTCCCAGCAAAACTAGAGAAGAGACAGAAGTGGAAGCAGAGGAAATTCCACCAGAACCTGATACAATTCCTACAGCCCCTATTGACACAAGAAAATAGAGTAAGAAGAGAAAGTATACACCAGGAACCAGGAGGTCTACAAGACTCCACCTGAAAGAAATAGAAAAATAGATGATTGAAGAGGAAAACAACCAAGGTAGTCCTGATGTCACAGAAATACAACCAACCACTGTAAATACCACCTTGGAGGATTTTTTAGAATTTCCTGAATAGTTGGTTGAGGAAGAGTCTGGACAAGACAATTTTGAAATTGATGCAAACTTGGATGCAATCATAGATAACCTTATGGAACCTTCTGAACAGGACCGAACAGTTGAAATAGAAAGTGAGATAATGGTTGAGCAACAAACTGTAGATAATTTGTCTGCATCAGATTCTGAATCAGAAGAAGAGGAGGTGGACATTGCAGAACAGTTGAGAGCAGCCAAGAGTGTGATTAAAACACAAACCAGATGGGTTGAGGAGAAGGAAAATATCATTGAAAAACATGAAAAAAGAATTGCAGAGTTGTAGCAGGAAGTGGAGGAACTAAAGAGCAAACTGTTACAATTTGAAAAATAGTCAACTACAGCAGATAATGAGGAAGAGTTGGCTCAATTACTGCTTGGATTATCTAGGGCAGATAATTCTTCCCCCTTGATAGAGGCATCTTTGGATGAAAACACAAGAGCTCATTCTAAAGTAGTGCCCTTCCATTCCGAAGCAACACCTTCTCAATCCGGAGATGCTCCAGAATCGATCAGGAGCCCAAAAAAGAATATCTATGGAGAGTCACAATAGTTATGTCTGCAAGAAACACCAGCACAGGAGCATTTTGAACAACAAAATGTAAATAATCAAGTAAGTGCTCCTCTGAATAATATTTTTGTAGAAGTAGGGATACAAGTAGAATTGTTGTCAGATGTCCAACCAGTGGAAGTAGCAGAAAAAGGGATACAAGTAGAATTGCTATCAGATGTCCAACCAGTAGAAGTGGTAGAAAAAGGGGTACAAGTGGAACTGTTGCCTAAGTTTCAACCTATAATTAGACCACCCAATACTGTATCCCTGGAGCAGTATAATACAGACATTGCTAACTAGATGATCAAATATGAAAAGCTTGCCACACAGGTTGAGAAATTGAAACTGGTAGGAAAACAGCTGGAGACAAAGGACACAAAAATCAGTGCATTGAATGAAAAAGTAACTGACCTGTGTCAAATTGCTAAATTTTTGGTTCAATTCAGAAGACCTGCTAGGTTTTATAGTCTCATTCTGAAGGAGAGATATCTGAGATGGCAGGTTATGAGAATTAGCTCAGGTCTCCCCTATAAACTGGAAAAAGTTGAAGAGTTTTTGGAAGCTTACTTCAACAGTCCTACAGAGCAGAAAAACTTGCTATGTGAGTTATTTCTGCACAACTTTTTCATTCCAGAGGATGTAGATTTCCACCCCCAGATTTGCATAGGAGATGTGCAATTGAGAGCTTTTATGTCTACCTTACAAAATCAGTTTTACTGGGACCAAGAAAAAAGGTAAAATAAGGAAATTGAATTAAGAGCTGAATTGTTAGTCAGAGCAATTCAGCCAAATCATCTGATTATCACCAGACAACATTTTCTCATGATGAACAGGGATGATATCAAAAGGATGTATTTGAGAAATTTGAGGGACTGTGTAACTAAATTCCAAAATTTTTGTAATGACAATTTTGTTCCAGCATTATCACATTGCAAAAATAGATGGGCAGAACTTTCCATGTCTTTATAGAAAAGGGAGCCTATCTCCCCCATTAATCTAGAATGGTCCAGAAGAAGAGCAGAAGGGGTGATACAACTTATTGAAATTATGCAACATAATTGGGTAGGTCTCATATTTAGGCCTCCAACCATCATTACTCTAGTTCCCTACTATTTTGAAGAGGATCCTCAACCAGATGAGCAGTTTGAAGATTGGCTCAGAAACCTTCAGGAGAACAGAGGATACTATATAGGCAAAAAGTTGTTCTACAGATCATGGAACTTGAATATGGATATCTGTGATTCTATAGCCCAACAGAATGCATGAGGACATGCATTAATATAAGTTGGGGGGAAAATGATGAGGCCTAGAAATGCCTCCATCATAGCATGTTTTGAACAACTAAAACTTGCCTAAAACTCTATGATTTACTTTATATACTAGTTAAGTTGATCTAATATGTTGTGTATTAATTGTTTGCATGATTGATGTGTTTGGAATATTATATGCTGATTTTTACAGTTTTTGTGTAGTTTTATGTCACTTTGCCATGACCTGTTACATAAGGGATATGCTTAGGCTGATAGCAACACTTTACTATTCTTATTTTGATGTTTCTCAAGCATTAATTTCTTTGAATTTAGTAAATAGTGCAAAGAACTGTTACTATGCAGCAGAAACTGGTTTTCCTGTGTAAATTCCAGCCAACTACCAATGAATGGCAAGGCATGGAATTCACACATGAAGAGGAATGAAGGCTATTGCAATCTGATCCTGAGGACTAATCCACCTGAGAAATGCAGCTAAAATCAATTGAAGAGTACATAGTTGGTCATTTTGAAGATCTTCGGATTGAGAAATACAGTCTCTTTGGATTGAGCGAATATCTTCGGATTGAGCCACTTAGCTCCTGATTGAGAACAAAAAGCACTTTTTGACCTGTTGACTGATTTTTGATGGTGGAAAAATGGAAATAAGGCTGAGGAGGTTAAAGGAAAATATCTCCCATATAACTTTGTCATCCTTGCCATCCAAAGCCACAATTTATGGAAAAGATCCTCTTCTAGGATAAACCCAGGGAATACTGTAGAATAATAGGAATTGATTTGCAGAGTATATTTTCTGTTGTAATTAGATTTTAGGCATCTATAAAAGATAGCTCCCATCTAGGTTGAGCTAATAATAAGAATAATAATAATAGTATAAATAGTAGTAGAGAAAATATAGATAGAGAATAAGTGAGAAAACTGAGACTATTACAGTTTTGTAACAGGTTTTAGCAGTAGATTTGTAATCATGTTCTGAATCAATAAAGTACAAGTTTTTCTATTCATTCTATTATGTTTGAGTGTGAGTAATATTTAGAGAGAGAGGAACTCATACCTTCTTCTAGAAAAGGAGGCTGGCCACTTCCAGACCTAGGAGGAGGACTAAAAGACAGGTTTTGTTCTGATTTTGCTATAGCAGAATAAGCTGTGAAACTTGTCAATTTCATTCTTTTGTAGTAGTTAACATCCATTTCAGTCCTAATAATTTATTTTCTATTCAAGATACTTTTGTGATGTGATTAGCAGTAGATATGATTAGTCTTTTTGCTTTCCAACAACTTTCCAATTTACTGCAATTTCCATTTCCAGCAATTTACAGTTTTCTGCAATTTTCTTGCATTATTGTTTTTGTTGTCAACCCCTGCATAGAAGATTGACAACCTTCTATTATAGAGTATTGACAGGACTTAATTTTAGTTTTCATTATTGCAAGAGTAAATAGACTTTCATTTTGCAATTGTAATTAGGTTTCCAATTCTGCAACTGTAACTAGGGTTTTAATTCTGTAATTTAATCAGATTTCATTCTTGCAATTGTAACTAAGGTTTCATTTCTGTAATCAACAATTAGTCTTCATTCTTGAAATTATATTAAAGTTCAATTTATGCAATTTAGAGGTATAAGAGACCTAAAAACCCCCACACAATCAGTTCCACCAATAAGACTTGTTGCTCCCAATTGACCTTAAATTATAGCCCTGTTCACTCCTTTTGTAGATAGCCTTGTACACTACCCTGGATTGACAAATTCATTGAGAATTAATGATGTGCTTAATGATAGCCCATAAAAAACCTTCACATAAAAGGAAATATTCTTGTAGACTATGACCTCACAGGAGGAAATGGCACCCCATGGGACCAACCATGGAAAACAAGACAGCTAGATAGGTTGGATCGATTTCCTACTCAACCAATCCAAAGAACTATAGCTGCTGAGAACTCTGCATCTAGAAGCTCATGAACAGTGACTTATAAACATACCTCCAAGTATAGGGGTACCTCAAAGTGGCCCCGTAGAAGATGCATGGAGTCTAATCATAGGTATATTCAAAAGTACACTGAACAAGTCACATTAACTAGCAAGAGTACATATACAATAGAAATCCCCTCGAGGAATCTGCAAATCATGACAACAAGAACAGAGTTAGATAAACATGAGTCTTCCATGACAGTGCAAACTAACCAAATGAGGCCGTTAGAAAATTCATTACGCAAAGATTGAGAGTTAGTGGAAGCTCTCAAATAAGAGAAATATAGAGAAAGACTCTTGCACCAACATGAGCAACGTTTAATAGAGCAATCTGAGAAGTTAGCTCTTAACAATTTACAGATAAATGGTGGTGACCACCAAATAACAAGACACGCTAATTCACCTAAGGAAAGGTGCACTAGACAAGATAGCCCACAACAAAACCCCCCACCAAATCATGACCAAAATCCAACTAATGGGGGAGGGCAAACATAACAAACCAAGATCACAATCCTGAGTACCCTCGTAGGAGGGAGGAAAATGAAACAAATCAAATGGATAGATAGTTACCTCCATTGCCAATGCGAATAGTCTTCCATGAGGAGGAAATATGTGCATCAAAGGCATTTCAAGAGCTTGCTAAAAAGATGAAAACCTTTGAGAAACAAGAGGCAGTTGGGAACTCACAAATATTGAGCAAGATACACAATCAACTATTGTGCCCATCAATTCCTAGCCCTCCATATCCTAAGCACTTTGAGATGCCTAGGTTAGAGAATTTTAAAGGTGAATAGGATGCACAAGAGCATGTCACCAATTTTATCAATGCTTGTTTTCATATTGAATACAATTATGCTCTCATGCTAAGAACATTCATAATGACATTTTTAGGTGTTGTCACTCAATGGTTCAACCTACTACCTAAGCATAGCATAACCAACTTTGAACAACTATTAAATGCATTATTGAAGCATTTCTCCTTTGGTGTTAAGAATAAGGTGAACCTTTCAGACCTGGTGAACTTGAAACAGTATGATGATGATCCAGTAATGGATTATGGGAATAGATGAATAAAAATCATGGAATAATTATAATTCTCTATTCCCATAGAAGAGATCATTCATATGTTTACCAAAAAATGTTCTAAACATATCTCCCTCTTGCTACAACTCCAACAGTATCCTTCATTTGAGGAAGCTTTGGCACAGGCCAAGCTCATCAAAGAGATAAAATTAGATGAGGGAACCATTAAGTTGTGAAACAAAAAGGAGTGGAACAAGAATGGTAATAATGACAAGTACAAGTAGAAGCAGGGCAACCCTACTCTAGTCAATCAAGTCGTATTGGCTACACCCAAGGATGGGGGTGCATAGCAACCACAGAACTATCAAGCACACCCCTCGCCATCCAACTATGACCAAAAGAACAATCAAGGAAGAAACTAAGAACATAAGCTGCCTCGTTATTTCATGCCTCTGACATAATCAATGAAATCAATATTTAATCAGTTGAGTGAGGAAGAGGATCAGATTTCCTGATATACCTCTTGTATATCCCAACCATCCTAAGCCAAAAGGATATAGGGAAGATCAATTTTATCCTTATCAGAGGATAGCAGGGTATGATATTGAGGCTTGCATCGGGTTTAAGCATCAAGTGCAAAACATGATTGAGGCGAGAGATCTCAAAGTTGACAACCCACTAGCTCTCAATAACAAAGACATGGGAATATACAGAAACCCATTGCCTAATCATGAGGTACCTCAAGAGCAAGGGGCCAAATTTAATCAGGTTTGAGCTGACATACTTACCCACAGATGCGTTGGGATGGTTGAGATCATTAACATAGCAATAAGGACTAGGCGGTATGGTCAACCACAACCGCTTACATCTCCCATGAACATCCCAGCCACTCCTAGGCAAAGGCAAGACAACCTTCTAGGTCCACCAATGAGACCTATGGTAACTATTCGGAGTAGATTGGAGTAAAATCTACAAATGACTCTAGCTAAGTTATCCATATATGAGCTCATACAATAGTTCCCAAAGCATAGGGATACTCTAATGGATATTTTAAGAACAATTGAGCTTCAACCGCAAGATGCAAATGCATTCACTCACTTTGTGGGACAAGTGCAAGAATGACAGGAACTTGTAATCCGATTCTATGATCATGAGATTAAGATAGTTTTTTTCTACCTTACCAGACCCTCTGCCAAAAATTATAGCAGCCATCAATAACTTACTTTTCAAGAGGGTTTTGGTCTATACAGGTTCATCGATAAACATCATCACAACAACTGCAATAGAGCACCTCAAGATACCCAAGATCAATATCGTTCCAAGAGCTTACACATTGAGAGCTTTTAATGATGCTTTATGCAATACGATGGGAATGATAGTCCTACTCATCAATTTGGGGCACAATACCATCATCATGATGTGTCATGTCTTGTAATGCACTATACAGTACAACATCCTCTTAGTGCACCCTTGGATAAGGGCCATGAAGTGTCTGCCTTCGATATTGCACCAGTGTGTCAAGTATGTGCATGAAAACAAAGTCTATGTGGTTCTGGTTGATGAAAAGCATTTTAAATACATCAATTAGGTGGATATTCTAGGATAATTTGTGATCCCTTATACTCACCTATACGTGGCACCTTCATCCTCAACCACACAAGTGGATAACAAAGACAAAGGGGTAAGAAAAGACCCATGCACATCAACACCTCCTAATGCACTCAAGGCAGTCAATGCTTCTAAAGTACCATCAATTTCAAAACCAAAATATAATTAGAAGCTAAATGCCCCCTTAGTTAAGGAATAAATGCCCAAAGAAGTTCCAACTGTAGCCATTGCTGAAATGCCAAGTCCTATTGAAGAGAAAGATTCTCAAGATCAAGATGAAGATAGTGATTATCACCCAACTTCACCAGTATCATCCGTGGGGTCATCCACATCATATGCATCAATACACTTTGCAAGTACAGTAATAGGGGAGTACCTTGTGTACATCATTGCCTTTATACCTATCATTGAGTCTACACAAGACATAAGGAGGTCTAAAGACTTGAGGCTGCTAGTAGGAATAGTGGTTCCACTTGGAATATCTCCCAACCAAACCAATTTTGTCTATGTCAGCCTAGAATGTGCTCATAAGTCTTCAGATATAGAAGAATATGGTGAAAAATTATTCATAGTCAATTTTCATTACCTCTCTAATCTCGCATTTGCTCAAAGATACTTGGAGCGTTGCCATTGGCATGGCTATGGCCTTGGCGTATATGATCAGGGGTGCAAGAAGCCTTGCGAGCCACTATATCAGCTTCCTTTCGACATATTTAGCTTAGGCTACTATAGCAAAGGTCGTGATGACTCGCTTGTAGCAACACTAGAAATATTAAGCATAGGGTTGGGAGAAGACATTGATTTCATTCCTTATCACCCCCTAAGAATAGCAAATTTGAGCAATAGACAAGTGGCCACGGTAAACATACCGCCTCTAAAAACTTATCATCCAAACACCTTAATTGATTCCACCCCAACAAGGTACAACTCATGGGATGAGGAGAATGGATATGAAGCAAGTGATGATAAGGCACAACTTGGCTTAGCCTATCAAGGGCCTCACTATTTACAAAGGTTCACATGGTCCATCCATGATGAGATTGAATATACATTAGATGAAAGTGATTATGAATCATAAGACTCAATAGAAAGAGCTTACTTAGTCCTAATCCATCAACCCCTGACTTTGGAGCAAGAGACAAATGCAAATGGATTCTTCATAAGTGATGAAGAATATGAATATGAAATGTAGATGGCTTACTTAGGGCCAAGACATAAGCCCCTTTTTTTAGGGCTGCATACCAATGCCAATGGTTTCTGTATAAGTTATGATGACTTTGAGGATGAGACTAAGATGGCTTATCTTGGACCTCACCACTTGTGGCAAGTCAACAAGATAGTAGAGAGAGAGGTGGCACTTCGTGCCATAGACCCTCAACTCTAATTTTTAGGGAGACCTGTTGACCTAGCTACCATTCATCGGATTGTCAACCCCCCTTTGCTACATTTAGAGAGTAGTTAGATCCCAATAATCCCATTATCCATCTTGCTCATGGGCTAGATCCAAAAATTCCCATTCCTCTAGAACCTCATTGTGAGTATGGAAGGGAAACCCATGAGATAAGATTTCACCCATGTGTTCCTAGAGATTTCATCCCATCCATCAACATGATCTCCATTAATTTGACCACTCCACTTCATAATGCAATAGATCCTATTAAATCATTGCATCTTGATGTACAGTCCATTGATTAGGATTGCACTAGTTCACCCATAGAGCGAGAAGACCTCTTACCCAATGAAGAGATGTTACAGTCATTCTATTTTGCATCAGGTTGTGTGTATTATGTCTTCCATGTTGGTTTGGAACCTGAGTAGTAGGTCCTGTGAATCCCATCGATGATATTCATTTAATACCCATGCCTCATCATCTAGATTATGAGTCACATATGGCTATAGAAGCAACTTTCGAGGTGGACATTAGTGATGATAATACCCAACCAAGGAAAGTCAAGTTTGGAGAAAGTCTATCTCCAGAGGAACAAGCCATATTGATTCCTCTCCTCAAGGAGAGGCCAAATATTTTTTCTTAGACTTACAAATACATGCTAGGGATAGATCCAAAGTTAGTCGTTCACAACCTTTCATTGGATCTCATGAAGAAGCCAGTCAAGCAAAAACTGAGGAAAATGCATCCAACTATCGCTTTGATGGTGAATAACAAATTACAAAAACTACTGGATGCAATATTCATAGTTCCTATAGACTACCCTGAGTGGGTATCAAACATGGTACCCATAGGTAAATCTGATGGAAGAGTCTGTATCTACATGAATTTTAGAGATTTGAATAGGGCAACACCAAAGGATTCATTCTTGTTGCCAAATATAGATGCTCTTGTAGATGCAATCGTAGGTCATGAAATGATCTTCCTAATGGATGGTTTTTCTAGATACAATAAAATCTAGATTAATCCCAAAGAGCAACATAAAACTACTTTCATCACTCCATGGGGAACATTTTGTTACAAAGTGATGTCATTTGGTCTCTAAAATGATGGTACCACATATCAGCGGGCCATGATATACATATTCCATGACTATATGCATAAGACCTTGGAATATTATATGGATGACTTAATAGCCAAGTCCCTATGGCAGCAAGAGCATGCCGAAGTCCTTAGACAAGTCTTCGATCGCCTCACAGAACACAATGTTTGATTAAGAAGTGCATATTTGGCATAACTTCTGGCAAGCTTTTAGGATTCATCGTATACAAAAGAGGCATCGAATTATATCCTACAAAGGTAAAGACTATACTAGAAATGGCCACCCCTACCAACATTAGGGAGTTGAAGAGCCTACAAGGCAAGATAGCATCCATCAAAAGATTCATCACGTAATTATCAAACAAATGCAAACCTATGAACAGGTTTCTATGCAAGGAAGTCCCCTTTAATTGGGATGAAGAATGCCATCAAGCCTTTGTAGAGATCAAAACTTATCTAGAAACGTCGCCAGTATTGGCTCCACCAAGACCAGACACACCATTTTTACTATATATCGGCTACTGATTTTGCATTGGGCACCATGTTAGCCCAAAAGAATGTACAAGACAAAGAGCAATCCGTATATTACATTAGTCGCACCTTGGTGAGCTATGAGCTAGGATATGCGTATGTCAAAAAATTGTGTTTAGTAATGGTCTTTGCAACTTGAAAGTTGTGACACTACATGTTGATCCATACAACCTACATCATATCAAAACAAAATCCTTTGCAGTATATGATGAGCAAGATATATCACAATATATGTACCGTAAAGTGGATCATGTTATTGATACAATTCGATCTAGATTTCATAAGCCAAAATTCCATCAAGGGACAAGTCATAGTAGATCAATTAGCAAAGGCGCCTCTTAAGGATAACAAACCTCTCACCATAGAATTACCTGATGATGTAGTATTGCTTTATCAGATCCGCCAGAACTCGAAGAACCTAAGAAATAAAGAGACATGTCATTATTCTTCGATGGTTCAAAGTGTGAACAAGGAGGTGGAGCAAGGGTTGTCTTTATCACACCGTAAGGTGCTCCATTGCCCCTATCATTCAAAATAGACTTCCCATGCACAAACAACAATACAAAATATGAAGCATTGATCCTGGAACTCCAAACAACCATATCAATGTGTATTAAAATATTGAATATCTTTGGTGACTCCTTGATCATAGTAAATCAGGTCAAAGGACTCTTCCAATGCAGGTGCCCACTCCTGGAGACTTACAAGGAACTTGTTGACAATTACCTAGCCCAGCTAGAATGGTAGGACATCGAGGAAATCCCTTGTACGTCGAATAGATTTGCAGACACTATGGCCTCTTTGGTATCCTTAATCCCTCAGAATCCATCTGCTAATTTTACAACCGTCCATGTGAAAGTGCTTTTGCACTCAGCAATACATCATGAGGCTTTTGACAATAAAGAATCAGTCAACATGATCAACATCGAACCAAATAAAGATTGGTCCTTTGTAGCCAGAGGTTTCTTGCAAATAGTACCTTGGGGATCGTTGATCTCCCAGGGACCCATAAAGTGTGGTGCGACCATATACCATAGAGTTGTTCCTCAATTTATGTTTACTACCTCAAAAATGTAGGAAGAGCAAGTTGTCTATTCTATAGAAGTTATGGCCTATCAGGATTGGCTTTTTGTACTTCTTGAAGCTCAAAATAATACCTCAAGGTTTATCACATACTGAAAGGTGAACATTTAAACATAGAGCAACAAGATACATTTTTCTATGAGAAATCCTCTACAAACAAGGATACAATGGAGTATTGCTCCATTGTCTTGAGCCCTAGGAATCATCTTGGGCAATTTTGCAAGCTCATGATGGAACATGTGGAGGCCATTTTAGTGGCATGGCCATCTTTAAGCGTATCTTGAGAATGGGTTACTATTGAATCACAATGGAAAAGGACTACTATGAGTATGTCAATAAATGTAGTAAGTGCCAGCATCATGCAAACCTAACACACTTACCATCGCAAGCTTTGCATCCCATCCAGGCAACATGGCCATTCTCATAGTGGGGACTACTCTTGATTGGGAATACCTCACCTTCATCCTCAGGCCAACATACATTCATCATAATAGCCATAGAATACTTCACTAAGTGGGTAGAATCAATCCCCTTAACATCAACAACTAGACCAAGGATTGCGGATTTTATACTACATAATATCAAAAGTCATTTTGGGGTCCCTTCTAAGGTAATATCGGATAATGGGCCATCTTTTAAGAATAAAAATGTGCATGATTTAATGAATAAATACCATATTCAACACAATTTTTTAACGCCTTATTAACCCAAATAAAACGGGTAAGCAGAAGCCTCAAACAAAACAATAGTCTCCATTTTGAGGAAGACAGTGCAAGAAAATCACAAGGATTGGCACATGCAATTGTCTCTTGCACTATAGGCATACAGGACTAGTAAATGGATGCCCACTGGGGCAATACCATTTTCACTAGTATATGGCACTGAAGCCATCATGCCTCTAGAGTTGGAAATCCCGACTCTATGCATAGCATTAAAGGACTTCATAGATGATGAAGTTGCGCGGCAAGGCCGCCTTGATCAATTGATGCTTCTTGATGAACTTTGAGTCAATTCTTTAGAGCATCTTCGTGTTTACCAATATCACCTTGCGTGAGCTTACAATAGTAAAGTCTACCCAAGGGAATTCAAGGTTGGAGATCTAGTGCTCAAAGAAAACCGACAGAATTCAAATCTATTGCCGCATCTATGAGATAATTTCATGGCAAACTAGATAGGTCCATACATGATTTCACAAATATTTGGACCTGGAGCATATCGCCTTATATCATTAGATGGTATTGAAGATCCTTAACCTCTCAATATCATTCACTTAAAGGTATTTTACACATAAAACACAAAAACATTCAAATATGTCATAAAATTCAAAAACATTCAAATATGTCAAAATACAAACAAAACATAAAAACATAAAATTTCAAAAATACAATCAAAGGCTCCAAGGGTAATTCATACCGCTTGGTCAAAATCAAATCAAAGGCTCCAAGGGTAATTCATACCGCTTGGTCAAAATCAAATCAAAGGCTCCAAGGGTAATTCATACCGCTTGGTCAAAATCAAATCAAAGGCTCCAAGGGTAATTCATATTGCTTTGTCAAAATACAAATCAAAGGCTCCAAGGGTAATTCACACCGCTTGGTCAAAATCAATCAAAATACTCCAAGGGTAATTCAAACCGCTTGGTCAAATCCCAATACAATCAAAAATCTCCAAGGGTAATTCATGTCGCTTGGTCAAAAATCAATTCAATAAGCTCCAAGGGTAATTCATACCGCTTGGTCAAACATCAATAAAAAATGCTCCAAGTGTAATTCATACTGCTTGGTCAAATACCATCAAATCAAAAGCTCCAAGGTTAATTCCAAACTGCTTGGTCAAAATCAATAACAAAAGCCCCAAAGGCATCATAAGACCTTTGGTCAAATAAATCGAAAATACAAAAACAACGTAAAATCAAAAATACAAAATCAATTGCATCTCACATTTTTCATCAACATTATTGCATTGCATTTTCATATCCACTACAATTGTATATGTCATGAGAGCCTTAAATGTGATACTATAGTTTGTCGCATAAGTATTCATATCCATACTTCCATCCACATGTGGGTAAATGTGTTTTTCAACACAACCATTATTTGTTGTTATACATAATATACTAAGGCTTTTCGGTTAGTCAACCAAATCTAGTAATCTTATCAACTTTTGAGGAAAACAACTTTGATTTGTAGAAGGTAAGGCCTAGCTATGGTAAAGCCTTGGATATTCAAGATCCCATAACTAATTGAAACACTAAAATCCTAGCTGGTACAAGAAAAATATGAAAGTTGCAAAGTGGTCTAGGCTACCTTAAGCAAAAAGGATTATCCTTTCTTATCCCCCTATGCAACCGGTTTAAATATGCTAAGAATTGGCAAAAGGAAAATCTTTACCCTATCAAAATCCCTTGCTTAAATAAAAATAAGCAAAATCCCAAAGAAAAGTACATATTCAAAAAGCCAAGCATACTATCCAGATTTCAAAGCAAAAATCAGATACACAAATCATATATTCAATATACAAAAAAATCAAACTCAAGAAAAAAAATCAATAAAAAATAAACAGTGATTTTCATAACTAAGAATGAGCAAAATAAACAGTGAATATCATCACTACAAAAATCCCCGCTTAAAGAAAAAATCAATCAAAAATAAATAGTGATTTTCATCACTACATATGAGCAAAAATCCAAAAAGAAGCCAAAAAGATGAGAATAAAGCTTGAATCCCTGGAATTCTCAGCATTGTATAAAAGTGGAAGGAGAAATCCTTATGCATGACAATATGTCTATTGCAATTGCTTCATGCATTTGTGTAAACCAATTTTTAAATGTGTATGAGCTAGCTTAGGTAACCAAATATTGCCTAGTGGTATAGTCCAACTAAGTCCAACATAAGGATGATATGAACACTTGAGGATCCCTGATCTTAGCAATGGGCTAAAAGAATCCTTCCTGACATCAGAGGAAATGCTTGAGTTCTACCTCAAAATATAAATTCACATGCACACACAGATATCATGAAAAATTAGGTCCATGGTAAAAGCATTACTTTTCAAAAGTCTAAGTGGTAAGTAGACAGTTGTTGATAGGGGAATTAGAGTGTTTGAATCTCCGAAAAGCCCCAAAATGTTTTTACATAGCAGCAAATCATAACATCATTCACACCATCATATTATTTATAATATTCCATAAATTAGGGGGTATCAACATAGTAGGACAAATACCGCATATATATTAGAAATAGTATATAGACGGCCACTGACTGCTTTATATATTTTAATTTACAGAAACTTATTAAGAAAATATATTACACACCATTACATATCATATATAAATACTTAATCAATTCTTATGATAGGAGTTATTATTTAAACTCATGATTATTTCTTTACTTTCTGTGGTATCACCCATTAATATTGTCAACGTCATATGCATTCCGTATGTTTTAAGTGATTAGATCATACAGGTTCATTTATACAATTCCATCACATAAGTTAGATGCATCCACGAAAACAAGTCATTAATCATCCATAAACCACATCATAAAACATATAGGCAACATCCATTTGCATACAATCATAAATTCATCATTCATCATCAAAATACATCGCATCATATCATCAAATCATATAAACATCTACACATCCATCTAAGCATCTTCAAAATATCATTTATCATCTAACATATCCATCAAATCATCATAATATCATCATCGCATTATATCATAAAATAAAATAATAACAAAAACATGAGCAATAAACGATACACATAATGAGTAATAAAATGCAAATCTATCATAAAAATATGTGTGTCAAGTCCAATGGATATACAAAAATGCCCATAGGCTATAGTCATGTAGGTCAATCGACCTCAAAAATGGATCAAGAACCAAGTAGAGAATCAATCAAGTATCGATCCTGAGACCCCTCCACCATCTCCTCCAGTGCCACCTCCCCCTAAGGCAGTGTCATGAGTCGAGTAATGTGAGCCTCTAGGTCTCTTTGTCCAAGTTTGGATTTGTTGGCTAGGATGGGTGGAAGACTACCCCGAGGTAGAGCACCCATTAACCTATGAACAACCTGCACCTGTTGGATCCTTAAGGACAATACCATACCTCTTGAGCTGCATCTGAAGGAGGGTAACATGATCCACAAGTCCCTAGATCTTCTCCTCATGCTCATCCAATAAGGACTGAAGTTGTCCCACATCTACCCCTAAGCTTGCCATTGGAACCTCCTGTGGTGTAGAAGTAGGAGAAAAAAACTACATCCTAGCATCGCCACCCCCAATAGTAGCTTGTAGAGCCTATATCTGTGTTGTGAGCTACTCAATCGTAGCATCTCACTATTGTACCTAGATCTTAGTAGCCTGGAGCTCAGTCTCGACCTTGTGCAACTATGCTCTTATAGGAGAGTCTCTCTCCTTAGGATCTAACTCCTCCTCCTTAGGAACATCAGGATCCATTGCTACCACCTACTCTTTTGGTTGGCCCCATACTTTGATACTGGCTCAAACCTTGCATCCTATCAAATCTATGCCATCACCCCCACCATCATCCTCGCGCCCTAGACTACCGACACCATGCCATATCCAATTACCCCACCACTAATAGTAGGCCTCTGTAACTCCCCCAACCACTATAGGGTCTACGGCTGGGGTATCCTCCTCATTTACAAGCTCTATGACCTATCATGGAGGTATGTCCCTCTCTGTTGTGAGGAACCTATACAAGAATGGTACCAAGGGCATATCTTGTTGCAATCCATACTGACGAAGAACCCGAGAGTAGAAGAAATACTCCTGGATGGCAATCTTACGACCAATGAGCCATAGCTCACACCGTGTCTTGGCAGTAAAACTAGTTGGATCATCCCAAACTGGACACTCATAGTAAGGCCACCACATGACATCTTTGGCCAATAGTTTGGTAAAAGCATCCATGTAGTGGGACAACTCCCCTGCAAAAGTGTGGCTCTTACGATCCTCATGCTATCGAGCTCATCTGATAGCATAGCACTATGTACAAGCCTCAATAGATGTAATCTCAACTTGGAGCCCCTTAGGGCAATCTACCTTAATATGCTCCCATCCCCAACCCTGTAGGAACAAACTGCAAGCAATGTTGATGCATCCCCGTCAATGGATGTGGTACAACTCATTGTAGCACTGAGCCAATAGCAATCTACCCCATGCATAGATGATAGGCTCCTCTCTATACAATAGATCTTGTTCCAATGCTAGGAGGTTCCAAGGGAAACTCAAACCCAAGAAATCTGGGATAAGAACATTGTTGATCACCATTAGTAACACAACATGCCTCACTATGAAAACATGAGCATCATACCAATTCTTGATGGATACTCCCCCTGACCCTATCTCTTGGATGCCCTGTGCAGAGCATGTTCCAAACACCCAAGCATAGATGACCACCTGATTAGTAGTGGTCGATGAAACAATGGGCACCCCATCGAATGGGATCCAAAAAATCCTATAAACGGCCTCTGACGTGAGTCATATCGTCAAGTAGAAGGTGGAAGGTGTTGGTATGCGGGTCCCAACGATGGGCAAAGACCGTAAGATAATCCTGGTCATCAATAATTTGGGGTAACCTAATAACATACTATAGCCCATGGGCCTTAAACCACTCCTAGTCAGTGTCATCAAATCTAGGAAGTAAGTCAAGCAGGAGCTTTGGGTCCCGAGACTAAGTAGTGAGGATCTAAACAAAGCAGAAGAAAAACAAAACATAACTACAATGCATCTAAGGCATAATTCGCAATAAACATAAAAACGGTGCAAAAGAGTATGAGTTACTCTAAATCTAAGCAAGAGAAGAATAAATTTCACCTGATCAAGCAAAGTAAAAATTCAAAAAAAAAAACATAAAAATCAATACACAAAATGCAAAAACAAGGCTTAAGATTTACCCGATGTCACCTACAATGGCTGAAACCTAGCCGCTAGAGGCAGCAGTGGCCAAGGCCCAATAGTTAATTTTTTTACCATTGGGATTCAAGCTTGGCCACTTTGAGCGACAACGGCTTAGAATTGGCCGCTTTGAGCGACAGCAGTCAAGGGGCGGCACGAAAAACCCATGAACCCTTGGCTAGAAAAAAATTTACAATTTTAACAAAATAGCTCCAATAAAACAACAAAGGTAGGGAAAGCAAACAAATTGGAAAACAAATCCCCTACCTAAGCATCAAAACTAAGCTAAGTTTGAGAATGCCCAAAATGGTGGCAGCAAGTGAATAATTGGAAAATTTTCAAAAACCCTAGGTTAAATCCATGGATAGATAGCAAAATTTGGGACCAACCCACCATAGCAAAAATGAACCTAAGCCTAATTACAAAGTTTTTTTTTTCTAGTAGGTTTAGTGATGTTCATTTTGCTCATTTCTTAGTGAAGTTCAATTTTACTTAGGCAAAGAAAAGAGAGCTAGGGTTTTAAAGTGAGATACCCGAGAAGCTTCGACTCCTCCAACAGTTGATGTCTTGCTTCGTGCAGCCATGTCCTCAGTACCAGCAAGTTTTTAAGTCACAACTATCACCACTGCACCAGAGCTCTGAAAACAAAATCTTCAATAGTAAAAATGATAGGTCAAACCCTATAATTGCAAATTTTATATTTCCTTGATTATGCCTTATCCGCTGCTGATGTCAGTGACCTAAGCTTCTTGGTCGCTCAAGGTGACAATGGCCATAGGTAGGAAATCAAAGGTTGTTGGACTTGACAGCAGCCATGCCTACAGATCAAAGTAAAGAAGTTCCTTCAATGAGGAAATAACAAAAATAACAAATAATCACACTTTGATGGTTTAGGATCATCATAATGTTCAAAATAACAAAAAAAATCACATAAAATCACAATATCAAGCAGGCCTCGTATCCAATTACCTACTCTATCCACTCGATGATTGCAACAATTTGCACTCCATGTATTTTGGTGAGATGAGTAGGCAACCATAAGGCCACTTGGGGCAAAAGCAACTCATTTTGGAATTACGATATGTCACCCTTCAAACTTGAAGAAGATCAAGATGGTCAAATTTCTCCACAGGTGCGAAGGGGTCATTCTAATTCCCCTATGACATCAAAAACATTAAGTCAAAGTGATACAATCTAGGCATGAACAAAATCACTCATCCTAACTCCCTAAGAAGTCTATTTATAGCTAAACCACTCCTTAGGTCAGGGATGGATGATTATCATAAGCAATTGGAATCACACTTGGATGTGGGATAGCCCATTAAAAGCAACAAATGCTATAAAGGAACCAAATTAGTCATATTGGTCAAGCGACTTGTTGCTTCAATCATTGTCATTTCTTCACCAATTCATCATGTGAAGGGGTAGTTCAAAACTTCAACATAATCATAATAAAAATTAACAAAATATCAATCAATCATAGCAAAATCATGTTCATCCTTTGAATCATTGCATACAACAATCACAAATTTCCCTTGTTTGCTGGGAATTTAAGCAGACATGACATATTCAATTGTAGCTCTCCTACCGATCGAAATTGTTGTAGCAACTGAAGCTACCCGATTGAGTTTGAGGAATAAGTGTAATTTAACATGCAAAATCCACTAAGCTAAGTCCTTCGAACATTGAGGCAATGATTCAAGGGATGTGCACCATCTTGCATGATTGGGCCATCCAACGTTGATTAGAACATTGATCACCATACACCGTACAAACAGATTATTCTATGTTTTTGCTTAGCGTTGTGTTTTCTACATAGTGTATCGCAAAAGGGGGTATTTGTAGACACCTAAATCATGTCATGCTTATGGGAGCTACTTACATATACACACTCATAAGATCATAAGACATAATCTTGGACTTTCCAAGCATCAACAGTGGTTTTCACCACTCATTTGGGGCCTTTTCAAGCCATTCAAGCTTGACCGCTCAAACCAAGAGTGACCAGATTCTAGCCACTCAAGACTAGAGTGGCCAGACCTAGCCACTATAGATGGCAGCAGCTAGATCTTAGCCATTGTAGATGACAACGACTAAACCATAAGAAGTGGTTTGCTGATAAATAGGCCCAATCTTGGGCAAAAGTGGTAGTCTGCATGCAATAAAGGTGAGCGGGAGTGACTTTTCATTCCTTTTCACGACCAGTTCACATAGGAGACTTGAGTTTGCATTTAGAATTAAGTTAACTAACCTCCAAGCATAAAAAGAGGACAAAAGTTTCTCATGCTAATGGTCAGTTCGCATAGAAGACTCAAGTGGGTAGTTAGATTTCAGTTAACTGGCCTTCAAATATAGATAATGGACAAGAGCTTCTCATGCCAATTTGCACAACGCATGAGAAATTCATTTCTAGGTCTTGGACATAGACCTAGGGTTTCACACTATAAAATTTGCAAGCCTGAGAGCACCAAGGGGACTCAAATATATAGGAGACCATTTTAGAGAGAGAGACATCTTCTTGAGGAAAGCTTTTGAGACTTGAGATTTCTCTTTGGGATCACGTGTGCGGCGGAGCTTTGAAAAATAAAAGAGCATAACACCTACTTTCTTCAACATCAAATCATAGTCTTTGACCCATATCTTTGGGGCAAAGATGGTAATGTTTACTTTAGTGGTCGTTGTCTTGGACAGTGGCCCGCAGGCTTAGTTTAGATAGATATAACATCTTTTATCCTATTTTCTTACATCATTAGCATAGATTTACTTTAATTCATAGTATTATTTTATCATATTTCTATTACATTATTTTATTACTAACAACCTCATCTGAGGAGGTAATCTTGGACACCTAAAAGTGTGTTGTTGTTTCATTGCTTGCAGGGCCACAGGTGCATCAGACGAATATTACAACATACGAGAGCAAAGGGGATCCCTCTAGGGAACAGAACTGGAGAAGGAGGCATTTGTAAGCCCTCATACATTTCCATGTGTGGAACCAGGAAGCTTTTATAAGCACACCATCTCTTCATAGAAGAGGAACTCCTTGCCCACTTGTAATTTATAGTATCAAAATGGGTATCCCTAAGAGGAACCAACATGTAACCAAGCTTCAATATCAATAAAGAGATCTGTCTTTTGTCATTTTGTGTTATATGTTTTTTCCTCTTGTCTTTCTATTTCATATTTAGTATTTTAAATAGCATTTCAATTAGGGTTCTCAGAAAAGGGACCGGTGCACGTGTTCCCGAGGTCACTACAAGTACAACTGGCTCCACCAAGGAAGTTCACAACGTGGAATCATACAGGACTGCCCACCCTGCAGGCTCAACACATTGTACTTCCCGCAGCCTTGAAAGCTTTACTTAAGTATAAAATTCAATATGGTAAAGTGCTCCACTAGTGGAGCACCTCAAAAGTGCTCCATCAATGGAGTGCCCTTTCCCAGAAGGCTTAAAAGAAAAATAGACTTGGCTAAAAGATCAAGTAATAGTCAAAAGCAGTCAAAGCTTAAAGAGCTCTGTCAGTAGAGTGCCTCCCCAAGATAAAGGAAATATAGATTAAGTGTTGGTTTAAAATACAAAGAATATTCAACCTATGGTCAAAAGGTAAAGCACTCCACTCAGGGAGTGCTTCTCCAAAGTGCACAACTTTGGGGGTGCTTGAGGGAAGAAGGGGCGCAAACCGTAAAGATAGCAAAAAAAGGACTAAAGGTGCATTAAAAGTCAGATGATCCAAAAACACTCCACTCAAGGAGTGCTCATCAAAAAGAACTTCATCCAGGGAGCGCTCATCCAAAAGTGCTCCACCCAGAGAGTTCTCATACAAAAGCACTCCACCCAAGGATCACTCATCCAAAAGTGCTCCACTCAGGGAGCGCTTCTTCAAAAGTGCTCCATAAGGAAGAATTTTTGCAAAACAAAAGGATTAAGAGATGAACAAGATAAGAGGGATGCACACAACTGCCATTGGGATGCTCTGAACTGCCAAGAACTGCTTGAATTTAGTATTTACTGGTTAAACCACCCCCAAGTTGTGCTCTAAGCCATCTAATTATGGATCATTACCAGAACCTTATGGCTTCAATGTCAAGTTTTCCATAATTCTTTATTGACTATTTCAAGTCATTGTTGTAACCTTCTATTTTTAATTCTAAGTTATCAATAAGGCTAAAATTAACTATTTTCGACTATCATCGGGATCAAATTTTCCCGTCATGAGAGTGGTTGGGCATTAATATTTTAAGTGATATTTTTCTTCTATAAAAGTCAACATCTTATTTGTAACTAAGTAGGGATAACTTTTGCTAGAGAAACAACTTTATACTTTGAAATCTACTCTTGAAATAAAGGCTTCTAGCTCTGGTGTTGAGTCTTCTATATTTGTGTATGACTTTTATTCTGTTATTTTTATTAAATTAGTTTTTTATTGCAAGTTTAATTCTGTTTTCTAGATTTTACTATCAATAGAGGGCTAGTCTCTGGAATACTTGCTGGAGTTTACATCATCCTAAGGATTTTATATTGGTTTCTATTAAAAGTCAATTATTTTGATTACTATTGGTTCAAGTAGCTAAATTTTCTAACGTGCTTTCGGCCCATGACACCTCTTTTATGGCTTTTAGCCATTTCCCATTATTTTCCATTATTTTATCCCTTTTAGTATCTTCCTAACCCTTATCTCAAAAATCCCATTTTTATTTTTGAAACCAGCCCTACTGGAGATTACCACATAGGACATTCTTTTCCTTTAGGCATTCAATGCTTGGCAAGGGGTCTAGGGTGCTACAGACTTAGAAAACCTGTATCTAGGATAATCTGATCGCCAATAGAACCCAAGTCTTACAATTCATTTTTAATCAAATTATCTATAGATTTGGGATTCTATCTACCCTTGTTTTAGATAATGGAACAAGTTTCAAAAACAAATACATCAAAAAGCTTTGTGCCAAATATAAAATTCAACATAGATGGTCTACTCCTTATTACCTCCAAGGAAATGGTCAAGCTGAAGCATCTAATAAAACTTTAATTAAAATCTTAAAAAGTTTGGTTAATAAATCAGGATGATATTGGCATTACCAACTATATCCAATATTATAGGCGTATCGAACTAGTGTTCGAACCCATACTGATGCTTCACCTTTTGTCTTAGTATATGGCATTGACATTGTATTTCCTTTTGAGATTGAAGTCCCTTATTTAGTCGTTTTACTTCAAAATACTGAAGTAGGAGATGAATATTGTGCTGGACGATTAAGCCAATTAGAATTGTTAGATGAAAATCATATAAATACCTTAGAACACCTTTGCTCATATCAAGATAAACTCAAAAAATCATATTTTAATAAATTCCACACTCGATCATTTGAGATTGGTGATTTAGTTCTTAAAGAAATTTAAAAAAATTCTAATGCTCGAAATAATTCTAAAGTAAAATTCCAACCAAATTAGTTAGGACCATTTATTATTATGACAAAATTTGGATCTGGTGCATATCGATTGTCAACTTTACATAGAAAATATCTTAAGGAACCCATGAATATAATGCACCTAAAATGATACTACGCATAACATTAAGCAATCTCACCACTGTACATAGTTGTAAATACTTTGTAATTATATTTATTACATCTACTTTAAATCATCATATTTAAAATCCTATGCCAATTAGTTACGTTTCTCCATCAATCTATCAAAATAAAATTGGAACCCAATTACATATGCCATATGGTCGCATCCATTTATTATTCCATTAGACCAATGTCAAAATTCATAGTTAATTTTGGTCCACTTTGAAGAAATTCAAAATTATCTTGAACCACTCATCAAAATACACATTTTTAATAAAATCTTGATTCTTGGTATTGATTATAAATATCTCTTGAACCAAAAACACTACTACTACACTAAATAAATTTTAAATTTTGGAAACTAATCTTGCCACTTTTTGAACCAAAACACATTTACACGTATTAAAAATGATATTCCAAAAGGGAAGATGATGCTACATAGTAGTCCTAGCTACTTAAGTGAAAGGTTTCCCTTGCTATCTCATTATGTGCATGGTCTAGAATACTGAGAATTGGAAAAAGGACAAGATCCTCTCTACCTGAATAAAATCCCTTGCTCTCTGTCTAATCTGAGCAAGTATCCCTTGAAAAAAAAGAGTAAAAGTAAAATGATTTTACTACAAAGCAATAAAATACACTTGTTCAAAAAACAAAAAGTGAAAAATAATCCCTACTCAAAGAAATCAAAAGAAAAGAAGGGGATAATGGGCTTGAATTCCTGGAATTCCTTAGTAATTTGAACACCATGAGGTGATCCTTATTACAAGTTAGGTGGAATCAAGCTGGATTGGAAATGACGGTATATTTACACATGGTGACATCTCCATCACATTAGCAACCTTCTTTTGTATAGACCAATGTCAGCTTGTGGATTATCTAGCTTTTGGTAGCTTGTATTACCTAGTAGATAAATCTAGTTCAATGTATACAATCCTAGAAAATGAATACATCTTTTGCACACACATTGATTCTTAAAGTTGGTTTGCATCACTACCTTACTCAAAATTGATAAACGAACTTCATAAGCACACACATTTGATCCTTGAGAGATTTTGTATCATAATTAAGGTCAAGATGAAAAATGAATACACAAATCACACACTGTTTTTTGATAAATTTGAAATCATCTTCGAAATAACGAAAATTCTTCTTGAAGGTTGATTAGCAAACAGCATTATTTCATCATGGATTTATATGACTATTAGCATATGCAGTTGATCCTCAAATACAATTAATCTTGCATCTTTTATACTTATCACTTAGCATTAATATGTCAATTTTATTGTATTTTATGATTATTTATTTTCATTAAAAAATTGCATTTTTTCATACATAATCACTCTCTTATAACAACTACAAATTGACTTCATGATGATGGCATGAAACAACCCTAATAAAAATCTATTTAGGAATCTTATGCCTAGTACAAGTCCTTTATCCAAATTTATCATGCTTGATTATTATCATTGTACAAAACCTCTTTTTAAGATTAAAATAAAATTAATCTTAAAAGTCACATACATTACTTATCATCAACTACATTAATTTCAATCAATTACATTCCAAAGTACTTTTGTATCATAACCCTTTGAGGTTAGCAATATAACAAAACCTCATACAAGATCTGCTTCATGACTAAAGCAAGCAAACAACCTCCATAAATTGTCATAAATAAGCACACATATTCGAGGTACTATTGTTAATTGATCAAGATCATAAAGGTATACTTCCTAATACAATTATCCTTCTTTTACAAATAATTTTATCACACTACATTACAAACATCAATTACTTTAAATTACATTCTACTTCTCTACAATGATATCTTAGTTAAATCATGCAAAAATGAACATCATGTAGAGGGGGAAAACTGCCCTACCACATACAATTCCCAACAAGGCTGGATCCACAAAGGTAGAAATCGTTATAGGGTGAACTGCGGGGGTGTGTTGTACTCTACACTCAATGCTAGGGGAAGGGTTCACCAGGATCGGTTTAAGGACTTGCTCCAACTCCTCAGAATATTCAGGAATGTTTGATGTATTTAATTTTTAATAAAAACACCTAATTTTGGCCTTTCTAATTCTAAACTAAGAACGATAAAGAATAATGCAAAAAATAGAATATAATGACTGAAAATAGAATGCAAGCATACAAGAGCTAGGCTAGAATGATTTTATCTTTTGAATGCTCACTAACCTAGGTTTTTATTCCAAAATATATTTAAAGCAGAAATATGTAGTATAAATGCATAGAAATTATAACTAGATGCAAATTAAATTCTTTTCACTTTCAGATGCCTAAGAATCAATAACTAGATTAGATCTTCAACTAATAAAATTATTAGATCACTTATCTAGACCAATGGTTGATTTAGCTCTTTCTACCTCTTATCCAATGATATCAAAAATACCTATTTCTATAATATCACTCATGAAACACTAAAAAATAGAATTAGCATTAGGGGGCCTACTTAGGCCGATGTTTAACAGTCCTTGAAGGCACAAAATTCAAGCCCCCTAGGTCCTTTTAGATGACCTTTTAATACAAAATCAAAAATTGACCTTTGGAGTATTAATCATGAAACAAATATACAATAATAGAAAACAAAAAATAGAATGCAGCAGTATGTCTAGATGCACAATGGAATGCAACAGTGAAAACAAAATCTTAAAATTACCCCCGATGTGCTCTCAAGAAAAATCATGCCTCACTTGGAGCGGGCACAATAACACAACATCAAAGTCGCGCCCTACCTAGATGGGGTACAATTTTGCTTTTGTAGACTAGTTTGCCCTAATTAGGGTAAGCAAATTTGTACCTCACAAATATTGGGTGTGATATCACTGCATATTAATGAAAAATAAAAAGTGAGTGCAGAAGACAAAATAAATATAAAAAATAAAGTAAACCCTAATGGACATCATATAAGCAGACAGAGAAAACTGAATTATCCAAGCGGACACTCTATCTCTTCGAACTACACAGATCAACCAATTCACACAACAAATTAATCCAATCCACGCAATGGAAGATCAAATATAAAATTCATACTTTGGGGTTATCTTGCAGCAGAGAAAGCAATAGAAGAAGAATGAACTATCATAAAAATTTGGAGCTTAACCAATAGTCATAATTTTGCATTAAGATCACCTTGCACTTATATTTTTCATATCTTATGATTTGGCAAGAACATCCTTCCATTTATAGACAAAATCGAAGGAAAAAAAGTCGGAAAAATAAACCCAAAGTCGATGCCAAAATATGTTGGAGGGTTTAAACCTAGATCTAAGCAGGTTCAAAAGAATAAAATAAAAATTAAATTAAAAATTATGTTAAAAAATAGTGAAGTCGTGCCCCATCCTAACAGGACGTGATATCGCTTGCACGAAGTCGTGCCTTGTGAAGACGGTGCGTGATTTTGCCAAAAGCACTAGAAAAGGCAAAGAGAGGGGTGAAGAGACCTACTCTTACCTTTGGTATGGGTGAGGTACCTCTTAAAGGCACTAAGGAATATTGCCCACCCTAAGTGGATCAATTTTTTGTCTACATTTTACCCCCTCTTTGATGCATTTATGGTCTAATAAATATGTCGAAGAAAGGATGTAGGCACACGCACTGAGAACCAACAACAAGCAAAAAAATGGGATGGCTGGTTTAGAAGAAAGGAGTGGTGCAAAAATGGTGTCATTCCGGACACTTTTTAATTTACATGCAAATCAAGGCATTAGGGACATTAATGCCTCTATAGGCCAGGGTTCCCCCTTGAGTTTTATGAAAAATGATGTTTCATAAAAAATCGAAAGAATTGATGCAGAAGAAGAGAAAGAGAAAGAGCAAAAATCAAGCAAAGAAAAAGGTGTAAAAGAAAAAAACCAAAAAATAGGGTTAAAAAGGTAAAATGGGGTAAAACCCTAATTCATTTTTACCATGAGGAGGAGAGAAAACAAAGCTCTAGGAGAGGAAAGATGATGGCACTTCCAATTCATTGAGCAATAATTTTAAAGGGTGAGGTTGGGGCTCGAGAACGAGTAAGAATTGCTTTTGACCCTCCTTTCACTTTATTTTGCCTCAATTTTCATAATTTAATTAGGGTTTTGAGGAATTTTTATAGGGAATCACCGTAGAAGCTAGCATATTTTGCACCATGACCCAAGCATGACTTCACAGCCTAATCACATTTTTACCCTGGGTAAAGCATGGTAAAATCACGCCTGGAAAAAATTGGATGTAAATTCACAAAGTTGCACTTAAAAAATAGCGAGCGTGATTTCACGAAAGTGAAGTCACACACCCTAAAAATAGGACGTGATTTCGTAAAAACTAAGGAAGAAAAGCAAAAAGGAAAAAAAACAAGTAAAACCTGAAGTGTAAATGTCGCACTGTAATTTCCATATGCTTAATAAATGATGTTGAATTAATTTTAATTTCTTTAACTTTATTATGGAACTGATTAAATTTTATTTTGTTTGATGAATGCATCTAGGTATTCTTGAGATTCAAGAGTGGCGAGCAGGAGCTTTGGTAGAGCTGGATACTCTAGGGTAGGCATAGAGGACTAAGCTAGAGGTAGTGGGACTAGACCATGTGGTGAGGATTCCATGGATAGAGATAAATAGGGCTATGCTGACCACCCTAGCAAAGTGGTGGTATCCAAAGACTTCTACTTTCTGGTTACCAATAGGGGAGATGATCGTCAAACTAGAGGATGTGTGGCAGATATTGAGGATCCCCATTAAGGGGAGTGAGGTCTACGAGAAATGGGTGAAGGCATCCACTCTTTAGTGGTTTTCCATAGGTTTTACCCACTAGGTGTGATAGGGCACCATAGTAGTTGACAACCTGGTTGACCCCTATGGAGTGGACCTTTTGACTGTGGTGCTCTTAGGGGTTGTTGTTGGTCTCTTAACATGCCATACTAGTAGAAAAAACTTGCCATAGGTACTAGCAGGAGTAGTGGTAAACATAAGATATCAAGGGTTTTGATTTGCATGGGGCCCTTATGTGTTGGCTCACTTATATAGGATGTTGTACAACATCATGTATAAGCGATGTACAGGACTAGTGTGTAGGACCTTACTCTAGGTGTGGTGTTGGGAGCACATCATGGTGCAGATACTGTTAGCACTACTAAGACCATCACCCGACATAGAGCGACCAGTAGCACATAGATGGTCGAGATCCTTGGAGAGGACCATGAGGGGTTATGCAGGGAACCTACCACTAGCAAGGTGGGTTATTAATGAGCTTCAGTATGTGCAGCTCATCTGGTGATCATGGATGCTTCACCTTAGTTGGGAAAATGATAGGAAAAATTTGGTAAGGTTGATGAGGATCAGATGGCTGAGATCGAAGAGGGGGGATCCAAAGGTACTCAGGTTCGATCGGGTCTTGCGATAGTTTGGGATATTATAGTGAATCCTAAACCTGGGGGACTACTAGTACCAGAGGGTGACCCGAGATCTAGCAAGGGTTGGAGGTGAGCCAAACCTCACTATATGGACCAAGGAGAACACATATGATCCTCCTTATGTTGATCCATGGGTGGGCAATGCAAGGGTGGCCATTGGGTACATATGGTGGTATAGAGGATTCATGCCATAGAGGATCTCCTTGCCCATATGAGTATATAGGTGCCAGGTGATGGACCTAGGCATGTAATGAGCATTCCAATAGGTAGCTTGTAGGGCCATAGATAGGGCACAATAGGCTTTTGCTATGCCGATATGGAGGCTGACACGGGTCCAAATCTAGGTGGTAGAGGAGACCATGCTAGCAGTAGGAACCAAATAGGGAGGGGTGATAGATACCCCCACACAGGCAGAGGGGCCATAGGTTAGAGACCTTGGGGTGATATCCACATCATAAATTATGGTAGGCTAGAGCCAGTGGATATAAGAGCTACAGGTACAACTAGATTCTCTATAAATACAAATGATCTAGTTGTAGGATGAGAGAGACACTGCACTAGCAGAGGTTACCTGACTTCAAGGAGATGCAACCCAGTTGGATATAGAGCACCAGTAGGATAGGGCTCAGGGGATGGCTATCATTAGGAGCAACCAAGCAGGTAATGCGATGCAACTTCTTCAGGCAGAGCTATAGTGTATAGATGATATGTTGGAGATAGCCATTTTGAGGGCCACATTTTATGAGGTGGCTTACTACATAGCTATCCCTCCAAAGCAAAGGATGGAGCTCCTCCATCCCTTCAATCAGTGAGCAGGTTGTGATCTCAATCACGAGCATCGACAACATATCAATAGTTGGTGCCACAACTGAGGTTGCCTCCACTCCAAGGAGGGCTAGAGGGAGTTGGCTCTCAGAGCTAGGAGAGGATAGGCTAGGGATAAGGATGATGCACCCATTTTTTATTTTGGTGTGCATCCCTAGGTTGAGGGTATCAATTATATATTGTGGTACACCACCCTCACACAATGTACTCTTTTTCGATGAGTAATACATAGCTACGGATATTATTATAATTTTATGTGTGCTATGTGTAATGATTTAATACATGTTTTTATATGTTTTTATTTCTTTTATTTTAAGTGTTTTTATGTATGCAAACTATCCTAATGCAAACTACATGAGGATGAATGAGTGTGAAATAAATGAACAAGAAGAAGGAACAAAATCAAACAAGAGAAAACAAGGGAAAGAAAGAAGAGAAAAAAAATGAAGAGAGAAGGAAGAAGAAAGAAAAGAAAAATAAAAAGAGAGAAGAAAGAGGAGAAGAAGAGAAAAAAAAATATAATAAGAAGAGAAAAGAAAGAAGAAATATAAGAAGAGAAGAAGAGAGAAAAAAAGAGAAGAAAGAGAAGAAGAAGAGAAAATAGGGGGGTCCAAAGGTCAACAATCAGAAAAGGAGAAGAATAAACATTCCAAAGTATAAGGCTAGCATAGGTTATAGTGAACCTGTTAGGACCCTCCTAACATGTCCTAATACTTATATTATTTATTAATTATATTCAAGGGTCACAACCCTTCACTCTTACAACTATTAGACTGGGTATTTAAATGCAATTCAAATATGGTAATAAGGCATCATCGAACAAATATATTAATTAAGTCTATTGGGGTTTCTACCTTAAAATCAAAGGTGATTCAATATAAAAATGATTCTTCCTTCCACACTATTTAGTTTTATACCATTTGGTATCAAAGTCATGTGGGACCCAATCATGTGGGAATTTCTCAAAGATCTTCATCAAATCACTTTTGTGTGTGAGTATCAAACTCGGTTTGAGGATATCACCAAATACAACACAAGATTGGATGAATCAATTCTCATCAATGGCTTCATTAGGGGATTAAAAGAGGAAATTAGAATGGAGGTGACAATTTTTAATCCCTATACCATGATGCAGACCTATGGATTGGCAAAATTAGCTAGAGATAAAATAAATGCACAACAACGATTAGGGAAACCACTTATGGAAAAATCATCAACCACTTACATCACTCCCAAACCTATGCATAACGGAAGGGCACAAAGCACTTACACAACCCCCAAATCTAACCAAACTTTACAAATTAAACATCTTAGCTTTGGGGAGATGAAGGAACGACGAGCAAAAGGAATCTGTGATAATTATGATGAACAATTTGGATCCCACCATAAATGTGCTACACTAACATTGTATTTATTGAAGGAATTTGATCCTTGTCTCTCCATAGATCAAGCAGATGAGTTAGTTGTATCTGAAGCGACCAGTGCACCTACTCACTATAATGAATACAATGAGGTCGATGTGCAAGAAGCGATTGATGTACCAAGCAAGGATGAGGTAGACATACCCAAAGATCAATGCTATCCAAACATGCACTCTACAAGACCTACACATACCTTCCTCACCAATAGTGAGTTCTTGCCATATGACCAAACCTATTCGGAACCAACGTAGAGTGACTACACACTCCTTCGTTGGCTCTACCAAGGAACCAAAAAAGGATATGAAATCATTACCATCACTTTTGATGCATCATTCTAAATTATTTGAGGAACCCCAAGGGTTGCCCTCCCATCGTCATCATGATTTTCCTAAGGAAGATTTTACTATTGTTCTTGGCAACCCTCCACTAATGCTTCATCCTTCTCGATATTCCTGATGTTGTGCTTTGTCAGTCTTGCAGTCTACTATTGTGTTCTGTGCTCTACCAGACTCTCCTGTTGTCATGCTATCATGTTTCGTGTTCTGTCATTCTCGGCTATCATGTTTTGTGCTCTGTCAGTCCCAGTTGCTGGTGTGTTTCATGCTATATCAGTCCTGACTACTGTCATGTTTCCCGCATAAACACCCGCCTGCCAACCGTCGTGCGCTCTCGGGGACCAAAATAAAAAGTTGATAGGGCATTGCCCACCAAATTTTTGACAACTTTTGTAAAAGTTGCTAAAACAACTTATAAAGTTGTTAAACAATTTTTTTTTTCTTGCTCACCTGGTACCAAGTCATATTGATCGTTACCTACACCAACCACAATGGTTGAAGGATGACAATCACTGGATTCCATCCATGAGAAACATGAAAGGCTCACTGAAGAAGTTAAACAGGAAAGAGAGGAGAATGCCCATAACACAAGAGAACTCTTTGAGAAAATATTTGCAATGGATGTTAAACTTGATGCCATCAATCAAAATCAGGCAACAACACATACAAATTCAACCAACAACGGGTCATCAAACCGAGCAATGTTAGGAGGTCCACAAACTTCCATTCTACCAAGGACGATCAAATTAGAATTCCCAAAATTTTAAGGCAAAGACCCTACAAAATGGATCTACCAAGCAGAGCAATATTTCTCACTAAATCAAATTTTGGAAATGCAAAAAGTGCATATCACCTCCTTCCACTTGGAAAATGATGCCATCCAATGGTACCAATGGTTTGAGAAAACTAACGGCACTCCGACATGGTCAACCTTTACACATAATCTATTAGTGCGATTTGGCCCTAGCAAGTTTCAAATCTTTACAGGGGCCCTCACTAAATTATGCCAAACCACTTCGATAAGCGAATACCAAGCAGAATTTGAAAGGCTAGCTAATCGAACATCTAGATTAGACATCGCCTTCTTTCAAAAATGTTTTTTCAATGGATTAAAATAAGAAATTTGAATTGAGGTGCAAATGTATAACCCTACAAACATGTTAGAGACCATCGGCTTGGCGAAATTAGCAGAAGACAAAATCAAGGCACGAAATCGGTTCACAAAACCAACCTGGGTGAAACCATAAAACACTTATACCAACTCCAAACCAATGCAAAATGGAAGAACCCAAAACTCCTACACAGCCCCCAAAATTAACCCCGCTCTACCAATTAAGCGTTTGAGTTTCGAGGAAATGAAGGAAAGACAAGCTAAGGGTCTTTGCTACCATTGCGATGAGAAATTTGACAGAAATCATAAATGTGCCTCGTGAAAATTATATATTCTAGATGCCACAGAGGAAAGTAATTCTACAGAAGAGGAACTTGAACTCGAAGTAGAGTTATTATCCAACACACTTGAAAGTGACGAAGAAAATGCACCAAAGGTTTCCTTCAACGCCCTTGCTGGATTTTTTGCCCCTCAAACAATGCAAGTTAAAGGGTATTTTAAGAAACAAAACCTTACCATGCTCCTAGATTCTGGTAGCACACACAATTTTATCAATCCAAAGGTGGCTAAACAAGCAAATTGTTTTATATACCCTTGCAATAACTTCGAAGTGATGATTGGAAACAATGAAAAAATTGCATGCAAAGGAAAATGTAGAAATATAAAACTAACTATGAGGGTCTATAACATGAAAGGTGACATGTACGTCCTAACCCTAGGTGGGTGCAACATTGTACTAGGAGTACAATGGTTATGAACCTTGGGCATAGTCTAATGGGAATTTGATGAACTATGGATGAAGTTCACAGCAAAGAACCAAACCTATATTATCAAAGGCCTAAAATTAGGACCTTCCCAAATCGTCAGCTCGCATAGAATGGAGAAACTTATCTAAAAAGGAAACAAAGGAATGGTCGCCCAATTATTTTCAATTCAACCTAGTCACAAAGAAGACAAGACACTAGAGTTACAAAATATTTTAGACCACCATAAGGCAGTATTCAATGAACCAAAAGGACTACCTCCACAACGAAGTCACAATCACACTATTCCACTACTTCTAGGGCATCAACCTCCTAATATTAGACCTTATCATTATCCATACCTCCAAAAGACCAAAATAAAGAAATTAGTACAAGAGCTTCTTAAGGCAGGATTCATTATACCTAGCAAAAGCCCTTACTCCTCTCAAATTATTTTAGTTGGAAAAAAGGATGGCTCATGGCGTTTATGTGTTGATTTTCGAGCACTTAATAAAATGACCATCAAAGATAAATTTCCCATTCTAGTCATAGACGAACTATTAGATGAACTCCATGGGGTAGCTTATTTTTCCAAGTTAGACTTACGGTTAGGCTACCACCAAATAAGAGTCAACGAAAAGGATATTCCTAAGACGGCCTTTTGCACTCACAAAGGGCACTACGAATTCTTGGTGATGCAATTTGGCCTGACCAACGCTCCTTCTACCTTTCAAAGTCTAATGAATAAGGTATTTCACCCTTTCCTTCGTAAATTTATATTAGTTTTCTTTGATGACATTTTGATTTATTGCAAAACATGGGAAGAACATTTGGACCATGTTAGACAAGCATTCCAAACCTTGAATGAAAATCAACTTTATGCAAAAATATCAAAGTGTTCCTTTGGAAAACAAGAAATTGAATACTTAGGGCATATTGTCTCAAAGGAGTTATGGTAGATCCTTCCAAAATCGAGGAGGTAAAAAATTGGCCTATTCCAAAAACCTTAAAAGCTCTACGTGGGTTTCTTGGACTAACAGGATATTATAGAAAATTTGTCCAAATTATGGTAAAATCGATGCTCCTCTAATAGCATTGCTTAATAAAAATGCTTTCAAATGGTCATCTAAAGCGGATGAGGCCTTTATCACCTTGAAAACTACAATGTGTACCACCCCTGTTCTAGCCATGCCCAAATTTTCTAAACCATTCGTCATTGAAAGTGATGCTTCAGGAATAGGAATGGGAGTCGTACTCATGCAGGATGAAAGGCCTCTAGCTTTTATAAGAAAAGCATTTTCTCCTAAGAATTTAGCTCACTCTACGTATGAAAAAGATATGTTGGTGATTGTTCATGCTAATCAACATTGGAGGCCTTACCTTATTGGCCAACATTTCATTATACGCACTGACCATCATAGCTTGAAGTATTTTTTGGAACAAAGGACAAATACCCCGGAACAACAAAAATGGGTTACTAAACTTCTTGGCTATGATTATGAAATTACATATAAAAATGGAAAGAACAACATGGCAGCCGATGCACTTTCTAGAAAATTTGAAGATATGCCTCAAGTCCATGCTCTTTCCTCCCTTATTTCTAAATGGGTAGATGAGGTGCATGAAGAATGGATAAATGATCCTACTATCCATGCCTTAATTCAAAAACTTCAACATAATCCTAGTAGCAAACCTCCATACACTTGGAAGGACAATATATTAAGATACAAAGGGAGGATGGTCCTCACCCCCAATTCAACTTATCATGAAAAACTTCTTCATGAGTTACATACCTCACCCACTGCAGGCCACTCAAGGTTCTTAAAAACCTATAAAAGAGCCACTACCTCCTTCTATTGGGTAGGAATAAAAAATTACATCAAAAACTTTGTAAAATAATGTGAAGTTTTCCAAAGATAAAAGGGGGAGACCCTCGCTATTCCAGGATTACTTCAACCTCTTCCTATACCCACCAAAACATGGGCAGATATTTCTATGGACTTTATTGAAGGATTACCAAAATCAAGAGGAAAAACAACCATTTTTGTAGTCGTTGATCGTTTATCTAAATATGCCCATTTTTGTCCCGTGGCTCATCCTTATACCGCTAGCACTATAGCCCACATCTTCCTAGATAACATATTTAAATTACATGGTATGCCCTCCACAATTGTTAGTGACCGTGACCCAAATTTCACTAGCACCTTTTGGAAGGAATTTTTCAAATTACAAGGTACTCAACTTCGTATGAGCTCCGCTTACCATCCTCAAACCAATGGCAAAATAGAATTTGTAAATAAATGCTTAGAAACATACCTTTGATGTTTTGTTTCTACTCAACCACTCCATTGGGTAAAGTGGCTTTCACTAGTGGAATGGTGGTATAAAACTTCATACCATACGTCCATCAAAATGACTCCTTATGAAGCACTATATGGTCAAACACCACCATCCCTCACTTCCTATATTCTAGGGACTACAAAAGTCCATGTGGTGGAAATGAAACTTGCTAATCGAGATGACATACTACGAATCCTAAAAGAGAACCTACACACCGCCCAACATTGCATGAAGCAGCAAGCCGATCAACATAGAAGCGAACGTAGTTTCCATGAGGGTGATATGGTTTTCTTACGTCTCCAACCTTATCGTCAATCCTCTCTTAAACAAAAAGGTTCTCAGAAGTTAGCACCCAAATTTTATGGGCCGTATAAAGTTCTCCAACATATTGGGACCGTTGCTTACAAACTTGAGCTTCCTCCCTCTTCCAAACTTCACCTCGTATTTCATTTATCTTGCCTTAAGCTCACAGTTGGAGCCCATATCACGACATAAACCACTCTCCTTGAATTTTCTAAGGATGGAGTACTTCTAGTCGAACCAAAAGCTATCTTGGATCATCGCTCTCGTCACCTTCGTACTAGCGATATCATGAAAGTTTTAATCCATTATAAAGGTCTGCCTTTAGAAGATGCAACATGGGAAAATCTTCAAGATATCTAGTAGCAATTCCCAAATTTCCAGCTTTGAGGACAAAGCTCCTTTAATGGTGGTGGCATGTTAGGACCCTCCTAACATGTCCTAATACTTATATTATTTATTAATTATATTCAAGGGTCACAACCCTTCACTCTTACAACTATTAGACTAGGTATTTAAATGCAATCCAAATATGGTAATAAGGCATCATCGAACAAATATATTAATTAAGTCTATTGGGGTTTCTACCTTACAATCAAAAGTGATTCAATATAAAAATGATTCTTCCTTTCGCACTATTTAGTTTTATAACAGAACCAATGTGGCCAGACACTATTGATCATATTAATGAGATATCTAGACCCACTATGTGTATAGCACTTGCATCAATGTGAAAAGTATGTGGAGGTTTTACCCACTATGGATGGTTGCTCCCTTATTGACTATTGTGAGGTGATTACCCATTAGTATGTATGTCGAGGTCTACTAAAAATAACCAAGGAGCTTATCTTGTAATGGTGTGTTGAGCCTCTTGATTCAAAAGAGAGTATGAACCAATAGAAGATCATAAATAGTGCAATACCTACTAGGATGTATAAGTATCCCATGTGGGGTGTAATATGTGTAAAAATAGTATGCAAGTGCTATCTCATATTGGGACTTTGAGAAATATTTTGTGCAATAAGAGTTGTCAACATCATGACAAAATAAAATAAAAAAGCGATCATAATAAGAAAAAAATTAAGGAAAGAATCCCTAGGGGGGATCTTGCTAGGCATCAGAGTCCTAGTAAAAAGTGCAATGCATGTGAACTATGACCTAACTAGGTATCATCACATGCCATTATTGCAAGATCCCCAAAATCTATATGAACAAGTAGTCATGAATAGTCAAACATACATTTATGACAGGAATACATGCAAGGTGTTAGTTTAGATATCAAGCAATCATGCAAGGATGACAAGAAATAATGCAATATGAGCAGATAGGTGAATGCAATGGAAAATGAAGATGCAACTATATGAATTTTTTTAATGGATATTTAAAATCAATGCAAAGCCTAAATGCATCATACATCTTATCAAAGTAAACAGGTGTGCCATAAGTGTTGGATCGAAGACATCCTCAAAATCATGAAGAAGCTCTTTTAAGGCTCTTAATTAAACATCTATGGCATGATAATCACAACATTTTCTAATAGCACCATTATTTTTAGCAAAAACGGCATCATACAAAGATTCATCGTTCTCTTGCACAAAACCAATGTTATTTTTAGAACAGACGGAACCAACCATATTACAAGATATTATTTTTGGAGGAAAAGAAAAATTGACACTTTTATTATCATCTACTGATAAATTTTGATATTCCATGTATTCTGCATAAGTCATAATATGGTCATCGTCCTCAAAATGTAGAGGTTGATTCTTATTAGGTATAAAACCTATACCACATATCCCAGGTCAAATCTCAACATCTAAGGGTTCTTAAATACCACTTTTTTGTGGTCCCAATCCCTTACCTGCATATCCCATACTGGATAGGATATGCTTAGGAAAAGGATAATAATTAGTGAGATAGCATTGATCAAAAGAGAATTCATTGAGATATGTGTTGCTAACATGAAGCTTCTCCTAGGAAGCCATGCCTCTAAATATAAAATCACACATGCCAATGTGTATAACATCACCCTTCTTATAAGGGAAGCCCATAATTTAGGGTGAATATGGTAGCTTGGCTAGATCTAGAAGAGGCTCTTGAAGAAACTGATTATCATGATCCAAGGAGAAAGAATGGTTTTTATGTTCCTCACTCACTTTCAAACTTTGGAGATGCTCAAAATTTTGAGATGAGGAACATGGAGAAATTGTTGAATAAATAGAAGGACAAGAATAAGAATTGATTTTATCTAACTCTATATTTGAATAGAATTCAAATGATCGAGGGTCACTTGGAATGGTGATAACTTGATTCTTGAATTCAAACTTGAGACACTGATGAAAAGTAGAAGGGATAGCATTTATTGCATGGATCCAAGGTCAACCAAGAATAATATTAAAAGATGTAGGATAATGTACCACATAAAATAAAGTATCCAATATTCTCGGCCCTATTTTTTAGGGAAGAGATATGACACAAGCCTCTTAGGACTCATTATTGAAAGCCTTAATAATAATATCAGTTTTTGTTGAATCCTCCTCTTTTAATCCAAATTTTTGAAAGAATTTATATGTACACATATTGAGGGATGAACCATTATCAATCAATACTCACTTTATAAGGATATCCCCAATAAGTGTGGTGATGTAAAGTGATGAATCTCCATGTGATTTTGAGGAAGGTTTATCATCATCTGAGAATGAGACATGATGTATTCTAAAGAACCTATAATGTCAACTATGGCATCAGAAGGGATGTCTAGAGAAACAGATTGTTGTAAAAAATTCATTAAAGCATTTTTATGATCGGGAGAACTCTACAAAATTTCTAACACCGATATATTTTCTGGAGTACTATCTAACTTCTTCTAAAGATTAAATGAAACCTATGACTATGGTCTCAACACTATATATGGAATCCTTGAAGCTAAATCTTTTCTTTGATTCTCCTTTAAAACTAAACTGGGTTGAGATATTGAATTTTTGTCCTTATTTATGTTCTTGATTCTAAGCCTATTTCCTTGTAGTTACTCCAACCATACCAACCATATTGCTATGGTGTAGGTAATCATCTTTATGAGCCACTTGATTGGTTATTTGTTGCTCATGCTTTGGTAGGGGATCCTTGAATATCCCTATGTCTTGATTTGTTGTTGAAATTTGTTGAGTAGAAGTTTGATTATTTGTTGATTGGATATTTCCTAAATCAATACATCCTACATCAATAAAATCTTGAATCACGTGCTTAAACTTCTTACAAGTATTTTTTCAATGTCCTTCTACCCTATGGTAAGTGCAATATTGATCTACCTTATACCAATGAGTTGTAGTGTCTGGTTGTCTTACTAGAGCTAATTCTATTGCCTTAGCATCCAATAATTATTTCAAAATTGCTTCCATGGATATATTAAGTCTTGTGAAATTCCTTTGAGGAGGCTTCTGAAGTACAATCCTTTGTAGGATGTTAGTGACATTATTAACAGGCCTACTGTCATTATTGCCTCCTAAATGCTTATTCTTAGGTTGAGACTTAGCAGACTTTTTTTTTTATTCCTAAGTTGACCTCTTTTAATGAGTGCTTGTTCTACTTTTCTAGCTAACTCAATTGGTTGATCTAAATATGTGATAGTAGCAGTTTCTAATGCATAAGATAATTGTTCTTGTAAATTACCAATGAATATATCAAGCATATCTTTCTAAAACATAGGTTGTATTAATCGACCAACTAAACTTTTCCAACGAGCTAAATTTTTTAAAAACATTTATTCTTTACTTTGAATTAAATCATATAAATCTCTCATAGTCACTTCCTTTTCAATATAAGTACTAAAATGATGAACAAACATCTTTGCAATCTTCTCAAAACTCCTCAAAGAATAGTTGGGAAACCGATAATACCACTCTAATGCTACTCCAACAAGACTCTTTGGAAATGTTTTTAATAATAGCATATCATCATAAATAAGATCATGATAATCTATCTTGAATCCTCTTAAATGCTCTATTGGATCTTCAGTCCCTTTATAGATTGGTAAAATTGGCATAGAAAAATGCTTGGGATAAGGTCTAGTAGCAACAATAGGATCCAATGGCTGACAATATATTTATTATAATTGTATGTAAACCCTTAAGGCTTAATCATATCCATCCTTGAAACCAATTGATTCACAAGACCTGTCAAATTCTACATCTCTAAATTATTACTATGTATGTTCCCCAAACTTCCCAAAGGAGGAATGTATGTATGTTGAAACCCTGATGTTGGATTTAAAATTTTTATACATTGGTTGCATGTGGCATTTTGTGGATAACTAAAATTTTGTGGAATAGAAGCAATTGTGTTGATATTAGTGGATATAGGAGGAAATTGAGACCAATTTTTTAGGCCATCACTAGTTAGAGGGACTTGCAGGTTCCCTCCAAAATTAGTGGTATTAGTAGTGGCACAAGTCACTTGGTTCTTAAAATTGTTTTGATGCATGGATTGAGATGTAGGAATTCCATGATGAAATAAAGGAGAATTTTTGGGAGGATAAGGAGTAGCATCCTCTTTTTCAAGATGAGATTATCGTTCTACATATTCCAATAGTTTTTCCTTATGAGCTTTCATAAATTTCCAAATGTGATCAAATGATAAAAAGACAACTTCTATTAGGTCCAACAAAAGGATCAATATTAGTTTTAGTTTCCATGTCTACCTCTTATTGCTCTTCCAAACCTACATTAGGGTCTTCCCTATCAATATGATCATATTCCAAGGGAACATAATCCGATTCTAGTTGTTTCCTTTGATTTCTAAGAAAACGAGCCATTAGAAGTAGTGAAAAAAAATAGGGGAGAACACTAACAAATAAATTTTAAGTACTTAGAGATTCTTTTTTCAAATAGAATTAATGATCTTGCTTAGTGTTTTAAAATAAAATGAGGTGTTCATGTTGGGTTCACCAAATATGTAGAGAGGGAAAACTATCCTACCACGTACAATTACCAACAAGGCTTTATCTACAAAGGTAGAACACCTTATGGGGTAAACCACGAGGGTGTGTTGTACTTTACACTCGATGCTATGGGGAAGGGTTCACTATAAATATTTTAAGGACTCACTCCAAGTCCTCTGGATATTTAGGAATGTTTGATGTATTCAGTTTTAATAAAAACACCTAAGTTTGGCCTTTCTAATTCTAAACTAGGAAAGATAAAGAACAATGCAAAAAACAAAATATATAGTTGAAAATAGAATGCAAGCATACAAGAGCTAGCCTAGAATGATTATGTATTTTGAATGCTCACTAACCTAGGGTTTTATTCCAAAAATATTTAAAGCAAAAATATACAAAATAAATGCACAAAAATTATCCCTAGATGTAAATTAAATGCTTTTCACTTTCATATTCCTAAGAATCAATAACTAGATCATATATTCAACCAATAAAATAATTAGAGAACTTATCTAGATTGGTGGTTGATTTAGCTCTTTCTACCTCTTATCCAATGATATCAAAAATACCTGTTTCTGCAAGATCACTCCTGAAACACTAAAAAATAGAATTAGCATTAGGGGTCTGTTGGCCCGGCTTTCATGCACACCCCGGGAAAAAGGATGAAGGCAAGGAAAGCTCCGGAGACACCCACGGGACTGATCCCACTCATCTTTAGGATCTAGCTGGTTATCCAAGGTGCGAGTTACGTAGTTGGGTCGAATGGCAATTCACTCTTTTCCACTTCGGAATAGATTTCGATATGGACTGCTCCGTTACCTTACAGGGGGTTCCCGAACTTGTTCAGGAGTTGCAAAAGTTGTTGACAATCGTATTTAACTTGAATTCTAGATCTAGCTCTCATGGGTCAAGCAGATTTAAATAAAAGGCAAATAAATAAAATAAAAATGGATCATTAACGGTAAGCAAAGAGAGGGTAGGGTAAGGCAGAAAAGAGAAGTTTATCAAACATTAAACTGTAAAACTCTAAACTATCAATCTTATCTATGCTATCAGCTTCACAACAGAACAAATCCCGTAAGAAAGTGTCCAATCACCTAAGATCACTTTCAACTAAGAGCACAAGGCAGAGTGAAACGGATCTAGCAGTAAAATTATAAATCCAAGGGGCAACTGGTTAAAATCGGTATCTTTCACCGGCAGCCTAGCTCGCACGATGAAGACAGAGCAATTAGAACAAACTTACACCCGAAATCAGAATTTCCCCTAGCGCATAATAGAACAACCGAAGCCTAACAAAGATATTTAATCTTGACAATGGCAGATTTACAAAGATATATCTAACAAACTTTAAATGGAACGGATAACAAAAGAAAATACACTTATCACACTCGCAAAAGATTAGGCTCCCCGGCCATGCTATCACGTAAAAGCTAAAGCACATCAACTCCAAGTCCGTAAACAAAGGATTTCACAAAATTTGCAAGAAATTGCTTATAAGCCTTTATTTCTAAGTCTCCGCCTCCTCGCGATTACATTTAGAATTTGTATTTATAGACTCGAGACAGCACTCTGATCTTTTCCAAAATATCTTGCTCAAACCCTAAATCTTATCGCACTTAAACCCTAGGACCCGGGTTTTACAATAAAAATCCATTTAAAAATCAAAGTCCGGATAGAACTTAACCCTTCGGCAAATCTGTGCAGTCAGCTGCCATAAATGGAGAAGATAAAATAAAATGCAACTTGCATTCATTCGCAGCTGCAAATAAATGCTTTCATTAATTCTGGTCGGTGAGCCGGATGAGTCACCACTTCTCCATCAATTTGATCTCCGCAAATCCATCTCTGAGTTGAAATGGTCTCCATGCTATCAAGTCTGCAATAAATTTGTTGTTGAATGCTCTCACCGGCAGCTTCTCTCCTAGCATGGCGGTCCTTGACTAAATCCGCACTTTATCTTCGCCTTTATGGTCTTTCCCGGTTGTCCCGTAAGTGCCAGGTGGAATCCCGCATGAAAGACAAAAAGATGCATTAGATTAGCATTTTAATTAAATCGAAGCTTAAAACATTAAAAACAGATTAAATCCGCAAAATAAGCTTGCATGTCGGCTTCTTTTTGTCCCATTCACGCTTTGACACGTGTCGCTACCCCATGAAGCCTTCTGTTTCCCGCCGGAATGCACTTTCAGGTCAACTATGACTTTCTCTCTCCTTCCGCGATTCTGCGACATGTCGCGATTTCGCGACATGTCGCGAAATCGCGACCCTGCCAGAGCATCGGCAACTTCCTCCCTCGTCGGCCGCGAAAACGCGACATGTCGCGATTTCGCGACATGTCGCGAAATCGCGACCCTTCCTGGCCTCCGTACGCTTCTTGATTTTCAGCCGCGATTTTAGAACACGTCGCGATATCGCGACAGTTCCCTTACCTGCATGCGTTGACCGCGTTGACCGCGATTTTGGAACATGTTTCTGACTTAACCGATTTTTCATCCTGCAGCCCATTTTCTCTCTCCTGCCGCGAAAATGCGACATGTCGCGATTTCGCGACATGTCGCAAAATCGCGCCATCCGTACAGCTTGCGTCTCTCTCCTAAAAACTGTCGCGATTTCGCGACATGTCGCGAAATCGCGACCTTTCTGGCACTTAGCCGCATTTTGACTTACCTGTCGCGATATCGCGACATTTCCGAAATCGGAAGTGTCGCGATATCGCGACACTACCAAAAATGGAAAGTTTGATTTTTCAATGAATTTATGCAACTCGTTTTCCGGATTTTTCTCGGTAATGGTGCAAGATTTTGCTTGTGCATGAATGATTCTAGCATGTAAAAAGTGAATTCTTGGATAACACAGACTAGAATGCAAGAAAAAGCACAACTTTAAAAAGGAGGCAAGCAAAATATGGATTTAAAACCCGAAAATGATCAAGAGGGTCCCCGCTGCAAAAAATGGAAGTTCATAATTTTCTAAGGATGGAATCTCATTTTTCAGTGGGGGTGTGTTGCTTATCAACAAATGGCGATATCTCACGGGTAAAATAGTAGCACTATTTTAGAACCCAAGACTCCGGTTTCAAAACAAAAAGACCATGCATCATGCCTTGCCACAAGCATTCTTCACAATAAATTGACCGCTAACCGCAACTCGTTAAAATTTCCCAAGGACATACTAGGTCGGATTACTTCAAGGAAGATTTCCGATGTGCAATTACAAAGGTATAGAACTTTCTTCAAGGATGACTCGAATTGAATGATAAACTTGGATTAATCAACTTTTCTAGATTGTAAATGGGGAAACCGAGTAGAGCTCTGTTTACTAGTTTAGCTTTTTACAAATCTAGACAGAGTTACCCTTTAGATTTACACGACCCAATTTACAACTGTAGGGCAGAATCTAATATTGGCGGCCTCTTTTGATCATATAACTCTTTTTTTTTTTCTTTTTTTCTTTTTTTTCTTATCTCTCTTTTTTTTATCTCTCTTCTTTTTGAAATATATCACTATCTGGAAGACCTTAGAGAAATTACAATTTTCTTTTAATATTTGATCAACTGGAACTGCTTCAGCCTAGGCATTGATAGCCTCTCGGTGACACCCAAATAATTGCATGAACCATAGTCCCCTCTTATAACCAAACTTTTCTTGGATTCCCCGGAGTTCCTCCAACAAAACAAAGATAGCAGTTTTTCTATCATTAAAACAACTCGTGGCAAGTAAGACACAAGATCCAATCATCTCTCTACCTTCATCCCGGATAACAAAATAGTTCCACAGCTTTAGTGCAAGAGTACTATCTCAATTAGAATAATGAGCGTAATGGGGAGGCACTCGGATTGAGGATTTATCACCTTAGAATAAAACAATTTTCTAGCAGTCGACTTTTCATTGATTGCTCGTGCAAAGGCAAAGGAAATAAAATTTTAGAAGCCAAAGGACTTTGTACAGACTTCCAAGGACAGGCACAGGCTTTAAAGCAAAAACAAAATAAAACCGTATGTACTAAAGTATGTAATCGTACAGTAAGGGAAAAACAAATAAACCGAATAGACAAAGAAAGAAAAGGAAAAGCAGGAAGAAAATAAAACTCGTACAGCAATAAAAGAAATAAACTAAAAGAATCGAAGCAAAAATAAAAAATAAAACCGCAAATCGAAATAAATTAAATCGTAAATCGTACATATAAAGAAAGAAAATGAAATGCAATAAAGAAAAGACTGTATAGACTAAAATAAAAGCAAGCTAAAATAAAAAGAGGGAAGAATAAACCGCACAAGCTAAAATGAAAAAAACTAAAGAAAATCAAAATCGAAACGTACGTACATTTAAAAATAAAACCGCACCGACAAAGAAATAAAACTGAAAAACTTCAAAGCTTATTTACAATGCATACATATGTTACAACTTCCCTTCATACTCAAAAAATGCAGCAGTTGGGAAAGCAGAGAAATGGTGCTTTAAAAAATTTTGACCATGCAAGTAATTTAAAAAAAAATTACCTTTCAGGTCCTGTTGACGAAATGCACTCCAGACTGTGCTTCAAAAATTTGCTATCTGGGAAAGACTTGGGTTTACTGTCTTCCCTGTCCCATTTGAAAAAAAAATCCGCAACTCCTTCAAATTAAACAAATCATATAATAACAAATCATATGATAACATGTTTATGCTTCTAATTAAAGGGTTTGCAGTAGTTCTTTCAAAAGGACCGAATGTAAAAAAACCCCCAGGATCAAATACTTTAAAACCTTGACGGACCTGCACCACCACATTTTCAAATTGATGTGACAACCGAAAGAAATCATGTTTTATCCGTATGCCCTGGTTCTTAACAACTTGAACATTTTGTGGTTGCTGCACTACTTCAATATCCAGGACTTCAATTTTTATCCCTCTAGCAGAGTGTTTACAATTTTCCTTTTCACCTGAGCCTTGCTTAGACTTAACCTCATCAATGTGCAATGTCCAAACATCATTGTTGTGATTGATTAGAGTCAGAATCGTTCCCACCTTTTCAGCTTGCCAAATCATAAACTCCAATATCTCGCATCAACACGCTTTATAGCCTCCTCTTTGACATTATGTTCGAAGTTGCAGTGCTTATGTTGAGACAGCTTCATCAATTCCAAGTTGGTCGACCACATTCATATTTACCATCTTTTCCTCCTTTTCTTGAAATTCAACAGGTGGTCCAAAGTAAGCCTCAATCAAGTTAATGTTTTGTCCAACAATCTGAGGCGCTTCATAGAGGGTGATGTCAGCTTTAAGTTCCCTCATATCCTCAATGATGCTATCCTCCTCGCCATTTCTCGCATAGTGAGATTGAATCTCACTTTCATCATCCTCCGATGAGGAAGGATCATTGTTAAGTTCTGGACTCTCACATTTCAAGTCATAACTCGTCCATTTTGAACTCGTTGAAAATCTTGCATTTCATCCACGTAAGTCCGTACAAGACTTTCTCGTCTCTTCGAGAAAAGTGACAGAATCCGAAACCCCGGTTGTACTATTTTTGGGTGAACTAGAAATATCAATATTTCTTTGATCTCTAGGAAAATTTAACTCACCAGGAAAAACTTCGGATTTGGGTGGTGCCGTATCACAACTCGTTCGCTTCAAGCACCCGCACTTTGAACTTGTCGAACTTTTCTCTCGTATTTTGCACATGCCGAGTGGATGTCACAGTTAACTGAGTCTCCTTGGGTAGAGCATGACATGTTGGCATTAACTCATGATGTGGAATGGGGTCTCGGAACAGGCATGTTCTCGTGTAACATAGGATATCAAAGGACTGCTCGAAATTTGAGGCCCTAACTCGTCTTTCAAGAATTAAGGCTTCTTTATAAGCCCCCGCCGTGGTTGTAATATTAATGTCTCTCTTGAGGAAAATAGAGGTCACCGAATCCAATGCATTCTTGTAGATTTCTAAGGCCAGATTTGCATTTGGGATGTAATGGCCATCATTCTACCGTAAGCTCTTTGGAACCTCATATTGAAAGACCCGACGCTTCTCCCGACTCTTTCTTGATGCTGGAAAATTGCCGATATAAAATGTCGGGATCTATCACTTCACCGAACCGTGATATAAAAGCTTTCTCTAGATCATCCCAACTAGTAATGGAATTGCCGGTGAGGTTTAAAAACCAGCCATAAGCTCCCTCCCGGAGAGTGAACGGGAACAATCTGCAGTGCAACATCTTCATGTCGTATATTTAATAATCTTAAAGCATTTTTAAAAGCTAGCAGATGTTCTTCTCAGCTTCTTGTCCCATCATGTTTGTACCTAGGGAGATACCTTTCTCGGACTTCTGGCGTGTCATGGGCTATACCCGAAATGTTCAAAGCGGTGGGGCCCAACCAATTTGCCATTAATACTTGGCCGATAAGTGATGTTCTCGATTTGTAATTGGATAACCGCAAGTGATGATAGAACTGTTCTTAACAAACCACCGAACTTAAGGCCTTCTCTCGGCAATTTTAAAACTCGCATCGACAATTTTTAAAATCGTATCGACAATTTAAAAATCTGCATCGACAATTTAAAAACTCGTATTGACAATTTATAAAATCGAGCCACTTTTAAATGTTAAAATGCTGACTGGATAAAATAAGACATACAACTTTACGCTTCTAATTTGTTCCGTATTTGGAAATTTAAAACATCGATCGACAATTTATAAATCTGATCGACAATTTATAAAACTGTATCGACAATTTAAAATAAAACTGTCCGAGTTCACTGTGGGTCCTTCAAATGTTGCTGTTATGCCCTTACAATACTTGAACTGAGTTCAGCCCTCCTTCTAGCGCCAATTAGGTGTTGGCTGAGGAGGAGGGGAAAATTGGCTACCAGACTTTGGATAAAATACAGCTTTACAGTTCCACATACAGTCGGATTTCTCAACTCAAGTGCACTAAGAACAGATGTTCGTGGCCCTCCTTCTAGCGCCAATTAGGTGTTGGTTGAGGAGGAGGGGAAAATTGGCTACCAGACTTTGGATAAAATATAGCTTTACAGTTCCACATATAGTCGGATTTCTCAACTCAAGTGCACTAAGAACAGATGTTCTGTGGCCCTCCTTCTAGCGCCAATTAGGTGTTGGTTGAGGAGGAGGGGAAAATTGGCTACCAGACTTTGGATAAAATATAGCTTTACAGCCCACATACAAATCGGATTTCTCAACTCAAGTGCACTAAGAACAGTATGTTCCGTGGCCCTCCTTCTAGCGCCAATTAGGTGTTGGTCCGGCTTTCATGCACACCCCGGGAAAAAAGGATGAAGGCAAGGAAAGCTCCGGAGACACCCACGGGACTGATCCCACTCATCTTTAGGATCTAGTCGGTTATCCAAGGTGCGAGTTACGTAGTTGGGTCGAATGGCAATTCACTCTTTTCCACTTCGGAATAGATTTCGATATGGATCGCTTCCGTTACCTTACAGGGGGTTCCCGAACTTGTTCAAGTAGTTGCAAAAGTTGTTGACAATCGATTTAACTTGAATTCTAGATCTAGCTCTCATGGGTCAGCAGATTTAAATAAAAGGCAAATAAAGAAAATAAAAATGGATCATTAACGGTAAGAAAAGAGAGGGTAGGGTAAGGCGTAAAAGAGAAGTTTATCGAACTTTAAACTCGTAAAACTCTAAACTATCAATCTTATCTATGCTATCACCTTCACAACGTAACAAATCCCGTAAGAAAGTGTCCAGTCACCTAAGATCACTTTCAACTAAGAGCACAAGGCAGAGTGAAACGGATCTAGCGTAAAATTATAAATCCAAGGGGCAACTGGTTAAAATCGGTATCTTTCACCTGCAGCTCTAGCTCGCACAAATGAAGACAGAGCAATTAGAACAAACTTACACCTGAAATCAGTAATTTCCCCTAGCAGCATAATAGAACAACTCGAAGCCTAACAAAGATATTTAATCTTGACAATGGCAGATTTACAAAGATATATCTAACAAACTTTAAATGGAACGGATAACAAAAGAAAATACACTTATCACACTCGCAAAAGATTAGGCTCCCGGCCATGCTATCACGTAAAAGCTAAAGCACATCAACTCCAAGTCCGTAAACAAAGGATTTCACAAAATTTGCAAGAAATTGCTTATAAGCCTTTATTTCTAAGTCTCCGCCTCCTCGCGATTACATTTAGAATTTGTATTTATAGACTCGAGACTGCACTCTGATCTTTTCCAAAATATCTTGCTCAAACCCTAAATCTTATCGCACTTAAACCCTAGGACCCGGGTTTTACAATAAAAATCCATTTAAAAATCAAAGTCCGAATAGAACTTAACCCTTCGGCAAATCTGTGCAGTCAGCTGCCATAAATGGAGAAGATAAAATAAAATGCAACTTGCATTCATTCGCAGCTGCAAATAAATGCTTTCATTAATTCTGCAGGTGAGCCGGATGAGTCACCACTTCTCCATCAATTCGATCTCCGCAAATCCATCCCGAGTTGAAATGGTCTTCATGCTATCAAGTCTGCAATAAATTTGTTGTTGAATGCTCTCACCGGCAGCCTTCTCTCCTAGCATGGCGGTCCTTGACTAAATCCGCACTTTATCTTCGCCTTTATGGTCTTTCCCGTTGTCCCGTAAGTGCCGTGGAATCCCGCATGAAAGACAAAAAGATGCATTAGATTAGCATTTTAATTAAATCGAAGCTTAAAACATTAAAAACAGATTAAATCCGCAAAATAAGCTTGCATGTCGGCTTCGTTTGTCCCATTCACGCTTTGACACGTGTCGCTACCCCAGGAAGCCTTCTGTTTCCCGCCGGAATGCACTTTCAGGTCAACTATGACTTTCTCTCTCCTTCCGCGATTCTACGACATGTCGCGATTTCGCGACATGTCGCGAAATCGCGACCCTGCCAGAGCATCGGCAACTTCCTCCCTCGTCGGCCGCGAAAACGCGACATGTCGCGATTTCGCGACATGTCGCGAAATCGCGACCCTTCCTGGCCTCCGTACGCTTCTTGATTTTCAGCCGCGATTTTAGAACACGTCGCGATATCGCGACAGTTCCCTTACCTGCATGCGCTGACCGCGTTGACCGCGATTTTGGAACATGTTTCTGACTTAACCGATTTTTCATCCTGCAGCCCACTTTCTCTCTCCTCGCCGCGAAAATGCGACATGTCGCGATTTCGCGACATGTCGCAAAATCGCGCCATCCGTACAGCCTTGCGTCTCTCTCCTAAAACTCGTCGCGATTTCGCGACATGTCGCGAAATCGCGACCTTTCTGGCACTTAGCTGCATTTTGACTTACCTGTCGCGATATCGCGACATTTCCGAAATGGAAGTGTCGCGATATCGCGACACTACCAAAAATGGAAAGTTTGATTTTTCAATGAATTTATGCAACTCGTTTTCCGGATTTTTCTCGGTAATGGTGCAAGATTTTGCTTGTGCATGAATGATTCTAGCATGTAAAAAGTGAATTCTTGGATAACACAGACTAGAATGCAAGAAAAAGCACAACTTTAAAAAGGAGGCAAGCAAAATATGGATTTAAAACTGAAAAAGATCAAGAGGGTCCCTGCTGCAAAAATGGAAGTTCATAATTTTCTAAGGATGGAATCTCATTTTTCAGTGGGGGTGTGTTGCTTATCAACAGGGTCTTGCTTAGGCCAATGTGTAACAGTCCTTGGAGGTGCAGTAGTAAAGCCCCCTAGATCCTTTTAGATGACCTTTTAATACAAAATAAAAAATTGACCTTTAGAGGATTAATCATGAAACAAAAATACAATAACAAAAAATAGAAAACAAAATGCAACAGTATGATCTAGATGTAGAATGGAATGCAACAGTGAAAACAAAATATTGAAATTACCCCCGGTGTGCTCTCAGGAAAAATTGTGCCTCACCTGAAGTGGGTGTGATAATGCAGTAGCAAAGTCGCACCCTGCGTGGACGGGGTGCGATTTCACTTCTACATATTGGTTTACCCTTTTTAGTGCAATCGAAGTCATGCCTTGCTAATGTCAAGTGTGATATCATTGCAGATTAATGAAAAATAAAAAGCAATTGTATAAGATAAAATAAATATAAAAAATAAAGTAATAAAATGCTAATGGACATCGTAGAAGTAGGTAGAGAAGACTGAAATATCCAATCGAGCACTCTATCTCTCTGAACTACACCATGGATCCACCAAGTCACACAGTAAATCAATCCAATCCATGCAATGGAAGATCAAATCTAAAATTTGTACTTCGGGGTTAGCTTGCAGTAGAAAAAGCAAAGGAAGAAGAATGAGCTATCATAAAAATTTCAAGCTTAATCAATAATTAGAATTTCACATTAAGATCACCTTGCACTTATATTTTTCACATCTTATGATTTGGAAAGAATATCCTTCCTTTTATAGATGAAATTAGAGGGAAAAAGGTAGGTAAAATAAACCCAAATCCAACACAAAAATACGCTAGAGAGTTTAAACCTGGGTCTAAGCAGGTCTAAAAGAAAACAATAAAAATTAAATTAAAAATTAGGTTAAAAATAGCAAAATCATACCCTGTCCTAACGAGGCACGATATCGCTTGTGCAAATTTGTGCCTCATGAATATGGTACACAATTTCACAAAAAACACTATAAAAGGCAAAGAGAGGGGTGAAGAGACCTACCCTTACCTTTGGTAGGGGTGAGGGACCTCTTAAAGGCACTAAAGAAGATTTCCCACTCAAAGTGGGTCAATTTTTTGTGTCTACACATCAAAAACCATAAAAACTAAAACTAAAAGCATGATTATGTAGATCATAAAAAGAAAATTACATCACACATCAACATCATCATACACATCAGATAAACCATAGATATATGTATATATATACTATCAAAATAAATAATAGAGTACAAAAAAATCAGTCGATTGGTATACCACAATCATAAAATTGGTATACTCAATCACTAGGGGGTACACCACAAAAATTAGCTCAATGCATCATCCCCTAGAACCCCTAGAACTCTAGGTGTTGTCACCTGGAGGCAATCTAGGCTCACAAAACTAAGGAGCCCCAGATACTGAAACTGATCTAGACCGATTAGGAGCAACTAACTTCGGAGGCAATGAAGCTCTTTGACCCTCAAGCACTACCTAAAAATATACTGTCTAATAGACATCATCTGTTATGCTACCAAGGTAGCCTCTATCTATGCTACCATCAAGTCACTTTGTAATGTAATACTCCCTAAGTACTAGTTGGAAGCCATACTCCTTGTAGGATGTGATCATGATACTATTTTTCATGACGATCCATGTCCCTACACCCTGGCCAACTGAGCCTAAGCCTGGCTCACAAGACTCTACACTTTTAAAATTTATCCCTCTAGCTGTTGAGTGCAACTCACCTGAATGGTGATCTAACTCCTCAAATCGTCATTCTCTACCTGTAGAGAAGCCACATCTTTGGTGTTGCTCGACTCTCCCATATCTATCACAATGCCCTTCTCGGGTGAATCTAGTCTAGGGGTTGTATGAGTCTCTCACTAAGGAGAGGTTATTATATGCCTTAGTGAAGGAGCATCCTATTATGAGCCTCCCTCCTACTGGCACTGTATCCTCCCCCCCTCAATCTTGAGAGCCTACTGAGCAAACCCCTGTGGTCATAACTCTTCTCACATCCAAACCCCAAGGAACTAAAAACTTCCTCGTGTTTGAGGCCCCTCCCTCTATGGTGGCCTTTTTCTCTGTCTCTCCCCTCGATCTGGTTTATTTTTACCTATGAACCTCTCTAAAGACCTCTTATAACTAACTAGCAATACCTCTCTCCTAAGTGAGCCTAACTAGATAAATGTTGGTATACCTAGTGAAATATTCATCTACAACCTGGCATTATCACCCTCTACTAAGGAAACCTCTGCATCATCCTCATCCACCTCCAAAAATCTGGTGAGATCTAACCTCTCTCTAATGGTCATTGAATCTCGTACCACTTGGGAAGAGGTAAAATCCCAAATCTCTAGAATCCCTAGTACTACATCAAAATGATGTAGTACTCGATCGATGCGATGGAGATCTATCTCTCCTCACTCTATGTGAAGCCATCACACTCACCTCATGTGAGCCAACTCATCTTGATCAACATCCCATTCATGGTGCTCCCTCCAAGGTCTCCAATAAATTTGTGTCACAAACAACTCATCAAGAGTCCATTTGGCCTCCTCTAGGCCACCTCTCCTCTGCAAGTGACCAACGAAGGGACCCCAGTGGAATACTATAGGTCATCCATACTCTACATCCTAAAGAGGAAATCCTATGGGCCTTCTCACTACAATGTGCTCCCAGCACCATACCTAAAGAAATGATATCAATACCAAACTAGTGCCTCCCTTGTACACAACCTTGAACAAGGTCCGGTACAAGTGGAACAAAATATAAGAACCTCAAGAAAATCATTACCAGCATCTCATATATCATGCACAATCTCAACCAGTTCCCACGGTAAGTGTCAGCCACTTTGATGGCATAATAGAATTCCTCCCCTATCTCTGATAATACCACTATCAAATAAGATACCCCATCTACTGCCATGAGGTGATCTATGTTGACTCCACTCTACTCGATAACAAAATATGGGTCTCCTATCAATTTTTACATGGCCTAACCCTAGGCCAAATACTGATATACATATTTTACTCTAATGGGCACCCTTAGGATCCTCTATACATCCTCTATAGTAGGCGTCATATCCCTTATTGGTAATCAAAAATTCAACAAGCCTAGATACCAATGATCAACCAATGTAGTAAGTAGACTATAGTGTACCTCTATATGTGGCATCTTACCTACATGATTGATCCCTAATATAGTGAGAATAACTCTCTCATCCACACTAGGAGCTCTAACCTTACCCTCAAAACCAGTATGTCACCACTCACGACCCTTGAGTGATCCTCCCTACAAAAATAAAAAACAAATTATTCATAAAAATTACACAAACAAAAATAAAAATGATAAAAAATTTACAACTTTAGTCCTAATGTCTAAATCTAGACCTAAAGAAAAAATTTGAATGCATAAATATGAAATCATACATCCGAATTTACAAAATTGGACCTAGTACGTACAAAATTGTATATACGAATTCATCAAAAAACGTCCAAATTTTTCAAAATTGAATGCAATTTTTGATGAATTCGGACGTCCAATTTTGTCACAACGATCCAATTTCATCACTACAACCACGTGATAACAATCCACATCAAAAAAATCCTAAAATCTCAAATTTTAAACAAGAGATGATAGAATCACTTACTTGGATATTCTTGCCACTACCATCACTCTTGACGCGAACTTTGTCCACCCGATGCGCTATAGTAGATATTTTACCTATTTTCTCCAAAGCAAAATTCAATAAAATTGAAATAAAAAATCAATTAGGGTTTTTTACCCTAATTTATATTTTATACCCTATTTTACCCAATTTCCACTTCGAATTTTGAGTTTTGCAATAAATCATGAATTTCTTACTCTAGAGGGGAAAACTGTCCTACCACGTACAATTCCCAAAAAGGTTGGATCCACAAAGATAGAAAGCCTTATGGGGTCAACTACGGGGGTATGTTGTTCTCTACACTCGGTGCTAGGGGGAAGGGTTCACCAGGAATGGTTTTAGGACTCGCTCCAAGTCCTTAGGATTTCAGGATGATTGATGTGTTCATTTTCAAGCAATCACCTAAGTTTGGCCTTTCTAGATCTATGCTATGAAATATAAAGGACAATTTAGAAATACATAATGCAAAAATACAAGAGCTAACCCTAGAATGATTATTTCTTTGAATGCTTTCTAAACTAGGGTTTTAAATAGAAAACCTTTTAAGCAAGGGCCTAAAAGAGAATGCAAAAAAAAATAAACCCCAAGTGCACACAATATGTTGTTTATCTTTCAATGCTTAGAAATTAATTAAATATATTTTCTTTTAAATTGAATCTAGGGTTTACAATAGAAATATAAAGCACTCAACAAACAACCTAAATATTAATCAGAACACTTAACTTATCCAATGGTTGATCCTTGCTTTTATCCTTTGATCCAATGCTATCAATAATCCTTGTTCCTGCAAGATAACTTAATAAACACTTGAAAATATGATTAGCATTAGGGGGCCTACTTAGGCCATTGTACAATAATTATTGGAGGCACAATAGTCAAGCCCCCTAGGTCCTTTAAGATGACCTTTGGAAATAGAAGTGGAAAATGACCTTTGGAAGATGAATAAGCATAACAAAATACAACAAAACAGAATAATGAAACAAAGTACAAAATACCATAATATGGTCTAAATATAGTCTATAACATAGATCTAGGGTTTGGGGGTAACATCTTGCCTCCAAATATGGCCTATGCGAAATCACACCCCGTAGGGAGCGACCACGATATCACATAGCGAAATCACATCCCATAGAACCTAGATGTGATTTCACAGAAGCTAAGAGAAAAATAAAAAAATGTGAATTAACGGATGTGTAATCAAAACTTAACTAATATGCAAAGTATAGAAGAGAAAAAACAACCTAGCATTAGTGAAGAATCAAGCAAAATGGATGGAGAACTCCAAGTAGTAGATTCCTCCTTAGGGCTTCAACACTTGTCCACCAAGAGTAGCAACACATAATCCAATGCAGCAGAAAAAAAATCTTCAATAGATCACACTTCACACTTGTAAGTTAGTTTGCTTGTGGAAGAATAATAAGAAGACTTCAATCAATAATGCTTGGTGAGAAATAAACTTGCCTGATAAAAACTTGATTGCTAAAAACTTGATAGGAAGAAATGAATATTAAACCCTCTTGTAGAGGGGGAAAATTGCCCTACCACATACAATTCCCAACAAGGCTAGATTCGCAAAGGTAGAAAGCCTTATGAGGTGAACTGTGGGGGTGTGTTTTACTCTACACTTGGTTCTAAGGGGAAGGGTTCACCAGGAATAGTTTAAGGACTTGCTCCAAGTCCTTAGGATATTCAAGAATGTTTGATGTATTCAATTTTAATAAAAACACCTAAGTTTGGCCTTTCTAATTATAACTAGGAAAGATAAAGGATAATGCAAAAAATAGAATATAATAGTTGAAAATAGAATGTGAACATACAAACCTAGGGTTTTATTCCAAAAAACCTAGGGTTTTATTCCAAAAAACCTTAAAAGTAGAAATATGCAAAATAAATGTACAAAAATTATCCCTAAATGCAAACTAAATACTTTTCACTTTTAGATGCCTAAGAATCAATAACTAAATCAGATATTCAATCAATGAAATGATTAGATCACTAATCTAGACTAGTGGTTGATTTAGCTCTTTCTGCCTCTTATCCAATAATATCAAAAATACCTGTTTCTGTAAGATCACTCATGAAACACTGAAAAATAGAATTAGCATTAGGGGGCCTACTTAGGCCACTGTATAACAATCCTTGGAGGTGCAGCAGTCAAGCCCCCTAGGTCCTTTTATATGACCTTTTAATACAAAATAAAAAATTTACCTTTAGAGAATTAATCATAACATAGAAATATAGTAAAAAAAAATAGAAAATAGAATGCAGTAGTATGATCTAGATGTAGAATGGAATGCAATAGTGAAAACAGAATCTTGAAATTGTCCCTGGTGTGCTCTCAAGAAAAATCATGCCTCGCTTGGAGTGGGTGCAATAACACAATAGAAAAGTCATGCCCTGCCTGGATGGGGTGTGATTTCACTTCTACAAACTAGTTTACCCTAATTAGGGAAATCAAAGTTGCACCTCGCTAATACCAGATGCAATATCGTTGCAGATTAATGAAAAATAAAAAGTGAGTGCAAAAGATGAAATAAATGCCAAAAATAAAGTAAGCAAACCCTAATGGACATCGTAGAAGTAGGTAGAGAAGACTGAAGTATCTAAGTGAACACTCGATCTCTCCAAACTACACCACGGATCCACCAAGTCATACATCAAATCAATACAATCCATACAATAGAAGATCAAATCTAAAATTCACACTTCAGGATTAGTTTATAGCAGAGAAATTAAAGGAAGAAGAACGAATTATCATAAAAAATTAGAGCTTAATCAATAATCAAAATTTTACATTAAGATTGCATATTGCATTGCACTTATATTTTTTGCATATATGATTTAGTAAGAACATCCTTCCTTTTATAGACAAAATTGAAGGGAAAAAGGTGGGCAAAATAAACCTAAATTCGGTGCCAAAACATGCTGGAGGGTTTAAACCTAGGTCTAAGCAAGCCCAAAATAATAAAATAAAAATTATATTAAAAATTAGGTTAAAAATAGTGAAGTCACACCCCGTCCTAATGGGGCACGATATCGCTTGTGTGAAGTTGTGCCTCATGAAGACGATGCGCAATTTCACTAAAAACACTAGAAAAGATAAAGATATGGGTGAAGAGACCTACCCTTACCTTTGGCAGGGGTGAGGGACCTCTTAAAGGCACTAAGGAAGATTTCCCACTCAAAGTGGGTCAATTTTCCATGTCTACATTTTGCCCCATCTTTGATGCATTTATGGCCTATTAAATGTGTCAAATAAAGGATGTAGACTCCTACAGGAAAGCATACAACAAGCACAAAGAAGGGATGGCCATATTTAGGAAAAGGGGTGGTGTAAGAGGGGTATCACAAAGGATACTCTAGACCCTTACACACTAGGCAAGGCATTACTACCATTAATACCTCTATGGCTAAGGTGCCCCCTCAAGTTTCAAAAGGAAAGGAACTTCCTTAAGAAACTCGAAAAGGTAAAAGAGAGAAAGCAAAAGATAGAAACACAAGGAAACAAAAAAAGCGAAGCAAAACAAAGATTACTGGGTACAATATGAATCTAATGTAGCTAATATGATATGTATAGAATAAAGGGGAAGTAAGAAGAAAGGGAGAAATATAAGGAAAAGAGCAGAAACAAGAAATCGAAAAGGAGAAAGAAAGTAAATAAAGAACTCCAAAGGTCAATCATCTAAAATTGAGAAAGAAGTTGAATTAGAACCCTGCTTAGAGGGTGTTATGCTCAAAATATGGTATATGTATGGAGTGAAGAACCCACTATGGGTGTAGTACTCGCTAAGTATGGAGTGTAACCAAATGTGGGTGGTTGTTTACTGAGTCACTAGTAACTATTGTGGGGCGATTACCTGCTAGGATGTATGTTGAGACCTACTACAAATAGCCAAGGAACTGATCCTATAATGGAGTGTTAGGATCGTTGAGTCACAAAGAGACATAACCCGATAAGGGTGTTATAGTGTATGCTAAAGTAAAATGTATGTAATGTATATGTTAGTACTACTTGAGAAGGTGTATGCGTATGTATGCATGGACCAATCAATATGAGCATAAAACAATGTGAGTGTCTACATGTGCTAAAAGAAAATAATAGGAAGAAATGAGGAGTGAAGAATTGTACTTGTGTGCCCCCAGCTTGAAGTTTCAATGAGTGAAAAGTCAAGAGGGGGAAGTGTGGAATTAAAATAGAGAAGAATGTATATCCTTATCTTGAACAAATAAAATAGAGGATAAATAAGGATCATGCAAAAATATAAGGATATACCAAAAGAGGATTCCATTCCTTGACTTGGAGGATAAATGATGAGCATTGTAAAACTTTCAAAGTCAAGGAATACAAAAAGAAGAGAGAAGAGAATAAATATCAAAGGAAGCAAAGTAGAGAAGAAGAGATGAAAATGCATGGGCCCTAGGTTGGGTCTTCGCTCGGCATCAAAACCCTAGTGAGAGTGCAATGCATGTAAGCTATATCCTAAATAGGTATCATCACATGCCATTATCATGAATCCCCAAAAATTATATGATCAAGCAGTCATGAGCAAGTAATAATGCAATGTATGATAAGCAATATGTAAAAATAGAATGTCAAGCAATTATTCATAATATGATAGGCATGTGTGCAAAATATGTCAAGAAAACATGCAATATGACCTAACTAATCAAGCATAATATCTTTTTAAATACATTATATTCATTTTTTCTTTAAGCTCTTTACCATCCATAAAAGCCAAATTAAAATAACCTGAGCCAAACTTGGCCATTATGACAAAGGATCCTACCCAATTGGGTTGAAACTTACCTCGAAGATCAATATGAGCATTGATGTTCTTTTGGTTTTCTTTGAGGAAAAGGTCCCCAACCTCAAAAGAATTATTGCAAACCTTTTTAGAATAGGATCATTGGAGCCTATCCTGATAGGCTTACAAATTATCTAATGCACGAATACGCTTCTCATCCAATAACTCTAATTGTTGTAAAAATTTCGCACGATACTCATCACCGACCTCAGCATCTTGAAACAAGATGCACAAAGAAGGAACTTCTAACTCAAAAGGAAAAACTACCTCAGACCCATATACCAAGATATATGGTGAGGCTTTTGTGGGAGTACACATGCTAGTAAGATAGGCCCACAAGGCAGGATAAAGTTGAGTATGTCAGTAACAACCGGTCTTATTAACCAGCTTCTTCAAAATCTTGATCATGTATTTATTGGATTCTTTGGCTTATCCATTACCTTGAGGGTAATAAGGAGTTGACCATCTATGTTGAATCTTGTACTTAGCACAAAGGTTACAAATATTCTTATTCTTGAAAGGAGTGCCATTATCAAAAATAATCATCGAAGGTATCCCAAACCTACAAAGAATTTGGTTGACGATGAACTTAGAAACCTGAGTCCCAGTCACCGTAGCCAAAGGTATGGCTTCAACCCATTTAGTAAAGTACTTTGTCACAATAATGATAAACTTGTGACCATTAGATAACACTGGGTTAACCTTCTCGATAATGTCCAATCTCCACATAGAGAATAGCCAAGGGGAAGATATTACCTAGAGGTCTTGAGAAGGAGCATGAATAAGATGATCATGGCGTTGACACCTGTCGTAGCACCGAACATAATCACATGCATCTTTCTCCATGGAAGGCCAATAATACCCCATTCAAAGGAGCTTTTTGGTAATAGCATTACCACTAAAATGGCCTCCACATAAATCTTCATGAGCATCACTAAGAGAAATTTGGGCTTCATCAGAGTTAAGGTATCGTAAGAGGATACCTTCGAAAGAACATCGATATAAAGTATTACCAATTATAATAAATTGGCATGCTCTTTTGCATAATATCTTACGTTGATTGTGATCTAAACCATTAGGCATCAAACCATCTTTAAGAAAATTAAATATGTCGTTATACCATGATTCAAATAGGGAATCTCCAATGGTAAAGCATTCTAGGGGGTCCAAAAAAGAACTCAAATACGTAGGTTCTCAGAGTTATCGAATGATAATTGAATCTTGATCATCTTCTAACTCTAAATGGAATAAGGATGCAGTAGTGGCCATGGTATTCACATGGTGGTTTGAGGATCTAAGGACAAATTCTATGGTTACTTGCTTAAAAGAAGATAACAACTTGGTGATAATATTCTTATATAGTTTAAGCTTATCATCCCAAGTCTGATAAACATCATTGATCTAATTAACCACAAGTTGAGAGTCACAAAATACCAAAATAACCCTAACCTATAAAGTTAAGGCTACTATAATACCAAGGATCAAAGCTTCATATTCTGTAGTGTTATTTTTTGTAAGAAAAACAAAGTTTGAAGGACAAAGGGATGAACTTTTTTTGTGGTGTAACTAGAATGACTCTAGATCCAATGCCCTTCATGCATTGAGCTCCATCAAAAAACAAATTCCAAGACTCGGACTCTTCAATTTCAACATTGAAGCACTCATCGGGAAACTCAACAACTATAGGATGGGTAGCTTCTAGGGGAGCAGAGGCTAACTGATCAGCAATCACCTAACCCTTAATAGCCTTCTGACCTATGAAAGTCAGTTCAAACTTGCTAAGTACCAACACCCACTTGGAAGCCTGACCTGACAGGTGGGTTTAGACATCAAATAGCACAAAAGATCAAACTTTGCAACCACCAATATCTTATGGCTGAGCATATAGTGTCTTAAATTATGAGAAGCAAACACTATGGTAAGGTAAACCTTATCTAAGGGATTGTACCTAGTTTCATAGCTAACCAAAGTTCTACTAATATAGTAGATCGCTCTCTCTTTATTTTTGTCATCATGTTGATCCAAAATGGGTCCCAAAGCATGAGTGGTAGCCACTATATAAAGAAATAGATACCTACTAGGTACAGGAGGTACTAAAATAGGTAAGGAAGTGAGATATATTTTGAGGTCCTCAAAAGATTTCTTACTCTCAGAACCCCAATGGAAAACTACATCCTTCTTAAGGAGCTAAAGTAAAGGTTGGTACTTATTGGCTAATTGGGCAATGAACCGATGAATAGACTATAATTTTCCTTGCAAACTATGTAGCTTAGTCAGGGTGTGAGGAGGAGGTATATCAATGATAGTTTCTACCTTAGTAGGTTCCACTTCAATGCCTCACCTCGACACTATGAAACATAACAACTTACCAGATGTGACCCCGAACACACATTTAGTGGGTTTAAGATGAACTCTATATTTCCTAAGCCTTTAAAATATTTATCTTAAGTCATGGACATGATCCTTTCATTCCAAGGAATGAGCCAAAAGGTCGTCCACATAATCCTAAAGAATATCATGCATCATGTCATGGAAAATATAAGGCATGGCCCGCTGATAGGTAACTCCTGCATTCTTAAGTACAAAAGTCATGACCTTCTAGCAGAAGGTACTCTAGGGAGTAGTGAATGTTGTCTTGGCCTAGTCTTCAGGGGTAATCATAATCTTCTTGTAACATGAGAAACCATCCATGAGAGAAAGTATTCCACATTTGGCAGTGAAATCTACAATTTGATCTATGTTGGGCAAGGGAAAATCATCCTTGGTACATGCTAATTTAATGTTCCAAAAGTCAGTACACACTCTGATTGTTCCTTCTTTCTTAGCTACGGGAACGATATTAGAGATCCAATCATAATAGTCGATGGATTTTATAAAACCGATGTCAAGGATTTTTTGGAGCTCCTCCTTGACTGAAAGGGTGACTTTTAGATGCATTTTTTGAAGCTTATGCTTAACAGGATTAGAATTAGGATTAAATACCAAATGATGCATGACAAGGGAGATATCAAGAACTATCATGCTGACATATGACCCAAAAAATAAGTTCTGATATTCTTTCAATAAATTGGTCAATTGCTCCTGCTCATCCATGGTCAAGGCTTTACCTAACTTAAGGATTCTAGGAGCTTCCTCAGAACCTATGTTCACATCTATGGTCTCCTAAATAAGAATGGATAAGTCATCCTCAAGAGGATATAGGGTAGTAATTACTCCTAATTGCTCAATATCCTCAGGATACATAGAACCAAAGTCCACTTGAGAACTAGAAGACTTAGTCTGCGCTATGCAAGGGACAAACTCGTCAAAGTCGATGTCATTCTGATATAAAGCCTTATCTATAACATGTGACTCTGGGATTAAGATATTAGGAGAGGGTGTACCCTCATCCTTAACACTCCACTCTAAACCTTGATGAGATTCATCAAAGAGAAGATCTAAACAAGAAGAGTCATCTTGATCCTATGATAAAATATTTATAAAAGATGTCTTAGAGGAAGACTGTGATGAATTGATTTGGGCTAAATATTATGGTGAGAAAAACTCAACTGGATTAGGATCTCCCATGATAGAAATAATTTGGTTTTCAAATTCAAATTTTACACATTTATTAAAAGTATAAGGGATAACCTTTATTGCATGAATCCAAGGTCATCCAAGAAGAAGATTAAAATATGTAGGACAAGACACCACATAAAACATTGTTTTTAAAAATTTTGGTCCAACCCTAAGAGGGAGTAATATAGTGCCACAAGCTTCTTGAGAATCATTGCTAAAAGTTCTAATGATATCATTGGATACAATCAAATCTTCCCCTTTCAATCCAAATTTCTAAAATAAACGATAGGTACAAACATTAAGCGAAGAACCAATATCTATCATAACCCTTTTGATGAGAGTGTCCCCAATGTAAGCAGTGATATATAGAGAAGAATCTTCTTGTACTCCTAAGGGAGCCATATTATTATCTAAAAATATTATATTAGGATTTTGGAGAGAAATTATAACCTTTGCCATATCACTAGGATAAATATTTGGAGGTATTGGTTGCCATTTTGAAATATTTATCATAGCTTCTTGATGGGATTGAGAATTTTGTAAGAGCTCTAAGAGTGGAATATTTGTTGAATTACCCATATTCTATACTAATTTTCCTGGAGTAGTTGTTATCATTCCAACCATGTTGTAATTATATTGATATGGCACATTTTTATAGGATACTTGGTTGGTTTGTCTTGCTCTATTCTGATGGTATTGGTTTTTGGAATATTGAAAACTACTAGTGTCAATGCGACCAGCATCAATTAAATCATGAACCACATGTTTCTACATTTTACAATAATTAGTCCAATGTCCTACTTTGTGATATGCACAATGTTGATCTACTTTATACCAATGAGCGATAGTATCTGGTTGTTTTACTAGAGGTAATTATATTGCCTTAGCATCCAATAATTGTTTCAAAATGGCTTCCATGAGCATATTAAGTCTTGTGAAATTCCTTTGATGAGGCTTCTGAAGTATAATATTTTGTAGGTTGTTAGTAACATTATTAACAGGTCTACTATCACTATTAACTCCTATTTATTTATTCTTATGTTGAGACTTAATTGACTTATCTTCTTTAACCTTAAGCTATCCTCTTTTAATGAGAGCTTGTTCCACTTTTCTTGCTAACTCAATTGCTTGATCTAAATATGTGATAGTAGTAGTTTTTAATGCATAAGATAACCGTTCTTGTAAATTACCAATGAATATATCAAGCATATCTTTTTTAGACACAGGTTGTCTTAATCGGCCAACTAAACTTCTCCAACGAGCTAAAAATTCTGAAAAACTTTCTTCTTTACTTTGTTTTAAATCACATAAATCTCTCATAGTCACTTCCTTTTCAATGTAAGCACTAAATTTATGAAAAAACATCTCTACAGTCTTCTCAAAACTCTTCAAATAATAGTTGGGCAATTGATAATACCATTCTAATGCCATTCCAGCAAGAATATTTGAAAATATTTTCAATAGGAGCATATCATCATAAATAAGATCATGGCAAGCTATCCTGAATCCTCTTAAATGCTCTATTGGATCTTCAATCCCTTTATAAATTGGTAAAATTGGAAAGGGAAATTTTTTGGGATAAGATCTAGCAACAATAATAAGATCCAATGGTTGACTACACAATTTCTTATAACTGTATGTAAACCCTGAAGGTTGAATCATATCCATCCTTGAAACCAACTAATTCACGACATTTTCCAAATTTTGCATTTCTAAATTATGTGTGTTCTCAATATTTTCTTGACTTAGGTTGGACATTAGAAGGTTGTTGTTATATGTGGTGCCTTGTGAGAATGGAAGATTTACTTGTGGTGGAATAGAGGAAATATTGTTGATATTAGAAGATGAAGGAGGAAATTGAGAACCATTTTAAATGCTCCTACTAGTTGGAGGAATTGTTGAATTCATTCCAATGTTTGTGGTCATAATAGTAGCATAAGTAGATTGACAAGTTTGATTACCATGATTCAAAGGTTCATTCAAAGGATTTTCTTGAGGTGGGATATCCTTCTCAAGTAATGTTTCTTCCTCTAAGGCCATATTTAGAGCATGCTTATGGTACTTATAAAAATTCTATATATGGTCAAAATATTTAAAGATGATATTCCCATTGGAATCTTGAATAGGATCAAGGTGATTATCAGCTTCCTCTTCTATATTATGATTTTTTCTATAAATTTGGTCATTCTCATGGAAAATCTCATCAAACCTAAGAAGTCTTCACTCTTCCCCAAGGTCAAAAGCCATTAGGATAAGAGAAAAATACTAGGGCAAAAATGAAGGAACTAGAATCAATGAAGACAAAGCACAAGAAATTATGTTTTTAATGTTTTCTGAACACACACAAAATAATGGTCTTGATTAAAGTTTTAAAAGAAAAGGAGGTGTTCATGTCAGGTTCACCAAAGATGTAGAGGGGATAAATTTCCCTACCACGTATAATTCCCAACAAGGTTGGATCTACAAAGGTAGAAAGCCTTATGGGGTGAATCATGGGTGTGTGTTGTACTCTACACTCGATGCTAGGGGGAAGGGTTCACCAGGAACGATTTAAGGACTCATTCCAAGTCCTCAAGATATTTAGGAATGTTTGATGTATTCGGTTTTAATAAAAACACCTAAGTTTGGCCTTTCTAATTCTAACTAGGAAAGATAAAGGACAATGCAAAAAATATAATATAACAACTAAAAATAGAATACGAACATACAAGAGCTAGCCTACAATGATTATCTCTTTTGAATGCTCATTAACCTAGGGTTTTATTCCATAAAACCTTTAAAGCAGAAATATGTAAAATAAATGCATAGAAATTATCCCCAAGATGCAAACTAAATGTTTTTCACTTTTAGATGCCTAAGAATCAATAACTAGATCAAATCTTCAATCAATAAAATTACTAGAGCACTTATCTAGACTGGTGGTTAATTTAGCTCTTTCTACCTCTTATTCAATGATATCAAAAATACTTGTTTCTGCAAGATAACTCATGAAATACTAAAAAATAGAATTAGCATTAGGGGGTCTTCTTAGGCCGCTGTGTAACAATCCTTGGAGGTGCAGCAGTCAATCCCCCTAGGTCCTTTTAGATGACCTTTTAATACAAAATCAGAAATTGACCTTTGGATAATCATAAATAGAAATACAATAACAGAAAATAGAAAATAGAATGTAGTAGTATAATCTAGATTCAAAATGAAATGCAACAGTGAAAACAGAATCTTGAAATTTCCCCCGGTGTGCTCTCAGGAAAAAAATACACCTCACCTAGAGTGATCATGATAACGCAACAGCAAAGTCGTGCCTTACCTGGATGGGACATGATTTCGCTTCTACAAACTAGTTTGCCCTAATTAGGGCAAGCAAAGTCATACCTTGCTAATGCTAGGTGCGATATCACTACAGATTAATGAAAAATAAAAAGCGAGTGTAGAAGATAAAATAAATGCCAAAAATAAAATAAGAAAACCCTAATGGAAATTGCAGAAGAAGTCAAAGAAGATTGAAGTATCTTAGATCATGGCAAGCTATCCTGAATCCTCTTAAATGCTCTATCGGATCTTCAATCCCTTTATAAATTGGTAAAATTGGAAAGGAAAATTTTTTGGGATAAGATCTAGCAACAATAATAAGATCCAATGGTTGACTACACATTTTCTTATAACTGTATGTAAACCCTGAAGGTTGAATCATATCCATCCTTGAAACCAACTAATTCACGACATTTTCCAAATTTTGCATTTCTAAATTATGTGTGTTCTCAATATTTTCTTGACTTAGGTTGGACATTAGAAGGTTGTTGTTATATGTGGTGCCTTGTGAGAATGGAAGATTTACTTGTGGTGGAATAGAGGAAATATTGTTGATATTAGAAGATGAAGGAGGAAATTGAGAACCATTTTAAATGCTCCTACTAGTTGGAGGAATTGTTGAATTCATTCCAATGTTTGTGGTCATAATAGTAGCATAAGTAGATTGACAAGTTTGATTACCATGATTCAAAGGTTCATTCAAAGGATTTTCTTGAGGTGGGATATCCTTCTCAAGTAATGTTTCTTCCTCTAAGGCCATATTTAGAGCATGCTTATGGTACTTAAAAAAATTCCATATATGGTCAAAATATTTAAAGATGATATTCCCATTGGAATCTTGAATAGGATCAAGGTGATTATCAGCTTCCTCTTCTAGATTATGATTTTTTCTATAAATTTGGTCATTCTCATGGAAAATCTCATCAAACCTAAGAAGTCTTCACTCTTCCCCAAGGTCAAAAGCCATTAGGAGAAGAGAAAAATACTAGGGTAAAAAGGAATGAACTAGAATCAATGAAGACAAAGCACAAGAAATTATGTTTTTAATGTTTTCTAAACACACACAGAATAATGATCTTGATTAAAGTTTTAAAATAAAAGGAGGTGTTCATGTCAGGTTCACCAAAGATGTAGAGGGGATAAATTTCCCTACCACGTATAATTCCCAACAAGGTTGGATCTACAAAGGTAGAAAGCATTATAGGGTGAATCTCGGGTGTGTGTTGTACTCTATACTCAGTGCTAGGGGGAAGGGTTCACCAGGAACGATTTAAGGACTCATTCCAAGTCCTCAAGATATTCAGGAATGTTTGATGTATTCAGTTTTAATAAAAACACCTAAGTTTGGCCTTTCTAATTCTAACTAGGAAAGATAAAGGACAATGCAAAAAATATAATATAACAACTAAAAATAGAATACGAACATACAAGAGCTAGCCTACAATGGTTATCTCTTTTGAATGCTCACTAACCTAGGGTTTTATTCCATAAAACCTTTAAAGCAAAAATATGTAAAATAAATGCATAGAAATTATCCCCAAGATGCAAACTAAATGTTTTTCACTTTTAGATGCCTAAAAATCAATAACTAGATCAAATCTTCAATCAATAAAATTACTAGAGCACTTATCTAGACTGGTGGTTAATTTAGCTCTTTCTACCTCTTATTCAATGATATCAAAAATACTTGTTTCTGCAAGATAACTCATGAAAAACTAAAAAATAGAATTAGCATTAGGGGGTCTTCTTAGGCCGTTGTGTAACAATCCTTGGAGGTGCAACAGTCAAGCCCCCTAGGTCCTTTTAGATGACCTTTTAATACAAATCAGAAATTGACCTTTGGATAATCATAAATAGAAATACAATAACAGAAAATAGAAAATAGAATGTAGTAGTATAATCTAGATGCAAAATGAAATGCAACAGTGAAAACAGAATCTTGAAATTTCCCCCGGTGTGCTCTCAGGAAAAAAATACACCTCACCTAGAGTGATCGCGATAACGCAACAGCAAAGTCGTGCCCTACCTGGATGGGACATGATTTCGCTTCTACAAACTAGTTTACCCTAATTAGGGCAAGCAAAGTCATACCTTGCTAATGCTAGGTGTGATATCACTACAGATTAATGAAAAATAAAAAGCGAGTGTAGAATATAAAATAAATGCCAAAAATAAAATAAGAAAACCCTAATGGACATTGCAGAAGAAGTCAAAGAAGATTGAAGTATCTTAGATCATGGCAAGCTATCCTAAATCCTCTTAAATGCTCTATTGGATCTTCAATCCCTTTATAAATTGGTAAAATTGGAAAGGGAAATTTTTTGGGATAAGATCTAGCAACAATAATAAGATCCAATGGTTGACTACACATTTTCTTATAACTGTATGTAAACCCTGAAGGTTGAATCATATCCATCCTTGAAACCAACTAATTCATGACATTTTCCAAATTTTGCATTTCTAAATTATGTGTGTTCTCAATATTTTCTTGACTTAGGTTGGACATTAGAAGGTTGTTGTTATATGTGGTGCCTTGTGAGAATGGAAGATTTACTTGTGGTGGAATAGAGGAAATATTGTTGATATTAGAAGATGAAGGAGGAAATTGAGAACCATTTTAAATGCTCCTACTAGTTGGAGGAATTGTTGAATTCATTCCAATGTTTGTGGTCATAGTAGTAGCATAAGTAGATTGACAAGTTTGATTACCATGATTCAAAGGTTCATTCAAAGGATTTTCTTGAGGTGGGATATCCTTCTCAAGTAATGTTTCTTCCTCTAAGGCCATATTTAGAGCATGCTTATGGTACTTAAAAAAATTCCATATATGGTCAAAATATTTAAAGATGATATTCCCATTGGAATCTTGAATAGGATCAAGGTGATTATCAGCTTCCTCTTCTAGATTATGATTTTTTCTATAAATTTGGTCATTCTCATGGAAAATCTCATCAAACCTAAGAAGTCTTCACTCTTCCCCAAGGTCAATATCCATTAGGAGAAGAGAAAAAGACTAGGGCAAAAAGGAAGGAACTAGAATCAATGAAGACAAAGCACAAGAAATTATGTTTTTAATGTTTTCTGAACACACACAGAATAATGATCTTGATTAAAGTTTTAAAAGAAAAGGTGTTCATGACAGGTTCACCAAATATGTAGAGGGGATAAATTTCCCTACCACGTATAATTCCCAACAAGGTTGGATCTACAAAGGTAGAAAGCATTATAGGGTGAATCTCGGGTGTGTGTTGTACTCTATACTCGGTGCTAGGGGGAAGGGTTCACCAGGAACGATTTAAGGATTCATTCCAAGTCCTCAAGATATTCAGGAATGTTTGATGTATTTAGTTTTAATAAAAACACCTAAGTTTGGCCTTTCTAATTCTAACTAGGAAAGATAAAGGACAATGCAAAAAATATAATATAACAACTAAAAATAGAATACGAACATACAAGAGCTAGCCTACAATGATTATCTCTTTTGAATGCTCACTAACCTAGGGTTTTATTCCATAAAACCTTTAAAGCATAAATATGTAAAATAAATGCATAGAAATTATCCCCAAGATGCAAACTAAATGTTTTTCACTTTCAGATGCCTAAGAATCAATAACTAGATCAAATCTTCAATCAATAAAATTACTAGAGCACTTATCTAGACTGGTGGTTAATTTAGCTCTTTCTACCTCTTATTCAATGATATCAAAAATACTTGTTTCTGCAATATAACTCATGAAATACTAAAAAATAGAATTAGCATTAGGGGGTCTTCTTATGCCGCTATGTAACAATCCTTGGAGGTTCAGCAGTCAAGCCCCCTAGGTCCTTTTAGATGACCTTTTAATACAAAATCAGAAATTGACCTCTGGATAATCATAAATAGAAATACAATAACAAAAAATAGAAAATAGAATGTAGTAGTATGATCTAGATGCAAAATGGAATGCAACAGTGAAAACAGAATCTTGAAATTTCCCCCGGTGTGCTCTCTGGAAAAAAATACACCTCACCTAGAGTGATTGCGATAACGCAACAAAGAAAGTCGTGCCCTACCTGGATGGGACATGATTTCGCTTCTACAGACTGGTTTACCCTAATTAGGGCAAGCAAAGTCATACCTTGCTAATGCTAGGTGAGATATCACTACAGATTAATGAAAAATAAAAAGCGAGTGTAGAAGATAAAATAAATGCCAAAAATAAAATAAGAAAACCCTAATGGACATTGCAGAAGAAGTCAAAGAAGATTGAAGTATCTTAGATCATGGCAAGCTATCCTGAATCCTCTGAATCCTCTTAAATGCTCTATTGGATCTTCAATCCCTTTATAAATTGGTAAAATTGGAAAGGGAAATTTTTTGGGATAAGATCTAGCAACAATAATAAGATCCAATGGTTGACTACACATTTTCTTATAATTGTATGTAAACCCTGAAGGTTGAATCATATCCATCCTTGAAACAAACTAATTCATGACATTTTCCAAATTTTGCATTTCTAAATTATGTGTGTTCTCAATATTTTCTTGACTTAGGTTGGACATTAGAAGGTTGTTGTTATATGTGGTGCCTTGTGAGAATGGAAGATTTACTTGTGGTGGAATAGAGGAAATATTGTTGATATTAGAAGATGAAGGAGGAAATTGAGAACCATTTTAAATGCTCCTACTAGTTGGAGGAATTGTTGAATTCATTCCAATGTTTGTGGTCATAGTAGTAGCATAAGTAGATTGACAAGTTTGATTACCATGATTCAAAGGTTCATTCAAAGGATTTTCTTGAGGTGGGATATCCTTCTCAAGTAATGTTTCTTCCTCTAAGGCCATATTTAGAGCATGCTTATGGTACTTAAAAAAATTCCATATATGGTCAAAATATTTAAAGATGATATTCCCATTGGAATCTTGAATAGGATCAGGGTGATTATCAGCTTCCTCTTCTAGATTATGATTTTTTCTATAAATTTGGTCATTCTCATGGAAAATCTCATCAAACCTAAGAAGTCTTCGTTCTTCCCCAAGGTCAAAAGCCATTAGGAGAAGAGAAAAAGACTAGGACAAAAAGGAAGGAACTAGAATCAATGAAGACAAAGCACAAGAAATTATGTTTTTAATGTTTTCTGAACACACACAGAATAATGATCTTGATTAAAGTTTTAAAATAAAAGGAGGTGTTCATGTCAGGTTCACCAAAGATGTAGAGGGGATAAATTTCCCTACCACGTATAATTCCCAACAAGGTTGGATCTACAAAGGTAGAAAGCATTATAGGGTGAATCTCAGGTGTGTGTTGTACTCTATACTCAGTGCTAGGGGGAAGGGTTCACCAAGAATGATTTAAGGACTCATTCCAAGTCCTCAAGATATTCAGGAATGTTTGATGTATTCAATTTTAATAAAAACACCTAAGTTTGGCCTTTCTAATTCTAACTAGGAAAGATAAAGGACAATGCAAAAAATATAATATAACAACTAAAAATAGAATACGAACATACAAGAGCTAGCCTACAATGATTATCTCTTTTGAATGCTCACTAACCTAGGGTTTTATTCCATAAAACCTTTAAAGCAGAAATATGTAAAATAAATGCATAGAAATTATCCCCAAGATGCAAACTAAATGTTTTTCACTTTCAGATGCCTAAGAATCAATAACTAGATCAAATCTTCAATCAATAAAATTACTAGAGCATTTATCTAGACTGGTGGTTAATTTAGCTCTTTCTACCTCTTATTCAATGATATCAAAAATACTTGTGTCTGCAAGATAACTCATGAAATACTAAAAAATAGAATTAGCATTAGGGGGTCTTCTTAGGCCACTGTGTAACAATCCTTGGAGGTGCAACAGTCAAGCCCCCTAGGTCCTTTTAGATGACCTTTTAATACAAAATCAGAAATTGACCTTTGGATAATCATAAATAGAAATACAATAACAGAAAATAGAAAATAGAATGTAGTAGTATAATCTAGATGCAAAATGAAATGCAACAGTGAAAACAAAATCTTGAAATTTCCCCCGGTGTGCTCTCTGGAAAAAAATACACCTCACCTAGAGTGATAGCGATAACGCAACAGCAACGTCGTGCCCTACCTGGATGGGACATGATTTCACTTCTACAAACTGGTTTACCCTAATTAGGGCAAGCAAAGTCATACCTTGCTAATTCTAGGTGCGATATCACTATAGATTAATGAAAAATAAAAAACGAGTGTAGAAGATAAAATAAATGCCAAAAATAAAATAAGAAAACCCTAATGGACATTGCAGAAGAAGTCAAAGAAGATTGAAGTATCCAAGCAGGCACTCTATCTCTCCGAACTATACCACGAATCCACCAATTCACACAACAAATCAATCCAATCCATGCTATCGAAGATCAAATCTAAAATTTGCACTTCGAGGTTAGTTTGTAGCAAAGAAAGCAAAGGAAGAAGAACGAACTATCATAAAAATTTGGAGCTTAATCAATAATCAGAATTTTGCATTAAGATCGCATATCGTTTGCACTTATTTTTTTTGCATATATGATTTAGCAAGAACAACCTTCCTTTTATAGACAAAATCCAAGGGAAAAGGTAGGCAAAATAAACCCAAAGTCGATGCCAAAACACACTGGAGGGTTTAAACCTGGGTTTAAGTGGGTCCAAAAGAATAGAATAAAAATTAAATTAAAAATTAGGTTAAAAATAGTGAAGTCGCGCCCCATCCTAACGGTGTGCGATATCGCTTGTGCAAAGTCGCACCTCATGAAGATGGTGTGCAATTTCACCAAAAACAATAGAAAGGCAAAGAGAGGGGTGAAGAGACCTACCCTTACCTTTGGTAGGGGTGAGGGACCTCTTAAAGGCACTAAGGAAGATTGCCCACTCAAAGTGGGTCAATTTTTCATGTCTACACCTCCTTATATAGTGGATAACAATAATGAGTGGGGAAAACTAAGCATAGCCGACCCTAAAATATCAACTCTAAAAATTAGGGTTCTCTTAAGAGAAAACCCTAAAATGCAAATTTGTGCTCCATAAAAATGGGGCACGACATCGCACCAGCTAGACCCCCATGTGGTTTAATGCATTTGGAGGATCAAATAGAGTCAAAACGAGTCATATCATATACCGTTGGAAAGTTATTTTCGATCTTGATCCAATGGTATAGGATTTATGAGGAATGGATAAGATTTTTAAGGGGGAAAATAGGCTCACCTTAGTGAGTCAATTTTTTTGTGTCTACATTTTACCCCCCCTTTGATGTATTTAAGGCCAAGTAAATGTATCAAAGAAATATGTAGACTCTTATGGCCAAGAAGACAATAAACACAGAAAAGGGTGGCTAGGTTTGGGCAAAAAGGGTGAGATATTACTATCATTAATGCCTATATGGCTAGGGTGTCCCCTCAAGTTTTGAAAGGAATGAAAATTCCTTAAGAAACTTAAAAAAGTAAAGAAAGAAAAAGCAAAACACAAAAACATGAAAAATAAAGCAAAAAAACAAATAACAGAGCAAAGAGCACTGGGTATAGCATGAATCTACTGCAACTAGTATGAAATGCATGGATGAATAAAATAAGGGGAAAGAAAAAAGGAGGGAATATAAGAGAAGAAGAAACACAAAAAGAATAAGAAGAATCCAAAGGTCAACCATAGAAATCGAGAGAATTTGATCAAGAACCTTGAATGAAAGGTGTTATGCCCAAAGAGAAGGTCCATATGTGGAGTGAAAATCCATTATGGGTGTAGTAATCACTAAGATGGATAGATGGGTAAAATATGGAGTGTAACCCACTATGGGTGATTGCTCAAATGATCAAATGATGGAGTGTAACCCGCTATGGATGATTGCTCTCTAGTGACTATTGTGGAGTGATTACCTGCTAGGATGTATGTTGAGGCCTACTAAAATGGCCAAGGATCTTATCTTGTAATGGGATGTTGAGCCCGTTGAGTCAAAAGAAGCGTAACTCGATAGGGAGCATATGCTATTGCTTATGCGAATGATGTATTAGCAAGTACTACCCGATAGAGTTGTGTAAGAATATATATATATAGACCAATCAATCTGAGCATAACACAATATGAGTGTGTACATGTTCTAGAAGAAATAAGCAAAAGAAAATGAGGAGAAAAGAATTGTGTGTGTGCCCCCTGATTGAAGTTTAAGTAAGTGAAAATTCAAGAGGGAGGAAATGTGCAATCAAAGAAGAGAAGAATGTATATCCTTATCTTGAACAAATAAAATTGAGGATAAATAATGATTATGTAAAAGACAAGGACATACCAAAAGAGGATCTCATTTCTTGACTTTGGAGAGAAAATATGATCATTGTAAAAACTTTCAAAGTCAAGGAATACAAGAAGAAGAGAGGAGAAAAAAAGAACAAAGAAAGACAAGAAGAGAAGAAGGGATGAGAATGCATGGGCCCTCTGTTGGGGCTTCGCTAGGCATCATAATTATAGTGAAAATTGCAATGCATGTGAGCTATGACCTAACTAGGTACCATCACATGTTACTGTTGTGAATCCCTAGAAGCGGTATGAATAAGCAGTCATGAACAAGCAGTCATGCAGTTATGTCAAGAAAAAATGTAAGAGAAATACGATGTCAAGAAACCATGCAAAATATGATAGGATATCATGCAATATGAGCAAGCAAATAGGTATTATGGAATGAGAATGCAAATGCATACCTAATTAATGATTGATTTATTTTATTTTATGTTTTATTAAACAAGCAATCAGAGCGATAGTCGACACACATTTTAATTGTGCCTCCTATATTAACAAAAATAATAGGTATTCAAGGGACTGCTTCATCAAAGAAAAATCTAGGAGGCAATCCATCTCAATGATTTTAATCATGGAGAGACTCCTTCATAGCTCTTTCTTGGGCAACCATAACATGATAATATATACATTCTTGAACAAAACCATCATTCTTAACATAAGGAGCAATCCCTAACTTTTCAATATCTCTATGAGAAGCAAAATATTTGTCATTAGAACACCCAAAATTTATCATATTACAAAATAAGATGTTAGAGGGATAAAGGGGATCCTTATCCTCATTACTATGATCAAAATCTTGATAAGATATATCCATAAGAGGTTCTTGAAGAAACTGATTGTCTTGATCCCATGATGAAAATTTTATTAGAGGTTCCTCATTCACTTTTAGATTGTTGGATTATTCAATTTTTTTATATGAGGAACTTGGAGAAATAGATTATGAAACTGAAGTACAAACATCGAGATCAAACTAAGCTTGTTCAACCATTGAAAAATATTTGAATGGATGAAGGTCGCATGGAATGGTGACAAGTTGTTCTTTAAATTTGAATTTCAAACACTGATGAAGAGTAGAAGGGATGACCTTCATTGTATGGATCCAAGGACATCCAAGAAGCATATTAAAATATGTAAGGCAAGGTGCCACATAGAATAATGTATCTAAAATTTTAGGTCCAACATTAAGGGGGAGAGATATAGTGCCACAAGCTTCTTGGCTCATTGTTGAATGTTTTTATGATTGCATTGGATTTAGTTAAATCTTCCTCTTTGAATCCAAACTTTTGGATAAATTGATATGTGCATAAATTGAGGGAAGAACCATTATCAATCATAACATTTTTGATGAGGGTTTCTCCAATAAATGCAATAATGTAGATAGAAGAATCCCTATGTAGGTCTAAGGAAGAAATACCATCATTTGATAATGTGATGTGATGTGTCCCAAGAAAGCTTACAATATTGGCCATATCACTAGGGGAAATATCTGGAAGGACATATTGATGTTTTAGAACATTTATTAAGGCTTCTCCATGAGTAGGAGAATTTTGTAAAAGTTCTAAGAGGGAAATATTTGTTGAAAATCTCATCTCTTGTTGAGACTGTTGGATCTGTCGATTATGCACATGATGTTCTGAAGTAGATGTTACCATACCAACCACTTGGTTATCAAAATGATGTGGTACATTTTTACAAGATACTTTATTAATTATTTGTTTTTCTTGCTTAGGTATATTCTGGTTAGTAGTGGAATTTTTTTTGACTATTTGAATATAGAGAGTTTCTTACATCAAGACATCCAACATCAATTAAATCTTGAACCACATGTTTCAACTTTTTACAAGAATTTGTCCAATGTCCTTCTACTTTATGATATGCACAATGTTGTCTTACCTTGTACCAACTGTCTATAGTATCTAGTTACCTTATAGGAGGTAACTCAATTGCATTGGCTTCTAAAAGTTGCTTTAGGACTTCTTCCATAGGTATGCCAAGTCTTGTAAAATTCCTTTGTAGAGGTTTTTGAAGTATTATTTTTTGTAGGTTGTTAAAAAAATTATTAACAAGCCTAATATCGGTTACACCATCACCTACCACATCCTTATTCTTATACTATGACTAAATGGTTTTATATTCTTTCACTTTGAGATGTCCTCTTCTGATAAGAGTTTGTTCCACATTCCTTGCTAACTCAATTACTTGATCAAAAGATGTGATGATTGTAGTTTTTAATTCATAAGATAATTGTTCTTGTAAATTGCTAATAAATATCTCAAACATATATTTCTGAGGTACAAGATGTCTTAACTGACCCACTAAACTTCTCCAATGAGCTAAAAATTCTAAAAAACTTTCTTCTTTATTTTGCTTTAAATTATAAATATCTTTCATTGCCACTTATTTTTCAATATATGCACTAAACTAATGAACAAATAATTCTGCAGTCTCTTAAAAATTGTTCAAATAATAATTAGGTAATTGATAATACCATTCTAATGCCATGCCAACAAGACTCTTAGGAAAAATATTTAGTAATAACATATCATCATAGATGAGATCATGACAAGTTGTTCTAAATCTTCTTAGATGCTCAATCGGGTCTTCTGTTCCCTTATATATAGGCAAAATTGGCTTGGAAAAATGCTTAGGATGAGGTCTAACAACAACAATAGGATCCAATGGTTGCTTACACATTTCCTTATAGCCATAAGTGAAACCTAAATGATGAATCATATCCATTTTTGAAGCCAATTGTTTTACCACCTTTGTCAATTTTTGTACTTCTAGATCACTATTGTGCATTGCCCCCAGATTCTCTAAGAGAGGGGTATAGGCAGGTTGTTGAAAAAGGCACTTGGATTAAGTTGTAGGTATTGATACTATTGTGATATGTGATACCTTTCTAGAGGGGATAGCTAACATTTGGTGGAATAGAGAAAAAAATATTGAGATTAGCAGATTGAGGATGAAATTAAAAATAATTTTGAGTGACACTATTGGTTGGATGAACTTGTGGAATTCTTCCAACATTGGTGGTTATAGTAGTGGCATAGGTTGGATGATGAACATGATTCAAATATTCAGTCAAGGAGATATCATGAACCTACCTAGGAGAGACTGTTGGAGGAGTAGGAGTCTCTCCTCTTTCGAGTTGAGCTTTTCGATTGTTAGGATCTCATCCTAACCCTTAATATAATAACTTCCTTGATGTAATAATTCCTAGTGAACATGGGTAGTACCCATGATTAATATTTTGTAATGTTCTAAGTTTTAGCTTAGGTAGTGCCTATGACAAATGGCACCCTTTTCTATGTAACACATGGTAGATAGGTTAGGCAAGGTGGCCTTGTACATGTAATTCGAGTGGCATTGTGAATGTAATTCATGTGGCATTATGCATGTAATTCGAGTGGCATTGTGAATGTAATTCATGAAGCAGATTAAAATATGTAAGTCAAGGTGCCACATAGAATAATGTATCTAAAATTTTAGGTCCAACATTAAGGGGGAGAGATATAGTGCCACAAGCTTCTTGGCTCATTGTTGAATGTTTTTATGATTGCATTGGATTTAGTTAAATCTTCCTCTTTGAATCCAAACTTTTGGATAAATTGATATGTGCATAAATTGAGGGAAGAACCATTATCAATCATAACATTTTTGATGAGGGTTTCTCCAATAAATGCAATAATGTAGATAGAAGAATCCCTATGTAGGTCTAAGGAAGAAATACCATCATTTGATAATGTGATGTGATGTGTCCCAAGAAAGCTTACAATATTGGCCATATCACTAGGGGAAATATCTGGAGGGACATATTGATGTTTTAGAACATTTATTAAGGCTTCTCCATGAGTAGGAGAATTTTGTAAAAGTTCTAAGAGGGAAATATTTGTTGAAAATCTCATCTCTTGTTGAGACTGTTGGATCTGTCGATTATGCACATGATGTTCTGAAGTAGATGTTACCATACCAACCACTTGGTTATCAAAATGATGTACATTTTTACAAGATACTTTATTAATTATTTGTTTTTCTTGCTTAGGTATATTCTGGTTAGTAGTGGAATTTTTTTTGACTATTTGAATATAGAGAGTTTCTTACATCAAGACATCCAACATCAATTAAATCTTGAACCACATGTTTCAACTTTTTACAAGAATTTGTCCAATGTCCTTCTACTTTATGATATGCACAATGTTGTCTTACCTTGTACCAACTGTCTATAGTATCTAGTTACCTTATAGGAGGTAACTCAATTGCATTGGCTTCTAAAATTTGCTTTAGGACTTCTTCCATAGGTATGCCAAGTCTTGTAAAATTCCTTTGTAGAGGTTTTTGAAGTATTATTTTTTGTAGGTTGTTAAAAAAATTATTAACAAGCCTAATATCGGTTACACCATCACCTACCACATCCTTATTCTTATACTATGACTAAATGGTTTTATATTATTTCACTTTGAGATGTCCTCTTCTGATAAGATTTTGTTCCACATTCCTTGCTAACTCAATTACTTGATCAAAAGATGTGATGATTGTAGTTTTTAATTCATAAGATAATTGTTCTTGTAAATTGCTAATAAATATCTCAAACATATATTTCTGAGGTACAAGATGTCTTAACTGACCCACTAAACTTCTCCAATGAGCTAAAAATTCTAAAAAACTTTCTTCTTTATTTTGCTTTAAATTATAAATATCTTTCATTGCCACTTATTTTTCAATATATGCACTAAACTAATGAACAAATAATTCTACAGTCTCTCCAAAATTGTTCAAATAATAATTAGGTAATTGATAATACCATTCTAATGCCATGCCAACAAGACTCTTAGGAAACATATTTAGTAATAACATATCATCATAGATGAGATCATGACAAGTTGTTCTAAATCTTCTTAGATGCTCAATCGGATCTTCTCGTTCCCTTATATATAGGCAAAATTGGCTTGGAAAAATGCTTAGGATGAGGTCTAACAACAACAATAGGATCCAATGGTTGCTTACACATTTCCTTATAGCCATAAGTGAAACCTAAATGATGAATCATATCCATTTTTGAAGCCAATTGTTTTACCACCTTTGTCAATTTTTGTACTTCTAGATCACTATTGTGCATTGCCCCCAGATTCTCTAAGAGAGGGGTATAGGCAGGTTGTTGAAAAAGGCACTTGGATTAAGTTGTAGGTATTGATACTATTGTGATATGTGATACCTTTCTAGAGGGGATAGCTAACATTTGGTGGAATAGAGAAAAAAATATTGAGATTAGCAGATTGAGGATGAAATTAAAAATAATTTTGAGTGACACTACCTGGTTGGATGAACTTGTGGAATTCTTCCAACATTGGTGGTTATAGTAGTGGCATAGGTTGGATGATGAACATGATTCAAATATTCAGTCAAGGAGTTATCATGAACCTACCTAGGAGATACTCTGGAGGAGGAGGAGTCTCTCCTCTTTCGAGTTGAGCTTTTCGATTGTTAGGATCTCATCCTAACCCTTAATATAATAACTTCCTTGATGTAATAATTCCTAGTGAACATGGGTAGTACCCATGATTAATATTTTGTAATGTTCTAAGTTTTAGCTTAGGTAGTGCCTATGACAAATGGCACCCTTTTCTATGTAACACATGGTAGATAGGTTAGGCAAGGTGGCCTTGTACATGTAATTCGAGTGGCATTGTGAATGTAATTCATGTGGCATTATGCATGTAATTCGAGTGGCATTGTGAATGTAATTCATGAAGCAGATTAAAATATGTAAGTCAAGGTGCCACATAGAATAATGTATCTAAAATTTTAGGTCCAACATTAAGGGGGAGAGATATAGTGCCACAAGCTTCTTGGCTCATTGTTGAATGTTTTTATGATTGCATTGGATTTAGTTAAATCTTCCTCTTTGAATCCAAACTTTTGGATAAATTGATATGTGCATAAATTGAGGGAAGAACCATTATCAATCATAACATTTTTGATGAGGGTTTCTCCAATAAATGCAATAATGTAGATAGAAGAATCCCTATGTAGGTCTAAGGAAGAAATACCATCATTTGATAATGTGATGTGATGTGTCCCAAGAAAGCTTACAATATTGGCCATATCACTAGGGGAAATATCTGGAGGGACATATTGATGTTTTAGAACATTTATTAAGGCTTCTCCATGAGTAGGAGAATTTTGTAAAAGTTCTAAGAGGGAAATATTTGTTGAAAATCTCATCTCTTGTTGAGACTGTTGGATCTGTCGATTATGCACATGATGTTCTGAAGTAGATGTTACCATACCAACCACTTGGTTATCAAAATGATGTACATTTTTACAAGATACTTTATTAATTATTTGTTTTTCTTGCTTAGGTATATTCTGGTTAGTAGTGGAATTTTTTTTGACTATTTGAATATAGAGAGTTTCTTACATCAAGACATCCAACATCAATTAAATCTTGAACCACATGTTTCAACTTTTTACAAGAATTTGTCCAATGTCCTTCTACTTTATGATATGCACAATGTTGTCTTACCTTGTACCAACTGTCTATAGTATCTAGTTACCTTATAGGAGGTAAATCAATTGCATTGGCTTCTAAAATTTGCTTTAGGACTTCTTCCATAGGTATGCCAAGTCTTGTAAAATTCCTTTGTAGAGGTTTTTGAAGTATTATTTTTTGTAGGTTGTTAAAAAAATTATTAACAAGCCTAATATCGGTTACACCATCACCTACCACATCCTTATTCTTATACTATGACTAAATGGTTTTATATTATTTCACTTTGAGATGTCCTCTTCTGATAAGATTTTGTTCCACATTCCTTGCTAACTCAATTACTTGATCAAAAGATGTGATGATTGTAGTTTTTAATTCATAAGATAATTGTTCTTGTAAATTGCTAATAAATATCTCAAACATATATTTCTGAGGTACAAGATGTCTTAACTGACCCACTAAACTTCTCCAATGAGCTAAAAATTCTAAAAAACTTTCTTCTTTATTTTGCTTTAAATTATAAATATCTTTCATTGCCACTTATTTTTCAATATATGCACTAAACTAATGAACAAATAATTCTGCAGTCTCTTAAAAATTGTTCAAATAATAATTAGGTAATTGATAATACCATTCTAATGCCATGCCAACAAGACTCTTAGGAAAAATATTTAGTAATAACATATCATCATAGATGAGATCATGACAAGTTGTTCTAAATCTTCTTAGATGCTCAATCGGGTCTTCTGTTCCCTTATATATAGGCAAAATTGGCTTGGAAAATTGCTTAGGATGAGGTCTAACAACAACAATAGGATCCAATGGTTGCTTACACATTTCCTTATAGCCATAAGTGAAACCTAAATGATGAATCATATCCATTTTTGAAGCCAACTGTTTTACCACCTTTGTCAATTTTTGTACTTCTAGATCACTATTGTGGATTGCCCCCAGATTCTCTAAGAGAGGGGTATAGGCAGGTTGTTGAAAAAGGCACTTGGATTAAGTTGTAGGTATTGATACTATTGTGATATGTGATACCTTTCTAGAGGGGATAGCTAACATTTGGTGGAATAGAGAAAAAAATATTGAGATTAGCAGATTGAGGATGAAATTAAAAATAATTTTGAGTGACACTACTGGTTGGATGAACTTGTGGAATTCTTCCAACATTGGTGGTTATAGTAGTGGCATAGGTTGGATGATGAACATGATTCAAATATTCAGTCAAGGAGTTATCATGAACCTACCTAGGAGAGACTGTTGGAGGAGGAGGAGTCTCTCCTCTTTCGAGTTGAGCTTTTCGATTGTTAGGATCTCATCCTAACCCTTAATATAATAACTTCCTTGATGTAATAATTCCTAGTGAACATGGGTAGTACCCATGATTAATATTTTGTAATGTTCTAAGTTTTAGCTTAGGTAGTGCCTATGACAAATGGAACCCTTTTCTATGTAACACATGGTAGATAGGTTAGGCAAGGTGGCCTTGTACATGTAATTCGAGTGGCATTGTGAATGTAATTCATGTGGCATTATGCATGTAATTCGAGTGGCATTGTGCATGTAATTCAAAGTGGCACTATGCATGTAATTCGGGTGGTATTATGCATGTAATCCAGGTGGAATTTTTCATGTAATCCAACCTTGGAAATAAACTCACAAAAACATTATAACAGTATTCAAAATTAAATGCATATGATAACAAAAATTACTTAAAAGGAACAATCTCACAATAGATAGAATCGCAGGCCTCTTCGAGGGGGAAACCTCCTTCAACACTTCATTAATTTGTAAAAATATGATTACATTGGTGTCGTTTTGGGTATTTAAAGAGTTTCCTTCCAAGGTTGGCTTACATGCAAAATGCCACCTGGATTACATGCATAATGACACCCGAATTACATGCATAGACTTTGAATTACATGCACAATGCCACTCGAATTACATGCATAATGCCACACAAATTACATGCATAATGCCAGTAGAATTACATGCACAAGGCCACCTTACCTAACCTATCTACCATGTGTTACATAGAAAAGGGTGCCATTTGTCATAGGCACTACCTAAGCTAAAACTTAGAACATTACAAAATATTAATCATGGGTACTACCCACGTTCACTAGGAATTATTACATCAAGGAAGTTATTGCATTAAGGGTTAGGATGAGATCCTAACATGCCCTTCTCCTTGAAGAAGCTTTGTCCTCAAAGCTAAAAATGAGGAAATTGTTGTTGGAGTTGATGGAGAGACTCCCATGTAGCATCCTCAGGTTGAAGCCCATGCCATTGAACAAGGACCTCTGTAATGGTACGGTTGCACAGAGTGTGAGTTCGACGATCCAACAGCTTCTCAGGTGCAAGTAAGATGGAGCCTTCTTCATCCAATTTGGGGAGTGTTGATTGAACCTGTACCTTTGTGCCCACAAATTTCTTGAGAAGGGAAACATGAAAAACATGGTGGAGCTTGGAAGTGGGGGGAAGAGCCAATTTGTAAGTTGTAGGGCCAATCCGTTGTAGAACCTGATAAGGACCATAGAATTTTGGAGCGAGCTTCTGACACCTAAAAAGTTGTAGGGAAGATTTTTTGTATGGCTACAAGCGAAGGAAGACCATATCACCCACATCAAAACTATGCTCAGAATGATGTTGATCAGCTTGTTGGCACATCTGATTCTGGGCCATATTCAAATTTTTCTTGAGTTGGCAGAGGACCTTGGTGTGTTGACTCAGAGCATTGTCAACGGCCTGGACCTTGGAGCTACCCAAAATGTAGGAGGAAGGAGTGAGTGGAGGGCACCCGTAAACTACCTCAAATAGTGTGAGTTTAGTGGCGGTATGATAGGAAGTGGTGTACCACCATTCAGCCAAGGAAATCCATTTTGCCCAATGAGTAGGATGATCGAAGGCAAAGCAACGAAGGTATGTTTCCAAACATTTATTAACAACCTCTGTTTGACCATCTGTTTGTGTATGGTAGGCTAAACTCATTTTGAGCTGAGTCCCCTACAACTTAAACAAATTTTCCCAAAAATTTCTAGTAAAGGTGGGATCACAATCAGATACAATGGAGGCTGGCATGCCATGAAGGCAAAATATGGAGTCAAGAAAAAATTAGGAAATAGTGGATGCTATGTAAGGATGGGTTAGGGCACAAAAGTGAGCATACTTTGAAAGGCGGTCCACTACCACGAAAATAACTAACTTGCCTCCAGATTTAGGTAGCCCTTCTATAAAGTCCATGGAGATGTCAGTCCACACCTGCTCTGGGATCGACAATGGTTGAAGAGTTCCCAGAGAGTGCACTGTTTCCCCTTTCATCCTTTGACATGTGTCGCAGTCAGCTATAAAAGAGCGAATGTCCTATTTCATATCTTTCCAAAAGAAGGTGTGCTTGAGTCGCTCATAATTTTTTAGGAACCCTGAATGGCCAGCAGATGGAATAACATGTTATTCCTTCATGAGGAGCTCTCGAAGTGGGGACTTAGGAGGAAGAACCAGGCATCAATGGTAATGTAGATCCTAGCCATCCCAACTATATCTTGGTGTAGACTGTGGATCATCCATAAGTGAAGCAACCAAGTGTTTCAAATCTACATCCTGAAGTATTTCTTGATGTAAGGGCTCAATCCATTGGAGCAATGGTGCAGAAATGGCACACAACATACTAAGGGTCTCAAATTGGCAAGAGAGAGCATCCGCCATAAGATTCTCCTTTCCTTTTTTGTACGTGATGTCATAATCATAGCCCATGAGTTTTGATACCCACTTTTGTTGCTCAGGGGTGGCAACCCATTGTTCTAGAAAGTATTTCAGACTCTGGTGGTCAGTTTTGATGGAGAAATGGTGCCTAATGAGGTAAGGTCGCCAATGCAGGACTGCATGCAATATTGCCAACATTTCCTTGGCATATGTGGATTTCCCTAAATTTTTATTATATAGGGCTTTGTTGGTGAAATCCAGAGGGCGTCATTCTTGCATCAATACCACCCCAATACCACGACCAGAAGCGTCACTTTCAATGACAATTTTTTTAGAGAATTCTGGCATGGCTAAACCTGGAGTGGTGGTCATGGCATGCTTGAGTTCCAGGAATGGTTGCTCAGCCGGCCCTGTCCAAGTAAAAGAATCCTTCTTCAACATGGAGGTGAGTGAGGCAGCTATCTTTCCATAATTACAAGCAAATTTATGGTAATATCCTGTAAGGCCTAAAAATCCTTGAAGTCCCTTGAGAGTGTGAGGTTTCGGCCATTCTTGGACTGCTTGGATCTTCTTAGGGTCAACCTTGACACCATCCTTTGAGACAATGTGTCCCAGATACTCCACTTCGATCAAATCAAAGGAACACTTGGACATTTTTGCAAATAGTTGATGGTTGGCCAATAATAGTTGTAGGGTTTGATCTACATGCTTGAGATGCTCTTCCCATGTGTGACTGTAAATCAAGATGTCATCGAAGAACACAAGGATGAAATTTCATAAAAAAGGGTGAAAGATATTGTTCATCAGGCTTTGAAATTTGAAAGGAGCATTTGTGAGACCAAATGGAATTACCAAGAATTCATAATGACCTTCATGAGTGTAAAAAGCAGTTTTAGGAATATCTTCATCCCTGAGTTGGATCTAATGGTACCCAGAGTGAAGGTCTAGCTTGGTGAAGTACATGGTCCCATGTAATTCATCTAATAATTCATCAACCATAGGGATAGGAAATTTATCCTTGACAATTATCTTGTTGAGTTCCCGGTAGTCAATACACAGTCGCCAGGAGCCATCCTTCTTGAGGACCAGTAAGACTGGTGTAGAGTAGGGACTAGTACTAGGCCAAATGATACCCGCCTTGAGTAATTCTTGTATCATTGTCTCAATATATGACTTCATGGCATGAGGGTACCTGTATGGTCTGATATTGGGAGGTGCACTATCCAACAATAATGGAATGGCATGGTCGTGAGAGCGATGCGATGGTAGTGTAGTTGGTTCCGTAAAGATGCAATCATGTTTGTGGAGAATCTATTACAGGTCTGATGGGGTTGCACCCATTTGAGATGTGGATGGTTTGATGGAGAATAGTTGTGCAATGACCCCACATGATGATTTCTTTAGCAATTTCTCCATGCCATTTGAACTAATAATTTAAGGTGTTCCTGCTAGGGAGCCCTTGATGATGTGTGTTTGTCTGTTTTAGGAGAACTGCATCCAGAGTTTGACAAATTTCCAATTGATAGTGCCCAATGTACTCAACAATTTAGATCCTAAAACAATATCACATCCGCTCAACTGGAGGGCAAACATGTCCTGCTTGAGTTCATAGTCCCCTATCTTTTAACATTGTGACATTTTCCTTTACAAGGTAAGGTTCCCCCATTGGCTACCATGACCTCAAAGGAATTACAAGTATGGATATAGCAATTTACCCGTTGAGAAACTCTAGGGTCAATGAAGTTGTGCGTGCTTCCCAAATCCATAAGGATGGAAAGACGTTGGCCCTTGAAAAATCTCGCAACCTTCATGGTTTGTGGAGTAGTAATTCCTGCAAGAGCATGGACTGTAATTGTTGTCTCAGGTTCCTATTTCACTTCTTCTTGTGGAGAAGGTGTTTCCAGAGGGTCCTCATCCTCATCACTCTATTCAGAGTTATCATGTTCTTCAACATCTATCAAGAACAATTTTTTATGTGCACACTTATGCCCTTTAAAAAACTGTTCATCATAATTGTAGCATAATATTTGGGCAGGACATGCATCCATCTCTTCTATGGTTAGGCGCTTGGGTGCAGCAGGTTTATTATCAAATGGGTGTTGGGATCGAGAAGGAAATGAAGGTCTATTTTGAGGAAACTTTGATGGGTGCCTTTGGGCAGAGAGTTTAGATTCGACCAAACAGGCCAAACTAATAGCTTCCATCATAGTTTGTGGTTTCAACATTCTAACTTCTGCTTGGATTTCCCCCTTCAACCCACTGATATAACAACTCTGGAAGAAACCTTCATTCAATCCTCTTGTCTTATTGGCCAATTTTTCAAATTGAGCTTGGTATTCATGGACTGACCTTGTTTGTTGTAGTTTGGTCAAGGCCCCTGTAAAGTCCTCATACTCACTAGGACCAAATCGAGTGAGTAGTTGGGATTCAAAATTATCCCAAGAGAGATTTGGGTTGGCAATACGTAACCATTGAAACCAGTGTAGAGCCTCAGATTCCAAGTTAAAGAAATCCATCTGGACTCGATGAAATATAGGGACATTATGAAGTCTAAAGAATTGATCAACCCTACATAGCCACCCATCAACATCCTTCACACTAAATTTGGAAAAGTCCAATTTGGGCATTTTAAAGGATGGATCATGGTCATGATTCCTTGCAGAACCCTCAGCTTGGTGTTCTATTTTGGGTGGTCCTCTTTTTAGTTTGATGTCTACTTCTATCAGTGCTTCTTCTAAGTGGTTACTAGTGGCCTCATGCTCTAGGCGAAGACCTTGGACTTCTTCCCTTATGGAGTGAAAATCCGAGTGCAAGTTCTCAATGGATTTTGTTAAGGATTCCAAGTGGTCTAGTTCTTTTTGATGTCCACGGGTACCCTGGGCCATTTTGAAACCTTTTGTGACCAGTTACTAAAAATAGAATTAAGTTTTTAGGACTTACTATTTTTAGTAAGTGTCCAAAAAAGTGCTTGGGTGCTATATATCAAAACGATCAGCTCGAAGAGGTGGTCACAATGAGCTATATCTCTCAACACTACTTTTTGGCACCCCAAACTTTTTTATTTTTTTATCTCCTATTTTGTTGAGTCTAACGGTGTTTATAGTTTTTGATTCTGAGCTATAGAGCAAAAGTTGGGTACTAGAGCACTATCTATAACTGGCCTCGTGTCATGCTCTCACTGGTTGGCCTAGTCCTGATAGTCTCTCTAACACTACTAACCTCACTAGCCCCAAGATTCTCTGTATTTTGTAGGTGATTGTTATGACAGTTTTGTTCTGACCCTGAAAACTGTAACTTGAGTGTGCTGACCTCTTTGACCTGACTGACCTGACTGTGACTGCCACTATAAATTTGACTATTATTCTCTAGACTGTCAGCTTAAGTATCACCCTCATGTTCTATCCCTAATGCATGTACTTTCTATTATTTTTTTAGTATAGGACTCCTTTCTCATATGCTCACTTTTGGTGATTTGAAATGCAGGTTTACGAATAGGGAGGTTTGGTTTTTTTTATATATTTTCATTTTTTACAGGTTGAATTTTTAACAGAACTAGGGAATGCTAGGTATATGAGTATGTACCACCCATAGGCCCTCTATTATACCAACAGTGACAAACAATAGTGCTCGAACCAATACTTCAGGCCACTACTCAAGGAGGATTCCACACATACCCTTGAGCACACTACCTACCTCTGACAATACGGTAGGGTAATCGTCCACGATGTTGTGTCCCATAGACTATGAGTAATACAAGGCCAAAAAGCTTCCTAATGGCTAAAATTTTGTTTAAACCTAGATGGTCTCCCGATATACCCGAAGATACGTGGGAGCTCAAGTCCGTGCGCGAGTTTTGTCTGAGGCCTAGGTATTGGAGCTTGATCGCCCCTCACTTCACTAGATGTTTTATGGGCTATCTAGCTTAGCCAATAATGACAAATCCTTCGCGATATTTTAAAACCCTCGGTACAGGGTTTCTACCTACTCAACTAAAAAGATTTTTTTTTTTGGTCTGGAAAAAAAAATGCATTGTATTTTTTGGATTTTTTTTTTTTAATAACGAAAAATAGGAACATAAAAAACACACATAATTTATACCTAACAGGTGGATTGGATGGCAAGAATTGTTGCAGTTGCAGTAGAACTTGGCCTTGGAAAGTGCTTTGATACCACTTGTTAAGATCCTACTATAAAATATACTAAACAACACACTCTCAACTCAAATAAACACACTCTCACACATTTGCTTGGAAATAAACTCACAGAAACATTATAACAGTATTTATAATTAAATGCATATGATAATAGAAATTACTTAAAAGGAACAATCTCACAATAGATAGAATCGCAGGCCTCCTCGAAGGGGCAACCTCCTTCAACACTTCATTAATTTGCAAAAAGATGATTACATTGGTGCCTTTTCGGGTATTTAAAGAGTTTCCTTCCAAGGTTGGCTTACATGCAAAATGCCACCTGGATTACATGCATAATGCCATACGAATTACATGCATAGTGCCACTTTGAATTACATGCACAATGTCACTCGAATTACATGCATAATGCCACACGAATTACATGCACAATGCCACTCGAATTACATGCACAAGGCCACCTTACCTAACCTATCTACCATGTGTTACATAGAAAAAGGTGCCATTTGTCATAGGCACTACCTAAGCTAAAAATTATAACATTACAAAATATTAATCATGGGTACTACCCACGTTCACTAGGAATTATTACATCAAGGAAGTTATTACATTAAGGGTTAATAACCTTTTTTTTTAGATAAGATACTATAGCATTAATATCGGGTTTTACAGGTTGACCCAAAACCTTTTATAAAAATCAGGCCAGGGCTATTGATGAACATATCCTTACTAAGGATCCTATATATATATATAATCTACATGTCGCCAAAGCCATTACATTCGGTAAGGCACATAGCTTGTTATAAAAAAGAAACTTCCCATACAATATTTTGGGTATACCCCAAGAAAACACACATGCATCATAATTACAAAAAAGAAATAGACACAAATCCCTTCCTTGAGACAATGGAAAAAAAAAAGTTGCAGACACACATAGCAGAGTATTGAAGAAAACTCCCACAAGCTCTGTATTGATAGTTACTCTTAATAATTCTTTGGTAATTGCTTTCTTCCGTATATGACATGCTTTGGTACCACATACTATCTTGGCCAATCAGCCTTAGAGAAGTGAACCTGTTGGCTAGATTTATGGTGGTGGCTATTTGGTGGTCCACGTGGCTTTGGTTCGAAGTCTTATATTATTGTTTCTTTCCTTCCCTATGATTATCAAGCAACCTCAAATTACTAAGACTACTAGGAGCCATGTTATCTGACATGTGACTGTCCCCATTAGTCTTTGTGGTATTTCTAGGCAGCATCCATGAAGACTAACAACTCAGATAATTTTTATTGTGAGTCCAATTCAAAAAAGAGATAGGAATACTCTTAGCCTTCAAACTTATAGTGCCTTCCCTATTGGTAAATTTTACTATTATTCTTGGCATTCTTATTGAATAAGCTCCTCTACTTCACTCGGGACACCGTGTTCCCATTTGAAAAGTCCATCACTATCAACACCCAAATTGGCTAGCTTATCAGCAATTTTTTTAGCTTCTCGAAAGACATGTTGGGATTTTCTATCATGTCTTCCTTGGAAAAGGATCCTAGCCTCTTCAACAATTGTTTTAATCCTCCAAGGAGGTGTTTTCCAATTATTGAGGAGATTTATAACATGCATAGAGTCTCCTTATATGATCAAATTACCTTCTAAATCTTGAGTCATTTGAAGGCCTCTCCACATAGCTCTAGCTTCAGCTTCGTTGTTTGTCCTTGTTCCCAAATATTTTGAAAATACAAGCATCATATTCCCATTATGATCTCGCACAATGCCACCAGCGCATGCTCTGCCAGGATTGTCCTTAGTCGCTCCATCAAAATTAAGCTTAAACCAACCCGTAGGAGGTGGATACCACTTAACATTGGCTCTGGGGTTGACTACCCTAGGCACAGACTCATCTAACAAGGTTAAGCTTAAAGATTTAGCAATCGTGGTCTCCTATAGATGAGGTTTACAACTATCAAAATGGATAAGGTTCACATTCTCGTTGGCAAAGGATAGGATCCTGGCAATGATAGTTTGATAATCATAGATAGACTCATTAAAGACTCTATGGTCCTTTCTAACCACACCTGCCAAAGATAGTGATTGAGACAAATTTTCCACATGTATCTAAGTCTTTGGCTTGAAAAGGGGTAAGGCCACTAGACAAACAAATCAAGTATGGTGGCTGGTTTAACCCATGAAATATTGAAGGCCTAAAAAACCCCACTTAGGACAGTCAAGTAAAAAAGGCACTTAAGAAAAATATGATAAATGGTCTCCCAATTAGCCCTGCATAGATAACAATGATTAGTGATACAAATACCTTTACGCATCATATTATCAATGGTTAGAATTCTTCCTTGGATAACCATCCATGAAAAGACTACAATTTTTGGAATTAAATTTTTTATCCAAACTAAGTCCTTTTAGAGGACAAAATCCTCGTCATCAAGCAGAAGCTTGTAAGCTAATTTAATAGTGAAGTGAGCGTTTTTCGTAGGAGCCCAGGTCACTTGATCTTCCTTGGGTCTCATGGGGATAAACTATTGCCCAAGAATGTTACAAATATCATTTGATTTTGCTTGAAATCCTTGAATTCTTATTTGTTTCCACTTCATTCTACCTCTATCCTCAACCATATAATCGAAGACTTTTCTACCAATGAGTTATTTTGTGATATATCTGATTAGGGCTAAGTTAGGATATTGCGTTAGTGGTTTGTCCTTAGCCCACCTGTCATTCCAACAATTTATCCTCTCACCATTGCCTAAAACCCATCTTAAACTTTTTTTGATGATTTCCTTACAATTAAGAATTGCTTTCCAAAAAGCAAAACCTCTGATTGGAACTGAGTCACTTAGAAATTCCATATTTTGAAGATACTTTCGTTTGATGATAGTTGTACATTCATTTTCTTCACCAGAAATAAGACGCCACGCCTGCTTAGCTAGTAAAGCTAAATTTATATGAGCAATTATCCTCAAACCTAAGCCCCCATTTTCCTTGGGTCTGCACACTTTGGTCCATCCTATAAGGTGTATCCTTTTTTTCTCCTCTGATCCAGTCCATAAAAATTCTTTTTAGAGTTTCTCAATTTTCTAGAAAACCTTCACAAGGGCTTTGAAAATGGAGAGGAAATAGATTGGAATGCTCTAAAGAGAGGCCTTAGTGAGGGTCAGCTTTCCTTCTTAAGATAGAAGATGACCTTTCCATCCAGTAAATTTTTTCGAATTCTTTCAATACGAAAGTATCTTCAAAATATGGAATTTCTAAGTGACTCGGTTCCAATCAGAGGTTCTATTTTTTGGAAAGCAATTCTTAGTTGTAAGGAAATCATCAAAAAAGGTTTAATATGGGTTTTTGGCAATTGTGAGAGGATAAATTGCTGGAATGATAGGTGGGCTAAGGACAAACCACTGACGCAATATCCTAACTTAGCCCGAATCAGAGATATCATAAAAAACTCATTGGCAAAAAAATATTTGATTATATGGTTGAGGACAGAGGTAGAATGAAGTGGAAACAAATAAGAATTTAGGGATTTCAAGTGGAATCAAATGATATTTGTAACATTCTCGGGCAACAGTTTATCCCCATGAGACCCAAGGAAGATCAAGTGAGCCTTAATCAAATCTACCTTATGATGTTTCATGAAATCTTAAACATGATCAAATTATTCAAAAATATATCGACCATTGGGGTCTTCAAGGGCATAAAGACTATTATCAACCTTTTCTTCTTCAATATTGTGATTAAATCTATCAATTTGATCATTTTCTAGAGAAATATTATCAAACTTTAGAGGCCTTTGCTCATTACCAAGGTTGAAAGCCATTAGAAGAATAGAAAAAGACTAGGTTAAAAAGGAAGGAACTAAAACCAATGAAGACAAAGCACAAGAATTATTTTTAATTTTTTCTAATCTAAAACAGAATTAATGATCTTAATTAAAGTTTTAAAATATGATACGGTGTTCACGTCGGGTTCACCAAATATGTAGAGGGGAAAAACTGTCCTACTACGTACAATTACCAAAAAGGTTGGATACACAAAGATAGAAAGCCTTATGGGGTCAACCGCGGGGGTGTGTTGTTCTCTACACTCGGTGCTAGGGGGAAGGGTTCACCAAGAAATATTTTAGGACTCACTCCAAGTCCTCAATATTTCAATATGTTTTATGTATTTAGTTTCAAGCAATCACCTAAGTTTGGTTTCTAGATCTATACTATTAAATATAAAGGACAATACAAAAATACATAATGCAAAAATACAAGAGCTAACCCTAGAATGATTCTTTTTTGAATTCTTTCTAAACTAGAGTTTTAAATAGAAAAAAATTTAAGCAAGGGCTCAAGAGAGAATGCACAAACATAATAAACCCTAAGTGCACACTATATGTTGTTTATCTTTCAATACCTAGAAATTAATTAAATATATTTCCTTTTAAATCAGATCTAGGGTTTATAATAGAAATATAAAGCACTCAACAAACAACCTAAAGATTAATCATAACTCTTAGCCTATATGGTGGTTGATCCTTACTTTTATCCTTTGATCCAATGCTATCAATAATCCTTGTTCCTGCAAGATAACTTAACAAACACTTGAAAATATGATTAGTGTTAGGGGGCCTGCTTAGGCCACTATACAATAATGCTTGGAGGCATAGAAATCAAGACCCCTATATCCTTTTAGATGACCTTTTAAAATAGAAGTGGAAATTGACCTTTGGAAGATTAATAAGCATAACAAAATATAGCAGAACAAAATAATGAAACATAGTATAGAATACCCTAATATGGTCTAAATGCAGTCTATAACACAAATATAGGATTTGGGGGTAGCATCTTGCCCCCAAATGTGGTCTATGTGAAATAGTGCCCTGTAGGGAGTGACCGTGATATCACACAATGAAATCATGCCCCGTAGAACCCAGACGTGATTTCGCAGAAGCTAAGAGAAAAATAAAAAATTGTGAATTAATGGATGTGTAATCAATACCTAACTAATATGCAAAGTATAGAAGAGAAAAAACAACTTGATAGTAGTGAAGAAGTAAGCAAAAGGGATGGAGATCTCCAAGTAGTAGATTCCTCCTTAGGGCTTCAACACTTATCCACCAAGAGTAGCAACACACAATCTAATGTAGCAAGAAACAAAGCTTCAATAGATCAAACTTCACACTTGTAAGTTAGCTTGCTTTTGGAAGAAGAAGAAGAAGACTTCAATCAATAATTGTGAAATGAACTTGATAAAAACTTGATTGCTAAAAACTTGATGGGAAGAAATGAATTTCAAAACCTCTTTATATAGTGGATTTGAAATAAGAATAGGCAAAAAAAACTAAGCATAGTCGACCCTAAAAGATCAACTTTGAAAATTAGGGTTTTCTTTAGAGAAAACCCTAAAATGCAAAATCACTCTCCATAAAAATGGGGCGCGACATCCCTCCAACTAGACCCCGTGTGGTTTTAATGCATTTTGGAGGGTCAAATGAAGTCAAAACAAGTCATATCATATACTGTTGGAAATATTTTTTTGACCTCGATCCAATGGTATAGGATTTAGGAGGAATAGATAAGATTTTAAATGGAAAAAATAGGCTCAAATATGACCCTACTTTTCCAAGGAGAAAACAAGGGATCCAGGGAAAATTACTCACCTTGGTGGATCAATTTTTCGTGTCTATACTTACAAAACTTGAAGGGGATATCCTTGATAGTAACTATAAAACAAAAATTAGAAAATTTTTACAACATAATATACCTTTTCGCTACTTTTTCTTTAACACATTTATTGCTCATAAATGCGCTAAAGAGGGGGTAAAATGTAGCCGCCAAATTTGGACACACCTCCAAATTACTAATGTTATTAAGACATCCTAATTATCCTAATAATGTGTAAATCATCCTAAAAAACCTTTGCCTCAATATTCATGCCAAAAGAAATAAAAAATAACTTAATTATACTCTTTTTAACAAAATCGGATGATCCTGATGAAATCAAACATATTCGATAAAATTAGATGCATTCGATTTTTTCCAAATCACATGTGCACCTAATTTAGGTGCCCAGTTGCATTTTGAATCTAATATGGGCATCACCAGATTCTCAATGAAATTGAACTATCGGATAAAATCAGATACAACCAGTTTCGTCCAAATTAAGCCAAAAACCTAATTTGGCCTAACAATGTAGTATAATTTTGCACTCACCTGATTCCTCAAATTGAAGCAACCATTTAACCCTTTAGATTCACACTAATCAATCGGGTTGATGATATTTGTAAGAAGAGCTTAGAGAATAGAAGAAATTTTGGAGCTTTTTTATAGGTTATAGTGGATAACATCACTGTCAGATCATCATCCAAGGAGCATACAACCATGGCATCACTCTCAGTATATTTAGGCTTTTTTTTTATTTGATTTATACATAATTTTTTTCATCATTTGCATGAAATTGGTTGCACCCGAATTTGTTCCTGTTACGTCTGATCTGATATCCTGCCTTGCAAAACTAGTTGTTGGATAAATCCGGCTGCGTACGATTTCGTACACAATGTACGATTTCATACATGTGTCCCTCTGGGGATAAAATCTCAAGTATTAGATTGTTAATTTTATTTTATTTCCATTATACCATCCTTTAATTCTGTAATCTTGCACTGTAATTCTCTGTTATTGCTAGATCTATTGCTTTATTATCGCATGTTGCATATTAAAATAATCTATTTTCTATTTTCTTTATGGTTTGCTAAAAGAAACAAGGGGATTTGACTGTCACAAACCACGATCGACTGTGGCCTATGTAGATCCTCCTTCCCTGATTTCAACATCTATTGTTCTTGTTGTGTAATTGTAGGTTTTAGATGAATCCATACACATGATTTTATCTAACAAACTCGTACATCCAGTTTCATTCTATTTGCGTTCGATTTTGTACTACACAATCGATTTCATCAAAAATCAGACATCCAGGTCAGGTAAGTGCTCAAATTTCATTCTTTCACAATCATATTTGCATTCTTTGTTCTGTAGGCATCTATATTAAATCATAAAATAGAAAAACCTCCAAAAAACATAGATTTATTACATTTTTTACAAAACACAAAAATACAAAAATAAAACAAGTTAGCATAGACAAAATATTTGCATCTTAGTTAAACTTTATAACGCCTTTTAGATAAATCTGTATGTTTTATCTTCATTTGAAATTGAATTGCATATAGCTACGTAGAAATTGTATTTTGGCCAAATCCTAGGTGTATGCTTTTAAAAACAAAGAACACATCAAACTACTACCTCGCCTAGGTGTGGAAACTGTCGTAGCAAATGTTTCCTGGTGAACCCCACCCCATTCATTGACAAACACCAAATAGAGTGCAACAAAATCACTTCTCATCAGAGTTGTAGATCCTTCATTTTCCATACCCCTTTCAGGTGCAGATCCATTAGCCTAAGAGAAAGGGGTGTGAAAATTTTGGGCCTTTATTTAGTCCTTACTCAGCCTCTAACCCTTTATCACCACAAATTAATCCTTATTTTATCCTTTTTTATGCATTAAAGCCTAAATCATATTCCTTTCTTATACCCATATTCAATCTATAACCCCATCATAAGTAGAACCACACCCTACCTTGACAAGCTACAATTTTACCCGCCATAAATGGTCAATATTTTTCTCTACACCTACAAAGCTAGTCATCAACCCTCTCCTTATTCAACACCCTACTTTTAGGGTGAAATTGCACATTGCCTGCACCAAGCACAATTTTTTTGTCAATGGTTGCACATTTTCTTTTCTATATCTTATTTCGCCTAGCTAAAGGACCTTGGGGGTTTGACTCTATAGCAAGAAATTTTATCATTTCTTGCATCTAGTAAACCCCCAAGAAAGTTTGATATCTTTCTTGTAGGTATTTCAAAATCATGATGTACAGGGTACAACAGCACAAAAATATGCATAGGCACAATTCTGCTTGAAACTCCATTCAAGGTAAGCTTTTTGGCAATCTTAGCATTTCCTTTCAAATAGTATAGTCTCTATTTGCTATACTGCTATATTCTATTCTATTTAGGTAACTTAAAGAGAATAAATCAAATAATCCTAGGGTATATTTTGACTTGGGCATTAGTTTTCAAAATACTTAAAGATAATGAGGAAATAAAATTTTAGACTAGTTTGTCTTTTGATTTGTTTATCTCCTCTGTTAACTTAGGCATAATAGTTGAATTGCATACAATTTTGCATTAGGCTAGCTTGTATGCTACATTCTTCTTGTATATTTTTCTTAAAAATAAAAGATTTACTTTCTTTGTAAATTTAGGGATAGTCTTCATCAAAAGAGAAAATCATACTTAGGTTAGCTCTTGTTTGATGATCATTATATTATGCATTTTAAGTCCAAAGTGATTTCATGTTTAACACTTAGATTTTTAACAAACTTAGGTGTATTCTAAATGAATTCACCAAACCCAAATATTTGCACTTTTAAACAAAACCCGATATTGAGAGTAGGCCCTCCCCACACAATATTTAGTTCCACAGGTCCCTGGTCTCTTGTGGTGGATCTACATGTTGATGGAAATTGATTTCATAGTTTTACATCATTATTAAATACATTATAGTTATATGGGATTGAAACAAACCCTACCAAAACAAACATATTATATTATACTATAATCAAGTTATGAATATATATGATTGAAATGAGTTTGTCCATATATACTATGTCCATATTTTTTTTATGTTGGAGAAAAAGGGTTGTCTTTGGGTCCCCACCCTTTTGAGGGTGAGGGTGGGGAGTTAACAACAACAATTGAGGATGGGTACGAGGAGTTAACAATAGCAGAAGCTGATGTTGTTAAGGGTGGCGGTGGGGAGTTAACAACAACAGTTGCTACTATTGTTAACTCCCCACCCCCACCCTCAAAATGAGGTAATGAGGGTGGAGGTGGGGAGTTAACAACAACATTTGAGGGTGGGGGTGGGGAGTTAACAATAGCAGCAGTTGTTGTTGTTAAGGGTTGAGGTAGGGAGTTAACAACAATAGTAGTTGATGTTTTTAACTCCCCACCCCCACCCTCAAATATGTTGTTGTTAACTCCCCACACCCACCCTCATTTGAGGGTAACTGCTATTGTTAAATCCCCACCCCCACCCTCACTGATATTTTTGTTAACAATAGCAACAGTTATTGTTATTAACTCCCCATCCCCACCCTCACCCTCAAATGAGGGTGGGGGGTGGGGAGTTAACAATAGCAACAATAGCATTTGAGGGTGGGGGTGGGGGTGGGCGTGGGGGTGGAGAGTTAACAATAGTAATAGTAGCTATTGTTGTTGTTGTTAACTGCCCACCCCCACCCTCAAATGTTGTTGTTGCTATTGTTAACTCCCCACCCTCATTTTAGGGTGGGAGTGGGGAGTTAACAATAGAAACAATAGTTGTTGTTGCTGTTGTTAACTCCTCATCCCCACCCTCAAATGTTGTTGTTGTTATTGTTAACTCCCACTCTCATTTGAGGGTGAGGGTGGGGATTTAACAATAGCAACAATAGCATTTGAGGGTAGGGATGGGGTGTTAACAATAACAACAGTAGATGTTGTTGTTGTTGTTAACTCCCCATCCCTCCCCACGTGGGGGTGGGGAGTTAACAACAATATCTACTATTATTGTTGTTAACTCCCCATCCCCACCCTCAAATGAGGATGGGGAATAACAACAGCAACAACAACTGCTGTTGTTGTTAACTACCCACCCTCATTTGAGGGTGGGGGTGGGGAGTTAACAACAACAACTACTACTATTGTTGTTGTTAACTCCCCACCCTCATTTGAGGGTGGGGGGTGGGGGAGTTAACAACATCAACCCTGATTTTAGGGTGGGGGTGGGGAGTTAACAACAACAACCCTCATTTGAGGGTGTGGGTGAGGAGTTAACAATAGAAAACCTCATTTGAGGGTGGGGGTGGGGAGTTAACAACAACAACAACCCTCATTTGAGGGTGGGGGTGGGGAGTTAACAATAGCAAACCTCATTTGAGGGTGGGGGTGGGGAGTTAACAACTATTATTGTTGTTAACTCCCCACCCCCCACCCTCAAATGAGGTTTTCTATTGTTAACTCCCCACCCCCCACCCCTCAAATGAGGTTTTCTATTGTTAACTCCTCACCCCACCCTCAAATGAGGTTTTCTATTGTTAACTCCCCACCCACCACCCTAAAATGAGGGTTGTTGTTGTTGTTAACTCCCCACCCCCCGAGTTAACAATAGAAACCCTCATTTGAGGGTGGGAGTGGGGAGTTAACAACAAGCTGTTGTTGCTATTGTTAACTCCCCACCCTAATTTGGGGGTGGGGGTGGGGGTGGGGAGTTAACAACAACAACAACTGTTGTTGTTAACTCCCCACCCCCACCCTCATTTGAGGTTGTTGTTGTTAACTCCCCACCCCCACCCAAGGGGGAGTTAACAACAACAACAACAATTGTTGTTAACTCCCCACCCCCACCCAAGGGGAGTTAACAACAACAACAACAATTATTGTTAACTCCCCACCCCCACCCTCACCCTCATTTGAGGTTGTTGTTGTTAACTCCCCACCCCCACCCAATGAGAGTTAACAACAGCAACAATAGTTGTTGTTAACTCCCCAGCCCCACCCTCATTTGAGGTTGTTGTTGTTAACTCCCCACCCCCACCCTCAATTTGTTGCTATTGTTAACTCCCCATCACCATCCTCAAATGAGGGTGGATGTTGTTGTTGTTGTTAACTCCCCCACCCCCACCCTCACCCTCAAATTGTTGTTGATGTTGACTCCCCACCCCCCCCCTTATTTGAGGTTATTAACTCCCCACACCCCCCCAATGAGGGTGGGGGGAGGGTGGGGGGGGAGTTAACAACAACAACAATAGTTGTTGTTAACTCCCCACCCCCACCCTCATTTGTTGTTAACTCCCCACCCCCACCCTCAAATTGTTGTTGATATTGTTAACTCCCCATCACCACCCTCAAATGAGGGTGGTTGTTGTTGTTGTTGTTGTTAACTCCCAACCCCCACCTTCGAATTGTTGTTGATGTTGTTAACTCCCCACCCCCACCCTCAAATTGTTGTTACTGTTGTTAAGTCCCCACCTCCACCCTCAGTAATTTGAGGGTGGGGGTGGGGAGTTAAAACTGTTGTTGTTGTTGTTAACTCCCCATCTCCACCCTCATTTTATTGTTGTTAACTCCCCACCACACCCTCATTTAGTTGTTGTTAACTCCCCACCCCCATTTGAGGGTGGGGGTGGGGAGTTAACAACAACAACAGTTGTTGCTGCTACGGCAATGAATGTCGTCGTTGTTGTTAACTCCCCACCCTGATGTTTCTATTGTTAACTCCCCATCCCCACCCTCATTTGAGGATGTTGTTGTTAACTCTCCACCCCCACCCTCAACTGTTGTTGTTGCTATTAACTCCCTAACCCCACCCTCATTTGAGGCTATTGTTGTTAACTCCCCACACCCACCCTCAGATGCTATTGTTGTTGGTTGTTGTTGTTGTTGTTAACTCCCCACCCTCACCCTTTGTTTCGTTGTTAACTCCCCACCCCCACCCTACTATTGTTGGCTCCCCACCCCCACCCTCTGCTATTGTTATTAACTCTCCCCACCCCCACCCTATTGTTGTTAACTCCCCACCCCCATGGGGAGTTAACAACAACAGCAAAGGATGAAGGTGGGGAGTTAACAACAACAACAACAACAACAGCCAACAACAACAACAACTGAGGGTGGGGGTGGGGAGTTAACAACAACAACTGAGGGTGGGGGTGGGGAGTTAACAACAACAACTACTTCTGAAAAATCACAATTCTCTTCTTTAGAGTTTGAGAGTTTACAAATAGATTCAATTCTCATCTCAATTGAGTTGCTATAGCTAGATACCTACCTCCTTTTTCATAAAATGTATAAATTCTTGATTTTCATTTGTTGGATCTTCAATTTTCTTGGTAAATACAAATATTCCAAAATTCAATATCCTTCTTCTTGATATTTTCTTATAGCAGCTTTCATAATACCAAAATTTCACCTCTAATGTCTACACATTGCATCTTAGTAGCATCACATCTTAATAGAGTAATATTTTTAAAAAATTGCATCACCATACTTTGCTCTACTATATATGGACTCCTAGTTTCCTTCCTAAAGTATAAGTGCAACCACAAGAATTGTAATATATAGTTTATATGAAAACACATTATTGTTATAAAATACAACAAATACTACTAATGAAAACATTAAAGTAAATTTCAATCATTATTTGATTAAGATAGTCAACATTTTCTTATCAATTTTAGCTAAACTTACTACTTCATCTGACTATTGAAAAGAAAATTTAACTTCATGATGCTCTATTAAAACCCTTGTATTGGCTAGCCTATTTGCATATTTGTTCCTTTCTCTTAACATATGTGTAAACCTGATTTCTTCAAACTATATAACAAGGTCTTGTATTTACATTATGTTCATATTAATGTATCATTGTATTATTTATTTCAATATATTATATGTTAATATTATAATAAATTATATTATCACTGCACTCGTAAAAATTTTACTTGTATATACTTTTATAATCTAAATATTCATTAATTATTTCAATAATTTAAATTTTAACTTTTTGGTTTTAGTAAATTATATAGGATTAAAATGGACATCACAAGTATTGCATCTTGATACGTTAACAACATATTAGTATTAGAATAATATTTTTGACAATTAAAACATGATAAAATTCAATCCTAAATTAAAAATAAGATATTAAATGTTGATGAAGGGTCGCATGCACGTTGAGTCCCTGGATCCCTTTCAAAAGGGACCTAAAATCACGTGGATTGGTATACTTCAATATGTTTATGTTTATGGACAAGTTATATGGTTTAAGCAATTATTTTATGTGAAAATTTTGCAAATCATCTAAGTTACATAATCTAGCCCTAATATCCCTTAAGTAAGAACCCACAATCTAAGACAAAAAGATAAATGATACAAGAATACAAATATGCAAGAAATAATGGACCTAAGCTACATACTTTTTTTATTTAGATGATTACAAAGAAAATAAAAGTATTTTCTTTTCAAGAGCAAACAAAAAATTATGTAGGTAGATAAAACTAGCCTAAATGTAACTAAATGACCTTAGGATTCCATTCCTAAATTAAATGCAAAATGAAACTAAGCATCGTAGACCTATTGTTTCTTCCCCTTTTGTTGACTTTGTTATGAAAATTAAAGCAAAAAAAGGGAGTACAACAATCAAAATCAGATAACAACAATAAAGAAACCAAGCAAGAGAAGTTATGAAAAGAAGACATCTGAATTTACCTCTTGAACAAATGTGCCACCCTTGTATGATTGAACTAGCACAAATGCAAAACTTAAAAAAATAGACAAAAGAACAACATAGATAAAAGCAAGGGGATCTACTTGCCTGAGATAAGTGCTTAAACTTTTTTAATTAACATGTCAGACCCCTTAACCACTTAAAGAAATTTGCAAAAATGAAATAAAATGCCTTAATCATGTCCCAATGTCGTTTGTGTCACTTGTAGAAGAGCATACCAATGAAAATGCAAATAAAAAAGAAATAAAGAGGTTGGATGTAAAATTTGATGCAATATGGCTAGAACGTGCCTCACAAAGATATGCCTAAGACTATAGATATAGGGTATATTTATTTTTAGGGGAAACAATTGCTAAAATACCTCATAGGACAAATGCGTCATCTTTTGCAACTAGAGTGACACAAAAGGAAAAGGAAGACAAATAGGGAGGTAGGAAGCTAAAAATAGGAAGTTTAGGTTAGGTAAAAGTAGGGACTTCCTTCTAGAAAGAGACTTTTACTTGTAAGTGCTTGTAAAAATTGGATTTTAGAACTAAAGGCTATAAGATAACCACTTATGGCAAATGTGTTACCTTTAACAATTGGGACGATGCAAATATAGAGAATAAGAAAAGAAGGAAATATGATATCAAAAAAGGATGATCTAGGTAAGTCATAGGTCTGAGTTGTCTGGTAGAAGGGAGACCTAACTTGTGGGTACTAGAGAGAGCCGAATTTTAGACCTAGAGGTTAAAGCATAACCACTTATAGCAAATGTGCTGCCTCTTGCAACTGGGACGACACAAATGCAAATAGAAGTTGCACAAGTAGAGCAAAGTAGAGAGGATCTTGAATGATAGATGTTTACAACCTAAAAATATGTCTAGAAGGGAGGAAAGCTTATTAGCCTTCTAAAATAGTTAAAATATTACACAAAGACAAGTAATAATATTATGAAACAAATACTAAATAAAAGGTATTAAAACCTAAGATAAATAACAACAATCAACTAAGATAATCATAAGAAAATGTTAGTAATGTCTAAAACCATAAATGATGAGATAAAAATAAAATACAAGGGAAAAGAAGTCAAAATAGCATTGAAATAACATCACCGAAGCTTGGTGATGAACCTCCTAGTAGTTGCTACTGAATAACCTCCTTGTCCCTTTGCTACAAATGATAGCTTGATGATCTTATTTCCTTACTCTACTATGTTTATCAAATACCTTTGCAAGACAAATAACTAAAAATGAGAATGAAACTAACTAGAATGAAACTATGAATGCTGAAAGAGCTTAAAAAAAATTAGTAGCATGTAAGTAAGAAGAATGCTTGTTGTCCCCTAGGGTTTATTTATAGATTTTCCATGGGGAATTCTTGGAGGGAAATTTCTAGAGATTCAACTTTCAAAAGGATTCAAGCATAGATAAGGAAGGAGCGTAGGCATCCTAGCGACATGCTTATGAGATTCTGTTCATGTAGAGCATTTGCACCGACCTCTTGCCTAGGCACAAATGTAGCTTAACCATTAAAAAAATGGATTTTGGATAGGAAAAGTTGATTTGACAAGTTTTGCATTTGCATTACTCTTGTTGCAAATGCATCACTGACACAAATGTTGAGAGATTGACATATTTGCAAATGAGGTTTAAATGCCCTAGAATTGAGTTAAGGTGGTTTAGATTGCCTTGCATAGCTATGAAATTGATAAGATTATCGTCGTTTGAGTACACAAAATTAGAAGTTTATATTAACCAATTTTTTTTTTAATTTTCTAAATTAATTAGTTAAGATTGAACTGAGATCTCCTTACAAGTCAAAGAATATAACCCATTGAACTAATACCATTTGACTAATCAATTAAACTTATATCATTTGATTTACATTTTTAATATTTAATAATTTATAAAAACTTAAAAAACATAAATTAAAAATAATAAATTAACAAAATTACTAATAATTTAATAAAGAGGCTTTAAAACTCTATAAAAGATTAAAGGTTTAAATCATACAAGATAGGATTCTACACAATACTTTAACAACTAGATTAGTAAAAATAAAGATTACACCATACATTAATAACTAAAATTTATTAAATAAAAAAAAAATTAAATAAACAAATATTAATTTATATTAATTAAATAAAAAAAAACTTATATAACTTAAAACCTTGAAGAAATCGAATATAATCTGCTATCACCTATCGCCTTATGAGTATTAAAACTTAATTTCCCTTTTTTCAGTTTGTTTAATATACTAGGGAGTTGGAATAGTCCGAACCATATAAATTATTGTTTAATCTTTGGCACGTTTTTCACAAAATGCCCACCACCATTATTTGTTTACGATTAGGCCAGTTGTCGCATATTTCATCTTACCGTATACATTTTATTTATTTTTATTTTAAATATTATTATTTAATGTACAGTTATTTTATCCTATTTCAGATACAAAAGTACTGTCTATTAATAGACTGCTCTGCTCCAACCCTACATCTGCTTCACGGTTAAGCCTACTCCATTGTAAAGTTAGATTTTCAACTGTGATGTGATTTAACAAGCCTGCTCACCATGAAGAATGATTACACCGTACAATTCACTTAAAAGTTAAAAATTTTCACAACAAAATAAAAGAATATGGTCCAATCACTTAGTTTCTTCATTCCTTGCCTCTCTCTCTCACAACAAAATTTTCACAACAAAATAAAAGAATATGGTCCAATCACTTAGTTTCTTCATTCCTTGCCTCTCTCTCTCTAGATATTCTAAAAACTTTTGGTCTGACAACTATTTTATACATTAATTGTTTTTTACTCTTTCTCCTTTGACTTGATGAGTGCAGATTTTTTCAGTACATTTATTCTCATTTTTCTTTTTCATATCTTAGAACTCCATATTCCACCCACATGCAATTGCAAACATCAAGATTCTCTGTGAACCTCAACTCTAAAATTCAGAAAGTGACAATAAGAAACAATATCTGTAAACATGCTGACAAAGTTTTTATTTCTGTGTGGGGGCTGCGATATCTCTAAAGATAGAAGATTTCTGCCAAATATTTTGGATGAAGGTGGGAAAGGTAGACCTGAGTGTCACCGTCAGATTGGACCGTCATTGAAATAGTGGCCATTGGAGGTGAACCACCCATGTTTGGGGTCATTCTCCTGCTTTCCGTTATACCCACAGAGCAATTTTTCACTTTCGCTTTCACGTTCACATGGATGACATGGATGGCGTGGAGGGAACATTCCCAAGCAACAACTATGACTTCTTGGTGCTCTGCATCTTATACAAACTATCCCCATGCCTTCAAATTTACCCACAACATCAATACCCATTATGATGTTCTGAGTTATTTGTGAAGCCATCACTGCACTGACACAAGAAGTTGAGAGATAATATGCATTCATGATGCATGCATGAGATCTGGAGGAATGTTTTTACTGCCTGTCAGAATGTACACCAATTGGGTGTCATGGGCGGTATTGTTTTTTGTGTCCATGGTGATTATAATTCCTCCTCCTGATGGGAGTTTGAGGCTGTGTGTGGCACAATATGGAGGGAGGCCTGCAAGTGTGAAAGTGGGTGCTCTTGTGGCCTTCGATACCACCATTGGAAGGGTGGCTAAAAGGGCCATTGAACTGGCACTGGAAGATGTTAACAATGATGACACTCTTCTCAATAACACCCAACTTGTGCTCACCATGATGGATTCCAACTGCAGTGCTTTCATAGGCATTTCAGCAGGTACGGTATTGCCCAAAACTAACTTTGATTTTGGGTGGTCGTTATTGTTTTTGAAAGAAACTCATCTTACATTGGAGAAAACAACATGAGACCATTTCAAATCATTTTAGAAATTTGCAAATGTTTATGGAACTATTTATGTATTGATGATTTTGTTCAAACTGAAAGGTGTTTCTCAGGATAACTGAATTGCTGTCTTTTAATTGGTCACGTAGGATGGGCCTACCATATTACATAGTGAACACACAGTGGTATCAGGACATTATTTTTGACAATTATGAACGTTTAGATTTAACTGGTTGAGATCATGCCAGTTGATAGCATGGCTGCATTGTTTTTTTTTGTGTGGGAGAGGAGGATTGTTTATTTTAAAGACCAGTGATGCCATAGGCATAGACTGCGCCTTATAGGGCAACCATCCTTCTGCTTAGATACCAAGTTTGAGAAGTATCCATTTCAGCAATGTCATCTGGGGACTTCCACTTGACCTCATCCTTTTGTTTTTTCATACCATTTAGGGGAGGAAGACAAGCATATTATAACTTGGGTTAAAGTTAAAATTTTATTCAATTAGAAATATTGCCGCCAGAAGTCAGGTTGGATAAGATTCAATTTGACCCTGATGAGAGAAACAATAGGTTTATAATTATTTAAAATTTATCAAACAGCACAAGAACTTCCAAATACATCATTTAAAGCATTCCAAGGTATTTATGAAGGCATCTTGAAGATAAGTACAAATAAGAATATAAGAATGCAAAACAAATACATGTTTAAACAAGGACATCATTATGTGGTTCGACTGAAAATTGATGAATCTACCAGCTATATGGTGCAGACTATACAAAGATATTGACAGAATTGCACGAGTTGTATACTCATTTGTGTTATGCATATAGGAGTACAAGAAAGCTTTTAGGAAAGGAACCTTCAAAGAGAAGAAAGATACATGGTGGATTCTTAGAAAAGGAAGCTTGTAGAGGATTTGCATAAATATGTGAGCCAATCATGTTTAAAAAATATAATGGTTATACACAATAGCCACATGACTAAAATTAGCTTGTATAATTAGTTCTTATCATTCCTTCTTGCTTGGATAATTTGCCCCCAATTTCTGCTGCAAAAGTGGAAAGTGCAGCTGAAATACTGACTGGGACATCTACATAGTTTGAGTTGACAATGAGCCTTTGCAGCCGACTAAGCGGGTGGTATTTGACTTGCATGTAATAGTGCATGTATGGACATTGAGAAGCGTATCTTCATCTAATGGAGGTTGAAAATCCATATTGTTGTTCTTAGTGTTATAAATAACCTGTTGGCCATATTCATGTATATCAAGCTAAGAATGGAGATCCAGCCAAAAAGTATTTTCTTTAAGATGTTGCAAAATGGTAAAGGCTCATACCAAATAGGTGTGTGATAATGATAATGTTGAGTTTTAAGTCTCTCTTAATTTGAGAATAACTAAACTTCATTAGCAGCCTGCAACTGTTAAGGTATTTGACGTCAATCATGAAGCTCTTTGTATTTGTCTTGAAATGTTAATAATGTGTCATGACCCCGTGCAAGGACTTGAGCCAAATGTTGAACAAAAGGAGAAGCCTTATTATGCTTCTCTTAATGATAAGATGAGGATCAAGGAGATGATACGCATAGAAAATTTCAAATGAAGATTGCCTTGTGGAGACAGGGATAGCTTAATTGTAACTATGCTGCAACACATAGAAATAAGTCTTTAACCACTTATTTGGGTTATGATAGATGCTAAAAGGAGGAACCAAGAAGTGGTTAACTAGCCTCCTTAGGCCATAAGTTTGGGGTGAAAGGAAGTAGAAAATCTTAACAAATAGCCTAAAAGCTTTCACAAAATTTTCCAAATGTGACTAAGAAATTTGGAATCAAGATATTCAAAAAAAAAAAAAAAATTGTGAGTGGAAAACCAGCATGATATATACCTGCTCAAAAAACAACATAGCAACTTTAGAGCATCTTTAACTTTATTACGAGGAATAAATATAGATAGATTAGAAAATCAAAAAATAACAAAGATGTAGTTGTCTTGTGAGGGTGGTTATGTGCACCCTAATGAAGTCTGTGGAGATGAATTTCCAAGGGATCCAAGGGACTTGAAATGGCTGTTCAATCCAAGGTTTCTATTAGAAGGCTTGGATATATGCAGAGTGAACATCTTCTAATAAAATCTTCCACATGCTTCCTCATAGAAGGCCAATAGACATATTTCATGAAATGCTGCAAAGCAAGTTTACATGTGGACGTATTCTCTAGTTTGGGGCCTTTTGTACTCAACCCCTCGTTTCCTGTTGTCTTTGTACCAGAAACTTCTGTGGAACCTAGAACTAGTTTCTCTAGTTTTTAAAGCTTCCATGCCCTCAACAAGGGACTGCTGTCACTTCCATTTTGGAAACCTGTCTCTTTGTTTCCTATCGTTCTCCTATCAGAAACTTTGTGGAATATTACTGCAACCCTCATGACCATGATGAAGAACGTGTCTCTTTAATGAGTGTGAGATGTGGTGAACTAGCTGGCACACAAAACTAATATACAGAGCAAACCTTTTTTAAATGTGTAATTTGAAATAAGGAGGTTGATTTAGCATTGTAGGCTGCTGTAAAGAGGTAAGAATTGAATGAATGTGTGTATCTAAAAGATGCAAAACAATTGGTATTAAGAATATGCAAAACCTTAAAAGGTGTACTCAACACATCAACAGCTATATTAGCTGCCCCTTCTATATGTAACAAGATGAAATTGTTGAATATAGGAAGCCAGATCAAAGCATGTTTGTTCTTGAATCTTGGATTGAGAATTCAAAATTGCAAGGGTGTAATAATCAGTATGAAGGATTGCTTCCTTGTCTCAACATACTGGCTCAATTGGTTGTGTATATACACTTCTTTTTGTCTGGGAGGGCCAGGATTGGACTATGACAGGCAATCAAATAAAAGTGCAACCAAGTAATTGTCTGATATGAAGTGCATACATAGTTCATGCTAAATTGACTCCCATTTGAAGGTTTATCCAATCAGCATATGGGGCTTTGAATATATGTGAAATGTCAAGCTGTTTAGGAAATTTTTGATGACAGCTTCAGGGAATGACTGTCTTTGCGGCAAACTACCTAGTAGAGAATAGAATGAGAAAAGTTCATTGAAAATCATGTAGACAATAGCTTAATGCTTTTGACCAAGCCATACATATGAAGTTCATTGATATTATAGCTGAAATTGTGCACTGAAAATTTCCAGAATAAATTCAGTTAATTTGATAAAATGTCTGTAAGATATGTGTATGAAGATGCCAACTTAGGATATTTTAAAGTCATTTGCTCATCCGATTTGCTCATACTATAAGTTACAACCAGGATGAGTGCAGCACTGTACTTGACAATTGAACATCAAATGCATAACCTTGTACTTGTGGATATGATTTTGGCAGGTATCCTTCCATGGGATGATAAGCTATCCCATAGTAGAGGAACTTGGAATCGTGGCAAAATCAATCTGGAGAAAGAAACAGGAATAGGAAAAAAACGGGGAAAAAAATCAGCCCAAAAAGAAAACTGAAGAAAACGCAAATTTTCATTGAAAAAAAGTTTTTTTCATTCATATCACAATGAATTAACATTATGCAAATTAAATATTAATGGTATAAGACTGTAAGCTTAAACTACACATGAAAGTGGCAAGTAATACATGATACAAAGCTCAAGTTTAAAGTACAATGAAAGTGACAAACACATCTTGTATTGCTTATAATATGAAAAGGTACATAATTACAAATTACAAAATGTGTCAAAATGCTTCAACAGGCCCACTATCTAGTATCTTGCAATTCCTTTGCCCTTTGCCCTAGCAGAAGACCTAGTCTCTCTTTGTTGACGTGCCTTTGCCGCTTCTTGTGCAAATGCCTCTTCTTGGTCCTTGGTTGCTATCTCCTCCGCTAGGTCTTCAAAGTGTTGTAATTCATCCAGGGAGAAGAGAGACTCTTCTTGTTGCTCTTGCACTACATCTGTGATCCATTCAAATGATGGATCAATGTCACTTAGGTCAATGGGCTGAGTAATTGTTTTTTCAAAACTTTTATGGTGGAGGCAAAAGTTGTAATGCACAAACACAAGATCATTCAACTTTTCTTGTGTAAGTATGTTGCGCTTCTTGGAGTGTATGTGCTCAAACAGACTCCAATTGTGCTCACAACCTGAAGCGTTACATGGTTAAGATTAGATTTTAATGGCCATGTGTTGCAAACTGGGCATAAAATCACCAAATTCCTCCCACCATAAATCTAGAAACAATAAAAAGAAAATAATAATAATATTTCACATGTAAAATAGTAAATTGAGTTAATTTTTTAATCAAAAGAAAAAAACAATAAATAATAATTCGATGAGGGTTACTTGGCCTTAGTGTTGACCTAGCACTCTTGCGTTGCTCAAATGCGAATTGATTTCTTGTGCGCACAATGGACTCGAACTCTCCTGCCAAAACAGGCTAAAGCTGCCACTAGTACAGGGAATTTGAGAAGGGGGGGTTGACATGGCCTTAGTTTGACTTTGTTTGAGATCTCTTTTTAGTTTTTTCCTATGATCCAGAGATCATGGCCTCTACTAATATTTAATTTGATCCGGCACCTTAGAGCATGGCCTGACATCATTGCCATGTCTCTTTGCTCAATGGAATTTGAGGCGGAAAATGCCTCCACTAAAATGTTCGCCACAAAAATTCCATATAACTTCCCCTTTCTTTTTCCCGTTGCCTTCCATACACCCATGCTGGATCTTTTGCTTACATATTTTCTATGCTTGCACATAGAAACAAGTAACAACAAAGTTACAAAAAATTACTTAAAAAAAACCTAAACCCTAAACCCTAGACTAGGGTTTAGGATTTAAAATTGAAATATTGACAGCTGAAAAATGGGCTTGCATACATAGTTATCCGACAACATTGAGCAATATTTATTTAAAGGGAGGGAAAAAAAAACCTATACCCAAAACTCTAGACTAGGTTTTAGGGTGTAGGGTTTAAACTTGAAATATTGACAGCTGAAAAATGGGCTTGCATACATAGTTATCAGGCAGCAATATTTACTTAAAAAGGGGAGAAAAAAAAAGTAAAAAACCTGAAACCCTAAACTAGGGTTAGGGTTTAAACTTTAAACATTGAAAGTTGAAATATGGGCTTTGTATACATAGTTGTCTGGCAGCATTAAGCAATATTTACTAAAAGGGAGAGAAAAATAAACCCTAAACCCAAAACCCTAGACTAGGGTTTAGGGTTTAAAGTTACTTGAAATATTGACAGCTAAAAAATGGGCTTGCATACATCAGGAAACGATATTTAGTATTTGCTTAAAAGGAGAAGGAAAAATAAAACCTAAACCCAAAACCCTATACTAGGGTTTAGGGTTTAAACTTCAAACATTGACAAAAACATTTGCAAACAACCCTAATCTAAATGGTTCATTGGGACTCCGGATTAATGATGGGTAGAGACGGATCATTGATTTCTCCAATAAAGATTCTTCGGCATCGACTGTTAGGAGAGACTACTGTCCAGGGCCGTCGGAGAGCGCCCTTTAGGGCAGCTTCCACCCCCCCCCTCTTTCTCTCTCCATTCTTCTTGGTGAACACTCCACACAATTTGTTTCTTTTGGATTGCAGCCCACTTCTCTCTTCTCTCTTCCCATTCCCTTTGACCTGCATATCGGGTCACATCATTGTATTTATCTTTGTTTCTTTCTTTGTTGGGTGCTTTGGCCCATTCACTTGTAGTTATTGTTGTCTTTTTTTATAGTCCCTTGGGTCATCTTTGGCCCACCGTAGACATTAATAATATTTCATTTCATTTCTAGGCGGTTGTTGTTGGTTGTTGGATTCCTTCAACACCGCAATCCGCTCGCTGTTAGGATGCCTTAGTGTGTTTGGGTTGGGGTGGTAGGAGGTAGGCAGACTCATTTTTTTGTTTGCAAGAGGTTAAATGAAAGAAATGAAAAAAAAATCACTTTTTAACTAAATCGGCGATTCGAGGCAATTTAACTCGACAAAAGAAAAAACAGGAATAGGCAATTTTAATCGCAACTTTCGCTACTATGAGTTATCCTATTAAACAAGTAGGTGATCAGATGACTAGATCTGCTTAGTGGTACTATCCATGACATCTTTAAAGTATCTTGCTTAAAGAAGAAGCTGGGTACACATTCACCAATTCAGGCTGAGCTTCCTGTTTTGGATAGGAAAGGAGGACTTGTGTTGGAACCTCAAAGCATTCTTGAAACCCACAAAAAGTCTTTAGATTATAGGGAGATAATTGGGTATCTTATTAACTTGAAGAATATGCCAGTGAAAGAAGCTTGTCAAGAAGATCAATCTTTTAGAGATCTCTATCTCTCCCTTCCCATATGCGAGAGATAGGCAAAACCATTTCAAGAACAAGAATTTGTGTAGCTCTACATATGCGACCCCTCTATTCTATATATGCAATGATCCCCATATACCTGTTATCATCTATAACAATTAAGAATTTATGTCCGAGATTTATCTGTCTTTGTGCATTTTTAAATCACCTTGGGACAATATGACCATAGAGGGTAACATGAATTATTCTCATTTCTTTTTTCATAAGCTTTTGAGAGTTTCAGTTGTACCTCAGGAAGTTTATAATGTTTTATGTCATATCATTTTTCCAACATGCTTGGAATATCTTCTTCTTTTATGGTATAGTAACTTTCTGAATGCTGGGCAAGTCTTTATAACCCGTTTTTGCCTTTTTCATTCTCACTGGGGATTTTAAACGTAGGGGTTATTATGCAATCCTTTTGGCTCTGGTCCCCTCTAATACTGTTGTTATAGTTCGTACTGTTGGATCCTTGAGCGACGCGAGGTCCAACTAAAAGAAAAAAGGCATAATGTTCCTATACTAGGTGTCACCTGTTGCTTTCCTGCTTATATAACTGGAATGATTTGGCTTCAATGTCATAGCTTCAGGCATCCTGATTTGGAGTAATCCCTGTGTTGTTTCATCGACCTGGACACCAAACCTTTAAAATATGAGGTTTTGCAATGAACGCAATTTGTTAAATGAGTTGTTATATGGTGATACAGTTGTTATACTTGCAAAGAGTTGTGTTTTCTGCTGCGTACAGAATCTACAGATAGGTTTTCATGTATGATTGGCATACAGTTGATTATTATGAATATGAATTCTCAGAGACAATAAGAGTTAATTCTTTAATTTTGATATTGGTGCTACAAGCAAATGATCTCTTAGCTACTTGTGATTTGATCTCAGTTATATTGAAGATGCCATGCTCACATTTGGTGCCCATTTAAATATAACAGGGTTCAGCTCCTTTTTAAGATTCATCTCCATTGATCACATTTATTTATTTAAATACTAGATCCTCATTTGTTTGGCAATTAGGCCTTGAAAATATACTGAAAGTCCTATTATAAATTAATTTCCTGCCATTGTGTGTGCGTGTGTTTTCTCGTTTTTGCAATTCGTCGAGTCTATTGATTTATCTTAGGCATTAAAGGCCTCCCCTTTTTCTTTCTTTATTCCTTTTGAAATCTTAGGAATTAAAGGCCCCTCTTTCTTTCTTTGTTCGTTTTGAAAAGCTGAAAGCAAACTATGGCTGATTTTTTCATCTAAAACCCTTTATATTTTCAGCTTTGGAGTTGATGAAAAAAGACAATATGGCTATAATAGGACCACAGTCATCTACTACTGCTCATGTTGTGTCACATGTAGCCAGTGAACTTCATGTGCCAGTTTTGTCATTTGGAGCAACAGACCCAACTCTATCCTCATATCAGTACCCTTATTTTCTTCGTATGACACACAGTGATACATATGGAATGATGGCAGTTGCTGCTGTGGTTGGCCATTATGGCTGGAGAGAAATTGTGGTGGCATATATAGATGATGATTATGGGAGAAATGGAATATCAGCGTTGAGTGATGCACTTGGAAATATAAGAGCTAAAATTGTTAATAAAGTAGCATTTCCTCCTGGAGTCAGTAGAGGTGAAATTGGAAGCGTATTGTTGCAGTTGGCTTTGGTGGAGTCACGGATATTTGTTGTGCATATGAATCCTGATGCAGGTATCGATCTTTTCTCTGAAGCATTGGACCTTGGGATGTTGACTACTAGCTATGTTTGGATAGCCACCGATTGGCTCTCTTGCCTTTTGGACTCTAACCTACCTGATTATGAAACCATGAACTCACTTCAAGGAGTCATCGCTATACGTAGGCACATACCAATGTCAGCTCAGGAGCATAATTTTACTGTAAGGTGGAACAATCTGCTCAAAGCTAGAATTTTTGACGTCCGCTTGAGTGCCTTTGGACTATATGCCTATGATGCATTCTGGACAATGGCCCATTCTATTGACACTTTCTTGAAGGGAGGAGGAAATGTTTCTTTTACAGGTTATCCTCAGCTATCCAATGCAAGTGGAAGCAAAACAGAGCTAGCAAAACTAAAGGTCTTCACAGGAGGTCCACAACTGCGAAAGATATTATTGCAGACTAATTTTACGGGTTTAACTGGTCCTGTGAAATTTGATAAAGATGGAAATTTGCTTGGTGCTACTTTTGAGATCATCAATATTGTTGGAACAGGATTTTGTAAGGTGGGTTATTGGGCAAATCAATCAGGCTTGTCCATTATTCCTCCAGAAAGTAGAGTTGCCAAGACAGACACCCACCATATTGTGGATCAGATACTATATGATATAGTATGGCCAGGTCAAAATAAACTCGTACCACGTGGGTGGGTGTTTCCTAATGGTGGTAAGCACCTTATAATTGGTGTGCCTAGAAAGGTTGGATTTCAAGAGGTGGTAAAAGTAATGAAAGGTACCAGCCTGGTGAAGGGCTTCTGTATTGATGTATTTGTTGCTGCAGTAAACTTGTTACCTTATGCTGTTCCATACACATTTGTACCTTTTGGAAATGGAAAATCAAATCCCAGCTATGACAATCTTGTGCAACAAGTCGCCTCAAAGGTTGGTATATGCAGAACTGCTATAGGACAATGTCTGATAATATGCTCTAATATCATCAGCTACTTCTTATATTCCTCATAGAATCCTTGCATTGCTTTTGATACTGCATCAAAATTGATTTGTATATGCATACTGAGTGCATCTATTTATAGATGAAGTACTGTAGAACTTTGATGCAGCAGTTGGGGACATTGCAATCACAACAAATCGTTCGAAAATCGTGGACTTCACACAGCCTTTCATTGAATCAGGTCTGGTAGTATTGACTCCTCTTCGAAAGGTCAATGAGGGTGGCAATTGGGCTTTCCTGCAGCCATTCACATTAGAAATGTGGTGTACAACAGCTGCATTCTTACTCATCATGGGAGCTGTCATATGGATTTTGGAGCATAAATCAAACCCTGACTTTCGAGGTCACCCCAAGAAACAAGCCCTGACAATTATTTGGTATGTGAGATTTCTTGCAGTTCTTTTGTCTTCCTTCCTTAATAAGAAACCTCATAATCTGTCTTATCCAAAGGATTCTCTCAAGCCTTATTTTTTGATGAATTTAATACTCTATTGAAATTCTAATTCAGTTTTGACACTGCCAGGTCAATTAAGATGCTTTCCAATATAGTTTGGAATTGATACCAAGACTTATGTCCATCCTGGTGTTCTATTATGTCACTCTACATGTCATATTTGAAGCATTAGCTTTTGTAATAATGTTGCCATATCTGCCTTTTACATTATACTATATCCAAGCATAAATGTTAAATTGGAGAAGTTACCTGAAAAATGCCACTTTATCAATATTTGAATCCACGGTGACAGAAGAAGACAATTGTGTAAATATTGGTTATGGAAGCAAGTAATAATATTTTAATAACCATGATTCATTGATTATTATGTGTGGGGAATTTGCTTCATCTGAGAATTTTCTCGTCTGAACTAAACCATATCATTCAACCCTTCTGATGAGTTTGTGGTCAAGTCTCAACACTGGATTTCCATTGTTGATTATTTTGAAGTTAGGCAGCAATAGTGAATGTGTCAGCTGAACTTCATTCAGGTCTTGTTTAACCAAAGTAACTGTGAATTTAACTTTGTTTATCTTTTCCAGACATCCTGCAGTTCTATTACAGGAATTTCCACAAAATATATAGAATAAATCTAAGTTGCATGATGTTTTCCCACATGTCAAGACTAATTTTCAGCTATTTGATAATTGAATTAGAGTGACCGATCTTGTTATTCAACACTGAAAATGAAGTACAGAAGTATTTTATAGTTTCACAGTTTACACGATGGGAAAAAAGAAAATATAGTGTTGGAAGAATGATTAAAGAGGTGCTGCATGAATTAGAGCTCAGATATTAGCTATAAGAAAACATGAACATCATCTTTTTTTCCATTGAATTATGGTAAAAAGGTTGGATCATGTTTGAATAAGGTTGCTTGAAACAAAGAACTAAACCTAAAAATAAAACCAAAAAAGAAAGGAAAACAATCAATGTTCAGACATTGAAACATGACTTGTAACAACCCTCTTTTCTACCGTATGTGTTTTGATAATTAAAATTGCATGGTATTGATTTTGAAGGAAGCCAAAATGTGTTAGTATTGGGAATAGGCTCTTAAGGGACACCATCCTGTGTTGCCTTCTATCCCTAGTTAATGACAATTTGATTAAATTGATTCCCCTAATTTGTATTTTGCTGAAGATTACTTTTTCATATTCCTTTTGAAGATAATTTCAAGGGAAGAACTTTTGTAAGTTATACTATTATTGTATTTTTTTTTAAATAATTATTTCAATGCTTTAAGGGGATAAAATTCAGCTTTATTTCCAACAGAAAAGATGATAAACCTTTTTATGTTGCTGTATGTTTCTGTGCAGGTTCAGCTTCTCGACATTGTTTTTCTCTCACAGTGAGTAATCTAAATAGATATGTATTTAGTTCTTTACCCCAAGCTTGTTATTGTTATTTTCCAGATTGATCAATACTGGAAGCAAATTTATATAGGTTCTTTCTCGTTGTTTTCATTACATTATGCATTGATTTTTGGACAATATTATGGAAACAAGTATACTGACAACAGTGTAGGCTCTGGAATTTAGGAAGATATAGCAGTTTAGTTTTTAACAAGGTGATCCAGTGCTGCCTTTGTGTTATATTAATTAAGGCAGACTTGAATGGGAAATTGACATTAGGAGGATATAGTCGTATAGTGTCTGGTGAAGTTCTCCAAGTTTGTCTTTGCTTATATCATAGTGAAGGGAAAAGCTGATGTAGAACAATTTTGGGCAAATGCAGGAGAAAATGTTATGAGTAGCCTTGGGCGAGGAGTGCTTTTGCTATGGTTATTTGTTGTTTTGATTATAAATTCCAGTTATACTGCAAACCTGACTTCAATTCTTACAGTACAACAGCTTTCACCAACAGTTAATGGAATTGATAGTTTGATTGGAAGCAATGTACAAGTAGGATATCAAGCAGGAACCTTTGTTGGTAACTATTTATCAGATGAGTTCAATATAGACAAATCCAGACTTGTTCCTCTTGATTCAGCAGCAAGTTATGCTAGAGCATTGTCAATAGAACAAAGCAATGGTGGGGTAGCAGCAATTGTCACTAGTTTACCCAATGCGCAACTCTTTCTTTCAACCCAATGCAGTTTCACAACTGTTGGACCAGCATTCACCAGAGCAGGATGGGGATTTGTAAGTGGATGTACTTTGTTTATGCTATTAGACATCTTATAATCAATCTTTTGACTTACAATAAATATGTGAATTTCTTGCCTATTTTTAGGCGCTAAAAGTAATTTAACATTCTCGTATTGTGTGTTTCCTTTTAACAGGCTTTTCCAAAGGACTAATAGGCGCTAAAAGTAATTTAACATTCTCGTATTGTGTGTTTCCTTTTAACAGGCTTTTCCAAAGGACTCCCAGTTAGCTATTGACATGTCAACAGCAATCCTGACCCTTTCGGAAAGTGGTGAGCTTCAAAGAATTCATGATAAATGGTTTAGTACAAATCTCTGTGGCCCACAAACCACAGAAGTTGATTCTAATCAGCTTCAACTGAAGAGCTTTTGGCATCTTTTCTTGATCACTGGAGTGACATCATTTACTGCCCTCTTAGTGTTTTTGGTTCGCATGATCTTTCAATTCATTCAGTACTTCAGGAACCAAGACACCAGAAGTGGTCCTCCTTCTGCTTCAAGTTGCTTGTCAAGATTTGGACATGGATTCAGATCGTTTTTGGAGTTTATAGATGAGAGAGAGAGTCCTGATGACTGTGAAGAAGGTTCAGTGAGTGTTTCTGAAGGAAGCCAACAGAAAGCCTGCTTGAGTCAAGTTTCTAGTTCTCACCAACCAAGGACTTCTTGGAGCTCCTATGATAATCAATGATTTTAATATTGTAGCTTTACTTGGTCCATGTTGTTGTGATCTCCTGTTTATCTAACAGAGGCTAATGATATTTGGATTACACATATGTTAATGAGTAGGGTGGCACAAGAGAGCCATCATCTGACAATGGCATTTGTTGTAGAAATTTTTTCATGGGAATTTCTTAGACCCCATTCGTCCATTCATCCTGAATTACTCCACTCTCATCGACCCTTGCTACCCCAATTCCTCCTCCTTCAATAGTCCTATTGTTTAAACCCTTGACTGCATTTTTGTCACCTCAGAGGCAACAAGAAGGGTTGTAGGTAGTTGTACAAATTTGAGTAAGCTGTAGAAATATCAGATGATTCAGTAGTAGACAATGCAGTATGACCAAAGGAAGCAAGCCAAGCTAGCACAACGATTGGATGCCACTCAGATAATTAGCCACTTTGCCTCTCAGAAAAAGGCATTGGTATTCACACAAAAACGCATTGTTATCAAAACTAAAGGGTGAAATGACAGAGCAGGATTGATGGGTGGCATCAGTGGGACTTTATCTTCAAAATGCCTGGACTGAAGACAAAGTGCAACTCATGAATGAGGTCAAAAAGGTTGTCCAATATAAATGTGTCTTTGAGCCAAAAAATTGCAAAGAAGGAGAGAGAGTTGGAGTATGTAAACAATACCCTGAGTAGCTCTCAGGCAAAGACTAAAGTGCTCCAAGATCAAGTAAACCTACTTGCTAAATACCTAAAGGAGTAGCCTTCAAAATATCTCCTAAAAGAGGAGCAAATCAAAAGCCTCATAGATAGGCTTTCCTACCAAGAAGCTCAATCTAACCAGGAGACCCCCTCTACCATTTTTCTTATTTCCAAACACGAGAATCTCTAGAAGCAATTAGAGGAGTTGAGTTAGATGAATGAGATTGAGTAGCGACAAGGGATCAAGAGCCTGGTTAAGAAGAATAGCAATGCCTACTAGGATGAGATTGCTAAAACCATAATAGCGCTCTCCCAGCTATTCAAATGTATATATGTAACCATTGTTTAGAATGCCCAAGTGAGCTAGGAGATTGAGCATAGCCCCACTAAAGCTTCCATAAATATGGTTGAAGCAAAAACTTATCGAGCAAAGCTGGCCCCATTTCATTTGATTCTAAGTTGATGCCTATCGAAATTCAAGACAGAGAAGTAGTAGCATAGAAGGTGATTAATCTCCTCCAAAAGGAGTGGGTGTTGCAATAATGCAAAGCCCAAGTACTTTTATTATTTTTACTATTGAGAACCTCAAAAGTCACATTGACTCATTGTTGCAAGAGGGACTTCTCTCCTTGGAGTAAGGATGGCAGGATCTCCTCAGAGCAAGAATACTTGCAACTGCTGAGGCAATATAAGGAGGATGTTTCCCCTTTCTGTCCCTCCTTTCTTTCTCCTGACAAGGAAAGGTAGGCATCTAGATTCTCCTTGGAAAGGCCTCTAGAGCCACAAGATAAAAAATATTTTAAAAGAAGACTAAAGCGAAGGCAAAATAGATAGAAGGCATAGAAAGATTCATTGGATAAATACAAACAAAACGTTTCAACCAAAAGATAGTGCCACTTTACAAAAATTTTGACCTAAAGTAGGAGGCAAAAGTTTTGACAACCCATTCATAGTCTTAAAAACGTTTTTAAAGATGAAGGGTGACGAAATGTTCTGAAGGGAGCAAGAGGAGCAAACAATTTCAAAGACGGAAGTCAAAAAGTTACAAAGGGCATGAAGGGAGCAAAAATTTTGAAGATCAAAGGTTGTTAAAGCTTCAAAGAAGGAAAATGAAGAACGTTTCAAGGGCCGGGTCACAAGTTGCAAGAGATTTCAAGAACGGATGAAGTAAAAAGTTTCGAAAAGGTGGACTATCCAAAATATTTTGACAATGTTTCAACCAAGCCACAAAAGTTTATAAAATACTAACACAGGAAGGCAAGAAATGTTTTGAGGACCCTTCAGTTGAAGATCAAATAGTTCACATTGTTTTGAAAAGCAATGGAGTTGTGGAGCGGAGAATGTAGAATGCAAAAATATCCAACAAAGAAGAATAGTCTAACATGGTGAAGTAGTAGGAAGGAGAAAGATCATACTACGTGACCAGTGAGCCTTGACTTTATGGTTGGTATGCAAACTTCTAAAAGGGTAGGCGAGTTGGACCAATGAGCAATTACTAAAAGGAGCTAAGACCACTTATTGGCATCACTTGGGATCAACAATCCAGGGAAAGTAGTTGGCCTATTGAATATAGAGATTTGGAAGCCACAATAGTAACACCTCCAAAATCTAACAACATTGATTGCAATGGGTGCATGCATTCAGATTTCAGGATCCCTAGGGTGGCATTTGAGAATGTCAATAGTAGTTGGGCATCCAAAGGCTCAAAATTCATGATTGCAGATCTAGAGACCTCAAAGGGCTAAAATGACATCATACAAACTAGGTCAAGGGAAGCAACATAGCAACATCATCCAATTCCTACAAAGTTTTGGAGGAAACATCTTCCTAATTTTGTCTTTAAATAATTATTGTCTAGGCATTATAAAGCATTGGTTAGTTGCGTATTCAAGCATATATTTAGGTCTTGTATGTAAATCTCCTTTCATTTTCTTCTTTATAATAGTTTGGACCTGAGCCCTCGATAATTTTGTGGATATGCTTTCGAGTCCTCTCTTCTAGCATAATTGTATTATCTTTTATACATATATATAAGAAGCTATGACTATTGATATTTTATATCTTGTTTCTTGTTTATATGTGCATGTATAAGGAGTCATGACTACTTGATTTTCAATCTCATTTCTTGTATGTGCTTGTGTTTAATTGTTTATTCTAAGAAGCGAAAGTGTTGTGTGTTGTCCACAAGCAATTCATGCATTCATTTATCCCACTATTATACAAAAGAATCTAATGATCTTGGTGCATTGCCCCCAGTTAGTGTAAGATTTTATTTTTCTCTATTTCCTATGGTTTTTCTTCCCCTTTTCCTTTGTGCACCCAAAATCTTGTTAGGATAGGTTAGAATAGGTCAACGTTGTAAATCACATCTTATAACGAGTTGACCTTATGAAAATACCTAAATGCAATCTGATCAAGCCTCTTCCCAAGATCACAAAGTTTCCCTATTGTGTTGCTCTATGTGAGGTACAATTATTGGGTGCATCTAGCCCCTACAGTGGTTGACCACAATAGTCAGAGAGGGCAACAAGATTTATTACTTTGATGAAGTCAATCCCCCATTGGAAGAACCATTCAACAACAATGGGTCTTAGGGGTAGAGGGGCATTCCAATTCCTTTTGGTAAAGAATTTACACTTGTCACACTCTCTCACCCATAGGTGCACATCATTGAACATAATCACCCAATAATACCCAACCTACATGATTTTTACCACAGTTGTATGCGCCAAGTAATGTCCATAAGAGAATCCCTAGTGGAATTCCTAGAGCAACAAGGCAATTTGTTTTGTTACAAAACATCTTAGGAGAACACTGTCAAAGTTTCAATGAAACAAAACTCCTTTAATGAGAGCATAATGAACATTTTGTAGCATTAGGGATCTCCTATGAGTTTGGTTCAATCTTGGTGGCCCACTATTTATTAATCTTCAAATCTAGGATTCTTTTTTTTTGTGATGGCTGTCTCCATCTCCTCTATTGTGGCAACATCTTGGGTGATCTTTTGGCATAATATTCTACCTTTGATCAATTTAGTTATCCTGATTTCAATGTCATATTCAAGGATCCTTGTGATCCATCCTACTCTTTTCTCACTCATTTCTCCATTCATAATAAAATATTTTATACTTGAATGAATGGCATTAGCAATGATTTTATTATTTGAAATCAAGTGATTGAAGTGCTTTAGACTTTAGATCAAAGCATATACCTATTATTTCACAAAATCATATTGCTCTTTATAGCCCTTTAGATTTTGGTTGACGAAAGTGATGGGATGTTCATTACCTTCATCGTACTTTTGAGAAAGGATGACAACTATACTGAGCTCTCCTCCATAGGCATAGAGGATGTCGTACTTGCCAATATCTGGGTTGACTAGCACCAAGGCCTTTGACATGGCTTGTTTGATTTCCTAAAAAGCCTCCTTGCCTTCCTTGGTCCATTTAAATTGTTGTCCTTTCTTCAACATATGGGTTATTGGTTGGACTATGGTGACAAAGTCAAGCATGAACCTATAAATTAATAAATTTAACCTAGGAAATACTAGATATCCTTTTCATATTATGGAAGTGATATATTAATAATAGCCTTAATCCAATCTAGGTCTATGTCTATCCCCTCCTAAAACATAATGTATCCCAACAATTTTCCTTGTGGTACACAAAAGATGTATTTTTTTGGGTTTAAGCATACCTTGAACTCCTAACAATGCTCAAACAGTTTCTCCAGGTGTACCAAATGGTCTTCTTTCCTTTTTGAAAATATCATAAGGTCATCCAAATAAACTAGGATTCTCTTGTTTAAGAGGTCATTGAAAGCAATATCCACATCCCTTTGAAATGTTGCCCTAGGGTTGGATAGACCAAAAAGCATGTGTTTATAAAAAAAAGTGCCCCACTTGGTAGTGAATGTTGTCTTATGTTGGTGTTCATCTTTAACCCAAACCTGGTTGTATCTCGAGAAACCATATAGCAAAGAGAATCTCTTAGACCCAACCACAATTTGCAAGATTTGATCCATAGAAGGCAACGAATAGTGATCCTTCAATGATGTCTAGTTGAGGTCTCTAAAATCCATGCATAATCAAATTTCCCTATTCTTCTTTTTTATTGATACCAAATTTATCACATGGATGGTATGCTTAATTGGGTATATGATTTTAGCTTCTATGAGCTTGACAACTCTTTCCTCGTGAGAGTTAACTGGCCTTTGCTTTTGCCTTATGAGCTTGCCCCCCATATCTAGTTCTATCATATATTGGATAATCTCTTTGTCATAACCTTTAAGATCTTCATAGCTCCAAGTTATTACCTCAGCAAACTCCTTGCATAGGTTGATGAGAGCTTCACTTTCTTTTGAGGTAGCCACCTTCCCTAACTATAGTATTTGTCTGATTGATACCTCCACTTCATGGTAGTCTTCTTTGTCTACCATGATGTTTATTTTCCCTTTGAATCACTCATCTAGGTTAAACAAAGATTCTAGTGTGACTAACCCTTTAGGAAGCTTATTGTCCTTGAGATGAATATCTTGACCTCCAAAAGCTTCCTATACTTTAGGTGTTATTTATTTTTCAAACTTGACCTCCTATTGGATAAAGTGGACAATGTATTTGTCACTGCCAAAAACTTGCCAATGTGTCTCATTATCCAGGATCGTTGGTTTGATAATGATCTTGACATAATGGCAATCATGTAAAAGATCTTCCACCGAGTTGAGTTGGACATTGATGATCACCATACGGTTGGAATAAATATTTTCTATTATGGGGAACAATGGATAAGTTGACCACTTTGAATGCCTTGCATAAGTTCCAAACCCTATGTCTGTAATATTTTATAAGCCTATTTTTTGCTAGGTAGTGGGACCCCACTTGCTTGACAATGACATTGGTATCTTCGTAAGACCTGATCTTCTTGACCCCAATTTTTTTTTTTGTTATATTAATTACATTAGGCGGGGGTTTTTCCCTCCTATATGACACTATATAGATGCCATCTCCTGCTCCTACCCTACGTTTACCTCCATCTAAGTAAAGCTTCCAAATATTGGTCAGGTCTTCTAAAACCTTGGTGACCTCAGGAAGGAAAGGCTTCTCATTCTAGATTATGTAGGTACCTAACTTGGTTGATTTAAGGGGGTCTGAATCTTACATCGTGGCAACCCATCCATCCATCCAGTAATCTAAAACTAGGGTGTGGACTTTCTCCAATTGTAGTTTAGACTGAGACCAACTCTCTTTCACCAGGAACATCTACTATGCTTTAGCCTTGACTGTAGGTACAATTTCTACATGATGGATATGAAGTGGTTTAGAAGGAATATTTACCTTGGTGTTGTAGTAGGTCCTCAAAATAATATGCATCTTGTCTAATGATAGGTAGCCCCCAATATTGATAGTGAAATCTCTAGACAAGAAGATGCCAAAAGTTGGCAACTCAATTACTACTACCTCCTTGAAGACAATCATGTTGGGGCAAGCATGGAGTGTAAGAGGAAGGTCTCTCACCAAATCAAATATTGGGATTGGAGTCCCATCAAGTTGGACAACGCCTTGATTAATTGGCTCATAAGCCAGTCCTAATGCATTTGCTATTCACCTAGGCATGACCAAGGTACTTGACCCAGAATCAACCATGAAGATACGAGTTAGTTTGTCCCTACATATGACTGTAAAATAGAAAGGTAGGGGCTTGGGTCTACTTGGTCCAAGACCGAATACCTGAAGAATAGTTAAAATTTTTGCTTACTAGAAATTTGTTTTTTCTAAGGCTTCCTCCAATTGCTTCATCTATTTTAGTAAGGTGAGAACATACCAAAGTGGCATTGGCACAATAGACTTGTTTAAGTGCTTCACCACATCAAATGATTCAAAGGATTAGAAATTAAGTATTCTACTAGTTATCCATTGTAGTCTTAACCTTTTGACTATGGGATTTATGGCTTTGGCTGATTTTGGTATGATTCTTTTGTGCTCTATCTGATTGTCTTTTTGTGGTTGCCTAGTTCCTTGGTTGTTGGTTTTGGTATCATGTTTGGAGTCACACGATTTGCTTCCTATTGCTCCTCTATGGATCTCTTCTTACTTCTCATGATAATATTATATTACACCTATGGTCTATTACTTGTTGGGGAATTTGTCCTACTAGATATGGTCTAATCTTCTTCTTCATTCCATGTCACCAAGGTCTACTCTGATGCTCTAGTAATTGTACTTGGAGGAGGATCCAGGGCTAGGCCTTGAGTGGCTTGTCCTAGTGTTTGTGTCATTGGCTCTAAATAAGTGATTTGGTCTACAAGATATGTAACCTATTGAGGGTTTCCATAGTTGGGGTAGTAGTGATCCAGGTAAGGGTATTTTTAAGCATATGGTTATCCCACCTAGTTATTCAATGCAAGTACAATATCTTTGACCGAATTGGGAGGAAATTGTTACAAAGGGACTAGCATGTATACCATTTGTTGTTCAGAGGCTTGAGATTGATCAAATTTCTAGAATGGCTATAGTGGATATCTTTGACAACCATTTGGATGAGGCTAGTAATCTTGGTTGCTTAATTGGAAGGGAGGCTTTGAGTAATTCTGGTAGGGGATCATCTAACTATTTTACTGTTGCTTATGGGCTATAAGTTGATTGGACATTTTTGTTTTTAGGTTTCTCATTTCATCCATCTCCGAAGACTATGGACTAACAGAGGTTTGACTCAGAGTAGGAGAGGGTGTGTGTACCAAAGCTAGATTTATAGTAAGAGGTTACTAAAAAGTGGTAGGTTTTATGGTAAGAGGAGGATGCTAAAAAGTGATAGGTTGCATAGTAAGAGGAGGTTGGTAAGGTAGTTAGATATTCAAAAGGAGAGAAATAGGGGGCCTAGGAGCTAGCCTCCCTATGTGAATGAGTTCCTTTTCAACTTGAATGGTTATTCAATAGGCTATTGACAAAGTATTCCTTCTAAATTTTACCATCATAGCTATTTTTGAATCAAAAAATTTCAAGTAATAAATGAAGGCCATACATAGGGATAGTCTGATCTCATTAGACATTCTGTACTAGTTCTTGTGGAATTAGGTATTGCAATCATCAATGGCTTCCATTAGAGCTCTTTTTTGGTTGCTAGTTGTTTCAAGAGGGATACTCCATCTACCTTCTCTCCAAATACCCAAAAATAGGTTGGCAAGCTGGTCCCAATTAGGGATTGAGTGAGGATCAAGTGGGATATACCATTCATACACTTTTCCTTTAAAGGATGTTGTCAATAGTCTTAGTGCCACATTTTGCTCTCCAATATTGTATAAAGAACATAATTTAACCATGTATTGGAGGTGCTCTATTGGCTTCATCACATATTCTCCAATGAAGTATGCCATGGATTTTAATGTAGAGACTCAAATCTCATCACATGTAATAGATGGTACAATTGGTTATAATAGACCTCTATCATTCCAAGAAGATAGCCTTCTTTGATGTGGATTTTGTGATGCAACCATGTTCTATTTCCGGCATCTTCTTCTACAACCATGATTGAGTCATGGTAGTAGCAATTAAGGATTTTTTCTTGTGTTGGACCTTGTGATAGGTCCAAAGCTCATAAATTACTCGATTTTTTATTTACCAACGGAGTTCACCACTCACTATATCCTTCAAGTCATGGAAGTCACTAGGTGAATATTGGATACATTTTAGCAAGAAAAGAGGCTAAGATCTTCACCAAGATCTCAACTTAATATCTCCAATTAATCAGATGAATGTTGGGATTCATTTCACCAGACATGCCAAGAAAAACTTTGCTACACTTAGAGTGTCATGGTCATCCATTGTAGTAGTTGGATATGCCCAATGCCCATGTCACATGGAAAGAACATAGTTTTAGAAGTCCTAGGAGAATGAATTGTCGCTCAAAGGACAACCTCCAAGATCTTTAAAAGGTCAACTCCTTGTTTGGGTGTGATCTTTGACACTCATATTTGCTAAACTACTCCTAAGCTATCAAGTTTTCTCAAGGAAAAAGGAAATAAGAAGGAACATAAAATAACAATCCTAAGCTAAGGGTGGTGATGCACCAACAATCAAAAAATACTCTATATACTAGTGGGATAAATGAACACATGCATCATTCATGATAGGTAAAGTGAACACAGTTTCAAACCAACATAATTTTACCCATAGAATTTCTATAAGGACTAGGGCAGATACTAACCACAAACCTTTATACAAGTTAGCATACATAAAAAGATAAGGACAAAAAGAAAGAAGTCACAAATCTTTATATATATGAAATATTTAATACAAGTATGCCAAAAAGAAAGAGGCTCAAGGCCTATACATAAATTGACTCAAGGTTCAAGTCCAAACTAGTATAAATGAAAAATGGAAAAAAATTACACCCAAGGCTAGATACTAGGCATGAAAATATAATTCCCCCTATCCCAGCCTCAAAGCTGGGTATTTGTACAATTATCTCAAAAGTTCAAAATTCAAAATTCCCTCCACTCTACTATAGATGGGAAGTCTACGTCCTCCCTTGTTGTTGGGCTTGAGGTACCACTCTAGATTTATGTTTGGTAGGTTAGAAACTGGTCCAAGGTCTTGTCTCATTAAATTATCTATAGGCTAGTAGATTATTTTAAATGCAACATTTATGAGCCTTTTGTTGGATTTTTAACCACATTATCATAGGTCCCAAATATCTAGGATCTCGAGTAATCTCAAATTCTAAAACAACTTAATATAATTGGATAAAATCAATGAACATAACATTCATGAAAATAAAAATAATAAGATATAAATGACCAATATCATTCATGCAATAACATGAAGAAAACTTACAATAATATTGCTCAAAATATTGTATACAAGTTTTACTCAATATTCATTCAATATCTTGATATTCTTCGATACAATACATGGAGCTTTGCCTCCATAATATAACCTTAGAAAGGTGACTCTTGGACTCTTTGTCTATTGCTTTCCTCACATATATGGGAGATGCAACCTTTCCTATTCCATGCATAGGATAAACCTCTCATGCCTCTTGGCTTCTCAACTTGCCACTTGTACACATGACTCTTGACTCTCTATTTACTTTTGCACACTTTATTCTATGACACTTGCACACTCCTACTTGCACACTTTACTATATGACACTTGTGCACACACTTGCACACACTATTACATGACACTTGTGCACATTCTCACTCTTCACACTTGCACACATAATTACATGACACTTGTGCACATACTACACATGAACACATACATAAGGGAAAATATAAATCACACTCCTAAACTATAGACTCACACCCTAATCTATTACATATTTACATTTGTACCATCAAGGTACCATGGGGGTATATTAGCATGTACCAAATAATGTAATAATATCCAACACCCCATGTATTACATTATTTGGTTATTAAAGACTTTTTGAAGACTTAGTCTTCAATCTCTATTTCTTGCATTTGTTCTTCCACTCTGACTTTGGCATTGTCTTTGTTTGTTGTCTTTGCAAGACAATCTTCAACTGATTTTGATCCAATTTCTTGTTTTCTATCTTTTGGATAAATCAAACAAATCATCATTAATCTATTTTGGTGATAAAGATGATCTAATATTTCTTCTGAGAAACTCATTATGTCTAGAGAAAATATTCCATCTTTGATGGAACCCATAGCTTCAATTTTGTTTTGTTTTCTTATGACACATTTTCTATTTCCATTTATGAATTTGAATTCCACTATTCTTCCTTTTTCAACTAATTGAGCAACTAAGATAAGATTAATTGATAATATTGGAACATATAAAACATCATCTAGCACAAAATCTGAAAATGACATGCTAGGTATAATTTTTCAGATCCTTGAACATAATAAATCTTATCATCTACAAATCTTAGTGAATCATTTGGTTTGACTTTCAAAGATTCAAACCAATGCAAAATTCCAGTCATATGATAACTGACTCCTGAATCTATATACCATGTGTCATTTAATTTCCTTATGTTTTAATGGGTTTCAAAAGATTTTATTAAAAAGGTCATTAATGTTTCGACCTTATTATCTATTATGTCCCGCAGATTTATTAAAAGTATTTATTATCTATTGTTAAAACTTAGGGTACATAGAGATACGGAGGCAACAAGTTGTGACGGATGGAGCAGCAAGGAGGAGGAGCGAGAGGTCTAGGGGCATCAAACCCTAGGTGTGGGACTTCAGAGGGCAGATCAGCAGACGCGGCGGTGGGGGCTCCGGCGAGATAGCGAGCCCCCGGGCGGAGGATGTGGACAAGGAAGTTCTATTGGAACCGGTCCAAGGGCGTTGGGCGGATGCGGTTGAAGATTTCTACGAGGGGGACCCGAGGACTCTATGCGTCGGGATCAAAGGAAGACCCAAGAAGGAGACAAAGAGAAACACGGCAGCTGGAGACCTTCATATCTTAATGCTCTTCGCGGTAAGCAAAAATTATCCGACTCTTGTTTTAATCTAAAATCATCAATGGTAGGTTGCACGTCCCAGATTCCTTAGCTCAGCATGTGGCTATGGAGGGCAGAACATCTTTGGTGGCTAAATTTATGGGGGTGAGGCCGGACATGGAAGTCATAAGGAGATGGGCCATCCAAAAATGGCGGCCAAGGGCCGGTATGATGATTAAGGCTTTACCCAAGAGTTTTCTTTTGGTGACATTTCAATGTGAACAGGACATGGAAAGGACTCTCCAAGGAGGTCCTTGGTTTTTTGGGAAAAGGGGCTTGTATCCGAAGCGTTGGTCCCCCGATTTCCAACCCCGGACTCGGAGTCTTTGGATTTGGCTCCTATTTGGGTTAAGATGCCGGGATTACCTCTGCTTTTCTGGAACGAACAAATATTGGGTGGGATAGCTACAGAGATTGGAGAACTAATAGCTATTGATCCTGCAACCTTGAGCAAAACAAGACTCCTGTCTGCTCGCATGTGTGTGTTGGCGGACCTGAGTAAAGAGCTCCCTAAATCCATTATTTTGTCGTCTATGTTTGGCCTTCATACTCAGGTATTTGAATATGAAAATATGTCTTTTAAGTGTAGTGTTTGTGGGAAGGTAGGGCACCAGGGTATCCACTGCATTTCCAAGAACCAGCCTCCACTCCAAAATACTGATCCTCAAACCCGAGAATAATATCCCTCCCCCTGCAGATCTCCATTCCTACCCAATCTGGGCCTCAAGGACGTGGAGCTCGAAATCCGAATATCAGAGACCCTGTTCGCCCTATTGTAAGCAAGAGGCAACGTTTTAACCCTCCTCCCAAAAATTCCTATGCCCCAAAACCCTCTCACCGGGGAGCTGGTCCCTTTGATGGGAACCCTCAAGCTCAACTTTGCTCCTAAGATGATACGACAAGCCTCGAGCCAAATCACAAAGGAAAGAACCCCATAGATCAACGCCACAGGGCAAGTAAGTTTGATTGGGTGATACGGGAGGCCTATGGAGGCTCGGTGGAAGTGGTCCCATGTCTGCGAGAGGAATTTATGGGAAGAAATTCCAAGGAGATCAACATCCCGGTGGAGAACAGGTTTTGATGCATTAAATCATTTGAAGGGAGATCGGATGGACGGCCAAGAAGTGGAATCGAGGTAGAGGAGACTCAAGAGAAGGATTTAGAGGAGAAAAATCGAGAGGAAGGAGCGAGGAAACTAATAATACGAGGCAAGGATACTCGGGGAGGAAGAGGTGAACCACCAAGATCGGTGTAACCCCAAAGCGGGGAAAAAAGAATCTACTAATCAAGAAGCTAAGAGCACGGAATCATCTCCTTCGTCAAAAAGACCGGTTAACACTGGAAAGCAGATTGTTACCCCAAATACCAAGGCCGACCTACCCAAGATGGTTACTAGAAGCCAAGTGAATCCCAAGGAACTTCAACCTAGAGCGGATGTATGGGGATATGGTTCGGTAGGAAGAGGGAAACCTAGCAATGCTGCCTTAAGGCGAGAAAGAAGCGAGAGCGAGGAGTGGGCGATGGCACTCAAGCGGTATTGCTCTTTGGGGCGAAGGCTCGAGGATCCAAAGCCCATAAATGAAGATTCTTTCATGGAATATTCGTGGGAGTAATCCTGCCAAAAATAAGAGCTTTGTATGCTCTTAGACAAGAACACAAACCGGATATGATTTTCTTGCAAGAAACTAAAATGGAGGAGAGTAGAGTTATTCCTTTTAAGAATAGGACTTGGCGAGAAGTCGAAGTAGTAGGCCAAGAGGCCACTGGAACAGCGAGGAGGGTTACTGGTTATGTGGAACAAAAATGTGATTGATAGTAGAGTGATTCCGATGTCTAGTTGGTTTATTTGTCTCTTATGTGTGGATAAAACCACGCGGGAAGAGTGGATCTTAACGAATGTATATGCTCCAGTTAGACGAGGGATCGAGAAGGGTTCTTTGGAGTCAACTAGCTGAATTGAGGGAGACGGTCCCCAACTACCCTTGGATTGTGGCGGGGGATTTCAATTGCTACCTTAATCCCGTAGATAAATTGGGGGGCTCTCAAAGAATAGCTGCGATATCTACGAGTTTAGAGATTTTGTTGAGCAACATGAGGTGATGGATGTGGACTGCGTAGATTCTCCTATACATGGTCTAACAAAAGATTGAAGGAAAACCAAATTCAGATAAGATTAGATAGGTTTCTTCTTTCTCAAGAATGCCTGGAGAGGTTTGGGGACTCTTCATTAACGGCACTCCCAAGAATCGGGTCTGATCACAACCCAATTCTGTGGGAAACGAGGGGAGGACTCTAAGAAAAGATACATCAGACCCTTTCGATTCGAACTTATGTGGTTCCAACATCAGGATCTCAAGGATCTGGTTGCCCAATGGTGGGACAAAAAGTATAATGGTTCGAAACCGGCCCAAGTGGCATGTAAACTAAGGAATGTGAAGGCTAACATTAGAGAGTGGAACAAAACTTCCTTTGGCAATATTTTTCTTAAAAAGGCAGAACTAAAAGACAAGATCAATGAACTACAGGAGAAGTTGAAGTCAGAGCAGCTTACAGAGGATCTGAGAAACCAGGAGAGGGAGCTGTTAGCCGAATACCACACGATGCTAGGATTTGAAGAAACCTTTTGGAGGCGAGAAATCCAGATTGCGTTGGTTAAAGGAGGGTGACAGAAATACAAAGTTCTTCCATGTCTCTACTCTTCGCCACGGGAGTACTAACAAAATTAAGGAGATCAAGATGGCCGATGGGTCTAACACCAAAGATATGGAAGACATAAGGAGGGAAGCGGTTGAGTACTTTAAATCGTTGCTAGAAGATGTAAATCCGACTATTGAAGAAGAGGACTCTCTGTTGGCAGCCATTCCACCCTCAGTAATCGATAATCTTAATGGATTCTTACTTAGTCCTTTCACAAAGGAGGAAATCAAGAAGGTCATTTTTGACATGGATGGTAATGACTCCCCGAGGACCGGATGGCTTCCCTGCGACTTTCTTCCGAAGTTTTGGGATATCCTAGGCAATGATGTAGTGGAAGCTATAATTGAGGCTCAAAAGGACATGGAAATCCCAGGAAGGAGTTAATGCTACTTTTTTAGTCCTCATCCCTAAACTAGTGGGAGCAATGGAATTTTCCAGTTTCGCCCTATCGGTTTATGTAACACTCTGATGAAGATTCTCACAAAAACAATCGCCAATAGGTTGAAGGTTATCCTTCCTTTCATCATTGATATGAACCAAGGTGGCTTTGTGAAAGGGCGACAAATATTGGATGGTATCATCACAATTCATGAGGTTATTCATTCAATGGTGACTAGTAAGGAAGCGGGTATGTTACTAAAGCTTGATATGAATAAAGCCTACGACCGGGTCTCATGGCGGTTCCTCACCAAGATTTTGGGTAAGTTTGGTTTCTGTCCCCGGTGGATTAAGTTGATTTTTAGTTGTATCTCTACTACAAGATTTTTTGTCATGGTGAATGGGTCACCCTCAGGTTACTTTAAGAGTGAAAGGGGGTTGCGACAAGGAGATCCTTTGTCTCCATACTTGTTTATTATTTTAGCGGAAGCATTGGGTAGGAACATTTCAGCAGCGGTGGCAGATGGTCATTTGGAAGGTTTTAAACCAGCCTCAACGAGCGAGGCAGTGTCTCACCAACGGTTTGTGGATGATACAATCATTGTGTCCAAAGCCTCGGTGCCTCAAGCTAGGAAGTTGAAGAGAATTCTAACCAAGTATGAGACAGAAGCAGGACAGTACATAAACTATAAGAAGAGTAGCATCTATTTCTTTAACACGCCTGGTGGGAGGGAGGAAAGAATAGCTAACCTCTTCGATTGTGGAAAGGAGCTTCTACCAGCAACTTATCTAGGCATGTCTATGTTCGAAGGAAGAATGAAGGCTACTTTGTGGAACTCGATCATTGACAGGATCTCCAAAAAGTTAGAAGGGTGGAAGGGCAGCCTTCTCGACTCCGCGAGAAAAGCCTTATTAGTTCAAACTACTTTACAGAGCATTCCAATTTATTGCATGTCTCTATTTAGAATGCCTGCAAAGGTCCGAGCTACATTGGAGCTAATTCAACGCAACTTCTTGTGGTCAGGTTCAGAGGAGAGAAAGAGAATTTCGTTGGTAGCATGGAATCAGGTGTGTGCAAGCAAGGATCGGGGGGCACTGGGGTTAAAGAGAATGAAAGAATTGAATCAAGCTACGATTGGCAAACAGGTATGGAGATTTATCAATAATGATCAATTGGGATGGGTAAAACTTCTTAAGGCAAAATATATCGGAAATAATCGGGACTTCTGAAAGTGATAATCTTCCTAGAGGATCCTATTTTTGGAATTGTTTGCTCGAATGTCGGGAGGTAGTCAGGAAAGGCATCAGATGGAGAATTGGTAATGGAAGACAAGTGGACTTTTGGAAAGACCCGTGGTTGGAAGAGGCCCCTCTGAAAGATAACTTAGACCTTCGGGTCCTCCAACATAAACTTTCGAAGGAAATGGGAGGAAAAGTAGGGGATTCTATTCTCTGTAGCACGGAAACTTCTTCTTGGAAGAAAATCACGGTTCATAATCCGTCGAGCAAGAGAAGGTGGCCCTAACCAAACTCAATGATGCTTTAAGGGTGTTCCCGATCATTCTCAGGGGAGGAAGAGACAAGGCGATTTGGGGCAAAACTACAAGTGGGATCTATTCAGTAAAAGCTGCCTATAAGTTAATCCACTCGGGATTCAATGGTTGGACTCCGACTTACGTTATTTGGTTAAATAATTTAACCCCAAAAATAGCTTTCTTCTTTTGGTTGGCGAGTTCAAAATAAGATCCCGACAACGAGATAATCTGCAAAGGAGAGGTTTCCAATTCATCAATCGATGTATCTTGTGTGAGAAAGCGATAGAATCTGTAAGTCATATATCTCTAACTTGTGAATTTTCTTGTACGGTCTTCCAAATGATCCTGTCCAAATTTCATATAGATTGGAGTCTGTCCAAATAGCATGTCGACTTACGCATACAGTGGGCTTCCCCCTTCCGGGCAAAGCTTTTGACTTGGCTCTGGAAGCTCGGCTTACCCCATTTTTTATGGGGGATATGGAATGAGAGAAATAAGAGAGTATTTAAAGGACGTAAGAAAGATCCCAGGTTATGTGGTAATAAAATAATCGAGCTTTGAAAGAAAGCTGGAAAACTTTCTTCTTCAAAAATGAGACCATGTCTCTAAGGGAAAGGAGGATTTTGCGAAGCTGGGGAGAGGAACTTCCAGACCTAGACATTACAACCAACCCACGGGATGGTGTCAAGTGGATACCCCCCACACAAAAGTGGGTTAAGTTTAATTTTGACGGGGCAGCTAAAAGGAAATCCGGAGGCTGCGGGAGCGAGGAGGAGTTTTGAGAAATGAGGAAGGAAAAGTGGTCCTTGCCTTTCTCGAGCCTTTGGGAACTCAAACAAATCATTTTGCGAAGCCCGAGCCTGCATGCGAGCAATGAGAATTGCCAGACTTGAGGGTTATAAGGAAGTTATCTTTGAAGGGGATTCGCTTAATATAATCAAGGCAATTAAGGAGGATAAAGACCCCAGCTGGACCATATTGGAGCTTATCCTAGAAGCAAAGATTCATAAATCTCATTTGGTTAATGCCCGAATCCAACACACCTTCGAGAGAAGGGAACCGAGCGGCGGATCTAATGGCAAATATTGCAGTTTATGTTGGGGAGATGCAAATTTGGAAGGATAACTTCCCTCAAGAACTATTGGTGTTGGTTGCTAGAGAAGAGCTAAGATCAAACCTATTAGAGCATCAGGAGATCAGAGGAGCTGATGATGAGTAATCCGACGGATGGAATTAGGCGAGAAAAGGCATCCCATTTGCTTGGGGCACGGGAGGTGACAAGTGTACGGTACTGACAACCTAGTGTTAGTAAGTGCTAGGTGTTGTTTGGTTTTTGTTTTATCTGAATAGTCAAGCGACAAGTATGGGGCTGTGGACTCTAAGTATGGCTTAATGTGAGTCTTAGAAAGATCCATTTTGTATTTTGATTATACGGGCTTGATGCTAGAACCAGCCCATTTTGACTTTGTAAAAGGTTTGTGGACCTTATAACCACCTCTACCTTATACCAAAAAAAAAAAGATTTTATTTCATATCTTTGATAGAAATTTTGAAAATCTCTTCTATTATTTGGTCCTTTGAGTTCAATTTTTTTTTTTTGATAAAAACTTTGATTCTGAAATCTTCTTCTCATGGGATTTGACCCTTTGTATAAATTTTAAAAATTTCTCCTATTATAAGAATGTCTTGATTCATTTATTCTTCTTTGGCATCTATCTATTTCTTCAAATTTTAATTCCTTTGGAGTAGAAATTCTTATTACTCTAAATTTTGCAAATCAAATTCTCCAAAGTAAAAATTCATTTTTTTTTTCAAATTCTCAACTTTCTAAATCAATTTACTAAATTAATTCCTTTGGATTTGGAAACTTCATGGCTCCCAAATTTCAAATAAATAATTTCTAATTTCAAACATTTTTTTTTTCATTTTGGAGTGGATTTCCTTCTCTCTCTAAAATTTAGAAATTTCAATTTATTAAATTGCAAATATATGTTCTATGAAATGTAGAATTCCTTTTAAATCCCTAATTTTAATCAATTCTAAATTTTTAAATTTCCAAAAATCAAAACTTTCTTTTTCAAAAAATCAAATTGAAAAATCTTTCAATTGACCTTATCACTCCATATTTTTAAAACTTCAAAAATTTTAATCAAGTTCTAATCTTTTTCACTTCATAAATTTAGAAAGGCACTAAAGTCTATTATGGTTGCTCGAAAATGAAGCTTACCCAAAATTTAAATTTAATGCTTACCTTTAATGTTCCACATGGTCATCAACGTGTTGATTCATCATGGCATATGTTAGGGCCAACATTACTTAGAAAATAAAGAAGATGTTACACCTTCTTGTACTAACTCCTCATAAATGCATGTGCTTCGATTCTCTTTGATGTTGCTACTTTTAGACGTTGTTGCTATCTCAATTTTGAGGACTACTTTCTTGTTACTAATCACTACTTTTATCTTACTTTTGAGGATAGTTTCCTTGTTACCAAAGGCTATTACTAGATGTATCAAGTATTGTTGCTAGATGTACTAGGCATTGCTACAACTCTTTTGTTTCTCAAATATTTTGAACTTTCTTTTCCTCAGGGCTATGGCCCCTAGATAATGACTGTTGGGGCAAAAACATTGGTTAAATTCTATGTTTATGTCATAACCCTTTCATTTAATTGTCAATCTAGGGATGTTTGTAAACTTGCGATGTACCAAGCAGAGATATACTACAATACTTTTGATATGAGTCCACTAACTCTATAGTTTGGGGGGTGTTGTTTGTATAACATTCATTTTAATCCAAACCACTTAATCTAAAAAACATAAATTGCTGGAAATGAAATCACACCACACTTGTAGAAATGAAAGAAAGCAGTAAATAAATCAAGTTCCAAAAAAACAATTGAATGCATGAAAACATAATAAACAAAACTGAAATGAAATTACAGAAAAGTAAAGGAGAGGGGAGGAATACTAGCCAAGAGTGGGCCTAGGCTCTAGTAGATTTTTCTCGATTAAATACGTACGCCAAACTAAATTAGAGAACTCAAATGAATTTTATTGTATAAATGAAATTACATTACAATCCGATTCTTTTGTTATTTTTCTCTCTTTTTCTCTCAGAGAAGTCCTATGTGTGTGTGTGTGTGTCTGTATATATATATATATAGATTACACATACTTCTTAGTTGCAATATTTAGATTGTTGTTACAATAACAAATCTCTATTAAAAATGTGATTACACTAACAACACACTAATTTAGGAAAATTTGGTGTGCTCAGAACAAATTCTATTTGCTGCATCATTTGTCTACGATTTAGTTAAATCAAACAACTTTTGATCTTATCTCATTTTTGTCACTCACGTTCTACCTTTGAGAAGTCATTACTCTTTCATACGAAAATAGAGCAACTAACTTATTCGTAGGTTAACGGGATTTAGGCGTCATCAATTCGAGAGTTAGGCGCTTCGTTTTTCTTACGTGGAGTCAACTGTATTTGACTTTGTCAATGAAAATAAGGTGCCTTTCCATCAGAAGACGGGAGCAAGACACATTCTTGTCAAAGATAGGAGTAAGGTGCCTTACCATCAGAATACTAGAGTAAGGCACCTTCCCATATAAAGACGGGAGTAAGGCACCTTTCTATCAAAAATGAGAGTAAGGTAACCTTATCTTTCATGGTCGAACTCCTTCCTTAATATTCATTGAACTCCTTTTGAAAATGGATGATGTCAGGTACAAGTGGGACCTCGACGTAGTTATGCAAAAAATAACTAAAGTGACCAAATCTACACACAAAGCACACTTTTCACACAAGTTAGGCAACATATATGATTTTACCATTAAATACATATAAACATTCATAAAAAAGTATAAATCTGATAAAATACTACCATACAAAACATTAGAAACATATGCAAAATACGAGCAATTTCGGTGCTCATCATCCCCCCATACCTAAGAATTGTCATGTCCTCGTGGAACCTTGTATTGGTAGTTCCCTATTTTGTCTATGGCCTCCTAGTAAGCCTTATTTATCTACTTCCTCTTCTTGGTGGTTTGCGCGACACTGGTCTCTTGTTGCGACTTCTATTGGCGTGGGCTATGTCTAACTATTTTTCTAGGCCCGACACTTGTGCTTGGTGGTTTTGTGATGTATGTTTAATAGTATGTTTTTTTCTACATATAATACCCTATAAAGGTAGTGGTCCCTTTTTGAAATGCAGGCTCTGCCTCATTCCAGAGCTCATGATATTGTTGTAAGGGCTCTATGTCTAGGATACCTGATTTTTCCCAGAAAGGGATTTGAGATTCCTTTAATACTTTGAACTTCTATGATTGGGCCACTTTAGGAAGAATCTTAAAATATTTAGGTGGTTTTGTACTTCCTTTAGAAAGTGGCTTCTTGCTGGTTGCTTTGCCTTGGGTTGTAGTTGCCTCTGGGTCGAATACCCCTATCTCCTGCAGATATCTTTTCATTTTGGAATGCTGATTTCCAACGGACCCATATATCTCCCAGAATTGCTTCTTAGGAGAAGGATTAATGCTAATCCCATATTCTCTAGTCACATTTTTTAAGGTTTTATTACCTTCTTCCCCTCCTTAAAATATTCTTGAAGCTTGTCAAACTGCTCCTATTGCTTGAAAAAATACTTTAGGGACCCAACTCATTCTTCATATGAATTAGGGGCTAGGTAGGTCTCCTCTTTTGCAGCACTGGCCCTGGTTCTTGGGTTCTATACCTCTATAGTTCTAGCCCTAATTATAGGCTTCTATACTTTTGTAGTTTTGGCTCTGGTTCTTTTCTTATTTTGGGGTGCCATGGTCACTTTGCTCTTAGACCTCAACCACATTGAGTGCTCCAAGGTGGTTGTGCAAGGGGGAATTTTATCCTCAGGTGTAGGTGATGTTGTTTCCTTGATTCCAGAGGGATCCAATGCCTGATAATTTAGTTTTGCCTCAATACGCACCTCCTTAGCTACTGGTATTTCTTTAATAGGTTTTTATGGCAATTCCTGCTCTATCATCAGTGTTTTGATAGGTGACTAACCTAATGATTTCTCTATAGAGTGTATCTATTGCTAAGGCTGTGTTACCTCTACCTTTGCTCCTTCATTTCTTATTCACCAAGTTGCTGGTTATGGGATGATTGCTCAGCCTCCGCTCCCTGCTCCATATCTCCTTTAGATTGTTGGTTGTGAGTTGATTGCTCACCCTCATATTTTGAGAGCTCAATTACAGGGGGCTCTTTTTGTAACATGGGGTCCTCCTACTTGTCATCACATGCTCTAGTAAATGTGGATGCAAGTTATCCTACTTTTGCTTCCTCATTTCTAGCATCTGACTTGAATGGGCTAGAATAAACAAATTTCTCTACAAAGTTTGGAGAATTTATGGGCACTTCCATTATCCAATCTATTTGGATGGCAGTGTCCACATTTGTTTTCAGGTTAGGCTTTAGTTGTTGATTTTCCTATTTAAGCTACTACACAACTTATTATAGTTGGTGTATGATGTTACCTAATTCTAGCTATTTTTCTACAACTACTTTCTTGGATACTTAAAAAAGTGTCTCCTCTGCCTTGAATTTCTCTTTCCAAATTAAGGTTTGTTGTTTTACCTTCTACAGCTGTTCTTGCAGATTTCCTTGAGTTTAATAGAAAGAGGGCTCACCACTGGCCAGGTTTTGCAACACCTGGGCTGCAACTTCTTCTACGATAATCTCAACTTCTTCACAATCATTGGATGAGTTGTGGGTGATCAAGATTACTGACTGCTTCATCCTACTCCTGGTTCTTGGGTAGTTAGTTGTTCAAATAGGGTTAGGGATGCTCTAATCGACCTCTTTAATATTTTGTGGAGAGGTTATCAGTGAGCTTTACCATGCTTTCCATTCGACTAGATCATCCTGAAAGTTGTGTGTTTGTTCTACTGTAGGCTCTTCTATGGCTGATGGCTCATGGAAGTTGAGTGTCTGTTCTGCTATTGGTTCCATTACAACTGGATGTTACTAGGAGTTAGATGCTTCGGTCCTCTTCTCCTCTACCTTTGGCACTTCTATGTGTGCCTTTATAGCTGACTATTTTTGGGATTTAGGTACCTCAACCTTCTCCTTATCTATCCCTGACACTCCTTTCTTTGCCTCTATGTACTGGATTAGGGCTAAAATTAGCTTGTGATTTGCTAGGGTAGAGGCTATACCTATATGGTATCGCTTGGATTCATATTATAGAGCACGAGCCAGGTAGAACATGATGTTAATATTTACTCCATGCAATAGGTGGCTTAAGAATCTCATATGGTTGGAGTTTAGGTGTGTATAATTTCCTGTGCAAGTAAAGAACCTGACCACCTGGTCAAAAATTTGCTACCAGAGCCCTAGGAGGTCACGTTTTGGCAACCCTAAGTGTATCAATTCCATTGGCAGGTTCCCAAGGAGTTAGTCCTATGCACTCAACTAGAGATTCTTCCTTGTAAATATGATCCCCTATTTGAGGGAGACCAATTTTGGCTGCAACATACTCCTTTATGACTAGAATTTCTAGTTCGCTTAGTCAAGCAACTTCCTTGTCCACAAACACAACAAACTCCTCTACTACTTCCAAGTCCTGGTTTTGGCTGACCAGGCAACAATAGTCCATCCATTCGGTAGCTTCGAATTGGCTTGAAACTCTTTGTTAATTTTTGCCACATTGTAAGGTTCACTTTTCTTCTAATTGTGGTTCATCGATTTTCCTCCTATTATGGAAAATTTGATTTGTGTCTGCTTCTGCAACTTTTCTCTGTTCTCTAGGTTTGTATGTAAGTATTTTATTGTTTCACTGAATGAAGGTGCCTTTGTAGGCGTATTCTAATTTGAATGGAGGACTGTGAGGGTGGCCTTTTCCAATTGATGTTTGACATGTCATGCCGAACAGAACGGGTGATTGATGGTTGGATGTTTTTGCTAATTTTATTACGACATTGGTTATCCATGTGTACCAAGCATGACGATGATCATGAAGTGTTCATTTTTTTGTGATAATTGTAAAGAATGCATATTCCCCATGTGAGAAATTTCTTCAAATTGTTCTTCTTGGGTATCGCAAAAATATTCATTTGAAGTCTCGTGTTGAAAATAAGAAATATCGATGGTCTATGCTAGATGACACACATCCCTGTGCTAATTGCTTTGGAACATTTTGAAATCTTTTGTAGGATTTTGCAATAATTTTTTGTGAAATATTTGACCTTTTTGTCATGTGGGATGTTGATGTGACTTTGGCTTCTTCTCAATGCCACCAAATTATTTGTCTCATACAGGCACTTAACAAAAGGTAGGTGCCCTTTCGCTGAGAAATAGACACCTTAATAGAAATGTAGATAAGCGCCTTACTTTAGGTACATAGGAGTCAAGTGACTTCCTAATGGAAGTTAGGCACCTTCCTCTAGATACACAGGAGTTAGGTGCCTTCCTCCAGGTACACGGGAGTTAGGCACCTTCCTAACAAGAGTTAGGCATTAAACCCTAGTATGTGTATCAAATATCTATTTCAGCTTGCTTTATGATAGGTGCTTATCTCTAGTGGATGAGAGATAGGTACCAATATGATGCTTTGAAAAACTCTTGGGCCATACACATTTATGGGAATTAGGCACTCTTCCTCATATATGGTAATTTTCAATAGGAGTTAGGCACCCTTGAAGTACTTAGGAGTTAGATGCCTCCCTTCAGTTGAAAATTCAACATCTTCTAACATGTTCTAAAAATAATGCTTCCCATTTGATCAGGCCTTTCAGTGCTTCCTCATTCTCAAGCTTCATAAAAAACTACTTGTTTGAACACACATATGGGTATTTATCTTCTTGCAAATATTTCACACCCATGTACGTATCCGGATTGTGACTATCCCCTCCAAATGGGAACAATCAAGCTTCTACTCCTAGAAAACTAGAAATCATGCAAATTAATGGATCTTGTGCTTGTTAGGACTAGGTCTCCCATATTTCCTACAACATGCATTCAAGGCATCATACCTACAAAAGATAAAAATAAAAACTAAAAAGTAGTAAGACGTAAGTCAGTGGAATCTGTGCCTAATAGGCCTAGGTTTCGTAGGCTGCCTACAAATTACACTGAGAGCACTGTACCTACAAAACAAAAACACAAGAATAAATTATTTTTTTGTGGACATTCTTATCCACCAATTGCTAAAATATTTTAATTTTTTTTCAATCAGACAGGGTCTCCTCCATGCCTATCTTGGACTCCATCGTAAGATTTTTAGATATGTGGTAAGGTCATAGTATATGACCGTTAATTGTCAATACGGTGTTACTGCCATCAATAGTTATGATGCACACATCATTATTGATTAGTTCAATAACTTTGTATGGCCCCATCCATCATTGCATCAAATTGCCTTTTCACTCTTGAAATCAGGAATCATACAACAATGCCCACTCTCCTACTTTGAACTACTTTAGCCTAATGTGATGGTCATACCTTTATATCCTTTATCTCTAGATGACCTTTGTTCTGTGTAGAGCATCTAACCGGTGTTCATACAACTGATTTAGTTGCCGAACCCACTTTTTTTGTGCATCATCCAAGAGTAGGTTCAATTGTATTGTAGTCCTAAGGGTTCAAATTTTAAACTCAATGGGTATCATTGTGTTCTTCTCATACACCAATTGGAAAGGTGTGAAACCAGTAGTTATTTTCCATGAAGTCCTATAGGTTCATATTACCTTTGGCAACCTCGTAGCCCAATATTTTTTGTGTTGTACAATTTTTGTGAGGATATTATCAAACTCTCTTTGGTGACCTCTACCTATCCATTTTCTTGAGGATGATAAGGGATGGTATTGTTGTACCTAATACTATACTGTTGCATGATTTTCTGCATCAACCTTGAGGTGAATTGGGGACCCTGATTAGTAGTGATATTTTGGGTACTCTAAACCTTGTGAAGATGTGTGAAAAAAAGAAGTCTACTATAGATTTCTTCTTGGAATTCCTTAGTGCCTGTACTTCAACCCACTTGGTTACATAATCAGTACAAACCAAAATATACATTTTTATTACCGACTGTGGGTTGATTGGCCCTACGAAATCCATCTCCTATTTATCAAATTATTCAATGTGGACATGTGGTTGGAGGGTTATCTCATCTATGAATGTTGATCTACCCATATTTTGGTATTAATCACACTGATTTGTATATTTGGTTGCATCCTTGAATATCGAGGGCTAGTAATATTTGGTCTGCAATATCTTGAACGTAGTCCTTTTTATTACAAATTTGCCACCATAGGTTCATCATGACAAACTTTAAGGATTTTTGAAAACTCATGCTCAATAACACACCTCCTCATGATTTGATCAGACCCTATTTTGAATAGGAAACCATCAATCCATGAGAAGGTTGCACTATTTTCTATTAATTTCCACTTTTCATGAGGTGAGAGTGCAGGGGATACTCTACCAGTGGTTAAGTAATTAGCCATATCTGCATACCATGGTGTTTGTTCACTCAGAGAGAAAATATGTTTATTTTGGAATTGATATTCCATAGTCGAATAGTCTGGAGATGCCAGCCTTGATAAAAATTCTGCAACTACATTATCCTTACTTGGTTTGTCGATGATGGTAACATAAAAATCTTGTAGGAGTAGAAGCCAACTAATTATTCTACCATTAATTACAATTTTGTTCATCATATGTCTAATGGTTGCATGGTCAGTGTGTACAAAGACCTTGTACCCTATAATATAGTGGTGGAATTTTTTGATGGCATGGACAGCCGTAAGGAATCCCTTCTCAGTGATAGTGTAGTTGAACTCAGTCCCAGTGAGATTCTTGCTAACATAGTCGATGGCATAAAACTCCTCGAAATATTTTTGTCCTAGAACTGCCCCTATAGCATTATTAGGTGCATCAAGATATATGGAATGGGATGGTCTAGTTTGGACCTCATAGTACTGGAGCAGTGATCAACTTCTCCTTCAGAGTCTGGAAGGCTTGTTTGCACTCCTATGTTTAGACAAACTCTACGTTTTTAGATAGCAAAGTGTGCAACAATCTAGAAATTTTGCTAAATTTTGCTATGAATATCTTGTAATACCCAACAGAGCCAAGAAAGCTCTTGACATCTCTTTGTGTTGTAGGACTAGGTAGATCTTTAATAACTTCAATATTTTTCTTGTCCACCCTTATCCCTCTTGTAGAGATGTGGTGCCCCAGAATAATTCCTTCTTGCATCATCATGAAGCACTTTTCATTGCTCAAGGATAGGTTGGTCTCTTCACACCACTAGAGTACACATTCCAGGTGGGTCATAGCCTCTTCAAAGGTTTCTAAAGAACACAAGCTTATACTGAGAGGGGGGTGAACAGTATAAGATCAACTTTTACTTTTATTTTCCAAATAATATTATCTAATGTTATCAATTGTAATATTAATAGTAGTAATCAAAGCAATGCATAAATCATCACACATATGAGAGACACAAATTTAATGTGGTTCACCCAATGTGGGTTACGTCCATAGAGAAAATATTTCTTCTAAATTTTCTCAACAAATCTCTTAAGAATAAATTCCCTATTACAATGTTTATGGACCTCTACACAAAGGATAACTTAATCCCCTTACTCTTGTTTGTGGATATCTCTCCACAAGAGAACTCTATCATCTTTGCTCTAGTTTGTGGATATCTCTCCATAGGAGAACTCTATCCCATTTTCTTTGGTTTGTGGATATCTCTCCATAGGAGAACTCTATCCCCTTTGCTCTAGTTTGTGGATATATCTCCACAGGAGAACTCTATCCCCTCTGCTCTAGTATGATCCAAATATTGCTCTCAAATCTATCTCAAATTTACACCAAACCCCATTACAAGGCTAGCACAAATCTGCTTCAAATTTACTCACAAATATCTATCTCAAATCTACACCAAACCTCGTTACAAGGCTAGCACAAATCTGCTCCAAATTTGCTCACAAATATCTATCTCAAATCTACACAAAACCTCATTACAAGGCTAGCACAAATATGCTTCAACTCTACTCACAAATATCTAACTCAAATCTGCTCAACTCTATCCCCAAGTCTTCTCACAAGACTTGCTCAAATCTATCTCAAAATTGCTTCAAGTCTTCTCACAAGACTTGCTCAAATATGCCTTCAAGCCTTCTCAAAATACTTGCTCAAATCTACCTTCAAGCCTTCTCAAAATACTTGCTCAAATATACCTTCAAGTCTTCTCAAAATACTTGCTCAAATCTGCCTTCAAGCCTTCTCAAAAGACTTGCTCAAATATGTCTCAATACTTCTCACAAAACTTGCTCAAATATTTCCAAATATTGCATACAAACAAAACTTATATCTCTTTTAGAAATACTTTCTTCAAACATACATATTCTACCTAAAATTTGTTTAACCTCTGGAACATATAGAGAATGATATGTACTATCAAATACTCAATATGTTCTTCACATTCACAAACCTTGCTTTCATTTAATCCAATCTCTACCTCTTGCAAAATCCCTTTCAAATCAAATCAAACTGGTGTATAAATTTGCTTCACTAATTTGATTCTAAAACTTGCACATTCACTTTCAATATCACTCAAACCAATGCCTAAGAGCTTCACAAATCCACTCAAATAATGAAGCACAATTTGTTCACAAACCCTAACACAAGTGTTTCCAAACTTTTTCAACTAGGATGAACAATTTGTTTCACAAATCCTAACACAAGTGTATCCAATCTCATTCAACAATGGATGAAGCATAAATCCTATCTCAAATATTTCCAACCATGCACATGAACTCAATCCTTATATCTCCCTCTTATAACATCAAAAGATATGCCCAACTAAACACCTCAAATAGTGAGTAATGTCATCATACCTCTTAATTTGCTTTAATCAATAAATGTCCTTAAGAACTTGTCTCATAAACAACCAATATTTCTTGTGCCACTTCAAGGGTTAGATAGCAAGGTACTTTCTCAAAACTTCCACATGAACTTTCTTCTCAAAATAATGTGCACAATGAAATATGAAAATGATGCTCTAAGTCCCTTCTTTTGTTCTAAAAAATAAAGCATTAATACTCAACAAAAACTCTCATATTTTCTTTTCACCATGCAATAATTACAATAAGATATCAAACAACTTATCATACCTTATTACTTCCAATATTTGCAAAATAATATTCAACACAACAAAGTCACAAATTACACACATGAATTTTTCATATACACCTTATACCTCCTACTTGAAATAAAATATTTCAATGCACTTCAAATTTCCAACATGACCATTATAACATCACTTTATTTTATGCCCCACACATAGCACTAGCAATATGAATTATAAACTCCACACTATCCCTATTTTAATTCAAAAATTAAAACTCCACACTATCCCTTTTAATCCAAAAATTAAAAACAAAATAATGATCTTATGACTCCCTAAGCAAGCACATACCTTAGACTTTGGCAAATATTTATTTCAAAAAACATTTATCCCCACTTGTTGTCATCACTGTGATTTGAACATGCACTTCTTTCTAGCCCACATCCTAACTTTGGCTAGGCCATCGTGTGGGCTAACCACCCACATAGAACCTAAAGTGCATGCACTCTGTCTTATGCACAATTTTTGATGCAAAAAAATTTTACGAATAAAACTTTAACACTGCCTTCACCGTGTCTCAAACTCAAGATATCCCCTCTGCCACTCATTTCCGGGGATTCTATTGTCTAGGATAGCTGCCCAAATGGAACCAAAATTCACTTCCCCTTCTATTTGTCCATGTGCTCTACCTCAAAATACAAATTTGTGCCTTGTCTTCTTCTCCTACTCTGCCATGAACGAACGAATCACAAAGGTGCACAATATTAAAATTATTCTTTCACCTTAGTATTGCAATTTACCTTCCTTAAATATGCAAATGTTTACTTTGGACCTTGATGTTGATGCACCACCTTAAACTTTGGTGCTCACCATTTAATTTTTAATTATTATAATATTTTAAATCTAGATAGATTTCAATATTAGAATTTAGTTTTCTTCTTTGGGCATTTTCTTAGGATAAATTCTTTACCACCATGAAAAATTTTCCTTTTTCCTTTGCAAGTACCACCATGGTAAATCAATTAAACCTTTACCACCATGAAACATTTTATTATTTTATTTTGCAAGTACCACCACAGAGAATGCCTTGTCTTTTTATTGCTCACACAACCATCAAGAACCTTGTATTTTGTTGCTTACACATTGCCTCATGTACCCTTTGAAGATTATTATCACCGACATCAATGAAAACCAATGTCATCAACTTATGACATCAATCCTTTGACATTAATGACAACACAATATACTTAAAATTTCCAACAGTTTTACCATATACAATGAAGTCATTCATGTATATATCCATTTCTTCTCCCATCATATCAGAAAAAATGCTCAGCACTACCCTCTAAAAAGTGGTTGGTACGTTGCACATACCTAATGATAGGACTCTATAAGAAAAAATACCGTAGGGACAAGTAAATGTTATCTTATGACGATCTTCTTCTCCATTATGGATCTGGTTATACCCACTGAATCCATCCAAAAAGGAGTACTTCCTTCCTTCCAATGTATCAATAACCTAGTCAAAAAAAGGTAGTGGGAAGTGGTCCTTTTTAGTTGCTTTGTTCAAAAATCTATAGTCAACACAGATCCACAACTTCCCATTATTTTTGGGCACCACCACTAGGGATGACACCCACTCACTATCATATATGGGGTAAATGAATCTAGCTGACAGGAGTTTTTGCAACTTTACCTTGACTATCTCCTTCATGGTAGGGTTCATTCTTTGTTGTGGCTGCTTGATCAGACTTGTCTATTATTCTAATTAAATATGTTGGGTACAATTTTTTGGAGCGATCCCTCTCAAATTTGAATAATCCCAAGGAAAATCCTATTGATGCCTAGTCAGTATCTCTTTCAATGTTGTCATCTAAGTTGGTGTCAACTCACTACTGACATTCAAAATTTTCCAGACTCAATCTGAATTTGTTTGACATGGTGGTCTTGGTTACCTACCAATGTTGACCATGGAGATATGTGGGAGGATTATCCATGGAATAAATTTTTAATAATTCTATCCTCATCAACCTCATTCTCCAACTCCATCAATGCCATTATAGGCTACACCATTGATAATGTTCCATAATCCTCAGTTTCCCAGATGGGCTCTCCCAATGCATCAACAAACTGTGTATATGGAGAGATGGTTAGATTTTTAACATTCCAACCATCTAAAATAGTCATCTATCCATTTCAATAGCTTATATATGCACCTACTATTGCCAGGAAAGGCCTTCCTAGAATAAATGGATAGCTCTCCAATTTAGACTTGGACTACAGTACCAAAAAGTCTACTAGGTATTCCCATGAATCCATCATCATGATGATATGTTCCAACATTCATTCTGGTGATACAATTGATCTATCAGCCAGCTGTAAAATGGTCTTGGTAGGATTCAGGCCTATGAGCTTAAGCCTTTGCAGTCTCCTTTTGCATCATGTTGATGGCTGCTCCCAGGTCCACTAAAGTGTTGGTCAACGAGTGGCCATAAATATTCACTATCAAGATTGGGATACCTGGGTCTACATATTTGGGATGGTAGATATTTCCTATCATTAGGTCAGCTAGTTTCTCCATCATATTTATTATCTGGGCTCACTTAGAGCCTAGCATTATCAAATATAGCTCCCTGATAGCCTTAGTGTAGATTAGAATATCTCTTATGGCCTGGAACAAAAGGATTATCACTGTAAAATTATTTAGACTTGAGAGGATATCAAATTTTGGTTGTATTGGCTTTCTTTTCTCTTGCAACCTTTTAGGAAAAGGAGGAGTTCTTCTTCAAGCTTCTCAATAGCTGGTTCTTCATCAACCTTTTCAACCAGAGGTGATTCTCCTATTGTAATATGTACATCCACCTACTCTTCTATCAAAGGAGGAGCCTCTACTCCTAATTGTCTACCTGATCCCAATTGTACATGATTGCAATTCCTAATATTATACATAGGAAACACCTCATTTTACAATTGATGTACTTGTTGGTTTATCTTGTTGTTGGGATTGACTATGGGCTGTGCTGGGAATTGTGCAAGCCTCACTATAGGGGAGATGATAAGATTTGAGCTAGCAGAGCTTGAACTACATTTGGTGAAGCTACATTCCATGGGTTGTAGTTTCTCTATTGCTGCCCTAGTTGATGATATGGCATCCATGGGTACTGATTTGTGAATGATCCACCCTGGGAGGTATTCATCCAGGGTGGTTATCCCCACCATCCCATATTAGATGGTTGTCCCCACCATTCCATATTGGGTGGTTGGGCCTACCCTTATGGCATGTAATTTCCTCCTCCATAGGGCGATATTCCTGTTGGCATATTTCCCATAGGGGTTGTTGCCAATTTCTCTGGTTTCCCATGAAGTATGATTTTAAAACTTCAACATCCTCTTTCATAGTTGGTAGTTATGGACACAATTTGGTTTGGTCTTGTGATTCTTTTGTCAAACAACGCATACCCAGATTTTATCTTTAGGACACACATTCCTCACATGCTTTCCTCTGCATTTTGAACATAAAAAAACCTATGCTATCTCATTATTTTGCTTCTTCTTTGCTAGTAGGAGAGTATCCATTTATAGTGCTAGGGAAGACAACATTTCACTCTTCAAGTCCTCCAACATGTAGCCTATCTCTGTCTTTGTGACTGAGGCTATTGACTTAGTGATCCTAGAGGTTGGTTTACTTTTTATTCAAGAATAATTCTAACATAGTTGTTGGATGTCTAACATATGGTGCTGATAAATATCTCCTCTAGAGATCATATTCAACACTTTAAGAGATTCACTGTTGAGTCCACTTAAGAAGATTTTTTTGAGGGACTTGTTGCTTAGATTTGCATGGGGAGATCTTTGCAAATTGAAACTAAATATATCCCAATACTCCTCCAATTATTCATCTTCCTTATGTGTTATGTTTAGGACTCCCTCTATTGAATCCCGTGCTCTACCAAAATCTTGGTATTGCTATAGGAAGAGTTTTTTATATCCTCATAGGTAGTGATATGCTTGTTCCCCAAGATGATGAACCAATGTAGGACTGAATCACCCAGTTTTGAAGAAAAAAATTTCAAATTTTGGATGTCTATCTTATAGTCTAGAGACCTACACAAAACATCAAACTTGAACAAAAATAGGTTTGGGTCTTCTATTGGGAATACTTTGAAGGTAGGAAGATAGGCAGGGCATATGTTATTCATTTTTGCTTCTCCCCTAGCCTCTTCTATTGAGAAGCTAAATTTGGTTGATGTCTCTTCTACCTTAGCCATATTTTTAGGAAATATGGTCTCTAGATCTATTATCCTTATAGCAATTTCTAAGGCCTTCTAGTCTCTCTAAGTTTTTTACACAAGAATCTTCAAATCATCTAGTGAAATGGTTCTCTCCTCAATAGCTTTACACTACTGTTCATATAGTAGATCCTCTTCATATGAGGTTCTTTTAAACAAAGGATTATATATAATCGGCTCTTTCCAATTGGAAGCATCATCCATTAGTAGACCAATCAAGTACAAGTCATCTATAGCACTTCTCTGAGGTAAATTAGTCTAGATAGAAGTCCTTTAAGCATATATTAAAGGCAAATCTCAAATTGAAACTCTTACGGACATGGAAAAAGTCCTTTAAGCATTTGTTTCAAGTTAAAACTCGAGTCAAAAGTCCTATAAGCAAGGAAAAATTTAATTAAGAATTTCTTTATTAGTAAATCTCAAATCTAAGTCCTATGTGCAAGGCAAAATTCCTTTAAGCTATTTTAAAGGTAAATTTCAAATCAAAATTTCTAAAGGTAAAGCAAAATTTCTTTAAGCATTTTTTTAAAGGAAGTTCTCAAATAAACAGACCTATAGGCAAGGTAGAAGTCCTTTAGGCCTATGTTTAAAGAAAAATCTCAAATCAAAAGTCCTATGGGCAAGTAAAAAGTCCTTCAAGAATCTGTTTAAATGTAAATCTCAAACCAAAAGTTCTATGGCCAAGGTAGAAATCCTTTAAGCATCTATTCAAAGGAAAATCTCAAATAAAAGGTCCTAAAAGTAAGGCAAAGTCTTTTAAATATTTATTTAAGGGTAAATCGTAAATCAAAAGTTCTACAAGCAAGGAAAAAGTACTTTAATCAAAAGTCTTATAAGAAAGGTAGAAATACTTTAAGCATCTATTTAAAAATAAATCTCAAGTAAAAAAATCTACAAGCAAGGCAAAATTCATTTAGATATTTGTTTAAAGGTAAATAATTTATTTTCATGCTTATACATATCTTCATATCATCGAAAAGCTAAATAAAGTCCTCTTGCACAAGTCAAAAGCTAACAAATGTCCCCTTGGGTAAGTCAAAAGCTAAAAATAATTCTCTTAGGCAAATATCTATGTATATAGTTATACATAATGTATATATTTACACATAATTTTGGGTGAAATTTTGCAGCCCTCACCCACTCTTTATATGAAATATGATACATAATTGTGGGTGAAATTTTAGAACATTAATGATCGGGTGAAAGAGATGACGACAATAGTGATGGGTGGCTACAAGAAACAAACGAGTGGAAGATTGTACAAGGAAGTGGGGTGGATAATCGAGTGGGCGGATGATTAGACCTTAGCTTTGGGTGGTACTGTTCAAAATATTTACCCACTTGTTGGGCAGACATTTCAACTAGCCAAAATGGGTAAGGATAATGTAAAACCCCACCCATGAGAAGGATGGAGACTCTCACCCATGGTCGGGTAGGAATTTTGAGCATGAATTGGGTAGAAATTTGAGTAAATGATCCCCCTCCTTCATAATGTCACCATGGGTGAAGGATAAGATAAATGAAGTGATCGTCCAACATGAAAATTTGAACAAGGTGTATTCAATGCCTCATTTACCTAGTACTAGCCGTCTATGCATAAAAGTGATTGATTTAAAATGTGCTTCCCAAAAGATAATTAATTTTAGTCATTCACCACCTAACCAGAAGATCATAAGCTAGACAAAGGGGTAAAGTAAATAAAAATTAATGATCTTGACAGAGATAGTAGAGGAATCAAGGGTTCAAATCAATACAGATGCATCTACCTCCTTCTAGAATATTGCCACCATCCCAAGGAGTAGTGTACTAGTTGATTTCTTATCGTATCCAAGTGTTGTCTTCTCGCCTAGTGCCATTAATGTTTAAATTTTGAATTTATTGTATTTTACTTATAAATAGTGGAATGATGGTCATTCCCAAGTGTAGCTCTTTTCCCATTACAATTCATATGTAAATACCTAGCATTGCTAGATGAATACAATATATTATTATTTGGCTTCCATCCTTGTTCTTATATTTCATGTTATGCATGAATACTTATTTTTTATTTCATTACTTGAGTGTTTCTCATTTAATTCTGCTAAATTAGATTTCATGGGGATCACCAAGTAGTTTTTGGAATTCATGTTTACAACTCAGGTTGGATGTTTATTTTTGTAATAAGTCAATTGGATGAGAGCACTCTAATTTTAAATCCTATATTTAATGCACCCGTTCTTCGATCCTAGAATTCATCGTAAACCTTCCTGCATCAACTACTAAGTGAGAAATTGGATGGGTAGTCTATATGTTAGTATGCTTGTGTCCATTATCGATGGTGGTGAGGGTGCATATATCTTGATGCAGACATAACCCATCCTTGTGATTTATAGCTATGATCCTCCTTTAAAATTTCTTTCCTTCCTCCCTTTTCTCTTTCCTTGTTAAGTGATGTAGGTATCTAGGACCACTATAGAGGAACCAACCTTCTCGAGATATCGACCATCCTACCCTGTCCCAATGGCTATTCAATGTTGGCATTGGTTTATCCCCACCTCTAATACCAATTTTTTTATTGACATATTTTGGTGATTTTTTGGGGAACTCATTGAGTTTTCATGCTTCAAGAAGTCAAATTTTGGTGATACTTTGATTTTCTCATATCCTCTCAAAATCACATGGTGACTCTGATTGTGCAACATATCTAGATCATAAGATCAATTGTATTTATGTGCTAAAGTATTTCTACATCCTAAAGGACTCAAGGTTTGATTAAAAACCTTGACCTCACTAGAAAAAAAGTATGTTCATCTTGTGACTCTGAATCCAACTCTGATATATATGGGATTTATGAAGACTAGTGTCACTATGATCTTGCTAAACTTCCTACATTGGAATGATTTTGATCCCCTCAATATCCCTAACTCTCATGATATACTAGAAGCTACCCTCTATGCCTTAAAAAAATATGATGGAATAAAGGAGCACCTTAAAAATGTGGCTTCTCTAGCCACCCTTCACAATATCATGCATGAGGATGTGATGATAAGGCTGCTTGTTGCTTCTCTCGAAGGTAGAGCATGGCTCTAGTACAAAACCTTATAGCCTAGAAGCATCTCCACATGGGTAGACCTAGTAGAGCCTCTCATGGATATGTTTGGCAAACTGGAGGACCTCTTCCAACCTTTGGATCAATTCACATTTATCAAGTGAAGCCCTCTTAAGAGTGTGATGGACTTTAACATCTATTTTGATAAAATTTGGAGGAGTACTCCACTACAAATCTTCCCAACCTCTACCCAAGTGTATCTATTCTACATTCAAGATATCAAACCTAACATCAGATTCCTTCTATATCAATCTAAGGAAACCATATTTTTGTAGCTCCATGTGGAAGCCATCAAAGCTAAGAAAGTGATGATGTGGAGGCTACATCCAATTAGCTCTCTTGAGGAGCTAGTGGCAAGTCGTACAACAAGGCTACATTAGGGAAGAGTGTGCCATGATGACCACATCCACAAGGACAACTTGGCATATCAACCTTGGATCCGGTCAGGTCTAATGGGTGAGGATGTAGGCACCCATGGATAGGAAGGGTATCCAATAGTGGATAAGGAGCCAAATGCGAGATTGGTATAATAAGTCAATCTCAAGAAGGGATAACATAAAAATCAGTTCCTTGATAGATCACCACCCAAAAAGTGGAATAAGATGGTAAAATCCATTGCCACCCTAATTTTTAAGGGCCTAAGTACCTAGGTACTTGGGAAAAGTGAGAAGAATTATGATTTTATCATAATTCTGAGCCAGGATGGATGGCACCAGATGCAATACAAACAATGGCTCAAGTACAATATAATTTGGTCTGGTCACTACAAATTTATAGGATGATTTTCATAAGCATCCTTGGCTCAAGTGTTCCTATCACACCGTAATTTTACAACCAGTAATAAATTCATGCACTATGTGTGACCAATGCAAGGGGTATCATAAGTTTTATCAGTGACCATTAGGACAAAAAAATCTTGTAAAACATTTCCATCTAGTCAAGCATAAAAAATAATCAAGGAAGGTTCCCTAGGATATGTCTTGGAAATATAACATTCCCCCTCTATCTTCATGTTGTCTTTCTAATTTCATTTTCTTTCGTTTGTCATTGTTGTGACCCCGTAGCCCAATGGATGCATTCAACAATTATTGAGGTCTCTTATCTCGTTATCAAGAGCTACATGAAGAAGACTTAGAACTTGCAGGTAATATTGTGAGCACAAAGTAGGGTTAACATGTTATAAATAGCATCCTACGAGTAGATGTAGATGGAACCAAGAAGTAAAAATTGTAAGTGAAGCAAAATGGCCTCCTGGTCTATAATAGTTAGTAAAAGAGGGTCATTGTTGGATTGTGTGAAAAAGAATAATTGGGATATGAAAATAGAATATCAATGGTGATCTATCTGCTCTTGGAAAATATTAGATACTTGGTGGGATACATTTAAGGGAATTCAATCCATGAGAGTGCCTCATGGACAAGGATATATACCATATCAGTTTCACTTGATAAGCTTCAGGTTGCTTTTCCCTTCGTGTCTCCCCCATTTTCTATCCCATTTTCTTATGGATTCTCTTCCCTAGTGTTGTCTACAACTTTGTAAGTTATTGAAATTTGTCCTTATGTATCAACTATTTCTTGATCTCCCGCTACTCCTCTCATGTCTTCCTATCTTCATTTCTAGTTTTTGATTGCTATTTCCATTGTTTCTATTCCTTCTGCTCTTGTCCACCGTAGTAATCTCTATGTTCACCATTTCCACCTTGATGTTTTGGCTCTCTTTTTCTTGTTCTTCCCCTTTACCCCACTTTTTGCACCCCTGTTCCTTATCCTCTGCTCTGATTTTCACTGTGTTAAATGTATTGCTTCATTTGGCATCTCTTTGTGTCCTACTGCCTCCTTGTGTTGTTTTCACTTGTGTGTCTTCCTGTCCTCTTCATTGTTCCTTTATTTTATTTGTATCTCTATTTTAGTTGTTATATCACATATCCTTCTAGGATATTTTTTCCACAAGATGGAAAATCCTTGTGAGTCACTAGAAGTGTGGGTGAAATTTTACACCTCTTACCCACTCTTTCTTCAAAAGATGATACCTTTTTTAGATTTTCCAATTTTTGAAATATTAATGATCAGGTAGAAGATAGAGATGACGGCAAAAATTATGGGAAGCTAAAATAAGTAGGCAGGTGGAATATTGTTCAAGAAAGAAAGGCAGATAATAGAGTAGGTAGATGATTAGCCCTTAGCTTTGGGTGGTACTATTCAAAAGATCCACCCACTTTTTGGGTGGACATTTCAATCGGCCAACATGGGTGGGGATAATATAAAAGCTTGTCCATAAGAAGGATGGAGACTCCCGCACATGGTCAGGTGGGACTTTCAAGCATGAATTGGATGGAAATTTGAGCAAATGACCGCCCTCCTTCATAATATCACCATGGGCAGAGGAAAATATAAATTAAGTGACCACTTGACATGCAAACTACCATCACTTTAGAATTTGAACATGGGGTATTTAAAGCCTCATATACATAGTACTAACTATCTATGCACAAAAGTGATTTATTTGAACTGTGTTTCCCAGAAGACAATTAATTTTAGTCATTCACCACCTAACTAGAGGACCGTCAATTGGATGAAGGGGTGAAGTAAATAATAAATAATGATTTGGGTAAAAATAGCAAAAGAATCAAGGTTTCAAATCAATATAGATGCATCTACCTTCTAGAATATTGCCACCATTCTGAGGAGTAGTGTACTAGTTGATCGTCTGTCTTCTCCAAGTGTTGTATTCCCGCCTAGTGCTATTAATGTTTAAATTTTGAATTTATTGTATTTTTACTATAAATAGCGGAATACTGGTCATTCCCAAGCATGAATATTTGGAGATTATAATTCCTATGTAAATACTTAGTATTGCTAGATGAATACAAGATATTATGGTTTGGCTTCCATCCTTGCTCTTATATATCATGTTAAGTGTGAATACTTATTTTTTATTTCATTGCTTGAGTGTCTCATTTAATTTTTCTAAACTGGATTTTGTGGGGATCACCAGGTAGTTTCTAGAATTCATATTTGCAAATCGGTTTAGGTGTGTATTTTTGCAACAATATAATCGAACGAGAGTGTTCTAATTTTGAATCTTGGATTTCATGCACCCGTTTGTTGATCCTGGAATTCACCCTCAACCTTGCTGCATAAACTGCTAAGTGAGAACCTAGGTGGATAGTCTTTCTGGTAGTCTACTTGTGTCCATTTTTTATGGTGATGAGGGTGCATATATATTTATGCAATCATAACCTATCCTTGTGAGTTTTGGATAGGACCTCCCTTTAAAACTTCTTTCCTTGCTCTCTTTTCCATTTACCCATTAAGTGACGTAGGTAGCTAGGACCATTGTAGAGGAAATGACATTCTCTGGAGATAGACCACCCTGCCCTAGCCTGGTTGACATTCAATGTTGGAATTGGTCCATCCCCGCCCATGATGCCAGATTTTTGACCAACAATAATGTATATATCTCTACATATTTTACATTATAACTATGCCTTCTTTGGCACATCCCACAAATCTCATCTCTTACCTTTCATCACACCAAATAATATCATTATCTTAATCTTGCAAGTAATAAAATATTTTAATATTTAATCAACACCTAATCAATAAACCTTAATCCATACAAATCAAACATCTATCCTTTTATCACTATAGTTGTATGGATCATAATCAAGTTGAGTTTTTTAGTCCAACTTGATTTTTCCTCTAAAATTTAAGGGGGCACATTGGGGCATGTCAACATTTAATGATGCTTGAAACATAATTATTTACATAATTTCTAAGCAAACAATAAAAAAATCAATCTAACATCATTGACTATAAGCAACAAAAACCCTTCCTCTCTTAAAATTAGGGAATCTATATTATTTTTTGATGTATTTATTAACAATAAACACAACAAAAGGGGTAAATGTAGATACCCAATTTATGTGTAAGATAATATTTAATTTTACTAATCCCTTCATCAATCAGTATTTCAATCATCCAAGTTAAATCAATCTTTCTTGTACCTAAATTTAGAGCATTTACTGCTCCTAAAGTGATAACACAAAGACATGCATGATAGCACCAACATTGTTGTTGTGAGCTAGTGACACATTTTCTAAATCTTTAAATTTGATCCTTCTCAACAACTTTTGATCTCTAATGATCATGAAGTGATAGTGCTAAAGCAATAACACTGATGGCACTATTGCCTCTTGATACTCTTAACTAACATGTGCCAAAACCAAGAAATCTAAATTCTTGTCTCTTTTAAGCTACCTGTCATTAAAAAAATAAATTCTCAAAATTTTTATCCAAAGATCGTATAAGAAATTCCAAACCCAAGAATTTCTATTCTCATGTTCTTTTATTAATGACTTATTTATCTCTTTTCAAATTCTTAACTTCTCCAATATTTTTATCTTCAATGCAATTATTCCTCCAAGGAGCCATGGTTTCTTATAAAGACAACACTTGGGAGAGCATTTTTTAGTAGCAAAGATCTAACAAAAAATTATCCAGTATTTTGAAAACAACAAAACTACACCAAAATCTTGCAACAATCAAGTAATCAAATATTGTGCTTAGCAAGATTATGCCTAATTTTAACACATTATTTTGAAGGTCATCCTTGTAATCACTTAAGCTTGCTCTTACAAGCATATAAGTCTCCAAGTTAGTTTTCAATCAAGTCTACAAGCTCTCAAGCAATCATCAAGCATCAAACCTCCAAACTTAAGCATTCAAGTGCCATCAACAAGCAAGCTAGAAAGCTTTCAATAAGCTACCAAAAAGGGGAAAACAACCTTGTGTCCTAGGATGTGCTATTTCCTCTTATTTATTTTTGTCTCTTCCTTGTCTTCATAGTTTTAGGTCCTATAATCCTTTTTCTATTTTCTTTGTAAGATAATTTTGAACTATACTTGATCCATTCTTCTATTTCCTATATTTTTGAAAAATCAAGATAATAAATAATGATCTCGACAAATATAGCAGAAGAATCAAGGGTTCAAAAATACAAATGCATCTACATCCTTCTAGAATATTTCCACCATATCGAGAAGTAGTGTACTAGTTGATCGTATGTCTTCTCCAAGTGCTGTCTTCCCGTATAGTTCTATTAATGTTTAAATTTTGAATTTATTGTAGTTTTCCTATAAATAGTGGAATGCTGGCCATTCCCATGCATGACTCTTTGGCCATTAAAATTCCTATGTAAATACTTAGTATTGCTAGATGAATACAAGATATTATGGTTTGGCTTCCATCCTTGTTCTTATATATCATGTTAAGTGTGAATACTTATTTTTTCTTTTGTTGCTTGAGTGTTTTTCATTTAATTTTGCTAAACTAGATTTTTTGGGGATCACCGGGTAGTTTCTATAATTCTTCTTACAAATCGGATTGGGTGTTTATTTTTGCAACAATATGATCGAACAAAAGTGTTCTAATTTTGAATCTTGGATTTTATGCACCTGTTTATCAATTATGGAATTCACCCTCAACCTTGTTGCATCAACTGCTAAGTGAGAACCTAGGTGGATAGTCTATCTGGTAGTCTACTTGTGTCTATTTTTGATGGTGATGAGGGTTTATATATCTTTATGCAATCATAACCTATCCTTGTGAGTTTTGGATAGGACCTCACTTTAAAAATTCTTTTATTGCTCTCTTTTCCATTTACCCATTAAGCATTGTAGGTAGATAGGACCATTATAGAGGAACTAATATTATCTGGAGATAGACCACCCTCACCTAGCCTGGTTATCATTAAATGTTGGAATTGGTCCATCCCCGCCCCTGATACCAGATTTTTGACCAACAATAATGTATATATTTCTACATATTTTGCATTATAACTATGCCTTCTTTGGCACATCCCACAAACCTCATCTCTTACCTTTCATCACACCAAATCATTTCATTATCTTAATCTTCCAAGTAATAAAATATTTTAATATTTAATCAACACCTAATCAATAAAACTTAATCCATCCAAATCAAACATCTATCCTTTCATAAATACACTTGTATGGATCATAATCAAGTTGAGTTTTTTATTCCAACTTGATTTTTCTTCTAAAATTTAAGGGGGCACATTGGGGCATGTAAGCATTTAATGATGATTGAAACATAATTATTTACAAAATTTCTAATCAAACAATCAAAACATCAATCTAACATCATCGACTATAAGCAACAAAAATCCTTCCTCTCTTAAAATTAGGGAATCTATACTAGTTTTTGATGCATTTATTAACAATAAACACAACAAAAGGGGAAAATGTAGATACCCAATTTATGTGTAAGCTAATATTTAAGTTTACTAATCCCTTCATCAATCAACCTTTCAATCATCCAAATTAAAGCAATATTTCTTGTACCCAAATTTAGAGCATTTATTGCTCCTAAAGTGATAACACAAAGGCATGAGTGATAGCACCAACACTGTTGTTGTAAGCTAGTGACACATTTTCTAAATATTTAAATTTGATCCTTCTCACCAATTTTTGACCTCTAATGATCATGAAGTGATAGTGCTAGAGCAATAACACTAATGGCACCATTGCATCTTAATACTTTTAACTATCATGTGCCAAAACCAAGAAATCTAACTTCTTGTCTCTTTTAAGCTACTTGTCATTAACAAAATAAATTCTCAAAATTTTTATCCAAAGCTTGTATAAGAAATTCTAGACCCAAGAATTTCTATTCTCATGTTATTTTATTAATGACTCATTTATCTTTTTTAAAATTCTTAACTTGTCCAATATTTTTATCTTCAATGCAGTTATTACTCCAAGGAGTCATGGTTTATTACAAAGACAACACTTGGGAGAGCATTTTTTATTAGCAAAGATCTAACCAAAAATTATCCAGTCTTTTGAAAGCAACAAAACTACACCAAAATTTTGCAACAATCAAGTAATCAAGTATTGTGCTTAGCAAGATTATGCCTAATTTTAACATAATATTTTGAAGGTCATACTTGTAATCACTTAAGCTTGCTATTACAAGCATATAAGTCTCCAAGTTAGTTTTCAATCAAGTCTACAAGCTCTCAAGCAATCATCAATCATCAAACCTCCAAACTTAAGCATTCAAGTGCCATCAACAAGCAAGCTAGAAATATTTCAATAAGATTTCAACAAGGGGGAAACAACCTTGTGTCCTAGGATTTTCTCATTCCTCTTATTTATTTTTGGCTCTTCCTTGTCTTAATTGTTTTAGGTCTTTTATCTTAATGCACTTAGATCTAATTTTGTATTTTGTGTTTATTTTTAGCTAATCTTTCATTTTATTATTCAATGTTCATCTAGATAAAGTAAACTTGTGTTTTTCTAGTATTGAATAGAGCCTCTATACTCCTAAGCCAAAACCCTTCATGATAGTCATTATAACCTTGGCACATATTGAATTTAATATTGATGGTTTGCTATTAGAAGCAAAAGTGCCATCATATTATAGGTCAATGATGATAGCGCATTGTTGGATTTTTAGCCAAACTATATCAACTTCCAATATAATCAAACCACAATATATTTTGTCCCAATATAATTAATGAAGAGTAGAATTAAATATAAGAACAATTAAAATATATACTGGCCAATATAAATTATAAGAAATTTCACAATAACATCAAATATGAATGTAAATGGCCAAAATCATTCATGTAATAACATGAGAAATACTTACAATAAAATTGCTCAAAATTTGTATACAAGCTTCAATATAAATGCTTGTTATGTTGATCGTTTACAGATAATTTTCCCAATACATTGTGTAGACATAGAAAGGTGTCTCTTCAATACTTAACTATTGCACTCCTCACATATTTGGGAGTTGCAACCTTTTCTATTCTTTACATAAGACAAGACTCTCATGTCCTTTGGCTTCTCATCTTACCACTTGTATACAAGACTCTTCACTCTCTACTTACATGCACACTTAACTCCATGACACTTGCACACTTCTACATGACACTTACTCTCCTACATGCACTCCTAATACATGACACTTGTGCACATCCTCACATTACATATTTGCACATTTACATACATGATATTTGTGCACTTTCTCTCATTATACACTTGCATAATGACATACATGACACTTGTGCATATCCTGCACATTACACACTTACATAACACTTGTGCATATCCTACACATAGTTACTTACATAAAGAGAAAATATAAATCACTCTCCTAAACTATATACTCAAACCCTAATCTCTTACATATTTACATTTATACCATTAAGGTATCATGGGGGTACATTTGCATGTACCAAATAATTTAATATTCTTCAACATCCCCCTATATTACATTATTTGATTATTGAAGACTTTAGTCTTCAATATTCATATTCATATTTGATTAGATAACTTTGCATTGTGCACGATCCTCTTCTTGAGATCCTTCTTCATATTATTTTTGTGGTTCTTCAATATTTTCTTCTTTTCTATGCACTTCTACTTCTTGTTAATGAACTTCTTGACCTTCTTCTTTGTCCTTGAATTTTGGTTCATGTGCTTCATTTATTCTTGAATTTTGCAATATTGATGTTGTCCTATAATCCTTTGTCTATTTTCTTTGTAAGATATTTTGAACTATACTTGATCCATTTTTCTATTTCCTATCTTTTTGAAAATAAAGATAATAAATAATGATCTGGGAAAAGATAGCAGAAGAATCAAGGGTTCAAATAAATACAGATGCATCTACCTCCTTCTAGAAGATTGCCACCATCCCTAGGAGTAGTGTACTAGTTGATCGTATGTCTGCTCCAAGTGTTGTCTTCCCGCCTAGTGCTATTAATGTTTAAATTTTGAATTTATTGTATTTTGTCTATAAATAGTGGAATGTTGGTCATTCCCAAGCATGAATCTTTGGCCATTATAATTCCTATGTAAATACTTAGTATTTCTAGATGAATACAAGATATTATGGTTTGGCTTCCATCCTTGTTCTTATATATCATGTTAAGTGTGAATACTTATTTTTTCTTCCGTTGCTTGAGTGTTTCTCATTTAATTTTGCTAAACTGTATTTTGTGGGGATCACCAGGTAGTTTCTAGATTTTGTCTTTGCAACTCGGTTTGGGTGTTTATTTTTGCAACAATCTGATCGAATGAGAGTGTTATAATTTTGAATCTTGGATCTCATGCACCCGTTTGTCGATATTGGAATTCACCCTCAACCTTGTTACATCAACTGCTAAGTGAGAACCTAGGTGGATAGTCTATCTGGTAGTCTACTTGTGTCCATTTTTGATGGTGATGAGGGTGCATATATCTTGATGTAATCATAACCTATCCTTGTGTGTTTTGGATATGACCTCCCTTTAAAACCTATTTTCTTTCTCTCTTTTCCATTTACCCGTTATGTGACATAGGTATATAGGACCATTGTAGAGGAACCAACATTCTATGGAGATAGACCACCCTGACCTAGCCTGGTTATCATTCAATGTTGGCATTGGTCCATCCCCGCACCTGATGCCATATTTTTGACCAACAATAATGTATATATTTCTACATATTTTGTATTATAACTATGCCTTCTTTGGCACATCCCAAAAACCTCATCTCTTACCTTTCATCACACCAAATCATTTCATTATCTTAATATTCCAAGTAATAAAATATTTTAATATTTAATCAACACCTAATCAATAAACCTTAATCCATCCAAATCAAACATCTATCCTTTCATCACTACACTTGTATGGATCATAATCAAGTTGAGTTTTTTAGTACAACTTGATTTTTCCTCTAAAATTTAAGGGGGCACATTGGGGCATGTCAACATTTAATGATGCTTGAAACATGATTATATACATCATTTCTAAGCAAAAAATCAAAACATCAATCTAACATCATCGTCTATATGCAAAAAACACTCTTCCTCTCTTAAAATTAGGGAATCTATATTAGTTTTTGATGCATTTATTAACAATAAACACAAAAAAAAGGGCAAATGTAGATACCCAATTTATGTGTAAGCTAATATTTAAGTTTACTAATCCCTTCATCAATCAACCTTTCAATCATCTAAGTTAAAGCAACTATGTAAGTAGAAACTCTTAACTAGGTAGAAACTATATTTCACTACTCAAGCACTTACTTGCTTTGTCTAGGTAGAAACTCTTCTTATGCTTGTGAGAATACCTCTTTCCTTGATTGCTGTGCTCATCTTTGTTCTTTTTGTGATGCTTGTGCTTTTCAGAATCCTTGCTCTTAGAATCCTGTTTCTCTTCATCACTTTCATTCTTGGAAACCGTACAGTTAGTAGCATAATGACCAAACTTTCCACAATTAAAACATCTTATATTTTTCACGCTTTTGTGCTTTCTAGAGAACTTGCATTTCTTACTATAGTATTCCTCTTCTTCACTAGAAGACTCATCACTCTCTTGAAGTTGTTTACCCTTGGACTTCTTGGTAGCCTTGAAAGCTGCCTCTTTCTTGACATCAACCTTCACTTGAGTTCTCAACTCAAATGTTGCAAGTATACTATGGAGCTCATCCTTTTTCAACTTATCCAAATATTTAGCTTCCTCAATAGCATAAATATTTTCACTAAATCTATTAGGAAGAGATCTTAAAATCTTATCACAAACATCATTTTCAGCAAGCTCAAGACCTAAGTCTTTCATGGAGTTAACAACCTCATCCATACGAAGCATGTAGTCACTAATATTTTCATCATCATTCATATTGAGTTATTCAAACATACCTTTGAAGTGTCTCAAATTGGCCTTTCGGACATTTACATCACCTGTGTGAACCACCTGCAACTATTTCCACATTTCACTAGCTGTCTTGTAGTGAATCACCTTGGTAAGATCTGCCTTCTGTAAACCCTTTAGGATTGCATTCATTGCTTTTGAATTGCTATGATGTAGGAGCCTGTCTTCTTTAGTATAAGGACCATGTTCAGGAATAGTGTACCCATCTTCAATCACTTCCCAAATCGCATTTCCAGGTGCCATTAGATGAACCTTCATCTTTGCACTCCAAAGACCAAAATCTGATCCATCAAGAATAGGTGCTGCATTGCCACTTGAATAATCCATTGTGTTCTTAGCTAGCTTTTCCTTCAAGCTGTTAAACTTTTCGAAGGCACCCGCTCCGATACCAATTGAAGAACACAAGCTTATACTGAGAGGGGGGTGAACAGTATAAGACCACTTTTTACATTTTCCTTCAATTCAACTTTCAATTCAATATTATGCAGTGTATAGATAGCAGTATCAATAGCAATAATCAAAGCAATGCACAAAACACCATCCACAATAGAGACACAACAATTTACGTGGTTCACCCAATGTGGGCTACTCCACGGATAAAATATTTCACTAAATTTTATCAATCCAACTTTTGGGAATACCTTTCCCGATTACAATGTTTATGGGCACCAACCCAAAGGAGACACCAATTCCCTAGCTCTGCTCTGGCTGGTGATCCTCTAGAAGACCTCTGCCTTTGTTGCCCTTAGTAAATGGAACTCTATCCACAGAAGACACCTGTCCTCCCTGCTCTGGCTGGAGACCTCTGTCCTCAACTCTATCACCTCCAAAGCTAGTCCTCAAATTTGCACTAAACACAGTCCTTCGGTCTAGCACAAATGTCCTCGTTCTCTTTCTTTGATTTGTACCAAACACAGTCCTTCGGTCTGGCATAAATGCCCTCGTCCTCTTTCTCTGATCTGCACCAAACACAGTCCTTCGGTCTGGCACAAATCTGTCCTCAAGAAGTAGCACTCCACATTCATCTTTGCCCTTGTGCTCTCTACGCCCTCTGCTATTTTGTGCAATCACAGTCGCACTTGATCGAACTTCGACCTTTGCACCTCTGCACAATCACTACGACATCGTCTTCGCACACTCTATGCACTTCGATCAAATTTTGCACTCTTCTTCTCGACGATCAAACTTCTCCCCCGCACTCTATCTGCAAACGTTGCACTTCGAACACACACCTCAATTGACACTTTAACTCTCCAAATAGCCCTCCTTTTATACTAACAATTTCAAGATCAAAAACTTGATCTTAGTCGGTTGCACAACCCTAAACTACATTGGCTGCAAACCCTAATCTTCGTCGACCCAAATTTAACTTTGTCGACTTCACTGCCTCTACAACTCTTCTGTAGCTTTTGCCACGAAACTACACCATGTCGCGATATCGCGACATCTTTGTAATCGTACACTTTCTTTTGGCTTTTGTTGTGATATCGTGACATTTTTGCTTTTGATGACTTTGACTAAGCTCTTGTCGTGATATCGAGACACTTCTCGCTTTCTTACCCTCTTCTCGGCTTGCACCCGCAAAAGCAGAACATGTCATGAAATCGTGACACTTTCGCTTCCTTGCACTCTTCTCGGCTTGCACTAGCAAAAATAGAACATGTCGCGAAATCGTGACACTTTTGCTGCCTTATGCTTTTCTCTGCCTTATGCCCACAAAACTAGAACATGTCACGAAATTGTGACGCTTTCGCCTTCGAGCTCTTCCTTCTTGAATTCGTCGTGAAATCACGACGCTTCTTCTGTTGAAGACTTGCTTTCTATTTCTATCATGAAATCATGACACTTTATCCAACCGCATGCTGCCATCTCAACCAGTCACAAAATCGTGACACTTTCTGCATCCGTACGCTTTCTCTTCAACATGTCGTGAAATTGTGACACTTTTTGCATCCGTACGTCTTCTTTGCAACCTGTCACGAAATCGTGATAGTTCTCATTTTAGACTCTTCCCTTTGCTGCATGTCACAAAATCATGACAGTTCTCACTTCAAGTTTTGCAGCATGTCACAAAATCATGACAGTTCTCACTTTGACTTTTGTAGCATGTCGCGAAATTATGACACTTTATCTTGCTACTTTCTCTCTCTTTGAACTTGTCATGAAATCGCGACAATTCACACTACGAACTCTTTCTTCTGCATAATGTCGCAAAATCGTTACACTTTTTCTTTTGGACTCCTTCTCCTACAACATGTCACGAAATCGCGACACTTTTTCTTTCGGATTCCCTCTCTCTGCAACATGTCACGAAATCGCGACACTTTTTCTTTCGGACTCCCTCTCCTACAACATGTCGTGAAATCGTGACACTTTTTCATCCATACAATCTTCCTTGCAATATGTCACGAAATCATGACATTTCTGACTCCGTACATTCTCTCTCCTATTTGAGTTGCGAAACTGCGACATGTCATGATATCGTGAGACTTTTCTAAAAAGCTTTCTCTCTCCTACCTAAGTCGCGAAAATGCAACATGTCGCGATATCGCGACACTTTTCCAAAAAGCTTTCTCTCTCCTATTTAAGTCGTGAAACTGCGACATGTCGCGATATCGCGACACTTTTCCAACTTACTCACTTTTCCAACTTACACTTTTCTTTCGAACCTGTCAGCTTGGGGTTTGCCAGAGACCTTTGAAACTGTCATGCCGTAACCTTCATCAAAACAATTTTTTTGACATCAAATCAAATTCCTTCGAAAGCTTCTTGACATCAATGACAACTTAAACACTTGAGCAAATGCAATGTACCCAAAGTACCCAAAATTGCCAACAATTTACATTTATACCATAAAGGTATCATGGGGGTACATTTTCATGTACCAAATAATTTAATATTCTTCAACATCCCCCTATATTACATTATTTGGTTATTGAAGACTTTAGTATTCAATATTCATATTCATATTTGATTAGGTAACTTTGCATTGTGCATGATCCTCTTCTTGAGATCCTTTTTCATATTAATTTTGTGGTTCCTAAATATTTGCTTCTTTGCTATGCACTTCTAATTCTTGTTAATGAACTTCTTGACCTTCTTCTTTGTCCTTGAATTTTGGTTCATGTGCTTCCTTTATTATTGCATTTTGTAATATTGATGTTGTCCTATAATCCTTTGTCTATTTTCTTTGTAAGATATTTTGAACTATACTTGATCCATTTTCCTATTTCCTATATTTTTGAAAAATCAAGTAATCCATCATTAATTTGATCCTTAGATAAAAATTATTGAATATTTCTTTTTTAAACATCTTTCTAGATATTTTTCAATTTTGGTTTGTATATCCAAAATAGAATATTTTGCTCTATTTTTAACGACTTTAGAAGTTGCTTCAAAAATAAGTTTTTGAAGAAAATTATCTAATTCGAACAATAGTATTTTTTCAAAAAAAATGAGTATTTTTCCCACAAAATTTACATGGATAAAGAATCCAACAATTAGCTTCTTCATGCCCAATTCGATTGCTATGATTATACTTCAACTGATTATAAGTCCTTTATTTATTCTATGCTTTTATACTAATGCTTTATGATCATTTGTATTCTTAAGAAAACAATGCAACCACCGATGCAATATAAAAATATTTCTTTATTTTATTTATAAATAAGTCACATATTTTCTAATGATGTGTTGTTTTCTTCTTGGATATTTATTATATCCATAGAAAACCTTATTACTCCAAAGTTTTATTTTTCAATTTCAAATAATCTAAACAAATTTGTAAATTTAAATTTTACAAATACTTTTAAGCAACAAACCTTTTATCTCCCTACTAAATTTACAAATCCACATATCTTCAAATTTAAAAATTTCCTAAATTTCAAATCATCAAAATTTTTAAAAACTTCAAATCTTCTAAAACTCAAAATTTTCTTCAAATTTTAAATCTTCTAAATTCAAATTTACTAACTCTTCAAATTTCAATTTCAAATCTTTCTAAATCCTATTTGAAGTAGAAAACCATATCACTCCAAAATTTTGATAAATATTAAAAAACTCAAAAATAAAAAATTGAATTATTAATTTCAATATATAATAGAAGTCCTTATAATTCCCACCTAAATTTTCTTCTAAAAATGTGTATTCCTTTTATCTTCCACTTATTAAAGTATGTAAGATTTAAAAAATTTAAATAATCTCTCACTTAGGACTTTGATTAACCAATAAATAAAGGTAAAGTTACTTACCTTAATATCCACCTTGTAGAATACTTTCAATGCACAAATAACACTTTCAAATTGATGAAAATTTCTAGATATGGATGTTATGACTGCAGTATACCAATTAGAATACTTTACTACAATGGATGATGTGCAAGTATCATTATTCCCTTTTCTCTCAGAAATTTCCCTCACTCATTCAAATTATATTGAATCTCATGAGGCATTACCTTATATTTTCAAAAACACACTATAAAATTATTCATATTCATGTTCTTTCAGATCAAATTGGTCTTTGTTGACTGCAATGACTATTCAGGTTTGATGATGGTTCTATTGGCTCCTTTGGTTAGACATTGACATTTCCTAGTTTGACACTAGACACATTGGCTCCTTTGGAAGATGTTGTCTTCATTGGCTACTTTGGCTCCTCTAGTAGATGTTGTCTTCATTGGCTACACTAGATTATATGGTAGACATTGGCTTCATTGGCTATGTTGGCTCCTCTAGTAGATGTTGGCTTCATTGGCTACGTTGGCTTCTCTAATTAGACATCGAATCTCTGGTTAGCGGTTGTCTATATTGATTAGATATTGGATTTTCTTATTAATCATTCACTGAACTGACTTTGCTTGTTAGATGTTCTCCTTAGCTGTTTTCTTCTTAGATATACTTGATTGATATCTCCCTTATATGTACTTATATGTTGTCCTTTTTATAGTCATTGTATCCTTACGAACATATTCAAAATTACCTTTACTCTTCTGGTAGACTTCATGCTCAAGGAACGTATCATTTTTCCTCTACTCTAGTTAGACTATGGTGCCCTAGCTTAGGTTTTTTGGATCTAATACCTTAGAAAAATATTATTCTAAAGGAATATATCCTTCTTTCTTATTTTCTCTAGGTATATTATGGTCAGAGTTATTTAAACTCAGATGAACCCTTTCTAGGCATTTCTCAATTCAAGAAACTTACATTGCTTCTTTTTTATTTCATAGGTAGACTCTTGTTAGACATTTCCTCACCTCAAGTGGATTAGGTTTCTCCTTTCTAATATACTATGGATTTTATTAGATTTCTTCTATACTCTCTCTTTCTTATATTATAATTTAAGTGCATTTAATAATTATTTCTTCTCTTTTATATATCTTCTCTTTCTAGCTTGAGTTCATTCAATATTATTATATGGTTCTCTTTTTTAGAGAATCCAAATCAATATCAAGGTGACTTTGAATGCTTTCTCATGTCCAACTTTGTTTTGAGTTGGATCTTAATCTATTTTGGTTAAGTCCTTATCTTTAATGGTTTTCCATGAATCAAGTGGATAGACGCTAACATACAAATTAGGGTGACTTATATTTCTTCCCTCAATATCTACTCCTTTAGACCTTTAAAATAAAGTCCAAGTCTTCACTACTTTTAAAGTGGATAGACTCCAAATATAATGGTGGCTCTAAATAGAGAATTTAATAGTAGCTCTAATACCACAAATGGATTTTAAGCCAAAATATCTCAAGTTCCAATATAATCAAACCACGATATACCAAGTCCCAATATATATTTTTGTTTTTATTGGTAAAAAGGGGTTTTGAAAGGACCCATAACCTTTTACAAAGATAGTAATATTTCGATAATCTCCACAAAGACAAAAAATAATAGGAGCAAAAACCCTATATGAGAATCTAGTAACAAACTATCATCAGAAGATAAATCATCACAAAATAACATTTTAGAACCCATGCAAGGGCAGAGACAACAACCAAGCTAAAAAAGAGGATAAACTAACCCACGCAGGGGCAGTAACCCAAACCACAACAGGACCTCACACAAGGGGATAAATTTAAACATTGGCATTATTTGGACCTTGACCATCATTCTCTTTAGTGGTGCAATCTAAAATCTACCTTACATTTGAAACCTCTTTCCCTCCATGACAAAACTTGCATGACATTTGTGTGAGAGAGATAAGATCCAACTGTAACCAATATATGGAATCTGACTTGCCAATCAAAGATTGACCAATCACAATGGTGATAAAAAAGTAAACTTGAGACCAAATTTGAAAATATTGGTTACTAAAATGTCCACTCCCGTGCCTACTATTGGTTGAGTTCAGCATTGTTGACATCAGCTAGGGATGGAGGAAAGAAATCTCTCCACACTGTGAGGCTTTATTCAGAGATTCCCATATTTTCCAAGTGGTTTGTAGCTTGATTTCCTTCCTTGTATATGTGATTCACCTTGATATTCAAGAAAGAAAGCATGAGATGATTGATTTCATTGATCATATTGAATATGTTCCACAAAATAGAGAGGGTTTATATTGAAAGACATCCTATGATGTTTTTGGAGACCTCTTCCACCAGATATTTGCATACTATGGAGAAGAGCAATACCCTGGTAGAGAGCCCTGGCTTCAGCGAAGTGACTGGAATTGTGTCCCAAGTTCTCAGAATAGGCTAAAATGTTATTTCTTAAATGCTTCTGGATAATTCCTCCAGTGCCAGTAGGCCCAAGATTTCCTCTAGTTGCTCCATCAAAATTTAGCTTTAGGAAACCTGGGGGGAGGAGTCCATTTGACAAGGGAACGATCAGTCCTAGGAGAGACATGGTTGTGATTGCCATTGGAAATCCTGAGGGAATATGCCAAAAGAGCTTCATAATTTGGCTCAGGATCATCATCACCATGGGTGATGAACACATTTTTTGCAGCTACAATAAATATTTTTAAAAGAACATACTTCTCATTGTGATTTGAGTCATTAAAAGCACAAGCATTACATTCTTGCAAAATATCCCACAAGAAGTGGGGAAGGCAAAAATACCAAAAAATCTTGAGGTGATGACCTTTGAAAGGGTTGGGCCATTGGACACACATATCACTTAGCAGAGAAGGCGAGACCCAGGAAATATCGATGGAAAGGAACAAGGATGACAGGATGAATTGGGAGAAGGGACAGGACAAAAATATATGTTGGGTAGACTCACAATTTGTGTGGTAGAGATAACAATGGTTGGGCAGAGGAATGCCATGATGATGAAGGTTTGGGATGGTGAGAATATTATCTTAGACAAAAAGCCAAAATAAAAAGCTGATTTTGGGAATGAGGTGGGGTTTCTAGATGAGCTTGGAAGGGAACTAGGAAGGACCAAGGTTCTCAGTGAGGGCATATGCATACTTAACTGTAAATAGGCCATTTTATGTGGGAGCCCAAAGAATATAATATTCCAAGAGAGAGGAGGGAATATGCAACAAATTAGAAAGGTCAATAGATGCTTGTTTTTGCTCATTAGTCAGGATGTTAGTTGGTATAGATTTCCAAGACCGACCATTGGGAAGGAAGAAATCACATACCTTTGATCCGAATAGGGCATTAGTAATAGGCTTCAAGAATAGGAGTTTATCATAATTTTGTAGAGGATAGTTTTTGAGCCACAAATCTTCCCAAAATATGATTTTGGCACCATTACCTAGCTTCCATCGGATACCCTTTTTAATGATATGCTTGGTTTTGATGATAGAGTTCCATACAACTGATCCATAGATGGGTTCAGGATCATCCAAAAAATTCTTATGATGCCATAAATATTTGGCTTTGATGATGGAAACCCAAAGATATCTTTCATTGGTGAGGATACACCATCCTTGCTTGGCTATGAGCACCATGTTCATGTTATGGACCCTCCGAAGTCCGATGCTACCATAGTCTTTTCCAGAACAAATTTGGTTATACAACCAGATGAATGCACTGCTTAGTCTTTGATACTGACTACAAAAAAATTATTTGGAGTTGCTCAATTTTATTGCACACTTCAATAGGAACCTAAAATATGGAGAGGAAGAAAATAGGAATACTTTGAAGAGTGGCTTTGACTAAAGTGGCTTTGCCTACTTGGCTGAGGAGACTCCATTTCCAATTGCCTAGTTTTTTTGGATGCACTCAATAATAGTATTCCAAAGGTATTTCTTGGATTGGCCTTCAAAAAGTAAAAATCCTAAATAGGTAGTTGGGAAAGTGGTGATGGAGCAGCCTAATATGGAAGCAATGTGGGCTTCATATCTCCATGGAGTATTGATAAAGCAGACCTTGCTTTTGTTGAAATTTACCTTTTGACTAGCAGTATTATCAAAGGAAAGTAGGATTGATTTGATGTGCTGAGCTTGAGGGATGGACACAGAGGTAGATAAGATGGTGTCATCAAAAATTTTTTGGTGAGAGATGGCCTAGAGGGAAGTTGCAGGTTTGATACTAGAAATATTCCCAATGGAGTAGGTATGGTTTATGGTTCTCCATAAGGATTCAGCAATGATGATGAACAAAAAAGGGAGAGAGGGGTTAATCAAGAGTAGAGTTAAATATAAGAGCAATAAAAATATATACTAACCAATATAAATTATAATGACACTCACAATAACATCAAATATGAATTCAAATGTCCAAAATCATTCATGTAATAACTTAAAAAATACTTACAATAAAATTTCTCAATACTTGTGATTCATGTAATGCCAAGTCTCGTGTCTCTTAGATTATCAACATGCCACTTGCATACTTGATAAACACTTGAATATATAACATTTGCACACATATACATGATTCTCAAACTCCTACATGCGCTTCTAATCTATGATACTTGTGCACACCTTTACATTACATATTTGCACTCTTACATACAAGACACTTGTGCACATTATCTCAAACTACACTTGCTCTCTAACTTACATGAAACTTGTGCATTTCCTACACATTCACACTTATATAAAAAGAGAAATATAATTCACACTCTAAAATATTGACTTAACTCTAATATTTACAAATATGAAGGTACCAAGGGGGTACATTTACATTTACCAAATAATATAATATTCCCCAACACCTCCCTGTATTACATTATTTGGCTATTGAAGACTTTACTCTTCAATATTCATATTTTTTTGGTAATTTTGGTGTTTCTATTAAATGGGTTTTGGCTGGGTCCCAATCCCAGAAGTACATAGAACCTTAAAAGATCTAGAGAAAATACTGCTGCACAATCCCATTTCAGGGATGGAAGATATAAAACCACTTAAACAATCCTATGTAGGGGAGGAAAGATTCAAAATTCCCATGCAGGGGATAGTAGCACCGGTACTGAGAGCATACCTGCCCACGTAGGGACAACTGATCATAGACATAAGGGGACCTAGCCAGACACTAAAAAACTAAGGGAAACTAGCCAGTACCCACGTAGGGGTCACCTCCGAGGCAAAAATTAACAGACATAAATATGGGAAGATGAAGCAATTTTGTTAGAAACAAAACCAATTTAGACAAACTAGTAGAAACATAAACCTGGCCCCGGAAGCGAGCTCAGAGAGGTTCAGCTTCTAGGGGATCCTCCTTGGTATTTGCCTCAGTCTACTGGAGGTACTATTTCATGGCCAAACTGGCACTCTCGAAGGCAATGATGAAACACTTGAGGAACATTCTGGAGATCTTGTTGGAAATCCCAATGTTAGGGATCGAATTCTTGCTGGTGTCCTCAGAGACTTTGATCGGAGAATTCTGGCTCGATTTCGCTTTGACCTTTTTTGCTCTAGATGATCTTCAAACTTGGGTGGGAGTTTCTTCGACTTTGGTCTTGCGCTTAGCCAACGCTGGTTTCTTGCTAGTAGAGGGAAGGGGTTTAGAGGGAGTGGCTACAGACGGGGAGCCTTTTTTGGAAGTAGGAGTTTGGAATTCAGGGGCTTCTTTGCTCTCCAAAGGTTCATTGGAGAGGGAATGGGTAGGATATGAGAGGGGGGATGGGGGGTGTGGATTGGAGGGGGGTGGCTAAAATGGGTGGAGGATTGGAGGTGGTAACATGGAGGAAAAGGATGACAAATAGTCCCTGATGAGTGGGAGCCGAGTGCTTCTTGCGGGTGCTACACACAGAGAGGTGAATGGACCGGTGGAGAAATGTAGGGATGTTCATGGGCTTAAATCCATGAAGGTGGTTGATGAGCGCAAGATGAAAGCTCGACATGGGTTTGGAAGGGTCGTCAGGCCAAGTATTGCATCAATGGAACAAAGATGATGGGCCATGGGGAAGGGAGGGATTCTCGCTCCAGAGAAACTCCTGACCATTTAAAATCTTGGTAATTTGGGAACCCCTCCAGCTCTGGGTCCCAATTGTGTTTGTCACACCAAACCATGCACCCAGAGAGAGGCAGGCCAGACACCTCGATAATAAGAGCAGGGGTAACTTTGAAATGGATGTGCCACATAGTGACATGGCCATTCGACCAAGTTCTCATGAAGTCAGCCATAATGTTCGACTCTACTCCCTTGAATTTTGATAGAAAGGGGATGAGCTTACAGGCTTGCAAAAAAGAGGCTAAAAGGGGGTCAAGTTGTAGGTTGTTTAGCTCAAGATAAGCCATGGTGGCGGGAGCAGAGGGGTGATGGAAGGTGGTGGGGGGACTCGGGCAGTGGTTGGGGTGGTGGGGATGGAGTACGTTGGTCTGCATGGTGCCTGGAATCCATCTTAAATAGGCAATAGGTAAACCAAAGGTCATGCCAAAATGCAAGGGATGATGACAAGTGGAAAGGCGGTGGGGAGGGGAGAGCGATTGGGGATTGGTGCAAGTTCTTGAAACAATATCCACATGGGTGGATTTGAAAATCCGAAAGCCTTGGCAACAACTAGGGTAGGCGGAAAATCGTGCGGGAGAGCAGCGGAGCACTCATAGGTGGGACTGTGCAACAAGCTTTGGAAACCGGCGTTGTTTGAAACAAGGATCCACTCTCGAGCATCATGATTGAAAGGGCCAGCCGAGTGGCCAATCACGTGATGGTGAAGGGGCGCAAGAAACGGAGAGGTCGCCCGTGGATAATCACAAATTATGACTTGCAAGACCTTGGTTAGCAAAAACATGGATTAAGGTGGAGAAAATTAAAAGCACCTGGCCTGCCAATCCACAGCCGCTAAGTGGGAGACACTTGGTGGAGTTGAGTTGTGCCAAACTAAAATAGTCGATTGGGTGATGCCCAAGTTGGTGAGCCCGTCAGCAAGCCTATTGGCTTCATGATACACATGGGCAGCTTCCACCTATTTTTGCTGACCAATGATGTTTTTGCTTTCTTGGATCAGGGATCTGATATTCCATGGGGGAATTTTGTCGTTGTTGATGTAGCCGATGATGTTGAGGGAATCCCCTTCGATTTGGAGGTTGATCCTGGAATCCCTGATGAGATACATGCTTCACCAAAGTACCCATGCCTCAGCTACATTGTTAGTTTGATGATCCAAATTCTCAGATAAGGCGAGAACAACTTTACCTTTATGGTTCCTAAAAACCCTACCTGCCCTTGCTAAACCTGGATTCCCTTTGGAAGCACCATCGAAGTTGAGCTTCAGCCAACCCTCCAAGGGAGGATTCCAATGAGCCTTCACTCTAGGATGGGGTATGGGAGGGGATAGAATGGGAAGAATGGGGATGTTCAGGGATTGGAGGATCTCAAGTTCTACACTACAAGAGGGGGAATGAGAGCATGGGAAAAGTTGGGAATTCTTGGTAGCATAGGAGATAGCTTTGGCAGTTGTGGATGCTGGGTCACTTGAGGTCGTTGAAAAAATTCTATGATTTTGCTCAAGCCAAATTTTCTAGATGAAGTGGTGGAGGCAGACCTTCCATAGAAAGGAGACTCTGGGATTCTTGAATGGGGCAGGCCATTGAGTGAAGAGGTCCAGAAGGGATTTGGGGTGGGCCCATTGGATCTGAAAAATAGTCAGCAAGTGACTCAACCCTTCTTTGGTGAAGTCACAATCCACTAAAAGGTGGTTGACAGATTCCCAACTGGATAGGCAAAGGTGACACCTGTTTGGGATAGGGATGCCTCTTTTCATAAGATTATTGGTAGTGAGGGCTTTGTTTTGAATAGTTATCCAGGAGAAGAACCCTATCTTAGGGATGAGGCATTTGACCCACACCAAGCTGAAGGGAATAGTGGGGATTTGAGAGTTGAGCAAGAGGGAGTAAGCTGACTTGATGGAGAAATCCCCATTGTCATTCCCTTTCCAAATGGGGTAGTCTAGGGTGGCTATGGTTGGAATGATAGTGGTTCAGAGAAAGTGGGATAAGAGGTTTCCTGCTCTGGTGATTTGGCCACCTTCATTGGTGGGAATAGTTTTCCATTTGCCCTGGTTGTCAATGTAGTCCATGACCTTGCTCCCCCACCTCCTTTCAAAAATGGGTCTGAGAATGGATATTTCAGGGATTTTTGTAAGAGGTTTGTCTTTCAACCATGTGTATTCCCAAAAATTGATTTTTTATCCGCTGCCTAACTACCATCGGGTACCTTTGATGATGAGGAATTTGGCCTGAATCACTGCCTTCCAAAAGGCAGATCCATTAGTAGGGACATTGTCCTCCATTAGGGATATGTGTTGGAGATATTTGCTCTGAATTATGGAGACCCATTTCGCTTTGTAGTTGGTGAAGATTTTCCATGCCTGCTTGGCAAGGAGGGTGAGGTTCATGTGTGCTGATCTCCTGAGGTCGAGGTCTCCTTGGAATTTAGGTTGGCAAACTCTATCCCAGTTGACAAGGTGAAATTTCTTCTTTTCCTCCGGGCCTGACCATAGAAAATTCTTTTGGATCTACTCAATCTTAGAGTGAATGGAAGCAGGGGCCTTGAACACCGACATGAAGTAGACCGGGATACTTTGGAGGATAGCCATGGTGAGGGTTGCTTTGGCTACCTAGGATAGGAGGGAACCCTTCCATCCTGTGAGTTTGCATTTGATCCTATCAATGACATTATCCCACATAGATTCTTTTGGGATTTTGGTGAACAGGGGAAGACCCAGGTAAGAAGTAGGGAGATCATCTATGCAACATTGAAGGATACGAGCAATCTTGCATTGTCTGCTACTAGGGGTGTTGAGGAAAAAACATTTTCTCTTTAGGTAGTTGATTTCCTACCCAGTTGCTAAAGCATAGGTGTCAAGGATAACCTTTATGGATTTAGCTTGAAGAATAGAGGCTAGAGTGGCGATAATAGTATCATCTACAAACTATTGGTGGGACAGGGGAGGGGAATTGGATGATGCCTTGAGCCCAGAGACACACCCTATGGCACAAGCATATTTGAAGGCTCTTCCGAGGGATTCAACAAGAATGATGAAGAGGAAGGGGGATAGGGGATCTCCCTGTCTAATGCCTCTATAGCTGGGAAAATAGCCTGCAGTAGATCCGTTAACTAATATAGAGAACCAAGGGGAGGTGATGCAGCCTCTGATGAGTTTGATCCAATCTTTGTGAAACCTAAACCTGGATAGGACTTTTAGGAGGAAATCCCTATCTACCCTGTCAAAGGCTTTGCTGATATCCAACTTTAGGAACATGGTCACCTTTTTGTTACACAGGGTTGAGTGGAGAGTTTCATGAAGAGAGATGATGTTGTCGATGATGGATCTGCCTTCCACTGAACTACCTTGATAGGGATCTATGATCGTGGGAAGAATCTTCTTAAGTCTTAATGCTAAATATTTGGTTAGAATCTTGTAGATGATGTTGCATAAGCTTATTGGCCTAAAGTCCATCATGGATCTGCATTGAGGGGTTTTGGGGACCAAGGCAATGAAAGTGGAGTTCGTCCCTCTCGGAATGATCTTGGTTCGCTGGAGCTCAATGATGGCGCTGCAGATATCTTCCTCCAGAATATCCCAAAAGGTTTGAAAAAACCGAGGGGAAACCCATCTGGCCCAGGGGCCTTGTCAGCTTGCATGGAAAACAGAGCAAGCTTGATCTCTTTTTTGCTGAGGGGCTGGATCAGGGAGGAATTCATCTCAGGGGTGACCAGGGGGGAATATTCTGTAGGAGGGCCTCTTGGGCTTCAAGGTGTTCAGGGGGTGAGGTTCCCATCATGTTGCTGAAGTAGGATGAAGCTTCATCTCTAATTTTGAAGATATCTCGTGAAATTGTGCCATCGGATAGAGTGAGCTCTTTGATCTTGTTTGTGCTTCTATTTCACAAAGTAGAGGTATGAAAGAACTTTGTGTTTGCATCCCCATATTTTAGCCATAGGGCTCAAGATTTTTGACTCCAGTAGGTCTCTTCTTTGGCTAGAACATTGTGGTACTCTGATAGGAGTTGCTTATCTTCCTCCCACATCTGGGGAGTCCACTGATCATGTTGAATTTGTTGCTCAAAGGTTTTGAGCTTGCTTAGGATCTACTCTTTGTTCTCAAAAATATTCCCAAACACTTCCTTGTTCCAAAGTTTGAGGTTTTCCTTGACTGTTTTTAGCTTTTGGGACACTCCGGAGATGGCAGATCCCAGGCAAGGGAGCCCCCACCATTCAAAAATTCTCTACCTTAGATCCATGTGTTGGATCCACATGTTCTCAAATCTGAAGGGAGTTTTGAAGGATGGGGCTCTATTGGATTCAAGGAGAAGGGGGGAATGATCAGAGCCGATCCTGGGGAGAGAGGTGAGAGAGGTATCTTCGAATATGGGAATGGCCTACTGGGAAAGGAAAAAATGATCCAGTTTGACCTGTATGTGCTCGAGGCCTACTCTTTTGTTGCTCCAAGTGAATTGGCAGCCTTTAATCTGAATGTCCATTAGTTCATTTTCCGTGACAAAATCCTAGAAATCTAGGATGCTTTTGGAGGGAATAGAAACACCACCTTTCTTATCAGAGGGAAAGAGGGGGGAATTGAAGTCACCTGCTAACATCCAGGGGAGGTTGGAGAAGGCATCCTTCATGAGAGACAGGGATCTCCAGAGAGCAGCTCTTTCAAGAGGATTGTTGGGGGCGTAGATGTTGGATAACACCCAAGTGAATTGGTTTTCCTTGCAATAAAAAACCATATTCAACGTTCTGTCAGAGGAGGATATCACCCTACCTTCAACTTTTTTTGGATCCCAGAAACATAGGAGGCCCCTAGATGATCCATCAACAGGGGAGGAAGCCCATTGGTAGTTCTTCCAAACTGACTGGGCTATGTTGTGGGTTCTAGAAGCATCAACTTTCATTTCTTGCAACATGAGAATGGTAGGTTTGAGGTCCTTCCTGATAGTCCAAGCTAATCTTTGTTTTCTCATACTGTTGAGACCTCTGATGTTCCAAGAGGGGATTTTTTGCTTCATCCTTGGTCTGGTTGAATAGATCTGGGAAGAGGGTTGTCTGCACCCCATTGGCAACTTGATTATCAGTGTCTTTTTTTATTTTCTCAGATATGGTGGGTCTACCCCTTTTCTTTTCACTTTCGATGTCAATAGGGCCTCTTTTGCTTCTGGTGATGATGGAACTTTGATCCGTTCTGAGGTGGGTGGGACTTGAAGCATCCTCCATGGATTCAACACAGGATTTGGTTGGGGATGGGGATTCATCCGAGGGGGGGAAAGGGGGAACATCACCTCGAAGGGGAGGGTTTTCAACTTGAATCAGGGGTTCCAAGGTGGAAATGAGAGGGGGAAGGGGTGCAACCGAGGGGGAAAAGGATGGTCCCGATTTGGAAGGGGAGTGGTGGGGATGAGGGAGAGGGGATGGGGGGTGAAGAGGGGTAGATTCGAGGAAAAGGACTTCATCATTGGTGATAGATAATGGTCCAAATATATTAGGGAAAGCAAACATGGAACATACCTGGTCTGAGATTGATGAGGGATGGCTGAGGAGCGGCTCCTGGTGGGTGACTTGCTTCCCTTTGAACTCTTTCTCCCACCTGTTGCCAAGGGGGATTTGGGTCTTTCTTTGCATATTCCCATTTGGGTGTTCTGATTCCAGGGAGGGGGGAAATTAGTGCTTGGTGCTTCTTTTTGGGGTCTGAGGGATGGGCATTGGGACTTGAGATGTCCTTGAGATTGGCATTCGATGCAAAATGCTAGCTTGTTTTCATACTCGATTTCTTGGCACCATTGAAAATCCCCATAGCTGAGGTTAATGCGGGTTGGGAGCTGGGAAGCCAAGTTAGCATTGACACAAATTCTAGCATGAGCCATGCATGATCGGGCCTGATGAGAACTAAAAATGTACATTTTTATACACTATTAAGGGGCATTATTACTGGTTTAATTAGCATGTGAGATGCATTTTTATATAACCTATGCATATAATTGATATAAAATCTGGTATTATGCTTGATTGGTGTTTTTAGTAGGAATTGTGTATAAATATAGGTTTATCTACTAATATGGTGTTTTCCAGTCTACATCCACTTCAACCTGACATACTTCTGCTTTCAAAGACTAAGGCATGAGAGCAGGTGCCTTCCTCTTCAAGGAAGGTGCCTAGCAAAAGTAGGTGCCTTCCGAATAAAGAAGGTGCCCAACAAAAGTAGGCACCTTCCTCTTCAAGGAAGGCGCCCAACAAAATTAGGTGCCTTCCTCTTCAAGGAAGGTGCCCAGTAGAAGTAGGCACCTTCCTCTTCAAGGAAGGTGCCCAGCAGAAGTAGGTGCCTTCCTTATAAGGAAGGCACCCAACAAAAGTAGGCACCTTCCTCATGAAGAAGGCTCCTCCATGCCTCCATACTTTGCAAGATTGACCAAGCCATCTTTGACCGGTTGACCTATGGGCTAAGAAGGAGGTTGCACGTGAAGACAAAAAGAGATATATTTGATTTTATTTATTATTATTAAAATAGAATGAACACTTCTATTATTTGATTGGCTGGATACCTTTGTAATGTGAGCGTTATTCTTTCATGCTCATGGATGAACCAAGAGAAATGAAATTTTCAGCGATCAATGTGGGAGATATTCTATTTTATGCAATATTATTAAAATAGAATAACACATCCATTATTTTCTACCAGACATTCTATTATGATAAAACATAACACGCCTAATTTATCCTACAAGAGGGGAAAATTAGTGTGTGACTGTTTTAATTAATATATGGTTGTTATAATTGAACAGATGCAATATTCATTGCATATCTATTGTAACTGCAAGTCTGAAATAGACTTGCCTAAATTTGTAACAGAGGAAGGCTTTGCATTGTATAAATACACAGGTCTCCCCTGAGAGAATGAGGAAAATTTATGGAGAAATTATTCTATTTTATTTCTTTTCAAATTTATTAAGAGTGCAATTTCTCTTGTTTGAGCAAGCTCTACGTAGCTAGCTGGGCAGACTATCTGCAGGAGCTTGGCCCCACTCCCTGCAGTAGTCCTTCCCTATTTATTTTTGTATTTGCTTTTTGTAGATTAGTTTACTGCTTTATTTTTCTGTTGTAATTAATTTAGTTGTGTGTTTTAGTTTTATGTATTTTAATTTCTGCACTTTAATTTAGTTTGTAATTTATTTATTTAATTCTCTGCACTTAAATTTATTTAGTTTGTCTAAAATGAAAACACACAAACATCCCCCACCAAACTAAATAGGGTACAAATGGATTCATTCCCAAAAACTGTAGGCATATATTGTGCGTGACACTCATAAGTTTATGGACTTACTAGATTGATAATTTATGTAAGAGAAATGATTGTTTTTCGAGACATGAATTTCTACTCACTATTTTGGCACCGTTGTCGGAGAGTGTCTAAACTGTAGTGTTCTGATTTACAGGTCAGATAAAAAGCCTATTTAAAATTACCTGTAGATCTTTTACCTGAGAAGTGTGAGTCCACCAAGGGCCTTTTTATAAGGCCAAAAATAGTTGTCGACATAGTCAGAGCCAAATCCCATAGGCAACTGTTTGCATTTTCTAGCTTCTCAAGTAAATGTGGGAATGAACCTGATGTACCAAATTAAGTGTAGAAGTAGGAATAAAACATGTTGTTGAAGAAATTTAGAAAAATCTGGCATTGAAGGATTTCCATAATATTTTCAATGGTTTCTGTAAATTAAAGAAATAGCACAACCCAGGTATGACAGTTGAAACTATTTAGGGAAGTGTTTTTACATAGAAACCATTGGAAAATTATGCCTAGTCTTAGCGATAAAAATTTTATAGGCTTTAAATTTTTGCAACATATTGGTAAATCTTTTTAATGATGAAATTAATAGCAAGAAAAATTATAGAGAAATGTTTTTAAATAACATCTTGTTATGAAGTATGATCTTCACTTGCGCTTAAGGCGACCTAGTGAATCAGAAACTAGCATGTATTTTTTTTAAATACTGCTATGCCATGTTTTCTCCAAGTTTCCAACCCACAAATAGTCATTTACCAGCCTGCGCATTTTGCCATTATGTTGAAAAAATTTGGTTTTGAGGTCAAAGGGGGAAATTTCTGTTCTCATGCTACAACACATCAAACTAGTTGATAATGAAATTGATGATTTTTTAGAAGACTAGTTCAGATGTAGGCATGGGGGAGACCCCACCTTCATTATTGCCACCAATAGCACAATGAACACTATTTATAGTGTTCATGAAAAAGAAAAAAATATATCTTCTGTTGAAAATGGCCCCAAGTTAAGAGCAGATAAAAAGGAATAGAGTTTTATTTTGCTACTTGTTGGAAGAGAGTATCCTCTTTCCTGAGGACCAACTTGGTCTAGAATGGAAATGAGAAATCTCCAACCAGTAGCTAGATAAAGTAGGGGAGAGAAAAAAATAGAAGATTTATTTTTGTTACTTGTTGGAAGAAAGTATCCTCTTTCCCTAGGACCAAGTTGGTCTAGAAGGGAAATAAAAAATCTCCAACCAGTCGCTAAATAAAGGAAGGAGGAGTCTAGAATTAATCAGAAGATAAAAAAAAATTATATATAATGAAAAAAAAATTAGTTAGAATTTTATTTTAACGCCTTTAGTTTATATTTTTTCTTTTATGTTTTGTAGGACATCATGAAGTGCGATGTAGACCAATAAGGAGGTGTCTGTGAAGATCTCGTGAATTGATATTCATACGTGGAGTTCGTAATAACACTATATAAACTATCTTGTGTACCTGATCATGTAGCATCCAATCTAGCAGGTGAAATCTAGCAAAATTTTACCTTGGCAACATTAGCACCTGAAGGTAGACTAAGTAAACCTGATCAAGTGAAAGGCTCCTAGTCTAAGGTGCTTGTGAAACTTTGGGAATTTTTTGTTGCAAGGTGTGTGATTGTTACAACTTGAGTAAATGATGAGCAGAGTCAAATATGCTACACCACGTATAAAGGAGAGTGTCGAGACAATGTTTAAGTAACGGTCAATGAGCTCCATTAATAATCACCTCACATTTGCAAGAGTGGATCAGACATCGGCATGGGGGAGACCCCATACCATACTAGTAGCTTGAAATAATTTTCAATCATTCATTAAAAAAAAGAGAAAGAAAAGAAAAAAAAGGAGAGAAAAAAAAAGAGAGAAAAAAAAGGGAGGATACATGAAAAAAATGATAAAGTGAAAGATGCCTTGATCATCAAGGCGCCTTCCGCATGAGGGAGGCGCCATACATTGGAGGTTTCTTCCACATAAGGAAGGCACCTTACGCATGAGGAAGGTGCCATATATTGGAGGTGCATTATGCATCAATATGGTGCCATACATTGGAGGTGCCTTCCGCATCAAGAAGGTGCCATACATTGAAGGCACCTTCCACAACAAGTAGGCACCTTGACAGCCAGGGTGCCTTGATCAATTTTCTATACCTAGGTGGTTCAATGGCACAAATGAAAAAAAAAAAAAAAATAGGAATAAGTGACTAGGTGCCTTGATGGCATACAGTAGAGGTACCTTGATAAAAAAAAATGTGAATCCTCCCAATGGAAAAAAAAATGCATAGAACATGTCCTGCTTAGCATAAAAATTGCTTTCTTATTGCTTTGTAGGAAATCATGAACTGAATGCAAGCTGTAGGCATCCTGAGAGCCAAGGCCTAGCAGGCACGAAGTCATGACTCATATTTTATTGCTTTTGTGTGTGAAGGTAATCATACCCTCTGAATGCAATCTGAAGGTATCCTAAGAGCTAGGGCCTCAAGCACAGGCATTATTCCTATTTTCCAATTTTTGTGTGAATAGTTTCATAGGACATGGCCATGAACACAATCTATAGGTAGAGCCAACTTAAAATAGGTCTAACAGATGTGAAATCCTATTCCCTACAATTAGGAGTGTGGCAAAGCGAAAAAGGAACTTACTTCCCACCAGGAAGAGAGTGCCTACAATCAATCCAGTATAGTTGTGCCTTTTTCCACCTAGAGGAAGGCACTAATAAGAAAATTTCTTCTCCCTTGGATGGGGGCACTTGTTTTTTAGTGTGGGACCTAACGTTCAGAGGGCTATAGACCTATTGAGAAAAGGTACCTATTGCTGGAGATGAGGGCATCACCAATTTAAACGAGGGAGAATAAAAATATATATATGGCTGTGATGTTGGATTTTTTAAATCCACACCTAAAAAAAAAGGAAGAACATTAATGATTAATGGTGTGGAGGAAGAAGGCAGCCAGAGAGAATAAATAAATAAATAAATAAAATCTCCAGGAGCACCAAAATGAAGACGTCTTACACCACCAACATCATATACATCAGGTTCTAAGAAATTCACCTGGGTATGTACTAAATTTTCTTGTTAATTATGTGTATAGTTATTTTAAAACCATTTCTATGCTAATACCAGTTGATGCGTCCATAGTTTTTCAAAATCCTTTGTTAGAATTCGAATGTATGGCATGCCTCATATGAAAAAAAATATTGCCCTGGAATAATTAAAAAAAATACAAAAAGAAAAAAAAGAGGCTATGACATCTACGTGAATAAATTTAGTATCATTTTCATTGTCGCCTCATGAAAATGGCAGCCAACTTGAGAGAACTTATATAAATGATGCTACTTTGTACCACAAAGGAGGTTCTAGAGATGTCAAATATGTTTTAGATGTGGGTAAAAGTAGTAGTTGGTGACTGCACTTGTTTTAAACCAATTTGGTCTCACCAAATCTGACTAATGTGCAACACTAAAAAATACTAGTATTTATCAAAAATTAGTGTGGTGGTAATTTGTCCTGAATAGAGTGGTCATGATTTAACTATTTTTCCGTAGTGATTATTCAGGATGTGTTTTTGATTTCTTATGGAGTCGCAACGCTCGATGGGTGAAGAATAGTAGCACTCAATGGAAGAAAAAAAGATAGCAATGCTGAATGAATAAAAAAAATAATAGTGCTGAATAAAAAACAAAAATACAACAATGCTAAATGGAAAATACATAGCAACGCTCCATAGATGAAAAAACAGAGATGCTGAAGGCCATTGAAAAAAAATAAAAAAAAAGAGAAAAAAAATATATATTATTATCCCGGGGGCTGTTGTCACGAGGACAGGACAATTTTTAGGCATGGCCAACCTGCAAGAGGGATAACTTCAGATTTTGGTGCCACGAGGACGTGGCACATGTTAGGCATGGGGGGATGATGAGCACCAAAAATTTCCATTTTTATACACTATTAAGGGGCATTATTGCTAGTTTAATTAGCATGTGAGATGCATTTTTATATAACTTATGCATATAATTGATAGAAAATCCGATATTATGCTTGATTGGTGTTTTTAGTGGGAATTGTGTATAAATGCAGGTTTTGATACTAATATGGTGTTTTCCAGTCTACATCCACTTGGACCTGGCATACTTCTACTTTCAGATACTAATGCATGAGAGTAGGTGCCTTCCTCTTTAAAGAAGGTGCCCAGTAGAAGTAGGTGCCTTCTAGATAAAGAAGGCGCCCAACAGAAGTAGGCTCCTTCCTATTCAAGGAAGGTGCCCTATAGAAGTAGGTGCCTTCCTCTTGAAGGAAGGTGCCCAACAGAAGTAGGCACCTTCCTTATAAGGAAGGCACCCAACAAAAGTAGGCACCTTCCTCACGAAGAAGGTTCCTCCATGCCTACATACTTTGCAAGAATGACCAAGCCTGCTTTGACCGATTGACTAATGGGCTAAGGAGGAGGTTGCATGTGAAGACAACAAGGGAGATATTTTATTTTATTTACTATTATTAAAATAGAATGAACACTTCTATTATTTGATTGGCTGGATACCTTTGTAATGTGAGCGTTATTCTTTCACGCTCATGGATGAACCAAGAGCAACGAATTTTTCAACGATCAATGTGGGAGATATTCTATCTTATGTAATATTATTAAAATAGAATAACACATCCATTATTTTCTACCAGACATATTCTTTTATGATAAAACAAAACACGCATGATTTATCCTACAACAAGGGAAAATTAGTGTGTGACTGTTTTAATTAATATATGGTTGTTATAATTGAACAGATGCCATATTCATTGCATATCTATTGTAATTGCAAGTCTGAAATAGACTTGCCTAAATTTGTAATAGAGGAAGGCTGTGCATTGTATAAATATATAGGTCTTCCCTGAGAGAAGGAGGAAAATTTATAGAGAAATCATTCTATTTTATTTCTTGTCAAATTTATTAAGAGTGCAATTCCTCTTATTTGAGCAAGATCTACGTAGCTAGCTAGGCGGACTATCTGTAGGAGCTTGGGCCCACTCCCTGCAGTAGTCCTTACCTATTTATTTTTGTATTTGCTTTCTATATATTAGTTTACTGCTTTAATTAATTTAGCTGTGTTTTAGTTTTCTGTATTTTAATTTTTGCACTTTAATTTAGTTTGTAATTTATTTATTTAATTCTTTGCACTTAGATTTATTTAGTTTGGCTGAAATGAAAACGCACAAACATCCCCCACCAAACTAAATAGGGTACATATGGATTCATTCCCCAAAACTACAGACATATACTGTGTATGACACTCGTAAGTTTATGGACTTACGAGATTGATAATTTATGGAAGAGAAATGATTGTTTTTCGAGACATGAATTTTTGCTCACCATTTTGGCACCATTGCCGGGGAGTGTCTAAACTGTAGTGTTTTGATTTACAGGTCAGATAAAAAACCTATTTAAAATTACCTATAGATATTTTACCTGAGAAGTGTGAGTCCACCAAGGGCCTTTTTATAAGGCCAAAAATAGTTGCCGACATAGTCAAAGCCAAATCCCATAGGCAACTATTTGCATTTTCTAGCTTCTCAGATAAATGTGGGAATGAATCTGATGTACCAAATTAAGTGTAGAAGTAGGAATAAAACGTGTTGTTGAAAAAATTTAGAAAAATTTGGCATTGAAGGATTTCCATCATATTTTCAATGGTTTCAAGAAATCAACAAAATAGCACAACCTAGGTCTAACAGTTGAAAATATTTAGGGAAGTGTTTTTACATAGAAACCATTGGAAAATTATGCCTAGTCTTAGCGATAAAAAATTTTACAGGCTTGAAATTTTTGCAACATATTGGTAAATGTTTTTAATGATGAAATTAATAGCAGGAAAAATGACAGAGCAAAATTTTTAAAGAACATCTTGTTATGAAGTATGCTCTTCACTTGCACTTAAGGCAACCTGGTGAATCATAAACTAGCATGTATTTTTTTAAATACTGCTATGCCATGTTTTCTCCAAGTTGCCAACCCACAGATAGTCATTTTCTAGCCTGCACATTTTGCCATTATGTTGAAAATTTTTGGTTTTGAGGTCAAAGGGGGAAATTGCTCTTCTCATGCTACAACACATCAAACTAGTTGGTAATGAATTTGATGATTTTTTATAAGACTAGTTCAAATGTAAGCATAGAGGAAGACCCCACCTTCATTATTGCCACCAACAACACAATGAACACTGTTTACAGTGTTCATGAAAAAGAAAAAGAAAATATCTTCTGTTGAAAATGGCCCCAAGTTAAGAGCAGATAAAAAGGAATAGAGTTTTATTTTGCTACTTGTTGGAAGAGAGTATCCTCTTTCTCGAGGACCAACTTGGTCTAGAAGGGAAATGAGAAATATCCAACCAGTAACTAGATGAAGTAGGGGAGAGAAAAAAATAGAAGCTTTATTTTTGTTACTTGTTGGAAGAAAGTATCCTCTTTCCCTAGGACCAAGTTGGTCCAAAAGAGAAATGAGAAATCTCCAACCAGTCACTAAATAAATCAAGGAGGAGCCTGGAAGTAATCAGAAGATAAAAAAAAATTATATATATATAATGAAAAAAAGTTAAAAATAAAAAAAATTTAGTTAGAATTTTATTTTAACGCCTTTAGTTTAGATTTTTCTTTTATGTTTTGCAGGACATCATGAAGTGCAATGTAGACCAATAAGGAGGTGTCTATGAAGATCTCGTAAATTGAGATTCATACGTGGAGTTTGTAATAACAGTATATGAACTATCTCATGTACCTGATCATGTAGCATCCAATATAGTAGGTGAAAGCTAGCAGAATTCTACCTTGGCAACATTGGCACCTGAAGGCAGACTAAGTAACCCTGATCAAGTGAAAGGCTTCTAGTCTAAGGTGCTTGTGAAACTTTGGGAAAGTTTTGCTACAAGGTGTGTGACTATTACAACCTGAGTAAATGATGATAGGAATCAAAGATGCTACACCACGTACAAAGTAGAGTGCCGAGACAATGTTCTACTAACGGTCAACAAGATCCATTAACAATTGCCTCACATTTGCGAGAGTGGATCAAACATTGGTATGGGGGAGACCCCATACCATACCAGTAGCTTGGATGAATGTTCAATCATTCATTAAAAAAAAGAGAGAAAAAAAGAAAAAAAAAGGAAAGAAAAAGAAAAGAGAGAAAAAAAGGGAGGATACATGAAAAAAAATGATAAAGTGAAAGATTCCTTGATCATCAAGAAGGCACCTTCTGCATGAGGAAGGCACCATACATTGGATGCACCTTCTGCATGAGGAAGGCATCATACATTGGAGGTACCTTCTGCATCAATAATGCGCCATACATTGGAGGTGCCTTCGACATCAAGAAGGTGCCATACATTGAAGGCATCTTCCACAACAAGTAGACGCCTTGACAGCCAGGGTGCTTTGATCCATTTCTTGCACCTGGGTGGTTTGATGGCACAAGGGACAAAAACAAAGAGGAATAAGTGACGAGGTGCCTTAATGGCATACAGTAGAGGTGCCTTGATAAAAAAAAATGCAAATCCTCCCAATGGAAAAAAAAATGCATAGAACATGTCCTACTTAACATAAAAATTTATTTCTTATTGCTTTGCAGGAAATCATGAACCGAATGCAAGCTATAGGTATCCTAAGAGCCAGGTCCTAACAGGCATGGAGTCATGACTTATATTTTCCTACTTTCGTGTGTGCAGGTAATCATGCCATTTGAATGCAATCTAAAGTCATCCTAAGAGCTAGGGCCTCAAGCACAGACATGATTCTTGTTTTCTAGTTTTTGTGTGAATAGTTTCGCAGGACATGACCATGAACACAATCTGTAGGTAGAGCCAGCTTAAACTAGGTCTAACAAATGTGACATCTCGTGCCCTAAAATTAGGAGTGCAACAAAGTGAAAAAGACACTTACTTCCCACTAGGAAGAGAGTGCCTACAATCAGTCTAGTACAGTTGTGCCTTTTCCACCTAGAGGAAGGAACCAATAAGTGATTTTCTTCTCCCTTGGATGGGGGTACTTGTTGTTTAGTGTAGGACCTAACGTTCGGAGGGCTGCAGACCTGTTGAGCAAAGGGACCTATTGCTAGTGATGATGGCATCACCAATTTAAGCGGGGGAGAATAAATATATATATGGCTGCAATGTTGGATTTGTTAAATCCACACCTACAAAAAAAAGGAAGAACAACAATGATTAATGGCGTGGAGGAAGAAGGCAGCCAGCCAGAATAAATAAATAAATAAATAAATAAATAAAATCTCTAGGACCACCAACGTGAAGACGTTTTACACCACCACATCATATACATCAGGTGATATGAAATTCACCCAGGTATGTACTATATTTTCCTGTTAATTATGTGTATAGTTATTTTTAAATCATTTCTATGCTAATACCAGTCAATGCATCCATAGTTTTTCAAAATCCCCCATTAGAATTCGAACGTATGACATGCCTCAGATGAAAAACAATATTGCCCTAGAATAATTAAAAAATAAAATACAAAAGAAAAAAAAGGGGCTATGGCATCTACGTGAATAAATTTGGTATCATTTTCATTGCCGCCTCATGACAATGGCAACCAACTTGAGAGAACTTATATAAATGATTCTACTTTGTACCACAAAGGAGGTTATGGAGATGTCAAATACATTTTAGATGTGGGTAAAAGTAGCAGTTGGTGACTTCACTTGTTTTAAACCAAATTGGTCTCACCAAATATGACCAATGTGCAACACTGAAGAATACCAACATTTATCAAAAATTAGTACGATGGTAATTTGCCCTGAATAGAGTCGTCATGATTTAACTATTTGTCCGCAGTGATTAGTCAGGTTGTGTTTTTGATTTCTACTGGAGTCGTAGCACTCAATGGGTGAAGAATAGCAGCATTCAATGGAAGAAGAAAAAAAGACAATAGTGTTGAATGAATAAAAAAAAACAACAGTGCTGAATAATAAAAAAAATGCAGTGCTGAATAAAAAACAGTGTTGAGTAAAAAAAAATACAACAGTGCTGAATGAAAAATACATAGAAATGCTCCATGGATGAAAAAACAGAGATGTTGAAGGCCATTGAAAAAAAAATAAAAAAAAAAGAGAAAAAAAAAATATATATATTATTATCCCGGGGGCTGTTGTCACGAGGATAAGACAATTTTTAGGCATGATCAGCTTGTGAGAGGGATAACTTCAGCTTTTGATGCCACGAGGGTGTGGCACATGTTAGGCATGGGGGATGATGAGCACCAAAAATGTACATTTTTATACACTATTAAGGGGCATTATTGCTGGTTTAATTAGCATGTGAGATGCATTTTTATATAACTTATGCATATAATTGATAGAAAATTTGGTATTATGCTTGATTGGTGTTTTTAGTGGGAATTGTGTATAAATGTAGGTTTTGCTACTAATATGGTGTTTTCTAGTCTACATCCACTTGGACCTGAATACTTCTACTTTCGGAGACTAAGGCATGAGAGCAAGTGCCTTCCTCTTCAAGGAAGGTGCCCAGTAGAAGTAGGTGCCTCCCGAATAAAGAAGGCGCCCAACAGAAGTAGGTGCCTTCCTCTTCAAGGAAGGCGCCCAAAAGAAGAGGCGCCTTCCTCTTCAAGGAATGTTCCCAACAGAAGTAGGCACATTCCTTATAAGGAATGCACCCAAAAAAATTAGGCGCCTTCGTCATGAAGAAGGCGCCTCCACGCCTCCATACTTTGCAAGATTGACCAATCCAGCTTTGGTCGGTTGACCAATGGGCTAAGTAGGAGATTGCATGTGAAGACAAAAAAGGAGATATTTTATTTTATTTACTATTATTAAAATAAAATGAACACTTCTATTATTTGATTGGCTGGATACCTTTGTAATGTGAGAGTTATTATTTCACGCTCACGGATGAACCAAGAGCAACAATTTTTCCAGTGATCAATGTGGGAGATATTCTATTTTATGCAATATTATTAAAATAGAATAAGGCATCCATTATTTTCTGCCAGACATATTTTGTTATGATAAAACATAATCTGTTGGTCATCAGATCCGCCTAGGTAAGGATTTTGGATAAATGTATGAAAGTATGCGCCCTAGACCTGGACCAACATTGAAAGGCCGAAGGGAAGAGATGCCCCTCGTGCCAATCTCCGGAGAAAGGCCGGCTCCTATGCTAAACTACTTGGGTGTTTGAAGACAAGAGTGCAGGAAAGAGATAAAAGGAGTTAGGGTTAGAGAAATAAATAAAAAAGGGTTAAGGGAGAGAGATTGATGATTTGAGGTGGGAGAGAACAGGAAGCACGATCGCTAACAGACAACTTGAATAGCAGCAAGGAACACCAAGAGTGAAATGAAAGAAACATGGTATCAACCTTCCTATGTATCCTCCCGAACGAGTTTCAGGACACTGTCCCCGATCGCACACCGGACGTAGAGTTCAACATCTCAGTCTACAAACGAGGAGAGATAGAAGAATCAAGCAAGGCAGGCAGCATAAAAGAAAGTCAATACAACACTTTTCTACTCCTATGTATCCTTTCGAACGAGTTTTAGGACACTATCCCCGATCGCACATCGGACGCAGAGTTCAACATCCAACATACAAACGAAGAGAGATAGAAGAATCAAGCACAGAAGGTAGCATAAAAGAGAAGAATTAAGCTCAAAGTCTCTTAGTATTAATCGTAGGACATCAAGTTACAGCAGCTTTCTAGCAGATAGTTCCCCCCCTTTTTACATTACAATACTTGGGTTTTTATAGAGGACCCGACCCTCTGAGTCATTATCACAAAATCGGCGAAGTGCATCCTCGAGCTTCGAGAAGTCGGCTCCTCACGGTTGTTGTGACTGATCTCTCAAATCGGCTACTAAAAATAGCAACTGCAACCGGGTCCATCGGGGAAATAGGCATTCAATGGGCCGCCTGAACTATCCTTAGTTTTTGGGTGCAATACTCGAGTAGCCACCGTGCTTGACGGGTTCTCCTTCTTGTATTGGTACTTCAGGTCCAATTGCCCAAAATGATCGACGAACTTGCCGGGCAAGGAAAAATGCATTTATGAAGCAACTGACCACCTCGAGAAAGTACCCGGCTTGGAAGTGCGTGCCTTGGAAGCGCTTCGCTAGGATCTCTTCTTGCAATTCTGCTTCGCGGTGGGTTTGGGCCAAAGCAAATCCTTCCTCCTTGGTTTGGTACTTCGGATGGTTGAGCTTCATGGCACAACTTCGGGAGGTTTGAGTGCCGAAGTAGATCTCTTTTGGTGGGGCCCTTCATGCTCTACTACTTCGCTGGTTGAAATACTTTCGCCTATGCCTCAAGGAAATGCTTCGCCGTGATCTTTCTTTGAAACTATGGTTCGGGAGGCTTGCGGCCGAAGCAGAAATGGTTCGCAGGCGGAGGGGCCCGAGGTGGGTATTTCGGTGACTTTCTAGCGAAGCATTTTCAATGTTTGGTTCGAGATCTTCTTCGCAAGTTTTTGGGCCGAAGTAGCCTTTGGAAATGCTTCGGGTCCGAAGTAGTTCTTCTGCCTTAGCGACTTTGGAATTTGATTTTTGGGCCTTCCTTCTTCGGGCGGAGTTGTCATTTGAATATCTCTTCGCTAGGTTCCCACCCGAAGTAGTTTTGGAAATGCTTCGGGTGCGAAGATTTTCTCGGCGCTTTCCTCGTGTTTTCCTTCGAAAACTGCTTCGCAAAATTTGGGGCCGAAGAGATCACTGGAAATCTTTCGGGGCCCGAAGTCCTTTTCTTGCCTTAGCCAATTCGCCTTGCGACTTGGATTTTCTCTTTTCGACAGGAGAGTCACTTCGCAAAACTTTCGCCCGAAACGCTTTTGGGAATGCTTCGGGTGCGAAGCTTTTTCTGGCACCTTCCTCGTGTTTTTCTTCGGCAATACTGCTTCACTGATTTTCCACCCGAAGTAACCTTTTGAAATGCCTCGGGCCCGAAGTTCTTTTCATTTTATTCTTCCTCCCCTCAGCGAAGCTATCCTAGCTGTGAAGCTCTTTCTATCTTCTTTGGTGTACAAGGGGAATGGCTAGGAAAACCAAAATTGCTATAACTTACATACATCTTAAAAGGTAATAATTAATATCATACAAAAATTTTGCTATTCTTCTACCCCTTGTATAATGTGACAAAAAGTGTCAACATTCTTGGCGGCTCGTGGGGTGACGAGCTCGCCTCGACGAAAGAACCCTTCAACACTGATCCATTGGGCTGCTGAGTCACTGATCTCCCTCAGACCCTTCTCCTTTTTCTGTCTCCTGGGGTGCTTCTACGGTTTGCCCTTCCTCCGCCTCTGCTCCTCCTTCTGATTCCTCCTCCTCTTCTTCCTGCGTGGCTTCCTCTAGCGTGGCCTCTTGCTGCGTGATGGTTCAAGGCGATCCCGGATACGTTTCATCGTTCGTCGGACATGAGCCCAGGCACCCTTCTGAAAAGGCTCTTGATCTTGCAATGCCTTTACTAAAATGCGAAACCGATCAATTTTCCCGATGTCAGCATGTTTGGCTCTGATGAATAGATCGTTTAGGCATGCTACCATCTTGCAGTGTCTCAAGATGAAGTCGGTTATCTGCCCCTCTGAGATCGGCTCCGCCCACCCATCTATTTCGGAGACATCGCTCTCGAACTGAAGCCAGACTGGTTTGAGCTCATCTTTAGTCAGAAGATTTCCGTCATCGTCTGTGAAACTCGGGAAACCCAAGGAAGAAAGGTCCTAAAAATAATTCATTGAGGCGCGCTGCTCATTGTCAAAAATGTCTTGGAGGCTTCTAGCTTTCTGAGCTTTTCGCACCTTGGAGAAGAAGGCGCGAACCGTGGCCTGGGCCGTGGACCAGTCTCTAGCTGTCCGAGTCATTGCAGTGACCTGCAGGTCCTGATATCTAGCATTCTGGATGTCAAAGGCCAACTTGAGCCGGCTCCTAGCTTTCTGTGTGACTTCATCAATAACCGGCCCTCCCTCGGCAATAGCACGCTGGGCCTCGGTGACGTAGGTCAATATGGAAAGGGCACTGGAACACCGAGACCTAAAATTCTTAAGCAGATGCGCACGAATCTCCTTAATCCTGCTCCTGTCGAACCTCGATAGGCCTTCCTTCTCGTACAGCTGAGCTTGCATTTGCATGACTTTGCCTTCAAGTTCTTTGGCCTTTAAATCATTTTCGGCCCGTCTCTGCGCTTGATTCTCCTCTGTACACTGGAGCTGTAGAATTTGCTGCTTTAGAGCACGCGCTTCCTTTTCCATTGTTTTGCACTGCTCCTCGGCTTCTGCCAACTTGGAGCGAACCCTTGCCAGATCTTCCTCTAGTTTGACATTAGCGGTTTCTGCCTCCAACCTGCGTTGGTTAGCAATGGTAGCATGCGCTCTAAAGGTCTCGATTCGGACATGCATGGATGTCGATTCATTATCCACATTCAGATGCACCAGGTCCTTAGGTGTTTCTTGGTAATCATAGTCTACTGGAGTCATTTCATCCAGAGGCTTCTGTACCTTAGGGACCTTCTTGATTTTGTGCATCTTCCCGGCTTCCAGATCAAACACGATGCATTTTTCAACCTGAGCCGTCGCGTGCCCTCTTCTTTTCCTCGCCTCCTTCAGTATTTTGTCGGTATTTTTTCGAGGCTCGGAGCAGCTTCTCGGCAAGGGGGCGTTCCTTGATCAGGGACATCTCTGACTCAAATAAGGCTGGATCTCCAACCGAAGGAGTGAACAAATATAGGGAATGGATGGGGGCCACATCGTGAGAAGTGGGACTCGACGTCGAAGTAGCATCCCCGCCTCTACTAACGACCAAGGGAATGGCAGCATGAGTAGGTGAAGTAGGATCGATGGACTTGTCCCTGCCGGGATCGTGGGATGGACTTGGACTAGCCATGGGTGACGCGTGAGGGGATGAGTGGCCCTACAGGGGAGACTGATGGGAACCTTCGGTCGTGGCCGTAGTGAACATGGGTGAGTCCTGAGTAAAGGGTGGAGAATGCGTACCTGAGTGCCCTCCTGGCAAAGCGGCTGTAGTGACTTCAAGTGCAGCCATCTCCTGTTCTTTCTCTGCCTCGGCATTTTCAACCTCCATGGTTTCTGCCTCAGCGTCCCCTTCGGATTGGAGGAGTTCCTCCACATTGATGACATTAATATTCGGGATGGTCTCGATGCTTGGTGGCGCTACGCCTTCAACGTTTGTTTCGGACGGACCTGGTGTAGGTCGTTCAGTGGAGGCACTCTGAAAACCTGTACGGGGTCGCTTCGGATAGTTCGGGGGCACTGGGCCTTGTTCTAGCCTCTTTCTTTTTGTTCTCACCAATGGTTGTTCTGACTCTTCGAAACTGGTGTCTTGGCTTTCCACAGGTACCTGAGGTGATTTACGTGGTGTGGCTTTGGCCTTCTTCTCCTTCTTCGGCCTCGAAGTCTTATTTTCTCTTTTTGGGCTTTCGCCCGAACCTGGGATAGCTGGAGGAATGAGGTCGACGAAGGACAGGGGCTTCCATGTCCCGGCATTGGCCTCATAGACCACCATGAAGTCCTTGTCAGATGACAAAAGACCATAAGAATTCATCTTCCGATGATGGACCCTCATTATCCACCATTCTCTTAGTTGGGCCACGTCCCAATCTTTCACTGCCTCCCTCAAATCATCTTTTGCCTTCTTCCAGAAGGTGGAGTTGGGGCTCGGGAGAGGGTGCCGAACTGGGTCATATGCGACCTCCATCGGGTAGAACTCATGCCAGGGAGGTAGCGTTTCCATTTTCTCCAAGTGCCACTCCAGATCCTTCCCATTAGGATTGTTCCTTTGCTCCACAATTTCTGGATAGGGGCAAGCGTGGAAGTTCTTGAATCGAAGATGGTCCCTCATTACCCCCAAGGGGTCATAGAGCCATTGCTGAGGAAGTTGGACTAGACCAAAATTGGCGAGTTTCTCCTCCAAGAAAACATTTTGGTTGAGGGCAAATACCTCGATAACTCCCATTTTGAAAGGGAAATCGCAGGTGTGAGCCCATTTCCGTCCATGGCCATAAATGGCGTTTGTTGCATCGTTTTGTCGAGCGACCTCCAATGCGAACTGGTATTCGGAGGGATAGACTGGCAGTAGGAAAGGCTTCCCTACGAAGCCGAATATGCGAATTACGAGCCCCTGTGTCAGCTAAAAATGTCTCCCCTCTTCTCTTGTACCACCTTGTCCCTTAGGAGGAGGGGAACCCGAGGGGAAGACCCTGTTAGCATGTGCATTGCGGGTCCCAAAAATTGTTGGTTAAAAGAATAATAGGACTCCGTCTTCAATAGGAGAGGGGTCCACTGGTATACAGGCAGAGGATTTCCATCCTCGCCGCTTGTCGTAATAGCAACATAAGGGAAAATTTTATGTACATGAAAGAAAAATAACCAAACAAGAAGAGAACAGGGCGAGAAGTACTTATTTGTCCCAACATTCTTCATGCTGGTGAGCCGCGTATGTAGGGTCCTGGCCACCCATTCTGCCCAGTCAAAAAATACTGGGTTGGTGCTCGGCCTCGAAGCATCAGGGGCATAAAATTCCCCTCTGGAGATACACTCAGCCAAAGACACCTGCCATGGGTGCACCGAAGCGTCGGTAGATAGGCCTGCCACCCATGCAATGATGGAGAAGATGTCGACGTTTTTGAAGGCCTCCAAGGGTAGGGGCATTTGGGGCAATTTTCCCGAAGGGAGCCCGCTTTTGAGGCTCTACCACAAGAAATTGATTATGTAGTTGGAGGACGTGAACCTCTCCATTTGTTCGCTAAGAATAACGTTGCGAACTGTGTACCCCTTAGGAGGGCCTTGCTGTGGCGCAAAGGCTGCCTGGACATCTTCCTTCAGAATGGAGAACAGCTTATGGCCGGAGGCGTCTACCACTTGCCTGGAGTCGGGCTGATAGTTCCGTGCGATGGCATCAATCAGCTCAGGGCAGTGATGTGTGGGGGTGTCAGATACCAGTATATCTGGGAGTAGTAAGCGGCAGCTCTTTTGTTGTCTGCCGAGAGCCTGCTTTTCATGAACTCGATGGTGCTCCTGAGTTCAGCTATGCTCCTCGATAGCTTGGTGTCTCTGATCCTATCCCATGCATCAATTGGTGGTTCTTCAGGTTGCTCATCCCCAGAATCCTCTTTTTCTCCCATGACTTGTTTCTCAGGGCGACGACTAAAATCAACTTTCTTTGGCCCTTTGTCATGGCCTTTTGCCTTTGGCTGTTTGGGGGCCACCACTTCTGGTTCCTTTCCCTTTTCCTTGGAGTTCTTCTTTCCCATGGTTGATGCCTAGGGCGATGGAGTCTGCGATGTGCTGGGGCTCGGAGGCTTGAAAGCGCAGGATGGAAGAGCTTGTAGGTTGACAGCGAAGTCTGCATGAATCATTGAGCAAGTAACTTCTCCACTACTGGAGTCTGCGTTATATAGCCTTAGAAGGCAACCACCAGTATTTATGGCACTTGCCATAATTAACTTCGCGTCACTTCATCTAATTTTCCACATGGTGGAGTGGTACATAGGGTTGTGTGTTATGATGATTGCGGCTTGCTTTGGAAGCGTGACCCTCTGCCACTTTGTACCCGAGCATGAACTTTTTCCCTAATCGAATCCCTAAAGGACGTACCCGCCACATTTTCATTTAACTCACCCACTTTGGACGCTTTTGAAGGTGGCTGTCGACACATTCCCCTAGGCACGTTTTAAATGCCCTTACCTTTTTCGTCGTTGGGTTGGTGAAGTCGAGGTCAGGGTTGAAATGCTTCGCAGCGAACCTTTGGTGCGAGCCGGTTTTCTATGCTTCGGGCCCGAAGTAGTTCTCTTCGTAGAAGGTGGTTCGTCGGTCCTCCTTCGAAAACTATTTCGCTTGGACTCTTCTTGGCGAAGCACCCTTCGTACCTCGGTCTGAGTCTTGCTCGGCCAACAAAATTTGCTATGAGCTATTTTCTATCAGCTACTTCGTACGCCTAGTCCCCGAGCTTCTTTTTTTTTTTGTAAACTACCGAAGTAAAACTTGACCTGAGTCTTTGAGCAACACCTTATTTACCAGTCGAACTATTTATAGTATTTACATAAATTTTTTGCGGCATAATCGGCATGCCGCCACCATAAATTCAACTTCGGGTGATTATCCGACAAACCTGCAATGTCCAGACCAGATCCGATTGAACTTTAGTTGATTTTTGAGGTCCGGATCACTTCTTCCCAAAGTTGTCCATGTTGCAAACAGGGAGCAACGCAGCAGGTTGTCACTCCTGCCAGTACCCATACTGGTGATGAATGATGTGGCGAAGAAGTTCGCCGCATGAGGGGCCTTTTGTGGGTACTGGTTGTGGTGATGGTTGGAACCAATACCAAAATTCAAATGAATCCATTAACTGTGGGCTGGGTACAGGTTCTTCCATCCTCTCGATGTGGTAACAGGGCTCCTCCGGCAAGGAGTAATCTTCTAGGATCTCTTCAGGTTCAGCCTCCTGATGAGGTATGCTTGATGGACTCTGGTTGAATACTTGTGTGCCATCCTCTGGGACACAAAAAGGGTGCAAAAATGTGCCCTCTTTGTTCTCAGGTTCTGCCACTTGAGTCTGTTCTTCTCCTCGGCCCACCTCCTGATGAGGCATGCTTGATAGTTGGAAGGGGTCCTGGGAGCCATCAAATGCTTCGAGTAGTGCTCTCGCTAAGTCATACCACGAGCAGATGCTTTTACGCCCGAGCAGTCTGTACCACTGTAGTGCCCTTCCTTCCAGAGACAGGACCAGGAGCCTGATCATGACATCTTCATGGAATATGTCATAGATGGACCCTAAATCAACAAGATATTCAAGGTGCTCTAGGGCCATTCCCTTAGTGCCATCGTCTTTTGGCACATTTTTCAAGATACCTTTGGGAATTTCATGGTAACTTTGAAGATTCAGAGGGTTATAAACATCCCAGCTGGGATAACATACCCTCTCCATTATAGCAGTGGCCTACAGAGATCACGGTCCTTGCCACTAGGTCGGAGTCTCCAGGTGAACATACTTTCTCCGCTTGTGAGGTCAGGGCTGCTCACCGAACCTTGATTCCTCCGGGATGTCTTCTTTCAGCTTAAAAAGGCGCCTACGATCAAGAAATCTGGATCTTCAACTCGCTCAGAGTCGCTAGGTGATTTTGTCAGATGGAGGCAAGCCAGAGATTCACCAACTCGGACTTCCTTAAAACATGGGGACTTTTGCCATGAAGGCACAGGTTTAGGTACTGGTCTTTACGACTTAGAGATTTTCGGGTAAACAGAGTCGCCAGATGCTAAGAGTCTTTTGGTAATGAGAGCATCGATCCTCACTACCACTAGTCAGGTGAGACTGATCGGGTCACACCGAGAATTGGTTAGAACTATTGGCCCCGGTGAAGACGGGTTTGAGATTTGCGATATGGGACCTTGACTGTTTATGGATTCTTCTAGAACAGATACAGTTGGTCCCATCGGGCGTGCCAAAAACTGTTGGTCATCAGATCCGCCTAGGTAAGGATTTTGGTAAATGTATGCACCCTAGACCTGGACCAACATTGAAAGGCCGAAGGGAAGAGATGCCCCTCGTGCCAATCTCCGGAGAAAGGCCGGCTCCTATGCTAAACTACTTGGGTGTTTGAAGACAAGAGTGCAGGAAAGAGATAAAAGGAGTTAGGGTTAGAGAAATAAATAAAAAAGGGTTAAGGGAGAGAGATTGATGATTTGAGGTGGGAGAGAACAGGAAGCACGATCGCTAACAGACAACTTGAATAGCAGCAAGGAACACCAAGAGTGAAATGAAAGAAACGTAGTATCAACCTTCCTATGTATCCTCCCGAACGAGTTTCAGGACACTGTCCCCGATCGCACACCGGACGCAGAGTTCAGCATCTCAGTTTACAAACGAGGAGAGATAGAAGAATCAAGCAAGGCAGGTAGCATAAAAGAAAGTCAATACAACACTTTTCTACTCCTATGTATCCTTTCGAATGAGTTTCAGGACACTGTCCCCGATCGCACACCGGACGCAGAGTTCAACATCCAACATACAAACGAAGAGAGATAGAAGAATCAAGCACAGAAGGCAGCATAAAAGAGAAGAATTAAGCTCAAAGTCTCTTAGTATTAATCACAGGACATCAAGTTACAACAGCTTTCTAGCAGATAGTTCCCCCCCTTTTTACATTACAATACTTGGGTTTTTATAGAGGACCCGACCCTCTGAGTCATTATCACAAAATCGATGAAGTGCATCCTCGAGCTTCGAGAAGTCGGCTCCTCACGGTTATCGTGACTGATCTCTCAAATCGGCTACTAAAAATAGCAACTGCAACCGGGTCCATCGGGGAAATAGGCATTCAATGGGCCGCCTGAACTGTCCTTAGTTTCTGGGTGCAATACTCGAGTAGCCACCGTGCTTGACGGGTTCTCCTTCTTGTACTGGTACTTCAGGTCCAATTGCCCAAAATGATCGACGAACTTGTCGGGCAAGGAAAAATGCATTTATGAAGCAACTGACCACCTCGAGAAAGTACCCGACTTGAAGTGCGTGCCTTGGAAGCGCTTCGCTGGATCTCTTCTTGCAATTTTGCTTCACGGTGGGTTTGGGCCGAAGCAGATCCTTCCTCTGGGTTTGGTACTTTGGATGGTTGAGCTTCGCAACACAACTTCGGGAGGTTTGAGTGCCGAAGTAGATCTCTTAAGGTGGGGCCCTTCATTCTCTACTACTTCGTCGGTTGAATTACTTTCGCCTATGCCTCAAGGAAATGCTTCGCCATGATATTTCTTTGAAACTATGGTTCGGGAGGCTTGTGGCCAAAGTAGAAATGGTTCGCAAGTGGAGGGGCCCGAGGTGGGTATTTCGATGACTTTCTGGCGAAGCATTTTCAATGTTTGGTTCGAGATCTGCTTCACAAGTTTTTGGTCCGAAGTAGCCTTTGGAAATGCTTCGGGTCCGAAGTAGTTCTTCTGCCTTAGCGACTTTGGAATTTGATTTTGGGCCTTCCTTCTTCGGCGGAGTTGTCATTTGAATATCTCTTCGCTAGGTTCCCACCCGAAGTAGTTTTGGAAATGCTTCGGGTGCGAAGATTTTCTTGGCACTTTCCTCGTGTTTTCCTTTGGCGAAACTACTTCGCAAAATTTGGGGCCGAAGAGATCACTGGAAATCTTTCGGGGCCCGAAGTCCTTTTCTTGCCTTAGCCAATTCGCCTTGCGACTTGGATTTTCTCTTTTCGGCAGGAGAGTCACTTCGCAAAACTTTCGCCCGAAACGCTTTTGGGAATGCTTCGGGTGTGAAGCTTTTTCTGCGCCTTCCTCGTGTTTTTCTTCGGCAATACTGCTTCGCTGATTTTCCACCCGAAGTAACCTTTTGAAATGCCTCGGGCCCGAAGTTCTTTTCATTTTATTCTTCCTCCCCTCAGTGAAGCTATCCTAGCTGCGAAGCTCTTTCTATCTTCTTTGGTGTACAAGGGGAATGGCTAGGAAAACCAAAATTGCTATAACTTACATACATTTTAAAAGGTAATAATTAATATCATACAAAAATTTTGCTATTCTTCTACCCCTTGTATAATGTGACAAAAAGTGTCAACAATAACATGTCTGATTTATCCTGCAAGAGGGGAAAATTAGTGTGTGACTATTTTAATTAATATATGGTTGTTATAATTGAACAAATACAATATTGATTGCATATCTATTGTAACTACAATTCTGAAATAGACTTGCCTAAATTTGTAATAGAGGAATGCTATGCATTGTATAAATGCACAGGTCTTCCCTGATAGAAGGAGTAAAATTTATGGAGAAATTATTCTATTTTATTTCTTGTCAAATTTATTAAGAGTGCAATTCCTCTTATTTGAGCAAGCTCTATGCAGCTAGTTGGGTGGACTATCTGCGAGAGCTTGGGCCTACTCCATGCAGTAGTCCTCCCCTATTTATTTATGTATTTGCTTTCTTTAGATTAGTTTACTGCTTTATTTTTTTGCTTTAATTAATTTAGCTGTGTGTTTTAGTTTTCTATATTTTAATTTTTGCACTTTAATTTAGTTTGTAATTTATTTATTTAATTCTCTGCACTTAGATTTATTTAGTTTGGCTAAAATGAAAATGCACAAACATCCCCCACAAAACTAAATAGGGTACATATGGATTCATTCCCCAAAACTTTAGGCATATACTGTGCGTGACACTTGTAAGTTTATGAAATTACCATATTGATAATTTATAGAAGAGAAATGATTGTTTTTCGAGACGTGAATTTATGCTCACCAAGGCCTTCATTGCAGGGTTGATGGCCACCATATCCCCTATGTATCCTCCAATCTCTCATAAGATATATTTGTGGTAGAACTGAATGAGCAGATTCAGAAGATGAACCCAGATAGTCATAAAATTTATGTCTTGAGTTTGAGGGTTGAAATCTTCCCCCTATTTTTTGAGAAAAAAACTCCTTCTACCATAAAACCATGACCATCCTATGAGGATTTGTGTATAGTTATTCTGGTTGTTTAACTGGATCATAAAAAACCCTCTGGATAGGACCACCAAATGAAGTCTTCCCATTGTTCACCATTTAAACCCCATCCATTTTCTTATGGATTCCATGTCGGGTCTACCCCCTATGAATTTCCCAACAAGGGAGAGAGATTCAATAGCTAGTTTATCTACCATAAATGCAACTGGGATAACAAGTTTCCCCCAGAGGTGATCAGAGGGGGATGGGTCTTGGTCCTAGAAGAATTGGGATTTGGAATTCTTGAGGTAAGTTTACAGAGTCGCACCCTTTGAAGGAGGATTGCTATTTGGGGGGGGAAACAAGACCGTTTTGCCATGAATGATTATGGTTCAGTATCTCCCTGCTAGGGTTCAGGTTAGGGCATTTTGGGTCATCTGCTTTGGTAGTTGTACCCAAAGGGGGAATCTCCCCTTATTCCAGATCAGAATCCCCTGCTAGGGAAATCTTTCTTGAAACCACCAGAGCTATTGAGGTCAATGTTGGTGTTGCCATCCTCGAATACTAGGGGATACCCTCTTCCTCTAAAAATATTATTCTCATTCAATATTCATCTTCAATCTTCAAGTGAACTTGCATTGTTCATGATATCCTTATTGAGATCCATCAAGTTCATCTTCTTGCTTGACTTCTGCTCTAGGATTTTCTTTATCTTTATGCTTTGATTCCTCAAGATTTGGATCTTCATGATTTGGATCACAAACTACTCAAAATCCTTTTGTTTTATGTTCATGCATATGAATAGCTTGAATATCTTTTTTTCCTTGAATTCTAGACCATGTGCTTCATTCAATCTAGTTTTCTTACAATCTTGATATTGTCTTGTCTCTTCTAGACAATCACTTAGAGCATAATAATAATATAAAATTGGAATGTCAAGATTACAAGAATAATGGAACACTTTGTTTAGAGATGATGCATGTAATTCTCATGTAGCAATATCAATTTTCCTTTTTAGAGATTCAATTAACTCTTTTTGTTTTAGATTTACATCTTTATAAATCTCAAGTGAAAGCAATGTCATATACATTATGCTACCTATATCCAAAGGTATCATAATATCATATTTTACATTATCAATTGCTTCAACAAGTTTTGAATGTAAATAGTATTCAAATATTTCAAAATTTTCATCCATAGCTTCATGTAAATAGTATTCAAATATCTCAAAAATTTCATCCATAAATTCTTTATAGATGAAATGTAATGCCATATCTATCTTACCTTCATATTTTTCAATCAAGTTCTTAATGCCAAATTTTATAACTTCTAATATTTCCTTTCTAATTATGGACTTCATATTTCCATCCATAATAATCAAAGTTTGCAATTTGACTTCAATGAAGTAGAAAACCTTATAGCTCCCAAATTGAAATAATTCAGATATAAAATTTGCAATTTTTGCTTTTTAATACTTTGATGTTGAAACCTTTAAATCCCTAGTTTAATTTGCAAATTTTCAAAAGTTCAAATAATTCAAAAATTTAAAGTTTAAAGTTTTTCATTTTTTTCTAAAAACTTTAAAACTTTAAATAATCAATAATCTTAAAAAAAGAACTCCAAATATAAAAATTATAAATTCCTTATCACTCATAATTTTCAAATACTAAAATAACCAGAGCTTTATTTAACTCCTTATCGCTCCTTTTAAATATTAGAATTAATTATAAATTCAAATATTAATTTTTCCCATTGACTAGTTACCTTTTAAATGTCCACAAAGTTCTAGTTGAATAGTAACACTCAATACCCTAATGCTTTTGTTGTGTTCATTATATTTTTTTGCCTTGTTCACTATGTTTAGCATGGATGATTACCTACCCCTTCATCTACATCTACTAAAGAAAGAGAGAGATAAATTGTCTCAAGCTTAGCCTATGTCTCTTTAGTTTCTTAGATGGATTTAATGTTGCATTCGATAATGGGATTCAATGTTGCATTTGACAATGGATTTTTGTTGATTAGAATAGCACCTGATCGTCTCAACTCTTTAACTGGCTCACTCCTATTTGCCTTGAGTGAACTTTGTTACTAGTCTACCTTATCATAGGTGATTGATTCACCTTATCATGTGTGCCTAGTCCATGTTGGTGACTGGTTTACCTCTATACTATGGATAGTCCATGTAGGTGTCTAGTTCACCTCTACTTTATTGGTATAGTAGGTGATTGGTTCCTCTTCTTTGCTTTCACTTTTATTCTATGCTCTTCTCTTTCAACAAAGGCTCTATGAGCCAATACTCATGCATTGATTGCATTGTAGTTGCCCAATTGGCCTATTTTCTTTGTTGCTTCTAGGTGATGGTTGAATGACCTATATTTTTGCACTAAGTGTTGGAGATAGTTGAATGGCCCACATTTTTGCACTTTGATGTTGATCAAATGGTCTACACTACCACACTCTAGTGTTTTCCAAATGGACCACATTGTTGTGCTTTGGTATTGAATAATGGTTGATGTTGTAATGTAGTATTGGTTGAATATCAATTCCAATAATATTTTGCCTAAGTTGATTGTATGGGCCTATTATTTAGAAATATAGACCTCTTTTCTAGTTTCAATATAGGCCTTTTCATCTTTTACTACTATAATGATCTCTTTCGATCCTCTCTTCTACTTACTTGGCTTCTAGAGCCCTTTTTCCTTTAACTTATCCTTTTAAAATTTTCTTAGCAATATTGGTCTCTTGGACATATCTCTTCAATAGTGGCCTCTGTGGCCTATCTCTACAATATTGGTCTCTTGGCCCTACCTTTTCTATATTTACCTCTTTATTTTTAATTCAATATAAGAAGATACTTCCCTCTTTTTTATTTTATAATATCTTAGCTTTCTTTCTTTTTGTAGATATGTCAAGGTCAATATTACCTGGTTCTTCTTTTATCTTTCTTAGAAAGCTATGAATGCTTCTTAATTTGCTACAAATTAGAATTTGAAACTCTTATCTATCTCTATAGGAATATTATCAAACTTTTATAGCTTAATATTTGCTTTCTATCAATTTAAATTTTCAATGTCTTATGTCATACCTAATATCCCAATATGATTCTCCTCCTTATTAGAGAACACAATATCAATTTCAAGGTGACTATGAATGCCCCCGAATGACTAGCTATCATATGAATTGATTATTTCTATCAATATCCAAATTTTCTTCTAAGTTGACCCTTTTCTTCAATATAGTTGAGTCTTGGTCTTCACTAGTTTTCCTTCAACCTAGTGGAAAGACTCTAGCCTGCTCTACTCAATAAGACCTTTAAAAATAGAGTCCAAGTCTCATTGCCTTCAAAGTGGACATACTCTAAATCAATTTTATCAAATGTGGACAAAGTCAATTTATAATGGATCCCTTCCTAGTCAGGTAACAACCAGATGGATCCCTCTCCCATAAATATGGTTAAAATTGAATTTTGATGGGGCTTCTAAAGAAAATTTGAGGTCAACAGGCGTGGATGATGTAGTGAGAAATGATAGAGGTGAACTTATTCTAGCTTTCACTAAAAATTTAGAGGCTCAGATAAGTCATTTTGCAAAGGCAAGAGCTTTATATCAAGGAACTGCTCTTCTTAGCATAGTTTAGGAAAGGAAGATCATTTTTGAGGGAGATTCAATAAATATCATCAAAACTCTTTTGGGTCAACAATTAACTAGTTAGAATATAGAAAACATGATATCTAAGATAGACAAAAATATGAGAGGTCTATAAAGCTTTCAATGTCAATATGTTTTTAGAGAGGGAAATAGGGTGGAAAATATCTTAGCCAACATAGGAATTAAGCAAAGGAGTATAATCATCTAGAGAAATAAATTTCCTTAAGATTTAATGCAAATATCTCAAAGCAAAGACCAATAAGCCAGAAATGATCATTAATATTTTTAGATAAAAGTGGATTGGTTGTTGCAAATATCTTGATGCAATGGTATTTTTTTGGATCCTTACCATATGTCTTAAGATTCATTTAAATCTTTAGAATCATTATCTTCCTTTTTCATGGAGTAGTTATAACAGAGCATTCTCTTTATGAAGGTGGATTGAAAGTTTTTTATATTCAAATTCAAGAGGTAGAAAATTTTTGAGGAGCACTTTTTTGATTGACAGTACTTATCTCATTTGGGTCTAGTTTTTTAGATAGTTCGATGGGGAGGCTAACCTAGTTCCACTTGTCAATCCAAGATTGGATATTTTTCTCTAGGAGGATTTTGAGTATTTTTGCTCTTAACGAGTGGATGTTTTGTATAAGGTGATGCTGCATTATTGGTTATTCTCTTTTTGGGAGATAAATTTATTTTAGTTGGGCTTCTAGCCCTCGTGGAGTGTTATCTCCTTGTCACATCTACCTTTGACATGTGACTTCCTTTTGGGCACCTTGCGAGATGATTTTTCTAGGGATGTGGTATATCCCCATTTAGTGTGATGATTAGTTTTTGGTATTTTACTTTGTATTTATTTCAATTGAAGCCAAATGATGCTATTGTAGCTTTTATTTGATAGATTTTGATACTTAAATATGTTGATTGGATACATGTTATCCTTAGCTTAGAGGTTGGTACCATGATGGTTTATATCTCTCCAAATTTTCATCCTTATTTCTCACCCCTTGTTAATTATTTCAAATTCCTCCATTAGCAATCTTTATTGCTTAAAATATTTACCCCTTTAGCTTATCATCAACATAGATTTTATGTTGGTTTTCTTTGGTCCCAAGGTGAGACTTTAGAAAGTGTTATATCATCAACATTATTTTGGGTCAACAATTAACTAGTTGGAATATAGAAAAAATGATAGCTAAGACAGACAAAAATATGAGAGGTCTATAAAGCTTTAAATGTCAATATGTTTTTAGAGAGGGAAATAGGGTGGAAAATGTCTTAGCCAACATAGGAATTAAGCAAAGGAGTATAATCATCTAGAGAAATAATTTTCCTTAATATTTAATGCAAATATCTTAAAGCAAAGACCAATAAGGTAGAAATGATCATTAATATTTTTAGATAAAAGTGGATTGATTGTTGCAAATATCTTGATGCAATGGTATTTTTTAGGATCCTTACCATATATATTAAGATTCATTTAAATATTGAGAATAATTATCTTCCTTGTTCATGGAGTAGTTATAACAGAGCATTCTATTTATGAATGTGGATTGAAAGTTTTTTATATTCAAATTCAAGAGGTAGAAAATTTTTGAGGAGCACTTTTTTGAGTGACAACACTTATCTCATTTGGATCTAGGTTTTTTAGATAGTTGGATGGGGAGGCTAACCTAGTTCCACTTGTCGATCCAATATTGGAGATTTTTATCTAGGATTATTTTGAGTATTTTTGCTCTTAATGAGTGGATGTTTTGTATAAGGTGGTGTTGCATTATTGGTTATTATCTTTTTGGGAGATGAATTCATTTGAGTTGGAATTCTAGCTCTCGTGGAGTGTTATCTCCTTGTCACATCTACATTTGACATGTGACTTCCTTTTGGGAACCTTATGAGATGATTTTTATAGGGATGTGGTATCTCCCCATTTAGTGTGATGATTTGTTTTTGGTAGTTTACTTTGTATTTATTTCCATTGAAGCCAAATTATGCTCTTGTAGCTTTTATTTGATAGATTTTCATACTTAAATATGTTGATTGGAAACATGTTATCCTTAGCTTAGATATTGGTACCATGATGGTTTATATCTCTCAAAATTTTCATCCTTATTTCTCACCCCTTGTTAATTATTTCAAATTCCTCCATTAGCAATATTTATTGCTCAAAATATTTACCCCTTTAGTTTATCATCAAAATAGATTTTATGTTGGTTTTATTTGGTCCCAAGGTGAGACTTTAGAAGAAGGATAATAGTTTTGCACCAGGACTATGAACATTTTTTACGTTGGGGCTCTGCGGGGATGGCAGCAGTTCGGAGGAGGTATGAAAAACTGGAGGAATGTAGTGATGGCATCAGGTCCGTCACAGAGCGTGCATGCTAGTGCTGGTATTTCATTTAAAAATGATTGGAAGGAACAAGATTTCCCATTGCATGCCAAGAATCACTTGTTAAAGAATAATGGATGTTTGGAATGATGTGAAGCCAGACAGGTTCTAGTGGTTCAACTAGACTCGATGGTAGAATATGTGGAGTATTTAACCAAACATGCGCTTATTGGTAAATTTATGGGCATCCAAATTTCTCTTCCCTTTGTGGAGGCTTGGGTTAGGAAGACTTGGAACCCTGAAGGTGATGTGGAGGTGATGCTGAGTGCAAATAGCTATTTTATGGTGGTTTTTTCTTGTCTTGTGGATCGTAACAAAGCATTTGAAGGTCCCTATTTTTGTAACCAAGCAGAAATCTTTCTTAAACCCTGGCATGTGGGTTTCAACCCATCAGAGGAGCGGTCGTCATGGGTTTCGGTGTGGGTTTGGCTTCCATGGCTCCCATTGGAATTTTGGAGAAATGACATCTTGCATATGATTGCCCTTCTACTTGGGAAGCCGGTTGGACCGTCACAACAGACGCTGGATAAAAAGGTAATCTCTATTACCCGTATCTATGTTGAAATTGATTTAAAAAATCCTATTCTAGATTCTATTGAAATACAATTTGGATCAACCACATGGGTTCAAAAACTTGACTATGAAGCTCTTCCATTTCGTTGCCGGATTTGCCATGAATATGGCCACTTACAAAGAAAATGCCCTAAGTTTGTCCTGCCTATGGCTTCAAATATTGGGCCCTCTCGAGCTGTACAAAATATGGATAAAGGAAAAGCCCCGATAAAGGAGGGGGATCAGGATAAGGAAGGCTTTGTTACGGTAAAACCTCGAAACAAAGGAAGAAAGGCAAAAAGAGACATTAAGGATAACCAGCCAGATGCTCAGCTCAACCGTTTTGAAATTCTAGAGAATCTTGATCAGTGCATGGAGATACCTAAAACATCGCTACCTATTATAGATATAACAGGACCAAATCAGTTGTCTCTTCATGAGGTGGAACCAAGGGAATCAGATATAGGGGGTTTAAATGAAGAACATAGGGTTTTGGTTTCGTGTATAGGTGATATGGTTGGCCCTAGCCCTGGAAGTGAAGTTATCTTAGAAAATGGCACATATTTAGATATGTCCTCTCCTACCCAGGAACTGATGCAGTCATCCATGGACTGTAAAACTCCTATGGTGCTAGGATTGCAGCATAAAATAATTAAAAAAAATGCTTCAGATAAGAATATGAAGGTGGGTCGAAAGAAAGACCAGGATAAAATTAAGTTAATGGGGGAGACTTTGGTAGAGTCAGGTTTGGTGAGAACATTGGACTCCCATTTTTATAACCCCCAAAAATGATTATACTTTCATGGAATGTAAGGGGGTTGAACAACATCCCCAGACAAAAAGTTGTTCGTGATTTGATTCGTGTTCATTCTTCGGATGTGGTTTTTATTCAAGAGACTAAATTAGCTATTGATAGTTTGTTCAATATTGCTCCCAAGTTGTGGAGAAAGGGGCAATGTCAGTGTATTGGTGCATGTGGATATGTTGGTGGCCTTGCTTGTTTATGGGATCCAGTTAAGATCTCTCCTCTTACCTAGATTTCCAGCAGGTGGTCTATTTTGATGATCGGGCATGATAATGAATCTGGTGAGACCATCCTACTTACAAACGTGTATGCTCTTATTTATTACAATGGTAAAGTGAATTTATGGGAGCACATTGGCTTTGTGAGAAGTCTGGATCCCCTGTACCCATGGATTTTTTTTGGAGACTTCAATTCTATCACTTGTCTGGAGGAAAAACGTGGTGGGATTGATCGTCTTGAGCCTTTTTCTTCTGTTTTCAATGCTCATATCCGGGCCTTGAACTTGGTTGACATCAAACCGGATAATGGGATATTTACCTGGCATAGTAGAATATGTGGGGAATATTCCATTTCAGAGAGACTGGATAGGTTTCTGATCTCTAGTTTTTGGATTGGCAATAATAGAAGCACTAGTTCTGTGATTCTAGAGGGTAGAGGATCTGATCATTGGCTTAACAAATTCTCTGCTCTGGAGTTAGGGATAAAAAATAATCCCTCATTTAAGTTTCAACTTATGTGGTTGCGAGATCCTAAGCTTCATGATTTCATGCAAGGCTAGTGGACTAATGGCAAACCTCCTCATGGCACCGCTATGTACTCCTTTATGAAGTGACTACAATTTTTTAAGCATAAATTGAAGAGATGAAATAGACTAAATTTTGGGAACCTTTCCTTGGCTAAGCTGGTAGCTCTTAGGAGGGTGGAGGAAGCTTCAAGGAATATTAGAGATCAGGGACTCACAGAGGAGCTTCTTGTTGAGGAATATGAGGCTGTAAAAGACCTTACTGAATGGGAACTGAGGGAAGAAATTTTTTGGAAACAAAAAGCTCGAGTAGATTGGCTTCAAGAAGGGGATAGGAACACAGCCTTATTTTATAACTCTATTAAGGCTCATCGTAATGGTAACCTGATTACCTCTCTTGTTAATTCTCAGGGTGCCCTACTTTCTTCTTTCAGGGATATTTCAGAAGAGACTAAGAGGTATTTTTCCTCTCTCTTCAAGGAGGATGCCCTCTCAGATGATGAGAAAGAAAAACTTATTCTAAAATATATTCCCTCGATTGTTTCTAGAGAGATGAACGAGCACTTGATGGGTCCAATTTCCCCTGAGGAGCTGAAAAGTGTTGTATTCAAGATGAAAAAGGGGAAAGCCCTAGGTCCGGATGGATTCCCGATTGAGTTTTATCAAGAGTTTTGGGAGTTAATCAAATTTGACCTTTTGGAGGTGGTCCGTGAGTCCCAAAAGAACAAACAGATGCTAAGGGCCCTAAATGCTACCTTTGTGGTTTTTATTCCCAAGAAAGAGGGAGTGAATTCCCTGGATATGTTCAGGCCTATTGATCTCTGTAATGTTGTATATAAGATCATCACAAAAATTATTGCTGAGAGGCTGAAGATATGGTTGAGCAAAATCATTTCTGAGGAGCAAGGTGGGTTTGTTGCTGGTTGACAAATCATGGATGGGGTTGTTATTGCTACATAAGCTATTCACTCAATGGAAACTTCTAAGGAGAAAACTATGTTCATTAAGTTGGACATGGCAAAAGCCTATGACAGAGTTAGATGGTCCTTTCTTCAAAAAGTTCTTGCTACTTTTGGATTTGAGGAGGAATGGATTAGATGGGTGATGAGCTGTATTTATTCTTCCTCATTCTCTGTTCTTGTTAATAACGAGACATCGGAGCTATTTGAGGCCTCAAGGGGATTGAGGCAAGGAGATCCTCTATCTCCTTATTTGTTTATCATTATGGTAGAAGGGTTGGGCAGATTACTCAAGTCTCAAGTCAGGCATGGTCTCATTCAGGGGTGGAAGTGGGATAAAAGTTTTCCACCTCTTTCCCACCTTCAATTTGTTGATGATACTACTTTTTTGGGAGTTGCCACTATCAAGGAAGTTGGAAACATTAGACAGTCTCTTGACATATATCTTGGTGCTTCTGGATAGGTGATTAATGAGGACAAGTCCTTTATTTTCTTCTTCAATACCCCCCTCTTATTCAATCCAGGATTGCTCGCATTCTAAGATTCCAGGTCGGGACTCCCCCCTTCATTTATCTTGGGATTCCGATTTCATCTCATCCTCTGCCTAGATATTCTTGGTAGTCTATACTTGATAAGTTTAGAAGGAAGGTAAATCATTGGACTGTCATATGGCTATCCTCTATAGGTAGAGTATTGCTTTTAAAATATGTTATTCAAGCTTTACCCATTTACAGATGTTTTGTGCAAATAGCTCCTTCTCGTTTCATCAAGGACATGGATGCTTTGTCAAGACAGTTTTTGTGGTCTGGAAAACTTGATCAATCTAAATGGAGTTTGGTTAGATGGGATTCCATTTGTAGGCCAGTTCAAGAGGGAGGCCTTGGGTTGCAACAGGCAACTCTTTCTAGGCAGGCTTTGGCTGCAAAACTTTATTGGAGATGGTGTACCTCTCAAGATCAGATTTGGGCTAAAATATTATCTTATAAATACTTGAGAGGTATTTCTGAGGCAAATATCCCTAGAGCCAATTTGGTTGGGAAAGGTTCTGTTATCTGGGACACTCTGAAAAGAGGAGCTAATTTAATTAAGAAGGGTTTGTTCTAGATTTGCAATCGGGGATCAGATGTTCTTTTTTGGGAGGATTCTTGGGATGGCCACCCTCCTATCTTGACTCAATATCCCAGGTTACATTCCCTAAGCATTTTTTTCTTGGAAGCGGGCTGGTCTCATGTGGAGGAATTTAAAAAAATCTAGTATTTTGGAAATATGGAGATGTATAGATGGAAAGATCCGCAGGAATGGCCCCAAGGGGGATTGGCCGAGGATAGAGATGTGCTTGCTCTTATTCTTACGATGAGGTACTATTCTTCATTGAGGGATAAAGAAATTATGGCTTGGAACCCTAATCCCAAGGGAACCTACTCTGTAGCCTATGGTTATCAAGTTCTTGATAAGCAAAAGTTTGGGAGTCTCCATGTCACATGGTGGAAAAAGGTGTGGAATAGATTTGATTGGCCGAAATGTAACTTTTTTCTTGGCTGGTAGCTCGTAATAAATGCCTCACTTGGGATAACTTGAGGAAGAGGGAATTTTAGGGTCCCTCTTTATGTGTCATTTGTGGTAAGAATGAGGATGACTCTTCTCATTTATTTTTCCAATGCTCCCTTTCCAAAGACATTTGGCACTGTTGGTGGAGTGCCTGGAACCATCCTTGTTTTCATGTGCTCTCCCTGGTGGAGTTTTGGAGTAGTCTGGGCAGACCTCCAGCCAAGGCCCCCTTCCTCCAAGTGGCTTGGAATTTGGGCCCTTCTTGCATCATCTGGAAAATTTGGCTCGAACGAAACCATCACATTTTTGAGGGAAGTCATTTGGCTGTTCAACAGAACTAAAGGATCCTGTGTATGGTTCAAGAAACTATCCATAGTAAATGTGATGTGGACCCCCATTTGGACTCTAGGGAGGAGAAGGTACGACAAGCCCTTGGTTTGTTTGGGGTTGGTGTGAATTCTTCTAGCCCTAGTAGGATTCCTCAGCTTAGCAAGAAGGTTAGGAGAGAGGGTATATGGAGACTGTCCCCTAGAGGAGTTTTAAAAATTAATACTGATGGGTTGTCCAGGGGCAATCCTGGACATGTTGGAATTGGTGGTGTTGGGAGAGATTTTGCTGGTGTGGTCAGTTTTTTCTTTTCCATTTATAAAGGTGTTCACTCCAACAATCTTATGGAAGCTCTGGCAATACTTGAGGCCTTGCAAAGGGGGTTTTCTCTTGGCTGGTGCAGGATTCTTTGCGAGTTTGACTCTCAAATTTTGGTTAATATTTTAAACAACAAAAGAGTGGAGGATGTTAATTGGCAGTTGGCCTCTGTGACCATTCAGATTCTCAGAATGAGTGAAGAGTTTGAATTTATATCCTTTGTGCACATTCCAAGGGAATGGAATGGGGTTGCTGATTACCTGGTCAAAAGGGCTTCTGAGCTATTGGATACTCAGAGTATTGATAACTGGGAGAGTCTCCCATTTGGGGATTCTCAACACCTACGGGAGTTGATCCATAAGGATGTTCAGACTTAATGTGGTTTGTTTTTTTTTGGTTTTCTTTGGGAGTTGACCTTGTCTGGTGACTTAGCCTGTCTTGTTGCTTATTTGAGTCCCGGTTGCGGGCTCAACTGTACTTTGTAATCCAAACTTTTTATCAATAAATTTTTACCCCTTTATTTAAAAAAAAAAAGGTGAGACTTTAGAAAGTGTTATAAAGTGAATAGTTGGTTTTGGTAGAAGCACAAATAATGTCTTTTTAAATAAATAAATTCTTCCTATCTCAAAAGGAAATTTTTCTCTCAGTAAAATTCCTTGCTTCTGTTAGGTGCTTCTATTGCTTCATTTTTGCATAGGTTGAGTATTGGATGCTTATAGACCTTTGAAGGTGGAAATACCATCATGGAGGAGGATATTAAAGGAGTTAAGTCTACATCTCTCATAATTGATAGGGATGTGATGGAAATTTTGGATAAAAGAGGCCTTCTGAGTTTTTTTTTAAACAATTTAACAGACACAATCTAAAGCTTGCTAAGGAGATTACCTTCTCATGGAAAAATGGGAATGTTATGGCTAGAGGTATCAATTTTACTATATAAATTCCACTCCTTTATAATATAATGGGTATCCATGTGGATGAATATTATGTTAATAGGGAAAAAAATTCCTTGGCTAAAGAGTTAGAGTTATTTGAGAGCAAATATGGTTAGACTATTAAGTTTCATAATGGTTATTAGTGAAAGTCTTTCAAAGCCTTGTGGGATAGAGTTTTTTAGCTTTAATGGACTAATTTACTCTTGAGTGTAGCTTAGAAGTGGTGAGGAGCTTCCATATTGCACTTGTGAACATTATCTAAAAGAAAAAATAATGAATATTCCAGCTTTTCTATACAAATATTTGGAAAGAGCGATGCTAACTATTCAACAAGGTAACTCATATTTCCCTAATCATCAAGGCTTGTTTAAGCTCATTTTTAATTTAGTTGACTTGAAGAGAAAATAATTTTCTTTGGGGTAAAGTGTATTTGGTTCAAGAAAGGTTTTGGAAACCCCCCCCTTGATGCTAAGACTACAATGTGTATCTCAAAAAATATTATTGTTGGAACTATGCTGGATAAAATTTATATGGAAAAAAGATAATTTTGGTATTGAGCTAGAGAGTCTTACCCTTATGGACTCTAAGGTTGCCATGAGTTCTTTGTATAATGTTAAAATGAACATTGAAGCTAGTTATTTTTTGGGAAAGAATATTGGAGGTGATAATCCCAAAATCTTGAAAGAAGGTGAGGCTCCTTTGGTCTCTAAAAATAAATGTCATAGAACCCCATCTCCTAATCCTACATAGCCTATAGAAGAGGGAGATAAAAGGGGCGAGGAGGTCAAACCAATTAAAATTGAATATGAAGAAGAAACATAATATTATGCAGGTTATTGAAGATATAATAGATTATGGAGATTCTATTCCTACTCTAATAAGTAATAAGAAGTTGAAGTTTTCAACAATACTTGTGGTGAAGCATAATTTCCAAGTGGAGACTAAAGGGATCCTATATAAGACCTCAAAATTTTTCAAATATCTAGTGAAAACTCTCAAAAGATGTTAAATTATCTATTTTTTATGTGAATGAAATATCTTGGAGACTGGAGAAGGGGGAGTGGGATACCTCCACTCTAGAAAAGAGGTCATTGTTTCAAATTCCTACTCCCTTCCTTGCTCCTATTCTTTGGATTTCCAGGTAGATCTCTGGAAGGGAATGCCTTCTCTGATCTTCTAAAACAATTATAATTGACTAGCTCAAGACGAATTAAACCAGATAAGCAAATAGACAAGGAGCACGCAACGATAATTGAAAAACAATAATAAGAATATGATTCACCACTTAAGGTGGGCTCACCCTCGTCGTATAGGCAGAATGCAAATATCACAAATGACGTTTGATAAAAGATGATAATTTATTTACTCTACACTTGGATAAATAATGATTAAATGTAATGCTTCATAATATAGCCGACGCTATATTATTTTAGGTATGTAACATGACTCCCCTCCTCGAAAAGCTTTGTCCTCAAAGCTAGAAATGACTAGAAAATACTTTCAGATTCCTAGGTTGCATCTTCATCTAGTAGGCCCTGCCATTTGATGAGAAATTCTTGGATGTGACGAGAGCTCCATATGCGTGTTCTGCTTTGTAGAATTGCTTCTGGCTGGAGATATATACGCCCTTCTACATCTAGTATTGGTAATTCTGACTGAGATTTCACTTTTTGGCCGATCACCTTGGCATGGTCATGGGATCTTTGGGGAGGTAGTCCCTTTGGTTCTTGGAAGACCTCTGCGTAATGTGCTACGATGTCCCGTAAATCTGGAGCAAAAATACCCGAAGTTGCTCGAGATTGCTTTTTCAAACAATTAATTTGATCTATGAATTCGTATCCAACCTTTTTTAATGTTTTCTCCATACTATGAGAGCTCACCATCTGTGATGGGGGAGTAGTAATACCTTGTAAGCGAATGACCCGTCCGTTTTCCTTCCATTCCACAAATAATTTTTTGAAATTGAAGCTAATCGTGTCTAATGTTTCCAACCATTCAACTCCCAAAATAACATCAGAGTTCCCTAAATTCATTACGAAAAGAGATCCAAACCAGGTATAAGTTCCCATTTTAATGGAGACTTGAGATGTTCTCCCAACACATTGAGCATTCACCCCGTTGGCTACTAGAACCTGGAATTTGTCTTTGTTGGAAGAATTAATGAATAAATTCAAAGCTTTTGCTGTTTTGATGTCGATAAAATTGTGGGTACTGCTCGAATCAATTAGCACCTTTACCTTTTTCTGGCGGAGAAATCACGAGTACCTTGATTGTATGGTGGGCTGTTAACCCCATGAGGGCATGCACAAAAATAGCCATTGTATCCTCTTCCTTCTCTTCTAGAACAATCGATAGTTCTTCTTGAATAGGTTCTTCCTAGTGGTATGCTTCTTCCTCTTCTCCTTCATATTGAGCGCATTCAATATGAAAGTTTTGTTTTTGTGCACATGCTTGTTCTCTGGGATGGTGATTGCGACATTTATAGCAGAAGTATCTTGATGGTTGATCATTTCTATGAAAATATTTGTTGCCATACGAAGGATGACTATAAGTTTCATGTTGTGTATACAACTGAATTCTCTTCTCAGCTAGCTTGGCTAGTCTTATGCAATCGTTCAACGAGGTTGGATTTTGAATGTCCACCTCCACCTTAATATTTTATTTCAAACCATTGCAAAAAGTTCCTACCACTGTGTCTAGAATGAGGTGTAATGCATATGGTAGTAAAATGGTGAATTTGGAGACGAACTCACTAACTGATCTTTCTTGTTTAAGAGATAACAGTCTTACTGTGTATGATGATGTATCTCCTTCATCAAATATTTCTAAAAAATAGGTAGTGAAATTATTCCAGCAAAAAGTAGCTCCTTTCTCGCGTTTAAGCCATACGAACCATTGGTAAGCCTCAGTGCCTAATTTTGATGCAGCAAAAGGGACTTTATCAAAATCCTTAATTTGGTATAAGTCGAGAATGCCTTCCATTTTGGCTATCCAACCACAAGGATCATGACCATCAAAAGTGGGCATATCAATGCGTGGAAAATTATTAGGGCCTCTCGGTTGGTGATAACTCATATCCCTATCTTGATCTTGGTTATATCGCTGTCTATAATAGAAATTCCCGTAATTATCCGGATTGCCTCTTTGTTGCTCCCAATCTTCATCCTGGTCGTCCTTTTCTTCATGCCTTTGTTCATGGGAGTGATTTTGGGGATTAGTATTGGGATTAGGTTGGTTTTGTGCGTTCAATAGTTTAGTTAGGGTGACATTAATTTGGCACATACCATCTAGTAATTCTCGAAGAGCTTCATCAGTGTTAATGGCAGAGTTGCCTGATTCTCCTTGTGTGACGTTGTCGTGAGTTGGGGAAAGGTTAGTAGCCATGGGGTCTACCAGTGGATGATGCGGATTATAACTACCAATTTTGAAAGGGGAAGGATAATTTTTTTTTGTACCTGGGCTTCGATGAGGTCTTCTTGTGTTGTTATTGGTCATCTCCGAGCTTGATAGTCGACCGTCAGGTCCTTTGATCCAACTTCTACTCATGCACTGTTCAAAATTTCCTGCTTAGTAATCCTTGAGCTTCGATTTCTATGACAATTTGGTTGAATTTGGCAAAAAAATTTGTGTTCCGCTTCAACTGCGACACGGATTTGAATTTTGTTGGCTCACCTCCTTAATAGCCACTTTTGACAACTTTCAACAATTTTGACAATGTTGGATAGCTTTCAGCAATTTTGACAACTTTGGACAACTTTAGCAAGTTTACAATTTCTTGACAAGTTCCTGACGACTTGGACAACTTGAGCAAGTTTGGACAATAGCTAAGACACGACAATGACTAGACCAAGACATGACGTGACACGAATGACACAAGACATAAACGATACGCGGACACGAGCAAGACCAACCGACGCTAACAACACGCAGACACGAGCAAGACCAACCAATGTGACACGAATGACACGTAGACATGACCTAACCGACACAAATGATGCAAGATACAATCGACACGTGGATAGCCAGTATGCAAGATACAACCGACACGCAGACAGCAGGACACAACCTAACGCACAGACAACACCATGAATGACACGACGTAGGAAGGACATGACCACAACCTGATGACAACACAAAGGACACGAAACCCTGACCAACGAATAAGACTCGACAGCTAGACACCAACGAACAAGACTCGACAGCTAGACATCGAATACACGACCGCAAGACACCGAAGATGTTGGGAACGCAAAAAGGTCAACACGTGCAAAAAATAAGCGAGGATGTGGGCATGTGGCCAAAGCCACAACAACACTCTATGGCTTGTAACTTGTTAAACTCTATTACGGACTCCACACCGTTGGTGTGGGATAAATGAAACCGCAACATAAAAAAAAATGTTACCCGATGACGTCACTTAATAATTAAAAAAAAAAACCTTAGCTTGGCGTGTAATAATTTTTTTTTGCACGATTTGATTGGCCACGACGTTCATGAGGGAAAGGATCTGTGTGTGCATGATTCTACAGCGATTCTTTTTGCAATTTTTGTGATTTTCAAACGATTGGGTTTGCCACTGGTTAATGTACGACTGTCATTTTAAATTTTGAGGTGGAGCATTACACTGCCTGCAAATTGGAAGATCGATATTGTGCTCGGTTTCTTTCCTTCATGACACGGATTATTATTTCGTGGCTACCAATGGAATGTGTTTTGGGAATGCCTACGGACGTCGTTTGAAATGGGAGGATACGCAAGAGTGTCGAAAGCGGTTTCGTCAGGATCTTTTAAGGAATCTGATACCACTTGGAAGGCAATGCCTTCTCTGATCTTCTAAAACAATTATAATTGACTAGCTCAAGACGAATTAAACCAGATAAGCAAATAGACAAGGAGCATGCAATGATAATTGAAAAACAATAATAAGAATATGATTTGCCACTTAAGGTTGGCTCACCCTCGTCGTATAGGTAGAATGCGAATATCGTAAATGACGTTTGATAAAAAAGATGATAATTTATTTAATCTACACTTGGATAAATAATGATTAAATGTAATGCTTCATATTATAGCCGACGCTATATTATTTTAGGTATGTAACAATCTCCTAGTTGGATAGACTTACAAGACATTTCTATTCTTTCTTGGTACCTTGGGAGACATTCTCTAGGTCTTCCTAGAAATTCCTAAGATGCTTCTCTCTTTTGGTGTTGGTTGGGCTATTGAACATGGTCATTTTTGGATGTAGATCTTTTATGCCTCTTTGGTGGTTTGTTCATCCCCTAATGGTCTGAAGCTCAAGGTGGTCGGGTGGACCCTTTACCCATGGTTTTGGATGATATTTGGGGAAAGACCAGGTGCTTTCATGACATAGAGAAATATTTTCTTGGATAGACTCCTGGTCCAATAGTAGTGGAGTGGGTTGTGCGGCCCTATGCAATTTATTTAAGAGGTATTTTATTGGACCCTTCTCTTTATGTCTTCTTTTGTGGTATTGGAGGAAGACCATGGGCTTCATATTTGGCCATGGAGTGGTCCCAAAGGACATATCTTGGCCAGACAACCTTGGCCCTTTTTCTACTAGGGGAGTGTTAGTGAGCCTCTTTTTGTGATATTTTTTGATCTCATCAAGGGAGAGACCTTGTGATTTCTTGATGGTCATAGTAGAGATATTTTACTGATGGCTCCCTAGGAAGTATATAAGGGGGTTGGGGGTCTCTATTTTAATTTTATTAGGAGAGTATTCCATGAAACCCTATTTATCTACAAGGTTTTATGGTCCTAGAGGGGGATATTTTGCTTCCATGATAATTATAGAGGAAGGGTTTTGATTTACATCTTGGTTTGGTGTATGGAGGGGCTTGGTGGGTGGTGGAGGTGTATTTTTGGTTTGCATCATTTTTGGATTTTCTTGTAGCCAAAATATTTATTTAATTTTGTTCTACCTAGAAAATTAGAGGACTTTCTCCACCTGTGGTTTCTTGATGGTGAAGATTTCCCTGGGCGAGAAACATTTTTTCAATTTTTGAATTGCTAGAAATCTCTCTTGATGCCAAGAAAGCCCTTGATCTCTTTATTTGGTGGTTATATCCCAATACTACCTCAAATATGTTCTTATTTATGGAGGAGTGTGGGTAGAATTCCCGCTTTGGGTGGTATGTCACTGTTTCATTTGTCTTGACCCCTCCCTTGCTCCATATCTGAGGATTTTTTAGGTGAATTTCCTAGCGAGAAATATTTTTCATTTTTTGAATTGCTAGAAGTCTCTTTCAGGGTCAAAAGGGACCTTTTTATCTTTCTTTGGTGGATCTATCCCAATACTACCTCAAACTATGCTTCTTTATGGAGGGGTGTGGGGAGACCTCTCGCCCTAGGTGGGACATCATCATTTTATTTTTCCTAACCCCTCCCTTGCTCTAGTTTTGAGGATTTTTGGGTGGATTTCTTGGGAAGATCATGGGATATTCTTTGTGTTTCTTTTGGCTTGATCACACTTTAGACAGATTTATCCTGAGTTAGCCCCAATTCTAAGTGTGATATGTTTCCTAGGTGGCAAACTATGGTTTTAAATTTAAATTTTGGACAAAAATCTCTATATTAGCCATTCTACAGAGACTCCCTTGATTTCAAATTTTCTTTTTGTTGGGTGTGGTATTTCCTTTTTTAGGTGAAAATCCCTTTTCAAATTTTCTTTGGTCCTCTTTGTAGATGGTCCTATAGAGATTGTCTCCTTGCTTTAGCTATTCTTTATTTATCTCCTAGAGATAGTCTCCTTTGCTATGTATTTTTATAAAAGGTTAAGGTATTCTTTCAAAACCCCTTTTATCAATAAAAAAAAATTCTCTTGGATACTGAAGTATGAGTAGGATCAAATAATCCGAAGGTGGAAATGGATCTCTTAGAGGAAAACTCTTAGGATTAAATATGTTTTCCTTTGCTATCAAATTTTTGTCTATTTGACCCTATTGAGTTTGTTGTTCATTTGTGTATTTTCCTATCCTTAGTTTATTGGTTTGTCTCTTTGCTAGATATTGGTGAATCTATTTTATTTAAATTGAGTCAATTTTTAGGTTTTTTTTTATTTTGTTCTCTTTGTAAATGGTTTGGGGCACCTTTCAAAATCCTTTCTACTTAATAAAAAATCAATTTATAATGGTGGCTATTAAATAAATAATTCTATAAAACCATATAGAGTTTGGTGGTAGCTTTGATACCATTGTTGGCTTTTTAAAGCCTTTACTACCACAAAATATCATAGGTTATATAACACAAGTCCTAAGTATAAAACAACCACAATAATAAAGGTCAAGATAATAATATGAGCTGATTAATATGTATGTCAAGCCTTATAATAAATCAAATAATGAGAAGCATTTAGAAATGTCAAACTATTTACTTCTTCATCGTTAATTTGCTCACACCATTTGGGGTTATTTTTAAAAAAATATGAAATTATATTGGGTAGCTCCATCACCATTGAAAGAGTTGATAAAATTATGGATAAATTATTTCAAAGATAAAGCATTATGTATTCTTTGGAGGATTGGCCCTACCATTATTTATTGGAATTTATGGCTTGAAAGAAATAATAGAATTTTAAAAAATAAATATCAAAATCATGCCCAAGTTTAGAACTATATTAGTGTCTATCTTGTAGAATATCTACAAATATGGTACTCATCACAAGAAATCTTAATTGTAGAAAAAGAGTTGCTAATAACTTGGCTACAGGATTTGAACATACATGGAAGAATCATATGCAACAAGATAATTACAATAAAGGATCTGCTTTGATCTATGGTAAAATGGATTTGTCTAGAAATTGTGTTTATCAAAATCAATTTTGATGGTGCTTCTAAAGGAAATCTAGGAAAAGTTGGTGGAGGTGGTGTTTTTAGAAATAGTGAAGGTAAAATTCTCCTCACTTATTCAAAATAATATGGAACTTCAGCTAACAACTATGAAGAGGCTATGGCACTTCTTACAGGGATTAAAATTATAGTATAAAAATATGAAAATATATTTCAATTGAGGACTCACAAATTATTATCAATGTTATTAATAAAAGTGGATATAGAGATCGAATAAAAAATAATATTATTGGTGATGTTCATCATCTATTACTAGAGACAATCTCCTGGTAATGTGAGCATATTTACAAAGAAGGAAATTGAGTAGCAGATAAATTAATGAATTATGGTGTTAATATTCATCTTGGTGAAATTCAATTTTTATAAGGCAACTGGCCAAGTTAGTTTTATGTCTTGATAAAAATTATGTCAAGGAGTTTATTGTTGAAACATAACACTTTGAGGAAGTTGAAGAATATATTTAAGAGAATAAGGAAATAAAAAAAATATGATAAAAATTTATGCTACAACAAATGTAATATTTTGGTATTTTGATGGGAGTGGCCCCCAATAGAATCCACATATAACCTATCAAAAAATATAAAAAATAAAATAGCATTAATCTATAGCCTGAATTGTTCATGTACTATGCATGAAGAACAACTTACAATATTAATTGCTCAAAATGTATACAAGCTTTATTACTCCTGTTGCAACTTGATTATCTTATTCTATTCTATTATCTGTTTCATCCTTCAATTCTTTGATATATGATATGGATCATTATCTCAATAATATATCCATAGTAATGTGACTCTTCACATACTTGACTATTGCTCTCCATATGCTAAATTTCATGACTCTATAATATTTGCACACATCTACATGACTCTTGGACTCATACATGCACTCCTAGTCTAGGACACATGCACACATCTTTACATTACATATTTGCTCTCTTACATACAAAACACTTGTACACATTCTCTCAACCTACACTTGCACTCTAAATTCACGATACTTGTGCATTTCCTGCACATTACATTTGTACATGACACTTGTGCATTTCCTGCACATTCATACTTCCATAAAAGGGGAAATATAATTCACACTCTAAACTATTGAATCAACCCTAATATGATATTTAAAAATGCACCATGAAGATACCAAGGGGGTAGATTAGCATGTACCAAATAATGTAATATTATCCAAGATTATTTTGTACCAAAAAAATAATGGAGAATAAGCATTTTCCCACAAAATTTACATAGATAAATATTCTAGCAATTATCTTCTTCATGCCCAATTCTATTGCAATGTTTACACTTCAACTAATTACAATATCCCATCTTTATTCTATGCTTCCATAATAATGCTTTATGATCATCTGTATTCATAAAAAAAAATGCAACCACCGATGCAATATTAAAGTCATTCTTCCTTTATTTTCTTTATAAATAAGTCACATATTTTCTAATGATGTGTTGTTTTCTTCTTGAATATTTATTATATCCATAGAAAGCCTTATTACTCCAAAGTTTTTTTTTTCAATTTCAAATAACCTAAATAAATTTACAAAATTAAACTTTCCAAATCCTTTGAAGTAGAAAATATTTTATATCTGTACTAAATTTTCAAATCCAAAAATCTTCAAATTTCAAAACTTCTCTAAATTTCAAATCATCAAAAAATTTTAAAACTTTAAATATTCTAAAACTCAAATTTCAAATTTTCTTCAAATTTCAAATCTTCTAAATCTAAATCTACTAACTCTTCAAATTTCAAAAACCAAATTTCAAATTCAAAATTTTCTAAATCCTATTTGAAGTAGAAAACCTTATCACTCCAAAATTTAATAAAAATAAAAAATATCAAAAATTAAAAATTAAAATATTAATTTCAATATTTAGTAGAAGTCCTTATAACTCCCACCTAAGTTTTTGCTAAAAAGTTGTATTCCTTTTATTCCCCACTTATTAAAGTACCTAAGATTTAAAAATTCTAAATACTCTCTCACTAAGGAATTTAATTAATAAATCAATAAAGGTAATGTTACTTACCTTAATATCCACCTAGAATACTTTCAATGCATAAATAATGCTTTCAAGATGAAAAATATTGCTGGAAATGGACATTGACTAAAGTGTAACATTTTGAATATGTTACCACAATGGAAGATGTGTACAAATTATTCTTCTCTTTGCTCTAAAATATTTTCCATGCTCATTCAAATTATATTGATTCTCATAAGGCATTGCTTTATCTTTTGAAAAATGCACTATCGAACCATTTGTATTTGTCTTCTTTTAGATCAAATTGATCTTTGTTGGTTGCAATGAATGCTTAGGTGTGATTATGGCTCTATTGGATCCTATAGTCAGAAATTGGCTTTTTTTGGTTTAATACTAGCTACATTGACTCCTCTAGAATATGTTGGCTACTTTGGCTCCTCTAGAATACGTTGATTACTTTGGTTCCTCTAGTAAATGTTGGCTTCATTTGCTATCCTAATTTATTTGGTAGATATTGGCTTTGATGACTATGCTAGCTCCTCTAGTAGATGTTGGCTTCATTGGCTACGTTGGCTTCTCTGATTAAACATTGGCTCTCTGGTTAGTGTTTGGTTACATTTATTAGACATTGCATTTTCTTTTTAGCCACTAACTACATTGGCTTTGGTTGTTAGACATTGTTCTCCTTAGTCATTGTCTTATTAGATATACTTGGTTGATATCTCCTTTAGATGTACTTAGATGTTGTCCTATTTATAGCCATTGTCTCTTTATGGATATCTTCAATCTTACCTTTAATATTTTGGTAGACTTCATACTCTCATGGAATGTGACCTTTTTTCTCTACTTTAGGTAGACTATGATGCTCTGGCTTAGCCTTCTTGGATTTAATGCCTTAGACAACTCTCATTCATAAGAAATGTATTATTATTTCTTATTTGATCTAGGTAGATATGGCTAGAGTTCTTTGAAATTGGATGAACCCTTTCTAGACATCTCTCAACTCAAGCAACTTAGACTACTTTTTTGTATCATATGTAGATCATTGTTGGACATTTCCTTGCCTCAGGTGGCTTAGGCAGCTCCTTTCTACTATACTCTATATTTTATCAGATTTCTTCTATACTCCCTCTTTCTTAGATTCTAATCTAAGTGCATTCAATATTATTTCTTCTCTTTTATATTTATTCTCTTTCTCTTAGGTTCTAGCCTAAGTGCATTTAATATTCTTATGTGGTTCTCCTATTTTTTAGAGTATCCAAATCAATATCAAGATGAATTTGAATGTCCCCTCATGTCCAACTTTTTTTTGGTTTGGATATTAATCTATTTTGGCTAAGTCCTTGTCTTCATTGGTTTTTCTTGAACCAAGTGGATAGACCCTAACATCCAAATTAAGGTGACTTTTTTTTTTCCCCTCAATACCTACTCCTTTAGACCTTTAACATAGAGTCCAAGTCTTCACTACTTTTAAAGTGGATAGACTTCAAATATCATGGTGGTTCTAAATATGACTTTATAAAAAAATTATATAGTTTAGCAATAACTCATTAAAGTCCCAATATAATCAATCTAGAATATCTCAGGTCTAAATATAATTAATCAAGAGTAGAATTAAATATAAGAGCAATAAAAATATATTGGCCAATATAAATTATAATAACATTCAAAATAACATCAAATATGAATGTAAATGGCCAAAATTATTCATGTAATAACATGAAAAATACTTACAATAAAATTACTCAAAATCTTTATACAAGCTTCAATATAAATGATTGTTATGGTGATTCTTTATATACCTTTTTCCTGATACATTGTATAGAGATTTGTCTCCAAAATATAGACATTACAAAGATGACTCTTCAATACTTGACTATTGCACTCCTCACATATATTAGAGTGAAATCATAGAAAAACACACCATAATATAAAGCAAATAATGACTAATATGTTTATTGCATAATAAAAAAGAGTTCTTTGGTTACAAAAAAATCCTCTTTCAGGGTATTCATGCAATGATATATTTTGTATCAATAGAGATATATCCTTTTACAAAAAATCCTTGGCGTAATATCTATTTTCCTTTCTAGCACACTATTTCGTGGGTAGGTTTTCTTGTGACCACCATGTTGGATAATATCTTGAAGCTTGTGATCTCTTTGGTTCTTGTCACCTACACACATAGGAAAAAAGTAGTGAATTAATAGCATATGAAGGGTCCAACAAAGTGGGATCCGTATCAAATCAAGTTATGCAAAAGTAAAAAAAAAAATATGATGCATGAAATGTAAAGAATTAATCTAGATTACAAAAAACATGAAATATCTAGGCTAAGAATGTAGTTAAAAATTAGAAATTGGTCACCTAAATTTGACCATTTAGATGAGATAGTTTTTTCTGCATACCATATTGATATGGGATAGTTGTTGTCACAGGTAGTCTTTTCAGTGTGTGTTATCCTAAAACCTTATAGTTCAAAGAAATGGGGTTTTTAATGGTGGTTTATCATACTAAAAAATGTCAAGACATGCAGCAAGAATAGAAAAAAAAGTAATGTGAGATTAAACGAGGAAGGAAACATGATGTTGAATCCTTGGCAACAACCCGATAGCATTTTGTTTATAGTAAGATGGTCTAGTGGATTCTCAGTAACACTTAATTATAGAAGACTTGAATTTTATTTTAAATTAGGTTGGGTACTAATTTATAGGCCTTTTGATAGGAGGTAGGTGAAGGAATGGATGAGAGAAAAAGGTTGTAGATTTATTACCGGTAGGTTTTCTCTAGTTGGCAAGTTTGTTGACTACATGTGTTGATTGTAGGCAGGTGATTGATGGCCAATGTACAGGTAGGCATAGAGTTTTTGCCTGTGTGGCCACTGACAGGTAGTTTACCTACCTAGATTTTATTTTTATTTTTTTATTTTTGATTTTGTGAGACCGTATCAAGTCAACATGCCAAACATGATTTTTTTTGTAGAAGATAGCCTGCTATTAGATAAATTCAAGGATTTTACCCTAAAGTTGATAAAATGGATTAAGTGGGTTGGAAAGAAGGATTCTTGGTAGTATCCTAAATATAACACATTTTAGATGTCTATAAATACCCATTTTTGGAATGCTTTGTGCATAAGCACAATGTGAAGCAAAAATAGATGATCTAAAATGGTTGAATTGATGATGAATGATGTTGATTGATGAAAATGATCTTGAAGGGGAGTGGTGTAAGATTATCTCAAGTCATGATCAATGTAAGGTGCCCCAATTATGGAAGGGACGAGTATCCTTGAAAATTTACTTTTTATGGCTTTGCTAACCTTTTTAGATTTCATAATTTGACGAGCTAGATGTAGGATTCCTTGTGATTCTTCAATTAATTGTAAGTGGATGTGCTACCACCTCAATGAAGTTATTGTGTGAGTAACCTAGAAACATTGGCATCGAGTTTACCAAATTTTAATGGATTGAGTTTTGCTTTTTGTTTTCCCCAACAAGTGAGGGCTTGTGATAGTCTCTAGCAAAGGTTCTTGGATGAACACGATTCCAAAATTGAGTGTTTGAGTATTTGAATTGATTTGAGATAAAAAAATTCATAGGTATTGTCTACCCCCTCAAGCGATGAGTCGATGGAGGAGAGGTAAAATGATGATAGTGATGAAGCACTTGATAAAGGTGGAATGTCTAGAATGAAATGGTTTATGGTGAGAAAAATATGAATTTTGAGACCATATCAACTTGAGATGGTTCCTAAAAATGTATATTTTTATGATAGATAGACGTATTTGATTAGATATTCATGATATGTGAGATGATATGTGGATGTGATGGGTGATGATGGGGATGTGTATTATTGATGATGTTTATAATGGATGATCTTTGATTATATGTTCATGCTATATGACAAGATGGAGTGGAGTAGGTAGATGGGCCATGAATCATAGGTGCTTATTAAATCAAGCCATGAATCATAGGTAGTATAGGCACTTCCTTATATTAATTAGTTTAATTAATCAATGAAAAAATAGTGGTCACCATGACACAAAGAACAAATATGAGACATGATAATGATAATGGGAGTGAGACATAAGATATGGATAGTGACATATGACCTAGTAAATGATAGTGACTAATGTGTGATACACTATACAAATGGAGACATTAAGACACATGTGCAATGAATGATGTGGAACAAACATTCTATGTTTCCCTAGATACCTTAGGGTTTTCAAATATTAGAAGCATTTCAAGAAACTCAAACACTCTAGAAACATCAATCACAGGTTATCTACTAATCGATAAGGGACTCCAAGATAATAAGAACCAATCTAGTGAGTCAAGTCACTTAAGGATAAAAGTGTGTGCGTTGATGTTCATTTCTGATTTTAAGCAAGGTTGGATTTAACCATTTGTAACTCAAGCCATTATAAGCTAGCTCATCCATAAGCTAATATTGGTCTGTATAAAATAATGTTACTAATGTGACATACGTGTCATCATGCATAAGGATGCTCCACTACTAGTCATACATCTATAGCCCCAATGGAGATTACCCCATGGTTGTCAAAACTGAGAATTCCAGGGATTCAAGCTCTTTTTTTCAAGGATTTTTCTTTTTGGGATTTTTCTCGTTTTGTGGATGAGCAAGGGAATTTATTTTATTTTATTTTTGGGGGAGGGATTTTCTATTTTTGTGGAGGAGCAAGGGAATTTTTTTTGGGGGAGGATTTTCTCTTTTTGTAGAGGAGCAAGGAATTTTTTTTTATTTACTCTTTTTGTGGAGGAGCAAGAGAAAATCATGGAAAAACACACCATAACATAAAACAAATAATGATTGATATTTTTATTGAACAATAAATAAGAGCACTTCAGTTATAACAAAACCTTATTTTAGGATATTCATGTAATGATATTTTTCAGATCAAGGGAGATATATTCTTTTACAAAACATCCATGGCGTGATCTCTATTTTCATTGCTAGCACACTATTTGATGGGCAGGTTTTCCTATGATTGCTGCATCAGATAGAATATTGAAGTTTATAATCTCTTTGAGTCCTATCACCTACACAAAAGGAAAAAATAGTGAATCAATAGCATATGAAGGGTCCACCAAAGTGGGATCTATATCAAATCAAGTTATGCGAAAGCAAAACAAAAAAATATGATGGTTGAAATGTAAAAAAATAATCTAAAATCACCAACATGAAATATATAGGCTAAGAATGCAATAAAAATTTGGAAATTGGTCACATGTCTTAGGTCAAGATAATTTGTTTTGTGGACCATATTGAGATGAGATGATCATTATCATAGGTAGTCTTTTCAATGTGCACTGTATTGAAAGTGCATAGTTCAAAGCAAGAGGGGTTTTGGATGGTGATTTCTTATACTAGATGACATCGAGATGTGCACCAAGGATAGGTGAAATAGTGAGGTAAGATTAAATTAGGAGGGGAACCATGGTGTTGAATCCTTGGTGGCAATCCAACAATATTTTATTTACAACATAATGGTCTAGTGGATTATCGATAACACTTCATTGTAGAAGATTTGATTTTTTTTTTTTATTTGAAGGATTTTTCTCGTTTTATCGAGGAGCAAGGTAATTTGTTTTTTTGGGGGGGAATTACTCTTTTTGTGGAGGATCAAGGGAATTTTTTTTGGAGGGGAATCTTGTTATTTTTTCAATTCTTAGCATTTAGACCATGCACATGGTAAGATGAGCAGGGGAATATGTTTGCTTTATGGCAATTGTGACTCATGGGTTCATCTTTCCTAGACATAAAATTTGATTATTGTATGAAGTTTTTACATTTTCCAAGAAGAAACTCAAAACAACAAGAAAAGACCTTGTAGGCCCAAAAGACCACATAGAAAATTTTGTAAAAAATCCTAAAATTTTCTAACTCCAAAGAGGTGCTATGGATCGCGATAATGGCTCAGCACAACATGTCCTAGGCTACAATATAGGGTTATACATAAGGGGTTGGATTCAAAATATACTTGTAAAAAATAGCAAATCCTAGTTGAAATCAAGGTGAATCATGGCGAATCCTAAGAAAATAAAATAAATCATCTTCACACCAAAATGTGGGTAATTTGAAGCCCTAAAAAGTAAGTTCATATTTGAGATAATTTTTGACCTATTAAATCACATTATAACTTCATAAACATGCCACCATTACATTAGGCTCAAAACGAGCTTTCCAACGAGTATAAATATGCCTATGTTTGGATATATATTGTGGTGAATTGACCCTAAAAAAAAATTGGTCCCAAAATTTTTAGGTGAATGGGCCAACGTTGAGGGTCCTCATATTTGCCAATTTTCAATTTTGGAAATCCTAATATTCGCCCAATTTGTGAATATTCACCATTGTGCATAACGCTGCTACAATCAATATGGTAAAATAAGTCCTTCACACATTTAAAATTATGGCCCAAAGCAAAAGAGGAGATCCTAGCTCACGACAAAGGTTTTATACTGTGTGGCTCAACATATGGTTCTACATCATGGTCAATGTAGTCAAAGATGACATGGCAGTATTTCAAATCATGGTCCTGAACATGATTCCACACTATGCAACTCAACGTATGGATTTGTATTGCACACCTCAGCACTTGGTTCTAGGTTGTGGTCAAGTTTGGTCAAAGCACTTGGAGGACATCTTAAAAAGTGATCCAAAAAATGGTTCTATGCCACACAGTCTAGAGCAAGGTTTTAGTGATGCAATATTAGCTTAACACACCTTTGCTCCATGTTTCCATAAACACAATCAAAGTATCAAGTGGGATAATTTAAAAAGTAGCTCAAAACATGGTTCTCCATCGCATGAATCAGCACATGGTTCTACACTGTGCACTTTAGCATGTTATTCTACACTATGGTTAGCATAGTAAAAGTTGTTATTTTGACAATCTAAATCCCATATTAGAACAAGATTCCATGTTGTGTAGCCTAGAAATTTTTTTTATGAGCATATCCTTAGAATAGAACACCCTTGTTCTAGGCCACGATCAAAGCAGTCGAATGACTCAAGTTAGAGATTCAAGTGTTGGATTAGAGCATATTCTATGGTGTGAAGGATGAAGAGAGTTAAAAGCAAAGATGTCATAGGATGTGATAGGCTCTAGGCCATGAAGTGTTTTAGACCATGAACAACAAAATCATACCAATTTTTAAAAGCTATAATCTTAGTTGTCCAACAAAATATCAATTATCTACATAAAATTTGGCTTGAATCATGTATAAATGCAAGATAAAATGCAAAATAAGGTTGCATTTTTGTATTTGAGTTATTTCTAAGCTAAATTCAAAGAGAAAAAATATGAAGCGATGAAAAATCAAGATCCATGAGCTGATTTAGTTTGATATATATGATAGGGTAGCCACAACAAGAACAAGAAACATTCTTGATTTCTTCTTGACCAGATCTACAGCTAGAAGCTATGAGAGTCAAAAAACTTGTAGAATCCAAGTTATAGAAGATTGATGGAGCACATAGTTTCCTTCTTTCTTGAAACAAATAGGAGGTTTCCACCCCAATATCTTGTTGATCTGGCACTTCAACTTCCTTGTAATGTTCCTAATTCTTTCAAATCTTTCAAATTTACTGCAAAACTATAAATAGATATCAAACCCTCACTTTAAAGGGTCAAATCTAAAGTTTTTTCTTGCCCTACTATCGTACACTTTCTACAAATTAATAGGAACATTACTTCGATGTTTTCATTAGACTTGTATCTTTCTTTCTTGTGGATTATCAACCTTGAAGTTATTTTTTCTACTGCTACTATGGCTAGTTTATTCTACTAATTTGGATTGCTAGTTTAGAGAAAATTGAAATGCTTCATTTCTAAATGTATGCTTGAAAATAATTATATTTCTATTAGTTAGAGTATCAATCTAATTTTTCTAATTTGGATTATTTATACCCTATATGTTTGGAATAATCTTTGAAGTATGCATATGTGCTTAAATGTTGAAGATCATTGAGTTTTGTATGTTGTTAATCACAAGTGTTGTTTATTGGAAATTGATTTGTCAAAATTTTCCTATAGATGCCTATGTTTTTAGCTTTATCTATCCACTATTGATTTATTAATTTCCTTAATCCTTTCCCCTTTCTATCCCTATCTTAATACTTTTAACTGAGTTTAAATGAGTCAACATTCAATAAGTTGACAAGGTATACTAGCCTACTCTAGAGGTTGGGTTAAAAGTAATTTTGACCCATCAAATGTTGAGGTCAGGTTTATGATTAGTGGGTGTTCACATTCCAAAAAACCATTGCATATGATAGTCATAATTTGATTTCACCTTGATGTCAATTCAGACCCCAATAGTTTTTGGCATGCTTGATGGGACACTATTTATAGAACATTCATTTACCCACTAGATACTATTTTTCATTTTTCTAGAGGAATCAAGATTTAGTGAGTTGTCTTGACCTCACCAAGAAGTGAAATTAAATTCACTTGGTGACTCCCTAGAATCAAGAACCTAGAAAGCCCTTTTTAGTAGCTCATTTTTCATGTTTATCAGATCATCTTCTAGAAATAGTCAAGAGCCTATTCCATTCTTTGAGTTACCATCTAGAATATCATGAAATATAAGAATCTTATATTTAGATTCACCTTTTGAAGAATTTCTAATAAATTTTTATCGTTGGATTCCTCAAAGACAAACCCCACCAAAAACCCCAGTAACAATGGCTCAACGTAAAAACAAACATTTGATGCAAAGTTATCCTAATTGGTAAACCTCTGGTCCTTTAAGACTCCCTCAGATGCATGATATCCCTCAGGCTACATCCAAAGCCATACCCACTTATTATGGTTTTGGAAAAACTACTTATGAGAACTATCAAGATATATTAAACCTAGCAACCATTCACAATATTAGGAATAACTATGTTATTGTCAGGCTTCTAGCCCTATCCTTTAGAGGTAAAACCATTCATTGGTTTAGAAACTTGAGTGATAACAATATTCATTCATGGGTAGAATTAGCTGGTCCTTTTTTGGAAGAGTTTTGATCCTTTATCCCTACTAAACCAATTCGCAGTTATGCAAAAACATCAGCAAGATTTTGTCTCTAATTTTAATTTGAGGTTTAGAAGGGCATGGAAAAGTATTCCTACTGAAGCTAGACCAACTTCTCCCCTATATTTTATGTATTATATTAGAGCTCTTTTGTCAAACCTAGGACTACAAACTCAGTATTCAGGGATAAATACCTTCCCATAAGTGTACCATGTAGTTATACAAGAAAATAATTTTCTATTGCTATAGGAAGGCTTCCCCCAAAGATGATCATGCCTTATTATTTTGAGATCTCTTAGTTTATACCCCAAGTTAGAAAATAAACATCCTCATTTATGGATCCTCCACTCCCATCTTCATTACTACCTCAAATGGCTCCAATACCTCCTTTTAATTCAACACTTGCCTCAATTCCTTTTCCTCCGCTCCCATCTCATAATTCCCAATATTCAACTTTATTGTTAGATATCCCAAATACTTTGAAGATAATCAATAAAAAAGTGAATACAATAGAAAAAATATAAATGGAAAGGTCTTAGCAGAGAAGATTCCCATATGTTAATAGGGATTAGAAGCCTAGTACTAGTAGTAATACAGGATCCAGGGTTAAAAGAAGATCAAGAATTAGCTCTTAATATTAGTTTGGTAAATGTGTGGTGTCTAGTATGTAATGATCCTCATGATTCTGACACTTGTGTAATATACCAATACCATGTACAACAAGCCATAGAGAAATATAAGAAAAATAAACAAGGGAGAATCAATATGTTATGGCATCCAAAACAAGTTATGGCTAATCAAGACCCCTTTCAAGAAGATTTAGTTTCTATCATGACCAGGTTGAGAAAAAAAATATTATAGGTAGATCCACAAAAAATGGTTCAACTCTAGGTCCCTTCTCAGAAGAAAAAGGAACCACCCCTACAAAATAATGATAAGTTATTGGTTCCACAAAACAACTTAGAAGAGGGATACAATTTCTAAGAGCCATGGAAAAGAAATAAGCACCCCAAGGTAGTATGAGAAGGAAAATAATAAAGAACAAGTAGGTTATAAAGATGAAGCACAAGAAAAGCTGAAATTTCCTTCCATAACCAAGAGACAAAGAATAGATTATACTCAACAATACAAAAGAAAGTATGGTGAACCAAAGAGGAAGTATGAAAAAGATCCTATAGACAATTTAGAGTTTAACATTATTGAAGAACTAAAGAGGACTCCTTTATGACACTCACTTCATCCCTAGCTAGATTGATCTACTCAAGGATTCTTTAAACAAGAATTCGTAGGAAAAATAGACTACCATAATTTTTAGTATTCCTCATAGCAAAGAAATGATGAATTCTATAGCCTTGAAAAACAAACTCCCTCCATTTTATATTTCTTTGAGAATGGAAGGGTGGATTGGTCACAACTGTATGATATATTTAGGGGCCTCAACTTCAGTCATGCCTAAATTAGTATGTGATGAAATAGGAATGTAGTAAACTCGTTCTTGTCTAGGAGAGTTGCAGTTATATGGTACACTAGCTAAGACCATTAGAGTTGTAAAATATGTGCTAATGAAATTACACAGGGCTCCATAGGTTACTATTGTGCAATAAATTGTAGTAGTAGGCTTAGAACCTTACTTTGGTTTATGTCTTTCCAGGAATTCATTGCCAAGCTAGGAGGTTACATGTATTTGGATTACTTTGGCATGATGATTCCATACAAAGCTAATAGAATAAGAATAACCCCTAAAAAACCTATGGCTTATCATATTTAAAATAGAGGAACACATGTGTAACCTATTAGTGTTGGAAGAACTTAAACTGGTAGAGAATATTGAAGATTTGGAAGTGGAAGATGAGTTGCCATTTAGAGAAGATTACAGTCTATTTGGGATAAAAATGGGCACTTATAACATTTCTTCTAAAGCTAAGAAAAATATCCTTGCCATATATAATCAATCACTAAGAGGGTCAAAAATTTAGAAAATGCATTTTGATGGGGCAAGATGTAAAAATGGGATTGATGCTAGCATAGTTTTGAAATCCCTTTAGAAGGTATAAATTTTTTTGCTTATAGATTGACTTGGTCTTGTACCAATAATGTTGCAAAATATGAGGCTTTATGCTTAGGATTAATACAAGCAAAGAATATGGAAATCAAAATTTTAGATATATATGGTTTTTTAGAGCTAGTAGTTAATAAATTTATAAAGAAATGCAACAACAAGCACCATTAGTTGAAATCATACAGGAATAGAGTATGGGATTTGATGGAATTTTTTGATGCTTTAAACATCCACTCTATTCCTAGAAAATAGAATATTTTGGTTGATGCTTTAGCCATGAAATATTTTAATTTCAGTCCTTCTTCAGATCTTGGATCAACAAGTGATAAAATAATCAAATTAGTCTTTAGACCTGTAGTACCAGATAGATAGATTTTTTAGCAGGTTTTTGAGAACAATAATCAGATCATTGACTTTCTAGTTAGAAATGCTTGCTTATCTAATTTTAAATAAAATTTCCCTCAAGATATGGATCAACAAGACATCATACAATTAAAAATAATCATATCCCTAAGGGTTTGATCATACTAGAAATATTTTTTGATAATGAAGATGGAAAGAAATCAAGAGCCACAAAAATTGACGATGAAATCTATAAATAGATTGAAATAGAAAAGATAAAATATTTAATATTGGCATTTAATGTTATACAAAATAAGTGGAGGAACTTAAGGCCATATGCTTTAAATACCAAGATATTATAGCCTAGTTATATGAAGATCTTAAGGTATATGATAAAAATATTATTAAACACACTTTTGAGATAGAATTTGATGCAAAAACTTTCAGGAAAAAGTAGAGTCCTATGAATCCCAAGATTGAATCCATAATGAGATAGGACTCACTCAAACCGCTTAAGGCAAATATTATCTACCCTATCAAACATTTTACATGGGTTGCTAAATTGGTACCCATCAAGAAAAATAATGGAGACATCTATCTATGTGTTAATTTTAGAAACTTAAATAAAGCATCACTAAAAGATCACTATCCTCTTCCTTAGATTGATCATATTTTGTAGATTGTTGTAGGGGCTAAGAATTTTTCTCTATTAGATGGATTCTCAAGGTATAACTAGATTTTGGTGAAGGATGAATATCATTTAAAAATATCCTCTATTTCTAAGTGGGGTACCTTTTCTTATTGGAGAATACCTTTTGGTTTATCTAATGCAGGGGCCATATTTCAAAGAGCCATGGACTATGCTTTTGGGGACTTGATAAATAAATTCATTCTCATCTATAATGATGATATAATTATATTTTTCCATAAATAACAAGCTCACCTAAAACACTTAGAAAAATATTTTTAGAAATGCAAAGAATTTGGCATCTCCCTAAATCCAAAGAAATCTATTTTTGTAGTCCATGAGGGAAAATTATTGGGGCGTGTAGTCTCTAAATAGGGAATATCAATTGATCTTGCCATAGTAAAATCAATATTGGCTCTTCCTTTATCCATGAATAAGAAATCCTTGCAATCCTTCTTTGGATAGATCAATTTTGTAATTTCATTTTAGACTTTGCTCAAGTTGTTAAACCCATTTTAAAGTTTCTTAGAAAGAATATGGAGTTTAAATGGACTGAGACAAGGAAAAAATCTTTCAAGGCAATCAAGCAAGCCATTGCTACTGCCCTAGTACTGGTAAATCCTTATTTTAGCAAATATTTCATCTTATATGCCTATGGAGTTGAGGAGATTTATGTGGTATATGCTAGAGAAGAACATCCTATATTTTTTTGAGTCAAACTCTTCATGAGCACTAGACTAAGTATAATTTTATTGAGAGACAAGTATTTGTAGTCATGAAATCATTGAAGAAATTTAGACTATAATTGGATTAAAGTAAGACTTTTATTCATGTGGTACATATAGATATTAGGAGTTTCATATTACAAGGAGATCTAGGCAACAAAAGAGCTGGTTGGATTACCCAAATTCAAGATTATGATGCAAAAATCATCCTACAAAGCTATTCAGAGGTAGAGTATTATGTCAGGAAATGGTGGAAAAATTAGACTCAGGTCAGATATCAACTTGTTAGCCATCGGGATATGAATAGAGGGAAGATAATTATTTAGAAGGATTAGATTGGGTTGATCAGTTGATAAGTTATTTCCAAACAAAAGTATACCCTCAAGATATTAATGCTTTATAAAGAAGAAGGTATAGAATTCAAGCTTTGAAATATGTCCTTTTACCTAAGGGAATATATAAAAATAACCTTGATGGAGTTCTAAAATATTTAAAAGACATTCAAAAACATAAAGTCATTAAAGAGTTTCATGAAGACTATCAGGAGGACATTTTTTAAGAAGAGTCACTGCTATAAAAATAATAGGAGTAGGCTACTACTGGCCAACTATCTTTACTAACACTTTTGAAGTAACAATAACATGAGGTAAGTGCCAGAGATATGTAGGAAGGAGTAGGAATGCTTCATTCCCCCTTAATCCTATCTAAGTAGAAGAACCATTCCAACAATGGGGGCTAGATTTTATTAGAGTAATAAATCCTAACTCTTAAGTAGGGCACAAATAAATTATGACTGCCACAAACTATTTTACTAGATGGTTTGAAGCAATTCCAAATCAAAGATTAAATCAAGATGTAGTGATTAAATTTATTGAAAGCCTGATCACAAGTTTTGGTCTCCCTAAAGCTCTAGTAAGTGATAATGGTCCATATTTCATAGATGCAAAATACATTAAATTTTCAAGTCAATATGGAATATTCTTAAAGAATTCTTCTAACTATTACCCACAAGGGAATGGATTAGCAGAGTCCACTAACAAAAATCTACTTAGAATTTTGAAAAGAGCACTAAAGGATAAAAAAATATTCTAGTATCTTCTCCTAGAACAAGCCTTATGGGTAGATATGATTACTATCAAAAATCTAAAAAAACATACCCTTATGCATTACTGTATGGAAAGGAAGCTATTATGCACACCCATCTTGAGATACAAGCTCTAAGATTGGCCAACCAATATTATGAATCAAACCAGAATCTAGTAGAGGTCAGATTGATGCATATTTTACAATTGGGGTAATAGAAGTCAAGATTCAAAAAATTCAAGCTTGGTGACTCAGTCCTAAGATGGAATGAATAAAAATCCAAACGAGGCAACCACCAAAAATTTCACTTCTTTTGGGATGGCCATTCAAGGTGTTTGAATTCAATAAGAACAATGCTTTCCAACTCCAAGACTAGAATGATAATTTACAACCAATCCCAATTAATGGATATCATCTTAAGTTGTACTTTGAGTAAGAAATCCTTTCCTATCTAATATATATACATATTTGTATTATATTGTCTTTTCTTGTAGATTTTTAGCAAAAAGAAAAAAAGAAAAAATAGAGGTCATGATCCACAACATGTTCCCAACAAAAATTCAAAAGAGTAAAAATCTAATAAAAGTGTGCTATTTCACTACGTGTTTTGTGTCACACCCAAAAAAAGAATGAAAAATTGTTTGTGAGCCGTGACAGGTTCTAGGCCATGACCAATCAACAAACGAGATGTCACTTACAAGCCACACCATTTTTCTACCAATTTAAAATTTTGAAGCATGCATCTAAGTGGTATCTCATCTACAACATTAATAGTGGAGGACATGCATGCATGTTATTTAAAGCTAAAATTTAACTAAATATCATTTTTTAAACATTTCTAATCCTTCAAGAGTGGTGATAGTTAGATTAAACAAATTGGTAGAGCATCTAAAGAGCAATTTTAGAGTTTTTTTAGAAATAACATCAAAAGTTGCGAAAAAATCTACTCAGTTAGAAAGCAATGAGGTTATACACTACATTGACAAAGCACTAGCAGTAGTTGATAGGAAACTGATATGGAAAACAAGAGATAGTCTTAGGCAATATATTGACCACATATTATTACAAGGACTACCAATTTCAGTATAAGATACTTGCACAACCCTCTCTCTTTTATCTTTCTGTATCTATGATTCTGTTCATCCCTATCTAGAGTTAATTTTTGCCATAGTGAAATTCTATGATCCTAAGGCTAAATAAGTAAAAATAGCTCAAGGTAAAATCCTTTTCAATATAACAGTGCAAGCTTGTTGTGACATTTTTGCCATAAGTAAAGTGTCACTTGTAAGTCCTAAGTATTTCGACCCACAAGAGAAATCTAGGTATGAAGGGAAATCCATAGAATGGTGACCATTTTAGGAGATGGGTGTATAGTCAGTTCAAAACCATAAGGACTACATACAATTTTCCCAGTACTCTGATTTCCACCAAACACTTCATCTACCTAGAGCTCTTTTCTATGCTAGCAGCCTTGGTCGAGTTGGATTCTAACCAATAAGTGAGATATTGGTAGATAGCTATATTTTATTGCATTTACAATGAAAAGATGTATAAAATACCTATGGGAGATGGTAATAACAAAAATATTTACTTCGATTGGCCTACCTTTCTTACTAAGAGAATGCATGAGAAATTGGTTGCAATGAGGAAATATTTTGAAGCTCCCTCTTTCAGGCACTATTCTAATTTGGCTTGGATGTTTCTCAGTGCTACAAGGAAAGATATGCCTTGGATACTAGTAATAGATAACGATAATAATGGAAATCCTATACCAGTATATACATGGACTAGGGTTCTAAGAAAGAATGAATCCTATTATAACTTCAATAGAGAACTTTTGGGGCCTACTCCAAAAACTATGTATGGACAATATCATAGAATTCCTTCTCTAGCTAAAGAACTATTGCAAACAAAGAAATTTGAGGAAGAAGACTGGTATATTTTGATCGAGGGTATAGTCATTATACTTTATGGCTTCATTGGAAAACCATTCTTGCTTCCACACTTTATCACTAGCAAAAATGTTGGTATTGGAACATTGCAAACAAGTTGACTACATTAATATCATATTTGGTACTGGAATAAAGAGAAAAGAGATGATGCTTTACCATCATAATATGGAAGATATTATAGTAACAAGGAAGGGCCAGTATAAGCATATTAATAAAAACTTGGAGAAACTAGGTCTTAGTTATATTTCATAGATATGGAGGTATGACCCAACTAATATATTTTTGGAGAAGCTAATTACTCTCAATGGCAACAAGGCTCCCAATTTTGAAAGGAATTTGAGGTCACAAATTGAAAAGTATAGAAATAATAGGGAGAGATATTTGTTAGAAATGGAATGTCAGAAATATGGAACCACTTCCCCCTTTGAGAGACGTTTATGAGCAATTGATTGAGTATGATCTTGAAATTAAGAAAACCCACCAGTTGAAGGAAGCCAAAATCTAAGAGATTCAAGAAAAATTTGGTTGGGATGAGGGCAAGATTTTGGAATGGTGGAAAATGAGAGTAAAGACAAACACTATAATGATATTCACACAATGACACTGAGAGGGGGGGGTGAATTAGTGTAGCTATTAAAATTCAAATCTATAGTATTTAAAACTGAAGCAAAGAGAACTTGAAAACCAGAAAAGCAAATTGAACAAGAGAGCACACCACAACACACAATATAACGAGGTTCACCAATTTTGCTACTCCTCAAAAATGACTGCTTGGACTCCAATCCAAATCTAGTCTTTGCAAAATACCAATTTTACAAACACTTTACCAACATCTACTGGAAGGAGCACCAACCCCTTAATTTTTTGCTGCAACAGATAGGAGCACCAACCCCTAGTACCAAGCACCAACTTGGACTACAATTCTGAGCAATTATTATGACATAAAAAATGTCTTCATTGTTTACATGACCTTGACTGGTCTGCAATTAAACAAACTCTGCACACTCTCATGGCTCTGCTTATTTCTCTCTTGGCCCTCTTCTAACCCTCTTTTCACAATAATCTCACTCTAACAACAGCAACCTAATTCTCTGCACGACTGTCATTTTATAACCCCTTTTCCTCATCGAGACTCCTCATCTTCTATCACTTTTCTAATCCTGCATGCAGTCGAATGACATTCTCTAACTGTTCGAATTCTTTTCTCTTCTCCATAAGCGGTTTTTCGAATTATTTTTTTTCTTCTCCATAAGCGGTTGTTCGAATTCTTTTCTCTTCTCCATAAGCGGTTGTTCGAATCCTGTAAATACGACTGTTCGAGTGCTTTTACGATCCTGCATATTCGGCTGTTCGAATTCTACAAATACGACTGTTCAAATTTTGCAAATACGACTGTTCGAATACATTTTTGATTCTCCATATGTGGCTGTTCGAATGCTTTTCCAATCATGCATATACAGCTGTTCCAATGCATTTCCAACACCTGTCACTATGTAACTACAGATCTGACTCCAGTTAATTCTTACATAACTGGCTGCATGATTTTACTTTATGCTTTTTTGACACCTGTCACCGTGCATGCTCCTTCGGATTTTACCCGCCAAACTATTACATGTCACGAAATCATGACATTTCTGCCCATTTGACTTTTTTTAGACTGTTGACCGCGAAAACCTGACCTATCGTGATATCGTGATATTTTCTGCCTCCTCGACCTTATCTTGGCATGCACTCGCGAAAACAGAACATGTCAAAATCATGACACATTTGCTGCCTCCAGCTCTCTTCTGTCTCCTACTCACGAAAACAAGACATGTCACGAAATCGTGACACATTCACAGCCTCTTGCTCTTTTCTGCTTCTTGCCCACACATTCACTATCCTTCACTTGCACCCACAAAAATGGAACATGTCACGAAATCATGACACTTTTTGCTGCCATACACTTTTCTCTGCAAGCCTCAGTGAAATTGAAACATGTCACGAAATCGCGACGCTTTTTGCTATCGTACACTTTTCTTCGCAAGCTTCAGCGAAATCGAAACATGTCACAAAATCGTGACACTTTTTGCTACCGTACACTTTTCTCCGCAAGCTTCAGCGAAATCGGAACATGTCGCGAAATCGCGATGCTTTTTGCTACCGTACACTTTTCTCCGCAAGCTTCAGCGAAATCGAAACATGTCGCAAAATCGTGACGCTTTTCTGCCTTAGCACTGTTCTTTGCTATTCGCCCACGAAAATGCAACATGTCACAAAATCGTGACATCTTTCGCATCCGTACATTTCTTGCTTCATGCACTAGCGAAATCAAGACATGTAGCGAAATCGCTACAACTTTGTTGCCTTGCATTTTGACATGCAGCAAAATCACTACACCTTCTTGACTTAGCATTTTGACTTGTAGCGAAATTGCTACACCTTCTTGACTTAGCGCTTTTTCTTTGCTTCTGCCAGCAAAACTCCGACATGTAGCGAAATCGCTACACTTTTTCGCCTTATTGCTTCCACTCCGATCCTGTCGTGAAATCGCGACACTTTTCATTGCCTACGCCTTTACTCGAAACATGTCGCGAAATCGTGACAGTTTCTCCATATTTTTATCTCTCCTCCGATATGTCGTGAAATCGTGACACTTTTGGCTATGCCTTCTCTCTCCTCCTTTTTGTCACGAAATCGTGACATTTTTGGCTACGCTTTCTCTCTCCTCATTTTTGTCGCGAAATCGTGACATTTTCAGCTATGCTTTCTCTCTCCTCCTTTTTGTCATGAAATCGTGACATTTTTGGCTACGCTTTCTCTCTCCTCATTTTTGTCGCGATATCGCGACAGAAAACCTGTCGCGATATCGTGACAGTTTTCTTACTTGTCTTTTTCTACAAATTTTTGAATCTAGGTCACTTCTGTTTTCCTGGAAATTCACTGTACTTGATCTGACTGACTTCTGAATTCTTGTCCATTGCTTCAACTGCATCAATTTCTGTCTGTGTTGACAACAATGACAATACTTTTGCTGCACCTTGCTCAACAATCTCCCCCTTTGGAATTGTTCACTTCTGTTTTCTTGGAAATTCACTGTACTTGATCTGACTGACTTCTGAATTCTTGTCCATTGCTTCAACTGCATCAATTTCTGTCTGTGTTGACAACAATGACAATTCTTTTGCTGCACCTTGCTCAACAATCTCCCCCTTTAGAATTGTTGGCAACACTTATGCACTCTCCTGTAATTCTTCTCCCCCTTTGACAATAATACCAAAGGGCTGCTGCAGACTCCCCCTGAGTCTATGCACACCACTCTCAGACAAATGTTGTTATAGTTAGCAAAAATCATAAATATAAGCAAAACTATAAGTATAGGCATAAATGCACCCCCTAAGAATGTGATCCCAAATGATAGTCAGTTCTTGGGAATTGTGACCACTCCCAACTTATTTCGAAGGTACTCAAAAACTTCCTTGGGCAATGGTTTTGTGAATATATCAGCTACCTGCTCTGTAGTTGGAACAAAATCCAATTTGACCTCTCCTTCAACAACTTTATCCTTCAAAAAATGATACCAGATCGTAATATGTTTGGTTCTAGAATGCATAATCGGATTCTTGGATATGTTGATAGCACTAGTGTTATCACATTTTATTGATATTGGTTCTTTGAAGTGAATACCAAGATCTTTCAATGTTTGTCTCATCCATAATATCTGTGTACAGCATGTTGTTGCTACAATGTATTCTACCTCTGCTATGGATAGAGAGACTGATTCTTGTTTCTTGCTGTGCCATGCTACCAGCCTGTCTCCAAGATAAAATGCTCCTCCACTGGTACTCTTTCTGTCATCAATACATCTTGCCCAATCTGCATCAGAATATGAAATCAAAGTGAAGTCTTTGCCTTTTGGGTACCACAACCCATAATCCATAGTACCCTTGAGGTACCTGAAGATCCTCTTTATAGCTGTCACATGAGTTTCTTTGGGACTAGCCTAAAATCTTGCAACCATGCATACTGCCTGTAATATATCTGGTCTAGTGGTCGTTAAATATAGCAGGCTTCCAATCATAGACCCGTACATTGTTTGATCTACATCCTGGAGATTTGTCATCCTTGCTCAACTTGCAGCCTGTTGTCATGGGAGTGCTAACAGGTTTACTATCTTCCATTGTGAACTTTTTTAGCATTTCTTTTACATATTTAACTTGAGAAATAAAAATGCCCTTTTCATTTTGATTGACCTGCAGTCCTAGAAAATAAGAAAGTTCATCAATCATAGACATCTCAAATTCTTTCTTCATTTTAGTTGATATGTCTTTGCAATATTCATCCATGCTGCTGCCAACTATTATATCATATACATAAACAACAAGCACAATAAGATGGCCCTTCTCTATTTTGACATATAAATTGCTGTCCACCAAACCTTTATTGAACCCTTGTTTAATTAGATAGTTATCCAGCCTTGCATACCATGCTCTGGTGCCTCGTTTCAAACCATATAAAGCTTTCTTTAACCTCGCAAAAAAAATCTGGATTGTCACCAAGTTGGAAGCCATCCGGTTGTTCAATGTAAACCTCTTCTTCCAGCTTTTCCATTCAGAAATGCTGATTTTACATCCATTTGATATACTTTGAAATTTTTATGGATCGCTAAAGCCAGAAACATTCTGATTGCCTCTAGTCTAGCTACCAGTGCAAAGGTTTCCTCAAAATCAATGCCTTCAACTTGAGCATAGCCTTTACAGACCAATCTTGCCTTATTTCTAACAACCTGTCCATATTCATTTAATTTATTTCAAAAAATCTATTTAGTGCCAATTATGTTTTTATTTATTGGTCGTGGTACTAATTCCTAGGTTTTGTTTTTCTCAATCTGATCTAGTTCTTCATTAATTGCCTTCATCCAACTTTCATCTGTGCTTGCTTCAGCAACATTTTTAGGTTCAATGCTAGATAACAAAGAATAGTTATGTACTACTGCTCTTATTGTCTGAATACCATCTGTGAGATCCTCAATAATCTGTTCACTAGGATGATTTTTCTGCCAGTTGCCTGTTTTAAATTTCTTGTTTTCATCTTATTTTGAGTCAGTTTTTAAAACATCTGGATCAATTTTCTGATTCTCTTCTGTTTCCTTTTCATCATCACCTTCAATGACTTCTTCATAAATAGGGTAGTTTTCTTGATAAGTAATTTCTCGCTCTCTACCTTCATCAATTTTAACATCAGCACTCTCAACAATTTTCTTTAGCCTCTTGTTGTAACATGTGTAGGCTTTGCTTTTTGTTGAGTAACCAAGAAAGATACCTTCATCAGCTCTATCTTCAAATTTATCGAGATTATCTTTAGTAGGTTTGATGTAGCACTTGCTACCAAATACTTTGAAATATCTTGCTTTTGCCTTTCTGTCGAACCATAGCTCATAAGGTGTTTTGCTTTCATGTGGTATTAGCATGCACCTGTTTTGAATGTAAACTACAGTATGTACTACCTCTTTCCAAAATCTGTCAGCTATTTTTTTCTCAGCCAGCATTGTTTGTGCCATTTCCTGCACTGTCCTGTTCTTCCTTTCTACAACACCATTCTGCTGAGGTGTCCTAGCTGCTGAAAACTATCTTCTTATCCCATATTTTTGACAGTATTCTGCAAATTATTTTGAAATAAACTCTCCTCCTCTATCTGATCTTAGGCATTTAATCCTTTTTCCAGTTTGATTTTCAACCTATCATCTGATTTAAGCTTTAAAAATAATACCCATGTCATCCTGGAGTAATCATCTATGAACAACATAAAGTATTTGTCATCATTTATGCTTTGTGTTCTCATGGGTCCACATAAATCAGTATGAATTATCTCCAACGGTTTTCTGGTGAAGTATTACTTTGATTTAAAAGTGGATCTGGTTTGCTTTCCTTTTTGACATGAAGCACAGATGCTATTTATTGGTTTGCCAATGGTTGGTATATCTCTTACTGCCTTTTTTGAACTTATTTTTCCCAGATTGTCAAAACTAATATGACCGAGCCTCTTGTGCCACAACCAATTTTCATCTTCCTGTCAAATCAAGCATGTTCCTTCTGTATTTTTTAAGAGAGTATATAGATTACCAGAAGTCCTTGATCCAGTAGCTATCAGCTTCCCACTGTGTGCTTTTCTCACTTCACAACCTTGCTTCTTAAAAATGACTTCATGACCTCTGTCACAGATTTGACTTACACTCAACAAGTTATGCTTCAAACCAATCACAAACAAGACTTCTTTTGATTTTATCTTTCCATCACTGATCTTGACTGATCCTTTTCCAACTATATTTGCTCCATCATTATTTCCAAATTTCACAGAACCACCTTCATAATTCTATAACTTCTCAAATTTTTGCTTGTCACCTGTCATGTGACTGGATCATCCATTGTCAAGTATCCATAGTGTAGATTTGTTCTGTGCTTTGAAAGCAGTCTGAACAATCAAAGATTCCTTTTCTTTCCATTCTGGTTTGATGACAGATTTGGCTACTTGTTTTGCCTTTGCCCTTTCATTAGCATGTGCCTATTTTTTGAGAAATTTCTTGTTTTGTTTCAACCCATTTGGTTGAGATTTTCTACCCTGATAATTATTTGATGCAAAAGTGCTTCTACAGTTTCTAGAAATATGTCCAAAATTATGACAATTATAACATTCAACTGCATAATTCATTAAAGGAGAAAAAACATTTCTACTGGTGAAATTCCTTTGAGATACATTATGACTGCAATCTGAAATCTTATGGCCATAAGCATTGCATTTAAAATAGTAACCAGAAAAGGAATGATTAAACTTGGGTGCAGGTCTTTGCCAGTTTGAAGTGGGAGCCATGAAACTTCTCCTTTTTGGATGTGTGACTTTTGTGAATCCATCTTTGTCAGTACTCTTCTTGAGTCTGGCATTATTGCTTTCTTTGGCATAATTTGTTTTTTCTAGATCAACCCTAATATTTTCTTCTTTCTTTATGGGCTCTACATTCAAGGCCTTTGAACCCTTTGATGATTATCCTTCATCGAAGCCTAAACCAAATTTGATGCCGGAAGGCCTTTGGTTATTTAACATTTTATCCAGCTTTACAGTACTTTCTTCAAACTTATGAAAATAGCTCAATTTCCTATTCATCTCCTCTAGCTGCATCCTTAACTTAACAATGTCTTCTTCTAGCTTGCTGCATTCAACTGTCTTTATAGTTAATTGTATGAAAACCCGACCAGTCACATTAACAGCAGGACAAATAAAAAATTAACAACTTTATTAGCAATTGAAGCATTCAACCTTACAATATATTCAAACTGCATAATATATAGAAAGGGAATAGGAGGAAAGTCGGCAAAGGAGAGATAAGGGGAAATAGGAGATAAGGAGGGAGAAGATAGGGGAAAGAAAGGCGCGGAGGGATAAGGAAGTTGGAGGGATAAGGGGAAAGAAGAATTCACGGAGAGATAAGGAGGAGGGAAAATAGGAAGATGTTAGGAGGGATATTAGGAGAGAAGGTACGAGAATTTGCCGACAGAAAATTGCCGACAAATGTAGAGTGTGTTCACACTTAGGCTTAGGAAAGGGATCTTTCTAAGCCTAGTTATGTGAATCCCTGTTCACATTTACAACATTCTCCCCCTTAAAGTTGAGAGAACTGACTACACAGTCTCTCAGCTTTACAAATTGAGCTTTTGTCATCGCTTTGGTGAAGATGTCAGCGATGTTCTCCAAAGTGTGACAGTATTGAAGCTCAACAATTTCTTGTTCCACCATATCTCTGATGAAGTGATACTTCATATCAAAATGCTTGGTTCTGCTATGGTGGACCGGATTATATGCCAACTGGATGGCACTGATGTTGTCGCAGTAGATTCTGGTTGGACCACTTTGCTGTTCTCCAATCTCTTCCAGTACTTTCCTTAACCACAAGGCTTGAGTACTAGCATAAGTAACCGCTATATACTCTGCTTTGGTTGAAGATAGTGCTACTACTGTCTCCTTTTTTGAACTCCAAGTTATTAGTCCTGATCCAAGACTAAAACAATTTCCTGATGTTGACTTCCTGTCATCAATATTGCTACCCCAATCACTATCACTGAAGCCTACAAGCTTGATAGTGTTACATTGACGGTACTGGATTCCAAAATCCAATGTACCCTTCACATATCTCAAAATTCTTTTAGCTGCCTTCAAATGCAGCTCTGAGGGGTTAGACATAAATCTAGAAACAAGAGATACAAGATATTGAATATCTAGTCTGGTGTTGGTGAGAAACATCAAACTCCCAACCATGCTTCGAAAGTTGTCACGTCAACTTTCGGTGCTCCATCATCTTTGCTTAATTGGATCCCATGTCCAACTGGAGTTGCAACTGGTTTGCAATGCTCCATAGCAAACTTCTTGATCATGTCCTGAGCATACTTATGTTGACAGATGAAGATCCCTGTATCTGATCGATGTACTTCCATTCCCAGATAGTAGTGCATTAGTCCAAGATCCTTCATCTCAAACTGCGTCATCATGGAGTGTTTGAACTCCTTATTCATTTTTCCATTACTACCCATAAAAATGAGATCATCCACATACAAACAAACTATGAGAATGTCTTTACCTTGCTTGAGGTAGTAAAGTGTGGGTTCATTTTTGCTTCTTGTGAACCCATATTCTTTGAAGTACCCATCAATGCGTGAGTACCAAGCTCTAGGTGCCTGTTTCAGACCATAGAGTGCCTTCTTCAATCTGTAAACAAGGTGTTCCTTACCTTGCACTTCAAATCCCTGTGGCTGCTCAACATACACTTCTTCTGTCAAGTAACCATTGAGAAATGCACTCTTCACATCCATGTGTTGGACTTTCCACCCTTTATGTGCAGCTAAGGAAAGAACTGCTCTGATTGTCTCCTGTCTGGCTACAGGAGCAAATGTCTCTTCATAATCTATTCCATACTTCTGAGTAAAACCCTTTGCCACTAACCTTGCCTTATGCTTCTCAATGCTTCCATCAGCATTAAACTTGGTCTTAAAGATCCATTTACAGCCAACACATTTCTTTCCTTTAGGAAGCTTCACGAGCTCCCAAGTGTCGTTGTTTTTTATAGAGGTTATCTCCTCTTCCATGGCATCTTGCCAAATCTTCTGAGTACATGCCTTCTCAAAACTAGAAGGTTCAAGCTGTGCACTAGTTAACAATGCATAGTTAACTTGATCTCCTCTGGGTTCTTGCTGTGATTCATCATCACCATACAAGTGCATACTTTCTAATCTATGTAAAACAGATTCCATTTCACTAGCTTGACTTCTAGTATATCTTCTTGAAAAATTCTTATCCAACATTTGAGAGGATGGATGATATTGTAAAGTTCTCTTACCTTTGGATGGAGCATCAATATCCATTGGTGAGGAACTAACTGATCGTTGAGGAGAAGGACTTGGAGAAGCAGTTGAATCTGAAGATGGACTTGGTGGATGTGAGGGCGGAGACTGCTTTCCTTTCTGTGGTAGCTGTGGCTGCACCTGCTGAGCTACTACATCAGTGGCTTCAACATCACTGAATATTTGGGGCTTACCCCACTCTCCCCCTTCATCAAAAATCACATCCCTTGACACCACAATCTTTCGAGTTGTAGGATTATAGAGTCTATAACCCTTTGTGTTTTCACAGTATCCTACAAAAATACAAGCCTGACTCTTTGGATCCAACTTCTTTCTTAGCTCATCAGGAATGTGAGCATATGCCAATGAACCAAATACTCTGAAATACTTCACATTTGGTTTCTTACCATACCAAGCTTGATAAGGTGTCTTCCCTTTCAAACTCGAAGTAGGACTTCTGTTCAAGATGTGAACACTAGTCCTTGTTGCATCTCCCCAATATGCATTACTCAAATGCTTTGTCTGAAGCATTGATCTCGCCATCTCCACAATGGTGCGATTCTTTCTTTCTGCTACACCATTCTGTTGTGGAGTGTAGGCAGTTGTGAACTGCCTCTTGATGCCATGATGTTTACAAAAATTCAAAAACTGATTAGAGGAGTATTCTCCTCCTCTATCTGATCTAAGACATTTTATTGAATATTCACTCTCACTTTCAACTTTTGCTTTAAAATCAACAAAGCATGCAAATGCTTCATCCTTATGCTTCAAAAAGTATATCCAACACATTCTTGTGCAATCATCAATGAAAAGTAGGAAGTAAGAGTGATTACCTAGACTCTTGGTCTGCATCGGACCACAGATGTCTGAATGTACTAACTGAAGAGGATAGTTGGCCCTCCATGCTTGTCCACGAGGAAATTTAGATCTGGCATGCTTGCCCAAGGCACACCCTTCACAGACTTCCTTACTATCTTGAACTTTGGGAAGTCCAGTCACCATTGCTTGTGAAGTTAGCAATTTCAAACTTGCAGAATTCAAGTGACCATATCTCAAGTGCCACAGGACACTTGGATTGGTAATAGCTACATTTGCTAATTTATTTCCTCTTGGATGGCCAAACTTCAAAGGAAATAATCTATTTTTTGACATTGGCACTTGTGTAATGATTCTATTACTATTGTTTTTGTCAAATATGGTGCATTTACCCTCATCAAAAATCAACTTATAATTCTTTTCAAGCATTTGACCAACACTTAACAGATTGTGTTGAAGATGAGGAGTGTAATAGATATCACTTACATGTTTTATGCCTTCTTTTGTTGGAACCGCCATAGCTCCAATGCCTTCAACTAGCCAATGACTTGTCATCTCCCAACCGGATCTTTGGATTTGTATGAGGAGTCTATCTTAGCAAAGAGTTCTTCTTTGCCACTCATGTGATTTGAACACCCTGTGTCCAAAATCCATGTATCATTCAAATTTTGCTCTGTCTGGCCATAAGAGAGAAAGAGATTTGAGGACTCTTCCTCTTCTCCAAAATTCCCAAACTGACTACTGCTCTGGTTGCTGCTGCTTCCTTGTGAAGTCTTTGACCAACAATCACGAGCATAATGGCCAGGTTTGCCACAATTGTAGCACACTTGTTTTGATTTGTCTCCTCCTTTTCCTTTTCCAGATTGTTTCCCTCTGTATTGCTGTTGTCCTCCTCTATTCTGGTTTCCACCTCTATTGGATGAACCTCCTCTGTTAGGAGTTCCCCCTCTTTGATTGTTCCTGCCTCTGCCTCTCTGTTGACCTCTGCCTCGGCCTCTACCTCTGCCTTCATGTGTGGCAAAAGCTTTGTCATCTCCTCCATAACTGGTGGAAGGAGTTTCCTGCAACCTCTCTTCATGTGAGAGAAGTGATCCAGTTAATGCATCAAAAGACAATGTGGATAAGTCTTTTGATTCTTCAATAATTATTGCTACAGAATTCCATTTTGGAAGAAGTGTTCTCAACACTTTCTTCACCATCATCTCTGGTTTGATATCCTCTCCTAGTGTGACCATTTTGTCGACTACTGCTTTTACTCTCACACAGTAATCACCGACTCTTTCATTCTCCTGCATCTTGAGATTCTCAAAATCTCGTTTCAAGGTTTGCAGTTTTACCTGCTTTACCTGGTCACTGCCTCTATAGCTCTCTTTTAAGGCATTCCATGCATCTTGTGCAATGACATATGATGCAACCCTAGGAAAGATAGTTTTGTCTAAAGCAGCATGAATGTGATATAAAGCAAAAGCATTATTCTTTTGTGCTTCTTTTCTTGTCTTTTTATCAGCATTCGAAAATGCTGCCCATTCAGCAGCAGTTGGTTCTGTATAACCTTCCTCAACTACATCCCAAAGACCTTTTCCTATCAACAAAGTCTTCATTTTTATTGACCAGTATTCATAGTCACTACCATTAAATTCAGGGATAGGTAGACTTGTGTTTGCAGCCATTGCTAAAAAAAACTTTTATTCAAAGCACACAAGTACTTTTATTGAGGCAAATTGGAAATACAAAGCAGTACAATATGATTTAATAATTTAAATCAAATCTCGCCTTCTTAGTGCATCTATGTTCTCCTTCAGAACTGCTGCTAATGATGACAATCTCAGATTTCACTTCCACTGGATCTGCTGCCGCTGCTGCTTCTGCTTCGTTGCTTCTTCTTCTTCTTCTTCTTCCTCTTCCTCTTCTTCTTCGGCTTCTGCTGGGTCAGGATCAGGCTCAGGAGAGCGTGGTGAATAGCCCACACTCACTTCATCTGTTGGTACACCCGGTGTACAACTGGCACCAGTTTGAACATCCGAAACAAATTGCACAGTATCGGATTCTTCGATTCTCTGTCCGAAGATATTGTCTTCGGAATCGGCCTCGTATCCTGAATCTGGCTTTCTCAGGTGAGAAATTACCTGATTCTCCAACTGACTCAACACAGTGTGCAGACTAGTTCGGCGAACCCTTTCATCAAAGGATTCCGGCGATTCTCTCTTCAAAAGAGAGATAAGAGCATGATAACTTCCTTCAGATCGGAACATCTACCATTTTCACGAGCACATTAATTCTCCTTTCATAAAACTTCTCAAAAAGTTTTTTTTTTTAAAGTATTTTAAAAAAAGTTTTCCTTCTAAATAAATTTAATAACTTTTATTATTTTTAAATTATCTTTTTAAATTAGATTTTTTAATAAAAAAGATAATAAAAATAATATAAAAGTTATTAAATAAATTTTAAAAAACTTTAAAAAAAAATTACCTTTGCGCGAATCGATCGCACGTCCGCTGCTCACTAAGGAGAGTGCCTTCACCGCTGCACCACGCAGCTTGCTTGACTATCAACCAGAAGCGTCTTCCTTTTAAAGTACCCGACGGCCCAAAATTAAAAAAAAAAATTCTCAAAGGGATTCGATCGCCAGACCTCCTGCGATCAAACAATAGATGTTGCCGCTGCGCCAAGCGGCTCTGCTTGGAAGTAAAGCAGACAAGCTTCAACTTATTACCTCCCGACGACGGCAATTGCAAAAAAAAAATATAAATTTTTTTTTCTTGGGGCGGCGGGAATCGATCGCGTGTCCTCCTGCGGGCTAGCGGACAGCTCAACCGTTGGGCTATGTCCCTTGGACGGCTATAATGGAGATGCCGTTAATTTTAAAAACGTGCAGGCAGACGTTTTTTTTTTAAAATGTGGGATAATCCCACATTGACTGCGGAAACACGCAGCAGAGGGTTTTTAACCCTCTTGCCACACTATTTCATTCGACTGCCTTCGGGCGGTCGATCGACGCCTTTGCACTGTTCTATTCACCCAATCGCGTGACGCCACGTGGAGCCAAACGCGCCAACGCTTGCTAATCACAGTCCGCCACGTGGCGGTATTTTGCCCAATCAAATACCAGCTGCCACGTCACTTTATCAGCCAATCAGATGCGGCCAAATGTCATAGCCAGCTCCTCTGCCAGCTCAGTCGTCTCGACCTGCGTGCCGCCACGTGTCGCGACCTCACTGCCACGTCCGCCTCGGGATCCGTGCCCGAACTACCTCGGGATGCGTGCCCGAGCCTGCTCGCGATCCGCCTCGGGATCCGAGCCCTACTGTGAACTGCTTCGGGATGCGTGCCTGGTCGTGCCTCGGGAACCGTGCCCGCGCTGACCTCACTTCGCCTCGGGAACCGTGCCCGACAGTCGACGAATTCCGGCTCTGATACCAGATATGGAAACCCGACCAGTCACATTAACAGCAGGACAAATAAAATAAGTTAACAACTTTATTAAATTGAAGCTCTCTCCAACCTTAATACAAAATGCATATTCAATAATATATAGAGTAGGAATAGGAGGAAAGTCGGCAAAGGAGAGATAAGGGGAAATAGGAGATAAGGAGGGAGAAGATAGGGGAAAGAAAGGCGCGGAGGGATAAGGAAGTTGGAGGGATAAGGGGAAAGAAGAATTCACGGAGAGATAAGGAGGAGGGAAAATAGGAAGATATTAGGAGGGATATTAGGAGAGAAGGTACGAGAATTTGCCGACAGAAAATTGCCGACAAATGTAGAGTGTGTTCACACTTAGGCTTAGGAAAGGGATCTTTCTAAGCCTAGTTATGTGAATCCCTGTTCACATTTACAACAAATTGTTCATCAAGAACTTCAGACATTTTCTTGAATTCCTCTGTCTGTATTTTCAAACTATTTATTATGTCAGTGGCATCCTCTAGTTTTCTTGAAAACTTTTTATTCTTTTTCCTTTCTACACTCAACTCTTCAAGTGCAAGCAACCAATTCTCCTTCCAGGATATACTTCAGCCTCATCCTTAAAGTTTTCATCACCTTCCCGATTTTCTTCTGTTCTTTCTTCTTCAAGTGCCATGAACAGAGCTTCACTGTTTCTTCTTCGGAATCCTCACCTGAGCTTTCTTCGGAAGAGCTAACATTATTGGATATGAAGCTTTTCTTCTTGAAGTTGTTCTTTCTAAAATTTTGTTTCTTCTTCCAGTCACCTTTTTCTTGGTGTGACCCTTCACCATTTTTGGTTTTCTCATGCATTGGACATTTGGCTACAAAATGACCAACTCCTCCACAATTAAAGCACTTAAATGGTAGCTTTCCTCTATATTTTTCTTTTCCATTTATGAGTTTATGAACAAAATTAGCTTTCGTTTCATCCAGTGTCTCTTCATCCTCAGATTTATGTTCAGCTTTTATATTCTTGTGTGCTTTAAAAACAACTTCTCTATCTATAGGCTTATTTTGTCCTATTCTCATTTCATATGCAGTCAAGGAACCATGCAGCTCATCCATGCTAAAATTGTTTAGATCTTTCACCTCTTCTATTGTAGAAAATTTGGAGTTAAATCATTTGTGAAGGGTTCTGAGAACATTTTTCACGATAACTGCATCATCCATTTCTTCATCGAGTCCTCTGATTGCATTAATGATTCCATTGACTCTCAACATATAGGCCTCTATGTTCTCATATTCATTCATTTGTAATGCTTCGAACTGAGCTCGGTGAGTTTGTAGCTTGGCTTCCTTAATCTTGTTGTCTCCTTCATGGATGCTCTTCAGTTTATCTCACATGTCTTTTGCCGATTTGCAGCTCATGACTCTTATCTATTCACTGTCTACAAGCCCACACATTATGGCATTCTTTGCTTTGGAGTTGTTCTCAAAATTTTTCTTCTCAACAGTATCTATTGGAGGAGTAGTGGGTGTTGTGTATCCACTATCTACAAAATCCCAAATGTCGTATCCCAACGCACTCAGTTATGTCTGCATCTTGAGTTTCCAAAAAGTGTAATTAGTTCCATCAAACAAGGGAGCTTTGTTGGATGAGAATCCTTCACCACCTGCCATTGTGTTTCTTCCAAGATCACCTTAGCTGATAAAGCTTGTTCAAAAAACCTTGCTCTGATACCAATTTATATTCACACAATGACACTGAGAGGGGGGGTGAATCAGTGTAGCTATTAAAATTCAAATCTACAGTATTTAAAACTAAAGCAAAGAGAACTTGAAAACTAGAAAAGCAAATTGAACAAGAGAGCACACCACAACACAATATAACGAGGTTCACCAATTTGGCTACTCCTCAAAAATGACTGCTTGGACTCCAATCCAAATCCAGTCTTTTCAAAATACCAATTTTATAAACACTTTACCAGCATCTACTAGAAAGAGCACCAACCCCTTAATTTTCTGCTACAATAGATAGGAGCACCAACCCCTAGTACCAAGCACCAACTTGGACTGCAATTTTGAGCAATTATTATGACATAAAAAATGTCTTCACTGTTTACACGACCCTGACTGGTCTGTAATTAAACAAACTCTGCACACTCTCACGGCTCTACTTATTTCTCTCTTGGCCCTCTTCTAAACCCTCTTTTCACAATAATCTCACTCTAACAGCAGCAACCTAATTCTCTGCATGACTTTCCTTTTATAACCCCTTTTCCTCATCAAGACTCCTCATCTTCTATAACTTTTCTAATCCTGCATGCAGTCGAATGACATTCTCTAACTTTTTGAATTATTTTATCTTCTCCATAAGTGGCTGTTCGAATTATTATTATTTTTTCTACATAAGCGGCTGTTCAAATTCTTTTCTCTTCTCCATAAGCGGCTGTTCGAATCCTACAAATATGGTTGTTCGAGTGCTTTTACGATCCTGCATATTTGGTTGTTTAAATTATGCAAATAGGATTGTTCGAATACATTTTCGATTCTCCATATGCGGCTGTTCGAATGCTTTTCCAATCATGCATATACAACTGTTCCAATGCATTTCCAACACCTGTCACTGTGTAACTGCAGATCTGACTCCAGTTAATTCTTACGTAACTAGCTGCATGATTTTCCTTTATGCTTTTTTGACACCGATCACCATGCATGCTCCTTCGGCTTTTACCCGCCAAACTGTTACCTATCACGAAATCATGACATTTCTGCCCATTTGAATTTTTTTGGACTGTTGACCGCAAAAACCTGACCTGTCACGATATCACGATGTTTTTTGCCTCCTTGACCTTATCTTGGCATGCACTCACGAAAATAGAACATGTCACAAAATTGTGACACATTTGCTGCCTCCAGCTCTCTTCTGTCTCCTACCCGTGAAAACGAGACATGTCACAAAATCGCGACACATTCGCAGCCTCTCGCTCTTTTCTGCTTCTTGCCCGCAAAAACGGGACATGTCACGAAATCGTGACACTTTTTGCTTTCCTGCACTATCCTTCACTTGCAACCGTGAAAATGGAACACGTCGTGAAATCACGACACTTTTTGCTGCCGTACACTTTTCTTCGCAAGCCTCAGCGAAATCGAAACATGTCGCGAAATCACGACGCTTTTTGCTGTCGTACACTTTTCTCCGCAAGCTTCAGCGAAATCGAAACATGTCGCGAAATCATGATGCTTTTTGCTGTCGTACACTTTTCTCTGCAAGCTTCAGCGAAATCGAAACATGTCGTGAAATCGTGACGCTTTTTGCTGTCGTACACTTTTCTCCACAAGCTTCAGCAAAATCGGAACATGTCGCAAAATCGCGACGCTTTTCTGCCTTAGCATTGTTCTTTGCTATTCGCCCATGAAAATGCAACATGTCGTGAAATCACAACATCTTTCACATCCGTACATTTCTTGCTTCATGCACTAGCGAAATCAAGACATGTAGTGAAATCACTACAACTTTGTTGCCTTGCATTTTGACATGCAGCAAAATCGCTACACCTTCTTGACTTAGCATTTTGACTTGTAGCGAAATCGCTACACCTTCTTGACTTAGCGCTTTTTCTTTGCTTCTGCCAACGAAACTCCGACATGTAGCGAAATCGCTACACTTTTTTGCCTTGTTGCTTCCACTCCGATCCTGTCGCGAAATCACGACACTTTTCATTTCCTGCGCCTTTACCCGAAACATGTCACGAAATCGTGACAATTTCTCCATATTTTTCTCTCTCCTCCGATATGTCGCGAAATCGTGACATTTTCGGCTGTGCCTTCTCTCTCCTCCTTTTTGTCGTGAAATCGTGACATTTTCGGCTACTCTTTCTCTCTCCTCATTTTTGTCGTGAAATCGTGACATTTTCGGCTGTGCTTTCTCTCTCCTCCTTTTTGTCACGAAATCACGACATTTTTTGGCTACGCTTTCTCTCTCCTCCTTTTTGTCGCGAAATCATGTAAAAACATGTCACGATATCGCAACAGTTTTCTTACTTGTCTTTTTTTGCAAATTTCTAAATCTGGGTCACTTCTGTTTTCTTGGAAATTCACTGTACTTGATCTGACTGACTTCTGAATTCTTGTCCATTGCTTCAACTGCATGAATTTTTGTCTGTCTTGACAACAATGACAATACTTTTGTTGCACCTTGCTCAACAATCTCCCCCTTTGGAATTTTTCACTTTTGTTTTCCTGGAAATTCACTGTACTTGATCTGACTGACTTCTGAATTCTTGTCCATTGCTTCAACTGCATCAATTTCTGTCTGTGTTGACAACAATGACAATTCTTTTGCTGCACCTTTCTCAACATATAAAACTCAAGTTTGGCCACCAATATTACACCAATTTCTCTAAGAGATATGATAAACACATTAATACTTGTATGGCCAAGAATGGTAAAAGCTTAGCATTGAGATTCAAAAATATTGAGACAAAGAAATTAGAGAAAGGTAAAGCCAAAGGGAAAATGTCAGGAGAAAAAATATAGAAGAAATACCAAATACCTCTAGCTTCTCCCTCCTCATTACCTTAGTAGCAAGGTGACACTACAATGGCTTCACCACTAGTAACTAAGAAGCTTGATATGCTTTTGAACCTTTATAGGAACAATTGCAATAATACACTATGGGAGCTGTAATGATGAAGAAGATGGGATATTCTGGTGGTGATATAGGAAAATATGAAATAGGAAATGTAGAAAATATTCAAGCTGAAAAAAGGCCAAAGAACTTTGTCTTGGGGGTAAAATATTCTTCATAGGACCTAATGGGAGATGAAATTGAGGACAACTTGGCATTTTCTCCTGTTAAATTTATTGCTACAGTCCTTTCCAAGTCCTTAACTTCCCTAGTTCTTGAGGTTGCACTACCAACTGCGCAACAACATGATGATACTCAAAAGGTTAAGCCTTTAATTACTATTGTGTCAAAGAGAAAGGTAAAATATTTAGTGGAGGAGACTGAGAAAGAAGTTAGTAAAAAGAATAAATTGGATCAAACACAAGTAGTTAAAAAAACTTAGGTCATAACTATAGAGAAACCAGTTCAACAAATTCAACAATAAAGTGTTGATAAAATATTTCAATAGTCTACTTTGGTAGGCAAAGGTATGATTCATATCCCTTCTTCTCCTTCTCCTTCTTCTTCCCCAAATAATTCTCCCTCCCATTCTCAAGAGCAAAAGGAATAAAATATATCATCTCCACCTTATAATTCCCCATCATCTTCACCAATTCCTCGATGATCTCATTCTATTCCATATCCACTTTATTCAATAGAAATTTCAATATCATCATCTCCCACTCACACCCCTTCATATTCAATATCATCACCACTCATATCAACAAGGGAACAAGCACATCCACCTTCTCCACCATATTTCAAAATTATAGCATCTATTGTTATTTCAACTCCTATTACAACCCCTGTTATAAGCACATATTCCACCATCATTACTGCTACACCTCTTCCATCTATACCAATTTTATTTTTCCCTTTACTCATCACTACTTCCACCCCTACAAATCATCATATAGTAACTTCTTTGGAGAAGGTCAAGAACGTCTCATTGAAGACCCAAAATTTTTGGAGCAATAAATTAGCCTAGCCTTCAAAAAAAGCTATTCAATGGAGGAATACTATGATTGTTGATATTGTTGCTAGGAAAAGAACAAGAATATCCCTCACCCCTCTTGTTAGTAAAATATAGGAGGACATGACTGTAGAAGATTACTAGTTAGAGGAGCACATTAAAGATATTTCTCAATTACCAATGGAATTTGAATTGGTTATAGCCAGGTCTCATATGGAGACCATTTATGTGTAGAGCGATATTTGCAAGGATAAATATGAGAAATTAGAGGAAAATATTGAAAATTTGGAAAAAGCAATTAGTGATCAATAAAAGGTGGAGAAAGTTATAAGAAATGAGGTTAAAAACTAGCAAAACAAGTACCAAGAGGTCATAAAATTCAAATAGCAAGATAAAGAGCTAAAGAATGAGACCTATGTCAAATAGATACAAGATCTAAATTAGCAGCTTCAATTTGATAAGGCTAAAGTTGTAGGTTTCTCTAATGATAAAGTAAAATAGATTAGAAAATAAATATGGTTTGATATTATGGATAAATATTTAGAAATCTAGCATGTGATTAATTTCATGGATGAGGCTACCCATTTTTTGCAAGAAACAAACGAATATTTTGATAAAGATACTGAAGAGTTGCAACCAATGGTGCTACCATTAGGGAGAATATATAAGTTGGTTGAAAATAGATTTAATGTAGTTTCTAAGCCCATTTAAGTAAATCATGGACTACTACAAGATTAATAACCAAAATCATCCCTAAGATGAACAAGTTGATACAAAAGGGGTGGTTATTAATGGATAAAATCAAAGGCAAGCTCCGAGAGATTGTTGATGCCAATAAATAAATGATTTGATATGGTTTCAAAGGATTTTGGAATGAGGAAAAAATCCTTCTAATAGAAGATATTCAAACTAGCTTAATGTCAATTATGCAAAATGAGTCTGAAATAGATGCTTGGTAGGACCCGATTAATCAATTCAAGTCACTTAGATGATAAAATATTTAACTAGTATCAAAGATTTAATGGAATATCTAGTAGATATGGGATATTCCATATCCTATAAATAAACTACCAAGCTATAGTTTGTTCACCAAAATCTAATGGATATAGCTAATCCTACTCAAGCAACCTAGAATCAAGCTTTAAAACTATTAGATCATATGATTCAATTATTTGGAGTAGAAATAGAGTAGGAGGCTGATGAAGAAGAAGAAGAGAGTGAAAAGGAGGAGACTAACAAAGAATACAATATTCAAGATATTGAGGAACTACAAAAAAAGAAGCAAAGAAACAAATTTTGCAAGAAGCACAAAAAGAATGAGGACTTCCTACCAAGAAATTTGAAATAACTTTGAGAACCATAGCTATCAAAGAGGCTCTGATAACATGCTTTGAAAATGTTTTTATTTTGACAAGTGTCATAGGTAGAAAGGAAAGCATGAGTGTACATCTACCATGTGGAAGTCATGACATTGAGCCTTTAAAAAGAGGAGAAACCCTACTAATGAGGTACATGTTTTTACCTCCTGTATTATTTCTATATGAACTACTATTCACTGAATATGCTTTGCTAATATTTTAACATGTAACAGTCATATGGAAGCAATATCTTAAGATAAAACTTGTAGCTAGCTAGAGTCTATTCTATTTTCATTTACCTCCATCCATATTCATTTTTACCTCCTTATTCCTTTATTGTATTCATTCACTCATCCCACTTCATCCTTCCATTTATTTTCATTGTCTCCATACATCCACATAATCATTCCATAACACCTATCCATTTAGATTTTGACTCTAGTTTCCCAAAGGATAAGACTTTGAGTTCTCAAAATTTGCTAGAAAAGTTCCTTGAGAGGTGCTAGAATGTAGGTTCAAAAGGCCACATACTTAGAAAATTTTACAAAAAAATCCTAAAATTTTCTATGTCCAAAGAGGTGCTTCAGACTGCGATAATGAATCAATGGAACATGTCCTAGGCCATAGTCAATATGGTCAAAAAATCCCTTCATGCATTTCAAATCATGACCTAAAGCCAAAGAGGAGATCTTAGCTCATGACAAAGGTTTTATACCTTGCAACTCAACACATGGTTCTACACCATGGTTAATGCAGTCAAATATAGTATGGTAGCATTTCAAATTGTAGCCCAAAACATGGTTCCATGTTGTGTGGCTCAACGTATGGATTTGTACCGTGCACCTCAACACTTAGTTCCAGGCCATGATCAAGTTTGTTCAAAGAACTTGGAGGATATCTTAAAAAGTTGCCTAGAACATGGTTCTATGCTATGTAGCCTAGAGTAAGATATTAGTGATGTGATCTTAGCTTAACATACCTTTCATCCACAGTGTGGCCAACATGATCATAGTCCCAAGTGGGATAATACAAAAAGTGGCTCAAAACATGGTTCTCCATCACACGACTCAGTGCATGGTTCTACATTGCACACTTCATCATAGTCAAAGTTACTATTTTGAAAATATAAATCTCATCTCATAACAAGGTTTACATCATGTGGCCTAGAACAAAATTTCATGAGCATATCCCTAGAATAGAACACTCTTGTCCCAGGTCACGGTCAAAGTAGTCGAATGACTCAAGTTGGAGATTCAAGCACTAGATTAGATCATGTTCTACATCACAGAGGATGAAGAGATTTAAAAGCAAAGATGTCATAGGCCATGATAGGCTCCAGACCATGAAGTGTTTTAGATCATGAACTATAAAAGCACACCAAGTTTTTAAAAGCTCTAATCTTAGCCGTCCAATAACAAATCAATGATCTACATCAAATTTGGCTTGAATCATGTATAAATGCAAGATTCAATATGACATAAGGTTGCAGGTTTCTATCTAATTTGTTTCCAAGTTGAATTCAAAGAGAAAAACTATGAAGAGACATAAAATTAATTTCTATGAGTCAATTTAGTTTGAGATCTATGACAGGCCAACCACAACAAGAATAAGAAATGGTCTTAATTTATTCTTGACTAGATATACAACTAGGAGCCATGAGATATGAACAACTTAAAAAAGTCAAGTTGTAGGAGATCGATGGTGCACATTGTTTCCTTCTTTTTGGAATCAAATAGAAGGCTCTACCTCAACATCTTGCTGATTTGGCACTCTAACTTCCTTGTAACATTTCAAATATTTCAAATTTATTGCAAAACTATAAATAGAGGTCGAAAACTCACTTTAAAGGGTCAACTCTAAAGTGTTTGCTGCCCTACTATTGTACACTTTCTATAATTAATAGAAGAATCATTACTTGGATGTTTACCTCACACTTGTATCTTCCTTTCTTATGGATTATCAACCTTGAAGTCATTTATGCTATTGTTGTTATGGTTAGTCTATTCTACTAATTTGGATTGCTAGCTTAGAGCAAATTGAAATACTTTATTTCTAAATCTATTCTTGGAAAGTATTCCATTTTTGTAAATCTGAGTATCAATCTAATTCTACCAGTCTAGATTATTGATACCCTAGATGGTTTGAATAATATTTGAAGTATGCATATGTGCTTAAATGTTGAAGATCATTGAGTTTTGAATGTTGTTAATTACAAGTGTTGGTTTCTAGAAATTGATTTTTTAGAAGTTCCCTATAAATGCCTATGTTGTTAGCTTTATCTATCCACTATTGATTCATTACTTTCCTTAACCATTTCTTCTTTCTATCCCTATATTTATACATTTAACTAATCTTAAATGAGTCAACATTCAATAAGTTGACAAGGTATACCATTCTACTCTGGAGGTGGGATTAAAATCAATTTTGGCCCATCCAATGTCAAGGTCAGGGTTGTGATTAGCGGGTGTTCACCTTCTAAAAAACAATTGTATATGATAGTCACAGTTTGAGTTCACCTTTATGTCAGTTCAGACCCCAATAGGCCTATATCACTCAAAGCTCTCGTGACTTTGGATAGAGGTTGATTGAGGTACTAAGTATGGCTTAGTCATTGAAATGACCTCTAAATATAAGCACCCTAAAATATTAAGATGACAAAAACAAGTTAGGTGTGTGATGAATATTCGAACAAAATATAATTGATGTACTATATGATGGACAAGATGATAGAACACATGATCGAACAAGACATAATGGACAAGGATGGGATAAAAAATATGTGATACATAGAAATATACATAATATGAACAATTATTTTATGTCATTTATTAATTATATCGATCAAAATTAGGGGACACATGTACACAAAACCAAAAACATAATAAATTAGTGAATTAGAAGCCTTATGTAATATTGTAATGGATGAGTGGGGTGGATAAATGCAATGAATGGGTGTAATGCAATGATATGGATGTAATGGAGGGAGTGAAATCCCTTAGGCACAAAATTGGATGGAAGGAGGAGTGAATCCCCCCATACTAGCAAGTAGTGAAAGAGGGTGGACTCCCCCAAACTAGAAGAGTGGAAGGAAATTGAGTTGGTGATTAATGGGATGATGATGGTGGTGGATGAACGGATGCAAGGTGGATGAAGTGATGCCTAATAAGAAGATGCAAGAATATCATGAATCATGATCAATGTAAGATGCCCCATTGATGGAAAGGATGAATATATTTTAACCTTATTATTGATGGACTGATGATATCATTTTTATTTGGTACATAGGTCAACCGTATGGTAGATGTCCTCATGATGTTGTAATCGATTGTAAGTGGGCACGATGCCACCTTAATGTAGCATAGGCATGTAGAAACCATATATACATAGGCATGGACCTTACAAAATTGAGATGGGGTATATGAGCCAACCATGTGGTAGGTGTTCTCATGATGCTATGATTGATTATTTAGATGGGAAAAAATTATTTTCCTCTTAAAGTCTAATTAAATGTCAAGTTTGCGCAGGGGAGATTCGTTAGAATTTTGTTTTCTCCACTTGAGAGTTTCTTTCCAAAGGAGAGCTTGAGGATACAAATATCCTCAACACAACTAGACTCCTACTCAACGATTTTTCCTATGGTTGTGTGTAAGTTGATGTAATGCTTTTTTTGTCAGTATTTTTAGGATTTTAATTGAAGCAAACACCTAAAGTTATTGGATATCTATTTATCCGACTCTTTATCGAGCCTTAACGATTATTTAAATCTAAATCGTCAAAGATCATATAAATGCATGCTAAGCTTAAATCACACAAAATACATGAAAATAGAGCTATCCACTATGCTCTTCATATTTGAATGAGCTATGGTAAGAAGGTTTCATTTTTTTGGAAAAAAAGAGAAAATGCAAGCAAACAAGCTAGCCTAGATGCAACTAGATGACTTTTGATTTCTTGCCTAGTTGCTTTTGGAAGAAAGATTTTAGATCTTATGCTATGATTATTTTATTTTGTCCAAATTAAATGTGATTAAAGAAAATGAATTTGAATTATTCTAAAGGGTTCCTTGATTTATCAAAGTAAATGTAATTTTAGGCAAACAAATCATAATTAAAAGGCAATGCCAAGTGGCCAAATTACCTATTTCAAATATTGAGTAGGAGTTGAAGTGTTGCTAGAATTAGGTGGAGAGTTTGACAACCTGTTAAAAAAAGTTAATAAAAAAAAATAGGTTTATCTAATTTGGGGGGTCTGTCTGAGTGCAGTGAGGTGATAAGCTATCTTTCGAGCTGATCATATCCCCTGTTAAAACAAGATTGAGCATGCGTGCCTTCCTTGGAGTGGAAAAAAAGGTGATAAAGTTAACACTATTTGATAAATAATTTTTTTTTGTGATAGAAGTTTGAAGTGTTTTGAGATGAAATTTAGATCAAATTTTTTCTAAATGTTATTTTAGGGATGCCTAAGAACAAATGCAAAATACCTCCTGGAATGGGTGTTTTTGGCCTTTTGCCAAATTTGACATAGGTTTTTGTAGGGTGGCAAATTCGATAAAAACATAATATTTTAAAGGTTTAAAGGGATGATATTGAAAGGGGATGATCATAAAAATATTTTGTAGGTCTATCAATGATAAAATCAAAGATCCAAGCTACTGATTTAAGCAATTTGATGACTGATTTGAAAGTGCATGAAAAGAAGATGAAAATGCCAATGTGATTGTAAATTTGATTAAACAGAGATGTAAAAGAGTGGGAAATACAATTTATGGTGTTAGGAATGATGTAGAACCATTAATATAAGCTTTTTCAAGATTAAATTAAATTAAAAAGTGAGATATTAATGAATTTGATGAAATGTGTAAGTGCTACCCAAAATTTAAAGAATTTTGCAGTAGTCAATAAATGGACAAAGTGATTGAAATGAAAGTGCAGAGGACTAAAAGTGAATGCTAAGTTGTTAGGACTGATGTAAAAAAATTAATATAACCTTTGGAAAGATTAAATTAACATTAAATAGTGAGATATTAATGAATTTGATGAAATGTGTAAGTGCTACCCAAAATTTAAAGAAATTTGCAGCAGTGAATAAATGGATAAAGTGACTGAAATTGCAATTGAAATGAAAGTGCAGAGGACTAAAAGTGCATTCTAAGTTATTAGGAGTGATTTAGAACCATTAATATAACCTTTGGAAAGATTAAATTAACATTAAACAGTGAGATATTAATGAATTTGATGAAATGTGTAAGTGTTGCCCAGAATTTAAATAAATTTGCAAAAGTGAATAAATGGACAAAGTGATTGAAATTGCAATTGAAATGAAAGTGCAGAGGAATAAAAGTGCATCCTAAGTTGTTAGGACTGATGTATAACCATTAATATAGCCTTTAGAAAGATTAAATTAACATTAAAAAGTGATATATTAATGAATTTTATGAAATGTGTAAGTGCTACCCAAAATTTAAAGAAATTTGCAGTATTGAATAAATGGACAAAGTGATTAAAATTGCAATTGAAATGAGAGTATAGAGGACTAAAAGTGTGTGCATAATATGTTAGGAATGATTTGAATTAACTAATTTAATTTGTGGTAAAGTAAATTAGTATCTAAGTGATGTAAGATTAGTGAGATTGTCAAAATATGTGAGTGCTGTCCAAAATATGAAAAACTACAACAGTGAATCAGAGAGCAAAATGACTGGAATTGCAATTAGAATAAGGATGTAGAGGGATGAAAAATGCATGGAATGGTGCTAGGGCTGATGTAGAGTATCCAGTATAACTTCTATTAAATAAAATTAGCATTAATTAGTGAGAATTTTAATGGAAATGTTATGATATGTGAAAATATTACCCACTATTTATAAATCTTTAACAATAAGCAAAATATTTGAATGACTAGAATTGTAATTAAAACAGGACTGCAAAGGAATGAAAATGTATGCAATGGTGCTGAGAATAATGTAAGATAACTAATCTAACTTCTAACAAGAGAAAATTAGCACTAGATAGTGAAATATTAGTGAAATTAACAAAGTATGGAAGTGCTGCCCAAGACTTAAAAAATGTACAGCAGTAAGCAAAAGGGAGAGGGAAATTGCAATGGGGAATGCTTGAAACTTGGCAAAAGCGGGATATAATAAGGCAATAACAGCCTTATACCTCCAAAAACTCTACTTTGAAAATGAAATACAGTGATATGCGTATGGAATATGAAATTACACATAATGCATGAGAGAAGAAAATGTAAAATAAATGAATATGTTAAATCTATGCCTGCAAATAAAAGAAACATAAAATTAAATGAGCATGGAAGGAAATAGAGGTATTATTATGCTGCAAATATAAATAGTATAACTGTAAATAAAGGACAACAAGTAAATATGATGTAAGGTATGAAAAATAGATGCAATAAAACCCGATAAAACAAAGAGTTATGGTTAAAATGTGGATGTCATATGCATGTAGGCCTGAAAAATAGATGTTAGAAATCAAATATAAGCAATATGATTGAAGAAAAGGGCTAAAAACACAGTGTTAGAAGGCTGCAAACACAATGTTAGTGGTTGTAAATGAAGATTAAATGACTGCAAAATAGAAATTAGAAACTTAAAAGCATGGAATGTAAGAGAAAATGAGCAAGTAGATGAAGTTAGCAATCTAGCAAAGCTATGTTAGAGAGCTAAAATGAAAGGGAAGCAAATAAAAGAAGGAGAGAACTATGCTAAGGGTGATATCACCTAGCAATGGCCTCTCCCAAGCACCAAGACTTCCTTGCCACCAAGCCCTCTTGCCTTGCTTGACTCCCCTTCACAAATGCTTGCATAATGCATGTAAATGCTTTCTAAATGAAATATATGAGAATTAATATGCTATAGAAGTATTGGTAGAGTATATATATAGTGAAAAACCATGATAAATTCCTCTCCAATGGGTTCTATTTATAGATTCTTGGAGGCGGGATTGAGGGGAAAATGGATTAAAAATGCCTTGGGAGGAAAAACCAAAATTTGAAATTCATGAATTTGGTGCATTATTGGGGCATGTGGGATCAATGGAAGAGGATAGAGGAAGGTGATCCATGTCCTCCTAGATCATTCTAGAATATTCTGAGCATTTTCCAAATTCACCACTCAAACCAAATTCGCCACTGCCAAATTCACCACTGGTCTAGGCAAGTGTAGTTTTTATGCATTTGTAGGCATCAATAAATATCCAAACATAGGTATATTTAAACTCATTGGGAAGATATTTTTAAGACCAATATAATGGTGGTGGTTTTGTGAATTTTTGATAGTATTTGATAGGTCAAATTGTATTTCAAGGATGACCTTACTTTTTAGGGATATAAACACCCTGAATTTGGGTATGAAGATGATTGATTTGATTTTATTGATTGAAATGCTTATGAAGACAAGAAAATTTATGATTTTTGCTAGGACTAGAAGTTGATAAAACATGCCAAATTTGATTTATAATTTGACAAGGTTAGGATGCCTTGATGAGGTGTTGTTTGATGCCTTGATTGAGGATGACATTGGCTAGGTGTGTCAAAATTGGGTGTCTACATATTATAAGTGAGTGCGATGCCATATTGATGTAGCATAGGCATGTAGAAACCATACAAACATAGGCATGATATGCAACAGACCAAATTTACTTAGAGTTTGAATGAGAAGATAAAGTTTGCATTTATACCTAGTATATTTTGGTTTATGATAGTCTTAGGTAAGGTTTTTGGGATAGATGTAGAACCCCATAAAAATAGGTGTTGGACATTGATCAATATTTGTGATAGAATTGACTAGGTATTTTCATCCTACTCAAGTGATAATATGATTTGTGATTGGCATGGTCAATTGGATGAATGGATGCAATGGGTGATTATGTACAATAAAGAGAAGATGGTGATATGGTGGTATGGAATGGTCATGATTTGTGTGAGTGGATTTTCTTGGTCCAACTCAAGTGATAAGGTGGTATGGATGAGATGGTTAATTGGAGGGTCAATATGAATACTAGGGAGAGATGTATTTGGGAGTGATGTTGGTGAATGAGGCATGTTATCTATACAAACAAAAATGTAAACCAAGCAAACACATATGGTTTTGAGGTTTTTGTTTTATTTTGTTGTTTTTGTTATTTTTTTATGTAGAATGTACAAGAATATGCAAGATAAATTTGATAGAAGGGTAGCGACACACCCAATATAGAAGACAATGTGATAAGAAGAGGTATTGGAACCCCAAAGCATGAATCTGAATATGACTAAAGTGATTTGGTATATTTAAAATGGAAGTTGACCAATTTGATTTGGTGTCTTGGAGTGGTGTTTGAATTGGAAATATGGTCCTTGTAAATAAAAGTCACTGCTAAAGGTATGTGGTAAAAATTAACCCTTATGAGGAGCGACCTATTGCTCTTTATAGGGAGCAACCTCTATGCTCAAGATATGAAAGGTAAATTGTTAATGATGGGAGCAACCCAACACTTCTTGTAGGGAGCAACCTCTATTCTAAAGACATGAAAAGTAAATTTACTTGATGACAAGAGCGACCCTGCGCTTCTTGTAGGGAGTAAACTCTATGTTAAGGACATGAAAAATAAATTTGCTTGATTATGGGAGTGAATTCACATTTGATATTCGAGTCATATTGGACATGTTACCACTCAGGTAAACCAAGGTCTTAGTGATATGGTGCACTAGGTAAGCTACCTTATTGATCTAGTTGGAAATGGTCCATGACTCTTTATGGTAGATTGAGACTACCTACTTGTGTTTGAATTTTATTGTGTGTCATGACCATAAACCAGGTAAATGGAGCATGTTGGATAACGATAATGTAGAGAATGGATGTGGATGTGTTTTTTTTGCTTGATTGATCCTTTTTTTGTTTGAATATTTTCTAAACTACACAAACAAAGCAAGCAAAGCAACCAAGAAACTTGTAGAATATTTTTTATTTTTATTTTGATTTTTATATTTTTTTGTTTTTCTTTTGTGTTTTTGGTGTGTTGTTTGAAATCCTATTCCTAAAATCACTAGGGTGTATGGAATGAATGCTCTAGAAAAAATTATTTTACGCACAACACTTGTTAAGGAATGTGACACAAACGGTCAAGATATATTCCTATGATGATAGATAGATGATAGGTATCCTTACACGAATAATAAAATACCCCCCAAGAAATGCTGCACTATTTAAATCTTACTTCTTGCCTAGTCGAGCTTTTGCTTCACCCTTGAGTGAGCTTGGATAAGAACAACAGATGAATTCCACTAATTAATAAGTCTCGTGGTTGAAGGGTATTTAAATTTAACCCACTCTGGGATGTACCCAAGAGTAGAGAGCTTCTCGATGATGAAGTCTAAAAAAATTCATGGGGGCTACAATGAATTTTAAGGGTGCAATCTATGGTAGGAGATAAAGGCCCACATCGCGTGATTACTATCGATAGTTGGTGATGAAATCTAGCTTATCGATGTTTAAATTTTGTGTGTGTATGGTTAAATTTTATTACAAAAAGTAAACCAAGGAGCATACATTGATCTTAATGATGCAAAATGTAAAGCAAAAATACAGTATTTTTGTATATGACCATTTTTCCTTTAAAAGAGAACCATGCAAAGGAAAAAAAAAATGCAAAGACCATATCTTCCTAAGACGGTTGTAGATAGACCATATCAACCTGAGATAATCACAGTCTGTCAGATTTAAAAAACTAAAATATGGAAAGGAGAAAGAAAAATATCCTAACCACGATAGTCTAAGAAAAACTTGGCATTGAAAAGACTATTTCAGGACCATTCAAGATGGTTTGGGACCATCTCAAATGATTTCAAGACCATCTCAGGCAAATATGATTTCAAAACAGGGACTATCTTGGGTAGAGACAATTAATCCTAGAACCTGCAATCACAAGAATAAATAAAAATTAGTCAATCTTACAAATATAGAAAACAATAATATGTTAAAAAATGGGGACTCAATCCCATCATGATTGGAATTTGAAAGCATGGAAAAACACACCATAACATAATATAAAGAACTTACATGAAGAAAAACTTACAATATTAATTGCTCAAAATGTATACAAGCTCTATTACTCTTCTTTTGGTTGATTGTCATATTTTATTCTATTCTCTGTTCCATACATTGATTCTTCGATGTATTATATGGAGCATTATATCCATAATATATCCACAGTAATGTTATTATTCACATACTTGACTATTGCTCTCCATATGCCAAGTATCATGATTATTTAACAATTGCATAAATTTACATGACTCTTGGACTCATACATGCACTCCTAGTCTAGGACACTTGTGCACATCTTTACATTACATATTTGCACTCTTACATACAAGATACTCATGCACATTCTCTCTCAACCTACACTTTCACTCTAAACTTACATGACACTTACACATTTCATGCACATATAATTCACACTCTAAACTATTGAATCAACCCTAATTTTATATTTAAAAATGCACCATGAAGGTACCAAGGGGGTACACTAGCATGTACCAAATAATGTAATATTCTCCAACATTCTTTTGTACCAAAAAAATGTTCGAGAATAGTTATTTTTCCACAAAATTTACATGGATAAAGATTCTAGCAATTAGCTTCTTCATGTCCAATTCTATTGCAATGATTACACTTCAACTAATTATAATATCTCTTTTTTATTCTATGCTGTCATACTAATGCTTTATGATCATTTTTATTCTTAAGAAAAAAATGCAACCACCGATGCAATATAAAAGTCATTCTTCCTTTATTTTCTTTATAAATAAGTAGTATATTTTCTAATGATGTGTTGTTTTCTTCTTTAGTATTTATTATATCCATAGAAAGCCTTATTACTCCAATGCTTTTTTTTCAATTTCAAATAACCTAAATTAATTTGTAAAATTAAACTTTCCAATCCTTTGAAGTAGCAAACCTTTTGTATCTCTACTAAAGTTTCAAATCCAAAAATGATCAAATTTCAAATTTTCTCTAAATTTCAAATCATCAAAAAATTTATAAACTTCAAGTCTTCTAAAACTCAAATATCAAATCTTCTAAATTTGAATCTACTAACTCTTCATATTTCAAAAACCAAATTTCAAATTCAATTTTTTTCTAAATCCTATTTGAAGTAGAAAACCTTATCACTCCAAAATTTAATAAATATTAAAAAAACTCAAAAATTAAAAAATGAAAATATTAATTTCAATATATAGTAGAAGTCCTTATAACTCCCACCTAAATTTTCTTCTTCTAAAAAGTTTTACTCTTTTTATTCCCCACTTATTAAAGTACCTAATATTCAAAAACTATAAACACTTTCACTTAGGAATTTAATTAATCAATCAATAAAGGTAATGTTACTTACCTTAATATCCACCTAGAATACTTTTAATGCATAGATAATGATCTTGAGATGATAAACATTGCTGGAAATGGACATTGACTAAAGTGTAACATTTCGAGTATGTTACTACAATGGTAGATGTGTACGAATTATTCTTCTCGTTGCTCCCAAAAATTTCCTATGCTTGTTCAAATTGTATTGACTCTCATGAGGCGTTGCTTTATCTTGTGAAAAATACACTATCAAACCATTTGTATTTGTATTTTTTAAGATCAAATTGCTCTTTATGGTTGCAATGACTGCTCATATTTGATGATTGGATCCTCTAATAGATGTTGAATTTTTTTGTTTTGACATTGGCTACATTGGCTCCTCTAGAATACGTTGGTTTCGTTGGTTACTTTAGCTCCTCTAGTAAACATTGGTTTAACTAGCTATGCTAACTTCTTTGGTAGATATTGTCTTTTTTGGCTATTCTAGATCCTATAGTAGATGTTGGCTTCACTCACTACATTTTCTTCTTTTATTAGATATTGGCTCTCTAGTTAGTCATTAGCTATTTTTATTAGATGTTGGATTTTCTTACTAGCCACTAATTACATTGGCTTCACTTGTAAGACATTGTTCTCCTTAGTCATTATCTTCTTAGATATACTTGGTTGATATCTCCTTTAGATGTACTTAGATGTTTTCCTCTTTATAGCCAATGTATCCTTATGGACATCTTCAATATTACCTTTACTCTTCTGGCAGACTTCACACTCTCAGGGAACTTGTCCTTTTTTATTTACTCTAGGTAGACTATGGTGCTCTGATTTATCCTTCTCATATTTAATGCCTTAGACAAATCTCATTCAAAATAAATGTATCCTTCTTGACGCTTTCCTCTAGGTAGATTATGTCTAGAGTTCTTTGAACTTAGATGAACCCTTTCTAGATGTCTCTCAACTCAAGCAACTTAGACTGCTTCTTTTTTGTTTCATATGTAGACTCTTATTGGATAGTTTATCACCTTAGATGAATTAGGCTGCTACTTTCTAATATGCTCTAGATTTTATCAAAGTTCTACACTCTCTCTTTCTTATATTCTAATCTAAGCACATTCAATATTCTTTCTTCTCTTTTATCTATATTTTCTTTCTCTTAGGTTCTATCCTGAGTGCATTTAATATTCTTATGTGGTTATCCTCTTTTCTGGAGAATCCAAATCAATATCAAGGTGAATTTGAATATACCATCATGTCCAAATTTCTTTTGAGTTGAATATTAATCTATTTTGGCTAATTCCTTGTATTCACTCATTTTTATTGAACCATGTGGATAGACCCTAACATCCAAATTAGGGTGACTTTTTTTGTCCCCTCAATATCTACTCCTTTAGACCTTTAAAATAGAGTCCAAGTTTTCACTACTTTTAAAGTGGATAGACTTCAAATATCATGGTAGTTCTAAATATTAATATAAAAAATAGATAGAGTTTAAAATAGCTTTGATACCAATATTGGAATTTAATCCAAACTATCTCAAGTCCTAGTATAATCAAGCCACAATATCTTAGGTCCCAATATAATTAATCAAGAGTAGAATTAAATATAAGAGCAATCAAAATATATATTGGTCAATATAAATTATAAAAAAACTCATAGTAATGTCAAATATGAATGTAAATGGTCAAAATAATTCATGTAATAACATGAAAAATAATTATAATAAAATTGTTCAAAATATATATACAAGCTTCAATATAAATGCTTTCTATGGTGATTTTTTATAGACCATTTTACCAATACATTGTATAGATCTTTGTCTCCATAATATAGGTATTAGAAATATGACTCTTCAATACTTTACTATTGCACTCCTCACATATATGAGAGTGAAAGCATGGAAAAACACACCATAACATAAAACAAATAATGACTAATATTTTTATTGCACAATAAAGAAGAGCGCTTTTGGTTACAACAAAATCCTCTTTCAGGGTATTTATGCAATGATATTTTTAGGATCAAGGGAAATATCCCCTTTTACAAAAAATCCATGGTGTGATCTATATTTTCCTTGCTAGCACACTATTTTGTGGGTAAGTTTTTCTATGACTATTGCATTAGATTGGATATTGAATCCTATGATATCTTTGAGTCCTATCACCTGCACACAAGGGAAACAAAGCAGTGAATCAATAGCATATGAAGGGTCCACAAATGTGGAACCTGTATCAAATTAAGTTATGAAAAAGAAAAATAGAAAAATATGATGCATGAAATGTAAATAATTAATCTAGAATACAACATGAAATATCTAGGCTAATAATATAATTAAAAATTAGAAATTGGGCACCTAACTGTGACCATCTCCAATTGAGACGGTTTTTGTCTATGGAACATATTGAGACAATATGGTCACTATTTTAGGTAGTCTTTTCAGTGTGTGCTATCCTAAAGGCACAAAATTCAAAGCAAGGAGGATTTTAGATGGTGGTTTCTTGTATCGAATGATGTCAAGACATGCAACAAGGATAGGCAAAAGGGCAAGATAAGATTAGTTGAAAAGGGGAAACATGATGTTGAATCCTTAGTGTCAACTTGATAGCCTTTTATTTACAACAAGATGTTCTAACAGATTCTTGGCAACACTTCATTGTAGAGGATTTGAATTTTTTTTTTCAAATGAGGCGGAGGGCAATTTATAGGCCTCTTAGCAAGAGAAAGGTGAGGGAATGGAAGAGAGAAAAGGGCTATAATTTTTTTGTTGTCAAGTTTGTTGTAATTGGTAAGTTTTTTTACTGTATATGTTGATTACAGGTGGGTGATTGATGACCAGTGTGTAGGTAGACGTAGAGTTTTTGCCTACGCACGACCACTAACAGGAAGTTTACCTGCTTGGATTTTGATTTTATTTTTTTATTTTTTATTTTGTAGGACTATCTCAAGTTGAGACAGTTAGGAAAATGTGATCGTCTTAGGTCGATATGGTTACACCAAACATGAAAATTTTTGTAGAATATTACCTGCTATTGGAGAAATCCATGGATTTAGCCTTGAAGCTGATAAAATGGATTGTGTGGGTTGGAAAGGAGGATTTTTGGGAGTCTCCTCAAGATAACACATTTAGGTGTCTACAAATAATTTTAACCTTTCATATTATTTACATAACACAATACTCTCATGTCCTTTGGCTTCTAATCTTGCCACTTGTATACAAGAATTTTCACTCTATACTTACATGCACACTTAACTCCATGACACTTAATCTCCTACATCCACTCGTAATACATGACACTTGTGCACATCCTTACATTACATATTTGCACACTTACATACATGGAACTTGTGCACTTTCTCTTATTACACACTTGCACACTAATAGACATGACACTTGTGCATATCCTATACATTACACATATACATAACACTTGTGCATATCCTACACATAAACACTTACATAAAGAGGAAGTACAAATCACTATCCTAAACTATAGAATCAAACCCTAATATATTATATATTTACATTTTTACCATAAGATACCATGGGGGTATATTTGCATGTACCAAATAATGTAATATTCTCCAATAAACACAAAAGCAATGATGGTACTATCATGATTCAATGGTGTTTTTGTCATGTGGCCTTTATTTATTTAATTTTTCATCTCTATCATTTTTTGTTTATCTAAATAGGGGCCTACATGCTATTCAAGAAAATCTAACTATCCTTTGCCAACTCAAATAGGCCACTCTACTACTAATCATATATTTTTTTGTTTGTTTTATAGATTAAGTGATAGTGTTGATGGTGATTCTGCACGATCATGGTTATTTTACCTTTATGGAAAAGAATAGCTTCTTTTGCACCTAATCTCTATAATTTAAGAATTTAGCATTTAGATTATGTTTTTTATCTACTTAAACTAAGTTTTGTTTTCTATTTATTGGAAAAACAGGTTAAAATGAAAGGAATAGATAGTTACTATTAATCATATAAGGGATTAATCTTAATCTTTAAGCTTTAGTATTTAATAAAAATTGTGCATAGATACATCTTAATATTTTTTTTCTATATCTTCTCATGACCCTATCTATTAATAGAAAAATTGCTATATATTTTCTCATCAAAATCAAAAGAGCATTTAGTTTAGGTCTTGATCATTGCATTTATATGTGTATTAGTGCTAGATTAAGGTTAAACTTAGACAAAGGAATATCTTAGGAGAAATGTAGTTGTTCTTCAACTAATCCAACAAAACTAGAATTTAAGCTAACAAACTTTACCTAATCTTGAAGTGTGAAGAGGAGATAGTAGAAAAGCATCGCAAGGAGGTCCTTTGCAAAATCTTTTACCCTTTCTCCCTCTCACACTATTAAAATACCATGGATAAAATGTACAAATAACTTGTGATAGAGTTTTGCTACTATAAAAACTATGATCAAATGACCATCCCAAGTGATGGTTTGATAGGAAATGATGGCTCCTTGGGGGAATAATTGCATTTAAGATGACAATATTGGATATGGTAAGAATTTGAAAAGAGAATCCATTGATGGAAGAAGATGAGAATAGGAATTCTTGGATTCTTTATTTCTATAGGATCTATAGATCAAAATTTTGAGAATTTGGTTCATTAGTGGTAGGTGGCTTGAGAGAGATAGAAATTTCATTTCTTTTATTTTGGTGCATAATAGTCAAAAGCACCAGGTGGTAGAAGCATTGTTGGTGCTTTCACATTGGAACTTTTATCTCAATATTGTTATAGGGTAAACTTGGGTAGAAGAGATCAAAATATAGAAAAAAAGGAAAAAGCACCACCAAGTCCTAAAAGCACTATTGGTGCTATCACTCATGCCTTTATGCAATCACTCTTAGAGAAATAAATGCTCTAGATTTAGGCTTAGGGAATTTAATTCAAATTAGGTGATTAAAATATTGATTGGTGAGAGGATTAGCAAGCTTATAGATTAGCCATGTGCATAAAATTGGGTGTCTATAGTCGGTATAACAACCCACTAGAGTGACATTAAAATGAACCATAAAAAGTAGGAGGAACTTAGAAAACTAGGATACATTGATAAAAAAATCTTAATATGGCAAAGGCTAAGGTATGAAATATGCACGATCAACAAAACATACCAAGAGTGAAAAGAGGGCTAAGGTGATGAGTGAAGCAATCAATAGTGCCTTAACCTATTAGAGACCTAAGAAGAAATTAGTGCCTAATTTTAATATCTTTTCTATACCAACAACTTTAGGAGTGGTCAATTCAGTGGTAAGGCAAACAATTACGAAAGAGCAAGGAGGTTTACAAATATATGGGTCAATGTATGGTAAGGTTGAAGTAACCAAAGAAAAGCAAAGATAGAGAACTCAACTAGAGGAGGGAAAAATTCCTCAAGAATGTTCCCCTTCTAAGTTGGGAATGACCAGTTTCATGGCCACTACCACCACTCTCACTTCTCTTATGCCATACACTATGCCTCATTGTTTTTTTTCTATTCTCACTTCTCTCCATTAGCATTATTCTACTACACTTTTGTCACCTTCCACAACTATAATCCATGGTTCTATTGGATTTTAAGCCAAACTATATCAAGTCCAATATATTTTATCAAGAGCAGAATTATATAGAGCAATAAAAATATAAGTTGGCCAATATAAATTATAATAACATTCAAAATAATATCAAATATGAATGTAAAATGGCCAAAATAATTCATGCAATAACATGAAGAACACTTACAGTAGAATTGCTCAAAATATACATACAAGCTTTAATATTCATGCTTGAATGTTTTCATACATTTTTATTATACAATACATGGAGCTTTATCTCCATAATATAGACATATAAATGTGACTCTTCAATACTTGACTATTGCACTCCTCACATATCTAGGAGTTGCAACCTTTCCTATTCTTTACATAAGATAAGTCTCACATGTCCTTTGGCTTCTCATCTTGCCACTTGTATACAAGACTCTTGACTCTCTAATTACTTGCACACTTAACTCTATGTCACTTGCACACTTCTACATGACACTTACACTCCTACATGCACTCCTAATACATGAAACTTATGCACATCCTCACATTACATATTTGCATACTTAATTACATGACATTTGTGAACTTTCTCTCATTACACACTTGCACTCTTACTTACATGACAATTGTACATATCATTCACATATGCACTCACATAAATGGGAAATATAAATCACTTTCATAAAATATAGACTCAAAGCCTAATCTATTACATATTTACATTTGTACCATAAAGGTACCATAGGAATACATTAACCAAACAATGTAATATTCTCCAACAAGTTCTCTAAGGGGCATACTAATACCAATAGTTTATGTCACATTTGGACCACTCCCATCATATCATTTTCATCATCTACCATCTACGTTACTACCATATAACCATTGGTCCCATATACCACATTGCCTTCATAATCTATACCATAACCAAGAATGTTTCTCTTGCCAATATCTAATATAGTTGGAATCATGACCTAATTCATCATTTCCACTATCTTTCCTACCATCACCACATATTTCACTCCACTAAATTTACCTTTCACTCCACATACCTACCATCGTAAGCAAGGGAATTTCTCCTATAGATAATAATGGTTACTTATCTAGCTTAGAGTGTTGAGTTTATAGGAGGACCACATTAGACTAGCACAATTGTTAGGCCAGGCTTTGCCTTTGCATAAAAAATAGTATGTGACCTTGAAGAGATAGATGTCACTAAGGAATTTGATATCTGTTGAAAATATTGAGTTGTCATTGATGTCAAATGGTGCATGGTATTCAAGGTAGAAATATATCAATTGTCCCAAGGGTGTGAATTTTACAAAGTTGGACAATATATCAATTGTGTCAAGAATGGACTATTATGAATAGCAAATAATGGATAATTATTCAAGGCAAGGTATATCTCAAATCAAAGGCAAATATTTTTCAAGCAAAGGATTATAATATTTAAATATTATAAAGAGAATATTATAAGAGGGACAAAGGTTTAAAAGTTTCTTGGACAAAAATAAGGATAAAGGTTTAAAAAGTTGCTTGGGACAAAAAGGTTTAAATATCACAAGAGAGAGATAAAGTTTTAAAAAGATAAATATTTATAATATTTAAATTCTAAATTTAAATATTATAAATAAAAGAGTTTGAAAAATAAAAAGGCACCAAAAATTGAAAATAAATTAAGCCGACCTTACAAAATGAAATCGAAGGAAATGGAAAGCATATATATACATGACATTATTAAAACTTGGAGTGGAATGAGAAATTGCAATTGAAAATCCATCATCGTGCATGTAAAAAAAAGGAAGAAAATGCAAAGGAGAAGACAACAAAAAATCAAGGTAGATATAGACAAAAATAAATATCACTGTGTGCACTTGAGGTTTCATTCACTGGGATAGTCCAACTGGCAATGTGGCTTTGCATGGAGCGTTGTTGGGTAGGAAGTCACGAGGTCAAATATGGTCAACACCATTTTTTGTTGAGTTTTTCTGAACGAGGAAGACTTGGATAAATATCACTGAGTGTCTTTGGTTTTGACTGCTAAGGTAGTACAACTAGTTGTTGGCTTTGCATGGAGTACGATTGGGTAGGAGTTCACGGGGTCGAATCAGGTCAACACCATTTTTTATGATGTTTTGTTGTTGATAAAAGCACAAGGACACAGATATATATCGGATGCCTCATATTTGGTGTTAGTTGTTGTGACAACACAACTAGTCATAAAGTGCTTGGGAAAGCACTGCATATCATGAGGTCAGGGGTTCAATTCTCATTTGTGCAAAGGTTTTAAATTTTTTTCTTAAATTTGATTTTGAAGGAAAAATAAAGGTCAAGGTATTAGCATCAGAAATTGTGATTTTTGCAAATTAGAAAAGGGAGTTATAATGTGGATGGTGGTCAAGTTTATTTGTATTTTTGCATGTTATAAAAAGTAGAAATAAGTTGTAATTGTGATTAATGTTATATTGTATTTGGCATATTATAAAAAGGGATATATAAGGTATTATTCTTTTTAAGCTTTATTATGCACATTTTTGATAAGGGTTTTTAAAGTGAATGATTTGATATCTATTCAAGAAAAAGATATTTGCTAACCAATTTTGAAGTGGCAAAATAAAAGAAAATAATTTTTGTCAAGACAGACAAATGCAAAAGAAGACTATCATCATTGAGGTAGATTTGGAGGTATGGTGATTAAATTCCTTTCTCAAGGGTGGTTTTGTTTGAGAAAAATATTTTTGATATCATATGGTTGGAGGTATAAGTATTAATTTTATGTTCGTTAGTGTTGATTGAAATTGGGAATAAATGTGCAAAGATTATAGGTCAAATTTGTGAGTAAACGTGTGCATTGGTATTGATTGAAATTGGGAGTAAATGTGCAAAGGTTATAGGTTAGATTTATGAGTAAACTTGTGCATTGGTTTTGATTGATATTGGGAGTAAATATGCAAGGGTTATAGAACATATCTGAAAGCAAAAGTTGTGCATTTTTTATGATTAATTTTTGGAGTAGATATAGAAGACATATTTGAGCATTGTGATTGGCTTTGAAGTGCATAAGAAAATAAGCAAATAGTCTTACACATAGTGTAAGGATAGTTTGAAAAGATTCAATTGAGAATAAGAACATATTGGGTAATTTTTATTACATATGATTCTCTATATGTTCATGAAGATAAAATAATACTAGGTAGGATATGTCTGAATTGCTAGAGTAGAGGAAAGCACATTGAGAAAGTTTTTTTTGGTTATTTATAATTTAAGTGGGTTGGGATCCAAAACCTGATCACAAAAAGTCACAAGAAATTTAAGCAAGGCCACATGAAAGGTCACAAGAAAGGACTACCTTTCAGGAAAGGCCTAAGGATGGACCTAAGGATAGGCTTAAGTATAGCCTTTCAGGATAGGCTTAAATATAGCCTTTTAGGATAACCTTCAAAACATGGCCGAAACGAGAAAAAAAAAGATGCGCCCAAAAAAAAATTGAAAAGCCCATCCAATGGGAAAATGAAGAAGTAGGAAAATTAAACAATGGAAAAAACACATAGAGCCATAAATTTTAACAACCCATAAGGCAAGAAAAAAGAAACCCTCCAAAATTTGAAATGTTTAATCCTGCATAAGGAAAAACTAGAAATTGGGCAAAGAACACCAGAAAACTAGAGATACAAGATCAAAACCCCCTTGAACAGTAGAAAGGGACCAATAAATCATAAAATAAATATAGATATGTAAGGAGTAGCATCTTGCACAAGCCTAGAAAGAGGTACAACAAAAATGGGAACTCCACAGGCTATAAAGTCCCTTTGCAGTAAGAAGAGCTACTCGAAAACCAATAGAAGTAGAGGAACCACCAGTGTAGAATCACAAGCCATGAGAAAGAGGTGGGGAGGTCCTAGGAAACCCCAAAATAAGGAGCCACGGAGCACAAGTTGTAGATGATGAGCATAGGTCCTCCTCCAAGACCAAAAAGGATATGCAACAAGAACCCCAAGACAACCCCCAACATCACCAATGAATAGCTTCAGGGATCCAAAAGAGGATAGCTTGTAGGATCACAAAATTATTTAGAATAGAGGCCCATACCCAATCCATGAAAAATATTTAGAACCCACCACCAAGCCCACATATGGAAACCCAAAGAGCAACACCACAAGAATAAGTATGTGGCCCCCTTCCAAGCAAAAAAGAAACTATGAAAAGCTTCTCATGAAGCTAAACTCCCAACATGCAACCTGTACCAGAAGAACCTTTGAAAAAAATCTCCAAATAGGACCTTGCAAAAAATAGAACAAATCAGAAAGATCCAAGGAGAATTAATCCTAAAGGAACTCAAGAATCCTAGGAAAGGTCCTAAGGAGGATCCCAGGGACATCCCAGAAACTAGGCACCGAAAAGAATCTCACTAGAAAGAATGGAAATGGGTAGACAAATAGATAAGTGACATCTTGACCCAAGGATATCATATGCAACACCATCCAACCAAAGAGGAAGGGTTAACAAAGTGCCAAGGAAACTAGGACAGGACCAGGGACCTGAGATAGCACATTGAGAAAGTTATGAGCATTGTTTGTATGCAAGATTTGAGAATTGATGAGCATTGTTTGTATGAGTGGATGGAAAATATTTTGGATTAGATTTAAGTATATTTTAGTAGGTTTTAGAGCATATTTGAGTAGGCCTTCTTAGTAGGCTTGTGAGAATATTTGAGTAGATTTTGTGAGTAGAGTTGAGTAGGTTTTTGTGAGTAGATTTGATCAAATTTGAGCAGGATTTGGAGCAGATTTGAGTAGACATTTTGAGTAGGTTCATGAGAATATTTGAGTAGAGTTGTGAGAAAACTTAGATTAGATTAGAGTAGAGAGGATTGGTGTCTCCTATGGATAAATTTCCATGAAATAGAGTAGAGGGGATTGGCATCTCCTGTGGATAGAGGTCCACAAAACAAAGCAGAGGGGATTGGTGTCTCCTGTAGATAGAGGTCCATGAACTAGAGTACATGGTATTGGTGTCTCATATGGATATAGGTCCATGAACATTGTAATAGGGAATTGATTCCCATAATTTTTTTTGAAGAAATTTATAAGAAAAAATACTCTATGGATGTAGCCCACATTGGGTGAACCACGTTAAATCTGTTTCTCTTATGTGTGTGGTGATTTGTGCATTCTTTCATTATTGCAATTGATAATATTGGGTGATATTGCTTTGGAAATTAAATTAAAAGTTTTATATTATACTATTAACCCCCCTCTCAATATAAGTTTGTGTTCTTCAATGGCTATCAGAATGGGTTCCTTTGTGAGAGCCTAACAGCTTGAAGAAAGATCTTACAAGAATACAAATGGCACATTAGGAAGGATTTTCATCAAATAGAGCTCCATTGTTTAATGGGAGTAAATAAAGACTTATTTTATGGGAGTAAATTTTTTGCCCCCTTTTTTTGGAGTGATTTACGGAGTAGAGCGATTTTTGGGTTTCCTATAGTTGTTGGGTGGTTGGTGTGTGTGGGTGATTTAGCCCACGATGTTGTGTCCATTGTATTCTAATACCACATAATGATTTAGGGTTGGGAGAGTTTCCTTATATATTTATTGTAATATCCCATTTTTGGGCAAGGAAGTGAATAATAATATCAAGGAGGTGTGGCTCTTGTTTTGTTGGACGTAGCCCATATTGGGTGAACCAGGATAAATCTCGTGTGTTATATGTGCATTGTGTGTTGTCATTTCTTCTAAGTTATTTATTTCTGCATTATTTTTGGAATAAGTTTCTATAAATCTCTTCACTCCATTTTCAAATCTTCAAGCTCAACAACAAGTTCCTCTTCCATATCAATAGTGGCTTCATTTTCATATTTTGAAACTTTTATTCTTCTTGGTCTTCAATAATAGGGGCATCTTGTTTTTATTCTATGGCCAGAAATATAATTTTTTCTTCCTCACTATCAGAGAAGCTTTCATAATTGTCATTGGAAGCACTTCCTACTTCTTCAACATAAAATATTTTCTTGTGCCTTTGAAATATCTTCTTTTCATGCTTGCCTTGACCATGCTTGTTTTTATGATAGAATTTTTTTTCTTTCTTTTTCTCATATTCCTTTTCTTCTTCACAACTACTATATCCATTTTGTGGAGAATTAGCTGCATAGTGACCAATGTTACCACAACTAAAGCATTTCACCATCTGCATATTTTTGTGTTTTCTTGGACCCTTCTTATTTCTTCTCACAAATTTAGCCTCTTCTTCACTACTTGATTCATCACTTGATTTTGGTTCTTTATCCTTTGCCTTATTTGAAGCTTTGAATGTTGCCTCTCATTTGGATGTTTGTTCTTTTTCTATCCTCATCTCATAGGCTGTGAGTATTCCATGTAGCTCATCCATACCTAAATTTTTGAGATCCTTCATATCTTCTATTGTTGAAACCTTTGCATCATACCTCATAGGGAGTGACCTCAATATTTTTTGAACAATAGTAGATTCCTCAATCTTTTCTCCAAGTCCACAAATAGTGTTGACAACCTCATCAACATGAAGTAGATACCTAGCAATATTTTCCTCATATTTCATCTTCAATTCTTCAAACTTCCTCCTGTGTGTTTGAAGTTTTGCCATTTTTACCTTGTCATATCCTTCATATGTATTATGTAACTTATCCCACATTTCTTAACTAAAGTGCAGTGCATGACTTTCACAAATTTGGTTTCACATAACCCACTTAAAATTGCATTCATTGCCTTAGCATTACTTTCATATGGTTTCTTACCACTTGCATATGTAGGAGGATTTGTAGGTGGTGTGAAACCATCCTCAACTGATTTCCATGTATCATATCCCTGTGCCATCAAAAATGTCTTCATACTTATGCTCTAGAAAGTATATTTAGTCCCATAAAATAATGGTGCCCTATTTGATGAAAACCCTTCTTGATATGCCATTTGTGTTCCTATAAGATCTACCTTAAATATGTTTAGGATTTCATAAAGGAACCTACTCTGATACCAATTGAAGAACACAAGATTATACTAAGAGGGGGGGTGAACAGTATAAGATAAAAAAAATTACTTTTCTTTCCACAATAGTATTATCCAATATTATCAATTGCAATAATGAAACCATGCATATATCATCACACACATAAGAGACATAGATTTAATGTGGTTCACCCAATGTGGGCTATGTCCATGGAGAAAATATTTCTTATAAATTTTCTCAACAAATATCTTGGGAACCAATTCCCTATTACAATATTTATGGGAACCAACCCAAAGGAGACCTTAATCCCCTATGCTCAAGTTTGTGGACCTCTATCCACAAGAGACCCCAATCCCATTTGCTCTAGTTTATGGACCTCTATCCATAGGAGACACCACTCCCCTCTACTCTAGTCTACTCCAATCCTTTACACAAGGCTTGCTAAAACTTGTTCCAATCCTACATAAGGATTGCTCAATCTTGCTCCAAGCCTACACATAAGGCTTGCTCAAATCTTCTCATAAAAACTTGTTCTCAACTCTGCTCCAATATGCTATAATCCTACACACAAGGCTTGCTCAAATATGCTCACCAAACTTGCTCAAATCACTGCTCAAAACCTCCTCAATCCAACTTACAAAACCTGATCAAATCTACTTCAAACCTTCTCACAAGGCTTGCTCATCAAAAATTACTATCAAATATGCTCACAACTTTGCTCAAAGATCCTCCTCAACCTGCTCATAAAACTTTCTCAACTCTGTTCCAAAACTTGTATACAAAAATTGTTTATCTATATTGCATAATGATGTCATCAAGTGCTTTTATCTAATATTCAATGTGCTTTCTTTAACTAAAGTAGTTTAGACATAGTCTACCTATAATTCTTTTAACCTCTTGAACATATAGAGAATGATATGCACTAAAAAATGCTCAATATGCTCTTCACATTCATTAAGTCTTTCACTTTCACATGTATCACATTTATTGCATTCTAAAGGTAGATCTAGTCTAGCACTTGATAACTAACCTGGTTATTTTTGAGTTGCACCTTTACTTCATGACAAATCACAATGCACAAGTCCTTCTTATCTACTCACAATATCAATTATGAACAATCCACAAGTCTGTTCTTTTCATCTACTCATAAATTCAATCATGAATATGCACAAATTTGCTTCATAAAACTGATCTATAACTCTTGCACTTTTATTTCCAATATCACTCAAAACCAATGCACAAGTTTACTTTCAAAAATTGGTCTTTAATCCTTGCAAATTTTCTCTCAATATCAATCACAATAATGCACAACTTGTTCACAAACCCTAGCACATATGTTTCCAATTTCATTCAACAATGATGCACAACTTTGTTCTCAAACCCTAGCACATGTGTTTCCAATTTTATTCATCAATGATGCACAACTTTGCTTTCACACTCTAGCACTTATATTTCCAACAATGCACACAAAATTAATCCTTATATCTCCACCTTGTGACTTAAAATTATTTTCTTTCAAACAAGCCACCTTGAGAAGGAGTTAAAATACCATACCTCTAAAACTACCTTGATGAAGATGTGCCCTCAAAAACCTATCTCAAAATAACTCCCTTTCTTTGGCCACTTCAAAACAAGTTAGCAAAACTCCTTTTCAAATAATCCACATAAACCCTTTCAAAAGGATGTGCACAATAGGGCTTGAAAATAATATCTTATATTTTCCTCACAATATAAAGCTTCATCAATAACACAAACCCTTTTATCCCCTTTCTGTGATATGTCAAAATACAAATAACAATAATCACAAGTACACCTTATCTCTCCTCTAAAAATGCAAGATCACAACTTTCAAATAATACCCAAATCACCTTATGTCAATTTTCCTCATGCAAACATTACAATATCAAATAATCCTTATTACACCTTATGACTCCCTTTTAAATCAAATTTAAAACAAAATATTTTACCCTTATTTTAATCAATAACCAACCAACAAATCTATCTCCTTTTCACAAAAAATATTTATCTTTATTTTAATCAACACAAGGCAGCAAACTATATCCTCATTTTAATCAATACAAGGGCAACACACTTTATCCTTTCAAAAATTTAAATAAAAATTTTGGTGCTCATACCTCAATCAACACACCCCACGAGTGTAGGAGAATCAAAACTGTGACCTCTACCCATGTAGCACCCAAGCCAAGGCTTGGTAACCAGCTGCTCTACCCCAGCGGGTAGTAACCACAATGCACGTCGTTAATTTTAAACCTTCCTTTTTCTACCACTTCAAAACAAAAACTCTGCCACCAAAACTGAACCCACCCGAATTCGACCCTGCAACCTTTCTGCCCCCAACACCTTAGCGCTAGCTCAACGACCAATTGGGCTAGCCACCCAGTTGAAACAAAGGATGCAACACTTTGATTTATCTTCTTTGTCACGCTCTTCAAAATAACAAAATGCTTTAAAACTGGCATTGGTGAGTTTCAAACCCCGCACCTTCCTCCTCGCAATGACTTGGCACAAGTCAAACCACCGCTTGGGCTACCTTGGTGGATGATGTCAAAAGGGCTATGGCTCTTCTCCTTATTCACTGTCATTCACACTCACTTCAATGAACACTCTTCCAATCCACACTCCTTCACCTTTTTCAAACCAAAGCTTAGTGCATTATATATATGTATTTGCCTCCTTTCACAATGACGTCGGTGCTCATATTTCATTTTTTGATTTTTGACTTTCTAATAAATTTTGGTGCTTCTTTTTTTAAGACTTCTTTTGATTATAATATTTTAAATCTAAAAGATTTAAATATTATAAACTTTAAACCTTTGGCCCTTGGAAATAATTCTTTGTCTTTAAACCTTTGCCTCCTCTTGTGGTCTTTAAATATTTTTCAAGCAATTATAATAAAACCTTTTAAACCTTGTCCTTCTTCATAATATTTAAATTTAACATTTAAATATTATTAATCCTTCTCTTAGAAAAATACTTTGGAGATATACCTTACTTTTGAATTTTGTCCATTGCTTGCTATTCATCAACCTCATGGGGAATATTTTTGCCTTGACTATCATACACCTTGACATCAATGACAACTCAATATTTCCAATAAGAAGCTTGTCAAGGGGAGTAGATTTAGAATACAGTTGCAGTAGAAGAAATGTTTTGTAGGGTTGCCATCAATGACAAAGGGGGAGATTATTGGAAATATTGAGTTTTCATTGATGTCAAAGGGTGCATGGTATTCAAGGCAAAAATATTCTTCAAGGGTGTGAAGTTCACAAGGTTCGACAATATATCGATTGTGTCAAGAATGGACTATTGTGAAGAGGAAAAAATGGACAATTATTCAAGGTAAGGTATATCTCAAAGAAAAGAAAAATATTTTTCAAGCAAATAATTATAATAGTAAAATATCATATTTAAATATTATAAAGAGAATATTATAAGAGAGACAAAGGTATAAAAGCTGCTTGGACAAAAATAAGGATAAAGGTTTAAAAAGTTGCTTGGGACAAAAGGTTTAAATATCACAAGAGCAGGAAATAGTTTTAAAAAGATAAATATTTATAATATTTAAATTCTAAATCTAAATATTATAAACAAAAGAGTTTGAAAAATAAAAAGGCACCAAAAATTGAAAATAAATTAAGCCGACCTTAAAAAATGAAATCGAAGGAAATGGAAAGCATATATATACATGGCATTATTAAACCTTGGAGTGGAATGAAAAATTACAATTAAAAATTCATCATCGTGCATGTGAATAGTAGGAAGAAAACAATGAGGAGAAGATAGCAAAAATTGAGATAGAGACAGAGAAAAAGAAAGATCGTTGTGTGTACTTAAGGTTTTGTTAGCTGGGATAACCCTGTTGGTAGTGTGGCTTTACATGGAGCGTTGTTGGGGAGGAGGTCACGGGGTCAAATCTAGTCGATGTCATTTTTTGTTAAGTTTTTCTAAATGAGGAAGACTTGGAAAAATATCACTGCGAGTGCATTTGGTTGACTACTAAGGTAGTACATATAGTTGTTGTCTTTGCATGGAGTGTTGTTGGGTAAGAGGTCACAGGGTCAAATCAGGTTGACACTATTTTTAATGAGGTTTTGATGTTGATAAAAGCACAAGGACACAAATATATATTGGGTGTCTCCATTTTGGTCTTAGCTACCATGACAACACAACTGGTCATGAAGTGCTTGGGAAAGCACTATATTTTGTGAGGTCAGGGGTTAGATTCTTAGTTGTGCAAAGGTATTAATTTTTTTGTTAAATTTGATTTTAAAGGAAACATAAAGGTCAAGGTGTTAGCATAAGAAATTATGATTTTTGAAAATTAGAAAAGGGAGTTATAATGTAGATGGTGGTCAAGTTTATTTGTATTTTTACATGTTAGAAAAAGGATAAATAAAGTGTAATTGTGATTAATGTTATATTGTATTTGGCATATTATAAAAAGGGATATATAAGGTATTATTCTTTTTAAGCTTTCTTATGCACATTTTTTACAAGGGTTTTTAATGTGAATGATTTGATATCTATTTAATAAAAATAGATTTGATAACCAATTTTGAAGTGGCAAAAGAAAAGAAAATTATTTTTATCAAGACAAGCACATGTAAAAAAAAGACTATCATCATTGAGGCAGATTTAGAGGTATGGTAATTTAATTCCTATCTCAAGGGTGGTTTTGTTTGAAGAAAATATTTTTGATGTCACATGGTTGGAGGTATAAGGATTGATTTGATGTGCATTAGTGTTTATTGAAATTGGGAATAAATGTGTAAATATTATAGGTCAAATTTATGAGTAAAATTGTGCATTGGTCTTGATTGAAATTGGGAGTAAATGTGCAAAGGTTATAGGTCATATTTGTGAGTAAAATTATGCATTGGTTTTGATTAATATTGGGAGTAAATATGCAAGGGTTATAGAACAAATTTGAAAGCAAAATTTGTGCATTGTTCTTGATTAATTTTAGGAGTAGATCTAGAGGGCAAATTTGAGCATTGTGATTGGATTTAAAATGCATAAGGAAATAAGCAAATAGTCTTACACATATAGAAGGATTATTTTAAAGCAAGTCAAAGTATCACATAGTGCAAGGATAGTTTGAAAAGATTCAATTGAGAAGAAGAACAGATTGGGTAATTGTTATTGCATATCATTCTCTATATGTTCATGAAGATAAAATAATACTGGGTAGAATATGTCTGAATTGCTAGAGTAGAGGAAAGCACATTGAGAAAGTTATGAGCATTGTTTGTATGCAAGATTTGAGAATTGATGAGCATTGTTTGTATGAGTGGATGAGAAATATTTTAGATAATATTTGAGTATATTTGAGTAGGTTTTGGAGTAGATTTGAGTATGTCTTCTTAGCAGGCTTGTGAGCATATTTGAGAAAATTTTATGAGTAGAGTTGAGAAGGTTTTTGTGAGTAAATTTGAGCAAGTTTGAGCAGGTTTTGGAGCATATTTGAGTAGGTTCATGAGCATATTTGAGCAAATTTGTGAGTAGGCTTGGAGAATATTAGATCAGAGGGGATTAGTGTCTCCTATAGATAGAGGTCCATGAACTAGAGTAGAGAGGATTAGCATGTCTTCTGGATAGAGGTCCATAAAACTAAGCAGAGGGGATTGGCATCTTTTGTGGATAGAGGTCCACAAACCAAAGTAGAGGGGATTGGTTTCTATTGTGGATAGAGGTCCATGAACCAAAGTAGAGGGGATTGGTGTCTCCTGTGGATAGATGTCCATGAAAATTGTAATAAGGAATTGATTTTCATGAAATTTGTTGAAGAAATTTATAAGAAAAATTTCTTCGTGGATGTAGCCCACATTGGGTGAACCATGTTAAATCTATGTCTCTTATGTGTGTGGTGATTTTTGCATTGTTTCATTATTGTAATTGATAATATTGGATGATATGGCTTTGTAAAGAAAAGTAAAATTTTTGTCTTATACTGTTCACCTCCCCTCTCAGTATAAGCTTGTGTTCTTCAATGTGCTCATTATTAAGAAGAAGAAATGGAAGAAATATTATAAATGAATTAACAAATGGATATTTGAGGCTTCTATCCTCATGTAGTCATAGTTATCTATGAAGAAGAATAATATATATATTATTGAAGCTACCAAATCTAACTTGTTTAGAGTAGTAACAACTTATGCTAACTAAACTACCAAAGTGACCAAGCTAGACCTAAATAGGATGGACCCTTATAAAATTGCCCATATAGAAAATCAACCCATAATTGGCAGACCCATAAATATTGGTCACTTGGATATTGAGTATGAATTAATCCAAAAAAATAATAACGATATTGAGGTAAATATGGGTCAACTAAAGAAATAAAATGACCAACTCTATCAAGAGAACCAAGATTTGAGAAGAAATGCTCTAAAAAAGGCCAGTTAAAAAAGCAAGTAGAGGACCTTAAATACCAACTTGTTAAGGCTAAATAAAACCAAAAATAATAGGAAGACATTGTAGAGCAGCTAACATAGTAGCAGCATCAAATATAGGAGGCCTTGAAGGTAAAATATCAATAAATTGTAAAATTGATAGCATCTAGACTAATAAATACAACTATAGAACCTAAGTCAACACAAGACATCCAAAACATCATGTCCCTCTAGGACAAGATAAAGGGAGAGGTGAATAATACCTATGAGTACTTTCGATTGGCTTCTTTGTATAAGAAAGTTTGGAAAACGTGACTAATACTGTCAAGCAAGTAGAGAAATAACTATTTGCAAGGAGTGAATAATAAGAGGGTCTTAAATTACTCTCCTCAATGATAATATCATAGGTGTAAAATCTTAGGATAGATCATAAGATTTTGGTAAATAAATTAAGAAAAATCTAAAATTCCTAGAAGAACCTCCATGCATGCTAGTATAATTTACCATTGTTGAAGACCTAATTTTAGAAAATGGATAAGGAGATTCAATAACTAGATGTAAGAATGTATAACATATTTTATTAGTAAAATAATATCTTGGATGACGACATCATACATGCTTTATCCAAAGAAGAGAAAATCCAAGTCGATCAAGTGGATGCAATTGAAACCTACAAGAAGCTAGAGCTAATATATGCCAATCTATAAGAATTGGTTGGAAAATAGGAGGAACTATCAAAAATACCTTTTGAAGAAATGATAAGGGAAGCAAAATACCTCTCTATAGTCTAGTTGTCAAGTGATGCAAAATGGAAAAAAAAATTAGGGTTGCTACCACAAAATAATGAACAAGGAGAACCAAAATTTCAACAATTTTGTTATGGAGATCACAATTTTGTAGACTTCATGTCCAAGGACAAAGGAAAGATCTAGAATATAATGCTAATCAAGCTTAGTGCCTCATGAAATTATTAGAAATATATTATATTGACACTACCTGGGTATTTATAAAATTTGGAGCATTGAAAGGAAAATCAAATAAAAGATGCCTTATAAAACCTCTTAAAACTTATCTAAGTATGGCACAAGTACTAATTCACTTGCTAAGAATGATGATTGGCTATAGGGAGTGATCCACTATAAAAGGTGTCAATTGGCTCCAAGAAGTGATTCACTTAGGAAAAGGTGTTAATCTACTTGCAAAAGAAATTTATTTCCTTGCAAAAATGATAATTTTACTTTCTAATTGAAATGAACCACTTGAATGGTCATAAAGGTAAATTGAAAGGTGCAAATCCTAGGGTGAATGTTTTGGAAAGCGATAGTTTGGCATGTAGTGGTGCACTAAGTCATTTTGGAAACCTTTTAATCCTATTAGAGGCATGTAAAATGCGGTGGTACATCATTTTGCTATAGATGCCTCCAAATATTTACTTTAAAAATGAGTAATTGTTTCTCATATCGTGTAACTTAGGGGTAAACTTTAACTATAAAAATGAACCTAGGATCCCATTGTATTAATATTTTGGCCATAAAAATTTAGAGCTACACTCTGTAATACCCATATTGTGTATTGACATCATGAGAATATAAGTAATTGGTAAGTCCTTATGCATTCTAATAGTGACACCACCCTTCTAGTTTGTTAAGTATGAGATGATTGTGGCATCGCCCTTTTATACCATCTTGTCTTTTGATTATCAATTTCATAATCTAATGAATAGGTGGTGTAGAGAGGGAAAATCATGCACTAACGTATGATTCTCAACTTTGGATCCATTGGAAGCCTTGAGGTGACTGTGGTGGTTGTTATAGATCTACACTCGGTGTGTGGGAGGAAAGGGTTCACCAAGAATGGTTTTATAACTTGGTCTAATTTTAGAGGTGGAATAGATTTTATGTGTTCAATTTAGGTCAATCACCTATGTTTGGCTTCTCTATAGCTAAGCTATGAAATGAAATAACAATGCAAGAAGATAATATCTAACCCTAGAATGATTATTTGTTTGAATTATATCTAAACCTAATACTACAAAATGGAATCTTTGAGCAAGGGTTCAAGAGAAAATGCACAAACAATATTAAACCCTAAATGCACACTATATGTTGTTTGTCCTTTTAAATGCCTAGAAAATCAATTAAATATTTTCCTCTTATATATGATCTAGGGTTTTGATGAAAATAGAAATCACCCAAAAAATAGCCTAAATATTTATCAAGAGACTTATCTTATCTGGTGGTTGATACAAGCTTTGTATTTCATCCAACAACATCCTATGATTCTTATTCTTGCAAAATAGCTTCACAAACACTTGAAAATTATGATCAGCATTAGGGGGCTTGGTTAGGTCAATGTATGACAATACTCGAAGGTGTAGCAGTTAAGCCCCCTAGGTCATTTTAGTTGACCTTTGAAATATAAAAGCAAAATTTGACCTTTGGAAGATGGACAAGAAAAATAAAATGTAGCAAATTAGTATGATGAACATAGTACAAAATATACTATGATGATAAAAATGCAACATAAAATGCAAGACTAGGGTTTGGGTATAGTAGGTTACCCTCAATCCTAACTTGAGTAAAATCGCACTCCATATAGAGCAGCTATGATTTCATAGAATTATGAAATCATGCCCCAAAATATTTAGGCGTGATTTTGAAATAGAAGAAGAAACCCTCAAATTATGCATATGGAATGATGCAAAACAAGAATTTAACTAATATGGAAATGTAGATGAGAAAAAACAACTTGGTGATAGCGAAAAAGCAAACAAAAGTATGGAGACCTCCAAGTAGTAGATTCCTCCTTAGGGCCTCAATACTTGTCCATCGAAAGCAACAAACACACAAATAATACAGTAAAAGATAAAATCCTCAATGGTTAGAAAGCCTCAACAAATATCTTTATCTTGATTGGTAACTTGAATTGAGAACTTGTAGAATTACTTCATAAAAGTTTCTTGCAAAAATATCTTACTAAATTCTTTGGGCTTGTGGGGGAAAGAAGACTTCAAAACCTCTATTCATAAGGGATTTGAAATAAAAAAATGGGTACGAAAAAAGCAAGAAAGTTGACCTTAGAAGAAATCAACTTTAAAAATTAGGATTTCCTAGGAGAAAACCCTAGCTATGCAAAATCATGCCCCATAAAATATGATCGCAATTTTGCATAAAGAGGAAAAAAAATAGAAATAAGGTGGAAGGGAGGTCCAAACTTGTTTAGGGTAAGTTAGAGGATCTCCCTAAGGATCTAGGTAAAATGACTCACTCAAGTGGGTCAATTTTTTGTGTCTACATTTTTCCCCCTCTTTGATGCATTTATGGCCTAATAAATGTGTCAAAGAAAGGTGTAGCTACCTATGGGTGGGGGACAACAAATAGAAAATGAGTGTTTGGGTTAGAAAAAAGGGGTGGTGCAAAAACAGTGTTATTATAGACACTTTTATGTTTTGCATGCAAATCGAGGCATTAGGGATATTAATGCCTCTCATGCCAAGGTGCCCCCTTGAGTTTTAGAAGGAATATCAAATTTCTAATAAAAATTGAAATGGAAGACTCAAAAGAAAGAAGAACAAAACCAAAAGAAAAGAGGAGAGAGAATAGTAGCAAAAATAGGCATAAAAGGAGTAAAAGGTGAAAACCCTAATTCATTTTCATTGCACAAAAGAGAAAGGGAGATTTGAATAAAAAGCAAAAATAGTGCTTCTGTGCACCGTTCAACCGTGGCGAGGGGAAATGTTGGCACAATAGTGGAGAAAGCATAGGTAAGGACTAAAATCCACCTTTTATATTAGGATAGGGTAGATTTTATTTTGATTTTTTTATTTAATTTCAAAATTTTCTCCATCACCACCAAAAATAGCGCACATGACTCAAGTGATTTTGTGGATGAATATTGATTTTTCCATGGTTCATGGCGATGGGTGAAATCATACCCCGAGAACATGGGGTACAATTTCACAAAATTGCACCCCATAGTAAGCAGATACAATTTCATAAAAAGAAGGAAAAATATGAAATTGCACCTGAGGCTAGATGGGAATGACTTCATTGAAGAGAGAGAATATAAGAGAAGCAAGTGAACAAATAAAAGAACATGTATTTTTATTTAATTTAATATTTAATGAGCATAAGATATTTATGAAAATTTATATTATTTTTGTGGATGCAACATGATATCCTAGAGAGCTGCAAGTGGAGATCAACCTTCATAGGGGGAGTTGTAGGAACATGCACAAGCCAAGAGAGACACCCTAGGGGTAGTGGAGCTTAACCACTTGGTAGATATACCTTGGGATGATGAAGACATAGCACTATTGCTAGCGTTGGTAGAGAGAAGGTACCAAAATCATTGACCTTTCAAATACCCATAAGGGAGATGACAGTCACATTGGAGGATGTATGGTGCATCGTGTGCATCCCCATTAGGGAAATGGTAGTTTACAGAGTACATGGATGGCTACATACCTTATAGATATTATTATGAGGTTGGACCCACTAGGTTTGAGGGAGTGTAATCTTGGTCGATGAGATGGTGGGACACTATGGTACTTATTTGTTGATGAGCATGCTCTATGGAGTGGTGGTAGGATTCTTGATGTGTCATATCAATAGGTGACATATACCAAGGGTGATGGTAGGTTTAGTGGTATGCATGTAGATCAGTGGGTAAGATTCACATGGGACCCATATGTGATTTCCCATTTGTACAGGATATTCTACAATGTCATGTATAAACAACATACAAGGATAGTGTGCACAACTTTTCTCTAGGTGTGGTGTTGGGAGCACATAGCGATTTGAAGACATTTTGCACTTCTAGGACCATTGCATAGCCTAGAAAAACCAACAACAAATAGGTGGATCAGATAACATAAGTGTATCTAAAAGATATATGCTAGTATCCTACAACTAGGGAGATGGGTGATAGACGAGCTATAGGATATGAATATCATTTGGTGACCCTAGAGTATACACCTTGGATGGGATGAGGATGTCGTGAAGTTGGCTCGGGTACAAAGAATTAGATGGCTTTCTTTGAAGAAGGGAGAGCTGGATTTGTACAAATTTTATAAGGTCTAGTGATAGTTTAAGATCTTATAAGGGATCCCAAACATGGGCAAATACTATTACAAGAGAGTGTACTGAGACCCATTGGGAATCAAAGGAGATCCCAATGTGGTGTGAGGTGGGTGGAGGATAACTTGGATGATCCATCCTATGTGGATACCAAGGTGGATGATGTCATAGTGGCCTTTAGGTATTGAATGCTATTTAGGGGTGTCATGCCCCAGAGGATCTTCCCTCTATTGCCAATATAGAGATACTAGATGTTAAATTTTTATGTAATGAGCAATGGGAGATAAAAATCACAAGATTTTGATTAATCTTGTTGAACTGGAATAGGCAAGAAAATGAGCTCTGGCAATATTTTTCTCTAAACTAAGGTTTCTGCATATTTGAAAAATCTTTGGCTTCTGCTGGTTTGCTGAAGTGTCTTTGGGATATAGTGGATCTGAAGGTCAGATCGGTGCCCCAGGAGGGTCCAATGGGGACTTCTCCGACTCCTTTTCCAGGAAGTACCAGCTCTTACGTTGATTTGTTTAAAGACGATTCTCCTTCGAAGAATGTCGAAGCCCAAAAGATGGCATATAAAAAGCTCTTCACGGCTGCTGGGAATAGGTCGTCAGCACATCGGGTGAATGGTTGTTTGCCGCAGGCCGATTCTAGGCCAAAAATCATCATTGAACCTAGCATGGTTGAAGAATCAGTCCTCTACAGAGCTAACCATGATTTAATCTGCAAGTTCATGGGTATTCGCCCTTCCCTAAACTTTTTGTATTCTTGGATCCACCAGAATTGGGAGCCCCATGGTGAGTATTCATTGTGGTTTATTAGTAATGGTTATTTTATTGTCAGCTTCTCGGCTCTGGCCGATAGAAATAAGGCTTTCGAGTCGAAGAAGAAAAACCATGGCCCGATAGGGCTATTTGTTCAACCCTGGAGGGTGGGTTTCGATCCTCGTGTTGAACCTACTGCTGTCCCAGTTTGGATCCGATTATATGCTCTTCCAATGGAATTTTGGGGTGAGCAGGTATTGGAAATTATTGGAAATTCGATTGGTAGACATCTGGGTGTTGCCAGAGACATTATTGAAGGGAGCATGGTGGTGTATGCTCAAATATGTGTGGAGATGGATCTTAGCCAGCCTTTGTCGGCAGAGTTTGAAATTGAACTGACAGGTCTCTCCTGGATTCAATAGCTGGACTATGAGGCCCTACCCTTCAGATGTAGGGTTTGCCACAAGCATGGACATTTGGCCCATTTCTGTCCTATTAATATGAATGCCAAAATGGAGGCCCCTTTAGGAATGCCAAACCTGCCTAAAGAGGATAAGGCTGCTCCTAATAAAGATCCTAATAGTACCGGTCAGAGCTAGGAAGCTCAGAGAGAGGGTTTTGAACAGCCCAGAAGAAAAAGGACAAAGAAAAAAGAGGGAAAGGAGCAATCTCATCTCAGGCCTGCCAATAGGTATGAGATTTTTAAGTCATTGTTTTATGAAGAGGATATTTCTATGGAGGGCTTGGAGGGTTTCAAGGAAAATTCTAACATTCCTGGGCAACTCCCCCTCTCATATTCTCCTATCATCCAACAGGTAGCTGATCTCTGTGAGGTATCACAACCAGTGTGTTCTGGTGCCTTAGTAGTCCATAACCAGGAGCAGACAGTATCTCAGGATGTTCACATGGGGATACCAGAGAAGAACAGGGGAAAGGCCATCTTTGGGGATAACCCGGGTAGAAAAAATACCAAAAAATAGCAATTCTCAGGGAGCAGGTAGAAGATCCAATAAGGAGCTGCTAGCAGCCCAAGGGGACAAATTGATCATGGGAGGATCGGTGAGGACAATTGACTCTTATTGCTCCCAAGGTAACCCATGATTATACAATCTTGGAATGTAAGGGGTTTAAACAGAAGAACCCATCAATATACTATTCAAAGGCTATTAGAGAATAGCAATACTGATTTTTTGCTTTTACAAGAGACTAAGATGTCTTTGGATCTTATGTCTAAAACAGTCAACATAATTTGGAGGGGTACTGGTCATATGGATGTGGCTGCCCAAGGTGCCTCAGGGGGGATTGTTACTCTGTGGAACTCTCTGGAATGGTCTTCTATAGATCACCTTGCCTGGAGGGGTGTTCTCACTTCTCTTTTTAGGAATAATGTCTCGGCAAAATTCGTTCTAATCACTAACTTCTATGGATCTCAAAACCTAGAGGGTCAGAGGCAGTGGAAGGCTGTGCATGATATGTGAGCATCAAGGGAAGATCTAGACTGGATTATAGTGGGGGACTTTAACGCTAAATTATCTTCTAGAGACCAGGAAGGGGGATCTCCTCTTTTGGATCCAGGGGACCATTTCATGATTGCTCAAGTCCAGGCTTTGCACTTAGTGGACATTAAATGTCTGGGCAATAACTTCACTTGGACTAATAAAATGCAGGAGCCACATAGTAGGAAGGTGAAGCTAGACTGCTTTCTGCTTTCAAAGGAGGTGTTTGTAAAATGGAATGTCAATTTTCAGATTTTAGCAGGCCCTGTTTCTGATCACTGTCCTATTCTGTTGGAAGGCGGGACTAGGTTGGGGCACCATCACAAACCTTTTAGATTTGAGAATTTTTGGCTTCAGAAAGAAGAACTTCAGGAGAAAATCCCTCAGTGGTGGGAAGAAGTCCGCCCAGCTTATGGGAGAGCAATGTTCAGAATCCACAAACAACTTCAATATGTCAAAACTCAGTTGAAATATTGGAGGCGTTCTAATAAAGCTGACTTCCAGGCCCAAAGAGCTCCGTTGGTGGCCCGATGGGATGAGGTCCAAAAATAGTTCAGAGAAGGAGTAATTACAGACTAGATCAAAGCTGAGGATGATGCCTTGCGTACAGCGGTGGATGACATTGACAACCAGGAGGAGACCTATTGGAGTCAGAGAGCAAGAACCACCTGGTTATTGGAAGGGGACAAAAATACAAAATTCTTTCATCGGAATGCTTGTGCTTGAAGGCAGATGAATAAGATGGAGGCCCTTCAAGATGAGAACGATCATTCCTTTGATACTCTTCCAGGTATACATTCCAATGCTATGGATTATTTCTCAAAGCTTTTTAAGGAAAGTGTGGTTCAAGATGTAGAGGCCCAAAATGAAGTTATTTTTGGCATTCCTGCTATAATTTTTGAGGATGAAAATCAGGCCCTCCTCAAACCTATTGATAGAGATGAATTGAAGGCTGTGGTATTTGGAATGAGTACTGGTAAAACTCCTGGTCTCGATGGTTTCCCAATTGAGTTTTTTCAGGCTTTCTAGGACTACTTAGAGGAAGATGTTAGGGCTGCTGTTGAGGAATCCAGAGAAAATAAGAGAATGCTTAAAGCTATAAACCATATTTTCATTACCTTAATTCCAAAAGGGGAGGAGGGGGTTCATATTTTAGATTATAGGCCTATTGCCTTATGTAATGTGCTGTATAAAATAATCACAAAGGTAATGGCTGAGCGCCTAAAACCTCTTCTTCACAAAATTATCTCCTCTGAGCAAGGGGGTTTTGTTGAGGGTCGGCAGATTCTGGATGGGGTGGTTCTGGACCAGGAAGCAATACATTCAATGCACACTTCTGGGAATAAAGGGATGTTCATAAAACTGGACATGTCGAAGGCTTATGATAGGGTTGAATGGAGTTTCTTGGCCAAAATGATGGCTGCCTTTGGTTTCTCATAGGACTGGATAGAGTGGGTCATGAGCTGCGTCTCTTCCCTGAATTACTCTGTTCTAATCAAGGGCCTTCCTTCGCAACCTTTTGGAGCCTCTCGGGGTCTTTTCCAGGGGGATCCTTGTTTCCCTTATCTATTTCTCATTTTGGTTGAAGGTCTTGGAAGACTCTTCTTGAGGAGAAGACAGCAAGGTAAATTATTGGGTGTTAGGGTGGGGGATGAAGTTTTAACGCACCTGCAGTTTGTGGATGACACTGGTTTGATGGGAGTGGCCAGCTTCAGGGAAGAAAGATCGATTAGGGATACTCTTAATGTCTATCTTAGGGCTACTCAATAGGTCATTAATGACAAGAAATCCAAAGTGGTATTTTTTAATCTAGAGCAAAGGCTTCAGAACAAAATTTTAGAAATCCTAGGATTCACTAGGACTTCTCTCCCTGTGGTTTACTTGGGGATCCCCTTGCACTTTAAGAATCTAAAATTAGACACATGGAGTAATTTTCTTGAGTGTATCAAGGACATAATTAATCACTGGTATCACAAGTGGTTAAGTTATGGTGGCAGATTAATGTTCTTACAATCAGTCATTCAAGCTATGCCTATCTACAAATTTTCTATCTTGGCTGCCCCGCTTACAATATGGAAAGAGTTGGACAGGATGGCTAGAAAGTTTTTGTGGGAAGGAGCAAAGGGAGAGAGAAAGTGGGCCTTAGTGGGCTGGGATAAAGTAACCCAGCCCAAGGTAAAATGTGGGCTGGGACTGAGAGGATCCAGGTTAAATAATAAAGCTTTGGCTAGAAAGTTGTACTGGAGGTGGATTTCCTAGCCAACTTCCTTATTCAGTAGAGTCCTAACTAGTAAATACTTGGGTCATGTCCAACCTAATGAGGTTGTCCATTTCCCTTTGGATGGTTCAGGATCCTTGGTTTTGCAGGCTCTCAAGCTAGGATCTAAGGTTATTAAAGACCAACTGTTCTGGAAAGTGGGGAGAGGGGAGAAGGCCTGTTTCTAGACCGATTCATGGGATCAGTTTCCACCCATCATTGTTGAATTCCTCGAGTTACTTCCAATAAAATATGCCATAGAATCCAAGGGTTGGGTCCAAATTGAAATTTATTTCAACACTACTCAGCTGGGGGAGTATAAGTTTAAGAAGTTTAAGAGGTTGGAGGAGTGGCCAATTCCAATCCCTCCGAAGTTGGCACCCATCTTGACCGAAAGGTTTCTCATAGGGAGAGACGAGGAGGATGATTTAGCTTGGGGCTATGGGAGCCTTGGTGTATATACAGTGAAGGACGGATATGACATGATCCTCCCTGAGCCTCCCCCCCATTCTTTTTTGGTTGAGGATTGGAGAAATATTTGGCACTCCAAGGGCTGGCCGAAAGTGAACTTTTTTGCCTGGCAGTTTATGCACAATGGAATTCTCACTTTTGACAATCTCAAGTGTAGAGGAATCATTGGTCCATCTCAATGTGTTTTATGCCACAAGAACGAGGAAACAACCGATCACCTGATGTTTGACTGCCCCTTCACGCGTCAGATTTGGAAACGATGGTTCTCTCACTATAAAATCCAGATTAACGGTGATTTGAATCGGACCAATATATGGGAAATATGGAAGAGGGGTAGATTTAAATCTAAAGCTCTTCGAATTGGTTGGGAGCTTGGCTTATACTTCATTTTGTGGCAAGTGTGGTTGGAGAGAAATGCTCAAATTTTTAAAGAGACTTTTTCCTCGCTTGATGGAGTTTGGCAGGTCATCTGGAGTAAAGTCACAGAAACAGTTGTCGTGCACGCTAAAGAGGAAACTCAGGTTGGTCTTGGGCCACTGGAAGAGGGAGTTGAAAAGCAAGAGGGATATGACAGAGCTAGTTGGAAACCTCCCCTAGAAGGTTGGATTAAAATCAATACTGATGGAGCTACAAAGGGCAATCCGAGTAGTGCTGGCATTGGCATGGTCTATCGGAATAATGAGGGATCAGTGCTCTATTGGGAACTGCAAGGCTTGGTAAGAGCCACAAAAAATGAAGCTGAAGCCATTGCTATCAAATTTGCATCTATTTGGGCAGTTACTCAGGGCCACAGGAGGATAATTCTTGAATTTGACTCTCAAATACTGGTTGGAGCTCTTGACTGCATGAGGAACTTTTCTTTGAGAGTATGGAGGTTGAAGATTCTGGTCTCTCAAATCAAGGAATTATGGAGGTAATTAGATGATGTGATTCCAGTTTATGTGAGTATAAATTTCAACAAAGCGGCAGATTTCTTGGCTAAGATGGGTGCTGAGAAAGAGGTAGGGGTGCAGCTGCATAGTGACATGCCTATTGAGGATGATGTGATTAGGCAGGGTCTTGAAATATCCCTAAGAAAATGATCAAAGAAAAATCTAAGGGTGGTTTTTGTCATGATATCATGACCTATTTTTGTCACGATATCATGACATGTTACGACGTCGCGGGCGCTAGAGGAAAGCTGTCATAATATCGTGACATGTTGCGTCGTTGCGGCCACTGGAGGAAAGTTGTCACGATATCACGACATGTTGCAACATCACAGGTGCTGGAGGATAGCTATCGTGACTTGTTGCACCGTTGCGATTGTTGGAGGAAAATTGTCATGATTTCGTGACATGTTGCGACGTCACGGGCGCTGGAGGAAAGTTGTGATATCGTGACATGTTGCGCTGTCACGACCGCTGGAGGAAATTTGTCGTGATATCGTGACATGTTGCGCCATCGAGGTTGCCATTGGAAAGTTGTCACGATTTCACGACATGTTGCGCTGTTGCGGCCCTTGGAGGAAAGTTGCCATGATTTTGTGACATGTTGCACCATCGCGGCCACCGTTGGAAAGTTGTCACGATTTTGTGACATGTTGTGCTGTCGCGGCCGTCGTTGGAAATTTGTCACGATTTCATGACTTGTTGCGTCGTCGCGGTCTCAGGAGGAAAGTTGTCATGATATCACGACATGTTGCACTGTCACGGCCTCGAGAGGAAATTTGTCATGATTTCGTGACTTGATGTGCCATTGCGGCCACTGGAGGAAAGTTGTCATGATATCGTGACATGTTGCGCTGTCATGGCCAAGGGAGGAAAGTTGTCATGATTTCATGACATGTTGCTCCGTTGCATCCAAGGGAGGAGTGGTGTCACGATTTCATGACATGTTGCTCTGTCACGGCCAAGGAAGGATTGTTGTCGCGATATCATGACATGTCGCGATATTGCGACATGTTGCTCTGTCGTAGCCAAAGAAGGTTTGTTGTCGCAATATCGTGACATGTCACGATTTCATGACATGTCGCTCCGTCGTGGCCAAGGAAGGTTAGCTGCCGCAATTTCGTGACATGTCACGATTTTGTGACATGTTGTTCCGGAGCGGCCAAGGAAGGAGTGTTGTAGCGATATCATGACATGTCGCGATTTTGCGACATGTCACGATTTCGCGACTTGTTGACTTTTTGCGGTCTGAGGTGAATAGTGTCACATTTTTGTGCCTTGTAATCTTGTGCTCAGCTGGGATGTGTCTACTCCCAATTGTAATTGATCTTTGTTTTAATACAAGTTTTTTCAAAATTTTCAAAAAAAACAATCACAAGATGTTGAATAATATAAAAGAAATTAAATCTGTAAGTTGATTGAAGTATGCTAAATAGAAATAACATAAATGAATACAACGTAGCTATGGAGGAAATTAACACTCCATTAATGAAGCTACTAAACTACATTGCACCCATAATCAATATATGGTGATACACACAACACTACACTACTACCTATGACTATGCTGTAAGTAGATCTATCTATATATGTCCCCTTATCATATCTATATAACAATGAGACTTTTCTTATATAGGAAGATAGGTTACTTGGCCAACACTCTACCTAGTTGTGCAAGGGAAAACTTGCACATATACAACTTACACATTGACACTTGTGCATTTATTACATTGCATGAAGTAACTAGATAACTTCCCCCTAAAGTAATCTAATTTCCTAAGTATGTACCTTGGAAGATACATTTACATAACCCAAATTATGGAATAGACTCTATTTATAACACCCCCTCTATATTACATTATTTGGGTATTGAAGAATTTTAGTCTTCAATATGAATATTCCTCCAACAGATAATGGAATTTGTATTCTTCTTTGTTGCTCATTGTATTCAAGTTCTATAGGTAATCTATGTCTTCTATCTAGCCACCGTTGTAGTTCTCCTTGCAAGTATTTTAATTTGGTTTTGATTTTTTATGAATGAGTAAAGCATGGTGCAATTGTCCTCTCATCTTCTTTATTTTGATTCTTCTATGCTTACCTTTTTGGTGTACTGGTTCTTCATTTTCTTCTACATGTTCCTCTATAAATGTGTTAGCATCATTTTTAAACAACACTATATCTTGATAGATTTCCATTGCATATAGGACAATGTATTTTCATGGATTGATCTTGTTGCATTTATTCCATCTTGATTCATAATGAGGTATGTATTGATACCATACATATGTCCAAAGTTAATAATATAGTTATTTTCTACTATATTACTTACTAAAATAATATTGAAAGTTAATCCAGGAACATACAATATTTTTTGTAGTAGATCTGAAAATTATTTTCTAGGTTTCACACATCCATATCCATGTATAGGATAGGTTTGGTTATCTACAATTCTTAGTCTATATCCTCTAGCAACTTGTTTTTTTGGTAGGTAAAAGTATTTGTTGTATGGGTTAAAGGGTCCCGTACCTGTTACATTAGTAGCAAAAAGTGATACAACTGTGGCCACTAGTGGAAATTGACACAAAAAAGTTGGGGATATACCCCACACATCCTGTTCCAGTCAAGGTCGTAGCCATCCAAGATAGAAAAAATAGAACTATTACAACAACTGATACAAAAACAGGTAACCCTACTGCTTAAACATCAACTTCCCAGGCTATTGGGATTCTTTGCTCCTTTCCTACTGGGTATTATTATCAAAATAGAACAAACAAGAACCATCTTGGGGCTTGACCTTCTACTACATGGGTCCTCCAAAACCAAGACCATTGAAACCTGCCTAGGAAAATTTTGTTACAACCACAAGCAGTCTAATTGCCTAAAGACAAATTCTCGGGGCTACTGGGAATTCTTGTTCCCTTCCTATTACACTTTATAATTTGGAACTTTTGGAGGGTTTTTTTTTTCCTTTGCCTTTTTGCATGGGTGGATTAGGTTTTCCGCTTTCTTCCTTGATAAGATTTCATATTTCTTAAAATAGTATTTTTTGGGTGTCATTGGCTATATCCTTGGTAGTATCCCAATTTTTTCAATCTGTGTTGGAAGGCCTATCCTTATTTCTATCTCCTCATACATACATTTGGGACTTTCTAAAACTTTGAGTTTGCTTGGGGCTCCAATATTTTGAGGATTTCTAGGCAAGCTTGTTGGTGTTGAAATTGGAGGTGTTAGTGTTGGTCGTGGAGGCAGGGAAGTCAGACCTAGCAAGGGGGGGTGATGGGGTTGGGGAGGAGGGTGTCCAAAGGGGCTTTGGGGTAGGGATTTTATGTCCATAACTGGTGGTTGGAGGGTGTGCCTGGCATGGGGGGTGAGGGGGGCAGGGACTCTCCTAGGTGGGGCTGGGAGCAGGGTGCAATAGGGAAGCAAGATTAGGGGTAGGGGAGGATATAGAAGGGATTTATACTTGTTCAATTTCCTCATTGGTCACAAAATCCTTAAGAAAATAAAATTTATTAGTAGTGGTGATTGAGGTACTTACCTTTTGAGTAGTTGGGATTGGTGGTGGCTGAATCAATTGCTTGTCCTTTTGATTTGGGTTTTGTCCCTAGTTGATGGTTGTCCTTTGACCAGCGCTTAGCTCTGAGTATCCCACTGGCTAGTGGTCATATTTAGGGTTTCCATGCTTAGGGCATTGAGATGGGAGGTGCCCTTGGTATTGGCACTCTAAGCTGAAAGCAAGTTTTTTCTCAAATATAAGTGGCTATTTCCACCTAAAATCCTTGTAAATCATATTGGGGTGGTATGGGAGTTGTGACTCCATATTCACATTGATGCAGATGCGAGCTTGGGTTAGGTGAGTTCTGGCATGAGTGGCTGGATCAATGGCCACTAATTCCCCAAATTCCCTAGCCAAGACTTGAATAGCATGCTCGTATAAAAAATGTGATGGGATATTAGGAATCCGAACCCATATGGGGGCGAAGTTAATGTTCTATGAGTCAGGGTCAAAATTTGACTTTCATTTCCTTAAAAATAGACTTTTCCTCCATAAGAACCATGGACCTATAGAAAAAATGCGCTCTGCATCCTCCCGAGTTTTCAATTGGATCATAAAAAACCCTCTGGTCATCACGAAAAACCCTATATTTCTCAGGATTTTCCACTTTGAAGTCGCCCACCAGCTGATTGCATCCATGTCTGGGCATCCTCCAACACATTTTCTCATAAGGGAAAAGAAATTGTGGGATGCATAACCTTCCATAATGTTTTAGGGCACAACACATCACACCCCTATGAAATAAATCTATTCGAACCGTTTGAGGGTGATTTGGGTTTGTTCTGCAGGAGGTTTATGTATGATCGGTGGCCACCCATTTTGTCAGGGGGTTCCTTTCCCTGGTCAATGTTTCTTTGGATATGTCGGTGTTTAGTAGTAGATAAACCCTTAGATTGCCCTATCATCGCATAAATGGTGAGAGTATCCTTTGTAATCATGACTATTTTAGGTTGCACTTCTGATCACGTCTCCTTCTTGCCTACTGCAAGGTCTTCACCACAATATTCATTCATCATCACTTCCAAAAACCCTCGCCTCATCGCACCCTCATTTAGATAATAATTTCATGATAAATTCAAAAATTGGGTAGTTTAGAAGCCCAAGAACCTAGCTCTATGGACAATCGTAGTTGTCCCATCCGGGTATACCACATGGCATCAATCACAAGGGGGTTGAATTATTAATATATCCATAGGTTGGGCATAGGGAAAATGGAGCCTTGTTGGCCTCTACTAGCACACAGGACATTTGCCAACTATGCCTACATATCTAGTAGGGTGGAGGCAGTGGGAATGGAACTTGGGTTGGCCACAACTAGCACCCAGGGTATTTTCCAACTGATCTAGGAATGCAGATGCATCCTCTAGCAACTTCAAGACAATCAAACCATTGAATATTTTGTGTCATATGATGATTGGCTCCTAAGTCAATGTACCACATGTTTTCATGTTTTTTATACTGGTTCTTGTTGGAGAAAATTTTACGTTCATTGTATGATATTATTTTTCCCATTTTAAGAAGTAGAAATGAAGAAAACATATAGAATTTTGTTCTACCTTATGGTTCCCAATATTAGAATATAATATCCCTTATTGAAGTATATAAGCTTGATTGATAAAACCTTAGATTTGTAGACTTCCATATGTCTCCCTAGTAATGAGAGTATGAATACCTAATTTTTATGTTTTTGTAGAAAGCTTACATCTTCCTAACTTGATAATATTTGAAGGATATTATTATCATCATGTTTTGTAGAATGCCTTATGAATCCCTAGAGATATAATATAGTGCTTTTGTAAATATATATTTTAATTTTGGTTGATTTTGTACAAATTTTGTAAAGATCAAAAATCAAATTCTTAACACCTTATTAATCCTATTGAACTAAACACTTTTCAATTTTGAAGAGGTTTTAATGTTGGATTTCTTATGTCCATTTAAAGAAGTTTTTGAGACAAGAATATTATAATTTTCCAACATTAGTAAATTTTTTTAATAACCTCTTTTTATGTCCCTTGGATTGTTTCTAATTTCCACTAACCTAGTTTGGAGTTGTAGCCCTTATGACTCCCAAATTTGGAACATATTATTATTTGCAAACTTTAAATGGATTAATTCCAAGTAGTATTCCTTATTTCTCCTAGGTTATGCTTTGCAAATATTAGACAAATTTAATATTTAATTTCCATAATTTTTTATTTCAAATGAAGATTGATTTATTTTAATAATTAAACCTTATCATATAACCTTATAACTCTCTTTTTATGGAAATAAAATTAGATGGAAATTGTACCTTTATGAAATTTGTGGTAAACTATCCTTCTTGGGTGTTATGAGTAATGGAAGATTCTTCCACTTGATATTTGCTTCAAAAATCACTTCAATGCTTCCTTGACCTGTTTGACCAAGAGTAATGTGCTTCACCATTTAATTTTGGATTGTTATCCAAGTTGCTATCGATCCATTGCCATGTAGTTGCTAAGCTACTATCATGATACAACTGAGATGCTACCCAGTCATTTTAGAATCACTTGCTATCATTGTTGTCTTGCTTTTACTATGCTTTCACCTCCTTGATTACCCTCTTTATGGAGGATTAATATTGAATTTTATGACAAGTGTTACACCTATTACGTATGAGCACTCACTCATTTTGTAATGTACTAACTTCCTTGTCTAATGCTTCTTTGGTACTATGTAATGTATTATCACTTGTGTGGACACTTGTGTGAGGCTTGTAGAGGATAACAAGTGGTACCACCTCCTTAATATTCTCGGTAACTCTTGCGTGAGGTTTCTTGAGCATTGAGAGATAGAATGGCACTTTAGAAATATTATGCCAAGTGGAATTCAAATGCTTTACATGAAGACTTATGATATAACAATCCCAAAGAGAATAGAACTCCTTTAGTGTGCCTTCCTTTAGCTTGCTTCATTCCTTGGATAGCAAGAAACCTTCTCTTTTATAGATTATTTGATGAGGTGTTATGGAGCTTCGAATGGTGATTTTGAAAGTGATATTGGTGCTTCATTTGGTGGATTATCTTCAATTTTAATACCTAAATGTACCATATTTTATCCTTGTCTACTATACCTTCAACGTGCTATTTTTGTGCTTATTTGTAGTGTAGACAGTCACTTGCTATGTTATCCATCCCACATTGCTAGAAGAAGATTTTTTGCCTTATATTAGTATATGAGCTCCATTTCTATCTACATAAATGCATCTTGATAACATCCTTGTGTGTTATTTGATATTGCAGGTTCATCCATCCAATATCTATAGAGAGTGAGCCCTTTGAGTGGCTCCTTTTGCTATGGAAGAGGAGTGCAAAAATTTATCCTTCCTTGGTTAGTTTACCTTGTATATTTTGTGCCTTTTGAGGAATTTTCAATTTTTTTCTCTTCTTGTTTATAACATATTGTAGAAGTGCAATACCATGTAACCTTACATGTATATAAAAATTTCTTTATTGCACCTTTTCTTGCATTCTTTTGCAGGTTTGAAATTTTGGCTTTGTAGCAGATTTTTTTGAATGCAAATATGAGGGTTGTGAGGATGTTTCTTTAGCTAGAATCCTTACCCTTTTTTCTTGGATACTTTGATGATAAATCTAAGCCTTTAATTATGTATATAGAAGCTTATTCGTAGCTATAATTTTCTGCCCTTTGTAACAAGCAATTAACCCTATAATACTTTAGATTTGAGATTCACCATGTTTCAATATTTGAAGCTTCTATATCTATTTTTGGTTAGTTGTATTCTTCTACAAGTTTTGGAGGATTCTAACCTAATTTTGTGGCTTCATTGGCCACTATGTGTTGCCATTTTTTATGCACTAATAGTATCTTTAGACGCTTTAACAATTTTTTATTTTGTGCCCTTATCAAGTACACAAAAGCTAATCTTTTGAGAGCAATAAAATAGTGTAGATAAATATAATAATATTTAACTTTTAATGCATTAAAAATTTAACCTTATCACTCCAATCAACTCTCAGGAACATGCACTTAATCAAATTTACTGCAACTAATTTAGAATAATCTGAAATGAACCTTCAATAATTATTCTGTAATTTCACTACAATCAATATTGTAGGACTTAGTCTTATTTTTCTTTTTCTAAGGTAGATGATAGGTGGTTTATACAATTAATTCATAAATATAATAAAATCCTAATCAATATGCAAATGAACCTTAAAAATAACCTTTCTTTTTACACTTTTTAAGACTGTAATCCAATTTTATTTTTGCAAGTTTAATCCAAATTTAGGTGCTCTAACAAATATGATAAGTAATCCAATGAATTTACCTGCATCAAAAGTTTCTTACATTTTTGAAATTCTATGTATCTCTTTTGCATCTTCGATAGAGGATATAGATCTTGGTGTCTAAGATCACCAAGTTGTTTCTTCGAGTACCATCTTGCAGCACTCTGTAGACTATTTTGAATAACTCATTCACCAAATTATGGTCTTGAACTTTCTTTCATGAGGCTAGGATTTGGTGGCTTGTTCTCCTATTGTGTTCTCCTCCTTTTCCTATAGATTTGGAGAAGTCTTTATCGATGAATCAATATATTCTTACTATGAGAGGTAATCTTAAAATATCCAAGATGTGATGAGCTTCTTCTATCTTCAAGTCTTCTTGTTAAATTCTGATTTAAAGCAGGATATTCTTTCAAGATTTGGAAATTCTTGCCAAATTATTCTTCTCTTGGGCTTGTTGTCAAATGGTGACAATTATCCCAAGTCCTTCACTATCAGGGGCTTCTCCTTGGTAGTTTATTTGTCACTAGATGATTTTTCAATACAATGGATTGAATGTTGAGTCCTGGTATTCATGAGTTTTTCTTGAACTCTGTGGAAATACTCTAGTCAAATGCAATCTCAGTATTTTTTGGAACTAGGATTCTTGTGACTCTCCTTAACTCTACCACCTAGATTATTCTGATATATTTTGATAGTGGCTAGTCTAATGGTGCGTCAGTTTGACAAAATACTTAGGCTCAATGATAATGGTGGTTTTCTTATTGATCTACACATACTATATCTATCATAGCTCTAATACCAGTATTAGATTTTTATGTAATGAGCAATGGGAGATAGCAATAACAATATGTAGAATAATATAAAAGAAAGTAAATCTGTAAGATGGCTGAAGTATGTTGAATAGAAATAACATAAATGAATACAACATAGCTATGGAGGAAATGAATACATTAATAAAGATATTGAACTACATTGCACCCATCACCAATATATGGTTATATACACAACATTACACTACTACCTATGACTATGTTGTAAGAAAATCTATCTATCTATGTCCCCCTTATCATATCTATTGACAATGAGACCTTTCTTATATAAAAAGAAAGGTTCCTTGGCAAACACTCTACCTATCTATGCAAGGGACAACTTGCACATATACAACTTGCACATTTATACTTGTGCATTTATTACATTTCATGAAGTAACTAGATAAATTTCCTCTAAATTAATCTGATGTCCTAAGTATGTACCTTGGAAGATACATTTACATAACCAAAATGATGGAAGAGAGTCTATTTCTAACACTAGGTGATAATCCTAGACATGTAGTGGGTATTCCAAGAGGTTTCTTGATGGGCCATGGAGCAAGAGAAATAGGGACAAGCAATCCCATAATAGATATGGGCTTGGGTTCAAGTGGATATAGTGATGGTTGCCACTATCTCAACTGGGATCGAGGAGGCAAAAGAAGTTGGAGTTTTCCCATGTGGCCAAGGCATTACTGAGTAGAGGGATAGGAGGTCCTCCATATTAGTAGCAATCATCCTAATTAATGCCATAGATCAAGGAGATCCAAGGAGGGAGATAGAGGTTCTACAAGCATAGGTAGCATATCTATAGAGGGAGATGGTTCTAATTTGAGAGGATAGGACCAAGAGGATGGAGGGGCTAAGGAGTGCTCTAGGCACTACGGAGGTAGAGAGGAATGTAGCATGAGAAGAGGCTGACCATCTATAATTAGATATGATCCTTCTAGATGAGGAGCATCAGTGGGATCAGGTAGAGGGGATGGTTATGGTCAGTAATAGCCAGGTAGACAATGGGATCCACTTAATCTAGGTAAAACTAATAAGAGAAATGGAGAGGTTTGAGGTGGTCGTGTAAAGGGTAACCCTTTACTAGATGATGTCATATTAGGTAGTTTCATTATAGTAATGAGTGAAACCACCTTTTTCCCTACAAACACCAAGTTGAACATGATCAAGATCACAAATAGTCTCATGGTCCATGAATTTATCCCCACCAAGGCCATCCCCAATGAACAGAGATGAGGATACAAGCTCCCAAATTTAGGGAGGGGATTAGTATGACATGCTAATTTTGAGTGTGGAATGCATCCCTAGGGATGGTTAAGTGTACCAGGGTTGGACTATGGTACACTGATCAAACATACATATGTATCTCTCCTTTTATCTTGAGTAATACCATGATGCTTTTATTAGTGCAATGTGTGTGCTTGTGTATTTATGTGATTTTTTTCTTTTTATGATGATTTTATTATACTTTTATAATGATGATGCATGCAATGAATCTAACATGAACTTACTATGAATGTAGGTGGTTGCAAAACATGAGAAGGCAAAAAAGGGTGAAGAACAGAGGAAGAAAACAGAAGCCAGGGAGAAAAAAGAAAGAGGAAGAAAAAAAGCAACTCTAAGCAAAATCACACCTCGTAAATTAGGACTGTGATAATGCTATAGAGTGAAATCGTAGCTTGAAAATATGAGGTGCAATTTTAAAAATAGAATAAAATAAGAAGAAGAAGAATAAGAATTAGAAGAAGAAGAAGAGGAAGAATAATAAGAACCAAAATCCAATAGAAGCAAAAGGAGGTTTTAAAACTCGATGTTTGATTTAATGTAGATCATACTAGATCAATGTGACCAAATAAACATAATCAAACATGAAGATGGATATGTGGAGCTATACCCACTATGGATGTAGTACTTGCTAAAATGGATAAATTATGAAGCATGACATTTTATGGGTGTAATACTCAGTAAGATGGATAGATTATCAAGAGATATCCGCTAGGATGTATGCTCACAAATGACTGATATGGATGATGCTCCTCGTGTATGGCCATGAAGCTATCCCATGTAGGGTGTGTTATATGTGCATGATGAATTAGTGAGTACTACCCTCGATAGGGGTGTGATGTGTACAACATGTGAGTGAACAAAGCAAGTTGAGCAAAGCAATATGTGAGTGTGTGCAGGTGTTAGAAGAAAATAAAGAAATAAGGCAAGGAGAAAATAAAAGTTTGTGTGTGTGTGTGTGTGCAATGTAGTGGAGAAGGCAAGGAAAAATAGAAGAATGTATATCCTTGTCTAGGCAAAAGGCAAAATAAAAATGAACCAACAAAAGGATAAGGATATACCAAAGGAAGCCACACTCCTTGACCTAGAGGAAATTTATGGTAATTTAAAACTTGTAAGGTCAAGTAATATGGGAGAGCGAAAGGAGAAGAATAAATAGAAGATAAGAAGGCAAAAAAGATATAAAAGAAAGGAAAAGAAAAGAAGGATGAATCCTAGGTTAGGGATTTTTCTAGGAATCAAATCCCTAGTGAAAGTGTAATGCATATGAGCTATGACATAACTAGGTATTATTACATGCCATTATCGTAAAATTCCCAAAAATATATATCAGCAAGTAGTCATGAGCAAGCAGTAATGCAAGCATGACAAGAAAAATGTAAGTGGACTGAATATCAAGAAAATCATGCATAGTATGACAAGAAATCATGCAATATAAGCAAGCAATGAGATGCAACAAAATGATAATGCAAATGAATGCATAATTAATGATTGATATGTTTTTATTAATATAAGCAAACAAAATGATAGTCGACACATATTCTAATTGTGGCTTCTATTTTAACAAAAAGAATAGGCATACCAAGGACTGATTCATCAAAGAAATATCTTGAAGGTGGACCTTCTTGATGATCAAAATAAAAAAGAGGCTTCTTTGTAGTTTTTTCTTGGGCAGCCATAGTATGATAATCTAAACATTCTTGAATAAAACCATCTTTCTTAACATAAGGAGGGGTAATCCCTAACTTCACAAGATCTCTATAAGACACCAAATAAATGTCCCCTTTAGAAGCAAAAGACTTAACTATAGAGCGCATATAACCTATCACATTACAAAATAAAATGTTAAAGGATAAGGGGGACCCTCATCCTCATCACCCATCTCTGATTTTTGATGATCCAAATATTTAGCGTAAGTCATAAGATGATCATCATTATCAAATGGTAAAGATTTTTTTTTTTTGGTATGTAGCCTACGTCGCATCTCCTAAGCCATATTTTGAAATCCAAGGGCTCTTGAATGCCTTTGTATTGTGTCCCCAGACCTTTACCTACATATCCCATGCTAGATATGATCTATTTAGGAAGTGGGTAATTATTGGATAGGTAAAAATGAGTAAAAGAACACTCAAAAAGAGGGATTTATATCACAAATATTTTCTTTGAAGGCTATTCCTATGAAGACAAAGGTACACATGTCAATGTGTACAACTTCACCCTTCTTATGGGGTATACCCATAGTTCGAGGTGAAGGTGGTAGCTTGGCTAGATCTAAAAGAGGTTCTTGAAGAAACCGATTATCTTGATCCCATGAAACATTGATTTGGGTTTCCTCACTCACTTTTAGATTTTCAAGTTGCTCATATATTTGAGATGAGTAACTTGGAGAAACAAATGATGAAACTAAAGGACAAATTTAATATTATATTGAGCTTACTCAACCATAAAATAATATTTAAATAGTTGAGGGTCACCCAAAATGGTGACAATTTTATCTTTATATTCAAACTTCAAACACTGATGAAAACAAGAAGGGATTACCCTCATCACATGAATCCAAGGGCATCTAATAAGAAGATTAAAATATCCAAGGCAAGGCACCACATAGAACAAGGTATCTAAGATCTTAGGTCCAACTTTAAGGGGTAGGGATATAACACCACAATCCTCTTGGGACTCATTGTTGAAATATTTTATGATAATATTATATTTAGTTAAGTCTTCCTCTTTTAATCCAAAATTTTAGAAAAATTGATAAGTGCGTAAATTAAGGGAAGAACCATTGTCAATTAAGATTCATTTGAAAAATTTTGTCCAATAAATATTGTAATGTAAAAGGAAGAATTCCCTCATAGGTTTGAGGAAGTCTTATCATCATGCAAGAATGAGATATGATGTATCCCAAGGGAGCCTACAAAATTAACTATGGGGCTAGGGAAAATGTTTGGAGAAACATATTATTGTCTTAGAAGTTCCAACAAGGCTTCTCGATGAGTAGGAGAATGTTGCAAGAGTTATAAGATAGAGATATTGGCTAGAGTTCTAGCTAACTACTATTGAAGATCAAAAGAGACTTGAGGTCTCAACACTAAAGGTGGGGTTCTTGTTCCTATACTCTTTATCCGATTATTCTTCAAAACCAAAATGGGCTATGAAGGTGAGCCAAATGAAGAATTATTTTCCTATTGAGAATGTTGAGTTGACTGAGCTTGAGCTTATTTAATTGTAGTTGCTCCAACCATGCCAACCATATTTCCATAGGAAGGTGGCACATTATGATAAGATACTTGATTAGTTGCCTATTTTTCATGCTTTGGTAGTCAATATTAAAAGATTCCCATATCTTGATTAGTCATGGGTGCTTGTTAAGTAGGAGGATTATTTAATGGTTGATAGCCTTCTATATCAAGGCATCCTACATAAGTCAGATCCTAAACCACACATTTTAATCTCTTGCAATAATTTTTCTAGTGTCCTACTCAGTAATATGCACAATGTTGATCTACCTTATACCAATTAGTTGTAGTATCAAGTTATCTTATGGGAAATAATTCAATCATATTGGATTCCAAAAGCTACTTTATGACCACTTCCATAGGCATGTTAAGTCTTGTAAAATTCCTTTATGGGGGTTTTTGAAGTATCATCTTTTATAGGTTGTTAACAATATTATTAATAGGTCTACTATCTGTTGCACCATCTCCTACCACATGCTTATTATTATGTTATGACTTAGTGGTTTTATATTCTTTTATTTTAAGTTGTCATATTCTAATAAGGGCTTGATCAAAATATGTGATACTTGTTGTTTCTAAGGCACAAGATAATTGTTCTTACAAATTTCCAATAAATATTTCAAGCATGTCTTAAGGAGGTAACATATATATCAAGCATCCAACTAAACTCCTCCAATGAGATAGAATATCTAAGAAAATTTCCTCTTTGCCTTATTTTATATTGTAAACATATTTCATAGATACATTCCTTTCAATGCAAGCTCCAAATTGTTGAACAAATAATTCGATTGTTTCTTCAAAATTCCTTAAGGAATGACTGGGTAACTAATAATATTATTCTAATTCCATGCCACCAAGACTCTTAGAAAAAATATTTAGTATCAACATGTCATCATATATGATATCATGGTAAGTTGTTCTAAACCATCTTAAATGTTCAACTGGATCTTCCTTTCCCTTATATATACACAAAATCGACATGGAAAAATGCTTAGGATAAGGTCTAGTAGCAATAATAGGATCTAAGAACTAATTACACATTTATTTATAGTTTTTTGTGAAACTAGAATGCTGAATCATCTTCACATTTGAAACCAATTGCTTCACTATATTTGTTAAACTTTGAATTTTTGAATTGTTGTTGTGCCCCTAGATTCCCTAAGGGAGGAGTATAGTTAGTTCATTGAAAAGGCACTTGGCTTATGTTGGAGGTATTGATACTATTGTGATATGTAATATCCTATTGAGAAGGACAATTGATAATTGGTGGAACAAAATCAATCATGTTGAGATGAGTAGATTGATAAGGAAATTGAAAATAATTTTGAGTGACACTACTAGTCGGAGGGACCTGTGGACTCCTTCCAATGTTTTTGGTTACAGTAGTGGCATAATATAGTTGAATGACAATATGATCATGATGAAAATATTCAAACAATGGGTTATCATGAACATGCCTAGGAGAGACCACTAGAGGAGGAGGAGTAGTTCCACCTCTTTTGAGTTGGGTTTCTTGTTCCATAGCCTTCAACAATTCTTCCTTATGGTATTTCATAAAACCCCAAACATGGTCAAATGATTTAAAAAGGAAACCACCATTGGGCCTGTTACATACCAAATAACATAGCGTCGACTATGTTCTACAATATTATCCAAGTGTGTAGTTTCATTATTTAGCTATCCAAATGTATTTCATTTGCATTCTCGCATATTTGCCTTTACGATGAGGGTGTGCCCACCTTAAGTGGCATTTGATTATTTTTGTTCTTATACTTCCGCTGCATTCGTATGTTAAGCATTTTATAATTTATATCGATATCTGTGATTACGGTCATTGTTTCGCTTAGAGATTGAGGTAGGAAGGAGTACCCTACCAAGTGGTATCAGATTCCAATTTTTGAGCCTGAAGCACACAGCTGTAGGTGCCATTGGCAACACGCTATAGCCATTAGCAGCTATGATTCCACTACAAAAAATGTCCATCGACAGCACGCTACAGTCCATAGCCATCCACAGGCAACACTCAGCTCGCAGGCATCCACTATAGCAATTAACAGTCACCAAGCATTTGAAAATCTGACAAAAAAAACCTACATTTCCTTTCGAAGTCGTCAGCCAATCAATTTCGTGAATTTATTCATATTCCCAAAAAAAACCTAAGGTCTTTTTTTTTTTTTTCTGTGCTGACATCAGTTAAAACTTTTTTTTTTGTTCGTTGGTTTTGCTATTTATCCCACATTTGCAGTGTTTCATTTGTGGAAGGGTTTAAAAATTAGGAGTCACACCTTCTACATCGTGACTTCGGTCACACGTCGGGAGCTCCTCCGCATGTAGCAAATCCTTCATCTCGGTCCTTCGTGTCTTTCTATCCGCTTCTCCTTGTTTGTCTGATTTCCTCGCATCTCGTGTATTATTTCGTTCACTCATCATGTCTCGTGTCTTATTCCGTCCATGTGTGTCTTGTTCTGTCCACCCCTCATGGTCCATCCAATTTCCTCGTGTCTTGGTCCTTCGGTCAGTTTTTCCCAGTTAGTCGTCTTGCTGGTTCTGTCCACTCCTCATGGTCCGTTCGAATTCCTCACATCTTGGTCCTTCGTTCGGTTCATCCCAGTCAATCATTTTGTTGTTTCTGGTCCTCGTTGTCAGTCTATGTCAGTCGTCCCATTGTCGCCTGTGTCAGTTAGCGTCTATGTCATGTCAGTCAGTCCCTCCATAGTATCATGTCAGTCATGTCCTGTTGTGTCATTCTAGTTCAGGTGAGTTACACTAAAATCTGGGAAGTCAAGGGTTAGTGCCACATTAAAATATGTGTCGCAGTTGGAGTGACAGTTGAAGCGAAATCCAAATTTTTTTGCCGAATTCAACCAAATTTTTCAGAATTGGACGTTCAAGGATTACTAAGCAGGAAATTTTAAACAGTGCATGAGTAGAAGTTGGACCAAAGGACCTGACGGTCGACTATCAAGCTCGGAGACCCCCAATAAAAATGCAAGAAGACCTCATCGAAGCCAAGGTACAAAAAATTCTCCTTCTCCTTTCAAAATTGGCATTTATAATCTGAATCATCCACTAGTCGACCCCATGGCTACTAACCCTCCTCCAACTCACGAAAATGTCACACAAGGAGAATCAAGCAACTCTGCCATTACCACTGATGAAGCTCTTCGACAATTACTAGATGGTATGCACCAAATTAATGTCACCCTAACTAAACTATTGAGCATACAAAACCAACCTAATCCCAATACTACTCTCCCAAAATAACTCCCATGAATAATGGCATGAAGAAAAGGATGACCAGGATGAATATTGGTAGTAGCAAAGAGGCAATTCGGATAATTACGGGAATCGCTATCATAGACAGTGATATAACCAAGATCAGGATAGGGATATGGGTTATCACCAACCGAGAGGCCCTAATAATTTTCCATGCATTGATATGCCCACTTTTGAGGGTCATGATCCTCGTGGTTGGATAGCCAAAATGGGAGGCATTCTCGACTTATAAAAAATTAAGGATTTTGATAAAGTCCCTTTCGCTGCATCAAAATTAGGCGCTGAGGCTTACCAATGGTTCGTTTGGCTTAAACGCGAGAAAGGAGCTACTGTTTGCTGGAATAATTTCGCTACCTATTTTTTAGAAATATTTGATGAGGGAGCTACATCATCATACACAGTAAGACTGTTATCTCTTAAACAAGAAAGATCAGTTAGTGAGTTCGTCTTCGAATTCACCAGTTTACTACCGTATGCATTACACCTCAGTCCAGACACAATGGTAGGAGCTTTTCACAATGGTTTGAAAGAAAATATTAAGGTGGAGGTGGACATTCAAAATCCAACCTCATTGGACGATTGCATAAGATTAACCAAGCTAGATGAGAAGAGAATTTAGTTGTATACATAGCATGAAACTTATAGTCATCCTTCGTATGGCAACAACTCTTTTCACAGAAATGATCAACCATCAAGATACTTCTGTTATAAATGTCGCAATCACCATCCCAGAGAACAAGCATGTGCACAAAAACAAAACTTTCATATTGAATGCACTCAATATGAAGAAGAAGAGGAAGAAGCATACCACCAGGAAGAACCTATTCAAGAAGAACTATCGATTGTTCTAGAAGAGAAGGAAGAGGATACGATGGCTATTTTCGTGCATGCCCTCATGGGGTTAACAGCCCACCATACAATCAAGGTACCGGGATTTCTCTGCCAGAAAAAGGTAAATGTGCTAATTGACTCAGGCAGTACCCACAATTTTATCGACATCAAAACAACAAAAGCTTTGAATTTATTCATTAATTCTTCCAACAAAGACAAATTCCGGGTTCTAGTAGCCAACGGGGTGAACGCTCAATGTGTTGGGAGAACATCTCAAGTCTCCATTAAAATGGGAACTTATACCTGGTTTGGATCTCTTTTCGTAATGAATTTAGGGAACTCTGATGTTATTTTGGGAGTTGAATGGTTGGAAACACTAGATACGGTCAGCTTCAATTTCAAAAAATTATTTGTGGAATGGAAGGAAAACGGATGGGTCATTCACTTACAAGGTATTACTACTCCCCCATCCCAGATGGTGAGCTCTCATAGTATGGAGAAAACATTAAAAAAGGTTGGATACGGATTCATAGATCAAATTAATTGTTTGACAAAGAAATCTCGAGCAATTTTGGGTATTTTTGCTCCAGATTTATGGGACATCGTAGCACATTACGAAGAGGTCTTCCAAGAACCAAAGGGACTACCTCCCCAAATATCCCATGACCATGCCAGACAGTATCTCAAGAAGGTGATCGACCAAAAAGTGAAATCTCAGTCAGAATTACCAATACTAGATGCAGAAGGGCGTATATATCTCTAGCCAGAAGCAATTCTACAAAGCAGAACATGCATACGGAGCTCTCGTCACATCCAAGAATTTCTCATCAAATGGTAGGGCCTACTAGATGAAGAGGCTACATGGGAACCTGAAAGGATTTTCCAGACATTTCCAGCTTTGAGGACAAAGCTTTCCGAGGAGGGGAGTCATGTTACATACCAAATAACATAGCGTCGGCTATGTTCTACAATATTATCCAAGTGTGTAGTTTCATTATTTAGCTATCCAAATGTATAGTTCTTAAATATCATCTTTCATTTTTAATATTTCATTTGCGTTCTCACATATTTGCCTTTACGGTGAGGGTGTGCCCACCTTAAGTGGCATTTGATTATTTTTGTTCTTATACTTTCGTTGCATTCGTATGTTAAGCATTTTATAATTTATATCGATATCTGTGATTACGATCATTGTTCCACTTAGAGATTGAGGTAGGAAGGAGTACCTTACCAGGCCATTCAAAGGGATCATGGTTTATTTCAATTTCAACATCTTCTTGCTCTTTTGGATAAAGGATAGAATTATATTTATCAATATAATCATCTTCTTAAGGAACATGATAAGATTCAAAATGCCTTCATTGAATTCTAAGGAAATAAGCCATTAGAAGAAGTGAAAGGATAGAAGAGAACACTAATGAAAAACACATAAGAAAGTTTTTAAGATATTATTAATGTTTTAACTCTAGGTAAACAAATAGTGGTCTTTATTAAAAAATTTCAAAAAGAAAAGGAAGAGGTTTCCTATCTTGGCCACTAAGACGTGTTTTCACATCACATTCACCAAATATGTAGAGAGGGAAAACCATGCACCAATGTATGATTCTCAAGGCTATATCTATTGGGAATTCTAATATTACTGTAGTGGATGTTATAGCTCTACACTCAATGTGTGGGAGGAAAGGGTTCACCAAGAATAGTTTTAGAACTCATTCCAAGTCAGTGGAATAGGTTTTATGCGTTCAATTTAAGGAATCACCTATGTTTGGCTTCTCTATAGCTAAGATATGAAATTAAATAACAATGTAAGATGCTAGATGCAAGAATACAAGAGATAATCCTAGAATGATTCTTTGTTTGAATGATCTCTAACCCTAATATTGCAAAATAAAATTCTTGAGCCAAGGTTCAAGAGAAAATACACAAACAATATTAAACCCTAAATGCACACTATATGATGTTTTTCCTTTTAAATGTCTAGAAAATCAATTAAATATTTTATTATAATATATGATATAGGGTTTTGAAAAAAATAAAAATTACCCAACAAATAGCCTAAAGATTTATCAAGACACTTATCTTCCAGTGGTTGATCCAAGCTTTGTATTTCATCCAACAATATCCCATGATTCCTATTCTAGAAAAATAGCTTCACAAACACTTGAAAAATATGATCAGCGTTAGGGGGCCTTCTTAGGCCATTGTATGACAATGCTTGAAGATGTAGCAGTCAAACCCCCTAGGTCCTTTTAGATCACCTTTGAAATACAAAAGCAAAAGTTGACCTTTGGAAGATGGACAAGCAAAATAAAATGTAGTAGAACAATATGATGAACATAGTACAAAATATGTTATTATGATAAAAATGCAACATAAAATGTAAGCCTAGAGTTTGGAGAAAGCAGGTTTCCCCCAATACTAGCCTGAGTAAAATCACACTCCATACAGAGTAATCACGATTTCACAAAACGGTGAAATCATACCTCGAAATTTCCAAACATGATTTTGCAATAGAATATGAAACCCTAAAATGATGTAGATGGAATGATGTGAAATAAGAATCTAACTAATATGCAAATGCAGATGTGCAAAAAAAACCTGGTGGTAGTAAAAAAGCAAACAAAAGGATGGAGACCTCCAAGTAGCAGATTTCTCCTTAGGACTTCAACACTTATCCACCAAAAGCAACAAACACACAAATAATGTAGCAAAAGAGAAACTCCTCAATGGTTAGAAAGCCTCAATAGATCACTTTAGCTTGCTTGGAAACTTGAATTGAGCACTTGCAAAATTACTTCATAAAAATCTCTTGCAAAAATATCTTAATAACTTTGTGCTTGTGGGGAAAGAATACTTCAAACTCTCTATTTATAAGGGATTTGACATAAAAATAAATAGAAAAAAATAAGAAAGTTTATCTCAGAAGAAATTAACTTTGAAAATTAGGATTTCCTAGGAGAAAACTCTAGCCATATGAAATCATTCCCTATAAAAGTAGTCCGTGATTTCACATAAAGAGAAAAAAGAGGGAAAGAAGGTGGAAGGGAGGTCCAAACTTGTTTAGGTTAAGTTGGAGGATCTCCCTAAGGATCTATGGAAAATGACTCACTCAAGTGGGTCAATTTTTCTTGTCTATAAGTGGACATTGATATTATTTGACTTGTCATGTGTTAATTAATCACACACTTTCCTTGCTATTTTTTAAATCTATATTTTCTTTAAATTACTCGCATCCTAAATTTTTCATACATTTCTATTTCTATATTTTGATTTTAATACAAGTTAGTGTAGGTGAACATAGGAGTATTATAAAAGGAGCAATCAAGAGAGACCTAAATCTATAGGTTGGAAGAAACTATGGGCAATCTCTTCCAACTTTGTTGAAACAATAATTGGGGTATAAATCTTAATTAAAAGACAATACAAAACCTTGGTTCAACAATTTTAAGAGAAAATAAAGAAGGATGACGACTGAATTGATGAGATGGAGAAGGAAGCTAAGTTTACATTAAATGGGAAGAGTGAGAAAAGTGTCTTGGTGATAAAATAAGACAAATAGGAGTATGACAAGGTGATGATTAGAGATATGATGATTTGGCCAAACATAAGGGGCATGATAATGGTAATGTAGATTAGTCTTTATCTAATTAGGGTGACAATTGTGATGATCATGATGGTTGTCCTGATGACAATAATAGTGATAACAATATTGATGGTGGGCTAAAAAAACATTGAGAACAACTTGATTAGTCATTAAAAACGTATATTCTTGGGAGCATTTTTCAGCTCTTAAGATTGTGAATGTTTATGTTGGTTTGATAGTAGAATACTATTATAAATATTATTGCTTAAGTTATAGTTGAACCAAATTGAATGTTTATGTAGTAAATCTATTGAGATTATACATGTGGTATCAGAGTTTGTTCTTGTAGGTGGATATTTTTTAGAGCTTTATTCCTAATCTAAGTTGCATATTATTCCAGAGATAGTGACTTCAAAAGATTTGGTTGTTCCAAAACTTGGTTGTGAATTTGTAGATATTTATTAAGTCTTTGCAAAAAGAATTATTTTTTGTTCTTTGTATGTTGGCCACCATGTATGCAGATCTAGAAGTGCCAGAATTTGATGGTGAAGATTATGAATTATGGGAAATCAAAATGAAGATATTTTTGATTGCCAAAGGACTTTGGGACATAATTTTTGATGGGTATTTAGAACCAGAAGATTGGAGCAAGCTGCAAGGAGAAGAAAGAAGCTCAGCATCAAAATTATTTTTCTCTACTGGATATCAAAAAATCTATAAAGAATAATGTTTTCCTCTTATTGTAAGTTGTAAAATAGCTTATGTAGCATGGAAAACATTAAAATATGAATTTGGGTATTCACAAACATTGTGTGAGCTTGTGTGTGACAATTATGAAGATAGTATGAGCAAGGGGGAACAACCTTGTTCTTGTATGGAGTCTTGTTCCTATGAAGAGCCATGTGCGGTGTATTTTTGTAATGATGAACTCTTTTTTGTAGAGAAGGAGCCTTGTGAAGGGCATTGTGAATCTCTCATGGAAGAGAGTTGTGTTGATGAATTTCTTTCTGCTTATGAGAAAGAAAAATATGTGGGTGTGTCATGTTTAGCAAGCATGAACATAGTTCCTGATTTTGTTTGTGAAACATTTGAAGAATGTTTTGTTGAAGAGGAGATACAATCTCCAGATTTTGTTGATGCTGAAAGTGAAGAATATTTCATTGAAGAGGCATATGTTGTAGAGTGTCTTATGGAGAAGACACAATCTCATAATTTTGTTGATGGAGCATGTCTCATGGAGGAGACACAAAATCAAAAATGTAAAGAGGATTCATATCATGAATCAGACACTATTCTCATGGAGGAGAATGTTGATGACAATGTTGAAGCAACACTTGTGATGAAGTGTTGGCTTGATGATTTTTGTTTTAATAAAGTAAACATGGAAGATGATGGTGTTGCATTGTTTATGGATGAATGTTGGGATGAAGACCATTCATCAAGAATGGAAAATTACCTTTTTAAAAAAGTAAATTTAAATGAAGATGAAGAAGAAACACTCACAATGGAGTGTTGTTTTCTTAAAGACCATTTACATGGAGTAGATGGGTATTTTGATAAATCAGAGTTGGAAGCTCACTCATCAGGAGTGAATGATGATTGTCTTGTTGAGAAGACAAAAATTTTGTGGGATTTTGATCCAAGAGAAGTTGTGGATGAAGAGGAGATGAAAGCTATTAGCTTCATGCTCAATGAAGATCACTCATTAATAGTGAGGACTATTTTATTTGAAGAGGAGAATAGCAAAGACTATCTCATTGAAGAAATAGAAAATAAAAAAGAAAGAGATTGATGATTTTCATGTTGTAATGACTATGGAAACATCAATAATGAAATCTAAAAATTGTATTGTACAGAAGAATGAGAGAGATTGCTCAACAGGAGTAATTGAAATGAAAAATGTGGGTTATCTTGAAGAGGCAACAATGAATGATTGTTTGTGTGAATGGTGTTTTAACACACCAACATGGATTGCACAAAGGAGAACTCTTGTTAAAGAGTTAATGGTTGCTTCAAGAGCAACAAATAGTGAATCAAATTTGCAGTAGTATGGCTTCATGGGAAGCACAAAAGAAACAAAGGAAGGCATATGGAATCCTACTCAAAACTCCAAGCAAAGAGGTGATGATTTTTTGCTTGATTATTTGTTTGCTGATGATTTTTTGAGTGGATGTTTAGTGAATAGTTATAATACTACTATTGTGTATGAGGAATATGGATAATGTCTTACCAAGGCATCATTTGCAAACAATGCAAGTTTTGAAGCTTGTTTTATGAAGCCAACCTTGAAGAAGAGTCTTCTTGGAGTGAAGACAATGGTGGGTAACTTGGGTCTCTTGAACTCGAGTGAAGGCAAAAATTATTACTTGTGTGATATGTTAAAAATTCCTTGGCAGAAGAAGGAATGTATAGCAGTTGTGAAGAGTGATGATTTGTGTGAGGAGTATTATTTGCTAGTAGCATTTGTAATTAGTCATTTCATGACTATGTTCTATGTAATAATGTGTGTTGAGATAGCTGAGATTGTAATGTGGAAAAATCATCTACATGAGATGATTCATGGTTGTAAATACTCAGGAAGGGTATCAAATAAAATATGGTTTAAAGACCATAGTAAGAGTGTGCAAGATTGGTTGTTGAGAACCAATACTTTTGGTATTGTTGGAATGCCAGTTGAAGAATGTTTTGATGAAGGGGGAGTTGGTCATCAAAAGGCATTGAGTTATTTTAAGGAGAAATAATCAGAGATGGAGGATAGCCTACTAAAATATGAAGAGTAGAAGGAGTGCCAAATTCTATTTTTTAATTTTTTGTTACAAAACTAGAGGGAATGAAAAAAAAGGAATGAATCAATCAATTTCTTTAGTTTTTGATGCTTTTGAATTCTTGGAATGAGTTCCTTCATCATCAAGGGGAGAATGTTGTAAAATGATGCTAACATGTGTGCATTTTTGGATTAGAAGACACGAGAGAATATTTAACCACTTTGTAACAGTTTTGTACAAGTGTAGGTGTAGGAATATTGCAATTGTAACAGTCTTGAACTGTTACCTTGTTTGTAACTTCCATATATTCTTTATGTTTGATTTCCAAGATATATTAATATGATTACTATTGCATTGTACAATTTTGGGGTATGAGAAAACATGAATTGAGGAGAAAATCCATTTTTAGCCTACTGCATTTTCTTGTATGTGGTAGTCTAGATTTTACAGAAAAGCCTAAACTACCTAATTTGGAGGTGTATAAATTTTGTTGCATTTATCCATTTGCTGCAAGTAATAAACCATTGGAAACCCCTTTCCAAGATATTTCCAACCACATATCACACTCCATATTTTATTCAGTATTTGTTCTTACTTTCACCTCTGAAAATCATGTTTTGTCCATTTTTTCCAGGCCCTGGGCAGACCTTGTACAACTACCTTGTAGAACTCATAACTTTTGACTCAAAACTCTATTTTGCATGTTATTTACACCATTGGAAATATATTAGAATACACTTTCTATCCATATATCGTTTACCTCATTTTTATCTCATTTGGACCTTCAAATTGTGACTATAGAGATCTATTGTTGAACTTTGGTGCTCTGCATAGTTCTGTAGGGTGTGATATTCTATAAGAATACATACAATAGTGTGTGACTGTAATTAATTTGAGAGTAATCAATAGAGTAGTTTATTTACAACATTAAAATGCTTGTTTTATTTTTCATTAGTATTTAGTGAATTGCTCCAAATTCTTTGTTAGTCCATACTTGTGCTTGGTTAAATTCAAGTTTATTCCTGGGAGTATTTTTCAGCTCTTAATATTGTGAATTTTTCCGCTATTTTGAGAGTAGAATAATCTTATTAATATTATTGTTTAAGTTATAGTTGAACCAAATTTAATGTTTACATAGTAAATCTAATCAGAGTTTTTTCTTGTAGGTGAATTTTTTTAGAGCTTTGTTCCTAAGCTAAGTTGTAGATTGTTTCAGAGATAGTGACTTCAGAGGATTTGGTTGTTCTAGAACTTGGTTGTGAATTTGTAGAGATTTATTAAGTCTTTGCAAAAGAATTATTTGTTGTTCTTTGTATGTTGGCCACCATGTATGCAGATCTGGAAGTGTCAGAATTTGATGGTGAAGATTATGAATTTTGGGAAATCAAAATGAAGATATTTTTTATTGCCAAAGGACTCTGGGACATAATTTTTGATGGGTATTCAAAACCAAAATATTGGAGCAAGTTGCAAGGAGAAGAAAGAAGAATGAAGAAAGAAGCTCAACATCAAAATTGTTTGGCTCTACTGGATATCAAAAAAGGTATAAAGAATAATGTTTTTCCTCTTATTGTAAGTTGATATAATGCTAATGTCCTCCCATGGTCTCTCTGGTACAGGTAATGGCTGATATAATCTAGTGTTTTGTCTCACACCCTTCACCATCTGGCATACTTTGCAACTTTGCACAAATATCTTCACATCTTGCTGCAACTATGGCCAATAGTAGTTCTCACTAACAAGGGTAATGGTATTATCCTAACCAAAGTGCCAGCCAACCCTCCACTGTGTTTCTCCTTGACTAGATTCTCCCTCATTGAAATCCTTGGAATGCATAATTGATTTCCTCTAAACAACATTCCATATTGGATCAAAAAATCCAACCACTTAGTCCTGTCCAAAGTAACAGGTGCCAAGCAAGCCCTCCAAGCCTCTACAAAATTAGGATCTTTAGGGTACAAACCCTTAAGTTCATCAAACCCTACAACTTCCACCTTCATTTCTATCAACAAACACTGCCTTCTACTTAAGGCATCTGCAACTCTATTTGACTTTCCACTCCTGTGCTTCAACACAAAGGTATAACTCTATAGAAACTCAATCCACTTCAAGTACCTCTGATTTAGCTTCCCTTGGATATTAATATACTGTAAGGCCTAATGATCAGTATATAGAACAAACTCTTTTGGCAACAAATAATGCCTCCACTTCTTTAGAGCCTAAACTATAGCATAAAACTCTTAATCATAAACTAAATACTTCTTCCTATCATCATTGAGTTTCTCGCTAAAATAAGCAACATGTTTACCTTCTTAACTCAATACAGCTCCTATGGTACTACCACTAGCATCACAATCTACCTAAAATACCTTATTAAAATTTGGAAGTGCCAAAATAGGTTGCTCTGTGACCTTCTTCTTCAACATATAAAAGCTCTTATCTTCTCCTAAGGTCCACTTAAATTCTTTCTTATCCCCTCTCATTGTTTCTGTAAGGGGTGCACAAATACTGCTAAAATTTCTAATGATTTTTTTGTAAAAACTTGCTAGACCATGAAATGATCTTACCTCAGTTATGCTTCTTGGAGTAGGCCATTCAATGATAGCCGTCACCTTTTTTGGGTCCATTTTTAGACCTTCGGTTGAGATGACAAATCCTAGATACACTAACTCCACAAAACTACACTTCTTTAACTTAATCAACAACTGCTCCTCCCTCAGCTTCTCAAAAACCCTTTTGATATGCATCAAGTGCTCTTCTAGGGTCCTGCTAAATATTAAAATGTCATTCAAATAGACAATGACAATTTTTCCTAAAAACTCCTTCAATACCTCATTCATCAGCCGCATGAACATGCTTGGCGCATTGGTTAGCCCAAATGGCATGACCAACCACTCATACAAACCCTCTCTAGTCTTGAAGGCTGTCTTCCACTCATCTCCTTCTCTGACACAAATTTGATGGTACCTACTCTTCAGGTCAATCTTTGTGAAGTAGTTGGCTCCACTCAAACAGTCCATAATATCATCCATCCTTGGCAATGGAAATCTGTATTTTATGGTGATCTTGTTAATAGCTCGAGAGTTTGTACACATTATCCACTCTCCATATTTCTTTGGTGCTAGTACTATAGGTACTGCACATGGACTCAAGCTCTCCCGAATCAGTCCCTTTTTCAGCAACTCTTGGACTTGCCTGTTTAGCTCCTCACTTTCTACAAGAGTCATTCTATGGGCTGCCTTATTGGGTAAACTAGATCCTAGTACCAAATCTATATGGTGACTGATATTCCTCATTGGTGGTAAACCCTCAGGCACATTATCTGATATAATATCTAGAAATTCTTCTAACAGACCTAAGACTTCTACTGGGGTATCTTTGCATTCTTCTTCCCTAACTCTAGGAATTAATGCATAGCACATATGCTCATGCTTAAAACCATCCAAAAACTTTCTACCTTCAACTAAACAGATTCTAGCACTGCTACATACCTTTTCATCCACCTCCTTTAGGGGTTTTAGCTTATGATGCACTCCATTCTTTGTCAAGGAGTAAGTTTTGGCACAACCATCATGCACTACACATCGATCAAACTATCATGGCCTTCCCAACAACAAATGGCAAGCATCCATTGGTAGGATGTCACATAGTACTTCATCACGGTAATTCCCAATATTAAATTTTACCAAGCATTGCTCACTGACCAAAACCCTATGGTCCTTTTGTAACCACGCAATTTGATATGGATGCGGGTGTCTCTTCCTCTCTAATTTCAATTTGGTAACCATTCCTTCTGAAACTAGGTTATCTGTGCTACCATTTTCTATGATAATATTACAAATCTTACCTGCACATTTACACCTTATGCAAAATAAGCTCTTCCTCTGATCTGGGTCTCTCTCCTCATTCAACAAGGCTCTCCTTGTGATTAGCACTTCTCCTCTTTCTACTTCTTCAGAGTGCTCAGGTTCAGCACCTTCATCAATGATCGTAGCTCGGGCATTACCTTCAGGCCTCCTATTTGTCCTCTCTTGGTGTTGTGGACACTCATATGCTCGATGTCCTTCTTTGCCATAGTGGAAACATGTTCCACAAAATCCTCCTCTTCCAAACCCTCATCCAGACCTTTCTCTTCCTCTCTGGTAACCATTGTTCTGATCACGGGGGTGGTAAGCATTATCTCCCTTTTGGTCCTGACTACTGCTAGCTTCTCCATTCTTCTTATAATTTCTATTTAGTCCTCCATTTGTTCTTCCACCATGACCTCTTCCTCCTTGATTGCTATCAAACCTTCTTTTCAGCTTCTCTTCAACCCTTAGGGCAAATTGGTAAGCATCCTCTATGGTGGTCATCTTGACCAGACTTAACTCCTCTTGAATACTTGCTCATAACCCATTAATATAACAGGCTACCTTCTCCTTGTTGGCCTCTGAATGGCCTATTCTGATTACAATTTTATAAAACTCCTTTGTGTATTCTTTGAAAGACTTACTTTATTGCCTCAAACCTTGCATTTTCTTTAGCAGATCCAAATCATAGTCACCTGGGATGAACTACCTCTTTAACTTCTCCAACATTCGCTCCCATTTTGTTATCCTTTATTTTCCTCTTTTATTTTTGTCTAGCTGCACTCCCTTCCACCATATGTTGGCATGAACCTTCATCTTGGTCTTAGCAAACTTGACCCTATCAGGATCTTCAACCTCCTCATACTCAAAGTATTCTTCCAAATCATTGATCTAGTCAATCAAATCCTTTGGATCAAGATTTCTAGAATACGTAGAAACCTCCATCTTTGGTCTCTTTCCAATCTGAGATATGGCTCTGTATAATTTGGCTTGTGCAGGATCTACTGCCTCTTCTTATTCCTCAAATTGGTCCTCTTCTTCTTCAACTTCATCTTCACTACCTTCTTCTCTCCTTGGCTCAAACCCTCTATGCAGATCCTCTTGCAGAGCCTAAACTTGCCTTTGCAAAGCTCTAAAATCTTCCTCTGGAACCATATTTCTCCCACCACCATGGTTTCTTCGTGGAGGAATTCTACTCACTTCTCTCACAAACCTTAACCATAGATCCTTGTGTAAATTGCCTCACGTTCGATAATCTGTTTACACACTCAGGAACTCCCGCTCTGATACCACTTGGTGTAGATCACGTTACACTAGCCACACCAAACAAATGATACACAGGTATTTTTCCTTTGAACAAGTCAGAGAATCAAACCTTTCATTACTTTCAAGCCAAAAATTAGGATACAAGAGAAAAAAAGGCCCTTTACAATTTTGAAAATTCCCTCAAATACCCTGTTTTCCCTTTTTCCCACCTAAAACCATTAAAATTCAAATTTGAATTTTGGGGGCAACTTGTCGAGGTCATAACTTCACACTTGTTGACTCGATTGACTATTACAGCATGTTTTTGAAAACGACATGAAATGAGCTAAGAGAAACAACCCTTGACTCTTCACACCAAGGTTCGCATCTAGCCAAAAATCCTCAAATTTGACCTCTAAGACCTTCAAAAATCTCCTGCAAGTTAAACTAGTTTTACAAAATAAAAATAAAAATTACAATTTTTTTTTTTTGATGATGCAAGACCACTCTTACACCACTGGATGCTCTTGAATCACTATGGAAACATCAAAAATGAAATAGGAAAATTGTATTGTACATAAGAATGAGAGAGATTGCTCAGCAAGAGTAATTGAAATAAAAAATGTGGGTAATCTTGAAAAGGCAACAATGAATGATTGTTTGTGTGAATGGTGTTTTAACACACCAACATGGATTGCATAAAGGAGGAGAACTCTTGTTGAAGAGTTAATGGTTACTTCAAGAGCAAAAAATAGTGAATCAAATTTACAACAGTATGGCTTCATGGGAAGCACAAAAGAAACAAAGGAAGGCATATGGAATCCTACTCAAAACTCCAAGCAAAGAGGTGATGATTTTTTGCTTGATTATTTGTTTGCTGATGATTTTTTGACTAAATTTTTAGTGAAAATTTATAATACTACTATTGTGTATGAGGAATATGGAGAATGTCTTACCAAGGCATCATTTGCAAACAATGCAAGTTTTGAAGCTTGTTTTATGAAGCCAACCTTGAAGAAGAGTCTTCTTGGAGTGAAGACAATGGTGGGTAACTTGGGTCTCTTGAAATCAAGTGAAGATAATAATGATTACTTATGTGATATGTTCAAAATTCCTTGGAAGGAGGAATGTACAACAGTTGTGAAGAGTGATGATTTGTGTGAGGAGTATTATTTGCTAGTAGCATTTGTAATTAGTCATTTCATGACTATGTTCTATGTAATAATGTGTGTTGAGATAGCTGAGATTGTAATGTGGAAAAATAATCTACATGAGATGATTCATGGTTGTAAATACTTAGGAAGAGTATCAACTAAAATATGGTTTAAATACCATAGTAAGAGTGTGCAAGATTGGTTGTTGAGAACCAATACTTTTGGTATTTTTGGAATGCTAGTTGAAGAATGTTTTTACGAAGGGGGATTTGGTCATAAAAATGCACTAAGTTATTTAGAGGATAAATAATTAGATATGGAGGATAGCCTACACAAAGATGAAGAGCAGGAGTTCCAAATTCCATTTTTTTAATTTTTTGTTACAAAACCGGAGGAACCAAAAAAAAAGGGATCAATCAATCAGTTTCTTTAGTTTGTGATGCTTTTGAACTCTTGGAATGAGTTCCTTCAGCATAAAGGGGGATAATGTTGAAAAATTATGCTAACATGTGTGTATTTTTAGATTAGAATACACAAGAGAATATTTAACCACTTTGTAATAGTTTCATACAAGTGTAGGTGTAGGAATATTGTAGTTGTAACAGTCTTGAACTATTACCTTATTTGTAACTACCATAGATTCTTTAGGTTTGAGTTCCAAGATAGATTAATATGATTACTATTGCATTGTACAAGTTTGGTGTGTGAGAAAACACAAATTGAAGGAGAAAAATCAAAAATTTTAGCCAGTTGTATTTTCTTGTTTGTTGCAGTCCAGATTTTACATAAAATCTTGAACTGCCTAATTTGGAGGTGTATAACTTCTACTGCATTTATCCATTTTTTGCAAGTAATACACTATTAGAAAATCCTTTCGAAGATATTTCCAACCATTTATCACACTCCATATTTCATTCAGTTTTTTTTCTTACTTTGACCCCTGCAAATCACATTTTTTCCATTTTTTCTAGGCCCTGGGCAAACCCTGTATAGCTACCTTGTAGAGCTCATACATTTTGACTCACAACTATGTTTTGCATGTTCTTTACACCGTTGGAAAGCTATCAGAATAATATTTCTATCCATATATCATTTACCTCATTTGGACCTTCATATTGTGATTGCAGTTCTCTATTGTTGAACTTTGGTGCTCTACATAGTTCTGTAGGGTGTGGTATTCTATAAGAATACATACAATAGTGTGTGACTGTAATTCATTTGAGAGTGATCAATAGAGTAGTTTATTTACAGCATTCAAATGCTTGTTTTATTGTTCATGGGTATTTAGTGAATTGCTCCAAGTTCTTTGTTAGTCCATACTTGTGCTTGGTTAAATCCAAGTTTATTCCTGGGTGTATTGTTCAGCTCTTAATATTGTGAATGTTTTTGCTGGTTTGAGAGTAGAATAATCTTATCAATATTATTGCTTAAGTTATAGCTGAACCAGATTGAATGTTTATGTAGTAAATCTATTGAGATTCTACAATTATATATTGTAATTATCACAAATATAAATATTTTATTATATGTAAATGTCATCAATAATCAAATGGGTAAATTAGTGACATCATAAATACATTAATAATAAAAATAATGATAATATATGTGTAATATAATTGACATGTGATAATCAATCAATTAAAATTATCAATAAACAATTTAAAATCTATAATAATTTTAAATTGTTATTTATCAATATAATAAATAAATTGCATTAGTTTTTAATTTTAATTTTAAATTAGCACTATGTTGGTGTTAATGTTTAGTATTTTGGCATTATCATTTTGATACACTATTTCAATGTAAAATATAGGATTACACGGATGCAACAAAGTAAGTGTATCTTATTTTTAACTTAACACAATAAAAAAACATTGTCATAACATCATCCAAAAAATAAAAAATAAAAGATATGATTTTAATGTTGCAGTAGTGCTACAACTAGATCTATGATCATGAATGTGATGATAAAATCACATGATTTGTATGATGAAACTAGTAAATAGATATAATCTAGCCCATTTGAAAATAAAGAAAATATAAAATTAGATATGTAATTCAAAAGTAATAAAGGATTAAAAATACTTCCTTTTATACCATCTTAAAATGATGTTAAACGTAACTTTTTAAGCATTTATGGTTATAGTTCCAAAATTAAACAAACTAGGCTAGGGTTTGAAATATTTATATTGAAATTTAATATTTATATAAAATTATATCAAAAAATGCAAACATGTATCTATCTATTCAATTAAACTTTAAGATTAGTCACTAGAGATAATTAAAGCCAAAATAAAAGTATCCTCAAACAAAGAAAATTGTAGTAATATGTTTATTTGAAATTATTGCAATTATTGAAATTACAACAGTAAATTTTTTGCAACTATTGAAAGTTTCAGGGGTAAAAATTGTTATGTGGTGTAGACACCCAAAATTGAACCACCTTGAATACATGTTAATGCTACAAGGTCATGTTTATTAGTTAAATTACTAATTAATTGATATGAGGCTTTAAAAAGACCTCATTAGAAGAGGTTATTTTAATGTGTAATGTCATTTCATTTTAATTAGAATTTCATGTAGTGTAGATTTGGGAACCCTAACCCTAATCTCATTTTTCTTAATATATAATTCCTTAACACAAAGGGAGAGAGATGATTTTTTATTTTCTCCATTGAGGAAATATTCTCATTTTTTTCTTATTTAGTGATTGAGCTTGGTCACATAGCATTGATCCTTGCTACAAGTGGTATTAGAGCTTGGATGCTTACCCTTCCCACAACAAATTTTGGAGAAGCATTGCATTCCCCTCATTTCCTCCACAAATTTATGTGTTGAGTTGAAGGAGGGCATGAGGATGTTGCATTAGGTTTCATAAAACCTCTATAGATTTTTTTATTGTATATATTATCTTGTATATTTGTTTGCAGGTATCCAATATTTGGATCTGATTGAGTTTGACAACCTCTATGTAAACTAATCTTATTTGTTTTTACACAACCAAATAGTATCTAAAATCCAGATCTGATAAATTTTGGTGACCTCTATGTAAAATGATCATGTTCATTTTTACACAGCCATACAATATCTAATCTCTGAATCTGACAAAGTTTGACGGCCTCTGCGTAAACTAACCATGTTTATTTTTACATAGTCATACAGTTAGATCGGCCTTTGTGTAAACTGAATATATTTTTTTGATAGCACAACAGGCTTCTAGCATCTCCATTGTACTTGTATAAGTGGCTTAAAGAATATCCATATTGCTTTTGGCTAACTTATAGCACTCATTTGTAAAAGTAATTCCACTTGGATGGTGAGCAAGGTCTAGTGGATCACACCTAACATACATACTACCACATTAGCATTGTAGTAGCACTCCATATACACTCCAAGTCTATTTTTAGTTTTCATTTGCTTTATTTCATTGTAAATCAATTCACATATTTGCATCATATCTAAAAGAAACACATTCGATGACACATTTTGTAGCCTAGCCACATGATAGGGTGTCACTTTCTTGGTGGTGGGAAATCCACATTAAAGGTCCTATGAGTCAAATTTGGACTTGAATTACAAGAATACATAGTGAAGGGGGTTAGCCATGCACACGAATATTTTGGGTTGCTTGGCCGGATCAGCAGCTCAAGATTCTTGGTTTATATCGGAACGAAATAAAGATAATTGGCGTTCTCTCGATGGATTCATTAAGAATGATTTCGCTCTAGCCTCTAGTCTTTTAGAAAGTTTTCTGGTGGAATTCTCATTAGGATTCGATATATTATATCGGGGTAGACCTGAGTCGGAAGTGATACTCACATTTGCTGGTCGGTCCATAGTGAAAAATAATTTTAATATGGTTGAAAGAGGGATCTCTTCTCTCGTGAATAAAGAGAGTTTTAGACAAGAAAAGGATATTTTTGGAGCTTATAAAGATCAAGATGAAGACGATTTCTTAAATCGTCTAGTTTGGGCGCCTAGGCCCTGGCGCCTTAGTTTTATTCGTAGTAATAAATTTGATATTCTATTTAGAGCCAACCACTTCGTCGAATTGCTTGAACAATATTACTACTATGATATACTTGAGTTTGAGTATATGAAGGAGAAATTAGGCTCTCTTTATAAGAGGAGTTACCAAAAGTATAAAACTCAATAATGAGTACATACGCATTCTTTCAGCAATGCCCACTATTGATATTCTGGAGTAAAAGTATCTCCACTTTTGCAGTTAAAGTCTATCCTTCAGATCCAAAAGTAGGAGCTTAGTATTAATCTTATGCGAAAATAGAATATGTCATGATACTTTACATATTCTCTGCGGAATAATAGATTGAAACGAGTATCCCGTGGAGATATCAGCCAAATATTACTTCTGTATAACCTGTTATATGATCAAGATCCTAATTAATTCGGATATCTAAGATTAAGATTAAATAATGGGTAACTCTATGCATTACCCATTATTTAACATACTGGGATCCAATAATCCTAGAAGATATCAACGAGGAGATATCATCCTCGTTGCAATCTGATAATCTTATTGTAAAGTATATTCACCTAGTCCAGTTGACATTATTGTAATGGAGATATCAGCCAAATATTACTATCTCAATCAGGAATCCTCTTTGGTCAAAGTGAATTATGCAATGTTTTTGAAGGATATCTAAAATCATCCTAATGTTGTTGTCTTTAGATTAATCCAAATTTGTTTGGATTAGAGAGATCCAAAAGTATCCGCTCCAACCATTCATCCTGTTTCTAGTTGAAACGGATCATGGCATGGTCCTGGTGGACCAACTATTGGAAGAGTCTTCTCCATATTTATTGATCCTAGCGAAACATTGTTTATCATAGAAGGAATGACAAGATTAGAAAATAGCCAGCTATCGGGATCGAACCGATGACCATCGCATTACAAGTGCGATGCTCTAACCTCTGAGCTAAGCAGGCTTATATGAATGGGGGATATCATAATATATATCATTGGTGTGAGATCCAAAAATTGATTCACAATCGTAGCAATTATAGCTATTCCAGATTCAATAACGCAATCCAGATTACAATGGAACATTGCTTGCTTGAATTTAGATTCGTTCAAAGGAAAAAAAACACAGCGAAGGATCCATCGATATCAATCGTTTCACTATTCCGAATTAAACAAAAGTAGATAAAAACATTGCACAGAAAATGCAGAAAGAATATAATGATTCTCAGTCATATTTGATGATAGTAGAGATAACGAGAGAGAGAGGGGAGTAAGAGAGCACATTTATCCCACCCATGAGTGAATATCCAATGAATCACTCTGATAGAAATGTAATAATAGAATGAGGTTACAGTATAACCTTCTCGGGGAAAAGGTATCATCCTTTTGCTTGTGCTTGAAAAACTAAAAACTCTTAATCAAGATTAAAATCAAGTCGGTCCAATATCCATTATAGATATGGAATAGAGCATGTACTTCTATTCATAAAGTATATCACTAACCACAATAAATTGGGTGAGGAATAGTAGCACTTGGGCTCCATCACAAATTATATTTTATTATCGAGCACCTATATGTAGGCATCTAGGTGAAGACCTTAATTTGATACAAGCTCATTATACCTCTCCAAATTTTAGCACCTCACCTACTTATAGTCATAAGATTGAGGTTACTAGTTTTGCATATCTCACACTTTGGTATTTAGTTGTGTAATATAGTGTTGGAGATATTTGCCTAAACATTCATCTATTGAATATATTAGATTTTATATTCATCTATAGTATTTCATTTTAGGCTACACACCTTTTTTTTAGTACCAAATTTTACCACATCATCATCTTATTGTATCATGACTCATAGCAATTTACTTGTACAAATTCATCATTTATAAAAGAGACTCCACTTGGATGGTGAGCAAGGTATAGTGGATCATATTCATTCATTATCATCCTTAGCTCATTATTTAATGGTATATTTTACCTCACTTAGTCATTATTTCCTTTTTCACACCTTGACATGCCTCTTTTAGGTCTTTGTAGTGTCACAGGTCACAATGACATTCAACTTCAAAAAAAATTGGATGTACCCTCAAAGGTAAGGATAATTGGGATCAATAGTTCATAGGCCTTAGGATAATTGTAAAATTTGAGAACCTATGGCACAACCATCTGGATGCAAATCCTACACCATCCACAGATGTTGCTACCTTGTAAAAATGGTAGATAGCTCATGATCGAATTTGTTTCGACATCCTCCTTATCATAGAATATCACCTTCATAATTTTACTAATGAAGCCAAGCATGACACAACATGATCAGTTCTCAAAGTCTTCAATAAAAACTTTAATTCCAAATATGACCTAGAATCTTTTCATCTTGTCCTCAATATGATACAAATAAAGATTCAAAAAGGACACTCCAATTCCATCATCAACCTCCTTCACCTTATTAAATAGGTCATTGATAAAAACTTCAAAAATCAATGTATCACATGGGATTTTCTCATTTAGTCATATCTTCACATTACAGACAACAAGAACTTGCTTGCCAATTTATCAGCTAGTGGAAGCTTAAAAAATCTTAGCTTTGAAGCCTTAGAAAAAAGGTGCATTGAGCTTGACAAAACCTTTGATATAAACTTCACTAGTTCTGACCTTGGTGACTTAGCCTTTCAAGTGGATGAAGATGCAAATTTTTCAAATAGTCAAGGTAATAGAAGTTGTGGTCAAGGCAAAGGTAAAGGATAAGGACAAGGTTCTAATAGTGGTTCGAACACTCACGCCATCAAACTAGTCAAGGACAACACAATCAAGGATAAATAAAACAACCTAGTATCTCTCAAGGAACTATCAACTCAATAGTATGTGCAAACATTATAATGACACTATACCACTGATTGTTGAACTACCACACACAAGATCACGCAGTTTTAAAAGCACAAGGTACATAATGTAAATGAAGATAACTCTGATCTAGATGTCTTCCAAAGTGATAAATTTGTGCATGCCCAAATCATCATAACACGGGTACCCATATCACTAATTTTTGACCATACCAAAAACTTCATTAAGGTACATTTAGGATATGTTGGTTGTGAAATTTCTCATCCCACATCACAATCCATTGGAGTTGCCCACAATGTAGCCTCCACCAATAGTTCATGGATAATGGATACTGGAGCCACCCAACATATAACTTCCAAAAAGGAATTCTTTCAATAGTTCAACTCAAAAGTACTTGGTGTAATTCACAAGGCTGACAAATCCTCTCAAAAAATTGAAGGATCTTGAATAGTTTGATTGAAACTTCTTAGATTACCTATATTTTGTCTACTTGATGTACTCTACATCCTTGCTTTGAAGAAAAATCTATTATCACTATCCACACTCATCTATTTTGGATTTTATTTGAGTGTCACTGCCAAAGATAAAATTCTTTGAGTCATTCATCCACTCTTTAAAATAGTGGTCATGACCAGTTCCTTAGATGGTAAATTCATTAGACTTGTTACATATCTTGCTTCTAAACTTCACATTTCTAAAGCTGACATGACACTTAATGCCACCTTGACTCCCAAGAAACTATCCATTGATGCATTATGGCATACTTGCATTGGTCATGTCAAATTTTACTGATTAAGATAGATGGAGTCCATCGTTTGGGGACTACCATACTTCTCTTCCAAACCCATCAAATGTGAAGTATGCATCATTGTCAAATCCTCTTGATAACATTTTCCAAAGAGTTAGTGGAAGTACATAAAAAAACTAGAGCTAGTTCACTCAAATATTTGTGGGTCAATGACTATTCCCTTATTAAAATGCAAAAGGTATTACATCACCTTCATAGATGACTTCTCAAAGATGCTATGGATTGAATTTCTGGAGAAGTCTAAAGCTTTTGAATTATTCAAAGTATTCAAAGCTCACATAGAATGAAATTATGTTGTATAATCAAGACCTTCAAGAGCGATAATAGTGGCAAGCACACGTCAAATAAATTCACATAGTACTTGTTCTCACATAGGATCAAACATAAATTGACAATACCAGGCACACCTCAATAAAACAATATTATTGAGTGCATGAATAGGATAATTATAAATATGGCTCATGCCCTTCTTGTCTACAAAAATGTACCTCCATATTTTTGGACTAAATCCACATGGACTGCTATGCATGTACTCAACACTATGAGTCCCTCAAAAATTGTCCCATAACCTCATGAAAAATAGACTCAACACCCCCCAACCATCAACCACTTCAAAATATTTGGCTTCATCTATTATGCTCATATTCTTCCAGAGCACAAAAATAAACTTTAAGCTCAAGATATTAAAGGTATCTTTGTGGATACCCTATGGATCATAAGGGATACAAGGTACTTATTCCTTCACACTAAAAAGTGATTGTGATGTGTGATGTTGTATTTGCAAAAATTGAAAAACAACTAGTTACATTGGATACCAAGGGACACAATCTTCAACCTAGATCAAAAGATGCAAACATATATGATGTTCAAATTCTAGCCTTTATGGGGAGATGTTGAAAATTTAGTCATAACTTTAGAATATACAAATCAACCCATAAGTTTAGAGGAACCAAATTGTGATGCAGGAGCATCCGGCGACAGTAGAGCAATCTTGCATCTTCCTAAAAAAAATTTTCAGATTTTTCTAAGTACTTTGCATTTTGATTTATTTATTTTTAGTTTGGGGGAAGTTTTGTAAAGCAAAGGGGAAGGGGGTTGCGAAATCGCGACCTCAAAAGCTGCATTGTGACATTGGCAAGTTTCGTCACGATATCACGATGTCGCGATATCGCGACAATATTTCAAAGCGGAGGCAAAGGGCTATAGTCGTCGCGATATCGTGATGTCGTGATATCACGACAGTATTACAAATCTAAGGCGTAGGGGGAGTGTCGTCGCGATATCACGACAGGTCGTGACCTATCGTGATATCGTAGCCAGTTGAAGGCCGACACGTGGCATGTTATCTGACAGCTTTAGAAGTTAAAGAATGGAAGAGAACAAGGCGAAGGCAGGGGGGGTCGTGAAATCGCTACATGTCATGATTTCATGACATGTCTCAAAATCGTGACCCCAACGGGCTGCAGCAAGCAAGAGGCGCAATTGGTCATGATATCGCGACATGTCACGATTTCGTGACCTGTCGCGATATCGCGGCCAGGTGAAGATGAGGCCAAAAGTGAATAAGCGGACGACCGGGCAAGGCCAAATTTGACACATGGACAGCCACGTGTATCATAACAGTTGTGAAGGGCACATGTATCAAATTTATTGCGACAAGGAGAAGGCGTGGCCAAATTTACACGTGGTCGGCTACGTGTATGAAAACAAAGATGAGGGTCATGTAAAATGATAAGGGAGGTGTCGGCCATGCATTTTTTTTTTATTATTTTTTTTTGGCAACACAGCAATTACAGGTGATGGCTTTATGGAGGAGACAGCAGTGCAGAGGACAGTCAAAACCAAGCGGCGGGTGCAGGTTAAGGGAGGCCATTAATGCAAGCTTCATGGTGGATTAGGCAGTTGCCCATTTATGGTAGAAATTTTAAAAACTCGGTCGGGGGGAAATCGAATTTGAATTTTTTTTTAGGCGGGGCATTAATGGCCAAGAGGACCGAGGCCTCGATAAAGACTCGAGAAAAATGTAAGTGAAGGGATGGTGAGCTCGGGATTGAAGGGGAAAGTTCTATGCCTAGAAATGGTATTGTAAAACTGTATGAAGCAATTTACAAAAAATTAATGTGAAGTTTGTTGTTTGAATCTCGGCTTGCCATCAAATTGTGATACTGAGTAGATGTCTATATCTTGTGCACCTTCTACCCCTTCACATAGTAATGTTGATCACAGTAAAAATATTATTTCACATCCATCTTTGTCAACATCCTCCATTCCTAATGATCTATTCCAAGATCATGTTAAAAATTTTAAGGTAGGTAAGACATCCACACTGCTCCCCACTTGAGAAATTTGTGAAGCTCACCAGCTCTTAAAGGAAATCAAACCATATGAAGTGGGTAAAACAAGTACAATAGGTGCCCTCGGAGTAAGAGTGCATGAATCATTATTTGTTGAATTAGAACCTACATAACTACACCTCACTTTGAATAATGAACCTCTCATATACCATTAAGCTATCAAATACATAACTTGGATACATGCAATGAACCAAGAGTATGAATCTCTAATAAAAATAGTACTTGGTAGTTAGTCGATGTACCACTTGGAAGAAAGGTAGTTCAAAACAAATGGGTATATAAAAACAATTATAAATCAGATGGTACCCTTGAAAAATACAAGGTGATATTAGTGGCTAAAGACTTCATGAAAAAACAAGGTATTGACTACACTGAGTTATTTGCACCTACCACAAAATTATCCACAATCAAGACTCTTGTAGCCTTAGCTACACAACAAGGTTGGAAAATTCATCAATTAGATGTAAAAACTGCTTTCTTAAATGGTGAATTGGAAGAAGAAATATACATGGTATAGCTAGAAGGTTTTGATATTATAGGATAGGATCACAAGGTATGCAGACTCAAAATTTCTTTATATGGATTGAAGTAATTCCCTCATGCTTGGTTCAGCAAGCTATCAAATCAGATGAAGCAACTTGAATTTGAAGTGTGTGATTACCAATATAGTGATGCAACAATGTTCATCAAGCACAACAAATACAAAGTCACATACCTCATAGTATTTATAGATGACATGCTTCTAATAGGTAGTAGTGAATACATCATAAACATAGTTAAAGGACCTTGCAAATACTTTTGATATATCTAATCTAGGATTGATGAAATTTATTTGGGAATAGAATTAATTCAAAAAAATGGTAACATATTCTTGACCCAAGATAAATACATCAACGATCTTCTGGAGAATTTTCAACTCAAATATGCACACATTATGACAACATCAATGGAATCAAATTTGAAAGAATCAAATTTGAAACTCATCATGGATGATGACAACACTCTACAAAAGATTGGTTGGTAGTCTCATCTATGTTACTAACACAATACCTAACATTGCTTATGTAATAGGAATTTTGGTAAGGTACGTGACCAAGCCAAAGGAGATTCACTTGCAAGAAGCAACAAGAGTGTTGAGGTACCTAAAGACAACCCGTAATTATGGCCTATTGTATGAAAATAATACAAATTTCAAACTCATTGTATACATAGACTCAAACTTTGTCGAAGATAAAGACACTGGGAGATCTACATCTAGGTACTTGATGTTTCTTGGCTTAGCACCAATTTCATGGAGATCAAAGTGACAAAAGACTATAGTAGATTCTTCAATAGAATCCAAATATATTGCTACAATTGAGACAAGCAAACAAGTGGTATGGTTGAGAAAGTTGTTACTCACTCTTGATATTACTAAAAAAGGTCCTACAAGACTACATGTGGACAATCAATCAACAATCCACATGGAAAAGAATCCTATGTTTCATGATAAAACCAAACACATTAGCACAAAATTCCATAGGATTTAAGAACTTGTTCAATATGTCATAATACAAATTCACTATTATCCAATAGTAGGTCATATTGTTGACATCTTCACCAAGCCACTCTAGAGCATGAATTTTGAACAGTTCAAACAACAGATGGGCTTGAGAGCCTCCATATCCCCCTAACAATGGAGATGCAATAATACTAGTAAGGCTAATGCTATTCATAAAACCACCTTCATGTGGGTAGAAAGTATTGGTTGATATTTTCTCTATCCCATTCATGAAAACCCCTTGTGGGTATGAAAGGATAAGGGTTGTACTAGTTTTAGAAAATTAGAACCTCCAAAAACCTGAAAGAGCATGGGGATGACCAAACAATATATGGAGACCTAGTGATTAGAGATGCATTTCATGGATAATTGGCTAATCGACTACACAAAGAGCCACCTGAGCCACTCATCTATTGAAATAAAATAATCTTCTACCATTAAGAGGATATTGAATATATTTTAATGCTATAAGGTCATGCTTATTAGTTAGGTTCCTAAATAATTGTTATGAGGCTTTAGTAATACCTCATTAGAATAGGTTATTTTAATGTGTAATGTCATTTCATGTTCATTTGAATTTCATGTAATATGGATTTGGTAACCCTAACCCTAATATCATTTTTTTCAATATATAATTTCATAACACAAAGGGAGAGATGTGATTTTTCATTATCTCCATTGTAAAAAATCTTCTCCTTTTTTTCTTGTTTCATGTGGTTGAGCTTGGGCACATAGCATTGATCCTTAATACATACCTTAATTCCTAAATATTGTGCAATTTAGCCATTTTGGGCTTAATTCCTAAAGGTATTACCTATTCAGGCATAATCATAGCCTTCAAACTGAAGGCACAATTCCATTCCCATAATATTCCCATATAGATTTCATAGCACCACTCCTTCCCCATATAAGTGGACTCCAATGATTACATCCACAAAATCATGGTAGCAAAAGTAGACCATGATTCCATGCTCTAATAACAAGGAATGAAAATTGTGTATCCTCTACCTCCCTTGAGATTTGGGCCATTTATGGCACCATCCTCCTCAAGTACCCACCACTTGCACTAGTTCACTAAGGCTACCATTTTTTTAATTTTTCTTACCATTCAAATATTCAAATTGAGCTACCACCTCTTACATAACTCATGAATTCTCCAATATCCCTTTCCTAAGGCATGAAAATCAATAAATTGAGGCTTTAGGGTCTCATTTCAACCAAACATTATCTAGCTAAATAAACTCTGGCATTTTGGTTTCTCTCTTTGATCTTTTATGATCCAATATTTTTGTAATCATAGTGCTCTTGCTTTAAGTCTTGGAGGATTCTTGTAAAATCTTGGAGAGAGACCATTTTATCCTTGGTTGTTATATTTCCTCTCTTGCCCTTGCCTTCATATTTTCTTACATTTCATTTACTAAAATTTTCTTTGGATCTTAATAATTACATATTCAAAGGTTGTTCTCTTTACATGCATAAAATTTTGGTATCTCATCATATTTTATCCTCTTGCGATCATAATTTCTTCTATATTATGTTTCTCTCACCTCTAGAAAGAATTTTTTCATAGCTTGTTTCACCCTTGTAATAGTTATAGGTAAAAACACACCCTATCCTATTAGGGTATAATTGTGCAACTTAAGAGTTGGGGAAAATGAACATGTTCCTTATCCCCTAGTTTTAGTTTCTACTCATTCTCTATTTTCCTGTTTTATACTCTTAGCACCCATATCTTAGTATAAATTCTTCAATCAAACCCCTACCCCAAATTGCTCTATTCCCTTTTGGAAAAAATGCACCTTTTTTTTAGCATGATTCTTCCTGTAATATTTATTTAGTCCTTACTCGGCCTTTGAAGATTTATCACCATAAATTAATCGTTAGTTACCCCTTTTCTATATTAAGAATTAAATCATATCCCTTTCTTATAGCCTATATTATGTTTGTCACCCCATCATAGGTGGTATTGCACCCTACCTTGACAAGGTATAATTTTGCTCTCCATAAATAGTCAATATTTTTTCCTACACCTACAAAGATAGTCATCAACCTTCTCCTTATTTACCACTCTACTTTTATGGTAAAGTCACACCTTTCCTACACCAAGTGTGATTATGTTGTCCATGGTTGAACGTTTTATTTTCTATATTTTACTTTGGTCAGCTAAAGTACCTTGGGTATTTGACTATATAGCAAGGAATTTTATCATTTCCTACATCTAGTAGGATCCCAAATACTAACTCCTCTATCTAAGTTTTTTATATTTCTTGTAGGTATTTTATAATCATGACACTATTATACGAGATGCAATAGCAAAAAAATGGGAGTTTACGACTTAGGGTGTGATTCTATCTAAAAATCCAACTAAGGTAATTTTTCTATAATCCTACTATTTCCTTTCAAATATATTAGTCTATGTTTGTTGTACTCTTGTCTTCTAATATGTTTGGGTAATTTAAAGAGAAGCATTCAAAGAATATTAACGTAGATTTTGATTTTTTCATTAGTTTTTAGAACACTTCAAGAAAAAGATGAAATTTATAAAAAAAATAGACTAGTTTACCTTTTGATTTGTTTATCTCCTTTATTAGCTTAGGTATAATAGTTGAATTACATGTAGTTTTTCATTAGGATAGCTTTTATGTTGCATTCTTCTTGTGCCCTTGTCTTGAAAATAAAATATTTACTTTCCTTGTAAATTTTGGGGTAAATTTCATCAAAATAGAAAATCATACTTAAGTTAGCTTTTGTTTGATATATCATTATTTTATGCATTATAAGTCCAAAGTTATTTCATGTTTAGCACTTAGATTTTTATATACAAATTAGATGTATTCTAAAATAATTTACCAAACCCAATTATTTGCACTTTTAAATTAAACCTAACATTGAGATTAGGCCCTCCCCATACAATATTTAGTTCCATGAATCCCTGATATCTCATGGTGAGTCTACATATTTGGTAAGCCTACCATGAAATAACTCTTTACATTTTAAAATTATCACTTAATTAAAAAGATGAAAATTTGTTTAAACCTAAATAAGACCACCTAATAATGTCTGTGTAGTTAGTTCATCTAATCAAGATTAATAGTGAGTAACTTTTATCTCTCATATTATCCTTGGATACATATCTAGGTGTTATTGATCCTTGTACCTTTCCATATCCATGTATTTTTAGGCTGCCCTCACATACAATCACATATATTGAGGGGACTGAGCTCCTTCCATGTATCAATGGGTATATTGGGAGAGAAGGTATATCATATAGGTTAAGGTATATCAAGAGAACCTTCCAAGATATATCGACATGATATATAAGGAGTTATTTCTCTTAATTATAACTTCATTTAATTCAACCCTTAAACCACATAGCCTATAGGGATTATAATCTCTATAGTGGAAATAAAATCATAGACCCTAATCAACAACCCATTTGGGATGAAAATAAAAATCAATTTGCTAAATAAAATCCTAATTTTGAATAATAATATGATGATACCTTAGCCACATGATTCATTAACCCTATGGAATATGCACAAGTTAGATTAACTTTTAATTCTATAAACCATATTATATATTTCTTAAGGTACAAAAAATAGATTATGTTTAAAGCCTTATAAAGAGAAATCAGTTTTGATGGAGGACCTTCTAATTATAGCAATCACGAATATTAGAAGCACTTAGATTATTAACCAGAATTGTATTTATATTAATTGAAATATTACAAATCTTAAATAAGAGAATTACTAACAATAACCTAGAAAGCTTAGGAAGAATAATAGGGAAGAAGGAAAATAGGGAGGAAAGGAAAAATGAAGTTAGGAGTCAAACTCCCTGTCGTCCATGTCGTCCAATCCTGTTGACTCACTTGCCATCCAAGGAGGTAAAAGGGTAAGGTCCAAATATTACAGTGGTAAAACAAAAATTTTACCTTTTTTACCCTTTTAACTTCCAACATTCTCCCCCTTAAAGTTGAGAGGCCTGACTATACATTATCTCAGATTTATATATTGAGATTTACCCATGCATTTGGTGAAGATATCTGCAATGTTATCCAAAGTGCTACAATATTTAAGCTCAACTATCTATTGCTCCACCATGTCTTGAATGAAGTGATACTTCATATCGAAATTCTTTGATCTGCTATGGTGGACTGGATTGTATGCCAACTTAATGGCACTTATGTGATCACAATACAGTTGAGTTGGACCACTTTGACTTTGACCAATCTCTTCAAGGATTTTTCTCAACCATAAGGCTTGAGTACTAGCATGTGTGATGGCTATATACTCAGACTCAATAGATGACAATGCTACAACAGTTTGTTTCTTAGAACTCCAAGATATTAGTCCTGACCCTAGACTAAAATAGTTCCCTGATGTATATTTCCTATCATCTACATTGCTGCCCCAATCACTATCACTAAATCCAACTAATTTCACAAAATTACACTTGTGGTAATGGATTCCAAAATTCAATGTACCTTTTACATATCTTAAGATTCTTTTAGTTTCTTGTAGATGCAGCTCAGATGGACTTGCCATAAACCTTAAAACTAGAGAAACAACATATTGAATATTGGGCCTTGTGTTGGTGAGAAACATCAGACTCCCAACCATGCTCCTGTAAGTGTTCATGTCAACCTTTGGTGCTTCGTCGTCCTTGCTCAATTGGATTCCATGTCCAGTTGGAGTTGCAATTGATTTGCACTGCTCCATGGAAAATTTCTTGATCATGCCTCGAGCATACTTATGTTGACATAAGAATATCCCATTATTTGATTGATGCACTTCCATGCCTAGGAAGTATCACATTAAACCAAGATCTTTCATCTCAAATTGTTTCATCATGGAGTTTTTGAACTCCATATTCATTTTATTGTTACTACCAATAAATATTAGATCATCTACATACAAACAAACTATGAGAATGTATACTCCATGCTTTAGGTAGTACAAATTTGGTTCACTTTTGCTTCTCGTGTATCCATACTTGCTGAAATAGCCATCAATGCATGAGTACCAAGCTCTTGGTGCTTGCTTGAGACCATAGAGTGCTTTTTTCAATTTATAAATAAGGTTCTCCTTTCCTTGTTCTTGAAAGCCTTGAGGTTGTTGAACATAAACCTCCTCAGTCAGGTATCCGTTCAGAAAAGCACTTTTCACATCCATGTGTTGAATGTTCCATCCTTTATGGTCAGCTAAGGAAAGAACTAAGCTGATTTTCCCTTATCGTGCAATAGGTGCAAATGTTTCCTCATAGTCAATGCCAAATATTTGAGTAAAACATTTTGCTACTAGTCTCGCCTTGTGCCTCTCAATTCTTCCATCAGCATTGTATTTGGTCTTGTAGACCCATTTACATCCAACACATTTTTTTTCTTTTGGAAGCTTTACTAGCTCCCATGTATCATTATTTTTTATAGAGGTTATTTCCTCTTTCATGGATTCTTGCCATACATTTTGAGTACAAGCCTTCTCGTTGATAGATGGTTTTATTTGTGCACTAGTTAATAAATCATAATTAACTACATCTCCCTTAGGATCTTGGGAGTCATCATCCCCATACATATGTATATTTTCAAGTTTCTGCAAAACTGAATTCATTTCACTAGCTTGGCTTCTAGTGTATATTTTCTGGTAATTTTGATCCAACATTTGAAAATATGGATGATGTTGTAATGTTATTTTACCTCTTGATGGAGAGTCAATGTCCATCGGTGAAGAACTTATAGATATCTATGGAGAATGACTTGGAGTGGCATCAGATGTACTTGAAGTACTCTTGCTTGGGCTTGGAGGGGGTGTGCATTTGTTTTTATTGGGAGACACCTATTGTACCTATGAAGAATTTACATCTTGGGATCCATCATCAACAAAAATTCTTTGATGACCCCATTCTCCCCTTTCATAAAAAATAACATCCCTTGAGAGAATAATCTTATGAGATTTGGGATGGTAGAGTCTATATGCTTTCGTAGACTCACAATACCCTACAAAAATGCAAGCTTGACTTTTGGGATCAAGCTTCTTCCTCTTCTCATAAGGAATGTATGCATATGCTAAAGAACCAAAAACTTTGAAATGCATTACATTTGGTTTCTTTCTATACCACCCCTCATAAGGAGTGACACCATATAAACTAGAAGTTGGACTTCTATTTAGAATATATGCACTAGTTCTTACAGCATCAACCAAGTACATATTAGTTAGATGCTTAGTCTGAAGCATCATTCGTGACATCTCAAACTATGGTGCAGTTCTTTCTCTCGGCCACACCATTCTGTTGTGGGGTATAGGTAGTGGTGAATTACCTTTTGATCCCACTTGATTTACAATATTTCAAGAATGCATTGGAGGAGTACTCACCTCCTCGATCTGTCCTAAGACATTTCACATAATTTCCACTTTATTTCTCTACATTGTTTCTAAAATATATGAAGCAATCAAAAGCTTCATCTTTATGTTTCAATAAATAAATCCAGCACATGCAAGAGAAATCATCTATGAATGTGAGAAAATATGAATTTTTTTCGATACTCTTTTTTTGCATTAGACCACAAATATTTGAATGCACTAACTAAAGTGGATAGCTGGATCTCCATGCTTGTCCTTTTGGAAACTTCAACCTTGAGTGCTTTCCCAAAGCACATCCTTCACAGATCTTCTTTTGTTCATTTATTTGGGAAGTCCTATCACCATAGCTTGAGAAGTTAACAGTTTCAAGCTAGAAAAATTAAGATGACCATATCGCAAGTGCCAAAGCACACTTGGATTAGTTATAGCTACATTTGCAAGTTGAGCTCTATTGGCAATTTTGGGTACCTTGAGTACATTGCCTTTGCTCAAGTATAGTTGTTGTCATTGATGTCAAAGGAGCTCTTGGTAGTTGTTGTCTTTGATGTCAAGGAGTTCTTGAAGCAATTTTATTTGTTGACTAAGTATGTATTTTGATGAAGGTTTTAGCTGGTCAGTAAGTCTCCAAGAAAATTAGAGTAGCCCAGTTGCAAAAGATCAAGAAAAAGATAAGTTAGAAAAAGTTTGCGAGCGGCTGGAAAAACTGTCGCGATTTCGTGACATGTTTTAGGAGAGAGAAAGTTTTGGCAAAACTGTCACGATTTCGTGACATGCTGGAAGGTAGAGACAAAGCTGGAAAAACTATCATGATTTCACGACATGTTTGAGGAGAGAGAAATTTTAGGCAAAACTGTCACGATTTCACGACAAGTTGAGTTGGTAGTGTTGAGTTGCAGGAAGTGTCGCGATTTCGCGACAAGTTTCAATGAAGTTGTACGGATGTAGAAAGTGTTGCGATTTCATGACAGGTTAAGTTGGTAGCTTGCAGGTGGCGAAAGCATCATGATTTTGTGACATGTTCCAGTTTCACGAGCAGTTGGCAGAAAAGAGCTTAAGGCAGCGAAAGCGTCGCAATTTTGTGACATGTTCCAGTTTCGCAAGCAGTTGGCAGAAAAGTGCTTAAGGCAGCGAAAGCGTCGTGATTTTGTGACATGTTCTAGTTTCACGAGCAGTTTGCAGAAAAGAGCTTAAGGTAGCAAAAGCGTCGCGATTTCATGACATGTTCTATTTTTGCTAGTGCAAACCGAGAAAATGTTGAAGAAGCAAGAAGTGTCACGATTTCGCGACAAAGTTGCAGATGACATCAGCAAGAGGCAAAGGTGTCACGATTTCATGACAGAAGCTGAGAAGAAGGCTTTGGAGTCTAAAGCATCATGATTTCATGACAGAGTTGCTGATGACATCAGTAAAATGCAAAGGTGTCATGATTTCACGACAGAAGCAGAGAAGAAGGCTTCAAAGTCTAAAGCGTCACGATTTCGTGACAACAGGCTAAAGCAAGGTGTAAGGCAGACTGCAGTGTCACGATTTCATGACAACAAGCTAGTGAAAGTGTACGGTAGGTTGTAGTGTCACGATTTCATGACAACAAACCAAATAAGGCGCACGACAGGCAGTAGTGTCGTGATTTTGCGACAACAAGTAATACAAGGTGTACGATAGACAAAGGCGTAGCGATATCGTGACATGTTGTAGTTTCGTGAAGAAAAGCTACAGGATAGTAGAGGCGGTTGAAGCCGACAAAGTTAACCTTTGCCGACGAAGTGTAAGGTTGTGCAGCCGATGATTGTTTTAAGGATTTATAGCCGACTAAGATCAAGAATGTAATCATGAATTATTGCTATAAAAGGAGGATTGTTTTTGAGTTTCAAGCATCGAATGTGAGTGTCAAATATGTGCAAGTGAAGTCTGCTGTGCACAAAGAGCAGTCGTATCGAATCGATCGAAGTGTGCATTTGAAGTGCGACTTTCACAAAAGTAGAGTGTGGGAAGAAGTTCGATCGAGGAGAAGCAGACTGTGCGAAGAGGGAGCTATTGTGGTTGCACATAGGTGCATAAGTTGTTGTGCAATCAAGTGTTGCAATATTTACACAGACAAGACTGTGTCACGATGGATGCGCAAAGGAGCAAAAGTTTTTGGTATTGTGACTCTCAGAGACAGCGCGTAGAAGTGAGGAGTTCGATAGCCAAAGTGCTGCTACATTTTGCGAAGATTACACTACTGTGTTTGCACAGAAGTTGAGAAGATAGTGCTACTGCATTTTGAGAAGACTGTGCTGCTGTAGTTGCACAGATAGTGAAAAGTTGTTTTCAACCAAGTGCAAAAAAGAACAGAGGAAGAGGACAATTGTGCCAGATCGAAGGACTATGTTTGGTGCAGATAAAAGGACCAAATTTGTAGTGACAAAGTTGAGGACAGAGATCTCTAGCCAGAGCAGGGAAGACAGGTGTCTTCTGTGGATAGAGTTCCACTTGCTAAGGGCAAAGGAGATAGAGGTCTTCTAGAGGATCACCAGAAAAGCAAAATTAGGGGAAGGTATCTCCTTTGAGTCGAGGCTCATAAAAATTGTAATTAGGAAGGATTCCCAGAGGACTTTGATATAACTTTTAGAGGAAATTTTTTATCCGTGGAGTAGCCCACCTTGGGTGAACCACGTTAAAATGGGTCTTCTATGTGTGATGTTTTCTGTCTTGTTTAATATTATGTTGATGCCACTGCTATCTGAAATTAAAATTATTAAATGGTTAAGTCTTATACTGTTCACCCCCCTCTCAGTATAAGTTCATGTTCTTCAATTGGTATCAGAGCATGTCTCTCTAGAAAAAGCCTAACAGCTTGGAGAAGAATCTAATATAGGAACATATAAATTTAGAAAAGGTTGAATTCGATCTCAAGAGTGAATTCTTCTTGGCCTTGAGAAAGCTTGAGAAACTCAGGGAAGAGAATTCTATCCTCAAGCAGCATTGCCAGGAAAAATATATAGCAAGATCAGAATTGGCTCAAAGTGTTATAGATTTCAAAATTCTAGCTGAAGAAGGAAAGAAGATTGAACAATTTCTAATAGAGGTTCTAAAAGGAAAGGTAGTTGATTGTGAGAAACTAGAAGGAGAGATTATGTCTCTTAGAGTGAAGTTAGAACAGTAAACTCTTAGACAGAACATTTCGTGTGAAAAGAAGGATGGCATCACCATTCATGAAACAGGGTCTTCAAGCAAGAACAATCTTCACTCTGAAGAGCAATGGATTCCAGTTGATCGCAAAAAGAACAAACTTCCAAGGTATCAAAATAGGTTACATAATACCTTTCATGGATATTGTTTTTCTTGTAAAAAAATTGGTCACATAGCTATGCATTGCAATAAATCTCCGAAGAGTCATAGTAAGGAAAATGTTAACTCATTTGCACCTCTTATGAATAAAAATATCGTGTTACAAGTGCAAGAATTTTGGGCATATAGCAAGGATGTGTAGTTTGGATAGATTTAGTCTTGAGTTCTCAAAAAGGAGGAATGAGATAAAATCTAAGTCAATGATAGTTCAAACTGCTTTTCATGCTCAAGACAAAGTAGAAAAATGGTATCTTGATAGTGGCTATTCAAAACATATGACTGGTGAAAAAGAAAAAAATTTGTCTTTAAAAGAAACAAACAGAGGAACAGTCAGTTTTGGAGATAACAGGTCTACAAAGATCTGTGGTAAAGGGACTCTTAGTTTGGATGGGAAATCCAAAACAGAAAATGTGCTTTATGTAGAAGGGCTAAGACATAATCTGCTTAGTGTGAGTCAACTTTGTGATCAAGGGCACATAGTATCTTTCTTTTCGGATAGATGTGAGATAAGTAAAGAATTAAATGGAAAACTTATTGCTAGGGCTACAAGGACTCCAAACAATCTTTACATGCTGAGTGAGATAAAAAGAGAAAAATGCTTTCTAACTCAAGAAGATGAGAGTTGGTTGTGGCATAAAATATTGGGACATTTGAGTTTTGATAATCTGGTCGAGTATTAGTAACAAGGAAGCAGTTAGAGACTTGCCCAAAATAAAAAGGCCCCAAAACATCATTTGCGGTCCTTGTCAACATGGTAAACAGACTAGAACCAGTTTCAAATCAAAGGGTATACTTCTTCCAAACCCTTGGATCTTATTCATACCGATTTGTGTGGCCCCACTAGAACTCAGAGAATTCAGGGAGATAGCTATTTCATGCTGTTTATAGATGATTACTCAAGAATGACTTGGGTTACTTTTCTCAAAGAAAAATCTGAAGCTTTTGAAAAATTTAAAGTTTTTAAAGAAATTATTGAAAATGAGACTGACAAGAGAATAAAATGCTTAAGATCGAGATAGAGGAGGAGATTTCACTTCAAATGAATTTGTGGAATACCGTGAACAACACGAAATCAAAAGAGAATATTCAGCAGCAAGAACTCCTCAACAAAATGGAGTAGTTGAAAGAAAAAACAGAACCGTTGAAAATATGGCTAGAGCAATGTTAGATGAGTCAAAACTTTCAGATGGTTTTTGGAGAGAAGCGATAAATACAACAGTCCACATCATTACCAGGGCTCAACTCAGATTCAATCATCATAAAACTCCCTATGAACTGTGGAAAGGAAGACCAGCTATAGTTAAACACTTCAAAGTGTTCGGGAGTAAGTGCTTCATCAGAAGGGAAGATCAAAATCTGGGTAAGTTTGATCCTAGGTGTGATGAGGGAATTTTTCTTGGATATTCCAGCAAAAGTAAGGCCTACAGATGCTTCAACAAAAGAACTCATACAGTTGTAGAGAGCATAAATGTAACAGTATATGAAAATACAGGGATAAGAGAACCAGTCAAGGAACTCAGTGATGGAATCTGTCAAGAAGAATTCAGATAAGTGTCAGATGATAAAGAGCAAAAGAGTTGTTGGAATCTTTTCAGCTATTCTAGGGAATATACTTTTTTCCAATGCTGCTTGGAGATGATAAAGAGCAAAAGAGTTGCTCTTTTGTGCTTCTTTATTTATTTTCTTATCTGTGTCACTTAATGTTATCCAGTATGTGGGTTCAGTGTAACCCTCTTCAATCATGTCCCACAATCCTTTTCCTGTGAGAAAAGTCTTCATTTTGATAGACCAATACTCGTAGTCATACCTGTTGAATTCTGGAATTGGTAGATTGTTATGTGAGGCCATAATTACTAAAACACTCTTTTTATTTCTCGATTACAATAAAGCACTCTAATTTTTCAACGAAGGAAGAAGGAAGAAGGAAGAAAGAAGATATTACAAATTTAAGTCAAATCTAACTTGATTCACTTTATCACTGATGGCTTATTCCTCTTGTTGTGGTGCTGCTATTTCTTGAGTCATGAAATTGTCTGCTACTTGTTCTTCGTTGTCACTGATAAATATTATCTCTGGTGATTTTGGTTCTAGGATTTCCACTAAATTACTATAATGAGTATATTCAGATTCTTAAGGTGCAATTTTTATGGATTTAGATTGCTCAAATCTACTCCCAAACGAATTGTCTTCAGAGTTTGCCTCATACCCTAAATCTGGATGTCTCTGATGTGAGATTACTGCATTTTGCAACTGACTAAACACAATATGAAGCCCATAAGTTCTCATTTTTTCATCAAAGTTTTCAACATTCTCTCTTACTAAAAGTGCACAAAGTGCATGATAACATCCTGTGGAGCAAATCATGAATTTTGCCCTTCAATATGTCTTTTTTACAAAATTCTAGTCCTCAAAGTGTTGCCTCTCTCAGACTTTTAGAAAGAAATATCTAAAGCCCTTTAGGTATTTTACACAATCTTCTATCACCTTTTAAGCCTCTTAGTCACAATTTTGCAATTTTGATTCTGCTTACATAAATTGCCTCTTAGGCAATGTCCCTTTTTTTTAAATATATTATAAAAAATATATCTATATTTGTATTTAATAAAAAAATATATAATTGCTTTAAAAAATAAAAATTTAAAAAAATAATTATTATTTAATTTTTTATTAAATATATATATATATATATATATATATATTTAATATAATATAATAATAAGCTTTATATAAAAAAATAACAAATTAATAAAAAAATTTAGACTCTGTAGGAGTCGAACCCGTGACTCCTATCTACCAAGCGAAGCCTCCTAGCCAACTCGGCTACAACTGCACATGGAACCTAAGCAGCATACACTGCTATTTCAAGATAATCGGGCAGATTTCATACAAAAATAAAAAAATTTAACTTGCAAAACCATCGAGTTTCAAACCCATGATCTCTTGGAGGGCGTGAGACTTAAGGCTAGTTCCTCAAGCCATTCGAGTTGCATGGCCCAACGAGGAGGCAAGGGAGGCTTGCCTTATTTATCTCATCACGGCTGCACACAAAGAAAAAAAAATGTTCGAGGACTTTAGTCCCACATGCGTTGTGCAAAATAGTGTGAGGCTTTTAAAAGCCTCAACACGCCCCTACTCAGTCGATTGCCTTCAACCAATTAGTGACCACCCTTTTTCCTCCTACTCGAGCCTATCACTACATGCCATGTCATCGTTGCCCTTTGTCCACCACATCACCTACCATGTAGCCTATCTGCCACATCACCTATATGCTCTGGTATGTGTGTCCGCCTTCATCCACTTGTCATATGTCACCTTCTGGTTAGCTCCTCGATTCACATGCTTTTTTATAGACCTTTCTCAACCTTGCCTCAGTTTGTGTGCCTTCTATGGGCCCTCTTTGACCTTGATATATGGGCTACTTGATCTCCTCAAGATCTGTGCCTCACCTACGAGCTTCCTAGACCACCTCAGGATTCATGTCCACTATCGATCTCCTCGGGCTCTATGCCTCACCAGCCTCTCAAACTCAGCTCTAGCTCTGATACCAGATATAGCAATCACAAATATTAGAAGAACTTAGATTTTTAACCAGAATTGCATTTATCTTAATTGAAATATTGCAAAGCTTAAGTAGGAGAATTACTAACAATAACCTAGAAAGCTTAGGAAGAATAATAGGGAAGAAGGAAAATAGGGAGGAAAGGAAAATGAAGTTAGGAGTCAAAATCCCTGTCGTCCATGTCGTCCAATCCTGCTGACTCACTTGTCGTACAAGGAGGTAAAAGGGTAAGGTCCAAAGCTTACAGTGGTAAAACAGAAATTTTACCTTTTTTATGCTTTTAACTTCCAACACTAATCCACCTCAAGTTCCTAACTTTAATTCTATGTTACTTCATCAATCAAATGTAATTATCAATCCTTTATTTAATCAACCCCTACAAAATGTCAATCTTGATTGACATGTTCTTAATCCTAATACAACCAATTCAAATTATATTAATTCTATAACTGATACTACAACTATAGGGGTGGGATACGTCAACCTCCACCCATCATAAATAATCCCACCTCTATACCACTTTTTGGAACTAGTAAGAATTAATAATTATTATTAGATGCCTCAAAACAAACACACACTACCCCTCTCATTTTGAACCATCCTATAATCTTTACAATAATTTTCCTCCCAATCTAGATAAAATCTTCTCAAGAATGTATATCCCACCTTTAAATAGTTCTAGAATTAATCAACCCATATCACAACCTTACCCACATCAAACATCCTTAGCCCTAAAACCTCTAAATCATAATACTGAGGTTCAAATTTTAGCCACCATAGTAAAGCATCTTGTTCAACATGTGGATATCATTCAATACCCTATTAAAACCTACTCCTATAAGGATAAAATGTTTGAATACCATGAGAGCAAGCCATCCATATCCTTATAATTTTCAACCACCCAACCTCCCTATGTATAATGTCACATAAGACCCCATTGAGCATTTTAGGGTATTCCACACTGCTTGCCATGGTAATATATATGAAAATATGCACCTATTAAAAAATTTCTCCAAAAGCCTTAGTAGTTCATCCCTAGAATAGTATTATCAACTACCATGCTATTCTCTTAATATTTTTTAAGAAACCATAGAAATTTTTTTCCAACACTTCATTGCCTATGTTGAGAATAAGGTTAGTCTTAGATATCTATATCAACTCAAACAAACAAAGGATGAATTTTTTTCTAATTTCTTGTAAAAATTATGAAAATAAATGGGGAAAATCCAATTTAGTCCCCCTCCCAAATATATTTTATGTATATTTATCAACAACTTAAAAGACCAAATTTCTTTTGAATTAGAAACTACAACTATAGTGTCTTTTGAACAAGTCGTAGACTTAGCCAGATGAGAAGAAACATTCCTCATCAAGATAGGATATATAAAATTAAATAATTAAGAATAGAAACCTACCAAGTCCTAACATAAAAATAAACATGTAGTAGTTGATGGTGTCACAGACAATTGTCAAAACATGTGAATACCACAACACCTGCAAAAACGTTCTAAACAAACAAAATACCAAGAGGAACTTCACTAAGTTGGATCAATCCATCTCTTTTATCCTTAAACAACTATTAGATGCCAATATGGTAGATTTACCACCCATTAGACCACTAGATACTATTATAGATTGGTAAAATACAAATGAACATTATGATTTTCACTAAGTGGATGAACATACTACCAATAAATATAAATACCTTAAACATCTTGTTTAAGATTTGTTAGATAGTTGTCATCTTATCTTTGGTGGATTTGAAACTCAAACTTCATCTAAATAAGATATGTGCATATTTCAAAATCCATTACCAAATCATGACCAAAGGACAACTAATAATATTTCCCATCACAATATCCCACCTCCTCATCAAAATATAATAGGAATGTTTTCTTCCTCTATTTGTATCACCACTAAACAACAAAAAAAATATCAACCCTCTAATCCACCTTTACAACCACCTCTAGTCCTTTTAGACAAAAAGTGCCCTCCCCTTGAAAGGCCACCTCTTGTGTTGAAACCTCAAGGTCAATCCAAAAGAATATTTGACCTTAAAGAACAATTACCTAATACTTTTGCTAAAATTTCTTCAAACTTATTTTTCCCATAGGGAAGTCTCTCTTAGACAATTAAATGAACATTATACCTCAATATATTCAATTAAGTAATATTTCCAATGTTGTTGGATCCCTTGGGATAAATCAGAAAAATATAGCCTTTTATACAGATTATTTGCCCCCATCATCTATGCATGGGAAACTTCCTCTCTATATTATAGGATACATAAGTGATATATTCATTAAAAGAATACATGCTGACAATGCATATGACTTAAATATTTATAGCCTTCAATTCATACAAAGACTTAGAATGGGGGAGTGATATCTTGAAAAAATTATCTCATCATAAGAGCCTTCAATAATGAAATCCAAGAATCTAGCAAGACTATAACTTTACCTCTCAATTGTGGACCTTGCATTCTTAATACTCTTTTTTATGTCATACCTTGTGAACTTATGTACAACCTTCTTTTAGCATGCCCTTGGATTCATACCATGAAGGTCATCCCTTCAACCCTTCATCAATATCTTAAAAATGAGGATAAGGGTAAATTTTTTCATGTCCTAGTCAATGCATAGTATTTTGTCTATTGTATAATGATTGAGGCAAAGCTTGCCAAAACTAATATTTGTCCCTCTATGACTTGCATTCCCTTGAAAAATATTCCTTATTCTACTTCTTTATCTTCTCAAATCACCAAGGCATTTGAATCCTTAATTATTAATGATCAACCTAAAGTCTAAGCAAGCAATCAAACAAATATAAGCATCCAAACTCAAGCTAATAATTTAGTTTATAAAGAACCTTCAATAGATCTTGCTAAATTTCCATCTTCACCTAAGACTCTAGGACTTCCTCATAAGAAAGGAAAAATAGTTCATATAGGATTATACACATTCACTTATGTTGACACTTCCCATGAGGATTAAATTCATGGTAGTAACCCTTATCCTATCAAAAAACAATTTGCAACATGTTATTTATCTAATTCATACCATGACCTAAAAAAATGCCTGCAAATATAGGGTATCAAGGAAAGGGCCTAGGACCTCATGAACAAGGAATTAAATAACCCTTAGACATCTAATTTTTACCTAGCCATTGTGGTATAGGTTACATCCCTAACTAAAATAAACCACTAGAAATTGATGATGATAATACCATTACTTATGAGGAATTCACCTTTTGTGATGGGCTGGAATGGAACAAGAATGATGATGAACCTTCACTCTTCTTGACAACATATTTTTTTCAAAATAATTATAACCTTAGTTTATTCTAAACTAACTGCTACTCAAGGATACCCCTGCCTCCTTGGGTCTTACCCGAAAGTTGCATCCCTTTTGGGATGTTTTCCACAAATTAAAAAAAAATTAATTAATTGCTACTCAAGATGATTATGCAAAAAGGTATCTTTTAGCGATATTCCTGTTGGAACAAAATCTGCCTTCGGTTAATAGTGTTGCGCCTTAGACTTTGCCAACATTGAATAGACAGATCTTGCTTGAGATCATCTGTCTAGTCTCCAGAGAAGGCTGGTTCCTTTGAGTTTTTTAGAGAAAAGGGGAACAAGAGATAAGGGAAATATAGCCTAAGCTAGAACTTTTCTCACGGTACAGATTAGACAACAACAAACATTGATGATGCAGAGTACTACTTTCAGAGTTTTCTTTATATCTTCTTATAGAAAACACGAATTCCTGAGTGCGACTTTTAGATGTTCGTCTAAATACATGTAAATATCTTTAATGTTCAACTCTAGAAACAAGTTTTATAGATGCACAATCCAGATTTCAGAACAGATACATTATGAAACTTAGAATGAATAAAAGTTAAAACACCAGATACATACACTTGCACACGAAGTTTCGGAAGCCAGAAGAAGAAATCTTTTATTGCTTGTAATCCAGTACATGTACATCAAGCCTGTAAACGTCCAAGAGCCGACCACTTTTCATGGTCGACTCACTCCTATTTATACCCTAAAAAGAGTATCTTCTACTACGTACATTTAATTTCTTCAATCAATTACAAGTAATTGTCTGCAGTTTCTAATAATATACAACGGATTTCCCGTAGATTGGATAGATTTCCTTCTGGCTAATTTTAGATGAGCCTGTTATTCTGCAATCATCCAGCGGACCTGCCAGGTTATAATCAATAGACCATTCTTCAGAAATCAGCACCTGATGTCAGTGCATGTCCCCAGTTGCCAAAAATATACTCTGTTTCCTTGGCAAAAATCGGACATGTCGCGAAATCGTGACACTCTTGTTTCTCTGCTTGCCTCCCCTTTTTGAGTCACGAAAATGCAACATGTCGCGATATCGTGACACTTTTGCCTCCTTGCTCCCTTTTGTTGCTCTTAGCCACGAAAATGTAACATGTCGCGATATCGCGACACTTTTTCCTTCTTGCCCTTTCTCTTCTCTTTTGGCCATGAAAATGCAACATGTCGCGATATCGCGACACTTTTTCTTTCTTGCTCTTTCTCTTCTCTTTTGGCCGTGAAAATGCAACATGTCGTGATATCGTGACACTTTTTCTTTCTTGCTCTTTCTCTTCTCTTTTGGCCATGAAAATGCAACATGTCGCGATATCGTGACACTTTTTCTTTCTTGTTCTTTCTCTTCTTTTTGGCTGAAAATGCAACATGTCGTGATATCGTGACACTTTTTCCTCCTTGCTCTCTTCTGTTGCTCTTGGCCATGAAAATGCAACATGTCATGATATCGTGACACTTTTTCCTCCTTGCTCTTTCTCTTTGCTTTGGACCGCAAAAATGCAACATGTCGCGATATCGCGACACTTTTTCCTCCTTGCTCTTTCTCTTTGCTTTGGACCGCGAAAATGCAACATGTCGCGATATCGCGACACTTTTTCCTCCTTGCTCTTTCTCTTTGCTTTGGACCGTGAAAATGCAACATGTCGCGATATCGCGACACTTTTTCCTCCTTGCGGTGTTTTGCTTTTTCTTTGATCTTTAGCATATGGGCCACTTCGGTCTTCTTGGAAAATATGCAAAAAGGTGCATCAGCTATTTTTTTGTAGTTAGTCACTTTTTGACTAACATTCTTGGCACCTTTCGAGGGAATTTTTGCTCGCAAAAATAGGGACCAGGCCTTCATCCATTGGGAAACGGAGTCACCAGCACAGTTGCGAAAAGTAAAATTTCGAGTGGAAAAACAAAGATAAAAGAAAAAGAATGCACTTTGGAATATAGGTGATCTTTACCTTATCAGAACCTTTCTTTTACCGCTTAGGGACTTAACCTTTGTCTGAAGAACACAAAAAATTCAATTCTGGGAGCTGGTCCCAGCTCTGGCTACTTGCTGCTGCCCCTGATGTTTAGATCTTCTGATTTTGTCCATGGCTGCAATTATCTCTTGATAAGTTTTGCACACTTGATTCCAGTCTTCGTCTTCTAGATCAGAAGAATCGATGAAAAGTTGATAGACATACTGCAATTCTTCCACTTTATCATAAGAAATGATCTTTTGTTTTAAAATCAGTTCTTGCAAACAGGTTTTAATCTGTGTTAACCTCTGGATCATTTCCATGACCTGCTTTTCTCCTACAGGTTCCTGCCAGCTGTCGATGTCTGTTTCATCTTCAACAAAAGCTTTTATTGATGCCGAAAGGACTTCTTCCTTCAAAACTTTTGAACCTTCATCCCAGAGGTAAGGAAGCCCATTTTGGATAGCCAAATCAAGATTTTGGAGCAACCCTTTCGCTTCATCCTCAAGCTCGTGCAGAAACTTGTTTCCCTGCGCTATCAATTTAAACTTCCTAAAGAAGTTCTTTGCTGCTATTTTAGCTTGAGACCAGGCTTCGCTTCTGAGCTTGGCTTCCATGCTTCCTGGCATCTTTTCCGACAAAATCTGAATTTTAGTGGCCGCATCTTCTCTTTTTAATAAAAATGCTTCGACAGCCTCAAATTCCTATTTTACTACTTCGGTAGCTTCCTTTACTTTAGCCAAATACAACAATACAAGTTTAGCCTTTAATACTAAAAACAACAAATCTTTTAACAATTCCTTCCTCATGCTCTTTACTTTATCTTTTGAAAATCTAGAAGGGGCATTTTGTTGTTCGACCAACTATTGTTGTAGCTGTTGTATCTATGTATTTAATGCCTGAATCTGAGCTTCTGCTATACTCAACTTTTCTTTACCTTTTTCCACTTCACTGGCAGTAGCACTGAATTTACCCTCCCATTTTTTAGCCTCTAAAGTAAGAGCCTTCTCTACTATTTTTTGCTCTTTCACTACAGCCTCTAATTCCTTCCTCTTCTCTTTTTCCTTCAAAAACATTTCTTGATAGTGTCCGCCCTGTAAGTATATGGTCCCAAAATGTGCTTGGGCTTTCACCCACTCATCTTGCATAGGCAGTTGAGATATATCTTCGTTTATCTCTTCTGCCTGGTAATCTTCCATGGTCATTTCTCCCTTTGATTTCTTGGTAATGGGAGTTAACTTCAACTTCTTTCTCTACATATTGGCTGGATCTAAAGCAATGATTTCTCTTACAGTAGTCGATGCTTTAGAATCTCCAGCTGCATGTGAAGTCCACCAATCTAAAGCATTCCTGCTCACCCTTTTTAGATTTTCAATCTTGGCCATGGTGGACTGTGACTCAGTCCCTTGAGAAGTTGTAACTCCAGCCACTGGGATGTCAATGCTAGGGAGAAATGGAATGGGAGCAACTACGGACCCAATATTTAGCGGACTCTAGGAAGATGCTACCATTTCTGGGAGAACAAGGTAATTTTTTGGCAAGGACATTATATTTTTGTCGATTTTAGAAAAGGAAGGAGAATTACAATGGGAATGAGTAGGAGAATGAGAAGAAGAAAGTGAAGAAAGCATACCTATTTTCGGTTGGGTTGGCTGTTGGTGTCCTTCTTCTCCTTCATGTTCACTGACGGCAATTTCTTCACTCTGCATTTTTTCTGCATCAGGAGTTTCATTTTCTTCATCACTTTCATCTAAGTTTATAACTTGTTTCTCCTGCTGCTCTTCTACCATCAAGATCTCCTTTTTAACCAAAATTTGTTTTTTTTTTTCACTCTTTTGGCTCTCTTGAGCCGAACTGGGTGGGCCGTGTGGGACTTCCTTCTGTGAAGTTTCATGCTCAATGTTCTGAGCATCTGCATCGGTGTTTCCTTCAGTTGTATGGGCTGGTTCACCTTCCTGAGTCTCTTTCCCTGAGTCGTCCTCTGTATCTTGAGGCTCTTGATCACTAGACGAGGTTTGAATAATACTCTTGTCTTTTCTCCTATCCGCCATCATTTTCAATTTCCTCATTCTTTCTGCCATGGGTTCATCAGATTTTGTACCCGAGTCTACAGGTGGAACAAATTTTACAACCTTTGAGGAATGATGTCTGGATGTCAGGGTATCTGCCCCAAGTGCTAGATGCTTCTCTCTTTGATGGACTAGAATAGGTTCAACTCTCCCCTGTCCTTCTTTGCCCAGCCCTTTTCCATCATAGCCCATTTTCAACATCATTTGGGCGGCCTTCGAACTATAAGTCTTTCCTTGTTCTTCAGTAAAGACCTCTTCTATTGACCTTTTCCTAGCTGTCCTAGGTTTGGTCTGAACAAGGGGAAGATTCTGAGCCTCTGTAATCGCTTTTCCCTTACCAGCTTCAGGCTGCTGGGATTTCTCAGGTGGTTGGGACACTTCGGGAGCAGAAGAATGACCACTTCCTACGCTTGGAGGGATTCTAACAGGGAAACTTCCTCCCCAGGAGTCATGGTGTTCAGCATATCGAGTTTCGAATAGATTGTCATTTTTGGTGGGATATCTTGATGAAATAAAATTTGTCTGAACTCTCATTACCCACCATTCCCAAATTTTTGCCACATCCCAATCTGGCCTGTTCTTCTGAATCTGGGCGATTTTTTTCTCTGTCAACTGATGAGCCTTTTTATTTTCTGGGTCAAATTGAACAATTACTTCATAAAAGTCATGCCAAGGAGGCAAAGGCTCCATCTTCTCTATGTGCCACTCCAATGGTACATCTTCTGTGTTATTCCTATTTTCCTCAATATCATCCCTGATTTTAACATGAAATTCTTTTTTATGTGTTTTGTTCAAAATGGACTGTCTCTCAGCGAACCTGCTTATGGGGTCATATTTCCATCTTTGCGGGATCTCGATAAGACCCAATTTTCTTAAATACTCCGCTATCTGTTCATTCTGCCCCTTCCTTGAAATAGTAATCCCTTCAAAACTAAAGGGCATATTACAGGTACTGGTTTTTCCAATTCCAGTCCCGAATTTGACATTAATGGTTTTTGTTTGCCTTACATATTCTAAGGCAAAGATTCTATCAGTCACATAATGGGGAAGTAAAAAGGGTTTGTCTGTAAACCCATACAATCTGATACACACTCCTTGTGTTAGGATAAACCAATCCCCCTCCTCTGCAAACTTGGTTTGCAATACCTTTTCCGCTTTGGGGGTCAATCTTGTTATTTGCCCATACATGATTTTTAGTGCAGGGCCCAAAAATTCCCTATTGAAATCATAATACGATTCGGACTTGTATAACACATTAGTCCATTCATATACTGGCAAAATTTCTCCCTTTTCATTCTTATCATTCTTTGAAATGAAAGCTAACTCTTGAGACATGAAATAAAAGAATAACCATACCAAATATGAAGTGTATCTGAAAGAAAACTGGGTGCCAGCCTTCAATGCTGCCAAACCCTCATGAATTTCTGCACTTAAGAACCTAGGCCAATCAAAGAAAATAGGTCTCACACTCCTGCTCATAACAGCCGAATCATACATTTTGGGGTTCGACAAACACTCTGCTATAGCCACCTGCCATTTCTGAACCTTTTCATCATTTTTTAGTCCCGCAATCATGGCCAAGATGGAATATAGTTCAGGGTTTTTAAAAGTTGCCCTGTCAATTGGGGGTTCTGGTGGATTTGCCCCTTCTGGAAGATCTTTTAGCTGGGTGGCTAGGAAACCCCTCACCTTTTTGGATGAGCCAAAATATGTAGCCTATTCTAAGGGGTCAAATTTCTTAGGTTCTAAGGGGGGGACACGACCCGCAGTGAAAGCAAAAACAAAAGCATCTTTGGATAGAGGAAAAAGGACCTTCCCTGAAAAATCCCTAACTTTTCTCCCTTTTTCATCATAGAAATTTGCAATTGCCCTTACCAGTTATGGGTAGGGATGGACAAGAATATATACATACTAGTACAAGAAATAATGGTATGCAAACGTTGAAGGAGAAGATGCAAAAACCCCAGTTGCTACCCGGTTCTTTATATTGCTCTGAATCTCCATCGGGTCCTTCCATGTTATTATCGTATCTGCAATCCAGGAGTCTCTGTCAATAAAACTAGCACTATTTTCTTCCCTTCTGTTCACTACCGAAGTAGTCGGGAGTGATGAGGTAGATGTTGCCTGGTCTTTCACCTTCTTTGGAGCCATTACGAATTATCAGGTATGCAGATTTTGAACCTCCTCTGATTACTTCACAATTCTTTCCTCGCTACGCTATAGTGCAGTGGTATAACAGTGGCTGGTGAGACTTCTGGCTTCTCAAGCATCACAGAGACAATTCCTTGCTTCTTTTCTTCTCCAGGAGCCTTGAGCAAGTTTGCAAATGGCGAAATGCCTCTCTGAATCTTTGAATTTAATTTTATATCACCTAGGAGGACATGCAAAATTAATGCATTAAATGACGGTTGGTTGATTTGATTTTGTCTGTCTTTCTTCGGTTTTCGTTCTTGCCATATTTCTTAGGAAACTCCTAAAAACGCTCATCGACTCATTAAAAACCCACTTGGGGACTCGAAATTATCCCATGCTCGAAAAGATGCTAACTGACAGATTAATTATCTTCTCCCACTGGACTTTTGGCACGTGGTTGCTTTAAAAACATTTGGCGGTGGAAATTTTTTGGAAATATCCTGAGGAGCACACATAACATATTTCGAAACTTTCTTTTTATTCATCCCTTCTCGCCGACTTTTCAGGCGATCACGCGGCAGCCCCAGATTTTTGAAAATTCGAATTTTTTCCTCCAGATTTCATTCAAAATATCGGACCCCGCTAGTCCACAAAAAATGATTCTTATTAGGCCATAAAAAGGGAAATATTTACAAAACTCCAAACTTATAATATACTGTACATATAATGGTGATCTGTAGCTTTTACTGGAAATACAATTTTAGGTGAAAAGCATTCACCGTGATGGGTAGAACCCATCCATCTTGATCTTTTAACTGGAAGGCATTGAATTGCTTTTCTGAAACAATTTCGAATGGCCCCTCCCAGAATGCATCAAACTTGTCATGGTGTCCTGGCTTTGCTTTCTTGACATTCCATTTTAATACCAGGTCACCTATTTTGAATTTCTTGAAAGTGGTTTTCTTATCGAACCACCCAGCTATTTTTACCATATGCTTTTGATGATGATCGTAGGCCTGTTCCCTAGATTCTTCAAGCTGCAGAAGTTGCATCAGTCGGGCATCCATTGGATGACCTTCATCTTCGTTAACTTGGTTTAGCATCCTCAACGCGGGTATCTCCATATGAATCGGTAGAACAACTTCTTTGCCATAAACCAAAGCATATGGCGATGTATTGATTGATTTTTTGATTGAGATTCTGTCGGCCCACAGGGCTTGATTCAGGAGTGAGTGCCAGTTCTTCTTATTGTCCTCTAATGTTCTTTTCAGAATTCTTAGAAGATTCTTATTAGTAGACTCAGCTAATCCATTACCTTATGGGTAATAATTAGAGGAAGTCTTCAGGTAAATTCCATATCTACTGACGAATTCGATCATCTTTGCATTGGTGAAAGGGGATCCATTGTCTGTAATCAAAGAATCTGGTATGCCAAACCTTGTGATTAGAATTTCGACAAATTCTATCACCACTTCCGAATCAGCTTTCTTCGTAGGCACTGCTTCTGCCCACTTGGTGAAGTAGTCTGTGGCAGTGAGAATGTATTTGTGGCCTGATGATGAATTTGGCTCTATTATCCCTACGAAATCCAACCCCCACTACTGGAATGGTTCCTCGACTTGAATAGCTTTTAAGGGCATAGGTGCATTCCTGTTTCTCCCCACATACCTCTGACATTGTTCACACCTCTAGGTCACTTTGTATGCATCTAGGAAGATGGAAGGCCAATAACATCCAGCTCTAAGGATCTTCAAAGCTGTAGTTCGGCCTGCATAATGTCCCCCTAAAAAACCTCCATGAAATTCATCTAACACTTTCTGCTTTTCATTATCGGGAATGCATCTTAACAATACACCATCGATGTTAATCCTGTACAACCCCTCTGTTCGAAGGGTATATTTCAATGCTTGGGTTCTGAATCTCCTTCTCTGGGAAGCGTTCATATCTTCAGGACATGACCCAGTCTGAAAATACCTCACAAAGTCATCGATCCAACTTGAACCTACTCTGTCTTGGTGTTGCTCTATGTTTGCCATGACGGGGTGGCTCTCCCCATATCCACTTGCAGCTTGCTTGGCCAATTCTTGGCACAAAGCTCTCCCTCTGACTATTTTAGTAGGATGTATTTCTACATCATACTCTTGGATGCGAGTCACCCATCCAACTCTTTTTTCACCCAATTCTCCTTGAATTATGAAGTTCCTTACATCGGGATGAATAACATACACCATCGTCCGACTCTGGGATAAGAAATGTTTTAGCTTATTCAAGGATTTCATAATTGCATATACTTGTTTTTCTATGAAGTTGTACCTTTCCTCATGTTTGTGCATGGTGGAACTTAGAAAGGCTATGGGTCTTTCTTCATCATCTGCTCCTTTCTGAGTGAGAACTGCAGCATAACTACCTTGTTCTCCGACAGCATATAGTATGAAACCTCGGGAATAGTCAGGATTAACTAGCACAGGAGCTTGAGCGATGGCTTCTAGAATTTTTTGGAAAGCTTCTTTCCTTGGCTCTGTCCATTTGAAAGGAGCGTCCTTTTTCAATAATTCAGTCATTGGTTTAACTGTTTGGGCAAAGTCCGCAATGAATTTTTTGACAAAATTTATTTGCCCAAAGAAGGACTGCAAACCTTTCTTGTTAACTGGAAGCGACAACTCAAGAAGTGCCTTCACTCTATCAGGGTCAATTGATAGCCCAACTTTAGAAATAACATGCCCAAGGAGTATTCCTTCTTCCACAGCAAAAATAGATTTTTTTGGATTTAGTGATATTCCAAATTCTCTACATTTCTCAAACACTTGTTGCAGATGAGTGGCATGGTCCTTTTTGTTGTGAGAAAAAACCGTCATGTCATCTAAATAGACGACAATAATTTTGTTCGCAAGCTCCCCAAAAGCTACGTCCATGGCTCTTTGGAAAGTTGCTCCTGCGTTGGATAATCCAAAGGGCATCCTTTGGTATGCAAATGTTCCCCACTTAGTGGTGAAACGCAGTCTTGTATTGATCTTCATTTCTCACCCAAACTTGATTGTAACCGAGAGAAGCCATCTAACAGAGAAAACCTTTCTGCTCCCACCACAGTATGAAGGATTGGGTCAATCTGGGGTAAAGGATAGTGATCCTTTAAAGAGGCTCTATTCAAATTTTTGAAATCGATGCATAGTCGTATTTCTCCATTTTTCTTACGGACTGGAACTAAATTTGCCACCCAGGTAGAGTGCTTGATTGGGTATATTATCTTAGCCTACAGGAGTTTTAACAACTCCTGTTTCATTAAGGCTTCAATTTTAGGATTCACAGGCCTCTGCCTCTGCCTAAAAGGTTTAGCTCCTTCCTCTAGTTCGATGGTATGTTGAATGACCTCTTTCCTGTACACTTTCAGATCACTATAAGTCCAGGCTATTATATCTGGATACTCTCTACATAACTATTTTATTTTCTCTAGTTCTACTTCTGTACAATCTGTCCCTACTTTGATCATTTTTCCCGGTTCTAGTTCTATTTCTTTATACCGACGTTCATCTACCTTGATCCTTCGACCTACAGCTCTGTCGCTATTGTCGAAAAGGCTCTCCAGGGTGATCAGTCCCTTGGGGATATGATTATTTTTTAGTTGAATAAGGCTCTCTTCGTCCTCTTCTTGTAACGCTCTTTCTGTAGAGCAATTCATCTCATGAATCAAAAAATCTAGGATCTGCTCGTCGTTTTTGAATACTTGCCAAAAAATGTCCTTGTCGGGCACAGAAGGCCTGTATATAAGTCTGACTATTTTAGACTTCTGAATAACATTACTGACTGGGCAAAAATTGGATCCTACTGATGCTAACAGGTCTGCATGGGTGTTCTTTTCTCTGGAAATGGATTTTATGTTTAGTGCTTCAAAATTTTCCAATAGATCCAACACTTTGTTTTTGTAAGCCTTTAGGTAATGTTGCTTACAAATGCATTTACCAGTAACCTGTTTAACAATCAGCTCTGAATCTCCATAGATGAGCAGCTGTTTTGCACCCAGTTTTTCAGCTTTCTTAAGTCCCAAACACAAAGCTTCATATTCAGCCGTGTTGTTGGTGCAACTCCATGTCAACCTATATGAAAAAACCTTTTCTTTTCCAGTAGGTGAAATCAGAACAATTCCAGCTCCTGCTCCATTTTTGCACCTTGACCCATCAAAGTACAATTTCCATAACTGGTTGGCTGAATCACCTATTTTAGGGACAACAACAGGAAGCTTTTTTGGTTTTTCAATGGAATAGCTTCCTATTTCTGTCTCTACCATAGCGTTGAAATTCTCCATCAAAAATTGATCTTCGATTGGAGTTCCTCCATGGTTTCTTCCATTAGATCAATATTCTCCAATTCCTCGGACATCATGTTGATGGTAGTTGTTTCTTCTAGTCTTTCCACATGAAAAGTAGATGGTTTTTCATTGTAGATCTTGACTCTTTTACCTTTGAAAGGTACCTCCAAATGCGAATAATCTAGTGATAGATAACCTCCCAGTTTGGCTGTGAACTCTCTGGATAAACACATACCAAAATATGGTTCTAAGTCTACAACAACTACTTCTTGTATGACGACTACTTCTGGCATTCTGTGGAGTTGAATAGGGATATCTTTGATCACCCCGATAGTTTTTACTGGAGTACCATCTAATTGCAACACACCAGGATGACTTCGAGTATATTCCATCCCCATTATGTCACATACGGCTTTCGGCATCACCGTAGTTGCGGCCCCTGAATCAATCATGCAATTGTGAACTATCCACCCCTCCATTTGTAAGGATAGATAGAATGGGGGCGGTCTATTTTTCCCAGAGGTTGACACAACATTTGCTTGTATAACATTTGAGGAAGAGGTATCATTCTTTAAATTTAAGGATTCTTGGAGGAGGTCGATCTGACCAAGAATTTGCAGTGCATCATACATGCTTATTTTGGAAGGGGTCCTCTTCATTTCTTCTGCAATGTTGAACGAAAGAGTTGCAGCTGGGGATACTTCAACACTTTTCTCCCTTCCACTAGTCGATGCATCATATCTGTCTCTGTAGACCTGCGTAGCTTCTGTTCTTTGTCTTTTTGTTAATGAAGGAAATTTGAGTCTTTCCTTCGCTTGCTCTTGAGTCTCACTCCCTTTTCTAGGAGGAAATTTTTTTCTTGGTGCAGCCGTAGGAGTCTGAGGAGGATCAGAACGTCCTTTCTCATTAGACTGGTTTTTCTATGGAGTCGCCCTAGGGGCAGGAGGAAAACTTAGTGGTTGGAGTTCCTTAGGGTCGACTTGTAACGACTTTTTTCCTGACCTTGTCAGGACTGAGACTTGTTCCATGGATGGCATTGCCAAATTGTGGTGGACTTCTCTAATTATGTTCACTTGTCCCTTGCCAGTTTCTTTGGCTCTTTCATTAATAACCGCTTGCACATGATGTTGATGAATCATGCATGAATCTTCTCCATGAGGATCATTGCAAGTGGTACACCAGTAATCAAAATTAGCGGGTTCTCCATTATCTCCTGTCTCATTTGCATACACCACATTTTTTCTCTCTTGTACCCTTCCACTTGTCGAAGCACCTTCCTTTTGTATCTGTGGAAATATTCTTGCTTGGATATTCCGTTCAGCCTCTCTCTTTTTCATGGATGCCATTTCATTTGACAATGTCTTCATTGTATCAATTATGGTCGTGTATTGATCATTGGGGGAGTTGATGCAAGGGGTGTAGCTGGTAATGCAAGGAATGTAGGAGGTGCGGCTATAGATGGGAGAGCCTGTGTTGATGGGAGTACAGGCAGTTTAGAAATTGATGCTTGGGAAAGCTCTGGTACAATTGGCAATAGACTCTTTGATGGATATCTTTTTGTAGCGATGAGATCAGCTTCGCCCTTTGCTGCCTCTAAATAGATCCCAGGAAAAGTGGTTACACGGGATTGCCTTATTATCATACTGAGATCTGAATCAAAAGCCCTTAAGTAATAGCATATAGCTTGTTCTTCCATGGGTTTTAGGCCCTGCGGTACTCTATCACGAGTTCTGGTAAATCTGATGTTGAAATCCTGGATTTCTTCTCGTGGATGCCTCTCAATGATAGTGAATTGATTCAGCAATGTGAAAGGATCTGCATGTATGTTAAATTCATCGACCAGACGATCGACAAGCACTGCCCAAGAAGTAATGGATCCAACGGGGAGCACTCTGTACCAATAGAGCATCTTTCCCTTCAAAGATATAACTAGCAATCTGACCATTACATCTTCTTGAGTGATATTGTAAATAGATGCTAGCGATGATACATCTAGACAATGCTCATCTATTGTTTTGCCTATTTCATCAAAAGTTGGCAATGCTTTTAGTGCAGCTTGTGGAATTTGATTTTGTGCCCCTAAGTTTAAAGGACCAGTTTGATTCCACACAAGATGCGTTGGGGTAGGGGCGGCTGCCATGATTGCTAAAGGAGTTACAACTACTATGGGATTGCTTGCAGATGCTCCTACAATGGGTGTTAAAGAGGTGCTAATGGTGTCGGGTGGATTTGATCGTGCGGCTAGCACAGGGTGTGCTTTTAGGCTTTCGAGATGTAGTTCAAAGAACTCGATAGGTTCTTCAGAGTTTCTAGCTCGGGATCTGGTTATCATATGGCTATATAACTAGAAGGTTTCTAGACAAGGTCTTTCTTTTATGGTCTAAATTGCAACGGAGTCGCCATGTGGTTTTTCTTGAGATTTTCAAACAAAAAGGCTCTTAAGGTAAAACACCAAAACTTATACAATACTGTGGGATTGCTTGTCCCATCGGGCATGCCAAAAACTATTGGAACAAAATCTGCCTTCGGTTAATAGTGTTGCGCCTTAGACTTTGCCAACATTGAATAGACAGATCTTGCTTGAGATCATCTGTCTAGTCTCCAGAGAAGGCTGGTTCCTTTGAGTTTTTTAGAGAAAAGGGGAACAAGAGATAAGGGAAATATAGCCTAAGCTAGAACTTTTCTCATGGTATAGATTAGACAACAACAAACATTGATGATGCAGATTACTACTTTCAGAGTTTTCTTTATATCTTCTTATAGAAAACATGAATTCCTGAGTGCGACTTTTAGATGTTCGTCTAAATACATGTAAATATCTTTAATGTTCAACTCTAGAAACAAGGTTTATAGATGCACAGTCTAGATTTCAGAATAGATACATTATAAAACTTAGAATGAATAAAAGTTAAAACACCAGATACATACACTTGCACACAAAAGTTTCGAAAGCCAGAAGAAGAAATATTTTATTGCTTGTAATCCAGTACATGTACATCAAGCCTGTAAACGTCCAAGAGCCGACCCCTTTTCATGGTCGACTCACTCCTATTTATACCCTAAAAAGAGTATCTTCTACTACGTACATTTAATTTCTTCAATCAATTACAAGTAATTGTCTACAGTTTCTAATAATATACAATGGATTTCTCGTAGATTGGATAGATTTCCTTCTGGCTAATTTTAGATGAGCCTATTATTCTACAATCATCCAGCGGACCTGCCAGGTTATAATCAATAGACCATTCTTCAGAAATCAGCACCTGATGTCAGTGCATGTCCCTAGTTGCCAAAAATATACTCTGTTTCCTTGGCAAAAATTGGACATGTCATGAAATCGTGACACTCTTGTTTCTCTGCCTGCCTGCCCTTTTTGAGTCGCAAAAATGCAACATGTCATGATATCACGACACTTTTGCCTCCTTGCTCCCTTTTGTTGCTCTTAGCCATGAAAATGTAACATGTCGCGATATCGCGACACTTTTTCCTTCTTGCCCTTTCTCTTCTCTTTTGGCCGTGAAAATGCAACATGTCGCGATATCGTGACACTTTTTCTTTCTTGCTCTTTCTCTTCTCTTTGGCCATGAAAATGCAACATGTCGCGATATCGCGACACTTTTTCCTTCTTGCTCTTTCTCTTCTCTTTGGCCATGAAAATGCAACATGTCGCGATATCGCGACACTTTTTCTTTCTTGCTCTTTCTCTTCTCTTTTGGCCACGAAAATGCAACATGTCGCGATATCATGACACTTTTCCTCCTTGCTCTTTCTCTTCTCTTGGCCATGAAAATGCAACATGTCGCGATATCGTGACACTTTTTCCTCCTTGCTCTTTCTCTTTGCTTTGGACCATGAAAATGCAACATGTCACGATATCGCGACACTTTTTCCTCCTTGCTCTTTCTCTTTGCTTTGGACCATGAAAATGCAACATGTCGCGATATCGTGACACTTTTCCTCCTTGCTCTTTCTCTTTGCTTTGGACCGCGAAAATGCAACATGTCGCGATATCGCGACACTTTTTCCTCCTTGCGGTGTTTTGCTTTTTCTTTGATCTTTAGCATATGGGCCACTTCGGTCTTCTTGGAAAATATGCAAAAAGGTGCATCAGCTATTTTTCTGTAGTTAGTCACTTTTTTACTAACAATTCCCCATGAAGACATCTTTCAAAATTATTTCTTCTTTAATGGATCCCTTCCTCACATAGCCAATGTTAAAACACTAAACTTGAGGAAAGTGATAAAAAACCCCTTTGCCCTAAATATTTAAAATAATTAGGGATTTTGCTAGCCCCTAATTAATTCAATGATGAATGCTATATCCTCATATAAGTAACCATTGATTTCAATATTGGAACAATTAATTTACCTAAAATACTTAATTGGGTAAGGCGTTAACCTTAGAAGAATACAAAGATTTTTTTTAAATTTTGACTCACTTTTAAGATGTATTTTCTTGATCCTATGTCATTACACCAATATTAGAACCTTTCTTAGTTGTCCATCATATTGTAATTTAACTTGATGTGAATCCAATTAAGAAAAAAATTCACAAGATGCATTCTAAAGTTGCTTTATTAATCAAAGAACTTCAAAAGATCCTTAGTGTTGGATTCATCAAAGCTATTTGATTATTTTGATTGGATTTCCAACATCGTTCCTATAGCTAAGAAATAAGGAATAGTTGGAGTGTGTATCAGTTTTTGGGACATCAATAAGGCTTATCCAAAATATGAATCTTCTTTACCTATTATTGACATGATTGTCAATTTCATTGTCGAATGTGGTTTGCTATCTTTAATGGATGTATTTTTAGGATACAACCAATATAAAGTTTCCCCTAAGGATCAAAGCAAAATTTCCTTCATCAACCCATGGGGCATATTCTACCATCAAGTCATGTCTTTCAACTTGAAAAATATAGGAGCCACATACCAAAGGGCTATGACTTATATCTTTCATGATATTATGTATGACACTGTGGAATATTATGTTGATGATCTTCTTAGAATATCAATATGTTAGGAAGATCATATTAGGGATATAAGGCATATCTTTTAAAGTTTAAGAGAGTATAAAGTTTGACTTAAACCATCTAAATTTATATTTGGAGTAACATCAGATAATTTATTAGCACTCCTCATCTCTAGGTAAAGCATCAAAATGGATCCTAATAAAATATATGCAATTACTAACATACCTCCCCCACATAACTTGATAGATTTATGTAGCCTTCAAAACAAGCTTCAAGCCATTAGAATATTTATTTCACAACTCACAAATAATTGCCAACCCTTTTCTAAGATTTTGTGTAAGGATGTTGAATTTCAATGGGATGATGAGTGCCAAGCATTATTTGATGCCTTAAAGGTATATATCACATCCTCGTCTATCTTGATACCTCCTAATCCCTCCAAATATTATTGGAAATATTAAGCATATTGAGCTATCATTGATGTCAAGAGTTGTCATTGACATTAAAGGATTTATGTTAAAAGGTTGTATGGTTGGACAATTAAGCAAGGCAAGGTATATCTCAAAGCAAGGAAAATTGGTGAAAAGAAAAGGTTTATAATATTTATTTTTTAAATATTATACAGAGGGACAAGTTTTAAAAGAGAAAGCAAAGCAAAGGTTTAAAGTAGAATGCTAGGTTTGAATATTAAAAGAAGCCCAAAATTTTAAAGTTTAAAGACGAGGCAAGAGGATTTAATTAAAATCAGTTGGGACAAAGGTTTTAAGGCGTAAATTTAAAAAAGTAATATTATAATATTTTTAAATATTATAATATAAATTTACAAGCATAGCACCAATGTTTATAAAGCATGATTTAAATTCTCAAGCGTCGATGTTGTGTGAGCATGGAGGTAAAAGGTATTTAAATCAAATATTAATCCAATGTAATGTTAAGGTTTTGAGTGTGTGCATTTTGATATCTTCTTGCGCTTTTAGAAATGATGAATCTTAGAGGATAAGGGGCACAAATTTTGATAGAGGGTATAGTGAATATAAGGACAAAGGATTGCACATTTAGTTTTAGCTGGTAGGCTAGTGCAACTGGTCATTTGGATAGCACTAAGGCACTACGAGAGAGGTGGTCATAGGTTCGACTCATGGTGGTAAAAATATTGTTTTACACAAAAGATATAAAGTTTTAGAGTTAAGTTGTGCACTATTGTTGCTATCCACTGGTGTATCCTAGTTGGATGCCTAGCTAGAGCTAGGGCATCGTGGGCCAAGAGGTCATAGGATTAAATTGTTGTGAATGATTTTTTGCAAGGCAAAAGAGAATATTTTGTGCGCTTATGAAAGGTATGAATAAATTTTGATTAAAATTTGTTTTGCAAAGGTACTCCGTTCGCTGTGCATTAAGGGGGCAAAATATTTTATTTTGAATTTGATCTAGAGGGAGTCATAAGGTGTAAAAAGATTATTTGATATTGTAATAAGGTTATTTGGGTCTTATTTGAAAGTTGCAATTTTGCATGTTTAATTAGGAGATATAAGGCGTATTTTAGTTTATATTGAATTGTATTTTTGGCACATTAACAAGGAGACATAAGGTGTATTATGGTATTTTTGTTTATTGTATTCTTGCTTGATATTTTGAGGGTTTTGGTTCATTATTAAGGGCTTTATCTTGTGAAACCAAAAAGGAGTTATAGAGTATTATTTTCAAGCATTATTGTGCACATATTTTGAGAAGGATTTTCAATTTTAAGAAAGGATATTTGATAACGTATTTTTAAAGTGGCAAAAGAAAGGAAAATTATTTTGATACGGGTTTTTGAAGACACATCATCATCAAGGCAGTCTTAGAGTTATGGTAATTTAATTCCTTCTTAAGGTGGTTGAGTTGTCATATGTTTGGAGAATAAAGAATTGATTGAGTGTGCATTGCTTTGAAAGAAATCAAAATAAAAGTGAAAGGTTTTGAAAGTAAATCTAATGTGCACTAGTGATTCATTAAAGTTAATATTAATTGTGAATTATTGTTGAATGACATTGAAACATATGTGCTAGGGTTTGAGAACAAATTTATGCATTATTGTTAAATGGATTTGAAAATGAACTTGCAAGGATTATAGACCAATATTGTAAAGCAAATATATGCATTGATCTTGAGAGGATTTGGGAATGCATGTGCAAGTATAACAAACCAGTTTTGTAAAGCAAGTTTGTGCATTATAGTGATTGATATTGGAAGTAAACTTGCAAGGGTTATAGACCAGTTTTGTGAAGCAAATTTTTGCACTAGCTTTGATTGATTTTGTGAGTAGATGAGAAGGACATGTGCATTATGATTGGTATTGAATTAAAGGTGCAACTCAGCAATAACCAGGTCACTTATCAAGTGTTGGACTATAGCTACCTTTAAAATGTAATTAATGTGAGACATGTGAAAGCGATAAACTTAATGAATGTGAAGAATATATTGAGCATTTGTTAGTGCATATCATTATCTATATGTTCAAGAGCTTAAATAAATTTTGGGTAGAATATTTCTAAAATACTTTAGTTAAATAAAACACATTGAATATTAGATAAACCACTTGATGAAATCATTAAGTAAGATTTGGAAATAAATGAACATTGTTTTTGTATACAAGATTTGAGCATGTGTTATGAGCAGATTTGAGCATGTGTTATGAGAATATTTGAGCATGTGTTTGGAGTATATTTTAGCAAGACTTGTGTGAAGGCTTGAAGTATATTTGAGCAGGTTTTTATCAGCAGATTTGAGCAAAGCTTGTGTGCAGACTTTGAGCAGATTTGAGAACATTTGAGAGCAGGTTTTATGAGCAAGTTGAGGAGGATATTTGAGTATATTTATGAGTAGGTTTGAGTAGATTCATGAGTAATATTGAACATATTTTTGAGTAGGTTTGGTGAGCTATTTTGAGTAGGTTTGGTGAACTATTTTGAGCAGGGTTGGTGAGCTATTTTGAGCAGGTTTTTTAAGTTATGATTAGAGCAGATTTGAGCAAGCCTTATGTGTAGGCTTAGAGCAGGTTTTAGCAAGCCTTGTGTAGTCTTGGAGTAGGTTTGAGCAAGCCTTGTGTTTAGTCTTGGAGTAGATTTGAGAAGGCTTTGGAGCAGACCAGAGAAAAGGGGATTGGTGTCTCTTGTGGATATAGGTCCACAAACCAAATCAAAGGGGATTGGTGTCTCCTGTAGAGTGGTGTCCAAAAAACCTAAAGTAGAGAGGATTGGTGTATCCTATGGAATGGTGTCCATAAACTTGAGAGGGGATTGATATCTCCTATGGATAAAGATCTACACAACCTAAAATAGATGGGATTGGTGTCTCCTGTGGAGTTGTGTTCACAAAACCTAAAGTAGATGGAATTGGTGTCTCCTATGGAGTGGTATCCATAAAATTGAGAGGGTTTGGTGTCTCCTATGGATAGAGGTCCACAAAAATAGAAGCAAATGGGATTGGTGTATACCCTATGGATAGAGGTCCACAAAACCTAAAGCAGAGGGGATTGGTGTCTCCTGTGGAGTGGTGTCCACAAACTTAAGAGGGGATTAGTATATCCTATGGATAGAGGTCTACAAAACTTGAAGTAGAGGGGATTTTTGTCTCCTATGGAGTGTTGTCAATGAAATTTATAGGGGATTGATGTCTCCTTTGGGTTTGTGCCCATAAAAATTGTAATAAGGAATTCGTTTCCTTGAGATTTATTGAGAAATTTTATAAGAAATATTTTCTTTGGACATGGCCCAAATTGGGTGAACCATATTAAATTTGTGTATCTTATGTATGTGATGATCTATGCATTTTTTCATTATTGCAATTGATGATATTGGATAAGACTGTTGAGCAAGGTGCAGCAACAATATTGTCATTGTTGTCAACACACTCATATGGACAGGTTGATGCAGTGGATAGTTGTTCAAAGGCTATTCGAAATATGTACAGTGATTTTCAATGCTTATGAGGATGTTTTTGATGTTCGGGTGAAGTTTTTACAGGTTGTTCATGCAAATTTGCAAAAGTTAAAAAAATCATCAAGAAGTTGTCAAAAATTTGTAAAAGTCATCACAGGAGCAGTTGGATAGGATGGATCAGTTTTGAACATTCCATCATGTCAAGAAATAGTCTATAATAGCTTTGGAGGTGTCAACACAGTGTTTGGATTGATCGGTGACGTTTTCGATATCTTGGCGGATGATTTGGCAAGTGGTTGTAAAGGCCAAAAAGGGAATTTTTGTCAGAAGTACTATGAGAAAATCGAGAATAATTTGATAACAAAATTTGAAATAGAGGTGGTCATTATCTTCAAGAACATGTGTTCCAAATTTTCACAAAAATGGATAAACAAGACAAATGTTACAAGCGTTTTAAGACTGTCACAAAAATGCATTTTTTGGAAAAAGTGTGTCAGCAGCAGTTTTCGTGGAGGTGGTACAGGTGAACCGTAAGGAGTTATATATCGAGATTCAAACTAGATGTAGTCAACATTGCAGATATTCTAAATTTCAAATTTTATAGAAAAAAGAGTTACGAGGTGAGAGTTATGATTGTTGCAAAAAAGGTACAGGTCACTTTTATGTCAATTTGTTCCATTTGTGCAAAATCCTTCAGTTGGTCGTTTTGACCTTGTAGAGTCACTAGAGTTTTGTTTTCAATGTTGTTACACATTCAAGGCATCAAATAGAGCATATTTATTTTTGGTTTGATGTGTCACGTGGCTCCGAAGTAAGAGAACGAGTAAGGTGTCAATTCTTTGCATGTGACATGTTTGACGAAATGCCTTCTCAAAATAAAAATAAAAAGAAGTTATATTGTTTTAAGAAGCTTCATTAAAGAAAATATTTTTAAAATTGAAAAGGGAAAAATAATGCAAGTGTGTGTTTTTTAAGTGACAAGAGATTTTATTGAAAATTGGGGACTTTATTTTGTGAAGAGAGAAGTGTGTGTGGAGAAAAATAAAGAGTGAAAATCCATGATTTTTGGAGAGTTGTGAAAAACATCACTTTAGTATTTTTCGCATAACTTTCTCATATGATATCAATTTTGGCTGAAATTTTTAGAGGAGTTCTTAGAAAAAGTGTTGCACAATACCCAAAAATATTTTAGCAATTGGTAGAACGATCTAAGATAACAATCAATTTTTTTGTGAGAAGAGAAGATTCAAATTCTGAGTAATGCAAAGAGAGGGATGTTATACTGGGTGAAATAGAAATTTTTATATTTTGATCTTATAGACCATATAGGGTTTTGGTTTCATTGAAGATATTCATATATGTGATTTTATTATCAATATCAAAATCAAGTTGGTGCTTGGTAGAGGGGTTGGTGCTCCTTTTTGTAGGTGTAGATAAATTAGGGGTTGGCGTTCCTTTCTGTTGGTGCAGATAAATCAAGGTTTGGTGCTCCTTATAGTGGGTGCTAGTAAATTTATTGTAAATTTGGTGCTTTGAAAAGATTGGATTTGGATGGGAGTCCAAACAGTCATTTTGGGGGATGTAGCGAAATTGGTGAACCTCGTTACATCTTGTGTTGTGTGATGTTCTCTTGTTATACTTGCTTTATTTGGTTTTATATTTTCATTTTTTTGGCTTTGAGTGTTGAAGATTTAAGTTTTAAAGAGATACACTGATTCATCCCCCCTCTTAGTTTCATTGTGAGACTAAAAATTGGTATCAGAGTGAAAGCACGAGATTCCGAAAGATTGAAAAGAAAACTAATGCGATGTATTCAAAACCCAAAGTTAACGCTTAAAGTCCTATAAAGTGAAATGCATGAAATAAAAGAAAAGAGACAAATTTAAATGAGATAAAAAGAAGTACAGAAAGCACAACCCTTTTTATTTATACTCTTCCAATTCGGTTACAAAGACGTCTCCTCCCTTTTAAGGGGTAGGAGCGTTAACATAGTTTCAATTACAATCATGGATTTAGTGTTCCTCCTTCCGCGTGCCCATGTGTGAAATGGGCGAGCCAAAGTATTGCCACCGTTGGTATTGATAAATCTTTAATCCTTGCTGCTCCTCCTGCGTTCAAAGAAACAACAAATCGTCAGTAGCACCTGTGTATGATAATGAAACTCGCAAATCTAAAAGAGTATTGTTAATGAATGTAAAATATGAATATAACGATGATTAAAATGAATCTAAATAGACTAAAAATTTGATAGAAGCATAATCATGTAACTAGCAAAATACTGCAAAAGAAATAGTCACCAAATTCGATACAGATCCGTATTCGTCCTGGGGTCGGACGAGTAAACCTGCAACAGTTTGGTACTCATTTTGGGGTGAGGCGAGTAAACCTGCAATAGTTTGGTACTCGTTCCGGGGTGAGGCGAGTAAACCTGCAATAAGGCAGGGGGTGCCCGAAGGCAAACCACCCACGGGTTGAAACTTTGTTTCGACACCAATCCGCTTGGGATGAGTCCGAAACCTGTTGTGATGTGTTGTCAACAAATTGGTAGGATATTGTGGTCAAAAAATTGGGTTTTAGGTCTTGATTCGTGCCTCCAAAATCACCCAATAACCTCCTTTTCGATTAAGAGATTATGGATGTGAAGCACAAATCGTAAGTAAGTAAACTGGCAGCACTTCGTCGCTCAAAATGCTCCTTCTCTGTATATCCTTTTGGGTGAGGAAACTCACCATTTTATAGACCCAAGGGGTCTCTTTGAATTAGCATGCAAAAGTGCTACTTAACATGAATGCTTTTTCAGGGAAGAGAAGACTTCTCCCTGATCAAGGGCTCCATAACTGCTTCTGTAACTGCTTCTGCATGCCCAAAAGAACTCACTCGCACTCCCATGCAATGAAGGGAGAGTTAAGTAGCTAATTTGAGTTGTCATGAAAAAGCCCACTCTCACTCCCATGCAATGAAGGGAGAGTCAAGTGGCATATCTGAGTTGTCCTAAAAAGCTCACTCTCATTCCCATGCAGTGAATGGAGAGTCAAGTGGCAGATATGAGTTGTCAAAGAACTCACTCGCACTCCTATGCCATGAAGGGAGAGCTAAGTGGCAGTTCTGAGTTGTCATGTGCCGAGGTTTGACTTTTTGTCGGTCAAACCTGGCGTTCGTCCCACCCAGGAGCGAGCACTGGTAATCATCCCTGGGTGGAACGAGTACCAATCTGCACTCATCCTTGGGTGGAGCAAATAAGTAGCAGAGTGCCTAAAAGGTGCCAAATTGATCTCTTACTTTTAAAACTGCTATGTGAGTGGTTAGAACCACTGTTTTAACCTCTGGGGCTGCCCTGGGGGCTGTGTGTGTTAATGCGATCAGTGTTTGTAGTCACATAATCGGATTGGTGTTGTTTTGGTGTCTATAGATGCCCCTTTTTGGAAAGCATTGCACATGGTGCAATGCTGAGCAAAAATAGATAACCAAAGCACTAATGATTAGGATTTCTTAGTAATCTAACCAACTTTGGATGCCCCAAGTATGGAAAGGGCATGCATTCTTGAATCCTTTCTTCTGACGAGCTAAGGAATTGGATTTCAAGTATTAACCTATTTTGGTGAGGTGTGACTTGAGCTTGGGCATTGATCAATCATGAATAGGCAAAGGGCGCAACCTTTTGTCTATGGGAACCTTGTGTTCATAATTCATGAATGCCAAGCATTTAATCAATTTGTGATTGTTGCTTGTTTGCTGCCCCAAGCAGGAGCATGATTGTCTTTGTCAATGATTCTTTGAATGCATGCCATTGCCTTGATTGGGTGTGTGTGTGTTGATTGATAACTAAGTGTGACTACCCCCTCAAGCGACGAATCGATGAGGGAATGACCAACATGAGAAAAGCGACGAGTCACTTGACCCAAGATGACTTAAGTGAGGGTGCCTTTAGATGTTATCCGATGAATGCTCGAGCAGTTTCCCGATTTTTTGACCTATTTTTGGTGGGTGTGAACCCATTTTGGGATGCCATTTGGGGTTAACATTGGCGAAAATCCGTCTCCCATGGAGCGGTCCGGCCATGGTAGCCTTCTTTGGGAGACAAATAATGACAAGGTAAACCCCGACATTTGTTTTTTGATGCCAAGAGATTAAGTACAAGAGCACTTTCGTCCGACAATTTTTAGTGGTTTTGTTGTGGTGCATTTTTCAATTTTTTTTAATTTTTGTTGTTTTTGATTTTTTTTGTTTAATTTTGTATTCGTTCCGGGTGGGACGAACTCCATGATGGTACTCGTCCTGGGGTGGGACGAGCGCTCCTCCGAGGAAAAAGCGCTCGTTCCAGGCAAGAACGAATACCAGCAAGCAAAAATTATAAATATGCAAAAATGACGGATTTGGCTCATTTGCACTGTTCATCGCGAGCGATTTGGAGCTCTGAGGAGGAGGAGGGAGATTTTCTGACGCGAAGCGCTACCAAATTTTCCAGCTACCATGAGTGCACAAACCGGGTCGTCAAGCGGCGGAGCCGAAGCGAGACCAGTAAGTGAACTATCTCCGCGAGTTTTAATTTGAAAAAGTGCAAATTTGTTTTTATTGTGTTTTTCTTTTGTTTAAGACATGGAACCCTAATTAATTAATTAAAAGGTGAATGAATTTGATTTAAAGACCATGAAACAAAATGAAACGTGTATGCAACCGATGGAAACCTAGATGGAAAACCGTAGAATAAACCCAAATGAAACTTAGAGTAACACCTTAGGGTAACCACGGTTATAAAAATGTTTTTTTTTTTTATGTGAATGGTAAAACTTAGGTCGAAACCGTAGGTAAACCATGTCCATTTTTGTCTGTTTTTAAAATGAAACCCTAGATTTAAAAAAATGGATGAATTTTTTTGTTTGAATGGTAAACTTAGGTAAAAACCGTAGGTAAACCATGTCAAATTGTTTGTTGTGGAAATGATGAAAAATGAAACCCTAGGGTAAAAAGTGATGAATTTTTTTTTTTTTTGTTTTGAATGGTGAACTTAGGTTAAAACCGTAGGTAAACCATGTCAAATTTTTGTTGTGTTTGTATGAAATTAAAGATGAAAAATTGATGAATTTTTTTGTTTGAATGGTAAACTTAGGTTAAAAATCCGTAGGTAAACCATGTCAAATTTTTGTTTTTTTTGTATGAAAGTAAAGATGAAAACTTAGATAAAATTGATGAATTTTTTTGTTTGAATGGTAAAACGTAGGTTGAAACCGTAGATAAACCATGTCAAGTTTTTGTTGTTTTTTGTTGTTGGTATGTTTGTAAATTGTAACAGATGTACATGTGAATGAATGATGTTACTGTATATTGATGCATTTTTGTATATGTGATGGTGATTTGATGCATGTTTTTGATGTGTTTATGTTTTGTGATATGCAGGTGGTGAAGAGTCGGTATCGGGTATCGACTATTTTTTCTAGTGCCCGCGAGGCGTTGAGTGCAGAGGACTGGGAGTGGCTTGATGCCTTGGGGCTCAAGCATGTGGCTCGATTGGAGCCAGTTGTTGGGGATCGGGCGTACTTGACAGCTTTGATCAGTCTATGGGATGTTCGGACAAACACCTTCCATCTCTCGACAAGGGAGATGACAGTTACCTTGGAGGATGTGTATCGGATTCTTCGGATTTCGATAGACGGGGTTCCCATCCGGACGACGCCACGAGGCCAGAGGACGGCTATACTGACCCGATGTTTTGGACATGGGGAGGACTTGGGTGTGGAGGACGCGGTGCAGAGAGCGAAGGATGATTGTCAGGTGGGTGGGATCTTAGTGCGGTGGTGGTACGAGAGGAGGGTGTTGGGAGTGAGGCATGCACTACTCATGAGCCTCATTTCCAACATGTTGTTGCCAGACTCCTCGGGGGTGAGGTTCCCATGGAACCTACTAGAGGTGGTGTGGCAGTTAGTGGATTGTCCTGTGATAGAGCTAGTGATCATGAGATGGGGCCAGACGCTCTTGGCTCAACTATATGATGAGTTGTATGAGGTCCGCTGTCGGAAGCGAAAGGGGATTGGTTGTAGTTACTTGTTGCAGTGCTGGGCCTGGCAGCATATAGCCGTGGAGCGACCACGAGGGCTACCCTGGACTACACGGGTTGACATGGTGGATAGAGACATTGGTTATGGGGATTTATGGTATCGATCTGAGGAGCGAGGGCAGAGTCGACGGTTTGCGGGAGACGTGGACCATTACGTAGATGCATTGGCATGACTGACTCCAGGAGATGTGGTGTGGAGGCCATATCGGGATTGTCTCGCATGGCCGAAGGCTTGATGAGTGGCTTCGGTGGGTCCGAAGGGGGAGGTGGGTCATTGGATGACACGGGACAGAGCAGGAATACTTCCATTATCTCCGAGTGACACGATAGTTTGGGGTATGCCAAGGGTTGCCTGGGGAGCCCTTAGTCTATCGGCACCGGAGCGATGAGAGGACTCTAGCTGCACCGATCCTCGAGCCGCTAGGGGAGGAGGTGGATACAGTACTGGACACTTCGAACGTGGATGACGTCGGAGTTACTGTCGAGTACCAGGAGTGGTGGACGCTCCGACGATGGCGAGGTGAGGGGCCATTGGGAGGGGATGAGGCAACGGTAGGTGGAGAGGGTGCAGAGGCACCAGGAGAGGGTTGGGGAGCTCCTGTTGATGTGGACATGGTGGAGGTGGCAGATGTGGGAGAGGACTTTGGTGAGGAGGAGCAGCCAGAGATGCAGGATGCTCCAGAGCAGGTCGATGCTCCAGAGAGGCCGACGCAGCCGATCGTGCTGAGGGATACAGAGGCGGGGTTGCGCGCTGAGGTAGCACGATTGACGGAGGTGCTACGGAGGTGAGATGGGGAGCTGGGAGAGGCTTTGCAGGAGAGAGATCTCTTGTGGACTCAGTTGGTAGAGCGGGAGAGCGTAGGGGCTGCATCTCATCGGTAGGAGGGTGATACGGATGCTGCACGGGAGAGGGATCTCTTGTAGGTGCAGCTAGCACAACGCGATGATGTAGTCGCTTACTACCATAGGCGAGAGGTAGAGTGGAGTCGACGGGAGGCAGATTGGGGCCGACGGGAGTCAGATTGGCGGTGATAGGAATCAGATTGGCGACGACATCGGCTGGAGATGGAGGGAGAGATTATCCGCCTTGGTGGGCGAATACCAGAGCCTCCTGGAGGTGGCTCGTCGTATCGGATGAGAGATAGCGAGATGGAGCAGTCAGCATCATCTCGTCGTAGGTGGCTAGATGAGGGAGGCGCTAGTGGGTGTGATGCAGGGGCGAGCAGCAGTCACCTTGAGAGGTCCCATAGGACCCATACTACGGGGGTAGTTCTCGTCGCACTGATCCTGCGTGATCATGGTGGCCGATGCCCTAGGCTTGGGGTTTTTGAGTTTTTGGATTGTGGTAGCGAGGTCCGAGGACCGGTTCATTGTAGCCTACGGGTAATTTTGTTATGATATATATATACAGATGACTCTTTTTGGTGTTTATATATTTTTCATGATTTATTTTTATGTACATGTTTTTACATTAATGTATGCATATGCAATTATGAATGCGATGGGTCTAATTTGTATGATGTATGCATATGGAATGAATGAAATGAGTTGTTGATGATTTGTCGATGCACCATAGATTGTACAAGATTTGACTGACTTGCTATATTAATGGGATAACTTTGTGGAATGCTTGTGCATGTGAAAACTTTGTTTTTGTATTTTGTCTATTTTTTGATGGTGATGTATGGAATGAAAATGTACTAGTTGTTTGAAAATGTAGTTAAGCTTTTTTGAGATGCAGATATTTTAACTAACTAGCCAAGACTGTACATTTATCTCGTAAGACTTTTGAACAAGGTCTAAATCCGACTTGAATTTAACCAAGTTATTTCACATCCCTGTGTGTGCAATTGAGTTCGTTTATGTGGTATTCATCAGGATACCGCCAGTGCCAGATAGGCTATCAACCAAACCTGTATTGAGGATCACCTAATTAGCTCCACTAACTCCATTGTTGTATTTAGCAAGATTAATCCACGTGACAATCTAAGGTACCATAAGCTAGCTCATCCACATGCAAACATTGGTCTGCGCACACGCAAAGCTAATGTGACAGACATATCGTCATGCGGGTAGGATACCACCATTGCCAGGTAGGCTGTCAACCAAACCTGTAATGAGGATCACCTAGATGGTTTTTGAATGCTGAGAATTCTAGGGATTCAAGTTCAGGTTATTTGTTGGCTGAATGATTTGGGAGACTTGCTCGTCTATATAGTGATGAAAATCACTTTTTATTTTTCTATTTATTTTTCTTTTTTTTTTGTGAGCAAGGATTTTGAATAGTGGTGAGAACCACTGTTATTTGATTTTGTATTTTGAGCTTTGTAAGTTTGAGCTTGTGAATGGCCTTGATCCTATTGGCCTTGGGGATGACTACCCATCCTGTGTAGGGACGTGTAGTACGAATCCTTATGACTTTGGGAACCAAGGGGATAATGGAGATTATGAAGTAAGGGCATTGATCTTTTAGGCCTTGGGGATGACTACCCATCCTGGTTAGGGGCGGATAGTACGAATCCTTACAAATTTGAGACCAAAGGTGAATGGAAAGGGTTAGGATGATGGTTTGTTGGAATTTTGTTTGTGAATGGCGTTGATCCTTTTAGGTCTTGGGGATGACTACCCATCCTTGGCAGGGACGTGTAGTACGAATCCTTACAACTTTGGGGACCAACTATGATTGGGATTTGTGGGAGTGGTGAAAACCACTATTTATTATGGGGAATGGATAGGGAAGAGCTCATCCTTTTGTCAATTCTCAGCATTCTGGAACCATTCGCACAGGGGGATGAATAGGCTAATCTTTCACCTATGGTACCCGAGACTGCTTTGTAGGTTTCTCTTGCGTTCACACAACTTAGGAATTATTTTATGTGTGTTAATTTGTGTTGGGATGCTACGTAACAAGGCGTGATCCAAGTAAAACTTTCCCGTGTAAAATCTGTTTAACTGTGTACAGTTTTGGCTAGAAATTTAAAGATAGCTGAATGACGAAAACCCTATATACATTTAGGAGACAACTGACTATGCTAAAAAAAAATGGTGATATGCTGGATGTATGCGTTTATGAAAATGGATTTGATGTGGAAAATGATGGAATTGCCAAGTGATGACAGTCTATGGTGCTGTTGACTTGTATGACCTAGCGAAGTATGCAATGTATGGATGCGATGCCTAATGCAACCTATATTTTTGTATTTTGATTTTTATGAGAATGCATGGAATTGAAATGCAATTGTTTTTGTGATTTTTGATTTTTTATGAGTAAGCATGGAATTGAAATGCAAATTTTTTTATGATTTATGATTTTTTATGAGTATGCATGGAATTGAAATGCAATTATTTTTGTGATTTTTGAATTTTTATGAGTATGCATGGAATTGAAATGCAATTGTTTTTGTGATTTTTGATGATTGTATTGTTTTTGTTTATTTTTGAATATTTATTTTGACCAAGCAGTTATGGTAACGCTTGGAGCTTTTGGTGTTGACCAAAGGGTTTATGGATACCTTTGGAGCATTTTGGGGGTGACCAAGCGATTATGAGAATCCTTGGAGCTTTTGGCTTGACCAAAGGGTTTATAGATACCTTTGGGGCATTTAGGGTTGACCAAGCGATTATGAAAATCCTTGGAGCTTTTGGCTTGACCAAAGGGTTTATAGATACCTTTGGGGCATTTAGGGTTGACCAAGCGATTATAAAAATCCTTGGAGCTTTTGGATTGACCAAAGGGTTTATAGATACCTTTGGGGCATTTAGGGTTGACCAAGCGATTATGAGAATCCTTGGAGCTTTTAGATGGACTATGGCTCTCTAGATGTGGAATGGCCTCAAATGACTGATGTTCAAGGGTTCTTTTTCCTTGATTCCTTCAAGAGAGGCAAGCCGGTATGTTCCAGGTCCTATTCTACTGTCAATGACATAAGGACCTAACCAGTTTGCCGTGAACTTGTCCCGTAGATGGGACGAAAAATTAGAATTCTGTTGGTTCTCTTTTAAGACCAAGTCACCAACCTGAAATTCCCTGAGGTGGACTTTCATGTTGTATGCTCTCTTAAGTCGCTCTTGATAGATACGCAAATGCTCGAGAGCATTAACGCGTCATTCGTCGAGCAACGTTAGTTGATCTAACCGGGCCTGCCACGTGCAGTGTCATCATCGATGAACTCTTGCATTGAAATGCGCAGGGAAGGGATTTCCAACTCAAAAGGCATGACTACCTCGGAGCCATACACCAACGAAAATGGAGTTGCCCTAGTGGGCGTCCGGATGCTAGTGCGATAAGCCCATAGGGCAAGCGGGATCTGAATGTGCCAGTCCTTATGATTGTCTGCAACTATCTTTTTGAGAATGGTGACTAGCATTTTGTTTGACGCCTCTGCTTGCCCATTTGCCTACGGATAATAAGGGGTTGAAAAACTGTGCTAAATTTTGTACTTTGTGGTCAAAGCACGCACATCTTTATTCTTGAATGGTGTCCCATTATCTGACAGGATCTTGGATGGAATACCAAAATGACATATGATGTTATGCAAAATAAACTCCGCAATGCGGGATCCAGTCGTAGAGGTTAGCGAAATTGCTTCCACCCACTTGGTGAAGTACTCTGTGGCCGTTAAAATAAACGTGTGATGACCAGATGACGCAGGGGAGATCTTTCCAATTAGTTCAAAGCCCCACTACGAAAAAGGCCAAATCGATTGGATCTACTGCAAGGCCTGAGAAGTTACGTGTGTTAAATTAGCATGGTGTTGACACTTCACGCACTTCTTCACATATGCGCAACAATCTCGCTCTAAAGATGGCCAATAATAACCCATGCGAAGAATGCGCTTTGCGATGGCCATACCACTGAAGTGGCCACCACATGTACCATCGTGAGCTTGGGTGATCGCCCAAGCGGACTCTTGTTGGTCCAAACAACGAAGGAGGATTCCTTCATAATTTTGACGATACAAAATGTCTCCTAACAAGACATGCTTTACCGCTTTCTGTTTGAATGATATTTTCGTGGCTTGTGTCAATCCAAGTGGAAGGTTACCTAGCTTGAGGTAATCCCGAATGGGTGTGTACCAATCCTACTGATCAGAAACCTCGATAGTATGAACGGCCAATCCCTCTTGAATTCCATCCCTAGCAAAAGCTGAGCGGGAAAGAACTTGTAAAAATAGCATTGTGTTGCTATTAAGAGGGGTCGGGGAGAACAAGGACCCCCAGTTGGCTCGAGTCAAACAATCATGGATTCGAGAGAACTTATCCGAAGATGGTTCAATCTGGATCAGGTGGATTCCTAGCATCAGATCAGAGCTTGCATGCTCCATCGCAGATTGTGATAATGTTTTAACCTGAATGGTTGTCATTTCACCAGAAGGGTCTTGCGGGATTAGTGACCCCAAGGAGGCCATAGTATCCGCAAAATTATTTGATGATCGAGGGAGTGCCTCGATGTCATACCATTCAAGTTGTTCCAGGAATTTGTCCACAAGGGCTTTGTAGGCCTACAGAACTGGACATTTACATCAAAAAATCCCCTTCGCTTGATTGACAATCAACAACGAATCACCAAAGATGTTTAGATGTTTAATGTTCATGGTGATTGTTGTTTGAAGACCTATGAGCAAGGCTTCGTATTCTGCATTGTTGTTGGTGCACGAGAAGTCTAATTTAAATGACAAAGGCATTGGAGAACCTTGCGGAGTGAAGAATACAATTCCCATGCCACCCCCTTGCTCACATTTAGAACCATCAAAGAATAGGGTTATGTCAGCCTGTGACTCAGGCTCATCAGAATCTGGTGATTCTGAAACATGGAAGACCCCATCATCAGGTAGTTCAAAAGTTAGAGGTTGATCATCCTCAAGAGGAGCCTCGGCTACTTGATCGGCGATGACTTGAACTTTTATAGATTTTTGTCCAATGAACTCTATGTCAAACTCCATCAACAACATGATCCATTTCGTCGTGCGGCTACTATGATAAGTACGACTCATCATGTATCGCAATGGATTCTCCTTAGACACAACATACGTCTTATTACCGAGCATGTAGTGGCGTAGCTTTTTGGTAGCAAACACCATTGCCAAGCAGAGCTTTTCAACGTATGCATAGTTAAGTTCATAACTGACTAGGGTGCGGCTAAGATAGTATGTAGCCTGTTCTTTGTGAAGTTCATTTTTCTGGGACAACATGGTGCCCAGTGCCACCTCAATAGCTGAGATGTATAAATAGAACAACACTCTTGGTCTAGGTGGTGCCAATACTGGCGGTGAAGCCAAGTACTATTTAATGTCGTCAAAGGCTGACTGGCACTCTTCATCCCAATAAAATGTGACCCCCTTATGCAATAATTTATTCATGGGTCGGCATTTTTTAGATAACTGCGCTATGAAGTGCTTGATCGACGCAACCTTTCCCTGTAGACTCTTGATCTGCTTGATGGTGGTTGGGGGGAGCATTTCAAGGATTGCCTTGACTTTGTTTGGGTCTACCTTGATTCCTCATTTGGAGACTATGAAACCTAAGAGCTTTCAAGAGGTGATGCCAAAGACGCACTTCTTGGGGTTTAATCTGACTTTATGTTCAATGAGGTGATTGAGGACCTTTCTCAAGTCACCGAGGTGATCTGGGCACAAAAGAGATTTGGCCAACAAATCATCCATGTAATCTTCCAAAGTCTTGTGCATGTAATCGTGAAATATGTACGTCATGGCACATTGGTAAGTGGCACCAACATTTTTAAGGCCAAAAGGCATGACCTTATAGAAAAATGTCCCCCAAGGCATTATGAATGCCATTTTTAGTTGGTCCTCGGGATTGATATGAATCTGATTGTATCCTGAGAAACCATCCATAAGGGAAAGCATTTCGTGTCCCATCGTGATCGCCATTGAAAGCATGAGATTTCGAAATATTGAAAGGAAAACTAATGCGATGTATTCAAAACCCAAAGTTAACGCTTAAGGTCCTATAAAGTGAAATGCATGAAATACAAGAAAAGAGACAAATTTAAATGAGATAAAAATATGTATAGAAAGCACAGCCCTTTTTATTTATACTCTTCCAATTCGGTTACAAAGACATCTCTTCCCTTTTAAGGGGTAGGAGTGTTAACATAGTTTCAATTACAATCATGGATTTAGTGTTCCTCCTTCCGCGTGCCCACGTGTGAAATGGGCGAGCCAAAGTATTGCCACCATTGGTATTGATAAATCTTTAATCCTTGCTACTCCTCCTACGTTCAAAGAAACAACAAATTGTCAGTAGCACCTGTGTATGATAATGAAACTCGCAAATCTGAAAGAGTATTGTTAATGAATGTAAAAGATACATATAACGATGATTAAAATGAATCTAAATAAACTAAAAATTTGACAGAAGCATAATCGTGTAACTAGCAAAATACTGCAAAAGAAACAGTCACCAAATTCGATACAGATTCATATTCGTCTCAGGGTCGGACGAGTAAACCTGCAACAGTTTGGTACTCGTTCCAGGGTGAGGCGAGTAAACTTGCAATGGTTTGGTACTCGTTCCAGGGTGAGACGAGCAAACCTACAATAAGGCAGGGGGTGCCCGAAGGCAAACCACCCATGGGTTGAAACTTTGTTTTGACACCAATCCACTTGGGATGAGTCCGAAACCTGTTGTGTTGTGTTGTCGACAAATTGGTAGGATATTGTAGTCAGAATATCAGGTTTTAGGTCTTGATTCGTGCCTCCAAAGTCACCCAATAACCTCCTTTTCGATTAAGATATTATGGATGTAAAGCACAAATCGTAAGTAAGTAAACTGGCAGCACTTCATCGCTCAAAATGCTCCTTCTCTATATATCCTTTTGGGTGAGGAAACTCACCATTTTATAGACCCAAGGGGTCTCTTTGAATTAGCATGCAAAATTGCTACTTAGCATGAATGCTTTTTCAGGGAAGAGAAGACTTCTCCTTGATCAAGGGCTCCATAACTGCTTCTATAACTGCTGCTGCATGCCCAAAATAACTCACTCGCACTCCCATGCAACAAAGGGCGAGTTAAGTAGCTAATTTGAGTTGTCATGAAAAAGCCCACTCTCACTCCCATGCAATGAAGGGAGAGTCAAGTGGCAAATTCGAGTTGTCCTAAAAAGCTCACTCTCATTCCCATGCAGTGAATGGAGAGTCAAGTGGTAGATATGAGTTGTCAAAAGAACTCCCTCGCATTCTTATGCCATGAAGGGAGAGCTAAGTGATAGTTTTGAGTTGTCATGTGCTGAGGTTTGACTTTTTATCGGTCAAACCTGGCGTTCGTCCCACCCAAGAGCGAGCGCTGGTAATCGTCCCTGGGTGGAACGAGTACCAATCTGCACTCGTCCCTGGGTGGAGCGAATAAGTAGCAGAGTGCCTAAAAGGTGCCAAATTGATCTCTTACTTTTAAAATTGTTGTGTGAGTGGTTAAAACCACTATTTTAACCTCTGGGGCTGCCCTGGGGGCTGTGTGTGTTAATGAGATCAGTTTTTGCAGTCACATAATCAGATTGGTGCTGTTTTGGTGTCTACATAGAGCAAGGTTCTTGAACAGGCTTAACTGACTAGGGTGATCTTAGAAGTGACACAATGGCATGTGCTGAAGGCTTCTCATCAAACAAAGCACCATTGTTTGATAAAACTAGTTATGCATTTTGGAGACTCAGGATGCAGACATATCCTTGTGCTTTGGGATACGACATTTGGGATTCAATAGATAGTGGATACACAATACCCACCACTTCTCCAACCGATGTTCCTGGTAAGAAACTGTTTGAGAATGACTCAAAAGCAAATAATGCTATCATGTGTGGATTAGTGGACAGCAAACTGGTAAATATTGTGGGTTGTAAAATGGCAAAAAAAATATGGGATAAATTGAAGAGCAGTCATGAAGGAGATGTTAAGGTCAAGGAGGCAAAGTTACAAATACATCGAGCTTAGTTCAAAGTATTAAATATGAATGACGATGATAATATAGAGGCATATATGCTAAGAGTTAATGAATTCATTAATACGATTAGAGGACTCGATGAGGAAATCAAATATTCTGTCATCGTGAAAAAGGTATTAAGATCCCTTCTCCAAAGATTTGATTCTAAAGTTTCAGCTATAGAAGAAGCTAAAGATCTAAATTCTTTTAGTATGGATGAGATGCATGGTTCTTTGACTGCATATGAGATGAGAATAGGAAAATCTAAACCCACAGATAGAGAAGTTGCTTTTAAAGCCCATAAAAATATGAAATAAAAACAAGAATCCAAGGAAGAAGAGACATCAAATGAAATGGAAGCAAACTTTGTTTGAAAACTAAAAATGGGAAAAGGAAAATACAGAGGAAATTTACCGTTTAAATGTTTCAACTATGGAGGCATTGGATATTTTTTAGCTAAAATTCCACTTAATGAGAAGAACAGAAGTGATGAAGGATCGCACGAAGAAAGAAGTGACTAGAAGAAAAAAACAAATTTTAGAAAATGTAACTTCAAGAATAAAAGGTTCATCTCCAAGAATGTTAGTTCATTAGAAGATAGCTTTAGTGAGGATTCTAAAAAGGAAATAGATGAAGCTCTTTTCATGGCACTCAAAGAAGAAAACCAAAAAAATAACAGGAATGTGATGAAGAAGAAATTGATGCAGAAGTGAATTTGGAAGAGGAACTAATTGCAGCTCTAGATGAATTGAATATAGAAAGAAAAAAGAATAAGAAAATTTCAAGAAATCTTGAGGATGCAAATGAAATCATAACAAATTTGAAAGTATAGATAGAAGAATCCAAGAAAATCTCTGAAGATCTTGAAGTGCAAATAACCATGAAAATAGATTATTGTAGCAAGCTAGAAGAAGAGATTGTTGGTTTAAGAATGTAGCTAGAAGAGATGAATCAGAAAGTTAGTTGTTATCACAAGCATGAAGAAAGTTCTATGAAGCTGGATAAGATCATAAATAACCAAAAGACTAAAGGCATCAAATTTTGTTTGGGTTTTGATGAAGGAGAATCATCAAATGGATCAAAGGCCATAAATGAAGAATCCACAAAGAATGAAGAGAAGAAACATGTTGATCAATCAAAAATGAATCATGCAAAGGAAAGCAATAATGCAAGGCACGAAAGGAGAATTGACAATGATCGCTTCACCAATGTCACACATCAAAGAAGAAGAATATTTATGGCTCCTACGAAAACATGGCAAAGATCACCACCCAGGTTCAATCATCTCTTTTCTGGTTCCTATTTTAAATGCAATGGTTATGGACATAAGATCTCATATTACAAGTATAATGTAGTACCAAGGAATTTTACCAATAGAAATGCTTTTTCACCTTTGATGGATTATGCAGTAGAATGTTATAATTGTCATAATTTTGGGCATATTGCAAGAAATTGTCGAAGTACATTTGCATCAAATAAATTTTAGGGAAGAAAATTTCAGCCAAATGGAATAAGACAAAATAGAAAATTTCCTAAAAAACATGCACAAGCTACTGAAAAAGAAAAGCCAAAACAAGAGCCCAAAATTGTAATAAAACCTGAGTGGAAATAAAAGGAGTGACCTAAGGAATAAAATAAATCCTTGATCATACAAATAGTATTTAAAGCGTAGAATAAATCCACACCATGGATACTTGATAGTGGACAAACAAAAATTTGATAAGTTGCAATAATATGAAGGTGGTTCAGTAAAGTTCAGAAATAATTATGGAGCTAAGATAGTTGGCAGAGGTTTAGTTAAGATTAGTGATAGAAAAATCAGGTCAAAAGAAGTCTTGTTTGTGGTTGGTATGAAGCATAACTTGTTGAGTGTAAGTCATATTTGTGATAGAGGTCATGAAGTGATCTTTAAGAAGCAAGGTTGTGAAGTCAAAAAGGTAAACAATGGGAAATTGATAGCAACTAGATCAAGGACATCTAAAAAATTGTACACTCTCTTAGAGACTTTAGAAGAATATTGCTTGATTGGACAGGAAGAAGAGAATTGGTTGTGGCACAAGAGGCTCAGTCATATCAGTTTTGACAATCTAGTAAAAATTAGCTCAAAGAAAGTAGTGAGATATATTCCCACCATTTGCAAACCATCAAATAGCATTTGTGCTTCATGTCAAAAGGGGAAGCAAACTAGAGTCTCATTTAAAACAAAATAGTACTACACAAGAAAACCTTTGAAACTAGTACATACTAATTTATGTGGACCCATGAGAACGCAAAGCATAAACGGTGACAAATATTTCATGTTGTGTATAGATGACTATTTTTGGATGACATGGGTACTATTTTTGAAGCATAAATCAAAATATTTTGAGATGTTCAATGTTTTCAAAAATCAAGTTGAGAATAAAATAGGAAAAAGGATTAAATTTTTAAGGTCAGACAGAGGAGGAGAGTTCATTTCAGAGGATTTCATAGAGTATTGTGAAAAATATGGCATTAGGAGACTGTTTTCAGTAGCCAGGACACCTCAACGGAATGGTGTGGTAGAAAGAAAGAACATGACAGTGCAGGAAATAACATGAACTATGTTGACTGAGAGCAAAGTAGCAAACAGATTTTGGAAAGAGGCAGTCCCTACTGCGGTATACATCCAAAATAGGTGCATTTTGAGGATGCATGAAAGCAAAACTCCTTATGAGTTGTGGTTTGGTAAAAATGCAACAACAAGATACTTTAATTTTTTTTGCAGCAAGTGTTATATCAAAAGAACTGAAGAAAACCTTGGTAAGTTTGAAGATAGAGCGGATGAAGTTATTTTTCTTGGCTATTTGTCAAAAAGCAAAGCTTACAAATGCTACAACAAGAGGCTAAGGAAAATTGTGGATAGTGTCGATGTTAAAGTTGATGAAGGAAGGGAACGAGTAATTAGCTATGAAGAGAACTACCCAATTTATGAAGAGGTCATTAAAGGAGATGAGGAAAAGGAAATAGAAAAGAAACCAAAAATTGACTCAGAGGATTCAAACAGTGATTCAAAAGTTGAAGAAAGTAAGAAATTCAAAATAGGTAGCTGGCAAAAATATCATCCTAGAGAGCAAATAATTAGTTAATTAGTCAAAAGGTGATCAAGGGATAAGTTATTGTGGATTAGTTAGTCATAGTGCCTCTTGAAGAAACTCACCCTGTTATTGTAGACTTTCCAAATGAGTGTGTTTCAACCATTGAGGTTGAATCCCAAGATTCCTATATTTGGTGTTTCAATGGGGCCCAATATTTAAAGAGAATTAGGGCACAATTCATCTTATTCACTCATAAATTTCAATTAATATATTTCTTTCAAATTATTTGTTTCTTGTACAAATAACACTACAAAATATGAGGCTCTCACTTTGGGACTTCACATTGCTTTAGCTCTAAATTTAAAAACTTATTTTATCTTTAGGTATTCTTATCCTTTTGTAAACCAAGTAAATAATGTACCCTACAAAGACATTGTTACACAACTTATGAAATTTTTTGACAAGGTGAGCATGGAATCTATTCCATGATATAGTAATCATCATGTTGATGTCATAGTCCTTGGCATCTCTCATTTATTTAAAGTTAGAATATGATCAAACAATGATCATCATTTAATATTTAAGATAATCAACCCTTATACTGAGTCAATTACCCTTAGACGTGTTTTTAATATGTACATCATTTTTTCCTTCTAATCCTGGTACAAGGATATCTTTGTCTTCCTTAAATATAGCACTTTTCCAAAAGGCTTGAATCGTAATAAGCAAAAACACTTATGGAGAAGGGTTTATTGATTTTTCATTGTTATATATGTTCTATATTGATGTTCTTTTTATGTTATACTTTTATGATGTATGGTCCATGATGAAACCCAAGAAATTATCTAATAACCCCATGAAGGATCATGTGGCATCCATTTTAGCAACAATGTCATTATCAAAAAGCTCATTCATTTAGGGTATTTCTGGCCTTCTATAGAGAATGACTCTTATTATTATGTCTAACATTACAATAAATTTTAGTGCTATGGTAAACTCATTCATGTCCCTTCATAAAGACTTCATTATATTAGTTCCACTTGATCCTTTTCAATGTGGGGTTTGGATATCATAGGCAAAATTAACCCTACATAATTTGATGGCTATAAATTTAATATCGCCACAACAAAATATTTCACCAAGTGGATAGAGGTCATGCCCTTGTACACTATCACTGGTTCTCATGTTTATAAGTTTATTTTAAACCAGATCCCCTATCGATATGGGATCCATTTCATTATTATTTATAATGGAAAACCCTTCAAAAATAAGGATGTCCACAACATCTATACTAAGTACAAGATTCAACACATAATAAGGTCAAGCCCTTATTACAAGTGCTAAATCAAAGCTTCTAACAAAAATTTGATCAAAATTCTAAAGAGTCCGACTAACAAAATTAGTCGTGTGCATCTTTAGCTTTATCCAACTTTATGGGTATATCGCACCCCAACTAACATTACTCCTTATGACCTTGTCTAGGCATTGAGGTCATTTTTCTCTTTGAACTCAAAATCCTTTCCTTGTAAAGTTTGTTGCAATATTATTTTTTGGTGATGAATATCACCTAGTTCACCTTAGCCAAGTAGAGTTGCTTGATGAAAAATACATCAATGCCTTGGAACACCTTTGTGCCTATCAAAACAATCTGTGCTTATACCAAAACTTTATGCAATTGCTCCTTTGACATAGTGTACCTTAAAGAAATTAAAATTATATCAATGCTCAAGAAAAAATTAAGGGTAAGTTAAATCCTAGTTGGCTATAGTATTTTCCAAGAGTGAATCTAGAGCCTCTCACTATAGACATGAATAATTGATCCATTTTTCCTTAATTTCCTCCTAGAAAATCTAAGGTTATCTTCAAGAGAAAATTTACCCTATAAAATCCTTTCCATTCCTTCTAAATATTATATCGTTGGATAGGGCTCGAAAAGATATTTCCAACGGTATATTATATGTCCAATTTTAACACCAATTTGACCCCTCAAACTGTAATAAAACTATGCACAGGCCTAGCTGTCACGAAATTCGCGAGAAAATGCGCATTTAACTTTATAAAATCTATTTGATTTTGGCTCCAAGACTATTTCAATGGAAGGCATATTTTCGATTGATTTTCTAGCCCTAATTTGGGTCAACAAATAATTTAGATTAGTAATTTACTAATCTAATTAAAATTGCTCAACAAATTCCCAGATTGGTTATCTCATGAAAGAGATAAATATACGGGCTCCATCTCCCAAGCGGGGGAAGAAAAGAAGCAGAGAGAGATCGAGAAGGGAGAGAAGTAGAGAGAGATCACATGAATTAATAAGGGAGAGGAATGGATAATTTAAGGGCAATGACAGTTCTGAATTGAGAGATGCTTATGGATTAATAATTTTCTATTGCAGGTGAATATCCAGAACAAGTTTTCTCTTCCCTTTTCTTTTGCAGGTTGAATGCTTGAAGCTGATTGAAGACTATTGTCGATCATTTTCATTACTTTGAATTATCAATATTCAAAACCTGTGATACCCCCATTGTAAGAAAGTTTATTTTTCTTTTAATTATCCTGAAAATCATCATCTTATTTATTTTACAATCATATTTTATATTTTATTTATTTCTCTTAAAACATAATATCACCTTTGGGTTGCATTTTATCTAAGTAAATCACATTTGTTTTTCCTAAATATTATACCATTGGATAGGGCTCGAAAAGAGCTTTCCAACGGTATATAATTTGTCTCATTTTGATAACGTTTAGACCTCAAAAATGCTGAAAAACTGTATGCAGGTCTAGTTATCACGAATTCAACCAGATCTATAAATTTATAGAAAATTAAATATGGAGGAAAATAATTGAATTTAAATTAAGTATTGTTGTTAAACCATTTATTCTTATTTTCTTCATCAATCGTTGCATTGTTAGCTCCTGAATATACACTTAATTCATTTATAATCATCACCTTTATAGTCTTTGTTGTTTATTTATGTGTAATTTATAATAATAATAATAATAATAAAAGTAATAACAAAAATGATAATAATAATAATAAATATGGGGGCAAAATATGATTCTTAATCTTTTCATATTAATGTTACATAATCTTATAAGCATTTACACTCATTTTATTACTCTTTGTTGTATTTAATTGTTATGCTTTGCATCAAATTATTAGATTTCATATTTTTCCAACGGTTATTAAAGAGCCAAGGGGATATGACTGTTGCAGATCATGATTCACTGTGACCTATGCAGATCCCCCATACCTAATTAAAAATTTTAGTTTGTTATGTGAAAGTTGCAGGTTTTGAAAAATCTAGATGACCGAAACTGATTCAAATATGTGAATTTATAGTCCAGATCCAAATTTATTCAGACTTCAAATTGCAAATCTAGGTAGGGTATAAAACCCAAATTCTCTGTTTTTCACATCAAAAATCTACAATATTCTTTATTTTACACACTCTTTGCATTGAAAAAGAAAAGAAACCCAAAAAACATAGGCTTTAATCGCATTGGATAACTTGAATTAAAAATTATAGAAAAACTTACAAAAAATAGAAAACATTCATCTTTATATCATTGCATTCTTATTTGTATTTGCAAAGCTTTCTTAGATTAAAATTTATTTTCTCTTATCTTCATTGAATGTAAAATTGCATCGAGTTAGCTAAAAACTGCATTCTAGCCAAACCTAGGTTGTATGTGAGACAAAACAATCAAATCAAAACACTACCTCACCTAGGCGTGAAAACCACCATAATAAGAGTTTCCTAGTGAACCCAACCAATTCGTCAAAAAATCACCATTTAGAAGGTACGATTAAGTACCTCTCTTTTGAGGTGTAGACCATACATTCTTCCATTCCCCTCTAAGGCATAGATCCATCTACCTTGAGGAAAGGAGTGCGAGAATTTTTGGGCTACAATCACCTTGCAACCCTTAATGGAAAGGAACTTAAAAATCCCATGAATGTTATGCACCTCAAGTGATATTATGCGTAACTTTGCATTGTCTAATTGATCATACTACATGATTTTTTGTTCATATGTGTGTGGTTATTTGCAATATCTTACATAGTTACTTTCATAATTGACCAACATTTTGCATGATTTCTTCCTCATATTTGCATGATTTGCATGTTCATGTAGAATTTTGGGACTTCACAAGGATGCAAGGATGACACTAGTTAGGATTGCATACTTATTTATACACTTCCATTACACTTGCACTGGGTCATTGATGCTAGTGGGTTCCCACCATTAAAACATTATATTAACTTATGCATGTCTACTTTATTCACCAAGACGTGATGATTGCCTCATTTACTCATGGGTAATCGAATGCCAACAAAAGTTATTTTTCTTGCATTTGTATTCATCTGCCTATTTGCATGCTCATAAGTTTCCCCAAAATTGTTTATTGATTGGAAAATTTCAACAAGGATTATTTTGAAAATATGTTAATGATGAATAATTTTGTCAAACATCCTTTTCTAAGAACCTAGAATAAAACCACTCTTTTAGATGTTATAGGAATATCCTCCACCTATGGTTCTTGGTGTCATGATCATAAAGATGAAATTGAAGGGGAAGAGTATGCCCTCTACCTTTTATGTGCATTTGCATCATCTCTTCAAAAAACAATGGCATTCTCCACCTCCAAGTTTTCTTTATAACCACATCATAATCCTTTTTGACACATTTTTGTAATGGTTGGCACCTCTTGGTGCCCTCATAATGTGATATGAAATGGCTTGAGCTCTATATAATCTTCCACCATGATCAACATATTTCAAAAGTCATTTTGTTTCACACTTCTAAAAGTATTGGCAGGTATTGCTCACCATCATTCTTTGACTTCACATTGTTTCTAGCAATATTTTGAGTCATAATCTTTCGCTTAATGCTCCCCATTTAGTGTTTCTTCTTTGATCTACCCTCCATACCTTAAAGAGGTTTGGTTAATGGTAAATTATCCTATTTATATTAAGGTACTCCTAGACCCCCTATTACTAGTGATATTCACATTCATTATCTTTTTTTTATGGCCTACTATTTTATCCCTCCTTCCTTCCTAGTTCTAGCACCATCTTTACCTTGAATCATGAGATCCATAGTGATGTCAAATGATGATCCTAGTTAGCATATGCATTTTTATCCCACTTAGAACTAGGTAACTGATGACTAGAGGATTTATGTTATTCCTTCTTTGATCTTGAATCTCCTTGCCCTTATTGATCAAATTAGTATGGAAACCAATGATTATCTCTTTCACCCTATAGATGCATACAATCCATGTGTCTACATCTGTTGATTGAATGGAAGATTTATTAACCTCCCTTCATGATAATATTCATTGCATTTGGGCTTTCATATTTCTTCCAGTACCCTCATCCTTGGTTGTATATTTTTCATCCAATATTTAGTCCATCTTTCAATCAACAATCACACCTAACTCTACTTTACATAATCCTAAGATAGTGAGAGAGTGAGGTTCTAACAACTAACTATTGGATCATCGATACCATCCATTTGTCAATATTTAGTACCTTCATTCCTCTTTGAATTTAGATATAGCTATGCACCTTGCATCCTTTAGATCATATACTACTTACCCCTAAGTTTGTGAGTGAATAGGGTATTACCAATTGTCTATTATATTGTTGGTTCTTGTTGACACGAACAATTGATCCACTAAGGTGAGTAATTTTCCCTAGATTTCTTATTTTCTCCTTGGAAACGAAGGGTTATATTTGATTCTATTTTCCTACTACAAAATATTATCCATTCCTCCTAAATCCTATACCATTGGATTGAGCTCAAAAAGTGTTTTCCAACAGTATATGATATGACCCATTTTGACTCTGTTTGAACCTTAAAAATGCATTAAAAATGCACGAGGGTCTAACTGGTGCAATGTCGCACCCCATTTTTATGAAGTGCGATTTTGCATTTTAGGGTTTTTCTTTTAAGAAAACCCTAATTTTTAAATTTTATCTTTTTAGGGTTAGCTATGCTTAGGTTTTCCTACCCTTTCCTCTTTCAAATCTACTATATAAGGAGGGTTTGAAATTCATTTCTCCCATCCAAGCAATAATAACATTTTTATTATTCAAGTTCTATTTTCTTGAGGTCTTCTTCTTATTCTTCCGCAAGTAAGCTAACTTACAAGTGTGAAGTGTGATCTATTGAAGATTTTTTTCTACTATATTGGATTGTGTGTTGCTACTCTTGGTGGATAAAGTTTTGAAGCCCTATGGAGGAATCTACTACTTGGAGGTCTCCATATCTTTTGCTTGCTTCTTAACTACCGCTAGGTTGTTTTTGCTCTTATGTACTTTGCATATTAATTATATTTTGATTACGCATTTATTTAATTTGCATTTTCTTAGTTTTCTCTTAGCTTCTGCAAAATTGTGCCTAGGTTCTATAGGGCATGATTTCGTCGTGTGATATCACGATCGCTCCATACAAGGCACGATTTTTCATTGACAACATTTTGGGGAAATTTTCTACCCCCAAACCCTAGATCTATGTTATAGACTACATTTAGGCCATATTATGGCATTATGTACTCTATTTTTCTATTATGTTCTACTATAAACTGTTATGCTTGTTCATCTTCCAAAGGTCAATTTTCGCTTTTATTTTCAAATATCAGCTAAAATGACCCAGGGGGCTTGAATGTTTCACCTCCAAGAATTATTGTACAGTGGCCTAAGCAAGCTCCCTAACGCTAATTCTATTTACAAATGTTTCTTAAGTTATCTTGCAGTAACATGCACTATTGATATCATTGGACAAGAGGACGAAAGCTTGGATCAACCACCGATTAAGATAAGTGTTTGGATTAGTCTTTAGGTTGTTTTCTAAGTGCTTTATATTTCTATTGGAAACCCTAGATCTAATTTAAAGGAAATATATTCAATTAATTTCTAGGTATTTAAAAGATAACAACAAATACTGTGCACTTAGGGTTAATTATGTTTGTGCATTTCTTCTTGAGCCCTTGTTTAAAGATTGTTTATTTAAAACCCTAGGTTAGAAGAGCATTCAAAGGAAGAATCATTCTAAGTCTTAGCTCTTGTATTCCTGCATTCTATATTTCTACATTATATTTTATCTTTCATAGTATATATCTATAAATGCCAAACTTAGGTGATTGATTGAAACTGAATACAACAAAAATTCTTGAAATTCATGTGGATTTGGAGCGAGTCCTAAAACCATTCTTGGTGAACACTTCCCCCTAGCATCGAGTGTAGAGAACAACATAGCCCTCGTGGTTCACCTCATAAGACTTTATACCTTTGTATATCCAACCCTTTTGCAAATTGTACATGATAGGGCAGTTTTCCCCCTTTATAGTGCTATCTCATTGCCAATATCTAATACCATAACTCCTCATTGACTCATGGGTTAGCATAGTAGTCTTCATCCTTTATATTATCCACCAAACTTCTCAAGAAAAGTATTACTTATGGCTATGCAAGTATACAATGAGTCCTTTATGAGTTGCAAGAATGTACTTATCTCATTCTTGATTATTCCTTGTTCATCCCTCAAGAAGTAGACTCTTATCATATTTACATCCACTTAGCCTATCCTCTCCAATCCATATCTTCTCACCAATATTCCCTCTCCTCTATATTAATCCTTCATTATAACATGCTTTACTGAATCTAGCACTCTTTCAAATGATCAATAAAATTAACATACCATGTTGTATTTTTAAAGATCATTGGATGAACCATATTGCCTTCCTCGTAATCCTTTTGGTTTTTAGGAGGTTGGGTGATAATAGACTAGATACCTAATGAATTATATATTTAGCACTTGATATGCCATTGGCTATTCTACAATAGTTTCTTGATAACCAAAAATGTTAAATAGATTTTCCTCTTTTCCATTTTGAGATCTATCTCAAGTAGGAAGTTATGTCACTTTCTTATTCTTTTTTTTATTTGTAGAAAATATCCCAAAAGGAATGCCACTTTCGGGTAAGACCCAAGGAGGCAGGGGTATCCATTCTACAAAAAATGCCCAGGACTCGGACCTGGCCTACCACCTTTGACATACTCAAGGAGCAAACAAACACACAAAACCAATTTAAAAATAAGTAAATAAATAAGTAAAATACAACAAAAATAATAAAATAAAATAAAAAGCATGCTCCTTGAGTGTGTCAAAAATAAAAGCACAACCAAAAACACACACAATAAGATAAAAGAAACCACAACACGAACCACATAGAAAAACATAAGAACCACATAACAAAAAACAAACAAAACAAAAACAACAGAACACTACAAAGACATAACCCAAAAAAAAACAAGAAAAATAAACACAACCAAAACCTAAAAAATTAAAAAAATAAAATAAAAATAAAAACAACCAACAATAGACAATAAAAAAAAAAACAAAAAACATAGAAAACACTCACACAAAAAATATGAATTAACACAAACAAAGAGAAACACAAGAACAAGAATGACAAAAACACAAGAACAATAACAAAAAACATAAAAAAACACAAAACAACAAAAACACAAGAACAACACAAAGAACACAAAAACAAAACAAAACAAAAGAACACACACATTTTAAAAAACTAAACAAAAAAATAAAAAAGAAAAAAAATTGAACATAACAATGACCTATCTAGACCATAGGACTATTAAGGCAAGAAACAACAAAGGAAACAAAAGAAAGAAAATATTGATCTCGGGAACTAAAAAAACCTGAATGAACTAAAGAGAAGCAAAAAAAAGCAAGAAGAAACTAGGTACCTTCAGAACTGGAGCCATCCAAAGAAATGATAGAAAGAAGAGCTTCCCTAATTTGTGAAGCCCACCATCTAGGAGGGTGGCCATAACAAATAAGATCACCTTTGTCCAAAGCCCAATTAGCTAAAGCATCAACACTCTTGTTTTTCTCTCTGACCACATGATTGTAATCAACTTTGAAAAATCCCATCTGGATTAATTGAATCTTCTCAATAATTCTTTTTATTCTCCAATCAACCTTATTATTCTTGGAAAGAGTCTTCAAAATATTAATCATAAGTTGAGAGTCAGGCTCAACTAACACCTTTTCCCATCCAACCTTAGTAGCCTCCTGAAGGCCTCTGAGGATGCCATACCCCTCAGCAAGGTTATTGGATAGAATACCCAAATTCTCAAAAAAAGTAAAAACCAGGGAGCCATCTGAAAGTCTACCAATTCCTCCCACACTGGCTTTTCCAGGGTTCCCTTTAGAGGCTCCATCAGTATTAACTTTTCAAAAATCCTTAGGAGGGGGTTGCCAATTTCTTGTCCTATCCATATTACTAATACCCACATTCCCTTTAAGTTGGTTGCCCTTAGAATATTTAATCTTCAATATTTGCATCACTTGATCCCATATTTGGTGGGAGTTTTATGGGTGATTAAGAAGTTGATGGACTGATTCAACTAAGTTGGCTATGGTATTTTGCCAAATATAGTTAATATCCTTCCTATATTGATTAAAAATTTGGTTGTTCATTTCAATCCAAATATTCCAAAGAAGAATGGTAGAACCCATCCAAACTAATTTCCTAATAAAATGATCAACACCCTCTTGATTAGGCAAATCCCTCCAAAGCTATTCAAAAGTAAAAAAATGGGACCACTGTAAGCCAAGTAAAGTGGCCATTCTCCTCCATAGCTCAGAGGCTAAAGTACACTCAATAAAAATATGGTTAATAGTTTCTACATTCTCTTCACACATATCACATCTAAAAGGGCCATGAAAACCATGCTTCATAAGTTGCTCACCAGTAAGCACCCTACGATGCAATAAAAGCCAATTAAAGAACCTCACCTTAGGCCAGAGCTTTTGAGCCCACAATTGAGAAACTATGTCAGAAGAATGGTTGGGATTATTATGGCATAAGGTTAAATAACCTTGAGAAACTAAATACTCACCCTTAGTAGTGTTGTTCCGTTCAAAATAATCTTTTTCATGGGACCAAGAGAGAAATCTCATATGAAGGATGCCTTGGATATCTTGTCTTTGCCTTTCTATTATTTGACTACGCCAGTCCTCAATAGGGATCCAATATCTACCAACCTTTGAATTACCAGTATAGTATTGACAGTAATTAGCCACCTTTATCCAGTTCACTCGGTGAAGCTCCTCCATCCAAGGCCTCCAATCAGAAACTGAGTTATCAAAGGCTTGTGACCATCCCAAGAATCTGTCCAAAAATTTGCCTGTTGACCATTATGAATGATCCAAAATAATTTTTTCTTTATCAAATCCTCACCAGTATTAAGAACTGCTAAAATGGGAGAACCTTTGGTAGGAATTTGATAGCGATCAAGGTCTTCAGGACTTTTGTTCTCAGCATATTTAGCACGGAGATTATTGGCCCAAAGAGCATTGGGGTTATGCAACATCCTCCAATATAATTTAGCAGCTAAAGCTTTGTTGTTATTAATAGAAGACTGAAATCCTAACCCCCATTTATTCTTAGGAAGACATAAAGTGTCCCATTTCACCAAGGCCCATTTTCTTTTCTCCTTAGTACCACTCCAAAGGAAACGATAACTGATTTTATCTAGTTCTTGAAGAACAACCTTTGGAATATTCAACATGGAAGATACATAAATAGAAATAGCTTGAAGGACTGATTTTACCAAGGTGATTCTACCCCCAGAAGAAAGCCACCTGTTGGTCCACTTTCCAATTTTCTTCTTGACTTTGTCCAACAACCAATTCCAATCTTTATTTTTTTCCTTTGAATATTTATGGGAATACCTAAATAAGTGATTGGAAGGGAACTATTCTTATATATTAATTTATCTAGGACCATGGATTCCTATCTAGCAGAGTAGTGAAAGAAAATAACTTTAGATTTGTCTTCATTGATCAATTGCCCGATAGCCTTAGAAAAATAGTTAATGGTTTGCTTACTATTAGAAGCTTCCTTAATTGTATCTTTAGCTAAAAGAGTAGATTCATCCACAAATTGAATATGAGATATAGGTCTAGCTCCATAAGCAATGGTAACTCCCTCAAGGGTTTTGTTCTCCCTCTTTTTGGTTATAGTCCTACCCAAGCATTCAGTAAGAATGATGAATAAATAAAGGGATAGTGATTCACCTTTCCTAATACCTCTAGAAGTTGGGAATGATTGAGAATGCCTGCCATTGATAAGAACTAAGTAGGAAACTTAAGAGATACATCCCATAATCCAATCCATCCAATCCTTAGAGAAACCAAATTGCCTCAAAAATTTTATAAGGAAATTCCAATCCACTCTGTCATAAGCTTTGGATAAGTCTAACCGAATGAACATGGAAGGAAATTTTTGCATATCCATGGAATGGATGGCTTCCTGAGCAAGAACTATCTCATATACTATTTGATGCCCTTACACATAACCCCCTTGCTCTAGGAAAATAATCTTATGCAAAAGAAGCTTCAACCTTTCTACCATGATTTTAGTAATGATTTTGAGAAGAATATTACATAAAGCAATAGGTATAATATCTGAGATATGATCAACCTCTTGAGCTTTTGTAACAAGAGTAATATAAGTTTTATTGATAACCTTCAAAATTTCCTTGTCTTTCTTGGCTTCTTCCACCACCTCTAATAAATCAACATGAAGGATATCCTATAACTCTTGGTAGAACTCAATGGGAAAACCATCAGGACCTAGGGTTTTCCCTTTTTGCATTTTAAAAACTACTTGTTGAAGCTCATTGACAGTAACAGGAACATTCAAAATAGATTTCTCATTAGAAGTTATAAGAGAAGGGATTGCTTGAAGAATATTTTGTTGAGAAGCTGATTCAAGAGGAGTAGCAGCAAAAATATTGAAAAAGTAATCAACAACAATAGAGTTCATGCCATCCCAAGTATAAACAACATCTCCAAAATCTGATTTCAGGGAAGAAATAAAGTTGTGAGATCTTCGATCTAGAAGAGATTTGTGGAAAAAATTTGTGTTTCGATCTCCTTCTTTGAGCCATTGAATTCTAGATTTTTGCTTCCTTAAGATTTCTTCTATTTTTTCCCATTCCTCTAACTGAGTTGTGAGTTTAATTTCATCTGCACTTCTCTTCTCTATTAGGCCATCTAAACAGATTTTCTTATTCAAATTTTTAATATGAGCAATTATTTCATGTTTTTTTTTATGAACATCCCCAAACTCTTTCCAGTTCCAAGTCTTAATTTTGTATTTAATGTATTGCAGTCTTTTGGCAAAACAGAACATCTTAGTCCCATGCCTAGGTTTACCTTCCTTCCACCATTGTTGCACACAAGGTCTAAAGGAAATATCTCTAAGCCACATTAATTGAAAATAAAAAGGAGAGAAACTCACATTGGTTTTCCACATTTCCACCATGACTGGCCAATGATCCGAACCAACATTATTAAGAGTCTTCACTTTAGGAATGTGACCATGGATTAAGAAATTTTTAGAGAGCAAAAACCTATCCAATCTCTCCATTATACAAGCTAAGCCTTGCCTTATATTAGACCAAGTCATAAGGCCATTATCTGGTTGGATGTCCACAAGATGGAGGTTTACAATATATTCGCTCATGAGGTCAGTGCTTTTGTCCAAATTTCTATTTCCCCCCCTTTTCTCATCCAGAGAGAGGATGGTATTGAAATCTCCTCCGATCAAGATCCAAGCTTCAATAAAATGAGAGATAATATGAATTATATCCTTCCATTATATTATTTTTTCCTCCAAAGGAGTCAAAGCATAAACAATAATGCAGAGCATAATTTGATCACTGACCTCATGAGCGAATATATTGCAAACCTCCATCTTATGAATATCCAACCAGATAATGGCCTTATGACTTGGTCTAACAGAAGGCAAGGCTTAGCTTGTATAATGGAGAGATTGGATAGGTTTTTTCTCTCTGAAAATTTCTTAATCCATGGTCACATTCCTAGAGTGAAGACTCTTAATAATGTTGGTTCAGATCATTGGCCAATCATGGTGGAAATTTGGAAAACCAATGTGATTTTCTCTCCTTTTTGTTTTCAATTAATGTGGCTTAGAGACATTTCCTTCAGACCTCATGTGCAACAATGGTGGAAGGAAGGTAAACCTAGGCATGGGACTAAGATGTTCTGTTTTGCCAAAATATTGCAATACATTAAATCCAAAATCAAGACTTGGAACTGGAAATATTTTGGGGATGTTCATAAAAAAAACATGAAGTTATTGCTCATCTTGAAAATTTGAATAAGAAAATCCATTTAGATGGCCTCACAGAGAAGAGAAGTGCAGATGAAATTAAACTCACAACTCAGTTAGAGGAATGGGAAAAAAGAAAAGAAATCTTATGGAAGCAAAAATCTAGAATTCAATGGCTCAAAGGAGATAGAAACACAAATTTCTTCCACAAATCTCTTCTAGCTCGAAGATCTCACAAACTTATTTCTTCCTTAAAATCATATTCTGAAGATGTTTTTTATACTTGGGATGGCATGAACTCTATTGTTGTTGATTACTTTTCCAATATTTTTGTTGCTACTCCCCTTGACTCAGCTTCATAGCATAATGTTCTTCAAGCAATCCCTTCTCTTATCACTTCTAAGGAGAACTCTATTTTGACTGCTCCTGTTACTATCAATGAGCTTCAACAAGTAGTTTTTAAAATGCAAAAAGGGAAAACCCCGAGTCCTGATGGTTTTCCTATTAAGTTCTACCAAGAGTTCTAGGATATCCTTCATGTTGATTTATTAGAGGTGGTGGAAGAAGCTAGGAAAGCCAAAGAAATTTTTAAGGTTATAAATAAAACTTATATTACTCTTGTTCCAAAAGCTCAAGAGGTTGATCATATCTCATCTTTTAGACCTATTGCTTTATGTAATGTTCTTCTCAAAATCATTACTAAAATCATGGTAAAAAGGTTGAAGCCTCTTTTGCATAAGATTATTTCCCTAGAGCAAGGGGGTTATGTGGAAGGACGTCAAATAGTATATGAGATAGTTCTTTCTTAGGAAGCCATCCATTCCATGGATATGCAAAATTCTCCTTCCATGTTTTTCGGTTAGACTTATCCAAAGCTTATGACAGAGTGGATTGGCACTTCCTTATCAAAGTTTTGAGGCTATTTGGTTTCTCTATGGATTGGATGGATTGGATTATGGGATGTATCTCTTCAGTTTCCTACTTAGTTCTTATCAATGGCAGGCCTTCTCGGTCTTTCCCGGCTTCCAGAGGTATTAGGCAAGGTGACCCGCTATCCCCTTATTTATTCATCATTCTTGTTGAATGCTTGGGTAGGACTATAACCAAAAATATGGAAAATAAAACCCTTGAGGGAGTTACCATTGCTCATGGAGCTAGACCTATCTCTCATCTTCAATTTGTGGATGACTCTACTATTTTAGGTAAAGCTACAGTTAAGGAAGCTTCTAATATTAAGAAAATCATTAGCTATTTTTCTAAGGCTATTGGGCAGTTGATCAATGAAGACAAATATAAAGTTATTTTCTTTCACTGCTCTGCTAGACAGGAATCCATGGTCTTGGATAAACTAAGCTATAAGAAGACCTCTCTTCCATTCACTTATTTAGGTATTCCCATAAATATTCAAAGGCAAAAAAATAAATATTGGAATTGGTTGTTGGACAAAGTCAAGAAGAAAATTGGAAAGTGGATCAACAAGTGGCTTTCTTACGGGGGTAGAATCACCTTGGTAAAATCAGTCCTTCAAGCTATTCCTATTTATGTTTCTTCCGTTTTGAATATCCCAAAGGTTGTTCTTCAAGAATTGGATCAAATCAGTCTTCGTTTCCTTTGGAGTGGTACTAAGGAGAAAAGAAAATGGGCCTTGGCGAAATGGGATACTTTATGTCTTCCTAAGAGTGAAGGGGGGTTAGGATTATGGTCTTCAATTAATAACAACAAAGCTTTAGTTGCTAAATTATATTTTAGGATGTTGCATAACACCAATGCTCTTTGGGCCAATAATATTCATGCTAAATATGCTGAGAACAAAATTCATGAAGACCTTGTTCGCTATCAACTTCCTACCAAAGGTTCTCCCATTTTAGCAGTTCTTAAGATTAGTGAGAATTTGATAAAAACAAATTATTTTGGATCATTCATAATGGTCAACATGTAAAGTTTTTGACAGATTCTTGGGATGGTCACAAGCCTTTGATAACTCAGTTTCTCGATTGGAGGCCTTGGATGGAGGAGCTTCACCGAGCTAATTGGATAAAGGTGGCTAATTATTGTCGGTACCATACTGGTAATTCAAAGGTTGGTAGATATTGGATCCCTATTGGGGACTGGCCTATTCAAATCCCAGAAAGGCAAATACAAGATATCCAAGGCATCCTTCATATGAGATCCCTCTCTTGGTCCCATGAAAAATATTGTTTTGGATGGAACAACACTACTAAGGGTGAGTATTCAGTTGCTCAAGGTTATTTGACCTACCATTCTTCTGACATATTTTCTCGATTGTGGGCTCAAAAGCTCTAGCCTAAGGTGAGGTTGTTTAATTGGCTTTTATTGCATTGTAGGGTGCTTACTGGTGAGCAACTTATGAAGCGTAGTTTTCATGGCCCTTTTAGATGTGAAATGTGTGAAGAGAATGTAGAAAATATCAACCATATTTTTATTGAGTGTACTTTAGCCTCTGAGTTTGTGGAGGAGAATGGCCACTTTACTTGGCTTACAGTGGTCCATTTTTTTACTTTTGAATAGCTTTGGAGGGATTTGCCTAATCAAGAGGGTGTTGATCATTTTATTAGGCAGTTAGTTTGGATGGGTTCTACCATTCTTCTTTGGAATATTTGGAACTAAAGGAACAACCAAATTTTTAATCAAGATAGGAAGGATATTCACTATATTTGGCAAAAGACCATAGCCAAATTAGTTGAATCAGTCCATCATCTCCTTAATCACCCCCAAAAATCCCACCAAAGATGGGATCAAGTGATGCAAATATTGAAGATTAAACCTTCTAAGGGCAACCAACTTAAAGGGAATGTGAGTATTAGTAAGATGGATAAGAACAGAAATTGGCAACCTCCTCCTAAGGATTTTGGAAAAGTCAATACTTATGGAGCCTCTAGAGGGAACCCTGGAAAAGCTAGTGTGGGAGGAATTGGTAGACTTTCATATGGCTCCCTGGTTTTTACTTTTGCTGAGAATTTGGTTATTCTTTCCAATAATCTTGTTGAGGGGTATGGTATCCTTAGAGGCCTTCAGGAGGCTACTAAGGTTGTATGGGAAAAGGTTTTAGTTGATTCTGACTCTCAACTTATGATTAATCTCTTGAAGAATCCTTCTAATAATCATAAGGTGGATTGGAGAATAAAAAAAATTATTGAGAAGATTCAGTTAATCCAGATGAAATTTTTGAAATTTGATTACAATCATGTGGTCAGAGATCAAAACAAGAGTGCTGATGTTTTAGCTAATTGGGCTTTGGACAAAGGTGATCTTACTTGTTATGGCCACCCTCCTATATGGTGGGCTTCTCAAATTATGGAAGCTCTTCTTTCTATCATTTCTTTGGATGGCTCCAGTTCTGAAGGTACCTAGTTTCTTCTTGTTTTTTTTAGTTCCCTAGCTCATGCTATTCTTTATTTTGTTTCCTCTGTTGATTCTTGCCTTAATAGTCTTATGGTCTAGATAGGTCATTTTTTTGTTCATTTTTTATTTCTTTTTTGTTTTTTGTTTTTTTTTTTGTTTAGTTTTTTAAGGTGGGTGGGTTTTTTTAATTTTTTTTTTATTGTTCTTGTGTTTTTCTTCGTTCTTGTTCTTGGGTTTCTCTTTGTTTGTGTTATTTTGTGTTTTTATGTGTGAGTGTTTTCTATGTTTTTTGTTTTTGTTTATTGTTTGTTGTTGGTTGTTTTTTATTTTTATTTTTTAATTTTTTAGGTTTTGGTTGTGTTTATTTTTCATGTTTTTTTTGGGTTATGTCTTTGTAGTGTTCTATTGTTTTTGTCTTGTTTGTGTTTTGTTATGTGTTTCTTGTTTTTTTATATGTGGTTTGTGTTGTGGTTTCTTTTATTTTATTGTGCGTGTTTGGTTGTGCTTTTGTTTTTTACACACTCAAGGAGCAAGTTTTTTATTTTATTTTATTATTTTTGTTGTTATTTACTTATTTTTAAATTGGTTTTGTATGTTTGTTTGCTCCTTGAGTATGTCAAAGGTGGTAGGCCAGGTTTGAGTCCTGGACATTTTTTGCAGAATGGATACCCCTGCCTCCTTGGGTCTTACCCGAAAGTGGCATCCCTTTTGGTATGTTTTCCACAAATAAAAAAAAATGTAGAGCATAATTTGGTTGGAATATCTACTTTGAATAGCTATAGCCAATAGACCCCAACTACCAACCATATGTTGAATAACTACCTCTTTTGGGTCTCAAAGACAAGCAATGCCACCAGAAATCCCCTGGGAACTGAGGGAAACCACTTTTCTAGCTGGTCAAATTTTACTGAAAATTGAGTCCATATCCTCCATTGACATCTTTGTTTCTTGAAGGAAAACAAGATGTGGATGATTTATCTGAATCATTCTTCTAATTTCATTTTGTTTTGAAAGACTCCCTTTGAGTCCTCTAATATTCCAAGTGATGATCTTCATTAATACCAGGGCTAAAAAAGTTGGGAAGGGCATTAATCTTACCTTCCTCTACAAGCTTTTCATCTTCTTTTACCATATGATATTGATTGGTCTTGCAACCTGCTTTTTTATTAGAATCCATATTTATTTATTTTTTCCCTGTTTCTTGACTTATTCCAATTGAAATGGCTTCTAACCTTGAAGAATGCTCGTACATAGCCAAAATTTTACTAGAGGGTTCAACGGAGTCTATATTGGGACCTGTATTATTTAAAGTTTTGACATTTAAAATATTGTTTTTCTTGTGTAAATTTTCTCTTTTTTTTCTGTTGAAAACCTTTGATTTGTTGGTTTGTCTCTGAGTTCTTCCCTTCATAATTAAATTGTGTTTCTAAGATTTTTGTTTCCATTATTTCATCTTCCTCACTTGGGACATCATTTGTGGAAAGGATTTCAAACAAATTAGCAAATGACTTTGATTGATCCTTCATAACTGGTTTTTTTTAGTGTTCTTCTTAGGCATTTGGAAACCTGCTGAGTTTATATCTTCTTTCTTTTGATCAGGAATTGTATTTGGGCAAGCACTAGCTAAATGACCATATTCATGGCAAATTCTACAGCGAAAAGGAATTTTCTCATAGTCCACTACTTGCTCCCGAGTATCTTCCCTAAATTGTAATGTGATATTTTTAGGAAGGGGTTTGTCAAAATAAATTAAAACACAAATTCGAGCATAAATAATATGTTCAAAATTTTGAGTACAATCAACAGTCATCATAAAAGTTCCTAAAGAGTTTCCAATTGAAGAAAAAATAGTAGGATTCCAAAATTCAATAGGGAGGCCAAAGAGTCTAACCCACACAGAAGCTATAAAAGGCATCTCTTATTTGGATTTAAATTTAGTATGCTAGGGCTTCATGAAAAGCCTTGCCCTTCCAAAAACCAAGGACCCCCTTGAAAAGTTTTCTCTCTATCTTCATTATTAGCAAATAAAACAAGAAAATAACCATTTGGATAAATAGATATTTGTAACTCACCTTTAGTTTTCTAGCTTTTTGTAGCCCAGAATTTGAAAGTAGATAGGCTCGGACGAAAACCCATGAACCAACAAATTAGTCCTCTTTTTTCCAAATCTTCAATGCCAGTCTGAATGTTACCCATATCAAGCTTAACAATAGGAGTTCCATCAACTGCTTTAAGACATCCTGAATCTATTTTCCTGGGATCAATCTTAGGCATTCTTAGAGGTTTATTGGAAGCCCTAAGATTGATATTAGCATTGGTCTGAGGCTTTCCACCATGGAGGGCATCCCTAAAATTCATTTTTGGGGTTGAGTTTTTGAAATTCTTACCCTTGATAGGGGTTTTCACAGTAGAATTATTTTTTGGGTGCACCTTAGCACCAGATTCACTTGAGATATGAGCCATTTTGTTATCAAATACTTGAAACGTGTTTCTTGGTCTCTTTAATCCTTGCCCTAGATGCCATGGAAAGGTATGGTTTTCACTTTTCTGTTGTGCAGCAAATTGGAAGCCATTGTCATTCAAGTTCACAGTATGATCTATTGAAATATAAATTTATAACCCATCTTGGATCCCCTGCAACATTTCCTACTAAAATATTGAGCATAAACCACAAAAATATTGGCCTCTAGGGCCTGAAGGCCCTAAAAAATAACCTTTGGAGTTGCTTGCACTCAACCCAGATGAAACCCTTGCATAGTCGCTTTCCAAAAATCTTGTTCACACATAGGGATGTGCTAGGATCTATGTTGCTCCAAATTATATTAAAATTGATGGAGATATTCTAGGGTTTTTTAGTCATATACCCTCAAAATTTTAGCTCAATCCGAGTCTGGATGAGTGATATATGGCCGAAACAAGTTCGAAAGTTTGGGTAGTCCTACGAAAAAAGTCCCTCCTCTAAAGTGATTTTTTTTTGTAACCTTATTAAAATACCAAAAAATAGTTCTCTTCAAAAATATATTTAAAAAATATATAAAACTAATTTATAGTGTAAAACACTCCTTTAGAGGTGCCACTTTCAATAGGTTGGGCATAGGAGGAATGGAGCCTTGTCGGCCTCTACCAGCACATAGGACATTCCTTACTATACCATATATCTACAATATGGATATAAGGGGAATGGAACCTAGGTCAAACTCTACTAGCACCCAAGAGATTTACCAGTGCACCACAACAAGTAGATAAAACTAATTTATAGTGGAAAAGACCCCTTTCGGGGTGCCACTTTCAACAGGTTGGGCATAGGAGGAATGGAGCCTTGTTAGCCTCTACTAGCACATAGGACATTGCTAACTATACCATATATCTATAGTATGGAGACAAGGAGAATGGAACCTAGTTCGGCATCTACTAGCACCCAGTGCATTTACCACTACACCACAACAAGAAGATTTATGTCACTTTCTTACATCATCCATATTTCAACTCATTTTGTCTTCTCACACACTCATATATGAGTAATTCTTTCTTTTTCATAATGCCTAACAGATATGCCTTTATCAACCCATTCATCTGCTACACAACAAAAGAAAATTTTTCTCACTACAATTATGCTAGATCATCTATAATATTTGAAACATTCTCTAACCAACTTTGTTTTTTATCCCTTAGGACACCAAGAAAATAAAGGTAGGATATGCCTAGTTTCTTGCACTATTGTCATATAGTACTTGCTAGGCACTATAGCTATCCTACCAACATCTCTTGTTAGCCCTTTACACTAGTCTACCAACCTTTTCTTCTTTCCTTAAGCCATCCTCTGTAGCTTCCTCTCTCATTGTCATAGGATCAATGAGATTATTAGGATTAGGTGTGTCAAGGATCATAACATGTATGACTATGCATACCTATTAGAAATCAAACCTCCTAATCCATATATCCCATTGATCCTACAAGACCACGAACCTTTGTCATATCTTCATGCACTAGGTTTTCACTTAGGATGAAATTCCTCTCCCAACTTGGATGAGTATACAACTTTTTCTATATTGACACAATAGTAAGGTAAGTTCCTCCTATATTAGATCCTTCTCCATGATACCTCTATATTTTGTATGGCCATATTTTCTTCTTGTGTGTCACTCATCTAGGATGCCTTCTTTTTGTGCCTAGATAAACAATCCTTCTTCACCTAAAATCTATCCAAAGAATCCATCCATGTCCTAGATTTTGGACCTTCCTCATGATGGAATTCCTCTCCCACTCTATATGAGTATTCCAAACCTAGCATACTTGCTTGATAGGGGGAGTAAATCCCTCTTGAGTAAGACTTGATCTTATGTGAGATCTCTTTAGCAATATTTTTCCTCCAAATATTGAGTAACCACAAATATGTGTGGGTAAGGTAAGCCTAGTCCCTAACATGCTTGTTGAGAATTATATTATCTTATCCATATATCTCATTGGTCCCTTCGATTTTCAAGCTACTTCCTTTCCACTTTTTCTTTTTCCATGGTCCCACAAAACATTGAGATTATATAGACTCGATGTGTTAGGATCATAACATGTTTGGCTATATAGACTTGTCGTACATTGAACCATCATATCCATATATCTCATTGGTCCTTTGGGTTACTCAAATGCTTATTGCACCTTTTCGCTCTATATCACTTAAGCTACAACATAAAGTTGATTGGGTGGACCTGTTTCATGCAAAATATTATTTGCATGTTTGGTATCAAATCATCTTGTTAATTATTTCTTCATTACCCCTCATTCTTTGTTTCCATAATCCTTAAAGCATGTTGTTAGTTACATAATGGTGATTCACCTTTTATGGCTTCTAGTGGGTTTGAACTTGTGACATATCTTAATTAGTATATTATGTTTTGCATACCTACCTAATACGGATGATGAGTTCCACTTGCTCAAATTTGCATACCTTAGGATCACCACCCATTTTACCTTGTTAATTTAGACCCAATTTTGTTTGCATAAGATATGGCATCTTCCACATCTATGTGGGAATAAAACTCTTATTCCTGCACTACCTAACATGTATACCTTCCATAGACATATATGTTGGTTAATGAGGAACAATAATTTTTTCTCACATGTAGTTGTGTTAAGTGTGTCCTCTATAAGCCCTCTTCTCCCAACCACCTATCCAATAACCCTTGTCCTTCTTCCTTTCCTTATAAACTAGTGCTCACACTTTTATGATGGTTAGTACCCATGATACCCATATTCAATAGATATATGACCTCTCACTTACCCATCTATTATGGGGAATGGGACTTTTTGTCATAAGACCTTCATTTTAGGGATAGTTAGTATCCCCACTTGCCCTCTGTTAGAGTCCCTCATTATCATTTGTTCATCATAAGCCTTAACTAGTCATTTTTCATTCAAATACTTAATTGGCCACTACTCATTATAGGCCTTAACTGGTCATTATTCATTTTAGGACTTATTTGGTCACTATTCATTCTAGGACTTACTTGGTCATTGTTCATTTTAGGCCTTAACTAGCTATTTGTCAGGTCTTTATTGGCATTCTATACATAGATATTTTACTATATTTGCATATAGGCCTTAACTGATCTTTGTTCATATTTTGTATATAGGCCTTAACTAGTTGTTGTTCACTTTGTTCATATAGGCTTTAACTGACCACTATTTTTTTTTGTTCATATAGGACTTAACTGGCCATCCACCATCTTGTTCATATAGGCCTTCATTGGCCACTATACATAGTTATTATACTATGCATACACTATTATAGGCCTTCACTAGCCAATTTACATAGCTATGCTATACATATAATATATTAGGCCTTAATTGGTCATTGTAATCATTTTCATAGTGCAAGTTTTATCACTTCATCATTTCTCATCACAATATAAGGTTAATAAAACACCCATATCAATTAGCATATTCTCATTATTAGCATTCATCATAATAATGCATACATCCTCACACAAACATCAAACATAAATAAATAGGTCAATCAACATATCCAAAACAAATTCTCTCTATATCTCATCATCCATAGTACATTGTATCTAATGCTTCGGTGTACCATAATCATAGAATCGGTATATTTATTAATCTAGATGTATCTCCTAATAAGTGTGCCATAACACCAAAATTGACACATCTTTCCCATCCTCCCCTACCTAGCTCCATGAGCAAATCTCGCGTGTACCTCCCCTAGCATATAATGTCAGTCCTAGTGGTAACATATCCATATATCATGATACTATCCATGTCCATGATCTATATCTTCTCATACTCTATTATTATTATGTTGATGGTCATGACTACATTTGTCCCTTTAAAATGACCTAATGTAGAGGGTTCAGTAATAAATTTATTTGTCTCTCTCTATTTGTGCCTTCTCTAATGCTCACTCCTCCTACGATTGTTCTCTATCCTCCCTTAATAATAGAATCACCTAATCCTACCTCCAACTCACCCCAAGTGCTAATCCCTTTGATCTGGTATATTTTATCTTTTTATCCATCCTAGTCACCTCCACCTGTACTCAATTGACCTCACCATGAGAAGCATCCTACTCTATCATCACCTTGTCAATCTTAACTATCAACTTGGTCATCCTTTGAGCGTAGTGACCCTACACTCAATTCCTCTCTGCTATAACTATCCCCATCTATATTTTTAGGTCATCCATATCACCCTTATAGATATTCCACTTAGAAACTATTTTCCACACGTAGCTACTCACCTAGACCTCCAACTAATCTACCCTTTATTGAAAAGAGTTCATTTTCCTACTCTCTCTAGGATATCCTCCATGCTAATTATCCCCATCCCCCTACAACCATTATAGGTATTACCTCTATCCTTTTCTCCTTCATGGTATCTACACCTATATCTACTCCTCCCCTAGGTGGTGCTACTACTATCAACTCTACTTTAGCCTATCATGATTGGCCCTATATCCTTTCCCACATCTCTGTTGATATCCTAGTTTCCCACATATAAGCACACTATATCTCTAAGATAATAACTCTTTACCTATTTATAGGTATAGCTAGTGACACTCATGTCATCTTAATTTCTTGGTACCACATCCAATATCCTCGAGTGACTCTTACATCATCCACTCTTGGATCCATCACTAGTGGGTTACCCTTGTCCTCATTAAAAAAACTAGTGGGACCTAGTCATCCTCTCATTTTTAACTCCTTCTTGGTTTCCCATCAGTATCAATAGTCCTATAACTTTTATTCCCATTGGATAACCCAAATTGCCATGTCACCTGATCATACTTGTGTAGCTCTTGCTTTCTTTTATTGATGATCACTCATTTGAACCAGTAAACATAAGCCAACTCAAATCCATCTTCCTACTATCTTGTATGCCACCTCCATGGCCTTCAAACCATATGATGAGCCTATAGTTCATCCACTACCCATTTTACCAATGCTAGTGATCCTTTGAAAACCCTTTGCATTTTCTTAAAGATGTGCACCCATCTATAGGATGTAGGTCTCTCTACACTCCGCACCTCCCCTAGAAACCCTAGTGGTTATTACACTATAATTTTCTCCCAACACTATACCTAGAGGAGAGTATTGTATCCATAGCTCTTCTCCTTCCTATACATAACCTTCTCCAATGTCTAGTATAGGTAGGTTAGTATAAGGGATCCCCAAGCAAATTGGACTTTCTAATATTGCATATCAGCTATCACCCTAACCATATCCCCATGGTAGGATCCTCTACTAGTGTGGTCCAACATCATCCTTGTAGACATGCCACACAATAGGCATGTCAACATTGATGGTTCTTTTAGCCTTAATACTATCACAAATATCATAGGTTAAATATCATAGGATCAAATATAATGTAGCCACAATATAATAAGGTCAAGATAATGATATGAATAGAATAATATGAGAAAATTAATATGTATATCAATGCTAATAATATATCAAATAACATTTAATAATAAGCAACAATATGAATGTAAATAGCCTAAATAATTCATATACTATGCATGAAGAACAACTTACAATATTAATTTCTCAAAATGTATGCAATCTTTATTACTCCTATCTCCTATTACAAATATGATAGTAATGTTCTCTTTTTTCTGTAATATGATATATCATGATAAGAGATATGAGAGATATATGCTTATGGAGTATTGCCTCCATAATATAATTATAGTAGTGTGACTCTTTGGATACTTGACTATTCCTTTCCATATGCAAAATCTCATGACTCTTGGCTTATCTACTTGACATTTGCATACTTGATGAACACTTGACTCTATAATATATGCACACCTATAGATGACTCTTAAACTTCTATACCTTTCACACTATAACCTAAGATACTTGTGCACATATTTACATTACATATTTTTCTCATACATATAAGACACTTGTACACATAGACTCAATTTACACTTGCACACTAACTCACATGACACTTGTGCATTTCTTTAACATTAAAAATTTACATGACACTTATGCATATCCTGTAGATTCACACTTACATAAAGAAGAAATATAACTCACACTCTAAACTATGACTCAATCCTAATTTAATATATATATATATATATATATATATATGTGTGTGTGTGTGTGTGTGTGTGTGTGTGTGTGTGTGTGTGTGTGTGTGTGTGTGTGTGTGTACCATGGGGGTACATTAACATGTACCAAATAATGTAATATACTCCAACACTCCATGTATTACATTATTTGGTTATTGAATACTTTCATGGTCTTCGACTTTGATCTTCAATTGACCTTACAATGTATGTGATCTTATGATTTTCTTGTATTTTTCATCATATTGAACTTTGATTCACCCAATGCTTGTGTTAGTAGAAAGGTTGTTGAATCCAACTTCCTGTATTCTGTCTTTCAAAACACTCAAGCAGTTTATTAATAGTTTCATCTTGAAAAATAAGATCTTGAGAAAAACTAATTGAATCTAAAGCATATATTCCATTTTTATTGATCCTATAGCCTATGTTATATTTTTATTCTTGATAATGCATTTATTGTGCTCGTTTTGAATTAAATTGATCTCCTACTTTCAACCAATTTAGTAATTGAAATGAGATTGGTTGATAATCCTAGAACATACATAACATCCTCTAGTACAAAGTGTGAAAATGGTATACTAGGTGTTACACTACCACTTCCATGAACTAAATACCTCTTATCATATATAATATTTAAATAGAAATTATCCTTGACTTCTAGACACTCAAACCATTGCAAATTACCAGTCATATGATGACTAGCTCCTAAATCTATATACCAAATATATATTTTTTGTTTGAACTATTTGATTAGATTCACATGATAGGAGTTTGAAGAGTATGATGTTGCCAATTAGAAAGATTTTGTTTTTTAATTTTCCCTTTTATGAAATATGGATTTGTATTTTGATAATGCCTCGTATGTTGAAAAGGTCCTCTTGATAACTTATCCATTTTGTACCTTTAAGTTGAAAAATATTTTTTCTAGAATGAATTTGATTTCTTTGATGTAGACAACCTTATATCTCCTAAGTTTGTATAAATAAAAGTTTCTAATTTAATTCATATGAAGTAGTAAGCATTATGTCTTCCTAATTCTAGAAACTAAGAATAAATATTTGCAATTTATGTTTTCCTAAGTTTTGGTGTTGAATACCTTTTATCTCCCAAATAGATAAATTTGTAATAATTCAATAATTTCAAAATTCTCAAATATAAAATCAAATTAAATAAACTTCAAACCTACAAAAAAAATCTTATTTAAAAATCAAACAGACTATTTAAAGTCCTTATGTCTCCTTTAAATAACTTAGAAGAACTTTAATAATTTAAACAAACTTAATTAACCCTACTTATCACTCCATTCTTCTAATAATTAAAATAATCCAAATATATCCAAATAAACTTAATGCTTTTAATAAAACCTAAATAAACCTTATCACTCCAAATAATATAAATGGATAAAATTTATAACTTAGGCTCCTAAATTATTAGAAAATCCTAACAAACCTATGCTATTGCACATACATCTGGGACTTCTTGCTCAACTCTATGAGCTTTATGTGTTCTCCAAACCCAACCAATATTTCTTACAAGCTCCTCAGGTGTAGTTTATCCCATGTGATTTTGATGTTCTTTCAAAATTTGGCCAGTCCTTCTTACAAACTTCTTAGGTGTAGTTTGCCTTCCTCCACATGTATGCTTGCATGGGAAGCACAAACATTTCACTTGATGCTTTGTTCTCAATTGTAACTTCCAATTGGTATCGTTATGTTGCTTTGAATAGGTATCTTATTATGATTGCACTCTATTGTAATGGTGAATAAATTATTATGAAGAACACAAGCTTATACTGAGAGGGGGGGTGAACAGTATAAAACCACTTTTTACTTTTTCTTCCAATTCAATATTATGTTGTGTAAAGATAGAAGTATCAATAGCAATAATCAAATCAATGCACATAAACCATACACAATAGAGACCACAATTTATGTGGTTCACCCAATGTGGGCTACTCCACGAAGAAAATATTTTACTAAAACTTTATCAATCAATCTCTTTGAGAATCACTCCCAATTACAAATTTTATGGATATTTGTCCAAAGGAGATGATGATCCCTTAATCTCAAGTTTGTGGATCTCTTCCATAGGAGAATTCTTTCCCCTTCTACTCTGGCTATGTGATATTATAGAAGACTCTGTCTCTCTACTACACTAACTGGTGGACCTCTCTCCACTTGAAGACTCCTCACTCAGATTTGTCTTTAATTGTGTTGTTGATGGATCTCTATCCATTGAGACTCTGTCCTCTGTACTTTGTCACCTCCAAAAATCTATTAATAGGATCACTAAGAACCTACTCAATAGGATCACACATAACCTACTTAACAAGCTCACACAAAAATTGTCAAATCTTCTCAAGCAAGCTCACCAAGAACTTTCCCAAATCTAAATAACAAGCTCATATAGAACTTGTCCAAAACTGGATAACAAGCTCACACAGAACTTGTCCAATGTTGAATAACAAGCTCACACAGAACCTATCCAATTTTGAATAACAGGCTCACACAAAACTTGTCCAAATATTCTCTAGCAAGCTCACCAATAAATTACCCAAATATGTTATAGCAAGCTCACCAATAATTTTCCCAAATCTGCTCTAGCAAGCTCACCAAGAACTTGCCCAAATATGCTCTAGCAAGCTCACCAAGAACTTTCCCAAAACTGTCCACAAATATGTCCCAACACTATACTCAAATATGTGTCAACACTGTCCTCAAATCTATCCCAAATGCCTTCTCAAAGGCTCAATAAATCATGCTCAAGTAGTACTCAAAATGAACTCAACAATGAATGGCAATCTCAACTCAAATTAACTTCATAGAAGCATAAAGAGAATTGTTAGAGACTCAATATGTTCTAATCTCACTCTCAACCCAAATAAATCTCAACTCAACTCATAGAAGCATAAAGAGAATTGTTAGAGACTCAATATGTTCTAAACTCACTCTCAACCCAAATCAATCTCAACTCAAATCATAGAAGCATAAAGAGAATTGTTAGAGACTCAATATGTTCTAATCTCAATCTCAACTCAACTCAACTCAAATCAACTCAACTCAACTCAAGTCAATCTCAACCAATGGGATTCAACAACTATGCTTATCAAACAAGGTTTAGACACAACTCTCAATTCAGAAAACCTTGAAGCATTCAACCAACCACTTTCGAAAAGGAAACCACAAACAATCATTTTCCCTCCAATGATATTTCAGAAATCAACCACCATAAATAATCAATAGGAGAATGTGCCCATACCTTTTATGAATATGAAAAAATCTCTTTGTAAATCTGCCACAATCACAAAATTCTTTTGCCAATATTCACAAGGGTTAGTAGATCACAAAATAATCAACATTACTCCATTTTTCAATAATCATCACCAAGGCCTTTAATTGCACAACTTCCTTATCTCTCCTAAAACCACTTGTACCATAAAATAAAATAAATTGAAATATTTCATAACCTTTTCACTCCCAAAACCACTTATACCATAAAATAAAATAAATCACAATATTGCATACCTTGTCACCTCATGAAAGAATTAATCCTCTTGAAAAAAGAACAAGGCAAACTTCACTTTTGGAATCCCTTTGCAAAATCAGAAATATCTCTTACACACACCTTATTTCTCCTTCTAAATAAGTTAGTCAAATAGCCCTCGAAATAAGATTTCCGACTAGGGTTATGCATAAGCGATAAATATCGTAAATTGGCTCTATTTAGGATTTTTAAAATTTTGAAAAGGCTAATTTTGGATCCTTTCACTAGGGCCCATTCACCCAAAATTTATGGGGTGGAAGTTTTTTTGGGGTAAATTCGCCTGTCATTGATAATCATGAACTTGACTTTATTTTAATTCGTCGACCTCAAATTACATATGATTTTGATTTTCCCGCCCAGTTCACCTTCAAATTATAAATTATTTTATATTTCTTGCCCAAATTGCCTTCAAATTATAAATGAATTTTTTTCCCGCCCAAATCGCCTCATATACTACCTGTATATATATTGTACTAGGTACCAATCAACATACATCGTAAATACTCTAACTCAAAAATATCTTTGAAACTGTGACCAAGTAATTGAGAATGATTTGATAAATGATAAAATTGCATTAACCATATAGTTTAGGAACTATAGTTTAAATAGGTTACAAAATAGATTAATAAACTACCTTAGCACTAATCACGCTAACTAACATGCTCCAAGAATGGAGTGATAAGCTTAGACTAGTTACCCTAGGATATTTAGGATTAACCAATAGTTACCTTTAGATATTTGAACCAGTAAATATCTACAAGGTAAATGGTAAAAATTAGATGTAATAATCTATGTAGTATAATGCAATATACTACCTATTTTACCTAGTGGAGTAAAATGGTAAATATCCCAAAGAATGGAATATTACTCTAACATCCCCCCTTAATACATTATTTGGGTAATGTATACCTATTCTTCTATACAATAATATTTGGATAAAGTATATAACTACCCCAATACAATGGAAGAAAATGTCGATCTGCTGGTTCTTGCTCTGTCACAGTACTCTTGCTGCTTCTAAGCAAAAAGTGGGTCATTCCTCACTTTGTCTTCACACCAACTAATGTCCTTATAGTAATCTCATCATCCAACCAAATTGCATGGGTAACCAACAATTGCAATCGCTAGGTGTAGTAGAATAGATTACTTCATATGAGGTTCATTCAGTTTACAATATGAGTTTGTAAAAGATAAGGTAGCTAAGGTGTCGTTCACTGCTGAAAATGCACCCTTATAAGTTCCCCCCTTCTTGTTGCAAAACATGTTTGTAATTAATTTCTGAAAGAAGTATGACTAATGTGTTGATCGCTGTCGAAAATGCACCCTTATAAGTCTTCTTCCCTTTTTACAAAAATTTGTGAAGAAAAGAAAGTATATCTCCCCTTAATTGCAAAATATGTGCAACTTAAGAAGCTTTGTGAAGGATTTTACAAATATTGCCTCCTAGGAAATTTTACACCAAAAAATTCCCTCCTTTTGTTACAAGAACTTCAAACAATGAGAGTTTGCTATTTATGAAGCCTAAAAGAGGTACAAACACCCCTTTATTACAAGTACTTCAAAAAAAAACTTATGCTATTTATGAAGCCTAAAAAGAGAGAGGAAATGGTGTTTTCTCAAGGTGACAAATGTGTTTTCCCTCTACAATATTGTCTTAGCAATGAGCACTCTATGTGCTTTTTTTGAACCAGAATCATAATCAAAACTAGACACTTCACTAGAAATATTCCCTTTGTTTTGCTTTTGTGGTGTGCCTTTATCTTTCTTGTTTTGCTTGTTATTGAACCAACACCGATTGGTGTTATGGTTGTCCTTTTTACAATGCGAGCAAAACATATTTTGAGATTGCTTTCCCTTACCTTTTGAGGATGATCCTCCCTTTTGAAAGTTTCCTTTCTTCTTATCACCCTTATAGTTTGAATAAAGTGCATTGTTCGACACTTCATCATTTTGGAGTTGATTTGCTTCCTCAGTTTGAAGAAAATTGACTAACTCCACAAAGGTGATTGATCTTTGTGAAACATTAAGGGATGTAATCAATATTTTGTAGGATTCAGGAAGGGCTCTCAAGATTACTAAATTCAAAATGGTGTCTTCAACTTTTGCCCCTAAAGCATTAAGCTTAGACTTTAGATCTGCTACTCTACAGAGGAATAGTTCTACTGATTCACTTGACTTCATATGGAGTGTATGAAGTTGTGTTTGAAGGTTTATAACAGTTGATTGATTCTTACCTTCAAAAATGGTACTAAGTGCATCCCATGCCTCTTTACTATTTTTAGCTTCACTTATGTGAGTCTAGATCTCATCAGTAGTTTCTAGGAGTATTAACATGAGAAGACAATTGTTCTTTTTATCCCATGCTTTTTAATCTACTCATGTTGTTGCAGGTCTTGATTCAGTACCATCAACTAAATTCTACATATCCTCTACAGTCAATATGGCTTTCATCTTAGTTTTCCATGCTGAATAGTTAGGACCCTTTAGCAATTGTGTATCACTTAAGTATTTATTGATAGTTTCCATGATGAAGGTCCTATAATTTGTACTAATATGATCTTTATTTCACTCTAAAGTGGCATTTAATGGCACCTGCCTAAAAATTCTCTTGAAGAGAGATAATCAGTTGGAGGAAATTAATCCAAAAAAATAAGAGATTAAAGATAATTCACTTAAAATGATATTTAATTGCACCTGCCTAAAAATCCTCTTGAAGAGGGATAATCAGTTAGAGGAAATTAAGCCAAACAAATAGAGTGAATTAGGGTTTTTGTTTGTAGGAGAGAATATCAAGTGAATATTGGCTTTAAATATGTGCAATGGTTAACACAAATTTGTGAAATTTTGGGGTATGGAGTGTTCTTGATTCTATGACTTATAATTGGAAAAGAAATAATGCAATAATCAAACAAGAATGCCCACAAAATTCCTATCACCTAGGTGTCGAATGCAACTGAAAATGCACCTAATTTGCCAATGGAGGTGTTGATTAAAATCGAAAATGCACCTTTTAATTTTTGCAACAAAATATGAATGTGTGTTGTGCAAAAAATTGATATGTTTTTGTCTCCTCCTTGTCTTACAATTTTGCAAATAATGTGACAATAAACAATTGCCTATCTTTTCTAATTTTGTAAAATAAACAAGTTTGATTTTTCTTTTAAGTGCTCCTCACTTTTGTGTTACAAATTTGCAAAAGAAATACAATTTCTTGTCTTCCCCCATTTGTTTTGCAAATTTAACAAATAGCACTCCTTTCAAGACAAGTCGACACACTACTCGCATTTGAAAGGCTTCCAGAACTAGTCGACACACGACTTAGTTTTTGATGGACCCAAGGTTTCAAGTTCTTCTCAAGTTTGCAAAAAAAATGTGCAATTTTATGTCTCCTTGTGTTACAATTTGCAAGAAAGAATTCAAGTTTGATCCTCTCTTTGGTATGCTTAATTAACAAGGTTTGAGAAGAGTTGAAGAGTTTCTAATTTGCAACAAAAGTAGGTGCTCTTCTATGTCTTATCTCCTCAATGAGAGAAAACAAAAGCTCCTATGGTTGTAGAAGTTGCAAAAAAAAACTTCCTTTTATTTTAAATTTGCAAAATTTAAAATAAAGTTAAAATAAAAAAATAATTTAATTAATAACAAAAATATAATTATTGGTTTTTAAAATCAATTTAAAGATATATATAAAAAATTTTGATTTAAAAAACGTGAATTATATTCAAATTATAAAAAAATATTTAAATAAAAAACTTTAATAAAAATTAAAACAAACAAAATAATTTTTTTTAATTACCTTGGGGTCTAATTGTGTTTTTATAGGCAAAAAGAATGCCTAGTTGACTCTGCTGGGAGTCGATCTCTTGACTCGACGTAAACAGCCTTAGCCCGACCCGATCAACCGGTCGGGCTAGGCTCAACCTTGGAAGGGAAGGCGTAGCACATTACTTTTATCTTGTCATGGAGAGTGTCGCAAGAAAAATAATAATTGGGACACTGTCCCACATGCACTACATGGTGCATGTTGCACGCTTTAAAAATTCAAGCATCCCCCTTCTATGTTGATTGCCTTCGGGCAATCAACATTTCCACATTTTTGTTACCAATGACAAATGAGCATATGCCACATAGTCTTTGCCACCTATGCCACATCACACAAGCCAGCTATGTCGACACATATACCAACCCTCACTTGCCACATAAATGCCCAGTCATCCTACCCATGTGTACCAACTCTAACTTTCCACGTAAGCACCCAGTCATCCTACCCAATCAGCTGCTATGTCAGGTGATCGATCTGTGCTTACGATTCATGTTGGTGCCATGTCAGTAGGTAGTATCAGGTGTTCATTTTGTTCTTGGAAGTCATGTCGGTGTCTGCCTTAGTCCGTTAGCAGGAAGTGTCAGGTGTTGGGTCTTTGATCCGATCATCGATGATCATATGGTCACCTGCCCTCTTAGATCTTGGTCATAAATTAGGATTCATGTCCTTCCACAAAGGGCATGTCTGCCCTCATGTGGTGGTCAACCATTGCACGAAGGGCGCTCCTACCCTCACGTAGTGGTCGGCCATCTAGGAGGGCGCACCTTCCCTCCTGTCAATGGTGTCGGCCCAGGTTCAATCGTCAGAGTCCATCGAAGGTTGGACTTCAATTATTTATCAGATGCATCCATCTAGGTTTTAGTGTTGAGGTGTCAGGGCTCTCCTACCCTAACACTTTGGTCACCCTCTCGAGAGTGCTCCTGCCCTCACAGAGTGGTCGGCCAAGCTGGCACCATCGAAGAGCAATCTTCGGTTGTCGACGCGATGTCGGAGTGCTTACTCCAATGGTCGACCATCTGAGGGTCCTCCTACCCTTGTTTTATGGTCAACCAAGCCACTAGTTTTTGGAGTCAAATTTTTGTGGTCGACCGAGCTGCTGGTCACCGAGCAGCTGGTCGACGGAGGCTTAGCTCCGGTAGCTACCTATGGGTGAGCTAGCCTCAATTTCTTGCCTACTTGGTCTCTGTGGGCCCGAGTAAGGTAAGGCAAAAAAAACAAAACCAAACTTAGGAAATGATAAAATATGAAGTGCATAACAAATCAAATCAAACCCTACACATCGCCTTCTCTAGTGGAACGAGATCTGCTCTCATCTTCTCCACTTGGAACAAGTGCTTCCTCCTCTAGATCTGATACCAATGTGACCAGGTAATTGAGAATGATTTAATAAATGATAAAATTATATTAACCATATAGTTTAGGAACTATAGTTTAAATAGGTTACGAAATAGATTAATAAACGGCCTTAGCACTAATCACGCTAACTAACTCACTCCAAATATGGAGCGATAAACTTAGACTAGTTACCCTAGGATATTTCGGATTAACCAATAGTAGATATTTGAACTAGTAAATATCTACAAGGTAAATGGTAAAAATTAGATGTAATAATCTATCTATGTAGTATAATGTAATATACTACCTATTTTACCTAGTGGAGTAAAAGGGTAAATATCCCAAAGAATGGAATATTACTCTAATAGAAATAATGAAAAACTTGAAAAGGTTGTAGAGGAGTTTCTATCAAAATAAATCGATTGGTTGCAGTGGAGTGTCTATCGGTGCAAGATGATCGGTTGCAGAGCCATGTCTATCAACATAAGTCGATCGATTGTAGATCCATGTCTGTTGGCATAATTAGATCAGTTGCAAAGCCATGTTTGTTGATATAAGCAGATCGATTATAGAGTCGTGTCTATCAGTATAAGTTGATTAGTTGTAGAGTCGTGTCTATCAACATAAGTCGATCGGTTGTAGATTTGTTTCTATTGGCATAAGTTGATCAGTTGTAAAGTCGTATCTATAGGTATAAGTCAATCGATTATAGAGCTATGTCTATCGGTATAAATCGATCGATTGTAGAGTCATGTCTATTGGAATAAGTTGATCGATTACAAAGTCATATTTATCGACATCGGTTGCAAATTCGTGTCTATCGGTATAAGCCAATCGATTGTACATTCATGTTTGTCAACATAAGTCGATCGATTGCCAAGTCATGTCTATCGACATAAGCCAATCAGTTGTAGAGTTGTTTTTGTTGATATAAGCCTATCGATTATAGGGATTGTTGATCAGCATTTATCTATCGGTTGTAGAAGTGTCGATCGATATTAGTCAATTGATTGCAAAACTGTGTCAATCAAAATTAGTCATGCCTACAACTGATCATCATACCTATAGCCTATTTTCATGCCTACAGGCGATTAGTATTCCTGCAGTCGATCATCATACTTGCAGCCAATTATCATGCTTACAGCAGATCATCATACCTGCAATCGATCGTCATGTCTACAACTGATCTTCATGTCAATTTCCAATCATCATGCATGGAGCCAATTGACATGCCTACAATAGATCTACATGCCTACAACTGATCATCATTCCTACAACCGATTGTCATGCCTACAACCGATTTTCATACCTATAGTCGATCGACATTCCTACAACTGATCGACATACCTACAGCTAATCAATATTCCTACAATCGATTAGCATACCTACAGTCGATCGACATACCTGTAGCTGATCATCATGCCTACAACCGATCGATATTCTTGCAATCGATCGTCATTCCTGTAGTCGATCATCATGCTATCGGTCATCATGTTAGCCTAAAGTCTTTCATATCAGCCTAAAGCTTTTAAGTATGTCATACATTTTTTAGATTTTACAAACCGATATTCATAGCCCCCAACATAGAAAAATTTGTCACGATTTAAAATTTTTTTGAGAGAAATTAATGAAATTCACCACGGTTTAAAATTTTTTGGAAACAAATAAATGCAATTCACCATGTATACTTCTACAAATATCATCGGGATTCCAAGACAATTCACCTTGATTTTATAAATAGATTTCGAGGCTGATCCCTTATGCATAACCCTATTTATGACGATATATAATATGCCCCCTTTTCAAAATAAATTGAAACCTTTACATATATATATATGCCAACCTCCATTAATTGCACATAGGTTAGCCCTCCATTAATTTAAACTTAAACTTTAAACTTTAATATCTTCATCATCGGAGGTCCTTTTTCGATAAAAAAAAATTCCACCTTGGCGTTTAAGAAAATCCCTTTCCACATAAGCCCACCATTTTTTTAAATAAAACCTTTTATTTTGTCTTCCTTGGTTTTCATAAAAACCCTGTATATATCCATGCTCTCCAAAATATCATAGATGATTATCTATGAAGTGCTTTTGCCACCAAAACTCAATATGATCCATGTGACATCAATGACAACATAAAATGCCTCAAATTAACTTAAATTTCCAACAATCTCCCCTTTGTCATTGATGACAACACCTCTAATGCAAATCACTACAATCATTGCAAAAGCCATCTCTAAGAATCAAAGTTGATCCCCCTGACTCAATACTCTCCATGGAGGCTACTCCCGCTAACTCAATGCTCTCTTTGGAGGTTGATACCCCTAACTCAATGCTCTCCCCCTTACTCAAATCTCTTCCCCTTTGACATCAATGGCAAAAGGGACACCTATGGGGCTAAAATATATGACTCTTAAGCTTAGCCCCCTCACCACCTTTTCTTTTGAGGTGATTAATTTTGGGGTGGGAGTACTTTTACTCCCATATCACTTTGTTTCTTTCCTCTATCAAATTCCTTCCATATTTTTTTGATATCCTTCTCTTGATGAATTACTTGATTTTCTTATCTAGAACCTTTTTGACCCTCTTGCCTTGAACGTATTTGGAATTGAGTCCTACACCATCTTGCAATAGAACCAAAGTTATTGCAATTAAAACACTTGATATTGTAGCCTTTGGTTGGTGCCCATGTCCTAAAATCATTCTTAAAATAATTTCTATATCCATTCCTTTCTTGAACCCTATATTTTGTAGCTCTATTTTCATGACCATTATAACCATAACTTCTAAATTGTGTAGCTCTAAAACCAAAACTATGTTGGTCATTTACTTTGCACTAAAAAGCTCTATGACCAATCTTGTTGCATGAGAAGCAATGTCCCTGAAAACCATATCTTATTCCCTTGAATTTTCTTCTAGCAAAATCAAACTTCTTTGATCCATGGATTCTACAATGTATAGCCCTGTGTCCAAATCCATTACAATAAAAACAATGTCCTTGAAAAGCCCTTTGTTCATGTATTGGTTCCTCATACCTTTCTTGACCATAATCCTTATGATCATATTCAACTTGTGCATTGCATTCTTGAACCTTCTTTCTAGCATCTAAAACCTCTTCCTTAGTTTCTTTCCTTTCCATTCTCTTCAAGAATTTCTTTTTCCTTTGAACTTGATTCACCTATCTCAAAACAAGAACCAAACTGAATATTTGGAGCCATAGGAACTTTGGAACTTTTCTCAGAAATCTCTGCTGCTTCCTTGCTTTTATCTTTTAGAAATTCCTTTTCTTTTGAGTGTGACTTTTCTTGGAAGTAAGATACAGCCTTAAAATAAGTTTCCACTCCTTTTTTAATCTTTTCATCTAATGTATCATGTCTTGTCATGGTTACCCTTAGTTCTCCATTCATCCTTTCTCCTATCCTTCTTGCATTTTGAAGCTCTTCTCTGAGATTACTGATTGTTTGAAGTAGTTCTTCTCTGATTCTGACATCTGTTAGAATCTTGTTTTCAAGATTCTTGTATTCTTATTTTAGCCTTTTGATTTTTTATTTTTGTTTACTTGGCTCATCATCTTCCATTTTTATTACCAAAAATGAGACTTCTTTGTTTTCACTGCTACTGGAATTATCACTAGAACTGATGCTTTCTTCTTCAAATACATTTTCCTTGTTGTAATTGTTGTAGTATGTGCAATCATCATCTATATGCCCAAAATCTCCATATATGAAGCATTTTAGTATCCTTAGACCTTTCTTGTACCTATCTACTTGCTCAATGGCTATGGCAAGCTCTTCATGTCTTTCTTCAATAGGCACATCTTCTTCTTTAACTTCAATACCTAGGAATAGGTGTTCTTGCTTTTCTTCACTTATTCCAAAGAAAAACCCTTCTTCATCTTCACTGTCACTAAGATCATTATAATATTCTATAGCAAACAAAATCTCAAGATTTCTTTGACCATGCTTGTTTCCTTGATGTGTCATCTCATCTTCACTATCACTGAAACCATTGCAATATCCTGATATGTGATCTCTTTGACCACACAAAACATTGTTCTCTTTCACCTTATATTCCTAGGAATAAATGCTCTTCATTTTCATCATCTGAATTGTCTCTATCACTATGATCTGAGCTATAATTTGCTTCTACAATGTAGTAATATTTCTTTGCCTTATGGAAAATTTTCTTCTTCTCATACCTGATTTGCTTGAATTTGTCATCTTTGTAATGCTTATGCTTTCCATCTTCTTTTCTTCTGTGACCTTGTTTTTCATCATCACTGATTTCTTCATGTGGACACTTGTATGCATAGTGACCAATATCACCACACTTGTAGCACCTAACTTTCCTTATATCTCTGAAATTCCTTGAGTCCTTATTCCTTTTGATGAAGTTAGCTTCCTCATCATTTTCTAAAACTCTATCTATTTTTGAAACTTTCCCTTTCTCTTTTTTTGAAGCCTTGAATGCAATATCTTTTATTGGATCTTGATTCTTACTTACCCTCATATCATAAGCTATGAGAGTACCTTGCAATTCTTCCATTGTTAGCTTGTTGATATCCATTGTCTCTTCTATTGTTGAAACCTTAGAATCATATTTTATGGGAAGTGATATCAAAATATTTTGAGTAACTTCAGATTCTTTCATCTCAAAACCTAGGCCTCTCATGGTGTTAGTAATCTCATCAACTTGAAGTAAAAACATTGCAATATCTTCAGAATCTTCCATTTTCAATTTCTAAAATCTGTTTCTATGAGTTTGTAGTTTTGCCAACTTTACCTTGGAATCTCCTTCATAAGTATTCATCAACTTGGTCCACATCTCATTAGCTGAAGTACATACCATGACCTTTGCAAAATATGTCTCATGTAGCCCACTCAAAATACAGTTCATTGCTCTTGCATTGATCTCTACCAATTTCTTGGTAGTCTTATCTTCCTCGGGATCACCTTCAACCTTATACTCTTTTTCAACCATCTATCATACCTCATATCCTTGTGATATCAATTAGTTCTTCATTCTCATGCTCTAGAAAGCATAATTGCTACCATCAAACAATGAAGCCTTATTTGTAGATGATTCATTCTATGAAGCCATCTGTGTTCTTGTAGAATCTACCCTCAAGCGGTTAGCCTTTTTGAAGGAATCCGCTCTAATACCAATTGAAGAACAAAAGCTTATATTGAGATGGGGGTGAACAATATAAGACCACTTTTTACTTTTTCTTCCAATTCAATATTATGTTGTGTAAAGATAGTAGTATCAATAGTAGTAATCAAAGTAATGCACAGAAACCATACACAATAGAGACACCACAATTTACGTGGTTCACCCAATGTGGGCTACTCCATGGAGAAAATATTTTACTAAAACTTTCTTAATCAATCTCTTTTGGAATCACTCCCAATTACAAAGTTTATGGATCTCTATCCAAAGGAGATGTTGATCTCCTAATCTCAAGTTCATGGATCTCTTCCATAAGAGAACTCTTTCCCCTTCTGCTCTGGCTATGTGATCTTCTATAAGACTTTGTCTCTCTACTGCACTGACTGGTGGACCTCTCTCCACTTGAAGACTCCTCACTCATATATGTCTTCAACTATGCTATTGTTGGATCTCTATCCACTGATACTCTATCCTCTATACTTTGTCACCTCCAAAGCTCTATTAATAGGCTCACTAAGAACCTACTCAATAGGCTCACACATAACCTGCTTAACAAGCTCACATAGAACTTGTCAAATCTGCTCAAGCAAGCTCACCAAGAACTTGCCCAAATCTGAATAACAAGCTCACACAGAACTTGTCCAAAATTGAATAACAAGCTCACACAAAACCTATCCAATGCTGAATAACAAGCTCACACAGAACCTATCCAATGCTGAATAACAATCTCACATAGAACTTATCCAAATATGCTCTAGCAAGCTCACCAAGAACTTGTCCAAATTTTCTCTAGCAAGCTCACCAAGAACTTGCCCAAAACTATCCACAAATATGTCCCAACACTATCCTCAAATATGTCTCAACACTGTCCTCAAATATATCCCAAAGGCATTCTCAAAGGCTCAATAAATCATGCTCAATTAGTACTCAAAATGAACTCAACAATGAATTGCAATCGATCTTTGTCATGAAGGTTTTTTCAAAACGGAGCTCTGGCGATTTGGTAGGAAAATCTCTGAGCAGGTGACAGGCGATGTTCTAGGGTTTCTAGAGTGAAGGAAAATCCAGGGCCTTTGGTGGTTTGACGTAGTGTTACTCTGAAGGATCATCTGCTGCCCCAGGAGGGCCCAATGGGGTCTCCTCTAGATCCTCTCTCTGGGAGAAAGAGCTCATACGTTGAGCTACTAAAATAAAATGCTTCGTCTTCCAACGACAAAGCTCAGAGGAATGCTTTTCAAATGCTCTTCAAGAATGCTAGCAAGAGCTCAACTGCACACTGAGTTAATGGATGCCTCCCACAATCCACCTCTAGACCTAAGATTGTCATTGAACCAAATATGGTCGAAGACACAGTCATCTACCGAGCTAACCATGATCTGATTTGTAAATTCATGGGTATCTGACCTACCCTGAATTTTTTGCATACCTGGGTTAGACAGAACTAGGAGCCTCACGGTGAGTACTCCTTATGTTTTATAAGCAATGGGTATTTCATTATTAGTTTCTCTTCTTTAGCCGATAGAAACAGAGCATTTAAATCAGAAAAGAGGAACCATGGTCCGGCAGGGTTATTTGTTCAACCCTGGAGAGTGGGTTTCGATCCTCGTATTGAACCCATAGCTGTCCTAGTTTGGATCCAGTTGTACACTCTCCCGATGGAGTTTTGGGGTGATCAGGTTCTGGAAATGATTGGTAATTCCCTTGGTAGACATTTGGGCGTCTCCAAGGACACCATAGAGGGTAACACAGTTGTCTTTGCAAGAATTTGCATGGAAATGGATATTAGCCAGCCTCTACCGATAGAGGTGGAACTTGAATTGGCAGGACTATCCTATATCCAACAGTTAGATTATGAGGCCCTGCCCTTCAGATGCAGAGTTTGCCATAAGCATGGCCATTTGGCACGATTTTGTCCAAATATATTGAACACAAAAGCGGAGGCTCCGCTTGGAATGCCAAATCGCCCCAGAGAGGGTAAGTCTACTCCTATCAAAGAACCATCCAATCCTCCTCAGGGTAATGAAGTTCATAAAGATGGCTTTGAATAGCCCAAAAGAAGGAGAAAGCAAAAGAAAAATGGCAAGGAGCAAGCACAACTCAAGCCAGCTAATAGGTATGAAATTTTTAAATCACTAGTGGATCAAGAGGACCAAGTCATGGAAGGAGTGGATGGGATTACTGAGGATAATAACATCCACACTCATGCTTCTCCTTCATCTCCTCCTGTCTTAGAACAGGTGATTGAGTCCACTGAGTTATTGCGACCGAGAGAATCCAGGGGCATTGATAATACACTCCCAAGCACAGCCAGTAATTAAGGATGTCAGCATGGGAAGTGCAAAAAAGAATAGAGAAAGGCCAGCTCTAGGTATTACCCAGGTGGAGAAGAGATCCAAAAATAGTAACTCTCAAGGAGCGGGTAGAAAGTCTAATAAGGATCTACTAGCAGTGCAAGGAGACAAGTTGATCACTGGAGGATTGGTGAGGACAATTGATTCTTACTGCTCTCAAGGTTTTCAATGATTATTCAATCTTGGAATGTTAGGGGTTTAAACAGTAGAACCCATCAATCTGCTATTCAAAGACTCTTAGGAAGATGCAAAACAGACTTTTTGCTCATCCAGGAGATAAAAATGTCTTTAGATCTAATGTGTAAAACAGTTAGTAGAATATGGAGGGGCACTGGTTATATGGATGTGGCTACTCAAGGTGCCTCAGGGGGGATTGTTACTCTTTGGAACCCTCTGGAATGGACTGCAATAGAACATATAGCTTGGAGGGGTGTTCTCACATCTCATTTTAGGAATAATGTCACAACTGAACATGTTTTAATTACAAATTTTTATGGGGCTCAAAGCATTGATGGCCAGAGGCTCCAATGGAAAGCTGTACACAACATGAGGTCCTCAAGGGAAGATTTAGATTGGATTATTGCTAGGGATTTTAATGCTAAATTATCTACTCGAGATCAGGAAGGTGGAACCCCAGTTTTGGATCCAGGGGACCGACTTCTGATTGCCCAAGTCCAGGCCTTTCACCTAGTGGACATCAAAGGCCCTGGAACCTACTTTACTTGGACTAACAAGAGGAGGGAGCCACACAGCAGGAAGGTAAAGCTAGACCATTTTTTGGTCTTAGAGGAGGCCTTTGTTAAGTGGAATATTAAATTCCAGATTTTGGAGGGCCCAGTTTCATATCACTTTCCCATTTTGTTGGAGGGAGGGACTATGACAGGGTAGCACCACAAACCATTTAAATTTGAGAATTTTTGGTTACAAAAGGAGGATCTTCGAAAGAAAATTCTGCAGTGGTGGGAAGAAGGTCGTATACCTTTTGGGACAGCAATGTTTAAATTCCACAAACAGCTTCATTTTGTCAAAGTTAAATTGAAACAGTGGAGGCAAGCTAATAAGTCAGATTTCCAACTCCAAAGAACTCCCTTAGTGGCCAGATGGGAAGAGATGCAAAAACACTTCAAGGAAGGAACAATTACTGAGCAGCTTAAAATCGAGGATGATGCCTTGCGCAAAGCGGTTGAGGACATTGATAACCAAGAGGAGACTTACTGGAAATAGAGAGCAAGAAACACTTGGTTATTAGAAGGAGATAGAAATACAAAAATTTTCCATTGATCGATCTGTGCTAGGAGACAGATGAATAACATGGAAGTCCTTCAAGATGAGAATGGACACTCCTTTGATACTCTTCCTGGTATGCATTCCCACTCAATGGATTATTTTTCTAAACTTTTTAAGGAAAGTATGGAGCAAGATGTGGAGGCTCAAAATGAATTTATTGATGTCATACCCTCTATTATCTCTCAAGAAGAAAATCAGGCCCTTCTTAGACCCATTGATAGAGATGAACTAAAGAATGTGGTCTTTGGAATGAGCATCGGCAAATCTCCAGGTCCAGATGGTTTTCCTATTGAGTTTTTTCAAGCCTTTTGGGATACCTTGGAGGAGGATGTTTTGGCTGTCACAGAGGAGTCCAAAACTAATAAAAGAATGCTTAAGGCAATAAATCATACCTTCATCACTTTAATTCCAAAAGGGGAGGAGTGGGTTCATATCTCTGATTTCAAACCTATTGCCTTATGCAATGTGATTTATAAAATAATCACAAAGATAATGGCTAAATGGCTAAAACCTCTCCTTCATAACATCATTTCCTCAGAGCAAGGGGGTTTTTTAGAGGGTAGACAGATCTTGGATGGGGTGGTCCTCACCCAGGAGGCAATCCATACAATGCAAAAATCTAGTAATAAATGAATGTTCATTAAACTGGATATGTCCAAGGCTTATGATAGGGTGGAGTGGGGCTTCTTGTCAAAGATGTTGGCAGCCTTTGGTTTCTCTTAGGACTGGATAGATTGGGTCATGAGTTGTGTTTCTACGCCTTCTTATTCTGTTCTAATCAAGGGGCTTCCCTCGCCACCTTTTGGAGCCACTCGTGGTCTTCGTCAAGGGGACCCTTGCTCTCCCTATCTCTTCCTCATCTTGGCTGAAGGATTAGGTAGACTCTTCTTGAGGAGAAGACATCAAGGCCTGATAACAGGTATCAAGGTGGGTGAGGAAGTTTTGACTCACTTATAGTTTGTGGATGATACAGGATTGGTTGGAGTGGCCGATCTCGGGGAAGCTAGAGGAATCAGAGATACTCTTAATGTCTACCTTAGGGCCTCAAACCAAGTCATCAATGATAAAAAAATCCAAAGTGGTCTTCTTCAATCTTGACCAAAGGCTACAAGACAGAGTTATAGAGATCTTGGGATTCACTAGGACCTCTCTTCCAGTAGTTTACTTGGGGGTTCCTTTGCATTTCAAAAAATTAAAAATAGATATCTGGAAGGATCTTTTGGATGGCATCAAAGATAGAATGAACCACTGGTCTCATAAATGGTTAAGCTATGGGGGCTGATTAACTTTCTTACAGTCGATTATTCGAGCCATGCCAATCTATAAATTCTCTATCCTAGCTGCCCCACATTCTATTTGGAAAGATCTGGACAAAATGGCTAGAAGATTTTTATGGGAAGGAGCAAAAGGGGAGAAGAAATGGGCCTTGGTTGGTTGGGATAAAGTTACCCACCCAAGGAAAAATGAGGGCTAGGACCGAGAAGCTCCAAGCTTAACAACAAAGCTTTGGGTGGAAAAGCTGTACTGGAGGTGGATTTCCCAGCCAACATCCTTATTCAGTAGAATCCTAACCAGTAAATACTTGGGTCATGTTCACCCTAATGAAGTGGGCCATTTCCCTCTGGATGGTAATGGATCCTTAGTGTGGCAAGCTCTCAAGCTTGGATCTTAGGTTATTAAAGACCAATTGTTTTGGAAAGTGGGGAGAGGGGAGAAGGCACATTTTTGGACTGATTCATGGGACCAGTACCCGCCCATCATTGCTGAGTTTCTCGAATTGCAACCAATTAAATCTGCCATAGAAGCCAAGGGTTGGGTCCATATTGAGAGTTATTTCAACACTAGCCAATTGGGGGAGTATAATTTCAAGAAGTTTAAGCGATTGGAGGAGTGGCCAATTACAATCCCTCCGGAGCTGGCACCCATCTTGACCAAAATCTTGACAGAAAGGTTTCTCACAGGGAGATACGAGGAGGATGAACTAGCTTGGGGCTATGGGAACCTTGGGGTATATACAGTGAAGTACGGATACGATAAGATCCTCCCAGAGCCTCCCCCACATTTATTTCCTATTCAATATTGGAGGAAGATATGGCATTCCAAGGGCTAGCCGAAAGTGAATTTCTTTGCCTGGCAGTTTATGCACAATGGAATTCTCACCTTTGACAATCTCAGAAATAGAGGAATCATTGGTCCATCTTAGTGTGTTTTATGCCACAATAATGAGGAAACTGCTAATCATCTGATGTTTGAGTGCCCTTTCACACGTCAGATTTGGAAGCGTTGGTTCTCTCACTATAAACTCCAGGCTAATGGTGATCTGACTCGGACCAATATTTGGAAAAGATGGAAGAGAGGTAGATTTAAATCTAAAGCTCTTTGAATTGGTTGGGAGCTTGGCTTACTTTTCATCTGGTGGCAGGTGTGGTTGGAGAGAAATGCTCGTATTTTTAGAGAAACCTTCTCCTTGCTAGATGTAATTTTGCAGGTCATCTGGAGCAAAGTCACAGAAATGGTTGCCATCTATGCTGAAGAGGAAAATTAGGTTGGTCTTGGGCCACTGGAAGAGGGAGCTGTAGAGCAAGAGAGACAGGACAGAGCTAGTTGGAAACCTCCCCCAGAAGGTTGGATCAAAATCAATACTGATGGAGCTACAAAAGGCAATCCAGGTAGTGCTGGAATTGGTGTAGTGTGCCAGGATCATGCTGGGTCTGTGCTCTATTGGGAATTGTAAGGTCTAGGAAGAGCCATAAACAACGAAGCAGAATCCTTTGCTATTAAATATGCTTCCATCTAGGCTGTTAATCAGGGACACAAGAAGATAATTTTTGAGTCTGATTCTCAAATTTTGGTTGGCGCTCTAGACTGCATGAGGAACTTTGCTTCGAAAGCATGGAGGTTGTGGATTCTGGTCTCTCAAATTAAGGAACTATGGAGGTAATTAGATGATGTGATCCCCGTTTATGTGAGTAGAGATTTAAATAAGGCGGTCGATTTCCTTACAAAGAAGGGTGCTGAGAAAGAGGTTGGGGTGCAGCTGCACAGTGACATGCCTGTGGAGGATGCAGTGATTCGGTAGGGTCTTGAATGATCCTTGAGACAATGAGCAAAGTTTATGCTAAGGGTGGTTTTTGTCGCGATATTGTGACCTGTTGCACTGTCGCGGCCTTTGGAGGGAAGTTGTCACGATATCGCGATAGGTTGCGCTGTCACGGCCTTTGGAGGGAACCTGTCATGACATCGCAACATGTCATGCTGTCGCGGCCCTTGGTGAGATGCTGTCATGATTTTGTGACCTGTTGTGCTGTCATGGCCTTTGGTGGGTAGCTGTCGTGATTTCGTGACCTGTTGCACTGTCACAGCCTTTGGCTAGAAGCTACAGCAATTTTGCAACGCTTTTGAAGCAGGGGCGGCAAGGAGGATAATCGTCGCGATATAGTGACACTTTTGGTGGATTGGAGCCAAGTGGAAAAATCGTCGCGATTTTGTGACATTTTTGAAGAATGGGATCCAAAGGGAAAAATCGTCGTGATTTCGTGACACTTTTGGAGAATTGACGCCTTAGGGAAAAGTCGTCGCAATTTCGTGATGCCTTTGGAGAATGAGCGCCAAGAGGAAAATTCATCGCGATTTCGTGACACTTTTGGCGACTGGGCGCCAAGGGGAAAAGTTGTAGCGATTTCACGATAGTTTTGGAGAATTGGCACTAAGGGGAAAAACCGTAGCGATATCGTGACACTTTTGAAGAATGGGCACCAAGGGGATAACTCGTCGCGATATCGTGACACTTTTGAAAACTGGGTGCCAAGGTGAAAACTCGTCGTGATATCGCGACACTTTTGGTGAACAGGCGCCATGGGGAAAACTAGTCGCGATATCACGACACTTTTGAATACTAGGCGCCAAGTGGAAAACTTGTCACAATATCGTGACACTTTTGAGGATTGGGCGCTGAGGGGAAAACTCGTCGTGATATCGCGACACTTTTGGTGAATAGGAGTCATGGGGAAAAATCGTCGTGATATCATGACACTTTTGAAGACTGGGCGCCAAGTGGAAAACTCGTCGCGATATCGTGACACTTTTGAAGGTTGGGCACTGAGGAGAAAACTCGTCATGATTTTGTGACACTTTTGGAGATCAGGCGCCATTTGGAAAACTCGTCGCGATATCGCGGCACCTTTGGTGATGGGGCGCCAAGGGGAAAAGTCGTCGTGATTTTGTGACACTTTTGGTGATCAGGCGCCGTGGGGTCTGGCTGTCGTGATTTCATGACTTGTTGTGCTGGCGTGGCCAAGGCTGGTTTGATTGTCGCGATATCGTGACATGTCACGATTTCGCGACATGTCACATTTTCGTGCCTTGTTGACTTTTTGTGCTCTGCGGTGGAAAGTGTTGACTTTTTATGCTCTGCGCTTGTAATCTCATTTCTTTGTTCTTGTTTGGGATGTTTTTACTCCCATTTGTAACTGTTCTTTGTTTTAATACAAGTTTTTCAATTTTTTCAAAAAAAAACAATGAATGGCAATCTCAACTCAAATTAACTTCATAGAAGCATAAAGAGAATTTTTAGAGACTCAATATGTTCTAATCTCACTCTCAACCCAAATCAATCTCAAATCAACTCATAGAAGCATAAAGAGAATTGTTAGAGACTCAATATGTTCTAAACTCACTCTCAACCCAAATCAATCTCAACTCAACTCATAGAAGCATAAAGAGAATTGTTAGAGACTCAATATGTTCTAATCTCAATCTCAACTCAACTCAACTCAAATCAACTCAACTCAACTCAAGTCAATCTCAACCAATGGGCTTCAACAACTATGCTTATCAAACAAGATTTAGACACAACTCTCAATTAAGAAAACCTTAAAGCATTCAACCAACCACTTTCGAAAAGGAAACCACAAACAATCCTTTTCCCTCCAATGATATTTTAGAAATCAACCACCATAAACAATCAATAGGATAATGTGCCCATACCTTTTATGAAGATGAAAAAAACCTCTTTATAAATCTGCCACAATCACAAAATTCTTTTGCCAATCTTCACAAGGGTTAGTAGATCACAAAATAATCAACATTACTCTATTTTTCAATAATCATCACCAAGGCCTTTAATTGCACAACTTCCTTATCTCTCCTAAAACCACTTGTACCATAAAATAAAATATATCAAAATATTGCATAACCTTTTCACTCCCAAAACCACTTATACCATAAAATAAAATAAATCACAATATTGCATACCTTGTCACCTCATGAAAGAATTAATCCTCTTGAAAAAAAGAACAAGGTAAACTTCACTTTTGGAACCCCTTTGCAAAATTAGAAATAATCTTTCCGACGATATATAATATGCCCTCTTTTCAAAATAAATTGAAACCTTTACATATATATATATATATATACATATGTATATATATATATATATATATATATGCCAACCTCCATTAATTGCACATAGGTCGGCCCTCCATTAATTTAAACTTAAACTTTAAACTTTAATATCTTCATCATCGAAGGTCTTTTTCGATAAAACAAAATTCCACCTTGGCTTTTAAGAAAATCCCTTTCCATATAAGCCCACCATGGTTTTAAATAAAATATTTTATTTTTCCTACCTTGGTTTTCATAAAAATCCTGTATATATCCATGCTCTCCAAAATATCATAGATGATTATCTATGAAGTGCTTTTGCCACCAAAACGCAATATGATCCATGTGACATCAATGACAACATAAAATGCCTCAAATTAACTCAAATTTCCAACATGTTATCCTTATTTCTCTTTGGTGTAACGATCAAGTGTTACTCTCTTGTTGGTGTTTTATTTCTAATGTTATTCACTAATTGGTTTCCTAATAAAAACTATGCTTGGAATTCTTAGCTTCCAAATATTTTATTGCTTCTGCTTGGTGCTTGGACTACTCAACTACACACTACTATAACTTTGAACATGATCCAAAAAAATTTTGGGACTACTCTATTGTGCTTTTAGCTCCTGTGGTGTGGTAAATTGTGTGAAGTCTCAACCAATTATTTCTCTTATGCTTGATATCCTTTATGTTGATATGATATTTATTCTTGTCTTTATTATGTTGTAGGTTTCATGATGTTGACACAAAAAATTCTCACTTAAACATTTCACTTTGCATGATCTGCTTGGTTCTATCATGAGCTACCTTTATCTTTCAATATGAGCTATCTAGTTATATCATGGGCCACCTACCTATTATCTCATGGACTACTTTATATTATTAAGCCATATAAATTCTTTAACTCCTTTACCTTAGGCTTATCTTCTAATGGTCGCCTTCTATGCTTCTTATACTACATATGTTATGGATTGTTCTCTATATCTCCAAATTTGAATATATTGCAGGTCTTCTCTTTTGTGTCTCAAACCTTTTAATGTATCTTGGGTCTTATTATTTATGCTGAATTATTTTCCAATTATTTATAATACTTATCTTTATGTTATTCTATTTCTTCCTTTTTGTTCTAGATTTGAATTGAATGGCTCACTCTTTGATGTACTAGATAACTTATGTTGATATCTCCATTTTCTTTGGACTTTTAGCTTAATAGCTATTTCATTTAACTTCTTCCTTCTTGAATAATATAGACCGATTCCTTTAAATATTATCTCAAGCCTTTATTTTCTTTTTTTCTAAATTATTTCTCAATGGTCCTTTCTCCTTTTGCAATATCATAATTTGATTTTCTCTTATTTTATTCTGAAATTGCTCAATCAATAGTCTCTTTCTTCTTTAATATAGATCGTCTCTATTTTAAATATATCTTCCTTCTTCAAAATAGGTTACCTCAATCTTCTATCACTAATTTCTCAAATATTCTACTTATCATAAATTCCTTTCTTTTATCATGTACCACTTGCTATTGTTGCTTGTTTTATTTCTTCTTTAGCCAATGTCAAGGTCTTTATTACCTGAATCTTCTCTTGTATCAATATCAAGGTCTATGTGACCTGAATCTCTCTCCTTCTTACTGTAATGGCTTATTTGAACCTATGTCAAAGTCAATAACTCGGTGACCTTAATATTATTTTTTGGCACTTAGAAGCTAAAACTCTTATTTATCCCTTGTATGAAGCTTCTCATGCTCCTACTTAATCTTCATTGTACTCTGGCTTCTATATAGGCTTCAATGTCAAGATCAATTTCTTGGTGATCTTAATCTTCTTTCTATTGCTTAATATTTATCAATGTCAAGGTGACTTGAATGTCCTTGATTCCTCTATCAATGTCAAAGTGACTTGAATGTTCTTGATTCTATCAATGTCAAGGTGACTTGAATGTCCCTATATCTTCTATCAATTTTAAGGGATATTTATATCCTTTAAACCTCTATTAATATTAAGGGTTGGAAATGATTCTGAATGATCAACTATCCCAAAGTTTAGTATGCCTATCAATATAGTTGAGTCTTAGTCTTCACTAGTTTTCTTTCAACCATGGAAAGACTCTAGCCTCTCTACTCAATCTAACCTTATAATAGAGTTTGAGTCACAGTATCTCCACAATGGATACACTCTTAATCAACTTCATCAATTTGGATAAATTTGATTTTGTAAGTGGTTAAAATAACTCTTTTCAATTTGGATAGAGTCTGGTGGAAGATTTGATACCACTAATAACTTTTTAAGCCTTAATACTACCACAAATATCACAAGTTATTCTTTATAGGATCAAATATAATGTAGCCACAATATAATAAGGTCAAGATAATGATATGAGTAGAATAATATGAGCAAATTAATATGTATATCAAGGCTAATAATATATCAAATAAAATTCAATAATAAGCAACAATATGAATGTAAATAGCTTGAATCATTCATGTACTATGCATGAAGAACAACTTATAATATTAATTGCTCAAAAATGTATGCAAATTTTATTACTCCTCTTTCCTCTTACAAATATGATAGTGATATTCTCTTTTCTCTATAATGTGATATATGAGAAATATGAGAGATATATGATTATGGAGTATTACCTCCATAATATAGTCATAGTAGTGTCTCTTTGGATACTTTATTATTACTTTACATATGCCAAGTCTCATGACTCTTGGCTTCTCTAATTGACACTTGCATACTTTATGAACACTTGACTCTATAATATATGCACACCTATAAATGACTCTTACATTTCCATAACTTGCAAATTTTAACCTAAGACACTTGCACACATATTTACATTACATATTGTTATCATACATATAAGACACTTGTGCACATAGAATCAACTTAAAATTGCACACTAACTCACATGACACTTGTACATTTCTTGCACATTACAACTTAACATTATACTTGTACATATCCTCCACATTCACACTTACATAAAGGGGAAATATAACTCACACTCTAAACTATGACTCAACCCTAATCTAATATTTACATATGTACCATAAAGGTACCATATTAGCATATACCAAACAATGCAATATACTCCAACAAACACATATACCCCATGCCCTTCAAACATCTTATCCACATGGACCCTACTACTTGTCACCTCAAAATCTAGGTCCTTAGTCAACCTCTCCAAATATTGCTCTTTATCCTGCATCTAGTAGACTTGTCCTCAAATAGACACCATAAAAATCTACCACACATCCTCTAGTGTGGTAGTCATCTCCCCTATAGGAAGCCTAAATATTGAGGACTTTAATTACCATCTCTCGATGAGCACTACCATCATCACCTAATCACACTTAATCCTCAATATCTCTGCCACATGTTATATCACAATGGCATCCAAAATTGCCCTAATTGCTAGAGCCAAGAGCCCTAAAAAGTCCTCCAGCCTATGTGGCTACCACTCTCATGGATCTAAAATGTCAAACTACATCAAAAACCAAACCAAGAGCCCAAATGTAGTCTCTCTACATCATTCTCTTCCTTTCTCTCTTTTTTATCTTTCCTCTAGAGAAGAATTGCACCCTCCCTTGTTTTTGCAATTTCACATAATCATGTTAGTCTTTTAACTATCGTGATTCCACACTGACCAATCAAAAAAATAATGGGGTAGCCACAAAAATGCACATCATGTTATCATGGGTACCCAAAAAACTTGTGTGTCTACCCACACATTTATAAACAAAAATTTCTCAAAAACTATAAATAAATTCAAAATTTACACAATTCTACCCTAGTAGATAATGAGACAAACCCCTACTTGGATACCCACACCTGTTGCCCAAACTTTGCCACTCATGATCACTTTGTGGTGTACTAGAAGTACAATTTCTTCTCTAGAGAACCATTTTATTCCACATGTAGAGTAAAAATGAATTAGTTTTTACCCCTACCCTATCTTTTAACCCCAACCTTTCTCCACCTTGTCTTCCTTCTCTTCTACTTTCTATTTTTTTTGCCATTACTTCCTATCCTATTTAAGTTTCCTCAAGGACTTTGCACTCCCATTTGAAACTCAAGGGGGAACCTTAGTTGGGGGTATAGGGGTAAAGTGTAATTAATGTCCCATTTAAATTACAAATCTTTCAAAGCACTTGGAATTGCATGATTTTTGCACCATCACTTTACCTTAGTCTAGTAACCATATAGAGGTCATCTTATTTAAATTTTGGGGGATATAAAGTTATTCTTTGATGCATTTATCACATCATAAATACATCAAAAATGGGGTAAATGTAGACACCCATAATTGAACCATTTTATTGTCCAATTTATCCCAATTATCCATCAACCTTGAAAAACTTGTAATTTAGCCATTCCAACCTTAATTCCTAAAGGTTTTGCCAATATAGGTATAATTATGGCCTTTGAACTAAAGACATGATTTTGCACCCACACAAATTTTTGAAGTGCCACTCCTCCATCCAAGTGGCCTCCAATGATCACATTTGTGAAGATAGTGAAAGTTGACCTACAATTCCATGCTCCAATTCAAAGACTAAAAATATTGAATCCTCCACCTCTCTTGAGCTTTGGTCAATTTCTGGTAGAATCCTCCTTGAGTACCCACCACCTACATTTTTTAATTTTCCTTACCATTCACATATTTAAATTGATCTACCTTTCATACCTCTCAAATCACTCATGAATGCTCCAAGTTCCCTTTCCTAAGGCCTAAAATTATATAAATTGAGGCTTTGGGGTGTTATTTCAAACAAGCATTATCTAGCGAAATAAACTTTGATCTTTTGCTTTCTCACTTTGATCTCTCATGCTCTAATATTTTGGAGATCATAGTGCTCTTGCTTGAAGGCTTGGAGGATTCTTGGACAAGCTTGGAGAGAGATCATTCTCTCCTTGGTTGTTATCTTTCCTCCCTTGCTCTTGCCTTTATATTTTCTTGCATTTCTTTTACTAACTTTTTCTTTGGATCTTAATTATTGTATATTCGAAGGTTTTTCTCTTTGCATGCATAAAATTTTGGTACCTTATCATATTTTTTCCTCTTGTAGCTATAATTTCTTCTTTGTTGTATCTCTCTTCCAACTTGAAGGAATCTTTTCTAGGCTTGTTTCACCCTTGCAACAGTTACAGGTGGAAACACACCCCACCCTGTTAGAGCATAATTATACGACTACGGAATTGGGAGAAACAAACTTATCCCTTATCCCCTAGTTTTAGTTGTGGTTCCTACTTCCTTTACCCATTTTATACCCTCAACACCCTTCCCTTAGTAGAAAGTCTTTCATCAAGCCCCTATTCTTATTTGCTCTATTTTCTCTTAGCAAAAATGTGTCTTATCTTTGAGAGGCATGATTCTTCCTATAACATTTGTTTAGTCCTTAATCAAACTCTGACCCTTTATCACAACAAATTAATCCTTATTTATCCTTTCTTATGCATTAAGACCTTAATCATATATCTTTCTTATAGCCCATACTCGATCTATAACCTCATCATAAACAAAACCACGCCCTACCTTGACAAGGTGTAATTTTACCCACCATAAATGGTTAATATTTTCCTTGCACATGTAAACTCAATCTTCAACCCTCTCTTTATGTTGGCAATTTTGGGTACATTGCCCTTGATCATGTGTATAAGTTGTCATTGATGTCAAGAAGCTCTTGAAGGAATTTGTTTGATGTTAAAATTTTTGCTTTAATAAAAGGTTTCTTGGAGGTTCCGACATGGCAGTTTCAAAGGTCTTTTGTAAACCCCAAGTTGGCAGGTTTAAAGATTACAGGTGGATGCATTAGTTTAATGCATTTGGGTCCAAGAGGAAGTATTTATTTAAATAATTAAAAACCTTGTTAAGGTTCCCTTTAATTATTTTTAAATAAATATTAAATTATTGTTTGCAATGGGTTCTCCTAACCCATGGCGCAAATGTCTTAATTATGTGGGTGCTATGTTTTAAGATTGTGGGCGCTAGCCAAGACCTTTGTCGACATGTTAAAATCCTCACCGACGTCAACAGCTTATGGTAAAAATACATATAAATCAAGAATTATCCCATCCACATTTTGAAAAGAGTTGCTCGTTGTGAATTCATGATCTGTTGTTCGATTTCTTCCTCGCTATGATTTCGTGATCCATTGTTCGGATTTCTTCTCCAATTGTGTCTTCATCATTTTCATAAACCTATCGTTCGACTGTGTCTTCACCGTTTGTCGTAAATCCGTCGTAAGGTTTTTGTCTTCGTGTTCACATCAGAAGAAAGGGAGGCACTGTTGTTTTATTTAATCCTTGGCGCAGAAGGAACAAGGCTAACAGCGTAGTTTTTTATTTGGAAAAATGGGCAGACGTAGTAAAGAACTGGTAGAGGCGTAGGAGGTCACATAAGAAAATCTTGCTAATAAAATAGAAATAATTTCAAGAGCTAATAAATCTCAGCAAAATGATTATGTTGGCCTAGACCCTTACGAAGATAATATGGCTGAGATTGGTGATTTTTTGATCATGCATAAAGGAGTTGACCTATTGAGGGAAGAGGTCGAAGCCATAGTAAATCAAGGAGTTTCCTACAATTTTTGGCTCACAATGCCGCATAATTCATAGTTTTCATGGTATCTTTGTTCACCTATGCATCTGTGCCCTGAGATTATTTAGTTAATTGCATAATTTTATGACTCCTCTACTAGGGCTATCCGAAATTCCAAATAAAATATTCTATTCATGATTACATCAGATGAGATCCGAGAGGCTTTTGCCTGTGGAGTAGGCACGCCAAATTATGCAGTAAACAAAAATATCCATGTGGATGAACAAGAGGATAGGTATGTCTCCACAGTTACAATGAGACAATTCATGGAAACTCAGCTTGCCAAAGATCAACAGATGAAGTAGCTATCGAATTTGCTTCTTTCAAAATTCAAGTGCCAGGACATCTATTCCATGCTTGCCTAGATTGCTGGGTTACCCTCAAATGAAATGGTGCATAAATGGCAGGTAGCTATGGCTCAATGTATTTCCAAGGTGGAGTTTTATTTTCCCGCTGCTATGAGGTAGGGAGGAAATCCGATTTATTTTGATTGGGCAAAATTTATTTCACAAAGAATCAATTCATAGTTATAGAGATTGCAGGAAGGTAAATCTAGATCATTTTGGTATACTTCACTGCTAGTATGGTTCTTTTTTTAGATGCAGTGACATTTTTATTTTATCGTTGTTATGCAAATGGATGAAAAGAATGAGCCTCTACCGGTTTATAAGTGGACTCAGGTGTTAACAAAGAAAGAGTCCATCTATAGCTTTAATAGCTAGTTTTTGGGCCCTACCATTGAATTGCTTTGTGGCCATTGTGACCGAGTGCCTCGCGACTCGAGATATGTAGTTGTTTCAAAGCAAGAGGGCGACATATTTTTGCTCACTTAGGGCGTGGTAGTTCAAATTTTTGGATATACATGTAAACTATTTTTTGGCCTTATTTTGCTACTACGAACATTTTTACAATGGAAGTTGTGCACCATATGGATTATATCAATGATATATATGGCTATGGACGAGGAAAGAAGACAACTTGTGCTATGCCCTTCAAGTTTGGAAGTATAGAAGTGAATCAGGCAGGGCAAAATCACTTGCTTATGGTGGCGCTTCAAGACCTAGCTTTAATTGAGTTACCGCAACATTGGTGCTATGACCCACTTGGAAATTTTTTAGAATTTATTAAGGTGAAGTCCTTTCATTGTTACCCGCACCCAGATATTTATAGGTGGTAAAAAAATTTTGATGGGCTAAACATAAATTGGCATATAGATAAGATGTCCTCCCTTCCTCCATGGCATGATTACTATGATCAGGAAGAGGAGTATAATCCAAAAAAGAATGCAATGCATATTTCTCCTCCGGGTTTGTTCACAACTGTCCAAGAAGCGAATCCTGATTGGATGGAGGAGAAAATTATGAATTGGTGGATGATGCGCATTCATAGGAGGAAGTCGTATAATGCTTATGGGATGAATATTGATACCCAATTTTCTAAATTTTATGATAAGTTTGTGAAATCTTATCATCCCGTTGCTTTTGCCACTATTTTACCGTAAAGTTTTTAGCAGTCCAAAAGAGGTGAAAGCAAATCTGAAGAGGAAAATCCTACAGTTGAGGATGACACCGAAGAAGAAGAAGAATAAGAAGAAGAACAACAATATGTCTTCAAAAGGTGATCGTAAAGGATGAAGCACCCTCAGGAGGAGGTTCCCATGCCCAAATAACATAAACAACCAATGGCACCTCCATTTCCTAAAGCAACTAAACTACCTCACACTAGCACATCTACTACTTCCACTATTACAGCACCGATGTCTTTGGGTACTAATATTTCTATCGTACCAAGTTCTACACTCATCTCTATTATGTTAGCAAAGCCTTCATCCAATTTTGAACTTCCTACTTCTGTAGCACAAATATTTCCAATAGCACAGCAGGAAGGGGAAGAGCAGCTTTCTGAAGATTCTCATGTTGAGATTTTGAATGAGGAGACAACCCTAAATGTTGGCAAACCGAAGGTAAATCAAGAAGAGGAGGTAGTTTTACAACCTCCCCCATATATGAAACAAGTGGCACCCATGCCCCAAGGTACATCATATTTTCCATCTTCTTCTCTCTCTCTCATCGAGCACACATCAATTTCTTCTTTGATCCCATCTGTTACATTTTTGTCTCCTCCACTTTCTATCTCTCCACCTTTTGGTAGTCCTTCCGTTTCATTTTCTATGGTTTATTCTTTCGCTTAAACTTCGGGTGTTTATAAAATCTTTGTTGCTCCTTTCATTCTGACTCCTTTGTCTTTTGTTTCTTTTAGTTGGTATGCATCGAGGGCAAATATTTTTTCCCATCCCCTTCCCTCAGTCATCACTTCCTCCATTATTACGGTTGTTAGTACCCAAGTTCCATCTAAAATTAGTATAACTACAACCACACCTGTATCTTGCACTCCCTTTGCCCTTTCTCTTCCTTCCACCATTCCCGTGTCCATTTCTTCATTGCAATATGTGTCATCTGTGTCCACTAGGCCTGGTCGCCCAGAATTTTTTGTTCTATTTACACCATTTTTGGAGTTACAGACTATCCCAGATGTGCAGGTATCCCGCAAGTAGCCAAACATTGAAAAATTAAATTGGGTGCATCTGAGCTCTTCCTAATGGTTGAAGAGTATGCAATGAAATGAGGCTTTGACGCTGGTGCATCCAATCAAGAAGGTGGATTTTGATCCAATTGCCAAGGAGGATCATATGACAACATTCACTCTGTTGGTTCAGAAACCTCAAGGCAAGTTGCAGCCTAAAGATTATGTTTCTGAGACTATCACTGAAGATCTGACATGGATTAATCCCATTGAAAAAATGGGTGATATGCAAGTTGATATGAGTTCGTTGTATTTTCACAGGAAGCATTATAAAGAGAAATATTTTGAAGTGTAAAATAAGGTGTTGGAGCTTGAAAGCGCCTTGGCCAAGAGCAGGGCGATAGAAGAAAATACAACCACAAAAAATGAATATCTACGCAATCAAGTCCTGGTGCACTTGAAGGAGTGTGATGCCGCTAGAATTGAAATGCATAATCTTTAGCAGCAGGTCAAATAACTCAAGAAGCATCTGGAAGCCAAGGTCGCCCCTGTTGTAGGATTTTCGTATGACAGTGTAAGATATATTCGCCTTCGCTCCATCTGAAATTCTACCAAGTAGGCTACACAATCCGTCAAGGTGTTGTAGTACTTATGGGAAGAATGGATAAAAATATAGCTTGGGCAATAAATGATTGATTCAGTGGAGGAGTTGATTTTGCCCTATATGGAGATAGCTATGAAGATACAAGCATTGTTGAATACGTCTCTGAACATTTGCCCTCTTAGTGAGATGGATTATGCTTGGCCCCGAGCGCGCGTAACCCTATGGAGCTATTTTTAGTGCATGAACCTTGTAAATTAAGGGTGGGCTGTCCTCAATACTATTAAGCGAGAGAATACTATTTTGATATCTCATTTTGAGACTATCGACCGACTGGGTTTCACTACCTTCCTGGATGAATGGAGTGAACCTCTTTCGGTGGAGTAATTACAAGAGCTCCGGAGTGCATTTATTGAAGATACTGCAGACATTAACTCCTTGACTGATCCCCTTACTGAAGCACAAGTATTGCCTCTGATTGAAAAGTATACACGTTTGGAGCTATCTCTTTATGAATTAACCCAGTGTTTGAAGCACCTCAGCTTGATGGATGTGCAAAATCTTCACTTCATTTATGAATCTCTCAGTATTCCTTTCCTATTCAATACTGAAGCTTGACATGATGTTGTTCGCACCTACGAGGCCCTTTTAGAGGTTATCATAGATCAAGAAGAGCAAGCAGTTGTGGATCATGAAGCAGCGGCAAAGGCAGCAGAAGAGGCAGAATGTGCAGAAGTACTTTATGTTGCAGCCACGGTAGAACATGAAGCAAAACACACGTAGTAGGTGTCCAAGAAGAAAACTTCCATAGTGAAGAAAGCATCAGCAACTGGAAAAAAGAACTCTGCACCCAATGGATAAAGGCCTGGGATCATTTGCATCCATGCGAGTTGGATACCCCATGAGTCACCAAGAAATGTTGGCCATTTTGATTCATTGGAAATTTTGTATAAAGTAATAATATATTTGTCTCTTTTATTTTTGGATAGTTGTAATAAGTTGAAATAATTTTCTGAAATCCAATGCATTTAAATGTATTAATGGAGAGATGTCCTTCAAGGTCCAAAAAATGGAGAGAATGAGTTTCATAAAAAAGCTTGAGTGAAATCGCTAGAAATTTTTACGCATTGACGTTTGCCCTTCCTTAGGGGTGAATGTCCCTTGTGCTCTTTCTAAGGGTGAATCATTTTTGAAATCGGAATGACAAAAAAAATTAAAAAGTGACAAATTGCATTTGCCCTTTCTTAGGGGAGAACGGGTCATTCGCCCTTTCTAGGGGTGAACGTGCCTTGGCATCGCCTAGAGGGGTCACGCACCCGAATCAAATTACGTTCACCCTAGTTGAGGGGTGAACACACCGTTCACCTCTCCTATGGGTGAACCACTTAGTGTGTGCACCTGAATCAAATTACGTTCACCCTAGTCGAGGGGTGAACACATCATTCACCTCTCCTATGGGAGAACCACCTAGTGATGGCGAAGAATCACGTTCACCTTCCCTTAGGGGTGAAAGTTTCATTCACCCTTGAATTGGGTGAACCTATTTATATCAAGATCATGCACGTCTGAAGGGGCGAAACTAATGTTGGGCAAAGATAAATGAAACAAATGGAACTTTGGTCAAGATGTTGAATTTGTCATTAAATGAAGGGCACTCTCAGTTACTCCATTTTATGGATCACGAAGAGGAAGGTGAAGGGAAATGAGTCTTCATGATTTCCAATGTATCATAGATGATCCAAAGAATTTAATATTTTCTCCTAACAGACGCACCTCCATCCGAAGTTTGAATTTTCAAGAATTTGTTCCCCTGGCGAATGGATTTTCCAGGAACTCAAGGAGGATTTTACTGATTTTGTCTTTGATTCTCAAGCATTATTCGCTCCTATGTATTAAATGAAAGGGGTGAAAACCTCTATGAATACTAGATAAATTTCATTGTAAAAGGGGGGTTAGACATTTTTTGTGAGAGATTGCCTTAAGCTCTCTGCATTAATAGAAGGCATCAGACTTCTAAATTTATGAGCGATCTTGTGTATAATTATTTTCTGTGTAGTGTACTTCTATTTCCATTTGCTTATCTAATTTGCTATTGAATTTAAATTCTATCATTTGATTTAAATTTGCTAAGGAGAAAGTGAATGCTGGAGTACCATTTTTATAGTTATTATGGCAAGATTGTGAGCTTGTTCTATTTTGTTTCCTTTCATGAATGCTAATTTGTGCTTGGGTTTTTTCCTGCTAGTTAGTGTTGACACTTTTTGTCACATTATACAAGGGGTGGAAAAATAGCAAAAATTTTGTATGATATTAATTATTACCCTTTAAAATGTATGTAAGTTATAGCAATTTTGGTTTTCCTAGCCATTCCCCTTATACACCAAAGAAGATAGAAGGAGCTTCGCAGCTAGGATAGCTTCGCTGAGGAGAGGAAGAATAAAATGAAAAGAACTTCGGGCCCGAGGCGTTTCAAAAGGTTACTTCGGGTGGAAAATCAGCGAAGCAGTTTTGCCGAAGAAAAACACGAGGAAGGCGCCAGAAAATGCTTCGCACCCGAAGCATTCCCAAAAGCGTTTCGGGCGAAAGTTTTGCGAAGTAACTCTCCTGCCGAAAAGAGAAAATCCAAGACGCAAGACGAATTGGCTAAGGCAAGAAAAGAACTTCGGGCCCGAAACATTTCCAGTGATCGCTTCGGCCCCAAATTTTGCGAAACAGTTTTGCCGAAGAAAAACACGAGGAAAGTGCCAAGAAAGTCTTCGCACCCGAAGCATTTCCAAAGGCTACTTCGGCCCAAAAACTTGCGAAGCAGATCTCGAAGCAAACATTGAAAATGCTTCGCCAGAAAGTCACCGAAATACCCATCACGGGCCCTCCACCTGCGAACCATTTTTGCTTCGGCCGCAAGCCTCCCGAACCATAGTTTCAAAGAAATATCATGGCGAAGCATTTCTTTGAGGCGTAGGCGAAGTAATTCAACCAGCGAAGTAGTAGAGCATGAAGGGCCCCACCAAAAGAGATCTACTTCGGCACTCAAACCTCTCGAAGCTGTGCCACGAAGCTCAACTATCCGAAGTACCAAACTCAGAGGAAGGATATGCTTCGGCCCAAACCCACCGCGAAGTAGAATTGCAAGAAGAGATCCAGCGAAGCGATTCCAAGGCACGCATTTCAAGCCGAGTATTTTCTCGAGGTGGTCAGTTGCTTCATAAATACAATTTTCCTTGCCCGAAAAGTTCACCGATCATTTTGGGCAATTGGACCCAAAGTACCAGTCCAAGAAGGAGAACCCGTCAAGCACGGTGGCTACTCGAGTATTGCACCCAAAAACTAAGGACAGTTCAGGCAGCCCATTGAATGCCTATTTCCCCGATGGACCCGGTTGCAGTTGCTATTCTTAGTAGCCGATTTGAGAGATCAGTCACAGCAACCGCGAGGAGCCGACTTCTCGGAGCTCAAGGGCGTACTCTTCTTTGCCATGTAATTATGATTCAGAGGCCTGGGTCCTCTATAAAAACCCAGGCATTGTAATGAAAAAGGGGGGGAACTATCTGCTAGAAAGTTGTTGTAACTTGATGTCCTGCGATTAATACTAAGAGACTTTGAGCTCAATTCTTCTCTTTTATGCTGCCTTCTGTGCTTGATTCTTCTATCTCTTCCTGTTTGTAGATCGAGATGCTGAACTCTGCATCCGGTATGCGATTGGGGACAGTGTCCTGAAACTCGTTCGAAAGGATACATAGGAGTAGATAAGTGTTGTATTGACTTTCTTTTATGCTGCCTGCCTTGCTTGATTCTTCTATCTCTCTCCGTTTATATGTTGGATGCTGAACTCTGCGTCCGGTGTGCGATCGGGGACAGTGTCCTGAAACTCGTTTGGGAGGATACATAGGAAGGTGGATACCACATTTCTTTCGTTTCACTCTTGGTGTTCCTTGCTGCTATTCAAGTTATTTGTTAGCGATCGTGCTTCCTGTTCTCTCCCACCTTAAATCATCATCTTCTAACCCTTACTCTTTTTATTTCTTTCTCTAACCCTTACCCCTTTTTATTTCTTTTCCTAACCCTTACTCTATTTATCTCTTTCCTGCACTCTTGTCTCAAACCCCAAAAGTAGTTTAGCATAGGAGCCGGCCTTCTCCGGAGATTGGCACGAGGGGCATCTCTTCCCCTCGGCCTTTCAATGTTGGTCGTAGGTCCAGGGCACGTACACTTACACCGAAAGTCCTTTCCTATGCGGATTTGATGACCAACAGTTTTTGGCACGCCCAGTGGGACCGACTGTATTTGTCTTAGGAAGATCCATAACCAGTCAAGGTCCCATATTTTAATGCACAATCCCATTTCACCGGGGCCACTAGTTCTAACCAGTTCTCGGTGTGACCTGGTCAGTCTCACCTGACTAGTGGTAGTGAGAACCGATGCTCTCATTATCGAGAGACTCTTAGCATCTGGCGACTCTGTTTACCCAAAAATATCTAAGTCATAAAGACCAGTACCCAAATCTATGCCTTCATGGCAAAAACCCCCATGTTTTAAGGAAGCCCGAGTTGGTGAATCTCTGGCTTGCCTCCATCTGGTAAAATCACCTAGCGACTCTGACTGAGCTGAAGATCCAGATTTCTTGATCGTAGGCGCCTTTTTAAGCTGAAAGAAGACATCCCGGAGGAATCAAGGTTCGGTGAGTAGCCCTGACCTCACAAGCGGAGAAAAGTATGTTCACCTGGCGACTCCGACCTAGTGGCGAAGACTGTGATCTCTACAGGCCACTGCTATAATGGAGAGGGAATATCCCAGCTGGGATGATCGTGGCCCTCTGAATCTCCAAAGCTACCATGAGATTCCCGAAGGTGCCTTGAAGACGTTGACAACATATGATGGCACCGCGGGGATGGCCCGAGAACACCTTGAAGCTGTTGCTGATTTAGCGGCCCTCTATGACATAATCTATGATGATGTCATGGTCAGACTTCTGGTTGCGTCTCTGGAAGGAAAGGCATGACAGTGGTACAGACTGCTTGGGCCTAAAAGTATCGGTTCATGGGATGACTTGGGGGAAGCGCTCATCAGACAATTTGATAACTCTCAGGATCCCTTTCAGCTTTTGACGTACCTCTCCACCATCAAGAGAGCATCTTTGGAGAGCGTCACGGACTTCAATGTCCGATTCATCAGAAGTTGGAAGAGAATTCCAAGAGAAATCCAACCGACGCCCGCCCAAGCCCACCTCTACTATGTTCGGGCCTTTCACCCGGACATAGGCCTCCTCTTGCTACGATCAGGTGAAAAGAGATTCCCTCAGGTATTCGAGGAAGCAGTACGAGCAGAACAACTTCTGCTCCTAATGGGAAAGTTGCAGTGGGGAGAAACCCCATCACTTTCTTCGATACTTGCTGCTCCTGTCCATCCAATGCAGTATCTACCATGGAGTATCCCTCATGCTGAGCAAAATCCTGAGATGCAGTCATGCGAAGCTCAAGAGGCAGGTCCCATCCAAGTCCAACCATGGCAATATGCAAGCTTTGCCCCGACAATGAAAAATTTGGTTGCTTGCAATCTCCACCAGAAGACGGGCCAAGAAGAGAAACAAGCTCAAGTGGTAGCGCCTGAGAATGAAGAGGGGACATTTTTGCACCCTTTTTGTATCCCAGTGGATGGCACGCAAGCGTTCAGCCAGAGTCCATTAAGCGTACCTCAAGAGGCTGAACCTGAGGAGATCATAGAAGATTGCTCATTGTCGGAGGAGCCCTATTACCCCATCAGAAGGATGGAAGAACCTGTACCCAGCTCGTAGTTAGTAAGTTCTTCAGTATGCTGGTATTGGTTCCAGCCCCCACCACAACCAGTACCCCAAGAGGCCCCTCATGCTGTGAACTTCTTCGCCACATCTTTCATCAGTAGTATGGGTACTGGTAGGAGTGACAACCTGCCACGCTGCACTCTATTTGCAGCATGGACAACTTCGGGAGGAAGTGATCCGAACCTCAAAAATCAACTAAGGTTCAATCGGATCTGGTCTGGACATTGTAGGTTTGTCGGATAACCACACGAAGTTGAATTTATGGTGGCGGCATGCCGATTATGTCACAAAAAATTTGTGTAAATACTGTAAATAGTTCAGCTGGTAAATAAGGTGTTGCTCAAAGACTCAGGTCGAGTTTTACTTCGGCAACAAAAAAAAAAAAAAAAGAGGCTCGGGGACTGGGTGCACGAAGTAGCTGACAGAAAATAGCTCATAGCAAATTTCGTTGGCCAAGCAAGACTCAGACCGAGGTACGAAGGGTGCTTCACCAAGAAGAGTCCAAGCGAAATAGTTTTTGAAGGAGGACCGATGAACCACCTTCTGCGAAGAGAACTACTTCGGGCCCGAAGCGTAGAAAATCGGCTCGCACCAAAGGTTCACTGCGAAGCATTTCAACCCTGACCCCGACTTCACCAACCCAACGACGGAAAAGGTAGGGGCATTTAAAATGTGCCTAGGGGAACGTGCTGATAGCCACCTTCAAAAGCATCCAAAGCGGGCGAGTTAAATGAAAAGGGTGGCGGGTACGTCCTCTAGGGATTCAGTTAGGGGAAAAGTTCATGCTCGGGTACAAAGTGGCAGAAGGTCGCGCTTCCAAAGCAGGCCGCAATCATCATAAAACATAGTCCTGTGTACCACTCCACCATGCGATGAATTAAATGAAGCGATGCGAAGTTAATTATGGCAAGTGCCATAAATACTGGTGGTTGCCTTCTAAGGCTATATAACGTAGACTCCAACAGTTGAGAAGCTACTTGCTCAGTGATCCATGCAAACTTCGTTGTCAACTTACGAGCTCTTCTATCCTGCGCTTTCAAGCCTTCGAACCCCAGCACATTGCAGACTTCGCCGCCCTAAGCATCAACCATGGGAAAGAAGAACTCCAAGGAAAAGGGAAAGGAACCAGAAGTGGTGGCCCCCGAACAGCCAAAGGCAAAGGGCCATGACAAAGGGCCAAAGAAAGTTGACTTTAGCCGTCGCCCTGAGAAACAAGTCATGGGAGAAAGAGAGGATTCTGGGGATGAGCAACCTGAAGAACCGCCAGTTGATGCATGGGATAGGTTCAGAGACACCAAGCTATCAAGGAGCATAGCTGAACTCAGAAACACCATTGAGTTCATGAAAAGCAGGCTCTCGACAGACAACAAAAGAGTTGCCGCTTACTACTCTCAGATATACTGGTATCTGACGCCTCCCACACATCACTGCCCTGAGCTGATTGATGCCATCACGTGAAACTATCAGCCCACCTCCAGGCAAGTGGTAGACGCCTCCGACAACAAGTTGTTCTCCATTCTAAAGGAGGATGTCCAGGCAGCCTTTGCGCCATAGTGGGGCCCTCCTAAGGGGTACACAGTTCGCAATGTTATTCTTAGCGAACAAATGGAGAGATTCGCGTCCTCCAATTACATGATCAATTTCTTGTAGCAGAGCCTCAAAAGTGGGCTCCCTTCGGGAAAATTGCCCCAAATGCCCCTACCCTTGGAGGCCTTCAAAAACATCGACATCTTCTCCATCATTGCATGGGTGGCAGGCCTATCTACCGATGCTTCGGTGCACCCGTGGCAGGTGTCTTTGGCTGAGTGTATTTCCAGAGGGGAATTTTATGCCCCTGATGCTTCGAGGTCGAGCACCAACCCAGTATTTTTTGACTGGGCAGAATGGGTAGCCAGGACCCTACATACGCGGCTCACCAGCATGAAGAATGTTGGGACAAATAAGTACTTCTCGCCCTGTTCTCTTCTTGTTTGGTTATTTTTCTTTCATGTACATAAAATTTTCCCTCATGTGGCTATTACGACAAGCGGCGAGGATGGAAACCCTCTGCCTGTATACCAGTGGACCCCTCTTCTATTGAAGACGAAGTCCTATTATTCTTTTAACCAACAATTTTTGGGACCCGCAATGCACCTGCTAACAGGGTCTTCCCCTCGGGTTCCCCTCCTCTTAAGGGACAAGGTGGTACAAGAGAAGAGGGGAGACATTTTTTAGCTGACACAGGGGCTCATAATTCGCATATTCGGCTTCATAGGGAAGCCTTTCCTACTGCCAGTCTATCCCTCCGAATATCAGTTTGCATTGGAAGTCGCTAGGCAGAGCGATGCAACAAACGCCATTTATGGCCATGGACAGAAATGGGCTCACACCTATGATTTCCCTTTCAAAATGGGAGTTATCGAGGTGTTTGCCCTCAACCAAAATGTTTTCTTGGAGGAGAAACTCGCCAATTTTGGCCTAGTCCAACTTCCTCAACAATGGCTCTATGACCCCTTGGGGGTAATGAGGGACCATCTTCGATTCAAGAACTTCCACGCCTGCCCCTATCCAAAAATTGTGGAGCAAAGGAACAATCCTAATGGGAAGGATCTGGAGTGGCACTTGGAGAAAATGGAAATGCTACCTCCCTGGCATGAGTTCTACCCGATGGAGGTCGCATATGACCCAGTTCGGCACCCTCTCCCGAGCCCCAACTCCACCTTCTGGAAGAAGGCAAAAGATGATTTGAAGGAGGCAGTGAAAGATTGGGACGTGGCCCAGATAAGAGAGTGGTGGATAATGAGGGTCCATCACCGAAAGATTAATTCTTACGGTTTGTTGTCATCTGACAAGGACTTCGTGGCGGCCTATGAGGCCAATGCCGAGACATGGAAGCCCCTGTCCTTCGCCGACCTCATTCCTCCAGCTATCCCAGGTTTGGGCGAAAGCCCAAGAAGAGAAAATAAGACTTTGGGGCCAAAGAAGGAGAAGAAGGCCAAAGCCACACCATGTAAATCACCTCAAGTACCTGTGGGAGGCCAAGACATGAGTTTCAAAGAGTCAGAACAACCGTTGGTGAGAACAAAAAGAAAGAGGCCAGAACAAGGCCCAGTGCCCCCGAACTATCCGAAGCGACCCCGTACAGGTTTTTAGAGTGCCTCCACTGGACGACCTACACCAGGTCCATCCAAAACAAATGTTGAAGGCGTAGCACCACCAAGCGCCGAAACCATCCCGGACATCAACGTCATCAATGTGGAGGAACTCCTCCAATCCAAAGGGGACGCTGAGGCAGAAACCATGGAGGTTGAGGATGCCGAGGTAGAGAAAGAATAGGAGACGACTGCACTTGAAGTCACTACAACCACTTTTCTAGGAGGGCACTCAGGTACGCATTCTCCACCCTTTGCGTAGGACTCACCCATGTCCACTATGGCCATGGCCGAAGGTTCCCATCAGTCTCCCTTGTAGGGCCACTCATCCCCTCATGCGTCACCCGTGGCTAGTTCAAGTCCATCCCACGATCCGGGCCGGGATAAGTCCATTGATATCACTTCACCCACCCACGCCTCCACTCTCTTGGTCTCTAGCAGAGGCGGAGATGCTACTTCGACGTCGAGCCCCAGTCTTCGATTCCCCATCTCACATGAAGTGGCTGCCATTGCCGAAACGCCCGCTACACCCACCGTCGGACCTTCTGGTGAGACATCCCCCATCCACTCCCTGTATTTGTTCACTCCTTCGGCTGGTGACCCAGCCTTGTTTGAGTCTGAAATGTCCTTGATCAAGGAGCACCCCCTTGCCGAGAAGCTGCTCCAAGCCCGATAGAATACTGACAGAATCCTGAAGGAGGCAAGAAAGAAAAGGGGGCGAGCGACGGCTCAGGTTGAAAAATGCGTCGTATTTGATTTGAAAGCTGGAAAAATGCATAAAATCAAGAAAGTCCCTAAGGTTCAAAAGCCTCTGGATGAAATGACTCCAGCAGACTATGACTACCAGGAAACACCTAAGGACCTGGTGAATCTAAATGTTGACAACGAATCGGCATCCATGCATGTCCGAATCGAGACCTTTAGGGCGCATGCAATCATCGCCAACCAGCGCAGGATTGAAGCCGAGGCCACCAATGTCAAACTAGAGGAAGATCTGGCAAGGGTTTGCTCCAAGTTGGCAGAAGCTGAGGAGCAGTGCAAAACAATGAAAAAGGAAGCGCGTGCTCTAAAGCAGCAAATTCTATAGCTCCAGTGTACAGAGGAGAATCAAGCGCAGAGACAGGCCAAAAATGATTTAAAGGCCAAAGAGCTTGAAGGCAAGGTCGCGCAAATGCAAGCTCAACTGTACGAGAAGGAAGACCTATCGATGTTCGACAGGAGCAGGATTAAGGAGATTCATGCACATCTGCTTAAGAATTTCAGGTCTCGGTGTTCCAGTGCCCTTTCCATATTGACCTACGTCACCGAAGCCCAGCGTGCTATTGCCGAGGGAGGGCCGATTATTGATGAAGTCACGCAGAAGGCCAGGAGCCGGCTCAAGTTGGCCTTTGACGTCCAGAATGCTAGATATCAGGACTTGCAGGTCACTGCAATGACCCGGACAGCTAGGGACTGGTCCACGGCCCAGGCCACGGTTCGCGCCTTCTTCTCCAAGGTGCAAAAAGCTCAAAAAGCTAGAAGCCTCCAGGACATTTTTGACAATGAGCAGCGCGCCTCAATGAATTATTTTCAGGACCTTTCTTCCTTGGGTTTCTTGAGTTTCACAGATGATGACAGAAATCTTCTGACTAAAGATGAGCTCAAACCAGTCTGGCTTCAGTTCGAGAGCGATGTCTCAAAAATAGACGGGTGGGCGGAGCCGATCTCAGAGGGGTAGATAACCGACTTCATCTTGAGACACTGCAAGATGGTAGCATGCCTAAATGACCTATTCATCAGGGCCAAACATGCTGACATCGGGAAAATTGATCATTTTTGCATTCTAGTAAAAGCATTGCAAGATCAGGAGCCTTTTCAGAAGGGTGTCTGGGCTCATGTCCGACGAACGATGAAACGTATCCGGGATCGCCTTGAACCATCACCGCAACGAGAGGCCATGCCAAAGGAAGTCGCACAGGAAGACAAGGAAGAGGAATCAGAAGGAAGAGCAGAGGCAGAGGAAGGGCAAACCGCAGAAGTGCCCCAGGAGACAGAAAAAGGAGAAGGGTCTGAAGGGGACCAGTGACTCAACAGCCCAATGGATCAGGGCTAAAGGGTTCTTTTGTCGAGGCGAGCTCGTCACCCCGCGAGCCGCCAAGAATGTTGACACTTTTCGTCACATTATACAAGGGGTGGAAAAATAGCAAAATTTTTGTATGATATTAATTATTACCCTTTAAAATGTATGTAAGTTATAGCAATTTTGGTTTTCCTAGCCATTCCCCTTATACACCAAAGAAGATAGAAGGAGCTTCACAGCTAGGATAGCTTCACTGAGGAGAGGAAGAATAAAATGAAAAGAACTTCGGGCCCGAGGCGTTTCAAAATGTTACTTCGGGTGGAAAATCAGCGAAGCAGTTTTGTCGAAGGAAAACACGAGGAAGGCGCCAAAAAATGCTTCGCACCCGAAGCATTCCCAAAAGCGTTTCGGGCGAAAGTTTTGCGAAGTAACTCTCCTGCCGAAAAGAGAAAATCCAAGACGCAAGACGAATTGGCTAAGGCAAGAAAAGAACTTTGGGCCCGAAACATTTCCAGTGATCGCTTTGGCCCCAAATTTTGTGAAACAGTTTTGCCAAAGAAAAACACGAGGAAAGTGCCAAGAAAGTCTTCGCACCCGAAGCATTTCCAAAGGCTACTTCGGCCCGAAAACTTGCAAAGCAGATCTCGAAGCAAACATTGAAAATGCTTCGCCAAAAAGTCATCGAAATACCCATCACGGGCCCTCCGCCTGCGAACCATTTCTACTTCGACCGCAAGCCTCCCGAACCATAGTTTCAAAGAAAGATCACGGCGAAGCATTTCTTTGAGGCGTAGGCGAAGTAATTCAACCAACAAAGTAGTAGAGCATGAAGGGCCCCACCAAAAGAGATCTACTTCGGCACTCAAACCTCCCAAAGCTGTGCCATGAAGCTCAACTATCCGAAGTACCAAACTCAGAGGAAGGATATGCTTCGGCCCAAACCCACCGTGAAGCAGAATTGCAAGAAGAGATCCAGCAAAGCGATTCCAAGGCACGCATTTCAAGCCGGGTATTTTCTCGAGGTGGTCAGTTGCTTCATAAATACATTTTTCCTTGCCCGACAAGTTTGCCGATCATTTTGGGCAATTGGACCTGAAGTACCAGTCCAAGAAGGAGAACCCGTCAAGCATGGTGGCTACTCGAGTATTGCACCCAGAAACTAAGGATAGTTCAGGCAGCCCATTGAATGCCTATTTCCTCGATGGACCCGATTGTAGTTGCTATTCTTAGTAGTCGATTTGAGAGATCGATCGTGAGCAACCGAGGAAGGCCAAATTCTCGGAGCTCGAGGGCGTACTCTTCTTTGCCATGTAATTATGATTTAGAGGCCTGGGTCCTCTATAAAAACCCAGGCATTGTAATGAAAAATGGGGGGGAACTATCTGCTAGAAAGCTGTTGTAACTTGATGTCCTACGATTAATACTAAGAGACTTTGAGCTCAATTCTTCTCTTTTATGCTGCCTTCTGTGCTTGATTCTTCTATCTCTTCCTGTTTGTAGACCGAGATGCTAAACTCTGCGTCCGGTATGCGATTGGGGACAGTGTCCTGAAACTCGTTCGAAAGGATACATAGGAGTAGATAAGTGTTGTATTGACTTTCTTTTATGCTGCCTGCCTTGCTTGATTCTTCTATCTCTCTTCGTTTATATCTTGGATGCTGAACTCTGTGTCCGGTGTGCGATCGGGGACAGGTGTCTTGAAACTCGTTCGGGAGGATACATAGGAAGGTGGATACCACATTTCTTTCGTTTCACTCTTGGTGTTCCTTGCTGCTATTCAAGTTATTTGTTAGCGATCGTGCTTCCTATTCTCTCCCACCTTAAATCATCATCTTCTAACCCTTACTCTTTTTATTTCTTTCTCTAACCCTTACCCCTTTTTATTTCTTTTCCTAACCCTTACTCTGTTTATCTCTTTCCTGCACTCTTGTCTCAAACCCCAAAAGTAGTTTAGCATAGGAGCCGGCCTTCTCCGGAGATTGGCACGAGGGGCATCTCTTCCCCTCGGCCTTTCAATGTTGGTCGCAGGTCCAGGGCGCGTACACTTACATCGAAAGTCCTTTCCTGTGCGGATTTGATGACCAATAGTTAGTCTAACACCAATTTTGCACTTTAGCCTATGGCCATATTTCCCATTTCTTTTTGTTATTTCGAATCTCTTTCCTGCATCCTTAGTCTTTTACTAGTTTTAGAATTAGTTTGGGAACCAACCCTCTTAGGATATTGGCACGGAGGACATATCTTTCCTTCAACCTTTCAATGTTGGCCATATCTAGGGTGCATAAACACAATGTTTATTGATTAGGCAGATATTTGACCAACAAGTTGTTTGTCTTACCATGGAATTGACCACTCCCAAAGTTGTTGGTATAGAAAAGATAATAAATTTAGGCACTAATTTCTTCTTAATTATCTAATAGGTTAAGGAACTTATCATTGCTTCATTAGTCACCTTGGTCCTCTTTTCACTCTTGGTATGTCTTTTTTATCATGCATATTTCATACCTCAGTCTTTTTCATATTAAGATTTTTTATCAATGTACCCTAGTTTTCTATGTTCTTCCTTTTTATGGTTCATTTTAAATTCTAGGTCAAAATCATCATTTACCTTCATGTAGAAGGCATCTAACTCTAGTGGGTTGGTATGACAATTGTAGACACGTAATTTTATTCACATGGCTAATCTCTAAGCTTGCTAATCCATTTACCAATCAACCTTTTAATGACCTAAATTGAATTAAATTCCCTTGAGACTAAATCTAGATCATTAATTTCTCTAAGAATGATAGCGTCGAGGCATGACTTGGTAGTGCTTTTGCCAATTTTTTTAGATTTTGATCTCTCCTACCCAAGTTTACCCTTTAACAATCATGAGATAAAAGTGCTAGTGTGAAAGAACCAACAATACTTCTACCACAAGGTGATTTTGACTATCATGTACCAAAACAAAAGAAATGATATTTCTGTCCCTCTTAAGCCACCTACCACTAATGAACCAAATTTCCTAAATTTTTATCTATAGCTCCTATAGAAATCAAAATTACAAGAATTTTTATTCTTGTCTTCTTTCATTAATGGCTTCTTGATATCTTTTCAAATTATTAACATCACCAATCTTGTCATCTTAAATGTAATTCTCCCCCCAAGGAGCCATGGCTTCCTATTAAACCATCACTTGTGATGACCATTTGATCATAGTTTTTTATAGTAGTCAAACTCTATCAAAAGTCATTTGCATATTTTATCTATGGTATTTTGATAGTGTGAGAGGGGAAAAGGTAAAATATATTGCAAAGGGCCTACTCACAATGCTTTTCCACTCTCTCCTCTTCACACTTCGAGATTAGGAAAAGTTTGTTAGCTTAAAGTCTAGTTTTGTTGGATTACTTGAAGAAAAACTACATTTCTTCCAAGATACTTATTTGTATAATTTTAACCTTAATCTAGCTCTAATACACATATAAATGCATTGATCAAGGCCTAAACTAAATGCTCTTTTAATTTTTATGAGAAAATATATAACAATTTTCTCTTAACAAATAGAGGCATGAGAAGGTATAGCAAACAAATATTAAGATGTAGCTATGTACAATTTTGATTAAATACTAAAGCTTAAATATTAAGATTAATCCACTATATGATTAATACTAACTAGTTATTCCTTTATTTTTTATTTGTTTTTCAATAAATATAAAACAAAACCTAGTTTAAGTAGATTAAAAATATAATTTAAATGCTAAATGATTAAATGATAGAGAAACTATTCATTTCCATAAAGGAAAAAGCACCACCATCTTGCAAAATCACCATCGACACTATCACTGAATCTATAAAACAAACAAAAAAACATATAATTAGTAGTAGAGGGGTCTACTTGAGTTGGCAAAGGATAGTTAGATTTTCTTAAATAGCATTTAAGTCCCTATTTAGATAGTCAAAAAATGATAGAGATGAAAAAATAAAGTAAATAAAGGCCATGTGGAAAAATCACCATTGAATCATGATAGTACCATAATTGCTTTTACTTAGTGTTTATTGGAGATTTTTACATTATTTGGTACATGCAAATGTACCCCTATGGTATATTATGATACAAATGAAGATATGTAATAGATTAGGATTTGAGTTTATAGTTTATGAGAGTTATTTATATTTCCTCTTTATGTAAGTGTCTATGTGTAGGATATGTACAAGTGTAATGTAAGAGTGTAATTTCCAGGATATGCACAAGTGTCATGTATGTTAGTGGGTAAGTGTATAATGAGAGAAAGTGCAAAAGTGTCATGTATGTAAGTGTGCAAATATGTAATATGAGGATATGCACAAGTGTCATGTATTAGGAGTGCATGTAGGAGAGTAAGTATCATGGAGTTAAGTGTGCATGTAAGTAGAGAGTGAAGAGTCTTGTATACAAGTGGCAAGATGAGAATCCAAGGAACATGAGAGTCTTGTATTATGTAAATAATATGAAATTTTGCAACTCATATACGTGAGGAGTGCAATAGTCAAGTATTGAAGAGTCATCTTTCTATGTCTATATTATGGAGACAAAGCTCCATACAATGTATTGGGAAAATAATCTGTAAACAATCACCATAGCAAGCATTTATATTGAAGCTTGTATATAGATTTTGAGCAATTTTATTGTAAGTATTTTTCATGTTACTACATGAATGATTTTGGTCATTTATGTTGGAAATTTTGAGTATAGTGTTGTCATTGATGTCAAAGGTTTTATGTCATTTATTGTCATTGATGTCAAAGATGAAAAGGTTGAATTTTGTATTCAAGGTTGAAATAATAAATGCAAAGGAAAAGTCATCAAAGAGTATATGGGGCAGAAGTACTTTGTGAAATAAATATCAAGACAAAATATTTTTTCCATGGTTGTGAAAGCAAGCAAAGAGAATTTTGAAGAAAAGGAGTATAATATTTAAATTTTAAATTTAAATATTATTAAGAGAGTTTGAAAGTAACAAGGGTTTCATTTGGAAAGGGAGATTTTAAATTGCAAAGAAAAGACAAGACTTCTCATTGGTGGAAAAAGACCCAAGGCAAAAGGTTTTATTATAATATTTAAAATATATATATATATTTATTATAATACCTAAGTATAAATTTACATGGTGTCAAAGATAATTAAAATTATTTTAAAATAAATTTGAAAGAGGATCGACATCTAAAACGTGCATGGAAACATATAAATACCCCTAAGACTTTGGAAATAAAGGTCGTGTGTTTGATTTTTGTGTCTCATGCAAAGTGGTGACAACGAATGAGGTATAGGGGACAATATTAATTTTGGAGTGCAGAAGCAGAATGAAATAAATAATTTTCATTCGCTCCTTGATGTCATCCGCTAGGGTAGCCCAACAATGGCTAGATTCATGCTAAGTCATTTGTGAGGCAGAGGTTCGTGGTTCAATTCTCCCTAGCACTAGTTTTGAAGGATTTAACTTTTTTGGTGAACACACCAAGGGAATAAGAGTGGAGGACCATACATTAGGTTTCAACCACTTGGCTAGTGTAAGCGGTCACACTCTATGTTAGGAGTTTGAGGTTGGAGGATCGATTCCCGCCCATGCCAACAATATTATTTTTGGTAAAAAGGTATGTGCTAAGGTTGATTAAATTTGCTTTGCATGAAGTTTGAGGGGTGTGCAATGGTGTAAATTTTTTGGCATATAGGAGGTATAAGGATAATTTATTTTTGCCAAATATTTTTGAAGGTATTGTTGTCATTAAGTTTTATTTTTATATATGCAAAAGTAGGAGTGATAAGGTGTAAATGATTGATTTAATATTGTAAATTTGTGTTATGGGTCATTAAGTGGTTTGGAAATTATTTTATGAAAGTGGGAGATAAAAGGTGTAAAATGTGTTTTTGTTGTTTGTAATACTTGCATTAATATTGAAGGACTTGGTTCATGATTTGATGTTTTATTTTGAAAAACCAAGAGAGTTATAAAGCAGTGATTTAGAACAAAATTATGCACACATTTTGAGAAGGATTTTTCCAATATATGAAAAGGTGTTATGCTAATACTTTTTGTAGTTGCAAAAGATATTATTTTTGAGACAGGTATTTGAGGGCACATATTCACCAAGCACTTTGAGGTATGGTGATTCAACCTTTTAAGCTAAGTGGTTGTGTTTTGAGAAAGTATTTTTGAGGTGGAGTTAAAAGGGTTGATTGGTATGCATTGTTGGAAATATTTGTATTAGGGTTTGAGACCTACATGTGCTTCCATTGTTGAAAGAGATTGAGACATTTGTGCTAGAAATTGTGAACTACTTGTACTAGGTTTGAAGACAAGTTAGTGCATCATTGTGAAATATTTTGAACATTGGTTTGAGAGATATTGAAAGCAATTGTGAAAGTGTCTGATATCAGTTATTGTGCATTAGTGTGATTGATCTTTGAGAGAAAATTTGCAAGAAAGATAGACCAGTTTTGTGAAACAAGTTATACACTATTTTTATTTGATTTGAAAGGGATTTTGCAAGAGATAGATATTGGGTTAATTGAGTGCAATATTTGTGAGTGTGAAGAACATATTGGTGTTTGATAGAGCATATAATTATATATATATTCCAGAGGTTAAAATAATTCTAAGTAGAATTTATCTATTTGAAGAAATATTTTATGAAAGATATTTAAGTTTTATGTGTATGCAAGATTTAGAAATATTTAAGTAGGTTTTGTGAGAAGCATTAAAATAAATTTGAGCAAATATTTTTAGAATGCTTGAAGGCATATTTGAGCAAGTCTTTTGAGAAGTCTTGAAGGTATATTTGAGCAAGTATTTTGAGAAGGCTTGGAGGTATATTTGAGAAAGTCTTTTGAGAAGGATTGAAGGTATATTTGAGCAAGTCTTGTAAGAAGACTTGGAGCAGCTTTGAGGTAGATTTGAGCAATTTTTGTGAAGACTTGAGACAACATTGAAATAGATTTGTGAGCAAAGTTATAGTATATTTGTTCTAGACTTGTGATAGGGTTTGGTGTAGATTTAAGACAGAGTTGAGATAAGACTTTGGATGTGATAAGAGCAAAGAGGATAGAGGTATCTAGTAGATAGAGGTCCACCGACCAGTGCAATGAGGATATAGGTATCCTATGGAGAGAGATCTATAATCCAGAGTAGTGGGGATAGAAGTCTTCTAGAATTTCACCAACTAGAGTAGAGAGGATAGATTTCTCCTATTGATAGAGATCCATGAACTAGAGTAAAGAGGAAAGAGTTATTCTATGGATAGATATCCATAAACTAGAGCAAAGGGGAAAGAGTTCTCTTGTTGATAGAGATCCACAAACCAGAGCAAAGGAAAAAGAGTTCTCCTATGGAGAGAGATCCACAAACCAGAGCAAGGGGATAGAGTTCTCCTATGGAGAGAGATCAAAAAATCAAAGTATAAGGGATTGGTGTCTCCCTTGGATAGAGGTCCATAAACATTGTGATAGGGAATTGATTCCCAAGATATTTGTTGAGAAGAGGGGGGTGAACAGTATAAGATCAACTTTTACTTTTCTTTCTCAAACAATATTATCCAATATTATCAATGGCAATATCAATAGCAGTAATCAAAGCAATGCATAAATCATCACATACATGAGAGACACAAATTTAACGTGGTTCACCCAATGTGGGTTACATCTACGAAGAAAATATCTCTTCGAGGTTTAAACCTCATCGGGTGCCTTTGGTGCACTGGTAGCGGCTAGGCTGTTGGCGCGCTACCCGAATGGGAGGTTCCACGTTCGAATAACGTGAAAGGGTTTTACATCGTGAAGTGGACGTAGCGGGTGGTGTTAGAATTCGTGCACAATTTCTCCATAGCATGATTTTTGATGTTGGCCAAGGTACTTTCGAAATTAATTTTTGCTAAGTGTATTTTGTGGATGGAGGAAGTTTATTAGAGGGCAAAACAACTTAGGAGTTATAAGGAGTTTAAAGCTTGTTTTATTTTTGATAAAAGATTCTTTTGAAGGTGTTGTTTGAAATATCTTATTGCATTCTTATGAGAGATAAATTTTATTTTTGATAAGACTATAAGGGAGAAATAAGGTGTATAAGGGATAAATTTTTCTTGTAATGTTGAGAGTGCTTTTGGTTGATTATGGAAATGAAAGCATGATGTTTTAAGGTTAAAATTGCTTCTTGTGTGAAGTTGTGAAACCTTAAGTGGGCAGCTTTGAGATTGACATTTGCTTTCATTAAATTGGTAATAATCAAGCTATTCTTTACTTGGTTAAAGTGTTGGGCTTACTCCTTTGTTGATGATTTGAAAAGTTGTTTTGTGCTATTGTGATTTGAGTTGGTGGATGCTTTTTGTTCAAACAATATTGGAGAGAAAAGGAGTTCTACTTGTTTCCTTTTCTAATGTTGATTGTGAAATGCTTCAAGGTTGTGTTTTGAGTTGAATGGTGTTGATTGAACCTTGTTTGATGAGCATTGTTGTTGAAGCCCTAATTGATGGTGAAAAGAACATGAGTATCATTGTTATGTGATTCTTTGCATAGTTGGCAATTGTTGGGGTTTCATGTTCTTGAAAGAAAGCATTCTATCCTATCCATTTCAGATATTGAGTTGAGTTTTCAGATTTGAGATTGAGTTTGAGCTGAGTTGATTTGAGTTGAGTTTTGAGATTGGGAGTTGAGTATAGAACATATTGAGTCTCTAACAATTCTCTTTATGCTTCTATGAGTTTGAAAAATCACATTGGGTCTCTAACAATTCACCTTGTGATTTCCTACTAAGAAATTTTTTTTCTTGGTGAGCTTGCTGAGTTTTGGACAGGTTCCGGTGGGGACTTGTGAGCAATCTTGGACAGGTTTCGGTGGGGACTTGTGAGCAGTTTTGGATAGGTTATGGTGGGGACTTGTGAGCAGATTTGGACAGGTCCTAGCAGAGGACTTGTGAGCTGAGTTTGATAGTTCTATCAGAGAACTTGAGGACAGAGGTGCACTCGGTTCTTTGAGAAGAACCTGAGGATAGATTTGGCAAGTCTTTGAGAAGGCTTGTGTGTAGAGGATTGATTTGTTCAAGCAGTTGGACAGATCTAACAGATAGAGGAAGACTTGTACTAGACCGACTGACTGTGTTTGGTATAGGTTGCTGAGCTGTTGTGGACGTGATCATAGAAGGCAGAGGTCTCTTAGGCTAAGCATTGAGGACAGGAGGTCTTCGGTGGAAAGGAGTTCCACGTGCTGGCAAGAGGTAGAGGCAGTTGATCTTCTGAGGGATCATTTCCAGAGCAGAGGGGAAGGTATCTCCTTTGAGCAGAGGCTCATAAATTCTGATTAGGGGAAGGTATCTCCTTTGGGCCGAGGCTCATAAATATTGTAATTGGGAAGGATTCCCAAAGAACTTTGAGATAACTTTTAGAGAAAAGTTTTGTGGACGTAGCTCAACCATTTTGGGTGAACCACGTTAAAATTGGTGTCACTTTGTGGATGATATTGTGCATTGCTTTGATATTGCTTTGGGTATATTGCTTTACTATTTTGAGGTATAAAGGAAAAAGTAAAAAGAGGTCTTATACTGTTCACCCCCCTCTCAGTATAAGCTTGTGTTCTTCAATTGGTATCAGAGTCCGGTGCCTTCGAAAAGTTTAACAACTTGAAGGAAAAGCTAGTAAAGAACACAATGGATCATTCAAGTGGCAATGCAACACCTATTCTTGATGGGTCAGATTTTGGTCTTTGGAGTGCAAGGATGAAGGTTCATCTAATGGCACTTGGGAATGAGGTTTGGGAAGTGATTGAAGATGAGTACACTATTCCTGAACATGGTCCTATTACTAAAGAAGAAAGGCTCCTACATCACAACAATTCAAAGGCAATGAATGCAATCCTGAAAGGCTTACAGAAAGCAGATCTCACCAAAGTGATTCACTGCAAGACAACTAGTGAAATGTGGAAACAGTTGAAGGTGGTTCACACAGGTGATACAAATGTCAAGAAGGCCAAGTTGAGACACTTCAAAGGTATGTTTGAACAACTCAAGATGAATGATGATGAAAATATTAGTGACTACATGCTTCGTATGGATGAGGTTGTTAACTCCATGAAAGACTTAGGTCTTGAGCTTGCTGAAAATGATGTTTGTGATAAGATTTTAAGATCTCTTCCTAATAGATTTAGTGAAAATATTTCTGCTATTGAGGAAGCTAAAGATTTGGATAAGTTGAAAAAGGATGAGCTCCATAGTATACTTGCAGCATTTGAGTTGAGAACTCAAGTGAAGGTTGATGTCAAGAAAGAGGCAGCTTTCAAGGCTACCAAGAAATCCAAGGGTAAACAACTTCAAGATAGTGATGAGTCTTCTAGTGATGAAGAGGCATATTACAGCAAGAAAGGCAAGTTCTCTAGAAAGCACAAAAGTATGAAAAATATAAGATGTTTCAATTGTGGAAAGTTTGGTCATTATGCTACTGACTTTTCTGTTCCCAAGAATGAAAGTGATGAAGATAAACAGGATTCTAAGAGCAAGGATTCTGAAAAGCACAAGCATCACAGGAAGAACAAAGATGAGCACAACAATCAAGGAAAGAGGTATTCTCACAAGCACAAGAAGAGTTTCTACCTAGACAAAGCAAGTAAGTGTTCTAGTAGTGATAGTGAAAGTTCTTCAAGTGATGATGAAAATGAGATGTTGTTCATATCAGAAAAAGAGGAAGAACCGAAACATAGATTCATTATCATGAAATGTCTTAGATGTGGAAACTTTGGTCACCTTGAGGATGATTGCACAAATAATGATTTGGTTTCTAGTATGTATGAGGATGCTTCAAAAAACTATAAGGAAGATGCATGTATGGTTTTTGAAAAGGGTAGCACCTCTAGTGATAAGAAATCTGAAAAAGGCTTTGATGATTCAAAAAGCAAACAAATAGAGGAAGATATAGAGGAAGGTGAAGTAGATCTTGAAGGTGAACTTATTAGTGCTCTTAGTGCTTTGAAAAAGGAAAGAAAGAAGAATGCTAGACTCAAGGATAAGTTAGATGAATGTTGCATGGAAAGAGATGAGCTTATAGAAAGTCTTGACTTCTCTATAGCTAAGACACAAGAACTCAAGGATGAGTTAGAGTCTAAGGTTCTTGAGTATAGTGAGTTGGAACAGAAAATGGCTTCTTTGAAAGAGGAAACTAAAGAGTACAAGGATAAGCTTTACAAGTTTCAAGATAGCTCCAAAAAGGTTAAGTCACTCATCAAAGGTCAAAGAAAGACAACAGATAAAACAGGCCTTGGTTTTGTTAAGCCACACAAGGAACAAGTTGGAGAGTCTAGTAAGAGACTCCAAAAGGAAGAGAGTTCTGATGAGGAAAGTATTTCAGAAAAGGAGTCCTTGAATGATAGATGCACAAAAATAGAAAACAGAATTCAGAATGAGAAGAAGAAGTATTCAGGACCCAAGAGGTCAAATAAAGGAAAGTTTCAAGGCCAGATGTTTTGCTTGTCATAGGTTTGGTCACATGGCTTCACATTGCATGGCTCAAGTGAAGAAGGTAAATGACAGTTTTAGAAGTGCTAGTTACTTTCAAGGGTATTGCTACTCTTGTAAATAGTTTGGGCACAAGGCAGTCTATTGCAAGGTAAATAACAGGAACAGGTTTGATCAAAACAGGTTTGGTCAGAACAGGTTTGGTCAGAACAGGTTTGGTCAGAACAAGTTTGGTCAGAATAGGTTTGGTCAAAACAGGTTGGTCAAAAGTTTGGCGAACAGGTTTGGTCGAACAGTGGATTCAAAGATCAGGTTTACCTCAGAGAAACAACATCGTCAAGTGTTTCAAGTGCAACAATGAAGGTCACATAATCAGACAGTGTAGAGCTGAAATTCCAGAATACAAGAACAGGAACAATGGCATGATCAGGTCCAAGGATCAAGGCATGGACAAGAACAGGGATGAGAACAAGAACAAGAATAGTGACAAGAATAGGAATATGGACAAAGAGTTCAAGAGAAGGCCCGACAAGGAAGTTATAGACGCTGATGATGATCAGTGCCTAATGGGAGTTTTACTCCCACCCCAGAATTAATCACCTCATCAGGAGGTGGGGGAGGGACTAAGCTAAGAGGCTCATTCTTAGTCCCGAGCCCCAAAGGTGACCCTTTGCCATTGATGACAAAGGGGGAGAGATATGAGTAAGGGGGAGAGCTTCAAAGTGAAGAGGAGAACTTCAAGTCGTGGGGAGCAAAACTTCAAAGGAAGATTCTCAGTTGTGGGCACAGTTGGTCAATTGTTAGCACAGTTGGTTTCAGTTTTGGCTCTTGAGAAGTGTTTTCAGTAAAGGTTTGCCATCAATGACAAAGGGGGAGATTGTTGGCAATTTTGGGTACATTGGGTACATTGCCCTTGATCATGTGTATAAGTTGTCATTGATGTCAAGAAGCTCTTGAAGGAATTTGATTTGATGTCAAAAATTTTGCTTTGATGAAAGGTTTCTTGGAGGTTCTGGCATAGCAGTTTCAAAGGTCTTTTGTAAACCCCAAGTTGGCAGGTTTAAATATTACAGGTGGATGCATTAGTTTAATGCATTTGGGTCCAGGAGGAAGTATTTATTTAAATAATTAAAAACCTTGTTAAGGTTCCCTTTAATTATTTTTAAATAAATATTAAATTATTGTTTGCAATGGGTTCTCCTAACCCATGGCGCAAATGTCTTAACTATGTGGGCGCTATGTTTTAAGATTGTGGGCGCTAGCCAAGACCTCCGCCGACGTGTTAAACTCCTCGCCGACGTCAAGAGCTTATGGTAAAAATGCATATAAATCTCCCTCGATGAAAATCAAGAATTATCCCATCCGCATTTTGAAAAGAGTTGCTCGCTGTGAATTCGTGATCTGTTGTTCGATTTCTTCCTCGCTGTGATTTCGTGATCCGTTGTTCGGATTTCTTCTCCGATTGTGTCTTCGCCATTTTCGTGAATCCGTTGTTCATTTTTTGTACTCGTCGTTTGTCGTAAATCCGTCGTAAGGTTTTCGTCTTCGTGTTCACGTCAGAAGAAAGGGAGGCACTATTGTTTTATTTAATCCTTGGCGTAGAAGGAACAAGGCTAACAACGTGAGGTTTAAACCTCACCGGGCGCCTTTGGCGCACCGGTAGCGGCTAGGTTGTTGGCGCGCTACCCGAACGGGAGGTTCCGCGTTCGAATAACGTGAAAGGGTTTTTCATCGTGAAGTGGACGCAGCGGGTGGTGTTAGAATTCATGCGCAATTTCTCCATAGCACGATTTTTGATGTTGGCCAAGGTATTTTCGAAATTAATTTTTGCTAAGTGTATTTTGTGGATGGAGGAAGTTTATTAGAGGGAAAAACGACTTAGGAGTTATAAGGAGTTTAAAGCTTGTTTTATTTTTGATAAAAGATTCTTTTGAAGGTGTTGTTTGAAATATCTTATTGCATTCTTATGAGAGATAAATTTTATTTTTGATAAGACTATAAGGGAGAAATAAGGTGTATAAGGGATAAATTTTTCTTGTAATGTTGAGAGTGCTTTTGGTTGATTATGGAAATGAAAGCATGATGTTTTAAGGTTAAAATTGCTTCTTGTGTGAAGTTGTGAAACCTTAAGTGGGCAGCTTTGAGATTGACATTTGCTTTCATTAAATTGGTAATAATCAAGCTATTCTTTACTTGGTTAAAGTGTTGGGCTTACTCCTTTGTTGATGATTTGAAAAGTTGTGTTGTGCTATTGTTGATTTGAGTTGGTGGATGCTTTTTGTTCAAACAATATTGGAGAGAAAAGGAGTTCTACTTGTTTCCTTTTCTAATGTTGATTGTGAAATGCTTCAAGGTTGTGTTTTGAGTTGAATGGTGTTGATTGAACCTTGTTTGATGAGCATTGTTGTTGAAGCCCTAATTGATGGTGAAAAGAACATGAGTATCATTGTTATGTGATTCTTTGCATAGTTGGCAATTGTTGGGGTTTCATGTTCTTGAAAGAAAGCATTCTATCCTATCCATTTCAGATATTGAGTTGAGTTTTCAGATTTGAGATTGAGTTTGAGCTGAGTTGATTTGAGTTGAGTTTTGAGATTGGGAGTTGAGTATAGAACATATTGAGTCTCTAACAATTCTCTTTATGCTTCTATGAGTTTGACAAATCACATTGGGTCTCTAACAATTCACCTTGTGATTTCCTACTAAGAAAGTTTTTTTTCTTGGTGAGCTTGCTGAGTTTTGGACAAGTTTCGATGGGGACTTGTGAGCAGTCTTGGACAGGTTTCGATGGGGACTTGTGAGCAGTTTTGGACAGGTTTCGATGGGGACTTGTGAGCAGATTTGGACAGGTCCTAGCAGAGGACTTGTGAGCTGAGTTTGATAGTTCTATCAGAGAACTTGAGGACAGAGGTGCACTGGTTCTTTGAGAAGAACCTGAGGATAGATTTGGCAAGTCTTTGAGAAGGCTTGTGTGCAGAGGATTGATTTGTTCAAGCGTTGGACAGATCTGACAGATAGAGGAAGACTTGTACTAGACCGACTGACTATGTTTGGTACAGGTTGTTGAGCTGTTGTGGACGTGATCATAGAAGGCAGAGGTCTCTTAGGCTAAGCATTGAGGATAGGAGGTCTTCGATGGAAAGGAGTTCCACGTGCTGGCAAGAGGTAGAGGCAGTTGATCTTCTGAGGGATCATTTCTAGAGCAGAGGGGAAGGTATCTCCTTTGAGCAGAGGCTCATAAATTTTGATTAGGGGAAGGTATCTCCTTTGGGCCGAGGCTCATAAATATTGTAATTGGGAAGGATTCCCAAAGAACTTTGAGATAACTTTTAGAGAAAAGTTTTGTGGACGTAGCCCAACCATTTTGGGTGAACCACGTTAAAATTGGTGTCACTTTGTGGATGATATTGTGCATTGCTTTGATATTGCTTTGGGTATATTGCTTTACTATTTTGAAGTATAAAGGAAAAAGTAAAAAGAGGTCTTATACTGTTCACCCCCCTCTCAAGTATAAGCTTGTGTTCTTCAATTGGTATCGGAGCCGGTGCCTTCGAAAAGTTTAACAACTTGAAGGAAAAGCTAGTAAAGAACACAATGGATCATTCAAGTGGCAATGCAACACCTATTCTTGATGGGTCATATTTTGGTCTTTGGAGTGCAAGGATGAAGGTTCATCTAATGGCACTTGGGAATGAGGTTTGGGAAGTGATTGAAGATGAGTACACTATTCCTGAACATGGTCCTATTACTAAAGAAGAAAGGCTCCTACATCACAACAATTCAAAGGCAATGAATGCAATCTTGAAAGGCTTACAGAAAGCAGATCTCACCAAAGTGATTCACTGCAAGACAACTAGTGAAATGTGGAAACAGTTGAAGGTGGTTCATACAGGTGATACAAATGTCAGAAAGGCCAAGTTGAGACACTTCAAAGGTATGTTTGAACAACTCAAGATGAATGATGATGAAAATATTAGTGACTACATGCTTCGTATGGATGAGGTTGTTAACTCCATGAAAGACTTAGGTCTTGAGCTTGCTGAAAATGATGTTTGTGATAAGATTTTAAGATCTCTTCCTAATAGATTTAGTGAAAATATTTCTGCTATTGAGGAAGCTAAAGATTTGGATAAGTTGAAAAAGGATGAGCTCCATAGTATACTTGCAAGCATTTGAGTTGAGAACTCAAGTGAAGGTTGATGTCAAGAAAGAGGCAGCTTTCAAGGCTACCAAGAAATCCAAGGGTAAACAACTTCAAGATAGTGATGAGTCTTCTAGTGATGAAGAGGCATATTACAGCAAGAAAGGCAAGTTCTCTAGAAAGCACAAAAGTATGAAAAATATAAGATGTTTCAATTGTGGAAAGTTTGGTCATTATGCTACCGACTCGTACTGTTCCCAAGAATGAAAGTGATGAAGATAAACAGGATTCTAAGAGCAAGGATTCTGAAAAGCACAAGCATCACAGGAAGAACAAAGATGAGCACAACAATCAAGGAAAGAGGTATTCTCACAAGCACAAGAAGAGTTTCTACCTAGACAAAGCAAGTAAGTGTTCTAGTAGTGATAGTGAAAGTTCTTCAAGTGATGATGAAAATGAGATGTTGTTCATATCAGAAAAAGAGGAAGAACCGAAACATAGATTCATTATCATGAAATGTCTTAGATGTGGAAACTTTGGTCACCTTGAGGATGATTGCACAAATAATGATTTGGTTTCTAGTATGTATGAGGATGCTTCAGAAAACTATAAGGAAGATGCATGTATGGTTTTTGAAAAGGGTAGCACCTCTAGTGATAAGAAATCTGAAAAAGGCTTTGATGATTCAAAAAGCAAACAAATAGAGGAAGATATAGAGGAAGGTGAAGTAGATCTTGAAGGTGAACTTATTAGTGCTCTTAGTGCTTTGAAAAAGGAAAGAAAGAAGAATGCTAGACTCAAGGATAAGTTAGATGAATGTTGCATGGAAAGAGATGAGCTTATAGAAAGTCTTGACTTCTCTATAGCTAAGACACAAGAACTCAAGGATGAGTTAGAGTCTAAGGTTCTTGAGTATAGTGAGTTGGAACAGAAAATGGCTTCTTTGAAAGAGGAAACTAAAGAGTACAAGGATAAGCTTTACAGGTTTCAAGATAGCTCCAAAAAGGTTAAGTCACTCATCAAAGGTCAAAGAAAGACAACAGATAAAACAGGCCTTGGTTTTGTTAAGCCACACAAGGAACAAGTTGGAGAGTCTAGTAAGAGACTCCAAAAGGAAGAGAGTTCTGATGAGGAAAGTATTTCAGAAAAGGAGTCCTTGAATGATAGATGCACAGAAACAGAAAACAGAATTCAGAATGAGAAGAAGAAGTATTCAGGACCCAAGAGGTCAAATAAAGGAAAGTTTCAAGGCAGATGTTTTGCTTGTCATAGGTTTGGTCACATGGCTTCACATTGCATGGCTCAAGTGAAGAAGGTAAATGACAATTTTCGAAGTGCTAGTTACTTTCAAGGGTATTGCTACTCTTGTAAATAGTTTGGGCACAAGGCACTCTATTGCAAGGTAAATAACAAGAACAGGTTTGATCAAAATAGGTTTGGTCAGAACAGGTTTGGTCAGAACAGGTTTGGCCAGAACAGGTTTGGTCAGAATAGGTTTGGTCAAAATAGGTTTGGCTAGAACAGGTTTGGTCAGAACATGTGGATTCAAAGATCAGGTTTACCTCAGAGAAACAACATCGTCAAGTGTTTCAAGTGCAACAATGAAGGTCACATAATCAGACAATGTAGAGCTGAAATTCCAGAATACAAGAACATGAACAGTGGCATGATCGGGTCCAAGGATCAAGGCATGGACAAGAACAGGGATGAGAACAAGAACAAGAACAGTGACAAGAATAGGAATATGGACAAAGAGTTCAAGAGAAGGCCCGACAAGGAAGTTATAGACGCCGATGATGATCGGTGCCTAATGGGAGTTTTACTCCCACCCCAGAATTAATCACCTCATCTGGAGGTGGGGGAGGGACTAAGCTAAGAGGCTCATTCTTAGTCCCGAGCCCCAAAGGTGACCCTTTGCCATTGATGACAAAGGGGGAGAGATATGAGTAAGGGGGAGAGCTTCAAAGTGAAGAGGAGAGCTTCAAGTCAGGGGGAGCAAAACTTCAAAGGAAGATTCTCAGGTTGTTAGCACTAGCAGTTGGTTTCAGTTTTGGCTCCTGAGAAGTGTTTTCAATAAAGGTTTGCCATCAATGACAAAGGGGGAGATTGTTGGCAATTTTGGGTACATTGGGTACATTGCCCTTGATCATGTGTATAAGTTGTCATTGATGTCAAGAAGCTCTTGAAGGAATTTATTTGATGTCAAAAGTTTTGCTTTAATAAAAGGTTTCTTGGAGGTTCCGGCATGACAGTTTCAAAGGTCTTTTGTAAACCCCAAGTTGGCAGGTTTAAAGATTACAGGTGGATGCATTAGTTTAATGCATTTGGGTCCAGGAGGAAGTATTTATTTAAATAATTAAAAACCTTGTTAAGGTTCCCTTTAATTATTTTTAAATAAATATTAAATTATTGTTTGCAATGGGTTCTCCTAACCCATGGCGCAAATGTCTTAACTATGTGGGCGCTATGTTTTAAGATTGTGGGCGCTAGCCAAGACCTCCATCGACGTGTTAAACTCCTCGCCGACGTCAAGAGCTTATGGTAAAAATGCATATAAATCTCCCTCGATGAAAATCAAGAATTATCCCATCCACATTTTGAAAAGAGTTGCTCACTGTGAATTCGTGATCTGCTGTTCGATTTCTTCCTCGCTGTGATTTCGTGATCCGTTGTTCGGATTTCTTCTCCGATTGTGTCTTCACCATTTTTGTAAACCCGTCGTAAGGTTTTCGTCTTCGTGTTCGCGTCAAAAGAAAGGGAGGCACTGTTGTTTTATTTAATCCCTGGCGCAAAAGGAACAAGGCTAACAACGATGAGGTTTAAACCTCACCGGGCGCCTTTGGCGCACCGGTAGCGGCTAGGTTGTTGGCACGCTACCCGAACGGGAGGTTCCGCGTTCGAATAACGTGAAAGGGTTTTTCATCGTGAAGTGGACGCAATGGGTGGTGTTAGAATTCGTGCACAATTTCTCCATAGCACGATTTTTGATGTTGGCCAAGGTATTTTCGAAATTAATTTTTGCTAAGTGTATTTTGCGGATGGAGGAAGTTTATTAGAGGGAAAAACAGCTTAGGAGTTATAAGGAGTTTAAAGCTTGTTTTATTTTTGATAAAAGATTCTTTTGAAGGTGTTGTTTGAAATATCTTATTGCATTCTTATGAGAGATAAATTTTATTTTTGATAAGACTATAAGGGAGAAATAAGGTGTATAAGGGATAAATTTTTCTTGTAATGTTGAGAGTGCTTTTGGTTGATTATGGAAATGAAAGCATGATGTTTTAAGGTTAAAATTGCTTCTTGTGTGAAGTTGTGAAACCTTAAGTGGGCAGCTTTGAGATTGACATTTGCTTTCATTAAATTGGTAATAATCAAGCTATTCTTTACTTGGTTAAAGTGTTGGGCTTACTCCTTTGTTGATGATTTGAAAAGTTGTGTTGTGCTATTGTTGATTTGAGTTGGTGGATGCTTTTTGTTCAAACAATATTGGAGAGAAAAGGAGTTCTACTTGTTTCCTTTTCTAATGTTGATTGTGAAATGCTTCAAGGTTGTGTTTTGAGTTGAATGGTGTTGATTGAACCTTGTTTGATGAGCATTGTTGTTGAAGCCCTAATTGATGGTGAAAAGAACATGAGTATCATTGTTATGTGATTCTTTGCATAGTTGGCAATTGTTGGGGTTTCATGTTCTTGAAAGAAAGCATTCTATCCTATCCATTTCAGATATTGAGTTGAGTTTTCAGATTTGAGATTGAGTTTGAGCTGAGTTGATTTGAGTTGAGTTTTGAGATTGGGAGTTGAGTATAGAACATATTGAGTCTCTAACAATTCTCTTTATGCTTCTATGAGTTTGACAAATCACATTGGGTCTCTAACAATTCACCTTGTGATTTCCTACTAAGAAAGTTTTTTTCTTGGTGAGCTTGTTGAGTTTTGGACAGGTTTCGGTGGGGACTTGTGAGCAGTCTTGGACAGGTTCCGGTGGGGACTTGTGAGCAGTTTTGGATAGGTTCCTGTGGGGACTTGTGAGCAGATTTGGACAGGTCCTAGCAGAGGACTTGTGAGCTGAGTTTGATAGTTCTATCAGAGAACTTGAGGACAGAGGTGCACTCGGTTCTTTGAGAAGAACCCGAGGACAGATTTGGCAAGTCTTTGAGAAGGCTTGTGTGCAGAGGATTGATTTGTTCAAGCTGTTGGACAGATCCGACGGACAGAGGAAGACTTGTACTAGACCGACTGACTGTGTTTGGTACAGGTTGCTTGAGCCGCTGTGGACGTGATCATAGAAGGCAGAGGTCTCTTAGGCTAAGCATTGAGGACAGGAGGTCTTCGATGGAAAGGAGTTCCACGTGCCGGCAAGAGGTAGAGGTGGTTGATCTTCCGAGGGATCATTTCCAGAGCAGAGGGGAAGGTATCTCCTTTGAGCAGAGGCTCATAAATTCTGATTAGGGGAAGGTATCTCCTTTGGGCCGAGGCTCATAAATATTGTAATTGGGAAGGATTCCCAAAGAACTTTGAGATAACTTTTAGAGAAAAGTTTTGTGGACGTAGCCCAACCATTTTGGGTGAACCACGTTAAAATTGGTGTCACTTTGTGGATGATATTGTGCATTGCTTTGATATTGCTTTGGGTATATTGCTTTACTATTTTGAGGTATAAAGGAAAAAGTAAAAAGAGGTCTTATACTGTTCACCCCCCCTCAGTATAAGCTTGTGTTCTTCACTTTATTCAACACCCTACTTTTAGGGTGAAATCGCACATTGCCTGACCAAACATGATTTTTTTATCCATTTTTGCATATTTTATTTTCTATATTTGATTTCATCTAGCTAAAGGACCTTGGGGGTTTGACTCTATAGCAATAAATTTTATCATTTATTGCATCTAGAAAATCCTCAAACACTAACTCATTTTTCTAAGTTTTATGTCTTTCATGTAGCTATTTCAAAATCGTGATGTACAGGGTATAATAGCACAAAAATATGGGTATGCAACTTAGGGCATAATTATGCTTGAAACCCCATTTGAGATAAGATTTTTGGAAATCTTAGCATTTACTTTCAAATAGTATAGTCTTTATTTGTTATACTCCTATCTTCTATTTTGGGTAACTTAAAGAGAAGAAATCAAAGATTCCTTAGGGTAGATTTTGACTTTGGCATTAGTTTTCATAACACTTAAAGATAATGAGGAATTAAAAAAATTAGACTAGGTTTCCTTTTTTTTTGTTTATCTCCTCTATTAACTTAGGCATAATAGTTGAATTAAATATAATTTTGCATTAAGCTAGCTTGTATGCTACATTCTTCTTGTGCCTTTGCCTTCAAAAGAAAATATTTACTTTCTTTGTAAATTTAGGGATAGTCTTCATCAAAAGAGAAAATCATACTTAGGTTAGCTCTTGTTTGATGCATCATTGTTTTATGCATTTTTTTAGTAGGTAAAATTGATTAAGTGTGGGGTTTAAATGGGTCCCAAATCCAAGTACATAAAATAGTAGCTAAACTAATAGCATAATATGACACATGCCTCCATATTGGCTAGTAACAACCTGAAGAAAAAGGTCCAAACAACAACAAAGAAGGTTAGATGGACACCTGACGTCCGAGAAAATACCCATGTAGGGGTTGTTTAAGAGAAGTAATTATCTGAAAAACCTGTAAAGGAGCTATGAAAAAAACTCGCGTAGGGGAAGCTCATAAAAGATCCATAAAAACTATAATAGACACCGTGGGCCAGGGTGTAGGTAGTGACTCACAATCAATAGCAACACCCTTCAACTTGAAAATATTCAAATGATTTTGGAAACCTTGGAGCTCAAGTTTCCAATTATGACGATCTCTTTGCATCGCTCACCTTTCACCGGTAGTTATGTCACCTCAGCCATCAGCTTAATAGTAACTCTGAAATGGAGGTTACACACAACAACGTAACCATTATTCCATGAAATGAAAAAGGCTTCGATGATATCTTGCTCAACACCTTTAAAATTGCTTAGAAACGAAATGAGACCATGAGCTTCTAGAAATGTGTGAGACAAGGGATCAAGCTAAAGGGTAGAAGGCTCAAGCAGGGTCATATTGGTAAGACTAAGGAGAAAGGAAGACCACAAAATCTTATTACTACCTAGGACACACAACGACAAACAAAACCAGACGACAAGGACTAACACAGACCAAGAATGTAAATATAGAAATTTTTGGTACAATAGATGCCCTTTTTGGAAGTTAAGTTGGTGTTATTGGCAGACCACATAATAATTCTCCATAGGCAATTGACACCAAAAAAAATAGACATGGCACTGGACAGACTTCACACATAACTTTGGACCTAAAATGATAAAATAATAAAACAAGAGATTCATTGTTTTATGCATTTTAAGTCCAAAGTTATTTCATTTTTAGCACTTAATTTTTTAATAAACTTAAGTGTATTCTAAATGAATTCACCAAACCCAAATATTTTCACTTTTAAACAAAACCTGACATTGAGAGTAGGCCCTCTTCACACAAGATTTAGTTCCACAAATCCATGCTCTCTTGTGGTGGGTCTACATGTGGATAGAAATTGATTTCATAGTTTTACATCATGATTAACTATATTATAGTTATATGGGATTGAAACAAACCCTACCAAAAAAACCTATTCATTATATACTATAATTAAGTTGTGAATATATGATTGAAATGAGTTTGTCCATATTATACTATGTCCATGTTTTTTATGTTAGAGAAAAAGGGCTATCGTTGGGTCCCCCTCCCTTGACAAATCACAACTCTCTCCTTTAGAGTTTGAGATTTTACAAATAGATTCAATTATCATCTCAATTGAGTGGCTATAGCTATATACTTACATATTTTTCATAAAATATCTATTTTTTTTATTTAATTTACATGGTGGAATCGATAGCCACCACGAATCCAGGTAGATTGTCTAACTTTTATGGCTACTATAGTATTCTACGCTATCTGCCCTGAAAGTCGTCACATAGTTCTTCGCGTAGTTCACCCCTATAACCACCATGCCATAATAATTTTAAACCTTTTACACTGCTGAAAGCACCGGTAAAGGGATAAGCATTTAGTTCGATGAGGCCCGAGATTTGAACCTTGGACCTCCGCCCCCCTTATCGGGTCTAAATTCTTGATTTTTATTTTTTGGATCTTCTTCAATTTTCTTGGTAAATACAGATATTCCAAAATTCAATATCCTTCTTGAAATTTTCTTATAGCATATTTCATAATACCAAAAATTCACCTCCTGTCTACACATTGCATCTTAGTAGAGTAATATTTTTAAAACTTTGCATCACCATGATCTGCTTTACCAGATATAGACTGCTAGTTTCCTTCCTAAAGTATAAGTGCAACCACAAGAATTATAATAAATAGTTTATATGAAAACACATTAATGTTATAAAATACAACAAATATTACCAATAAAAAATATTAAAGTAAATTTTAATCATTATTTGATTAAGGTAGTCAACATTTTCTTATCAACTTTAGCTAAAATTACTACATCTTCTAACTATTGAAAAGAAAATTTAACTTCGTGACGTTCTATTCAAACCCTTGTATTGGTTAGCCTATTTGCATATTTGTCCCCTTCTCTTAACAAATGTGTAAACTTGATTTCTTCAAACTCTATAGAAAGGTCTTGTTTTTACATTATGTTCATATTACTTTATCATTGCATTATTTATTTCAATATATTATATGTTAATATTATAATAAATTATATTATCACTACACTTGTAAAAATTTTACCTGGATGTGCTTTTATAATCTAAATATTCATTAGTTATTTCGATAATTGAAATTTGAACTTTTTGGTTTTAGTAAGTTATATAGGATTAACATGGACACCACAAGTATTGCATTTTGATATGTTAAAAATATATTAGTATTAGAATAATATTTTTGACAATTATAACATGATAAAATTCAACCCTAAATAAAAATAAATTATTAAATGTTGATAGCATATCGCATGCACGTTGAGTCCCTGGATCCCTTTTCAAAAGGGACCTAAAATCATATGGATTGGTCTACTTCAATATGTTTATGTTTATGGACAAGTTATATGATTTAAGTGAACGTTTTATGTGCAAATTTTGCAAATCATCTAAGTTGCATAATCTAACCCTAATATCTCTTAAGTAAGAACCTACAATATAAAACAAAAAGATAAATGATACAAGATAAATGATACAAATATGCAACAAACAATGAACCTAAGCTAAGTACTTTTTCGATTTAGATGATTGCAAAGAAAATAAAAGTCTTTTCTTTTCAAGAGCAAACAAAAAGTTATGCAGGCAGATAAAAATAACCTAAATGTAACTAAATGATCTTTGGATTCCATTCCTAAATCAAATGCAAAATGAAACTAAGCATCTTAAACCTATTGTTTCTTCCCCTTTTGTTTACTTTGTTATGAAAAAAAAAGCAAAAAAAAAAGAGTACAACAATCAAAATCAAATAACAACAATAATGAAACTAAGAAAGAGAAGTTATGAAAAGTAGGCACCCGAATTTACCTCTAGAATAAATGTGCCACCCCTGTATGATTGAACTAGCACAAATACAAAACCTACAAAAATGGACAAAAGAACAACAAAGATAAGAGCAAGGGGGTCTACCTAACTAATATAAGTGTTTAAACTTTTTTGAACTAACATAACATACCCTTTAACCACTTAAAGACATTTGCAAAAATGAAATAAAATGCCTTAATCATGTCTCAATGTCGTTTGTGTCACCTATAGAACTTACCAAAAAAATACAAATAACAAAGAAATAAAGAGACTGAATGCAAAATTTGATGCAATATGGCTAGAATGTGCCTCACAAAGATATACCTAAGACTATAGATATAGGGTATGGTTGTTTTCAGGGGAAATAGTTGCTAAAAGAGCTCATAGGATAAATGCATCATCTTCTACAACTAGAGCGACACAAATGCAAAAGGAAGACAAATAGGGAGGCAGGAAGCTAAAAATAGGAAGTCCGGGTTAGGTACAAGTAAGAATTTCCTTCTAAGAAGAGACTTTCACTTGTAGGTGTGTAAAGATTGGATTTCAGGCATATAGGCTATAGGATGACCACTTATGACAAATGTGTTACCTCTTGCAATTGGGGTAATGCAAATATAAAGAATGAGAAAAGAAGGAAATATGAGATAAAAAAGGATGATCTAGGTAAGACACAGGTCTAAGTTGTCTGGTAGAGTAGAAGGGAGACCTAGCTTATGGGTACTAGAGAGAGCTAAATTTCAGGTCAGAGGCTAAAGTATAACCACTTATAGCAAATGTGCCACCTCCTACAACTGGGGCAATGCAAATGCAAATGAAAGTTGCACAAGTAGAGTGAAGTAGAGAGGATCTTGAATGACAGATATCTACAACCAAAAACTAGGTTTGGAAGGGAGGAAAGCTTATTAGCCTTCTAAAATAGTTAAAATATTACACAAAGACAAGTAATAATACTATAAACAAATGTTATACTTGATGAAATAAAAGGTATTAAAACCTAAAATAAGTTAACAACAACAATTAACTAAGATAATCATAAGAAAATGTTAGTAATGCTCAAAACCATAAATGATGAAATAAAAGCAAAATATAAGGGAAAAGAGGTCAAAATAGCATAGAAGAAGAAGATAGCATCACCGAAGCTTGGTGATGAACCTCCTAGTAGCTGCTACCGAATGATCTCCTTGCCCCTTTGCTACAAATGATGACTTGATGACCTTCTTTGCTTACTCTACTATGCTTATCAAATACCTTTGCAAAAAGTTAATGAGACTAACTAGAATGGAAATATGAATGTTGAGAGAGCTTAAAAAAAACTTAGTAGCATGTAAGTAAGAAGAATGCTTGTTGTTTTTACCCTCCCCTAGGGTTTATTTATAGATTTTCCATGGAGGATTCCTGGAGGGAAGTTTCTAGAGATTCAATGTTCAAAAGGATTCAAGCATAACTAAGGAAGGAGTGCAAGCATTCTAGCGACATGTTTATAAGATTCCGTTCATGTAGAGCATTTGCACTAGCCTTATTTGTACCTAGGCGCAAATGTAGCTTAACAATTAAAAATTTATATTTTGGGCAAGAAAAGTTGGTTTGACAAGTTTTGCATTTGCATCACCCTTGCTGTAAATGCATCGCTGACACAAATGTTGAGAGTTTGGCATATTTGCAAATGAGGTTCAAATGCCCTAGAATTGGGCTAAAATGATTTGGTTTGCCTTGCATAACTATGAGATTGATAAGAATAAGTTATCATCATTTGGACACACAAAATTAGAAGTTTATACTAACCATTATTTTAATTGATTAGTTGGATTGAAACTTTACAATTATATAAGTAACTTAGATCTCTTTAAAAGTTAAAGAATATACTAATATCTTTTGATTAATCAATTAAGCTTATATCATTTGATTTAAATTTTTTAATATTTAATAATTTATAAAAAAATTAAAAAAACATAAATCAAATTAATAAATTAACAAAATTACTACATCCGGGGTTCAGGTTTGGCAACCTACACCGGATACAAAAAAAAACCCCCAACTAGCTTGAATGAATGAAAGACAAATTTTAATTACGTCCGCGAGACCCAAATATGGTCTATGGGACCTCAAATCATTGAGGGGTATACCCGAATGAGACATGCCCCATAGAACGGAAAGTCCTAACCCCATAGATATGGGGAACTGTTTTCCTTAACATAAGGTTTTCAAATAAATAAATAAAACCTAAGGAGAAAGACTTTAGAACTCTAAGTAAAAATTTAAAATTCAAATCATGCAAAATAGAATTATACACCATGCTTCAATAACTAAAATAAAAATTACATTATACTTTAATAATTAAAATTTATTAAAAAAATAATTAATAACCATATTAATTTAAATTAATTAAGTAAAACAAAAATAAACGAATATAATCGGCTATGACCTATCACCATATGAATATTAAAAATTATTGACCTTTTTGGGAGTTGTAACAGTCCCAACCATATAAATTATTGTTTAATTTGTGGCACGTTTTTCACACAATGCCCACCACCATTAATTTGTCGGCCTCTTTGCGTTTAGGTCACTTATTACAATCCAATCACTTGGATGCTTCATCACTTGTTTATCTATCGACATTTATCTCGATATAAGGCCAAGCATCTAAAAACTTTGCCCTAATACCTATTTTATACGTTAATTGTGCTTTAATCTTTGTCCTTTTCCTTTTTACTTTACTTTATGAGTAGAGACTTTTTCAGTACATTTATTCTTTTTTAATTTTAATTTTTTTTTTTCGTCTTTTAGAACTCCATTTTCCCCACGCATGTGATTGCAAACATCAAGATTCTCTATGAACTTAACTCTTAAATGTGATTGCAAACATCAAGATTCTCTATGAACTTAACTCCTAAATTCAGATAGTGACAAACTGAATAGAAAACAATATATGTAAACGTGTTAACAAAGTATTTTTTTTCAACCTCCATCCAGCTATGTGGGGGCTTCGATATCTCTAAAGATCGAAATTTTCTGCCAAATATTTTGGATGAATCTGGAAAAGGTAGAGCTGGGTGTCACCGTCAGATGGGACCAGTGGAGGTGAAACACCAATGTTTTGGATAATTCTCCTTCTTTCCGTTGTACCCAAAAGCAATTATTCACATTCACATGGATCCTGAGGGGAGAACATTCCCAAACAACAGTAATGGCTTCTTGGTCCGGACATCGATACCTTACTACGATGGTCTGAGTTATTGTGAAGCCACCACTGCACTGACACAAGAAGTTGGGAGATAGTATGCATGAATGAGATCTGGAGGAACGTTTTTACTGTTTGTCAGAATGTACACAACTTGGGTGTCATGGGCGGTATTTGTTTTTGTGTCCATGGTGATTATAATTCCTCCTCCTGATGGGAGTGTAAGGCTGTGTGTGGCACAATATGGAGGGGGCCCTGCAAGTGTGAAAGTGGGTGCTCTTGTGGCCTACGATACCACCATTGGAAGGGTGGCTAAGAGGGCCATTGAGCTGGCACTGGAAGATGTTAACAATGATGACACTCTTCTCAATAACACCCAACTTGTGCTCACCATGATGGATTCCAACTGCAGTGCTTTTATAGGCATTTCAGCAGGTATGGTATTGCCCAAAACTAACTTGGATTTTGGGTCGTAGTTATTGTTTTTGAAAGAAATGCATCTTACATTGCAGAAAACAACATGAGACCACTTCCAATTATTTTAGAATTTTGCAAACTTTTATGGAACTATTTATGTTTTGATGATTTTGCATGAGACCACTTCCAATTATTTTAGAATTTTGCAAACTTTTATGGAACTATTTATGTTTTGATGATTTTGTTCAAACTGAAAGATGTTTTTCAGTATGACTGAATTGTTGCTTTTTAATTGGTCATAAAGGATTGAAATGGGTCTACCCATATTACATAGTGAACACATAGTAGTGTCACAATATTATTTTTGACAATCATAACGTATAGCTTCTTAATATTTGAATTTAGGTCTCCTCTTTAAAACTCTAGATTTAACTGGTTGAGATCATGCCATTTGATAGCATAGCTGTATAGTTTATTTTTGTGTGGGAGAGGGAGATATTTTTCTAAAGACCAGTAATGCCGTGATTATTCTTTTCTTCTGAAGCATCTGGGAATACATGCCATAGGCATAAGCTGTGCCTTATAGAGCAACCATCCTTCTGCTTAGATACCAAGTTTGAGGAGTATCCATTTCAGCAGTGTCATCTGGGGACTTGCACTTGTCCTCATCCTTTTGTTTCTCATAAAATTTAGGGGAGGAAGACAAGCATATTATAGCTTGGGTTAAAGTTCTTAAAATTTTATTCAATTTGAAATATTGCGGCCAGAAGTCAGGTTGGATAAGATTCAATTTGACCCTGGTAAGAGATACAATAGGTTTTTAATTAGTTAAAATTTATCAAACAGCACTGGAACTTCCAAATACATCATTTAAAGCATTCCAAGGTATGTATAAAGGCATCTTGAAGATAAGGACAAATAAGAATATAAGAACGCAAAACAAATAAATGTTTAAACAAGGACATCATTATGTGGTTCGATGAAAAATTGATGAATCGACCGGTTATATGGTGCAGACTACACAAAGATATTGACAGAATTGCACAAGTTGTATACTCATTTGTGTTATGTACATAGGAGTACAAGAAGGCTTTTAGGAAAGGAACCTTCAAAGAGAAGAAAGATACATGGTGGATTCTTAGAAAAGGAAGCTTGTAAAGGATTTGCATAAACGTGTGAGTCAAGCATGTTTAAAAAATATAAATGGTTATATACAATAGCCACATGACTAAAATTAGCTCATATAATTAGTTCTTATCATTCCTTCTTGCTTGGATAATTTGCCCCCAATTTCTGCTGCAAAAGTTGGGAGTGCAGCTGAAATACTGATTGGGACATCTACATAGCTTGAGTTGACAATGAGCCTTTGCAGCCAACTAAGCAGGTGGTATTTGACTTGCATGTAATAGTGCATGTATGGACATTGAGAAGCATATCTTCATCTAATGGAGGTTGAAAATCCGGAGTGGTGTTCTTAGTGTTATAAATAACCTGTTGGCCATATTCATGTATATCAAGCTAAGAATAGAGATCCAGCCAAAAAGTATTTTCTTTAAGCTGTTGCAAAATGGTATGAGGCCCATACCAAATAGGTTTGTGATACTGATGATGTTGATTTTTAAGTCTCTTAATTTGAGAATAACTAAACTTCATTAGCAGCCTGAAAATGTTAAGGTATTTGACATCAATTATGAACCTCTTTGTATTTGTCTTGAAATTTAATAATGTATCATGACCCTGTGCAAGGACTAGAGCCAAATGTTGAACAAAACGAGAAGCCTTATTGTGCTTCTCTTGCTGATAAGATGAGGATCAAGGAGTTGATACACATAGAAAATCTCAAATGAAGATTGCCTTATAGAGACAGGGATAGCTTTATTGTAACTATGCTGCAACACATAGAAATAAGTCTTTTACCACTTATTTGGGTTAAGATAGATGCTAAAAGCAGGAACCAAGAAGTGGTTAACTAGCCTCCTTAGACCATAAGTTTGGGGATGAAAGGAAGTAGAAAATCTTAACAAACAGCCTAAAAGCTTTCACAAAGTTTTCCAAAATTGACTAAGAAATTTGGTATAAAGATTTAAAAAAAAAAAAAGTGAGTGGAAAACCATAGTGATATATACATGCTCAAAAAACAACATAGCAACTTTAGGAGCATTTATAACTTTATTGCATGGAATAAATATAGATAGATTAGAAAATCAAAAAATAACAAAGATGTAGTTGCCTTGTGAGGGTGGTTATCTGCACCCTAATGAAGTCTGTGGAGATGAATTTCCAAGGGATGGAAGGGACTTGAAATGGCTGTTTAATCGAAGTTTCCTATTAGAAGGCTTGGATATACTGCAGAGTAAACATCTTCTAATAAAATCTTCCACATGCTTCCTCATAGAAGGCCAATAGAAGTATTTCTTGAAATGCTGCAAAACAAGTTTACATGTGGACATATCCCCTGGTTTGAGGCCGTTTATACTCATCCCCTTGTTTCCTGTTGTCTTTGTACCAGACACTTCTGTGGAACTTAGAATTAGTTTCTCTAGTTTTTAAAGCTTCCATGCCCTCAACAAGGGACTGCTGTCACTTCCATATTGGGAACCTGTCTCTTTGTTTCCTATCGTTCTCCTATCAGAAACTTTGTAGAATATTACTGCAGCCCTCATGACCATGATGAAGAACGTCTCTTTAATGAGTGTGAGATGTGGTGAACTAGCTGGCACACAAAACTCATATATAGAATAAACCTTTTCTTAATGTGTAATTTGAAATAAGGAGGTTGATTTAGCATTGTAGGCTGTTGCAAAGAGGTAAGAATTGAATGAATATGTGTATTTAAAAGATATAATGACTCCTATCCAAAACAATTGGTACTAAGAATATGCAAAACCTTAGAAGAAGGTGTACTCAACACATCAACAGCTATATTAGCTGCCCCTTTATATGTAACAAGATAAAATTGTTGAATATAGGAAGGCAAATCAAAGCATGTTTGTTCTTGAATCTTGGATTGAGAATTCAAAATTGCAAGGGAGTAATAATCAGTATGAAGGATTGTTTCCTTATCTAAACATACTGGCTCACAACAGCTATATATACACTTCTATTTGTCTGGGAGGGCCAGGATTGGACTATGACAGGCAATCAAATAAAAGTGCAACCAAGACATTGTCTGATATGAAGTGCATACATAGTTCGTTTGAGGGTTTATCCAATCAGCATATGGGGCTTTAAATATATCTGAAGGAAATTTTTGATGGCAGCTTCAGGGAATGACATTTTTTGCTGCAAACTACCTAGTAGAGAACAGAATGAGAAAAGTTCATCAAAAATCATGTAGACAATAGCTTAATCCTATTGACCAAGCCATACATATGAAGTTCGTTGATATTATAGCTGAAATTGTGCACTGAAAATTTCAAGAATAAATTCAGTTAATTTGATCAAATGTCTATAAGATATGTGTATGAAGATGTCAGCTTTGGATATTTTAAAGTCATTTGCTCATCCGATTTGCTCAAACTATAAGTTACAACCAGGATGAGTGCAGCACTCTACTTGGCAATTGAATATCAATTGCATAACCTTGTAGTTGTGGATATGATTTTGGCAGGTATCCTTCCATGGGATGATAAGTTATCCTATCAAACAAGTTATTGCAGGTGATCGGATGACTAGATTTGCTTAGTAGTACTATCCATGACATCTTTCAAGTATCTTGCTTAAAGAAGAAATTGGGTACACATTCACCAATTCAGGCTGAGCTTCCTGTTTTGGATAGGAAAGGAAGGCTTGTGTTGGAACCTTAAGGCATTCTTGAAACCCACAAAAAGTCTTGAGATATTAGGGAGATAATTGGGTATCTTATTAGCTTGAAGAATATGCCAGTGAAAGAAGCTTGTCAAGAAGATCAATCTTTTAGATCTCTCTCTCTCTTCCCATACTTTGAGGCAAAACCAATTCAAGAACAAGAATCTGTGTAGCTTTACATATGCGACCCCTGTATTCTATTTATGCGATGATCCCCATATACCTGTTATCATCAATAACAATAAAGAATTTATGTCCGAGATTTATCTGTCTTTGTGCAGTTTTACATCACCTTGGGACAATATAACCATGAAGGGTAATATGAATTATTCTCATTTTTTTTTTCATAAGCTTTTGAGTTTTTCAGGAGTACCTCAGGAAGTTTATTTATTTTTTTTGCTGGATAATAAGGTATTGTACTCGGGTCCCCCACCCTTGATAAATTACATCTCTCTTCTTTAGAGCTTGAGAGTTTACAAATAGATATACTTCTCATCTCAATTGAGATGCTATAGCTAGAAACCTACATCATTTTACATAAAATGTCTGAATTCTTGATTTTCATTTTCTGGATCTTTTCAAATTTCTATATGAATACAATTACTCCAGAATTTAGCATCTTTCTTGACATTTTCCTATAGCAGCCTTCACAATGCCAAAACTTCACCTCTACTATCTATGCCTTACATCTTAGTAGAGTAATATTTCCAAAACATCACACTATCATAGTCCGCTTTACCAAATCTGGATTGCTAGTTTCCTTCCTGAAACACAAGTGCAACCAAAAAAATTATAATAAATAGTCTAAATGAAAATACATTAATGTTACAAAATAAAGCAGATATTATCAATGGAAAACATTAAAGTAAATCTTAATCATTAATTGATTTAGGCAATCAACAATTTTTGTCAGCTTCAACTAAACTTTCTACTTCCTCTAACCATGGAAAGGAGAATTTAACTTCACCATCCTCAATCAAAACCCCTCTATTGGCTAGCTTATCTGCACATTTGTTTCCTTATCTTAACATATGTGTAAACTTGATTTCTTCGAACTCTTTAGCAAGATCTTGAATTTCAACAATTATCTCTTGTATGTTCCATGGAGCCTTTGCTTTCCTCAAAATTGCATTTATTACTATGAGAGAATCACCTTCTATCCATACTCTATTCCATTTAATTTGTTTACATATGAAGCTTTAGCTTCATTATTTGTCTTAAATCCACTATTGAAAGCATAATGAGACAAAATCCCTCCTCTATTATTTCTAATTATTCCTCCTCTTGGTCCTAGATTTCCTTTAGATGCTCCATCAAAATTTAATTTAACCCACTCCACATTTGGTGGTTTCCACTTTATATTTTTTGCCTTCTTTTTGCTTCTCTTGTACCCAACATCATAATTCCATTTAATGACTTGACTCCATCTATCAACTCTCTGCTTCCAAATTAGGGATTGGGTGAGTTGATAGGGTTGGTTTAGACTCCTCTATGGCTAAACATATCTTCTTTTTCATTACATCTAAACTGCTTTCCTTTCCTTTAAATATTCTTCTATTCCTTTCTAGCCATATAGTCCATAGTATTGTATCTTTTGAAATATCCCATATTGTCTGTAAAGCCTCACTTTTATAAGTGCTCTACCATTGCTTTAACCAATCTTCAATTCTACTATTCATCACCATGCATTTAAGAATCCATTGCCATAGATTCCAGACTACTGAGCAATGTCCCAAGAGATGGTCTACTCTCCTCCTCCTTATTACAAAAAACACATTGAGAGGGGCCATGAAAACCCCTTTTCATAAGGTTATCCCAGGATAAAATTCTTCTATGACCTCCTAGCCAAACAAACATTTTGACTTTAGGAATGTTTGGGCTATCCCAAATATCTTTCCATATTCTAGTGACATTATTATTATGTTGGTGTTGAACATTATATCCACTTCTAGTTGTGTATTCTCCTGAGCTATTCAACTCCCAAATCAATTTATCCTTAGCACCCCTCGGAATAATCACAATTGTTATCTTTCTACTCAATTGCCTCCTAGCATCAATGTCTTGTATACTTGTAAAAAAATCTTCTTTCCATTTGTATCTTCCTTCTCGATCCTTGTACAAAATGTTTGCAACCCTATCACCATATTTGTATTGAAGAAATCTCATCCAAGTTTTCAAAACTGTATCTAAGTTGAGTGGTTTTTTATCACACCAAGTATCCATCCAAATAGAAATTTTTTCTCCAATTCCCACTACCCATCTTAAACCTTTAATCATAAGATCAATAGATTTTTTTAAACCATTCCAAAGAGTAGAACCATTTGGAAGAGAGAATGTTGTAAATATTAAACTTGGGTCATTGGGATCAACATACTTACTTAGAAGAATTCTTTCCCATTGTCTTTGACTCTCTTTGTACAATCTCCAATAACTTTTCCCCTAAGAGATAAGTTTGCATCTGTAAGAACTCTTAAACCAAGACCTCCCCTAGTTTTTGTTGGTTACGAATCTGCCATGAGGAAAGGATTTGGGTTAATGCGCCCAGATTCGCCCACCAGCATGAAAGGCCGGAAGGAAGAGATGCCTTCCGAGCCAATCTCCGGAGAAGGCCGGCTCCTTTTTGGGGGTTTATGTTCAAGCTAAGAGTACAGGAAAGAAATAAATGTACAGAAAGAGATTTACAAATATATTCAAAGGTTGGTGGGGGGAACTAACAGTACGGGAACACACCAATCACCGCTACTTACTGCATATAAACACAAAGCATGACAAAGAACTGCAAAATCTAACGTATACTTCCGATACCCAAGCAGTGTACGCACGGCTACAACGGCTCCCTAACAGACATTCCCTACAAGGAACTAATAGTGCGGCAACGCGTCAATCACCACCTACGGACACTGACATGGGTAGAAAGCAATCATAGAGATATCAGAGCCGGGTATATGTGTTTATGTAGAGAATTTAACCGCACAACTTCAATGGCCCCCTAACAGACATTCCCTACAAGGAACTAACGATGCGACGGCGCACCAATCACCGAGATACGGACCGGCAACAAAACACACAAGCGATGGAACTGCTACTACAGCTATTCTATGTATCCTTTTAATTCATGAAGTACAAGGGGTGCTTTAAACAAGCAATGCTAGAGGCAACTGATCATCAAATGCTGAAATGAATCAACGAGCCATGACACGGAGTTAGCCTAAGGCATGAATATAAAGAAAGGCGAGCATAAAAAACGAAACGGCGAGAACGAGAACCAAGCATACAGATTATATTTATAAGCGGAAGCACGGTTACAATGGGCACGGTGGTTCCCTAACAGACATTCCCCTTCCACCCTTTACAATGAATTCACGGTGGGCTTTTATAGCCCGAGTCCCTCCCATTACATTAATGGGCACAAGGTCCCAGTCAAACATAAGCTGACAAAAGCGGCGAAAGAGCTGCAAATGCTGACCTTTTGTCGGACCGGACTGTACCCGCAGCATGGTCTTCCTGGAAGCTGGACGGCTACATGGCGGTGTGTTGGGCAGAATCTCCCTCACGCGATGATGCGGGTAGGCTGGAGCGAGTAAAACCTCAGATCAGCTTTAAATGAGGCTACTGTGGCGCAGGCAATGCAGCCCATGCTTGTCCTTTTGCTCGGCACGTTTCGGCTCTAATCCCGAAGCTGGACACTTGTCAGATGATGGATGATCTTTGTGTGACACGTGTCTGCCTTGGAAGGCAATCCGTCCAACTTCGCTTGGGATCAGAGCGTCTCGGGTTGCGCGGGCAGAATACAGTGCAGTCGGGAAGGCCTTCATGCCTTGGTCAAATTCTGGGTTTGTTCCCCTACTGCGCACCTGTCAAGGGCGCACTCCGACTTTACTGCGAAGTCGGGCTGCGCACAGGTGGAAACTGGTGTCTGCCGCCGTACGGACTCTGCTCCGGCCTTTTATCATCTTCTGTCAGCCTGCCAGCCTGTCAATCTGCCAGTTGCAAGGTGCGCCCAGAAAGTGGGGCGAAGTCAGACTTCGCACCAAAACTGGGCGAAGTGCGCACTCGCACCGGCGGCTCGCCGCCCGGGCGGTGCGAACTTCGCACCAAACCTGGGCGAAGTGCGCACTTCGCACCCGAACTGGGCGAAGTGCGAACTTCGCACCAACACTTAGCCATTTTTCAGGTAACTTGCTTGGAAAGTTGAAAAATCAGCGGGGACTCCAAGAAAGGGGGAAAGAAAGAGAATGCGGGAAGGAAAAGGAAAGGGAGAGGAGAAGGAAGGAAAATAGGGGAAGAGGGAAAAAGAAGAGCAGCACTGTTACAACACTGAAGACATTGCACCCCGTGCAAAATGTGACAACATTTCTGGCGGCTCGCGGGGTGTCGAGCTCGCCTCGGCGCAAAGAATCCATGCCTTCATCCATTGGGTGCAGAGGAACTTGCCTCCCCTGCCTTTGGCTGCTCTAACTGTCCTCCTTGTGGCAACTGTTCTTCAGATTCATCTTTGTCAGTTGCCCCCTCAGAATCACCTTCCGAAAGCTCTCCATCTCCTGCTTCTGCTTCGCAAATGCGATCGTATGCGGCCTTGGCTGGGCGCCAAGCTTCTGCTTCAAATGGCCGGCGGTCAGCTACATCTTCTAATGCTGCGTGGAAAGCAGCGACCGCGTGCAGGTCGATGGTGAGGTATCTTTTTTCTAACTCCTGGAAGTAGGAGCTGATCTTGGAATATTTGGCCACCATCTGAGTGACCTGATTGTCTTGAATTGGCTCAGTCCAGCTGTCAATTTCAGCTGTATCCGCTCGAAGGACTGCCAATTCCTTTTCACCCGATCTAGGGTGAGAAGCTCGCCATTTTCAACAAAACCTGGGCACCCTAGTTCGAAAAGAGCGTGAAAGGGGGCCGGACGAGATATCTCTTTCATGTCCGAATGCATCTAGCATTCGTCGGCAACTCTCACCTCTTCAACTTTTTTGAAATATTTGTGCAAGGTCACCCTTGCACCTGCCCATTCTGCGGCGAATGAGGACACGGGAGAAAATTGGAGGCCGTTGCGCTCGCGCTCCCGAAGATTTACCGCCGAGGTCCGGCCATTGCTTCGCACGGCGCTCGGCCTCCTCTACCACGAGGCTTTCCACGGGCGAGAAACTTCTTGAATTACGGATGCGAAATCCGGAACTGCCATCGCCTTGTAGGTGTGGGGCTTGCATTCCCGCGAGCAAACCAGCCCGCATCTCCTTAACCTTTGTCTTTGAAAAGACCGTCGCTTGAGATGCTCTCTCTGCAAGTTGCGGCGTGCTCTGCTTCAAAGACTCTTGGAGCTGAGAAATCTGCTCCAAGGCTGCTTTCTTTTCGGTTGCGGCTTGTTCCTTGAGAAGCGGCCAGCTGGGCTTTGAGTTCATCTATTTCTTGCCGCGCCGCTTCCAGTTGCTCAGTGGACCTAGACAGGTCCTCTTCAAGCTGCCTTGTTTTATCCTGCAACCCGAAAAGTTCTTCCTGCTCCTCCAGACTTTTGACAAAGAGATTATCAGCTTTGCGCATGATTGACTGAATCTCATATTGCTTGTTAATGTCGTCAAAGCTCTTCTCCTTTGTCCGGAGCTCGTAGTCCGCCCTGGTCATTTCCCGGAGAGGTTTCTTTACTTTTGGGATTATTTTCTCTGTCGTAATCACTCTCCTCCCGGAAATCATACTTTGCGCGTTTTGCCGGGGCGGCTATCTCTTCATGTCTCCTCCGCTTCAGGTCTTGGAGGAAAGAGACAGAATACTCTACAGCCCTCGTTGCCAGGGGCAAGTCGTCTGTATTCTGGAGGTCGTCCATAAAATCTGGTTCCCCCAGCCTAGGGTTCTGCTGAGACGTCTCTCCTGCGGGGATGGGACCGGGGAGGAACCGGACGGACCTTGGAAGAATCGGCCGCTTGTGGGGGCGACCGAGAAATGGAGATGGGAGCGGGCGACACTGCAAGGGTTTGAAGCGGGCGAGACGGTGGATGTGACGGTGAACGGACGGCCTCAGCACTAACCTCAGGCGAAGGGTTTGGAGTTGTGCTCAGAGAAAGAGAGACGTTAGGGTTATGAGCAAACTGATCAAAAGAATGGGGGCCGCTAGAAGGGCGTGGAGACGGGGAGGGGGATGCGGCCATGACTTGCTCGGATTGAGCGGGAGACGGAGTGGGAGTGGGACTGGATGAGACCAAAGAGACGGGGGCAGCAAACGTACCTGCGGGCTCCGCTTGAGCCGATGCCGGATGGATGTCTATGCGTCCGATTTCGGCGGCTGGCTTGGGACTGCCCAGAGACACTGTCTCTGCGGCGGCAGGACGCGGCTGCGGCTCGCTGGCTGGCTGCTGCACTATCAGGCTAGGTCGCCTGATTTTCTCAACTCTCTTCCGCTTCTTCTCTTCTGGAATAACAGTCTGATCAGGGGAAGGAGATGAAGCAGGTGCGGCGGCGCTGATGCTCCCACGGTAAACTTGTACCGGGGTTTGACTTGCAGAAGGTCTGCCGCAACCGGTCTGCCCTTTGACGGCGTTGGCGCTTTTCGTGCCTGAGGGATTGCCTCGGGCGTTGCCTTGACTAATTCTTTCGCCTTCTCAGGCGCCGTCTTGGAAGCCACGGGCTGCATTGGATCGACTTGGAAGTCTGCTGGGCCCACGCTGGTAGTTGCCGAAGTGTACAACTGTTGGGAGGGAGACCCTCCTTTATAGTCTTCAAAGGGACCTCGGGGAACGTAACCTTGATATGCGAACGGCCGCCAGCTGTCATGATGCTGGTCATAGAGAACCGAAAAGTCGTCATCTACGGCCGGGTTTCTCCTTGTTGATTTGTCGTGCTGCGTGCGGCATCTCATCTTCCAGCATTCAGTAATCTTTTCTTTAGACCAGTTAAGGACTGCTATCTTGGATAGAAATTTTTTGAACCCTGGAGATGAAAACTGGTGGTCCGGGTTTCGCTTGGGGTCATATGTCACCTCCTCGCAGTAGAAATCCTGCCAGGGAGGAGAAGCTTCCATCAATTCGATTTCCCAGTCAAGATCCACATGGACCACATCGCATCTATCTTCGGTTATATCTGCCCGGGGGCAGAGATGTGTGAACTTTCCCCTTATTCCATATGGGTCATACTTCCAGCGTTGCGGCAACAAAACCAGGCCAATCCGGGAAAACTCTTGCTCAAGGTAGACATGCTGTCCTACCTCAAAAATCTCAACATTTGCCCAGGGAAAGAGGATATTGAAAAATCTGTCCTCTCTTCTTTCCTAGGCCGAACTCCTCTTCAACATAGTCCATTTGTCGGGCAACCTCCATCCCGAACAGGTGCTCCGAGCACCAATAGGGCAGCAAATGGGGTTTGCCCTTGAATCCGTAGATTCTGACCACAATTCCCTGCGTCAGTCTGAAAACGTCCCCGAGCTTCTGAATTATCAAAGCGCTCGTCATTTCTCTCGGGGGGCGAGGAATTTCGCTTTCACTGAAGACTGACATGACGAATCCCAGAAAGTTGATGTTGAACTTGTAGTAGGACCCTTTCCGGTATAAGTCATCCGTCCAGTTATAGACGGGCTGTGGCTCTCCCCTCTCGTTGACCTTCTTCAGGTTCAGGATCGGCATCAGGGAGTGCAGATGGTACAAACAAAGCCAGGCTAGAACAGAACTGAAACGAAAATCGGTAGACTGCCTCTTCTGGATTTTTACCAGGCTGGAATGAACGGCGTAAGCCAGCCAGTCTGCCCAGTCGAAAGAGATGGGACGCTTCCCACTTCTCTGTGCTGCCGGTTCGTAGGATTCTCCACATAGGAGACATTCCGCGGCGCTAGGCTGAGTGCAGGCTGTACCGGCTCATCGAGAATCGCAGCCAAGAATAGATGCCAAAATAATGTACAAGTACTTGTTACGGAATTGTGCCAAGGGCATGGGGCCGGTTGGCCTTTGTCCGGTACAAGCGGGGCGTTCGGCTACGAATTGAGGAAATCCCTCATCCGTTTTGTTGGCGTGAAACGTCCCGCCTGCTCGCCCAAATTTATCTTTCTGAGAATGGCGTTGGAGTCATACTCCAACCACAGGGCGAAAGCTGGCTGGACAGTCTCCCTGCGCGAGTGTGAACAAGGGTTTACCGCTGGAGCTGCAAATTTGCCGGGTAGCTGGTTTGTAGTGTCGACAATTAGGTCTACCGGTTCCGGGCATTGGTGGACGGGAGGGCACAAGAATCCGAGCAGATTGGATTTGTACGCCGCTCCGAAATGGTGGGAGGGCGAAACTTTGTCGGCCCAACTCTCCACATTTGCCCGCGGCTTCGTCGGGCTCATAGAAAAAGAGCCGTCCTTGTATCCCGACAAATAATTCACCGGAGGTGGTGGGGCTTGCCCACGCTGTACCTTTTTCGTCCGGGACTTTGACTTTCTCTCTGGCGGGGTTTCACTTCTGAAAACGCCCGGCCGCGGTAAATCCTTTGGTTCGCCACTTTCGCTGGACTGCGCTGACATTGGCATCTTTCCTCTGTCCATCTCTCCGAATCAGCAATAATTGCAAGTTCAAGGCGTCTGCAGCAGATTTCGCTGTCACAGGGAATAATTTGCCTTTGTCCGAGGAATAATCGCATAGTACGGAATGTTTAAAAACATCCGACCCCCTTTTCTAGATAAAGACAGGCGCCATTAATGCCGCGCGGGGAGGAGGTAGGTCGGCTGAGTTAAGGCTCTTTGGTGGGCTGCGCGGGAGAATGTTTGGAAAAAGCGCGCTCCGGCGGACGTGCCATGCTCTTTTGCTTGCACTTTCGTTGAGGAACGTGCAATCATCAATTCTGTCTTGGACGCTGCGCTATGGCTGACGTCACTGCCAGAGCGCGGGCACACTGCTCAATAAAGAATCATTGGTGCGGAAACCCACTTTGGAACGGCTACAAACGCGCCTTGGGCCCGGCTAGGAACCTTTTTTTAATTTTTTATTCATTTTTAAACGTTGCCCCAAAGCGGCCCGAAAACGAGGCGCGGCCGGACTTCGCCCGAAGTTGGGCGCGGCCCGACTTCGCCGGCGAAGTCGGACTTCGCCCGAATTTCGGGCGAGATTCGAACTTCGCGCGAAGTGCGCGTTCGAACTGTTCCTTCCTTTCTTGCTTGCTGCGCCCAAGGTTTGGGCGCAGTCTGGGTCCTTTGCAACCTTCGGGCCTTTGACCACACTTATCATTTTCCTTTAGACTGACTTGGACAAGCCGCGCAGTGCAAACGCCGAGGCGGGTTCGGACTTCGGCCGAACTTTGGGCGAAGTACGAACTTCGCGCGAAGTTCGCACTTCGCACGAAAGTTGGGCGCAGCGCGGACTTCGCGCGGAAGTTGGCCGAAGTCGGACTTCGCGCGGAAGTTGGCCGAAGTCGGACTTCGGCCAAAGCTTAGCGAAGCCTGTCTTTAGTGTGCCCTCGTGGCTTCCCTTTCAGTCGCGCTTCGCACCGTGGCTGGCCCGAAGCCCGACTTCGCTGCGAAGTCGGACTTCGGCCAACACTTAGCCAATTTTTGCCTCTTTTTCCTTTTCTCTTTTCTTTGCACAGCCGAACTTCGCCCCTCCTGAGGGGCGACGACAGACTTCGCTGCGAAGTCTGTCTTTCTCTCCCATGCCGCAGTTAAGCTCAAAAAACGAAGAAAAACAATTTAAAAGCTGAAAACTGGAAACTGTACATGCTGGGAAAGAAAAAGCATAAGGAAAATTTTTTACAAGGAAGGGCCACTCGGGCACCTTCGAGCGGCGGTAAAGCTTCAAGTGGAACCCGTTAACGGGGGATAGGCGGGGAGCTGACCCTCCATATCCCGCAGTATGTAGGCATTGAGCTGGTTTACCCGGGCAATCTGATAAGGGCCCTCCGAGAGGGCATCAAACTTCCCGTGATTACCTGGCTTTGCTTTATATGAGTCCCACTTCAGCACCAGGTCCCCGATTTCGAAAACTCGGGCAGTGGTGCCTTTGGCAAACCAGCCTTGAGTGGCTGCAATGTGATTCGCGAAGGCCTGGTATGCACTTTCTCTGTCTTCTTCCAACTGCAGGAGTTGGCACAGTCTGTCATCCACCGGGTCTCCGCTGCATCTGTCTTCGTCAATCATCCACAGGGCAGGGATCTCGATGTGTGATGGCATGACAGCCTCTTTGCCATAGACGAGCGCATAGGGGGACGTTACGAGGGATTTCTTGAATGCAACTCCGTCCGCCCACAGCGCCCGGTTCAGGAGCAAGTGCCAAGTCCGCTTGTTTCTGTCAATGGTCCTCCGGATGATTTTCAGGAGGTTCTTGTTAGTGGACTCGGCAAGGCCATTCCCCTGCGGGTAGTAGTTAGAAGACATCTTGTGATAGATGCCAAGTCTGCCGGTGTACTCCGTGAGTACAGCGCCTACAAATCCCGGACCGTTGTCTGTCACAATCGACTACGGAACCCCGAAGCGGGTAATCGGGCTCTCAATGAACACGATGACCGTTTCTTGGTCTGCGTTCTTGGTCGGGATGGCCTCTGTCCACCGCATGAAATAGTCGGTAGCCGTAAGAATAAACTTGTGGCCGGCGAGAGGAGTTAGGAGAAATCACCCCAATAAAGTCTAAACCCCATTCTTTGGAACGGAGTCTCGGCTTTGAATCGGTTGAAGGGGCGGGGGTGCTTTTACGCTTCGGCCGGCAAACCTACGGCATTGATCACATTTAGAGCGAGACCGCATGCGCGTCTGCCGAACAAAGTGGGCCAATAGTACCCGGCCCTTATTATTTTTAAGGCCGTTGGCCTTGAAGAATGGTGACCCCCAGGCATCCCGGAATGAAATTCTCCGAGGACCCTAGGCTGGTCAGATTTTAAGACGCACCGCAACAGGATGCCGTCAATGTTTTTGAAGTAAAGCCCCTCGGGGCGAAGAGTGTACTTGAGTGCACCTAGCCGAAATCTCCTTCGTTGTGAGGCGTTCAGGTGATCGGGACATCTTCCGGTGCAGAAGTATCTCACCAGTTCATCTGTCCAATCACTCCCCCTCCGATAAGGAGTCGGCTAGGTAGATGCGTGTCGTTGTGTCCTCCCACTTACAGGCGGAGATGCCGGCTACAGCGCTTCGGGCCAATTCCCGACACAAGGCTCGGCCTCTGATAAGCTTGGTGGGCCGCACTTCAATGTCAAACTCCTGGATTTTGGCAATCCATCCCGCTCTCTTGTGACCCGGTTCTCCTTGCAAGATGAAGCTTCGAACATCCGGGTGAATCACAAAGACAGTGGTCTTGCTCTGGGAGACAAAGTGCCTGAACTTTCGAAGGGACTTCATGACGGCATGAACCTGCCGCTCTATAAAATTGTACTTTTCTTCATGCGGCAGAATCACTTGGCCGAGGAATGCTATGGGGCGCTCCTCACCATCGTCTCCCTTCCGAGTTAGGACTGCGGCGTAACTTTCGGGTTCTCCCACTTGCATACGGGATGAAGTCTCTGGAGTAGTCCGGGTTTGTCAACACCGGAGCTTGTGCAATTCGGGCCTTGATTTCCTCGAAGGCTTGCTCTCTCTCATCAGTCCATTCGTAACGTGTATCTTTCTTAAGCAGTTCGGCCATAGGCTTGATCACCTGTGCGAAGTCCGGAATGAACTTCCGCACGAAGTTAATCTGACCGAAGAAGGACTGCAGCCCTTTTTTGTCGATGGGGGCTGGCAAGCGAACGAGGGCCTCTGCTCTGTCAGGGTCAATGGCGAGGCCTTCCTCGGAGATGACATGTCCCAGCAACTTTCCTTCCTTTACCGCGAAGACAGACTTCTTCGGGTTTATAGAAATACCGAATTCTCGACAACTCTCAAATATTTGCCGTAGGTGCGAAACATGATCTCCTCGTTGGTGAGAGAAAACGAGTCATGTCATCAAGGTAGATGACGATAATCTTATTGAGCAGCTCTCGGAAGGCCAGGTCCATGGCCCTTTGGAACGTGGCACCAGCATTAGATAAGCCAAATGGCATGCGCTGATAGGCGAACGTCCCCCACTTGGTGGTAAACGCCGTCTTATCCTGGTCTTCGTTTTTGACCCAAATACTGGTTGTAGCCGGAAAATCCATCTAAAAGTGAAAATCTCTGGGCTCCAGCAACGATATGTAGGATCTGGTCGATTTGGGGAAGCGGATAGTGGTCCCGGAGGGAAGCCTGATTTAGGTTTCCGAAGTCGACACAGAGACGAATGTCGCCATTCTTTTTCCTCACGGGCACCAAATTCGCGACCCAGGATGTATGTTTGATGGGGTAGATGATCTTGGCCTCCGGCATCTTCAAGAGCTCGGTCTTCATCATGGCCTCAATCTTTGGATTCACGGCCCTACTGTTTACTGTCGGAATGGCTTGGCGCCATCCTCTAGCTCAATGGTATCTTTGGATGACGGTTCTGTCATACCCCCTCAAATCCTCGTAGCACCAGGCCACGATGTCGGGGAACTCCTGGCACAGTGATCTGATCTGCTCCAGTTCCTCCGACGTGCAGTCTGTTCCGACCTTGATGGTTTTACCAGGTTCAAGTTCTAGGTCAGCATACTGCCTCGGGTCTACTTTGATCCTGTGGGATATTGCTCTGTCATTCTGATCAAAGAGACTTTCTAATGTAATCAGTCCTTTTGGGACGTGATTATTCCGTAGCTGTATCAACCCCTCATATTGCTCGTCATCGGGGTCTCTACCTTCGATTACACACACTTCGTTAACCGGGGAATGTGACGATTTCCTCGTCATGGCCCGAACACCTGCCGGTGGGTGTCCTTATCGAGCACAGAAGGCCTGTAGACAGTACGAACCGGCTTCGGTTTCTGGACAACGTCTTCAGCCGGAACGTACCTGGCTCCAACAGACGCCAGAATATCAGCGTGCTTGTTTTTCTCACGCGATATCGCTTTGACATTCAATGAGTCGAATGACTCCATCAGGTCCCACACCCGATTGCGGTACGCTCTAAGATAGTGCTGTTTGGATGCGCACTTCTCCGTAACTTGGTGACACACCAGCTTTGAATCTCCGAAAATACGGAGGTGCTTGATTCCGAGCCTCTCCGCCTTTCGCAAACCCAAGCACGGGGCTTCGTATTCCGCCGAGTTGTTAGTGCGGCTCCGGAGGCCAACTTTGTAGGCATAGTCCTTACGGATTCCGGTTGGAGAAACCAGCAGCACTCCTGCACCGGCGCCATTCTTGCATCGCGCGCCGTCAAAGAAGAGCTTCCACAACTCCTCGGGTGCAGGTCCTACTTCTTTTGCGGCTGACACGTCAAGCCTCTCGGGCTGTACAATGGAGTAACGACCCTGCTCTGTCCCGATTACGGCATTGAAGTCCCGCAACGAGAACTCATCTTCGAGTCGTAGCACTTCGAGGGCTTGCTCGGTCGGCTCCACTTGTCACCGGCTCTTCCTCGACAAGCTGGACCATGCGGTCCAACTCTCCTCCGGGTATCTTCTCTACTAGGAAGGTGGAAGGCTTCTCATTAAAAATTTTCGAGTCTCCTTCCCTTGAAGGGCACTTCCATGTGTGAGTAGTCTAGAGACAGGTACCCGCCCAACTCGCGGTGAACTCCCGAGAGAGACACATGCCGAAGTAAGGCTCCGAGTCAACAATCACGACCTCTTGGATGACTACGATGTCGAGAGCTTTGTGCGGTCGGATAGGGATGTCCTTTATGACACCAAGCTTGTCTTGACGGGGGTGCCGTCTAATTGCGGCACGCCTTGGCTGCTCCGTGTGTATTCCATCCCGATCTCATCGCGAGACGGCCTTCGGCATCACGGTCGAGGAAGCACCGAGAGTCCACCATGCGGTTGTGAACTATGTGCCCTTGCATCCGTAAAGAGAGATAAAAGGGTGGCGGTCTGTTCTTCCCGGTGGCGGAGAGCTGTCAAAGGTTGAACCGGGACGAGCGGGCTGCATCATGTCTGCCGTTCTTCATGTTCTTCGGTGATTCTTGCGACGGATCTACCGGCACGGGAGCGAGAAGAGCATCGTACATGCTGATTCTAGCGGTGTTCTCTTCAACTCGTCTACAATTCTGTAGCCCGAGGTACTAGCTCCTTCCGCTTGTTTTGCCGGCTCATACTTTGTCCGTGCTTGTTGGGTGGCCTCAACTCGTTGTCTCTTGGTCGGAGACGGGTACTTCGACTTCTCCTGGGCTTGTTCTTTGGTTTCAGTTGGAGGCTGAAGTACGGGAGCCTTAGCCGGAGTTGGGGCCTTTGCTGGAGGTTTGGCTGGAACAGCGGCAGCCTTTGCCGGAGAAGGCTTGACTGGAGCTTTATCTTTGGATGCCTTCTCCTGGGCTGTGTAGGGCCACAGCCGCTTGTATGGTGGCAGCCCGCCGGGCTGCGGTTTTTCTCTTCTCGCGTAGACTTGCAAAGGCTTGGCCGCGTCTGCGGCTTTCTTTTCTTCCTTGGCGGGTGGCGCTAGATTTTCTTCCGGGAGGGCAAAGTTGGCCTCGCCGTCCAAGATCATGTACAGTTCATCGTCTTCTATAGCGGCTGCCGGCCAATGTCTGAATGTAGTCCTTGGTGCAAAGTGCGGTCTTCCTCCGAATGCGGGTCATTGCACGTAGTGCACCGGTTAACTTTGGTCGGGAGGACCGGGCGGGTCTTCTATAGCGGCATTTCTCGGAGGCGGACGCCTCTGCGGCTGGTTTTCCGGCGCTTTGTCTTTTGTTAGCGCCGGGGCGCATATGGCCTCCTAGGAGGCGAGGTCCATCCGGGCTGCTTCTTCTTCATAGCGGTCATGTCATTGGACATGGCATGGTATCCGGAGGCCAAAGCCCGCACTTCCTGTAGAATCGTGTTCTGGATGCTGCTGTCAGGTGGCGACAACTGTGCCGGTGGAGGCAATGCGGCCAATGGAGGAGGGTTAGAATAGGATGCGTCTTGTGGAGGAGCGGGAAGTGCTTGGAAAATGCGGAGGCGGGAGGCGGCGGGTGAGGGTAATGCAATTGAGGCGGGCCGTAAGGAGTTACGACCGGCGCCGGATTCCACTTCTTCTTGGGGTTGCTTGTCCGATGTGGACGGCGAACCGCCGAAGCGAAGGATGCGGGATGCAGGGAAGTCGGGATGGATGGGCTCCTGCACTACGGACGGGAGCTCGCCGATGGAGATAATGTCGGCTTCGACTTGCTGGGCGGCTTCGTACGGCGCGAGGGAACTCGTCAGTTCGGCGATCTTCGGCGGCGAGGCATATGTACGAGTTGAAGGATCTCGGATAGTAGTGAGCAGCCATGCCGGGTGAAGGCCGAAGTTCGCGAGGTACCCGTTTCCCAGGATCTCGCAAACCTAATGTTAAAATCAGACACCTCCTCTTGAGGATGTCTCTGGATAGCTTGGAACTGATGCAGTAGAGAAGTAGGGTCAGCAGACTCGTTGCATCCTTTTACGAGCCTCCTGGCAAGCTGGGGCCACCCTGTGATGGATCCCTAGCGATCTCCACCAGTAGAGAAGCTTTCCCCTCAGGGAAAGGGCCAGCAAACGGGTCTTCACACTTTCATCGGTGATAGTATGCAATGCGGCCAGGGCAAGGATGTCCTGGATGTGCTCGTACGCCGTCTTACCGTAGCCGTCGTATGTGGGAATAGACTTTAAAGCAGCAGGGGGCACAGCTTGCTGTCCGACCAGGGCCAAGGGCCCCGTAGAGTCCACAGCCGGGAAAAGATCATCGTCATTTGGCTGTTGAGCAGCCATTTCTTCTTCTTCTTCTTCTTCTTCTTCTCCGCCGTCGGTTGTGTACTCAGTGTCGGTACTTTCCGAGGATGCAGGATCTTCTTCTTCCTCGGCCTCTTCTATTTCGTACTCGGCTCCTCCGACTTCGGCTTCGGCTTCTTCTTGTATCTCGGCCTCGGCTTCGTCGAAGCGAGCTCGCGGATCAGCCCGGCTGGGGATCTCGCCTCGGCGTTGATGTCCAGTTCGTAGAACTCAGGCGGGCTTCTCGGATCCCTTGCTTGCCACCTTCTCGTGTGCATGAAGGTGTTGGGACCGGTCTTCTAGACTCAGAGGATTTGTTCGTGCAGAGTCGCCAGGTGTTCAGATTTGGAACAGCAATGAAGCGAACACCGGTGCTTCAATTCCGTCGGGGGTGAGAAACTTCCTTGTCTCACCGAGTGCTCGAGAAGCTATCGGCGCCAGGTGGAGACTGATCAGAAAATCTCTCTTCAAATGTGGGACCGGGGGTCCCACCGGGCGTGCCAGAGAAACTGTTGGTTACGAATCTGCCATGAGGAAAGGATTTGGGTTAATGCGCCCAGATTCGCCCACCAGCATGAAAGGCCGGAAGGAAGAGATGCCTTCCGAGCCAATCTCCGGAGAAGGCCGGCTCCTTTTTGGGGGTTTATGTTCAAGCTAAGAGTACAGGAAAGAAATAAATGTACAGAAAGAGATTTACAAATATATTCAAAGGTTGGTGGGGGGAACTAACGATGCGGGAACACACCAATCACCGCTACTCTTGCATATAAACACAAAGCATGACAAAGAACTGCAAAATCTAACGTATACTTCCGATACCCAAGCAGTGTACGCACGGCTACAACGGCTCCCTAACAGACATTCCCTACAAGGAACTAACAGTACGGCAACGCGTCAATCACCACCTACGGACACTGACATGGGTAGAAAGCAATCATAGAGATATCAGAGCCAGGTATATGTGTTTATGTAGAGAATTTAACCGCACAGCTTCAATGGCCCCCTAACAGACATTCCCTACAAGGAACTAACAGTACGGCAGCGCACCAATCACAGGATACGGACCAGCAACAAAACACACAAGCGATGGAACTGCTACTACAGCTATTCTATGTATCCTTTTAATTCATGAAGTACAAGGGGTGCTTTAAACAAGCAATGCTAGAGGCAACTGATCATCAAATGCTGAAATGAATCAACGAGCCATGACACTGGTTAGCCTAAGGCATGAATATAAAGAAAGGCAGCATAAAAAACGAAGCGACGAGAACGGAACCAAGCATACAGATTATATTTATAAGCAGAAGCACGGTTACAATGGGCACAGTGGTTCCCTAACAGACATTCCCCTTCCACCCTTTACAATGAATTCACGGTGGGCTTTTATAGCCCGAGTCCCTCCCATTACATTAATGGGCACAAGGTCCCAGTCAAACATAAGCTGACAAAAGCGGCGAAAGAGCTGCAAATGCTGACCTTTTGTCGGACCGGACTGTACCCGCAGCATGGTCTTCCTGGAAGCTGGACAGCTACATGGCGGTGTGTTGGGCAGAATCTCCCTCTGGCAGTGATGCGGGTAGCTGGAGCAGGTAAAACCTCAGATCAGCTTTAAATGAGGCTACTGGCGCAGGCAATGCAGCCCATGCTTGTCCTTTTGCTCGGCACGTTTCGGCTCTAATCCCGAAGTTGGACACTTGTCAGATGATGGATGATCTTTGTGTGACACGTGTACGCCTTGGAAGGCGATCCGTCCAACTTCGCTTGGGATCAGAGCGTCTCGGGTTGCGTGGGCAGAATACAGTGCGGTCGGGAAGGCCTTCATGCCTTGGTCAAATTCTGGGTTTGTTCCCCTACTGCGCACCTGTCAAGGGCGCACTCCGACTTTATTGCGAAGTCGGGCTGCGCACAGGTGGAAACTGGTGTCTGCCGCCGTACGGACTCTGCTCCGGCCTTTTATCATCTTCTGTCAGCCTGCCAGCCTGTCAATCTGCCAGTTGCAAGGTGCGCCCAGAAAGTGGGGCGAAGTCAGACTTCGCACCAAAACTGGGCGAAGTGCGAACTTCGCACCAAGACTGGGCGAAGTGCGCACTTCGCACCAGGCGGCCGCCCGCGCCTCGCCCAAGCGGGCGAAGTGCGAACTTCGCACCAACACTTAGCCATTTTTCGGGTAACTTGTTTGGAAAGTTGAAAAATCAGCTGGGGACTCCAAGAAAGGGGGAAAGAAAGAGAATGCGGGAAGGAAAAGGAAAGGGAGAGGAGAAGGAAGGAAAATAGGGGAAGAGGGAAAAAGAAGAGCAGCACTGTTACAACACTGAAGACATTGCACCCCGTGCAAAATGTGACAACAGTTTTGTCATCACACAACTTGCTCCATTTCACCAAAGGAAATTTCCTTTTATCATGTAAACCTGACTATAAAAAGGATCGCATAATATAGATTAAATTTTTTTAAACTGATTATGGCATAGAATACAATGACATATAATATGTTGGAATGGATTGTAAGACTGACTTAATTAACTGCACTCTTCTTGCTAACGATAACAATATACCTTTCCAAGCTGCAAGTTTATTTTGAACTTTACTAATAATTGGATTCCATAAATCTATCCTCATTCTCCCCTCAAATAAAGGCATCCCTAGATAAGTTGTTGGCAAATTTGCCTCCTCCATTTGAAGCATCCTGCAAAGTCTTGCTGTGATATTAGCAGGAGTGTTAAGGAAGTAAATTTTGGATTTAGTCCTATTAACATTTTGCCCTGAAGCTCTTTCGTACTCTTTTAAAAAGTTATTCAAAGCTCTGGCCTCATTTATCCTTACCTTTCCAAAAAGGGTTGTATCATCTACAAACTATTGATGGGTGATGTTATCGATGTTATTACTAACCTTAAGTCCACTTATAAGCCCATCTTTGTAAGCCTTCTTTAAGTTCCTACTCAAAACTTCTGCCATAATAATGAACAAATAAGGATATAGAGGATCTCCTTGTCTAAGGTCTCTCTTGGATTTAAAAGATTCCGTCACTAACCCATTGACCAACATTGAATAAGAAACTGTAGAGACACAAGCTTTAATCCATCTAACCCATTTCTTCCCAAAACCAAACTTATCTAAAACTGCAAAAAGAAAATCCCATTTAACCCTATCATAGGCTTTACTCATATCAAGTTTTAAGATCATAGCTTTCTCTTTTCTTGAAGATGTTGAATGTATAACTTCATGAGCTACTATGATCCCATCCAAAATTTGTCTCCCTTTCACAAATCCTCCTTGCTCTTCTGAAATGATTTTGTCTAACAATGGCCTTAATCTATTCGCCATCACTTTGGAAATAATCTTATAAGCCATATTACATAGGATTATGGGTCTAAAAGAATCAAACAATTCAGCATCCTTCTTTTTTGGAATTAGGGTAAGATAAGTTGCATTTATTTTATAAGGAATATATTGTTTTACCCTAGACTGCTCCACTACCACCAATAAAGAATCCTTCACTGTATCCCAATTTTGTTGGTAAAAAGCTGCAGAGAGTGAATCAAACAATTCAACATCCTTCTTTTTTGGAATTAGGGTAAGATAAGTTGCATTTATTTTATAAGGAATATATTGTTTTAACCTAGACTTCTCCATTGCCACCAATAAAGAATCCTTCACTATATCCCAATTATGTTGGTAAAAAGATGCAAAGAGCCCATCTAGACCTGGGATTTATCCTTATTAAAAGAGAAAAGAGCTAAATGAACTTCTTCTAGAGTAATAGGCTCCATCAGTTTCATATTGTCTTCATTCGTTATAACTGAAGGAACATCTTGAAGAAGTTTATCATTAAGAACTTTGGTATCCTTTGAACCTAGAATATTCTGATAAAATGACTTTGCCTCTTTTCTAATTTCACTCTAATCTTCAATCCAAACCCCTTCTATTGATTTAATTCTACTAATTCTAGAAGATGATCTCTATACTATAGCCATCATATGAAAAAACTTTGTATTTTTATCTCCTTCTTTTAACCAAGTCTGTCTTGATTTTAATCTCCAAAATTTCTCTTCCTTTCTCAAAATATTATGATATTCACTAAGCAACTCCCTTTCCTTTGAGCTTAATTTATTATCATCACCTTTTTGGAATTTTGAAAGTTTATCTTTTAGATCTTCTTTCTTCTCAAAAATGTTTCCAAAGGTGTTCTTGTTCCATTCTTTTAATCTAGATGTCATAGCTTTAATTTGGTTTGGAAGAGCATACAACCCACCATTACCTAAAGAATTCCATGTTTGAGCTATCATATCAACAAATTGAGGATGGTCTTCCCACATCTGCTCATATTTAAAATATAATCTTTTGTCGAATTCACTTATTGCCATTGTAACTCTTATTGGCCAGTGATCTGAACCAATCCTTGTTAAGGTATTAATTTTAACACAAGTTCCTTCATCTAGCCAATGATCTGAGAGAATGCATCTATCTAATTTTTCTGCTATTAGGTTCTGGCCTCTCCTGTTGTTGGTCCAAGTATAGTTGTCTTATTCAAACTCAACTTCCCATAGATTATTGTTTTGAATAAAAGCTGAGAAATCTTTCATACTTTGGGTCAATTTCCTAATTCCTCCAAATTTTTCATTCAGCTTGGTTATGGCATTAAAATCTCCAATGATCATGAATCGGGTTTCTTGGTCTTTACTTCTCATAAAGACTTCAATCCCACTCCAAACTTCTAATCTACCTGATTGAGTTGTAGGTCCATAGACATAAATAAAGATGAAACGAATATCTGCCAAGTAGCAAGTGACTAAAAAGGCTATTCCATTGCCTAGTTTTATGACTGGTACACAAGAGGTTCTAGAAGGATTCTAACAAGTTAGAATTCCCCCTGCTGCTCCTTCAAAATCCATAGCATCCCATTCACATCCAGCCCAAACTACTTTCATAGTTTTTGAAACTTTTGTCATTTTAGTTTCCTGGATACAGAGAATATCAGGTTTGTTACTTAAACATAGGTCCCTAATACACCTATGCTTTGAGGGGGCATTAGCACCCCTTATATTCCATGAGATGATGATCATGTCTCATTAGGGGCTTTTGCCCCCTCCTGCGTATTACCGATATCATTTTGTTGTGTTCCTTTCTCTATGTTAGCTCTTGCTTGATAATTTGAGGGTTTTCCTCTTTTTGCCTTGCCTATATCAGGAGTAGGTCTTATTATTCTATTCCTCAATATTCTTTCACAATTTTGTTTTTCAACATATTTATCCTCTCCTAGCTCTATTATAGAAGCTTTTGACTTGTCTTGCTCATTTTCTGGTATTTCCTTATTAATGGCAGAGGTATTAACTTCTAAAACTGCATTTTCTTTACCAATTATTTTTTTCCTTAATGGTGCATGGTACTTCAAGAGAGTCTTCAAAATATGATGAGACACATTCCTTAGCTTTATCAAAAATGTTCTTCCTTAAATTAGGATCATGCTAAATAGATGGTTCCTTGTTAATATGTTGAAAGTGTTGTACTGTCCTCTAAGTTTTGATCTACTTTTTCTTCATAGGCTAAAGCCTCAAAAGAGTTGGTATTTCTTCCAATATCCTTCCTTATTGGTCTCCACTATTTGTTTTCTTCTATTTTTCTAGATCTATTTTTTGGAAGTTGAAAACCATCTTCATCCATAACCATTCGTAAATTTCTCTTGCGGTTTTCTACAAATGATTCTGTTGGGCTCTTCTTAGGGCATGATCTCTCAATATGCCCCACCTTATGACATCTTCTACATATAAAAGATATGTTTTCATAATCTATAGTTTAGGTCCACATCTTATCCCCATACTTAAGAATGATTGATTCTGGTAAAGCTTTACTTATATCAATCATGACCAATATTCGAGCATAAATAGCCAAAAATCCATCTTTTGTTGTATCTGAAATCTCGAGGAATTCTCTTAGAGTGTTGCCTATTGCCTTGAAGGTATCTATTTCCCAAAATTCAATGGGCAACCCAAACATCCTAACCCAAACTAGTACTAGGGATAGATTTACATTTTCAGGTGAAAAGCCTTCATACCAGTGGGTAAGGAAGAGTCTTGCTCTTCCCATAAACCAAGGACCCCCTTTTAGGATTCTTTCTCTTTCTTCCCTAGAACAAAAAATGGCTAGGAAGAAACCTTTGGGAAGAAATGATAGAATGACTCCTAGAGACTTCCAACTCCTATCAATCCATTTTCTCAGGGTTGAAGCCCCTGGCCAATACCCATTAAATTTAACAAAACCTGCCCTATCTTGGAGCAATGAGGATCTCTCTAAGGTGCGCTCACTAACCTCTACCACTAGAGATGATTCTAAGGATTCAACTATAAATCGATTCATAGAAAGGAAATTAAAACTCAAAATCTATTGAAATTTATCTGAAAATCCTATAGCAAATATAATATTTGATAAAAACTTTATAAATTTTTCATGCACAATTTCTAAGATAAAGAAAGGGAAAAAAAAACTTAGCTGAAAAATTATTTGTCCAGATAGAATGTCTTGCCTCGCTGAAGTCCTAGCCCTTCATTGCTCTTCCCATTGTTCGAACCCTAGTTGGTAAATATTTGCAATTTTGTTTTTCGCAACTTGAAAAATCGTCACTGCCCTGTTTCCTAATGGTTGACTTCACAAGGTCGTATCTCCCTCAATATTGCTCAGATTTTTGCATATGACCACTTATATTAAAGCTATTCAAATTCTGCATAAGTTGGTCCAATAATCAGCTGAATCGGATAACTCTTCGCGAAGATATGGCTCCTAAAAGATGAGACATTTTTCAGGAAAAAACCCTAATCCTTTGCACTTTGCAATTTCGCTTTTCGCAACTTGAAAAATCATCACTGCCCTTGTTCCGAATGGTTGACTTCACAGGATCGTATCTCCCTCAATATTGCTCGGATTTTTGCATATGACCACTCATTTTAAAGCTATTCAAATTTTGCACAAGTTGGTCCAAGAATCAGCTGAATTGGATTACCTCAGGAAGTTTATAATGTTTTGTTTCATATCATTGTTTCCAACATGTGTGGAATATCTTCTTCTTTTATGGTATAGTAACTTTATGACTGCTGGGGAAGTCTTTATTTTTCCATGCCCTCTTATATTTGCCGTGCCAAGAGAAGTTTTTATTCTTCATTGACCTGCTTTGATGTTGTACATTCACTGTTGGCACTTAGATTGAGCAGCATTTAGCAAAGGCTAAATCAAAGTCCATTGACTATAATAGAGATATTGTAGGCTTTAGTAATACAACTTGACCTTATATTCCGTCATCACCTTATTATTTTTCATGGCAATTAAGGTAGTTTCAGATATTTTCAAATTCATATCAAATAAAAAGACCACTGGGGAATTTAAAAAACAAATACGCTTAGAATTTAATGAAGGGGAAAGTCAGTAATGTTATTGCCAATCCATTTATTGAAGACACGTGTTCTGGTCCCACTCTAATACTGTTACAACTTTAGTTAAGATTAGTTTCAGATACGGATGTATGGATCAATGCTTGTCTTTGAGAACTTAAAACAAAAGCAAGTTAGATGGATCCAACTAAAATGAGCACAATCAAAGATCATAATGTTCTCTTTTTTATATGTGCATGGTTATAAAGAAAGATATATACTAGGAGTCTAGGTGTCACCTGTTGCTTTCATGCTTATATAACTGGAATGGTTTGGCTCCAATGTCATAGCTTCAGGCATCCTGATTTGGAGTAATCCCTGTGTTGTTTCATCGACTTAGACACCAAACCTCCAAAATATGAGGTTTTGCAACTAACACAGTCTGTTAAATTAGTTGTTATATGGTCATACAGTTGATTAAAGTCAGCAGCAAAATGTTTTTTACAATTTCCTTCAACTTGCAAAAGGTTGTGTTTTCTGCTACGTACAGATTGGTTTTCAAGTATGATTGGCATACAGTTGATTATTATGAAGATGAATTCTCAGAGACAATAAGAGTTGATTCTTTAATTTTGAAATTGGTGCTATAAGCAAACTATCTCCTAGCTAGTTGTGATTTGATTTCAGTTATATTGAAGATGCCATGCTCATGTTTGGTGCACATTTATATATAACAGGGTTGAGCTCCTTTTTAAGATTCATCTCCATCGATCACATTTATTTATTTAAATACTAGATCCTCATTTGTTTGGCAATCAGACCTTGCAAACATACTGAAAGTCCTATTATAAATTAATTTCCTGCCATTGTGTGTGTGTGTGTGTTTTCTCATTTTTGCAATTCGTTGAGTCTATTGATTTATCTTAGGCATTAAAGGCCCCCCCTTTTTCTTTCTTTATTCCTTTTGAAATCTTAGGAATTAAAGGCCCCTCTTTCTTTCTTTGTTCGTTTTGAAAAGCTGAAAGCAAACTATGGCTGATTTTATAATCTAAAACCCTTTATATTTTCAGCTTTGGAGTTGATGAAAAAAGACAATATGGCTATAATAGGGCCACAGTCATCTACTACTGCTCATGTTGTGTCACATGTAGCCAGTGAACTTCATGTGCCGGTTTTGTCATTTGGAGCAACAGACCCAACTCTATCCTCATATCAGTACCCTTATTTTCTTCGTATGACACACGGTGATACATATGGAATGATGGCAGTTGCTGCTGTGGTTGGCCATTATGGCTGGAGAGATATTGTGGTGGCATATATAGATGATGATTATGGGAGAAATGGAATATCAGCGTTAAGTGATGCACTTGAAAATGTAAGAGCTAAAATTGTTAATAAAGTAGCATTTCCTCCTGGAGTCAGTAGAAGTGAAATTGGAAATGTATTGGTGCAGTTGGCGTTGATGGAGTCACGAATATTTGTTGTGCATATGAATCCTGATGCAGGTATCGATCTTTTCTCAGAAGCATTGGACCTTGGGATGTTGACTACTAGCTATGTTTGGATAGCCACAGATTGGCTCTCTTCCCTTTTGGACTCTAACATACCTGATTATGAAACCATGAACTCACTTCAAGGAGTCATTGCTATACGTAGGCATATACCAATGTCAGCTCAGGAGCATAATTTTACAGTAAGGTGGAACAATCTGCACAAAGCTAGAATTTTTGATGTCCGCTTGAGTGCCTTTGGACTATATGCCTATGATGCATTCTGGACAATGGCCCATTCTATTGACACTTTCTTGAAGGAAGGAGGAAATGTTTCTTTTACAGGTTATCCTCAGCTATCCAATGCAAGTGGAAGCAAAACAGAGCTAGCAAAACTAAAGGTCTTCACAGGAGGTCCACAGCTGAGAAACATATTATTGCAGACTAATTTTACGGGTTTAACTGGTCCTGTGAAATTTGATAAAGATGGAAATTTGCTTGGTGCTACTTTTGAGATCATCAATATTGTTGGAACAGGATTTCGCAAGGTTGGTTATTGGGAAAATCAATCAGGCTTGTCCGTTATTCCTCCAGAAAGAAGAGTCGCCAAGACAGACACCCACCATATTGTGGATCCGATACTATATGATATTGTATGGCCAGGTCAAAATAAACTCGTACCACGTGGGTGGGTGTTTCCTAACAATGGTAAGCACCTTATAATTGGTGTGCCTAGAAAGGTTGGATTTGAAGAGGTTGTGAAAGTAATGGAAGGTACCAACCTGGTGAAGGGCTTCTGTATTGATGTATTTGTTTCTGCAGTAAACTTGTTACCTTATGCTGTTCCATACACATTTGTACCTTTTGGAAATGGGAAATCAAATCCCAGTTATGACAAGCTTGTGCAACAAGTCGCCTTAAAGGTTGGTATCTGTAGAACTGATACAGGCCAATGTCTGATAATATGCTCTAATATCATCAGCTACTTCTTATATTCCTCATAGAATCCTTGCATTGCTTTTGATAGAGCATCAAAATTAATTTGTATATGCTTACTGAGTGCATCTATTTATAGATGAAGTACTGTAGAACTTTGATGCAGCAATTGGGGACATTGCAATCACAACAAATCGTTCGAAGATCGTGGACTTCACACAGCCTTACATTGAATCAGGTCTGGTCATATTGACTCCTCTTCGAAAGGTCAATGAGGGCAGCAATTGGGCTTTCCTGCAGCCATTCACACTAGAAATGTGGTGTACAACAGCTGCATTCTTACTCGTCATGGGAGCTATCATATGGATTTTGGAGCATAAATCAAACCCTGACTTTCGAGGTCATCCCAAGAAACAAGCCCTGACAATTATTTGGTATGTGAGATTTCTTGCAGTTCTTTTGGCTTCCTTAATAAGAAACCTCATAATCTGTCTTATCCATAGAATTCTCTCAAGCTTTAGTTTTTGATGAATTTAATACTTTATTGAAATTCTAATTCAGTTTTGACACTGCCAGGTCAATTAAGATGTTTTCCAATATAGTTGGGAATTGATACCAATACTTATGTCCATCATGGTGTTCTATTATGTCACTCTACATGTCATATTTGAAGCATTAGCTTTTGTAATAATGACGTCATATCTGCCTTATACATTATACTATATCCAAGCATAAATGTTTAATTGGGTAAGTTACCTGAATGCCACTTTATCAATATTTGGATCCACAGTGACAGAGGCAGACAACTGTGTAATGGAAACAAGTAATAAATATTTACTAACCATGATTCATTGATTATTATGCGTGGGGAATTTGCTTCAGCCGAGAATTTTCTCGTCTGAACAAAACCATATCATTCAACCCTTCTGATGAGTTTGTGGTCAAGCCTCAACACTGGATTTCCATTGTTGATTATTTTGAAATTAGGAAGCAATAGTGAATGTGTCAGCTAAACTTTATTTAGGTCTTGTTTAAGAAAAGCAACTGTGAATTTAACTTTGTTTATCTTTGCCAGACATCGTGCAGTTCTATTACAGGAATTTCCACAATATATAGAATAAATCCAAGTTGCATGATGTTTTGTCACATGTTAAGATTAATTTTCAGCTATTTGTTAAGTGAATTAGAGTGATCAATCTTGTTATTCTACACTGAAAATGAAGTATAAAAGTATTGTATAGTTTTACAGTATACATGATGGGAAACAAGAAAATATGGTGTTGGAAGAATTATTAAAGAGGTGCTGCATGAATTAGAGTTCAGATATTAGCTATAAGAAAACATGAACATTTTTTTTCCATTGCATTATGGTAAAAAGGTTGGGTCATGTTTGAATGGGATTGAAACAGGCCCCACCCGTATTACATCATGACCACATAGTGGTATTACAACAGCTTGGCAATTATGCATGTATCACTTGGCAAGATATGAACCTTGGTATCCTCCTTGAAAGTTGAGGAATATCACCAATTGGACTATTTTCATTTGATGTAACAGCGTACTTTTCTACCATATGTGTTTTGATAATTAAAATTGCATGGTATTGATTTTGAAAGAAGCCAAAATGTGTTAGTATTGAGCATAGGCTCTTAAGGGATGTCATCCTGTGTTGTCTTGTATCCCTAGTTAATGACAATTTGATCAAATTGATTCCCCTAATTTGTATTTCGCTGAAGATTACTCTTTCATGTTCCTTTCGAAGATAATTTCAAGTGAAAAACTTTTGTAAGTTATAATATTATTGTATTGCTTTTAAAATAATTATTTTAATGCTATAAGGGGATAAAATCCAGCTTTATTTCCAACAGAAAAGATGATCAACCTTTTTATGTTGCTGTATGTTTCTGTGCAGGTTCAGCTTCTCGACAATGTTTTTCTCTCACAGTGAGTAATCTAAATAAATATGTATTTAGTTCTTTACCCCAAACTTGTTATTGTTATTTTCCAGATTGATCAATGCTGGATGCAAATTTATATAGGTTCTTTCTCTTCGTTGTCATTACATTATATTGCATTGATGTTTGGACAATTTCACGGAAACAAGTATACTGACAATGGAGTAGGCTCTGGAATTTAGGAGGATATAGCAGTTCAGTTTTTAACAAGGTGATCCAGTGCTGTCTCTGTTTTATCTTAGTTAATGCAGACTTGAATGGGTAATTGACATTAGGAGGATATAGTTGTATAGTGTCTGGTAAAGTTCTCCAAGGTTGTCTTTGCTTACATCGTAGTGAAGGGAAAAGCTGATGTAAAATAATTTTGGGCAAATACAGGAGAAAATGTGATGAGCAACCTTGGGCGAGGAGTGCTTTTGCTATGGTTATTTGTTGTTTTGATTATAACTTCCAGTTATACTGCAAACCTGACTTCAATTCTTACAGTACAACAGCTTTCAGCAACAGTTAATGGAATTAATAGTTTGATTGGAAGTAATGTACAAATAGGATATCAAACAGGAACCTTTGTTGGTAACTATTTATCAGAGGAATTCAATATAGACAAATCCAGACTTGTTCCTCTTGATTCAGCAGCAAGTTATGCTAGAGCATTGTCAATACAACCAAGCAATGGAGGGGTAGCAGCAATTGTCACTCAGTTACCCATTGCACAACTCTTTCTTTCAACCGAATGCGGTTTCACAACTGTTGGCCCAGCATTCACCAAAGGAGGATGGGGATTTGTAAGTGAAAGTACTTTGTTTATACCATAGTTGAGAAAATCTGCAAAATCCTGATTTTTTGCCGATTTTTTAAAATGCCGATGCAATCGGCAAACTCTCGGCGATGCAAAGATTTTTTGAAGATTTTTGCCGATTTTTTGAAAAAATCAGCATCACCGATTTTTTGCCGATTATAAGATGTCCAATCTTTTGACTGACAATAAATATGTGAACTTCTTGCCTATTTTTAGGTGCTAAAAGTAATCTGACATTTTCGTTTTGTGTGTTTCCCAGGCTTTTCCAAAGGACTCCCAGTTAGCTATTGACATGTCAACAGCAATCCTGACCCTTTCGGAAAGTGGTGAGCTTCAAAGAATTCATGATAAATGGTTTAGTACAAATCTCTGTGGCCCACAAACCACAGAAGTTGATTCTAATCAGCTTCAACTGAAGAGCTTTTGGTGTCTTTTCTTGATCACTGGACTGACATCATTTACTGCCCTCATAGTATTTTTGGTTCGCATGGTCTTTCAATTCATTCAGTACTTCAGGGACCAAGACACCAGAGATGGTCCTCCTTCTGCTTCAAGTTCCTTGTCAAGAATTGGACATGGATTCAGATCGTTTTTGGAGTTTATAGATGAGAGAGAGAGTCCTGATGACTGTGAAGAAGGTTCAGTGAGTGTTTCTGAAAGAAGCCAACGGAGAGCCTGCTTGAGTCCACCTCCTAGTTCTCACCAACTAAGGACTTCTTGGAGTTCCTATGATAATCAATCATTTTCAACCATTTAAAAAAATAATTCAGCTTTACTTGGTCCATGTTGCTGTGATCTCCTGTTAATCTAATAGATGCTAATGATATTTGGATTACACATATGTTAATGAGCAGGGTGGCACAAGAGAGCCGTCATCTGACAATGGCTTTTGTTGTAGAACTTTTCTCATGAGAATTTCTTAGATAAAGGATGTGTAAAACCTTTGTTACAAGGGGATGTGTCCCTAGGGTTGTATATCTGTGGAGATGGATCCCCTAGGGAATAGCTAGCAGATGTCTCCCAGCTGTCCCGTCCTAGAGGGGATAGCTAGGACCTGTCCCCATGGCGTGGCCCCTTACACTTATTTTTGTGGGAATGCATCCGGACACCTATGCTTTTGCTTGAAGAATGTGGAACACCTAGCTATCCCCTAGTAATAAGCAGTGTTTTGCAGCTTAAATCTGTAAACTCAATATATAGATACAAGATTACAAGTGGATGGGTGCTTGCACAACTCAAATATAGAGATTTGTTTTGTGTCATATAGAGTTGTCAAATTAGATAAACAGATGAAATCTAGAAACTTAATTCTCCCTGTATTCCAAAACTTAAAAGCCTTTATACTAGTTTATAGTAAATGAAGCATGCAAATGTATAGATAACTGCATAGCTTCTGTTGAAAGTAGAAGCACATGATTCTAGGATCCCTAAAGAAGTTCTACAATTCATTTATGTATATATAGTTAATGCACGACATTGCCACATAATAGGTTTGGATGTGAAGGGACAATTATAGATAATCTAAAAACAAGTCATCAGAAATGAGTTGTTGAACACTATACTTTGAAGAGCATCCTTGGCAGTCCTGTGGCCCAATCACATTGATCTGATCACAATAGTCTCCAAATAATGCATCATTGTGTTTTCATTTTGTCTATGATTGTTGATGAGGAATGTGAAAAACCAATGATTAATTCAAATTATGCATTTTAAAATGTTTTTTATTTGTAATTAACTTTTAATATTTTTATATATGTGTCCCCTTTGTTGTTCCTTTTTTGCAAAAATTTAATGGTGTCTTCTAGCTATCCCCATTTTGTGTCCCCATGTTTCCCTGCCCCCACCAAAAGGATTTTCCATGGAACATGGCTTAAAATAGAAATTTGATCAATTGTTTTTAAGGGTTTCAGGTGTCTCTAATTGTTCTTTTAGGTAATATTTAATTTTCTTCGATCACGTTGAAGATTTCTCATGTAGTTAGCTATCTCATGTTATTTTTATCTAATCCTGTTTTAGGTAAGGAATGTTCTTGAAACATGCTACTTTAGAAGCTTCACCCACGCTTAAAGTTCTTTTCTTGCATAGATGCCAGGTTGTGGAGCACCTATCCTGCCAAAGTATATGCATTCGGCCTCATTCCTTTTCTCATGTTATTTGGCTCAGGTCCTAGAATTGGGTACACAAGTCCACCAAATTCCTTTGTTAGCCACAACCATATTGACCTGTTGTTTTATTTGTGCCTCAAGAGTTTAAGGTCTTCTTTTTAATGCAACAATACTTATTGACAATGTTTCATATTATTCAATTCTTAAAAAGAGGAAGGCAAAAGAAAACTAATCATATTGGAAGTGAATTGTTTAAGACTATAAACCATATCCTAAGCAAGTTCCAAGCATCTTGGATCTCAATACAATACAAAAAGATGCAAATCAAAACAAAAAATAAAAATAATTAGTAGATGTTTTATCAAGACAAGACAATATAAATCATATCCTAAGCAAGTTCCAAGCATCTTGGATCTTAGCACACAACAAAAAGATGCAAATCAAGACCCCCCATCCCCCAAAAAAAAAATTAATAGATTTTTTATTTCATCAGAGATATTACGAACTGTACCAATTCTCCTAACTATATTCATTGAAGGAGTATACAATCTAGCAAAATCTCAACTAACTTGAGTAACAATTTACGAGAAATCTATTATTTGGTTCAAAATAATAAATAGTCTCTCTTATAGAATAAATCCCCATGTTTATGAGGAGTGGGGGGATATTTGCAAAAACATTAAGTTCTGAAATTTAAGGAAGAGAGATTCCTTATCTTTTTTTGGTGAAACATTAAGGCTAATGTCTAAATGTTTGATATAGTTTTATTCGCAACTCTCATATTTTACATGCATCATTGTTATCAAGATATGTTTGAAATAGTTTTCCTTTGTATTTCTCATACTTCAAATGTTCTTTTTGGATGGAAAATTATCGAGTACTATGGTTTTATAGACATTTTGTTAGTATTCAACCTAGATATATAAATAAAAGTTAAGAATGATATCCTTAATTATTTACATATAATAATCAACTAGACACTTTTTTCAACATATTTGAAGCAAATATTATAATTCTTGAGTTGTAAAATAATATCTATACTAGATCTCATATTAGTTTAACTCAAGTTGGTAGGGTACCTAGGAATAGATATTTGGGGATATATTATTATATTGTATAAGGGTTGGCATGGGCCACACATAACCCAAGGTTGATTGTATTATAATATTATATTATATTATATTATAATATAATATAATATTAGTAGTAGGCTCTCCAAAGTAGAATAAGAATATGGATATATAAAGAAGAGATATTTGTCATTGTAATGATTCATATCATTGAAGAAGAATCTTATGTAATCGTCGTGCCCACGAAGTGGCCTCTCATCTTGGGAGATCTTGTGGAGTTATTCCTTCCTTAAGGATTATTATTGGTGTTTCCCTACCTTAAGGGTATTATCTATCTCTCTCTCATTTGTGGATTGTTATTGTGGATAATGTATTGTGGATGAATGATTTGATATTTCTGCATATTGGTGAATGGTTCATGTTTAATAATAAAATTTATGCAACAAGTGGTATCAGAGCAACGATTTTGGCAAAGTGGGGATTTTTGTGTGAAACCCTAGAATTAGGGCAATTTTTTTTGGAAAAAACGTCTCATCTTTCAGGAGCCATATCTCTGCGTAAGTTTATCCGATTCAGGCGATTCTTGGATCAGATTGTGTAGAATTTGAAGAGCTTTAAAATGAGTGGTCATATGATGGAATCTGAGCAGTATTGAGGGAGATACGACCTTTTGAAGTTAGTATCCAGAACAAGGATAGTGACGAATTTCGCAGATTTTTTGTGGAAAAACGTCTCATCTTTCAGAAGCCATATCTCTGCGAGATTGTATCCGATTCAGGCGATTCTTGGATCCGTTGGTGCAGAATTTGAAGAGCTTTAAAATGAGTGGTCATATGAAGGAATCCGAGCAGTATTGAGAGAGATACGACCTTCTGAAGTCAGTCATCTGGAATAAGGGTAGAAACGAATTTTCAAGTCACGAATTTTTCAAAAGACGAACTTTGTTTATTTCGGGTAAGCAAAGCAGTTGCACTTTATTTTGTTTGGAAGAAAAATGGCAGATCTAGTTGTCTATGTGGAATTTTAGCTTCAAATCGGTGGAAAGATATTTATTTCCATAAAACCCTAGTTTGCATTAGGGCATGATATATATTTTCATGAAACCCTAGATTTGCATTATCTGGAGGTGAACTTATGGAGCTAGAAATATTTTCTGGAGAAGATGATATTGATGTTAGGGAATGGTGGAATACGTTTAGGTCTCCATATCATAATATTTCTTTTGAGAAATCCTTCCTGGATATATGTTTTAAAGGGAAAGCTTTGTCTTGGTGGATAAAATTTTGTAAAGAAAGGAATAATGAATATACTTGGGATGAAATAGAGCATGAATTCTTGAGTATATGGGATCCATATTATATAGATTACCTAATGGATATCATCGAAGATGATGAAAAGAAACTACAGGAAACTCAAAATGAGCGGAATGCAATAAAAGGAGAATGTGAAGTTTTAAAGAAACAGAATGAAGACTATGAAAAAGAAATAAAATTACTCAAGAAGAAAGAGGAAAAGGTCAGGGAAGATAAAAAAGATGTCGGTATGCGAGACAGAGGAAACCATACCTTTGGTAGAAGATAAATTAGAAAATGGACAAAGGAATTTGTTTGAATCTAAAAAGTCTATTATGCGGGTTCATGGAAGCATTCAAAAGGAACAGGTTATTATTTCCATTGACCCTGGTAGTAGATATAATTTTATTAATATTGCTTTGGCTAAGAAGTTGCAAGTTCAAGCAACAAAAATCAAGGACATACGGCTAGAGGGTGAGAATGTTCAGATTTTTGAAGATTTAAAGATCACCATGGATAAATATGTTTTACATTCAGATTTCTATGCTATTGAGATGGATGATAAGGATATTGTTCTTGGTTATCCTTGCTTAGATTCTTTGGGTACCTGTTAACATTAATGTGCAAAAGAAGTTTATGAAGTTATGGTACGGGAAAAAGAAGATAACATTACGGGATATTTCTCAGCTTAAGGAGCAGGGATCCAAGGAAAATCAAGAAGCGGTTGTAGAGAAACAAATTGAAGAACCTGAAACAAAATCCAAGAAGGTCGTAGCAGCAAAAGAGTCCATGGAAGAAGTAGCAGAAACTGATTCAGTGGAAATAATAGTAACAGAGTCCAAGGAAGCTTTGATAGAAGAGCACAAGGACACACCAAACAAAGAGAACATGAAAGAACAATGTGTAGAGGAATTTAAAATAATGGAGCCAAATGTTGAGAAGTCAAAGAAGGTAGAACATCAAGTAAAGGTTGCACCATATCGCCATCCACACCACCATGAGCGGAAACAATATTGGAGACATGGTTCAAGGCAACAATATTATGGTTCTACATGTAATCAGAGAGGGCACCAACTATGGCAGTGTTTGGCAAAGAAAGCATAGTGATCATGGTTTTCAGCATGGTTCATCGGCATCAAGGAACAAGTGGACCCATCATTCAATTTATCAAAATACGGCAACGAAGCGTGGAGCCAATGAAGCGATTTGGATACTCAAGTAACAAAATGGCGTACCAGCATCATCGGGTTTCACTTGGATGGATGGATGATCGAGATTGGTACCAATTGCTAACATTGCTTAGCAAATCATACTATCAGATTTCTTCATATGTTTCGAGGACGAAACATTTGTAAGGAGGGTGGCATGGTAGGGTACCTAGGAATAGATATTTGGGGATATATTATTATATTGTATAAGGGTTGGCATGGGCCACACATAACCCAAGGTTGATTGTATTATAATATTATATTATATTATATTATATATATTATAATATAATATTAGTAGTAGGCTCTCCAAAGTAGAATAAGAATATGGATATATAAAGAAGAGATATTTGTCATTGTAATGATTCATATCATTGAAGAAGAATCTTATGTAATCGTCGTGCCCACGAAGTGGCCTCTCATCTTGGGAGATCTTGTGGAGTTATTCCTTCCTTAAGGATTATTATTGGTGTTTCCCTACCTTAAGGGTATTATCTATCTCTCTCTCATTTGTGGATTGTTATTGTGGATAATGTATTGTGGATGAATGATTTGATATTTCTGCATATTGGTGAATGGTTCATGTTAATAATAATAAAAGTTATGCAACACAAGTGGTTAAAAAAGTGTGCTTGCAATGGAGAGTGGGGTTCAAATCTTGTAAAATAATATAACAATTATATTTGGTTTCTTAAAATACCATGGTAACATGATGATGATATAATATGAGTGATTGGCTCGCAAATAGTAGAAGTTTATTGAAAGATTGTTTTCTAAAATATAATCTTACTCAATACAATAGTTATAACCACAATTACAATCAAGTTTGATGTTATCTAGGAAAAATAATTATAAACCATAATAATAATACTGTGATAATCCAAAGGGTGACAACCATCTATCTAAAAGGAATGAAGCTTTTCTTGCTAAAAGATATATTACTTGAGACAAAAGGATTCCTAATAAATATTCTTTGGTTTATTAACTTTCTTTATAGCTATTTTGATTGACAAAACTAATACATCATCCATAGATTATTTATGAAAGGAATTTGTCCATTAAGATAATATCATTGAAGGTAGGCATTGGCCTTTAAATATTAACCCAATAGTGAGAAGCTTGGTATAATGTCAATTTGTAGTTGATAACAATGCTTTGTTGAATTTAGGTTGGATTTCAAACAAAAGAAGGTAGCAAAATCTTTAAGGCCAAACCAACATGCTTAAGAATAAGCATAATAGGTGAAAAAGAGGTGTTTAGTTAAATTTTAGTTGGATATATTAAAATAATTTGCATTCTCCTTCATTTCTCTTTATGAAGCTTACATACGACTTACAAAATGAATATGCACTATTTATTCCTTTCATTATTAGAAGGCTATCCCGTTAAACTCTCATGTCCTTGCAATTTGTAAGGTCACTCATACACATAAGTCAAATTAGATAGGATCATTCATTCATATCTCTATCTCTCTCTCTCTCTCTCTCTATATATATATATATATATATATCTTTATGAAGCTTACATACGACTTACAAAATGAAGATACACTATTTATTCCTTCCATTATTAGAAGGCTATCGCGTTAAACTCCCATGTCCTTGCAATATGTAAGGTCACTCATACACATAATTCAAATTAGATAGGATCATTCATAAATAAATAAATAAATAAATATATATATATATATATATATATATATATATATATATATATATATATATATATATATATATATATATTGGTTTTATTTGCAATTGTTGGCTTTTAAGCTAGATTATCTTAGGTCCTAATATTTTGGATCTTGAGTAGTCTTAAATATAAGAGCAATCAATATATAAAATGGCCAACACAATTAATAATCATATTTTTGAAAATGACAAATATGAACATAAATGACCAAAACCATTCATGCAATAACATGAATAAAACTTAAAGTAGAATTGCTCAAAATATGCATATAAGGTTCAATATTAATGCTTAAATTTTTCATACATTTTCCAGATGCATTTCATGGAGCTTTGGAGCTTTGTCTCCATAATAAACCTTAAAATGGTGACTCTTCATATACTTGACTATTGCACTCCTCACATTTCCGAGAGTTGCAACCTTTCCTATTTTATGTGTAAGACATATCTCTTATGTCCTTTTGGCTTCTTATCTTGCCACTTATATACATGACTCTTGATTGTGTATTTACATGCACACTTAACTCTATGACACTTGCACACTTCTACATGACACTTACACACTTCTACATGCACACCTAATACATGACACTTGTGCACTTTCTTACATTACACACTTGCACACTTAATTACATGACACTTGTGCACTTTCTCACATTACACACTTGCACACTTAATTACATGACACTTGTGCACTTCCTGCATATAGACACATAAAGGGAAAATATAAATCACACTCATAAACTGTAGACTCAAACCCTATTTTAATATTTACATTGTACCATAAGTACCATTGGGGTACATTAGCATGTAACAAATAATGTAATATTCTCCAACAACAATTAATGTTCAGCAATGGAAGAATAGATAGTAATGGAGTCCAATATTTTACCTCTACTTTGTGGTAAACCACTAGAAACACTTTCTTGAAACTTTTAGACCAAACTTCTATTTAGGTTCATTATTCAGTTGTACCCTTGCACTATATTTTTCTTCTTCAACTTGCCTTCATTCTTGAAGCTTGTGAGTATGGAACTACAAGGTTTTTGTTTATACTTGTTGAACTTAATAGATAGAAAAAAAGTTTCATTACTTGCCTTTGTATGCATTAATGAGGAATGGATTTTCTTGTTAGTTTGTTTTTATTTATTTTTTGTTTCAAAGCTTTCCTCGTTGTTTTAAGAACTTTTGTATATACAACCTCTCATACATCAGGTGGGAAAACAATCCACTCTGTCATCAATGACTCAAGTTACTTTTTTCTGATTTTAAACAATGGTCATTATAACCAAATTTGTTGCTGCTAGAAATTAATTATTATCATGCTTCTAATTAGTAACTTTGTTTTATGGATATAACCACTTTTCATGATGCTAGCAATATTAAAGAATCATTACAATGTGAGGACGTTCGCAAAAATTCTAGTGGATCTCTAGGGCTAAAGTCCCCATGGGTGGTCCTCACCTCAATGGTATGTTTGGTGCATGGTATGATATGTTGAGGGGTTTACTAGGAGCATTTTATGGATTCACTCCAAATCCTATGTTCGATGTGTATTTTGAGAAAACACCTAAGTTTGTTTTTCTAAGAGATAAACTAATAATTATGAAAAGTCTTAACTAAAAATGCATCAAACAAAATGTGCAAGCAAACAAGAACTATCTTATATGCTTCTTTTCTTTGAATGATAACAATAAAATAAAATTTTCCTTTTCTTTTAAGCAAGGGACAAGACAATGCACATACGAGATTTATCTAATGCACACTACATGTGATTTTACTTTCCTTGCCTATGTTAACAAAAGAGATGAAAAAATTAAACCAAGATAAAACTAAGAGTTTTTATTCTTTTTTTCTCTTCTAAAGGTTCTTTTAAGTAAACAAGAGGGAAACTAACTATTCCTTGATATCTTCCTTTAAAGTGTCCTAAAATAAAAATAACAAGAAACAAACAACAAACACATAATATAAATAGAATAAAAATTGCAAGGGAAGGTTACCTAATTCGGTGCTTGAAATGATATCACACTTTGTATTTGCAACCCGTGATTTTGCGATATTGTGTCTCATGGGATCCAACCACGATTTCATGATACCTGCAAAACAAAGAAGAAACTTGACAAAATATTTAGTTTTTTGGGGGTCTACTATGGTCAAGGGATAGTATGACTATGTGGTTGAGCAATTAGACCCATGAGGTCCCTTAGATGACCTGAAAATAAATTGACCAAAATGCATGGGAAAAAATATCACGACTTGTAATTATATAGCATGATTTCATTCTATGGATAAAATATGAGGACCTGAATGTAAAATATCAAGGGGTGTGATATGCTTTAGGTTGAAGGCACCTTATAGAGGGATAAAAAGCTTAAGAATATGATAAAATGCACTAAGAGTGTAATGAAAATATGATTAAAGCTTAATGTAAATAAGTGGTATGGTGATGTGCGAATTATGAAAACATAAGATGCTTAGAATAATGGAAAGATGAAGTTAAATAGATGATATTAGTATTGAAATGAAGAGATTAAAAGAAAATAGCTATGGAATGAAAACTCCTAATAACATTTAAACTAACAAAGAAGAAGACAATGTGAATGAGTAGAAGATATGATAAGAAAGGGAGGGTGAAAGAGCACAACCCTTGAAGATGAGTTGCCTCCCTCTTGGTTGAAGCTTGATGGTGGCCTCCTCCCTATTCTTGGATGCTTGAAGGTTGATGATGATGCCCCCTTGAGACTTTTGCTTGAATACTTGATGACTTGCCAAGTGCTTGAGAAGAACTTGCTTGAGAGAACAAGAGAGCTTGGAGAAAATCCTGTAGAGTTTTGGTGCTTGAGAATGCTTGATGAAAAGGCTATCCCAAGGGTCCTATTTATAGATTTTTCATGGCCTTGGGAGAGAGGGAAAATAGTTTGAATTTGAAAATGAGAGGGAAATGCATAGATCTTGGTGAGATTGCTTGGGGATTTACAAGATTGCATGGGGATTTGATTTGGATTTTGAATCCTTGGTCTTGGTGAAATAGACGTTGTAAGGGACTAGAGGTTTTATATGCCATTAATGACACAAGGCTCAAGGAAGGTGGAAAATTTTGAGAAAGGAATATTTTGACTTGATAGGAAAATATTGAGATCGGGATTTTGACACTAAGATATCATTGATTTGACCATTAGAGGTTATTTGGGTGGGAAGAATAGAATTAAAAAGTTTGTGATATTGTGCCTTGGGTGCAAAATTGTGCCTTGTATTTTTGGGGCACGATATTATAGCAACTGGACCCATGTGCATTTCTTTTTGCATTTTGGAACATCAAACGATGCTAGAATATAGACAAACTTACCAAAAATCTCTTTTTGATCCCAATGAGAAGACTTAATAGGAAAAAAGGTGGCTCAAATATGACCTTACTTTTTAAAGCGATAAATGCTCAAGTTTGGGTCTTCAAAAGGTATATTTTGCTTTTGTGAAAAGGGTATAAACCCTAGGTGCAGTCAAGCGTTTAAGGAAGAGGGTTTTTTGCGTATCATATCTTTAGTATATGAGAAAGCCTCTTTGATCAAATGAAATATCTCTCAGGGATATTTGGGTTCGCGGGTGGATAATCCTCTGCCCTCTATTAGGAATTCGAAGGATGAATTTGGGTTGGATTTGACTGATCATGAAGCTTGAACAATTATCTGTAAAATCAAGGGTAAAATACTAGGCTTGGAGGGGCTCAAAGGATATATTAAATATTGGTGGACTAGTACCAAATACCAAGTAACTCTCCTACTTAAAAAATTATTTATAGAAGAATTTTTAGGTAATGGATTATAGATATAATTGGTTTTTAGGACAAATGAGTGTCTATATAAGACCTTGGACTCCTAATTTCAACCCCTTTATAGAAGAAGTTAATGGCTTCCCAGTCTAGGTGAATCTTTATGCTCTCCCTGTGAATTTTTGGGGAGAGAAGATATTCACCAAAATTGGTAATGCCATTGGTGCATTCCAACATATGGATGCCCAAATAAAGAAAAATTTTCCCAGCAAAATTAATGAGTAAAGTAATATTGGTTGTTTAGATGGATTTTTCAGTTCTTTGGACTCAATCCATTACTATCTCCTCAAACAAAGGGGAATGAATCCAAAATAGTGAATATGAAAACTTCTCCTTAAGATGTTATGGTTATCAGCAATATGACCACCTGAAGAAGATATGTTTTATTATCCAATCATGCTCTGATTCATCCTTGCTGGAGGAGAAGGCCGTACATGCAAATGATTCAAAACCTTCAAATTTCCTAGTTCAAAAGAAAGAAGCTCATCCTCCAAATGCACCAATTGTCTAGTAGGAATCATGCAAGCAACAAAAGACTCAACCCCAAAAGGATAATTTGAATCAAATCATTGATAAAATCCAAATGGTTACTAAAGACCATCCAGATAGTTCCATGAAAAATATTAGCACCTCAGATGGTATTCTTAAATCTAATTATGAAACAATCGATGATGATCAATTTTTTGAAAATGAAGATCCTATAAAATATGTTACAACTAGATATTACCTTAGAAGCTTGAAGTGCAAAAATGCATTCCAAGATCTTGCCACTCTAAAGGAGGAAGAACCTCTGCTATAGAAGAAAAAAATTGAACTGATTTCCTCTTTGATGGATGACTGTTATGTTTGTTTTCCTTCGAGATGTTGGAGTTATGTGTCATGTAAGGGTTGTTCTTGTTGTTAGTTCTTTAAAAAAGAAGAAGAAAAGAGTTGATTATGCAAACTTAGCTGTTTGAGGAATATGGAGAATATCTTTGATAGAAAGGTAAAGGTGGGTATGCTTTAATTAACTTGTTAGATATATAACGAGATCAATGTAATGTTTTGTTTTTGTAATGGAACTTTCCCCCAATAGAATCCATGCATAGCTTATTAGAAAAAAAGGTAGATTTTGCTTTATTGATTAGAGGGACAATGTATGAGGAATCATTGGTGAAAATTGATGAAAAGCAAGCCAATTTTGGGTGTCTATATTTGCCCCATTTTTTATGCGTTCATTGTAAAATAAATGTGTCAAAAATATTTGTGCTCCAATTTTATTAGCGGGGAGATTTCTATAGATTGTATGGTATGGGAACTAATTGCTTATTCATAAATTGTATGTATGCATGCCCCTAGCCTAGGGTGCCCCTTCAAGTTTTGGAGAGGAAACCAAGTTGAACTGATGAAACTTGATTAGGTTGGGAGTGATGTGAGAGAGGAAGGAAGGTGACTATTAATATTGGAAGGGATTGTTTTTTTTTTTAATTTTGCGAAAAACCCCTTGCGGGACCGCTTTGGTCTGATAAACTACAACCAGGGGGTTCTACACCATCAAAATCACCTGGAAGGGATTATACATTATTATATTGATTGAGTATTAATGTTGAAGGAAATATGAAGTGATAAGGGGAGATGAAGGGAAAAGGAGATGAAGAAAGAAGGGGAAATTTGACTAGTTAAGGCCCAAAATGAGTGAACAGTGGCTAGTTAAGGCCTATGAAGGGTGGCCAACTAAGGTCTATATGAATAGTGACCACTTAAGGCATACATATATGTATATATAAAATAAAAGCTATGTATAGTGGCCAATAAAGGCCTAGATGCACAACGACTAGTTAAAGCCTATATATTATATGTGTATAAGTATAATAACTATGTATAATGGTCAGTGGCTAGTGAAGGCCTAAGATGGTCAACACCAATTAAGGCTTATAATAGTGTAGTATAATAACTATGTATATCGGCTAGTGAAGGCATAAATGGACAAGATGGTCAACAACCAGTTAAGGCCTAAATGAACAAGATGGTTAGTAGCCAGTTAAGGCCTAAATGAGTAGTGGCCAATTAAGGCCTATGTGAACAATGTTGTCAACAACCAATTAAGGCCTAAGTGACCAAAATGTGTAGTGACCAATTAAGGTCTAAAAATATAGTGATTGCTTGTGATGTGAGGTGTTTTGTTGATGTACTTTGTTGATGTGATATTGTTGTCTCTTCTTAGAATTTTATGTGATATTTGATTTAAGAAAATCAACATTAGGAATTTATAAAGTCATGTGTAAATTGGTAATTGGTTTTAGGAGTAATTTAATATGGTTGTTAAATTCATTTGATTTGGAAAATTTTAGGTATAGATGGTTTTATGTGACTTTGGCAAAGTTCTCAAAATGATTTTCTTGTCAATGAGAAAAAATGAAACATAGATGGAATTGGCTTAATGTAGTACAATAAAAAGGTTTATGATGATCTTGGGTGAAGAGGATTCTTGATTGGTAGATTAAGGGTAAAATTTTTGGTTTTGGGATGATTTAATTATATATGGTTTATTTTTGCATTTCTAGTTATGAATCCTATTTGTGGATATATTTGAATGTCCTAGGGATGGTTTTCCTAAGGTTAGGAAGAGGATAAGTATTTTCCATGAATCTATTTTATTGCAAAAAAAGATAGGTTATTTTCTATAGGGTTTTGAGAGGTGTGATGATGTGTGGCTTTGATGAGCGAGTCTACATGTGGTGTTTTGAGGATAAGGATGAAAGAGGAGGAAGCCAAAAGGGGATGATGAAATGACAATTAGAGGGAACCCTAGTGGCCTATCAAATATACTATTTGTTAGGTATCTAGCCTATTCTACGCCCATCTATCAAAAGTAAAAAAAGCTACCAAGAAAGATTGGGGTAAGATAGAGAGATGATGATAAATTGATTGATCAAATGTAGCAAGTGAGAAGTACTTGATTAATGAAAACTAATGACCTAGGATATATTGGAAAGAAAAATGTAGAGAGAGAGTGGAGGAAGAAAGAGTGTGAATGAGAAGGAAAGTGTATATCCCTTGACCAGTTGAGGGAATAATTCTAAAACTTGCATGGTCAAGGGATATACATGCTTAGAATATGAGAGATAAGTGGAAGAAGAAAAGGAGGATAATATGATATGTTGTGGCCATATTGTTTAATTATAAGCTTCAATTTGGCATGCACCAAGGTTTATTTAGTGTTATTAGCCTCTTGAACGAGGTGCTTAAAAGGTTAAAACTAGGTTGATTAAATATTGCAAAATGGTGATGTGCTTAGTGTGTGCAAAATATTCAAGGTGAAATATCCCTTTTGTGAGAGTGCATAAAAAAATCTTGATAGCTTGTGATTGTAAAATTATGGGTTCATTTAAGAGTGCTAGATAGAGTAATGATCAAATGGTCGACTCATTTAAGAGCACTAGATAGAAATATGAGCAATACTATGTGCTTATTTAAGAGTTCAAGATAGAGTGATGATAAAAATTATGGGCTCATTTAAGAATGCTAGATGGAGAGATGAGAAAAATTTTGGGCTCATCTAAGAGTGCCAAACAAAGAGGTGAACAAAATTGTAGGCTCATTTAAGAGTGCTAGATAAAGAGATGAGAAAAATTGTAGGCTCATTTAAGAGTGCTATATAGAGAGATGACAAAAATTGTGGGCTCATTTAAGAGCTATAGACAAATAGATGATAAAAAATGTGGGCTCATTTAAGAGCTCTAGACAAATAGATGACAAAAATTGTGGGCTCATTTAAGAGCATTAAACAAAGAGGAGCAAAATTGTGAACTCATTTAAGAGTGTTAGACAAATAGATGAGCTTTAAGGTAAAAGTGGCTCGGTTAAGAGCACACACAAAAAAAGACCATGATAGCTACTTGGAGCCATATATGTGTATGTTTTCTTGAGAAAACATATGGAGAATGTATAGTTGTAGTTAGGGCTTCCAAAAAAGAAGAATGCATTAAATATGCTTATCGAATTTAGTAGTGGTGCCTTTAAGCAAGAAGCTTAAATGGATTAGATGTTTTAGCTAATTTAAATTTGTACTGCCAACAATGGCTATTGATGAAGTTTTGGAGATAGAGGATAATTTGTAATGTATGGGGATAGCTATTTCTTAGAAGGATTATGTGGTTTGTCATCAACAAAGACAAGTTGGTCCTTTTGCACGAGGTCATGGATATGCTTTTGAAGTGTTTTGCATTGATTGGTTGAATGACCATGACCTTGATGAAAAGCACAATATTTATGTGATGATTATTTTTGATATGTTAAAATTTTATGGGATGGGAGATTAATCATTTTTGTTTCCAGTAACTTGGTTAGAACTAGAGCAGGGGGTAATTTTAGTTGTCCAGGTAAGGGTGATTTGTGGTTAACTTGTTGGAGGGAAGGATAATTTATGTATTTCCCTAACCCTAATAGTCCTATCTTCTTAAAAGTGGCCTCCACACGTGTGGCTAAGTCAATTGCACCTTGGAGCGTACACACTCTAGCTTTGTCTAAAAGGTATGCTAGTTGGTCATTAAAATTTTTAATGAAGATGCTAAGAAGTTCAAATTGAGGAGGGATATGATTGAGTTTTCCTATAATGACATTCCACCTATTAAAAAAATATTTAAAGGATTCATGTTAGAATTATTTTAGTTTTAAAATATCAATACGGTTAAGTTTATTTCAATAAAAATGATAAAATGTTGTATAAATGGGTCAACAAGATCGCTAAAATTTTTAAGGGGAGATTTTGGTAATTGATAATACCACCCTAGTGTGCTTCCTCTAAGGCTTTTAGGAAATGTTTTAAGTAATAAAATTCCTTCATGTTCCATGTCATCACAAGACAAAGGAAAACCTCTGAGGTGTTGAATAGGGTCTTGATCACCTTCATATGTTTGGAAGTTAGGTGTCTTATAATTAGAGGGAAGTGGGTAATTGAGCATGAAGGAATCTAAAGGTTAATTGAATAAGTGTTTAAGATATTGATTATGATGGATACAAAGATTATAGATATAGTTTATTTGGTTTTCTAATTGTTTTATTTGAGTGGTGAGGATTTGAATTTGAAAAGGTTCTTGATTAGATGATTTAAGAAGTGCATGTGAAAGAGAAAGAATATTTTGATGATAATTATGATTTGAGAGCTTATTTATTTTAAGGGGATGAATTAATGAAGGGCGAATAAGATTATTAATAGGGATGTCCAAATTAAGGTTTGTTTGAGAAGGTAAGGAATATCTTATATTATTATTAAATAACCCATTATGAAGGATGTCTTGGTCCTTAATGTTATTAGGAGTATTAAATGTACAAGGAGGAAAGTTAGGAATTGTTTTTAGGATTAGGTGTAGAAAGATAATCTTTTATGAAGTATTCTTGTGGAGGGTAATTAGGTTCATTACTAATATGATTAAGGAATTCTTGAATGTTATCTTCATATGAAAAGGATGCTTTGATAGTATTATTATAAATATTATTAAGGAATTTTTGATAATTTCTTCTTGTTATATAGTATATCCTAAGGTTGGGGAAAATTTAGGAAGATCAGGAAATGCATTGATAATGTGCTCATGTTCTTTATTAAAATAATTATGTGATGGGCAAAATACTAGGCTTGGAGGTTCTTCATAATATTCTATTAAATATTATGTGTGGTTTACTTTATGAGTTGTAAGGTGTCTTTTAGATACTAAAAAAATTTGACAAGGGAAAATAATGAATTTTACTATGACAAGAAGGTTTAGAAATATGGTTGCTGAAATAAGGTTGAAAATAAAAGTGATTAATTAATTATATCTTGATTAAGAAAAGTAGAAATGTTATGAATATCAATTTCAACGGGCCAATATACCTCAAGAAGATATCTCAATATACCTAAACTTACCTGATATACCTGCCCCCTGATATACTCATCAATACTGAGGTGACTCGATTCCCTCAATATATGTAGCTACACGTAAGGAAAAAACTTGCGGTACTAGACTAGCAACGATACGAGGATCAATAACTCTTGGATATAGGACTCAGTATTGATATTACCACAATGAATTTCATGAAAAAATTATTAAATCTTGATTAGTGATTTAATATGTTAGCTTTTGGAGCCTTAAACATAAAGGAAATGCATTCACAAGTATAGAAATAAACATGCAATGATACAACTATGATAATAGCAAAAAACCATGCATGAAAATATGATAGAAAACTTGATATAATGCTCTAGAAATACTCATATAGAAAGCTCACAAAAATTACAATGCTCCTCTCATGGAGTTTGCAACTCCTCCATGATAAAAAAAATGGAGCTACATTGTACCTATTACTACTCTCACTTATGCACTACTATTGCTCTCACACAATCATTCACAATGAGACCTTTATATAGAAAGATAGGTTACTTGCCTCTCACTCAACCCTAAGACTCATGTACATGTGGACTACATGCACATTTACATCATTGCACATTCTAACACTTGTGCATTTATTCTATTACACTAATAAAGAAATAAATCCTAATATAATCCTAAACTAAATATGCACCCATGAGTGTACATTAGGAAATAACCAAATGATGTAATAGCCATATTTTCTAACACCCCCCTGTATTACATTATTTGGTTTGAAGACATTAGTCTTTAATATAAATATGCAATATGGTATCGTAGTTTGTACTCACCTTCCTATTCAAGTAAATAGTTAGTGTCTTCATAAGGGTCTATCTTGGTTGATAGAGCTTTAGTTATATGTTCATATGAAGGTTCTTCCATATCTTCAACTTCTTGAATCTTTTGGACAATGTGACCTATATGATTTCCTCCCTGATATTCAAGTTGAGGGTACCACTTTTGAGAAGGATATGTCCTTTGGAACTGTTGCTTTTGAGGTTGATATTGATTTGGCTGAAATATCCTATTTTTTTTTATTTCCATAGGATGCTTGATTTCCTTGACCTTGGTTCTTCGAATTGAATTTGCCGTAGTTAGTGCTATGTCATTTATTCCTATATAATTGAAAATATCTATTATTCCAAGGTCTTCGTCCTTTTGATGATGATGCTATATTTCCCTACGGATTATATTTTCTCACCAAAGCATTGTTAGTCATCTCATATTTAAATGTGTTCTCTACCTCATACTCTTGGAGAACATTGACTAAATCATCAAAGGAAATATCTTTACTTAATATTTGCAAGGAGGTAACTAGATGTTTATAATTATCTGGAAGTCCTCTCATGGTCACTTGAATAAGAAGTTTATCCTTTACTTCTCCTAATGTTAACAAATTTCCTTTGATATCTACTACCTTCCTTAAAAATAGCTCTATACTTTCACCATTGTTCATATTTAAGGAATGCAATTGAGTTTAAAGTTTTAAAATGGTAGTTTTGTTCTTTCCTTCAAATATTTTCTCTAAGGATTTCTAGGCCTCTGTAGATATTTTTGTTGAACTGATATATGGTTATATTTCATTTGTGATAGCAAAGGCTATATCATTAAAGCCTTAGCATCACTTTCTTCGAATTTCTAATTTTTTCTATCTATAACTAGTTTGGTTTTTGTCCTTATAGTAATTTCCCAGAGTTTTTCTGTCAAGATGGCCTTTACTTTGTTTTTCCATGAGAAATAGTTTGGACCTTTAAGTAATTGAGAATTTGAAAGCATGAACTTATTTGATGTCATGATGGTCCTGTTGAGTGGTATTTTCACCCAATTGTGAAAGTACCTCTTCCTTAGGATTTGGGTTCCAAATCCCCTCTTGCAAAGAAGTTAAACAAACAACTTCTCCAAGGTCTCCGCTATATTAGCATTTGCATATGTGTATTAGTAATCTCAAATAAAGATATTTAATTTAAATGTTTGGAACACCTTAGTGATTGCAAGTAACTATAAACAAGGGGCAATGTTGGTTTATTTTACCATGAAACTTTAGTGATTGTTCATTGAACCAAAATAAAGCAAATGTGAGTTGGCCCTCATATGACCACAATGTAGTGCCTTAATTCTTTTTATCTTGAGGATTTTAAAATAGATTTTATCTTATTTATTAAGTCCAAATATGACTTCTTATCATGGAGATGAAGATAGATTTCAATGTAATCGATAAACTATCCCTCTTTGATGAAATATGTTTTCACAAAGAGGCAATAATTTATGGCCTTAAATTAAGAGCTTTAAATGTCACTTTAACTTATCCCTCTTAAATGAAATCAAATTTTCATCAAGATGAACAATTAAGTGCTTTGAAGAAATGACCTTCAATGTAATACTCAAATTACCCCTCTTTCGTAAAATTAGAATTTTTATGAAGAGAGGGCGATTTTAGGCCCAAAAATGGAAATTTGTGAAATGCCATAAAACATAAATACTTCAGTGAAATTGGAATTTTCATGAAGGGAATGTCATCATAGGCTCATGAGTGCAAAACAAAACTGAAAAAAATGAAATTCTGCCCAAAAATGGGAATTTTCTATTTTCGGATTTTTTAAAATCTGTAATAAAATAACAACTTCGGTGAATTTTTAAAAATACTAAACATATCCAAAAATGAAATTTCAAAGTGCGTATTGGAAGTCTGAAGTATAACCTACGCAATGGTGAAATTGTTTTTGGATTTTGAATTTTTTTTAATGTTTATTTTAATGCCCGAAAATTAAAAAATAAATAAAATTTCTAGAAAATAAAATGCAGAAAAAGTTGAAAAAATATGCAGAAAACTGAAAATAAAATGCATTCAATATGATGCTATCTTATTTCGACAAAACCAAAGATGTGAGGTTTCCATGCATGCAACCTAACCTATTGGACTTGCAAAACAAGCACAATCCCCATAGACTAAGTGCTGGTTCCTAGGGTTTAAAATAAATTTTAGGTTCAAGCATTCACATGAAGCAACCAAGCAAACTTGCATAAAATAGACATTAAATCCATAGCATGCAAAGAGAATCTCCTTCTTTCTTGCCCACAAGATGCAAATTTCTGAAAACTCCTGCATTAAAAATGTGTCATTTTACAATAGCAAAATTTTTGGTTTTCCCAAACCAGTCCATGGAAGAAAAACATCCCAAACAAGTCCATAATAGCCCTCTTGCCTTCAAATCTGCAACTTTGCTTGCAGCAGTTTCCAACCCTTTGTGCATGCATTCATTTAGGATTTTAAAATTTTATTGTTGACCCTCTGTTTCAAGTTTCCAAACCCTTTATTTGCTTCAACACTTCGTCTCCCATTTTCTGTTCCTTGAAAGTTCGTTTCATTTCTATTGTTTTGGTTTTTCTCCCCCATGTTAGTCTTTTGGCTTCGTTTCAGGGCAAACCATATTCATCTTTTCTGAGTTGAGTTCATAACATTATGCAACCGTTATTTATTTCCTCAAATAATGCCCTTACCTTTATCCATTTTCTGTTTTACCCACTTGGGCATCATTATTCCAATATGCTCAATATGAAGTAAATAAGACAAAGTATAGGCCCATCATTAAAATTCATGCACCCAACATAAGTCTAATTTAGGTTTGCACAGGACAGTGAGATACTTGGAGGCTTGGAGGTGAGACGCGTCCGAGAGCATGCTCTATTACCTAAACTTCCACCTTTCTTTCCATTCCACGCGGTCTTCCTTTGGGTAGACATACGAACAAGTGTAATACCAATGCAAGACTACATAAATGTTTTGATTCCCATCTACGTTTCGTAGCCTTTTACTTTATAATACTTTTTCCATTTGTCCTATTCCCTTTGTAATGGTGAAGATACTTCAAAATCATTATATTAAAACCAATAACATCCACTTAAACCATAGGAATCCCTTCCTATAATATGTCGGTGCATTATTAAATTACGAGGCTTCCCCTCTTAAACATTTAAAGTGGCCATGCGGCATTATCTGACCTTTTTCGTTCCACTACATCATCTCTGTCTGTCCATTATGCCAACTGTCATGGAATATCCGCAATACTGTCTTCAACCTTCAACTACTATTCAGAAAACGTCTCTGTTGATGTTGCAACTTTCTGACGTCAGACGTCTCACAATGCATCGCTATGCTGCCCGCGTCGGCGTCGTTCCAAATGCTTCCAGATTTGCCTCCTTTGAAAACATTGCATGGTCGGACGCCTAAAATTTGCCATCTACTGCATCGAACACATCTAGCGAGCCTGAATTTCTCTTCTTCAATTGTTCATTGCCACGCCCAATCGAATCACTTTGCAATCCATGTCTTTGACACCGCTTGATTACCTCATAGTCAAATATCTACCACGCCTGTGACTTCTTTCATGTAGACAATCATACTTCGACACGTAATCCTCCAACTCTCACCGCGCAACTCTCTATCCGGGTGAGAATACTGCTCCACGTCAAACCTCTGGTGGACGACTTCGGGACTGCGAAAATCCTTCCGAACCATGACTCCCATTAAAGCTTAGTAATTGGTCTTATCAAAATGAAATAATACCACTGCCCACCTAACAGACCTCAAATTCTGCATTGACTACCATTTCAAACATGTTGGGCAATATCAAGTCTTAGCTATTCGATTTGGCCTTCTTTCTAGCTATTGAATACTACGATGTACCTCCGTTTGACTTCACCTCACTTTCGTTTCGGCCAACTCATCGATGCCACTGTCATCCTAGAGTCCATGTTGGACTCTTGCCGTGCCATCTAGGACTTGGAAATTACTCTGCCAATGCCACCTAACCTGCTACTTCATTTGGTCGACGTGTGGGATTATTTTACAACCAATGGCGCTCGCCTCCGACAATGCCACGTTGTCTACGAGAATGCCTCATCATTTTCCTGGTCACTGCACACTACCAATCGCGGTGGCGATATTTGTTTTTTGTTTTTTGCTGTACCGATATCACTGCCCTCGGATGCCACATCAAATTTTCCACCACATCGTCGTCAAGCTTCGCTATGAGAAAACCATCCCTGCTGGCATCGTTGAGTCTTTCGAATATTGGTCGTTGCATGGTATTCGTTCAACCTTATTCACTGAGGTCTAATCTTCCATGCTTTGAAGATGACGAGCCGACGCCAAGAAATCCCCACTGTGCGTCCGCCGTCTGACGTGTCCTATGAGGTCCTCCACATCATTGTTGAGTTGGCACTGCAACCACGGTGACCCCTTCCATGCAATCCACGTTCGCCTTGGGTCCCACGAGTGCCATCGAGTCCTCCGGCTGTTCAACAAATAACCTGTCGCTAAGTGGATCGTCCACCATATCGATGAAGTCCGCATTGTTTCGGTGCATCCTCCGGTTGCCAGGATCTGTTCCACTCGGTAAAATTCCGCTGCCCCGCCGCCGAACTCTTCCTGCACATGATATAACCAAGTATTAAATTTTCATTAAACCTTGTATAAACCTTAATACATATGAAGCATGATTAGGTTTAATAAATAAAGGTAGACATAAAAGCCTTTTACCTTTATTTGTCATTATTTTATTTTATTATTATTTTATTGCTTTTTGTTTGGTTATTGTGAGAAACCTTTATGACCATATACACGGTTAAGCAATGTCATCCCAACCATGACACCTCCTAAAGTTGGGAGTTATCATTATTAATATGAAATTTAACACAAAACCACTACACACCATTTTTTTTTTAACTATTATTATATACAAAATATATATAATAATAATAATGTATATTTTTCGGTATACACAAATGAAAGAAAAACCATGAAAATACTAACCATAAAATCGATGAAGAAACTTGCCGACACAACAATGATGATAAAAATCGTCAACCACAAAATGACAAAAAATCGTCGACAAGAATTTGACGATAAAATATCATCGACAAGAAAAAGTCGTCGATAAGAAAAAAGTCGTCGACAATAAAATATCGTCAACAAGAAAAAGTCGTCGACAATAAAGTATCATATACAAGAAAATATTATTGACAAAAACTGATGATAAATGCAAATTCAAAACAAGCCGAGCATTAGACACTCGAAACCAACATGCAAACACCCAAATACCAAAAACAAAAAGGTGGGTCCCCAATTTTGGGGTACGTTGTGGAGCAACCACAACAGGTCCTAGTAGGTTACCTTATATCTCCTTAGTATTTATATATGTTGTAAATATGATTCACCTCTATGACTTGCAATCAATTACTTTTAGACATCTAATAAAAATGCACTATTCAATAATATGGATTAAAAACTTGATGCAATGATAGATTCTAAACTTCTAGAAATTCAATTTGAAGTAGGATTCCTTATATCTCCCTAATTAGAAGTTTTAGAAATATTAAATTTTTTGCAGACTAATTTTTTTTTACTATCCTTATATCTCCCTATATTAAGAGTTTGCAACTATTCTTTAGAAGCAATGGAAATTATATAAATACTTCTAGTTTTACTCTATGTCTTCTATATAATCAATATTCTGTTCTAGAGATATTTTCATCACCTTATTTCTCCTACTAATATCTATAGAATATACAATAATATTTGATATCAAACTTGCAATATAATAAATATTTCTCACCTTTTTTTTAATTTTGATTACAATTTGTTTCAATGTGGTTTGTAAGGGCTGATTTCCTTGTTCCTCTTCACCTTGCTTATCAATGTTCTCCTTGTGGATGAACTAATTTTTCTTTCTCTTCAACTAAATACTAGTTGGATATATGCTCTACTCTTCACACTTCAACTTGGCTGATATGTGCACTATTTTGGGCTTAAAATCTCTCTTTAAAAAAAATATTCTACTAGTACATAGTCATCTATCACTTGCTGGTTTCTACAACAGCCTTTCATCTCTTAAATGTTTCTTCAACTCACTTCTTTTTCATTTATGTATACTGAGCACCTTCTTAACTGATGCAATATAATTTGGAGTTGCCATGTGGCACTTTGTCTTTTCCTCTCATCTTGAAAATGTTTCTTTTAATATTTCATGTAGCGCCTATGATGTGTGTCGCTTATCTTCAACTCTCTTCTTAAAAAATATTTTTCTTAGACCCTTCTTTAATGCCTGTGATAAGTGTTAATTATTTAACATCTTGGTGGTTGAAACTTATTGTAATTCTTTTCCACCTATGTTGAGCACTTTTCTTTGTATCTTTGATGAATGTAGAGTGTGAGACGTTTTTATAGACTGTTGGGCACTTAGACTTGTTTTGAAATGTGGCACTCTTCTTAGAACAACTCCTCCACATGGCATAAGATATCTAAATTTCTTTTATCCTCCATTGAAGCTTTCTAGCGCTTTCCAACGTATTATTTCTGCAAACTCTTCTTGGTGCATACGTTTCTTTTGATAGGATGTTGGTTCTTCCTTCAATGGCACTCTTGGATGAGAGAAAACCTATTTTGCATCTTGCTTCAAAGGGGATGATGCCTCTTCAACTCCACCTTCGTTTTATTTCTTGTTTTGTTTCTTTTGTAAGTCTGATATATGGGCAGAAACTTCGGTGGTTTATGACACTACTTTTGGTGTCTTTTGACACCTCAAACAATATGGAATTTTAACCTCTTTGAATGGGACCATTTATTGCTTTTCGAAGACTATTTTGTAGGGTTTTATTAAGTGGAGTTATTACACCTTTTATTTTTGATAAACCTACTCTTATTGTAGCTCTTTTGGAGTCCTTTGGATGACTCACAAACATACACTATGGCTGCCCCCTGTGCTTCAAAAACCTACTTTTACCTTGCTCGAAATGTGGGCTTTATTTGGATGTTATGACCCTTTGTTTTTGCTGTCCAAGAGTGTCTTCAAAACTATTTTTCTCTTCTCCAAATCTATCCACAAATACCTCTTGGAAATGTAAACTTAACCAACACTTTAACCTCAAATTTATCCCTTCCTATCGAGTTCTTTTCTCACTATATTGTGCTGATTTTCTTCTCTAATTTTGGAGGTAATATCACAATTTTTGATGGCTGTTTTTTGGTCACTAATTTCTGCCTTCTATCCACTTGTTTTGGATGAATTAGGGTGATGTTATGGTTTCCTTCAATCCTTGGAAAAGCCCTATTTTGCTTTGCTCTTATTTCACTTATAACTCCAATCTATTTAATGTAATATTTTGCATTCTTTTTGATGCAAATATAATCTTCCTAACTTCTATTTTTTTTCATGTGCAGGTTTGCTCCTTGTAAACTATAACTTTTGCACTAATTTGAAGAATTGGAATGAAAATTATTCTATGCAAATTTTTGTACTAATTTTGACTTCAAAGTAGATCTCCTCCTCAAAAAATCTATAAAACTTGAGATCTATTCAATACTATATTTTTTATTTGACAATCTTCTTACCAAAATTTCTCCTTTGGGCTTGTTGTCGGATGGCGATGATTGTCCCAATTCCTTAGATTCTTCTTTGGTAGTAATTTATTCAATGAGTCCTTCTATGAACTCCTTCAATGAGGCTCACCAATACTTCTTCTTTAGACCTATCTAAGGTTCTCAATCTTACAACTTCTAAATCTTTAATGAGACCTTCCTTGGCCTCGTCAATCTTCAACTATGGAAATGAAATCTTCTTCTAGGATCTCCTCAATCTATTGCTACTAAAATATGTAATAGAACATTTTGTTAGTTCTTTTCAATGCTCAATATTCCACAATGGAAGTTCTTCAATAGGGTCTTCAATGGACATCTTATTCAATAGAGTCTTCAATGAATCTCTTCTCCAACAGGGTCTTCAATGGACCTCTTCTTCAATAGGACCTTCAATGGACCTCTCATTCAATCGAAAGTTTTTAGTCTTCAATGGAGATCACCAATCTTCAATATTTTTCTAGGAATCTTCTCCTTGAGTCTCTTTGATCTTCAATGGGGTCTTCTTTCTAGGACCTCCTATCTTCAATGGGATCTTCTTTCTAGGACCTCCTTCCTAGATTTATAATCTTCAATGTGGCTTCCTTGACCACTAGTTCTCTCCTCTATCTTTCAACTAGGAGTATTCAATATGCAAATATTTCAATGGGACCTTTCTACTTAGGTCTAAAAATTATAAATCCTCATTTTTCTACAAAAAAGAATCAATCCATGCACAAGGAAAGTAACTTTGAATTTTAGACAAGGAAGATGAAGTTCTTCTCTATCCTATTGTAGGAAGTTTCCCACATTCTGAGAGTTAATTTTTTGCAACAAGAAAAAAATATATGATAGTAACCAAATGGTTCTCCTAGAAACTTATTTTCTCTCTGGCAATAAAATATTAGAGATAATAAAATTTATAACTCTATGAGAAATAAACTTCACTAGTTGGATTTCCAATCTTGTGGAATAATGTTGAGTTCTAGTCTTCATAATAATTACAACTCTTGTGGAAAAATTCTAGATAAATCTATCATGTGGCTTTATATATTTTCTATTCTTCTATCTAGATCTACTTCTATCAAAAAATCTATTGTGATAGTATTTGCATGCAATGGCGTAATATGTTTGATCCGGTTTGTAAATTTTCAATAATAGTACTTGTGTCTTTCCTTTGGTACACCATGGATATGATACCAATGTCAGATTTTGGAGCCTTAAACATAAATAAAATTCATTAGCAATGATACAACTATGATAATAGCAAAAAACCATGCATTAAAATATGATAGAAAACTTAATACAATGCTCTAAAAATGCTCATATAGAAAGCTCACAAAAATTACAATGCTCCTTTCATGGAGTTTGCAACTCCTCCATGATAACAAAATGGAGCTACATTGTACCTACTACTACTCTCACTTATACACTACTATTTCTCTCACATAATCACTCACAATGAGACCTTTATATAGAAATATAGATTATTGTTAGAATATATTACATCATTTGGGTTATGTAAGTGTATCTTCCAAGGTACATACTTAGATTACTTTAGGGGCAAGTTATCTAGTTACTTCATGCAATGTAATAAATGCACAAGTGTCAATGTGCAAGTTGTACATGTGCAAGTTGTCCCTTGCACAACTAGATAGAGTGTTTGCCAAGGAATCTATCTTCCTACATAAAGGGCCTCATACCCTTACTCGAATGTATCACTTCTATTCATTCAATAAGATGTTCTATTGCTTTGATCTCTATATTCTGAAGTGTTGAGATGCTGCTAAAGCCATCAATGGTATCAGAGCTACGGTCGTTCCTAGATAGGAATAGGGAAAGTCAGTGCTATAGTTTTTGCAAAATAGATGCACCTTTGGACCTACCACTTGCAAATTCCATTGCCTTAAGATCATTTGGAGAGCTCGACAAGAATAAGGAGATCAAAGAAGTTTCTGATAAACAGAAGACTTGGGACAATTATCGCCATCCGACAACAAGCCCAAGAGAAGAAGAATTTGGCAAGGAGTGCCAAATAGAAGAAGAATTTGGCAAGGAGTGCCAAATCTTAGAATAAGCTCACCAAATATTGAATATTACCTCTCACAATAAGAAGGCATCACTTCAGAGACAAAGACTTCTCCAAATATGTAGTAGAAGGAGGAGAACAAGCCATCAAATCCTAGGCTCATAAAAGAAAGGTCGAGACCATCATTTGGTGAAGAAGGAGCTATTCAAGATAGATCTACAAAGAGCTACTAAAAAATGGTATGCAACTTTCTAGTGCAAGTAGGTTTATTAATTCATCTACCTATTAGATTTGTTAGATGCACCTGAATTTGGATTAAAGTTGCAAATAGAAAATTGGATTATAGTCTTCAAAAGTGCAAAAATAAAAAGTTCTTTTTAAGGTTCATTTGCATTTTTATTAGGAGTTGATTAGATTTCAAAATAGCTTCTATCAACTACCTATTATCTATTTTGAAAAAGAAAATAAGACTAAGCTCTACAATATTAGTTGTAGTGAAATTGTAGAATAACTCTTAAAGATTCATTTTAGGTTATTCTTGATTAGTTGTAGTAAATTCTTAGTGCATTAATTTGAGAGTTGATTGGAGTGATAAGGTGTAATCTTAGTGCATTAAAAGTGAAAAAACTTGTACTATTACACTACTCTCAAAAGAAATTAGTTTTGTGTTCTTGAAGGGCACAAAATATGATTTGTATCAAGTGTCTAAAGACACTATTGAAGCACAGAAATCTGCAACTCGTAGTGGCCTAAAGAAGCCACCCAAAAAGGTTAGAATCCTCCAAAACCTGGAGAAGAACATAACTAACCAAAAATAGAAATAGAAGCTTTAAAGATTGAGACTTGGTGAGTCTCAAATCCAAAAGCATTAAAGGATTGAATGCAAGAAAAGAAAGTGCAAAAAATTGCATAAAATAAAATCTTCTATCTACTTTTATCTAAGCTTGGTTATCTAAGTGACCAAGAAAAAGAGGAAGGTGTCTACTTATAAAAGACAACCTCAAAACCCTTGTATTGCAAGAGAAAAATCTGCCATAAAATCAGAATTTCTGATCTGAAATAAGAGTGCAAAAGAAGGTGCATCAAAGGGAATTTATGTACATACTATAGTACATCTTATAGCACCATTTCAATCTAGTTTTTTACAGTCTAAAAACATATTTGAATCTGCCCCAAAAAGGCACAATATACACAGGAAAAAGCAGCCAAGAAAGGGTTGAACTTAAGCACTCTTCCCAAGCTATAGAAGCCACTCAAAGGGCTCATCATGGATGCTTGAACCTATAGAAGACAAAGCATAAGAAAAGATCAAGCAGTGTACAAAGCAGAAGATAAAGCAAATAGACGTCAAAGGAAAGGAGCATTCTTATCAAAGCATTTCTACCATTAGTGAATGCTAACAATGGAGTAAAGCATCAAGGAGTCTTCATCCAAGCATTACCATTCAGACTCCATTCAAGGGCCACCAAAGCTACTCCATATCTCCACCAAATCTCCACCATATCTCCACCATAGCTCAACCATTAGTTGGAGATACTTGAGCATCTACGTAAAATAGCAAGGATTAAGGTGGAAAATGCATTGGAGAGTCTTCAAATAAGCATTGATAGAAAGAAAGGCATGCAACTACCACTTGTCATCCTTTGAAATATCCTCTATAATGATCACAAAGAAGATGTTACACTTCTTGGTGCCCATACTCCAAATAGTGGAGTTACATACAACTTGACATACATTACAAGAAAGATAGCTTGGAGATGTTGAGGAAGGAGCATTTTACTTGGACAACGCTCAAGGAAGAATAAAGAAATATTTTCAACTTAATAGTGACACTTGTCACTAATAGTGGAGTGAGTTTGACACCTCCACCAACCAAGTTGAGAGCTTCCATGAGCATTTAGAAACTCATACAGTGACACTTGTCACTCATCCTATCTCATATTAAAGATACCTTGGACCTTGGAAAGGAAGCACAATAGTTGAAAATAATATGAGCAGTTGGAAGCTACTCGATAGATCAATGATAGATGCTCGATAACAGTTCAGGTGTGACTCGATAGATCAATGGTAGATGCTCGATAGTAGTTTGGGTGCAATTCGATAGGGATCCAAAGCAAGTCGGGTATAGTTGAAAATACTCTCGGTCAACCAACATTTACATAGAGGATTAAAGCCTTGGGAATTCATGCTCAAGAAGGAGAGTTTATTGCCATATTCACCCAACATCATAAAGGTACAAAACCTTAATTTCTCATTCAATTTGCTTTCAATTTAAAAAAGGGAGTTATAAGGTTATAAGATAAGGTTGATATATTAATTAAAATCAATCTTTGTTTGAAAGCAAAACTTAGAGAAATTAATATAATATTTGCAAAATATAACTTAGGAGCAATAAGGGATTCTACTTGGAATTAATCCATTTAAAGTTTGCAAATATTAATGTGTTCTAGTTTTCCAAATTTGGGAGTGATAAGGGTTACAACTTCAAACTAGTTTTTTGGAAATTAGAAACACTTGAACAAATTTCCTAAGGGTTTCAAAAGGGGTTATTAAAATATTTTATCAAAGTTGGAAATTTATATTCTTGTCTCAAAAAATTTCTCTTTAGGGACAAAAGAAATCCAACATTAAAACCTCTTCAAAAATTGAAAAGTGCTTAGTTCAATAGGAGTATTAAGAAGATTAAGAAGTTGATTTTTGATCCTTACAAAACTTGTACAAAATCAACCAAAAATTGAACTATATCTTACAAAAGCACTATATCATAAAATCTCTAAAACAACATCATGGAGTGTTGGTATATAGATTCAAGTGCAAGTAAGCATATGACAGGGAACATACATTGGTTTGATTTTTTGAAGAAGATAAATAAAAAGCCAGTTGCAGTAGCAGATAGCAAAACATATGAAGTAAAAGGAATCAAAAATATTTTGGTAGATCTTAAGAATAGAAGAGGTATAATAAAAAATGTATTGTATGTTCTAGGATTAACCACCAATCTTATCTCTGTTTCTCAGCTCATGGATCAAGACTTAACTATTGAGTTCAAGGTTCTCACTGAAAAAAGCAATATCACATCTCTAGACAGGGAAGAATGATAGCATCAAGATCATATAAAAATGGCTTATTTGTCCTAGACACTGCTATTCACTCAGCTCTTTCAGTCAATGCTTCAGAACTATGGCACAAACGACTAGGACATACCAGTGAGACATCAATGAAGGAATTATACAGGTATCAAATGGTAGAAGGACTACCCAACTTATCTCTAGAAACTACTGTATGTGCAGAATGTTTAGCAGGTAAACAACATAGAATTCCTTTCGAATTACATCAACATAGAGCTCTACATCCTCTAGAAATAATATATACTGATTTGTGTGGACCTATGAAAGTTGATAGCATTGGAGGACATAAATACTTTCAGATATTTGTTGATGATCATACCATAAAAATATGGGTATATTTCATGAGATACAAATCAGAAGCATTTAGCTACTTCAAACAATTCAAACTTCAAGTTGAAAAAGAATCAAGGAATACCATAAAAGCACTTCGTTCAGATAGAGGAGGAGAATTTATTTCTAAAGAATTTGACTCCTTCCTTGAAAACAATGGAATCAAAAGACAACTTACTACAGCATACTCACCTCAACAAAATGGAATTGCAGAAAGAAGAAATAGATCAATAATGGAAATGGTAAGATGTATGTTGAAAGAAGCACAACTTGATCACAAATACTGGGTTGAAGTAGTACAAAAAATTGTCTACATACAAAACAAACTTCCAACAAGAGTACTCAAGCATATTACACTAGAAGAAGGGTGGTGGGACATAAGCCCAACATTGAAAAACTAAAAATCTTTGGATGCAAAGCCTATATGCATATTCCAAAGCAAAAGAGGACCAAGTTAGATGACAAGACTATGACAAGGATATTTGTTGGGTATGACAATGAATCTACATGGTATAGAATATTAGATCCATCTACAAAGAAATTCTATATCAGTAGAGATGTGATCTTTGATGAGAAAGTCAAAGTCAACACAAATGAATCCAGTGGTGACATAGAAGTTCTCCTGAATCTACCTGAAGAAGATGAAATGAGCATGGACCCAGGATCAGAAGAACAGGATACAAAAGCATCAACTATGCTACAGAGAAAGGAACCAATATGGCTCAAATATACTCTTAGAGAAACAAATCTAGAAAGAATACTAGATCTTACAACTATAGGACCTCAAACTCACAATATGACCAGAATGAACAAAGGAATGCTAAGTAACATAGAGGAACCAATATCAGCTTCTCAAGCACTAGAAAACTCACACTGGAGAGCAACCATGGAATCTGAATATGCTTCACTCAAGAAGAATAAGACATGGGACTTAGTAAATCTACCTCTGAGAAAAAAATAGTGGGGTGCAAATGGGTGTACAAAATCAAATACAAAGCAGATGGAACACTTGATAAATACAAAGCTTGACTAGTGGCCAAAGGGTATACTCAGATAGAGGGAATCGACTATGAAGAAACATTCACACCAACAACTCGAATGACTACTATTCGAATAGTTTATGCTCTGGCAGCTCATCAAGGATGGAAACTTCATCAGATGGATGTAAAGAGTGCATTCCTTAATGGTGACTTAGAGGAAGAAGTCTACATGACACAACCTGAAGGTTTTGTCATTCAAGGACAAGAAAATAAGGTATGCAAGTTGAATAAATCTCTTTATGGCTTGAAACAAGCTCCTAGAGCATGGAACATCAAGATCAATAATCATCTACTACATCATAACTTCAATAGAAGTACAATAGATCCCAGTCTATATACCAAGAAGATTGGAAATAATATCTTGATTCTCATAGTATATGTTGATGACATAGTAATTATTGGAAGTTCAGAAAAGTTGATAAATGATATAAAAAAGGATCTAGAAAAGGCTTTTGAAATGATAGATCTAGGAATGATGAACTACTATCTTGGGTTAGAGATTTATCAAGGAGAAGACAAAATAGTTATCACTCAATCAAAATATGCAAAAGCTCTTCTTGAAAAATACAGGATGACAGAGTGCAAGCCCAAAGATACACCAATGGAACAAGGAATTCAACTATCCAAAAATGATAAAACCCCATTGATTTCAGCAACAATGTATCGACAATTGATTGGAAGCCTTCTATACTTAACAAAAAACCAACCAGACATAGCATTTGCAGTAAATTATCTTTCACAGTTTATGCAAGAACCAAGAGAAAGTCATTGGAAAGCTACAAAAAGAATATTACAATATATCAAGAAGACTGCAGACTATGGACTAACTTATATGAAGGATGTCAAAGACTTTTGTCTACAAGGATACTCAGATTCAGACTATGTTGGATCTATTGATGACAGGAAATCTACCTCAGGTTATGTCTTCTATCTCGGATCAGGACCCATATCTTGGCACAACAAGAAACAGCATACAATAGCACAATCATCAACTAAAGCAGAATACAGAGCAACAAGAGATACAACCTGTGAAGCACTATGGCTACAATACATACTATCTAACATGGGAATCAAATGAACTCCGACTATGATATTTTGTGATAATCAAGGAGTACTGAACCTGATCAAGAATCCAATCATACATGAAAGAACAAAGCATATTGAAGCGCAATGTCATTTCATCAGAGAACACTTCCAGAACAAGCACATCATCCTCAAGTATGTTCCTACAGAAGATCAGCTAGCAGATATCTTCACAAAGGCACTTGGAAAAATCAAGTTTCAAACCTTCAGAAATCATCTATGTGATTCAAGAGAACTTCATACCAAATAATGTAATACAAGAGGGTGTTAGAAATAGAGTCTATTACATCATTTGGGTTATGTAAGTGTATCTTCCAAGGTACATACTTAGATTACTTTAGGGGCAAGTTATCTAGTTACTTCATGCAATGTAATAAATGCACTATAGAAAAATAAAGAGATAAAATTCTACAATAACTCAAAAATATGCCATTAATGAAAGCTCATGAAAATAGTACAATGTAGTATAATGGAGGATATGAACACTCCACAAACTATTTTTAAAGGAACTACATTGTACTCTACCAATATATACTATGCACTCTATATATTATCTCATCACTTTTAACTCACTATAAGGCCTATATATAGGAAGATAAGTTCCTTGGCCCTCACTTTATCTTTGACTCTATCCTATGACTCATGTACATATGGACTACATGTACATTTACATCATTGCACATTGTACCACTTATGCATTTATTACATGTTGAAGTAACTACTTAACTTTACTCTAAAGTAAACTCCTACTCTAGTAATGTACCAAAGGTGGTACATTGATATGTACCCAATAATGTAATATACTCTAACACCCCCTTGTATTACATTATTTGGGTATTGAAGACTTTTAGTCTTCAATATGGATCTTCATATTTAGATGTTCTTCAGCTTGATATGGTCCTTTGTATTATATTTAATTCACCTTGCACTGTATGCCTCCTTGATCTAGTTCCTTTTATTCATCTTCTTTATTCTTGTCTTTGGATTTAGTTACCACACTTTCATAGGTGGTTGTACTTTCACCTGATTCTTGCAAAAGAATATTCTCTTTGCCTTTGTCCTTTTCATTATTTTTTAGGTTTGTATAGAAACTTATGAACAAACACTTAAGGCATCATGATAATATTTTGAGTTAATAGAACTTGAAGTATGCATGAGGATTTAAATATCTTCTTTAGGTATGATTCATCCATTTCTATTTTATTTTCAAGTGATTCTATCAATCCTTTTTGTTCTACATTATCTTCCTTGTAACATTTGAATGTAAATAATGCCATATAATATGCTACCAAAGTCTAAAGGAATTTGAATGTCACTCTTTTTGTAGACACCAAAACCTAGGCATCCAAAAAATTATATTTTTCACCCCACATCAAATCTTACACAATAAAATTATATACCTAAGTTTAGAATTAGGTGTATAGAATCCTCCACATGAATCCATTTTCTAGATTTATTAAATCAGAAAAATTAGCCTTAGATACCCTACCTAACCACTAGACATGTGTCCTAGCCACCTTACCAACATCCCTTGCCACATCTCATACACCCTTGTCCCATTTGTCCCTTCACATGGGATAACCCTTACACCTCACTCCACTTGCAACCACATCACCCCAGTTAAGTGAGACACCTTGGGTGACTCACTCTAACTACCCCTTCCATTTGGCAACCCTGGATTGCCACTTGGAAATATTGGCTTACCACCTCCCATTTTCCTCCAAAATCCTAAGGAGCCTATAAAGGCACCTTCACCCCACCAAACAAAGTAGGCTGAGTATACGTACCATCAAGCTACCAAAATAGGACCAGGACTTGCACACATCCTAATGAGAAGAGAGATATAAAGCCTAAGGGTCACCTTTTGAAGCAATTTATCACTCATTATAAATTGTCCATACATGGTTACATAGTTAGAAATACCCCTGCGTGGTTCCTCCACCACCCGTGCATGGTTCACCAGTCCCCACTGTGCATCTACAGTTTCTTCTAGCCGAAAGATCATGATAGCATGAATCGATGTTACTAATACTTGCTTTGTTTTGTCATGTGTGTAGGAGATAGGTTTTTAGAAATCTGCTAGAGTTGGAGTGGTCCCTACATTGGATAGAAAAATACCACTCACCCCTTGAAGTTGTAGCTGAAGGATAGAGAACATAGAACTCATTGAAGACTTAGAAGATCCATGCTTTTTTCCATGATTATAAAGTCATTGTATTCAACAGAGAAAAATACATTATTGTAACATTGCCTCCAACACATTTGGGGCAATTAAAAAACCATTGTAATCTTGTATCAAATATCAATACAAAGAGAATTTTTTGTAATCTTATCTCTTTCCTATGTTTATATTTATTTGTGTTCATTTATTTTTCTACAAAAATTGGTGATCATGGTGGGACCCCCTAAGGGTTATATTTATTTTTACCTTGCATAAATTTGATTACTGATATGTATTTTCTATGAATGTAGGTTTTTGGAGTTTGAGTGCATGAAAATTCAAGATCAGGATTGACGGATTTGGAACCTATTCCTGTTCAGCCCTGCAACTAAGAAACCATGAACACATGATTATGGATCTACATAACTATGCACCAACAATTGTACATTTGAGGAACCATGCACTGGTGGTTGCAACATTGTGGAACCATGGATCGATGGTTGAGCACAATAGAAGGAGCAAAAAAACCCTCTTTCCTCTATTTTTAATTTTGGTATTATATCTAGGCTAGATTAAGAGTCTTAGTACTTCTTTGCTCTTGTTTATATTTAGGGTCTTAGGTTAGGCATATTCAAAAATTTAAAAATAAAAACCAAAAAAAAAATCAAGGAATCTGCATTTCATAACAGTTAGTAGAGCATGTGCATAGCCTAGTTAGATTTCATCTAGGCACATTCGAGGTTCGAGCTTGTCCTACCTATGTTTTGTTACTTAGTCAAAACCATGCATCTATGGTTGGGATTTCCCAAATGCTTGCACATGGTTGGTGAATTATGCAAACATGGTTTACTAGAACCAATCGCACACATGCAGTTGGCCCTAATAATAGAACTCTATTAGGTCTTGCTCAAAATTAGCAATTTTAGGCCTTGATATATTCTTGTTTATTGTTCTCTATTTCCTACTTTTTGCATTAGGCAATAAACATAATTGCATACTAGTCTTGCATTACACAATAAATAACAAAATCCTAACACATGTACGTGGATGTTGGACAAGGTTGGACTTCATCATAAACTACCAACATACTTACCCTAATAATTGGCCAAGGTCAGCTCCAAGAACTATCTTAGCTATGGAAAATAGCACACATTCCTCTTCAGAGGGTGTATCACTACCCACAGTCAATATGAGTAAAAATTGGTAGGACCTAGGCTCCCTCATTGAATTTGGGTTTCATCTCCAAGTCCTGGTGGGTTTCACAAATCAGACTTCATCACCGAGTTAGTGTGTGAGATAATCTAAGTGAAATATGTAGATTCATTTAGGGAAAACATTTGTGCATCATTTTTATTTTTACCAAAAACTTTCAAAAAAAAAAAAATAAACTTTTCAACAAAAATCAAACTTTACACACACTTAGGAATAAAAACATTGTTTGTTTGTTTGCTTTGAGTGTTGTTTTTCTTTGTGCTTCCATCATGAATTCACACACATACATTTGCATATTACACCTCATCCCATATTTAGCGTATTGTTGGACATTTTGAGTTCATTTAGTTGTCATTGATGTCAAGGTGAAAATTCGTCATTAATACCATGGAGCACACCATCAATAGCACCAGGAACAATGCGAAGAGTTGAAGAAAAAGTTGGCAAAATAATATTTTATGAGGGTTTATGGAAAACCCATGGTGGAAGATTTTTTTTTGGGGTTAACCCCCTGGGGGGGGGGGGGTTTTAAGGGTGAGAATATTTTACAAGTTAAAGGTTTAAGTTTAAACCCAAGGAAGGCTTTAATCTCTTTAAAGCTAAAGTTTATAAATATAATTTATAAAATTTAAATTCCTTAGAATTTAAATAATTTATAAATTATAAAGGTGGGAGTGTCGACGTCATCAAAAGTGGGAGAGTTTGAGGAGGAGCGCAACGTCTAAGAAGCAAAGGAGTTTTTGTGTATAAATAAATGCCAAAGAGGCATTCAAAACTTACCCCTCGATATTATTTTTTCATGCGACTAAGGTGAAATATTTTCGTGCATTTTTTATTCGTTGAGGAAGAAGACAAGAATTTCGCTTGTCTTTAGCGCCAAGTAGAAGAGATAAGGGAGAGTGCATATTGTTTGAAACGTAAAGGACACGGTGGTCCATTGGCAGTGCATGTTTTGCAAAGGCGTTGGGAGTTGAGAAGCCTGCGATCGATTCGCATGGAGTGGTGTCTTGAGTGCGCAAAGGGAAAGTCTTTTTGTTGCATGTTTGTTTGCGCACCAGCCGAGGACAAAAGGGCATGAAGAGCTCCTAGGCTCTTAACCATGCGTCTAGCACATGTGGTGGTCAATCTCGTGGCTAGAGCGCTCACGGAGGCAGAGATTGTGGGTTCGAAACCCACTAAGAGGCAAAGGTAATTTTTGATAATTAATTTATTATTTGCCTAAGGTTTTTCTAAAGGATAATGTGGAGTAATAAGGGTTTGTGAAAAGTTGTGTGTTTGATTTATATTATTGTTGGAGTTATAAGGGTTTGAGAAAGGTTGTTGATTTGATAATTGATTTTTATTATTGTGGAGTAATAAGGGTTAATGAGAGGTTGTTTTATTGATGAGTGATTTATATCATTGGAATTATAAAGAAAGTTGATTTGATTTTTATCAAAGTTTCTCTTGCCATTAAATTAAATTAAAGAGGTTTGAGTTAATTTTTGGTGGATGTTAAGTTTATTTTAGTTGGGAGTTTATAAGGTGTTATTGGATAAATATTTTATGTATGTTGATGGTTGTTTTTGAAAGGTGGAGTGATAAGGTGTAATTGAGTATTTACATTATATTGTGAGAAAGATTTATCTTCTAACCTCTTTGAGATTGGCATAGAAGTGTTTGTGGTTGTGGCAGATTTATGAGATCCCTTCATCTTCAAGAAAAATGTATGAGCACATTCTTCCATAAGTTGAGTTGATTGATTGGTTTTCTAGAAAATAAGTTTGGAGTGAAAAGGACTTGATTAGGGTTTCCTTTTGAGAGTGTTTGAGTTAATGCTTCAAGGTTTTCTTGAATAAAGAGTTGTTGTTAAAACCTTGTTTGATAAGCATTGTTGTTGAAGCCATTGGTTGTGTGAAGAACTTGAACTAGGGTTTTGAAAAGAACATGAGTATCATTGTTATGTGAGATTTGTTGTTGAGCATTGTTGGAAATATTTTGAGTTGGTGGTTATATGCTTGGACTAGGGTTTGTGAGAAAGGGGTGTTTCATTAAGTGATTGGTTGAGTAGAGTTGATTGAGCCTAGTCAAGTGGATGTGTGAAGTGATTGTTCAAGTTCTATAAAACAAACTATTCTATATTCTGATTTGAGTTGAGAAAGTGATTGAGCATTGAGTTGAGAACATATTGAGTCTCTAACAATTCTCTTTATGTTTCTATGAGATTGGACAAGTTTTGTGTGGACTTGTTGAGAAGATTTGGAAAAGTTTTGTGTGGACTTGTTGAGTATATTTGGACAAGTTTGTGTGGACTTGTTGAGATTTGGTGAGGTGGGGTTGAGTAGGTTTGTGTGGACTTATTGAGAGAATTGGAAAAGTTTAGTGGACTTGTTGAGCAGATTTGAGCAAGTTCTGAGTGGACTTGTTGAGCAGATTTGAGCAAGTTCTGAGTGGACTTGTTGAGAATATTTGAGCAAGTTCTGAGTGGACTTGTTGAGCAGATTTGAGCAAGTTCTGAGTGGACTTGTTGAGCAGTGTTAAGTGATTTGAGATAGAGCTTTGGAGGTGATAGAGTAGAGAGGACAGTAGTCTCTAGTGGATAGAGATCCATCAGCCAGGGTAGTGAGGATAGGTCTTCTGAGTGGGGACAAGAGTCTTCAGTGGAGAGAGATCCACAAGCCAGTGTAGTGGAGGCAGTAGTCTTCTAGAGGATCACCAACCAGAGTAGAGGAGAAGGAGTTCTCCTGTGGATAGAGATCCATGAACTTGAGTTAGGGGATCAACATCTCCTTTGGATAGAGGTCCATAAACATTGTAGGGAAAGGATTCCCAAGAGAATTTATTTGAGAAAAAATTATAAGAAATATTTTCTCCGTGGAGGTAGCCATCTTTGGGTGAACCACGTAAAAATCATGTCTCTCATGTGTGTGATGCTTTGTGTGATGTTTACTACTTTAGTAATGTTGATGCTATTATTTGGATTAAAAAGCAAAAAGTTTTATTGTATACTGTTCACCCCCTCTCAGTATAAGCACATGTTCTTCAATTGGTATCAGAGCGGGTCTCTCCGTGAAAAGACTAACAACTTGGAAGAGGATCCATCAGTAGCACACATGACTCCAGAAAATGAAGAAGAGACTATGTTTGACATAAAAGAAGAATTCTTTGCTGCTCTCAAAAAATTGGAAAGACTTAGAGAGAAAAATTCAAGCTTGAAGGAACAAGTTCAAGAAGATGAAGAAGCAAGGATGGAACTTATACAAAATCTCACAGATCTCAAGATTAGGGTGGAAGAAGGAAAGAAGATTGAGCAAGACATGACAAATCTATTAAGAGCCAGGGAAACAGAATGTGAAATATTGGAAGCAGAAATTGTTCACCTAAGGAATAAAGTTGAAAGGACCAAGGTACTACAAGATACATAATATGAGAAACAGAAAGAGGAATCAAGTCTTCAGAAAGCAGAAACCTCAAACAAGGATAAGCAAGCAAAGGATATCAGAAAGGAAGAAAGCAAAGGAGAACCCTGGATAAGAGTTAATCACAAGAGGAAGATGACTTCTCCACAAATTCCAAGACATCCAAACAGGTTACATAATTTCTTCCATGGTCATTGTTTTTCTTGCAATAAATATGGTCATAGAGTTGTACACTGTATTCATCATGCAAGATACAATAGAAATTTCAATTCCTTTGCACCTCTCATGGATGATGATGTTATATGTTACAAATGCAATAATTTTGGGCACAAGGCTAGATGGTGTAAAATGATACTTCTTGAGTCTAGAAAAACAATTTCAACAACTAGGAAAGATGAAAGGGAAAATGTTAAGGCTAGATCAATGTTAGTGCAAACAACCCTTCATGCTCAGGATAAAGAAGAACAATGGTATCTTGATAGTGGTTTCTCTAGTCACATGACAGGAGACAAAGACAAATTCATTGTACTGAAAGAAACAAATAGAGGATCAGTAAGTTTTGGTGATAATGGATCAACAAGGATTGGTGGAAGAGGAACTCTAAGTTTAGACAATGGGAAAACAAAAACAGAGAATGTTTTGTATGTTAAAGGGTTAAAACACAATCTGCTGAGTATAAGTCAACTTTGTGATCAAGGATACATGGTTACTTTCCATCCAGATAGATGTGAGATAAGGAAAATAGAAACTGGAAAAATCATTGCCAATGCAAGAAGAACCCCAAACAACTTATACATGCTCAATGAGATCAAAGGGGAAAAGTGCTTTCTATCACAAGAAGATGAGAGTTGGTTATGGCATAGAATATTGGGTCACTTGAATTTTGACAACATAGTCAATATAAGCAATAAACAGGCAGTTAGAGATTTACCCAAAATAAGAAGACCTCAAAACATAATTTGTGCACCTTGTCAACATGGAAAGCAAACTAGGACAACCTTTAAGTCAAAAGGATATATGTCATCTGAGCCATTGAGCCTAATACATACTGATTTGTGTGGTCCTACCAGAACACAAAGCATTCAGGGTGAGAGCTACTTTATGTTGTTTATAGATGATTATTCCAGAATGGTTTGGGTAGCCTTCCTAAAAGAGAAGTCAGAGGCCTTTGAAAAATTCAAAGCATTCAAGGAATTGGTTGAAAATGAAACTGGCAAAAGGATTAAGTGTCTGAGATCTGATAGAGGAGGAGAATTTACTTCAAATGAATTTGTAGAGTTTTGTGAACAACATGGAATCAAGAGAGAGTACTCAACAGCAAGAACTCCTCAACAAAATGGGGTAGTTGAAAGGAAAAATAGGACTGTTGAAAACATGGCTAGAGCTATGTTGAATGAATCTAAGTTATCAGATGGTTTTTGGAGAGAAGCTATAAACATAGTAGTATACATAATCACTAGGGCTCAAATGAGGGTAAATCATCACAAGACTCCATATGAGCTTTGGAAAGGAAGACCTGCCACTGTAAAACACTTCAGAATTTTTGGAAGCAAATGTTACATAAGACGGGAAGACCAAAACTTAGGCAAGTTTGATCCAAGATGTGATGAGGGAATTTTTCTTGGTTATTCCACAAGGAGTAAAGCCTACAGATGCTTCAACAAAAGAACACGCACTATGGTGGAAAGTATAAATGTAACAATTGATGAGAAGATAGATTCAAGAGAACCAGTTCAACAAATTGTGTATCAAGAAGATGGATGTTGTCAAGAAGAATTTTGTGAGGAATCAGATAAAGAAGAAGAAGAAACACGAAGACTTCTTCCCAAAACTCCATCCAGGTATGTACAGAAACATCATCCAAAAGAGCAGATCATCGAGAATCCAGAGGAAAGACAAACAAGGAGAAGAATAATAAAACCATCTCAACAAGCAAATTTTTCTTTGCTATCTAAGATTGAGCCAAAAGACTTCACTCAGGCAAGTGAGGATGAATTTTGGATTAAGGCAATGAATGAGGAATTGGATCAGATAGAGAAGAGCAAAACTTGGGAACTTGTTCCATGACCAAAGGACAAAAATGTGATTGGCACAAAATGGGTATTCAGAAATAAATTAAATGAAGATGGACAAGTGGTCAAAAATAAAGCAAGGTTAGTATGCAAAGGTTATGCACAGGTAGAAGGAATTGACTTTGATGAGACTTTTGCTCCAGTTGCATGACTTGAAGCTATAAGGATGTTTTTAGCATTCTCAAGTTTCAAGAACTTCAAGGTATATCAGATGGATGTCAAGTCAACATTTCTAAATGGGGTTCTAGAAGAAGAGGTTTATATTGAACAACCAGAGGGATTCATACTAGCAGATAAACCAGATCAGGTATGCAGATTGAAAAAGGCATTGTATGGTTTAAAGCAGGCTCCTAGAGCATGGTACTCAAGATTGGATAAGTATCTTCAGGAATAGGGATTCAGAAAAGGAATAGCAGACAGTAATTTATATATCAAAAATGAAGGGAGTGATCTTCTAATAGTGGTTGTTTATGTTGATGACATAATTTTTGGGGGAAACAATGATAAGATGTGTAAGGAATTTTCTAAGAACATGCAAAATGAATTTGAGATGTCTATGCTTGGTGAATTGTCCTTCTTTCTTGGACTTCAGATTTCACAATCAGAAAGGGGAGTGTTTCTCTCACAAGCCAAGTATATAAAGGAAATGTTAAAGAAATTTAGGTTAGAAGATTGTAAACCGGTAAGTACTCCCATGGTCACAGGGTGCAAGTTGAGTAAGGATGATGAATCTCTAGAGGCAGATCAGAGATTATACAGATCTATGATTGGCAGCTTATTATATGTTACAGCTACAAGACCAGACATAGTACAATCAGTGGGATTAGTGGCAAGGTTTCAGGCAGCACCTAAGGAAACACATGTGGCAACAGTAAAAAGAATTTTTAGGTATCTAAAAGGGACTATGGATTTTGGGCTTTGGTATCCCAAAAGTGATAGTTTCACACTAACAACATATACAGATGCATATTGGGCCGACAACATTGATGACAAAAAAAGCACAAGTGGAGGAGCATTCTTTCTTGGAGAATGTCTAGTCTCTTGGTTAAGTAAGAAGCAGGTTTCAATATCTTTATCTACAGCAGAAGCAGAATACATTGCAGCAGTAGCCAGTTGTACACAGGTGTTATGGATGAAGAGAACTCTAGAAGACTTCAAGATAAAGCATGATCATCCCATTCCTATACTATGTGATAATACTAGTGCCATAAGTATCTCAAAAAATCTAGTAATGCACTCCAGGACAAAGCACATTCCGATTAAGTACCATTTTTTGAGAGAATAGGTGACAAATAAATAGGTCATATTGGAATATGTCACTACAAAGGAACAGATAGTAGATATTTTCACTAAGCCACTTTCAAAGGAAACTTTTGAGTATCTTCGAGGAAAATTGGGAGTGAGACTCCCACCCCAGAATTAACCACCTCAAAAGAAGGTGGGGGAGGGGCTAAGCTAAGAGGCTCATTCTTAGCCCCGAGCCCCAAAGGTGACCCTTTGCCATTGATGTCAAAGGGGGAGATATTTGAGTAAGGGGGAGAGATTTGATATTTGAGAGAGCATTGAGCTAGGGGGAGCAATGTCCCAGGGGGAGCAGAACAAAGGAAAGGTCAAGTTTTCGGTAAAAGGAAATTGGGTTACCATCAATGACAAAGGGGGAGATTGTTGGACATTTTGAGTTCATTTAGTTGTCATTGATGTCAAGGTGAAAATTCATCATTAATACCATGGAGCACACCATCAATAGCACCAGGAACAATGTGAAGAGTTGAAGAAAAAGTTGGCAAAATAATATTTTATGAGGGTTTATGGAAAACCCATGGTGGAAAAATATTTTACAAATTAAAGGTTTAAGTTTAAACCCAAGGAAGGCTTTAATCTCCTTAAATCTAAAGTTTATAAATATAATTTATAAAATTTAAATTCTTTAGAATTTAAATAATTTATAAATTATAAAGGTTAGAGGCTGACGTCATCAAAAGAATGGGAGCACTAAGTTAAGTTAAGCAAAGAGGATTTCATGTATAAATAAATGCCAAAGAGGCATTCGAAACTTACCCCTCATCATTTTATTCATGCGATAAAGTGAAATATTTCATGCATTTGTTATTCATTGAGGAAGAAGACAAGAATTTCACTTGTCTTTAGCACCAAGTAGAAGAGATAATGGAGAGTGCATATTGTTTGAAACATAAAGGACACGGTGGTCCATTGGCAGCACATGTTTTGTAAAAGTGTTGGGAGTTGAGAGATAGCCTACGATCAATTCCCGTGGAGTGGTGTGTCTTGAGCACCAAAGGGAAGTTCTTTTTGCGTATGCCTTGTTTTGTTCATGTTCCAGGACAGGGAAGAAAACAAAGAGCGTCTAAGCTCTTAACCGTGCATCTAGCACACACGATGGTCAAAGCCACGACTAGAGCGCTCACGAAGGCAGAGATTGTGGGTTCGAAACCCACTAAGAGGCAAAGGTAATTTTTGATAATTAATTATTTTTTGCCTAAGGTTTTTCTAAAGGATATTGTTGGAGTAATAAGGGTTTGTGAAAAGTTGTGTGTTTGATTTATATTATTGTTGGAGTTATAAGGGTTTGAGAAAGGTTGTTGATTTGATAATTGATTTCTATTATTGTGGAGTAATAAGGGTTAATGAGAGGTTGTTTTATTGATGAGTGATTTATATCATTGGAATTATAAAGAAAGTTGATTTGATTTTTATCAAAGTTTCTCTTGCCATTAAATTAAATTAAAGAGGTTTGAGTTAATTTTTGGTGGATGTTAAGTTTATTTTAGTTGGGAGTTTATAAGGTGTTATTGGATAAATATTTTATGTATGTTGATGGTTGTTTTTGAAAGGTGGAGTGATAAGGTGTAATTGAGTATTTACATTATATTGTGAGAAAGATTTATCTTCTAACCTCTTTGAGATTGGCATAGAAGTTGTTGTGGTTGTGGCAGATTTATGAGACCCCTTCATCATCAAGAAAAATGTATGAGCACATTCTTCCATAAGTTGAGTTGATTGATTGGTTTTCTGGAAAATAAGTTTGGAGTGAAAAGGACTTGATTAGGGTTTCCTTTTTGAGAGTGTTTGAGTTAATGCTTCAAGGTTTTCTGGAATAAAGAGTTGTTGTTAAAACCTTGTTTGATAAGCATTGTTGTTGAAGCCATTGGTTGTGCAAAGAACTTGAACTAGGGTTTTGAAAAGAACATGAGTATCATTGTTATGTGAGATTTGTTGTTGAGCATTGTTGGAAACATTTTTGAGTTATGGTGGTTATATGGTTGGACTAGGGTTTGTGAGAAGTGAGGTGTTTCATTGAGTGATTGGTTGAGTAGAGTTGATTGAGCCTAGTCAAGTGGATGTGTGAAGTGATTGTTCAAGTTCCATAAAACAAACTATTCTATATTCTGATTTGAGTTGAGAAAGTGATTGAGCATTGAGTGGAGAACATATTGAGTCTCTAACAATTCTCTTTATGTTTCTATGAGGTTTGGACAAGTTCTGTGTGGACTTGTTGAGCAGATTTGAGGTAAGTCTTTGAGGACTTGTGGACTTTTTGAGTTTAAAGAGATTTGATGTTTGTGTGGACTTGTTGAGAATTGGACAAGTTCCTTGTGGACTTGTTGAGTAGATTTGAGTAAGTTCTATGTGGACTTGTTGAGCAGATTTGGACAAGTTTCGAGTGGACTTATTGAGAAATTTTGAGCAAGTTCTGAGTGGACTTGTTGAGCATATTTGAGCAAGTTCTGAGTGGACTTGTTGAGCAGATTTGAGCAAGTTCTGAGTGGACTTGTTGAGCAGATTTGAGCAAGTTCTGAGTGGACTTGTTGAGCAGATTTGAGCAAGTTCTGAGTGGACCTATTGAGCAGATTTGAGATAGAGCTTTGGAGGTGATAGAGCAGAGAGGACAGTAGTCTCTAGTGGATAGAGATCCATCAGCCAGGGTAGTGAGGATAGGTCTTCTGAGTGGGGACAAGAGTCTTCAGTGGAGAGAGATCCACAAGCCAGTGCAGTGGAGGCAGTAGTCTTCTAGAGGATCACCAGCCTAGAGTAGAGGAGAAGGAGTTCTCCTATGGATAGAGATCCACGAACCTGATTTAGGGGATCAACATCTCCTTTGGACAGAGGTCCATAAACATTGTAGGGAAATGATTCCTGTAGCACCCTAAAATTGGCACAGTAAAACTTAGTAAATAATTAAAATTACCTTAGTAATAATTCAAATTCAAATTTCAACCCCAAAATCGCTCCCAAACCGCCTGCTACCCGTTTCCTCATTTCCCATGCCATTTTTAGAGTTTGTTGTGACCGTTTGACGATATCGTCGCCGATCAGACGATATCACCTCAGATCGAACGATTTCGTCTAGAGCAGAACGTCCAGACGATTTCGTCCCAAAACTAATTTTTCATAATTAGCTTCTGTTTCAACAACTTCTCTAACTCGGGCAGAGACGCGTCTGCACCGTTAGAGTCTCCCCCCATTGGAGATCTCCCAAAATGGGATGATCTCCAACCTCCCAACCTCTTTCCTATGCCTATTTAATCTTAGGCCCTCCCCTTGACATTCCCCTGGCTGAATTTTTTTGCACTTCAAGTTTCATATGCATTAGGATATCCTAGACTATTGTTTGCCTTTGTCCCTTCTTGAGTTTTCTTGCAGGAACTTTGTTATTCTTCAGTCGGAGCAAGCTCAGATCGTCGCAGACGATCCTATCCAATTCGAGACGATTTCATACCAATCCGAGATGATTTCGACTGCAGTCAACATTGGGGGCAATCAATGCCCAAAGTTTGCATTTTCTCCACTCTTTTTTGCTGCATTATTCTGCATTTAGTTAATTCTATGGTTATTCCTTATTACTCTGCATTTTGGAGTTCACCCATATAGTTTTAATGCATGATAAAATCATAATTTGTCATTAAATCATTGAAATACACTCATATTTTGTTTATAATTATCCGTCTAATATTATTGTTGTCATTCTGCATCATTGCCCTCTGTTTGTATTGCTACATTTTCTATATTTTGTATCTGCTTCTCTGATTGCAGTGTCTCTGACGAATTCGTCTGACAAATTCGTCAGATCTCAGATGATCCTGTCAGATCGAAGATGATCTTGTCAAATTCCAGACGATCCTGACTGCTTCAAAAATTAGAACCTCCATCAGACATCCGGATCAGGTATGTCTCTTTAATCTAGCTTATTCTCTCTGTTTTCTGTTCAAATCTATTTTCTGTATTCATTTAATTTGCATTTTCATATAGAATAACTTAGATTCATCTGGCCAAACCTAGGACTTGGATGTTTAAAGCTAAAATTGAACACATTAAACTCATTCCCAACCTAGGCGTGGAAACTGCCACTAAACGTTTCTTGGTGAACCCCACCATCCGTCAAAAAATCACCTTAATACCCCTCCCCCGAGAGGCGGGACCTTCAAAGGGCCTCTCAATCCGAGGTATTGTCCCATCCTTTTCCCATCCTCCTTCCGGGCGTGGATCCTTTAGCCTGAAGGTAAGGATGCAAAAAATTTGGAGCGATACATTTTGGTGAACCCGACGTGAAACTAAAACCTTTTGAAAAAAAAAAAACAAAAACAAAAATATAGATGCATTTCAAATCATTAGAAAAATACTAAGTTGCATATCATGTCTAGATGGTAGCTCCTAAGAAAATATTAGTTGTTACTATAAATGTTGCAAACCAATTAGCAGCCATAGAAGTTAATTTTGTGCTTAGTGTGCCTGAAACAGATAGAAACCAACTTTTGTGGAAAGAACTTGATAGGAGGCTAGGTATCATTTCATCTAAATCAACCGAACTTAGACAAATCAAGAGGTTTGCCCTAGATAGGATCCTAGATCCTCATCAACTCATTGTTTATCATGAACTTCAGAGAGCCTGCCATAGGTGGTTAGCTTATAGGAGAGCTCTTGTGTCTTCAGAATTGTTCACCTTCGAGGAATACCTCGAGAACGCAGCTGTTATACACCAATTCCTAGGTCGTGTAGAAGATCAAGAGGTCATTCTTATGGATAGGGAAATATGGAATAGAGTTCCTAGGGCTGTGTTATATCGAGAGTATTGCCACGAACTTTATTTCTACCAACCAGAATCTGAGACAGATAATATCACTATAGCACTTTTTGTCAAATTCTTGAAAGAAAATTTTCAATTTGAAGAAGAACACTTCATGACTCTTGAAGAACTTGAGCCCATTAATGATATTTATAAATTGTTTATAGAAAACTAGATCATTGCTTTCATTATTATTATTTCTTGCATTTAGTGTGTTGTTTGTTATCTTTATAATATTGTTACAAAAACAAGAAAAACCAAAACATAACAAAAACCAAAAACATTTTATTTCAAATACTATAGTAGGTATATAATTAAAATATATACCTCTTAAGCTTGTTGCATATATATATATATATATATATATATATAAATATATATATATTTGCTGAAATCTAAATTTAAGCACAATGCCTAAACTTAGGAATGGTAAACAAATTGAACAAGAAGAAGAAGATTGGTTAGGAGACAAAACAAAAAACCCAAATGTCCTTCCTGAGGAATCAATTCCGGAAGGAGAAACTCTAGAACAACTAGAAGATGACCTGGATGAAGAAAATGAACAACAAGAAAATCTTAAAGAGGAAGGATCCTCATCCCCTAGAATAGCTCCAGATGGAACTATTGCTTTTGATAACTTAGATCATTTCTGGAAATTTTTCAATAATAACATTGGTGCTCTTAATATGGCAGTTCGTATTGATAAAGGACAAATTAGTGACACTCAAGCAGCCATGGAACATATGTTTGACATACACACTAATCCCTTGTCTTTCATTGATCAAGAAAGTGATAAAGCTGGACCATCCAATAGAGATATGGTCACTATGATTCAGAACATGCCAAAACAACAGGTTACCCAACCCCCTAAGGAACCTATTATTGAGCCTAAAATCATTCCCACACAAAAGAAACCTTCCTTCACTGCTTTACTTCGCCAAACTATTGATCAATATGCTTCAAGTAGACAAAAACCTAAAATGAAGCCAAACACCAATTTTCAACAATCGGGCATACAACATAATACAACTTCAAAATTTCTTCATAACACCCTTCCTACCAACAATTTACACAATAGCAATATAGCATCTAATCTCCATGTCCCTCCATCATATGCTCACAAATCCCATATTAATGCCCTACCGAACCAATATGGTGGGCAAACCAGTAATCTGGAAGCCATGGTGAAACAGTTAGCTTCGCGTATGGACCAGATAGATCCCTATCGTCCCTCGTACAATTATCGAGAGATATGTAGTCAACCTCTAGATCCCATAGTTGTAGCACAACCATACCCTAAACACTTCCCCATGCCCGTCCTGCCTATATATAAAGGAACCGAAGATCCCATAGAGCATCTTCGCATGTTTAGGATAGCATGTCATGATATATCACATGATGACTTGCTATTACTAAAAATGTTCCCAAAAAGCTTAGGAGGAATGGCATTAGAGTGGTACTATCAATTGCCCACTCATTCTTTGAGAAATTTTGAAGAAACAACTGAATCGTTTGTCCATCAATTTAGTGCCTACATCGAGAGGCATGTCACCATTAAAGATTTGTACAACTTAAAACAAGACAAAGATGAATGTTTTGCTGATTTCTTAGCTAGATGGAGGCAGTTGATAGGAAAACTACACTTTGTGCTACCTTATAGGGAAATGTTGGACATTTTTATTAATAATTTACAAGAACAAATATCTTATGAGTTATCAACTACCACCTTAACCACCTTCGATCAAGCTATAGACTTAGCTCGAAGGGTAGAAGATGCTCTCATTAGAAGAGGTCAGCTCAAAAAGAAAGATGATGAGAAAACATCTAGAAATCAGTATAAAAACAAACAAGTTGTAGGTGACGGAGTCATTGATAGTAGAAACGTTGCTAATATCAATACAACGAAGACAACAAAAAAATTTATATTAAAACCTCCTGATAAACCTCCTCGAGAATTTACTAGATTGAATCAACCTTTATCAACCATTCTTCCTCAATTATTAGCACGAGGCTTGATTCAATTACCAACTATCCGGGAACCTGATCCAACTATACCCGGATACAAAGCTGATTTACATTGTGACTTTCATAGAGGACCTGGACATGCTACAAACTCTTGCAAAATATTGAAACATAAAATACAAGATCTGATTGATAATAATGAAATGGAGGTGCAAGCCTTCCAACCTAAACAAAATGCTCCTAATAATGCTCAAAAGACCATTCCCCAAAATCAAAATCAAAATGCTAATCAATCATTGGATATATTTCAACATCCTTTACCAAACCATGGTAAAGAAGTGGCCAATCAAATCGAACATCATAATGTTCCCCCTCCTACCCGATATGTAGGGACTATTAGCGGACAATTATCCTGTTCAGGATCCTCAAATATTTGGCACAACCTTATCCATGGTCACGACCAGACCCCTACATAATATTCAAACTCCCGATCCTAGTGATGTAGAATCAGATATTGAAAGTGAAGTAGACATCACCTCAAACCAATCGAATAGTTCTGAAAATGAATCAGATCCTATTCAACCCATCACAGATGCTATGGTTCCAAAAGAACCATTTCCTAGAAGAGTTACTACTCGACCCTCTTCTAATCAGTTCCTTCCTAATGAACAAGCCATAAACGCTCAACCAAGACCAGTTCAACATCTTCAATATAACATTGTAGGTACCATCGGAGTCGTTACCATAGAACAGGCTCAAAACTCTCAACAAGATCAAACTCGGAATGATGGATCAGCTCCATTTATTTTGAAAAATCCCAATAAAGGGAATCATATGTCTAATGTTCAACCAAAACCTCCTTACAATATTAATGAACAATTATCCAATACTACAGCCAGAATTTCCCTTTTGGACTTGTTAAGATCTTCTCCTACCCATAGGGATGAGTTAATGCTTACATTAAGCCAAATGATGGTACCTCAAAATATTCAACCCGAAGCCATGTCCAATACTATCATCACTCGAGAAGTTGATTGTATTGACTTTCGGGATAAAGATATCCCACAACATAGTTTACATAAGGATAACCCCTTATATATTACTGCTCTAATTGGAGATGTAGTTGTTAAAAGAGTCTTGATTGATAATGGTTCATCTCTAAACATTTGCACTTTTGACTTCTACCAAATATTTGGCTTTAGAAGTGATGAAATGAAGAAAACTGACATGATTATCAAAGCTTTCAATGACGAGACACAAGAAACGTGTGGAGTCATTACCTTACCCTTGCAAGTTGGTCCTAGAACCCTAGATACAACCGTGTTTATTGTACATTGCCTAGCATCGTACAATATACTTTTGGGTCGCCCTTGGATCAATGCGATGCGAGCGGTTCCCTCCACTTTACATCAGTGTGTTAAATTTGAATTTAAAAATCAGTTGGTCACTATCCATGGTGACCCTAGACCCTTTGATATGTGTGCTTTGGCAGAACCTAGTTGGAGTGCAATTTTGCCCCGCTCTCGTCATCCACACATCCTAATTCTTATTTTTCATCTAAACATGTGAAAAACACACACATAACATCATCTACTCCATCAACTACACCTATACATTTAACTCAACCATCTTCCGAACAAACCACACTAAAACCTCAAAAAGGTCTTCAATCCACAACCAATCCTTCATGTTCTATCCCTATAATTTCAAAACCTATAGACCCATTTATTGACACCTCCACATTATCAACATCTATCATACCTTCCACATCTAAAGATATAGGGAATGATCCTTCTACATCTTATGCTCTTTCTGATGAACTTTTACCGGATTTATCCACAATCTTAATATCAAAAAAAACAAATGCTTTTATGCAAGATTCAATTCTTTTAAACAACTTGCCACCATCTCCTCGTACTTTGGGCCTCCCACAACCTATGGGAAGTACTTACCAAGTCGGGAGTTGTGCTTTTATTTATAAAGGATATGATTGGGGAAGAATACCCAGGAATATCAAAACTCATCATGAGGGATATGCCCGATGTTATTTTACTAATGAATATATTAAAGCTAAGCCCATAATGCTTAAAATGGGATATAAAGGGAAAGGCTTGGGACCTTTCCAAAATGGTATGAAAGAACCTATTGAGGTAGAGCCATGGCCCGCCCGATGTGGTGTGGGCCTATTTCCTAGTAAGGGTCAACCCTTCCCTTTTGAAGATGATGATCAACTCATATGTTATCAAGATTATCTAGATAAACAAGATTCTTTGTGTTCAAAGAATAATCTCTTTACCTGCAATATGCTATCCATAGCTTACCCTGAATTGATTGCTGAATCCGATGAGGAGTTGGAAGGAGATATTTTCCATGATGTCTCCGTTGAAGAGTTGTTACACAATGGTTTTTATTTTGATGGTTCTATACCAACTATAGCCCAACTTGAGGCCACCACTCATCAAGACGAATTATCCAACTTAACCTTAAAATAATTACAAGAATTGGGCGTTTCACCCGCCCCACCTAATTTTGAAAGAGATCTACACATGGAAGTAGAAAACGTCCTTAAAGTTAACATTGGAACTGAGGATAATCCTCACATAATCAATATTGGATCAGCATTAAGTCAAGAAAAACAAGATGAATACATTGCATTCCTTAAAGAATATGAAGATGTCTTCGCTTGGACATATGAAGATATGCCAGGTCTGGACCCTTCGTAGTCATGCATCATCTAGTAGTCCATCCGGATGCTAAACCCGTTAAACAAAAACTTAGAAAAATGCATCCCAAAGTGGCCCTGCTAGTCAAAGGGGAGTTAGAAAAACTCCTGAATGTTATTTTCATACAAGCTATTGATTATGCTGAATGGATCTCGAATGTAGTTCCAGTCACCAAGAAAGAAGCTACCAAAGTTAGGGTTTGCATGGACTTTAGAGATATTAACGTTGCATGCCCTAAAGATGATTTTCCTCTTCCAAACATGGACCAAATCATTGACTTTACCGTCGGGAGTGGAATGATGTCCCTAATGGATGGATTTTTTGGCTATAATCAGATCAGGATAGCTCCCGAAGATCAGGCTAAAACAACCTTTATTACCCCTTGGGGTACCTTTTGTTGGAAAGTGATGCCATTTGGTTTAAAGAATGCAAGCGCAACATATCAACGAGCTATGACTTATATCTTTCATGATATGATGCATGATATCCTACATGATTACGTAGATGATATTATAGCTCGCTCTATTAAAGAAGATGATCATTTAGATGATTTGAGAAAAGTATTTAATCGGTTAAGAGAATACCTTATTCGATTAAATCCAACCAAATGCATATTCGGAGTTAAGTCCGATAAACTATTAGGGGTTTTAGTTTCTTTACGTGGTATCGAAATCGATCCTCTCAAGATTGCGACTATCACTGATATGCCCGCACCTACCAATATATCTGAGTTACGAAGTTTACAAGGTAAACTTCAAGCCATCCGTCGCTTCATCGATAAGCTGGTGGACAAAACCACTCCCTTTCTTAAGCTCCTTAAGAAGGATGTCCCTTTTAATTGGGACGACGAATGTAAAGAAGCTTTTGAACTTCTCAAACAATACCTCCTTAACCCACCTATGCTTTCACCGCCTAGACCTGATCGCCCGTTTCTCCTGTATATTTCAGCTTCAGATTTTGCTTTAGGAGCTATGTTAGCTCAGCTTGATGATGAGAAGAAAGAACGTGCTAATTATTACATTAGCCGAACTTTAATCAGTTATGAAACTCGTTATACCTCATTAGAAAAACTATGTCTAGCAATCATATTTTCTACGCAAAAATTATGCCATTATATGCTTAGTCAAAAAACATATGTCATTGCTAAATATGATCCCTTGCGGTATCTCATGAGTCGACCTTATTTATCGGGTCGCACAACCAAGTGGGTTCTTGCTCTAACCGAGTTTGAACTCACATTCATAGGACAGAAGTCTGTTAAGGGTCAAATCATAGCAGATCAGTTAGCTGCTACACCCTTAGAGTCTACCCATCCCCTCATCATTGAGTTTCTTGATGAATGCCTTCAATTAGAGGCAGACCATATTGAACAATGGTCCTTATACTTTGATGGAGCCCGATGCATGAGTGGGGCTAGTGCGGGTATTATTTTAATATCCCCACAAAAACATCTTCTACCTTTGTCCTTTAAATTAACATTTGCTTGCACCAATAATACTGTCGAATATGAGGCTCTAATCCTTGGATTACGAGCTGCCTTGGCATTAAAAATCAAACATCTGCTAGTTTTTGGTGACTCCCAACTTGTCATAAATCAAATTAATGAAGTTTATCAGACTCGGAGATGATAAATTGCGCCCATATAAAGCATATGTTTTGCATTTGTTATCCTTGTTTGATAAAGTTACTTTGGAAGCTATTCCATGAACTAGCAACCGTGCGGCCGATGCTATGGCCGCAGCTGCATCTCTTCTGCCCTTGGAGTTAGATGACGAATATGCCACCATCATTATTTGTCGACTCCAGGAACCCGCTTCAAATAAGTCATGTTTAGAACCTTTGGATGTGTTTCTAATCAATGAAACTACTCCTGACCCTTGGTATACAGATATAGTTGATTTTCTTCAAAATGGGACTTTCCCTGCCAATTCTAATAGAAACCAACGTCGGTTATTACGTAGACGAGCAAGTCGATTTGTAATAATTGGCAATACTTTATATAGGAGATCTTTTGAAGGTATCCTATTGAGATGTTTGAATCTAGAAGAATCCAAATCAGCTTTAAGTGAAGTCCACGATGGATCTTGTGGAGGACACTTCAGTGGTAGTGTCATTGCTAAAAAGCTCCTTAGGATAGGCTACTTTTGGCCTACCATGGAAAAGGATGCACATGATTATGTGTGCCATTGCGACAAGTGCTAGAAACATGCTGACCTTGTCCATGCGCTTGCACAAGAGCTGCAGGCTATTTCATCTCCTTGGCCCTTTTCAAAATGGGGCTTAGACATTATTGGCAAAATTAATCCCGTGTCATCTGATGGACACAAATTCATCATAACCACCACCGAGTATTTCACGAAGTGGGTTGAAGCTATGCCTTTAGCTTCCTGCACTAGAACACAAGTCTCTAAATTTATTTTTAATCAAATCATTTGTAGGTTCGGAATTCTTGCAAATCTCATCTCAGACAATGGAACTTGTTTCAAAAATAAAGATGTCAAGAAATTATGCCAGAAATATAAGATTCAACATCGCTGGTCCACTCCCTATTATCCTCAGGGTAATGGCCAAGCAAAAGCATCTAACAAAACCTTAATCAAAATTCTCAAAAGATTGGTCAATAAATCTGGCCGCGACTGGCACATTCAATTATATCTAGCTTTGTGGGCCTATCGAACTAGTGTTCGAACTCCCATTGGAACTTCACCTTTTGTCTTGGTTTATGGCGTTGAAGCCATTTTTCCTTTTGAATTAGAAGTTCCTTCTTTGGCTCTACTACTTCAAGATACCGAAGTAGGAGATGAATATCAAGCTGGCAGACTCAGTCAGCTGGAACTCCTAGATGAAAAGTGCATCAATGCTTTGGAGCATCTTCGTGCTTACCAAAACAAGCTTAAAAGATCATATGCCAAGAAAGTTTGTCATCGATCCTTTGAGGTCGGTGACCTTGTTTTAAAAGAAAATAAAAAAATACTAATGCAACTAAAGACCTTAAAGGTAAATTTGAGCCCAATTGGCTTGGACCATATATTATCACTACTAAATTTGAATCAGGAGCATACAAATTAGCTACCTTAGATGGTAAATATTTAAAAGAACCTATGAATATTATGCATCTTAAGCGATATTACGCATAAAATTTGGTCATTTCATCATTTGTACATATTTTGCATGTTGTCTCATTTTAAAAATATATATAAAACTATTTACACAAAAACAAATGAAAAATAAAAATAAAAAGTCAAAACAGCAATATTACTGACTCTTTTGAAACCCAAAAACATAAAGAAGAAAGAGAGTCAAAATTATCAAACTCCTCAAAAATAATCAGTTAATTGTATATATTTCTTCTTCAAGTATTGCGTTATATTTTCAAAATTATTTCATGGATAAATTAGCATCTTATTTGGAATCCCCCACTATCACAAACACAAAAATAAATATCTTGATTTTATCGCATGATTTCTAATCTCTCTTATATCAAAGTCATAAAAACATATGACTTAAATCAAGTTATGAGCATACAGAATTGATGCTTAGTAATCAACAATGTCACTCTACTCTATGTTTTATGTCATTATGTCAAACTTCAATTTTGCAATGATGGTATAATTCCTAGGGAATTATCCAAAAAATTTATCACACTTAGGAATTTATGCCTAGCAAAAATCATTTTAAAATATTTCATGCATAATATTTTCATGGAAATCTGAAAACAAATCATCATCATCATCATCATCATTTGCATCATCACAACAAAGTCTTAAGATAGTCTCTTAAGCACTCTTTTACTTTTAACAATATTTCTATACTGGGATTAGCTTGACGACCGAGTGAGCGGCAACTCCATGAAATGGTCTATAATAGCGACAATGTCCTTTGAAATTATTGTTAGAAGTCCCTTTTTTTTTATCAAATCACATCACAAACAACCAATTTGTTTACATCAGATTATTTCATTTAAATTTTAAAAACATGACATTCAAACCATAATATTTCCAACCGACATAATTACATGAATCATCAAATCAATCACACCACAACAATAAAGCATCATACAAACACATAAGACAAGTCATATGATCAAAAATATCATATATATATATATATCAACAATATATGTACATCATATCAAAACTAGATTGGTATGCCACAATCTACATCTTGGCATACTCAATCCTCTCAATCATATAATCAGTCTGTACAGTGTAGTAGCCTAGCCTTGAGAACCCCTCGAGCTCTCAGCCTCATCTCCTCCCTAGCCCTGAGGTGGACGAGGTGGCCCCATCGTAGTATGTGTGGTACTGCGAGTCCTAGTCGTCGATCGGGATGAAGTCCTCGATGACCCAACCCTAATCGGATCCGTAATGCCGACTGGCAGCTATACCCTCTGGCCCTCTGGCACCATCTGGAAGTAGATACCCTAATAGAACGCGGTCTGAGCAATCGACCATGCCAGCTCCCGAGTGCTCGCTCCTCCGCTCCATGCTCTGAGGCATGCAACCTCATCTCTGAGCCGTGTAGCCTTCGCTCGATGGCGTGTAGCCTCATCCTGTAGAGTCTGCACCTATGCCTAGAGATGGATAGTCTCTGCCCAAAGAGTAGCCATCTCACTACTCTCTCCTATGTCCACACCCTTGCCCTTATCGAGCGATGGTGGCCTCTCTCTCCATGGAGAAGGGGGTCTCTCCTCCCTCCTCTCTCGTTTCCATGACCTTTGCTAAGCCTGTGGTCTCTCCTCCGCACCAGGCAGCCATTGAGACGACACAGGGTTGCGAAGGGCATCCACCCTCCTTCATCATTCGAGGAGGGCGGGTGCCTGTGTACCAAGCATCGTAGCCGTCGGTAACCCCTATGTCATCCCCATCCACTGGCTGAATGGGGGCATCATCTGCGTCCTAACTCCAGAAGTGCTGCATATCTGGAGCCCCGCTAATTGTAGTGTTATCCTAGATGGTCTGAGAAAACTCATAGTCTCTGAGAGATGGGATCCCCTGCTGTAGACCAAACTGCCTCAAAACTCGATCGTAGCGGTGGAGCTCCACCTCTCCCCTCTCCATCCTCAGCCAGCAGGTTTGCCTAACGTGAGCCAGCTCCTGTCCATCCTCGGCCCACCCTGGATGATCTCTCCAAGGCCTCCAGGTGATCTGGTCGGAGACAAGGTCGTCAAGTAGTCTCTGGGACATTGGCAGATCTATCCCCCGCTGTGACCCTCTTCGAAGCCACCAGTAGAAAGCTCGGGGCCTCTCCCTATCAATCCCTATCAGTGGGAGCCCTACCGGCCTCTGCACCGTGATGTGCTCCCAGCACCAAACCTGCAGTAGTGATGTCATGACCAAACATCGATCGCCCTTGTATACGACCCCATGTAGGATCCTATACAATCGACATAGTACATAACTCCCCCAAGCAAACCTATATCCGTGGTCTCTCATGTCGTAGACCACATCTGTCGATAGCCATGGTACTCTACATCCACTCTGATGGCATAGCAAGAGACCACCTACAACCCCAACCAAAACCTCGTGTCGCTCTAGATGCCCCAGGCATCTAGCGTAGCGACTCGATGTTCACTTTGCCCTTCTCCAGGGTGAAGCTCGGATCTCCGCACAGTCGCATCATTGCGTGGCCCTGATTGGCCATAGGAGTGATCAATCGTCCTTGTATGGGGATCCTCAAAATCCTCCATACATCCTCTAGTGTGGGAGTCATCTCCCCTGTCGATAACCGGAAACAGGAAGAACCCGGATACCACCTCTCTGCTAGGGCTGTCAATAGCCCCATATCTGTAGAAACCTGTGGCATCTCTGCCACATGCTGCAAGCCGACTTGTGCCAACTGATCTCGCTCTGCCTGAGATAGAGCGGCCAAGTCATCCCTCAGCTCGCCATATTTCCATTCTCCGCTCTTTAGTAATCCTCTCCTGCAACATAAACAACAAAACAATAAAAATCATTAATAAAACAATGATTAAAAATGCAAGTAAAACAAGTTCAATTTCATCAATGATGATATCGTCCACTATTGGACGATATCGTCCAAAATTTGAGCAAATTCGTCTCCGATTTCGCAAGCCGAAATCGTCCCCATTTTGTCGATTTTGCCCCTGGACGAAATCGGCGATATCGAGACGATTTTGTCCCGATGATGTCGACGGCCCAAAAATGGTCGTGATGCTCAAAAATCATCAAAATTTAATCTAAAAAGCATAGAAAATCAAAATTCAAGCATTCTAAACTAAGTTTAGACCCTTACCCGTAGCCCGCGCTGGACCTCTGTCGATCTATGCACTGTCTCGACCATTTTGTTTGTAGAGCTCCACAAACCAAAAAATGAAAATGAATAGTAACAATGAATTAGGGTTTTTCCCTATTTTTTAATTTTATTCAAAAACAATTAAAAACATTTTAATTTTTTGCTTTTTCGTGTTTTTACCTCAAACGTTCGATTTGGGTAAAAACACGGAGGGGGCATCATAGTAAGCTGTCGTACGATTCGACCAAGAATCGTCGCCTAAAAATGGGAATAATTTTTGCTTTCTCATAAATCGAGAAGAACTCATCTTTAACGCATTTTCTTCAAAAATTCGCTAAAGAGGGGGCAAAATGTAGCACCCTAAAATTGGCGCAGTAAAAATTAGTAAATAATTAAAATTACCTTAGTAATAATTCAAATTCAAATTTCAACACCAAAATCGCTCCCAAACCGCCTACTACCTGTTTCCTCGTTTTTTGCACCATTTTTAGAGTTTGTTGTGACCGTTTGATGATATCGTCTTCGATCAGATGATATCGCCTCAGATCAGACGATTTCGTCTAGAGAAGAACGTCCAGACGATTTCGTCCCAAAACTAATTTTTCATAATTAGCTTCTGTTTCAACAGCTTCTCTAACTCGAGCAGAGACGCGTCTGCACCGTTAGAGTCTCCCCCGTTGGAGATCTCCCAAAATGGGATGATCTCCAACCTCTCAACCTCTTTCCTATGCCTATTTAATCTTAGGCCCTCCCCTTGACATCCCCCTGGCTAAATTTTTCTGCACTTCAAGTTTCACATGCATTAGTATATCCTAGACTATTGTTTGCCTTTGTCCCTTCTCGAGTTTTCTTGTAGGAACTTTGTTATTCTTCAGCCGGAGCAAGCTCAGATCGTCGTAGACGATCCTATCCAATTTGAGACGATTTCATACCAATCCGAGAGGATTTCGACTGCAGTCAACATTGGGGGCAATCAGTGCCCAGAGTTTGCATTTTCTCCACTCTTTTCTGCTGCATTATTCTACATTTAGTTAATTCTATGGTTATTCCTTATTACTATGCATTTTGAAGTTCACCCATATAGTTTTAATGCATGATAAAATCATAATTTGTCATTAAATCATTGAAATACACTCATATTTTGTTTATAATTATCCGTCTAATATTATTGTTGTCATTCTGCATCATTGCCCTCTGTTTGTATTGCTGCATTTTTTGTATTTTGTATCTGCTTCTCTGATTGCAGGTCTTTGACGAATTCTTCTGACAAATTCTTCAGATCTCAGATGATCCTGTCAGATCGGAGACGATCCTGTCAGATCGAAGACGATCCTGTCAAATTCTAGACGATCTTGACTGCTTCAAAAATTAGAACCTCCATCAGACATCCGGATCAGGTATGTCTCTTTAATCTAGCTTATTCTCTCTATTTTTTGTTCAAATCTATTTTTTGTATTCATTTAATTTGCATTCTCATATAGAATAACTTAGATTCATCTGGCCAAACCTAGGACTTGGATGTTTAAAGCTAAAATTGAACACATTAAACTCATTCCCAACCTAGGCGTGGAAACTGCCACTAAACGTTTCCTGGTGAACCCCACCATCCGTCAAAAAATCACCTTAATACCCCTCCCCCGAGAGGCGGGACCTTCAAAGGGCCTCTCAGTCTGAGGTATTGTCCCATCCTTTTCCCATCCTCCTTTCGGGTGCGGATCCTTTAGCCTGAAGGTAAGGATGCAAAAAATTTGGAGCGATACAATTCCCAAGAGAATTTATTTGAGAAAAAATTATAAGAAATATTTTCTTCGTGGAGGTAGCCATATTTGGGTGAACCACATAAAAATGATGTCTCTCATGTGTGTGATGCTTTATGTGATGTTTACTTCTTTATTAATGTTGATGCTACTATTTGGATTAAAAATTAAAAAGTTTTATTGTATACTGTTCACCCCCCCTCTCATTATAAGCACATGTTCTTCACGTATGGTAACAACTCATGGTCAGGCCAAAAGGTTAGCCTTAGTTTTGAGCTAGTTATATTCTCCCATGGATTCATCTCAATATTGTCAGGCCCCTAACACTTCGATGGTAGGGCAAGGTAGTGTAGCCCCTACTATGTACCAAAACTTAAATGTGAGGCCCTCCAGTAGTATCCCTATTTTGGACATAGATGTTATGCATAGAGCTAGCCACACCACTATTCTTGAGACTCCTAGGAATGAGCCGCTTACACCAATGGATGATCATGTCATGTAGGTAGACATGGATTCTGTTAGGCTATACTTAAATGCAATTAGTATAGTATTTCCATCATTGTTTCCACTTACCATTCCATCCCGCACCAGTCCACAATCCCATCAAGAAGCCGTATTTCCACACCTGCAACAGTATAACCAAACCTTCATGAACCCACTCTTTGAACTGAATACTGCCACCTTAACCCATAATCAATTGTCATAATATAACCAACCACCCATCATCTTGCCAAACCAAAATTTTATTTGCACCAATCCCCTTTACTAAGCACCAATTAGTGTTTCTTCGCAAATCTCTATATCCATTCCATCCATCGCAACCGTAAGTGCCATGATTCATAACATCCCTCCTTTAGTAGCAATAGAATTTTCCACTTACCCTCTACCTAAATCTATTAACATGGTTGCCACACAACCAGCACGACCATCCACTTTGGTGAGCAAAAATTTTGTTTAGAAAAAAATCATTTATTTTTCATAAATTATCAATTTGGCAAGTTCATAAACTTATGAGTGTCCTGCACAGTATATTCCTGTAGTGTGGGGAATGAATTCCTCTATACCTATTAGTTTGGTGGGGGGATGTTTAAACATTTTAATTTCATCCAAACTAAATAAAATTAAGTGCAGGAAAATAAATAAATAAATTACAAACTAAAATTAAAGTGCTGAAAATAAAATGTTGAAAATAAAAGTGTAGAAAAATAAAACACACAACTGAATTAAAATAAAGTAGGAAATAAAATAGTAAAGCTAATCTACTGAAAATAAATGATAGAAATAAAATAGGGGAGGACTACTGTAGGGAGTGGACCCAGGCTCTCGCAGGTAGTTCGACCGACTAATTACGTAAATCCTGTTTTAATAAAATAAGAGTATTTGCAACTCTTAAATTAAAAAAAAAAAAAAAAAAAAAATAGTTCTCTATGTATTTGATCATTGACCCATTCATATAGCATGCATTATTATATAAAATGTAGCTAGATCTCATTACAATAATATATTGGTATATTTTTAATCACATGACGTGATTTATTACAATCCATTTATGCATTATAGGTCTTGCCACTATAGGTCTTCCAAGCATTGCTTGGGTCATATTATTTTAATATTGAAATTATATATTTCGAAGTTTCCATGATTTAACTTCCCCATGGGAAAAATTACATTATATTATCTCTCAACCACCAAATTTGATCTTCTTCTATAGAAATCATTCAACATTTCTTTTGCTTTATCCCATTTTGACACATTCATCCAACCAAAATTCAATATGTATTTTGCTAGTCACTTTCTCTTTGTTTCAACAATTTATTTTGGAGTGACTATTACCTCCACAATTATCATAAGGATGTAGGTTCCAACACCTAGTTGTCACATCTATGTATCTTCCAAAATGACTGCAACAACCCAAACTAAGAACTTTTGTATATGATTCTTTCTTCACAAATTTAGTGTTATTACTAATTATCACGAATTTAGTGTCACTATTTTTTGCTTGTCCTGTATATTTATCCATTTGCATAGGATTCCATTTTCACAAACTTGGTCTCACTAATTCCTATTGGACCATCATAACTAAGGCCTTCATTCTTTGGTCTTATCTAGCATTATGGGAATTTTTACACCTTACTCATATCTTCTCAAACTTATACCATTGTATCCCATTTATTCATTATTTTTTAACCAATACCTTTGATATACTTTTAAAAACACCCAATTTTTCATTATCACTTTGATTTTTGTCATTATCACCAATGTTAAAACACCCAATTTTCTCATTTCTACTATGGTCTTTGCCACTATTAAAATACCACACATCATCATCACAATGTCCTTCAACACAATCTAAAAAATCATTGTTACTTTTAACTCTGACAATACAGCCTTTGTCATGGCCAACATAATCATCTTCTCCACAATATTTTCTCTTATTAGAAATCTTCAAATCAATTGCATCACAAGATATATCCCTCCTTTAGATAAGATCACATGTATCACAACAACCATCTACCATCATGGGCATCAAATCACTAGTATCACTATCTATCCATTGAAGAAGATCAATTGTGTTACAATAAACATCTTTCATCAAAGGATTATTTTTTAGCTTTTTAATTATTTCTTCCTACATTGCACCTCAAGGATATCAGGGGTGAATAGTTTCATGCACATTCTTCTCAATCCACCAATAGATATTATCACATTATTTCAAAGTATCCTTCACCAAATTTTATGATTTTTTCTTGTAAACAAGACCTTAGTTTTGAAAATTCTCTACATTCATTATATTTTGCTGGAAAATGCTTTTGTATTTCACTTTGCTTGTATTCTTTACTATCTTCTTTATTTATTGGTTTTGATTATTTTTTTGTGATGAGGATATTATGTGTTGTTTCACATAATTCTTCATAATCTAATTTTGATTTACCCTATGAAATATAACCTTGTTGTTGTGGCCTTTGTTGATTTATCCTATGCAATATTACCCTCTTTGATATTTCTCTTATCCTTGTTGATGTTAATATTATTGATTATATTGAGTAGGTATTTAAAATTGATTCCCACAAGTTATCATATTTTATTTATAACACTTCGTATTATGTCCTTCATAAATATGACAATACCTCCTTCTTCATTGAGGTTAATTTTATGGTGAAGATGAATTAGAAGGACCCTTTAAATTATTTTGTAATTTCTTGGTGGATATAAGTGTATTATTAGACAACTCATATCTCAACTTTATATTATTGAAGTATGTTTACAATTATTCAAATAACACACTTTTATTTGATACTTGGAGAGATGTAACCAATTTTTTAAACGATTCAAGAAGAGCTCTAAGTACAACTAAGACTAAGCGTTTATCTTCCACCTTTTCTCCCATTGTGTTCAACCTTGATTTCAATTACACAATTATTCAAAGGAATTATTCAATATCCTTACCATATTGGACCCTTAAAATGTGTAGTTGTGACTATAAATGAAGGATTGTGGCTTCATTATTTCCTTAAAATATGGTAAAATTTTTATCCCATGCATATATTGATGTTTCTACTTCACTTACATGTGAATGTATTTCATCAGCCACTCCAAATATGATGAGCATAAGTGCCCTTGAATCTCCTTCATCATGATTTTTCCTAGTTATATACTCTTTGGGATGTGTTTCATCACCAATGACTATATCCCCAAGTTTTTTTTTTTTGATAAGTAGCAATATATTTACAACGGGTTTTTTAAAGAAGGATCCCAAAACCTTAATTACATAGAAAGCCGAGGCTGAAATTAAGATTAAAAATTGGGGCTGTGCCCTTAGGCAATGATCTGGGGCCCAGGGCCCTGGTGCCTACAAAAATCAGGCCAACTAAGAAACAAAACAAAAAAATTTGGCCTGTGGCAACCAAAACAAGGAAAAGCCGTAAAATGACAAACGCAAATATCGCAAAAACTACATGCCGTCACTCCAGGAGGCTCTATAGCCAGAGCAGACAGGTGAATCCCCTAGCCACTGGGGGTCACAATAGTGAAACTTTGGGGCCCCAACTAGGGGCGGGCTAAGCACCAGGGTCCTCATCGTTGCTAGGATATTCTTGCAAAGCTATTTGGACCAGAGCTTCAGGGAAGTTCGTGGTCCAGGTGGTGAAGTCTTCAGCTGAGATGGCTTGATTTGCCATGAAATCAATAGCCCTATTGCCTTATTTGTACACATGCCGAAAGGTGTGGTCAAGGAGTCCTTGGAGGATGGTGAGGACTTCCTGGATGGAGTTGTGAATGTTCCAAGAGTAGTTTCCTGGGCTACGAGCAGCTTTGATAATAACTTGGGAATCACCCTCAATGATGACTTTTGAGGACTCCCTGAGGGCGGTCAACCCATTGAGGAGAGCTGCTGCTTCGGTGAAGTTGTTATTCTGGATACCAAGTGATGTAATGTACGCCATGATTAGGGCCCCGTGACAGTCTCTGATGACCCTGCCCACTCCAGAGGGCCCGAGATTCCCTTTAGAAGCTTCATAAAAGTTAAGTTTGACCCATCCAGGGGGGGTAGTCCACCTCATCATAGATCGACAGGAGGGGGCGAGGGGTGGACCAGGGGGGGAATGTGAACTCCAAGGGAGGATAGGAGGGTGGCATCACCCAGCTACCGGGGCACCTCGGTCAATGGGATGGAGTGGGAATTATCAAGGGTGAAGGACACCGCCTTGGTCGCTATCCACTGGGGGGAACAGGCCGAGGAGGAGAAGGCTCTACTGTTGCACTCAAGCCAGAGTTGCCAAAGCATATGAGGAAGGCAGGAGCCCCAGATAAAGTGGATGAAAGGATGGATAAAGGGGTTGGGCCATTGAGACAGGAGGTCAGAGATGAAGTTGGGGGCCACCCACTGAATAGAGAATTGGGAAAGGATGAGGCCCAAGAATTCATAAGAGAAGGGACATCTGATAAAGAGGTGATTAGTGGACTCCTAGGTAGCACAATAGAGGAAACATCTGTTCAGGATCTGAAAGCCCCTCTTGATCAGGTTCTCGATAGTCAGGATCTTATTTTGGATGACCACCCAGACAAAGTGGCTGATTTTGGGGATCAGATTCTTGGCCCACACCTATCAGGCTAGAAAGGGGGCCTCCTCAGGGACTCTTTGAAGGTCATAGGCAGATTTGATAGAAAATTTGCCACTAGGAGTGCCATGCCAAACACATATGTCATTTCATTTGGAGGACAGAATAACAGTCACCTTGAGGAGGCACTGAAGCCTGGAAGCTTGGAGCAGGTGCTTGGGGTTTAGGATGGGTTTCCAAGTAACCCGCCCCTGGTTCTAGGAAATATAGGCCAAAAATTTGGGCCCTCTGTCTGCCAGCCCTGGTTTGAGGATGAGGAGATCTCTGTCAGGGCCTCATCATGGATCCACCTGTCTTCCCAGAAGTCGATCTTAGCTTCGTCCCCAAGGATCCATATGGTCCCTTTTTGAATAATGTCTTTGGTGGATATTAGGGATTTCCAGAAGGCTGATACATCTCAGGGTTGAGATTTGCTGAGGAAGGGGTGATGATGGCAGTATTTCCTGCGCATGATGCTGACCCACTCATCAGGGGAATTGGTGAACACCTTCCAAGCATGCTTGGACAAGAGGGCCTTGTTCATGAGGGTCACCCACCTGAGACTGATCCCTCCCTCACATTTGGGGTGGCAGAATAGGGGCCAGGAGACTAGGGGAATCCTCTTATTATCTTTGCTACCTGACCAAAGAAAATTTTTTTAAATTTTTTCGATGTGGGCTGTAATGGAGGCCGAGATTCTAAAGACTAACATGAAATATATCGAAATGCTTTGAAGGACCACCACTAAGAGGGTGGCTTTACCAGCCTAAGAGAGGAGGTGACCTTTCTAGGGGGACAAATTCCTCTGAATCCGCTCTATCATCCCATCCCATAGGGCCTTGGAGGATGCACCTGTAAATAGGGGAAGCCCGAGGTAAGAGGAGGGAAGGGAACCGGGGGTACAGCCCAAAATATGCCCAATTCTGATTTGCCTAGCCAAGGGAGTATGGATGAAGAAGATCTTGCTTTTTTGAAGGTTAATTTTTTGCCCAACCGCCTCCTTGTACAGGTTCAATATTTTCTTGAGGGCCTTGGCTTGAGGGATTGAAGCTAAGGTGGTGAGGATGGTGTCATCCATGAACTACTGATGGGACACAAGGGGTAGGCTCGGCACAGGCCTGATGCCCGAGATGAGTTTGCGAGACACAACATTTGAAATGGTGCATCCTAGGGCCTCAACTAGGATAATGAAGAGGATCGAGGATAGGGGGTCACCTTGTCGAAGGCCTCTAGAACTGGGGAAGAACCCAATAAGGGATCCATTGATGAGGATAGAGAACCAGGGGGAGGACACACAGTTGCTGATGAGCCTTACCCAAGAGGGGTGGAACCCAAACTTAAGGAGGAACTTGGAAAGGAAATCCTAGTCGACTCTATCAAAGGCCTTGCTCATATCCAGATTGAGCAGAAAGGAGGCCTTTTTGGAAATGAAGGTCGAGTGGATGGCCTCATGCATGATTATAACTCTATTTGTGATCAGTCTGCCTTTGACCAAGCTTCCCTGTTAGGGGGCAATGATCAGGGGAAGGATATCCTTGAGGTGGGAGGCCATGGATTTAGTTAGGATTTTGTACAGGACATTGCACAAGCTAATGGGGAAAAAATTTGAGAGGGATCTGGCTACCTGGGACTTGGGGATCAAGGCAATGAAGGTGGAGTTAATACCTCTGGGGATGGAGCTGGCAGTCTGGAGGTCCCAGATGGTAGCACACACTTCTTGCCCAATGATGTCCCAAAAGTATTGGAAGAATCAGGGGGGGGAACCCATCCAGGCTTGGGGCCATCTCAGCCTTCATGGAAAAGGTGGCAACATGGATTTTAGAGTCATACAGGGGCTACACAAGCATCTCATTTGCCATGGTTGAGACTGAAGTAGGGATATGTTCCAAAAGGGAGTCTGCCGCTTTTGAGGACATGGGGGGGTTGTCGCCAAGGAGCTCTTGGAAGAAGTTGGTGGCTTCAATCTGAATGTCCTCTTCTTCCTTGATAATTCTACCATCACTGCCCACAAACTTAGAAATTTTGTTAGAGCCCCTATTCTTGAGAGTTGACATGTGGAAAAAATTTGTGTTAGCATCACCATCTTGGAGCCACAAGGCTCTCGACTTCTACATCCAAAATGTTTCTTCCCTGGCCAGGATGTTATGATACTCACTGAGGGCTAGGTGTTCCTCTTCCTTGTTCCCCGAGTCTTGGGAACTTGCTTGAAATCTGAGCTCAAGGTCTTCGAGTTTTTTCTTAACTGTCGCTTTGTTTTCGAAGATGTTACCGAACACCTCTCTATTCCATACCTTGAGTTGCTCTTTGAGGCATCTCAGCTTGTGGTAGACTTGTTCAGCGGGGCACCCAGGGACTGGGGGAGCCCACCAATGAACCTACCGAGGCCCTGAAGTTAGGATGATGAAGCCACATGGACTCAAATCGGAAGGGTCGCTTGGGGAAGGAGCGATGATTGATTTCGAGGAGGAGGGGGCTGTGGTCAGACCCAATTTTAGGGAGGCCCAAAAATTTTGCGTCAACAAATAAGGGAAGGGCTTCCTTGGATAGGAACACTCTATCCAACCTGACCTGGATATGGCTTGCTCTCACTCTTCTGTTTGACCAGGTGAACTTGGCTCCTTTTAGGCTGACATCCATGAGCTCATTGAGGACGGTGAAGGCTCCAAAGTCCCCCATGCTTTTGCCCAGAGCCGCTGAGCCCCCACTTTTGTCAGAAAGTAATAGGGGACTGTTGAAGTCCCCTACTAGGATCCAAGGGAGGGGGGCAAAGGCTTCTCTCATTGAGCTGATTTCCTTCCATAAGCTCGCTTTCTCAATAGGGCTGTTAGGGGAATCAACGTTGGACAGAATCCACAAGCACCTTGACTTCATGCAATGGACCAGAATGTTGATTATTCTAAGAGAAGATGATATGAGCCTCCCATCATAATATTGGGGATCCCACATGCATAGCAGACCCCTGACTGAGCCAACCGTAGGGGTAGACAGGGACATGCAGTTGTGCTAGGTAGCTTGGGCTACTCGTCGGGCATCAGCGTCATCTATTTTGGTTTCCTGGAGAAGGAGGAAGGATGGGCGGTGATCCCTACGAAGTTAGTCGAGGATCCTTTTCTTGGGGACACCATTGAGTGCCATGACATTCCAGGTGATGAGCTTCATTTGACACCCTTTTGGGGTTGCTTGCCCCCCTTCTCGGCCTAAGCGGGGGGTTTGGGTCGAAGGGCATCCATCTTGGAGAAGCTCACGACAACATCAAAAAGAGTTTCTTGGGAGCCATTGGCTATGTTGTCTTCAGTGATCCTTGTTCGCTGGTCACCTAGGGTGGGCCGACCTCTCTTGAGTTTGCTGCCAAAGTTTGTGGTGAAAGTCCTACTTCGGGTCATCTTGGGGCTGACTTCATCGGGCCTGGATGGAGAACTGCCTTCAACCTCTTTGTCTGACCTCTCAAATCTACACTCTAAGGGGGGAAGCCCAGCAAAGACCACCAGGAAGGCCGGGAGGGGGTCAAGGAGGGGATAGCAGGGTGGGGGGGGAGGAGGGAACCCTGCCAAAGGAAGATAGGAAGGTGGGAGCCGATGGGGAAAAGAGCTCACATGGCTTGTAGGCCTTGGGGGGTGCAAGCAGGGGCTGCGGGGGGGGATTCACATTGAGTTGGGAGGGAGAACCTAGGATTGGGGCCTCGAAAGATGACCCAGGGGAGGGAGCAGTGAAAGGGGAAACCTAGGAAAGACCGTCCTCCAGGCTAGGGCCCACTTGGGAATCATTTGGGACAGAAGGGGAGGCCTCCTTGGTGGTCCAGGCCTAGGATCTATGGCCGTTGTGAGGGGGCCCTCGAGACAGGGCCCGACCTGATCAGTAAGGGATTTTGGGGAGAGGGCCATCAACATTTTTGGATATAGAGCATTGGTGGGGGAGGTGACCCTGAGTGCAGTAGAGGGAGAAAAAAGCAAGTTTATTTTTGTAAATCAGGGATTGGCGCCAAAAGGACCCAGAAGAGATGGTCACAGAAGAGGGAAGTTTGGATTTGAGATTTGCAGTGATGCAAAATCTGGTATGAACCATTCAGGATCCTGCCTTGGTAGTGGGGTCAAAGGCCACCAGGTCCCTGATCAACTTAGCAATAAGTCTTAGGACATATTCATGCCACAGGTGGAAGGGAAGGTCTGGGAGCCAGAACCAGACTGGGGCGAAGTTGATGCTTAGGGTGCTGGGGTGGAAGTCAGCTCCATATCGCCTGAGGAAGAGGCTTTTGCATCCCAAAAACTAGGGCCCACCCGATAGGATCTTTTTGGTGTCATCGTTGTTATTTAGTTTGATGATGAAGAATCCCTTGGTAAGGGCAACCAGCTGAATATGCTCGAAAACCTTCCATTTGGAAGTCGCCCATCTACGAATGGTTTCCATGTCTGGTCGCACTTCCAAGAATTTCCTAACCAAGGAGACAGAGGATCCAATGACAAAGGAGGAGTATACCTCCTCTTGAATAGAAATATGAGTGCCCTTTAGGGAAAGCCCTAGACCCAGGGCCTGAGGATGGGCCCTGGTGCCAGCCAAGATCTGTTGGTAGGAGGGTTTGGTCCTGCCCAGGACAAAACCCTGCCTAGGATCTTGAGGATTTTTCCCTAGAACCGCACCCACATCTAGGTTGGGCTGAGGGCCCAGGCCCAATATGCAATCCCCACCCTGGACACCATTCTGCTCAGTCTTTGAGCCCTCCTCTGGGCCTGTCGAGGGCCTTGCAGGCTCAAGTTTGGGCCCTGACGTGCCTGATCTCACTCCCGCCCAGAAACCTACACCAGTCTCTAAACTTGTTCCAAGTCCTACTCCCACTCCTGCTCCCGCTCCCATTCCCACCATCATTCATCCATTATATAATCGGCCTATCCCCAAGTTTTTTAACCACTAGTATATTTTTCATTTTTGTTCTCCATGGTGCAAAATTTGGGCCCTTTAGAAATTGAGATTTTGTGAGAAATATTTTTAATGTATACATGGTGAAGGTTCCTTATATCTCCCAAAATGATCCCCTTTTCTATATACCACTAGTATTATATATCAATACTTTCAATATAACCACTCTTCTTATACACTCGTTAGTATGTGGAAGAAGCTAGTCCTCTTGATATACATGGTCATATGTGAGAGAGACCTTAAGGTACATGAAATAAATTGATACATGGTACCAAGGTAGTATTGAAAAGGATTCATTCTATCAATGACACATATTTAAAGAGAAATCTTCATACGTAGGCATAACTTCCCTATATACTTGGATTTTCTCAATTTTAGGATTTACTTCTAACGATAGTAATGAATGGGGTAAATGATGGAGTGAAAAAATATTACAAAAATGTGTCCTTATTCTTCCTTGACAATTTATAGGGTCAATGCCTAGACATTGTTATAGTAGTTATATTAGGCTTTAGATGTACTAACTTAATGCAACAAGATTATATATAAACACAAGTTAGAGGTATTAGTTATACTAAATATTGTGATTGTGTAAAGCACATGTTTTTATTTTTATGTACAAAAAATAATTTTTGATACAAAGACTTGTTTTACAGAATAAGATGTCATTCATAGCAAAAATACACCTTTTATAAAAGAAATATTTATTTCCTTGCAAAAAAATATTTACCAAAAACTTTCAACTTTATTTCAAATTCCTCTTTTGTTTTTCTACATATGAATTTTTCCTCAAAATATTATCAACTTAATAAAATATACCTCTTTTACTCCCTAAATGTACCTTCCCATTTTTTTAAATGCATAATTCACACTTTTTTTTATATTTTAAATTTCAACTTCACAATTTTTCACTTATCTCTCCTTAAAATAAATAAATTTTCAAATAACTTTCATTCAAAAATAATCTACTATGAGAATCGAAATCACCCTCTTCTTCAAAATTTTAACATTTCTTGCAATAACCAACTTCCTCCCTATGAAAAATGAGTTCTAAAATAAAAAGGTATTATTATATTGATACCTTGCAATTGCACACAAAGTAAAAATCTTTCATCGTGGTCTGTGTTTCTCTTTGCAGTCAAAGTGCAACAATTTGCACATTAATTTGATTTTAATGGTTCTTTTCCTAAGATTCTTGAACATTAATTTCCCATAAAACTAACTATTTTGAATTTCCATGTCATCTCACATGTTGAGCAACATTTAAGTAAATTTTGTGGGCTATATTTAGGTGCCTAGTAAAAAATAAAGTCAATAGAGAAGGTCGGAAACAAAATCCTATTAACGAACTTTCTTATGATGACTAATTTAACACGTGTCTAGCACAAATAGTGTAACTTCTTTGCATTTAACCACTCAAAAAATTCATGCAGGAACTTTATTAATTATTTTATATATAGTAATTTAGCATAATGAAATTTAAATCAACAAACATTAGCTTAATTTTCTAATTAAAGATTTTTTTGAATACTTATTTTGTAGAAATTGTTAAGAATAAAATATCATTGATAGATTGTGTGGAGGAATTTTGTATTCAATACCAATTAATATAAAGAAATTTTATACCAAAAAAATATTTTACTTAACAAGATATGGATTCACCTCATCATATGACCTTTTGTTAGAAAATACAAATAAAAAACATCAACCCGAAAAGCTTTTGCTTGGTAGAAAATTGTAGTGTTCTACCAGAACAAAGTGATAGTTCTTCTTAGACTAATATAAATATTTCTAGTGATACCTTTTCATACTACCTTCAATATCCATGAAAAAATCTTCTTCAAATACTCAAATGAGACCTGTACAAGATAAATTACAAAGCAATGATTGTCCCTTTTCACTCTAAGTCTCTATGATTTTGACTTTGATATTAAATGTTGGAAATAGAGGAATACAAAAGCAACAATATTTCAAGAAAATATATTTCACAAATATTCACACAATATTTTAATATTATTCCAACTATTACATCCACCAATATACAACATTCATATTTAATACAATATAGTGTCTCTTTGATTCAATAGACCCTTGGTGTTTCACCTTCTACTCCTTTATTTTCATCTTCTTAAAATTTTCATAGGAGATGTAACTATCCAACCTTACATGAGGTGACATCATAACTCATCCTCTTATTATTATATAATATAATAATGACATAAAATAATGTAATAAAGTCTAACACCAATAAACTGGATATATAAAATTACATTCACATATGGATATGGATCATAATATGACAGTTGTAACTTTACATCTATTGGAGTGTCCATGGGATTGAAATTTATCATTCAAAAATTTTTGGGAAAAATCTTGGTATATTTCATTTGTGATATGAACACATGGTTCTTAGTTTGCCACACCTCCAAGTGAAGACAATAATATATTAGCTCAAGGTCAGTCATGCTAAATGAATACTTTATTACTTTTTGGTATATTCAATGAATCAATTAATTTCATTGAACTCCCAATGATGACCAAGTCATCAACATACACAATGATTATCATGACCTCTCTTCCTTATCTGTTTAAGTATAAGTTTGGATTATATGGACTATGATAAAATCCATTTTGCAAAAAAATACTTATTTATCTTCATGTACCAGGCTCTAGGTTCCTACTTCATCCCATATAGGGATTTGATGAGCCTACATACCATGTTTTCCTGACTAGGTATGACAAATCTACTTGGTTATGTCATGTAGACTTCTTCATTGAGGTTACCATTAAGAAATACCCTCTTCATATCCATTTGATGCAACTTCTATTATAATTATATAGCTATTATGAAAACCATCCAACTGGTCTTGATCTTTGCTACTTGTACAAAATTTTAACTATAATAAATTCCTTATTTTTTGATAGCTCTTTGCAACAAGACTTGTTTTTTATTTATTTATGCTTTTGTCAGCTTTGTACTTAATTTTGAATATCCAATTACAACCAATGGGTTTCTTATCAAGTGGAAGATCAAATTTGCCATATCTTCTTCTCTATAAGTGATTGATACTCAATGTTCATGGAATCCTTCCACTCATTTGTTGTAATAGATTTGTAAACTATTGAATATTCATATGTATACACCAAAATACTCATCAGAGATAGGTTGACCACATTTTAAACTTTGTTTCAAGTTATTGATCCAAAACTAGAAGTGTCTAGAACACAATCCAAGTTTACATTATGAACTATACTAAGATACTTCTTAGGTCTACAAATACTCAAAGTGGATGGTCTTGGATCATTAGATCCATCAACTATATAAAGAAAATATCTAATATCTTCATAAAAATCAATGTCCTCTATCTCCAAGGTGAAGAACACAAGCTTATACTGAGAGGGGGGGGGGTGAACAGTATAAGACCTCTTTTTATTTTTTCCTTTATACTTCAAAATAGTAAAGCAATATACCCAAAGCAATATCAAAGCAATGCACAAAATCATCCACAAAGTGACACCAATTTTAACGTGGTTCACCCAAAATGCCTGGGCTACGTCCACAAAACTTTTCTCTAAAAGTTATCTCAAAGTTCTTTGGGAAACCTTCCCAATTACAATGTTTATGAGCCTCAGCTCAAAGGAGATACCTTCCCCCAATATGAATTTATGAGCCTCTGCTCAAAGGAGATACCTTCCCCCAATATGAATTTATGAGCCTCTTCCCAAAGGAGAAACCTTCTCCCAATCTGAATTTATGAGTCTCTGCTCAAAGGAGATACCTTCCCCTCTACTATGGATATGATCCCTTAGAAGATCAACTATCTCTGCCTCTTGCCAGCATGTGGAACTCATTTCCATCGAAGACCTCCTATCCTCAATGCTTAGCCTAAGAGACCTCTGCCTTCTATGATCACGTCCATAGCAGCTCAACACTGTACTAAACATAGTCAGTCGATCTAGTACAAGTATTCCTCTGTCTGTCAGATCTGTCCAACTCTTGAACAAATCAATCCTCTATCCACAAGCCTTCTCAAAGACTTGCCAAATCTATGCTTAGGTTCTCTGATAGAACCAATGTACCTCTGTCCTCAAGTTCTTTGATAGAACTATCAATATCAGCTCACAAGTCCTCTGCTAGGACCTGTCCAAATCTGCTCACAAGTCCCCACCGAAACCTATCCAAAACCTACTCACAAGTCCCCAACGAAACCTATCCAAAACAGCTCACAAGTTCACCAAGAAAAAACTTGCTTAGCATAAACCCACAAAGAGAATTGTTAGAGACCCAATGTGATTCATCAACCTCATAGAAGCATAAAGAGAATTTTTAGAGACTCAATATGTTCTATACTTAACTCCCAATCTCAATCTCAAATCTCATAGAAACATAAAGAGAATTGTTAGAGACTCAATATGATCTATACTTAACTCCCAATATCAATCTCAACTCAATCTCAACTCAAAATAATAAGATAGATGTAGTATGCTTTTCTCAAGAACATGAAACACAACCCAATAATTGCCAAACATGCAATATCTCATATAACAATGCTACTCATGTTATTTCCACAACCAATATCTTTTATCAACCAATTAGGGCTTTAACAACAATGCTTATAGACAAGGTTTAACCAACATCATTCAACTCAACATTAACCTTGAAGCATTCAACCAATCATCACAAGAAAAGGAAACAAGTAGAAATACTTTTCCCTCCAAAGATATTTGAACAAAACAACCACCAACACAATATCACCAAATGCAAAGAATAACTTGCTCAAATCAACTCAATGGAGTAAGCCCAATATCATGAATCAAGTAAAGCAATAACTTGATCAAACAACCTCTATGGAAGCAACTCAACCATCAAACTCAAAACAGCCAACCAAGGGTTCCACCAACCCAATGAAAGTATCTAGACTCACAAATACAAACCCTAGTGCACAAAGCTTCCACTATCTCAAACCAGAAATTATGCATTCATCAAAAAACTCTCCTTAAGGATAACAATGCATAAGTAGTCTTCAACAAACCAGAAAATAGGATTTACACCCAATCAAAGAAAACCTAGTTGAAAACCTTTTCACTCCAACCTTATTTCAAAAAACATACACCAATCATACTCATAAGAAGAATGTGCCCATACCTTATTGGAGTAGAAGAAAATTTATCCTTATAGCTGTCACCACACACAACCCTCAAACTTCCAACCAAGTTAGGGTTATAACCAAGATAAATGAGCATATATAAAAACTTTCCTTAGTACACCTTTTAGCTTCTCTTCTTTTGAAAACAACCACCAAAGAAGCCAAAAACACAACAACCAAAACTTACACCTTATATCTCCATTTTAAACTTTAGCATAGCAAAAGACTAATCTCAAAAATAAAACCAAAGAAATATCCCCTTATTTCTCCTATGTCTTTTAAACAATGCTAAACAATGCCAAAAATTATATCAAGAAATTAATCACACCTTAGACTGGCTGCCCTTGAAGAATCCAAAAATCATGGAATGGCTGCCCTTGACGAATCCGAAAATGGCGAAATGGCTACCTTTGACGAATCCGAAAAACGTGGCACAAAATACGTTTTAACAAAAACGTGACTTAATCCATACACAACTCCCTCCGTAGGAATCAAAACATAGACCTCCGCCTATGGAAAGCCCAAACGCAGCTTATGCTGCCACTAGCCCACAAGGGGCTAACGAAGTCTAAGACAGACTTCCTACCACTTCAACGAACAAGCACTTCGTAAGTTTTTCAAATGCGAGCTCTCTTCTTCCGTGGCGTCAACAGAGCATCGATCGCAGCCAAAAATTAATGCATTCAAAAATCTCAAGAGGAGTTAAACCTTAGGATCCTTCCCATATTTATAGTCCAATCATGGACTTTAGAACACGTCGACGACAGAGAAACGTAATTTCAAATTTAATCGAAATTGCTTTCTAAAGGGTTTAAAAACCCTTAATTAATTTTAATAAATTAAGAATAAAAAAGGTTTAAAAACCTTTAAGTATTTTTAATAAATTAAAAATAATTTCTCCCTTAATTAATTAAATAATTAATTAATTAAAACCTTGAAGGGTTTTAAATAATAATTAAATAATAAAGAGAACCTCCATTGGTTTTAATAAAAACCATTTAACTTGGTTTTAATAAAAACCCTATCCAAAAACCTTATCCAATGGAATCTCTTCGGATTCTCTTAAGAATATTCTCTTGGAATCTTTCACCTTTGCACATCCTCTTAACATTAATGCCATTTCCTTTTGACATCAATGACAACTCATAGACAAGGAGCTAGGATCTCAAACCCAAAATTGCCAACAATCTCCCCCTTTGTCATTGATGGCAAACCATGCTTCTCAACAACAAAAACTCAACATAAATAGCTCCCCCTGTATTGAGGCTCTCACCCTTACTCAAATCTCTCCCCCTTTGTCATCAATGGCAAAGGGTCACCTTTGGGGCTCGAGACTAAGAATGAGCATCTTAGCGTAGTCCCTCCCCCACCTCCTGATGAGGTGATTAATTCTGGGGTGGGAGTAAAACTCCCATTAGGCATATAACTTCCTTGCTGGGCCTTCTCTTGAACTCTTTGTCCATATTCCTGTTCTTGTCACTGTTCTTGTTCTTGTTCTCATCCCTGTTCTTGTCCATGCCTTGATCCTTGGACCCGATCATGCCACCTGTTCCTATTCCCGTATTCTGGAATTTCAGCTCTACACTTGTCTAGCTATATGACCTTTATTGTTGCATTTATAACAAGTAACAATGTTATTTATCTGCGATAAACCTGATATTTGAATCCACCAGCTTCGACCAAACCTCGTTTCGGCCAAACCTCGTTTCGACCAAATCTGTTCCTCGTTATTTGCCTTGCAATAAACTACCTTGTGCCCAAACTGTTGACAAGAGTAGCAATACCCTTGAAAGTAACTAGCACTTTTGAAACTGTCATTTACCTCCTTCACTTGAGCCATGCAATGTGAAGCCATGTGACCAAACCCGTGACAAGAAAAACATCTGCCTTGAAACTTTCCTTTATTTGACCTCTTGGGTCCTGAAAACTTCTTCTTCTTCTCATTCTGAATTCTATTTTCTATTTCTGTGCATCTATCATTCAAGGACTCATGATCTGAAATACCTTCCTCATCAGAACTCTCTTCCTTTTGGAGTCTCTTACTAGACTCTTCAACTTGTTCCTTGTGTGACTTAACAAAACCAAGGCCTGTTTTATCTATTGTCTTTCTTTGACCTTTGATTGAGTGACTTAACCCTTTTGGAGCTATCTTGAAACCTGTAAAGCTTATCCTTGTACTCTTTAGTTTCCTCTTTTAAAGAAGCCATTTTCTGTTCTAACTCACTATACTCAAGAACCTTAGACTCTAACTCATCTTTGAGTTCTTGTGTCTTAGCTATAGAGAAATCAAGATTTTCAATAAGATCATCTCTCTCCATACAACATTCATCTAACTTATCCTTGAGTCTAGCATTCTTCTTTCTTTCCTTTTTCAAAGCACTAAGAGCACTAATAAGTTCACTTTCAAGATCCTTTATTTGATTTCCTTTTGAATCATCAAAGCCTTTTTTAGATTTCTTATCACTAGAGGTGCTACCCTTTTTAAAAACCATACATGCATCTTCCTTATAGTTTTCTGAAGCATCCTCATACATACTAGAAACCAAATCATTATTTGTGCAATCATCCTCAAGGTGACCAAAATTTCCACATCTAAGACATTTCATGATAATGAATCTATGTTTCGGTTCTTCCTATTTTTTTGATATGAACAACATCTCATTTTTATTATCACTTGAAGAAATTTCACTATCACTACTAGAACACTTACTTGCTTTGTCTAGGTAGAAACTCTTCTTGTGCTTGTGAGAATACCTCTTTCCTTGATTGTTGTGCTCATCTTTGTTTTTCCTGTGATGCTTGTACCTTTCAGAATCCTTGCTCTTAGAATCCCGTTTATCTTCATCACTTTCATTCTTGGAAATAGTACAATCAGTAGCATAATGACCAAACTTTCCACAATTGAAACATCTTACATTTTTCATATTTTTGTGCTTTCTAGAGAACTTGCCTTTCTTTCTGTAATATGCCTCTTCATCACTAGAAGACTCATCACTATCTTGAAGCTGTTTACCCTTGGATTCTTTTGTAGCCTTGAAAGCTGCCTCTTTCTTGACATCAACCTTCACTTGAGTTCTTAACTCAAATGCTGCAAGTATACTATGGAGCTCATACTTTTTCAATTTATCCAAATCTTTAGCTTCCTCAATAGCAAAAATCTTTTCACTAAATCTATTAGGAAGAGATCTTAAAATCTTATCACAAACATCATTTTCAACAAGCTCAAGACCTAGGTATTTCATAGAGTTAACAACCTCATCCATATGAAGCATGTAGTCACTAAAATTTTCATCATCATTCATCTTGAGTTGTTCAAACATATCTTTGAAGTGTCTTAACTTGGCCTTTCTGACATTTGTATCACCTGTATGAACCACCTACAATTGTTTCGACATTTCACTAGCTATCTTGCAGTGAATCACTTTGGTGAGATCTGCTTTCTGTAAACCTTGTAAAAAATTGAACTAAATTGAATTATTGCAGGGAGAGATTAAATAATACAGAAGCACAAACGGACTTCCTGGATTAGCCCGGAATGGGCGCATCTCAACAGGATGCCGCTGCAACTAAAATAACTAGTTGCTAAGTTAATTTAACAACTAACAAAGTACGCTAACATCCCCCCTTATTACATTATTTGGGTAATGTAATAACTAATAGCTATACTAACATCCCCCCTGATTACATCATTTTGCAATACAAAGAGAGCTGCGAAACAATTCAAATTTGACACGTGCAAGTGCCTTAGTGAATATGTCTGCAACTTGAGCATCGGTGGGAATGTGCTGAAGCTAAATTCGGTGCTTTGGAACTTCATCTCGAATGAAATGACATTGTGTGTCAATGTGCTTTGTTCTTTCATGATGGACTGGATGGATGGCCCATACTTGTCAGAATGCAACGCAACCATATCACTTCACACACAGCTTCATGTGCGGTGCGATACTTTGCCTCGGTTGATGAAATAACAACCACATGTTGCTTCTTGTTGTGCCAAGAGATAGGACCGGATCCCAGATGAAAAATGTATCCAGAAGTTGACTTGTGATCATCAAATGATCCGGCATAGTCGGAGTCCATGTATCCTTGCAAGAAGAATTTGTTGTTCCTCTTGTATTCTAGGCCATATTCCATAGTACCATGGACATAGTGAAGAACATGTTTTGTCGCTTTCCAATGAGTGGTCTTAGGCTCTGGCATGAACCTTGAAAGATAGTTGACAAGCAAATACGAGATCCGGCCTAGTATTGGTCGGATATATGAGACTCCCAATCAACTCGTTGATAGAGAGTACCATCTACCCGAGGTGAATCATCATATCGTGATAATCGAAGTCCATTCTCCATCGAAGTTGCCATTGGCTTGCAATCAGTCATGCAATATTTTTCCAGCAATGCCTTGGCATATTTTTTCTGAGACACTTTGATGGAGTGCTCCTTCTGGCTGAATTCCAGACCAACACAATAATGGAGAATTCTGAGATCTGTCATCTCAAAAGATTTACACAAGTTTCTTTTGACAGTAGAGATCATAGTTTCTGAACTCCATGTAATGAGCAGATCATCAACATAGAGTACAAGCAACACTATCTCAGAACCCTGTTTCTTGAAATAGAGGTTTGTATCTGACGAACATCTCTTAAATCCATGCTGCATAAGGTGATTGTCCATTTTTATATACCAAGCTTGAGGAGCTTGTTTCAGACCATATAAGGATTTGACCAATTTGCAAACCTTCTGCTCTTGGCCTTCCACTTCAAATCCTTCTGGTTGAGTCATGTAGACTTCTTCTTGGAGATCACCATTTAGAAAGGCACTTTTGACATCCATCTAGTGAACTTTCCACCCATATTGTGCTGCCATAGCACACATAACCCGAATTGTGGTCATCCGAGCAGTAGGTGCAAAAGTTTCCTCGTAGTCAATGCCTTCCTTTTGAGCATAGCCATTTGCAACAAGACGGGACTTATGCTTATCAATTGTTCCATCTGCCTTGTACTTGAATTTATATACCCATTTGCAGCCAATGGGTTTCTTTCCATGCGACAGATCAACAAGCTTCCAAGTTTTATTTTTCATCAAAGACTCATACTCTGTATCCATAGCGGCCTTCCACTGAGGCTCACTAAGAGCATCTTGCACTGATGCGAGTTCAATATCATCTATGCTAGACATGAACGCCCGTCATCATCAATATCCATATCCTCTACTTCGTTCGTGGAGTTAGCGAAAGTTCCTCAAAAGATTGACAAAGATCAACAACCTCACCAGTTTCTTTGGCTTCTTTTTCCTTTTGAGCCATACTGTGTGTACGAGGTCTATCCAAGTTCAAATTGGGAGGAGTGGATAAATTTGCGTCTTTGATTGTATTTGTACACCATTTTGGATTCTTCTTCAGTGGTGTTGAAGAAGATGTAGAAGGAACTCTTGTCTGTGTTGATGAAGGAATCTTCTCTTCCTTAGATTCCACAAAATCTAGGTGTACTTTAGATGTGCTCTGTGATGTGAAAGCTTCATCAAAGACAACATATCTGCTGACATGAATTTTCTTGGTCAAAGGATATATCAAACGATATCCTTTAGAGTGCTCTTCATAACCAAGAAAAATACATCTCAGTGTTTTCTCATCTAGCTTCTTCCTTTTCTCTTTCGGTATGTGCATGAAAGCATGACATCCAAAAATACGTAGATGAGATATGGAGGGTTTTCGACCACTCCATGCTTCCTGTGGAGTCATTCCTTTTAGGGCCTTTGTGGGTGCCCTATTCAACAGATATACTATAGTGGTGACAACTTTCTGCCCAATATTGTTGCCCAAGAGTAGCTCCCGTGAGCATACAACGAACCATTTCCATGATAGAACGGTTCCTTCTCTCAGCAACTCCATTTTGCTGAGGAGTATAGGCAGTTGTTAACTATCTCTTGATTCCATGCTTATCTAAGAATGCAAAAAATTCCTTAGAGGTAAACTCCCCCCATCGATCTAAGCGGAGGGTTTTAATAGAAGCTCCTGATTCCTTCTCAAAGGATTTCTTGAACTGCTGGAAGAATGCGAAAGCTTCGGATTTCAGTTGGAGAAAGAAAACCCACATCTTTCGTGAGTAGTCATCTACGAATAACCGAAAGTACCTCTTCCCTCCACAACCGTTGGGTGTGAAAGGACCGCACAGATCGGTGTGAATTAACTCCGGAGGTTTTTGTGCTCTTGTTGAGCTCTTCTCAAATGGTACTCTATGCCGCTTTCCGCCAAGTAGTCGAGCACACCGGCAATGTGGCGTAAAGGGAAGGAAGACCCTTTACCATCTCATACTTACCGAGCTCAAGTAAGTAGCCGAACTAAGATGCCCATATCTCTTGTGCCATAGGGAAGTTGCCTCCTTGGTAGAGACAGATCATGGAAACATGTGGAGTAGAGATAGCATCTAGGGCAAATAAGCCGTGCTTATATGAAGCTGTTGCAATTTGCTTACCCTTCCTGGTAATAGTACAACACTTCTTGCCATTCTCAACACGAAAGTTGACAACCATATTTCTATCCAGGATTTGTGTGACTGATAACAAGTTGTTAGCCAATCCCAAAACATAGAGGACTTTGTCAATCTGACACTTGCCATCAGGAAGAGTGACTGAAACTATACCCTCTCCCTGAACCCTATAGGTTTTATCATCAGCAATGGTGACAGGTTTGCCCTCTTTGGCCACAAATGATTCAAACCATGATCTATCACCAGTCATATGTTTGCTAGCTCCAGAATCAACATACCAAATAGGATCCCTCTGTGTGGAATCTATGGTAGTCATGAGCACCTTGTGTGCCCATTCAGAATCTGAGTCAGATTTTTCAACAACAACATTCACCTGGGGTTGCTTGTTTTTATTTTGTGGTTTATTTTGGCCTTTCTGATTTTTCTTATGCCAACACCTGTTGGTGTCATGGTTGTCTTTCTCACAGATCTTGCACCACCTCTTCTTCTATTGAGGTTGTTTTCCTTTTCCTTTCATATCCTGTTGAGAATTTCTTCCTTTTTGAAAGTTGCCTCCTTTTTGCCCATTACCTTTCTTCCTAGAACCCTGCCTGTTGGTGTATAGGGCTGTATTGGAAGAATCATCCTTGTGAAGTTGGCGTGCCTCCTGTTGTTGAAGCAGATTGACCAACTCGATGTAGGTAATTTGTCATTGAGACACCTGGATGGAGGTGATCAACATATCAAATTAAGAAGGTAAAGCTCTCATCACAATTGAAATGAGAAGCTTTTTGTCCACAAAATCTCCCAAAGAATTCAATCTCTCTTTCAATTCAGACACTCTACACAAAAAGAGTTCAACTGTTTCACCCTGTCTCAAACTCAGGTTATGAAGTTGTTGTTGAAGATGAAGAATGGTGGAATCATTATTTCCCTCATAAATGGTTTTAAGGGAATCCCATGCCTCTTTACCACTTGCTTTGTCAGCTATATGAGGTTGCACTTCATCTGAAATAGCAAACAAAATGAGCACCTTTGCTCGACTGTATTTCTTGTCAAAAGCTATCTGATCAGCAGTAGGAGCTGTGGATCCTGATGCTGGTGAAGGCCTAGGTGTTACTCCAGTAACAATATCCCATAAATATTCCATTTGGAGAATTGCCTTCATCTTATGTTTCCATGGTGTATAATTTGGACCTTTCAATAACTGATGAGGATCAGTCATCAACTTTGCAACAACGGCCATAGTGAAGGTTCCTTATAACACCAATTGGTCCCCCTTTCGATATACCTTTTGCTAGGACGTTATACCGTACAAAATACCCGCCCTTACGTGAGGGAAACTATAGGTATTTAGAAAGATCAACAAAAATCACCCGCCCTTACGTGAGGGAGACTATAGGTGAGTTTTAGAGATCATACGATACGTGGAACATAAGTAGTACTGAAAGGGAATCGCCTTGTTGATGGCACCTACCATAGAAGATTCTTCTCATGCGTGGGGCGTAACTTCCCCTAAACACTATGAAGAATACTTCATCAAGATTTACGCCTAAACACAAGAGCGATTAAGGGTAGTGGATGGAGTAAAAAAATGCAAAAATGGCAAACTTATCTCTCCTCGACGATTTATAGAGAACAAGCTCAGACATCGTTGTAGCAGCTATATTAGGCGGCAGATACAGTAGCGCAATCACGATAGCTTTACTTGTAAGTGCTGGCCAGAGGTATCACAAATACCGAATGCTGCAGTGCAATAAATTGCACGGATGGGTTTTAATTATTCCGGGGACTTAGGGAGTGTATTTGATTTTTTTTAACTTTTAATGAAGTAGTGCAAAAAAGAAATATGCAACATACAACATAAAAAGTGCCCACAAGAATTAACCCTCCAGGTGTCAGACATAGCCAAAAATGCACCTTTACAATAATGCCAAAAATTTGCTTTTTTCAGAAAATTACTCACATTCCCCCTTTGATTTTTTGAAAAAAAATATCCCCCCTAAAAAGAATTCTTTTTAACAAAGCATTTTAATAATTATTATGTATTTAAAGTTAAAATAAATAATCTTAATTTATATAGTTTTAAAAACTTATGAAAAAATAAATTAAAATTAAATTTTAATTTATAAAGTTTTAAAACTATAAAAAATAAATTAAAATTAAAAATTTTAACTAAAAAATAATAATTAAAAAAAAACTTTGAATTTTTTTTTTTACCTTCGAACCCTCGACCTACAGGCTCCCAGAGACTTACCGCACGGCTCACGACCACGTGAGCTAGTGGGCTGATCCGAAAGGATCAAAGGGCCCCCTCGTATTTAAGGAGGGTCCTCAATCTGCTGCCTGAGCCCTCTGTGGCTGCCTCCTCAGTCTGCTGCCTGAGCCCTCTGTGGCTGCCTCCTCAGTCTGCTGCCTCGAGCCCTCTTCGTGTTCTCCTCCGCTACTTTCTTGGTCGCGGCCTCAACGTCTGCAGTCGTATTTTTTTTTTTAAATTCAACCGGGGAGGAGAGTGGATGCATCCAACGGGGCGCAGCGCGCGGCGTGCAGCGGGGGGGGCGCGCGTAGCGCTGTCAGACATGGTAGCACTGCGTCCAATGGGGGGGGGCTGGACACGTGTTCCAGTGGGGGGGGTGCGCGGACAGACGTCTGCTAAATTGGGGGGGGCGCGAACGTCCTGCGCATCCGCAGTGCTTCCCCGAGCGGACGTCCTGCGCGTTCGCAGCGCTTCCAGCAGACGTCCTACGCGTCCGCGGACAGGGAGGTGGGGGGCACACGCGCAGCATCCAGAATTTTGGATGCTTGTGCTGCGTCCCGCTGCGCACGGTGTCCAGCTGCGCTGCGTCTTGCGGGGATGCGTGCGCTGCATCCCGTAATTTTTTTTTTTTTCTCAGCTGTTATCACGCGACGACGTGATTAAACAAAATCACGTCACAGAAAAGAATTTAAAAAAAAATTTGCACTGCTCAGAAAAAAATGCATTCAGAAAAAAAATGCACAACTTTTTTTTTTCAGCAAACAACGTCGTCCGCCTCCAGCCTCTCTCTTCACGCCACTGGCTCTGATGCCATGTAAAAAATCAAACTAAATTGAATTATTGTAGGGAGAGATTAAATAATACAGAAGCACAAATGGACTTCCTGGATTAGCCCGAAATGGGCGCATCTCAACAGGATGCCGCTGCAACTAAAATAACTAGTTGCTAAGTTAATTTAACAACTAACAAAGTACGCTAACATGCCTTTCATGATTGCATTCATTGCTTTTGAATTGTTGTGATGTAGGAGCCTTTCTTCTTTAGTATTAGGACCATGTAAAGGAATAGTGTACTCATCTTCAATCACTTCCCATACCTCATTACCAAGTGCCATTAGATGAACCTTCATCCTTGTACTCCAAAGTCCAAAATCTGACCCATCAAGAATAGGTGCTGCATTGCCACTTGAATGATCCATTGTGTTCTTTACTAGCTTTTCCTTCAAGTCGTTAAACTTTTCGAAGGCACCCACCCTGATACCAATTGAAGAACACAAGCTTATACTCGAGAGGGGGGGGTGAACAAGATAAGACCTCTTTTTATTTTTTCCTTTATACTTCAAAATAGTAAAGCAATATACCCAAGGAAATATCAAAGCAATGCACAAAATCATCCACAAAGTGACACCAATTTTAACGTGGTTCACCCAGAATGCCTGGGCTACATCCACAAAACTTTTCTCTAAAAGTTATCTCAAAGTTCTTTGGGAAACCTTCCCAATTACAATGTTTATGAGCCTCGGCTCAAAGGAGATACCTTCCCCCAATCTAAATTTATGAGCCTCTACTCAAAGAAGATACCTTCCCCCAATCTAAATTTATGAGCATCTGCCCAAAGGAGAAACCTTCCCCCAATATGAATTTATGAGCCTCTGCTCAAAGGAGATACCTTCCCCTCTACTCTGGATATGATCCCTCAGAAGATCAACTGTCTCTACCTCTTGCTAGCATGTGGAACTCCTTTCCACCGAAGACCTCCTATCCTTAATGCTTAGCCTAAGAGACCTCTGCCTTCTATGATCACATCCACAGTAGCTCAACAACCTGTACCAAACATAGTCAGTCTGTCTAGTACAAGTCTTCCTTTGTCTATCAGATCTGTCCAACTCTTGAAAAAATCAATCCTCTGTCCACAAGCCTTCTCAAAGACTTGCCAAATCTATCCTCAGGTTCTCTGATAGAACCAATGTACCTCTGTCCTCAATTTATCTGATAGAACTATCAATCTCAGCTCACATGTCCTCTGCTAGGACCTGTCCAAATCTGCTCACAAGTCCCCACCGAAACCTGTCCAAAACCTGCTCACAAGTCCCCAACGGAACCTGTCCAAAACAACTCACAAGTTCACCAAGAAAAAACTTGCTTAGCATGAACCCACAAAGAGAATTGTTAGAGACCCAATGTGATTCATCAACCTCATAGAAGCATAAAGAGAATTGTTAGAGACTCAATATGTTCTATACTTAACTCCCAATCTCAATCTCAAATCTCATAGAAACATAAAGAGAATTGTTAGAGACTCAATATGATCTATACTTAACTCCCAATATCAATCTCAACTCAATATCAATCTCAAAAGAATAAGATAGATGTAGTATGCTTTTCTCAAGAACATGAAACACAACCCAACAATTGCCAAACATGCAATATCTCATATAACAATGCTACTCATGTTATTTCCACAACCAATATCTTTTCTCAACCAATTAGGGCTTTAACAACAATGCTTATAGACAAGGTTTAACCAACATCATTCAACTCAACATTAACCTTGAGGCATTCAACCAATCATCACAAGAAAAGGAAACAAGTAGAAATCCTTTTCCCTCCAAAGATATTTGAACAAAACAACCACCAACACAATATCACCAAATGCAAAGAATAACTTGCTCAAATCAACTCAATGGAGTAAGCCCAATATCATGAATCAAGTAAAGCAATAACTTTATCAAACAACCTCTATGGAAGCAACTCAACCATCAAACTCAAAACAACCAACCAAGGGTTCCACCAACTCAATGCAAGTAGCTAGACTCACAAATACAAACCCTGGTGCACAAAGCTTCCACTATCTCAAACCAAAAATTATGCATTCATCAAAAAACTCTCCTTAAGGATAACAATGCATAAGTAGTCTTCAACAAACCAGAAAATAGGATTTACACCCAATCAAAGAAAACCTAGTTGAAAACCTTTTCACTCCAACCTTATTTCAGAAAACATACACCAATCATACTCATAAGAAGAATGTGCCCATACCTTATTGGAGTAGAATAAAATTGATCCTTAAAGCTGTCACCACACACAACCCTCAAACTTCCAACCAAGTTAGGGTTAGAACCAAGATAAATGAGCATATATAAAAAATTTCCTTAGTACACCTTTTAGCTTCTCTTCTTTTGAAAACAACCACCAAAGAAGCAAAAAACACAACAACCAAAACTTACACCTTATATCTCCATTTTAAACTTTAGCATAGCAAAAGACTAATCTCAAAAATAAAACCAAAGAAATATCCCCTTATTTCTCCTATGTCTTTTAAACAATGCTAAACAATGCCAAAAATTATATCAAGAAATTAATCACACCTTAGACTGGCTGCCCTTGAAGAATCTGAAAATCGTAGAATGGCTGTCCTTGACAAATCCAAAAATCATAGAATGGCTGCCTTTGACGAATCCGAAAAATGCGGCACAAAATACGTTTTAACAAAAACGTGACTTAATCCATGCACAGCTCCCTCCGCGGGAATCGAAATGCAGACCTCCGCCTACGCAAAGCCCAAACGTAGCCTATGCTACCACTAGCCCACAAGGGGCTAACGAAGTCTAAGACAGACTTCCTACCACTTCAACGAACAAGCACTTAATAAGTTTTTCAAACGCGAGCTCTCTTCTTTCGTGGTGTCAATAGAGCATCGATCGCAGCCAAAAATTAATGCATTCGAAAATCTCAAGAGGAGTTAAACCTTAGGATCCTTCCCATATTTATAGTCCAATCGTGGACTTTAGAACACGTCGGCCACAGAGAAACGTAATTTTGAATTTAATCGAAATTGCTTTCTAAAGGGTTTAAAAACCCTTAATTAATTTTAATAAATTAAGAATAAAAAAGGTTTAAAAACCTTTAAATATTTTTAATAAATTAAAAATAATTTCTCCCTTAATTAATTAAATAATTAATTAATTAAAACCTTGAAGGGTTTTAATTAATAATTAAATAATAAAGAGAACCTCCATTGGTTTTAATAAAAACCATTTAACTTGGTTTTAATAAAAACCCTATCCAAAAACCTTATCCAATGGAATCTCTTCGGATTCTCTTAAGATTCTCTTGGAATATTTCACCTTTGAAGCTAACACATCCTCTTAACATTAATGCCATTTCCTTTTGACATCAATGACAACTCATAGACAAGGAGCTAGGATCTCAAACCCAAAATTGCCAACACAAGGCTTCATTATTATCATTATAAAGGAAAATAATGAGTGCTTTATCTATAATTTATGGCTTAGAAGAAGAGGTACACTCATTCTTCTCATAAAACACAACATCTCTATTTATATAAAAATTATTGATGTTAGGATCCATGAGACGATATCCCTTTGAGTCACTACTATATCTAATGAAGATACATCACTTGGATTTTTCCTATAACTTCATCTACTTCTATTTCAAAATGTTTATGAACGGAATACTTCCAAACACAAAAATATGTGACATGGAAGGTTTATTTCCTTTATATGTCTCTTCAAGTATAATTGTTACATATCCAATGTGATATGAGTGTGGTATAACCACACATCATAAGTACTATGCATGCACTATAGGATAAGAGTAGTTGCGGGATAAGTTAGAAGTTTGTTATGCAAAAATAGACATCCATTGTATTTAAATATCTACTATTTCATGATGAAAATCATCAAAGCATTGAAATTTAAACACAATACTATTAAATTGAAGTTTGGGTGCATGGTTCAACAAGTAGACCATAGTGTGAATACCTTATACCCAAATTTTGGCCTCAAATTGCCATTGCTCCACATGCATCATACCATATCCTAAATAGTATGATTTTATCTCTCTACAAATCCATTTTGTTGAGGTGTGTAGGTATTTTTTAGGTGTTGTTTGATGTCATATTTCTTCAAGAAGATAGAAAAATTATTACGGGTGTACTCCCTCTTAATATAAGTAGAGTGTATGAATGGGATAACCAACAATATTCTCCATAATAACTTTGAACTTTTGGAAATAGTGAAAATATTTATCCTTTACCTTTAATAAATACACCTTTATTTGTCTTGTATAATCATCAACAAGCAAATGAAAATATCTACAATCACTAAAACGTTAATCCATAGGTCTATATAGATCAGTACCAAGTCAGGTGGTAAAACCACTCTATAATTTCTTAAAGTAAATGGGTCTTAATGCTTCTTTCCATCCAAAAAATTCATATGAAGGTCATGAGGCTTTGTTAAATATGGAAGTCCGCATACCATATCATGATGTAGGAGTAACTTCAAATATCCAAAGCTTAGATGTCTAAATCACTTATGCCATAGCGAGGCAACTCCATATGCTTTTACTGTCGATGCTCGATTGTCTTATATTACAAGTGCAATTTTAAATATCTTGCCTATTATAGTAGTACAAGCAATAATTGTCAAAACTATGGACTTCTCTCAAATGAGATAGAGTTTCTTTACCTATTTTAAAAAAATCAACACAAAAACTATGTTGAAGAAATTGATTCCTAAAAAGAAAGTAATTTGTGAGGATATGTATGCAAAGAACTTGAGTTAGGCGAAAGGTATGCTTTCCAAGATATAAACAAACATTAGTTATTCTAGCAATGATGTATGTTGAATTATCACCAAGTGTTACTTGCCCATGGTAAGATGAATGGTCAAGGATCATGAACCATTCTTTTTGGCCTGTCATGTGTCTAGTAGCTCCTAAATCAACATACCAAACTAGGCTTGATTTTGAAACAACATTAGGAGATTAAACTAAAAATATATTATCTTAGCATTCTACATTAGAATTAGTGTTCTTAGTTACATTGTCATGTTGTATTTGAGATGCATTCCTCCTTTTCTAATGAGAATTATTTTGCTTACTTCCTAATAATTTTTTTGGTTGATCCTTCTGAGAATATATTATACCAGCACTTTTGAAATATGTGCCCTACTTCCCATAGATCAAACATATGATGTTTCTTTGTCCTTGATGTTGTTGCTATTTTTCCTACCTTTTTTGTAGTTCTAGTGCTTGTTTGGGGGTTTCCACATTTTCTCAACTACATCAAGTTATTTTATTTTTTATGCATGAGAAAAGCATGTTCATATTTAGTCTTTATCTCTCTAATCATTTTCTCTTGTTGAAGTAAGTTCACAAAAGTGTCACAAGTAGGAATATAATTTATCATAGTTAGAGTTATTACAAAAACATTGAACATTGGTGGTATCACACATAGCACTATTGGAATAAGTACATTATCTTTGATTATTTTACCTAATGCTTTTAGTGAGGGTCACAACTCAATAATTTATCATAGGAATCCTTTTAGCTTCTCACCACTCTTCATATTCAAGTAATACAATTGGCTTTGTAGGTGTAGATTTTTTTTTCTAGTTCTTGGAATTAGACATCATACTTTTGTTACAAGCATCCTTATGTATAACAACATTGTTAGCTTTTGATGCTTAATACTTAAAGTAAAATAACCACAATATAGAAAATAAAGTTTCTATACAAAATATATGATAACAACAATATTCTAATCATATAAAACTTATAAATAACTTTTGGAACAACTAATGAAATGGCCATTATGAAATGCTCACAAAAATAGTATTTTGATATAGAATAAATATCTCAAATACACCATACTTTCACATAATATCACTCTACATTGTGTCTCACACACACGTACATAAACACATATATGATGGAATGTCTCTTCATATGGAGTAATCTTCTCCTTCACTCTTCTTGAGACTCTTCACTTTTCTACTCTAAGGACACATGTGCACTCTTACATAAAGGATACGTGTGCACTTCTATACTCATCATTCTTGCATACTTAACTACAAGACACTTATGCATTTCCTGCACATTATTACATTACATAAAGTAAATACTTACTCTCTAATCTAAGACATACTTTTAATGTAAAGATGTAACCAAGGTGGTACATTTTTATTTTTATTTTTTAACATGGTGGAATCGGTAGCCGCCATGAATCTGGGCAAGTTGTCCAGATTTTATGGCCACCATAGTATTCTACGTTGTCCACTTCGAAAGCTGCCACACAGATCTTCGTGCAATCTGCCCCTATAACTGCACTGCCACAATCATTTAAAAAAATTTACACCACTGAAAGCACTAGGAAAGGGACAAGCATTCAATCTAGTGAGGCCCGAGATTTGAACCTTGGACCTCCACCCCCCTTATGGGGTTTGGATGAACCAATTGGTCTACACCTTGGACCTGCCCAAGGTGGTACATTAGCATGGATAAAATAATGTAATATACTCCAACACCCCCATGTATTAAATTATTTGGTTATTGAAGACCTTAGTCTTCAATACTGTCTTCATATTCAGTCTTCAATCTACCTCCTATAGATTAATATTTGGATCTATCTTGTAAATGTCTTCTTCAATATTCATCTTGCCTCTCTTGATATGGTTTATTTTTTTTTATCTTTGAATTTTGCTTTTTTCTAGGTTCTTCAATATAGTATATCATTAGACAGCCTTGTTGAGCAAGGTATCTAATTACTTCTCTAGTCCACTTTTGTTTTTCTTATTTTTTTAATGACCTTCTTTCCTGCTCTTCAAAATTTTCATTCTTAAATTCATTGTTAGTATATTCTTCTAAGATAATATTCTAAAACAAATAATCTAATATGAATATTAATTCCCTTGCAAATCTATTACAATACTACTCTTTGTAATAACAAAAAATATATGAATGAGATTTTTCTTCACAATATTTACATGGATGAAAATTCCAACAGTTTGCTTTCTCATGACTAGTCTTATTGCAATAAGTACATATTGAATATATCTTCACTTCTTTGTTACTCATTTTTGAAATTTCAAGTTCACATGTTTTATTAACAAAATAGTATAACCTTTTGTGTATGACTTGATCTACTTTGTCTTTTTTGCTCTTTCTATATATATTTAGTAGATGATAAAGATCTTTAGTTTCTTTAGAACATTCAATTTTTGATATGGTAAAAAAATCTAATGATGTATCTTTTTATTGTTCTAAAATTATGCTAAACCTTTCATTGTATCTCTAAACCATTTTTGTTCCTTACACTCATGGAGTTCTTAATTATATTTATCAAATGCATGCTTAACTATTTCATCCATAGTCCTTTAGCTTTGTATCTTTTAAACCTTTGAAGTAGAATTCCTTATAGCTCCCTAGGATTTTGAATGTAAGATAGCTTCGATAAAATACTTAGCTTTCTAAGTTTTCCTTTGAGTTGAATTCCTTTTGTCTCCCTAATTATGAGTGGAAAGACTAAAGATAATTTTGATGCAATTTCAATTTTGATAAAATTCTCTACTTTCAAAAACTTTAAGTTGGATTCCTTATGTCTCATTAATTTTGAATGAGAGACTAATGTCAATGTAATTTTCCAACTTTCCAAAAAACTCTATGTTATATTCCTTATATATCCCAAATGTTTTAATGAATATATATATTTTTTTGATTGGTTGAAAGGGTGTTGAAAGGTCCCTGAACCTTGTACAAACTAGCCGTGGGCCTCCGAAGAGGGAGGAAAAGGGGAAGAACGGTGGCAACAGAATGAGAAAGCCTGAAAATAGCAGGGGCTACCTAAGGAAGAGGCACCTAGAGGAACCAACTAGAAGAACTTTTTTACATGTTTTCCAAGAAGACCGAAGTGGCCCAAATGCTAAAGATCAAAGAAAAAGCAAAACACCACAAGGAGGAAAGTGTCGCGATATCACGACATGTTGCATTTTCAAGGTCCAAAGCAAAGGGAGAAAGCAAGGAGGAAAAAGTGTCGCGATATCACGACATGTTGCAACGTCACGGCCAAAAGAGAAAAAGTGTCACGATATCGCGACATGTTGCATCATCATGGCCAAAGGAGGAAAAGTGTTGCGATATCGTGACATGTTGCATCGTCGAGGCCAAAAAAGAAAAGGTGTTGCGATATCATGACATGTTGCATCGTCGAGGCCAAAGGAGAAAAAGTGTCACGATATCACGACATGTTGCATCGTCGCGGCCAAAGGAGAAAAAGCGTCGCGATATCGCGACATGTTGCAATGTCACGGCCAAAGGAGAAAAAGCGTCGCGATATCACGACATGTTGCATCGTCACGGCCAAAGGAGAAAAAGTATCATGATATCGCGACAAGTTGCATCGATGCGGCCAAAGGAGGAAAAAGTGTCACGATATCACGACTCTTTAATGTATATTTCAATACAATATTCAAATTCTATTCTTTAATGTAAATACTTTATTTCTCCCTAGTTTTGAATGAACAATCAATAAATTTTGCTAAATATTTCAATTCTTAAAATCTCTAGGTTGAATTCCTTTTGATCTCCTAAATTTGATAAATATGATTTCTAAATTCTAAATTTCACAATCCTATGTTGGTGTTGAATTTATTATAACTCTTTAATTAGAAATATAGAAATTTAGTAAAAAAATATTTGCAAATTTTATATTCCTAATTTGATGTTGAACTCCTTATTTCTCCAAAAGTATCAATTTACAAATATTTTAAATTGCTTTACAAAATCAAACTAATCAATTACAAAACATGTAATGTTCTTACCAAAACCTTAAATCAACTTTTCAAAACTTCTCAAAACTTTCCAAAATGTAGTAATAAAATATCTAGGGTTTTATTTACCACTTATAAACCTTTTACATCCAATAGAAATAATTAATAAATGTGCTAATATAATAATCAAACTCAATATTTCATAAACCAATTACAAATTCCTCCTTATTACTCCAAATTTTAAATAAATTTAATAACAATCTGAAATTTACCTCAATAATCTAGGTGCATGCTATCTTGGGAAAAATAACTGGTCTTCATTGTTGAAGATTCAATAAACTTCTTGTTGTGATCTGCTCTCATATTTTTGCAACTCAAACATTCTTCAAAATGAATCTCACTTGTGCTATTTACGACCCATGCATTAATAAATTCCTTAATAATTTTAAATCTCTCCAAGGTTGTTGGCATTTTGTTTTTGATGTATCAAATGGCAAGCAATGACTTCACCTCTTTAGCTCATGTGCCATAGGTCTCATTTTAGCACTTCAATTATTTAACATCCTTCCGCATTGTGTAACACTTTGGCAATGATAAACCTAAAGCATTTTCAAGGTGTTATGGTATCTTGAATGTTTCAGTCAACATGTGACATCTCACCAATTGCAATCCCAACATCCACTTGAGTGGTGGTTGATACCTTGGTGCTCAACTTACCCTAACTCAACTTCTTCAACATTTTTCCTTCTTAATAATTGTATTTGGACATTCATCGAATGTATTATCTACTAATTATTTGTATGCCACACTTGCCCTCCTCGAATGGTGCTAATGGTGGCATTGAGACTTTGCTCCTCCTCAACTTGGTGGCTCAACCTTGGTGGTTCTTCTCAAATAATTGGTTGTTGTTTTCACTTGCAATGGTTTGTCCTCAATGTGGATGTCTTCTCTTCCACGATGGCTATACCTCGGTAATATGTTGGCTCCTTTTCCACATGATGTGTAATCTAAAAGAAGAAAACACCAAGTAATAGAATAAAAGATAAGCAAGTGCAAGAATGAAATAATTGATCTTTGTATTAAAATAGTGGAACCTTAGTCTTAATTTTATAATAAATCTCCTTGAGTGTGCAAGGGTCTATGTACAATGCTTCTCTTGATATCTTATATTAAAATGGGAAAAAGGGAGAAAGATCCCCTTTTGCAATCAAAATGGATGGATGTGTCTTTAGTCTTATTTTCTCCAACCATATTGTCAAATGAGCTTGAGTATCCTTGCGGGCCATCCTTGCTTCAATACCTATTCAGAAGCCTATCACCTACACACATATGCTTGCAAATAGAAAAGAGGTTAGTAGCACTTGTTTGTGCAAGAAATTAAATCACAACAAAATCCTAAATAAATTGTTTGTAGAATGTGTAAAATGATATGTAGAAGACAAAAAATAATAAAATTTTGTACCTTATTGCTCACCTGCTCTGATCTCTATCTATCGTTGGACTATATTTGCTCCTAAGAAAATATGGGTGCATGTTTAGGGATGGCTAAACATGGGATAGTGTTTGGAAAATACAAATGTGCATTTGCAACTATGTAAACACACATCAATTTTTGTGGTTGAAAGGTAGAGTTGTTAGGGTTTGATCCAAAAGTGTTGATGAGTCGATCTCTAAGTTCATCGGTGACCTCCTATAGCAATTATAGTAGTGTAATTGTGTAAAATTCAACCTATTATTGGGTGGTGATATGATGGTGCCTTTATAGGCCTTTTGGGATTTTGGAGGGAAAAGATAGGTGGAAAGTTAGGGCTACCAAGTGGTAAGGACTAGGCAGCCACCTATCCTAGGTAGTTGTAGTGAGTCACTTAGAGTGTCTCACTTAGGTGGAGTGGTGGCATATGGGTAGGTGGAAGTGGAGTGATATGTTTAGTGAGGTATGAGATGTGGCAAGGGGAGGGGTAGTTGTGGCTAGGACACGTGTCACATGGGAAGACAGTGTATCCTAGGGGATTTTCTAGACTTAATAAAATCTAGAAAATAGGATAATATGAAGGATTAATATGACTATGTCAAAACTTAGGTATATTATTATTATGCAATATTGTGGGGTTCATGGAGGCTTTTGTAGAGGACTAGGCTTTGGTTTCACTAAAGTGCATGGAAATCGCGTTCAATTATCTCCTTGTGTTCCTCAATGAAGGTGGGCTTCTTTGTATGTGTGTGACTGGTTGGATGCTTTGGAGTGTTGTATATACCTATGTAAACCTACAAAAATGTATTAATATATTTGGGATCCTAACATGGATCAGACTCCATATTTATACAGATAACATAAAATGAAAAAATAAGTGAAATATGATAAAAACTATAGGAAATGGTGTAGAAACTATAACTAATACCTATATGTTATGGAGCTGTAGAGTTTTTGTAGACCGTTGATGCAAAATTTTCATCCAAAAGTGATACACATAATGTTTTTTGATGTTTTATGGATGAAAAAATGGTAGAAAGTATTCTAGAGCAATTTTAGTAGCATTCTGGTATGTTTGCCTAAAGGGAGAGAGGATAATGAAGGAAATGACCCTCTATTTATAGATTTGGCCAAGGTTAGGAGGGTAGTTAGGTGTACTAGACCCTAGAGTCAAGTCCTATCATGGTCAAGTTAGGGTTTATGAAGTGGCATGCCTAGTCACCCTTTCATGTGCCCTAAGGGAAATATCCTAGGTGCACACATGTGTGAGCTAGGATTAGGGTTAACTCTGGTTAGCTAATCCCTAGGTTAGGTGAGGGTTGATTTATTTATCATACATAATATCCTAACTATTTTGGAGTGCACATGTGTGAGGGGATTATTAGGTCTAATTTAGCTCTTAATCCTAATTAAACCCAATTAAGTGATAAAGTGCACTTTAAGTGGAAAGTCACTTGCAAATTAGAATCCTAATTAGCATAATTAAAATTTTTGTAGGGAATGGTCCCATAGGAGCCCTAATTAGGTGTAGGAAAGGGCTTAGGTGGCCTTAAGGGGCTTGTAGGTAGCCCTCATGTGACTAGAATACATTTTGGATGCGTTTTGTATAAATTTTGTAGGTTTTGCACCTACGGATGACCATAATGGCCTATGATCACCTACAATGGCCTACGATGGTCTAAGATGATCTACGATGGCCCAAAATGTCCTATGAATGCCTATGTAAGCCTACAGGTTTCTATTTAGATCTGCAAGTATCTACATATGAGCATGTGCAACTTTTAGGTGTCTACATTTACCTTTTTTTGTACTATGCTATGTAAAACATGGTTTAGTACAAAATATGATGGAAGAAGGTGGTGAGGTGTTTGAGAAGACAAAGAATATGGAGATGAATGTGAATGAATGAATGCAGATGAAACAAGTGATTTTCCAATTTAGTACAATATTTTGCAATATCATACTAGTTGTTTGTGAGAGCAACTTAAGACTGCTTTGTTTTGTGACCAATGCGAGACGGTCCAATTATGAATAGAACAACAACCTATTAAAATATTTAATTCTAATTGATTTATAAGGGCATGATGATTTTTTTCAAACCATTTGAGCTGAGTGGTAAGGATAAATCAAGCGTAACATTCAGTATGTGGTCAGTGCTGATATACAAAATCAAATCAAGACATGTTTGGGAGTGCGTGTGGCTCTTGTGATCTAACAGATGTCTAATTGGAATGGGATTTTATCTTGAGATAATCTTCAGTAAAAGTTTTTGTAGACATATGTGATATCCATTATTTGGATGTTTGATTTTTTTATCGCAAGCAAAGAAAATTTATGTATGAATACCCTCTCAAATGAGGAATTGACAATGATACAACTAAAATGTGGTGATGAGTCAATTGATAGAAGAAAATGGTGATAAAAAGTTGAACAATGTAGAAAAAAAGGATGGAAAGTGAAGAAGAATCTAAAAAATTAAAAATAATATGGATATGATGTGGTGAGGGTTGGTTTGTATGGCAAGGTGTGAACCTGAATTGTTTGAGCCATGCATAGTATTTTGGCAGTTTGGGGGACCAAACGATGTCGAAATTGGACAAAACTTATACCATTGGAAAAATATTTTTGATCCCAATCCAATAGTAAAAGTTTTAGAAAATTTAGAGATAATTTTTTAGGTGAAAATCTAGGCCAAATATGAACCTACTTTTAGAAGCGATGAGTGCACAATTTCAAACCTTGTAAAGGGTGTGCATGATGATTTTGTGTTGTGCCTGCATACAATGTGTGTGACTTTACATATATGTAATGTGTACATGTTGTCAAATTTTTTTGATATGAATTATGTGTGCTATGTTCAATAAACCTAACTAAACATGAGTATGTATGAATGATGATGCATAGAGGTTATATGTGATAACCCGTGTACATGTGGGATATAAAAATGTATAAAAATGAAGGACAATCCCCCTTGCATGGATACCATCTTACTAAACCAATGAAGAAGTACACTGAATAATGACCATAATATGAAATAAGAAAACATGGGGTGTACAAACTAACTAAGGTGTACAAGATGCACATGAAAGAGATGTAACAAATCATGAGCCTATGCAAAAAATGAGAAAATGCAAGTGTGATTAAGAAGACACATGTGATAAATAGAGCTAGTGATGATGTTGGATGACCCTAATTATCAAGCATAGTAGATATTTAAAATAATTTTTGGGAGCTCAAATGACAGTGTGAAGAATCAAACTGATCTAGTGGCCGATCAATATCATGAGGATATCTTAACTATCATAACTGAGGTTGAATTGTTCATGGACCTATGTGTGCACATGATGTTCATTTATCCATTTTGAGGGATATTGGACTAACCCATTACAAAATTAGCCAAAGTATCTAGCTCATATACAAGTGCACAATGATCTATATAAGAGAAGTTCACTAATTTGACAAATGTATCACCACTTGTAAGACTATTCCACTGGTAGGCAAGCTCTTGGAGCCTATTGTTGGAAATGGAAATCGTCTCATGATGTTATGTTAAATCGAAGGACCAAAGGGAGTCAAGCATAGTGGTAGTACTCTTGGAGGATTTTTATTTTGTTTTCTACCCCTCTTCCTTTTGATTCTTTTTTTTGTGATGCTATTTTTTGTTGTTTCATTTTTTTGTTTTGTTTTTTTTTGTGGGTATTGGCATTTTTTTCTACCCATTTTCTAATTTTGCTTATGCTTGTCCCTTTGTTTATCCCCAAGTTGTATTTTGATCATGCAAATGATAGGATGAGTAGGGGAAACCATTTGATACATGGTGAGGCATACGAAAGGTGTTATCCTCCCTAGAATCAAAGTTTGCTTAAGAAGTAAAGTGTGAGTGGTCCGTGAACAATCTTGATTCAGCTAGAGAAAGTCTTGAAATCCTGTAGATTTTGATGACTTTCAATACAAGTTGATTAAACTAACAATGAATGGTTGAGCAATAGAAAGACTTCTCATTAACATGCATCTAAGAATAGAACATATGCCATGATGTATATGAGCAATGGAATGCTTATGTACAAGGAAGACAAATAACATGACTAGGGGTGATGTCTACATGATGCAACAAAATACCTAAAAATATATAGGATGATGCGACTAATGTGTTTCTTGAAAATACAAAGTAACAAGGTTATGCACAATGGTGAATATTTGCAAATTGGGTGAATATTAGGAATATGAGGACCCTCGATGTCGGTCCATTCACCTAAAAGTTTTAGGACCAATTTTTTCTTAGGGTCAATTTGCCATTATATATCCAAACATAGGCATATTTGTACTTTTTGGAAAGCTCTTTTTGATCTTGATCTAATGGTGGTGTTTTTATGAAGTTATAAGGTGATTTAATAGGGCAAAATTTGTCCAAAGATGACCTTACTTTTTAGGGATTCAAATACCCCAAATTTTGGTGTGAAGATGATTGATTTGATTTGCTTAGGATTTGCCTTGATTTCAATTAGGATTTGCCATTTTTTACAAGTACATATAGAGTCCAACCTCTTATGCATAACCCTGCAAAGTAAGTGAGATAGATAGATGCAAGAAGGTATACCCAAAATGTGGGTTTCCATATACATGACCAAATCCAAAAGGTGTGGATGAATGCATGAAATAGTCAAACTGATTGCCAATATTTTATGGTCATGAATGTGATTAATAGATATAGATGATTAGGATGGAAGAGGTGGGAAAGTGGGCCTATGAAATGAAGGAGAAAGTGGAAGATAAGAATATGATCAAATCAAAGGTATGTATCCACTCTAAGTGTGACCACACAACATTGTTCGAGAACCAAAAGAGGTAGAGAGAAGAAGGGGAAGATGAAAATAGGATAAAATCAAAGGCATGTAGCCACTCGAAGCGTGACCATACAACATTGATCGAAAAGAGGTAGAGAGAAAAATGGGAAGATGAAAATATGATCAAATCAAAGGTATGTAGAAGCGTGACCATACAACATTGATATAAATCCAGGTGGTATAGAAAATTGGTGGAAAAGAGGAAAATAAAATGTAAGATATGTTTCCAATGGATAATTTGATTCGTTTGCATCTTTGTTTTCATTTTTTGGATGTTTGTTGTGTTTAATTTTGAATGTACAAGAATGTACAAGCAAGGAAAGTTACCCTTAGAAGAAAAATCTTTGCGAGGACCAAGAAGTGAAAAATTTCTAGGTTAGACTATGCTAGACTATGTGTATGCTACACCTAAGCTAGGCTATGCTCTATCTATGCTAGGCTATGAGTATCGCTAGTCTATGTCTACGCTAGGCTATGAGTATCGCTAGGCTATGTCTATGCCAGACTATGCTATGCTAGGCTATGATATGTTATGCCTATGCTAGGATATGAGTATGCTATGCTAGGCTATGTCTATGGCTAGGCTATGTTGATGCTATGCTAGGCTAGACTGATGCTATGCCTATGCTAGGATATGAGTATCCTATTGTAGATTATGTCTATGGCTAGACTATGTGGATGCTACACCTATGCTAGGCTATTAGTATGCTATGCTAGACTATGTCTATGGCTAGGATATGCTGATGCTACATCTATGCTAGGCTATGAGTATGCTATAATAGACTATGTCTATGGCTAGGCTATGACTAGGCTAGGCTAAGCTTAATCTAGATGTATTTTGAAATAAAAAACTGAAGGAAAATGCTTTTGAAAGGAATCTAAGCTAGAATGCTTCCTCAAAAAATCAAATCTAACCTAATGCTTGTGAAAGGAATTTGAAAACTAGGCTAAGGTGCATGTTGCAAATACTTTGAGGTTTTTTGGATAAACTTATCCAAATTTTTCTAAGAATTTGGGTGAAACCTATCCACATTTTGTTGAGGATTTGGGTGAAACTTGTCCAAATTTTGCTGAGTATTTGGGTGAAACCTATCCAAATTTTGTTGAGGATTTGGGTGAAACCTATCCAAAATTTTATGAGTATTTGGGTGAAATCTATCCAAATTTTGTTGAGGATTTGGGAAAAACCTATATTGCTAAGATATTCTAAAATTAATGTTCCAAAAGTTTGTTGAGGATTCTGGAGAAACCTGGATTGCTAAGAGATTCTAAAAAGAATATTCTAAAATTTTGCTGAGGATTCTAGAAACCTGGATTGCTTAGATATTCTAAAAAGAATGTTCCAAAGTTTTGTTAAGGATATTGAATAAATCTGGATTGCTAAGAGATTCTAAAAAAAATGTTCTAAAATTTTGCTGAGGATATTGAATAAATCTGGAGTGCTAAGAGATTCTAAAAAAAATGTTCTAAAATTTTGCTAAGGATTCTAGAGAAACCTGGTATTTTTGGAAAATTTATTGTGATGAAGGTAAGACAAAAATGTGCAACATTTTGAACCTAGTGATTCATTGATTTTATGAGGGGAAGGTAAAGGGTACCACCTTTGAAAAAATAATGCATCCTTTTGAACCTAGCGATTGATTAATTTTATGAGGATGAGGCAAAGGGTGCCACATTTGATAAAATGATGCAACCTTTTGAACCTAGCGATTGATGGATTTGATAAGGATGAGGTAAAGGGTGCCACCTTTGAAAAAAGGATGCAAAATTTTAAACCGAGCGATTGATTATGATGGCCAAATTCCAAGAGGTTTGTGGCAAAACCTATTTTTGTTGAATGAGTTTTTGATAACCTAGCAATTGATTAATTTTATGAGGATGAGGCAAAGGGTGCCACATTTGACAAAATGATGCAACCTTTTGAACCCAGCGATTGATGGATTTGATAAGGATGAGGTAAAGGGTGCCACCTTTGAAAAAAATATGCAAAATTTTAAACCGAGCGATTGATTATGATGGCAAAATTGCAAGAGGTTTGTGGCAAAACCTATTTTTGTTGAATGAGTTTTTGATGTATGGCAAAGAGTGCAACCTTTAACAAAGGGATGTATTTTTTTGAGGATATAGCAATGTTATGTGATTGATGGTGATTTATTTGTGAGTGCAATTTTGGGTGGCACCATCATGAGTAGATGAGAGGTGGTGAAGTATGAATGTGCAAGGAGGATTAACTCCACAAAAGGGAACTATGGTTGGAAAGAGGGAAAACCCTCTCCCAAGCATAGAAGTGGTCTGAAAAGGGAATGCAATCCTTGAATTGCAAAATAATTTAGGAGGGGGAGAAAAATCCCCCAGTCATAAATATTTTATGGAAATGAGATGAATTTTTTTAGTTGTGAATGATGAAGTGGAAGGAGGTAAAATCCAAATTATGAATGATGATCTAGAAGAAGATGAAATTGCCTCCAATATTGAATGATGGATTGGGAAAAGATGAAATTATCTCCAGTTTTTATTGATGGATGGGAGAATATAAAATTGCCCCAATTTTGAATGATGGATTGGGAAAGATGAAATTACCCCATTTTTGAATGATGGAGTGGGATAAGATGAAATTGCCCCCAGTTTTAAATGATGGATTAGAATAAGATGAAATTCTCCCCCGGTCTTGAATGAGGGATTGGGAGGAATTGAAACTCCACTAGATGTGGAGAGTGTGGTGGAAAGAGAGAAACTCCTCAAAATCATGAATTATGGATTGGAAGGAGATGATAAACTTCCCTAGTTGGAAAATATGTAGAACAAATGGACAAAACCATTGTAGAAGGTTAATAAAATGAATGGTGGAATGATGAAGATGTGATTGAAAAATTATGAACAATGAGATGTGATGAATGGTAGAAATGAAAATGGGTGTTATATAGGGCCATAGCCATGCATAACATGAATAATAAAATAGAAAATTGGAGGTTCACATAGCATGGTGCAAAATTTTACTATTTGATCCATGCGTAGCGTTTTGGCCATTTGGGGACCAAACGATATCAAAATTGGACAAAACTTATACTGTTGGAAAGATATTTTTGATCCTCAACCAATGGCTAGAGTTTTGGGAAATTTGGAAATGATTTTATAAGGGAAATATTTGGTCAAATATGAACCTTCCTTTGGAAGTTATGAATGCACAATTTCAAGCCTTTTGAAATGTAAAATTGACATGATTAGTGAAATGATCAATGGATGATGATGGAGAAGAAGAAAATAAAATTGAAGTAGTGAGGAAGGAGATGAAAATATAGGAAAAGGAATAATGGTGAATGCAACATAGAAAAAAGGAATGTTATGTAGATGGAGGAAGGTAAAAAGTGGATGTGGATGATGGTGGAAGTGGAGGAATGGGCACATACCAATGTGGTGGATGGTGCTGATTAAGAGTAGTAATGTTAATCATGCCAACCACTTCACATGAGGAAGGATTATGATGGACATGATTGAATTGCCTTGATTTTGTCTGTTGAGTGGGTTGAGTTCTATGAGGATTAGTCCCCCTGTGTTTAGGTAATGGGTTCTGATAAATATTTGGATTTTGATTTTGTGGTGTGAGGGGGTTTGAAACTTGAATAGTACCATGATTGATAAGATCCTCAACTAAGTCATAGAAAGTGCAAAAATAATGGATGTCATGGCCATTCTAGTGATGGTAAATAAAAAATGCCTATTCAATGTTCCCATGAGGTTTGGATCGATTCGGGTCTACAGGTCGAATGCCTGGTAATGTAACATGACCAAAATCAAACAACCTATGGAATACAGTAGGCAGAGGCTCAAAAAGTGGAGTCCAATTACAATGTAGGCATTGAGTATGGGACCATGAGCTCATTGTGGTTTGGATGGAGGGGGTGCATTAGTCTTGAACATATGCTATTATGAAGGAAGAGGTTGTGAGATTGATGAAGAATATGGAGAGGCTATCGCTACTTTATTGCTCTATGATAGTTCAAAAAATTGCTGATTCAAAGAATTATAATTAAAGTAAAAATTTGAATTGTAATATGGCTTCTTTATGAGGGAACTGAAACTAAAAATCACACTAAGTAATATTATTCACATAAAGGGATTTTATAATCCATTTTACAACCATAATCTCCTAAAATAGGAGATGCTAATTAAAATCTATGACTAAGCACTCAAACTCAACTTGTTAAATCTCACTAAGCTAAAAAATTTAATACAAAGACTATACCATCCAAATGTGCTGACATTTACAAGTTGGAATTAGACATTTATTAAATCACACCTAGACATAGGACTTAATACTTAATTAAATAAGTAAAGCTAACATCTATTCTAGAACACACACACATTATAACTTAGACTTAGAACTTCAGGCTTTAGTAAATAATAATCTAAACTAACCCTAATAAATAATAGCCTAGATATAATGAGGTCCACATCATCCCTCTCCACCATAGAAGCATTGGAATCCAATGATTTTATAATAGGGGTGAAGGGGTGAGATACATGTTGAGTGGTAATTTTGCCCAAGTGCAAAACCACACTCACAGTTAGGATTTCATTAGAAAACCCTCTCTTGCAAAGAAGTATAAACTTCTCCAAGGTTCCTTTTACTTTAATGTGTGCATGTATGCTTGTAAAATTAGTGCATGAAATACCTTAGTGCTCTGCAAAACAACTGTTAACAAAGGGCCTGTGCTTGGGTTATCTTAGTATAATATGCTATTATTGTTCATGAAACTTGCAAGGAAAATAAATGTGATTGACCCTCATATGACCACTATGTAGAAGTGAAATTATTTTTAGCTTAGAATATTTTTAAAAACTTTTATATTTATTGTTAAACAAGTTTAAACCATAATAATCCTTTATTAAGCCTTGCTTTAATCATGAAGTAAAAGATCAAAATATGCCTCTAACATGGGAATCTAAAAATGATAAGTGCATCCCTTTTATGTTGCTTAGAGAAAGGGAATAATATTAAATGGCCAACACTATAGCTATGAGAGCCTTTGATGTGCTTTATAGATGACCTTCTTTAATGAAATTGATTTTTCATAAAGAGGGTTAATGGAGGGCTTGAACTGTCCTGTAAATTACCCCCTTTTCATGAAATTGTAATTTTCATAAAGGGAGTAAATTTATGGTTTTTTTTTTTATCATGGCTTATGAAATTGCCAAATAAATTATCCCCTGTTTATGAAATTGTGATTTCCATACAGAGGGATTGATTTACTGCTTGAAGTGAAAACATAAACCAAAACATGAAACTGTGATACTACGAAATTCCTTTTAAGGTTGTAGACTTTAAATAATTTTGGAATTTCAGAAAATACTCAAGAACAAAACCAGAATCCTCTAAAGGAAATATTAGAGCTTATTCCTTGAATCCATGAATCTATTTTTGGATTTTATATTTTTATAATTTTATATTTTATATTTTGTTTTTAAGACATTAAAAAAATGAAAAGGACAAGGTTAGGAAAAATAAAATTAACAATAACAGAATTAAAAGAAATGTTGCAATAGAGTTTTCCCACAGACCCTGCTATGTTAGTAGCCTGCAAAACCAGCATTGAAGTGATCCATATTTATGCAACCTAATCTTCAAAGAGGTGCAATATTCTAAGGGAAATGTGCAATATATCTGAAACAAAAATAGAGTAAACCAATAACATGCATAAAACTCATCTCATTCCCAATATATCAGCAATAAATATTTTTCAATATAAGCTCAAAATATATGCAGAATACAGACTTCTACTTGGCATTTGTGGAGAAATTACAATCCAGCGGGTGGAAGGAAAAATATTCAAAACAAATCCTCATTTTTGCAACTCTGTTCCAAAAGTTTACAATCCCAAATTCATATTTTTCCTCTATATTTAAAGTTTTCTAGAAAACCTTTTTTATTTTCATTTCACCTCTTCGCTCTCCAATAACGCTCGCTCCCACGCTCTTTTATCTTTCTATTTTATTTTTCCTTTTCGTATAAAATTTTGTCCCATATTGGTCTTTCTAATGCTGCTCTCTAATTTTATAATGCTTCTTTAATTTATCCTTCAACCATACTCTATCCTTTTGTCCATGTGCTACATTTTGGTATATTTAAATGTCTGACTCTGATGCGTTACAAATAGCATTGACTATATCAGGATGCTAGCCACTGTCCACTCTCCTTATGAGATCGTTATTGATTATTCTCCATTCGATGATGTTATCGCTCCTCGCATCAAAATATGCCATGGCATAATGTCCTCCTATGTGTTAAATCGTAATGCTCATAGGTCACCTACCTATTCTGCATCACATGAATTATCACCAAACCAACCTTTGCTAAAGATTCCCTATTTTTGGCCTACATTTTTGATAGCTATAGCATTTTTACACTGGATTTTGCAATGCTCGCCTAACCATGCAACGCTGTCATCTAAATCAGAATTTTCCACATTTTAAATCCTCTGACATGGAGCACTCTTGGCAATATGGTAATTTGGATGTGATTCTTTCTTGTATAGCTACCTTAATCATTGTTGTCATGCAGATTCACTCCCACGATATCCCACTACAAGTCATCACAGGACTATTTCCATGATCCATCTCACTGCACTTGCTTGGTTAGCAATACTCCATCGCTTCTTGTGCCCATGTAACAATTTCACTCCACTGCTGATGTCATATGCTTCTCACTGGCTCTTCTAATTGGTCATCACTTGCCATTTTAGAAAATTTTAAAATGAAAATAAAATCTTACATATAACTCTGAGGTCCACCAAATTCCTTGATTTGATATGCTTTGAACTGGCTACTCACATATACCATGGCTACATTTTGGAAGTTTCCACTTCTTTCTAATCCAAAATCAAAATAACAAGGACTATGTTGGATATTCATTCATCACAAAACCCCACCTTGCTTTTGATTGCTATCCACATATTCAAAAATGAACTCATGTTGTAACTACCTTGACTCGCTGTTTCCTTCTTCATCACGTAAAATTTGTTATCGCATCACTACTCAGTAGCATCCACATTGACCAATCATGACTGATATCCTTGGATAGTCATTTTGGGCATTGCTTGCAAACATTAGAGATGCTCTCCACATCACCAACTAGGGCTCTCTATACGTCTGAATATGGCACCGTTTGTCAATATCAATGATAAAGAGAATGAAGGCAATGGCCTCCCTCCTCAGCTTCCACAGTGTCGATAATTGGAAATCCTTCTAAAATTTCATCGTCATAACTATGCTGCGGGCCCATGCATTGCTTCATTGGATACTCATTGTGAAGCCCTATTGTATGGTTGCATGTATTATTTTTGGTCTTGGTTCTGATTGGTCACCATATTTTCTCTATCCCCAATGTGGATCATGCTATCATGATGAGCTTTCAGTCCATATCGTCACTTTTCCAATCAAGCTATCATGCTACCACTTCCAAAAACTATGATGTTACCGTCTATGGGGGCTCATCTAGCTTTTTCGTGTTGTAAAATCCTGGCACGTCATCATCCGAGATAGCCTTGTCATTATATGAAATGCTACCATATATCCATGCTTTGGTCGACATGCTACTCTCCCTATACACTATTGTTGTTGAGCCAATTGATCTTCCTCCACGTCATCGCTTCATCAGACGAAGCCCTCCCTGTACAGTGAAAAGACACAAAAATTAATCACTTTTCAAATGAGCTAAAATTGCTTATAGCTTTAAAGCTACAAAATAATAGCATGAAACCTAACCTAAACAATTAAAAACATGCCACTAAATAATATACTAATATATCGAACATAAACTACAAACCTACACTTACATAACCTACAACCTAAAACTCAAGATAAACTATAATATAAAACTATAATCTAATGACACCAAAAACACATACAAATAACGCCAAACTAAAATAAAATTAAAACTAAACTAAAAAAAATGTAAATAAAACATTAAAATACGACATAAAATAAAAATAAACTCTTTTTTTTTATTATTATTTTTTATTTATATATTTTTTTGCTTATTATATATATCAAGTATATATATGATTTTTTTTATTTTATATATATTTTTTATTATTTATTTATTTATGATTTAATATTAATTAAATCCTTTGGTATAATTTAAAGAAACAAGGGAATAACATAAGAACAAAAACAAGATCCAAATAAAACATAAAAAAATCCTATGCTAGAAAACCAAAGACACAATAAAAAAAAAACCTTGGAACTTCATCGTAAAACACGAATAGGGATTTATTGAAATTGATGCTCAAAGAAGCCTAGAAATTCCAAACATCAAAATTCTAAGGTGGGTCCCCAAAATTTTGGGCTAGTTATGGAATGGCTACAACAAATGGCAACTCCTACTGGGGAATGCTCCTGAGCATTCCGAACGAAAAACCAGAATCTTCGATTCTAAAATCCAACAAACCAAGATCAGAAACAAAATTATTTGGCAACATCCAAATATTATGGGGATAAATAACCTCAATTGAAAACACACGAACCATTACTTTAGCTAAGTGCGTGAAAGTATTTTCATTTTGCAAACTTGAAAACTATTCAGAATTAATAACTTGTTTTGCATTAGGCTATATAAAATTACTCTTTAGAGATGTGCCTTTGCATTGCTCCATTGCCAACAAGGCGTTTGTAACCTCGGTGGAGATGCTTCACTCACCCAAGTTTTAGATCAAATTTGCATTTGCCTCTTTTGTAGACATTGCTCCACTGCCAGCTGGACGTCTATAGCCCCGATGGAGATGTCCTAATCCATTTTATTGATTTGGCTCTTTCTTTATTTCTTACTTATTTATTTATTTTTAATATTGTCATCATTGTACTGCTTTGCAAATTTCACCTGCCACCTGGGTTAGAGCTTAAGTAAGGTTAAATATTGAGTAAACAAAATATTTTTGCCTTAATTTACAAACCAAGTAAATTCCTCCTTAAAGACTCCAAGAATGCACCTTAATATGATGTGTTCATATGTAGCCTTAGCAACATGGTTCATGATTCCCAATATATACTATCTTAGTCCCAAAAATCTAAGAATGTTAACTAAACAATTTTATCCCCCTTTTTGTGATCCACAAGATGGGCAATTTATCCTTCAAAAGGCCATAAATTAGTAGCTATCCCAAAACATAACCACAAATTGAGGGAATACACCCAAATATCAAACTTATAAACACAAATCTCACCAAACCAAAATTTGAAACGAAACCCAAAAATGAAAACCTAAGCAAAAAACATGAAAACCAAAACTTATATACAATAATATACAAGATGAAAAAATTTGGACCATCATTTTCTTGGGTCTCAAACCTGATTAGCATGCTTAAAAACACATCTATCATTGCAGGCATGCCAAGTTTTACAACAATTAAACCCAAGTAAGCTTAAGCCCCATAATGCAACAACACTCATCTTACCACTCTCACACAACCACTTTGATTCAAGTTTATTAACAATTCCATGTTTAGCATTTGATTCCTTAAACTTGCAAATGGATACATGATTTTCAACAATCCTTTGTTTATTCAAAGAGATGCAAATTTCAAACTTAGATTTATTTTCACAAGCATGTAATATTTCCTTCAAATAGGAGGCTATTTCTGAAAATTTTAAAGCAATATCATCATCCATGTATTTAGACCAATCATACTCACACAATAATTTGCAATTATCTAGGATGTTTACTAAATGAGAATCATTATAATCTTGTATCCTAGATTCAATTGTTAGTTGTTGATGAACATGATTCAACAATTCAAACATGTATATTTCTCCTTCATTTAACAAAGCAATCTCATTAGGGATCCACTCTAGTTCTCCATTCATCTCTAATGGCATTTCATCATAAATAGCATTTTAATCTAATAGAATATTAGACAAATTTTCATCCGAATTTTGGATATTTGGACACAAAAGGTTAGATTATAGCTTTTGTACACTTTCATTTACCAACCCTTGGTGAGCCATTGTGATATTTTCTTCTTCTTCATGGGCTTCATCATCATCATTTTGCAACACTTCATGAGATAAAGTGATTTCAGCATCCTACATATGAAATGAAACAAAGACTTCCTTAATAGGGACATGAGAAGCAAATAAGTCATCAAATCTTCCCTAACTATTGTAATAATCATCTTCTAGATCCATGGGGTGAAATTGTATAATGTTTTCCAAAGGCCTATGATTCTCTAATTGTTCAAGAATTATAGGCTCTTCATGTAAGATAGCACCTTTAGAGTCATGCATATGAGATGAAGAAAATTTTTTATCAAAATGCGCAAAAGGAACACATTCCTCATGTTTTCCCCAAACATCATCATAATTATCAAATTATATCAAGGCTTTTGTATAATATTTAGATTCATCTATTGATTCACCTTCCTCAACTTCAAATAATTCCTCTTCTTTAGATTCATCATTTTCTATTTCGAAAAATTTATCTTCTTTAGATTCATCTAATGGTGGGTTAAGGTTTTCTTCCATGGGATCTACTATTGTATTCAAACTTCTAAAGTTGTCCCAATATTCCTTTGTAAAAAGTGACCCTAAGTCAACCTCTAGAATTTTATCAACTTGATCATCACCATCCTCATTGATGATATCTAAGGTGGTTTTAATATGTGGATATTCAAATTTATCCTCTTGATTGCTCACATTAAGCATTGTTTAATTAAAGACTACTAGGTTTGATGGTTGGTATTGGTTGGAATATATAGCTCCTAAAAATAATCCATCATAGGGGATGGCGGTTTCTCAACTAGATTTTTTTGTAGCATTTTATTACAAGATTTAGGGTTGATCAATGATAATCAACCCACATCCACACCTTTCGAAATGAACCATTTTTCTACCATGATTGCCTCACTGTAGGCTATAGGCAAGGATGACTCTTTAATAACTCTCCCTATAAATGTAGAGGTAAAATGCTACTGTTTGAGAAATGCTACTTCTAATTGTTCCCAAGAGGTGATATAACATGTAGGTAAATCGATATACCAATCATAAGAAAACTCATCTAATATGGATGGAAACATCCTACAAACAACATCTTCATGTATGATTTGCAAATGAATTAAAAGGCTCTTATATCCTTGAATATGCTCTTCAGTTGATTCCATCCCATCATGCCTAAACTGAGGTAGTTTACACATAATATCTATAGGCATATGATGTGAAGGCCCAGGTACATTTAAAGGACAATCTACCCTTAAAGAAGCAAGAAATACCATTAGATAACCTCAAAGAATATGACTTTAAAACCAATTTTGTTAGTCAAAGAAATGTCTTGCAATAAGCATGAAATGACTAACAAATCTCAAAATATATACATCAATTAAAACATGACATTAAAGACCATTCTCCAATTTGAAAAAGGTTAGTATCCTTGCATCATCAATTCAAAAATTTTAAATTAATTAATACGATAAAAAAACCTCATTAGTCAAGATAAATGAGTTTAAATCACTCGTTACAATAACATGAACAAGTTAGCATCTATAATAAAATAATCAAATCAAGCCATCCTAGCACCTAAATGTTGAGTGGTAATTTTTCCCAAGTGCAAAACCACACTACAGTTAGGATTTTGTTAGAAAACCCTCTCTTGCAAAGAAGTATAACTTCTCCAAGGTTCCTTTTACTTTAATGTTTGCATGTATGCTTGTCAAATTAGTGTGTGGAATACCTTAGTGATCTGCAAAATAACTATTAACAAAGGGCCTGTGTTGGGGTTATCTTAGTATAATATGCTATAATTGTTCATGAAACTTGCAAGGAAAATAAATGTGATTGGCCCTCATATGACCACGATGTAGAAGTGCAATTATTTTTAGCTTGGAATATTTTAGATAGCTTTTATATTTATTGTTAAGCAAGTTTAAACCATTTTAATCCTTTATTAAGCCTTGCTTCAAGCATAAAGTAAGAGATCAAAATACACCTCTAACATGTGAATCTGAAAATGATAAGTGTATTCCTTTTATGTTGCTTCAAAAATAAAAAGGGAATAATATTGAATGGCCAACATTGTAGCTATGAGAGCCTTTGATGTGCTTTATAAATGACCTTATTTAATGAAATTGATTTTTCATAAAGAGAGTTAATGGAGGGCTTGAACTGTCCTGTAAATTACCCCCTTTTCATGAAATTGTAATTTTCATGAAGGGAGTCAATTTATGGTCTTCTATGGAAATTTTTCAATATAAGCTCAAAATATATGCAGAATATAGACTTTTACTTGGCATCTGTGGAGAAATTACAATCCAGTGGATGGAAGGAAAAATATTCAAAACAAGCACTCATTTTTGTAACTATGTTCCAAAAGTTTCCAACCCTGAATTCATATTTTTCCTCTATATTTAAAGTTTTCTAGAAAACATTTTTCATTTCCATTTCACCTCTTCGCTTTCCAATAACGCTCGCTCCCATGCTCTTCCTCTTTTGTTTTTATTTTTCCTTTCCCTATAACATTTTGTCCCATATTGGCCTTTCTAACACTTCTCTCTAATTTTATAATGCTTCTTTAATTTATCCTTCAACCAAACTCTATCCTTTTTTCCATGTGCTACATTTTGGAATATTCCAGTGTCTGATCCCAATGCATTACAAATAACATCAACTATATCAGGATGCTAGCCATTGTCCACTCTCCTTATGAGTCCATGATTTATTATTCTCCATTCTGTGACGTTGTCGCTCCTCACATCAAAATATGCCATGGCATAATGTCATCCTATGTGTTAAATCGTAATGCTCGCAGGTCACCTGCCTACGCTATGTCACATGAGTTATTACCGAACCAACCTTTGCTGAAGATTACCCCTTTTTGGCCTATATTTTTAACAACTATAGCCTTTCTACACTATGCATTTTGCAATACCCGTCTAACCATGCAACGTTGTCATCTAAATAAAAATTTCCCACATTTGGAATCCTCTGATGTGGATCACTCTTGGAAATATGGTAGTTTGGATGTGATTATTTCTTGTATAGCTGCCTTAATCATCGTTGTCACACAGATTCACTCCCATGATATCCTAGTACATGTTATCGTAGGCCTATTGCCGCACTCCACCTCACTACACTTGCTTGGTCAATAATACTCCATCACTTCTTGTGCCCACGTAACAATTTCACTCTGTCATTAACATCGTATGCTTCTCACTGGTTCTTCTATTTGGTCATCACTTGCCGTCATAGCAAAGTTTAAAACAAAAATAAAATATTACATCTAACTCTGAGGTCCACCAAATGTCCTTACTTTGATATGCTTTGAACTAGCTACTCACATCTACGGTGTCTACATTTTGGAACTTTCCACTTCTTTCTAATCTAAAATCAAAATAACAAGGACTGCATCGAATATTCATTCATCACAGAACCCTACCTTGCATTTGATTGCTATCCACATATTTGAACTTGAAATCATACCATAACTACCTTGACCCATTGTTTCCTTATTCATCACATAAAATCTGCTATCGCATCAATACTCGATAGCGTCCACATTGACCTATCATGACCGATATCCCTGGGTAGTCATTTTGGGCATTGCCCATGAACATCAAAGATGCTATCCACATCACCAACCAAGGCTCTCTATACGTCTGAATATGGCAATGTTCGTTAATATCAACGTCGAAGAGAATGAAGGTAATGGCCTCCCTCCTCATATTCCATGTTGTCAAAATTTGGAAAGCCTTCTAAAATTTCATCATCACAACTATGTCACAGACCCATGCATTGCTTCATTGGATACTCATTGTGAAGCCCTATTGTATGGTTGCATGTATTATTTTTGGTCTTAACATTGATTGATTGCCACATTCGCTCTATCCCCGATGTGGATCATGCTATCATGATGATCTTTCCAGTCCATATCATCATTGTTCCAATCAAGCTATCATGCTATCGCTTCTGAAAATTACGACATCACCGTCGATGGGGGGGCTCGTCCAGCTTCACCATGTCGTAAAACCTTGGCACCTCGTCATCCAAGATATTATTTTCATTGGATGAAATCTTACCATGTATCCATGCTTTGATCTACGTGCTACTCTCCCTCTACACTATTGTTGTTGAGGCAATCAATATTCCTCCATGTCATTGCTTCATCGGGTGAAGCCCTCCCTATACAGTGAAAAGATACAAAAATTAATCACTTTTCAAATGAGCTAAAATTTCTTATAGCTTTAATGCTACAAAATAATAGCATGAAATCTAACCTAAATAATTAAAAACATGCCACTAAATAATATACTAATATATCAAACATAAACTACAAACCTAGACTTACATAACCTACAACCTAAAACTCAATAATAAAACTATAATATAATCACACCAAAAAAAACACATACAAATAACACCAAACTAAAATAAAATTAAAAGTAAACTAAATAAAATGTAAATAAAACATTAAAATCCAACACAAAATAAAAATAAACTCTTATTATTATTATTATTATTTTTTATTTATATATATTTTTGCTTATTATATATATCAAGCATATATATGGATATTTTTTATTATATATTATTATTATTATTATTATTATTATTTATGTTTTAATATTAATTAAATCCTTTGGTCTAATTTAAAGAAACAAGGGAATAACATAAGAACAAAAACAAGATCCAAATAAACATAACAAAATCCTATGCCAAAAACCAAAGACACACAATAAAAAAAAAACTTGGAACTTCATCGTAAACCACGAATAGGGGTTTATTGAAATTGATGCTCAAAGAAGCCTAGAAATTCCAAACATCAAAATTCTAAGGTGGGTCCCCAAAATTTTGGGCTAGTTGTGGAATGGCCACAACAATACAACACTCTAAAAATAAATCTATCTGAGATGTTGAACAAGATCATGTGGGCCACGAGTCATAGTTGATGCTAGAGTAGAATGTCATGGTACATTTCGGTCACCAATATGTGTAGGATATCGATGATGCAATGATGAAGCACCGATAGTCTATTGCTGAGTCGGTGAAGTCTGAAAAATAGGAACCAATGTATATGAAAATGAAGAAGGTCACTCTAAAATAGGTGGAAGAAGAGCTGGAGCAGCAGTAGGAGGCGTCGATGAAGAACTTGCCTTCATAGGAGGAGGCAATGTAGTAGAATATGATGATGATGTCACCTTGGAAGGAGGTGGTGCAACGAAAGAAAGTGCATCATGAGGCCTATTGAATACAAGGGCTATCTTCTTTGGTAGATAAAAATTAGGTATAAGTATGGTCTATGGCTGGGAATGAAGACAAAATTGCCTATGCTTATGATGCAAAGTGTAGGTATGATGGTATGCATCATAAATAGCCCTCTTATCAAATTGATAAGGCTACCCAAGAATAAGACCATAATAATCCATAGGAGTCACATCATAGGTAACTCTATCTACATAATGGGGTCCAAATGCAAATGACATAGTGCAAGTCTTTGTGATGTAGGAGTTATAATCCATATCCTTCCATCCCAATGGATAAGGATGAGGATGTGGTTCCACAGGTAATTTGAGCCTAGCAATAACAATTTGTGCAATTAGAATGGTTTGCGATCCATTTTTGATAATACAATCCACAAAGAAGTCATGTGTGAGGTGGGCTTTGGTGATAAATAAATGGTCATGATCACTTTTTTGATGCAACAATGTAACATTGTTTAGTTTTCCTCTCAACTCATAATATTCTCTCCCTTCTCCCATAACCATAATGGGGGTCTTCTGGGGCTCCTCAACTATAGGTTGTACAAGTAAGTTCTTCTATTTATTAAAACACTCAGATTCTAAGTGTTCCTGACTCTTACAATGATTACAATATTTCTTTGCATTATAAGACTTTGGAGAAGAAGAGGAAGAAGAACTAGGAGAAGAAGGAGAAGAATTGGAAGGCATCTTGGCCTTCGAATATTGCTGTTGATTTGAAGAGTGAGAAGTTTCTTGTGCTCGAGTGGTGAACTTCTCTTCGGATAATTGTGCATGGTTGAAGGCTGCATCAATTGTTTCCAAGGGAGTATATTTGAGCTTCCTATACAAGTGCTCTTGAAGGCCACTTGTAAACTTTACAATCAATTCATCTATAGGATTTTTCATGCGAAGTAAAATGCATAACCTATTGAAATAAGAGACATATTCCTGCATAGACATATTAGAAGTTTGGCATAATCTACACCATTCCACTCTCAATTCTCTAGCATAATCATAAGGATAAAATAAATCCTTAAATGCTTGGACCAATTCTTCCTAAATAGTAATGGGATTTTTGTTTTTTTGTCTATCCATGATGACAAATTTTTCTAACCCAATCAATTTGAGTTTAGCAAAATAAACTTGATCATTGATAGAAACTTTTGTGTATGCAAACCAGGTTTCCATGTCCATGATCTAGTTATTTAATACATCGGGGTTCTAAGACCCATCATACAATTTCACCTCACATTTTATGTGGGCCTTAGCATCTCTAGTGGATTTTTCTTCAGGAGCATAACAGACTGAAATGTCATCCACTTTGTTGATTAATTGCCCAATAGTTTGTGCCCATGAAAAAAATTGGTCAGACAAATCGGATGCCATTTGTGATCTAGTGTAATCTAGATCAATTACAAAGAATAGCCTCTCCTAGGCTATCATCTTACAAGTTTTCTATAAGAGATATTACAAAGTTTTCCAAGTACAATGAAAAACCTTCATCTTTTGCAAAGAATGTGCCTTATTCCTAAGAAAAAATAAATTTTCTTTTACAAAAATATTGGGAATAAAAACAAATGGGCATAAAAGAAATTAATTAATAAAAATTAATTAATTAAATGCAACTAATTAGATTTACTGCAAAATTAAATTTTAACCCGTAAAAAATGTTTTTATACCCCTACCAAGGGGAATGCAATAGGTCAATTGTTGCTTTGGCAGATTAGTGATAATTGTGGTAGATCAACGAATAAATGATCAACACACCAAATTTGACTGAAATTGGCCTAGCTAGCCCTAGGGTTGGCTAAAAGCTATTAGAAACCTAGTGCCTTTTAAAGTATTTGCTCTTCCCTCCCCACTCAATGTGGGATTAAATACTGCATATAAAGGAATTACAAATAAGAAAAAATTATTTCTTATGCATCCAACAAACCCACCACATGGAGTTTAATAAACCAACAAGCATCACCAACCACAAAATATCAAGTCCAAGTAGAAGCACCGAGGGGTCAACTGTCCACAACACGTGCACGAAGTTTGATAGGCTTCAACAAACATAACTGGATATTCAAAATATTGCACAAACATGATTTTAAAAACCTACTAATTCCATCACATCCCCAATGTGGGACTAAACCAATGAAGAACAAACAATTTTGCCATCATCTACTCACCGGGAAGTGCAGTTTGATCGCTAGAATTTTTTGAAAACAATCAAGATACATCCAAATTTCTTGAATTGTTTGGTCTGCTACATCAGGTATCTTTGAGCAGTTGAGATGGGAGAGTGGTGGTGGCACCTAGGTAAACTAGTAGGTGGAATCATCATGAGGAGAGTTGAACAATTAGTAACATCATACTGCAATGGTGAGGGCTCCAATGGTTAGATAATTTGTCAAAAATAGTAGAAAGTGCCTAGAACCTACGTAAGGAGCTAGGATTTTTGTTCAAGAATTTATTAATCCATCGAAAAACAATAGGATGAGAGTCATGCCAGAATTCTCCATCAAGAGGTGTTGTAACTTGTAGCTCAACATCAAAAAAACATAGTATATCCATCGACAAACACAAAAACTCATCAAAAACTATCTATCAGGTAGACTGGAAATAACCATTACAAGTCAAAATGGGTAGTGAGGAAACTATGTTGGATTGATGCTAGAGTATATTGGGATGTGAAAAGTTGGTAGTAGTGGATTAGAGAGTAACAGTGATGCTCAAATATAGAAAGAGAAGCTAGTGGATATTGAGTGTCTGCAATGGTAGGTGGCAACAAAGCATCAAAAGTTCACCAGATGAGAGGAGGTTGATGTTATAACGATTAAAAAGTTGTAGTTGATCGACAAGCATGGCCATACTAGCATCAGAAGAGATCGAAATCATCGGGCTAAGGTTAGTGTATGGCTGAACACTGTCAAAGTAGATTTTGGTTGGCAAGTGCTTGGTATACGGTGTAGTGACATGATCGTCGATGCTGGGAAAATTGTTGTCAGGGTTAGCCATCGATTGGTGGTTTGCCATTGGAAAAAACAACCACCATTGGTGTTGGCCACCGATGTGTGGTCCACTTGTGAAAATAAATTACCATCATCAGGGTTGGCCACCGATGTGTGGTTCGCAGGTGAATGGCTGATGTTGACTATTATCTGCAATGATATCAGAAATGGTCGGTAGAAAAGTTAGCCATGGTATAAAAGACACCAAATCGGGCTATTTAAATTTACCTTAACAATTATATCCCATAAAAGGTGGATAAACTAGACTTATGTTCAAAACTTCTTCAAAATTGTACATGGAGGGATTTTAACTCCTCTAAGATGACAGAAGATCAATTTTGGAACTAAAATTGGGAATTTTAAGGAGCATTTGCAAGAAAATTGGAAATCTAAACCTATGCAAACTAGAGCTTCTTAGTTAGACTAGGATCCTAACTATCACAAGTCTGATTATAGGCTTTGATATTAGTGATGAGGGAACTGAAACTAAAAATAACACTAAGTAATATTATTCACATAAGGGGATTTTATAATCCATTTTACAACCATAATCTCCCAAAATAGGAGATGCTAATCAAAATCTATGACTAAGCAATCAAACTCAACTTGTTAAAATCTAACAAATCTAATCCAAAGACTATGCCATCCAAATGTGCTGACATTTACAAGTTGGAATTAGATATTTATTAAATCACTCCTAGACTTAGGACTTAATACTTAATTAAATAAGTAAAGCTAAAACCTAGTCTAGAAAACACACACATTCTAACTTAGACTTAGGACTTTAGGCTTTAGTAAATAATAAAATAAACTAAGCCTAATAAATAATAGCCTAGATCTAATGAGGTCCACATCACTTCTACCAGAGCTTGATTTTTCTAGCTTGGATTTTGATATCCTCAATGAAATTTGCTTGAGCAATGGCTTCATCAAATGTATGACTTTGATAGAGTTGCAAAGGTGTAGATATGTGTTAATGACAAATTTTGGTAAAACGTGTGATGAGTTTGACATATGGGAGGTTATAAGCTAGGTCATGGATGATCGATCTCCATCGAGAAATGAAGTTCATGATAATTTTGTCATCATTCTATCATAAGACATAGACAACAAAAAAGTTTATCTTCTTTTTGATATTGATGGAGAAATGTTCCAAAAATGAATTGGCCAACTTTTCAAAGGTGAACAAGCTATGGCATGGGAGCATGTTCTACCAATAAAGGGTTTATCCCCCTATTGAAATAGCAAAGGTTCTCAACATGAGGGGATTGATACTGTGAAGCTGATAACACATGAAGCAATAGTTACTGACGTGTTCATAAGGATCCTCTTTACCTTTTTATTTTTTGAATTTAAAAATATTGAAGTGATATGGGTAAGTAGAAATGGAAACCGACATGTGAACAGGGTCATTGCACAACTCATTGTATGTGGGTTTTTGGGGCCCATAACCAGTTGTGCGAAGGTATAACATCTTAACTTGTTCTCATAAGAGTTGAAGTTCGGGTTATGGGGGTTCTAGGAATTGTGATGAAGTGATGGAAGATTGATAATAGGGAGGGTACTATAGCTGATTTTCCTCCCATTGTGATAGAGGAGTTTACTAGAATTGTTTTAGCAGAGGTGGTTACTGAATAATGTGAAACATGGATGTAGATGGGAGAGTCTATTGTGGAGCAGACATTTGCTATGGATGGTAATACTGTGGCTAGGAAGTCTACATCTATTGTACAAGAATCTACTATAATGGTTGCATGATGGGAGAGGACAACCATGAAGGAGGTATCATAAATAATGTAGGTGCGATAAAATATGGTGGAGAAAGTGATGTATGGATGGAGGAAAAAGGTGGTGGTGAGATGATGTGTCAAAAGATGGTAACTGCACCGAACCAAAGGAGTGATGAATGACACACTTGGGTTGGGTAGAATAACATGGGGGATTGGTAAGGTAATATGGATAGAGTGGATTATAGGTGGAGAGAGTAATGGAAGGAATATATTGAAATGGGTGAGGTGGAGGAAGTCAAAATATGGAACCAGGTGGAAGCAAAAGTGGAGTGGAAGATGTCATACCGTACATCTTAGAAGAGGGGACTGTAGATGGAGGAAGGTATGAATAAGGGATGTAGGTGTCAAAGGTGAAATACTGAAATGAAGGAGTGGTGAACATATCCACAAAGAATTATGAGGAAGAGACTTATTGATGTTGTGATGAAATGAATTATTGTGGTTGGGATGGGGGTTGTGATGTTTGAGCTAAATATGGAAGATACGAGGGCTATGAAGGTGGTTTATGTGATGTATCTAAAGGGTATGGATGGGATGACATAAGTGAGTTGTACTACTATTGTGGGATTGATTGTTATGGGGTTAACTATGATGAGGGTAAATGAGTGCTTGGAGTGGATAATTAAGGATCTGAAATCATCCTGACTATGGGGGTAGATGTCGTAGCCCCAGGATGTTGATGATAAGGCAAGAAGGGATCATTTTCGAGAAGAGAATGAGATAAATCCTGAATAAATGGATTAGAATATGTAGGTGAAGTAGGTGGAGTATATAAGATATGGGGATGGATCTCCCAGTGCTATGTAGATGACATGATTGTAACATGTGGATGGTGGATTATGTAGGGGTGAATGAGGAATAAGGGGATGATCCTCACCAAAAGATGTGGTAAATATATTAGTAGAAATGGAAGTGTCACGTGGGGCATGGTGTACATGTGGGATGGATAAAAAATAGTGATAAATTTAGGTGTGGGAATGGATGTGTTCCTCATGAATGGAGGGGGAGTATTAGACTGACTGGAGGTGGTGTGAGAGGCCTCCTCCTCAAGATGCACATTCTCACATAATGGGCTATGAGTAACAATAGGCATGGTGATGTATAGTGTGACTAAGTGCTCAAAATTGTTTAGAGATGCAATATAAACTTGTGGGTGTGTTCTATGCAATATTTTATGCAAATATGTGAGTTGTGGTGTGTTTTTATGCACTAGAACTGAGTTTGCACACTACAATATGAACCTAGACTATGGAAATCTAGTTTGCACAATGGTATGTAAACTTGCTCTAGATAGTAAATCTGACAAGAAAAATGATAGTAGCAGACTATAAATAGTCAGCAAGTGGGCTTCTAACAAGTGAATGTGCTAAAACAAAATTTTGTGAGAGTGTAATACAAGAAACACAACTAGAATTAGTGCTAAACAAAGAAAAACAAATGTTTGGTCATTTTATGTGTTTTGATGATGATAACTGCTCTAGAACATGACACGAAAAGTGTATTAAAACTCTAGAAAGAACAAGAGTATCATCGACATGGAACCTCCTGCAACACCCAAGGATGCACAAAATAGAACAAATTCTCGATAGGCAAGTGGTGACCTAAATGGAAAGGTGTAATAAAATGATATCCAAAGGGAAGGGACTCAAAATGCACTAATGAGTCCAAAATCCTCTCACGAGAAGAGGTGGCACTGTCTAAGACCTGCTACTAGCCAAATCGAGTGGTTGCTTCACTATCAGGTGAGATTAGTCAAGAAAGAAAGTTACCTATTCATGAATTATATGAGCCTTGTGAACAAAGGTGTCTAATCTTATCCCACTTTGAAGGTCCCTTTCGGTGATGAAATCCAAAAACAATCTCAAGAGTAGGGGATTTTATGGTGAAGAAGTTTGGAAAACCACTTGTCGGGGCTACTATGGTATCTAGGGGGTGACCTAGTGGAAGGAAATGATTCCAATGCCACCAGTATCAAGTGAGTATTGGGGATGAAGTCCAATATTACCAATGTGTATGAAATGTGAGTGTGTTGTAGTGTGTTTGCCACCGATGATATGACAATAAGAAACTAGCTAAGTGCCTTTTCAAAAGGAAAACTAACCCTAGATGCCTTTTTGAAATGAAACTAAACCTATTTGATTTTTGAAATGAAACCAAACCTAGATGCATTTTTAGAAAAGAAATCTACTCTATGAAGTGTGAAAGCAAGTAGAGATTAGGTGCACGAAAGAGAAATTTGAAATATATATGTGTGTTAGAAAGAAATTAAAACCCTAATTTAATAAAATGAAAGGGAAAATACAAGTTGCCCAGGGGATTTGTGAAAGAAATGGGGAATTTCTACTCTAGATGATGTAAAGAATATATGAAACCCTAATATAAGGACATGAAAAGAAAATGCAAGTTACCTGAGGGATTTGTGAAAGAAATGGAAAATTTCTAATCTAAATGATGTAAAGAAATTTGAAACCCTAATCTAAAGGTTGAGAAAATTTTGATTTTGTTTATATTTTTTGAAGTTTTTTAATGTTCTTTATTTTTTATTTTTTAAATTTTTGAATGTTTGTGATTTTTTTCTAAGTTTGAAAATTGTGACATCTTTTTTGTTTTTCTAGGTTTTGATTTTTTTTTTTGTTTTCTAATGTTGAATTGTTTGATTTTTGTGTTTGTTTAATTTTTTTTTAATGTTTAATTTTTGTCTGATGGGCCCACGTACACTCAGGCCCACTGTTAGGGCCTAATAGGACTAGCAGATCCTATCAGTCTGATAAAGCCTATCAGTTTGACAGGCCCACTATAGGCCTATTGAGCCTACTAGACTGAGAGAAGTCGTGCCATGTATTATGCACAAACATAATGAGAAAAATGGGGGGACAAGGGTGGTGCAACCATAGAGTAGGCTATGGGGAGGAGGGAAATCGAGCCACGCTCAGTGCAATCATATCTTGTGGGAAGGGAAAGTGATGTAGCCTGCTTGAGGGTTGCATGAGAAGTAGGGAGAGGGGGAGTGGTGCAACCTACCTGTAGATCGCGTTAGGTTTGGGGGTGTCATGGTGAGTAGCATACTACATGTGGTTACCATGGAAAAATAAGGGAGGAAGAGCATGGCCCCTTTATGGGATACATAGGGGTTAGGGGTGGGGGTGGCCTGGTGGGCTGAGCGTTAGGCACAACCACCATGGCTAGAGAGGGGGGGAGGAGTGTGGTCCCTCTATGGACTGCATAGGGGTTGGGGGTAGGGGGTGGCCTAGCATACCAAGCACTATGTGTGGTTTCCATGGCTAGAGAGAGGGGATGGGGAAGTTGGGTGGCATGGCCCCTCGATGGACTATGTGGGGGGTAGGGAAAGTGGGGTGGCACAACCCCTATATGGACCACACACTTATAGTGGAAGAGCGGGGTGATTGGCCCATCTGGGTCGTGGGTGAAGCGCTACCGCCATGGCCAGGAAGGGGGGATTTGAAGGGGGATTTTCCCTCTTTTTTTTTAATTATTTTTTTTCCTTTTTATTTATGATTTTTTTTTTTTGCAGCAACTTAAAAAAATGACACTAACTTTTTGAAAAATTGGTAGCAACTTTTTAAGAACAAAAAGAACAATTGATAGTAACTTTTTGAAAAATTGATAGCATTTTTTAAGAAAAATTGACAATAACTTTTAAGAAAAAAAATTGACAATATTTTTTGTGTAAATTTCTCATGGTACCTACCAAGATCACTTCAATTTTGTAGGTGTCCCACTGAGTGTGCTAGAATGAAGCACATGGAAATTACATTTGATTTTCTCCTTGCATTCCTTAGTGAAGGTGGGCTTCTTTTTATGTGTGCCACCAATTGGATGCTTTGGAATGTTTTATATACCTGTGTAAACCTACAAAAATGTGTAAATATGTTTGGGGGCCTGTCATGGATTAGACCCTGTATTTATACAAACAAAATGGCATGAAAAATGAAGTGAAATTTGATATAAATTGTAGGAAATGCTATAGAAACTATAAGTAACTAACACCTACCTGTTATGGAGCTGCAGAGTTTTTATGGACTAATTATGCAAAATTTACATATGAAAGTGATCCACGTAATGTTTGTTGATGTTTTATGGATGCATAAATGGTAGAAGGTATTCTAGAGCAATTTCAACAGCATTCTGGTATGTTAGCAAAAAGGAAGAGAGATAGGATAATGAAGGAAATGGCCCTATATTTATAGAGTTGGCCAAGGTCAGGGGGATAGTTAGGTTTACTAGACCCTAGAATCAAGTCCTATCATGGTCAAGTTAGGGTTTATGAAGTGGCATGCCTAGTCACCCTTTCATGTGCCCTAAGGAAAATATCCTAGGTGCACACATGTGTGAGCTAGGATTAGGGTTAACTCTGGTTAGCTAATCCCTAGGTTAGGTGAGGGTTGAGTTAGGTATCCTAGAAAATATCCTAACTAATTTGGGGTGCACACATGTGTGAGGGGATGATTAGGGTTAATTTGGCTCTTAATCCTAATTAAACCCAATTAAGTGATAAAGTGTACTTTAAGTGGAAAGTCACTTGCAAATTAGAATCCTAATTAGCATAATTAGGGTTTTTGTAGGGAATGGTCCCATGGGGGCCCTAATTAGATGTAAAAGGGCTTAGGTGGCCTTAAGGGGCTTGTAGGTAGCCCTCCTATGACTATAATGTGTTTTGTATAGTTTTTGCATGTTTTGCACCTACGGATGACCATAATGGCCTATGATGGCCTATGATGGCCTATGATGGCCTACGATGGCCTATGATGGCCTATGAATGCCTATGCAAGCCTACAAGTGTATATGTAGGTTTGCAAGTGTTTACAAGTGAACATGTGCAACTTTTAGGTGTTTACAATCATAGATGTCCCTTTTTGTCCCGCATTGAGCAAAGCCCAATGTGGTGTAAAAATAAGATACACATGACATTATTAGGTGAAGATGGCTTTTTGTTGCCTCAGAACGAAGAAGGAGTAACTAATGATTTTTTTTTCTTTTGGATTACCCCCTCAAGTGACGAATGAGTGAAATTATAGAACAGATGAAACCGATGAGTTTCTTGATAGACTAGGTTGATGGAGTGATGTGATGTGATGGATGTAAATATCAAAAATTAAGATCAAGTTGGTTACCCCAAGTTTGGATTGGGTATGCATTGTCAAAACTTTGCTCTTAGCAGAATGATGAGCTTTTTGATTTGGTATATGGACCACACAATGTAGTGTGCATGTGATACTAGAATTATTCAAGGTGATTTTTACACTCGATTGTAGTCACCATATTTGTTAGGGGTAAAACACTGGTTAAATTTGTCCTATTTATGTCATAGCCCTGAAATTTAAATTGTCAAACCAAGGATCTCAGAATTTTGAAGTGCCACGATTGAGATTGCTCACACCACTGCTTTTGAGATGAATCCGTTCAACTATCATTGGGGGTGTTTGTAAAGTAGCAATTGATTCGTCCACACCAATAAAACTTATACAAATAACATACGTATAAATAAACACTCCACACTAAAAGTAGTAAACACACATAATTAAAAAGCACACCATGCTAAATCAAATAAATTTAATATAAAAAATAAATATACTATCATGCATAATTAAATCTATGAAGACAACTAAGAAATAGGGGAGGAATACTGGCTTGGAGTGGGCCCGAGATCCAGTAGATCCTGCCCAATAGATCATGAAGACATACACAAATGAAATAACGCTCAAGATTTTATTGACAGTGCAATGAAATATTACAAGCAATAATGTTCTCTAAAATATTTGCCTCCCCTACTTCAGAGAAGTTTGTGTGTTTATATAACACACACGAGACTTTATATTGTAGTTTTGTTACAACAAGCATCCTAGTTACAATCTAAACTGGGATAGTTTAGTTACTGTAACAGGTGCACGATAAACAAATTTCATTATTTTCTAGAAATAGAATGATTTCTACTTTGTTGGGTGGTTACATGTTTATCCACTCTGGCTGAGACAACTTGTTCGTTCAATCATTCCCCACAAATGACATGGAATTATGGTCAATGGGGTCCTTCTATAGTCATCTATCAACACATATAATCCTGGCACCTACTTGAGTAAGGTGCCTGCTTGGTACCTACTTGAGTAAGGCACATGCTTGGTGCCTACTTGAGTAAGGTGCCTTCTTCATTAAGGTGCCTACTTCAGTAAGGTGCCTACTTCAGTAAGGTGCCTACCTCATTAAGGTGTCTACTTGAGTAAGGTACCTACCTCGGTAAGGTGCCTACTTGGGTAAGGCACCTAATTCAATAAGGTGCCTACTTGAGTAAGGCACCTACCTAATATGCCTTAGTATGATGAAGTGGAAGCATGACAGGTCCCTATAGGACCTCGAATAAGCAAAAGATGGAAAAATCAAGTGAATAACTACACAAAACACACTTCATACATTGATTAGATAATACACATAATTTTATTAAATAAATACATAATAATTCATAAAAATATACAACTCATAATATATTTTCGTGTAAAAACCATTGGTACTTATACAAAAATATGATCATATTTGATGCTCATCATCCACCATGCCTAATATGTGCCACACCCTTGTGGCACCTAAAAATGGTAATCAAATCCTTCACATAGGCCACTTATCCCTATTTCATTTTATTACCAGTGGCCTTGGATTTCCCTTCATCCTGAGGCTTTTGTTTCTATTGAGGGGCCCTAGTTTTTTACGAGGCATCCTTGAGTTGTGATGCCCTTTGACTACATTGGCTTCTGGATGTGCTAGGTTGGCCTTCATTCTACATCAACTTCTTGTTGTGCTGGATATGCCTCCTTATCATGCTTGGCCTAGCACCTGTTCTAGGCATTGCAGCCACAGTTGTCTCTCCTTTCTAAAATGTTGCCTCTACTTCCTGCCACAGGTCAACATATTGAGGGCATAATTATTCGAATGGAATATCAGAGTTGTACCTCTTTAGAGTGACCACACTGGACTTATACAACCTAATTTATTTCAAGGTGAGACCAGCATTTTATTCTACAATCGCTTCCACCTCTACATCTAGTTTGAATACCCCTTGTATTTCCAACCATTTCCTCATCTTGGAGGGTCGACCCTGTGATGAACCATAGATCTCCCAAAATTGGTCATCCGTAGTAGGGTCCACACAGATGCTAGGCCCTCTTTTGATCTTCTTGGTAGCTTTCCTAGTTGCCTTTGTTGCTTTGAAATCTTCACAAAGCTTTTCAAATTTTTATTTTCGCTCAATGAAGGCCTCCATGCCTTCTTCCCATTCTTCATCCGAGTGGGGGTTTGGTTTAGCAAATGTAACTTTGGCCTTTCTTTTGGCCCTTTTTTGTGATGGTTTAGGAACCTTACCATTTCTCCTATTTGTTATTGCAGTGGCCTACATGGGGATATCTTTCTTTTCCATAGGAGATGCTTCCATGTTAGAGGATCCGAGAATCTGACCCTCTAGTCTTAGGTCCCCTGTGGTTGTCTCCCTTGTTCCTTGATCACCCGATGCCTGCTCCTTTTGTTCTTCAGGTATTGGTCCCTCAATTTTGGGTACCTGGTGCTCTAGAGCATTCTTCTTAGCCTTAGGTTTAGGGTCTTTCCCTTGGCTCTTCCTTAAAGGCTCCTCATCATCATTGATGTTTATTACAGGGGTTTCCATTTGAAAAATAGAACTCCTCTATTCCTCTACAATTTATTTATCAAAAGTACATGAACCCTCTCCTACCTCTACTTCTTCATTTCAATAATCTAACCTGACTACCCTGGATGAGACTACCTTCTATGGCAATGTTGGACAATTTATTGGCACCTCAATTGCCCAATCTATTTGGGTAGAGGCGTCTCGCCTCTCAATCACCCTGGTCTACAACTGCTGGTTCTCTAACCTTAGCTAATGGATTAGTTTCTATAATTGGGTGAAAATGGCCTCCTTCCTTTGAAATTTTCTCATAGTCATCTCCTTAAATTCCTTGAATAGCACCCTACATCATGAAATTCTTTCTCTGCCCAGTGCGGTCCTCTCCCATCGACACCTCGAGCTACTGTTGTAGGCCTACTAAATACTGTGGGTCTTGTGGACTGTAGGCAACCAAATTCTATAGGGTTTGGGCTACAAATATTACCTTTGCATATTCCTCTTCTTCCTTGCTCAATAGAATTAGTCACTACAAGCATATCTGATTGTGTATGCGCTCCATCCATTGAGCTGAGGGTTTGAGGCTGGAGGATTCTGGCCTATCCTCCATATAATTAGGTAGAGAAATATGCCCCTCCTCTGCAACATCTAATGAATTTTGGTGTTGTTCTATTTTAGAAATTCCCCCAAATTTGGCCTCATATATTACCCCTACTACCATCTATCCCTATGTATCAAAATGTTCATCCGATTCTTCTTTGACCACTTCTTGTAATTTGGCCTCTTGCCCTCCTTCGGTTGCCACCTACTCCTATGCATCAGAGTGTTTGGCCCCTACCTCTGATGAGCTTCCTATGTTCCTTTGCATGGAGTATCAAGGATTTAATTATCCCATGGTGGGCTAGGGCATAGAACACCCCTCTCTAGTACCACGATGCCTCATCCTACAGGGCAGTTTCTAGATAGAACTAGACATTAATTTATCTCCCATGCACCAGGTGGTTCAATAAATGCATATGGTTTTGCATTCAAGTGTGAGTACCTCAAAGTGCATGTGAAGTATCTTGTAACTTATTAAAAGAGCTTCCTTAGGTGCATTGGGAGTCCCTAATTTGGGATACCCCCATGGTCGAATAGAACATTCCTCTGTTTGAGCAACAATTTCATGCATTGGTTTGTCACACCATTTTTGTATGTGCACTCTCTAGTGAGGGGGAGACCGGTGACATGAGCGATGTGCTATGGGGTGACTGGAGTCTCCAATTCATGCAAAGGGGCAACCCCTCCTCTCACAATGGCAACAAACTCTTTTGCTGCCTCTATATCCTGGTCTTGGCTGACCAGGCGATAGTAATCCATCCACTCAATCGCCTAAAACCGGTTATGAACTTCTCATCTAATCCCCTTAGTGCTACTGGTCTCATGATTTTTGAGCGTATGATTCTTCGATCATCCTCCCATGGTAAAATCTCTATTTATTTTTATTGGCTTGATGCTCTATTCTTACTAAGGTGCATTATTATAGATTCAGGTGCCTAAATCTAGAAATTATTTTCGCATTAGGGTTGGTAGAGTACGCCGCCCGAATTGATTTTTGGCATGACGTATTAGACATAAGGGGTGAATTCAATTATTGCATCAACATTATTTTTAGAGAAGCATATCATATGAAAAATTATGTATATATTTAAAAGCAATCATCCACATACCTGATTGGTTAGTTTGTGTTGTGTGGAGTATGCCAATTTGGTACTTAGTGATAATTGTGATAATACATTTTCTATGTGCTGATTATGTTGCCTTGGTTACTGCAATTATAGTTCGCTCGAGGTCCTACACTAAAAATTTGGTGGATCCTATTGGTTCATGTTGGGACACATATCTCCTCTAACAGTTGGACTTGGGACGTGTAGAGATCTTGTCCAATAATTTTGAATTTTTTTTGGGTGCTTTCAGATTTCCATCACGTGAGATGATGGTGTTGGTTTCGGCTGCTCCATGTACTACCAAGTTGTACATGTGCTTTTGATTCAATCAAGGCACTTGATTGAGTAAGGCATCTACTTGAATAAGGCACCAAAGTAAGGTGCCAAAGTAAGGTGCTAGTAAGGTGCCAGAGTAAGGCGCTCCCTTGGTCATTTTTTTGCCTGTTGTTGATGGATAACATTAAGGCATCTCATTTTTTTTAATAAAAGACACCTCCGGAGTAAAGCACCTCTCTGGCGGAGTAAGGCACCTCCATGGTAGAGTAAGGCACCTCCTTGGTGGAGTAAGATGCCAGACAAAGGCACCTCCCTTCCGGAGTAAGGCACCGGAGTAAGGCACCTCCATTCCAAAGTAAGGCTTCTCCCTTGAACAATATATATATATATATATATATATATATATATATATATATATATATATATTTTTTGAAACTCTTCAACCATGGTCAAGCGCCTTCATTGAAATTCCTACTTCAGGGTAAGGTGCCTCCTTGGTAGAGTAAGGTGCCTCCCTTATAGAGTAAGGCACCAGAGTAAGGTGCCTCCCTTCCGGAGTAAGGCACCAGATTAAGGTGCCTCCCTTCCGGAGTAAGAAATTATCCCACCGTTGAAAAGTCAACAACGGTTGATGTGTCCGTTGATGTGAGGTTGATCAAGCCTTCTAAATTTTTGCTTGTACTATGTTGGCATCTCCTTCGTCCAAGAACGGGGGTGCATAATATTTACTTTACAGGGAATTGGCACCCAAGACCATGCTTGGATCAAAACTATCTTCCTAAACATGTAGGTTCATTAATGCTGAGTCAGTCTAGACCTTGTTATCTAAGATGCCTATTGTTCAAAAAATCAAGTCATTCTCCTACAAAAATAAAATGAGAAAAAAAAAGGAAAATGTAGTTAAATGTAATTTGTGCATGTTAGGCCCTATCTCTCAAGATGCTTGCAGCTTGCATACAGGTGTTGTTCCTAAAAAAAGCACCATAAGCTAAATAAAATATGAAACCACACCAACTTATTTTTAGTGGACACCTCTATGTCCACCATGTTGTTGAGAACTCTAGTAAAATTTACTTGGATGGGGTCTCCCCCATGCCTATTCTGGACTCCAACAGTAAATTTTTGGATGTGTGGTATGGGCGCAGTTAATGGCCATTAACTGTTAGAATGGTGTTGCTGTCGTTAATTATCTTGATGTGCACAACACCATTTATGATGATCTCCACCACTTCATATGGTCCCATCCACCTTTACATCAGTTTTCATTTCTACTCCTGGAATATAGAATCATACAACAATACCCATTCTCCTTCTTTGAATTATTTCATATTAATGTGGCAATCATACCACTACTTCCTTTGCATCTGCATGATTTTTGTTCTCTGTAGGGTGTCCATTCAAAATTCATCCAACTGATTTAGTTGCTGAATTCATTCCCTCTATGCTTTTTCTAGGCTTAGGTCTAGTTCTATCGTTGTTTTGAGCATCTTAACCTCGAACTCGATGGATATCATTGCATCCTTATCGTATATCATTCAGAAGGGTGTAAAGCCTATAGTTGATTTCCACATTGTATTGTATGCCCACACTACCTCCAAAAATCTTGTAGTCCAATCATTTCTATGCTACTACACGGTTTTCGTCAGGATGTTCTCGATTTCCTTGTTGGTCACTTCTACCTACCCATTCACCTGCAAATGGTAGGGGGTAGTCTTGTTATGCCAAACCCTGTACTACTTCATCAGCTCCTCAATTAGCCTAGAGGTAAATTGGGATCCTTGGTCCATTGTAATTTCCCTGGGTACCCCAAACCTTGTAAAAATATGGGCAAACAGGAATTCAGCTACCGTCCTTTCCTTAGAGTCCCTCAGTGCTTGGAATTTAACCCATTTAGTAATGTAGTTTGTGTAGACTAGAATATATCTCTTCTTGGTTTAATGTGGGTTTATGGGTCCCATGAAATCCATGCCCCACTTATATAAGGGCTCTATATGCACATGAGATTGAAGGGGCATTTCATCCCTGTGAGTTGGCCTACCCATTCTATGGAATTCATCACACCTGTTGGCGTATGTGGCTGTATATTTGAAAAAAGTGGAAAAAGAATACCTAGTATATAACACCTTATATTCCTTCCTTCTCCCTTCAAATTGACCTCCACATGGCTTGCTATGACAGACTTTGAGTATCTCCAAAAACTCATGCTGTGCTATGCACCTCCTTATGATCTGGTCAGGCCCTATTTTGAAGAAGAGGCCATCAATCCACTAAAAGGAAGTGCTATTTTCAATCACTGCATGCTTATCTATGTATGAAAGAGTGGGGGAAGTTTTACCGATGGCCATATAATTGGTTATGTCTACATACCATGGCGTTTGTTTGTTGATAAAAAAAAAATGTTCATCCAGGAACTAGTCCTCTACCACTGCGTGATATGCTGGTATTAGCCTGGATAGGAAGTTCATGACCATGTTGTCCTTCCTGAGCTTATCAACGATGGTAATTTTGAACTCCTATAGTAGCAAAATCCACCTGATGATCCTACCACTAGTCGTTGGTTTACTCATTAGGTACCTGATGGTCGCATGGTTCGTATGAACAAACACCTTGTACCCAGTGATATAGTGGTGGAATTTTTTGATGGTATGCACAAATGCGAGGAATTATTTTTTTGTTACTATGTAGTTGAGCTTGGCCCCTACTAAGTTCTTGTTGACATAATAAATGGTGTAGAACTCCTCACCATCCTTCTACCCGAGGACCGCTCCAATTGCATTATTGGATGCGTTGTAATATATATGAAATGGGACAACCCAATTTGGGCCCCGCAACACTGGGGTATAAATCAAATTCTTCTTCAGTGTCTATAATTCTTGCTTGCAGTCCTCCATATAGATAAATTATGTGTCTTTCATCAGTAGGGTGTGTAGTGGTTTGGCAATTTTACTAAAATCGATAATAAATCGCCTGTAGTACCCAGTAGAGTCGAGAAAACTTCTTACTTCCATCTGCGTTCTAGGGTTGGGTAGGTCCTTGATGACCTCTATTTTATTTTTTTCAACTTTAATTACCTCTACCGAGAGGTGATGTCCCAACACTATACCCCCATGCATCATCATAAAGCACTTTTCATTGTTGAGGGATAAGTTGTTTTCTTCACACCTCTGGAGCACTCGTTCCAAGTTCGTCATCGCTTCTTCAAATGTTTCATCATAAATAGTGAAGTCATCCATATATACCTCAACTACCTCCCCCATAATATCTAAGAATATGCTTAACATTTCCCTTTGGAAAGTGGCTGGTGCATTGCATAACACGAAGGGTAGAACTCTATAGGTAAACATTTCCCATGGGCAGGTAAACATTGTCTTATCTTGGTCTTCTTCCCCAATCTAGATTTGGTTGTATCCACTGAATCCATCCAGAAAGGAGAAGTATTTTATTCCAAATAGTGTATCCAATACCTAATCAATGAAGGGAAGTAGGAAGTAATATTTCTTGGTCACCTTATTTAATGATCTATAATCAACATAGATCCACCATTTCCCATTTTTCTTGGGGACCACCACAAGTGGTGACACCCATTCACTATCGGATATTGGGTAGATGAATCCTGCTGACAAGAGCTTCTATAGCTCAACTTTAACAATTTCCTTTATTTTTTAGTTCATCCTTCTCTACGGCTATCTAACTGGGATTGCTTGCTCTTCGATGTAGATTCGATAGGTGCATATTTTCGGGCTGATTCCCTTCATATATGAATTATCCCAAGCAAATGCTTGTTGGTGCCTAGTTAGGAGTTATTTTAATTTTATTAGTTGTGTGGGGGTCAACCCACTATTTATGTTCAATGTTATTCCAGGCTCAATGTCAAATTTCCTGGTGTGGTGGTCCTAAGCACTGATCAATGATGACTTAGGAACTATGAGAGAGGATTCTCCTTGAAGGAATCTTATAATGATGTCATATTCATAGGTTTCCTCCTTGAAATCTACTAATGCCATCACCATATGGAGCATGGAAAATGAACCATACTCCTGGTTATCCAACATTGATTCTCCCAGTGTATCCACAGACTGTGTACGAGGTGAGATAGTCAATCTCTTGATGTTCTAACCATTTTATATGGTCATAAGTCCACGACAACTGATGTAGGCATCAACTATAGCTATCCATGACCTCCCCAAGATGAGTGGATAACCACCCAATCCCATTTTAGACTATAGCACTAGGAAATCCATTGGGTATTCCCATGCATCGACTACTACGATAATATCCTCAAGCATTCCCTCTGGTGCTACGATTGATCGATCATCTAGTTTTAACATCGTCTTGGTGGGTTTTAGGTTCATGAGATTTAGATTCTGCATGGTCTCCTATGATATTACATTGATGGCTACAATAGATAAACTAAGGTGTTAGCTAGCAAATGCCCTCCTATTTTTATGGTCAGCACTGGGCTACCTAGGTCTGTGTATTTGGGATGATATGCATTCTCCATAATTAAGTTAACCAATTTTCCTATGAAATTGATGGTCTATACCGCTTTACATCCTGGTTTCCTCAGGCACAACTACTTTATCACTTTGGTGTATATCAAGACATCTTGGATAACTTGTAAGAGTGGGATAGTAACTGTGAGATTCCTCAAGATAGAAAGGATATTGAACTCAGGCTATATCAGCTTCCTCTATTCCTACAACCATTTGGGAAATGGAGCCTTTGTTTTCTCAAAAACATTTTTTTTCTTCCACCTCTTCTATAAGAGGGGTGTCTCCTATGTTTTCCTTCTCTTCTACCAAGGGAGGTGCTTCTACTCCTAGCTGCTTATATGGCCTAAGTTGAATGGGATTACAACTAATATTATACATCGGATACATCTCTCCCTCTACTTGATATGATGGCTGCTTTAACTTATTATTTGGATTCACCATCAGATGTTCTGGTAACTACATAGGTCTCATTGTAGGTAGGGCCAATAAGCCTTGATGAGGTGGAGCCTATGCCATGTTTTGTGGAGTAGAGTTCCATGAAACATGATTCCTCCACTGCTACCCAGAATGCTGATATGGCATCCATGGTTGCTGATTGGGAAATGTAGCTCCTAGAGGTATGTTCATCCAATATGGAAGCCCCCACCATCCCATGTTAGGTGGTTTTGGCTGCCCTTATGGAATATATGGTCCTCCTCCATAGGGCAGCATCCCTGAGTGATGGTTGTTTTCTGACCCTAGAAGGAAACAACTCAAACAAGTTTAGAATGGTCCTCTTGCCTTCACATCTGCACTCTGTCTCAGTAGTTTCCAACCCCTCTGCATGCCTTCACTTCCCTCTTTTATAATCTCTGGCATGATGCTCTGTTTCCATTTTCTGATGCTTCGTTTCATTTCCCATGCCTCTTCGTTGGCTTGGATTTTGAAACGTCTTCATTTCCAACTCTTGATCTTCGTCTGCTTTCACTACACCTTGATGCCACGTGCTTGTCCAGTGCTGCCACTGTAGACTCTGTCTGCCTGTCAACCCATGATGATGTTCGAAATACCTGTCGCTCGATAATTTACTCTGTAACGACCCCTGTAACCGCCTGTCGTTTCTTTTCTTTTGTTTGGTTGTGAAAATGCGACATGTCACGATATCATGACATTTTTACTTTACTGCCTTCTTGCCCCCTGTCGAGTCATGAAAATGCGACATGTCGCGATATCGCGACACTTTTTGCTTTTCAGCCTTCCTACCCGTTGCGAGTCATGAAAATACAACATGTCACGATATCACAACACTTTTTCTCTCCTGCACCTCCTCTCGCCTTTTGGTCGCGAAAACATGACATGTCACGATATCGCGACACTTTTTCTCTCCTGTGCCTTCCTTCACCTTTTGGTCACGAAAACGCGACGTGTCGCGATATTGCGACATATTTCCTTTCTGCCTCCTCCTTGCCTCTCGGGTCACGAAAATGCAACAAATTTGCTCTCTGCTTTCTCTCTCTATTTTGGGTCCTAAAAATGCGACATGTCATGATATCGTGACACTTTTGGCTTCTCTGCTTTCCTACCCGCTTTGAGTCACAAAAATGTGACATGTCACGATATTGCAACACCTTTGGCTTCTCTGCTTTCTCTCTCTATTTTGGGTCATGAAATCACGACATGTCGCGATATCGTGACACCTTTCCCTTTCGGGTCCTCTCTCTTTTTCGGTCATGAAATCGTGACATGTCGTGAAATCACGACATTTTCCTTCCTTGCTTCCTTTTTGCATCTTCAGTCGTGAAATCATGACATTTTCCTTCCAGGAATCCTTTCTGCTTCTTCGATCGCAAAATCGTGACACTTTTTCCCCTTGCGTCTTTTCTCGGCTTTTGGTCGTGATAATGCGACATGTCACGATATCGCGACACTTTTTCCCTCTTGAGCCTTCTCTTGGCTTTTGGTCGTGATAATGCGACATGTTGTGATATCACGACAATTTTCTCTCTTGAGCCTTCTCCCGACTTTTGGTCACGAAAATACGACATGTCACGATATCGTGACACTTTCCTTCCTTGCTTTCTTTCTGCCCCTTCGGTCACGATTTCGTGACATGTTGCGATTTCACGACATTTTTCTTCGAACACCTTCTCTCTCCTATTTTGGACGTGATTTTGTGACATGTCGCGAAATCGTGACATTTTTGCTCTGCGCCTTCTCTCTCCTTCATGAGTCGTGAAAACGCGACATGTCGCGATATCGCGACAATTTTCTCTGTTGTGCGTTTTCTCGTCTTCTGGTCACGAAACTGCAACATGTCGCGATATCGTGAAACTTTTCCTTCTCGAGCCTTCTCTTGGCTTTTGGTCGTGATTATGCGACATGTTGCGATATCGTGACACTTTTCTCTCTTGCTCTTCCTCTTCTCTTTTAGTCACGATAATGCGACATGTCACGATATCATGACATTTTTCTCTCTTATAGCTTCTCTCGTTTTCTAGTCGTGAAAATGTGAGGTGTCGCGATATCACAACGCTTTTCTTTCTCGAGCCTTCTATCAGCTTTTGGTCGCAATTTTGCAACATGTCATGAAATCGCGACATATTTTCTTCTCGGCCGACACGTCGCGATATCGCGACATCTTTTCTACTTTGCTGTATTTTGCCTTTTGTTGGATGCTCCTACATCAGTATTTCACTTTTTAAATCCTCCAGAATATTGCCTATATCTACTTTTGTGATCGATGCAGTCACCTTCATGGTTTTGGGAGTGGGCTTGCCTCTCCTTTGTGAGTAATTATAACATAGTTGTTGGATATCTTCCATCGAGTGCTAGTAGACGTCCCCCACATAAATCATGTTGAGTTATTCCAATGACTCATTGTTAAGTCTCCTCAGAAAAATGCTTTTGAGGGACTTATCACCTATCTTCATGTGAGGAGATTGTTGCAGGTCAAAATTGAACCTCTCCCAGTACTCCTCTAGAGATTCGTCCTCCTTTTGTGTCATACTTAGGACCTCTTCTCTAGAGTCTCATGCTATGTCAAAGTATTTGTACTATTATAGGAATAACTTCCTCATTTCTTCCCATGTGGCAATCTGCTTGTTCCCCAACACGATAAACCAACATAGAGCCAAGTCATCCAATATTGATGGAAAATTTTCTAGCTTCTGAGCATCTGATTTATAGTTGATAGACCTGCACCACACATCAAATTTAAATAAAAATAGGTCAGGGTCTTCGATTGGGTATCCCCTAAAGGTAGGGAGATGGGTAGGAGATATATTATTCATTTTTGTGTCCCCTGATCCTTCCTCTATCGAGAAGCTAAAACTAGACGAAGATTCTTCGACCATTTTTCTAGGAAATGTGGTATTTAATGCAACTTCTATGACCTTTCGATCATTCAAAATTTTTTGTACTAGAGCCTCTAAGTCAACTGGTATTATGGTCTTATCCTCTACAACTTTCCACAATAGGGCTTCCTTTGAGGGTATCCTCTTAAAAAAAGGATTCAAAATGATCTACTCTTTACCAAGTTGATGAAATAAGGAGGAGCTTTGCACAAAGTGAGGATGTTCACTCTAGTGGACTGCTGGTGATGAGTCGGGAGAATATAATTCAAAATTTAACTCTTCAACTAACTCAAATTTTTTTGATGGGCTCTATCTTATAAAATGATCACCATGTCCTATTTTTCTTGGTGGAATCATATAAGGTCAAACAAAAGGTCTTTAAGGGGTACTGTAGTTAGTCTACTAGTGGTGCTTCCCCTTGAAAATGATACCAAAATGTTGGGGACAAAAAATTGGTTAAATTTGTCCTATTTACGTCACAACCCTTGCATTTAAATTGTCAAACCAAGGATTTTGTAGACTTTTGAAGTTCCAAGGTTGAGATTGCACACACTACCAGTTTTGAGATGAATCCATTCAACTATCATTGAGGGTGTTTGTAAAGTAGCAATTGATTCATCCAAAGCAGTAAAACTTATGCATAAATAACATACATAGAAATAAACACTCCACACTAAAAGTGGTAAACACACTTACGTAATTAAAAAGCACACCATGCTAAAGCAAATAAATTCAATCTAAGAAATAAACATGCTATCATGCATAATTAAATCTATGAAAACAACTAAGAAGTAGGGGAGGAATACTGGCTTGGAGTGGGCCCGAGCTCCAACAGATCCCGCCCAATGGATCATGAATATAATACGCAAATGAAAGAACACTCAAGCTTTTATTGACAGTGCAATGAAATATTGCATGCAACAATGTTCTCTAAAATATTTGCTTCCCTTGATTTAGATAAGTACGTGTGTTTATATAACATACACGAGAATTTCTATTATAGTTTTGTTACAACATGCATCCTGGTTATAGTCTAAACTAGGACAGTTTAGTTGCTGTAATAGGCACATGATAAACAAATTTCATCGTTTCCTAGCAATCGAATGATTTTTACTTTTTTGGGTGGTTATGTGTTTATCCATTCCAACTGGGACAACTTGTTCGTTTAGTCGTTCCCCACATATGATGTGGAAATGTGGTCAACGAGGTCCTTATAAAGTCGTCTGATCAACACACATAATCTTGGTGCCTACTTAAGTAAGGTGTCTGCTTGGCACCTACTTGAGTAAGGCGCCTGCTTTGCGTCTACTTGAGAAATGCACCTTCTTTAGTAAGGTTCCTTCTTCAGTAAGGAACCTACTTTAGTAAGGCACCTACTTGAGTAAGGTTCCTACCTCATTAAGGCGCCTACTTGAGTAAGGTGCCTACCTCAGTAAGGCGCCTACCTAGATAAGGTGCCTACTTGGGTAAGGTGCCTACTTCAGTATGTCACCTACTTGAGTAAGGCGCCTACCTAGTATGCCTTAGTCTGATGAAGTGGAAGCGTGCTAGGTCCCTATAGGACCTCGACTAAGCAAAATATGACAAAATCAAGTGAGTAACTACACAAAACACACTTCACACCCTGATTAGATAATACACATGATTTCATTAAATAAAGACATAATGATTCATAAAAATATTCAACTCATAATATATTTCCATGTAAAAACCATTGGTACTTATAAAAAAATATGAGCATATCTGATGCTCATCAATATTCACTACATTGGCATGGTGCATATTGATTTGAGGTTTTTTCATTTTGTGCCCCCACAAAGAGGGTTTTTGATAGCTTCATGCAAATTTCCTTGAATGCAGTTGCATTCTAAATTTGAGTTACCAAATAAATATGATTTGTGATGAAATGAGATGGATTGATGCGATGGATGCAAAGTTTTTTTGTGAAGTTTTGTAGCATGATTTGATGTTTTTTTTACAAGCATCCTTATGGTGATCTACCCATCCTACCAACTTGCATGGATAACCAATAACTGCAACTTCTAGGTGACTAGATTAAATCACTAGATACAAGGTTCACTTGATTTGTGACAAGATGAAATGAGGTGGGAGGATGCTTGAAGGGGTGATTTCATGATTTTTGATGATTTTTTAGATTTGATGATTTATTTTGTGTATTTTTTTTTTAAACAAGTTTCCTTATGGTGATCTACCCATCCTACAAATTTGCATGAATATCCAATCACTACAACCTCTAGGTGACTAGAGTATATCACTAGATATGAGGTTCACTCAGAGTATTTTTTTTTACCAAAGGGGTTTGGTATGTTTGATTATTTTGAGGTGATTTGACCAAAGAATTATACTTCCATTGGAGCATTTTGAACTAAATTGACCAAAAGGATGTACCCTTTGGAGCCTTTTGGATGGAATTGACCAAAGGAATTTGGTTCCTTTGGAGTATTTTTTAATTGATTTGACCAAAGTGGTTTGGTGTGTTTGGATATTTTGAATTGATTTGACTAAAGGGGTGTGCTTCCCTTGGAGCGTTTTGAACTAAATTAACAAAGGGATGTCCCCTTTGGAGCCTTTTGGATGGAATTGACCAAAGGAGTTTGGTTTTTTTGGAGCATTTTTAAATTGATTTGATCAAAGGGGTTTCCCCTTTGGGGATTTTTGGATTGAATTGACAAAAGGAGTTTGGTTCCTTTGGAGCCTTTTTGAATTGATTTGACCAAAGGGGTGTACCCTTTGGGGCCTTTTGGATTGAATTGACCAAAGGAGTTTGTTTCCTTTGGAGCATTTTTGAATGTGACCAAAGGAGTTTTGGTTCCTTTGGAGTTTTTTTTTTATATGCATGTGATCAAATGAATGTATTATGATGAATGCAATTGGTGGTGATGTATGCAAACAAATGAATTGTGTTGTCTTATTAATTTTTGTTCAAAAATATTATGGATCATTATTTAGCATACTTTGTCTTTATTGCTTAATAAGGGGTACTGACATAGTAGTACTGGTTTGACCATATACATAAGATGATATGGAGTATAGGGTATGTTTTATAGTGCAAAGGTGGTATGGAATGGAAGCTCACATATGAATTTGTTTGCCTTAGAGATCAAGGATCTAGAATTATTTTCAAAGACTCAAACATCCTAGTGATCTCAAATAAACTCATCTATTTATCTTGGGAAATCCATAAGATGTCAAAGGTGTCCTATTAGAGTCAAATTTATCAAGGACCAACTGTGTATGCAATGAATGTTCATTTCCAATGAATTTTGAGTTTGGTATTGACACAAGCCAATTAAGAACCAATGTGTGTGCAAATGAATTCATTTTCCAACCTTGAGTAAGGTGAGATTAAAAGAGTAATGGATATTATAAAGAATCTAAATTGTCCTTATGTGCATTCAAAGGTCTCTTCAAGAGAGACATGTCACTATGCATGAGCATACCCCACTACTAGTCAAGCGTCTATATCCCCGATGGAGATTAGCTCTATAGTCCAATGATAGAATTTCCAAGCTTTGGGGAATTGGATTCTCAACAAAATCATGATGAGAATTAAACCCTATCCTTACTACTTGAAGACCTATCATTATTATTGTGTTTATAAAAAGAGTTAAAGCTTTGGGGATCAACTCCCAAAAATCAAAATTTTCTTAATGATAAATGTGTGTGCTCCAAGAGTAAACTTTATTTGACTAGGAGTAACCTATAGGACCTCAAGATTGTTCGACATTTAATTGAGGTTACTTAACACACTAGGAGTGGTTGAGTGACCAAAACTACTTAGGAATTGTTTGACAAATATTGTATTATGTGAGATGTAGTTGTACATTCTTGTTGGTCAGAATTTTATCTAATGGTAAGGATTACGTGCCCACAAACCTCGACCAACTTTGAATGACCTCAAGATCAGGAATCTTGGGGTCAATCTATGGAGAAGGCCAACTCCTTGCAAATTCTAATTAAATTATTGGAAAAAAGGGAAGGGAAAGAGATTAAAGAGAACGTAAAACTAGAACATAATGTGATGTAGATACAATCGCATCAAGATACATTCCAAATAATTCTAAAACATAAATATTCATGGACTACCTAACAGTATAGCCAATAATTTTATTAATCATTTACGTGTGTAACCCTACCGAGAATTCCAAAATTAAATAATAAACAACATGAAATCCAGATATCAAAATTAAAGCTAGTTCATTCATTTAAATTTAGCAAAAATAATCAACAGAGCAAGATCATACATACATGAGAACAATTGAATGCCAAACAGTAATCCACTTATATTGTTGAATGCATCAAACTATACATGCAAGTTGTAATGACTAAAGAGCTGACACTAAAACATATATTATAAACATATATATATATATATATATATATATATATATATATATATATATATATATATATAAAACATATATATATATATATATAAACATATATATATATATGTTTATATATATATATATGTTTATATATATAGCCCCTTCAAGGAGCGGGCTTTCAAAATACTAATTAATATTTCATTAATGGTGGATCAAAATGTTAGTATCCAACTGGTTTGAATGACCTCTTCTATGATCATTTTGTCACAGATGAAACATTCTCCACTATTTTCGGATAGGAGCTATTGAAATTCTCTATTTGAGCCTCTCTTTTCTAATTAGTTAACTTGATGCTGCTACTATGTACACATGTTTCTTTATAAGATGAGGTAGCCACGTTGCATCAATTATTCATCTACCATATTATGTACTCATACTGACTAGTCATTAAATTTGTTCATTTGCTACATCCTTGGATCTAGTGTTTTGACATCATTTATAGGAAGGAGAAATTTGAATTATAGAGCATTCTATGCATTTGGATATTTTTGTATTTATGACTAGATAGGATGAATCTTTGGGATGAATGCATACCTTGGTTCCACCCCAATATTACATCTAGATCACATTCTCCTAGGATAGGAAAATGGGAGCCCTTGCTTATCTTCTTTTTCCTTCTCTTTCCATCTTCCTTGTGGCTAGGTAAAACCACCTTCTGAGTCTATGTCCAAATTCTCCATCTATATGAGTTTACCACTTGGGTGGCAATCTGGGATCACTTTCCTTTTCGTTATTCTCCTGATATTCTGCCCGATTCCTTCCACTTACAGATGGAGTTTTGGGAGTGCCCATGAAATATTCGTAGCCCATCCTTTTGTGAGGTACATTATTTGACTGGCCTTTGTTCAGATGAAAATTTTGGATAGCCAATGGCCTAGAAGTGACTAATTTCTTCTTCCATATTTTCTCTTAGCCATTTACCCCCTTCTCTTCATAGATGAAAATAAGTGGGTGCAAAAAACTCACCCACATTCTTGGTGACTTATAGGGGGTTCTTACTAGGTAGAAGGTATAGAACCCAACTAACTATAACATACCAAAACATAAAAAATAACAAGCAAATTAATCTTTATGGATTCATAAAAACAAAATTAATTAAAAAATGGAACATAAAATTCATCTTCCATGACTTATGCTAGACCCGATGGGTGATCATTGTACTTCTACTCTAGAGTATTCGGTATGAGGGACCGTTGCTTGAGTTACTTATCCACTCTGCAACTTGCTGCACATTTTTTTTGAGTCATCCATGGAAGGGATATGGGAACTTTTCATTTGGTCCACAATATACTTGAGAAGAAGAAACAAGTGATGGAGCTAAGAATGCAATGAGCAATTTGAGAGGTAGCTCACTGAGCCATAAAGAGGGCAAAAAAAACTCCTACCACTCTGATACATACGATAAATCATGTTTGGATCTTGGTGGTATAGGAGGCCATCCAGGTAGTAGGGACCGAAGAGGGGGGGTGAGAGATGCCCCCACACAAATAGGAAGTCTACATATTAGAGATCTTGGAGAGGCCTCTACATCTACAGTAGCAATAGATGAGAGCCAGGAGAGGAGGGAGATAGAGAAGCTACAAGTAGAGGTATCCTCTCTATATAGATAGATGGACCAAGTATAGGAGGATAGGGCCAATAGGCTAGAGGATTTGCAGAGTTCGTTGAGCACCATAGAGGTTGAGAGGGATGCATCTTGGGCAGAGACCAATTGAATCCAAGGAGATACGGTTCATCATGATGGAGAGTGCCAAAGAGCTAGGGCAGAGGGAATGGCTATCATTGAGAGCAGTCAGTCAAGATGTTCGGTGCAACTTATTTATGTGGAGCTATAGCAGATGGGAGAGAGGTTGGAGATAGCCCTTCAATAGGATATGTTTTACAGGATAACATACTATGCAACTATCCCACTAGGTCAAAGGATGCCATTTACTCCATCTATGTAGTCAACAAGTAGATCATGGTCTCGATCATAGATGATATCAATATCATGGTAGTCTGTGTCACAACCTAGGTTGCCTCCTCCTCAGGGTGGACCATAGGGAAATGGTTCTCAGAGCTAGGAGAGAGAGAGAGGACTAGAGATTGAAATGATACACCAATTTTTGGATTATGGTGTGTGTCCCTAGGTTGAGTGTACTGAGTTTGGATTTTGGTACACCAACCTAACATGGTGATGATGTACTCTTGTTCTCTCAAGTAATATATAACTACTTTTGTTGTTTTATTGTATGTGTAATATGTTTTTATTTATGTGTTTTCATGTATGCAAACTATATGAAAATGGATGGATGTGAAAAGGAAAGAAATGAGAAGAAGGAGAAGGATGAAGGATGCAATCAAAAAAATGAAAGAGGAGAAGAAATAAGATGAGACAAAAGAGGAAGAATAAGAGGAGGAAGAAAAATAAGAAGAAGAAAGTCCAAAGGTCAACCATATGAAAAGAAGAACTAATGGCCCATAGCATGGAACTAGCATAGGTTGAGAGGAACCAGTGTAGTTAGATACCATAGATAATTTCAAAAAGAGAGTTAGACCCATTATAGGTTTAGCACTTGCAATAGTGTAGAAATATGTGTGGAGTTTGACCCGCTATGAGTGGTTTCTCCCTTATTGACTACTATAAGGCATTTACCCGCTAGGATGTATTTCGAGATCTACTAAAATTGACCAAGGAGATTATCCTGTAATGGGGTGTTAAGCCCGATGAGTCACAAGAGAGTATGACCCGATAGAAGATCGTAGATAATGTAATATCCACTAGGATGTATAAGTATCCCATGTGGGGTGTAATATGTAGGTAAATAATATACAAGTGCTATCCCAGATAGGGATATTAAAAATACTTTGTGAATGAAAGCATTGTCATGATAAATAAATTGAGAAAAGGAGAAGAAACAATCATAAGAAGAAGGGAGTAGTCCCCAGGGGAGATCGTACTAGGCATCAGAGTCCTAGTGAGAAGTGCAATGAATGTGAGCTATGTCTTAACTAGGTATCATCACATGCCATTGTCGCAAAATCCCTAAAAATCTATATGAGAAATCAATCATGAAATTATGATAGGCAATCATGCAAGGTGTTATTTAGATGTCAAGAAATCATGAAAGAATGACAAGCAACAATGCAATATGAGCAAGAAGGTGGATGCAATGGAAATGCAAATGCAACTACATGAAAAAACCTTTTTTTTATTTATAGAATTGAAATCAATGCAAAATATAAATGCACCATTCATATCATTAAAATAAATGAGCATGCCATGGGGTGTTGGATCGAAGATATCCCCAAGGAGTACATTTTCTCAATAATAAAAAATCACAATAAAGTTCCTCTAGGGCTCTTCTCTATTAAAATATTGTTAATGTGCACTATACCTACTTTTTGACACTTATCATATAGGCTTATGCATATATATTGTAACCTTTATTGTATCAATATCATCTCATATCCTTTTATTCCCAACATTTGGTATCAGAGCTCTAGGATTTCCCTACCCTATAAGCTTGAGGGGGGATTTCCCTCATGTATACCCCCCTGTCATTTTCCCCCCTATTTTTTTGGATACTGAGGGAGTATGCTCTCCATATTTGATGGATGGATCAAAAACCAGACATTGAGGAAATTAATGGATGCCCAAAGCATGATTAGGAGGTATCTGTCAAAAGAAGTAGTTTATCAATAGAGAAACAAAAAACGAGATACACTGATTTGGCAAGATTCATTGAGAGATCATATTTTCTAATTTAATGTCCTATTTTTTGGGAATATTTTTTTTTTGTTTTTTGATGCAGTCTATAATAATGGAGAACATCTGTGTTGGAGATACTATTGGAGAACAACTACAATAATCTTATTTGTTAGCCATTAATATTTATGGAGGTTGTGCTTATGTATAATGCATTAAGTGCTAGTTTTAGCGGCACTCTTGAATATGAGTGTTTCCAGATCCATGCTAAACAAAGGCAGTGATGTTGCTGCTATGTCATAGTTGTAGAAGATAACTGTACTAGCCTGCCTGGTGAATACCGCATACAATTACAAAATAAAGAGATAAAGGAGGATGCATTTGTAAAATAGTAGCTACAGATTCAAATTGTGACTGAAGTTGTTGATAAAGTCTAACAGGACCATGAAGGAGGTTTGAAATCCACACAACGCGAGTGAAGTCAAGCGGCGGTATTGAAAGCACTCGATCACTAGTTCACCAACTAAACTCGTGGGAGGCATGTATATTTGTGATGGTATAGAACCTGATTAATGGTTTCGAATTGTTTATATGTGAGTTATGGGCTATTTTTCCCGTGGACCTATGAATATTTATGCTGAGAAGACCGTTGCAGAGGACTCATTATGGCAAAAAATCTAAGTGTAGCATCATAGAGCATACTAAGAAGTTGTTGAGGAGAATCGATGGCTATAATGGTGCTTTGGGAATTCCAAGTCATCTCCACGTGCTTCTCCAAATGTCAAAATAACCGGATGCTAAATATTGACCATGTGCTTCGTCAAGCATAAAATCTGCCATGATTTGTTAAATATTGATCATTTCTATTTGATGCTAATCATGAAATGTTTGTGAAGTTTTTTATGAAGCTCATGTGGAAAAAAATGACCTCACTGGAAGCACACAAATCTGAAGAGATATTTTATGAGTGACCAAACAGTCTATTCCCCGATGCAACCAGTGCAGTGGAACCGACGTGTCAGATAGTGTTTTGAATACTAGGTATTTTGTTTTTGAAGACATGTTCATGATGGTGGACCTCCTAAATCACTGACATCAACCCTTGAGGGGAATTTTTCCTAAGTGGCACCGTAGCTGCCACGTGTCACAAACCATGTTGATATAACATTTTTTTTGGTGGATCGTGAAAAATAACTCAAGAAAATCTGGTTTCATGTTGTGGAACAAGTGCATCCAGATCTAATTTTTGGTACTGGTTATCTTTACCAGTGATTCTTATTAGCATATCCACTTGGTGTACAATATTGATCCAACATAAGTGGAGGTAGTATGTTTTTTCACTGCTTTCCAAGTACACTTGCAACCATATCTATTCACTACTGTTACCATTCCCATGCGTCACTTGTTCTATTGATATGGCCAACAAGGCCTTTAATTTAATTATCATAAGTTTTATTTATTGATAAGGGCAGATGTTTCAGTGATCTGAGACTCCTAAACGTGCATTGATGGATAAAGTGGAGGATTCACTTTAAATTTTAGGTGATATAAGTAAAAAGCAAATATCTTATTTTTATATGGGAATCAGGGGCGGTGAACAAACATCTCAACCGTCTACGTAGGAAAAATGTATGGAAATCATAAGTGGCAGCCAGTAAAAAAAAAGTTTGTTGAGATAACAAATCTCATAGCTTTCCCTGTACGAACTTGTTGGCGGTACCCGATAGTGTAGGAGATAGTGATGCACTGTGTGGAAGCTGCTCTCATACCTGTAGGCCGAAAACTGTAGCAGATCTAAATCGCCACAAACATGGATAACATATAATTCCCTAGAATTCCATTTTGTGGTAGAAAACATGCTAAATGAGCTAACTATTTTCTTTTTTATGTGCTCTATGATTTTTAATGATATAGTTAGGAAAGTGCGGATGTATTTTGTATAATATCTCCCTAGTATGTGGTCTGGTGGGTGATATGTCACCATGGAGTCATCTCAAGTGGTGCCGAGCAGAGAAACAAAAGTAGGATCCAAAACCTACCAAAATGATCAAGTTTTTTAATGGGCAATGGAGATCCCGACGATCCTCCCATGAGACATGCCTAGAATTTTTTTAAAATTGAGGGTGTTTTGATGCTGCACCAATGTATACTGTGCTCAAAGTTTTGAAATATTGGCAATTATTAGGGAGGAGTGCAATGCCAAGGAAGTTACAACATGAGATGAGAGTTTTGTTTTTTGTTTTGTGGTGATTCACTACACATCTTGTTGTGCATGTTACGATGCACCATTGGAGATGTCATTGTGGTAATGATTGTGGTATTTGATCTATTCCTAATGACATCTATATTTATGAGCACCTCCCTCTACTGGTCGTATCGTATACATCGTGATGTCGTAATGGCGCTTTCTAGAGAGATGGTCGAGTGATTTTTGATGGTGTAGACAATGATGTTTGATGTTTTATGGATGCCAATGAATGAAATGGATGGCATTTGAATATGGGATGAGTTATTACATTTACGAGGCCCAAAAATTGATATTTTATTTGCTATCATGGTGAAGATATCACGAGAGTTCAATATGTTTGTCAGTGAGAGGTGGAGAAAGACCTGCGTGTGGTATTTGGCAGTCAGGAAGACATGGTCAGGAAGACAGTGATGGCAAAAAAAATCAGCGATTTATGTTCTACTACATTGTGCTAGTGATAATAGCTGGATTTGATCCTCGCTAGGGGATTTGGAGTCGATGAATTTCATGTTCGTGAAGATGGAAAAATGTGATTTTTTTCCATTGCCATTGCTGCGTAGATTGCTATGGGCACAATTTTATGGGTCATGGTCCTACGTGCGGGTAGTGAAAGTGGAGAGTAGCAAAACAATATTTTTATTTTTTCCACGACTTATGTGGAGGGTAAAAATTTTGGCCCATGATAAGACAAGGAGTCATATGACCTCATTCGTGGAAATGCAACAGGATGCATATGTGGATCTTGACAAAAAAGAGAGTGCCATGGCATACGTGGTTGGAGAAAAAAGTGTGGTGATCAACGAATGATGTACCAGACGACAAATTTGTTTAGGCTATCTCATGTTGAAGATTTGAAACAAAAAATTCTCATCAAGTTTAGCTCTCACGCTGTGGATTCCACTGTGAGTTTACCGGTGGAGATGTATTATTAACCTTGGAGGCAATGAGCTATGTACTATTGTTTTTTTATATATTGATGATAAAGCCCAACAGTGTATTCTGGGAAAGTTGGAAGAGTGTGCAACCAGAGAGGTAATGGAGGACTAGTGGAACTCACAGTCGGAGAGAGTTTTCAGTAGTGAGGAGTAATGTTTTCTACCACCTCTTTGAAGACATTGGTGCATGGAGGAGCCATGGGGTTTTGTGATCTGTTTGATGTTGGTGTTGAAAACCATCGAGAATCAAGTCTGCATCATGTTATAAGAGACACGTATAAGGAGAAGCAATAGGAATTGTACCTAAATGCATTTTTTTATGGCCTCAAGTGGGAAAATTGATTTTTATGGTAATGTTTTTTAAAAATATGACAAAAACGTTTTGGACCCCACACATGGTCTCATCGAGTTTGACAAGAATTTTGGTGATGGGGGTCTCATGGCCGTGGGGTTAGAGCTCACTGGTGTACACGTGAAAGAATATTCTAGATGGTGCATTTTGGAGTAGCAGGTTTCTGACCTGCATGCTGAATTTCATTATGAGCTACTACCGATGCTCCGAGATATATTACCAAGCGTGGAGGTTGTAGCCTCTAACAAAGGATTGGAGCCACATATTTAATAAGGTTGATAAATATTGTTTATATTCTACACTGATAGAGGATGCATTGTTCGAGAGCTATCGTTTTCCTCATTTGCGTTAATCAAATATTGTTGCTACGATTTTTGCTAGTAGTTTACATTGAAGAAGTTCATTAGTTGCAGCCAAACTGGCAGTGTATAAAGATTACTAGGGACTATCTTGTTCATGCACCACGAGAAGTATGCAGCCAAAGATATCCAGAACAGTGATCATCCTACATCGTGTAATTTTTTTTTTTTAAATATTATAATACTCTAAGAATTATCTGTAGGCATTTTTAATTTTAAGGAGAATATACATTATAATATGGCCCATGGTTTGCTTTAAAGAGAAAATGGCCAAATATTTTTCTATTCAAAGTCATGAAAGAGGGTAATTTTATTGAGGGCATTTTATAAAGTAGTAGGCCCACTCTGGTTTGTATGGGGAGTTATAAACTAGTAAGGGCAAATTTCCATGATACGAGTATATTGACAATTAATGGAGGGCGTTTTAATAGTAGGTGCATATTTTGTTTTAAGCCTAAGGAAATTGACCCATTAATATTTTATTGCAAGTGGGTATTTTATCCCACTTTGCACATGGGAGGGCCACTTAAAAGTGAGAAGATATTTCCATTTTTTGGGTATATTTGTATTGGCTGAAAGTTTTATTTCATTGGCCATGTTTAAATGAATTGGCTGATAGTGAGAAAAGTGCGATGCTGCTAATAAAAAAGCCTTGAGAATATTCTTGATGTTGTTATTTTTCTCACAATGAAGGTCCCATTGAAACTAGAACATAGGGGTATTTATATTCATCAGAAAGGTTTTTCCATGATGGACACAATAGTGGTGTCCATTTATAATTTTGAGGCTGTTTCATTTGGGTTTTTTAGCCTCTAAGTTGTTGTACCTTGGAGTGCAATTTTGGTTGTACCCGATACTCCCAAGAAAAATTGTATGTGATCCTTGTACCTAGTGATATTTTCTATACACTTGGCAAATGTAGTGGCTGGTTACCCATGCATTTCAATGGGATGACATGGTCACCATAAGGACACTTACTCTAGGGACTACAAACATAGACACCCTAGATTCTATTAGAGGATTTTTTTGGATCTACTTCTAAAGAATACAAAAAAAGACACTTCAAGAGATTCTATTCTCTTATTTATTTATTTTTCTCCTCCATTTGGATTCTATGGCTCATTTTATTGTATTTCATGGCTCGTGTTTTCCTTTGTGTTAAGGTGCATTTTTTTTAGAGATCGACACCTTCTATATTGAGTTCACCATGAGGAGGAATAATATTCATGGTGAATCTATTCAATGACCTATGAGAGAAAACATACCTGGAGGATGACCTAAAGAGGCAATAGAACTAGTAGTGGTTGACCCTGAGGTACATAGGATGACCCTAAGGTACTTAGAAAGCTAACCTAGTGGTAAAATATCCAAGGAAGTGGCTGACCCTGTGGCAACATACCGATATGTATACACCATTGATCTATAATTATTCACAACTGGAGAGCCAAGCACAAAGAGCACGAGCCTAGACCAAATCATGTAATAAATGAGGATGATAGGTTTCTTTTAGAGAAGTCAACATTAAGAGGAAATTTTACCTAATGTTAACTTGTTTTTTTCTTTAGTTAGGATAGTGCACATTAAGGGGGAATGTTAGAATATTGTTAATGTGCACTATACCTACTTTTTGACACTTGTCATATAGGCTTATGCCTATATATTGTAACCTTTCTTGTATCAATATCATCTCATATTTTTTTATTCCCAATATTCTCTTGACATCCATGGCACAAAAATCAACACATATTCTAAAAACACCATTATTTTTAGTAAAACAAACATTATATAAATATCCATCACTCTCTTGTACATAAGTAATGTTATTTTTAGAACAAATAGAATCAATCATATTACAAGACATTAGCTTTAGAGGAGAGGCAAAATTAAAACTTTTATTTTCAGCTGTTATCATCTTTTGATATTCTATATATTCTGCACAAGTCATAAGATGGTCATCATCTTCAAAAGGCAAAGGTTGATTTTTATTAGGTATAAAACCTATACCACATCTTCCAGGACAAATATCAACATCCAAAGATTCTTGAATACCATTTTGTTATGGTTACAATCCTTTACCTGCATATCCCATACTAGATAGGATGTGCTTAGGAAGGGGATAATCATTAGTGAGATAACATTGAGAAAAAGAGTGCTCACTAGGAGATGGGTTGCTACCATGACTATTTTATTTGAAGTTAGTCCCTCCGAATATAAAGGTACACATGCTAATGTGTACAAAATCACCCTTCTTATGGGTTAAACCTATAGTTCGAGGTGATGGTGGTAGCTTGGCTAGATCCAAAAGAGGCTCTTGAAGAAACTGATTATCATGATCCAAGGAGGAAAAATGGGGTTTACGTTCCTCACTCACTTTTAAATTTTGAAGATGCTCTAAAATTTGAGATGAGGAACATGGAGAAATTGTTGAAGAGATAGAAGGACAAGAGGAAGATTGAAATTGAGCTAACTCTATATTTCAACATAATTCAAATAGTCGAGGATAACCCGAAATGGTGATAACTTGATTCTTGAATTCAAATTTGAGATATTTATGAAAAGTAGAAGGTATGACCTTCATTGCATGAATACAAGGTTGCACAAGAAGAATATTAAAGGATGCAGGACAATGAACCATATAAAACAAAGTATCCAATATCCTAGGCCCTGTTGATAAGCAACACACCCCCACTGAAAAATGAGATTTCATCCTTAGAAAATTATGAACTTCCATTTTTGCAGCAGGGACCCTCTTGGTCATTTTCAGTTTTAAATCCATATTTTGCTTGCCTCCTTTTTAAAGTTGTGCTTTTTCTTGCATTTTAGCTGTGTTATCCAAGAATTCACTTTTTACATGCTAGAATCATTCATGCACAAGAAAATATTGCACCATTACCGAGAAAAATCCAGAAAACAGTTGCATAAATTCACTGAAAAATGAAACTTTCCATTTTTGGTAGTGTCGCGATATCGCGACACTTCCATTTTCGGAAATGTCGCGATATCGCGACAGTGTAAGTCAAAATGCAGCTAAGTGCCGTAAAGGTCGCGATTTCGCGACATGTCGCGAAATCGCGACAGTTTTTGGACGAGAGAAGCAAGCTGTACGGAGAGCGCGATTTTGCGACATGTCGCGAAATCGCGACATGTCGTATTTTCGCGGCAGGAGAGAGAAAATGGGCTGCAGGATGAAAAATCGGCTAAGTCGCAAACATGTTCCAAAATCGCGGTCAACGCGGTCAACGCATGCAGGTAGGGAACTGTCGCGATATCGCGACGTGTTCTAGAATCGCGGCTGAAAATCGGGATGGCTGTACGGAGGCCAGGATGGTCGCGATTTCGCGACATGCCGCGAAAACGCGACATGTCGCGTTTTCGCTGCCGACGAGGGAAGAAGTTGCCGATGCTGTGGCGAGGTCGCGATTTCGCGACATGTCGCGAAATCGCGACATGTCGCAGAATCACGGCAGGAGAGAGAAAGTCAAAGTTGACCTGAAAGTGCATTACGGCGGGAAACGAAGGCTTCCCGGGGTAGCGACACGTGTCAAAGCGTGAATGGGACAAACAGAAGCCGACATGCAAGCTTATTTTGCGGTTTTTAATCTGTTTTTAATGTTTTAAGCTTCTGATTTAATTAAAATGCTAATCTAATGCATCTTTTTGTCTTTCATGCAGGATTCCACCTGGCACTTGCGGGACAACCGGGAAAGACCATAAAGGCAAAGATAAAGTGCGGATTTAGTCAAGGACCGCCATGCTAGAGGAAAAGAAGCCAGTAAATGCATTTAATGGAGATTTATTGCAGAATTGATAGCATGGAGACCATTTCAACTCAGAGATGGATTTGCGGAGATCAAATTGATGGAGAAGTGGTGACTCATCCGGCTCACCAAGCAGAATTAATGGAGGCATTTATTTGCAGATGCGGATGAATGAAAATTGCATTTGATTTTATCTTCTCCATTTATGGCGACTAATCGCACCGATTTGCCGAAGGGTTAAGTTCTATCCGGACTTTGATTTTTAAATGGATTTTTATTGTAAAACCCGGGTCCTAGGGTTTAAGTGCGATAAGATTTAGGGTTTGAGCAAGATATTTTGGAAAAGATCAGGGTCTGTCCTGAGTCTATAAATACAAATTCTAAATGTAATCGTAGGAGGCGGAGACTTAGAAATAAAGGCTTCTAAGCAATTTCTTGCAAATTTTGTGAAATCCTTTGTTTCCGGACTTGGAGTTGATGTGCTTTAGCTTTTCTCGTGATAGCATGGCCAGGAGCCTAATCTTTTGCAGAGTGTGATAAGTGTATTTTCTTTTGTTATCCGTTCCATTTAAAGTTTGTTAGATATATGTCTGTAAATCGCCATTGTCAAGATTAAATATGCTCGTTAGGCTTCAGCTTGTTCTATTGTCTCGCTAGGGGAAATTACGGATTTGAGGTTAAGTTTGTTCTAATTGCTCTGTCTTCACTCGTGCGAGCTAGGTCGCCGGTGAAAGATACCGCTTTTAATCAGCTGCCCTTGGATTTATAATTTTTTGCTAGATCTGTTTCACTCGCCTTGTGCTCTTAGTTGAAAGTGATCTTAGACCGATCGGACACTTTCTTCTTTGATTTGTTCTCGTTGTGAAGTTGATAGCATAGATAAGATTGGTAGTTTTAAGTTTTACAGTTTAATGTTTGATAAGCTTCTCTTTTCTGCCCTACCCTACCCTCTCTTTGCTTACCGTGAATGATCCATTTTTATTTTCTTTGTTTGCCTTTTATTTAAATCTGCTGACCCATGAGAGCTAGATCAAAGAATTCAAGTCAAATCTGATTGTCAACAACTTTTGCAACTACTGAACAAGTTCAGGAACCCCCCGTAAGGTAATAGAGCGATCCATATTGAAATCTATTCCAGAAGTGGAAAAGAGTGAATTGCCATTCGACCCAACTCTGTAACTCGCACCTTGGATAACCAACTAGATCCTAAAGATGAGTGGGATCAGTCCCGTGGGTGTCTCCGGAGCTTTCCTTGCCTTCATCCTTTTTCCCGGGTGTGCATGAAAGCCGGACCAACACTTAATTGGCGCTAGAAGGAGGGCCAAACTTACGTTCTTAGTGCACTTGAGTTGAGAAATCCGATCGTATGTGGAACTGTAAAGCTGTATTTTATCCAAATTCTGGTAGCCAATTTTCCCCTCCTCCTCAGCCAACACCTAATTGGCGCTAGAAGGAGGGCGAGAACATCTGTTCTTAGTGCACTTGAGTTGAGAAATCCGACTGTATGTGGAACTGTAAAACTGTATTTTATCCAAAGTCTGGTAGCCAATTTTCCCCTCCTCCTCAGCCAACACCTAATTGGCGCTAGAAGGAGGGCAGAACATCTGTTCTTAGTGCACTTGAGTTGAGAAATCCGACTGTATGTGGAACTGTAAAGCTGTATTTTATCCAAAGTCTGGTAGCCAATTTTCCCCTCCTCCTCAGACAACATCTAATTGGCGCTAGAAGGAGGGCATGAACTCGGCTTCAAGTATTGTAAGGGCATAACAACAACATTTGAAGGACCCACAGTGAACTCCGGACAGTTTTATAAATTGTCAGTACAGTTTTATAAATTGTCAGTACAATTTTGTAAATTGTCAGTACAGTGTTTTAAATTTCCAAATGCGGAACCTGTTAAGAACTGTAAAGTTGTATGTACTGTATTTTATCCATAGTCTGGCATTTTAACATTTAAAAGTGGCTCAGTTTCATAAATTGTCGATGCAGTTTTTGAAATTTGTCGATGCAGTTTTTGAAATTGCCGGAGAAGGCCTTAAGTTCGATGGTTTGTTAAGAACAGCTTCTATCATCACTTGCGGATATCCAATTACAAATCGAACATCACCGTCGACCAAGTAATAATGGCAAATTGGTTGGGCCCCACCGCTTTGAACATTCCGGGTATAGCCCATGACCTGCCCGAAGTCCAGAAAGGTATCTCCCTAGGTACAAACATGATGGGACAAGAACTGCAGAAGAACATCTGCTAGCTTTTAAAAATGCTTTAAGATTATTGAATATACAGAGATGAAGATGTTGCCTCGCAGATTGTTCCCGTTCACTCTCCAGGAGGGAGCTTATGACCGGTTTTTAAACCTCACCAAAGAATTCCATTACTAGTCGGGATGATCTAGAGAAAGCTTTTATATCACGGCTCGATGAAGTGATAGATCCCAAGCATTTTATATCAAGCAATTTTCCAAGCATCAAGAAAGAGTCGGGAGAAACCGTCAGTGTCTTTCAATATGAGGTTCCAAAGAGCTTACGGTAGAATTATCGGCCATTACATCCCAAATGCAAATCCGGCCTTAGAAATCTACAAGAATGCATTGGATTCGGTGACCTCTATTTTTCTCAAGAGAGATATTAATATCACAACCCCGGCAGGGGCTTATAAAGAAGCCTTAATTCTTGAAAGACAGCTTAGGGCCTCAAATTTTGAGCAGCTCTTTGATATCCTATGTTACACGTAACATGCCTGTTCCGGACCCCATTCCACATCATGAGTTAGTGCCAACATGTCATGCTCTACCCAAGGAGACTACGTTAACTCGTCACATCCACTCAGCATGTGCAAAATACAGAGAAAAGTTCGACAAGTTCAAAGTGCAGTGCTTGAACCGAACAGCTTGTGATCTGGAACCACCCAAATCTAAGTTTTTCCCGGTGAGTTAAATTTTCCTAGAGATCAAAGAAATATTGATCTTTCTAGTTCACCCAAAAATAGTACAACCAGGGTTTCAGATTCTGTCACTTTTCCCGAAGAGACAGAAAGTATTGTACGGACTTCTGTGGATGAAATGCAAGATTTTCAACAGTTCAAAATGGAAAGTTATGACTTGAAATGTGAGAGTCCAGAACTTAATAATGATCCTTCCTCATCAGAGGATGATGAAAGTGAGATTCAATCTCACTATGCAGAAGTAACTGAGGAGGATAACATCATTGAGGATATGAGGGAACTTAAAGCTGACATCACCCTCTATGAATTGCCTCAGATTGTTGGACAAAACATTAACTTGATTGAGGCTTACTTTGGACCACCTGTTGAATTTCAAGAAAAGGAGGAAAAGGTAGTAAATATGAATGTGGTCAGCCAACTTGGAATTGATGAACTGTCTCAACATAAGCCTGCAACTTCTGAACATAATGTCAAAGAGGAGGCTATAAACTGTGTTGATGCAGATATTGGAGTTTATGATTTGGCAACTGAAAAGGTGGGAACAGTTACAGCTCTAATCAATCACAACAATGATGTTTGGACATTGCACATTGATGAGGTTAAGTCTAAGCAAGGCTCAGGTGAAAAGGAAAATTGTAAACACTCTGCTAGAGGGATAAAAATTGAAGTCCTGGATATTGAAGCAGTGCAGCAACCACAAAATGTTCAAGTTGTTAAGAACCAGGGCATACAGATAAAACATGATTTCTTTCAGCTTGTCACATCATTTTGAAAATGTGGTGGTCTCGGGTCTGTCAAGGTTTTAAAGTATTTGATCCTGGGGGTTTTTACATTCAGTCCTTTTGAAAGAACTCCGCAAACCCTTCAATTAGAAGCATAAACATGTTATCATATGATTTGTTATTATATGATTTGTTTAATTTGAAGGAGTTGTAGATTTGTTTTTCAAATGGGACAGGGAAGACAGTAAACCCAAGTCTTTCCCAGATAGCAAATTTTTGAAGCACGATCTGAGTGCATTTCGTCAACAGGACTCGAAAGGTAATTTTTTTTAAATTACTTGCATGGTCAAAATTTTTTAAAGCACCATTTCTCTCGCTTTCCCAACCGCCGCATTTTTTGAGTATGAAGGGAAGTTGTAACATATGTATGCATTGTAAATAAGCTTTGAAGTTTTTCAGCTTTATTTCTTTGTCGATGCAGTTTTTATTTCAATGTCTCTGTGCGCTTTAATCTGTTTCAGTTTAATTTTAATGCTCTACAATTTTAATTTATTTGTTTTTCAGTTTATTTCTTTGTCAGTGCAGTTTTATTTTTAAATGTCTGTATAGTTGTAGTTTTTCAGTTTTCTTTAGTTGTTTTTCAGTTTTAGCTTGTGCGCTTTATTTCTTTTGTCGTTGCTTTTTATTTCCTTTCTTTGTCTTTTTATTTTAGCTTGCTTTTATTTTAGTCTGTACAATATTTTCTTTATTGCATTTCTTTTTCTTTGCTGTCTGTACGATTGCAGTTGCGCTTGCTTTATTTTATTTCAGTTGCAGTTTAGTTTATTTCAGTGCTGTTGCAGTTTAGCTTTGCTGTAGTTCAGCAATTTTTATTTGCTTCAGTTCTTTTAGTTTATTTCTTTTATTGCCTGTACAGTTTTTTTTTTCTTCCCTGCTTTTCCTTTTCTTTGTTGTCTATACAGTCTTTTGTTTTAGTTTTATTTTGTTGCTTGTGCAGTTTTGTTTGTTGTCTGTGCAATTTTAATTTATTTGCTTCAGTTCTTAGTTTATTTGTTTTAGCTTAATTTTGTTGCCTGTATAGCTGTGCTTTGCATCCTTTGTAAATAGCCTTGCAGTTTGTTTTATTCCTTTGTCTGTACAAATTGTGCAGTTTTCGTTGTTTAGTTTATTTTATTTGCGATCTATGCGCTTTTATTTTGTTTTGCTTTAAAGCTCGTGCTCTGTCCTTTGGAAGCTCGTATAAAGTCCTTTGGCTTCTAAAATTTTCTGGTACTTTGCCTCTCGCTCGAGCAATCAATGAAAAGTCACTCGCTGAAAATTGTTTTATTCCTAGTCGATAAATCCTCAATCCAATGCCTCCCCATTCTTGCTCATTATTCTAATTGAGATAGTCTGCTTGCTCTGAACTGTGGAACTATTTTGTTATCCAGGATGAAGGTAGAGAGATGATTGGATTTTGTGTCTTGCTTGCCACAGTTGTTTTAATGATAGAAAAACTGCTATGTTGTTTAGTTGGAGGAACTCCCGGGGAATCCAAGAAAAGCTGGTTATAAGAGGGGACTATGGTTCATGCAATTATTTGGGTATCCACAGAGGCTATCAATGCCTAGACTGAAATAGTTCCAGATTGATCAAATATTAAAAGAAAATTGTAAGATTGATCAAATATTAAAAGAAAATTGTAATTTCTCTAAGGTCTTCCAGATAGTGATATATTTCAAAAAGAAGAGAGATAAAAAAAAAGAGAGATAAGAAAAAAAAAGAAAAAAGAAAAAAAGAGTTATATGATCAAAAGAGGCAGCCAATATTAGATTCTGCCCTACAGTTGTAAATTGGGTCGTGTAAATCTAAAGGGTAACTCTGTCTAGGCGGTAAAAAGCTAAACTAGTAAACGTAGCTCTACTCGGTTTCCCCTTTTACAATCTAGAAAAGTTGATTAATCCAAGTTTATCATTCAATTCAGTCATCCTTGAAGAAAGTTCTATACCTTTGTAATTGCACATCGTAAATCTTCCTTGAAGTAATCCAACTCAAGTATGTCCTTGGGAAATTTTAACAGTTAGGCGCTAGTAGTCAATTTATTGTGAAGAATGTCCGTGGCAAGGCATGATGCATGGTCTTTTTGTTTTGAAACCAGAGTCTTGGGTTCTAAAATAGTGCTACTATTTTACCCGCAGATATCGCCATTTGTTGATAAGCAACACACCCCCACTGAAAAATGAGATTCCATCCTTAGAAAATTATGAACTTCCATTTTTGCAGCAGGGACCCTCTTGGTCATTTTCAGTTTTAAATCCATATTTTGCTTGCCTCCTTTTTAAAGTTGTGCTTTTTCTTGCATTTTAGCTGTGTTATCCAAGAATTCACTTTTTACATGCTAGAATCATTCATGCACAAGAAAATCTTGCACCATTACCGAGAAAAATCCATAAAATAGTTGCATAAATTCACTGAAAAATCAAACTTTCCATTTTTGGTAGTGTCGCGATATCGCGACACTTCCATTTTCGGAAATGTCGCGATATCGCGACATGTAAGTCAAAATGCAGCTAAGTGCCAGAAAGGTCGCGATTTCGCGACATGTCGCGAAATCGCGACGTTTTTTGACGAGAGAAGCAAGTCAGTACGGAGGGCGCGATTTTGCGACATGTCGCGAAATCGCGACATGTCGTATTTTCGCGGCAGGAGAGAGAAAATGGGCTGCAGGATGAAAAATCGGCTAAGTCGCAAACATGTTCCAAAAACGCGGTCAACGCATGCAGGTAGGGAACTGTCGCGATATCGCGACGTGTTCTAGAATCGCGGCTGAAAATCGGGATGGTTGTACGGAGGCCAGGATGGTCGCGATTTCGCGACATGCCGCGAAATCGCGACATGTCGCGTTTTCGCGGCCGACGAGGGAAGAAGTTGCCGATGCGTCGCAGGGTCGCGATTTCGCGACATGTCGCGAAATCGCGACATGTCGCAGAATCGCGATAGGAGAGAGAAAGTCATAGTTGACCTGAAAGTGCATTCCGGCGGGAAACAGAAGGCTTCCTGGGGTAGCGACACGTGTCAAAGCGTGAATGGGACAAACAGAAGCCAACATGCAAGCTTATTTTGCGGTTTTTAATCTGTTTTTAATGTTTTAAGCTTCTGATTTAATTAAAATGCTAATCTAATGCATCTTTTTGTCTTTCATGCAGGATTCCACCTGGCACTTGCGGGACAACCGGGAAAGACCATAAAGGCAAAGATAAAGTGCGGATTTAGTCAAGGACCGCCATGCTAGAGGAAAAGAAGCCATAGAATGCATTTAATGGAGATTTATTGCAGAATTGATAGCATGGAGACCATTTCAACTCAGAGATGGATTTGCGGAGATCAAATTGATGGAGAAGTGGTGACTCATCCGGCTCACCAGCAGAATTAATGGAGGCATTTATTTGCAGCTGCGGATGAATGAAAATTGCATTTGATTTTATCTTCTCCATTTATGGCGACTAATCGCACTGATTTGCAGAAGGGTTAAGTTCTATCCGGACTTTGATTTTTAAATGGATTTTTATTGTAAATCCCCGGTCCTAGGGTTTAAGTGCGATAAGATTTAGGGTTTGAGCAAGATATTTTGGAAAAGATCGTGGTCTCGTCCCGAGTCTATAAATACAAATTCTAAATGTAATCGCAGGAGGCTGAGACTTAGAAATAAAGGCTTCTAAGCAATTTCTTGCAAATTTTGTGAAATCCTTTGTTTTCGGACTTGGAGTTGATGTGCTTTAGCTTTTCTCGTGATAGCATGGCCAGGAGCCTAATCTTTTGCAGAGTGTGATAAGTGTATTTTCTTTTGTTATCCGTTCCATTTAAAGTTTGTTAGATATATGCTCGTAAATCCGCCATTGTCAAGATTAAATATGTCGTTAGGCTTCAGCTTGTTCTATTGTCTCGCTAGGGGAAATTACAGATTTGAGGTTAAGTTTGTTCTAATTGCTCTGTCTTCACCGTGCGAGCTAGGTCGCCGGTGAAAGATACCGCTTTAATCAGATGCCCTTGGATTTATAATTTTCTCGCTAGATCTGTTTCACTCGCCTTGTGCTCTTAGTTGAAAGTGATCTTAGACCGACCGGACACTTTCTTCTTTGATTTGTTCTGTTGTGAAGCTGATAGCATAGATAAGATTGGTAGTTTTAAGTTTTACAGTTTAATGTTTGATAAGCTTCTCTTTCTGCCCTACCCTACCCTCTCTTTGCTTACCGTGAATGATCCATTTTTATTTTCTTTGTTTGCCTTTTATTTAAATCTACTGACCCATGAGAGCTAGATCAAAGAATTCAAGTCAAATCTGATTGTCAACAACTTTTGCAACTACTGAACAAGTTCAGGAACCCCCTGTAAGGTAACAGAGCAGTCCATATTGAAATCTATTCCAGAAGTGGAAAAGAGTGAATTTCCATTCGACCCAACTCGTAACTCGCACCTTGGATAACCAGCTAGATCCTAAAGATGAGTGGGATCAGTCCCGTGGGTGTCTCCGGAGCTTTCCTTGCCTTCATCCTTTTTCCCGGGGTGTGCATGAAAGCCGGACCAACAGGCCCCACCTTTAATGGAAGAGATATGACACCACAGGATTATTGGGACTTATTTTTGAAAGCTTTAATAATGATATCATATTTAGTTAAATATTCATTTTTTAATCCAAAATTTTGAAAGAATTAATATGTACACAAGTTGAGGGATGATCTATTATCAATAATAACTCGTTTGATAAGGATATCCCTAATAAGTGCAGTGATGTAAAGTGATGAATCTTCATGTAAGTTTGAGGAATGTTTATCATCATCTGAGAATGAGACATGTTGTATCCCAAAATAACCTATGGCATCAACTATGGCATTGTCAAAATAAATAGATTGTTGTTTTAAGAATTCCATTAAAGCATTTTAATGATCAGGAGAAGTCTACAAAAGTTCTAAAAGTGATATTTTTTTGGATTATTAGCTAGCTATTTTCAAATATCAAATGAAACCTATGGTTGTGGTCACAATACTATAGGTGGAATCCTTGTAGCTAAATATTTTCTTTGATTCTCCTTTAAAATTGAACTGGGCTGTAGTACTGAACTCTATCCTTGCTTATTCTGAGCTTGTTTCCTTTTAGTTACCCCAACCATACCAACCACATTACTGTGGCATAGGGAATCATATTGATGAGCCACTTGATTGGCTGCTTGTTGATCATGCTTTGGTAAGGGATTCTTGAATATCCCCATATCTTGATTTGTCATTGGGGCTTGTTGAGTAGGATCCTGATTACTTAAAGTTTAGGAATTTCTTAAATCAATGCATCTTGCATCAATAAAATCTTGAACCACATGCTTCAACTTCTTACAAGAGTTTATCCAATGTCCTTCTACTCTGTGATATGTGCAATGTTGACCTGCCTTGTACCAATAAGCTGTAGTATCCGGTTATCTTATAGGAGGTAGTTCAATTGCCTTATATTTCAATAATTGCTTCAAAATTGCTTCCATAGGTATATTAAGCATGGTAAAATTCCTTAGAGGAGGTTTCTGAAGTACAATATTTTGTAGGCTATTGGTGAAATTATTAACAGGCCTACTATTACTATCACCTCCTGTATGCTTATTCTTATGTTGAGACTTAGTAAGCTTTTATTCTTTAGTCTTAAGGTAACCTCTTCTAATGAGAGCTTGTTCCACTTTTCTTGCTAACTCAATTGCTTGATAAAGAGATGTGAAAGTAGTAGTTTCTAGTGCATAAGATATATTTTCTTGCAAATTACTAATGAATATATCAAGCATATATTTTTTATGCATAGGCTATCTTAATAGACCAACTAAACTTCTCAAACAAGCTAAGAATTCTAAAAAACTTTCTTCTTTATTTTGCTTCTAATCATATAGGTCTCTCATTGTCACTTCCTTTTCAATGTAAGCACTACATTGATGAACAAACATCTTTGCAGTATTCTCAAAGCTCTTTAAAGAGTAGTGTTGGCATTTTTGCCACATTGTTTTTGTTGTCGAGGTTCAAGCAAAAGAATGCTAAAATTATGAAGACACTTAACACATTTTGTGAAAATGCAAAGGTGTCGTGTTTTCGCGACTTGTCGCGATTTCGTGACATGTTGCGAAATCACGACCCGTCGCGTTTTCGTGGCGTCCGTAACATACAAAAGCTAAGCTCAACAGTTGTCACGAAATCGCGACTGTCGCGTTTTTGCGGGGTCCAAACCAAAAAGGTGTAAGCATGGAAATTTGTCGTGATATCGCGACATGTCGCAATATCACGACCTGTCACAGTTTTGCGACGCCAAATGCAAAAAAGGGCTAAGTCAAGAAAATGTCATGAAATCGTGACATGTCGCATTTTCATGACCTGTCGCATTATCGCGGTCAAAATAGTCAACGGCAGCCAGGGGGTAAAATCGTCGCGATATCGCGACGTGTTGGATTTTTGCGGTCAACGCAGTCAACAGGAGCACTAAAATGAAAGTTGTCGCGATATCGCGACATGTCGCAAAATCGCGACTTGCAGTGACTATGGAGCAGTGTGATGAAAAATGTCACGATATCACGATAGAAAAGCAAGCAAGGGGAAAATGGTACGGAATGTCACGATATCGCGACATGTCATGTTATCACGGCATGGTTGAAAGAAGGCATGAAAGACGTCACGATTTCATGACATTTTTAAGGATGAGGCCGAGCAAGAGGAAGATGTCGCGATATCGCGACAGGAAGCGGCAACAATAGAGAAAGCAAGAAAATGTCACGATTTCGTGACATATTGGGCAAGAAGGACAAAGTGCAGAGAATTGTCGCGATTTCGCGACATGATGAATTTTCGTGGCCGAAAAGCAGTAGAGTCCAAGGAGACAAAAAATGTCACGATTTCGCGACGTGCTGAAGATGAGAGAACCAAATGAAAAAATCGTCGCGATATCGTGACATGTCGCATTTTTGCGACCTGTTGCATTTTCATGGGTAAGAAGGAGAAAAAGACAAGGAAAGAGAAGATGTCATGATTTCGTGACATGTTCCGTTTTTGCGACTGGTGGTGGAGAGAGAAAGCAGCAAGGTAAAAGTGTCACGATATCGTGACCTATCGCATTTTCGTGACCTGTCTCGTTTTCGTGATAGAATCAACGACAAAAGGCTCGATACAATTCAGATGCATTTTTCTTTGGGATTGCATAGGAGAACGTGCAGAGGAGATAAGGATCAATTAAAGGCTCTTCAACGGTTTTCAGATCGTGGTCAAAGAAGCGGTTCCAAGATTAAATGTTGCTGATTACCGAGGAGTGCAGGATAAAAGAACTTGAGGCAGTTTTTGATGCCGCCAAAATTAAAGATGCCTCCAATATTCAAAGCACCTGTTCGTGATCTCTTACAGCTTTTAGCTTCCCTTGATAACGGTCATTTGATGAAGAGATATGGGCCCTCGTTTATGTTTCATTCTCAGTTGGAATTCATTAAAAGTGGGGACTGTCATTTCTCCGAGGTGGATTAAGGGGTTTGTTTCTTCGAAATCTGCTTCATGTATTGAATGTTGTAATATGAAAGGAAGAGGACGGACCTCTATAAATACCAATGTAAAATTCAAGCAAGAGGAGGAGGATCTTGTTGCAAAAATTGAAATAGAAATCCTAGATGCAATTGCTTCCATTCTTAGTGTCTTCTGGAGTTGGTGATCTAAATGGTTGTGCATGTTTAGCTTTCTGTCTGAGTTTCTTCTGTTAGTCTAGTGTTAACATAAGTTAAATTCTTTTGTTCTGAATTTGGCTGTGTTTGCATTTGAATGTTGAAGTGCAATTGAAAGCGGACTCATGGCTACTGCATGATCTAATTTCTGTATACGTATTCTAAGAGTCAGTTGTTGCTTAGCTTTAGGATCTAGTTGAGGTTATTGTTGTTCAAGGTTGTTCTCCCCATTAACGATCGACTTCGGCTATATTTCCCATCTCTTTCTGTAATTTCCCATTTCTTTTCGCATATTTCCCATTTCTTTCCTGCAACTCTAGTCTTCAACAACATAGAATTTAGTAAGGGAACCAACCCTCTCTGGAGATTGGTCCGGGAGACATTTCTTTCTCCCGACCTTTCAATGTTGGCCGGGTCTAGGGCGCATAGACATAGAAAATCCTTTCCTATGGCAGATTCGTGACCAACAATTTTTGGCATGCCCGGTGGGACAAACTTCTTCTATCTCTCAAAGAATCCATAATCGGTGAGACTGATTGTTTCATTTCTTAACACCTAGAGGTATCAAGACTTTGATGAACTATCTTGACCTCATAGCGAAGAATTATAAGTTCATCTGGCAACTCTGCTGAGCTGAAGATCTAAATTTCTTGATCGTAGATGCCTTTTCAAGCTAAAAGAAGATACCCCGAAGGAATCAAGGTTTGGTGAGCAGCCTTGACCTTACAAGCGGAGGAAAGAATGTTCACTTGGCGACTCTGACTTGGTGACAACCGTGATCTCATAGACCACTGCTATAATGGCGAGGGTATGCTATCCTAGATGGGATGATCCTGGCCCTCTGAATCTCCAAATTTGGCATGAGATTCCCAAAAGTGCCCTGAAAGCTCTAACAAAATACAATGGCACCCAGGGAATGGCCCGAGAGCATATTGACGATGTTGCTACTTTAGCGACCCTCCATGATATAATTCACGAAGATGTCATGATTAGACTTTTGGTCTCGTCTCTAGAAGGAAGGGCGTTGCAGTGGTACAGATTGCTCGGGCATAAAAGCATCTGCTCATGGGATGATTTAGCGGGAGCGCTCATTACAACATTTGATGGCTCTCAGGATCCCTTCCAACTTTTGATGCATCTCTCCACCATCACGAGAATACCTCAGGAGAGCATCACAGATTTCAATGTCCGATTCTATAGAACTTGGAAGAGAATTCCAAGAGAGATCCAACCGTCACCCGCCCAAGCCCACCTCTTCTATGTTCGAGCTTTCCATCCGAACATAAGCCTCCTCTTGCTACAATCAGGCGAACGTAGATTCCCTCAAATATTTGAGGAAGCATTACAAGCGGAGCACCTTCTGCTCCTATCAGGAAAATTACCGTGGGGAGAAACTCCATTACTTTCTCCGGTAGTTCCTACTCCTGTCTGTCCCACGTAGTATTCATCATGGCCGATCCCACATACTATGCAGAGACCTAAAATGCAGTTGTGTGGAACTCAAGAGGCAGATTTCGTCCAAGGCCAACGATGGGCATATGCAAGCACTGTCCCAACAATAGATAATATGATTGCTTGCAGTTTTCGTTAGGAGATGGGCCAAGGAGAGAAACAGATTCAAGTTCTAGAACCTGAGCACAAAGAGGGCACAATTTTGCACAGCACGCAAGTATTCAGCCAGAACCCATTGAGCATGCCTCACCAAAAGGTTGAGCCTGAGGAGATCCTGGAAGCAGATTTATCGTCAGAAAGGTTCTGTGATCGCACCAAGGGATTGGAGGAGCCTGTACTCAGCCCATAGCCAGTGGAGTCTTCAAAGTGGTGGTATTGGTTCCAGCCACTACAACTGGTACCTGAAGAAAGCCCCCATGTGGCAAACCTCTTTGCCACATTACTCCAGGGTCGCATCGCACTCTGTTTGCAACATGGAGAACTTCAGGAAGAAGCCAACCGAACTTCAAATATCAACTGAAGTACAATCAGATCTGGTCTGGACACTACAGGTTCATCGGATAGACACCTGAAGCTGGGTTTGTGGTGGCGGCATGCCAATCATGTCGCAAAATTTTGTAAATATTGTACATAGAGAAAAAAAAAAAGGAAAGAAAAAAATTTTGTTTTAATTTCGGCTCTTTTTGCATGCGAGCCTGCAGGTACATTTTTTTCTTTTCCTTCCCAGCAGATAGTGGCTTTCTTCTACTTCTTCCTTCCCCTCTACTTCATTCCCTTCTTCTCCTACTCCTTCTTCTGTAATTACTCAGCCACTACTGTTGTTTCTACTCCCTTCTCTGATGTTCCCATTTCTTCTTTCCCTTTCTTCTAACTCTGTCTTTTGAACACTTTTCTACACTTCCTACCACCACCTCCATTCCCTCCGCTTCCATTTCATTTCACAGCAGCTGGTAACACAGTAGCACTCTGTTGTTGTATCTACCATTTTCATTCCCCCATCCCCGTTCCATGGCCTGCGCATCCGTAGGGCATCATTCCCTTCATTTCTATTTTTGTATCTCAGGTGCTTTTCACTACTGCCCTGGAGATCTTTGCATAGCACCTGGTCCTTACCCAGCTCATCCAAGCTAGGCAAAGTGCAGTAGTTCTAAAGAAATAAAGGAAGTTCTGCTATTCCACACATTTTTGCTGACAATCTTGTTTTTCAGTACTGAGTACCAGCAAGAGTTTGTTGCAACAATCTATAGAGATGTCCAGCATCACCCAGCACTTACTTTCCTGCTTCTCCAGATTCTTGACTCTGTTGCCCAATGGATAAAGGCCTGAGATTCGTGCATACAGTAGAACTGTATACCCCGCGAGCCGCCAAGAATGTTGGCATTTTTGCCACATTGTTTTTGTTGTCGAGGTTCAAGCAAAAGAATGCTAAAATTATGAAGACACTTAACACATTTTGTGAAAAAGCAAAGGTGTCACGTTTTCGTGACTTGTCACGATTTTGCGACATGTCACGAAATCACGACCCGTCACGTTTTTGCGGCGTCCGTAACATACAAAAGCTAAGCTCAACAGTTGTCACAAAATCGCGACCGTCACATTTTCGTGGGGTCCAAACCAAAAAGGTGTAAGCATGGAAATTTGTCACGATATCGCGACCTGTCATAGTTTTGCGGTGCCAAATGCAGAAAAGGGCTAAGTCAAGAAAATGTCATGAAATTGCGACATGTCGCATTTTCATGACCTGTCGCGTTATCACGGTCAAAACAGTCAACGACAGCCAAGGGGTAAAATCGTCGCGATATCGTGACGTGTTGGATTTTCGTGGTCAACGCAGTCAACGGGAGCACTAAAATGAAAGTTGTCGCGATATCGTGACATGTCGCAAAATCGTGACTTGCAGTGACTATGGAGCAGTGTGATGAAAAATGTCGCGATATCACGACAAAAAAGCAAGCAAGGGGAAAATGGTACGGAATGTCGTGATATCGTGACATGTCGCATTATCACGGCATGGTTGAAAGAAGGCATGAAAGACATCACGATTTCGTGACATTTTTAAGGATGAGGCCGAGCAAGAGGAAGATGTCGCGATATCGCGACAGGAAGCGGCAACAATAGAGAAAGCAAGAAAATGTCACGATTTCGTGACATATTGGGCAAGAAGGACAAAGCAGAGAATTGTCGCGATTTCGTGACATGATGAATTTTTGCGGCCGAAAAGCAGTAGAGTCCAAGGAGATAGAAAATGTCACGATTTTGCGACGTGTTGAAGATGAGAGAACCAAATGAAAAAATCATCGCGATATCGCGACATGTCGCATTTTCGTGACCTATTGTGTTTTCGTGGGTAAGAAGGAGAAAAAGACAAGGCAAGAGAAGATGTCGCGATTTCGTGACATGTTCCGTTTTCACGACTGGTGGCGGAGAGAGAAAGCAGCAAGGTAAAAGTGTCGCGATATCGCGACCTGTCGCATTTTTGTGACCTGTCTCATTTTTGCGACAGAATCAACGACAAAAGGCCCGATACAATTCAGATGCATTTTTCTTCGGGATTGCATAGGAGAACGTGCAAAGGAGATAAGGATCAATTAAAGGCTCTTCAACGGTTTTTAGATCATGGTCAAAGAAGCGGTTCCAAGATTAAATGTTGCTGATTACCGAGGAGTGCAGGATAAAAGAACTTGAGGCAGTTTTTGATGCCGCTAGAATTAAAGATGCCTCCAATATTCAAAGCACCTGTTCGTGATCTCTTACAGCTTTCAGCTTCCCTTGATAACGGTCATTTGATGAAGAGATATGGGCCCTCGTTTCTATTTCATTCTCAGTTGGAATTCATTAAAAGTGGGGACTGTCATTTCTTCGAGGCGAATTAAGGGGTTTGTTTCTTCGAAATCTGCTTCATGTATTGAATGCTATAATATGAAAGGAAGAGGACGGACCTCTATAAATACCAATGTAAAATTCAAGCAAGAGGAGGAGGATCTTGTTGCAAAAATTGAAATAGAAATCCTAGATGCAATTGCTTCCATTCTTAGTGTCTTCTGGAGTTGGTGATCTAAATGGTTGTGCATGTTTAGCTTTCTGTCTAAGTTTCTTCTGTTAGTCTAGTGTTAACATAAGTTAAATTCTTCTGTTCTGAATTTGGTTGTGTTTGCATTTGAATGTTGAAGTGCAATTGAAAGCGGACTCATGGCTACTACGTGATCTAATTTCTGTATACATATTCTAAGAGTCAGTTGCTGCTTAGCTTTAGGATCTAGTTGAGGTTATTGTTGTTCAAGGTTGTTCTCCCCATTAACGATCGGCTTCGGCCATATTTCCCATCTCTTTCCATAATTTCCCATTTCTTTCCGCATATTTCCCATTTCTTTCCTGCAACTCTAGTCTTCAACAACATAGAATTTAGTAAGGGAACCAACCCTCTCTGGAGATTGGTCCGGGAGACATTTCTTTCTCCCGGCCTTTCAATGTTGGTCGGGTCTAGGGCGCATAGACATAGAAAATCCTTTCTTGTGGCAGATTCATGACCAAAAAGTAGTTGGGCAATCGATAATACCATTCTAATGCAAATCCAACAAGAATCTTTGGAAATGTTTTCATTAGAAGAATATCATCATAAAAAAGATAATGGAAAGCTATCCTAAATCCTCTTAGATGCTCTATTGGATATTCTATCCCTTTATATATTTGTAAAATTGGCATAGGAAAATTCTTGGGATAAGGTCTAACATTAACAATAGGATCCAATGGCTAACTACACATCTCCTTATAACTGTATGTAAACCTTGAAGGCTGAATCATATCCATACTTGAAACCAACCGATTCACTATATTTTCCAAATTTTGCATTTCTAGATTATGTGTGTTCCCAATATTCCCTTGACTTAGGTTGGACATGAGAAGGTTGTTGTGATATGTTGTGCCTTGTGAGAATGGAAGATTAACTTGTGGTAGAACAAAGGCAATAGTTTTGACATTAGAAGATGAAGGAGGAAATTGAAAATAATTTTGGGTGCCATTACTAGTTGGAGGAACAGGTGGATTCCATCCAACATTGGTGGTATTAGTAGTAGAACAAGTCACTTGGTTCTTCAGATTATTGAGATGCATAGGTTGATATGTGGGATTATCATGATTAAGCATAGGAGACCTAATGGGAGGAGAAGGAGTAGCATTCTCCTTTTCAATATGAGCTTCTTGTTCTACATATTCCAATAGCTTCTCCTTATGATATTTCATGAATTTCCAAATATGATCAAATTATGAGAAGACAAAACTACAACTAGTTCCAGCATAAGGATTAGGATTGGTTTCAGTTTCCATATCTACCTCTTCTTTTTCTTCTAGACCTACATTAGGGTCTTCCCTATCAATATGATCATATTCTAAGGGAACATAATCAAACTTCTAAGGAAGGGAGCCATTAGTAGTAGTGAGAACAGTTAGGGGAAAAAAATAACACAGATTTTAATCTCTTTAAGTGTTTTCAAATAGAATTAATGATTGAAATAAAGGAGGTGTTCATGTTAGGTTCACCAAAGATGTAGAGGGGGAAAACTGCCCTACCATGTACAATTTCCAAAAGGCTAGATCTACAAAGATAGAAAGCCTTATGGGGTGAACTGTGGGGGCTATATTGTTCTCTACACTCAGTTCTAGGGGGATGGGTTCACCAAGAATGGTTTAAGGACCCGCTCCAAGTCCTCAGGGTATTTAGGAATATTTGATGTGTTTAGTTTCAAGCAATCACCTAAGTTTGGCCTTTCTAGATTTATGCTATGAAAGATAAAGAATAATGCAAAAAATAGAATGCAATAATACAAGAGCTAACCTAATATAAATATTTCTTTGAATGCTTATTAACCTAGGGTTTTATCCAAAAAATATTTAAGGCAAAGGCACAAGGTAAATGCACAATATTAACCCTAGATGCACACTATATGCTCTTCCCTTTTTAGATGCATATAATGGATATCCAAATCAGATTTATAATCAATAGAACAAATAGAACACTTATCTTGATTGGTGGTTGATCTAGTTTTTCTGCCTCTTGTCCAATGATATCAAAAATACTTGTTTTTGCAAGATAACTTAAGAAACACTAAAAAAATGATATCAATGTTAGGGGGCCTGCTTAGGACGTTGTATAGTAATTCTTGGAGGTGCAACAGTCAAGCCCCCTAGGTCCTTTATATGACCTTTGAAAACAAAGCAAAAATTTAACTTTATAGAATTAATTATAAAATAGCAATGCAACAGTAGAGAAATAGAAAATAGCTTATGCTATCATGTCCTAGATGCAGTTTAGAAAATACTCATGCAATAAAAAATTGACAAATACCCCCAGTTCAATCCTGGGAAAAATCGTACCTCACAGATAGTTGGCATAATAACGCTATAGGTAAAATCACGCTATGTCAAATTGGGATGTGGTTTCGCTTCTGTGAGCAAAATTCCTAAATTAGGGTTAGTGAAGTCTCACCTCATTGGGACTAGGCATGATTTTGCTTCAGAAACATGAAAAATAAAAGATAGATGTAGAACATAAATAAATGCATAAAAAAAGTTTGCAGAACCTAATGGATGGCATAGAAGCAGACAGAAGAGATCGAGGTATCCGAACGAGCACTCTCTTTCCTTACAAACAACAACATGAATACACCAAACCATACAACAATCTAATTAATGCAACAAAAGATCAAATATAAAATTTTCATTTTGGGGTTAGCTTGTAGAAGAAATAAGAAGTAGAGCGAAAGTAAAATGTGAGCATAAATCAATCATAAGAATTTTGAGCTTAATTGTGTGTCTAAAATAATCGTTTTCAAAGAGTGAGATTAACCTCTCCTTTTATAGATGAAGGTCAAGGTGAAAATAATGGGAAAACAACATAGGTTGACACAAAGTATGCTAGAAAAGGTTAAAATCGGATTTTAATAATTAAAACCCTAAAATAGAAAAATTGCACCCCGTACCAAAGGGGTGTGATATGGCTTCCGTGAAATCACGCCCCATCGCAATCGAGTGCGATTTCATTAAAAAGGCTAAATAAAGACAAGGTAGGGGGAAAAGAGGCCTACCCTTGCCTAGGGCAAGGGTTAGAGACCTCTTAGGGGCTCTAAGGAAGATTACCCACTAAAAGTGGGTCAATTTTCTATGTCTACACTTTTCATTCTATACCCATTGAAATTGGGCCTCAAAGTATTTTGCCTTCTTTTTAGTTGTCTTCGTCTTCTTTTTAACATTTTTTAGTTTGAGGTACAAGGTACCGAAGTTCACATGCAACACTTTCAATACCTTGACAGAGGGAATATCATCAATATGCCTGGTGAGGTGCTCAAACTCCTAGTCATCATATTTCATGTCAGCTTTTACCTTTTTGACTTTGGGCTTGGCAATCACCTTATGTTGTTTTCCCTCAATCAGATCGAGCTCATGCAAAATCACCATAGTGGCCTCTTCTTGACCCTGATGCTCCTACTACAGCTACTCTTCTACCCATTTATTTTGGTTATCTCTTGCCACATGTATGACCTTGAATAATTTTGGTTCTTCTTCTTCTATTTCCTAAGATGAAAGTGGAAAAGATAACATAGGGGATAATGGGAACACTAGGAGTGTCATCAATGCTTGCTCTTGGTTTAGACCTATTGACTGACTTAAGGTTTTAATGATGACTAACATCGATGATGATTGGAATTTTTGGGGTAACACTTTTGAAGAAGGTAGAAGGGTGACTGAGGACATGAGAGTGATTTATGGATTGGATGAAAACATGGGGATGGATGATTCCAACAGATTTAGAGGAAGGTCAAGTAAGAGGATTAGATATGTTTAAGAAGTTAATGAAGGTTTAAGACACCCTTTATCTATCATAGACCTTGTGGTTGGAATTGCCTTGAAATATAGGATGACATAAGTGAAATTGGGAGGATTATTCCATGGATTGCTAGGAGGGTTCTAATTTGGAGAAGGTGTATTCAGTTGTACCTACAAGGGACTTTGTTCTTCTTCAAGCTCCACAACCTTTTGCATTTCATGTTTTTGATCCTTTAACTTGCACTACCTTGATCTGCAATCGTTGATGCTTAAGCCTTGACCCTCCTTGTTCTTGTAGAACAATTGGACTAGAGTGAGTCCTTTTCTTTCCACTTTGCACCAATCTCTAAGAGGAGTGAATGGAAAGTCTCTTTAAGGGTTTTGCTTGAACTCATTCTTTGACTAATTTTTTGTTTCTACAAGGATGAGACTTTTGTCTCAAATTGTACTTCATGAGCTGCACCATGGAATTATTGCTAAGAACTAGGATCCTTCTACTCGTGATCTTCCTCTTGCTCGTCACTGCTTCCTCCTATAGTAGGCTCTACAGAGTCATATTTCTTTAGCACTTCTAAGAAAATATTACCATACTTTATTTCTCACCACTTGCCAATGTGAGCCTTAATTTTTTATTAAAATTTAGCATAAGTTTCTCTTGACAATATTTCCCTAAGATCATCCTTCTCACACTTCATTATCCACCACTGTTCAACATTTTCTTCATCATCCCAATCCTTCTACTCTGCAATTCGCTCAAATAAATTGGTTCCTATTATTTGGTTAGGGTTCCTCTTAGGATCAAATACCCTCTTATATGAGTACAGGGCCCTCCATGGTGGGCGCTTATGGAATTGGAACTAGGTAAATGGCACCATTTGATCATATAGGAGATTCCTAAATTGTAGAACATCTAGATTTACCTCGTTCTCTTGATGCTCAAATGGTTGGGGTTTGATATTTTTGGTGATATTTATTTTGATAACTTCCTTAGGATCATAGTGCCACTAGGGAGGTACTACCGGGAGATCCAAAGCACACAACTTATTATCTAGTTTTAAATATGTGGGTTGATCTCTGAAGGGATTACTGATAGGACTATGCAATACTAGGAACTAAAAAATAATTTTCTTCTTTGCCCCTTGGCCATGCTTATCTTCTACTACAATGGCTTACCTAAAAACCTCTAGGCCAAAGACCCAATTTATTACATAGTAGGGGAGAAGAAAGGGGAAGCCAGAGAAACCATATAACCTAATGCATGTTCCTTCTACCAAAAAATACCAATCCCCTACTTCAAGGAATTTTGTTCTTAAAAATTGTATGGCTCTTTCAGATAGGTGGGGATAACTACCATAAATGTATGCCAAAGTAGGACCAAGGAATTTTTTATTGAACTCTAAGTAGGACTAGCTTTTTCTAAGCAAATGTATCTAGTCAATGACTGGGCAGTGATTATTTTCCATGACTTGCATAGAGTGTGCTAATCTAGGCATGAAGTAAAGAAACAACCAAGCTAAATAAGAAGGGTATGAAATACCATACTCTATTTGGACTGATAGTCCGCTAGATATTTTCTTATATTCCTAGCCTAAAATTCTACCCACACCATATTTAATGACCTATGAGCTCTCAAAATAACGTGCACCATGGCTATCTACACTATCTTGTCTGTTTCAACACCTTGCAATATGGCTATCATGTACAATATTGGTGGAACCTCCTCCTTGAATTCTACCAACTTCCACATTCTTTCTAAATAATATTTGGGTAAGCTTCTTAAGTTCAATACTTCCATCATCCATGCTTTTGGGCCATCCTCCGTAAGCTTCCCTCTTTGGGATTTTTCCTTAATAATTCTAAGATGCTTTATGGATACATATTCAAGGGAGGGTTCTAGAGTTGCAAACACTTTTTTATGTTTTTAGTGGTTATTTGAAATAGAGGCCACTCATATTGCCCTTTGATCATCCCCGTACTAGCATCATAGAACTTAGACATGACATCTACTAGCTTGAGACACAGGTGCACAACAATTGGTAAGAACATCACCAATTGTGTGTTCCATGGAGTTGCCCCTGTGACACTCAAGTTGATTGATTTTATATTTTTCTCCACTCCCATTCATGATAGATTTTCTTTGGCCTTAAGGGTAATGCATGTGTCCACACTTCCCTCAAACAAGTCTTCTAGTTTTTCTTTGGATTTGCCTTGATCATTTTTCTCAGCTTTTACCTGCTTTCAAGGGCTATTGGACTCAAAACACTTGGATATTTTTTCTAGCAATCACATCACTATTAAATCATATTAGAAATATTCAATAGCTATTAAATCATCACATAACTTTAACAGGTATCTCCATTTTATAATGCTAGGAATGTAGAGCCGACAGAATTAGCTATTGGAGATATTGCATAAGATCTCACTTGATACAATGATAATATTGTTGAAGTACATTACTACTATCAAATTATCTCCACCAACTCCATTTGGGTTATGGACCTCCAACCAATCAAATTATCCAAGCGAGCAGACATCCTATTAAGATAGTTAAGTTGTTATTTTCCTAGACAGATAAAAATTTAGACCTCATCCTTCTATTATTTATGATGCATTTCCAAATCATTCTAAAGAGTACGCTTTCAATGATCCTTCTATTAATGTGCAACTTCGTGCTAAAACTTGATAGGTGTCAATTGGATGGCCATGCCCTCTTCTGGATGTTATGCACATTGGAGCTTCTTGAGATACATACCTATGATATTCCTTTTGAGTTTATCAAGATAGAGCATTAACCATTTGTACGCATGCAACTATCGGGAAATCCTTCCAACTTGATCATTAATCTTCCTAATGAATTAGGGGAGCTGATATTACCATTTGTACACCTACTCTTGATAACTGATAGTTGTAGGTCGTAGCTCCTCTTTCCTTACTCTTATTCAAGAAGGATTTTGGGTCCCACTTTTCATTGCTACCGATCCTATTTTTCTATCGTTGTTTGAAATAGACTTTTAGGGTCCTTCCCTTAATTAAACATCTCCTGTCTACTTGTCCATTTCTAGATTTAAATATTGCATCCGAAGAAATATATTTAGAGCCAAAAATTTCTAGACCACTTAATTATACATCAAAAAACATAAATACAACCTCCTTCTATACAAAACAAAAAAATGGATATATACATATATATATATACAACTGTCCAAGGTAGATTAAACATAGTGTTTTAGATGCTGGTTATTCACTGGAATTGAAAGCAACTGGTCCACAAAATATTGTAACTGATATACATTTGAAGCCTTACATTATTCAATGAGATATAGACTCATTTAGAATAAATCAAATTTATCATGAGCACTTGGCTTAGCCTAATTTGCATCCCATCTAAGTACAAGGTCACCTTTGGAAAAGTCTTTTGATTTTTATTTCTTATCAAAATAGGGCTTTACCAGAATTTTATGCTAGGTTATATTATCAAATGCCTTTTCTCGATCTTCTTCCAACTACATCAACTACACTAATATTTTTTCAACTGGAGGGAAGTCTTCATCATCTATTTGTTTTAGAAACTTTAGTGTCGATAGTTCAATATTAATAGGAAGGATAGCTTCTTTGCCATACACTAGAGAGTAAGGGTATGTATTTAAATATTTATTTGGAGTTATCATGTCTGCCCATAATACTTGATTAAAAAAAAATACCAACTTTTGGGATTTTGCTCAATATTCCTTTTAATAATTTTCAATAATTTTTATTTGAATATTATTCTAAGCCATTGCCTTGTGGGTAATAATTTGAGGTTGCATTCTAGTATATTCCATATTTTCTAGCAAATTCCATTGTCTTAGCACCTATGAAAGAAGAGCCATTATTTGAGATGATAGTGGTTGGGACCCCAAATATGGTAATTAATCTTTCCAAGAAATCAATGATTGTTTGCTGGTCAGCCTATTTAGTTGCTTCAACCTTAGTCCACTTAGTAAAGTAATCTGTTGTTGTAAGAATATACTTATGTCCTACTGATGAGTTTGGATTTATGACCCCAATAAAATCTAGCCCCCACTGTTGAAAAGGTTCTTCTACTACTATCAAATTTAAAGGCATGGCATGGTGCTTTTCCTTCCCAGTAAATATTTGTTATTTATCACATATTCTAACTAAGTTGGATGCATCTGAGAATATGGAAGGCCAGTATAATCCTACCCTCAATATTTTAGCTGCTGTGGTTTGCACCGAGTAATGGCCTCCTGAGAATCCAAAGTGAAATTTCTCCAACAACTCCCTTGCTTTTTCTTGAGGTATGCAACACAATAAAACTCCATCAAAATTATTTCAATAGAGAATGTTATTGACTAATTTCTAGCCTGCAACTTATATCTATGTATTTGTGGTGTTGTCAATCCTTATGGGCATTTGCCAGTATGTTGGGCATTTTGAGTCCCTAAGTCAAAGTTGTCATTGATGTCACCAGATGAGGTCATCAGTAATTTCAGCAGGAAATAAAGGTGATAAAGATGGTTATTTGATATCCAAAAAGAAGGTAGAAGTTTGAATGAAACAGTGCAAAAGACAAAAGTTAGAAAGGAGTTATAATATTTATTTTATAAATTATTTAAATTTAGGATGAATTTAAATTTTATAAATAAATATTAAAAGGTTCTTTATCAAAGGTGAAATATTATAATGGTTATTATAATATTAGAAGTGCCATGGTGAAAATCCAAAATAAAATATTTGTAATTTTCATTACAATATTTTATATTGCATAATTTGTTAGCGTATATACTATCTATTATTACATTATTAGGTTAGTTGTTAGTATTACTGTTCGAACTGTTAGCTACTGTTCGAACTGCCTACTATTGTGGGCGTGTTAGATCCGGTTTCTACGGACTAATTAGGCATAGCATGTATTATTTATTTGTTATGTTCAATGCAATTACAATCGTCTTTCACTGACATGGTATCAGAGCAGGACCTGCTTGAAACCTACTTGGGAACATTTTTTTTGAGAACTAAGAGGAGACAAGCATGACGTGGGCACGTTTCTTGAGGTAGGGTTGGACCTACTTGGGCATGCATCCCAAGGCATCAAAACTAGACCTACACTCGAAATGAGGGTGGCTGGACTGGCTTGACCGGGCACAGATCCCGAGATATGATGACTACGGTTGACTGGACATGAATCCCGAGGTTGATCCGGACTGGTTCTGACTCGAAACATTTCTCGAGGTCAGACCGACACCTGGATTGACATGTTTTTCGAGGCATTGGACCGGACGGGGCTGCTGGACTAGACTGGATCCCGAGGAGGATCAAAGACATTTTTTGAGGCAGCGGATTGGGCATAGAACCCGAGGATGACTGGATGCTGACCTCGGACATAGAACCCAAGGCTAACGGATGAGGTGACACATGGTGGACAGGCCACGCGCCACCCGAACAGATGACATGGTGACACATGGTAGACTGGCCACGCACCACCCAGATGTGACATGTGGTGGACTGGCCACGCGCAACTTGGCGCAACAAAAAGCCATGAGACATCCGATTTCCTACAGGCAATCGAAACAAACAGGGTGAGTTTACCCTTTTATCCTCGTGAAGCATCACCCACAGGGGCGATGTGGGATTAATCCCACGAGATTTTTTTCCCGCTTCATGTCGGGGATAGGAAGAAAGGGAAGGAGCTTCCCTTTCCTTCTCGTCGAATGACATAGCTTTACTGGCAGGAGCACCAGTCGTTGGGCTAACAGCCGCAGGGTCAGGGGTTCAAACCCCACGCAGTTCAAAATAAATATTTTGCTGCGAAAACCTAAGGTAAAATATTTTTTTGTTTTGCAATTTATTTATTTTCTTTTCATTATTTATTTAAATAATTTAATCTTTTCAAGCTTATGTTAATTATTTTTTAACCTTTATAGGTTAAACTTAATTATTTTTTAAGCTTCTATTAAATTATTTTTTTAAATAATTAAATTGAAAATATTTGCAAAACAATTATTACCATCAACAACTTACAAAGCAAAGGAGCAATTTGTTTTCTTGTAAAGGCAATCAACATGACATTTTTGTGCTAATCTGCCTAAGAGGCAAATATTGTAATTTTTTTACAAACCAGTAAAAAAAGCCTTCTGGAGCACCCATTTTGCGCTTCCAAAAATTTTGGACTCCCCGTCTCGTGACTGGGGAGGCACGCCAGGGGCGCTGCCCCTTGGAACCCCGTATAGGGGAGATATCATTTTGCAAAATCAAGGGGGGAAGACTTATAAGGGTGCATTTTTGGCAGTGATCGACACCTTAGTCAAATTATTTTGCAAAATTTTATTGTAAAAGGTGCATTTTCGGTAGAGATCGACACCTTAAGAATGGGTAGATCAAAGAAGAAAACTATCCCAAAACAAACTGATGATGTTGCAAAATCAGTTAAAGGCCCATATTTTTCCCCACACCTAGAAGGGATAGATTATTATGAAGATGGCACATTTTGTACACTAAGGAGTGGTGTAAATGCCATAATCAATGATTCTACGTCTTGTGGAGACATGCAGAAAAATGGTGTTCTAATCCCTATTGGTGCTATAATGGGCATATTCATGTCATTTTATGCTCTTGACAAAGCACAACAGAAAAGGGACATTAGTGAGGAAAGCGAGGTCCTAAAGGCGAACGCTTGTTGTGACACAAGTGACCTTCAGCCCATTGTGGTGAATGCTTGTTGTGACATGAGTGACCTTCAGCCCATTGTGGCACATGCTTGTTGTGATACAGGCGACCTCATACCTTCTATGGTAGATATCAGTTGTAGCATAGGTGATCTCATTTCAGTAGCAGATTTTGCTTGTGACACTAGTGACTTAAAAATTGAACCTCCTCAAAAAGAGCTCCATAATCTCATCAATAGCGACAAATGCAATATTGTTAAAAGCATTGATGAAGATGTTGAAATTGGGTGTTTTGAAAAACACACCAAAGGATTTGGTTCCAAAATGATGAAGAAAATGGGATTCAATGGTGAGATATTAGGTAACCAAGAACAAGGCATTAAAAATCCTATAATGTTAAATGTCAGGGCAAAGAATGAAGGCCTTGGCTATACTAGACATGCAAGTACCAGTAATTCTATGTTTGTAAAACCTAAATATCCTACAACTCCTAAAAAGCATTGTTGTAATCACTATGGAAAGACAGGACATGTTGTAGCTAAGTGTTGGAGATTACATCCTTGTGATTCATGTGGATGTACGAATCACTCTTCTTCTAGTTGTTGGTACAAAGTGAAAATGGCCAACAAGGTTCATATTGATTATGGATGGATAGATCTCACATAATGGACCATGATGAAAGAAATGTTGTATGGCTTCTACCAAAAAGGTAAAACCTATGGTAGACCCCGAGGCAAATCCAGTGACATACCAAGTGGCAGTCCTAGAGATAATGACCTAGAGACAGACCTAAAGACAAACCCAAAGACACAGTTCCAGAGGCAGATCTATAGGCAGATGTAGAGGCAATGATCCAGAGGCAGATTCACAGGCAGATCTTGAGATAGACCTAGAGGTACAATTCCAGAGGTATGCTTAGAGCCAAAGCTAGAGCCATGAGCCAGAGCCAGAGCCGAAGACAAAGCACGAGCCACCATTCTTTCATTTCTCTTATTCTTTTTTACTGTATTGGGGCAGTTATATACTTTACCCAAATATTGTTGTATGGGGGATAATAGCATAGCTAGTAGTTATTCAATTACACAAATAATGTAATAAGGGGGGATGTTAGCGTATATACTATCTATTATTACATTATTAAGTTAGTTGTTAGTATTACTGTTCAAACTGTTAGCTACTGTTCGAACTACCTACTATTGTGGGCGTGTTAGATCCGGTTTCTATGGACTAATTAGGCATAGCATGTATTATTTATTTGTTATGCTCAATGCAATTACTATCGTCTTTCACTGACAGAAGTGGGGTTTATAAAGTCTAAAGATATACCCAAAGGTTGGGCTTAAAGGTTTAATACCAAAGAATATTTTAATAAATCCAGAGGTTGGATTTAAATATTTAAACAATGCATTCAAATTTTATTTCCGCCAATGTCATAGAAGCCAAAGGGAAGCGTCAACATTTTTGAATTATTGGAGATGCATATAAATACCATGTCCAAAGTTTATTTTTGATCATCCTTGCTTGATTGATTATTAAGTGGCACATGCAAAAAATGAGCTCGTGGTTAAAACATTTGGAAAGGGAAGTATAGGATAATGAGGAGAGAGATCACCCCCAATTTGCATTGGGTAGTTTGGCCTAGTGGTAGCTTGGAAAGTGTGAAGGCATTGGTAGCACGGAGTTCGTGCGTTCGATTCTTGCAAAGAGGTTTTTGGTGAAGTTTTGTGGAAGTGCCCAAGTCACACATTTTTGAAAACGTGGGCAAGGAAAGTGCAAAGAGGAAGCACGTGGTGCTTCCCCCTTTGTGAACGAGCATGTAGCTCATGTGGCAACCTTAGCCATGGCTAAGGTGCTCGCAGTGAGGGCAAGATGTGGGGTAAAATCCCCTTGCGGCAAGTAAATTTTTTATTAAATTAAATTTTATGGTTATGCCCTAAGGTTGGAGTGATAAGGATGTTATAAGGTTTATTAATGTTTTAATAAACTTTATTAATTAGAGGTTGTTGTGATTATTTTTGAAGGTTAAGTGTTGATAATTATTTGTGCTTTATTAGTTGGAAAGTATTATTTTGAGAGTTATATTTTAGGAGGTATAAGGAGATATGGTAAAGTGTTAATTGAGATTTATTTTGAGACTTCTTGATTATTATTTTTGATAAGGGTTTTCTTCTAAAAGGAATTTGGTGGATGTGAGAATTAAATTGGAGTAAAAAGGTGTATTTAAATTATATTTTGCATTGTAATTTTAATTAAAGTCCTCTAAGCCTTATGTGAGTTTGGAAAAGAGTTTTGTGAAGTGTGGTAGATTTTGTGTACATCTCCTTGGAAATAAAAATGTATGGGAAAAAATATTCTCTATTGAGTTGGTTGATTGGCTTGATTGAAAATTAATTTTGGAGTGAAAAGGAATTGATTAGGGTTTCATTTTCAAAGTGGTTGATTTAATGCTTCAAGGTTTTCTAAATTGAGAGTTGTGATTAAAACCTTGTGTGATGAGCATGGTTGTTGAAGTGAGTTGTTATGCAATGAAATTGAACTTGAGTTAGAAAAGAACATGAGTATCATTGTTATGTGAGATTTTTTGTTGAGCATTGTTGAAAACATTTTGAGTTGGTTGATATATGCTTGGACTAGGGTTTGTGAGAAAGGGTTGTTCCTTGAGGTGATTGGTTGAGTAGAGTTGATTGAGCCTAGTCAAGTGGATGTGAAGTGGTTGTTCAAGTTCCTTGAAACAAACTATTCTATATTTTGATTTTAGTTGAGATTCAGATTTGAGAATAGAACATATTGAGTCTCTAACAATTCTCTTTATGCTTCTATGATATTTATTTGATTTGAGATTGAGATTTGAGAATAGAACATATTGAGTCCCTAAAAATTCTCTTTATGCTTCTATGAGATTAATTTGAGTTGAGATTGAGATTTGAGAATAGAGCATATTGAGTCTCTAACAATTCTCTTTATGCTTCTATGAGATTGATTTGAGTTGAGATTAATATTTGAGAATAGAACATATTGAGTCTCTAACAATTCTCTTTATGCTTCTATGATATTGATTTGAGTTGAGATTGAGCTTTGAGAATAGAACATATTGAGTCTCTAAAAATTCTCTTTATGCTTCTATGAGATTGAGTTGAGAAAGTGATTGAGCATTGAGTATAGAATATATTGAGTCTCTAACAATTCTCTTTATGATTCTATGAGATTGGACAAGTTCTGTGTGGACTTGTTAAGATGATTTGAGGTAAGTCTTTGAGAAAGCTTGTGGACTAATTTTGTGTGAGATTTTGTGGAAGCTTGCAATACAGATTTGAGCAAGTCCTAGAGAGGACTTATTGAGCATATTTGGACAAGTTATGTGTGAGTTTTTTGAGCATATTTGGACAAGTTTTGTGTGAGCTTGTTGAGAAAATTTGGACAAGTTTTGTGTGAGCTTGTTGAGAATATTTGGACAAATTATGTGTGAGCTTATTGAGTAAATTTTTGCAAGTTATGTGTGAAATTTTTGAGCAAATTTTATTAGGTTATGTGTGGACCTGTTGAGCATATTTGGACAGGTTTTGTGTGGGCCTGTTGAGTAGATTTGGATAGGTTATGTGTGGATATGTGGAGCAGATTTGAGCAGGTTCTGAGTGGACCTATTGAGCAGATTTGTGCAGGTTCTGAATGGACCTATTGAGAAGAATTTATCAGGTTTTGTGTGGACCTATTGAGCAAATTTTTATAGGTTCTGTGTGGACCTATTGAGCATATTTGGATAGGTTATGTGTGGACCTATTGAGAAGATTTAGACAGGTTCTATGTGGACTTGTTGAGCATATTTAAGCAGGTTCTGAGTGGACCTATTAAGCAGATTTGAGTAGGTTATGAGTTAACCTATTGAGAAAATTTATGCTAGATTGAATGTACTATGTTTAGTACAAGAGATTGAGCAGAGTTGTGCTAGATCGACTAGACTGTGTTTAGTACAATATTGAGACAAAGCTTTGGAGGTGAAAGAGTAGAGAGGACAGAGACTCCAGTGGATAGAGATCCATCAGCCAGGACAATTGAGGATAGGTATTCTGAGTGAAGGTAAGAGTCTTCAAGTGGAGAGAGATCAATAGTCAGTGTAGTGGACGTAGTGTCTTCTAGAGGATCACCAGAAAGAGCAGAGGAGAAGGAGTTCTCCTATGGATAGATATCCATAAACCAGATTTAGAGGATCAACATCTCCTTTGGATAGAGGTCCATAAACATTGTAATTGGGAAGGATTCCTAAGAGATTATTTGAAAAATATTTTCTCTAATGAGGTAGCCCACATTGGGTGAACCAAATTAAATCTATGTCTCTATTATGTATGTTGTTTTATGCATTGCTTTGATTAATGCTATTTATACTGCTATCTATACATTGCATAATATTGATTTGAAAATAAAAGTAAAAAGTGGTCTTCTACTGTTCACTCCCCTCTCAATATAAGCTTGTGTTCTTCACAGTATTAAGGTAGCAAGTTAAGTGGATGATCTAGGGATCGAGTGATATCTTTGTTTGTGTTGATTCAGGATTGTCTATTGCTTTTATACATAAGTTGGAATCTATCACTAGTTCTTTTGCCAAATGCTGACAAAGCACTCACCCCCTAACCAACTTTGTTAGTAAATTCTCTACATCAAACTCTTGAATATTTGCTTTCCAACCAAATTTTTGGAGCAAAATCTACCTTTGGTTACGTTTGCACCCAAGACTTTGCCAAAATTGAAATATTGGGCTAAAAAAAAGTTTACCCAGTTCAACCTCTAAAGGAGGCTGGTTCCTTGCTTATTTGGAAAAATGGAGAGAGAAGTAAATGCATAAATAAATGGAAATATAGCTATTTATAGAAGCATTTAAAGGTACAAATTAGACAACAACAAAGCAACTTTAATAGACCTTTTCAAAGAAGCATCTATTTGAAACATCAAAATAGAGCAACTAATCCTTTGGTGAAAATCTACTCAAGCATAAGCCTAATGGAATAGTTAATTTCAGAGTTAGCAGAACTTTACCATAGAAATTTAGAATAAGAATTAAAGCAAGTTACATTCAACCTAACCTTAAATAGCTATCAACAATCCATACATACTTGAGAATACACCAGTGAGCCAAAAACCAGAATGGATGATCATTTATTAACTTTTAGAAGTCCGTGTACATTGCCTTGTAAACATCTTAGAGCCAACCTGGTGTTTAGGTCACTCATCCTATATATAATAGTTTTACATAATAGAAAAACTAAAAGTTGTTACAATAGTATACCCATAGGCTCATTCTAGTAAAGAGGTAGTTAGGAGGGAATGGAGTCTTCAACTGGAAATGGTTAAGATATTCTTGTTACAACAATCCTCCTTTATATCCTTAGAGGCATCATGGTCTAGCTATATTTTACTCAAGAATGTAGTGTCACTCCACCTTCAGGTTCAAAAAGTCACACCATCATTACTTTTGGTCTTCACTTGGCTTCTTGGCCCAAAAATATCATGCTATCATGACTATTCTATTTTACTTGGCTCCTTGGCCTCAAAATGTTGCGCTGTCATGACTTTTGGTCTTCACTCGACCTCTTGGCCTAAGAAATATCATGTTGTCACAACTTTATCCTCTTTGCTTTGCCTTCAGGTTCAAAATGTTGCACCATCATAAATTTTGGTCTTGGCCTCTTGGCCCAAAAATATCATGTTGTCGTGATATTTCTGCTTTACTTGGCCTCTTGGCATCAAAATGTTGTTTTGTCACGACTTTATTCTCTTTGCTCTGCCTTTAGCTTCAAAATATTGTGCCATCACAAATTTTAGCCTTTACTTGGCCTCGTAGCCCAAAAATGTCACATTGTCATGACCTTTCTGCTTTACTTGGCCCCTTAGCCTCAAAATTTCACGCTGTCACAACTATTTTCCTTAGCTTCACCTTTATCTTAAAAATGCCACATTGTCACAACTTTTGGTCTTCACTTGGCATCTTGGCCTCAAAATGTCATGTTGTCATGACTTTATTCTGTTTGCTCTACCTTCGGCTTCAAAATGTCATGTCATCGCAACTATTTTCCATACTTAGTGAAATTTTGAGAAGACTACTCCTTACTCCCCTAGATGTGGTCATTTTGACCAACATTATTGGTGCCTCCTGGGGTAATTTTTCCAGTGGAATGCTAGAATCTAGAGCCTTTATCCATTGGGGAATATAGTAAAATTAAAAACTAAGAAAAGAAGGGGAGAAAGGGGAATGATACCAAGCAAAAATATGCTTACTTTTTCGTGTAATCATTCATTTGGAGTGTCTTCTTTCGTGGATTTCTCTAGTCTTCCTAGCCAGGTATTGCTGCACTACTCACTGAGGCTTTTTTAACTTTTTTTTGCCTATCCTTTTCTTGGATGACTTCAATATAGGCAGCATAGACTCTTCTCCAAGTCTCTTCATCCGTATCTGAAGTCTCCTTGAAGGTTAGGTATAGATATTCCAATTCTTCTACCTTGTCATATGATAGGCCTTTTGACTTCATATATAATTCATGCAGGTAGGAGTTCATTTGGGTGATGTCTTGAGCCATACTAAATATTTGTTCCTCTTGAACCGACTCTTCCCAGCTATCAATCTCTGACTCATCTCCCATGAAATTTTCCCAAGAAGCCTTCAGTTGATATTTTGCTAGAAAATTGGAATCTTTGTCCCATAAACTAGGCATTTCATAGTTTTTTGCTATGCTCACATGTTTCAAAATTGCATTAGCTTCTACCTTGAGTTCCTGTATTAGTTTGGTAGCTTCTATCACCAACTTGTGCCTCTTGAAAAAATTCTTGGCAAAAAGCTTGGCTTGGGACCATTTTTCATCCCGTGATCTGTATCCAAGTATTGCTTGCGTACTTTCAACCATGAGTTGAATATTTGTCATCGCAAATAACCTTGTTTTTAGAAGATTGATAGATTTAACAAAATCATCTTCCACCTGATCCAACATTTCTTTAATCTTGACTAGGTACAACAAAGTAAGCCTTACCTTCATGCTCCTCTTTTAGATTCCTCCAGTCATTTCTTTCCTAACTACTTTGGCTTTTTTCTTAGATGACCCACTGGTCTTGCTTGTATCATCTAAGAGCTGCTTCTCAATGTATTCAACCTGCTGGTTGAGTAGCTATATCTGTTCCTTGGCGTTCTCTACTTTTTCCTTGGAGGGGGCCGCTTCATTAAAAATTAGTTCACACTTTTTTGCTTCATTCTTCAAATCCTTCTCAATTGTTTTCTGTTGATATAAGGTTTCTTCCAAATGCTTTCTTGCTTGCTCAACCCTGAGGTATTTTTCTTTGTATTTGTAGCATTTAGATATATTATTCCCATGTGAGCTTGAGATTTTTCCCACTTGTCCTCCATTGGCAGTTGAGTGATATCTTCTATGGTTATTTCAGCTTGGTAATCTTCTAAGGTCATTTCCCCTTCGGGATTTTGGACGAGTGGCATCATCTTCAGGGTAGAACATTGCATGTTGATGGGGTCTAGAGCTATCCCTTCCCTAGTGTAAACTATATCCTTGGAGCTCTGTGTGTTACATGATTTCAACCATGTAGCAAAATTCAAGGTTGAATTTTTTAACATTTTCAATTTGGTAATTATGGGATTACTCTCGTAAGAAGAGGTAGGGATGGACTGGAATTTTGGAAAATTAGCGGTATAAGGAAAGAAGATGGTAGCTACGGAGACAAAAATATTTTATGGCTTAGTAAATGAGTATGTGGGGGTGGTCGAGGATGCTTTTGGATTATTTTGGGCTCATGGTGGATATGGAGGAGGCTAGTGAGTGGAGGGAGGAGAGGTATCGCCCTAACCTACAGAATGAGAGGGGGAATTCCTTTAAGAGTGAGAAGAAGAAGAAGAAGTAGAGAGATTTATAGGAGACATACCTAAAAATTTTAGTGGGTTAGTGTCTCTAGTTCTTGGTATATTCTCAGGAGCTTTTGTATAAATATTTTCTACTTTCTTCAAGCTCGAATCACCAGTATTTATTGCATATTTGGCTGGGGCCTGCTCTTTGCTAGGGGTATCTTCTACGGGGGTAGCTTTTTTAGTTGTATCAATCAATTCTTGGTTGTCTATCTCCTGGTGCTCAAAGTTTGCTTAGAGGCTTCCCCTGTTTCTTCCTGGTGCTCTATTTCTTCCTGATCCACTATTTATTTAGAGTGCATCTCTTTTGGTTTTCTTTTCTTTCATCCTCTTTCTTTTGTTGATTCGACTTTCACTTTCTTGATTCTACTTTTAGTTTTCTATGGACGAGAAGAGTATCATCATCAGAATTTGTGTCTAATGTGGAAGGGAAAACAAATTTTTGAGATGCCTTTTTGGGAACCTTTGTTTGCTCGACGTTAATCTCTTTTCCTTTACCTTTGTTGACATCTACTTTTTCTGCAATGGGCTTAATGGGGATACTGTTGATACCCAAAGGTACTTTATCTACAAGAGTGTCAGACCATGTGGCGTGGTGATTTTCATACCTTTTAGAAAACTCTTGGTCGATCTTCGTCTCATATCTGGTATGCATGTTGTGATGTCCTTCACAATGATCCCAAATTTTGGGGACCCATTGAGAAAATTTTGAAATTTTATTGTTATGTTGTTGGTTGGTTTTGATTATTTCAGGTATTGGTATGATGTGGAAGAATGGGGTGGATTATTATTTCTTTTTTATTTTTTATTGGTCTTCAGTTTCAAATGTTCTTTTAAAATAAACTTTTTAATTAATTAAATTATAAAATTTTATAATTTAATATATTTAAAATGGTTATTTTATAAACTTGCTTTAAATTAATTAAATTATAAAGTTTTATAACTTTATAATTTAAGATGTTTAAAATTGTTATTTTATAAATTTGTTTTAAATTAATTAGATTATAAAGTTTTATAACTTTATAATTTAATATAGTTAGAATGGTTATTTTATAAATATGTTTTAAATTAATTAAATTATAAAGTTTTATAACTTTATAATTTAATTATATTTAAGAAGGTTATTTTATAAATGTTTTATATTCTAATTAATATTTGTCTTGTTGGCATGATTATTAAAGTATGTTGAATAGAGGATGTGTTCATGGGTTTCATTGACATGTCTTAAATTTAATTTTCGAATGCCAATGAGGAGAAATATTAAATTGTTTAAAAAAGACATTGGTGACATTAGGGTTTCATTGAGGAGAAATATTAAATTCTTTAAAAAAGGCGACGGTGACATTAGGGTTTCATTAAAAATTCATTTTTACAACTATACGGAAACCATAATGGAATGGGAAAGAACCAACCATGTAACAAATTATTCAAATTATAAATGGAGAATGAAAAGCCAAGAATAGGGTCAGACATTTGTAGGGCATAGAAAGGATAAAAGGATTGAAGGAGCAAAAGTGAAGAGCAGAAGAAGACTATAGGGTTTGGAATCATAGATATTTGTAGAGATTTTATTGTAAAATCCAATTATTATATAAAATTATTTTGATTTAAATATGTGTGAATACTGTATTTAATTTTTAATAAAATGATTTGATATAGTTCTAATAAATTAATTTTCATTGAAGATTGCACCATTTTTATTATCGTACTATGTGATTTCTGGTAGGCATAAAATTGATTTTAAAGTTTCCATGTATTCCATTATGTAGTTGTTTGTCCAAGATTTAATTTATTTCTTTACTTTAAACCTTTTTGAAATTTATTTCATATTAAATTTAGAGACATTTAACCTAGTTTAATTTTTATAAAGTTAAAATTTATAACTAAGTTATAAACAAATTTATTATTCAAATATTAAATTTAATTAATATTTGAATAAATAAATTTATCGAGGATAAATGACTATTCCGATTCAAACTTAAATTTCATAAAGTTGAGAATTTAGAATTGATATTTTTTCATTAAACAACTTGGGTTTTATTTTAATAAGGTTTCAATTTATCCAAAGATCCAAACTTTACATTTGAGGATTATATTTGTTCTTAAATATTTAAGAAAATATTACGGGAAGGAGATCCTTTATGAACTTTATTTTCATATCATAAAATTCAAAAGTTCATAGATCAGTTTTATATTAAACCCTATGTTTCATAATTATTAAGGTTTCAAAACCTTATAATTTGGGTTAATCATTATTATATTTGTTCTTTCTCCGAATATTTAAATTTCAATTTCATATTTGGATGAACAAATAATTACATTAAATAAACCTTAAATTTTGAATATTATAAAGTTTAACTTTATAATTAAGGTTTATATTTAATCAATTTCATTAAAATTTCATAAACTTTGATTTTATTAAAGTTAATTGAAATTTAATATTAATTAAAATGTTGGATTAAATTTTATCTCAAAATCAATTGAAGCATTTTAATTAAGATATTGTTTTGAGATTATAGAATAAATTTGCACAAGTTATCAAAATTAAAAGGTAAATTTATCTATTATTGCTTAGAGAAAGAGTTGGAGTAAAAGACACTTAACACATGATTAATTTAAAGTTAATTACCTGATTCCCAAGCCCTTTGTTATCAGTTACTTGCAAATTACTAGAATTGTTCAAGCACTTATTTTAGCACATATACATGATACATAAAAATATTAAGTGAGAATCTTAGAGAAGTATACTTTCTTTGTAAAAGAGGATTTTGAATCCTAGTTGTCGAGTGATTTTTGTAACTGGAAAAAATCACACCTCAACAAATTGGTGCTAGAAGGAGGGCCTGAAAGGTAATATTTAATTTTTAGCATGTGCAATTAGTTATTTAAAAAACATGAAATTATTTTATTTATGTTGTATTAATGTTAATCTGTCATAAATTCAAAAATTAGGTTATGTTTCAATTTTTGTGAATTTTCATACATAGTCTTGCATATTAAAATTGGTTCAATGGTAGAAAATGATTTACCCCATTTTAAGCATGATGGAACGATTACAACTGAAAAACATATTCAGACATATAAAAACATTATGTTTCATTTTTAAATTATGCAGAAATATGTTCTCTATAGAATGTTTCCATACAGATTGGATAAATTTGCTAAAGATTGGTTTATCAATTTACCTACAAGTTCTACCGCTTCTTGGAACCAACTAGAAATAATATTTCTTGAACATTTTGGAACATAGGTTGACACAGATTTGTTATCAAATCAATTTTCCTCTATCTGTAAAAAAACCTAATGAATCAATGAGTCAATTTAATGATAAGTTTCATAAGTTGTATACTGAAATAGAGATACACTTTATCATTTCAGAAGAAGAAGTTGTTCATATATACTTGGAAGCTTTAGATCCTTTTACTATTAAGTTGTTAGAAAATCTTCCTAAATATTTATCCTTATATAGCATCCATGGTGGGGCAGTAGCTGTAGAACAATGGTTGATTCAAGACGAATTGATGTGGGTAGATTATCATAACTTAACCCTAAGGTTTCAAATCAATTACCACCCATGAGTCATGATACACATTTTTCAACACCATCGAATGAAATTGAATGTCCTAGTTTTTCAACCACTATCGATATTGTTTAGGAGGAAGTTCAAGTTTCAAACCCAATATCCATCAATGAGGATTGTTGTAATCAAGTTTATTAGAATGTAGAAATGCTTGAGTCTTCAGATATTCGAGGAGTTTTAGATCTAACTAGCTTTGAAACATATGATAGAATAGAATCTTCCATAGAGTTGAATAAAATAATTAAAGCTCTAGAACTGAAAAATTCTAGAGGTAATTTTATTATGACTAGTCATAAAAGTTTATTACTTGAGGAATATGAATATTTTATTGAGGATAAACTTTTTGAAAGTGATGAAAGTGAATTTGAAAAGCATTCGATTGTTGAATTTACAAAGTGTGAATATATGGTTGAACGTCATCCTTTAGCTTTAGAAGATAATTATTATAATGGATGGGGTATGTATGGTGAATCATTGTTTTATCACACTCCGACTAATAAAATTTTTGTTTCACTTGATATGCAGGATGTTGAAAATTCTATTTAAAAAGAAGATTTTACAATTCCTATGCAATCAGAAAATGATATGCCAATTTCAAAAATAGAACAAATTCCAAAATTTGATCATTTTGAACATGCGTTTGTAGAACATCTTGCTACAATAGAAAGAGAAGAAATGGTCATTTATGAATGAATGCAAAATGATGATGATGATGATAGAGATCATGAAGAAAAAAAAAAGACTATAATGGCTTATCAAGTAGTGGTAAATGAAAGTGTACAAAAGGTAGAATCTTATCCTTTGTATTCAAACATCCAAGAATCGGGTAAATTTTTGCATAATCATTTATTGGATTCTACTGTTATTTATGATGAGATGTCATTAGAGGTCAATGAAGTAATATAATGGATTCTTATTCCCACCACCAATAGGATTGTATTGCTAAATGAAAAAGAAGATATGCTTGAATCATTGAATCAAAATCATAAACAATTAACAATTCAATCTAGGATACAAAACTATAATGATTCTTATTTTGTAAATACCCTAGATTCTTGTAAATTGTTACATGAATATGATTGGTATAAAAACATAGACAATGATTTTATTTTAAAATTTTCAGAAGTTGCTTCTTATTTGAAAGAAATCCTATATGCTTATGAAAATAAGAATTTAATTCAAAGTGATGAATCAAGCTTTAAAATTTCCATCTTGTTGAATAAGCATAAGATCACGGAATATCATGTATTTACTTGTAAGGTTAATGGTTCAAATTTTAAATGTGGAATTTCTTATAAGTTTGAATTAAATGAGTGGGGTGTGAAATGCAAAATCAAGGTTGCATTGTTTCACTTAATCTTGTTTTGGTTGGATTTATGTAAATATTGGAATGCAAATCATATATGTCTTTTACAGTGTGTCAATCGTATTTGGGATCCAGGAAGATGATAGCATAAATTTGTTAACATTCTGTACATAGTCTATATTTCTATAAATAGATTTTTGGGTTTTTGTGTTTTTGTTTTGTTTTGTACATAATTTGTTGTTTCATGAAATTTTGTTATTTGCTTGTTTGTTGATGTTTTGATTTTTTGAAATCATTGGATGTGTTTCCATTGTTGTTTTTGAATAATACTGGCTTATGCCATAGTTTTGGTATTCAAGTTGTCATTTTGTTGTTTGTGAGAGTTTTGATATTGTTTCTTCTATTGAGGTAGTTGTGGTAGTTACAATAAACACTTGATGATTTTGTTTGGTATTTGTTCCTGGATCATACAGGATAAAATTACTTGTTTTGAAAGCATACAAAAAAAAAAAAAAAAAAAATGAGATGTTAGTGTATATCTTCATGAATTTGAACCAAGATAAATAAATTTGAAATATTAAAATCATATTGCAAAAGTTTCACAAGTACTACAAACACTTTAAAGAATATCTTTTGAAATTCTGGAAGTATGAAGTTATTTTTTGCAAATTAAGGTGAAAAATTCCATATACTCTTTCAGCCTTACCTGATCTCTAAACCAAATGGTAGGTGGATTTTTTTGCAAAGTACCTTATTATTGGATAAAAAGAAAAAAAAATAAGAAAAAGAAAAAAGAAAAAATGATGAATACAAAGAAAAGTAATGATAAATCTATCATCGTAGTCTAGATAGCCTTCACCGGGGCTATAGATACCTGACTAGAAATGGAGATAGGTCTAGAGTGAAATGAAAAATACAAAATGTAAAATTCACCTAATATATGGGAGATTAAGATAATATCTATCGGGGCTATAAACGCCTAGCCGACAATAGAGCACTGTCTGAAGAGAGGCAGGTGGAGGTCTATTTCAAAGAGAAAATATTCCTAACCTAAATGCAAAACTAGTAATAGAAATATGAATGGTTTCAGGGATATAGAATGAATCACTTTACACACACCAAGCAGATGCTAATGATTCTAATGTTTCATGTTAAATTGGTCTATTCACATTCTCTAGATATTATTGACGCTCATGGTTCTAATATTTGGGTTTTGTTATTTTCAAAGTTGGATTCTTAAGTCCGAAATGTCCAGGGATATTTACCAATAGAGTCACCATTTGTTGTGACGTCCTTCACAATGACCCCAAATTTTGGGGACCCATTGAGAAATTTTTGAAATTTTATTGTTATGTTGTTGGTTGGTTTTGATTGTTTCAGGTATTGGTATGATGTGGAAGAATGGGGTGATTTATTATTTATTTTTTATTTTTTATTGGTCTTCAGTTTCAATGTTCTTTTAAAATAAACCTTTTAATTAATTAAATTATAAAAAATTATAATTTAATATATTTAAAATGGTTATTTTATAAACTTGCTTTAGATTAATTAAATTATAAATTTTTATAAATTTATAATTTAATATATTTAAAATTGTTGTTTTATAAGCTTGTTTTAAATTAATTAAATTATAAAGTTTTATAAATTTATAATTTAATATAGTTAGAATGGTTATTTTATAAATATGTTTAAAATTAATTAAATTATAAAGTTTTATAACTTTATAATTTAATTATATTTAAGAAAATTATTTTATAAAGGATAAAAGGATTGAAGGAGCAAAAGTGAAGATCAGAAGAAGACTACGGGGTTTAGAATCACAGATATTTGCAGAGATTTTATTGTAAAATCCAACTATTATATCAAATTATTTTGATTTAAATATGCGTGAATATGGTATTTAATTTTTAATAAAATGATTTGATATAATTCTAATAAATTAAATTTCCATTGAAGATTGCACTATTTTTATTATCGTACTGTGTAATTTCTGGTAGGCATAAAATTGGTTTTAAAGTTTCCGTGTATTCCATTATGTAGTTGTTTTTCCGAGATTTAATTTATTTCTTTACTTTAAACCTTTTTGAAATTTATTTCATATTAAATTTGTAGACATTTAACCTAGTTTGATTTTTATAAAGTTAAATTTTATAACTAGGTTATAAATAAATTTATTATTTAAATATTAAATTTAATTAATATTTGAATCAATAAATTTATCGAGGATAAATGACTATTCTGATTCCAACTTTAATTTCTTAAAGTTAATAATTTTTTTTTAACATGGTGGAATCGATAGCCGCCATGAATCTGGGCAGGTTGTTCGACTTTTTATTGCCACCATAGTATTCTATGATGTTCGTCTTGGAAGTTGCCACACAGATCTTCACGTAGTCCGCCCCTATAACCACCATGCCATAATCATTTTAAACCTTTTACACTGCTGAAAGCACTAGGAAGGGGACACATTTTCAGTTTGACGAGGCCCGAACCATGGACCTCTGAGGAAGTTAAGAATTTAGAATTTATATTTTTCATTAAAAAATTTGGGTTTTATTTTAATAAGGTTTCAATTTATCCAAAGATCCAAACTTTACATTTGAGGATTATATTTGTTCTTAAATATTTAATTCAATAAATATTTAAGAAAATATTATGGGAAGGAGATGCTTTATGAACTTTATTTTCATATCTTAAAATTCAAAAGTTCATAGATCAGTTTTATATTAAACCCTATGTTTCATAATTATTAAGGTTTCAAAACCTTATAATTTGAGTTAATCATTATTATATTTGTTCATTCTCCGAATATTTCAATTTTAATTTCATATTTGGATGAACAAATATTTACTAAAAAAAAAATTACAAAACTCTTTAATCAAAGTTCAAAGTGAACAACATTCTAAAAAACTGAACATGAAGACAAAAAAAAACCTCATTATTGGAGCCTTTATCATCCTTGCATACCACCCCTGCTCTTCTTCTTCTTGATGATTTGGCGGAAATAACCAGGGGCTATATTTATTGTCTGATTCGCTAGTGTGTCAGCCTCTTTGTTGAATTCCCGTCTTATATGTTGATAGGATATTATGCCAATGATCGTGCCAAGTTGTCTAATCCTGTCTTGAATAATCTTTAATTGTAAAGATCTAAAATCTTTATTTTTGGCAAGAGCTATTATTATCAGTTTAGAATCCCCGTAAACTGTGACCTGAGTGATTCCTTGCTTTGCCACCAATTTTAAGCCAATTTCACATCCAATAGCCTCTACCACATTGTTAGATGTTGTTCCCAAGTTGATCATGTATTTTAATAGGATCTCACAAGGTCCTGTAAGAATCAGTCCCCTTGCTGCTGCTTTACCGGAGTTAGATTTGGAGGCACCATCAAAGAAAAGTGTTGGAAAATATATGTCAGACAAAGAATTATTTTCTTTACATCCTCCCTATGTCAGGAAAGCTTGGAGATTAAGTTGGTATATAATTTTTCTTTCTCTGGGTGACAGATATTCTTCATACTATTGCTAACAAAAACTAGATTTGACATTTAGGATTAATTTTTATTTTATCCTTCGTATTAGAATTTTATTGTCCTTACCTTTCCCTTCAAAAATCCTCTGATTTCTATCCAACCAGATGTGCCAGATGATAAAATATGGTATGGAGCTCCACAGATATTTTATGAGGGGCTTACCTGTCAGTTTACCTTTATATTATTTGTTCCACTTGGTAAAACATGTGTCTATGGTTAACATTCCAGAGTAGGAAATACCAAGAATTTTGATTATTCCTAACCAAATTGAAATTAACTTTGGGTATTCAAACAAAAGATGGAAAATTATTTCACTGTTCTACCTACACCTGTAACAAACATGAGGTCCTGCTATACTCCCCTTTTGTAAATTATCACCTGTTAAGATTTTATTTTGAGAAACTAGCTAGTTGAATACTTGCAGTTTAGGTGGTGCTCTAACTTTCCACAATATTGATATTTTTTTGTTGGTAGGCCCAATTTGTTGATGTTGGACTCCTAGATGCACTGAGTATTCCCCATTACTGTTGATGCTACCCCAAATAAGTTTGTCTGGAATTGTGGGATGAAGAGGTCTAATGCTCACCACGTGAGACTTAAAATAATCCCAATCTCCTTAAAGTTGAGATGGAATGGGAGGGGAGATCCAGTTCAAAGTTTTTGATGTCCAATAAAACAAGTCACTTAACTTAAATATTCTTTGGCTTTCCAAGTGATTCTACAATTTGATTGAAGTTCTCTCTCTTAATGGTGGATTTCCTAGGATCAAGTCCTCCCATAGATTAATTGACTTACCATCTCCTGGTAGCCAAGAAATTTTATCCTCTATTATGCTCTTTGTAGCCACTATATGTTTCCAAACCAACGAGGCTCTGGGAAGTTTTTCTATATGTTTGAGCATTTGAATACCTGTTTGATTATTTACATTCTTGCTGAATAGTATGCGCTGCCATGCTCGATTGTTTTTAAGCATGTTCTAAATAATTTTTGCTCCCAATGCTTTCGAAACTATCTCCATTTTTTTTATTCCTATTCCTCCTTGAATTTTACTCTTGGTGACTGTATCCCAATTGACCAAGTGGAACTTTTTTCTTTCTGATTTCCTACCTCCTTGCCATAGGAAGTTATGTATGATTCCATCTACCTTTTGTAAAATAAACTTGGGAGCATGATATACTAATAGTTGATATACTGTAAGAGAAGCTACCACTGATTTGATCAGTACTACCCTTCCTACAAGATTGAGCCGGCTATTATTATAACTTTGTATCCTCCTAACCATCTTGTCCAATATTGGAGTCCAACAGTCTAAAGCTTTGAGGTGGAAGCTCATGGTCACTCCTAGATATCTGAAGTATTTTTTTGTACTAGACCGAAATCCTAGGATAGTGCAAAATAATTTGACTATTATTGCTGCAACGTTTTGAGTATAGAACTGACTATTTTGAGTGTTTATCTGAGCCCCGATAGCTTGTGTGAACCAATCCAGACATTGCTTGAATTGTCTAACATTTTTCGTCTAACATTTTTCTTGGTGGCTTCACCTAGAAGAATGATATCATCTACAAATTGACCATGTGTTACAGCTTTGCATCCTGCTACGACCTCTATCTCTGTTTTTTTTTTCTCTTTGAATATGGTTGATTAATATTCCAAGAGTCTCAATTAGAATGATGTAAATATATGGTGATAGTGGACACCCTTGTCTAATTCCCCTTGTAGCCTGAAAGAAATTTGTTGGTTCTCCATTTATTAAGGGGGCTATCCATGGGTTTTTTATGCATGCTCCGATCCACTTAATGACCTGATGTGGGAATCCAAACTTTTGAAGGACCTGTTCTACAAATTGTATATTAACTCTATCAAAGGCATTTGCCATATCAAGTTTTATAAAAATTTGTTTCTTTTTTGATTTTATACTACTATGGATGGTTTCATGCACTGTAATGATATTATCATATATTTTTTTCCAGGCATGAAACCTCCTTGCTCTTCTGATATTAGTTTGTCAAGTTTTTTCTTTATTCTATTTTCCAACAACTTGGAAATAATTTTATAGGAAGAGTTACATAGAGAAATTGGTCTGAATCTAGAGAAAGTAGTGGCATTTTTTTCTTTAGATATTAATGCTAGAAATGTGGAATTGATGGCTCCAAGAAGCTTACCTTTCACCCTAACATCCTCAATCATGTGTAGCAAATCTTCTCCAATGATGTGTAAGTATTGCTAGTAAAATTTATTTGTGAATCCATCAGGTCTAGGAGCTTTATATTTTGGTAGGGCTACTATGATATCCTTAAGTTCCTCCATACTAATTGGCTGACTAAGATCCTATTTGTCTTCTAAATTTAATACTATTGGTATATGTTGTAGCAGTATTTCTTGGGAATGAGGATTACCATTTTCTTTGGAGAGCAAAGCTGAGTAATGTTGCTTGGCAAGTTCCTTAATTTTCTCCCTGTCTGTATAAGTGGTTCCTTCATGCTCTATCTCCTTGATTGTATTTATTTGGTAGCATTACATGGTTTTTATATGAAAATATTTTGTGTTTTTATCCCCCTTGCTTAGCCAGACCATTTGGGATCTAAGCCTCCAATGTGTTTCTTCTTCAGTGTTTAATTTATTGAGCTTCTGAATCAGGTCATTTCTTGCATCTTCTTGCCATGGTTGAGGAGGATGATCCCCAATTTCTGTTTCTAGTTGCTCTAGTTGTTGCATCAACTGATTCTTGTCTAGTTTGACTCTCACTTTTTCTGCCAACCAATTTTTTATCATATGCTTTAATTTTTAAATTTTGATTTTCCACTTTTCTTGGGGGTTGGTGGATTGGACCTGTTGGTTCCAAGTACTTTCCACAAGTTCACTGAAATATTCTTCTGTTGCCCATTCAAAGTTGTATTTAAAAGGAATTTTTTGGGGTTGTAGGCTTTGGATGCTATCCAAGAGAATTGGCTTATGATCTGAGATAGAGTTATGAATGATGTGATTGGAAGTGAGGGGAAAGTGTGTTAGGAGATTTTCACTAATAAAAAATCTATCCAATATTTCTGCAATATAGTTTGTCCCTGCTCTTCTATTGCTCCAAGTGTACTTTCCTTTGGTCGATTGAATGTCTTGTAAGCTTTCATTTGCCATAATTTTATTGAGTATATCTCTATTTGGATCCCTTTCTAAACTTCCCCCAACCTTCTCCCAATGGTAGAGAATCATGTTGAGATATCCTCCCAGTATTATGTTGTCAAACTTCTCATTGTCTATCCATTGTGCTAAGTTTTGCCATGTTTCTCTTTTCTAGATATGATTATTTGGACCATAAAAATTTATTACTACCACACTAGTTCCATCTGGTAAGGCAAATTTTGTACCTATCTAGTTATTATGTTTATGTTGCAAGATAAAAACTAATTGTTGTGGGTTCCAAGCCAAAGCTAGTCCCCCTGAAGCTCCCACAGAATCAACAATTATCAGTTTTGATTCTGCCCATATCTTCTGCCATTATATAATCAGTGTTACCTCTACTATTTTTGTTTCCTGAATACATACTATTACTGGCTTTTGCTCTTGTATTAGAACTTTGAGATAGTTTTTTTTCAGAGGACTTCCCAGTCCCCTACAGTTCCATGACATAATATTCATTTTTTGGATTGCTTATTATTTTTTACGAAGCTCTCCTCAATTCTGACCTGTGTTTTGGATTGCAAGTCTTTTTGTGCTTGCTCATTTCTGAGTTGTTGGTTTGATTTTCTTCCCTTAACTACAAATCATGTGGTCGGTAAACCCTCAGGAATCACTATTTCCTCCACTTGTGTTTCTTCTACCTCTTCCTCTAAGTTTCCATCAGTTTCTTCTCTAGCTATTATGTTCTATGGTGTATCTCCTAAGATCTCTAGTGACTTTTCAGCTTCAGTTGTAGGTATCTTCTCTTTATCTTTAGGAGCCATCACATCTAGAGAGGTGATTTCCTTTTCTCCTTCATTAAGACTTACAAATTTATTTTTGTGCTAGAAGCTTTTTTGATCCTATGGTTGAGGTTGTCGATTCTTGCTTCTTGATCTTTGCGGTCTCCTTTTGACTTCTTGGAATCCTAGTTCTTATTTTTTTGTTTCCTGTGCTTGTTTAATTGGGCAATTTCGGGAGAAATGCCCATGCTCATGGCATGTTATACACTTGAATGGTATATGCTCATAGTCCAAGGGTTGGTTATGTATCCAATAAAACACCTTTATTTCAATATGTTCAAGCAAAACCTCTTTTAGATTAACTTACACACAAATGCGTGTACATATAGCATTATTAGCCTTTGGAGGAGCCCAGTAAATGAATGTTCCAATAGCGTTACCTATTAATTCCATCGAAGGTTTGTTCCATAGGTGCAGTGGCAAAAATGGTAACCTGACCCAAACAAAAACTTCTTCAGGCTCCTCCTCTTGAGGATCAAATGTTGTGCTCCATGGGGTCATGTAAAGTGGGTTGGATCCTAGAAATTAAGGACCCCCATCAAAGATAGTGCTCTTGTCCTCCATAGAGGCAAATGTAATGACAAAGTATCCCCTACTTGTCATCATGAATTCATAAGAGGAGACTTTACTCCCCTAATGTGTATTAATCCATTTTTGGATTGTGATTGGACTAGGCCATATTCCTACAAATTTGCATGCAAGGACTTAGGTGGAAAGCGTGAGCAAAGGTTGTTGGATGTAAGCTAGAGGCACCTCAATCACAGGAGACTCATCTAACTTGGGCACAAAGGTACCATTGTTAGAGTGAGTAGGTGGTTTTGGATGGGGTTATTTTCTCGCTTTAAGCACTTGACACATATGATCCAACTTCTCCTCATCAAAGGGAAACTATTGTGAAAACATGGAGAAGGCATCATTGCCTACTTGTTTTAAAAGTGAGGCTACAGTCGTCATTGGAACCAATAGACTGCCATAAATCTCTTCCAAAAGAAGAGGTCCCTATTTTTAAAGCCCTAGTCAATGAAATATTTTCAAAGCTAAAGCCAAAGAAGTACCATACCAGAACTGACACTCACGATCTCTCTAGTTTTTTTATCTTCCCCCAAATTTGTTCCTGCTCCAACAATTTCTCCACTGTAACTTTGCAAACCCTAGATTCTAGCCAAACAAAATTCTTCAAACTGTTGTTACATAGAATATTAAAAGGTAAGTATAACAAATATTTACATTAAATGAACCTTAAATTTCGAATATTATAAATTTTAACTTTATAATTAAGGTTTATATTTAATCAATTTCATTAAAATTTCATAAACTTTTTTTCTATTAAAGTTAATTGAAATTTAATATTAATTAAAATGCTAGATTACATTTTTATCTCGAAATCATTTGAAGCATTTTAATTAAGATATTGTTTTGACATTATAGAATAAATTTAAAGTTAATTACCTGATTTCCAGGCCCTTTGTTATCAGTTACTTGCAAATTACTAGAATTTTTCAAGAACTTATTTTAGCACATATACATGATACATAAAAACATTAAGTGAGAACCTTGGAGAAGTATACTTTCTTTGCAAGAGAGGATTTTGAATCCTAGTTGTCGAGTGATTTTTGTAACTAGACAAAATCACACCTCAACAAATTGGTGCTAGAAGGAGGGCCTGAAAGGTAATATTTTAATTTTTAGCATGTGCAATTAGTTATTTAAAAAAAATGAAATTTTTTTATTTATGTTGTATTAATGTTAATCTATCATAAATTCAAAAATTAGGTTATGTTTCAATTTTTGTGATTTTTCATACATAGCCTTACATATTAAAATTGGTTCAATGGTAGAAAATGATTTACCCCATTTTAAGGATGATGGAACAATTATAGCTAAAGAACATATTCAGGCATATAAAAACTTTATGTTTCATTTTCAAATTATGCAGGAAGATGTTCTGTGTAGAATGTTTTCATACACATTGGATAAATTTTCTAAAGATTGGTTTATCAATTTACTTGCAAGTTCTACCGTTTCTCGTAACCAACTAGAAACGACATTTCTTGAACATTTTGGAACATTGGTTGACAAATATTTTTTATCAAATCAATTTTCCTCTATCTGTAAAAAACCTAATGAATCCATGAGTCAATTAAATGATAGGTTTCATAAGTTGTATACTGAAATAGAGATACACTTTATCATTTCAGAATAAGAAGTTCAAATATTCTTGAAATCTTTAGATCCTTTTACTATTAAGTTGTTAGAAAATCTTCCTAAAGATTTATCCTTATCTAGCATCTATGGTGGGGAAGTAGCTATAGAACAATGGTTGATTTCAAGAGGAATTGATGTGGGTAGATTATCATTACTTAACCCTAAGGTTTCAAATCAATTACCACCTATGAGTCATGATACACATTTTTCAACACCATCGAATGAAATTGAATGTCCTTTTTTTTCAACCACTATTGATATTGTTAAGGAGGAAGTTCAAGTTTCAAATCCAATATCCATCAATCAGGATTTTAGTAATGAAGTTTATCATAATGTAGAAATGCATGAGTCTTCAGATATTGGAGGAGTTTTAGATCTAACTAGCTTTGAAACATATGATAGGATAGAAACTTCCATAGAGTTGAATGAAACAATTAAAGCTCGAGAATTGAAAAATTCTAGAGGTAATTTCATTATGACTGATCATAAAAATTTATTACTTGAGGAAGATAAATTTGTTATTGAGGATAAAAATTTTTAGAGTGATGAAAGTGAATTTGAAAAGCATTTGATTGTTGAATTTACAAAATGTGAAGATATGGTTGAACCTCATCCTTTAGCTTTAGAAGATAATTATTATGATGGATGGGGTATGTATGGTGAATCATTATTTTCTCACACTGCTACTGATAAAAATTTTGTTTCACTTGATATGCAGGATGTTGAAACTTCTATTTCAAAAGAAGATTTCGCAATTCCTATGACATCAAAAAATGATAGGCCAATTTTAGAAATAGAACAGATTCAAAAATTTGATCATTTTGAACATGTGTTTGTAGAACATCTTGCTGCAATAGAAAGAGAAGAAATGGTCATTAATGAATGAATACGAAATGATGATGATGATGATAGAGATCATGAAGAAAAAGAAAAGACTATAATGGCTTATCAAGTAGTGGTAAATGAAAGTGTACAAAAGGTAGAATCTTATCCTTTGTATTCAAACGTCCAGGAATCAAGTAAATTTTTACATAATTATTTATTGGATTCTATTGTTATTTATTATGAGATGTCATTAGAGGTCAATGAAGCAATATAATGGATTATTATTCCGACCACCAATAGGATTGTATTGCTAAATGAAAAAGAAGATATGCTTGAATCATTGAATCAAATTCATCAACAATTAACAATTAACAATTTTTTTTTATTTGTGGAAAACATCCCAAAAGGGATGCCACTTTCGGGTAAGACCCAAGGAGGTAGGGGTATCCATTCCACAAAAAATGCCCAGGACTCGGACCTGGCCTACCACCTTTGACATACTCAAGGAGCAAACAAACACACAAAACCAATTTAAAAATAAGTAAATAACAACAAAAATAATAAAATAAAATAAAAAACATGCTCCTTGAGTGTGTCAAAAACAAAAGCACAACCAAACACGCACAATAAGAAAAAAGAAACCACAACACAAACCACATAGAAAAACACAAGAACCACATAACAAAACACAAACAAGACAAAAACAACAGAACACTACAAAGACATAACCCAAAAAAAACATGAAAAATAAACACAACCAAAACCTAAAAAATAAAATAAATAAAATAAAAATAAAAAACAACCAACAATAGACAATAAACAAAAACAAAAAACATAGAAGACACTCACACATAAAAACATGAAATAACACAAACAAAGAGAAACCCAAGAACAAGAATGAAAAAAACACAAGAACAATAACAAAAAACATAAAAAACAAAACAACAAAAACACAAGAACAACGAAAAACAACACAAAGAACACAAAAACAAAACAAAACAAAAGAACCCACCCACCTTAAAAAACTAAACAAAAAAAAAACAAAGAAGAAAAAAGAAAAAAAACAATGAACAAAACAATGACCTATCTAGACCAGAAGACTATTAAGGCAAGAATCAACAGAGGAAACAAAATAAAGAATAGAATGAGCTAGGGAACTAAAAAAACTGAATGAACCAAAGAGAAGCAAAAAAAAAAAACAAGAAGAAACTAGGTACCTTCGAACTCGGAGCCATCCAAAGAAATGATAGAAAGAAGAGCTTCCCTAATTTGAGAAGCCCACCATATAGGAGGGTGGCCATAACAAGTAAGATCACCTTTGTCCAAAGCCCAATTAGCTAAAGCATCAGCACTCTTGTTTTGATCTCTGACCACATGACTGTAATCAACTTTCAAAAATCCCATCTGGATTAACCGAATCTTCTCAATAATTTTTTTTATTCTCCAATCTACCTTATGATTCTTAGAAGGAGTCTTCAAGAGATTAATCATAAGTTGAGAGTTCGACTCAACTAACACCTTTTCCCATCCAACCTTAGTAGCCTCCTGAAGGCCTCTCGAGGATACCATACCCCTCAACAAGGTTATTGGAAAGAATACCCAAATTCTCAAGCAAAAGTAAAAACCAAGGAGCCATCCGAAAGTCTACCAATTCCTCCCACATCGGCTTTTCCAGGGTTCCCTCTAGAGGCTCCATCAGTATTGACTTTTCCAAAATCCTTAGGAGGAGGTTGCCAATTTCTAGTCCTATCCATCTTACTAATACTCACATTCCCTTTAAGTTGGTTGCCCTTAGAAGGTTTAATCTTCAATCTTTGCATCACTTGATCCCATATTTGGTGGGAGTTTTGAGGGTGATTAAGGAGTTGATGGACTGATTCAACTAAGTTGGCTATGGTATTTTGCCAAATATAGTGAATATCCTTCCTATCTTGATTAAAAATTTGGTTGTTCCTTTCATTCCAAATATTCCAAAGAAGAATGGTAGAACCCATCCAAACTAATCGCCTAATAAAATGATCAACACCCTCTTGATTAGGCCAATCCCTCCAAAGTTGTTCAAAAGTAAAAAAATTGGACCACCGTAAGCCAAGTAAAGTGGCCATTCTCCTCCATAGCTCAGAGGCTAAAGTACACTCAATAAAAATATGGTTGATATTTTCTACATTCTCTTCACACATTTCACATCTAAAAGGGCCATGAAAACCATGCTTCATAAGTTGCTCACCAGTAAGCACCCTACGATGCAATAAAAGCCAATTAAAGAACCTCACCTTAGGCCAAAGCTTTTGAGCCCACAATTGAGAAAATATGTCAGAAGAATGGTTGGGATTATTATGGCATAAGGTCAAATAACCTTGAGCAACGGAATACTCACCCTTAGTAGTGTTGTTCCATCCAAAACAATCTTTTTCATGGGACCAAGAGAGGGATCTCATATGAAGGATGCCTTGGATATCTTGTCTTTGCCTTTCTAGGATTTGAATAGGCCAGTCCTCAATAGGGATCCAATATCTACCAACCTTTGAATTACCAGTATGGTACCGACAGTTATTAGCCACCTTTATCCAATTAGCTCGATGGAGCTCCTCCATCAAAGGCCTCCAATCGGGAAACTGAGTTATCAAAGGCTTGTGACCATCCCAAGAATCTGTCCAAAAATTTGCATGTTGACCATTATGAATGATCCAAAATAATTTTTTCTTTATCAAATCCTCACCAGTCTTAAGAACTCCTAAAATGGGAGAACCTTTGGTAGGAAGTTGATAGCGAACAAGGTCTTCAGGACTTTTGTTCTAAGCATATTTAGCACGAAGATTATTGGCCCAAAGAGCATTGGGGTTATGCAACATCCTCCAATATAATTTAGCAGCTAAAGCTTTGTTGTTATTAATTGAAGACCGGAATCCTAACCCCCCTTCACTCTTAGGAAGACATAAAGTATCCCATTTCACCAAGGCCCATTTTATTTTCTCCTTAGTACCACTCCAAAGGAAACGATGACTGATTTGATCCAATTCTCGAAGAACAACCTTTGGGATATTCAAAATGGAAGAAACATAAATAGGAATAGCTTGAAGGACTGATTTTACCAAGGTGATTCTACCCCCAGAAGAAAGCCACTTGTTGGTCCACTTTCCAATTTTCTTCTTGACTTTGTCCAACAACCAATTCCAATCTTTATTTTTCTGCCTTTGAATATTTATGGGAATACCTAAATAAGTGATTGGAAGAGAGGTCTTCTTATATCTTAATTTATCCAAGACCATGGATTCCTGTCTAGCAAAGCAGTGAAAGAAAATAACTTTAGATTTGTCTTCATTGATCAACTGCCCAGTAGCCTTAGAAAAACAGCTAATTATTTGCTTAATATTAGAAGCTTCCTTAACCGTAGCTTTACCTAAAAGAGTAGAGTCATCCACAAATTGAAGATGAGAGATAGGTCTAGCTCCATGAGCAATGGTAACTCCCTCAAGGGTTTTGTTTTCCCTCTTTTTGGTTATAGTCCTACCCAAGCATTCAACAAGAATGATGAATAAATAAGGGGATAGCGGGTCACCTTGCCTAATACCTCTGGAAGCTGGGAAAGACCGAGAAGGCCTGCCATTGATAAGAACTAAGTAGGAAACTGAAGAGATACATCCCATAATCCAATCCATCCAATCCTTAGAGAAACCAAATTGCCTCAAAACTTTGATAAGGAAGTGCCAATCCACTCTGTCATAAGCTTTGGATAAGTCTAACCGAATGAACATAGAAGGAGAATTTTGCATATCCATGGAATGGATGGCTTCTTGAGCAAGAACTATCTCATATACTATTTGACGTCCTTCCACATATCCCCCTTGCTCTGGGGAAATAATCTTATGCAAAAGAGGCTTCAACCTTTCTGCCATGATTTTAGTAATGATTTTGAGAAGAACATTACATAAAGCAATAGGTCTAAAAGCTGAGATATGATCAACCTCTTGAGCTTTTGGAACAAGAGTAATATAAGTTTTATTGATAACCTTCAAAATTTCTTTGGATTTCCTAGCTTCTTCCACCACCTCTAATAAATCAACATGAAGGATATCCCAGAACTCTTGGTAGAACTCAATAGGAAAACCATCAAGACCTAGGGTTTTCCATTTTTGCATTTTAAAAACTACTTGTTGAAGCTCATTGATAGTAACAGGAGCAGTCAAAATAGATTTCTCCTCAGAAGTGATAAGATAAGGGATTGCTTGAAGAAAATTTTGTTGAGAAGTCGAGTCAAGAGGAGTAGCAACAAAAATATTGGAAAAGTAATCAACAACAATAGAGTTCATGCCATCCCAAGTATAAACAACATCTCCAATATCTGAAGTTAAGGAAGAAATAAAGTTGTGAGATCTTCGATCTAGAAGAGATTTGTGAAAGAAATTTGTGTTTCGATCTCCTTCTTTGAGCCATTGAATTCTAGATTTTTGCTTCCATAAGATTTCTTCTCTTTTTTCCCATTCCTCTAACTGAGTTGTGAGTTTAATTTCATCTACACTTCTCTTCTCCGTGAGGCCATCTAAATGGATTTTCTTATTCAAATTTTCAAGATGAGCAATAACTTCATGTTTTTTTTTATGAACATCCCCAAACTCTTTCCAGTTCCAAGTCTTGATTTTGGATTTAATGTATTGCAGTATTTTGGCAAAACAGAACATCTTAGTCCCATGCCTAGGTTTACCTTCCTTCCACCATTGTTGCACACGAGGTCTGAAGGAAATGTCTCCAAGCCACATTAATTGAAAATGAAAAGGAGAGAAACTCACATTGGTTTTCCACATTTCCACCATGACTGGCCAATGATCCGAACCAACATTATTAAGAGTCTTCACTTTAGGAATGTGACCATGGATTAAGAAATTTTCAGAGAGCAAAAACCTATCCAATCTCTCCATTATACAAGCTAAGCCTTGCCTTCTGTTAGACCAAGTCATAAGGCCATTATCTGGTTGGATATCCACAAGATGGAGGTTTGCAATATATTCACTCATGAGGTTAGTGCTTTTGTCCAAATTTCTATTTCCCCCCATTTTCTCATCTAGAGAGAGGATGGTATTGAAATCTCCTCCGATCAAGATCCAAGATTTAGGAAAATGAGAGATAATATGAGTAATATCCTTCCACTATCTTCTTTTTTCCTCTAAAGAAGTCGGGGCATAAACAGTAATGCAAAGCATAATCTGGTTGGAATGTCTGCTTTGAATAGCTATAGCCAACAAACTCCAACTGCCAACAATATGGTGAATAACTACCTCTTTTGGGTCCCAAAGACAAGCAATGCCACCCGAAGTCCCTTGGGAACTGAGGGAAACCACTTTTCTAGCTAGCAAAATTTTATTGGCAATTAAGTCCATATCCTCCATTGACATCTTTGTTTTTTGAAGGAAAACAAGATGTGGATGATTTATTTGAATCATTCTTCTAATTTCATTTTGTTTTGAAAGACTCCTTTTGAGTCCTCTAATATTCCAAGTGATGATCTTCATTAATACCAGGGCTAAAAAATTTGGGAAGGGCATTAATTTTACCTTCCTCTACAAGCTTTTCAACGGCTAAAAAATTTGGGAAGGGCATTTGTAGAACATCTTGCTGCAATAGAAAGAGAAGAAATTGTCATTTATGAATAAATACAAAATGATGATGATGATGATGACAGAGATAATGAATAAAACAAAAAGACTATAATGGCTTATCAAGTAGTGGTAAATGAAAGTGTACAAAAGGTAGAATCTTATCCTTTATATTCAAACATCTAAGAATCAGGTATATTTTTTCATAATCATTTATTGGATTCTACTGTTATTTATGATGATATGTCATTAGAGGTGAATGAAGCAATAGAATGGCTTCTTATTCCCACCACCAATAGGATTGTATTGCTAAATGAAAAAGAAGATATGCTTGAATCATTGAATCAAATTTGTCAACAATTAACAATTCAATCTAGGATATAAAACTATAATGATTCTTATTTTGTAAATACCCTAGATTCTTGTAAATTGTTACATGAATATGATTGACCTAAAAACATAGATGATGATTTTGATTTAAAATTTTCAGAAGCTATTTCTTATTTGAAAGAAATCTTATATGCTTGTGAAAATGATAATTTAAGTCAAAGTGATGAATCAAGGTTTGAAATTCCCATCTTGTTGAATAATCATAAGATCGTGTATTTACTTTTAAGGTTAATGGTTCAAATTTTAAACATGGAATTTCCTATAATTTTGAATTAAATCAATGGGGTGTGAAAGGCAAAATGAAGGTTGCCTCATTTCATTTAATATTTTTTTGGTTGTATTTATGTAAAGCTTGGAATGCAAATCATATATGTCTTTTACAATGTGCCAATTGTATTTGGGATCCAGGAATGTGATAGAATAAATTTGTTATCATTCTGTACATAGTGTATATTTCTATAAATAGTTTTTTGGGTTTTTGTGTTTTTGTTTTGTTTTGTACGTAATTTGTTATTTCATAAAATTTTGTTATTTGTTTGTTTGTTGATGTTTTGGTTTTGTGAAATCATTGAATGTGTTTCCAATGTTGTTTTTGAATAATACTGACTTATGCCACAATTTTGGTATTCAAGTTGCCATTTTGTTGTTTGTGAAATTTTTGGTATGGTTTCTTCTATTGAGGTATTTGTGGTAGTTACAATAAGCACTTGATTATCTTATTTGGTATTTGCTCCTGGGTCATATAGGATAAAATTACCTATTTTGAAAGCATACAAAACCTGAAGAAAAATAAAATGAGATGTTAATGTATATCTTCATGAATTTGAACCAAGATAAAGAAATTTGAAATATTAGAATCATATTGCAAAAACTTCACAAGTACTAAAAACACTTTAAAGAATATCTTTTGAAATTCTGGAAGTATGAAGTTGTCAGTTTTGTAAATTAAGGTGAAAAATTCCATATACTCTTTCAGCCTTACCTAATCTATAACCCAAATGGCAGATGGAAAATTTGAAAGGTGCCTTATTATTGGATAAGAAAAAAAAGAAGAAAAAAAAAAAAAAGAGAAAAAATGATGAATACAAAGAAAAGTAATGATAAATCTGTCACCATAGTCTAGATAACCTTCACTGGGGCTATAGATGCCTGACTGGCGATGCAGATAGGTCTAGACTAAAATGAAAAATACAAAATGCAAAAAATCACCTAATATATGAGAGATTCAAATAATCTCTACCGGGGCTATAAATGCCTGAATGATAGTAGAGCAATGTCTAAAGAGAGCCAGGTGGAGGTATACTTCAAAGAGAAAATATTCATAACCTAAATGTAAAACTAGCAATGGAAAGTTGAATGGTTTCAGGGATATAGAATGAATCACTTTACACACACCAAGCAGATGCTAATGATTCTAATATTTCATGTTAAATTGGTCTATTCACATTCTCTAGATATTATTGACGCTCATGGTTCTAATATTTGGGTTTTATTATTTTTAGAGTTGGATTCTTAAGTCCGAAATATCCAGGGATATTTACCAATAGAGTCACTATTTTTTGTGACGTCCTTCACAACGACCCCAAATTTTGGGGACCCATTGAGAAAATTTTGAAATTTTATTGTTATGTTGTTGGTTGGTTTTGATTGTTTCAGGTATTGGTATGATGTGGAAGAATGGGGTGGTTTATTATTTATTTTTTATTTTTTATTGGTCTTCAATTTCAAATGTTCTTTTAAAATAAACTTTTTAATTAATTAAATTATGAAATTTTATAATTTAATATATTTAAAATGGTTATTTTATAAGCTTGCTTTAAATTAATTAAATTATAAAGTTTTATAACTTTATAATTTAATATATTTAAAATTGTTATTTTATAAACTTGTTTTATATTAATTAAATTATAAATTTTTATAACTTTATAATTTAATATAGTTAGAATGGTTATTTTATAAATATTTATTAAATTATAAAGTTTTTTTACTTTATAATTTAATTATATTTAAGAAGGTTATTTTATAAATGTTTTATATTCTAATTAATATTTGTCTTGTTGGTAGGATTATTAAAGTATGTTGAATAGAGGATGTGTTCGTGGGTTTCATTGACATGTCTTAAATTTAATTTTTGAATGCCAATGAGGAGAAATATTAAATCCTTTGAAAAATGCATTGGTGACATTAGGGTTTCATTGCGAAGAAATATTAAATCCTTTGAAAAAGGCATTGGTGACATTAGGGTTTCATTAAGAATTCATTTTTACAACTATATGGAAACCATAATGGAATGGGAAAGAACCAACCATGTAACGAATTATTCAAATTATAAATGGAGAATGAAAAGCCAAGAATAGGGTCAAACATTTGCAGGGCAGAGAAAGGATAAAAGGATTGAAGGAGCAAAAGTGAAGAGCAGAAGAAGAATACAGGGTTTGGAATCAAAGAGATTTGCAGATATTTTATTGTAAGATCCAACTTTTATATCAAATTATTTTTATTTAAATATGCGTGAATACGATATTTAATTTTTAATAAAATGATTTGATATAGTTCTAATAAATTAAATTTCCATTGAAGATTGCACCATTTTTATTGTCGCATTGTGTGATTTATGGTAGGCATAAAATTGGTTTTAAAGTTTCTGTGTATTCTATTATGTAGGTGTTTGTTCGAGATTTAATTTATTTCTTTACTTTAAACCTTTTTGAAATTTATTTCATATTAAATTTGCAAACACTTAACCTAGTTTAATTTTTATAAAGCTAAACTTTATTACTAGGTTATAAATTAATTTATTATTCAAATATTAAATTTAATTACTATTTGAATAAATAAATTTACCAAGGATAAATGACTATTATGATTCCAACTTTAATTTCATAAAGTTACGAATTTAGAATTGATATTTTTTCATTAAATAATTTGGGTTTTATTTTAATATGGTTTCAACTTATCCAAAGATCCAAACTTTACATTTGAGGATTATATTTGTTCTTAAATATTTAATTCAATAAATATTTAAGAAAATATTACGAGAAGGAGATGCTTTATGAACTTTATTTTCATGTCATAAAATTCAAAATTTCATAGATCAGTTTTATATTAAACCTTATGTTTCATAATTATTAAGGTTTTAAGGTACTTCCACTTTTGTGGTAAATCAATCAATTTCAAAAAATTTAGAGTTTGAGCGATTCGCTCGTGGTACCCTTTCTTCGATACTGATACACCTACAAACTAGAAGGGCATAAGGCATGTACCCATCTTACCAACACCTATGCTAAATTTGTAATTGACATACTCAGTTTACCTCACATATTCCAGAGTGAAAAATCACTCAATGACGTAATATGGTAACAAAAAGGGCTTCCTTGTGAAGCCATATAATCTGATGACCACTCCTTGGGTCAAAATAAACCAATCCCCTTCTTTTGCGTGGATGTGCTACAGAGTATCCCGTATATTTTAGGGAATTCTTGGCATGGCACCATACATGATTTTTAATGCAGGATCTAAGAATTCCATATTGAAATGGTAATATGATTTCACTTTTGAAAGGAGTGGTGTCCACTCATACATGGGTAGATTATTCCCATATTAGTCCTTCATTGTGGTAGGGATGAAATTAAAAAAAAATTCCTGAAAGAAAAAGAAAATCCATACTAGGTAAGAAGAAACCTGAAGTTGTTTTAAGCTTGAATAGGCCTACATGCAACTACTGGACCAAGTACGTTGGCCAATCGAAGTAGAGTGGCACTATATTCTGGTCTACGCATACTACATCATAGATTTTAGAATTTGACATGTATTTCACCATCGCCACATGTCATCCATAGACCTGAGTATCAGTTTCTAACCCTACCACCATGGCCAATATGGAAAAAAGCTCCTTGTTCTTGAATTTGGATAGAGGAATTAGATAATTTTGCAAGGTTCCCTTAGGGGGAGGTTCAGATAAATGCTCCTTCAGAAATAATTTGGTGTTCTTGGTAGGGGTATAAAATTTTACCAAATTGATGGGTTCAAAAGGGATAGGGTTCATCGCAGGTTTTCTATCGCAATCGAAGGTGGCCCTGCATTGACATCAAGAGTGAATACGACCCCTCCCTTGGAATTCCTTATAATTTTGTGTTTCACATTGTAGAATTTTGCCATAGCTCTAATTAATTTTGGGAAGGGGTGGACATGGATGCAGACGTACCAAGAGAGCAAGGCATGGTAGGAAAATATGCTTGGACATGAGAGCATGGCATTTTTGGTGACCCTGGCTACTATGTCTTTCTGAATTCACTCTAGGTATTTCCATGTTATCCTAGTATTAGTGATGTGAATTTTTGGGCCCATGAAACCACTTTCACTCTTAGTCGACTTGTGTTTCCCCTTGGTGGTAAGTGGAGAAGTTGTCATGGTTTCCTACTACGATTTTGGCATAAAAAAACTTGGAACGTGCTTCAACAGAGCTTAAAAGAATTTAGGAAAAAAAATAATGTAACGAGCTGAAGAAAAGAATGAAGAGGATAAAGAAGCAATAAATAAGCTTCTACGACTTAAGTAGTCATGCATTCACATGCCAAGGTGACATGTATTAACTACATTTATTGGAGTGCATGCCACTACTAATTTTGAACGTTCTTGGATGCTTTATTTCGTGTGCTACCTTCAAGAAACCAACTTCCATGCATTACCGCTTTGTGAGGGCCAATGGCATCGCTTCACTGTTGTCCTAGGCCAATAAATTGGCATCACCTCTGCTTTGGGCCAATAGGCTGGTATGGTAGTACCTTAAAAAGTGGGATTTTTAAAAGTTTAAGGCAACTATTTTTCCCACCAAAAGGTGTAGTTGTTCTGAGGTGGCCATCGGATGTCGAAATGTCATGAAATTGTGACAATTTACTTTGATGTGGCCTTTGGACACTGAAATATCATACCATCGTGACATATTTCCTTGGAGCGGCCATCGGACACCAAAATATCACAAAATCATAACAATTTTCTTTGAGGTGGCCTTTGGGCACTGAAATATCATACCATCATGACAAATTTTCTTGGAGTGGTTGTCGGATGTCAAAATGTCACAAAAGAATGACAATTTTCTTTGAGGTGGCCTTTGCGCACCGAAATATTGTGCCATCATGATATATTTTATTGGAGTGGCTATATAACACTGAAATATCATGAAATCATGACAATTTTCTTTGATGTGGCCTTTGGCCACCAAAATATCGTGCCATCATGATAGATTTCCTTGGAGTGGCCATCGAACACTGAAATATCGTGAAATCATGACAATTTGCTTTGAGGTGGCCTTTAGGCACTAAAATGTCATGCCAACATGACAAATTTCTTTGGAGTAGCCATCGAATGCCGAAATGTCATGAAATCATGATAATTTGCTTTGAGGTGGCCTTTGGGTGCTGAAATATCATGCCATCATGACAGATTTCCTTGGAGTGGCAATCAGATGCTAAAATATCATGAAATTGTGATAATTTGCTTTGAGGTGATCTTTGGGCACTGAAATGTTGCACCATCCCGACAGATTTCCTTGGAGTGGCCATGAGACACCGAAATGTCATGAAATCATGACAATTTTATTTGAGGTGGCCTTTGGGCATTGAAATGTCATGCTATTATGATAAATTTACTTGGAGTGGCCCTTTGAAAGAAAATAGAACATATTTACATAAAATACATACAAAGCAGAGGGAAACCTTTTACTTATAGTATAGCTTTAGATGGAAGCCATTGACAAGGATGGGTTGAACTTGACCCTGTTTTTTTCTCAACTAGAAGGAATTTTGTTGTTTTTCTTCAATTAATTTGAAGGGGCCTTCCTAGAACGCATCAAATTTCAGATCATTATAAAGTTTTACCTTCTTTTCATTCCACCTCAGGACCAAGTCTTCCACCATGAAATTTTTGTGGCCTTTTTGTCAAACCATTTCTTCGTGGTGACCATATGTTTTTGGTAGTGGTCGTAGGCTTGTTCCTTCTATTATTCTAACTATAGGAGTTGGATCAACCTATTCTCCATTGGTTCTGCCTCTTCTGTGCTAGTTTGATTGAGCAATTTTAACGTTGGCATCTCTATGTGTATTGGGAGGAATACTTCTTTACCGTAGACTAAAGAGTAGAGAGATGTGTTAATAGAATTTTTGATAGTTATTCTATCAGACCATAATGTTTGGTTTATCAGAGAGTGTCAACTTCTCTTATCGTACTTCAGGGTCTGCTTCAAGATCCAAAGTAGGTTTTTATTTGTTTATTCAGCTAATCCATTTCCCTATGGATAATAGTTCAAGGATGTTTTCAAGTAGATCCCATATTTACATGTAAAGTCAATCTTTTTTATTCCTATGAAAGATGTGTCGTTGTCTATGACCAATGCATCTGGGATACCAACCTCATGATCAAAATTTCCACAAATTCCATCACAACTTCTTGGTCTATTTTTTGGTGGGTATTACTTCGGCCCACTTAGTGAAATAATAAGTAGCTTTCAGGATGTACTTATACCCATTGGATTAATTGGGCTCTATTATTCCAATGAAATACAACCCCCATTGTTGAAAAGGTTCTTCAAATTGAATGTATTTTAGAGGTGTTGAAGTGTTCCAGTTTCTCCCAATGTATCTCTGGCACTTTTCATAATGTCTTGTTACCCTAAATGTATCTGAGAAAATGGTTGGCCAATAACACCTAGTCCTGATGATATTTAAAGTGGTGGTTCTTCCTAAGTAGTGTCCTCTTGATGGGCCTCCATGGAATTCATCCAAAATATTCTGATTTTGATTATCCTTTATACACCAAAGCAATACTCCATCCAAATGTTTTTTGTACAACCCTTCAAAATTGGGTGTATTTCATAGCCTGGATCCTGTATCTTCTTCTCTATGAAGCATTCAAACTTGCTGGGCACTTTCCAGTCTAGAAGTACTTGATCAATTCATTAGTCTAGTCAAGCTCATCTAAAAGTTGATCATCCTTAGAGGTTGTTTCTTGATTTTGGCAAGCTATGTATTCTGATGAGGCTCACTTGGCAAGTTCTTGGCACAGTGCTCTGCCACTTACCAGCTTGGTTGGATGGATCTCAATGTCATATTCTTGTATATTTGACACTCATCTAGATATTTTATCACCAAGTTCCCCTTGTATGATAAAATTCCTAACATAAGGGTGAACCACATAAACTATAGTCCTGCTCTGCCAAAGGAAATGCCTAAAATTATTTAAAGATTTCATTATTGCATAAATATGTTTTTCGATGAAGTTATAATTCTCTTGATGTTCCTGCATAGTCTAACTTAGGAAAGCTATGGGCCTCTCTTCATTGTCAAGTCCTTTCTATGTGAGTATTGTGGTGTAGTTCTCTTGCTCACCTAGCGCATATAAGATAAAACCCCTGGAGTAGTCTAGGTTTACTAAGATGGGAGCTTGGGCTATTTGTTCTTTTATTTTCTAGAAAGCCTATTTTCTTAAGTCTGTTCACTTAAATTCAGCATCATTTTTCAACAATTCGATCATGGGTTTGATAATTTACGTAAAATCTGCTATGAATTTGTGCACAAAGTTGATTTAGTCAAAGAAGTATTGCAGGTATTTTTTGTTCAGGAGTAGAGGGAGTTCTAACAATGATTTTACCCTAATAGGGTATATAGCTAGATCGGCCTTAGAAACGACATGACCTAGTAATATCTCTTCTTCCACAGCAAATATGAATTTCTTTGGGTTTAGAGAGATGTCAAACTCTCTACATTTTTTGAACACACTCCCAAGATGTTCAATGTGGTCCTCATTTTGATGGGATAACATTATCATGTCATCTAGGTATATCACTATTATCTTGTTCACGAGTTCCCCAAAAGCCACATCCATTGCTCTTTGAACGGTTACCCCAGCATTACATAATCTGTAAGGAATACTATGATAGGTAAATGTTCCCCACTTGGTTGTGAATGTAGTCTTGAATTTATCTTCATCCTTGACCCACACTTGATTGTACCTAGAGAACCCATCCAAGAGTTAAAATATTTTTGCTTCTACTATTGTATGCAGGGTCTGGTTGATCTGCAAGAGAGGGTAATGATATTTTAATTAAGCCTTATTTAGAATTTGATGCACAACCTTATATCTCCATTATTTTTTCTAACCGAGACTAGGTTGGCCACCCAATTTGAATATTTGAATGGGTAGATAATCTTAGCTTCAAGAAATTTTAGTAGTTCTTTCTTCATTAGAGCCTCGATTTTAGGATTTACTAGTCTTTCCTTTGTCAGAATGACTGTGCACCTTCTTCAAGTTTGATCGTATGTTGGAAAGTCTATTTGGAGTAAAATTTAAGATCACCATAAGTCCAGGCTATGATGTCTAGGAATTCCTTGCATAATCCCTTGATTTGGTCCAGTTCTTCTTTTGTAGTGTTTACTCCCACTTTGATGGATTTATTGAGTCCCATTTGAGCTTCTTTGTATCTGTGCTTGTCAACTTTCATTTTATGGCTAGTTTACCTATCGTTGTTATCAAATAGGCTTTCGAGGGTGATCAACCCTTTTGGAATGTGGTTTTTTTCAATTGAATCATGCCCGTATCTTCTTCATATTTAAATGTTTTGTCAATCAAGCAGTTCATTTTGTGAATGAGGAATTCCACTATCTGTTCATAATTTTTGAATACCTACCAAAAGGTATCCCTATACGACACTATGGACTTGTAGATTAGCCTAATTGTCTTGGACTTCTGGATGATGTTGTTGATAGGGCAAAAATTTGCCCCTACTGAAGCCAACAGATCTGCATGAGTGTTCTTTTCCCTTGGAATTTCCTTGAGGTTTAAATATTCAAAAGACTCTAGCTAGTCCCAAACCTTATTCCTGTAAGCCTTAAGGTAATTTTGTTTTCTTACACATTTTTCAGTAACCTGATTTATATTTAATTCAGAGTCCCCAAAGATCTACAATTGTATGATACCTATCTTCTCGGCTTTCATACGACCTAAGCAGAGTGCTTCATATTCTACTCCATTATTAGTGCAACTCCAAGTTAATCTATAAGAAAAAACTTTCTCTTTTCCTGTCGGAGATATTCGAAAAATACCTATTCAAACTCTATTTTTGCATCTAGAACCATAGAATAAAAGTTTCCATAGTTGATTAGTAGGTTTGTCTACCTAAGGGAGAGTATATGGGTTACTCTTTTCAGGTTTTACAATTATGTAGCTCCCCATATCTGTTTCGATCATGGCATTGAAGTCTTGAAGAGAGAATTGGTCTTCTTCTTGCAACACGTTTAGAGCTTCCTCCATTAAGTTCAAATATCCCAATTCTTCTATCATCATATTCACTATAGTGGTTGATTTACCTTCCTCTTAAAGCTTTTCAATGTGGAAAGTTGAAGGTTTCTCATTGAATACTTTTACTCTTTTCTCTTTGAATGGAATTTCCAAGTGTGAGAAATCTAATGACAAATATCCTCCTATTTTAGCAGTGAACTCTCTAGAGAGGCATATACCAAAATATGGTTCTAGATCCACTACCACTACCTCTTGTATGATTGTGAGCTGAGGTAGTCTATGAAGAACAATTGGGATATCCTTAATTACCCCTATAGTTTTTATAGGGGTTCTGTCTAACTATAATACACCAGGACTACTTGTGTATTCCATTCCCATGATATCACATACTACTTTGGGAATTATAGTGGTTGCAGCTCCAAATCTATCATGCAGTTGTGAACTACCCAATCCTCCATTTGAAGGTACAGATAGAAAGGAGGGTGTCTATTTTTTCTCAAAGTGGAAGTTATGCTGGCTTGTGTAGAATCTAACTAATCTAGTTTTCTATACTATTTTTCATAAATCTCAAAGAATACTGTAACAAGTCGATCTACCCTGGAAATTGCAAGGATTCATACATAGTCGCTTTGGAGGGATTTTTATTCATTTCTTTGACTATGTTGAATAGGATGGGCTCAACATTTTTCTCTTTCACAATTGTGTCATACTTGTTTCTGTACCCCTGAGTAGAATCTATCCTCTGACACTTAGTTAGTGATGGGTATCTTAGTATATCTCTAGCTTGCTCTTGCATCTTTGCTTCCTTCTGTTGATGAGTTTATGGTCCCTTTTGACTTGAATTCTAGGCATATTTCTCGTAGGATGTTCTTTTCTCAACAGTGTCCTTTATAGGTGAAGGCACTTTCAAGGGGTTAAGCTCTTGGGTATCAACTTGCAAAGGTTTATTTCTTGAACTGGTTAGGAAAACTACTTGTTCAATATAAGGCATCATAAAATTTTGTTTCTCTTCTCTGATCATATTAACCTAACCCTTGAGGGTTTTTTTAGCCTTTTCAATAGCTACCTTCTGGACATGATGTTGATGAATCATGCAAGAAGTTTCACCATGTGGATCATTGCATGTGGAACATCAAAAGTTTGACTCTACCAATGTGTTAATGGGTTCATTGTCTTCATTGGCATAAACCATGCTAGATTTATCATAGCTTCTATAACTTGTGGATGCTTGGTATTTTGTTACTTATGGAAACCTACTTGGTTAGAAATTCCTTTCTACTTCTCTTCTTTTTATCAAGTTCATTTTATTCATCAGATTTTTCATGGATGCTTATAGATCTTTTAAAGATTCCAATGGAAGGTTTGGATTCTATGGAATTGTTGCTATTGGGAGAGCAGGAATTGCGGGAAGCATTGGAGGAGTGAGAGGTTCTTGTATCACTAGGATATTAGGCAACTAGGTCCATTTAGAGAAACTTGCATTAGGAGTGGGAGTAGGAGTTGGGAAAGTAATATTTGATGCTTGCGATAGATCTAGAAAAATAGGCATTATAATTTTTGTAGCGAACATTTCGATAGCAATCATATATCTTTCTTCCTTTTGTTATTGGTAGATTTTTAGGAAGGTGAATATCTAGGATTTCTTGATGGCCATACTTATGTTTGAGTTGAAAGCTCTCAGATAGTAATACATTGTTGTTCATCTGTCGGTCTCAATCCATCAGGTACACTTTGCCAAGTTTGACTGAATCTGATGTTAAAGTCGACTATATCTTCCTAAGGGTGCTTCTGGATAATGATAAACTAAATTATCAGGGAGAATGGGTTGTTGAAGGCTCTGTACCAATAGGGCATTTTTCCTTTCAAGGAAATGACTATTAATCTTATCATAACATCTTCCTCAGTAATTTTATGTATCCGAGCAAGAACTACAATATCTTAGTAGTGTTCATAGGCCATCTTTCTAGTACCATCATACTGGGGTAATGCTTTTAGGGTTACTGCTGGAATCGAGTGTTGAGCTTCCAGGTTTAGAGGTCATGTATGGTTCCATAAAGGGTAGGGAAATATTGGCTAATTTGTGGCCATTGTAATTATGGTTCTACCAGATATTATAGGTATATGGGTAGATGGAGGTAACGTTCCACTAGCGGCAGTACTAGGAAATATTGTAGGAAAAAAAATTGTGTATCCTGTATTAACGGTATATGAAGAAGTTGTCCTAGCAACTAACACATGATTAGCTCTAAGGCTACCAAGGTGAAGTTCAAAGAACTTGATGGGCTCTTCTAAATATTTTCCTTTAGATCTGGTTATCATAAAATATAGTATTTAACCAAAAAGTAGGTAAAGGCTTTCTTAGGGTTCATTTCTTAGGCGGAGTCACCAAGTGATTCATAAAAAATAAATAGGGCAAAGGTAATCACCAAAACTTTTATTTGTATATTGCATGGGATTGTGTCCCACCAGGCGTGCCAAAAACTATTGGAGCAAAATCTGCCTTTTGTTACATTTATGCCCAAGACTTTGCCAACATTGAAAGACTAAGCTAAAATAAAGTTTATCCAGTTCAATATCCAAAGGAGGCTGGTTCCTTGCTTCTTTGGGAAAATGGAGAGAGAAGTAAATGCATAAATAAAATGAAATATAGTTATTGCTAGAATCATTTAAAGGTACAAAGCAATTTTAACCCTTTTCAGGAGAAGCATCTATTTGAAACATCAAAATAGAGCAACTAATCCTCTGGTGAAAATCTACTCAAGCATAAGCCTAATGGAATAGTTAATTTTAGAGTTAGCAAAACTTTACCGTAGAAATTTAGAATAAGAATTAAAGCAAGTTACATTCAACCTAACCTTAAATAGCTATCAAAAATCCATACATACTTGAGAATACACCAGTGAGCTAGAAACCATAATGGATGATCCTTTATTAACTTTTAGAAGTTTGTGTACATTGCCTTGTAAACATCTAAGAGTTGACCTTTTGTTTAGGTCACTCATCCTATATATAATAGTTTTACATAATATAAAAACTAAAAGTTGTTAAAACAGTATGCCCGTAGGCTCATTATGATAAATATGTAGTTAGGAGAGCATGGAGTCTTCAACTAGAAATGGTTAAGATCTTATTGTTATAGCAATCCTCCTTTATCTCCTTAGAGGCATCATGGTCCAATTATCTTTTACTCAAGAATGTTGCGTTGCTCTACCTTCAAGTTCAAAATGTTGCACCGTCATGACTTTTGGTCTTCACTTGGATTCTTGGCCCAAAAATGTTGTGTTGTCATGACTATTCTACTTCTTGGCCCCTTGGCCTCAAAATGTCATGCTATCATGACTTTTGGTCTAAAATTGGCCTCTTGGACTAAGAAATGTCACACTATCATGAATTTATCCTCTTTTCTCTACCTTTAGGTTTAAAATATCGCGTCGTCATGACTTTTGGTCTTTACTTGGCCTCTTTGCCTAAAAATATCACATTGTCATGATCTTTCTGCTTTACTTGACCCCTTGGCCTCAAAATGTCATGTTGTCATGACTTTATTCTCTTTGCTTTACCTTCAACTTTAAAATATAATGCCATCACAACTTTTGATCTTTACTTGACCTCTTGGCCCAAAAACGGCATGTTATCATGACCCTTTTTCTTTACTTGGCCCCTTGGCCTCAAAATATCACGTTGTCATAATTATTTTCCTTAGATTCACCTTTATATTCAAAATATTGGACCATCATGACTTTTGGTCTTCACTTGGCCTATTGGCCTCAAAATGTCGCATTGTCGAGACTTTATTCTCTTTGCTCTACCTTCAGCTTCAAAATATCGTGCCACCATGACTATCTTCCATACTTAGTGAAATTTTGAGAAGACTACTCCTTACTCTCATGGATGTGGTCATTTTGACCAACACAGCCCTTTGGTCACCCCATTCTCCTTGGATTACAAAACTCCTAACATTTGGATGTACCACATATACCACTATTTTGCTATGTGAGATAAAATGCCTAAATTTCTTGAGGGATTTCATAACATCATATACTTGTATTTCTATGAAATTATATATTTCCTCATGATCATGCAAAGTTTTTCTATGAAAGGCGATTGGTATTTCATTACCATCATCTCCCTTTTGCATCAGAACTATCGCATAACTTTCTTCTGCTCCAAAGGCATACAAAATAAAATCCTTAGAATAATCAGGATTAATGAGAACTGGAGCTCATGAAATAGCTTCCTTAATGCTCCTAAAAGCATCTTTTTGGGCATCTATCCATTTGAATTCAACATTATTTTTAAGCATTTGAGTCATAGGCTTGACTATCTATGCAAATTCAGATACAAACTTCCGCACAAAGTTGATATACCTAAAGAAATACTAAAGTGTCTTCTTATTCATGGGTATTGGTAATTCTAAGATGGCATTAACCTTATCCAGGTCTATGGCAAGCCCTAATTTTGAAACATGTACTAGGAGTTTACCTTATTGCACGACAAATATTGATTTCTTTGGATTCAATGATATCTTGAACTCTCTGCATTTCTCAAAAATTTGTCAAAGATGCTCCACATGATCCTACCTTTTGTGAGAAAAAATAGTCATGTCATCTAAGTAGATAACAATTACTTTATTAACCAATTCATCGAATGCTAGATCCATTACCCTTTGAAAGGTAGCACCAACATTAGATAGGCCAAATGACATCCTTTGGTATGCATATGTTCCCCATTTAGTGGTGAATGTTGTATCATTTTGATCTTCATATTTAATCCAAACTTGGTTAAATCCTAAAAAGTTGTCCAGTAATGAGAATCGTTCTGCTTCTACCACTATATGCAATATTTGATCTATCTATGGTAGAGGATAATGATCCTTCAAAGAGACTTTATTTAGATTACAAAAATCTATGCAAAGCCTAATATCTCCATTCTTTTTCTTGATTGGAACTAGGTTAGCTACCCAAGTAGAGTGCTTAATGGGATAAATTATTTTGGCATTCAATAATTTCAACAACTCTTGTTTTATCAGGGCTTCTATTTTTAGATTTGTTGGTCTTTACTTTTGTTGAAAAGGCTTTGCATCAGGATCCAATTCAATGGTGTGTTGAATAACATCTTTATTGTATACTTTAAGGTCATCATATGTCTAGGTGATAATATCATCATATATTCTACACAATTTCTAAATTTTGTGGACTTCCTTATCTAAGCAATCTACCCCTATCTTCAGATATTTTCCCACTAAAATTTGGACTTCCTTATAACCTTTGGAGTCAACTTTTATCATATGACCTTTTGGTCGATCACTATTATCAAACAAGCTTTCTAGGGTGATTAGTCATTTTGGAATGTGATTATTTTTGAGCTAGATAAACCCTTCTTATTTATCATCTTCAATTTTAGAGGACCCATCAGCTGAACAATTTATTTCATGAATTATAAAATCCACTATTTATTCATCATTTTCAAATACTTGTCAAAAGATATCTTTATCTAGGACAAATGGCATATACACCAACCTAACTGATTTTGCTTTGTGAATGGTATTGGACAATGAACAAAAATTTTCTCCTATGGAGGCCAATATATCAGCATGCTTGTTTTGATCCCTAGGAATAGCTTTAATATTTAGTGCCTCAAATGCTTCTAACAAGTCCCATACTCTGTTCCTGTAGGCTTTTAAGGAATGCTGCTTACTAATACATTTTTTAGTAATTTGATTAATCACTAGCTTAGAATCCCCAACTATTTGGAGCTGCTTGATTCCCAATTTGTTTACCTTTTTTAGTCCCAAACATAGGGCTTCATATTCTGCTGCATTGGTAGTACAAATCCTTGTTAATATATATGAAAAAACCTTTTGGGCTCCTTCAGGAGAAATCAAGACTATTCCAGCTCTTGCACCATTTTTACATCTTGCTCCATCGAAATATAGTTTCCATAACTAATGGGATGGAGATGGAGGTTATTCCTGGGTGACTAGATTTTTATCTTTGGTTTCTCAATGTTATAAGTATCAACCCCTCTCTCTATTATAGCATTGAAATTACTGAGAGAAAATGGATCTTCCATTTGCAGTTCTTCTAAATCCTCTTTTATGATATCTCCTTCCTCAATAACATTTATTGTGACTGCTTGCTAGTCTATTTCCTCCAACCTTTCTATATGAAAAGAAGATGGTTTTTTTTTTTTAATAAATCTTCACCCTCCTTCCTTTACATGGTATTTCTATATGAGAGTAATCAAGAGAAAGGTATATGTTGTGGCTTCTCCACAACTAGCCCCAAAGTCTGGGGACCCAATTTAAAATTTTGGTTTTTGAGTTTTGTTTAGCAACTTTCGCAGGTTTCATTCATGAGAGTGCAATTCAATTTACTTTAGAGGAGCGCCTCCTTGTTTATATTTTAGAGCCTCGAATTTGGTTGCTTTGAGATTGGTGTTGAAATTGCTCTCATAAGTTTTTTTGCAATATTCTGATAGATGTCACCTAGGGGTTGCAATTCATATTTCCAAAGTTTATATTTGGCTTATACCTTCCCCTCATATATTGCAACATACATTGGAAAGGGCTTGGTCTGAGAGGAATTTTAATGTTAAATTTTAATGTCTCAAAATAAAATCAGCTTGGTTTGAGATTAAAAAAAAAAGCAATAAAATAAATAATAACGTCATTATTATTATTATGTATATTATGTATACATAATAATAATAAACTATTATAATAATTAAAACAAAGCAGAAGGAGCTCCAGTAAAGTAAGGACCAGATAAGATTATCGTATGCCTACGACTGCATGTAGCTGGCGACATGGCGTCGACCTCATGGACCCCTATGGAGAAGTTTACACAGTGAGCACCAGTGCTTCGTAAATCAGGATATTAACGCCTCATCGATCAGCAAACGAAGATCATATGTAGAAGCTGGGCCATTATCAACAGATTAAATTTAGAAGTGTTGATGTGTATGGTGGCATGGCATGGAGTTTGCTCAGCACGACAGTTCGTGGCTACTCAGAATATGGTTATGTAGTAGTGGAAAACATCATCCGAAGTTTAGACGTAGGAGAGTGGCATCGAGGAGTTGTGCGGGAAACGATCGATGAACGTAGATGTGATTGACCAGAAGGACGTTATGATAATATCCACATGGCAACCATGCAGATGAATAGCGTGGCCACATAATTGATGATAAAATCATGATGAAGTGTGGGGTCTACGGTAATTACCTAACACCTACATACACGCCGAATGGTGATTGAAACAGTGTGAGACTCGGAGAGGACAGTGCGGAGGTTTCCTTATTTCAAAATGGATGAATGTTATGTCGGATGTTATGATGATAGGAAACATTTAGTCCTACATGGACCTCAATCACATCTTATGCAAATCAGTCAGATACAGCAGTGGATTATGGAGGCGACAGTGAACGTTTTCAATGGCAGAGAAGTTGGCCTTGAAAGTGCAACCATATAAGTCTAGAAAGTGAACAAACCCATGTGACACGGTGGAGCCTTAGAATTCATAATATTCAGGTGAGAAACCCTAAACCTAAAAAGGAAATCAAACCGCGTGTCTATATAAATTTGACCATCCACAATGGAATTTTGTTTGATGTGATTCGACGATCGGAGCACCGAGATCCTGAAAAGAGGCATAGAGGTAAACGTTATAGTGACGATTCGATGTCCGAAAGCTTGACGTATTTTATCGAATGCATCGAAGAACCAGAATGGGAAGGGAGGAGGTATTTGCGTGTTCTTAAAGTTTTGATTGTTTTACATTATAAAATATGAGGAAAGGCCCACGAGGTGTTTTGGTTAATATGCTATGTAGTGGGTTTTGAGGAGACATAAGGGTGTTTTAGTTAAGGTTAAAGTTTTTTTTTTTTTTATCATATATATTATAATCAACAATTGAAGTTTAAGGATTAAGATTATGAGATTTATTTTATAATATATATGATAAAGGGGTTATAAAGTTTTGCTTATATTTCATTGAAAATAAATTTTGGTGGGAAGCCCAAATTTTATGTTTGATATTAAAAGAAGGGTTACCGGGAAAGATGAAAAATACAATGTTTTATTTTGTTTTTTTGTTATCCGTTTAACATCATAAATAACGAGAATATGAAATGAATCATTTCGGGAGAAATCTTTAAAATCCAGAAAAATGTTGGTTCAAAGGGGCTGGAAATTGTGTAACCAAAGAGATTTTTTTCCGGAATATAAGACTTTCATTTTGGCAAGAGCAACCTTTGTGTGCAAGATCAAAGGGAGATCACGTCTAAGACTATTTTGTTATTGTATATTATGTTCTGCATTATTTTATGCTTGTATCTATTTGTTTATGCCATGAAATGGGTTACAATAGGTGAATGCTAGAAATAATGCAAGTTTATTTCATCCTTGGAGAAATGAATAAGTTTCATTTAATTTCTTTGCAAAAGAGAGTTTTCCATTCAATACTCTATTTGTGGTGATCATTTTGCAATAGGGCAAAATATTCACACAATATTTTGGCGTTAGAAGGAGGGCCTTATTTATTGCTTTGTGATTTAGATCTTTCTAACGGCTAACGTGGTTTCCACCTTATTGTGCTTGCAGGTACGATATTTATTTCGGTTTATTTTGAGTTGTTTGTGAGAATCCTTGTTAGGATAGCTAAGTTTCCTAGGCTGGATCCATCTGAGCATATTGCTACTAGGTCTAAAACCACCAGGGAAACTACCTTTCAAATTATTACTCCCAATTACAGGAAACCGAAAAATAAAACTCAGGAGATCGAAATCCCACTTAGCATACTTGATCTAGGGTCACCCTTAGGTTTAAGTACACCTAGTGGGTCTCCACCCATTTTTTCCATTACGACAGCCACACCAAGTGTATCTATCCCCATCACTTCAATAGTTTCTATTGTTCTCATAGGGTCGCTATCATTGCATAACATGGCCCAACAACAACAACAACCTGCTCTTTGGTGTGGTGTACAAAGATCTCCCTTGAATATACCTGGGGATGTCCATGAATTGCCTAGGCATATTGAAATATCGCTACCCAAGTTCATACATGATGGTCTCATTATTGTTGAAGATCATGTCCAAATCTACAAGGACTACATGTTTAGACATGGGGTAACTCACGAAGATGTTATGTGTTGAGTATTTCCTAATAGTTTGGACCATGTGGCTAATGAGTGGTACATAAATCTACCCACAAGGTCCATTACTTCGTGGGCCCAATTGGAAGCCGCATTCATTAACCAATTTTGATTGTTGCTAGATCCTTCCATCATCTATAATTTTTTTGTGTCCTATAAACGGTTATCCAACAAGCCTATTAGGACGTTCAATGCTAGGTTCTAAAAGTTATACATGAATGTAACTCACCACTTTGTGGTAGATGCCGCTGTGGCCCTTCAATTATATTTTGGAGCTTTAGATCCGGTAACATCCTTGTTTACCCAAAGAAACGCTTAGGTCACAACCCTTGCCTTGGCTTATGCCGAAACCATGACCCTTGAGCAATAAATGAACTCACCAGGAGGGGGTTATCTCAATGGCCTGGGATGGGACAATATGGTCCATACAGTCAATTTTCCATGATGAATCAAGTAATGGCACCACAAGTCCCAATAATGAACAATTCCCAACAATCGAGTCCATTGACGCAAGTGTATTCACCATTTCTCGATTTTCCTAACACATCCATTCTACCACTAGCCATGTTGCAAAACAATCAGATGACCACACCATGGTTCAACATGCTTAAAAATCAGTTGACCATGCCTGGATTCAGTGTAATTGATACCCAAATCCCAATGGCTTATCATTCGATCACACTGCTTCAAAGTGTGAATCCTGGATGGAACCAAAATACTCAGAGTCAAGTCATTGTACCCATTCCAAAAATGGCCAATGTAGGAAATACATTTGGACCTGAAATCATAGTGCCCCAACCGCAAGGGCATGAATCTAGGATGGATAAGTTGGAATAACAAATGGCCAAGTTGACAATCAATGTGGGAAACGTGAAAAAAATTCTGGCTCAATCCTTAGGACATAAACGACCTCATAAAAATAGAGGAAAGGGGCCATACAACACTCATCCCAATAATGAGAATGTACCCAACCCAATAGCCAATCAGGCAGATGTTTCAAAAGATTACGATGAGTTAGAACCATGTGATGATGAATTACCCCATTGTTGCCAAGGGAAGCAGGAGACTTTGTTAACTGAAGTTGTCCACATTCAAGAAAGTGAGGAAGAGGAGGATGTTGAGGTCTTAGGAGAAGTGGATGAAGAGACTTTGGAAATCCAATCCACTAGACATCTTGGGAAAGGAAATCATCGATATTATACAAGAATCTCTAAGGATCCCAAAAATTTCTTCACTCTAAAAAACCCCTTACTTCCTCCTGATACAAAAGGTGAGGTTAATCCACCTCCTCCACCGATTATGGAGAAGTCCAAGCTAGAGAAAAAAATACCAAATTCAAAAAAACTCAAGACTTAGAAGAAGACATGAAGAGAAATAAGGCTAATATATCGTTGTTAAAAGTAGCTAAACTTCTGGGTCAAGAGATAGGTTCATCGAAAAGGTTCAACCCACCTAATAAAGTTCATGAAGCTAAGGGTGTCGAGTCTCAATTGGTTCTGAAAAGGGAAAAATGAGAAGTACCTCCCTTTCTCATAACCATTAGAATTGCAAGAAAAAAATTACACAACTGTCTGATAGATTCAGGTGCTTCGACCAACATCATACCCCTAGAAATTTTCCAAAAGTTAGGACTCACACCAATCCCTTCTAAGATCAAGGTGGTAACAATTGGATAGGTATGCTATCGATGCGGTTGGATGTATAAATGATATCCTTATTCAAATTAATTCATAACCTAGGGTTCAACATCACATAGATATCTTGGTGCTTAATATTCCTACCAAATATGGAATGGTATTAGGAAGAGATTGAAGTAAAAATCTGAATGGGTATATTGTAACAGATTCTTCTCATATGTGGTTACCTTGGATAGGAGTAGCAAATCAAATTTGGGTCGATATTGAACCTAGAATCAAGGAAATGATAACTAAATACAAAAAACCCAACGAAATCCAATATATCGAAATTGAGTTAGGGGCCTACAGCTTGGACATAGAAGAAGCTATTGAAGAACCTCAAAAAGAGAATTTTTCTTGTAACACTTTGAAAGAGGATAATTTGGTTTGGACTCTAATATTTGATGGATCTAAGTCAAAACAAGGTGTTGGAGTTGGTATCGCACTTACATGTCCTAGTAGAAAACCTCTACTTGTTGCCTATAGATTACAGTTTCCAGCCACCAACAACGTGGCAGAATATGAAGCCCTTATTTTTGGACTTCAATTTTCCCTAAGGAAGAAGGTAAAATGTCTTAAAGTGTTGGGAGATTCGAAGTTGGTGGTTAAACAATTTAAAGGGCAATATACTTTTTGGGGTAAAATATTAAGCCTTTACAAAACCAGAGTTAAGGATTTGATAGATGAGTTTAATGCGTTCAATATATGACTTATCTCTAGGAAAAATAATTGCATGGTAGATTCTTTAGCTGTAGCCGCAAGTATGCTTAAAACTGTGGACCATAAAAAGTGTAAGAAATTCTCAATAGAATTATTGCCTTACCCTTCGATACCAGATAATGTTACGAATTTTCAAGTATTCGATAGTGATAGACGTGTTTAATTTTGTCACTAATTCTGGAATTTTTGAAAATCAAGTAATAGATGAAGACAAGAGAGGGAAAGAAGAAACAAAATTGCAATGCAAGTAAACCAGAGTGTGGAATGATATGCTGAATGGTATGGCTTCATTAGAGAAAATATTTGACATTGGATACCAAGAGAAAAGAGGAAGAAAAGTACCACACCCTAAAGAATATTGTGATTTAATCAATTTAGGGAGTGCAAAAAATCCACGAGAGGTATTTATTGCTAAGGCATTTACAAGGCAAGAAAGGGAGTCTATCTCTCACGTATTAAATGAATACATCGATTGCATAGCATGGAGCTATAAGGATTTGAAAACTTATGATCAAAATGTGATAATGCATACAATTACATTAAAACCTGACTCCAAGCCTTTCAGACAGAGACAAAGAATGGTCAACCCAATTTTAGAGCCACTAATAGAGAAAGAGGTAAAGATATTGCTAGAAGCAAAAATCATCTTTCCTATTAGACATTCTACATGGGTGGCCAATCTTGTCATGGTAAGAAAGAAGAACGAAGAGATAAGGTTGTGCATAGATTTTAGGAATCTGAACAAGGCTTGCCAGAAGGATAATTACCCATTACCCACTATCGATGAGATTATTCAAAAGGTAAATGGGTTAGAGATGATGTCATTCTTGGATGGTTATTTAGGATATAATAAAATTATAATTCATCCAACCGAAAGAATTAAGACAACCTTCACAATGAAGTGGGAAAACATTCACATACAGGAGGATGTCATTTGGACTATTGAATGCAGGTGCAAATTTCCAACGAGCCATGGATTTTATGTTCAAAGGGCTAATTGGTAAGTGTATCATTGTCTACGTTGACGACATTCTTGTATTCTCTAAGAAAAGGGAAGATCATGTCAAGGACTTGAGAAAAGTACTTCAGAGATGTAGAGAACATGGGATCTCCCTTAATCTAAAAAAATGCATCTTTGGAGTAACAGAAGGTAAGTTATTAGGACATGTCATTTCCAAGGATGGGATTGCTATTGATCCAAAAATAATCTCAGCTATACTAGCCATTCCTCCACCTAATAACAAGAAAGAGTTAAGATCCTTTTTCGATAAGGTTAACTTTGTGAGAAAATTTATTTCAGGTTTTGCTGAGATTGCCAAGCCTTTAAACGACATGTTAAATAAATATATTTAGATCAAATGGACAAATGAAAATAGGGAAGCTTTCAAAAGCATCAAGGATGCTATCTCTAAAGCCCCTATTTTAATTAGTCCAGATTATTCTAAGTCGTTCTATGTCTATACTTTTGCTTCATATCATTCTTTTGCGAGTGTCTTAACCCAAAAGAGCGAGGGTAGAAGTGAAAATCCCATAGCCTTCTTGAGTGCTCCATTGAAGGATGCAAAGATGAGATATTCTATCTTGGATAAACAAATGTATGTCCTATTCAAAACCATCAATAAATTCAGGCATTATCTAGTTCACAGTACAATTTTTGCGGTAGTTCCTGACCCGGTCGTTAAGTCTCTATTTTTGCAAAACGAACTAGGTGAAATATGGGGAAAATGAATTTTGACCCTTCAAGAATTTGATTTGGAAATCTGAACCATGAAAATAGTTCATGGATAAGGTTTGGTCAAGGCAATTGCAAAAATTGATCCATTAATATCATGCCAAGATTACGAGGTAGATGATATAACCAAATATGAATGGTATGTTGATATTGCATATTTCTTGTTGCATGGTGAGTGTCCATTACATTTAAATTCCACTCAACATAGAGCATTGCGGTTGAAATCTATGAATTTTTTGATTAAATATGGTGCTTTGCATAGGAAAAACCATGAATGAAATTACCTTTGTTGTGTTAATCGAGAAGAAGCGACCCAAATACTTAAGTATTTCCATGGTAAGTATGGAACTGGACATGGGTCAGCCAATGTGACAACCCATCAAATCCTAAGGGCTGGTTACTATTGGCCCCATATTTTCAAGGATGCACATGCTCATGTGAGATCGTGCCACATATACCAAGTGGTGACAAATAGAGAAAGAAATGTTGCAATGCCACTACACTCTGTGGTAGAGGTAAGACCTTTTGCACAATGGGGATTATATTTTATTGGTATTATCAATCCCAACTCACCCGATTCCCATAAATATATCCTTACTGCCACAAACTACTACACAAGATGGACCAAATCTATTCCTACTAAGCATACCACTTCAAAGGTTGTCATTAAGTTTTTAGAGGATAACATTGCTACTCGTTTTGGAATGCCCAATGCAATTGTAAGTGATAATGGCTCTGCCTTTTCTTATTTGGAGTTTGCAAATTGAGAATATGATAATATGGTAAGCTTGAAATTCTTCTCAAATTATTATCCATAAGGTAATGGTTTAGCAGAATCATCTAACAAGAACTTGTTGTGTGTAATAAAAATGTTACTTGAAAATAACCCTAGGGATTGGCATAGCAAGTTAAAGTTTACCCTTTGGCCTGATAGGATTAGAACCAAAGAATCAATAGGAACATATCTATATCATTTAGTCTATGGGAAAGATCCCATATTTCCCATAAATTTAAGGTTACAAACATTGCACTTCTTGAAAGAGTATTTTGGAACTAATGATAAACTTGAAGCTAGGTTGACGCAGTTAATGCATCTTGATGAGAAAATATATGAGGCTATGCTTCATTTCAGCAAACATCAAGATGTAGTAAAACTATGGTTTGATAAGAGGTCTAAAATAAAAACATTTAAAATTTCAGACCTAGTTTTTTTGTGGGATAAAAGATACAAAAAGAAAGGAGATCATGAAAAAATTGATTGTTTATGGTTTCGTCCTTATCAAATTTGTGAGGTCCTAGGTGAGAATAGTTTTTGACTAAAAACCTTGGATGGGAACGATTTGGCTTTGCCTGTTAATAGACTACATCTAAAGCACTACTTCCAGGCCTGAAAGGGGTAGAGTCTTGTATTATATGTAAATATGCTCGTGTTTTAAGAATGTTGAGTTTAGTTGTATGTTTGTATTCATTCACTTCTGATTTTGTGTTGATTTCCAGTCTTTTGTACATAGTTTGAATGTGTTGGTTTTGATTGGTTTTGGGTTTTGGATGTGTGGTGTTTTGTTGTCATTTATTTTAGTTTTGGGTTTATGGTGTGTTCTTGTGAAGATGTCATTTTATGTCCTTATGAATGTTCACTAAGACCAAGAGAATGTGAAACATCATAATTGTATTGCAGAAGGCTCCACAATTATTGCAAACATATTAAAGTATATCGTTTGAAATTTGTGATGCAAGAAGTTGTCAATTTTGTAAATTAGGGTAAAATTTTTTGTGTGCTCCATCTCATGCAGCTTCATTTCATGGTACCTTCCACCTTGCATTGCATCTCACTTGCACCTACATTTCAAAGGCAATCACCGAAAGCATGTCAAATTTTCTTAGGATCATTGCACAATATACACTAAGAAGATATTGAGATGGGGAACTATTGCTGAAACCATATTGAACCAAACACAATTTGTACATGTTAAAATCATCTTGGGTAAGATGGTCAAAACCATACTTGGGAGAAAGTGCAAGGCAAAAAGAGTCATTCTTGTCAGTCCTAGCATACTACATAGTCCATAAAATAGTGGTTTTCACCACTTCTACAATAATTGAAAACCCAAAATTAGAGTAGTAAGGATAGGGTAAAATTCTCATCATACTTAGGTTGAGAATCTAATTCCCCAAAGCTCTGATTCTGCCTCCATCACACCACAAATTATTGGGTCATAAATATTGTACTACATATCCCCTCAGAAGGATGGGTAGTCATCCCTAAGATTCAATAAATTTAAAGCAAAACTTTCACCATTCACTTCCATCACACCACCAGTTATTGAGTTGTAAGGATTGTACTACATGTCCCCTTAGAAGGATAGGTAGTCATCCCCAAGATTCAAGAAATCAAAATCCAAATCATGGACTATGGGGCTAACCTCCACCAGGGCTATAGATGCTTGATTGGCAGTGGACTATGCTCATGCATGGCAACATGTCTCATTTAAAAGTGATACCTCTGACAGATCACACAGATAGGCTAGCCTTGTGGTTTCATCCATAATGGGTTTAATTTAATTTATTTATTTTTGGTAAATAAAAGTCCTCATTAATTATCGGGTTTTGCAGGTTAACCCAAAACCTATTACAATATCCAGCTTTCTGCTTGAGATTGTAGATCCTAGTCATCCTTGAAAATTTCTTACCATAAATTGTGTTGAATCCCCTACAACACCTTACTAACAAAGCACACCCATACCTAAACATAACTGTAAACATTACTTACATTGACAGGAATTGAAGTTTGGAACTTTGCACTTGTGAAACCTGTTGCTTGCCCATTTCCTATTCTCTGTCGGAATCTTCCAAGGCTTACACCCTGTTACCTTCATTTCCAATTTGGTATGATTTAGAGGGAAACCTCATAGTTATTACCAGCTCCATGGGGAAAGAACACCCATTCATCTTTCTCCTTAACGGATAGGTTTCTTTTCATGACTAATAATGTTTTCCACTTCACGTGGCACATCTTGTGTCCATGTCACCAAATTACCAACATCAACACCTATGTTGGCTAATTTATCAGCTGACCTATTGGCCTCACGGTACATGTGATGAGCCCTCCTGTTCTGTCTTACTATAAAAAGGATCCTCACTTCATGGATGACTCCCTCAATTCTCCATGGAGGTTTTTTGCCATTGGTTAATAGGTTGATGATTTTCATATAATCACCTTCAATCATCAAGTTACCTTGAGTTTCTTGGGCTACTTGCAACCCTCTCCAAAGGGCTCTAGATTTTGCTTCATTATTAGTTCTGATTCCCAATGGTTCAGTGAAGGCCTTGACCAGACTTACTTGGTGATCCCTGATTATTCCTCCAGCTCCAGCTCTTCCCGGGTTCTCCTTGGATGCACCATCAAAATTTAGTTTAAACCAACCCCGGGGGGGTGGCTCCCAAGAAATCCCATTTCTGGGATTGGGCAAAGGAATGGAAGGTTTGTCCTCAATACCTAAGGCCCGATATAATTGTATTTCTTGGGGAAGAATTGAGTGGTTCTCATCCACTAAGGTGCTAAGGTTTTCTTTTGCAAAGACAATAATCCTGTTGAGGATGATTTTTGGGTTGTGAATGGTATCCTTAAAGGTTCTATGGTTCCTTTCTAGCCAAATCTACCAGAGAAAATGATGCCAACAGGTTTTCCATAGGTACTTAAGTTTTAGGCTAACAAAGGGTTGAGGCCATTGATGGAACACTTCGGATATAAGAGCAGGCTTAACCCACGAGATCCTAAAGGCTTGAAAAAGTTCATCCAGGATGGACTCCGCTATCGGACACTCCAGAAACAAGTGTTGGGTTGTCTCCCATCCTGCCCTGCACATGTAGCAACGGTTAGCAATAACCATACCTTTGGATAACATATTGTCCATACTGAGGATTTTTCCTTGAATCACCAGCTATGAAAAAAATGATATTTTAGGAATTAAGCCTTTGATCCAAACCAAAATCGGTTGAAATTGTTGACCTTCCACATTGAGAAGAAAATTATAGGTAGACTTAACTATGAAGTCACCACTTTCAGTCTCAGCCCAAACAATGTGATCTTCATCCTATCCAGAGGGAATAATTTGCTGAGTTAAAATGTTATAAAGCTCTTCAAACTCCGCTTCAAAACCTTGTACTCTGATGTGTTTCCACCTGTTGATATTTATATCCTGCCACATATAATTTGCAACCTTCTTCTCAATATCCTACTCCATATGCTCTTGAATCCTAGCAAAACGAGGATTCTGGGATAACTCCTCAGCTCTCACCCCTCGATCCTTCCAAAAGTCTATTGTTTGCCCATTTCCTAGAATCCATCTAAGACCTTTCTTGAAAAGATCCCTGCTCGTGAGGATTGCCTTCCAAAAAGTAGATCCCCTGCTTGCTAAGTTGTCATTAAGGAAGTTCACACCTTGGAGGTATTTCCTCCTAACTATGGCGATCCATTCATTATCGACCTTAGTCAATAACCGCCACGCTTGTTTGGCTCACGAGTTGTATTGAGATGAGCAACTCTCATCAATCCTAACCCCCCATTAGCTTTAGGTTTGCAAACCTTGTTCCAACCTACTAAATGGATCCTTTTCTTATCCTCGGTCCCTGACCAGAGAAATTTTTTTTGAAGTTGCTCAATTTTGTGATACACCTTCTTGGGAGCTCTGAAGACTGATAGGAAGTAAACGGGTATACTTTGAAGTGAAGCCATAGTTAAAATTGCTTTGCCCGCTTGAGATAACAGATGTCCTTTCCAACCTGCTAGCTTTTTTTGGATCCTCTCCAGAACTATGTTCCACATTGATCCTTCAGGTTTCCCCATAAACAGGGGAATGCCTAAATAGGAGGTGGGAAGGGATGCAATCTGACATTCCATGATCCTTGCTATGTTTTTTTGCCTAGGAATGGGGGTATTGATGAAATAAAGTTTGCTCTTATCAAAATTCACTTTCTGTCCAATTGCTTCTTCATACATTATGAGAATATTTTTAATCCTTCTTGCCTCAACCACAGAAGCCAAAGTTAGTAGCAATGTATCATCAACAAATTGTTGATGTGTCACCGGGGTAGTTAGCGACGTGGCCTTGATACCTGATATGAGTCCAGCTACCGCTATTGCCTTAATGGTTCTTCCCAAGGCCTCAACTACAATGATGAACATCATAGGAATTATGGGATATCCTTGTATTAGACCATATTTTCTTTGAAAAAACCTACAGTGGACCCATTAACCAAAACTGAAAAACAAGGTTTAGAAATACACTCTCTTATTAACTTGACCCATTTCATGTTGAAGCCAAATTTTAATAAAACTGCCTCTAGGAATTCCCAATTGATCCTGTCATAAGCTTTGTTCATGTCTAACTTTAAAGCCATGATTGGTTTTTTGGTCTGAGCGGCTGTATGAAGAGCCTCATGAACAGTAATAACTCCATCTAAGATTGATATTCCTTGTACAAAACTTCCTTGACTTGGATCAATGATAACCGGTAGAACTTTCTTCAAACGGTTGGCTAAAACTTTGGACAAAATTTTATAGGATATATTACATAGGCTAACCGGCCTAAAGTCAACCATAGTCTTGGGGTTGGGGCCTTTAGGGATCAAAGCAATGAAAGTTGAATTGAAACCCCTTGGAATATGATTTGAACTTTGGAACTCCTTGATTGCAGCAATAACTTCTGCCCAACAATATCCCAACAAACTTGGAAAAACTGTATTGAAAACCCATTCGACCCAGGAGCTTTTTTAGGATCCATGTTAAACAAAGCCTCCTTGATATCTTCATCTAAAAAATCTACTGTAAGAGACTCGTTAATCATTTCATCAATGAGTTGTGGAATGAATTGAAGGAGAGAGTCCTTTGCTTGGGCATTACAGGCCCGTTCTTCACCCAATAATGAACTGAAAAAATTAATAGCCTCGTCCCTGATCTCCTGAATGTTTTGAGTTGAGGATCCATCCACCTTAGTTAAATTTCTAATATTATTGTTGCTTCTATTGCTCAATGTGGTAACATGGAAATTTTTTGAATTTGAGTCCCCTTCCTTTAGACATAATGCCCTTGATTTCAACCTCCAATACATCTCTTCACAAGCTAAAATATTATAAAACTCACAAAGGGTTTCCTTCTCTTCAGTCCTTGTCGCCTCATCATAGGTTCCATTTTGGATTTTGCTTTCTATTATTCTCAGTTTTTCCCCCACTGCTCTCTTATTCTCAAAAATATTTCCAAAGACTTATTTATTCCATATTCTAAGGTTGTTTTTCACCATCTTAAGTTTTTGAGATAGTTTGAAGGAAGCACTTCCCTGGATAGGCTGTTGCCACCATTCCTCTATTCGTTTCTTGAAGTTCGGATGTTTAACCCACATTGATAGAAATCTGAATGACTTTTTAAAGGAGTTAGCCTGAAATGCCTCCCATATAATAAGATTATGGTCTGAAGCGCATTTAGGAAGGGCTTGTAACGTTGAATCACCAAACATTGTTGTAGCTTCCTTGGATACAAAAAACCTGTCCAACCTTTCTTGAATCAGCTGACTTCCTATCCTCTTGTTACTCCATGTAAATTTGGCTCCTTTTAGTCTTACATCCATCAATTCATTTGTGTTAATGAATTCATTGAAGTCCTCCATGCTCCTTGAGGGTAACCTAGATCCTCCCTTCTTATCAGATGGGTAAAGGGGGGTATTTAAATCTCCTCCAATCACCCAAGGAATGTCTTTAAAAGCTTTGCTCAAATGCCCCCAAAACTCCCACAGTTTAGACTGCCCTTGGACAGAGGTGGGGGCATAAACATTTGACATAATCCAATTCTTATTAGTATCAAAATCATAAAATAATACGCTTAAGACTCTTTCATTTGCCTGAATAATACTTCCTTCTATTTTAATAGGATCTCATAAGATCATGAGGCCCCCAGATGCTCCTCTCGCTTGTTGAAAGGCCACTTCCCCTTGCTTCCAAATCCTTCTAGCTATAAGTGTTGATTGTGCCGCATCTATTTTGGTTTCTTGAAGAAAAATAATAGTAGGATTCCAATCCTTCCTTATAGACTTCACCATCCTTTGTTTTGGTGGGTCGTTTAGGCCTCTCACATTCCATGAGAGAACCTTCATTTAGACTGTTTGATATTTTTTCCCCGCCCCCTTCCCTGATCCAAAGGGAGTTTATCAATTTTGTTATTATCCTGACTAGGAATAGCTTGTTGTAACAATGTTCTTTGCTTTTCATTTGCAATTTATTCATTGATTCTCATTCTATAGTGCTCTGCTATAGATATTCTCCCTTTATTTATTTCACTTCCATAATCTATCGGAGGCTTGGTAGTGCTTCTAGTCTGTTTTGGACTGAAATGAGGGGGTATATACTGTGATAGTCTAGGGCTTGAACATTCTTCCTCAGTTTGGGGGTTTTCAATTCCCTCTTCATCCTCAGCCTTGTTTTGGTTCACCTCTCCTATCTGGTTCCTAAATAGGGGGCTTTCCTTTAAGGAACCTTTTACCGTTGGGCTCGTCTGATAAGGGATAATTTTCTCCACCACCGGATTAGGAGCTACATTCCTGGCTCTTGTTTCCACAAACTTTGACTCTTGACTCTATTTTTTCCATGTTTAAACTGAAATGACCTAGCAATTTTTCTTCATTTTGAGCATAGCTTTTGGGGCTTTTTTTCATAGTTGTGGATGGTCCCGATTTGGATGGGGAGTCTAGGGTTTCAGGAAACTTGACACTAATGGTATCATCCTTACTATTTTCTTTTTCAACTTCTAGATTTTCTAGGATATCAAACATGTTCAAGCTGGGATCTTTATTACATACCTTATGATTTTTGCCTCCCTCATTATGTTGCTTTCCTTTCTCCTGGATTTTTTCCAGTTCTGTGTTGGCTTGGTCAGCCTGGTTATTCTTAACTTGTCTGTATCATTCCAAGTTAAGACGCGGTCCTTGAAACTTTGGGATCCCTTTCCCATTAGCTTTCCCCATAAAACCTTCTCTCATGGCTTCCTTGTTTGCAGTTATTTTCAGACATTGGGCTTGAATGTGGCCCTGGGTTTTGCACATGCTACAAAATGTCGTCTTGTTCTCATACTCCACAGGCTGAATCCTTAGAAACTCTCCATATGCGAGTTCCACTTGAGAAAGTAGATCAGAATCCAAGTTTGCATTTACATAGATCCTAGCATGCGTCAGTCTAGTCCTTGCCCGAGTTGAATGGTCTATTACCACAAGCTCTCCTATCCTCTTTGCTATGCCATTAAGCTAGTACTCATTAACAAACTAGGCTGGGAGGTTTGGTAAGCAGACCCAAATGGGTGCTATATTAATGTTCTGCTTCTCAGGGTTGAAATCCTCCCCCCACTTCCTCATAAAGAGGCTACGCCTTCCTAGAAACCAGGGTCCTCCTGTCAAGATGTGCTCTGCATCATCTTTGTTGTTGAGTCTTATCATAAAAAAACCTCTTGACATGGCTACGATTTCTAAGCTTCCTAAAGTTTTCCACTTTGTCGCGGCCCATGAGCGAATAGTCTCAATGTCCGACCTTCCTCCCAAAAAATTTCCAACTAAGGATGATGCCTCCATATCCAAGAATCTTTACATAATCTCCACTGGCATAGTTAACCTGTTATTGTTTGGTATTAGGGGCGATAGTTCATTAACTAGCTCCTTCTTTTTCCCTTTCAGCATTTTCAAAAAGGTTGGGCCCTTGTTGCCAGCTCCCGAACCCCAGTGGGACCCTTTGTCTGAGGGTTTATCTGGAGTATCTGTACCTTTAGCCTTTTCGAACTGAGCTGACAGAGAATCCTTTTCCTTTCCAGCTACAGCATTTTGTCCTGCCTCTGGATATTCTCCTTCCGTTGGTTCAAAATTCATGCTTGTCGTTTTTGCTCCTCCTCCGCTTCCTCCACCGCTCATCATCTCTCCCAATCCTCCGCATCTTTGCAAAATAGGTTGTTTATAGCATCCTTTCAATACATCATTTTAGTCTATATTCATTCCTGCATAAATCATTCTTAACTTCTCATATGCCTCCAGGTGAAACTGACGATGGAATGTTGAAAAGTTTCAGACGATAAGGAATGAATATCTCTACACACACTGAGATGATGCTGAATAATTCTGATAATTCATGTCTTTTGGTCTACTTTCATTCTTGGTATATTTGCTAATGCTCGTAATTTTAGTTTTTGGGTTTTGTATTGTTTAGGTTGGGTTCTCACCCGAAACACTCAGGAGCGTTTCCCAGTAGATTCGTCATTTGTTATGGCTGCTCCACAACTAGCCCCAAAGTCTGGGAACCCATTTTAAAATTTTGGTTTTTGAGTTTTGTTTGGTTGTTTTGAGTATCAGATTTTATAGGTTCCATTGATGAGAGTGCAATGCAATTTGCTTGAGAGGAGTGTCTCCTTGTTTTTATTTTAGAGCCTCGAATTTGGTTGATTTGAGATTGGTGTTGAAATTGCCCTCATAAGTTTTGTTGCAATATTCTGATAGGTGTCACCTAGGGGTTGCAATTCATATTTCCAAAGTTCATCTTTGGCTTATACCTTTCCCTCATATATTGCAGCATCTATTGGAAAGGGCTTGGTCTAAGAGAAACTTTAATGTTAAATTTTAATGTCTCAAAATAAAATCAGCTTGGTTTGAGATTAAAAAAAAAACAATAAAATAAATAATAACATCATTATTATTATTATGTATACATAATAATAATAAACTATTATAATAATTAAAAATAATAATAATATATATAATAATGTATATATAATAAAAAGTTAATAAAATTTTATAAAAAAAAATAATAATAATATAATAAAATGAAAATTATTGATTATAGATATATAATATATGGTCATATATTATATATATATATAATAAATAATAAAATAAATTTTAATTACAAAAGGGAACTCGTTTTGTTTTGTTTTAAGTTGTGCATTTCTTTATAAAGCGGAGGAGGCCTATTCCGTTTTTGTAATTAGAATTTATATGTTTTAATAAATAGGTTTTAACCTCACCCTATTTGGTGCATGTAGGTTAACGATGAGCCACGGGAACAAATGGACACATCAACCAATGAATGAATTCAAAGGCGGGCCCATCGAAACTAAGGGTGCAGTCGATGGACAGTGCTACGTTTTCAATGGCAGAGAAGTTGGCCTTGAAAGTGCAACCATATAAGTCTAGAAAGTGAACAAACCCATGTGACACGGTGGAGCCTTAGAATTCATAATATTCAGGTGAGAAACCCTAAACCTAAAAAGGAAATCAAAGCGCGTGTCTATATAAATTTGACCATCCACAATGGAATTTTGTTTGATGTGATTCGACGATCGGAGCACCGAGATCCTGAAAAGAGGCATAGAGGTAAACGTTATAGTGACGATTCAATGTCTGAAAGCTTGACGCATTCGATTCAATGTCTGAAAGCTTGACGTATTCTATCGAATGCATCGGAGAACCATAATGGTCAGGGAGGAGGTATTTGCGTGTTCTTAAAGTTTTGATTGTTTTACATTATAAAATATGAGGAAAGGCCCACGAGGTGTTTTGGTTAATATGCTATGTAGTGGGTTTTGAGGAGACATAAGGGTGTTTTAGTGAAGTTTAAAGTTTTTTTTTTATCATATATATTATAATCAACAATGGGAGTTATAAGGATTAATATTATGAGATTTATTTGATAATATATATATATATATATATATATATATATATATATATATATATATATATATATATGATATGATATGATATGATATGATATGATAAAGGGGTTATAAAGTTTTGCTTGTATTTCATTGAAAATAAATTTTGGTGGGAAGCCCAAATTTTATGTTTGATATTAAAAGAAGGGTTGCCGGGAAAGATGAAAAAGATAATGTTTTATTTTTTCTTTTTGTTATCTGTTTAACATCATAAAGAAGAAGAAGATGAAACAAACCACTTCAGGAAAAATCTTTAAATTCCAGAAAAATGTTGGTTCAAAGGGGCTGCAAATTGTGTAACCAAAGAGATTTTTTTTCCGGAATAGAAGACTTTCATTTTGGCAAGATCAAAGGGAGATCATGTCTAAGACTATTTTGTTATTGTATATTATGTTCTGCATTATTTTATACTTGTATATATTTTTTTATGCCATGAAATGGGTTACAATAGGTGAATGCTAGAAATAATGCAAGTTTATTTCATCCTTGGAGAAATTAATAAGTCTCATTTAATTTCTTTGCAAGAGAGAGTTTTCCATTCAATACTCTATTTGTGGTGATCATTTTGCAATAGGGAAAAATATTCACACAACAGTATCCCCCAACTTGGTAGTGAATTCCCTGGAAAGGCACATTCCAAAGTATTGTTCTAGGTCAACTACTACAATTTATTGTATAATAGTGATATGAGGTAATCTATGAAGGACCATGGGTACATCCTTGATAACCCCAATAGTTTTTATTGGGGTACCATCCATCTGCAATACACCATAACAACTTCTAGTATATTCCATACCCATGATATCACATACTGCTTTGGGCATGACTATAGTGGCGATGCTTGAATATATCATGCAGTTATGCACAATCCATCCTTCCATTTCCAAAGAAAGGTAAAATGGTGAAGGTTTGTTCTTTTTGCCTCCCATGATAGAGCTACCTTGAACCAAATTCTATTTTGGTTGAACTTTGCTTTGGTTCTTGATCATTTTAAGAGAGGCTTGAAGTAGATAAATCTATCTAAGGATTAGAAAAGCATCATACATACTAGCCCTTGAGGGGGTTTTCTTTAATTCTTCCACAATATTGAAGGTGGATATTTTGGACTATATGTTCTTATCTTTTAGAGGGGTTTCAAACTTGCTCCTATATTCATGGGTGGATTCAATCGTTGATGCTTTGTCAAGGATGGATATTTAAGCTTGTCTCTAGCCTCCATTTGAGTCTCCATTACTTTTGATTGAGTTTCAATGGATTTAGGATCTTCTTTCTATTGTTGAAGAAGTTTTTTAAAGGGAACCTTTTGAGGAGCATCATTTTTAGCTTTCTTTTCTTCTAGATTGTTAGTAGTAATTTTCATGGGAACTGGATCTTAAGGGTTTACTTGGAGTGGTTTCTTCTTGGATCTTGTAAATATGGAAACTTGTTCCACTGATGGCACCATGAAATTATGTTCACCATTTCTGACCATATTGATTTTTCCTTTCTAAACTCTTTCCACCCTATCAATGGCCATTCTTTGCATATAATGTTGATGCATCATGCAGGTATTTTCCCCATGAGGATCATTACATGTAGAACACCAATAGTTTGAATCGGACATGGAAGTTGAAGGCTCACTTCCTTCATTAATAAGGATTGCATTAGTTCTCTCAGGTGGCCTACTAGTGGAAGTGGACTGATATTTTACCACATATGGGAACCTTCTTGGTTGGAAGTTCCTTTCGGCAACCTGATGAGCACCAAAATTGCTCATATTTTTGCATATGTTTCTAATGTTTTGTGCAAAATTATTATATAATTTTTATGAATGTTTATATGTATTTAATGGTAAATTGTGTATATTGCCTAACTTGTGTGAAAATTGTGCTTTGTGTGTAGATTTTATTATTTTCATTATTTAATACATAACTACATCGAGGCCCCACTTGGACCTGGAATCATCTATTTTCAAAGGAGTTCAATGAATACTATGGAAGGAGTTTGATCCTAAAAGATAAGGGAACCTTAATCCCATATCCCAATGGAAAGGTACTTTACTTCCATATTCTAATAGAAAGGTGCCTTACTCCCATCTTCCTATCCTGTCTTCCTACGGGAAGGTGCCTTGCTCCAAAATTTTGATGGGAAGGCACATTGCTCCTGAATTCCAATGGAAATTCACCTAGATCCCATATTACAATGGAAAGACACCTTATTTTTGTTGATGAAGTCAAATATGGTTGACTCCATGTAAGCAAAATGAAGTGTCTAACTCCTGATCAGATGGTGTCTAACTCTGGTTAACCGATGAACATGTCAGCTACCCTATTTTTATATGAAATAGAGTAAGGAATTACTAAATATAGAACACGGGTGATGACGATGACATAAAACCAAAATCAACCATTTCTCAGTAAAGGTCAAGAGAGAATAAAAGCCATTTGACTTAATCGAACCGCATACTAATTACGCAACAAACAAAATCTATTCTGAATATGCCAAATTTACTTAATTTGGTGTATAGTTATTGTAATCATGTTTTTAGTAGAAATTAGTTATTTTAATAGAGAAGCCTATGCATTATATAAACACACAAGACTTCTTTGAGAAAAGGAGGAGAAAATAGCAAAAAAACTAGACTGTAATGTAATTCCAATTATGCAATAAAATTCATTCGAAGTTCTCTTATTTGAATTTCAGTGTACATAGTTAACCAAGAAGAATTTGTTGGAGCCTGGGCCCACTCTTGGCCAGTATTCCTCTCCTCTCCATTACTTTCCTATAATTTCATTTCAATTTTATTAATTCTTTTTTCCTGCATTTGATTGTTTTCAACAATTTGATTCATTTACTGCTTTATTTAATTTTTGCAAGTGTGGTGTGATTTTATTTCTTGCAATTTATTTTTAAAAATATTAAGTGGTTTGGACTCAGTTAATGCTATACAACAACACCCCCTAAACTATAGATTTTAGTGGACTCATCTTAGTGGTATTGTAGTCAATATCTACCTGGTACATCACAAGTTTACGAGCATCCTTGGGTTGATAATTAGTGAAAGGGTTGTGACATATTGAGTATAATTTAACCAATGTTTTTGCCCCAATATTTTAGCACTATTTCTAGAAATATGATAATAGTAGATATAATTACAATACCCAGTTCTACAAAAAATTTGATCCAATTTGCAAAAAAATTTCATCTAATATTGCATGAGTCCACCTAGAAATAGAGGACCAGTAAGTCATTTTCTAAAAGGTAAGAACCCACAGGAAAATTTTGAACCAACCATAGATTTTGAACTTGAAATAGTATCCCCACAATCACTTCTTATAGATCGAGGGCCAATCAAATGCAATGAAAAACAAACATTAATCATAGAAAAAATTAAATACTTTATTTGCACCCCTCGTCAACCTTAACCATTACAAATTCAAGTGTATAAATAAGTAGGGGATAGGAAGAAAGTCGGCAAAGGAGAGATAAGGGGAAAATGGAGGATAAGAAGGGATAAGGAGGGATAAGGGAGTTGGAGGGATAAGGGGAAAAGAAGGATTAATGGAGGGATAAGGAGGAGGGAATATAGGAGGAGAATAGGAGAGAAAATAGGAGGGAGGTTAGGGAAACTTGCCGACAAAAAATTGCCGACAACCATAGGGAGTTTTCACACTTAGGGCTTAGAAAGAGTTTTTTCTAAGCCTCTTATGGAGAATCCCTATTCACACTTGCAACATTCTCCCCCTTAAAGTTGAGAGGACTGACTACACAGTCTCTCAGCTTTACAAATTGAGCTTTAGTCATCGCCTTGGTGAAGATGTCTGCAACGTTCTCCAAAGTGTGTCGGTATTGAAGCTCAACAATTTCATGTTCCACCATATCTCCGATGAAGTGGTACTTCATATCAAAATGCTTCGTTCTGCTATGGTGGACAGGATTATATGCCAACTGAATGGCACTAATGTTGTCATAGTAGATTCTGGTCGGACCACTTTCTTGTTCTCCAATCTCTTCTAGTACTTTCCTTAGCCACAAGGCTTGAGTACTTGCATAAGTAACCGCTATATACTCAGCTTCTGTTGAAGATAGCGCTACTACTGTCTGCTTTTTTGAACTCCAAGTTATTAGTCTTGATCCAAGACTAAAACAGTTTCCTGATGTTGACTTCCTGTCATCAATATTGCTACCCCAATCACTATCACTGAAGCCTACAAGCTTGATAGTGTTACATTTATGGTATTGGATTCCAAAATCCAATGTACCCTTCACATATCTCAAAATTCTTTTAGCTGCCTGCAAATGCAGCTCAGAGGAGTTAGACATAAATCTAGAAACAAGAGATACGACATACTTGAATATCCGGTGCTGGTGTTGGCGAGAAACATCAAACTCCCAACCATGCTTCGAAAGTGGTCACATCAACTTTTGGTGCTCCATCATCTTTGCTTAATTGGATCCCATGTCCAACTGGAGTTGCAACTGGTTTGCAATGCTCCATAGCAAACTTCTTGATCATATCCTGAGCATACTTATGTTGACAGATGAAGATCCCTGTATCTGATCGATGAACCTCCATTCCAAGGTAGTAGTGCATTAAGCCAAGATCCTTCATCTCAAACTGCGTCATCATGGAGTGTTTGAACTCCATATTCATTTTTTCATTACTACCCATAAAAATGAGATCATCCACATACAAACAAACTATGAGGATGTCATTACCTTGCTTTAGGTAGTAGAGTGTGGGTTCATTTTTGCTCCTGGTGAACCCATAATCTTTGAAGTACCCATCAATGCGTGAGTACCAAGCTCTTGGTGCCTGTTTAAGACCATAGAGTGCCTTCTTCAATCTATAAACAAGGTGTTCCTTACCTTGCACTTCAAATCCCTGTGGTTGCTCAACATACACTTCTTCTGTCAAGTAACCATTGAGAAATGCACTCTTGACATCCATGTGTTGGACTTTCCATCCTTTGTGTGCAGCTAAGGCAAGAACTGTTACGATTGTCTCTGTCCGGCTACGGGAGCAAAAGTCTCTTCATAATCTATTCCATATTTTTGAGTAAAACCCTTTGCCACTAATCTTGCCTTATGCTTCTCAATGCTTCCATCAGCATTAAACTTGGTCTTGAAGATCCATTTACGGCCAACACATTTCTTTCCTTTAGGAAGCTTCACGAGCTCCCAAGTGTCATTGTTTTTTATAGAGGTTATCTCCTCTTTCATGGCATCTTGCCAAATTTTTCGAGTACATGCCTTCTCATAACTAGAAGGTTCAAGTTGTGCACTAGTTAACAAAGCATAGTTAACTTGATCTCCCCTAGGTTCTTGCTGGGATTCATCATCACCATACAAGTGCATACTTTCTAATCTGTGTAAAACAGATTCCATTTCACTAGCTTGACTCCTAGTATATCTTCTTGAAAAAATTTTATCCAACATCTGAGATGATGGATGATACTGTAAAGTTCTCTTACCTTTGGATGGAACATCAATGTCCATTGGTGAGGAACTTACTGATCACTGTGGAGAAGGACTTGGTGAAGCAGTTGAATCAGAAGATGGACTTGGAGGATGTGTGGGCGGAGACTACTTTCCTTTCTGTGGTAGCTGTGGTTGCACTCGTTGAGCAACTACATCAGTGGCTTCAACATCACTGAATATTTGGGGCTTACCCCACTCTCCCCCTTCATCAAAAATCACATCCCTTGAAACCACTATCTTTCGAGTCGTAGGATTGTAGAGTCTATAACCCTTTGTGTTTTCACAGTATCCTACAAAAATGCATGCCTGACTCTTTGGATCCAGCTTCTTTCTCGGCTCATCGGGAATGTGAGCATATGCCAATGAACCAAATACTCCGAAATACTTCACATTTGGTTTCTTACCATACCAGGCTTGGTAAGGTGTCTTCCCTTTCAAACTTGAAGTAGGACTTCTGTTCAAGATGTGAACACTAGTCCTTGTTGCATCTCCCCAATATGCATTACTCAAATGCTTTGACTGAAGCATTGATCTTGCCATCTCCACAATGGTGCGATTCTTTCTTTCTGCTACACCATTTCTGTTGTGGAGTGTAGGCAGTTGTGAACTGCCTCTTGATGCCATGATGTTTACAAAAATTCAAAATCTGATTAGAGGAGTATTCTCCTCCTCTATCTGATCTAAGACATTTTACAGAATATCCACTCTCACTTTCAACTTTTGCTTTAAAATCAACAAAGCATGCAAATGCTTCATCCTTATGCTTCAAAAAATATATCCAACACATTCTTGTGCAATCATCAATGAAAAGTAGGAAGTAAGAGTGATTACCTAGACTCTTGGTCTGCATCGGACCACAGATGTCTGAATGTACTAACTGAAGAGGATAGTTGGCCCTCCATGCTTGCCCATGAGGAAATTTTGATCTGGCATGCTTGCCCAAGGCACACCCTTCACAGACTTCCTTACTATCTTGAACTTTGGGAAGTCCAGTCACCATTGCTTGTGAAGTTAGCATTTTCAAACTTGCTGAATTCAAATGACCATATCTCAAGTGCCATAGGACACTTGGATTGGTAATTGCAACATTTGCTAACTTATTTCCTCCTGGCTGGCCAAACTTCAAAGGGAATAATCTATTCTTCGACATTGGCACTTGTGTAATGATTCTATTACTATTGTTCTTGTCAAAAATGGTGCATTTACCCTCATCAAAAATCAACTTATAATTCTTTTCTAGCATTTGACCAACACTTAAAATATTGTGTTGAAGATGAGGTGTGTAATAGATATCACTTACTTGCTTGATGCCTTCTTTCGTTGGAACCTCCATGGCTCCAATGCCTTCAACTACCAATGACTTGTCATCTCCCAATCGGATGTTTGGATTTGTATGAGGAGTCTAACTTAGCAAAGAGTTCTTCTTTGCCACTCATGTGATTTGAACACCCAGTGTCCAAAATCCATGTATCATTCATATTTTGCTCTGTCTGGCCATAAGAAAGAAAGAGATTTGAGGACTCTTCCTCTTCTCCAAAATTCCCAAACTGACTGCTCTGGTTGTTGCTGCTTCCTTGCGAAGTCTTTGACCAACAATCTCGAGCATAATGGCCGGGTTTGCCACAATTGTAGCAAACTTGTTTTGATTTGTCTCCTCCTTTTCCTTTGCCGGATTGTTTCCCTCTATATTGTTGCTGTCCTCCTCTATTCTGATTTCCACCTCTGTTGGATGATCCTCCTCTGTTAGGAGTTCCCCCTCTTTGATTATTCCTGCCTCTGCCTCTTTGTTGACCTCTTCCACGGCCTCTACCTCTTCCTTCATGTGTGGCAAAAGCTTTGTCATCTCCTCCATAGCTGGTGGTAGGAGTTTCCTGTAACCTCTCTTCATGTGAGAGAAGTGAACCGGTTAATGCATCAAAAGACAATGTGGTTAATTCTTTGGATTCTTCAATAATTATTGCAACAGAATTCCATTTAGGAAGAAGTGTTCTCAACACTTTCTTCACCATCATCTCTGGCTTAATATCCTCCCCTAGTGTGACCATCTTGTCGACTATGGCTTTCACTCGCACGCAGTAATCTCCGACTCTTTCATTCTCTTGCATCTTGAGATTCTCAAAATCTCGTTTCAAAGTTTGCAGTTTTACCTGCTTCACTTGGTCACTACCTCTATAGCTTTCTTTTAGGGCATTCCATGCATCTTGTGCAATTACATAAGATGCAACCCTAGGGAAGATACTTTTATCTAAGGCAGCATGAATATGATAAAGGGCAAATGAGTTATTTTTTTGGGCTTCCTTTTTAGCCCTTCTATCAGCAGTTGAAAAAGCTGCCCATTCAGCAGCAGTAGGTTCATCATAACCTTCTTCTACAACATCCCAGAGACCTTTTCCTATCAACAAGGTCTTCATTTTTATAGACCAGTAATCATAGTCGCTACCATTAAATTCAGGGATTGGTAGACTAGTACTTGCAGCCATTTCTATTAAAAACAAACTTTGATTTCACTGAAATAAGCAATTACAAAGCAAAGTAATTCTCTTACTGATTGCTTGTTGTGAGACTCCCAATACTGGCTCTAGCTCTAGCTCTGGCTCTGCTCTGTTGGCTCTAGCTCCACTTCAATATTGAACCCTTAAACGGGGTTCCAAGGGGCAGTGCCCCTGGCTAAACGGGAGCTCCGGAAGACTTCCCGTCACTTTTCCAGGTTCACAATATGCAAATTTTCAAGCCCCCTTGGGCGAGTTTTAATTGGCCACAAAAAACTCTTCAAGGTTTGCAAATTTTTATAAAGGTTTTTTTTTTAAATAAATTTAATAACTTTTTATTATTTTTTAAATTACCTTTTTTAAAAAAAAATTATTTAAAAAAGATAATTTTAAAAAAATAATATAAAAAATTATTAAATAAATTTTAAAACCTTTAAAAAAAAAATAATTTTTTTTTACCTTTTTATCCTCGGCGCGAATCGAACGCGCGACCTCGCGGATACAGGCGAGCACTCCAACCGTTCCACCACACGGCTGCCTTGAACCAAAGGCGCACGACCCGCCTTTTAACCCTTCCAGGCGGCAATGTTAAAAAAAAAAAAAAATATATACTTTTTTTTTTTTTTTTTTTTTTTTTTTTTTTTTTTTTTTTTTTTTTTAGCCTCGGCGGGAATCGATCCCGCGATCTAATGCAAGCAAGTGGAGGGTCTCGTCCGTTGGGCCACGCCCTTCGGACGTGATGTAAGAAGAAGGGCGGTCCCCTTTGTAATCACAGGCGGCACAATTTTTTTAAAAAACAATGGGTTTTATCCCACATGCGCCCGACGATGGGCGCGATAAGGGTTTTTAACCCTTAGCTCGTGCAATAGCTTTCGACTGCCTTCGGGCAGTCGATCCTCAACCGCTGCCTTTTACCGCTGCTTCGACCAATCACAAACTGACACCTCGCTGCCACGTCGACCAATGCCGAATTGCCACGTGGCAAAATTTTGTCCAGATGTGCTGCCACGTCAGCCTTGATCCGCGTGCTGCTACGTCCACTACCTCGATCCACGTGCTACCCAATCAGCACCTTGAAATCTATGCTGCTGCCATGTGTCACCTCAGGAATCGTGTCGTTTCCACCTCAGCGTCACCACGTGTCGCGTCCTCGTGCCGCCATGTGTCACGTCCAGTCACCTCGGGATTCGTGCCCGAGCCTGCTCACGATTCGCCTCAGGATCTGAGCCTACTGACTCCTCGACCTGCATGACACCTGCCTCATCATGCCTGACAGGTTCCACCTCAAGAATCATGCCCGACTGCCGTCGAATTCGCCTCAAAAATCGTGTCCGGGCTGACTGGCTCTGATACCAGTATAGATCGAGGGCCAATCAAATGCAATGAAAAACAAACATTAATCATAGAAAAAATTAAATACTTTATTTGCACCCCTCGTCAACCTTAACCATTACAAATTCAAGTGTATAAATAAGTAGGGGATAGGAAGAAAGTCGGCAAAGGAGAGATAAGGGGAAAATGGAGGATAAGAAGGGATAAGGAGGGATAAGGGAGTTGGAGGGATAAGGGGAAAGAAGGATTAACGGAGGGATAAGGAGGAGGGAATATAGGAGGAGAATAGGAGAGAAAATAGGAGGGAGGTTAGGGAAACTTGCCGACAAAAAATTTCCGACAACCATAGGGAGTTTTCACACTTAGGGCTTAGAAAGAGTTTTTTCTAAGCCACTTATGGAGAATCCCTGTTCACACTTGCAACACTTCTACCCAATGCACTGGACTGAACACCCAATTTTTGCACAAAGCTCTTCCATACCTAATCATACATACCTGAGTGAAGAGTGGATAATACACAATCCTTTGTTTAGAAGAACCCCATCTAAAGAGGGTCTGTTGTATGAACAATAGTGTAAATTTGTTGAGGTTGGAACCATTTCACCAATTGATTTGAAGATTCTTATGCAAAAATATCAGAACAACCACAAGGCCTTAGAAATTGCTTCAAGGAAAATAAATATAGAGACCATATTTTCTAAAAAATAGCTGAGATAGAAGAGAAATCAACCAGCTTTAGCTTCCCAATAGAAGAGGCCACGGGAGATACAAAAATGAAAAACATATCCCCTACCCATATTCCTACTTTCAAAGGATTTCCAACAGAATATCCCGACCTATTTTTGTTCAAGTTTGATGTCTTGTGTAGGTCTGTGGATTATAATATGGATGCCCAAAAGTTAAATTTGTTTCCTTCAATAATGGATGATTCAGCCCTGCACTGGTTCATCAGCTTGGGGAACAAGTAGATCACTACCTAGGAGGAGATTAAAAAACTCTTCCTAGAGCAATACCAAGATTTTTGTAGAGCATGGGATTCTAGAGAAGTGGTCTTGAACATGACACAAAAGGAAGATGAATCCCTAGAAGAGTATTGGGATAGATTTCATTTTAATTACAGAGATATCCCCATGCGAAGCTAAGTGATAAGTCCCTCAGAAGCATATTATTAAGGGGACTCAATAGTGAATCTCTTAAAGCATTGAATATGATATTTGGAGGAGATATTTACCAGCACCATATGTTGGATATCTGATAATTATGTTAGAATTACTCTCAAATAAAAGGTAAACCAACCTCCAGGGTCACTATGTCAATGGCCTCAGTCACAAAGATAGAGATAGACAACATGCTGGAGGACTTGACGAGTGAAATGTTGTCTTTCATAGTGCTAAAAATGGATACTCTCCTAATAGAAAAATAAGAAACAAGATAATGAGGTAGTGATGGCCTACTACTATCCAAAATATAGAGGAAAGCATGTAAGAAATGCATGTCCTAAAGACAAGATCAGGATATGTGATGTTTTTCAAAAAAATCATAAGACCAGAATGTACCCACAACTGCAAATTACCAAAGAGAATGCTAAAGTTTTAGAATCATACTTCATGGGGAACCAAAGAAATTGGTAGTAGCCTCCTATGGTAAATATTCTAGTAGTAATGCCACCCTACGAAGGGGGAAATTACATGCCACAAGGGCAAGCCCAACAACCCAATATGGGATGGTGGGAACAACCACCCTAGATGAACACCTCCCAAGGAGCCTCATTCTCCAATCACTACCTATGGATGCCATATCAGCCACTAGGGTAGCAATGGAGGAACTACAATGCATGGAATGTAACTCCACCAAATGTAGTCCAGGATTCACTGTAGCAAATCTTACCAACACCCCCTACAATGAGACCTATGCAACTCCGAACACAACCGACAGTAAATCCCAACAACAAGATAAACCAACAAGCATATAAAATGGAAAATGAGGTGTTTTCCATGTACAATATTAGGAATTGCAATCTTGTACAATTGAGGTCAGGTAGAAAAATAGGAGTAGAGGCTCCTAATTTGATAGAAGAGAAGGAAGATGTACATATTATAGTATAAGAATCACTTTTGTTTGAAGAGGTTTATGACGAACCAGCTACTAAAAATACTAAAGAAGAAGCTTACCCTTTTCCTAAAAGGTTACAATATCATAGAAAGCCAATACAATCATAATTCGATATCCTCTCAAGTCTAAATAATTTGATAGTGACAATCCCTTTGCTCCAAGCTATAAGAGACATCCTGATATACACTAAGGCTATCAAGGAACTATATTTGAGAAGGCTAGGTTGTAAGGCAACTCAGATAATAAATGTGGTAGGAAAACTAATTTATCTAATGCTTGGAAATACCTACCATCCCAAATATGTAGACCCAAGTAACCCAATCTTAACTGTGAAGATTGGTGGCCGACCAATACTTTGGTGGACCTAGGAGCAACCATCAATGTTATGCCAAAGGAGACCATACAAAAGCTTAGGCTCACAGGTATGAAGCCTACCAAGACTATTTTGCAATTGGTTGATTGATCAATTGTATCACCAGAAGGAATTTTGGAAGTTATCATCGTGATGGTGGATGCATAAGAATACCCAACAAACTTTATGGTACTGCAATACAAGTCTAGACTAGGGGGTCATCCGCTCATCTTGGAAAGGCCTTGGTTGGAAACAACATATGGTTATATAAGCTACAAAAATAGATAGATGACTATTTTAGATGGTCAAAAAATTAAAAATCTGACCATATCTCCACCTACACAGTCCATTGATGCATTGGGAGAGCCTATTTGGAAAAATCAAGATGATGGAGCATTATCAATGGTGCAACCTATAATGGTATTTATGAAGTTATAAAATGAGGTTAATGAGGATAGAATTATCACAAATTTCTTTCATGGAGAGTCTTCCCACACCTATCCAGAGTTACTACTGTAGGCAGCCAAGACCACCATGTCAAAAAAAATTAGATTAAGCCTAGAAAAATATTTAACATTAGTAGTGAGTTGACACCCACTCAGATGACTGCATTAAAATATATAATGACCAAGCATCAATAGGTCTTCACCTAGTACTATTCATATATAATAGGGATCACTCCAAATACTTGTACCCATCACATTTACTTGGAAAAATAGGCAAGTCCAATTAGACAACCACAATGAAGAATAAACCCTACCATGAAGGAGATAGTCAAGGTAGAATTGCAGAAGCTCCTATCAGCTAGATTCATTTACCCCATATCTGATAGTAAGTGGGTGTTACCCCTAGTTTTGGTACCCAAAAATAATGGAAAGTGGTGGATTTACATTGACTATAGATTATTGAACAAAGTAACTGAAAAGGACCGCTTCCCATTGCCTTTTGTAGACCAAGTTATTGATACACTAACAGGGAGGAAGTACTTCTCTTTTTTGGATGGATTCAGTGGATATAACCAAATCCATATTGGAGAATAATATCAAGACAATATGAAAGTCACTTGTCCATGGGGTACATTTTCTTATAGAGTTCTACCCTTCAATATGTGCAATGCAGCAACCACTTTTTAAAGGACAGTGATAAGCATTTTTTTTGATATGATGGGAGAAGCAGTGGAGATATACATGGATGACTTCATTGTTTATGGTGAAACCTTTGAGGAAGCTATGACCAACCTAGAACATGCACTCCAATGGTGTGAAGATACCAACCTATCCCTGAGTAATGAGAAGTGCTTCATGATGATGCAAGAAGGGATAGTTTTGGGGCACCACATCTCTACATATGGGATTAAAGTGGATAAGAAAAATATTGAAGTTATTAAAAATATACCTAGTCCTATAATACATAGAGTTATCAAGAGATTTCTTTGCTATGCTTTGGGTATTACATAAGATTCATAGCAAATTTTAGCAAACTTGCCAAACCTTTGCACACTTTGCTATCCAAAAACATAGAGTTTATATAGAAAGAGGAGTGTGAACAAGCCTTCCAGATTTTGAAGGAGAAGTTGATCACTACTCCAGTTTTGCGAAGTCCAAACTGGGCCATCCCCTTCCATATATACTCTGATGCATCTAACAATGATATAGGGGTAGTTCTAGGATAGAAGGATGGCAAGGAATTTTATGCCATCTATTATGTCAGCAAGCATCTCACTCAGGTTGAGTTCTACTAAACTGTCACTGAGAAGGAATTCCTTACAATTTTACATGCCATCCAAAAATTATGCCACTACATTATAGGGTACAAGGTATTTGTACACATTAACCATGTAGCCATTAGATATATGATGAACAAACCTATAATTAATGGTCAAATAATCAGGTGGCTTCTACTCCTGCAAGAATTTGATGTTACCATCATTGATAAACTAGGTAAGGATAATGTAGTTGTAAAATTTCTATCAAGGTTGACACCTCCAGAACATTTAGCTATAGAAGACCAATTTCCATATGAATAATTTTTTCTTTGAATGAACAAACACCATGGTATGCATATATGGTTAATTACTTAGCTACTAGTAGAGTATCCCTTGCACTCTCACCTCATGAAAAGTGCACATTAATAGAGAGGAGTGCAACCTTCTCATGGATTTATGGTTATATATTTAAAACAAGGCCTAATAAAATCATGAGAAGATGTGTTGTTGAGCATGAGTTTTCAAAAATCCTTAAAGTGTATCATGATGAAACCTATGGTGGCCATTTTGTAGGAAAAATTACTGCATTTAATATATTGTAGACCAAATATTACTAGTCCTCACTATTCAAGGATGCATCCAAATATGCAAATTAGTGTGATCAGTGCCAAAGGATGGGTAGACCAACTTTTAGATATGATATAACCCTAAAGCCACATGTTTTCACAAATCTTCACAAAATTTGGGGTACCTAGAGATATCACCACTAATAAACGTCCCAAATTCACCTCAAGGCTGATTCAGGAAATCATGCAATAGTATAGAATCAGGCATAATGAGACTACCCTTTATCATCCTCAAGAAAATGAATAGGTTGAGGTTACCAACTAAGAGTTGGAGAATATCGTCAAAAAAACTATACAACAACACAAAAAATATTGGGCTATGTGAAGAACTCAAGCTTATACTGAGAGGGGGGTGAACAATATAAGAGCACTTTTTAATTTGTTGGCAATTTTGGGTACCTTGGGTACATTGCCTTTGCTCAAGTGTAGATGTTGTCATTGATGTCAAGAAGTTCTTAAAGTAATTTGATTTGATGTCAAGGAATTTGTTTTGTTGAAAGATTTTTCAGAGCATGATCGGTGAGTTTCCAAGAAGTTCTTTGTGGCCCATTTGCAAAAGTTCAAAAAAAAGACAAGTAAGAAAAAGTATGCAGCCGGCTAGAAAAACTGTCGCGATTTCGCGACATGTTTGATGAGAGAGAAAGTTCTGGAAAAACTGTCATGATTTCGCGACATGTTGGTAGAGAAGGAGAGCAAGATGGAAAGTGTCATGATTTTGCGACATGTCGCATTTTCGCGACTCGGAAAATGCAGGAAGGCAGAGAAGGAAAAGTGTCACGATTTTGCGACACATTGCCAAGAAAGTTGTACGGACGAAAAGGTGTCACGATTTCGTGACATAATGCAGAAAAGAGAGTCTACAGTGTGAACTGTTGTGTTTTTATGACAAGTTAGAAGAGAGAGAAAGTTACATGAAAAATGTCTCGATTTCGTGACATGCTGCAGAGGTCGAGGTGAGGACTGTCGTGATTTTGTGACATGTTGAAAATCTCGAAGAGAGAACTGTCATGATTTTGCGACATGCAGCAAAGGGGAAGAGTCTAAAATGAGAAGCGTCACGATTTCGTGACAGGCTACAAAGAAGTTGTACGGATGCAGAAAGTGTCACGATTTCGCGATAGGTTGAAGAGAAAGCTTGCGAATGCCAAAAGTGTCGCGATTTCACGACAAGTTGAAGAGAAAGCTTGCGAATGCAGAAAGTGTCGTGATTTCACGATAGGTTGAAGAGAAAGCTTGCGAATGTAGAAAGTGTCATGATTTCATGACAGGTTGAGATGACAGCATTCACTTGAAGAAAGTGTCATGATTTCACGACAGAAATAGTAAGCAAGTCTTCAACAGAAGAAGCGTCGCGTTTTCACGACGAATTGAAGAGGGAAGAGCTCAAAGGCGAAAGCTTCACGATTTCATGACATGTTCCAGTTTCACGGGTGTAAGGCAGAGAGAAGCTCAAGGTAGCAAAAATGTCACGATTTCGTGACATGTTTCGTTTTTGCTAGTGCAAGCAGAAAATAAGACTATGAAGTCAAAAGGGTCACGATTTCACGACAGAGTTGAAGATGACATCAGCAAAAGCAGATGTGTCATGATTTCATAATAAAAGCAGAGAAGAAGGCAATGAAGACTAAAGTGTCGTGATTTCGTGACAGGAGTGAAGATGACGTCAGCAAAAGTCAGAAGTGTCACGATTTTGCAACAAGGATGTTGGCAAGGCAGACAAAAGCAAAAGTGTCACGATATCGCGAAAATAGCCAAACGAAAGTGTACGGCTACAAAAATATCATGATATCGTGACATGTAGTTTTGCAGCAGAAGCTACAGAAGATTTGCAGAGGCGGTTGAAGTCGACAGAGTTAACTTTGAGCCGATGATTAGGGTGTGCAGCCGACGGAGTTAGGGTTTGCATTTGCATAACAGTCGACTAAGACCAATGTTTAGATCTTGATTGTTAGTATAAAAGGAGGGCTGTTTGAAGAGTTTTGGATAGATCAAAGTGTGCGTTCGAAGTGTGACTGTTACATATAGAGTGCGGGGAGAAGTTTGATCGTCGAAAAAGCAGAGTGCAAATTTGATTACAGTGTACAGAGTGCATTCCATCGAATCTTCTAAGTGAGAGAGATTGCAATGAAGTAGAGTGCACAAAGATCATGCTACTATGATTGCATAGAGGTGCAATTTCAAGGACATTTGTGCCAGACCGAAGGACTGTGTTTGGTGCAGAACAGAGGAAGCAAACGAGGACATTTGCGCTGAACCGAAGGACTGTGTTTAGTGCAAATTTAAGGACCAGCTTTGGAGGTGAAAGAGTTGAGGATAGAGGTCTTCAGCCAGAGCAGGGAAGACAGGTGTCTTCTATGGATAGAGTTCCACTTGCTAAGGGCGAGAGGGCGAGAGGTTCTCTAGAGGATCACCAGCTAGAGCAGAGCTAGGGGATTGGTGTCTCCTTTGGGTTGGTACCCATAAACTTTGTAATCGAGAAAGGTTTCCCAGAGTTTGAGGTGATAAAATTTAGTAAAAATTTTATCCGTGGAGTAGCCTGCATTGGGTGAACCATGTAAATTGCTATGTCTCTTTTGTGGATGGTTTTTATGCATTGCTTTGATTATTGTTTTTAATACTGCTATTTATACACTGCATAATTCTGATTTTGAAAGTTGTTTTGAAGCAAAAGTAAAAAGTGGTCTTATACTGTTCACCCCCCCTCTTAGTATAAGCTTGTGTTCTTCAATTGGTATCAGAGCGGGTTCCTTCGAAAAGTTTAAACAGCTTGAAGGAAAAGCTTGATAAGAACACAATGGATTATTCAAGTGGAAATGTAGCACCTATTCTTGATGGATCAGATTTTGGTCTTTGGAGTGCAAGGATGAAGGTTCATCTAATGGCACTTGGGAATGAGGTGTGGGAAGTGATTGAAGATGGGTACACTATTCCTGTAAATGGTCCATATACTAAATAAGATAGGCTTCTACATCACAGCAATTCAAAAGCAATGAATGCAATCCTGAAAGGCTTACAGAAAGCAGATCTCACCAAAGTAATTCATTGCAAAACAGCTAGTGAAATGTGGAAACAGTTGCAGGTGGTTCATACAGGTGATGCAAATGTCAGAAAGGCCAATTTGAGACATTTCAAAGGTATGTTTGAACAACTCAAGATGAATTATGATGAGAAGATTAGTGATTACATGATTCATATGGATGAAGTTGTTAACTCCATGAAAGACTTAGGTCTTGAGCTTTCTGAAAATGATGTTTGTGATAATATTTTAAGATCTCTTCCTAATAGATTTAGTGAAAATATTTTTGCTATTGAGGAAGCTAAAGATTTAGATAAGTTGAGAAAGGATGAGCTCCATAGTATTCTTACAGCATTTGAGTTGAGAACTCAAGTGAAAGTTGATGTCAAGAAAGAGGCAGCTTTTAAAACTACCAAGAAATCAAAGGGCAAACAGATTCAAGAGAGTGATGAGTCTTCTAGTGATGAAGAGGCATATTACAGCAAGAAAGGCAAGTTATCTAGAAAGCACAAAAGCATGAAAAACATAAGATGCTTCAATTGTGGAAAGTTCGGTCATTATGCTACTGATTGTATTGTTTCCAAGAATGAAAGTGATGAAGATATATAGGATTCTAAGAGCAAGGATTCTGAAAAGCACAAGCATCACAGGAAGTACAAAGATGAGCACAACAATCACGAAAAGAGGTATTCTCACAAGCACAAGAAGAGTTTTTACCTAGACAAAGCAAGTAAGTTCTCTAGCAGTGATAGTGAAAGTTCTTCTAGTGATGAAGGAAATGAGATGTTATTCATATCAAAAAAATAGGAAGAACCAAAACATAGATTCATTATCATGAAATGTTTTAGATGTGGAAATTTTGCGCACCTTGAGTATGACTATACAAATAATGATTTGGTTTCTAGTATGTATAAGGATGCTTCAGAAAACTATCAAGAAGATGCTTGTATGGTTTTTGAAAAAGGTAGCACCTCTAGTGATAAGAAATCTGGAAAAGGCCTTGAGGATTCAGAAAGCAAAAAAATAAAAGATCTTGAAAGTGAACTTAATAATGCTCTTAGTGTTTTGAAAAAGAAAATAAAGAAGAATGATAGACTCAAGATTAAGTTAAAAGAATGTTGTATGGAGAGAGATGATCTTATAGAAAGTCTTGACTTCTCTATAGCTAAAACACAAGAACTCAAGGATGAGTTAGAGTCTAATATTCTTGAGTATAATGAGTTAGAACAGAAAATGGCTTCTCTGGAAGTGGAAACTAAAGAATACAAGGATAAGCTGTACAGGTTTCAAGATAGCTCCAAAAGGGTTAAATATCTCATCAAAGATCAAAGAAATCCAATAGATAAAATAGGTCTTGGTTTTGTTAAGCCACTCAAAGAACAGGTTGGAGAATCTAGCAAGAGATTCCAAAAGGAAGAGAATTCTGATGAAGAAAGTACTTCAGAACATGAGTCCGTGAGTGATCGATGCGTAGAAATAGAAAATGAAATTCAGAATGCAAAGAAAAAATTTTCAGGACCCAAGAGGTCGTATAAAGGAAAATTTCACGACAGATGTTTTGCATGTTACAGGTTTGGTCACATGGCTACACATTGCATATCTCAAATGAAGAAGGTTAACAACAATTTCAGAAGTGGTAATTTCTTCCAAGGGTATTGCAACTCTTGTAATCAGTTTGGGCATAAGGAAATTGTCTGCAAGGCTAATATTAGGTTCACGGTTAGTCAGAACAGGTGGATTCAAAGAACATGTATGCCTAAAATAAATTACAGTGTTACTTGTTATAAATGCAACAATGCAGGTCACACAGCTAGACAATGTAGAGTTGATCTTCCAAGGTACAGGAACAGGAAGCAGTGGCATGATCGGGTCCAAGGATCAAGGCTGAAAAAGGACAGGGATGAGAACAAGAACAAGAACAGTGACAAAAATAGGAATGCGGGCAAAAAGTTCAAGAAAAGGCCAGGCAAGGAAATTATAGACACTGATGATGATCAGTGCCTAATGGGAGTTTTACTCCCATCCCAGTTTTAATAACATCATGAGGAGGTGGGGGAGGGACTAAGCTAAGAGGCTCATTCTTAGTCCCGAGCCCCAAAGGTGACCCTTTGCCATTGATGACAAAGGGGGAGAGATATGAGTAAGGGGGAGAGTTTCAATGTGAAGAGGAAAGCTTCAAGTCAGGGGGAGCAAAAATTCAAAGGCAGTTCTCAATGTTGGCATAGTTGGCTTCAGTTTTGGCTCTTAAGGTGTGTTTCAGTAAAGGTTTGCCATCAATGACAAAGGGGGAGATTGTTGGCAATTTTGGGTACCTTGGGTACATTGCCTTTGCTCAAGTGTAGATGTTGTCATTGATGTCAAGAAGTTATTGAAGTAATTTGATTTGATTTCAAGGAATTTGTTTTGTTGAAATATTATTCAGAGCATGATCAGTGAGTTTCCAAGAAGTTTTTTGTGGCCCATTTGCAAAAGTTCAAGAAAAAGACAAGTAAGAAAAAGTATGCAGCCGGCTGGAAAAATTGTTGTGATTTCACGACATGTTTGAGGAGAGAGAAAGTTTTGGGAAAACTATTGTGATTTCGCGACATGTTTGAGGAGAGAGAAAGTTTTGGCAAAACTATCGCGATTTCGCAACATGTTGGCAGAGAAGGAGAGCAAGATGGAAAGTGTCACGATTTTGCAACATGTCGCATTTTTGCGACTCGAAAAGTGCAGGAATGCAGAGAAGGAAAAGTGTCATGATTTCGTGACACATTGCCAGGAAAGTTGTACGGATGAAAAGGTGTCACGATTTCGTGACATAATGCAGAAAAGAGAGTCCGCAGTGTGAACTGTCATGTTTTCGCGACAAGTTAGAAGAGAGAGAAATATACATGAAAAATGTCATGATTTCGTGACATGCTACAGAGGTCGAGGTGAGGACTGTCATGATTTCATGACATGTTGAAAACCTCGAAGAGAGAACTGTCACGATTTCGTGACATGCAGCAAAAGGGAAGAGTTTGAAATGAGAAGCGTCACAATTTCGTGACAGGCTACAAAGAAGTTGTACGGATGCAGAAAGTGTCATGATTTCGTGATAGGTTGAAGAGAAAGCTTGCGAATGTAGAAAGTGTCGTGATTTCGTGACAGGTTGAAGAGAAATCTTGCGAATGCAGAAAGTGTCACAATTTCACGATAGGTTGAAGAGAAAGCTTGCGAATGTAGAAAGTGTCGTGATTTTGTGACAGGTTGAGATGGCAGCATTCACTTGAAGAAAGTGTCACGATTTCATGACAAAAACATTAAGCAAGTCTTCAATAGAAGAAGCGTCGCGTTTTCATGACGAATTGAAGAGGGAAGAGCTCGAAGGCAAAAGCATCGCAATTTCATGACATGTTCCAGTTTCGCAGGTGTAAGGCAGAGAGAAGCTCAAGGCAGTGAAAATGTCACGATTTCGTGACATGTTCCATTTTTGCTAGTGCAAGCAGAAAAGAAGGCCATGAAGTCAAAAGGGTCACGATTTCACGACAGAGTTGAAGATGACATCAGCAGAAGCAGATGTGTCATGATTTCATGACAAAAGCAGAGAAGAAGGCAATGAAGACTAAAGTGTCACGATTTCGCGACAGGAGTGAAGATGACGTCAGCAAAAGTCAGAAGTGTCACGATTTTGCGACAAGGACGTTGGCAAGGTAGACAAAAGCAAAAGTGTCACGATATTGCGATAATAGCCAAACAAAAGTGTACGGCTGCAAAAATGTCACGATATCACGACATGTAGTTTCATGACAGAAGCTATAGAAGAGTTGCAGAGGCGGTTGAAGCCGACAGAGTTAACTTTGAGCCGATGATTAGGGCATGTAGCCGACGGAGTTAGGGTTTGCATTTGCATAACAGCTGACTAAGACCAAGGTTTAGATCTTGATTGTTAGTATAAAAGGAGGGATGTTTGAAGAGTTTTGGATAGATCAAAGTGTGCATTCGAAGTGCGACTGTTGCAAATAGAGTGCGGGGAGAAGTTCGATTGCCAAAAAAGTAGAGTGCAAATTCAATTACAGTGTACAGAGTGCATTCCATCGAATCTTCTAAGTGAGAGAGATTGCAAGGAAGCAGAGTGCGCGAATATCATGCTGTTGTGATTGCGCAGAGGTGCAATTTCAAGGACATTTGTGCCAGACCGAAGGACTATGTTTGGTGTAGAACAGAGGAAGTGAACGAGGATATTTGCGCTGAACCGAAGGACTGTGTTTAGTGCAAATTTAAGGACTAGCTTTGGAGGTGAAAGAGTTGAGGACAGAGGTCTCCAGCCAGAGCAGGGAAGATAGGTGTCTTCTATGGATAGATTTCCACTTGCTAATGGCAGAGGGGGCAGAGGTTCTCTAGAGGATCACCAGACAGAGCAGAGCTAGGGGATTGGTGTCTCCTTTGGGTTGGTACCTATAAACTTTGTAATCGGGAAAGGTTTCCCAGAGTTTGAGGTGATAAAATTTAGTGAAAATTTTATCCGTGGAGTAGCCCGCATTGGGTGAACCACGTAAATTGCTATGTCTCTTTTGTGGATGATTTTTGTGCATTGCTTTTATTACTGCTTTTAATACTACTATCTATACACTGCATAATTCTAATTTTGAAAGCTGTTTTGAAGCAAAAGTAAAAAGTGGTCTTATACTGTTCACCCCCCCTCTCAGTATAAGCTTGTGTTCTTCATACTTTTCTTTCCAAATAAATATTATGCAATGTATAGATAGAAATATCAACAATAATAATCAAAGCAATGCACAAATCACCACACAAAATAGAGACACCAATTTAATGTGGTTCACCCAAATATGGCTACCTCCACGAAGAAAATATTTCTTATAATTTTTTCTCAAATAATATCTTGGGAATCCTTTCCCTACAATGTTTATGGAGATCTATCCAAAGGAGATGTTGATCCCCTAAATATAGCTCATGGATCTCTATCCACAGGATAACTCCTTCTCCTCTACTTTGGTTGTTGATCCTCTAGAAGACTACTGCCTCCTCTGCACTGACTTGTGGATCTCTCTCCATTGAAGACTCTTATACCCAACCAGAAGACCTATCCTTATTTACCTAGTTTATGGATCTTTATCCACTGGAGACTACTATCCTCTCTGCTCTATCACCTCCAAATATCTATCTAAAATCTGCACTAAACATAGTTCATTCGATCTAGCATAAATCTACTCATAAAGTCCACTCAGAACTTGCTCAAATATGCTCAAAAAGTCCGCTCATAACTTGCTCAAATCTGCTCAACAAGTCCACTCAGAACTTGCTCAAATATGTTAAACAAGTCCACTCATAACTTGTTCAAATCTGCTTAACAAGTCCACTTAGAACTTATCCAATATTCTCAACAAGTCCACACAGAACTTACTTAAATATTTTCAATAATTCCACTCAAAAATTTCTCAAATCTACTCAATAGGTCCACTCAGAACCTACTCAAATTTTCTCAACAAGTTCACTCATAACTTGCTCAAATATTCTCAACAGGTCCACTCAGAACCTACTCAAATATGCTCAATAGATCCACTCATAACCTGCTCAAATATGCTCAATAGGTCCACTCAAAACCTGATTAAATTTACTCAATAGATCCACTCAGAACCTGTTCAAATATGCTCAACAGGTCCACTCAAAACCTATCCAAATATGCTCAACAAGCTCACTCAGAACTTGTCCAAATTTGCTCAATAAGTCCACACAGAACTTAACCAAATTTGTATTGTAAGCTTCCACAAAAACTCACACAAAATCAGTCCACAAGTCTCCTCAAAGACTTACCTCAAACATGCTTAACAAGTCCACACAGAACTTTTCCAATCTCATAGAAACATAAAGAAAATTGTTAGAGACTCAATATGCTCTATACTCATCACAATGCTTAATCACTTTCAATCACTTTCTTAGAAACATAAGGAGAATTGTTAGAGAATCAATATGCTTCTTATTCACCTCAATGCTCAATAACTTTCTCAACTTAATTCAAAATATAGAATAGTTTGTTTTATGGAACTTGAACAATCACTTTACACATCCTTGACTAGGCTCAACCAACTCTACTCAACCAATCACTCAATGAAACACCCCTTTCTCACAAACCCTAGTCCAAGCATATAACCACCAACTCAAAATATTTCCAACAATGCTCAACAACTCTCACATAATAATGTTACTCATGATCTTTTTAAACCCTAATTCAAGTTCTTTGCACAACAACTTGCTTCAACAACAATGCTCATAAAACAATCTTCACATAACAATGATACTCGTGTTCTTTTCAAAACCCTAACTCAAATTCTTCACACAACCAATGGCTTCAAAAACAATGCTTATCAAACAAGATTTTAACCACACTCTTTATTCCAGAAAACCTTGAAGCATTAACTCAAACAATCTTGAAAAGTAAACCATAATAAAGTCATTTTCACTCCAAACTTATTTTCAAAAAATCAATCAATCAACTCAACTATGGAAGAATTTGCCCATACCTTTTGCTTGAAAAGGAGTAGACCACACAAATCTGCCACACTCACAAGCACTTGTTTGTCAATCTCAACAAGGGTTAAAACATAATAATTTTCTCAATGAATCACAATACACAAAGATATCAAACAAAATATACCTTATCACTCCAAATTTAAAATAATATCCAACACCTTCATAATAATCTCTTTGGCAAAAATCCCTTTAAAAATAAAATCAACACTCTTAAAGTCTTACTCCAATTTGCAAATATAAAAATTTAAGACTTTATTAAAAATAAAATCAAACTCCTTATAACTCCAAAATTTATTAAAAAATAAAATTTAAACTAACATTCCATTTCAACAACCTTTTAGCTCCAAACCTTATTGAAAAATAAATTTCAATTAACAATCCATTTCAACAACCTTTTAGGTCCAAACCTTAGGCAATACCATAAATTAGTAATAAAAAATATTACCTTTCCTTGGAAGGGTTTCGAACTCCCAACGTAGCCCTTGATCAATGTATTAGTCATAGCTCCAACTGTTGCACGAGCTAAACGCTCACTTGAGAGTGGAGAGCACCATGTGCTCTAAGAACCTCCCTTCTCTTCCAAGAAAAATGTGTGTCGATCCCTTGGCGCTTCCAACACCAATGCAAACACTACTACCGTTTTTTGAATGCAGGCCACTCGATGCCTCAACACTTTAACAAATGCCTCCTTGCCACTAGGCTACACTGCCCAATTGGCTAACAAAATTTTGATGCTTTCGAATTGTTCTCAATCGTTGTCATAGTAAACACGAATTTCGTTGTCTTTTCTCACGAGCTCCACTTAAATCAATTCACATGAAAATAATCATTCGAGCAAGGATAATTTGAATTCCTTTAAGGCATGGTATATATATCCTTTCCACATTTATGCAAATACGTCAACTCTCCTCAACCTTATTCGACGTCGGTGCTCGAATTAATTTATAATTGATTTAAATTGATTTAAATTTAAATATTATAAATTAATTTAATAAAACCTTTGGTTTTATTAGGTCCTTCTCTAATTGCACAGCTTGGTATTAACGATATTTATTTATAAGATTTAGGCCTCCTTGGGTTTTTATGAAAACCCTTTTTAACTTATGATCCCATATAATATTAAAATATTATGGAGCCTTTTTGCCTTTAACTTTTGCACTATTGAAGCTTCTTCTTGGATATCAGTGATAACTTTGACGACTTTATTTCTTGTCGAATTCCTTTGACATTAATGATGACTTCATCCGGTGACATAAATGACAACTTTGACTTAGGGACTCAAAATATCCAACACTATGAGGTTGCCAGATGTAGTATGGGCCTCTAGGACTGCATGAAAAAAAACTACAGGTTTCACACCTTTCCAATTGGTTTATGGGAATAATGCAATGATACCCATTGAGTTTGAAATCAAAACCCTCAGGACTATAGTAGAATTGAACCTAAGCCTAGATAATGCACAAAAAGAGTAGATTCAGCAACTAAATTGGTTGTATAAACACCGATTAGATGCCCTACACAGAACAGAGGTCATCTAGATATAAAGAACACAATTGTATGGCTACCACATTAGGTTGAAGTAGTTAAAAGTAGGAGAGTGGGTGCTGTTATATGATTCCCAATTTTAGGAGCAAAAAGGTAAGCTTATGCAAAGATGGATGAGACCATACGAAGCAATCAATAATGGTGTTGTGTGCATCAAAACTATTGATGGTAGCAACACCATATTAGTAGTTAATGATCATTGACTATGGCCTTACCACATATTGAAATGGGTAGAAAATGACATTTGATAATTTAACACATAAATAGAAATGATACATTAAAAAAATAAATTGTATTCCATTGATATTAATGAGCATGTGTTACAAGAGGGTCTTGATGCCCTTTATCCATCTCTATTTCTAACAAGGTTACAATCAATTTGATGCTTTCTTCTAGCATCCCTCAATGTAGGTGGGCTTCGATGTATGCAGGACACCACAGGGTTGTTGCTCGTATGTTGTTCCTCTTCCTTAGATCTGCCAGATAACCTATGAAAGACCTGCAAAATGGGGTTAGTGTGATGGGGGGCTTGCCTTAGTCAGGCCCCATGTTTAGAAAGACAAAAATAACTATAAAACTATAATAGAAACAAAAAGAAAATATGCAGAAGATAATAACATATTGAAATAGAGCTTACCTCCCAAATCTGGAGTGATTTGGGGTCTGCATATGCAATTCATGACCTGGATCGCTAATTGGGGCCAGATTCACAGGGCAAGCTATGAATTGAGCTATGATGATCTTCTGGTGAAATCTCTCCGGTGAGTCGATCCTAAGGTAGCTAGGGTGCCTTTGTGTGCTGTCAGAATCCACCTGTGTGCTTTGAAAATGGACTGTGTGTTATTGGCTTTCCATTTTTGCAGAGTAATAGTACTTTGTTGAATTTAGGAATTAGACTTAATTAGGGGTTTAGGACCCATTATTTATAGGCAAATGCAAGGTGTAGGGGAGGGGTTAGATAGACTAAACCTAGGTTTGATTCTGACTAGGGTTAGGTTAATAGATGTTATGTGGAAACATCTCATTCTAAGTAGGAAATATCCTATCCTCACACATGTGTGAGAAGGATTTGTGCTAATCCTAATTAGGCTTTAAGCATTTTTAGGGGAGGATTCAAAGAAAGCGCTAGGAAATCCTAAATTGGCACATGTGGGAGGATTTGATTAACACTAATTATGAATTAAAAGTTAATTAATCCAATTTTGCCCTAAAAAGGGGCTAAAGTGAAGTCAACATTAAATTAGAATTTGATAATTGACTTTTAATTGATTTTTCCAATTAATACCCCGTGGGGGTGTCAATTGAATGTAAATGGGCTATGCATCACCTCGGGTTGCCATCTAAAGGTATCTCAATGCATAAAATGTATTTTTGAGGGCTTATTAGGGTTTTGGACCTAAAAGCCATTTGTGGAAGTCTACACGTTACTATGGTGAACTTATGGAAGTCTACACATGTCTATGCATGTCTACGCATGTCTACGCATGACTACAATAGTCTACAATATCCTAGGGATGTCTAGAATCACCTATAAATATGCAAAAATATCAATGTGTAACTTTTGGGTGTCTACATTTTACCTCTTTTGTACTATACTGTATAGAACACACTTTAATACAAAAATATGAAGGGTTTGTGTAGAAGGAAAAAGGGATAGAAGGGGAATAGAATCCAATCAAAGGGTATGTAGTCACTCGAAGCGTAACCATGCAAATCAATTGGGTATCTAGGAAAAATAAGATAAATAATGGAATCTAACTGAAGGTATGTAGTTGCTCGAAGCATGACCATACAACATCAATTGGACATCCACAGGGGAAGAAGAGAGGAAGGAAATAAGGAAAATAGGAAAGATATAAAAACAATGCTAGTAAGGGAAAATGAATGATTATGAATGTAATGATGTGATTTTTCTGAGTCTGTATGACATTTACGATGCCATACTAGTTGCTTGAGAACAACTTTTGATTGCTTTGCTTTTGTGACCAGATCAGCATGGTCCAAAAGTATGATTAGGACAAAAGCCTAACTAAATATTTGCTATTGATTGATTGATGAGAAATAGTGACAAGTGTCAAACCATTTGAGCTAGTTTAACATTTGGATCGTCAACTCATGACCATATCAGCGTGGTCGCGAAGTCCATTTCCAAATATTGCACTAGGATTGATCAAACGTATCATCCATTGTGTACTCGACGTACATGAATGCTAGATTGACTTCTCCATAGTAATGCGTAACTATCCTGATGTAACCCATGTCTATTTGGGATTGATATTATAATTGTATAATAATCTTTAGCAAAAAAATTTGTAGACAAATGCGCTAACCATGCTTTTGGATTTTTGATGTTGTGGTTGCATGTAAAGCTAACTTTGGATATGAATACCCCCTCAAATGAGGAATCAACAATGAGGTGAATGGAATATGGTGATTTGATGATGCAGTGATTGATAAAGATACCAATGCATGATGAATATGATTGCTTAGTACAAAAATAAAAGAATGGGATCTAATCAAAGGTATGTAGCCGCTCAAAGCATGACCATACAACATTGATTGGATAGCCAAGAAGAAAAAGAGAAAATAATGGGATCTAGTCAAAGGTATGTAGCCACTCGAAGCATGACCATACAACATTGATTGGATAGCCAAGGGGGAGAAGGAAAAAGAATGGGATCTATTCAAAGGTATGTAGCCGCTCGAAGCATGACCATACAACATTGACTAGATAGCCAAGAAGGAAAAGAGAAAATAATGGGATCTAGTCAAAGGTATGTAGCCGCTCGAAGCATGACCATACAACATTGACTGGATAGCCAAGAAGGGAGAAGGGAAAAGAATGGGATCTAGTCAAAGTTATGTAGTCACTCGAAGCATGACCATACAAAATTGACTGGATAGCCAAGGGGGGAGAAGGGAAAATAATGTGATCTAGTCAAAGGTATGTAGTCTCTCGAAGTGTGAGCATACAACACTAACTAGATAGCCAAGGGAAAAAAAGAAGGAAAGGAGAAGAAGAAGAAAGAAATAAAAAGCAATGCTGGTAAAATAAAATGGATGATTGTGAATGCAATGTTGTGTTTTTTCTGTGACTGTATGATATTTACGATGACATACTAGTTGCTAAATAATGACAATGGTTGCATGTTGTGCTTTTGTGACCAGATCAACGTGGTCCAAAAGTATGAATGTGATAATTTTATCAGTAAAATGCAATGTGTGTTTGCATGTGGTGTTAAAAGGTAAGTTTTTGAGACTCCTAGGGTTTTGAAGGGCATTTTGTCGCTTTCCTAGGGTTTTGGGGATGCTCTGGTGTGTTCTGATTAAATTCATGACCTGGGTCACAGTTTTGACCTCATTCGTGACCTAGGTCACGATTCTGACCTAACTCATAACCTAGGTCACGAAACAGAAACTAAGTAGTATTTTAGCGCAAATATGCATGGAGGAGGCTCATTTGGATGACACATGTGTGTGGAAAGCAACTTGGGAGAGTAGTTGACTACACACAAGGAGCACAATTAGCGATTGTGAGGGCCAGGATGATGAAGGAACGTAGACCAACTGGCATTAGGCACGGAGATCCACCGGTAAGTGATCTTTGACTTTATTTTGTTTATATTTTATTTTTCCAGGAAAATATGAATGAGGGGGGATGTTTTCATCCCGATTAAAAAAAATTGTAAATTTTAAGTAAAATTTGAATACGTAGTGATAAACAGGCCAAATGGGTACCCAAAAGTGCGATCGGTTTTTCAATTGGATTTGTTTTTTCACCAATATGACTGGCTAATGGGTAGAGTTGGTGTAGAGTTTGTCTATCAGTTTGTGAGGTAACAGTGTACTAAGTCAATATGTTTTTGTACTTTTTTGGCTAAAGTAGGAAATGGGTATTCCGTTATGTGACTGTTTTATTTTTATGACTTCGTTTGATGTGATTTCGGTATTCAATGGTTTGAGGTGTAATGTGTGAACTCTAGGGAATTAGATTTGCCATGTTAGAGGTAGAATATTTAAAAACTGATAACACTTTCACCACAGAAGGGCAAAATGGGTGTCCAAAAATGTTAATTATTTTGGTAGTTGACTTCATTTGACATGTCTTTGATTTGCATGCCACGATGTATATAGTAATAAACTAAAAATGAGCTGTAGGGAGCTCGATGTAGACTGTATTTGATTTCAGTTTGAATTTCCACCACTAAATGGGCAAATGGGTATCTAAAATGTGACTGTTATTTTTAGATTATGTGTTTGGATATGTGTTCGATTTTGGTGTTTTTAGGATAAATTTGGTTGTTAGATCTGTGTTGATTGGTGCTTTGTTTCTGAATTTTGTTGACACATTTACCATTAAGTGGGAAAATGGGTATCCAAAAATGTGATTTGTCTGTATGTCGTATTAATTGATCATGTTTTGGATTGTGTGCCATATTAGCTATACAGTTGAGTTTGTTATTGGACGTTTGGACAACCAATGTAAACTGTATGTCGTATGTGTTTGGATTATTGACATAAAATTACAAAATGGGTATCCAAATATGTGATTGTGTTGTTGATGTGTTTTATCATTTTATTTGTATGTTATTTTGTCTCGAGATGCATGCCAAATTAAATGTTTTTAATTTGTAAATTCTGAATGATGATGTTATATGTGATTGATTGGTTATGCATGTTACTGATGGGTGTTGTGTTGTGTGTTGAACAGGTGAAGTCGCTTGAACCTCGTCATTGGGTGAGAAATTTTAAGCAAGGTTTTGAAAATATGATGAAGACCGAGGAGGAATTACAATGGTTAGATGACATACACTTTCGTGGTGTATGGGAGTGTAAGAGGATCTTCACTAATAGGGCATTTGTGTCTACCTTATGTGAGCAATGGGATGCAGACCAAAACACTTTTCATTTTCCTATGAGGGAAATGACCGTGACATTGGAGGATGTGTATCACATCTATCGGTTGCCAATTGAGGGTGTTCCTGTGAGGGCAGCCAAATATGGGAGGAAGAACGAGGTTTTAGAGAGATTCTTTGGGGCTAGGTGGAGAGATATCGATGCTGCCAAGATGGACTATGAGTGGTTGTGGTGTCAGAAGAAGATATCCGATAGGCAGTGTGTGGCTATGATGATATCTACTTATGCTCAGCCTGATATTTCTGGGTTTCTATTTATCTGGAACATGTTGGACAAAGTTAGTGACCTGGTGGAGCACAAGGTTGTGTTTGCTTGGGCACCTACACTTCTGGCCAAAGCATATTGTGAGTTATATGAGGTGGTTTGAGGTAGACGAATGGGATTGAGTGTGATTCCCTTGCTGCAGGTATGGGCATGGGAACACATAGTCGTTGAGAGGCCTTCTTTGCTACCTCAGCCTATACACATGGAGGATAAGGAGCTTCCTTATGCCTTGAGATGGAGTACAGAGGTGGAGTAGGGTATGAAGAGGCCTCATGTGGGTGATCTAGTTTTGTGGAGGATTAAGTTCAATGAGTTGACAACAAACAATATTATATGGAGGCCATGGGTGGGTGGAGTGAGTTTGAGAGAGGATGATGAGCAGTTGCAGGTTATACGACGGGGTAGATGGTTAGTTGGGAGATATACTTAGTAGATTGAGTATTTTTAGTTTTATCGAGTACATCACCAATTTGGATTATGACAGGATGTTCCAGGGACTCCTATTAGCTATTTCAGGCGACAGGGAGAAATGGGAGTGCACCCTATTGTACCGCATTAGGTTGGGGAGAGAGACCCTCCTATAGATATCCCAAACATATGGGATGTAGGGATGACATCAAATTTTGATGCCTGGTGGGCACTAGAGTCTTAGGAGCCTGGGAGAGGTGTCGTGGATGGGTGGGTGGCACATGTTGCTAGGGCATCTTCTCTAGAGAGAAGGATGAGCAAGAGGACTCAATATAGGGGAGCGAGTACGACTACTATTAATGAGGATGTTCCTCTACGATGGTCACGATGTCATGTAGGTGCCTCAACGAGCACCTAGGGCATGAGGGTAGAGGAGGTGAATGTGGATGTAGAGGTTGGGATGGAGCAACCTATTGGAGTGCAGGCTTAGGGAGGCAAGGTAGTCGGTATGGGTGGTATCAATGATACCATTGATATTTGACTAACACAACAAATTCCCAGTGATATTTTAGAGAGGCCAACTATAGAGGATGTAAAGAGGTTGCATTATTAGATTCAGAAGTTGGAGGTAGGCATGGTGGAGATGAGGGCTGCTATGTCTAGAAAAGATCAGGCGATCGATACTATGATTGGTCAGTTCGTAGTCGAGGCCGCTAAGAAGATGATGTGTGAGACTGCCTTGTTAGTGCACAATTTCCCTCTACTTGATTATGGTAATATTGTGGTGCAGTCTAGGTCACAGTCATAGGTGTCGATGCCATCACATCAGAGTCAGCATAGTGCAGCTACTGTGGGATAGAGAGGTGTTAGGACTGAGGTTCAGGATCAGCCTACTGTGGATCCGGTTCCAGAGTTTAGGGCGGAGTCGAGCCGGGTTGCAGGCATGCGAATGAGTCATGAGGGCCACAGGGAGACTCCTAGTGGGAGCTAGGATAGTTGTTACTGATTTTAGCCTGTGGGCATTTTGTATGGATGATATATGATGATGGGCATGATCCCAGGTTGTAGCCTTCGAGCATTTTGTATGGATGATATATATACCTTGTTGATTTTGGCTATTATATACATGTGTTATTTTGATGGTTTGAAATGTGTTATTGTTTATGTTTGCATGGATTAGCATAACATAATTTGTAGATATGTTCAATGAATAGATATGCATGTATGACATGGTTTAGATCTATTATCGTGTTGTGGTATAAATAGATTGTAGAGTACTGTTATGATTGTATTTCCAATGTGATATGATGTGATATTAAATGTGATTTCATAATGAATGTATGTAGAGTAATTGTGATACTATGATGTGATACTGAAATGCATATGGGATGAATGCAATAAATGTAATTTGATATGAAATGCATGTAGGATGAATGTCTAGCTATAATGTGTATCAAATGTATCTAACATAGATGCATGTATGCATGTATGAACTTACTAAAATGCGCCAAGGAAGCACTTGTATCATTGCATTTACCTGTATGGATGCTATCCATTCCATGATTTTAGGGTCGATGGATAATGTAAGGCATGTGTAATGATTTTCACTAACATAGTTATGACAATCAAACCTCAAACCCTTAGCTATACAAGTTTTGTGGCAACTTATAACATGATCGGGCTGGTTCAAAATCTGTCTTGGACCTATGTGTGTGAATGTGTAATATTCATTTACCCATTTTAAGGTGGGTAGGATTAACCCATTGTATATGCTACCGTACTAGCTAGCTCATCCGTCCACAACATTGATTTTTATAGAATCGAGATGCTAATGTAAGAGATGTGTTGTCACCTATATGATTATTCCATTGGTAAGTAGGTTTTTAGAATTATCCCATAGTGTTATGTTGAACCTAAGGACCAAAGGCGATGAGCATAAAATGTGTGATATCAAGAGGCATTTCCTTTTGTTTTTTTCCCCTGTTCTAGTGTTGACCTATCTGATTATGGTAGTGCTCTTTTCATTTCTTTTATTTTTATTTTTTTTTGCTATTCTATGATTTTTTTTCATCTATTCTGAGAGCATTGGCATTTTTTTTATGCTTTGTTCTTGCCTTTTGCTTATGCTTGATCCCTTTGTTTATCCCCAGGTCATATGTTGACCATGTAGGTGATAGGACGAGCAAGGGATACCATTATCTAGATGGTGATATCTACTCAAGATGTCCTCTTTCCTAGGATCAAAATTTTTAATGTGTAACCTGTTGTGAGTGATTCATGAGAGAATTTGAACCAGCCTAAAATAAAATAAGAATAATGTACAAGAATCAGTAGCTATGGGTGACACTTGATTGCCTAAAATATAGAGTAGTCAAAATTAAACACGTCACCTATGTATACCTTGATCCTAAAAATTGGGAATGGACATCCAGGTGGTGATGCTAACAAGTGCATGTATTATTCTTGCTGAGGCGCATTTTGGAGAAGAATGTACAAACATGAATTAAAATTTTAACTATAAAGCATATGGATATGTGCAATGCATGTAACTATAAATGATGCAAGTGGAGGAATGTGATATTTACAAGAAGAAGGTTATGTTGTTTAGAAAGAGAATTTTAGAAGAACCTATTTACAGATGAGTGAAGTATGTAATGATGACAGAAAATGTGATGCTATGATCATGGTTGCCCCAGTGTGTGGGGTGTGTGTGTAGTAGATGTATAAGTTGTGAGTTGTATAAGCATATGTAATAGTCACCAAGAAGAAAGATGGTGTGATAATAGGATATATAGGTGGAAGAAGTGATACGAAACAGGCTTTGGTGATCAATCAAGGTAAGGGGATCACCAATAGCTGGTAATGATAGAAGAGAAGAGATAAATCAATGTATGTAAGAAGTAGAATAATGAGATAGAAGAAGATGAGTAACTAACACTACTATCGGGTGAAATGACGTAGATCTAGGCGGGAGTGGGATGGTGAAGTGATGACATGGCTAGAGTTGCGGCTAGAGCCATAGTTGGTAATGTTATGAATATAACGGGTGGGCGCTATTAGGGTACTATGAGGTGGTAAAGTCCTAGGAGTTATGCAACATGAAGGACAAATAAATTGGTTAAATGAAAAAGAATGCTCTGGTGATGGGGTATGCTCACTATGCAACATTTTGTGCATCAGGGTTTTGAATGATTTGTATTATTTGATATCATGACCTGGCTAGCAATGGTAGATGTAAAATTGATTCTCATTGTAATTGCACAGTTTAGGATACGAGGGGTCAGTAGGTCGAATCTCAGGTAGGTCAATAAGACCTTGGTGCATGAGATGATGGAATATTTTGGATAGTGGCGTATGTGGAACATGCATAGGATAGATGTATGGCTCTGATGGAGGTGAGCGAGGTCTGGGTGAAAGATGATTTGGTAATGGAGGCATGGATCTGGGTTTTGGTATGGATCGAATCTGGGGTTAGGAAAGGGATCTGTGTGGTGGTGAATATGGATGGGTCATGGCATACTGTTGTGGGTGAACGTGGCAATAGCAGTGGCTCATCTACAACTCTAGAGATTCGATACGAGATATGAGATGTTGTATCTCATGGTGTGGCGATGATAGTATTGGGTAAGGGGGCGATTGGTATTCCAAGGAAAATGGAATAGATCGATGTGTGGTAGAAAAATAACAGGGCTATGATGAGGAAGCAGTGACATGGAATGATTATGATGATTGTAAGATTTGTTAGGGTGATAAGCCTCGCAGTGGTGAAGGTGGTGTATTTAGGCCCGATGGTATAGGCAATAGCCCTAGGCAGTGATGCAAATGAGAAAGAGGGATGTCTACATGACTGGCTTGAGTAGCTTGGGCTGCACGGGCTTGCAAAGCCTAGGCATAGGTATACTCACCATTGGGAAATGGAGCAGGTAGAAATGTAGGGCGAGGTTGATGGGGTGTGTATTCCCTATTAGGTGGGAGATAATATCCTATGGGATGATGTGGATGACTTGGAGGTGATAGTGATGTCTGATATCATCAAACATATGGGAGGATGATCCTTGTGCTTGTGGTTGGGTGGATTCCTCTTTATCATTGAAAGAGGACATGGTAATATGGTTATCGCTAGAGTGTGGTGAATAGGACGAACCTCACTGGTGAGGGAAATGGTGTCAGGGTGAAGTGTGGTGACATGAATGGGATGAGTGTGAGGAGCGCTTGGTATGAATGGTGGTTGGTGGTCGGGCAAGATCGGTTGGTGTAATGGGTTTTTACTACGGTTGTAGATGGTCCTACATGGTAGTAGGTGAAGTCACCGTAGAGCTCTCCTATTGATGGCGTGGGTCCTGCAAAATGAAAAACAAATACCCCAAGCATAAAATTGGCAGAAAGGTGAAATGTACATGTATACAAAAATAATAAAGCAAAAATAACAAATTCACTCAGTGATGTGCTTAATTATTTATTTCTAATACTATGTGACACTTGTGATGGTGACTGTGTTTATGAATCATGCATTGAAAGCATACAGATGCAAGATATTGATGGGTTCAGTATTGTTAAAGCCTTCAATATTTGCCAAACTATATGCTCCTTAACCATATTTGTGCATGATAATAAATGGACCCAACCGGTTTAGGGTGAATTTATCACACTGCTGGTGAGGCTGACTTGTGATTTGCTAGTTCTATTTGAGAACCAAGTCACCAATCTGATATTCATGTTGATGTACCTTACTATTGTAGGCATGGCAAAGGTGGTCTTGATATACTCATGTGTGATCGATGGCATGAATGCGACGTTCATCGAGTAGTGTTAGTTGATATATATGGGCTTGGTGAGCAATGTCGTCATCAATGAAATCTTTCATGGATATCCGTAAAGAGGGTATCTCCAGCTCAAGGGGCATGATAGCTTCTACCCCATAGACAAGTGAAAAAGGTGTTGCCCCAGTGGTAGTATGAATGCTCATATGATATGCCCACAAGGTTAGGGGTATTTGATTATGCTAGTCCCGATGAGATTTTGCTACAGTCTTACGAAGAATAGAATGGATAGTTTTATTAGTAGCTTCTACCTGGCCATTTCCTTAAGGGTAATATGGGGTTTAAAAGCTATGATGTATGTGAAATCTGTTGCATAGGGCTCAAATTGTTTTTTGAAATATTTCCCATTATCTGAAATAATTTGGGATGGAATTCCAAAGTGGCATATGATATACTCCATGATGAATGTTGCAATTTTGGCTCCTATAGTTTGGACCAGTGGGATGGCTTCGACCCACTTTGTAAAATATTCTATTGTTGTAATGATAAAATTATGATTGCTAGAGGATGCAAGTGTAATTTTTACAATTATATCCAGGCCCCATTGGGAGAAGGGCCACATGGACTGGATTGGTTGAAGTGCTTGGGATGGCAAATGTGTTAATTTGGCATGTTGTTGGCATTTGATGCAACGTTTGACATACTCACAATAGTCTTGCTCCATTTTAGGCCAGTAGTAGCCCATACTAAGAATGCATTTGGTAATCACCATGCCACTAAAATGGCCATCGCAAGTGCCATCATGGGTTTATTGTACAACCCATTATGATTCTTATAGTTATAAGCAACGCAAGAGCATACCGTCATAGCTACGGTGGTAAAGGATGTCCTCCAGCAAGGTGTAGTGGATCGTTCTTTGTTTAAAGGTTCGACACTAAGCATGGGGTAAATCACATGATAGGAATCCTAGTTTGATGTATTCCTTGATCTATGAGAACCATGAGTCGTGAGGTTCGGTTTTTACCACATATACACCACCATCGTCTATGGGAGGTGTGGGTGATATAGAAAATTGTGTAAGTGTATGAATGGTTATAGACATTGTGCTAGATGTTGGGTTTTGTGGGATAAGGGACCCTAAGGAGGCCATGGTATCTGTAAAATGGTTATATGAGTGCGACACGGATTCAAGGTAATACCATTCGAATTAGGATAGGAGTTTTTGGGTGATCTTCTTGACAATCAAAAGTGAATTGCCTATGATGTGGAGGAATTTTATGTGCATAGAGTGTGCTTTTTTGAACCCTAGGATTAAGGCTTTGTATTCTTTGTTGTTGTTGGTACAGGGAAAATCAAGTTTGAATGAAAATGGGAGTGGTTATCCTTTATGTGTAAAGAAAACAATGCCTGCACCCCCAGTGTGGAGACACCTGGACCCATCAAATAACATAGTGAGGTCAGCCAAAAATTTTGGTTCGATGCACTCCTCATCTTTGGTTATGTTAAAAATAAATTCATCGGGGAGTTGGATGAGTAGGGGTTGGTTTTTAGTTATAGGGGCTTCAGCTAGTTGGTCAGCAATAACCTGCCCTTTGATGGACTTTTGAGATACGAATTCTAGGTCGAACTCGGTTAGGAGCATAATCCATTTAGTTGTACAAGAGTTGTGATAACTTTTGTTCATCATATACCGTAGGGTATTATCTTAGGCTATAAAAAAGGTTGTGTGGTTTAACATGTAATGTCTTAGATTCTAGGTGGTGAATACTACTGCTAGGCATAGTTTCTCCATGTACCTGTATCTCATATCGTAACTAACTAGCATTCGACTAATGTAGTAGATAGCCTACTCTTTGTCAAGAGCATTCTTTTAAGCTAGGAGGGTACCTAGTGCAAGTTCTGTGGTTGAGATGTATAGATTCAGTGGTAATTATGGATGTGGTGGTGACATAACTAGTGATGATGTGAGGTAGGTTTTGATAGCATCAAATTTGGCTTGATAGTTTTCATCCCATTTAAAGTGTACTCCTTTTTGTAGGAGATGGTTGAATGGTTGGAATTTGTCTGATAATTGTGCTATAAATTTGCGAATAGAGGTAATCTTGCCCTGAAGGCTGCTAATTTATTTAAGGTAGTAGGAGGAGGCATATCGATGATGGATTTCACCTTACTAAGATCTACTTCAATGCCTCGTTGGGAGACAATGAATCATAGTATATTTCCATATGTAACACCCAACACACACTTTTTTGAATTGAGGTGCACATGGTGTTCTAGTAGTCAATCAAAAATCTAAAGGAGATATTCGAGATGATCAGCACATTTCTTTGATTTGGCTATGAGGTCATATACATAGTCTTCCACATTTTTTGTGCATTAGGTCATGAAATATGGAGGTCATGGCTCGTTGATAGGTTGCCCCAACATTTTTAAGGCCAAAGGGCATGACCTTGTAGCAAAAAATCCCCTAGGGTATTGTGAAGGAATTTTTGTGTTGATCAGCTAGTTTGATCCAAATTTGATTGTATCTAGAAAAATTTTCCATGAGGGAAATCATCTCATGACCTACGATGGAGTCAACAAGGGAGTCAATTTTGGGTAAAGGGAAATTGTCCTTAGGACAAGCTTTGTTTAGATCATGAAAGTTTATGGACACATGAACATCACCATATGGTTTGGGGATAGGGACCATGTTGGATACCCACTCGAGATAGTTGATGGGTATTATAAAATCAATGTCTAGGAGCTTTTGGAGCTCAGATTTTACTATCAATGCAACAATTGGATGCATGCGTCGTAGCTTTTGTCTTGCTTTTTTGGCATTGGTATCTAGTATAATATTATGCACTACCACGGTAGGGTCAAGTCCCGGTATGTATTTGTAATACCATGCAAACAATTTTATATACTTGCATAGGAATTTCGTAAAGGAAATGCACTCCTCGGGTGAGAAGCTAGCGACTAATTTGAGGATGTGTGGATTTTTTGGATCATCACTAATGTCTACATTGATCATTTATTCAATGAGCATGCAAGATTCGTCACACAACTATTAAAGGAAAGGGATGATATTGAAGTCATTGATGGCCTCGCTGAACTCGAATTCATCATCTACGTAAATGCCTGTGTGATGGACTTGAGGGATTTGGTGTGATGTGGATGAGGAAGGGGCATTTGCCATTAACAAGATATGAGGAGAGATAAGAAAGTCTCAAGGTGTTGGTATGTGTGAGATGTGTGCAAGATCGATAAATTTTGGGTTTGGGCTATCATATTGAATCTACTGATGGCTGTAACGGATGGGAGAACAAAAATATACCTCAACCATGTTAATCGATATTGTAGGTGAAGTAGGTGGGGTAGAATCTAGTGATGGAATTTGGATAGGTTATGCATGTCCCAAAAGGCTTAAGGGAGACTGCAGGATGTCTGGTGGTGAACAAGGACAAGAGGTTGCTCTCTATAACTATCTATGTATAGGTAGGAATACTGGCAGGCATATCGATGGTGGGTTAGGTGGCATCGGGTCAAGCTCTATAGGTGGTGGATCATGCGAAAGTGCGTCTGAATCTATTGGTGGTGTAGCTAGAGATAAAGTAGTAAAGTGTTATGCCAATTGTTGAACATCACATAACAAAGAGGTATTAGGGATAGAAGATTCTTGGAAGAAATTGTAGGGGATAGTGACGGTTGATGTGGGTGAAGGCGTGTCTTCTAGCATGTCCATGTTAATATAATATTCCAAGGTATGTTTTGGGCATGGATGAGGGTGTAAGGATAGATCTTGTATCTCATATTCTAATGTATAGGTGGCATTTGGGCAATAACCTAGACTAGTTTTATCAGTAGGTGAGTGAACATGAGGGTTAATGGGTGTATATAGCCCTTGCTCATAACGACCTAACCCAAATCCATGTCAATGAAAGAACTATAGGTAGTGCAAGGTAAATTGAGGATTGGCTAGGTGTGTAATTACATCACTAGAGATAGATTATGGTGGTAAAGAAGTTGGTGAGGGGATTGAAGATTCTACTCCTGCATACACAAAGTTGGTATGGTTTTAGGGACTTCCTAACTGTATGACAGTTCCAATAGTCAATATCGAGGTTGAGGGATGGCCAAAATATTGGGTAGATTGGATAGGGGTGTCACATACATGAGTGTCACATACGTTATAGTATCCTAGGCCATTTTTTGTCATGAAGATGGATATGCATGGTGTGGCATGCTCTAGTGATTCGGGTGGCGTATCTGAGTCAGACGAGGAAGAAGAAAGTTGGGATTCCATGATGGTGGCAACTGAAGTGTGTGAATGTTCATCTGAGCTGGGTGTTGGTTGTTTAGGTTCATGATGTTTGGTTATTGTGGGTTGAACAAGCTATTTTTACTATGTAGGGGATGGCATCGGTGTAGGTGTAGGGATGCATGGAGATATGAATGTCTTATGTTTTGGTCAGAAGGGAAGAGGTGGTGTCTGTGGTGTAGGAAGAATAGGGGCTTCCATATGCAAGGGTGAAGGAGGTGATGTAGCCGGTTGTGTAATGGGTGGCAATGGTGGTTGTGACAACGCGGGTGGAAACTGGAATGGTAGAGGTTGAGAGGGTTGTGGAGGCCATGAGAATGGTGGTGGGAAAGGCATAGTTGTTATACTTAATACGACACTGAGAGGGGGGGTGAATCAGTGTAGCATTTCAAAAACTTAAATCTACAACTCTTAATGCTAAAATAATGAAAACTTAAAACCAGAAATAGCAAGCATAACAAGAGAGCATCACACAACACAGGATTTAACGAGGTTCACCAATATGGCTACTCCTCAAAAATTGACTTCTTGGACTCCCATCCAAATCTAGCCTTAGCAAAGCAATCAATTTTACAATATATTTACGAGCACCCACTGGAAGGAGCACCAACCCCTTATTTATCTGCACCAACAGAAAGGAGCACCAACCCCTGATTTACCAGCACCTACTGGAAGGAGCACCAACCCCTGATGCCGATTGCAACCTGGACTTCAATTTTGAATCTATAAGTTTGATGATAAAATACCTTTGCTTTTACAAGACCCTAACTGGTCTATTTCACCTTTGTGTCCTCTATGCACTCTGCTCTCTCTACGCAAACACTTCGCACAATCTGCTGCTTCACTGTCGAGCTTCACGATCGTCTTCTCACTTTTGTGCACTCTGCTTCCTTTGCAAATTTCACACTTGGCATGATTCAACTTCTTTGCTCACTTTGTGCACTGTGCCATCATCTCACCGCTTTTGCACTTTCTACGCTCTTACGGCCACATTTCCTGCTTCGACACTTATTCGATGATATCTTCGATTGAACTTTGCACTCTATGCACTGTCTCCGAGTGTCGCACCTCACACAACAAACTCTTCAAATAGCCTTCCTTTTATAACAATATTTTCAAGATTAAAAACCTAATCTTAGTCGACTGTAACCCTAATATTAGTCCACTGCAAACCCTAATCTTCGTTGGCTGCAAACCCTAATCTTCGTTGACTAACATTAGTCTTTGTCGGCTTCAACTGCCTCTAACTCTTCTGTAGCTGTTGCCACGAAAACACATGTCGCGATATAGCGACACTTTCGCCTCCGAACGCTTTCTCTTAGCTTTGGCCCGCGAGAATGCAATATGTAGCGATATCGCTACACTTTTTCCTCCGTACGCTTTCTCTCAACTTCAGCCTATGAGAATACAACATGTAGCAATATCGCTACACTTTTTCTCTTTGCTCTGTTTCTTAACTTTGGCCCCACGAAAACATAACATGTCACAATATCGCGACACTTTCGCTGCTGTACTTCTTTTCTTGGCTTATACCCGTGAAAATGTAGCATGTCATGAAATCACGACACTTTCGCCTCCTTGTATTTTTCTTAGCTTGCACCCACGAAAACATGACATGTCACGAAATCGTGACACTTTTCGCTTCCTTGCACTCTTCTCGGCATGCATCCACGAAAACATGACATGTCATGAAATCGTGACACTTTTGCTACCTTGTGCCTTTCTCTGCCTTTTGCCCGTGAAAATGGAACATGTCACGAAATCATGACACTTTTTCTCCTTGGCGCTTTTCTTCTCATCGGGTCGCGAAAACCCGACATGTCGTGATATCGTGACACTTTTTATCTGTGAGCTCTTTCTCTCGAACCTGTCGTGAAATCGTGACACTTTTCCGATTGTACAATCCTTCTTGAAAATTGTCATGAAATCATGACACTTTTATTTCTCTGCCTTCCTCTTCGCTTCGGACCACGAAAATGAAACATGTCGCAAAATCGCGACACCTTTTTCTCTCTCCTCTTTCTCTTTGCTTTGGACCGCGAAAATGAAACATGTCACGAAATCATGACATCTTTTTCTCTCTCCTATTTTCTTCGCTTTGGACCACGAAAATGAAACATGTCACGAAATCGTGACATCTTTTTCTCTCTCCTCTTTTCTTTGCTTTGGACCGCGAAAATGAAACATGTCGCGAAATCATGACATCTTTTTCTCTCTCCTCTTTTCTTCGCTTTGGACCGCAAAAATGAAACATGTCACGAAATCGCGACACATTTTACAAACTTCTTCTCTCTCTTCTAACATGTCGAAATCGTGACAGTTTTTCTTTCTTCTTCTCTCTCTTCTAACATGTCACAAAATCGCGACAGTTTTTCTTTCTTTTTCTCTCTCTTCCAACATGTCGTGAAATCGCGACAGTTTTTCTTTCTTCTTCTCTCTCTTCTAACATGTCACGAAATCGTGATAGTTTTTCTTGCTTCTTCTCTCTCCTCCAACATGTCATGAAATCATGACAGTTTTTCAAGCTTTTTCTCTCTCCTCCAACATGTCGCGATATCGCAACAGTTTTCTTGCCTGCTATTTATGTCACGATATCGTGACACTTTTCTTACTTGTCTTTTTCTTTGATATTTTGCAAATGGGCCACTATGGTCTTCTTGGAAACTCATTGTCCATACTCTGAATAACCTTAGAACTCCTGTCCTCTGCATCTAAATGGCTTTTGAACTACATTTCCACTGCATCATTAGATCTAATTGACTGTGTTGACAACAATGACAATACTCTTGCTGCACCTTGCTCAACAATCTCCCCCTTTGGAATTGTTGTCAACACATGTGCAATTTCCTGTAACTCTTCTCCCCCTTTGACAATAATACCAAAGGGCTACTGCAGACTCCCCCTAAGTCCATGCACAACATTTTCAGGCAAAATTGATTATACTTAGCAAAAATCATGATCATGAGCAAAAAGATAATCAAATATTTAAATGCTCCCCCTGAAAATGTGATCCCTATGGCTAGCCAATTCTTGGGAATTTTAACCACTCGACCAATCTGTCTCCAAGATAGAATGCACCTCCACTGGTACTCTTTCATTGACACATCCAGCCCAATCTGCATCTGAATATGACATAAGGGTGAAGTCTTTACCTTTCGGATATCATAACCCATACTCCATAGTACCCTTGATATTATAGAAGACTCTATCTCTCTGTACTCTGTCACCTCCAAAGCTCTATTAATGGGCTCACTAAGAACCTGCTCAGGAGGCTCACACAGAACCTGTCCAGATCTGGTCTAACAAGCTCACCAAGAACTTGCCCAAATCTTCTCTAGCAATCTCACCAAGAACTTGCCCAAATTTGCTCTAGAAACCTGTCCCAAAATTGTCCTCAAATATGTCCTAGCATTGTCCTCAAATATTTCCCAAAGGCCTTCTTCAAAGGCTCAATCAATCATGCTCAAGTAGTACTCATAATGAACTCAACAATGAATGACAGTCTTAAACCAAATCCACTTTATAGAAGCATAAAGAGAATTGTTAGAGACTTAATATCTTCTATTCTCAAATCTCAATCTCAACTCAAATCAAGGAAATTTTATTTTATGGAACTTGAACAACCACATGCATCCAATCACTTGACTAGGCTCAATCAGCTCTACTCAACCAATCACCTCAATGAACAACTCTTTATCACAAACCCTAGTCGAAGCATGTATCAACCAACTCAAAATGTTTTTCTCTAACTCAAGTTCAAGTTCTTTGCACAACCAATGGGCTTCATAAACAATGCTTATAAATATAAGGTTTAATAACAATTCTAAAACCAGAAAACCTTGAAGCATTAAACCAATCACTTTTGAAAAAGAAACCACAATCAATCTTTTTACTCCTGTCACATGAGTCTCCTTGGGATTGGCCTGAAATCATGCTACCATGCATACTATGCTTGGGGTGCCTATTTCAAGCCATATATCTTCAACTTACAAACCAAGTGGGGATCATCACCAAGCTGGGAACCATCTGGCTGCTCAATATAAACCTCTTCTTCAAAATTGACAAGTGACTCATACTTGTACCAACTTTTGTCCAATACTGTACCAACACTGCAATTTTACTATCAATTTTGTGCAAGCATCAAACACAGTATCACAACACCAACCAAATCCCTTTTTACATTTTTAGCTTGGTCTATGTTTTTTACAGTCACCGCTGGTCACACCTTACTGTCAACTGTTCGAATCAGAAAACAATATTTTGTTAACCACTTCACGGCCAACTATAATGCACCTTACTCAAACTCATACTTCTGGACCTCGGATAGGTATGATTCACAAAGCAAAGTTGCTCATCTTGATGAGCTAAACATGAATCAATGATCAAACTTCAATATTTTTCACCACAACGTCAAAAATAGATCTAACAATCTTCCCATCAATGTGTAGTTCAAATACCCATTGCTTTTATCAGAACACATATATACGGCTAGAGCAACATTCTTTCACAAACCAACTTATCTGAACTGTTATAATCCTTAACTTTGGATGGTGGCAGTAAGAACCATCACCAAGTACAACAATGACATATAGCAATACTACCAATAATGATAACTCTCAATTTTAATCACCACCCTTCATGGCACTTCCACAAACAACTACATGAACTGAGAACACGCTTCGACAACTATAGACAACTCCCCCTAACTACTTGCCTTTCATCCTCGAAACCCAAACAAATACATAGGAGCATTAAAATAAAACTTTAAGATTGCTCCCCCTAAGGATGTGCTACCTGGAGTTGCTTAGTGCAATAGGGGAGTAGTCTCCTTCAGTCCAAGGAGACATGAATTCCTTTCTTCTATATTTCTCCAAACTTTCTTGAACTCGGGCTTGGATTTTTCAGCTGCATCCCTGTTTTGAACCTTTTTGTGAACTCGAACATTTCTCTTGTGTGGTTGTCTCTTGTGCATCCTTGATGAATGATTATTTTCCTTTCTTTTATGCACTTGATTTATTCCCAGTCTGTGTTGCGTTCTTTGCGTCTGATGAAATCTACTATTTTTCCTTGGATTAGATACAAACATGCTTGGACAAAACCTTGCTATGTGCCCATGACCATTACATTTAAAACATTGTACATATTGTTCACTCAGAAATGCAGAAGTATTTCTACCAGCATAACTTTTTGATTTATTATTCAATCCATAATAAGTTGCCTTGTGACCATACTGGTTGCATCTAAAACAATAGCCATTAAAAGTATTAGTATGAATAGAGTGAGAGTGATAGAACCTCTTTTGTTGTGGTTGCTTTGTTGTAGATCTCCTTTGATATTTTCTTCCTTTTGAAGATTCAACTTCAAACTTTTCTTGCTTCGATCCTTCAGCGAGTGAACTTCTTCTTCTCTACAGAGTTGGAAGATGAAGGTCGTTCAGCTTCATATCCAAGACCACGCTTATCCATGGAGCTTCTTTGTTGGTTTATCATTTTATCTAGCAACTCTATGCTCTTCTCGAATTTGAGATTTGTATTGGCCTCTTCTAGTTGTTTCTTCAATAAAACAATCTCTTCCTCTTGTTTGCAGCAACCAATCTCTTTCTCATTGATCTGTGACTTGAGAGTTTCTTCAATCCTTTTGAATTCTTCTACCTGTACTTTCAACTTGGTTATTATTTCATTTGCATCATCAAGCTTTCTTGAGATTTCCTTATTCCTTTTTCTTTCTATCTTCAATTCATCCAGAGCTGCAGTTAGTTCCTCTTTCAAATTTATTTCAGCATCAATTTCTTCTTCATCACATTTCTGTTCTTTTTCTATTTCTCTTTTAGAATCATCCTCTAGGACTTCATTAACTTTCAACATATATATCTCTATGTTCTCATCATTATTCAACTTTATAGCTTCGACCTGAGCTTGATGTGTTTGTAGCTTGACATCCTTGATCTCATCGTCTCCTTCATGAGCACTCCTTAGTTTTTCCCATATTTCTTTTGCCATTTTACAACTCTTGACCTTTATCAGCTCACTGTCTACTAATCCGCACCTGATAGCATTCCTTGCTTTTGAGTCATTTTCAACTAGATTCTTATCGACAGCATCGGTTGGAGGAGTGATGGGTATTGTGCATTCATTGATTACTGAATCCCAGATGTAGTATCCCAAAGCACAAAGATATGCCTGCATCCTGATTCTCCAGGTCGTGTAATTTGTTCCATCAAACACAGGTGCTTTGTTTGATAAAAAACCTTCAACCTCTTCTGGTTCAATTTTCTCTTCTATAGGAACTGAAACTGACTGAGATGCCCTTTTGGAGGAAGATCTATTCTTCTTACCCATTGCGTACTAATCCAAGATCAACCCTAGCTGATTTAGCCTTTGAAGGGAACTTGGCTCTGATACCAATTGTTATACTTAGTACGACACTGAGAGGGGGGGTGAATCAGTGTAGCATTTCAAAAACTTAAATCTACAACTCTTAATGCTGAAATAATGAAAACTTAAAACCAAAAATAGTAAGCATAACAAGAGAGCATCACACAACACAAGATTTAATGAGGTTCACCAATATGGCTACTCCTCAAAAATTGACTGCTTGGACTCCCATCCAAATCCAGCCTTAGCAAAGCAATCAATTTTATAATCTATTTACCAGCACCCACTGGAAGGAGCACCAACCCCTTATTTATCTGCACCAATAGAAAGGAGCACCAACCCCTGATTTACCAGCACCTACTGGAAGGAGCACCAACCCTTGATGCCAGACTGCAACCTGGACTTCAATTTTGAATCTATAAGTTTGATGATAAAATACCTTTGCTTTTACAAGACCCTAACTAGTCTGCTTCACCTTTGCGTCCTCTGCGCACTCTGCTCTCTTTGCGCAAACACTTTGCACAATCTGCTACTTCACTGTCGAGCTTCACGATCATCTTCTCACTTTTGTGCACTCTGATTCCTTTGTGAATTTCACACTTGGCATGATTTGACTTCTTTGCTCACTTTGTGCACTTCGCCATCATCTCGTCGCTTCTGCACTTTATGTGCTCTTATGGCCACATTTCTTGCTTCAACACTTATTCGAAAATATCTTCGACCGAACTTCACACTCTGTGCACTGTCTCCAAGCATCGCACCTCACACAACAAACTCTTCAAACAACCTTCCTTTTATAACAATATTTTCAAGATCAAAAACCTAATCTTAGTCGGCTGTAACCCTAATCTTAGTCGGTTGCAAACCCTAATCTTCGTCGGCTGCAAACCCTAATCTTCATCGGCTAACATCGGTATTTGTTGGCTTCAACTACCTCTATAACTCTTCTGTAGCTATTTCCATGAAAACACATGTCACGATATCGCGACACTTTTGCCTCCGAACGCTTTCTCTTAGCTTTGGCCCGCGAGAATGCAACATGTAGCGATATCGCTACACTTTTTCCTCCGTACGCTTTCTCTCAACTTTGGCCTACGAGAATACAACATGTAGCGATATCACTACACTTTTTCTCTTTGCTCTGTTTCTTAACTTTGGCCCCGCAAAAACATAACATGTCGCAATATCGCTACACTTTCGCTGCCATACCTCTTTTCTTGGCTTATACCCGTGAAAACGTAGCATGTCGTGAAATCATGACACTTTCGCCTCCTTGTCTTTTTCTCAGCTTGAACCTGTGAAAACATGACATGTCACGATATCGTGACACTTTTTTCTTCCTTGCACTCTTCTCGGAATGCATCCTCGAAAACATGACATGTCATGAAATCGCGACACTTTTGCTACCTTATGCCTTTCTCTGCCTTTCGCCCATGAAAACGGAACATGTCACGAAATAGTGAAACTTTTGCTGCCTTGTGCCTTTCTCTGCCTTTCACCCACAAAAATGGAACATGTCACGAAATCACGACACTTTCGCTTCCATACTCTCCTTCTTTCCTTTTGTCGCGATATCGCGACACTTTTTCTCCTTGGCGCTTTTCTTCTCATCGGGTCACAAAACCCGACATGTCGCGATATCGCGACACTTTTTCTTTGCGAGCTCTTTCTCTCGAACCTGTCATGAAATCATGACACTTTTCTTTCTCTGCCTTCCTCTTTGCTTCGGACCACGAAAATGAAACATGTCACGAAATCGCGACACCTTTTTCTCTCTCCTCTTTCTCTTCGCTTTCGACCACGAAAATGAAACATGTCGCAAAATCATGACACCTTTTTCTCTCTCCTATTTTCTTCGCTTTGTACTACGAAAATGAAACATGTCGTGAAATCGTGACATCTTTTTCTCTCTCCTCTTTTCTTCGCTTTGGACCACGAAAATGAAACATGTCACGAAATCGCGACATCTTTTTCTCTCTCCTCTTTTCTTCGCTTTGGACCGCGAAAATGAAACATGTCACAAAATTGTGACACCTTTTTCAATATTCTTCTCTCTCTTCTAACATGTCACGAAATCGTGACAGTTTTTCTTTCTTCTTCTCTCTCTTCTAACATGTCACGAAATCGTGACAATTTTTTTGTCTTTTTCTCTCTTCCAACATGTCACGAAATCACGACAGTTTTTCTTTCTTCTTCTCTCTCTTCTAACATGTCATGAAATCATGACAGTTTTTCTTGCTTCTTCTCTCTCCTCCAACATGTCATGAAATCACGACAGTTTTTCAAGATTTTTCTCTCTCCTCCAACATGTCGCGATATCGCGACAGTTTTCTTGCCTGCTATTTATGTCGCGATATCGTGACACTTTTCTTACTTGTCTTTTTCTTTGATCTTTTGCAAATGGGCCACTATGGTATTCTTGGAAACTCACTGTCCATGCTCTGAATAACCTTAGAACTCCTGTCCTCTGCATCTAAATCGCTTTTGAACTGCCTTTCCACTGCATCATTAGATCTAACTGACTGTGTTGACAACAATGACAATACTCTTGCTGCACCTTGCTCAACAATAGTATCAATTTTAGGTTCCCTAGTATGTGATTCTAATGGTGTGGATATCGATGCTTGTGTTGTTTATGAACACTAGGGTGTTGGGGTGGAAATTGGTGAGGATACAGATGCTCCTACTGACTGGTGAGAAGACATAGGGAACAATTGAGAAGATGAGAATGAAGGCATACAGGGAAGGTCTACGATGTTACAAAACTTAAAAGGGTCTCCATCGGTTGGGACACAATGAACAAGTCCATTGTGGACATACTTGAGGTAATGATGCAATATGGATGGGACACACTACATGTCTCTGATACAAGGGTGACCAAGGAGAATATTGTATTGCATTTCTCCTTGAATGATGTGGAAGAGGATGGGAATCATATGGATACCTACGCAAATGGGCAGAACTACAGATCCTACGATAGGTATCATGGAACCATCAAAAGCACGTAGGTCTAGGGAAGGTGTGGCAAAGAACGTTGGAGGGAGGTGTAGGTGATGTAGGGTTGCTATGGATATGATATTGATGGATGAGCCCATGTCAACGAGAACCCACTTATAGGTAATATCGTTGATATTAGCTTGTATATGGAGGGGTGGATTGACTCCTTCACCAACGAGTTCTGTTATCTCATGGTTGTGAAAGCTAATTGAATATTGAAGGCATCGTGGGATGTTCCCTATGAAATTGAAAAAATAATTTGTTTCATGTGTATCTATGTCAATGGAACGTAGGATGTCATTCAAAACCTCACGATGGGGTTGAGACTATTGTAGGAGGTTGAATATGGATAACCGTGTGGGGCATTGCGTAACTAATGGATTAGACTACCATGGATGGTAATCACATTTTGAGGTGGTTGCAGTACAGTGTTATGTCTTTGGGATGTTTGCGAAGACATAAAATGGATAGGGGGGAAAACAATAGGTGTTTTCTAGGGCGATGGATACCATTTGTTTCTCGTAGTAAGGTTGATCATGCCTACTAATCTGTGTGATGGAGGATCACGTTGAATATTGTTGACTTGGTGAGGGGGCACTGGAGAATTGTTTGGAGGTGTAGGGGGATTGGGTCCTTTGTGATCTAGTAAAGGGTTTTGGAAAATCCCTAGGTTTTGGTTCTACAGAGCTAAAGGGTTTGCTACCTGAATAATGCCCCTATCGATTAGGTCTTGAACTTACCCCCAAAAGGAGCGACATGAATCGATATTATGGCCACGTTACCTATGAAAGGGATAAAATAACTGCTTGTTGTAGTCACAATATTTAGGTGCATTTGGGTCCAATGGGCGAATGTTGGGTAGAACAAGATGGTTACCCTCATACAATCTATGTAACATGGCTGGTAATGGTTCAGATAAAAGTGTAAAGTTGTGCGGTGGACCCTATGGATGCATTCCATGGTATTGCTATGGTCGAGGTGGGGCAGTTGCAGTGTATAGGGTGGAGGAGTCGGTACTAATGCTAGGGTAGCAGCAATGACTTGATTAGTTTGTTGTGGTCATGGGTAAGGTTGATTCGATGTGGGTATGTTGAATCAAAAGTTGGAGTTATAGATGGTTTTATCTCTCAACTTAATATTTCCATATTGCACCTTGATATATTTGATCACTTTTTCTTGTGATATAGCATCTTCAAAAGTACGACTCTGATGAAGCTGGAGGGATGTGGAAATGTGTTTGTGGTAGCTATTGTAAAAGAGTGTTACAAGATCCAAGGTGGGGAGGCTATGGGTGATATCATGAATAATCACTCTCCATCTGGCAATAAACTCAGTGATGGGTTTTTCGTCTACCTATCGTAAGGCATAGACATCAAAAAATGTGGTATTTTTCTTGATGTTGATGGAAAAGTGCTCTAAGAAGGAATTGGCCAGTTGTTCAAAGGTTTACAGGCTATGGCACGGTAACATGTTGTACCAATTTAATGTTGGCCCAATGAGGAATAGGGAGAAGGTACACAACATAAGAGGAATACTACTATGTAGTTGGTAACAAGACGAGCGGTAGTTGCTCACATGTTCTTTGGGATCTTCCTTACCTCTATACTTGTCGAATTTTGGTATTTCAAAGTGATAGGGATAAGGAGGGATAGGGACTAATGGATTTACTGGCTCATTACATAGTTCATCATAGCAAGGCTTTTGTGGCCCATAGCTATAGGTGCGTACGTTCAACATTTTGACTTCATATTGCAAGAGTTGAAGTTCGGGTGTCATAGGAGTTGAAGGTTGGGCTATGATAAGCTGACCTTGTGGATGTGGTGGGTATTGATATTATTGTTCTTCACAATACTATGGGAAATACTATTGTGCTTGATCATGATAAGGTGGGTATTGGGTGATATGTGTTGTCGTGTCTACAAGCACACTAGGTTGTGGGGTAGGCATCTATTGAGGATAATAATACTATGACTAAGCAACCTATGATTGTGGCATGGATATTTTTTGGTTTGAAGCCTGCTGTATTGGTTGGACCATGGATGGTGATGACCAAACTGGAGGAGGCATAAAGAAGCTAGGTGTAGTTGGTGGTGGTATAGGTGTCGATGTTTCTGGTGCTAGGGGTGGTCGAGATGATGTATCAATAGACAGGATCTGTCTCTACCATGGAGGGTAGGAAGTAGGAAAGCTAAAATGTGTAGAATAATTTGGTTGAGTAGGTACATATGATGCTGGTGTCGATCCATAGGTAGGATGGAGATGGGTAGTGGGAGCATGAAAGGGCATAGGTGGCGGTATCCTAAAGGTTGTTTTAGGCAAAGGTGGCTCCAAGGGTTGGGCGTCATGCACTCCAGATACCTGTGAGATAGGTGGGAAGGCTGCTAAAAAGGTGGGATAAGCTATTGAGGTAGGATCTTGGGTTGAGGAGAAAGTATAAGTGTATAATATCACTTGGGTTTGCATCTCTTGCTCCTGAAGAGGCTGTTGGGAGGTACCCTCAGATATGGTGAAGAATGACTCTTGAGAAGAGGATGGTTGGTACTCTTGTGAGGAGTACGAGCATGCGGTTTGAGGGAATGTTTGTGGTTCTTGCTGGATAGGGATATGTTGTGCAATTTGGAAGGATGGATTTTGGCTTCCTATAGTGGATGAGGATGGGTCCGACACCATTCCTATAGTAGGGGTGAATGATGTGACCTTAGGACGGGTACGATTTAGAATGGAGGAATCATTATCAAATAGGGATTGAGATAGATTTTGGAAAAAGGGATGTGCAAAGGTGGGTGACGTAGGCATGACCTCATCATATATCATGAAGGCTAGAGGAGACTGTATTGGTTTAGTGTAGATTACATGGTCACAGAATGTGGTTGAGGGATTAGGTGAGGATGGGGCTGCAAAGAGCAGATAATCCTCTACAAGTGAAGTAGTGAGAGTTTCACTCAAAGTTGACATCTTGGCATGAGGCATCATGTGTGTGAATTGTGCATCAAATTCTATATGTGAATCAGATGTATCTATAATCCTCTCCTTCATGATTGAATGAGTAAGAGTAGACTGACTAAGGGAAGGGGGAGGCCATTTCGCCATAGAGCATAATTTCTCACGCACTCTACTATGGGTGACCACACGCATAATGGCATGTGTCAAAGGGGATTTTTAAGAATAAACCCTGTGTGATTTATACTCAAGTGTGTCTACTGTGAGTATGAAATAAATGACATGTTGTGTGTAGAAAAACAAAACATAGTTTGGTATGTTGATACTGATCTGTGATCATGCAAACAACGGTAGACTGGAATCAAATATGAATGCTGAGAAAAATAAAGTGTTATGTTCATTTTGTGTGTTATAATGTTGATATTCCCTATGTAGAATCATGGGTAATGAAGTGAATACTCTAACAAATCGAGAATATTGTCAATAAAAAACCTCTTGCAACACCCAAATATGCACATGATAGAATGGTACCGCAATGTGCGAATGGTGACCTATATGGAAGGTGCAATAAAATGGTATCCTAAAGGGGTGGAACTCACTATGCTAAATCGAGTTCGCAATATCATATCACGAGAAGAGGTGGCATTGTCTAAGACTTGCTATCGGCATACCCATGCTTTCGCTTCACCCTCATGTGGGCTTAGTCAAGAATGACAGTTACCAATTCCACAAATTATACTAGCCTTGTGGATGAAGGCGCTAAATTCTATCCCAATATGCAAGTAACAACTGGTGATGAAATCCAGGGCCCAGTCACAATATTAGGGGGTATCTGGTGATGAAATCCAAAAAACCACTCTTGTGGGGCTACTAGGTGTCTAGGGGGGTGATATGATGGAGAGTGAAACTCGATCCACACTAGTATCGAGTGATGGATTGGGGATGGAGTCCAATATCACCACTTGTTTAAAATATCATGTGAGTGTGTGTGGGTTTGTGTTTTACTATCGATTTTTACAAGATAAGAAGCTAACTACTAACCTTTTCAAAAGAAAACTAATCCTAATGCCTTTTTAAAAGTGAATGATTAGATATATTACAATATTTGTAAAGAAATGAGCTAGTCTAAATGCCTTTGTGAAGCAAACTAATCTACTTTGAAAAACATAGAAACATGCAATCCAAATGTATGGAGTAAAAGTGATTATGAAACCTTAACTTGCACTTTTAGAATGTAAAAATACTTTCAAAAATATAAGAGGGGATTAGAAACCCTAATTTCACTTTGGAATGTAAACTTACTTGTAGCAACGTAAGCTATGAACGAAGGAAGAACAACTTAGGCTTATGCTATATGTAAAGACAAAAGAAAAATGCAAATTTACTTGAGAAATAAATTTTATACACTTTCTAGAAAGTTGCAAGTCCTAAAAATTTTAGAAACCCTAATGCTTTAACTACTTTGCAATGAACCCAAAACTAGGCCTAGTAATGGTCATTCAACTAATTAATGCATTTATACTTTAAAAAATTTGCAATAGAGGAAAAAAAAGTGAAAATACCTACATTATGATGCTAAGGGGGGTTTCCTTGGCCCCTGAAAAGACCACCCCAGCTGATTTGGGGGTTTTTGAGGTGTCTGTGCTCAAATCATGACCTGGGTCGTGAATTTGACTTAAATCGTAGGGTGGGTCGCAAATTAGGTGAAGAGGCTTCAAATAAGGAATCTGCTGGCCTAGGGTGTTTCCCAGGACTTTGGAGGTTTTAGTGAAACACAATTTTGGTACCTGCAAAACACAGAAACAAAAGATAATATTGAGAAACAATGGTGAAATTGTTCTATTGATCAACAATGCATTACATAGTGTAGCACCCTAAAATTGGCGCAGTAAAATTATAAAATTTACATTCACCTTAGTAAATAATTTAAAAATCAAATTTAATCTCCCAAATCGCCCGTTAACCGTCGGGTATTCCGTTTCCCCATTTTCCGTGCCATTTTTAGAGGTTGTTTTGACCGTTTGACGATATCGTCGCCGATCAGACGATATCGCCCCAGATTTGATGATTTCGTCTGGACTAGGACGTCCAGACGATCTTGTCGCAAAACTGAATTTGCATAGTTGGAATCTGTTCCAATGGGTCTCCAATCTGGGCAGAAGCGTGTCTACGCCGTTGGGACCCTTCCCCGTTGGAGATCTCCCAAATTGGGATGATCTCCAACCTCCCAACAACTCCCCCTAAGCCTATTTAACTTCTAGGATTTTCCCTCCCCAACCCCTGGCTGAATTTATCTGCAAACTGAATCCTTCTGCGCTAAAACATCATAATCTTATTTTTGCATTAGTCCCATAGCAATTTTGATGCAGGTATATCATTGATTTTCAACCGGAGCCAGCACCCATCGTCGTCGACGAACCTGTTCAAATCGGAGGCGATCCTGTCGAATTCGAGACGATTTCATACTGATGCGAGACGATCTCGACTGCAGCCCACATCGAGGCAATCAGTGCCTGGAGTTTGCTTTTCTCAACTTTGTCTCTGTTATTTTGTTTTGCAAATTAGATAATATATTCAGTTTTTATCCTATTTTGCATCTGGAGTTCACCCATTTAGCTTAGATTGCATGCTAAGTTTATGATCTGCCATTTAAGTACAGTAATTTGCATTAATTTTTGTTCTTAAACATTGTTCAGTATTCATATTTCTATTTGGTGTAATTTGCCTCTGTTTGCATAGTAGGATTTTTTGGTATTTTGCATCTGTTTTCGGTTTTGCAGGTCTCTAACGAATTCATCTGACGAATTCGTTAGATCTCAGACGATCTCGTCTGATTGCAGATGATTCTGTAGAATCTCAGACGATCGGGACTGCTTCAAAATCAGAATCTTCTTCAGACATCCGGATCAGGTATTCCCCATTTTCCTCCTGTAAATTCTCTATTTTTTGCTTTCAAATCTATCTGTCTGTATTCATGGAACTTGCATTTTCATATAGTTTAATTTAGTTTCATTCGGCCAAACCTAGGATGAATGCTTAAGATTAAAACGAACTCATTAAACACATTCCAAAAACCTAGGCGTGGAAACCGCCATTAAATGTTTCCTGGTGAACCCACCATCCGTCGAAAAATCACCAAAATACACCTCCCTTGAGAGGCGGGACCTTCGCAAAGTCCTCTCGTCCGAGGTACCGCATCATCCTTTTCCCATCCTCCTTCCGGCGCGGATCCTATAGCCTGAAGGTAGGGATGCGAAAAATTTGGAGCGATACATTTTGGTGAACCCGACGTGAATGCATCATAACCTTTTGAAAACAAAAACAAAAACAAAAAAAAAATTAGAACAATTAAAACTTAGATGCATTTTAAAACATTTAAGGTTCAAGGTCATGTTTAGATGGTAGCTCCTAAAAAGAGGTTAGCAGTTACTATCAACGTAGAAAATCAATTGGCAGCTATAGAAGTTAATTATGTCCTTAGTATCCCTGAAACAAGTAGAACTCAATCCTTGTGGAACGAACTTGATAGGAGACTTAGTCTCATTTCATCTAGGTCCACACAACTTAAACAGATTAAGAGGCTAGTCTTGGATAGAATCCTGGATCCTCATCAAATAGTTTTTTATCATGAACTTCAGAGAGCCTGCCATAGATGGTTAGCCTATAGGAGAGCTTTAGTATCTTCAGAATTATTCAGCTTCGAGGAATACCTCGAGAATGCAGACATTGTACACCGATTCCTAGGCCTTGTAGAAGACCAAGAGGTTGTTCTTACAGATAGGGAAAGATGGAATAGAGTTCCTCGTGTTGTGTTATATCGAGAGTATTGCCACGAGCTTTACTTCTATCAACCAGCATCTGAGACAGATAATATTACCATAGCCCTTTTTATCAAATTCTTAAAAGAAAACTTTCAATTTGAAGAAGAACATTTCATGACCCCTGAAGAACTAGAGCCTATTAATGATGTTTATAAATTGTTCTTAGAAGACTAGCTCATTTACTTTCAGTCTTGTTATTGCGTGCATTTATTGTTTCATTTGCTGTCTTTATTGTATTATTTCAAAAAATTAAAGAAAAACTAAAAAAATCAAAAAAACTTAGCAAAAACTTAAACATTTCAATTTCAAATATTATAGTAGGTATATAATATATACCTTTTAATTTGTTGCATATATATATATAAATATATATATTTGCTGAAATCAAAACTTAGCACCATGCCTAAACTTAGGAATGGTAAAGAAACTCTAGGAGAAGGAGAAGATTGGTTACAAGATACAACTGAAAACCCAAATGTCCTTCTTGGAGATACAAATCCAGAAGGAGAAACTCTAGGTCAATCAGATGAAGACTTAGGGGAAGATAAAGAACAAGAAGCAAATGTTAGAGAGGATGGATCCTCATCCCCTAGAATAGCTCCAAATGGAAATATTGCCTTTGACAATGCAGAGCATTTCAAGAGATTTCTCAGGGAAAACATTGATGACCTTAATGTGGCCATTCGCCTTGATAAAGGGCAAATTAGTAAAACTCAAGCAACCATGGAATATATGTGCAATATGCAGACTAATCCCTTGTCTTTCATTGATCAAGAAAGTGACAAGGGTGGACCATCCAATGCGGATATGGTCACTATAGCCCAAAGCATGTCAAAACAACAGGTCACCCAACCTCCTAGGGAACCTGTTATTCAACCTAAAATCACTCCCACACAAAATAAAATTCCCTTCACTACTTTATTCCGCCAAACTATTGAGCAAAATGCTTTAAATAAACAGAAACCTAAAACTAAGCCAAATACAAACTTTCAACAATATGGAATACAACATAATACAAACTTCCTCCATAATACTTTTCCTACCAATAATTTACACAACAATAACATGGCATCTAATCTGCATGTTCCTCCATCATATGCCCATAACACTCATGTCAATGCCCTACCAAACCAATATGGGGGGCAAACTAGTAATCTGGAAGCCATGGTGAAACAATTGGCTTCACGTATGGACCAGATAGATCCCTACCGTCCCTCGTATAATTATCGAGAGATCTGTAGTCAACCTTTGGATCCCATAGTGGTAGCTCAACCATACCCTAAACATTTTCCCATGCCCGTCCTGCCTATATATAAAGGAACCGAAGATCCCATAGAGCATCTTCGCATGTTTAGGATAGCATGTCACGACATATCGCATGACGACTTGCTATTACTAAAAATGTTCCCCAAAAGTTTAGGTGGAATGGCATTAGAGTGGTACTATCAATTGCCCACTCACTCCTTAAGAAACTTTGAAGAAAGCAATTGAATCATTTGTTCATCAATTTAGTGCCTACATCGAGAGGCATGTAACTATTAAAGACCTATACAATTTAAAACAAGATAAAGACGAATGCTTTGCTGATTTCTTAGCTAGATGGAGGCAATTGATAGGAAAGCTGCACTTTGTGCTACCCTATAGGGAAATGTTAGACATTTTCATCAACAATTTACAAGAACAACTCTCTTATGAGCTATCAATAGCTACTTTGACTACCTTCGATCAAGCTATAGATTTAGCTCGAAGAGTAGAAGATGCCCTCATTAGGAGAGGCCAACTTAGGAAGAAGGATGATGAGAAAACATCTAGAAATCAATATAAAAACAAACAGGTTGTCGATGATGGAGTCACTGACAGCAGAAATGTTGCTAATGTCAATGCAACAAAGACAACAGAAAAATTCATATTGAAACCTCCTGACAAGCCTCCTCGAGAATTCACTAGATTAAACCAACCCTTATCAACTATTTTACCTCAATTGCTCGAAAGAGGTTTAATCCAATTGCCAGCCATCCAGGAGCCTGACCCAAGTATACCCGGATATAGAGCTGATTTGCATTGTGAGTTTCATAGAGGACCTGGACATTCTACCAACGCTTGTAAAATATTGAAGCATAAAATACAAGATTTGATTGACAATAATGAAATGGAAGTGCAAGCCTTCCAACCCAAACAAAACCCTCCTAATAATACTCAAAATATCTGTTCCCCAAAATCAAAATCAAAATGCCAATCAAACTCTAGACATATTTCAACACCCTTTACCACGACATGGTAAAGAGGTAGCTAATCAAATTGAACATCATAATGTTCCCCCTCCTACTCGATATGTAGGAACCATTAGCGGACAATTACCTGTTCAGGATTCTCAAATATTTGACACAACCTTATCCCTGGTTACGACCAGGACCTTACATAATTTTCAAACTTCTGATTCTAGTGATATAGAATCAGATAGTGAAAGTGAAGTAGACACTATTCAATCGAATAGTTCTAAAAACGAATCAGATCCTATTCAACCTGTCACAGATGCTAATGTTCCAGAAGAACCATTTCCTAGAAGAGTCACTACTCGACCTTCTTCTAATATAGTCCTTCCTTATGAACAAGCCATAAATTCTCAACCGAGACCATTTCAACGTCGTCATTATAACATTGTAGGTACCATCGGAGTCGTCACCCGACAACAAGCTCAAAATTCCCAATAGGAACCAAACCAGAACGATGGATCAGCTCCATTCATTCTGAAAAATCCCATTAAAGGGAATCATACTTCTAATGCTCAACCTAAACCCCCTTATAGTATTAACGAGCAATTGTCCAATACCACGGCCAGAATTTCCCTTTTAGATTTATTACGATCCTCTCCCACCCATAGGGATGAGTTGATGCTTACACTGAGCCAAATGATGGTACCTCAAAACATTCAACCTGAAGCTATGGCCAATACTATCATCACTCGAGAGATTGATTGTATTGACTTTCGGGATAGAGATATCCCACAACATAGTTTACACAAGGATAATCCCTTGTATATTACTGCTTTAATTGGAGATGTGGCTGTCAAACGAGTCTTGATTGATAATGGCTCATCTCTAAACATTTGCACCTTTGACTTCTACCAACGATTTGGTTTTAGAAGTGATGAAATGAAGAAAACTGATATGATTATTAAAGCTTTTAATGACGAAACACAAGAAACATGTGGAGTTATTACCCTCCCATTGCAAGTTGGTCCTAGAACCCTTGAGACAACTGTGTTTATTGTACATTGTCCTGCATCGTACAATATACTTTTGGGTCGCCCTTGGATCAACGCCATGCGAGCGGTCCCATCAACTTTACACCAATGTGTTAAGTTTGAGTTTAAAAATCAGTTGGTCACTATTCATGGTGACCCTAGACCTTTTGATATGTGTGCTTTGGCAGAACCCGTTGGAGTGCAATTTTGCCTTGCTCTGTCATCCACACATTCTAGTTCTTCTTTTTCATCTAAAACTGTGAAACATAAACCCATAACTTCATCTATTTCCCCTCCATTAACTTCATCCTCCCATAAAGATCAACAACCCTCTAAACAAATTATTTTAGAACCTCAAAAATATTTTAAAACTACAACCAATCCTTCAAGTTCTATTCCTATAATTTCGCAACCCACAGAAACAACTATCATATCTTCCACATCTCAAGACATAGGTAATAAGCCTTCTACATCTTATGCCCTTTCTGATGACCTCTTACCGATTTATCTACAACCTTAATATCAGAAAAAATGAATGCTTTCATGCACGATTCAAACCTTTTAAATAAATTGCCGCCATCTCCTCGTACTTTGGGCCTCCCACAACCTATGGGAAGTACTTACCAAGTCGGGAGTTGTGCCTTCATTTATAAAGGATATGACTGGGAAGAATCCCTCGGAATATCAAAACTCATCATGAGGGGTACGCTCGGTGCTATTTTACCAATGATTATATTAAAGCTAAACCCATGATGCTTAAAATGGGATATGAAGGGAAAGGCTTAGGACCTTTCCAAAATGGCATGAAAGAACCTTTCGAGGTAGAACCGTGGCCGGCCCGTCGTGGTGTGGGCCTATTTCCTAGTAAGGGACAACCCTTTCCTTTTGAGGAGGATGATCACCTCATATCCTATCAAGATTATTTGGATAGACATGTTGATTTGCCTCTCCAAAATCAGTCATTTTCATGCAACATGCTATCCATAGCATACCCTGAAATGATTGTCGACCCCGATGAAGAGTTGGAAGGAGATATCTTCCATGATGTCTCTGTTGAAGAGATGTTGCACAATGGGTTTTATTTTGATGGTTCTATACCAAATATAGCTCAGCTTGAGGCCATTGATCCTCAGAATGAATTATCTAAATTAACCTTACAAGAATTACAAGAATTGGGCGTTTCACCCGCCCCACCTAACTTTGAAAGAGATCTACACATGGAGGTAGAAAATGTCATTAAAATTAATATTGGAACTGAGGACAATCCTCACATAATCAATATTGGATCAGAATTAAGCCCAGACAAACAAGAGCAATACATTACATTCCTTAAAGAGTATGAAGATGTCTTCGCTTGGACATACGAAGATATGCCAGGTCTAGACCCTTATGTCGTCATGCACCATCTAGTGGTCCATCCGGATGCTAAACCTGTTAAACAAAAACTTAGAAAAATGCATCCCAAAGTGGCTCTGCTAGTCAAAGGGGAGTTAGAAAAACTCCTGAATGTTATCTTTATACAGGCTATTGATTATGCTGAATGGATCTCAAACGTAGTTCCAGTCACCAAGAAAGAAGCTACCAAAGTTAGGGTTTGCACTGATTTTAGAGATATTAACGCTGCATGCCCTAAGGATGACTTTCCTCTGCCAAACATGGATCAAATTATTGACTTTACTGCCGAAAGTGGGATGATGTCCTTAATGGATGGATTCTCCGGCTATAATCAGATCAGGATAGCTCCTGAAGACCAAGCTAAAACAGCCTTTATTACCCCCCGGGGTACCTTTTCTTGGAAAGTGATGCCATTTGGCTTAAAGAACGCCGGTGCAACTTACCAACGAGCTATGACTTACATTTTTCATGATATGATGCATGATATCCTACATGATTATGTAGATGATATTATAGCTCGCTCTCTTATTGAAAATAATCATTTAGATGATTTGCGAAAAGTTTTTAATCGATTACGAGAATATCTCATTCGGTTAAATCCAGCAAAATGCATATTTGGAGTCAAATCCGGCAAATTATTAGGGGTTTTAGTTTCTTTACGTGGTATTGAAATCGACCCCCTCAAAATTGTGGCTATCACCGATATGCCCGCACCTACTAATATATCTGAATTACGAAGTTTACAGGGTAAACTTCAAGCTATCCGTCGCTTCATTGATAAGCTGGCGGACAAAACTGGTCCCTTTCTCAAACTTCTTAAGAAGGATGTCCCTTTCAATTGGGACACAGAATGTAGAGAAGCTTTTGAACTTCTCAAACAATACCTCCTTAATCCCTCGGTGCTTTCACCGCCTAAATCTGATCGCCCATTTCTTCTATATATTTCTGCTTCAGATTCTGCCTTAGGAGCTATGTTAGCTCAACTCGATGATGAAAAGCGAGAACGTGCTAATTATTATATTAGCCGAACCTTCATCAGTTATGAAACCCGCTATACAGCGTTAGAGAAACTATGTCTCGCAGTCGTATTTGCTACGCAAAAATTATGACATTATATGCTTAGCCAAAAAACGTATGTCATTGCCAAATACGATCCCTTAAGGTATCTCATGAGTCGACCTTATTTATCGGGTCGCACGACCAAGTGGGTTCTTGCTCTGAGTGAGTTTGATCTCACATTCATAGGACGAAGTCCGTTAAGGGTCAAATCATAGCAGATCAATTAGTCGCTGCACCCTTAGAGTCTACTCATCCCCTCATTATCGAGTTTCTGATGAATGCCTTCAATTAGAGGCGGACCTTGTTGAACAATGGTCCTTATACTTTGATGGAGCCCGATGCATGAGTGGGGCGAGTGCGGGTATTATTTTAATATCTCCGCAAAAACATCTTATTCCTCTGTCCTTCAAACTGACCTTTGCTTGCACCAACAATACTGCTGAGTATGAAGCTCTAATCCTTGGATTACGAGCTGCTTTAGCGCTAAAAATTAAAAACCTTTTAGTTTTTGGGGATTCCCAATTGGTTATAAACCAAATTAATGAAGTTTATCAAACCAGAGATGATAAACTGTGCCCATATAAGGCCTATGTTTTACAATTAATGTCCTTGTTTGATCAAGTTACCTTGGAAGCCATTCCTCGAACTAGCAACCGTGCAGCTGACGCTATGGCCGCCGCTGCATCTCTCTTGCCCTTGGAGTTAGACGACGAATATGCCACTATCATTATTCGTCGACTCCAGAGCCCGCTTCAAATAAGTCATGCTTAGAGCCTTTGGATGTGTTTCTAATCAATGAAACTACTCTTGAACCTTGGTATACAGACATATTTGATTTTCTCCAAAATGGGACTTTCCCTGCCAATTCTAATAGAAACCAGCGTCGGTTATTACGTCGACGAGCAAGTCGTTTTGTAATAATTGGCAATAATTTATATAGGAGATCTTTTGAGGGTATCCTATTAAGATGTTTAAATTTAGAAGAGTCTAAATCAGCCTTGAGTGAAGCCCACGATGGATCTTGTGGAGGACACTTTAGTGGTAGTGCCATTGCTAAAAAGCTCCTTCGGATAGGATACTTTTGGCCTACCATGGAAATGGATGCACATGAGTATGTGCGCCATTGCGACAAGTGTCAAAAACATGCTGACCTTGTCCATGCGCCTGCCCAAGAGCTGCAGGCTATTTCGTCTCCTTGGCCCTTTTCTAAATGGGGCTTGGATATTATTGGCAAAATCAATCCTGTGTCTTCTGATGGACACAAGTTCATCATAACTGCCACTGAGTATTTCACGAAGTGGGTTGAAGCTATGCCTTTAGCTTCCTGCACTGGCACACAAGTTTCTAAATTTATTTTTAATCAAATTATTTGCAGGTTCGGAATTCTTGCCAACCTCATCTCTGACAATGGAACTCCTTTCAAAAATAAAGATGTTAAAAAATTATGTCAAAAATATAAGATTCAACATCGTTGGTCCACCCCCTATTATCCTCGGGGTAATGGTCAAGCGAAGCTTCTAACAAAACTTTAATCAAAATTCTCAAAATATTGGTCAATAAAGCGGCCGTGATCGGCATATTCAATTATATCCAGCCTTGTGGGCTTATCGAACTAGTGTTCGAACCCCCACGGGCACTTCACCATTTGTTTTGGTGTATGGTGCTGAAGCAGTTTTTCCATTTGAATTGGAAGTTCCTTCTTTGGCTCTGCTACTTCAAGATACTGAAGTAGGAGATGAATATCGTGTTTGTAGACTCGATCAGCTGGAACTCCTCGATGAAAAATGCATCAATGCTTTGGAGCATCTCCGTGCTTACCAAAACAAGCTTAAAAGATCATATGCTAAGAAAGTTCGTCATCGATCCTTTGAGATTGGCGACCTTGTTTTAAAAGAAAATCAAAAAAATACAAACGCAACTAAGGAACTTAAAGGTAAATTTGAGCCCAACTGGCTCGGACCATACATCATTACTGCAAAATTTGAATCAGGAGCATATAAATTATCTACCTTAGATGGTAAAGAACTTAAAGAACCCATGAATATTTTACATCTCAAACGTTACTATGCATAAATTTGGTCATTTCCTTCATGTATATATTTGGTCAAAATTACTATCTTGTATTTCTTTCAATTTATTCAAAAACACCCAAAAACATTCATAAATCTCCAAAAATCTGTAAAAACTATCTATTGCATTTATTTAAAGCACTTGTTAATTTCTTTTTGCTCAAAACAAAAATCAAAATCTAAAAACAGCTATATGCTTGACTCTTTCGAAACCAAAACAATATACAGAAGAAAGAGAGAGTCAACATTCTCAAAACTTCTCAAAAGTGTTTATATATATTTTTCTTACAATTATTGCATTTATATGTTTTCAACTTATTTTGGATAAAATTAGCATTTATTTTGAATCCCTCACTTGCACACTCACAACAAATAAATATCTTGATTTTATCTGGCATGATTACTAATCTCTCTTATATCAAAGTCCACAAAATTCAATTAAATAAAGTTTGAGCATAGAGAATTGATCTTGTTATTTACTTAAACCAAGCACATCTTTTCACAATAAAATGATTATATTTGTAATTTCCATGTTTTGCTACATAGTAGAACTGATTTCTTGAGTGAAAAGTTTCCCCTGCTATCCTATCATGCACATGGTCTAGAATCTTTGAGAATTGGCAAAAGGACAAGCTCACCCCTACCCAGAATAAAAATCCCTTGCTCTTCAGCTAATATGAGCAAGTATCCCTAGCACAGAAAAAGAGAAGAAAAATTCAAGAAAAAAGAGAAAAGAAAAATGTTATTTCAGCAATGTTCGAAGTATTATCAAGCAAAAGAAATACAAAAAGAAAAATAAGCAAAGTTCAAAAGAAAGCAAGAAAGCAATAAAATCCCTTTCCCTACCCTTTGAAAAGAAAAGAAGGGTTGATGAGCTTGAATCCCGGAATTCTCAATTATTCGAAAGCTGTGAGGTAAGCCCCATAACAGGTGGTTTGTGCCCAACCTGCTTGGCCTTGGGTAACTCCTAGCGTGGCGATATGTCTGTCACATTAGCGACCTTCTTTTGTATAGACCTATGTCTGCTTATGGATTAGCTAGCTCTTGATAATCCGATCTACATAGTAGTCTAATATGGTTATATGCATCTACATCATGGTTAATGAACATTTATTTGGTTTTTTCAAATCACTTGTATCATAGTATCTTGCTCAAATCTGGTAAATGAACAATGCAATTGCACACACATTTGTATTTGAGAGATTTTGTCTATCATTATGATGAATCAAGATCGGAACTGAATTCACATATGCACATAGGGATTCCTTATAAATCTAACTTTTGTCTTCAAAGTACTTTGAAATATTATTTTTGCAATTTGTTGAAATAAATCAAGTACAGTTGTTTACACAAAGACAACTATATCATAGAAAAATCAAAAATTTCTTTCAAAACATATCATGTATATCGTGTCGACTTTTGCGACGATGGTATAGTTCCACAACCAAAATTGGAATTGTATGCCTAGCGCAAGTCCTCATTTTCATATTTCCTGTTCATCAAACATCAATCATGCAATAAAAATAACCTTTTTTGGATTTTTCGCGATGACGGTATAAGTCTATACCTACATATTCTATGCCTAGCGCAAACCATTGTACCAATTTTATTTTCCATTTATCAAAAATCATGAAAACCATATGACTTAATTCATTATTTTACACAAATTATGCTTTTCAAAAGCAAACCCATTTTTCACTATTTTATGTCATTATGTCAACCTTTAACTTTGCAATGATGGTATAATTCCTAAGGAATTATCCAAAAATTTTATCACACTTAGGGATTTATGCCTAGCAAAAAAATCATTTTGAACATCATTTCATGCACAAACATTTTCATGAAAATCTGAAAACAAACCATCATCATCATCATCATTTGCACTATTGCACCAAAGTCTTAAGACAGTCTCTTAAGCACTCTTTTTACTTTTTAACAATATTTCTATAAATGGGACTAGCTTGACGACCGAGTGAGCAGCGACTCCATGAAATGGTCTATAATAGCGACAATGTCCTTTGAAATTATTGTTAGAAGTCTCTTTTTATTTTTACATTTCATTACAACAAATCAATTTGTTACATCAGATTATTTCATTTAAAATATCACCGCATGACATTCAAATTATATCTCCAACGACATAATTACATCCAATCATCACATCAATCAAACATTAAAAGCCTCATAAACATACACAAGACACAAGTCATATGATCAAAAATAGCTCATCTATATATGTCACAAATATATGTACATCATCAAAATCGAATCGGTATGCCACAATCTGTATCTCGGCATACTCAATCCTCTATCAAACAAAAAATATATGTAATACAACATCAATGTCCAGCCCTCTAGCCTCGAGAGCCCCTCGAGCTCTCTGCCTCATCTCCTCCCCCGCCCTGAGGTGGACGAGGTGGCCCCATCGCAGTCTGTGTAGTCCTAGTCCTCGATCGGGACGTGGTCCTCGATGACCCGATCCTGATCGGATCTGCGATGTTAGCTGGCAGGGGTAGTCTATCTACCTCTGGCACCAGCTGGAAGTATAGTGTCTGATAGAATGTCAACTGGGCGATAGCCCGTGTCAACTCTCCAGAGCTCGCCCCTCCGCCCCGTGCCCTGAGGCGTGCAATCTCATCCCGCAGTTGTGACACCTCAGCATGGTGTCGTGCAGCCGCATCCTGTAGCGTCTGCACCTGAGCCTACAGACGATCTCTCTCCGCCCGAAGAGTAGCCATCTCGCTACTCTCTCCTGTGTCCACACCCTTGCCCTTATCGGGCGATGGTGGCCTCTGTGGAGATGGGGGTCTCTCCTCCCTCCTCTCCCATTGTCGCGGCCTCTCCTGTGCCTGTGGTCTCCTTTGCTCTCTCCCGCCGTGACCCTGGGCCGCCTCTATCACTGCCTGGTTCCGCCTCCCTATCCGACGCACGACCGCATGGATCGGACCCTGAGCCCTCGTCATCCGAGGAGGGCGGATGCCTGCGTACCAGGCATCATAGCCGTCGCCTACCCCTACGTCGTCTCCATCCATCGGCTGGATGGGGGCATCATCTGCGTCCTGACTCTAGAATCGCTGCATGTCTGGAGCCCCGCTAACCGTGGTGTTATCCCGGACGATCCGAGAAAACTCATAATCCCTGAGAGATGGGATCCCCTATTGTAGACCAAACTGCCTCAAAACTCGGTCGTAGCGGTGGAGCTCCACCTCTCCCCTCTCCATCCTCAACCAACAGACTTTCCTGATGCGAGCCAGCTCCTGTCCGTCCTCGGCCCACCCTGGGTGCCCTCTCCATGGTCTCCAGGTGATCTGATCCGGGATCAACTCATCTAGCAGTCTTCGGGACATAGGCAGGTCGATCCGTCATTGTGCCCCTCTCCGGAGCCACCAGTAGAAGACTCGGGGCCTCTCCCCGTCTACCCCTATCAGTGGAAGCCCTACCGGCCTCCACACCGCAATGTGCTCCCAGCACCAAACCTGTAGTAGCGATGTCATAACCAGACATCGGCCGCCCTTGTACACGACCCCATACAGGATCCTGTACAGTCGGCATAATACAAAGCTGCCCTAGAAAAACCTGTACCCATGGTCCCGCATATCGTAGATCACATCTACGAGCATCCATGGTACCCTGCACCCGCTCTGGTGGCACAGCAGAAGTCCACCAACCACCCCAGATAGTACCCGTGTGAGTCTGGATGCCCCAGGCATCTGGCGTAGTGCCTCGATGTTCACTCCGCCCTTCTCCAGGGTGAAGCTCGGGTCACCACACAGTCGTCCCATAGCGTGGCCCTGGTTGGCCATAGGAGTGATCATCCGTCCTTGTATGGGGATTCTCAGAATCCTCCATACATCCTCTAGTGTGGGAGTCATCTCCCCTGTCGGTAGCCAGAAATAGGAAGACCCCGGATACCATCTCTCTGCTAGGGCTGTCAGTAGCCCCATATCTGTGGATATTTGTGGCATCTCCGCCACATGTTGCAAGCCGGCCTGTGCCAGTAGATCCCGCTCTGCCTGTGTGAGCGCGGCCAAGTCATCTCTCAATCCTCCATATTTCCATTCTCTGCTCTTTAGCAATCCTCTCTGCAACATAAACAATAAACAACAAATAATCATTAATCAATAATTCAAATAATCAATAATGCAAGTTAAAAATTCAATTTTTTGCAATTGATGATATCGCCCACTATTGGACGATATCGTCCCAAATTTGAGCATAATCGTCTTCGATTTCGTAGTTCGAAATCGTCTCTAATTTGACGAAATCGTCCCCCTTTCGACGATTTCGCCCTCGGGCGAAATTGACGAAATTGAGACGATTTCGTCGAAATCGGGACGATTTCATCCCGACGACGTCGACGGCCCAAAAATGGCCGCGATGCTCAAAATTCATCTAAAAACTCACTTAAAAAGCATGTAAATTCAAATTAAATCAGTTCTAGATCAGTCTAGACCCTTACCCGTAGACCGCGTCGGACCTCTGCTGATCTGTGCGTCGTCTCCACCATTTTTTTCCGCTTCAGAGCTCTCAAAATAGTAAAAATGAACAGTAACAATGAATTAGGGTTTTACCCTATTTTTCTTAATTTTATTCAACAATAATTTTTTGCTTTTCCGTGTTTTTACCTCAAACGTTCGATTTGGGTAAAAACACGGAGGGGGCACCATAGTAAGCTGTCGTACGATTCGACCAAGAATCGTCGCCTAAAAGTGGGTATAATTTTTTGCTTTCTCGTAGATCGAGAAGAACTCATCTTTAACGCATTTTCTTCGGAAAATTTGCTAAAGAGGGGGCAAAATGTAGCACCCTAAAATTGGCGCAGTAAAATTATAAAATTTACATTCACCTTAGTAAATAATTTAAAAATCAAATTTAATCTCCCAAACCGCCCGTTAACCGTCGGGTATTCCATTTCCCCCTTTTCCATGCCATTTTTAGAGGTTGTTTTGACCGTTTGACGATATCGTCGCCGATCAGACGATATCGCCCCAGATTTGACGATTTCGTCTGGACTAGGACGTCCAGACGATCTTGTCGCAAAACTAAATTTGCATAGTTGGAATCTGTTCCAACGGGTCTCCAATCTGGCGAAGCGTGTCTGCATCGTTGGGACCCTTCCCCGTTGGAGATCTCCCAAATTGGGATGATCTCCAACCTCCCAACAACTCCCCCTAAGCCTATTTAACTTCTAGGATTTTCCCTCCCCAACCCCTGGCTGAATTTATCTGCAAACTGAATCCTTCTACGCTAAAACATCATAATCTTATTTTTGCATTAGTCCCATAGCAATTTTGATGCAGGTATATCATTGATTTTCAACCGGAGCCAGCACCCATCGTCGCCGACGAACCTGTTCAAATCGGAGGCGATCCTGTCGAATTCGAGATGATTTCGTACTGATGCGAGACGATCTCGACTGCAGCCCACATCGAGGCAATCAGTGCCCGGAGTTTGCTTTTCTCAACTTTGTCTCTGTTATTTTGTTTTGCAAATTAGATAATATATTCAGTTTTTATCCTATTTTGCATCTGGAGTTCACCCATTTAGCTTAGATTGCATGCTAAGTTTATGATCTGCCATTTAAGTACAGTAATTTGCATTAATTTTTGTTCTTAAACATTGTTCAGTATTCATATTTCTATTTGGTGTAATTTGCCTCTGTTTGCACAGTAGGATTTTTTGGTATTTTGCATCTATTTTCGGTTTTGTAGGTCTCTGACGAATTCGTTAGATCTCAGACGATCTCGTCTGATTGCAGACGATTCTATAGAATCTTAGACGATCGGGACTACTTCAAAATCAGAATCTTCTTCAGACATCCGGATCAGGTATTCCCCGTTTTCCTCCTATAAATTCTCTATTTTTTGCTTTCAAATCTGTCTATTGTATTCATGGAACTTGCATTTTCATATAGTTTAATTTAGTTTCATTCGGCCAAACCTAGGATGAATGTTTAAGATTAAAACGAACTCATTAAACACATTCCAAAAACCTAGGCGTGGAAACTGCCATTAAATGTTTCCTGGTGAACCCACCATCCGTCGAAAAATCACCAAAATACACCTCCCTTGAGAGGCGGGACCTTCGCAAAGTCCTCTCGTCCGAGGTACCGCATCATCCTTTTCCCATCCTCCTTCCGGGCGCGGATCCTATAGCCTGAAGGTAGGGATGCGAAAAATTTGGAGCGATACACATAGTTTTATAGTTCTTGAAAGAACTAAAAATAGACATGGTGGTTGAAATAAATCCTCTTAAACTTATTACAACAAACTAACTTAAAGATAGCTCTTATCCTAACAACATGCTAATCTTGGACTATGGTCAAACATTGATCAACCAAGCCAAAACCTCAATGTATGCTAATCAAATTAACTAGAAATATGTAAATCAAAAAATTAAACTAAAACTAAATACTAGGACTTAATACTTAGTACTAAGGATGCAATGTTGAAAATATGTAAATCAAACCATTAAACTAAAACTAAATACTAGGACTTAATACTTAGGACTAAGGAGACAATGTTAGATTTACAAGAAAAGTTAATCTAGCACTATCCGTTGTGGGGGTCTCATCGGGCATGCCAGAATGAAACGGGTAGAAAATGACATTTGATAATTTAACACATAAACATAAATGATGCATTAAATAGAGAAATTGTATTCCATTGATATTAATGAGCATGTGTTACAAGAGGGTCTTGATGCCCGTTATCCATATCTATTCCTAATAAGGTTACAATCAATCTGATGCTTTCTTATAGCGTACCTTAGTGTAGGTGGGCTTTGATGTATGCAGGCCATCGTAGGGTTGTTGTTTGTATGTTGTTAATATTCATTATATCTACAAAATAACCTATGAAAGACTTGCAAAAAGGGGTTAGTGTGATGGGGGGCTTGCCTTAGTCAGGCCCCATGTTTAGAAAAACAAAAATGATTGTAAAACTGTAACAGAAATAAAAAGAAAATATACAAAAGATAATAACATATTGAAATAGAGCTTACCTACCAAATATAGAGTGATTTGGGGTCTACAGATGCAATTCATGACCCAAGTCGCTAATTGCGACGGGATTCATAGGGTAGGATGTGAATTGAGCTATGATGCTCTTCTGGTAAAATCTCTCCGATGGCTTGATCCTAAGGCATCTGGGTGCCTCTGTGTGCTATCATAATCTACCTATGTGCTTCGGAAATGGATTGTGTGCTATTGGATTTCCATTTCTATAGAGTAACAGTACTTTGTTGAATTTGGGAATCAGACATAATTAGGGGTTTAGGACCCATTATTTATAGGCAAATGCAAAGTGCAGGGGGGGTTAGATAGACTAAATCTAGGTTTGATTATGACTAGGGTTAGGTTAATAGATGCTATGTGGCAACATCTCATTCTAAGTAGGAAATATCCTATCCTCACACATGTGTGAGGAAGGATTAGTGCTAATCCTAATTAGGATTTAAGCATGTTTAGGGGATGATTAAAAGAAAACTCTAGGAAACCCTAAGTTGGCACATGTGGGAGGATTTGATTAACACTAATTATGAATTAAGAGTTAATTAATCCAATTTTGCCCTAAAAAGGGGCTTAAGTGAAGTCAACATTAAATTAGAATTTGATAATTGACTTTTAATTGATTTTGCCAATTAATACCCCGTGGGGGTGTCAATTGAATGTAAATGGGCTATGCATTGCCTCAGGTTGTCGTATGAAGGTATCTCGATGGATCAAATGTAGTTTAGAGGGCTTATTGGGGTTTTGGACCTGAATGCCATTTGTGGAAGTCTACATGTTACTATGGTGAACTTACGCATGTCTACGCGTGTCTATGCATGTCTACGCGTGTCTATGCATGTCTACGCATGTCTATGCATGTCTACACATGACTACAATAGTCTACAATATCATAGGTATATCTGGAATCACCTATAGATATGTGTAAATAGCAATGTGTGACTTTTGGGTGTCTACACATATATGAAAATCTTGTGATGGAGTCTAAGATAGGCATGGGGGAGACCCTATCTGATAAAAATTAAAAAAAAAAATTGCAGTAAATGGACAGGAATGTCCGCCCAAAAATAAGAAAAAATTATTCTTTTATTTTTCTTTTTTTGGTTGTGTTTTTGTTTTGCAGGTATCGTTCTCTAAGTGTAATCTATAAGTAGCCTGGGAAACCTAGGTCTATCAGGCATAGATTTTCTTGACCTGCGTCTTACTACTTTTTAGTTTTTATTTTTAGCTTTTGTAGGTATGATTTCCTAAATGAATGTTGTAGGCAACCTGGAAAACCTAGGCCTAACAGGTACATGATCCATGAACCTACATGATTTCTAGTTTTCTAGGAGTAGAAGCTTGATTGTTCCCATCTGGAGGGGATAGGCACAATTTTGATATGTACGCAGGTGTGAAATATTTGTAAGAAGAAAAATTTCCATCTGTGTGTTTGAATAAGTAGTTGTTGATGGAGCTCATGAAGGAGGAAGCATTGAAGGGCTTGATCAATTGGGAAGCATTGACTGTAGAACATGCTAGTAGATGTTGAATTTTTAGCTATAGGGAGGTACCTAAATCCCATTAAAAAGTATCGTATATGAGGAAGGGCATCTAATTCCCATAAAGGCACCTAGTCTAAGAGTTTTTCAAATCAATAGATTGGAACATGTCTCCCATCCAATAGAGATAGGCGCCTATCATAAAGCAAGATGATACATATGTCAAAGTGTGGCACCTAAATTTTGGTAGAAAGGCATCTAATTCCCATGTATCTTGAGGAAGGTACCAAACTTCTATTAGGAAGGTGTCTGACTCTCATGTACATGAAGTAAGTACTTATCTACATTTCTATTAAGATGTTGATTTCTTAGTGAAAAGGCACCTACCTTCCATTAAGCGTTTGTATGCGACATGAATAATTTGGTGGCATTGGGAAGTGGTCGAAGCCACATAAACATCCCACATGATAAAAAGGTCAAATATTTCATGGGAAATTATTTCAAATTCCTATGGAGTATTTTAACACATTCCAAATAATTCAACACAAGGATGTGTGTTATCCCATGCAAACCATCGATATTTTATATTTTTATCATGAGACTTCAAATGAATATTTTTGTAGTACGAAAGAAGAACAATCATAAGAAATTTCTCACATGGGAAATACACAGTCTTTTTGGTTGTCACAAAACAATGAATTAGAACACTCCATGATCATTATCATGCTTGATATGCATGGATCACCAATAAGCTATGTATACGATTTTCTAGTAGATGCATATGATTTTCATAATTTGAATATTTTTGAAAATAGTGCCATCACACCATTGGTAAAAATATACAACCACCGAGAACCCACTTTGTCCGACGTGACATGTCAAAAAATAGTTGGGGAAGGCTACCCTCATAGTACCCCATGCAAAACATAATGCATATACCTCCACAAATGAAGAGGTACCTTCATGCAGTTACAGTCAAAACTATGAAATGATCAACTAGTTACATAAAAGTCCAGAGAACAGAGAAAATTTACAAAGGTTGACACAAATAAAAATTTTCATAATGGGAGGAAAATCTATGAACCATAATCAGAATAAAATTAAACCCTACAATGTGGCAAGAATTAATGAAGAGGTTCAAGCCCAATTCGAAGTCACCGAGTGGATAGACTATTGTTGCCTAGTCAAGCAAAACCAGGACTTGGAAGCAATAGAGGAGTTCATCGTGTCTATGGACAAGGATGTTGTTTGACTACATGGACTAGAAATTCCAATAATAGAGGAGCATATTATAGATGTTACCAGTCTCCCTCAAATAGGGGACCATATTTATAAGGAATAATCTTTGGTTGAGTGCGCATAACAACTCCTTGAGCACCTACCAATGGAATTAACATAATTAGGGTTACCGAAACGTGATCTCCCAAGGCTTTGGTATCAGATCTTTGATCTAGTGGCTAGGTTATTAACTTGCAGAGATAAGTATACACACCATAATTCCAACCATATGAGGTTACTAAGCCACATACTACATGGAGTAACTATTAACATCTTGTTCTACCTAGCCTGTGTTTTGCAAGATGAAGCTAGGCGATACCAGGTAGGAACAACCTCTACCCTAGCACACCACATGCTAATTTCATCCCTAATTCGATATGTAGAGGCACACAAAGAAGTGCAATAGGTAGAGGAGGAGAGGACCTAGGTTCCTAACTCCCAACAATAGTTAGATATAGGGGCACACAAATAAGTGTTAGAGATAGAGGGAGAGAGGGTCGAGGCACCTAACTACAAACAATAGTTAGTTGTAGAGGAGCTAGCAGTAGAAAAAGTGCTTAACTTCTAGGAGCCATCAACTATAGAGGAGCTAGCAGTAGAACAAGCACCTAACTTCCAGAACCTATCAACTATAGAGGAGCCTAGAATAGAACAAGCACCCAACTTATAGGATAACCTATTCGAAGGGGAAGTAGGGAAAATTTCATTGAATTATTCTCCATAAATTCATGAAGAGGTGAGGCAAAGCATTACTAGCTCTATTTAGGCAGCTAACTACCCAAGAACTAGGAGTAGAACAGAGTAGTTAGCTACCTTAGTCACCCATAGCCCATCCAAAGAGGATGAAAAATTTAAGATTATTGTAAAAGAGGTTGTGGCCTAGGTGTTAAAAGATCTAGCTGGTGGTGAACCCCATGGTCAAGAGACTCATGGAAACCTTTAAGAACAACTATAGAAAGTATAACAGTAGGCCTTCATATAGGAAGAAAAATTTAATGTAGAAGAGACACTTTTAAAGTGTCTAGGAAAGTAGTTGTAGAAAAGTAGCTAGAATTAGGCAGCGCCATACACCAGCTATGACAAGCTGTGTAGCAGCTGGAAATCAATGACTGAAGGTTGGCCAGATGACCAAGGTAGACATTTCCACTCAAAGAGACTGGGCAATGAAAGTGCCCACAACTTCTCTAGACTTTGTGGATAGAGTTACTTCTTTTGGCCCATTCAAGTTAGATGCAAAAAATGAGGAAGCTGAGGTAGGGGATATTTCATCCACCTTTGCCAAAAAAACTAATAAAAAATACTAGGACCCCATTTTGTAAATAGAGCCCCCTATAATTGAGGTCCTAGAAGATGAAGTTGAGCCATCAACCCACAACCAAAAACATGATGAATATATGGATCAGGGAGTGGAGGTTGAGCAATCAGCTCATAACCAACAACCTAACAAAGAGATAGAGTAGGGAGTGGAGGCTGAACAATCAACTCACAACTAGGAACCTAAAGATGATATGGAGCAGGTATCCAAGGTAGAGACAACACAACCTCAATAGTCAACAAACTTTGTAGGGTAATTAGTAGGATAGCTACCTGCTAAATACCAGTAGCTAAGTAGGTAGATGAAGAAATTATTTATGAGGTAAAACTAGAGGATCAGGCACCTGAACCCTTTGGCATCAGAGAAATTACACCACCTACACCTAAGGGTAAAAATCCCCCTCACATAACCCTAGATCACTCAATTTAGCTGATATCTAAGAATAAAGTTACCAGGTCACCATAGAAGAAAGTAACCAAGGCACCCCAATAGAAGCCTAGGACCAAGGCATCATAAAAAAGCCTAGAACTAGGGCTAGAGCTACAAAAAAAGATCCAGCTAGCCCCTAATTCAGATGAAGAATGGGTTAGGTCTCTGAAAGGTTTTTCCAAGAAATATGAGCATTTTGACAAGCTCTGAAAATAGCTTAAGGAGGGAAATATGGAAAGAAAGGCCTTTAAGAAAATGGTCAGAGAGCCTAGGATTAACATTAATCCTGCTCCTAAGAAATAGTTTTGGAAAATATATGGATTCGATGGAGATCAACCCTCCAAAATGAAAATATACCTACAAGATATGGGGGTATTAGGCCCAAATACAGCTACAGCCTAGGGCAAAGTAGCTAGCAAGAAGCCACTTTATGAAGGAAGTACAAAACAAATCGATTCAGAAGATGCTAAGATTCCTCCTAAAGTGGCCCAATTGCACAAGGTCAAAGTGGTGGATGAATCCTGAATCTCTTTCTAGAAAAAATCAGATATCCTAGATATAGAGATCTTACTTGAACATCACCAATTATGGAAGAAGGTAGAGCTTGCATTATAGAACAGGGCCACTACTTTTATAGGATATTATATGAAGAAATAGGTAGAATAGAAAATGTATATCACAAAGCCACCAAGCACAAGTGTTGGGTCTAGCCGACCAGTTAGGTATAGTTTGTGACAACATATATTGCAAAAAGGGGTCAGTACCCCTCAGAATACCAAGAAGAGGAAGTAGTGGAATAAATATTATGGTGTGGAACCAATTACAACAGACACGAGAAAATGAGAAGACAATACAAAACTTCATTTTCCATTACAACATAAACCTATAAATAGGCATTACAACCACATGTTACTGATAAGGTTGCATTCAATGATAACGATGCACCTTATCCCTTACAAATAACAATTAAAAATAAATGGCCATCAATGGTTAATGGCTTATTACATTAATTAAACCACACCTAATCCCTATCAACAACACACCTAATCCCTATCATTCCTCCCAACTGAGGAAGAATTGGTCTCCAATACATACAAAGGTGGAAGAGAAATATGGAAAGATCCAAGAGTATCAAGTACAACCTAAAATTTACTCTTGTTACAAAATAAAAATACTAAAATGATAAATTTTTAAAGGTTTTCATAAAACCAAAAACTAACACCAGCACTGCATTGATGGCAAAAATGCTCTCCAACAACTATAAACATTGTTATACCGATGGATAGCTAAAATGGGTCCCTTAAATCGGTAGAAGAAAGAAAAATATAATGGTACAGTGAAGATGTCAAAGAATATTCCTTGAAATACATGCTAAAGATGCTAGTTGGAAACTATATATGCATTTAATTTTTGGTTTTAATTGGTTGAGCGTACATAATGAAAGTGGACGTGCGCATTAATGAAAAACGGGTATGCATTGAATGAATATGGGGTGACATGCATTTAATGGGTGGAGAAAAATTAAATTATATTAAAAATAATATAATTTAATTGATGGTTTGAAAATTGAATGTGGGTTGTTAATGGAGTGGTGCACGCTTTTAATGAAAATGGGCATTTAATGGGTGGAGAAAAATTAAATTATATTAAAAATAATATAATTTAATTTATGGTTGAAAATTGAATGTGGGTTTTAATGGAGTGGTGCACACTTTTAATGAAAATGGCCAAAATGAATATGTATTTGGTGGCCATTGGAGGATGAAAGCAGGCAAAATAAAAAATGGGTATGTAAAAATTAAATTAATTTAATTTAATTTATGGAATGGTGGAGGCCATGGTGGATCTTGGGTATGTAGAATCAAGCGGTGGAAATGAAAATGTCATGAGAGGCAATGGCCATGGAGGCACACGAGGGAGATCAACCAAATTATGGAAGTGGTGATGATGGTGTTTATAAGCCAGAAAATAGAGGATGACATTGGATAGCTCTAGAAATACACAAAAATGGATAGTGTCTATGCAGATCACCAGGCAAAGGCGATGAAAATGCTAGGATGGTGGTGGATTTTGTAGAGGACACACATCAACAAGACGAAGATTTTTGGAAACACGTGATCTACAACAGTGATGTATAGGAGGAGCTGATAAATCAACTATGAAGAAAATGATGTCAACATCAGTAGCTTTGGACGATGAACATAAAGTAGTGAAGTGGCAAACAGAACTTGTGGCCAAAATACTGCATGATATGGCCAAGAAAAGTGTATATCGATGTTGTAAACACCAAAAAATGGTAGAAAACACAAGTGGTCGGTATGATCTACAATAAATAATGGTAGTGGTGGCGGAGGCCATTGAACAACATCATAGAGCTCGTTAGGCATAAAAAAATAGAAGGGTGTGTGTGTCAATGACAACAATAGTGGAGTGCATCAGTGAGGACACAAAATAGGTGACATTGAGATGGTAAAAATAGCATGGAAGTCATAGAGCAAGGTTGTAGGGATGATATGTTCACGAGCAAGAGAAACAGGATCTGGTTTTAACGTTAAATGTGTAGTTTGGTCACCGTAGAGCAGCAAATCATCATCGCAAAATGGTGAAGTGGTGAGGGTTGTGATTGGTAAAAGTTGGTACCAATGAGGTTCAAGCAGCAGACATCAAAATCTATGGGGGTTGGATAGTACCAGATTAGGCAATGGTGGCAACAGATAAATATATGGAAAGTGGAGATTAAAAATCCAAGGCTACAAATATGTTGAATCAAGGCATGAAATGCATGGAAGCACTGCAAATTGATGTAATGGTGGTCAAAAACTGGAAATCAATATTCAAGAGAAGAATCGACGATCAATAAATAGACAATGATAGGTTTTGGATGAACTGGTAGACCACGAATTGCAGTAGGTACGATGACATTGGTAGAGAGAGCTTTGATATGTAATGTTTGGAGGGATCTAATCTACAACAAGAGCTTAAAATGAGCTTAGATATACAAAAGAAGTAATATCATCTAGTGGTTATATGTTGTGCATGTCATCCAGAGATCCTGGTTCAAATCTAGGTGTTGCTATAGATTCTACACTTTTTGGATTAGATTTAAATCATGATATTATTCAATGAGATATTCATTGGCATGAAATATATCTTTGATGGGCTACTGAAGCATTTCTAATTGAATTTGTTGAAGTGTCACAACAAGGTCATGAAGGTGAGCAGCGACTTCATCGAGCGAAATGGTCAAAATCAACATCATTATGTCAGAGATAGAAACATATGATGGTCATGAACAAAGAAAGGTGCAAGTGCACGAGAACATGATTTGAATGAGTAAAAAATAAACAAAGTTTAAAAATTGTCAAATATGCACAACCAAAGTGGGACAAAACCACATATGGATTCAAGAACAATTTTGTAAATCCTATAAACAAAGTGTCTGTAACAGAAGTAAAATGACTCCACAAATAGATCTATGGGAGGCTTGGTCATTCCTCATTTGAACCAATAGTGGCCTAGAGGAATAGCATACTAACCCTTTCCATAACCTGCTATGATACCAATGATGTGGAACCAGTTACAATAGACACAAAAAAATTAGAAGACAATCCAAAACTTATTTTCCATTAACAACAGAAGCCTATAAATAGGTATTACAACCACATGTTACAGATAAGGTTGCATTCAATGATAACGGTGCACCTTATCCCTTACAACAAATAACAATTAAAAATAAATTACCATCAATGGTTAATGGCTTATTACATTAATTAAACCACATGTAATCCCTATAAACAATACATATAATCCCTATTAGTTTACTAGGAGGCCATAAATAAAATTGAGGACTACCAATACAAAGTGCCACGAGGATGTGACAATCCTTAGGTATGGGGGATGATGAGCACCAAAATTGCTCATATTTTTGCATATGTTTCTAATGTTTTGTGCGATATTATTATATCATATTTGTACTTTTATTGCCTAACTTGTGTGAAAAGTGTGTTTTGTGTATAGATTTGATTATTTTCATTATTTTTTGCATAACTATGTCAAGGTCCCACTTAGACCTAACATCATCTATTTTCAAAGGAGTTCAATGAATACTATGGAAGTATTTTGACCCCAAAAAAGAAGGGTGCCTTACTCCCGTATTTCTATGAAAAGGTGCCTTACTCTCGTATTTCAATGGGATGGTCCCTTGCTCCCAAATTATAATGGGAAGACACCTTGATCCCATATTTCTATGGAAAGGAACCTTATTTCCATTGATGAAGATAAATATGGTTGACTCCACGTAAGTAGAATGAAATGCCTAACTCCTGATCAGATGGTTCCTAACTCCCATTAACCAATGAATACATCAGCTACCCTATTTTTGTATGAAATAGAGTAACAAATTCCTGAAGGTAGAACACAAGTGATGATGATGAGATAAAACCAAACCATTTCCCAAAAAATGTCAAGAGATAATAAAAGTCATTTGACTTAACCGAACCATAAACTAATTATGCAACAAACATAATCTATTTTGAATACGTTGAATTTCCTTAATTTGGTGTATAGTCATTGTAATCAAATTTTTAGTAGAAATTAGTTATTGTAATAGAGAAGCCTATGTGTTATATAAACGCACAGGACTTCTATGAGAAAAGGAGAAAAAAAATACTAGAAGAACTAGACTGTAATGTAATTTCATTTATGCAATAAAATTCATTCGAAGTTCTCTTATTTGAAGTTCAGCATACGTAGTTAACTAGGAGGAATCTTCTGGATCCTAGGCCCACTCTTGGCTAGTATTCCTCCCCTCTCCTTTACTTTCCTATAATTTCATTTTAGTTTTATTAATTTTATTTTCCTGCATTTGATTGTTTTCGATAATTTGATTTATTTACTACTTTCTTTAATTTTTGTAAGTGTGGTCTGATTTTTTGAATATTAAGTGGTTTAGACTAAGTTAATGCTATACAAAAATACCTCCCAAAATATATATTTTAGTGGACTCATCTCATTGGTATTGTAGTTAACCTCTACCTAGTACATCACAAGTTTACGAGCATCCTTGGATTGACAATTAGTGAAAGGATTGTGACATCCTAAGTAGAATTTAACCAATGTTTTTGCCCCAACACCTCCCTCCTATTCATCATGGTAACCTCATTCGATAGATTTTTTATAAAGTCTTCCATCTCCCATAAGGTAGTATCTTGTGAATCCAGAGGGGGTAATGCAAGTACTATAAGAGGAGCAGGAAGAGTCACTATTACAAGAGTGGTAGGAAGTGCTAGCACTGCAGGTGTATTAGGCCATTGAGAAAATCCCATGGGAGGTGGAAGTGTTGTATAAGTAGGCACTGGGATAGCTAGTTGTGGTTGACTGTTAAGGAACTCAAGGAAAATAGGCATCAAAGGCTTGGGAGGCAATATACCTATAGCAATAAGGATTTTTTCCACCTTTACAACTTCTTGGAATATCTGAGGGAAAGCAAGAACATTTTATTACCTTATCATTAGTCCTAGATCTAAACTGAATGCTCTTAGATAATAATAAATAACTTGCTCATGGGTTGGCCTAAGATCATCAGGCACTCTTTTCCAGGTAGGACTAAACTTGATATTAAAATCCATGATATTTTCTTGTGGATGCCTTTGTATCACCATGAACTGAGTGAGCAAGGAAAAGGGGTCTACTTGTTCATTGAAATCTTCTATTAGCTTGGATGCCAAAGCATCCCAAGAATTTATACTCCCATTAGGTAGAGTTTTATACCAATAAAACAATTTTCCTTTCAGATAAATGATCAAAACTTTGACCATCACATCCTCATCTTGGATGTTATGCACCACAGCCAACAACATTATATATTGAACATGTTCATACATTTTTTTCTTGTACCATCATAGGTTGTCAGGGCTTTCAAGGCTACTTGTGGAATCACATGTTGATCAACCAGGTTAAGGGGTCATGTATTATTCCAGTTAGGGACTCCTAGGTTTTGATTTTGGGCCATTACTATTTGATTCAAGATGGATATTTGGAATACGAGTACCAATTTAGTATCAATTTGATCTTGCTCTTGTTATTCAATAGAATTAGGGGCTTCAATGACCAACTTAGGCTATTAATTTTTAAATGATAACTTTCAGAACTCAATTGGTTCTTCTAAAATACTGGCCCTATGTATTGTAATCATGAAATAACTATAGGGTTGATATGTCTTTCTAGGTATATCTTTAATAAAGTCATCAGATGATTAGGAAATATAGAAAAAATTGGGTATCACTAGTCCTTTTGTTTATCTAAAATATGGTAAAGTGTCCCACTGGGTGTGCCATAAAATTTTGGTCAAAAGTTTATCTAATGGTAAGGATTATGCGGCCATAGACATCGACCAACTTTGAATGACCTCAAGATCATGAATCTAAGGGTCAATATTCAAAGGAGGCTGGATCCCTATAAATTCTAACTAATTACTTAGGGAAAAAGGAATGGAAAGAGATTAAAGATAACATAAAGCTAGAACATAATGTGGTTCAGATCCAATCACATCAATATACATGCCTAATAAGTTTGAAACATAAACAACATTCATGGACTACCTAACAGACCAATCACTAATTTCATTAATCCTTTACATGCGTAACCCTACTAATAATTCCATAATTAAAGAATAAATAGCATGCAATCTAGATATCAAAATTAAAACTAGGTCATTCATTTAACTTTAACAAAATAATGAGCAGTGCAATATCATACATATATGAGAACAATTGAAGGCTAGACAGTAATCCACTTATATTGTTGAATGCATCAAACTGTACATGCAAGTTGTAATGAATGGAGAGCTAACACTAAAACATATATTACAAACATGTATATATAACCCCTTCAAGGAGTAAGCTTTCAAAAGACTAATTAATATTTCATTAATGGTGGATCATAATTTCAATATCCAGTTGGTTTGAATGACCTCTTCTATGATCGCTTTATCACAAATGAAACATTCTCCACCATGTCCAAATAGAAGCTACTGACATTCTCTATATGAGCTTTACTTTTATAATTAATGAACTTGATGTTGCTACTACCGACACATGTTTCTTTATAAGTTGAGGTAGCCACACTACATCAATTCTTCATCTACCATCTTATGTACTCAGACTAACAAATCATTAAATTTGTTCATCTGCTGCATCCTTGGATCCAATATCCTGACATCATTGGTAGGAAGGAGAAATTTGAATTGTGGAGCCTTCTACATGGTTGGGCTTTTGTGCATTTATGATTTTATAGGATAGATCCCTAGTTTGAATGCATACCTTGGTTCCACCCCAATCTTACATTTGAATCATATTATCTTGGGATAGGGAAATGGTAGCCCTTGCTTATATTATTTTTCCTTCTCTTTTCATCTTCCTTGTGGTTGGATAAACCTTGGGTGGAACTTTAGGTCTGCCACCTTCTCAGCCTACCTCCTAATTCTCTATTTATATGAGTTTACTGCTTGGATGACAATATAGGATCATTTTCCTTTCCGTCATTCTTTTGATATTCCACCTAATTTCTTCCACTTATGAATGGAGTTTTGGGAGTGTCCATGATATGTTTGTATTCCATACTTTCATTAGGTACATTATTTGACTTGCCTTATTTCGTATAGCAACTTTGGATAGTTGACGACCTAGAAGTGACTCATTTATTTATCTATATTTTATCTTACCCTTTTATCAAAATACCCCCTTATCTTCATAGAAAAAATAAATGGATACATAAAACTCACCCATAGTTCCTTATGAGCTTTTAAAAATTAAGGGGTGTGCGTAAAATAGTCAATGGCCATATAACCATCATTGTTGATGATCATACAGTATCTATCCTATCTTACACGGGCCTCCTAATGATCAAAAGACCACAAGGAAAGTTATAAATGATTGTGACTGATAAATTTGTGACTAATATTAAAATGAAGGTGCCCCTGATTAAGGCAACAAGATATAGTGGACTAGCAATTATACAAACTGACTAAATAATAACTAATATTACAAGAAAACTAAATGGATGGAAATGATACGAATGCATGTATGCAATATAGGTGTAAGGCGTGAATGGATGTATGAAATTCAATGTGAATGATTAAGCTATTTTTTTATTTTTTTTCATTTAGTTTTTTGAACAAGTGTCCTTATGGTGATCTATCCATCCTACTAGATTACATGGATAAGAAATCGCTGCAACCACCAGTTGACTAGGATAAATCACTAGATACAAGATTCACTTGAGAATATTATGACCAAAAGGGTTTGGTGCATTTGAATTTTTTGAACTGATTTGACCAAAGGGGTGTGCTTATTTTGGAGTATTTTGGATTTGACAGTGACCAGAGGAGTTTTGTTCCTTTGGAGCTATTATAATTGATTGTAAACAAATAATTTTTGGTTCCTTTGGAGCCTTTTTTTTTTTTTTTTTAAAGCAAAAAACCCCTTGCGGGGCCGCCTTGGTATAAGAGACCACGAACAGGGGGTTCTACATCGTCAAAGTCACCCGGGAGTCGCACCTAGCCTTGCCCGCACCAACATTATCAATTGGATTTTGGCTACCCAATTTAGCTTTTTGGTAGGGTGGAGATTCGAACCTGGGACCTCCCTTGGAGGATTGCCCTCTCCTCTCCAACTCACCTACAACACCTGGGTAAAAACTAATTTATAGTGGAAAACACCCCTTTCAAGGTGCCACTTTCAACAAGTTGGGCATAGGAGGAATGGAGCCTTGTCGGCCTCTACCAACACATAGGACATTCCTAACTATACCATATATCTGCAGGATGGAGACAAGGGGAATGGAACCTAGGTCGGCCTCTACCAGCACCCAGGGTATTTACCACTGCACCACAACAAGCAGATAAAAACTAATTTATAGTGGAAAACACCCCTTTCGAGGTGCCACTTTCAACAGGTTGGGCATAGGAGGAATGGAGCCTTTTCGGCCTCTACCAGCACATAGGAAATTCCTAACTATACCATATATTTGTAAGATGGAGACAAGGGGAATGGAACCTGGGTTGGCCTCTACCAGCACCCAGGGAATTTACCACTACACCACAACAAGCAGATTAAAAACTAATTTATAGTGGAAAACACCCCTTTTGAGGTGCCACTTTTGACAGGTTGGGCATAGGAGGAATGGAGCCTTGTCGGCCTCTACCAGCACATAGGACATTCCTAACTATACCATATATCTGCAAAATGAAGACAAGGAGAATGGAACCTGGGTCGACCTCTACCAACACCCAAGGCATTTACCACTGCACCACAACAAGTAGATCTAATTTATAGTGGAAAACACCCCTTTTGAGGTGCCACTTTCAACAATTTTGGGCATAGGAGGAATGGATCTTTGTCGGCCTCTACCAGTACATAGGACATTCCTAACTATACCATATATCTGCAGGATGGAGACAAGGGGAATGGAACCTAGGTCGACCTCTACCAAAACCTAGGGCTTTTACCACTGCACCACAACAAGCAGATTATTAAACTAATTTATAGTGGAAAATACCCCTTTCGAGATGCCACTTTCAACAGGTTGGTCATAGGAGGAATGGAGCCTTGTCGGCCTCTACCAGCACATAGGACATTCCTAACTATACCATATATCTATAGGATGAAGACAAGGGGAATGGAACCTGGGTCGGCCTCTACCAGCACCCAGGGAATTTACCACTACACCACAACAAGCAGATTGAAAAACTAATTTATAGTGGAAAAAACCCCTTTCGAGGTGCCACTTTCAACAGGTTGGGCATATGAGGAATGGAGCCTTGTCGGCCTCTACCAGCACATAGGACATTCCTAACTATACCATATATCTGTAGGATGGATACAAGGGGAATGGAACCTGGTTCGGCCTCTACCAGCACCCATGGTATTTACCACTGCACCACAAAAAGCAGATAAAACTAATTTATAGTGGAAAACACCGCTTTCGGGGAGCCACTTTCAACAAGTTGGGCATAGGAGGAATGGAGCTCTACCAACACATAGGACATTCCTAACTATACCATATATCTACAGGATGGAAACAATGGGAATGGAACCTGGGTCGGCCTCTACCAACACCCAAGGCATTTACCACTGCACCACAACAAACAGAATCTTTGGAGCCTTTTGGATTGAATATGACCAAAGGAGTTTGGTTCCTTTGGAACCTTTTGAATTAAAATGTGACCAAAGGGTTTTGGTGCCTTTGGGGATTTTTAACTGAAATGTGACCAAAGAGGTTTGGTTCCTTTGAAGCCTTTATTTTTATTTTTTGACCAAAGGTGTTTGGTTCCTTTGGAGTCTTTTTGAATTGGATATGACCAAAGGAGTTTGGTTCCTTTGGAGGATTTTTGAATTGAATGTGACCAAAGGATTTTGGTTCCTTTGGAGCATTTTGAGTTGAATGTGACCAAAGGAGTTTGGTTCCTTTGGAGCCTTTTTGAATTGAATGTGACCAAAGGAGTTTGGTTCCTTTGGAGCCTTTTGAGTTGAATGTGACCAAAGGAGTTTGGTTCCTTTGGGATCTTTTAAGTTGAATGTGACAAAAGGAATTTGGTTTCTTTTTTGTATGGGGAATGTGTGATACCTTAAGCATACCTAAATTATTTTGTTACTGGTAAATGTGGGGAAGGTACGATACCTTGAGCATCCCCATTGTGTTCCTAGTGGATACCAAGGCTTCGATGAGATGAGGTGAGTGATCATCTATGAGAAGGACCCCCTTATCGATAAAATATTGGACCATAATTTTAAATGCATAGCAATTGTTTATGTCATGTCCCACTTGTCGATGATAGAGGCAATAGTGATATTCCCTATACAATATAGATTTAGGTTTTTTAGGGTCTACAGGGCATACATCTGGTAGAACAACTATTTTTGCATCTTGCAACTTTTTAAAGATGGTCAACATGGGCTCAGATAGAGGAGTCCAGGTATGAGGTTGATTATTTGAATGAGGTTGGCTACGTGGATGAGCTTGATGAGGTGGGCAATGTGATGAGGTTGATGAGGTGGGAAATGTTTATGAGGTTGATGAGGTGGGTGATGTTTATGAGGTGGTCAATATTTATGAGGTTGATGATGACTCAATTGTAGCTCAATTTTTGTGAGGTGATTCAAAATTTGTTGTAAAATGAGCATAGTTAGTTGGTGAAATGGTGGTTGTTGATGAGGACATTGTGGAATAATGGTGTTTTGTGTTGATGAAGCAACATAAATGTGATGGAGTGGATAGAGTGGGATGGTTGTGGTGGGTTTTCATGACATCCATGATAGATATTGAGTGAAGAATGTGTTTTGATGTGATGTGGATGGATGGTTAGGATCTAGAACCTATGATTGTTGTTGTGTATTATTATGAGTACTTTGGTTGGCCTCATCTACAAGCAATTCCAAATAAGTGTATAAAATATTGTTGTATAGAAATTGTATATGTATATGACATGGTCACATGGGGGTCAAAATATTGGGTTGGATGTGTGACAACCATGTGAGTGGATGTTGGTGGAGGATAGGTGGTGAAGGACATTGTGACTGAATGAGGGATGATATGTTGAAGGGGATCAACAAATAATATATATGGTATTGATGTAGGTATCTGCAAAGCAACATTAAATTATGCTTCTTAGAGGGGGTTAGAGCAGATGATATTTTGATTTTATGGGATGGAGATGTTTTGATGATGTGATGATGGATGGATTTGAGTCATGGTTGCAAAAATTGATTCAAAAATCAGGTTGGTGATGAACCGATGGGTTTGCTATAGATGAGAGTAGATGGCTTCTTGATGTAATGTGAAAATTGTGTGGGGTGGAATGATGAGAGGAGGTAATGAAATAAATACCAAGCCTATTATAGTCAAGTAATTCCTAATGGCATCAATAACCAGATATGTGATGCATAGGTTAGATGGCGTGGGTGGCTCTCTCCTAGAAGTATCTAGAATCATAGCATGGGTAGCCCTTTGCATCACATCCATGTCCAAAGTAGGGGCACAACTAGATGGCCCAATGAAAAATTCTAAATACATAGTGTGAGCCATGCTAACTTTCCCCACCATCAAGATGATAGGAGCTTGGTAAGGTTGAGCAAAATTTGCCATGGATGAAGATGGTTGACCTTGGACTTTGGCTAAATATTTGGCATGACTCTGGGTCATTACCATAAGTTAGGGGTGTAATGAGGTGGTGAATGTGAAGGTGCATGTAAAATATGGTAGGAATACAAATGAACAACACACAAAGAAAACAAACAAACAAATGGTTTCTATGTTTTTGAAAAAAAAAAATTGCTTTCTTTTTATCTTTTTTTTAGTTTTTTTCTTTTGAGGTTTTTGAATTTTTTGAAGTTTTTTTTTTTTGAAGTTTTTGAGTTTTGGTGTATTTTTATTTTGAGACTCCTATTCCTAGAACCACTATGCAAGGTGAATTATGGATGCAACTAAAAGGGTGTGTTCGGATCCACCCCTTTGATGAAGTATGAATCACGAATGGTTAAAAATGGTGTCCTAAAGGTATGATTGACTTAAGGGTAAAACTAAGGAGTCACAATTACCTCCCAAAGGGAGTTCTCATTGTATGAGTTCTGTTACTTACCTAATACTTGGGAAAAGGTCCCACAAGCTTTCTCTTCACTCTCATGTGAGTTTGGATAAAAAATATAGTTGTGTTCCACTTATTATTAATCCCAATGGTAAAAGGGCATTACTAACCCTTCCTAATCTAGGTGCACCCAAAATTAGGGGACCTTTCAATGATGAAATCCAGAAATCCACTCGTTATGGGCTACTAAGGTTTCTAGGGGGTGATTCGATGGAAGGAGTTGAATTCCAATGTCACCGGTCTCGATTGGGGGTTGGTTATGAAGTCCAACCTTACCAATGTTATTGTGAGACATGCAAGTGTGTGAGGCATTTTTTATTTTCTAGGGTTTTATGCAATTTAACATGCAATTAAAATTTTTATGCCTAAATACATAAATAGAAACAACAATGGCAAAAAAAATCATAAAAATAGAAATGACCTTAGATATAATGCAAGAAATAGGTTTTAGAAAAAGCCATGTAGTGGTTTTGAAACACAGAACCAAATGCCACTAAGTGTTTGGTATTGCTCAAATTTTGTTGGGCATTTCACCAATGTGGGTCCACATTTGAAACTAGTCAAACATGGGTCATATTTTTTACTGTGTGTCAAAAATAGGGCTAAGAAATTATGAAACTCTAAAATACCCTAAAAATGACCTTAACGATGCAAGTTTAACCCTAAATGCAGTAAATATGCTCTTTTTGTGGTCTAAACATTGAAAAGAGAGCTTAGAATAAAATCTAACCTTGGTCTATTTACCTTTTAAATACCTACTAAATGCACTTAACTTAGAGTTTTGAATGCAAATAACATGCAGGCAAACAATAGAAATATAAACCTTTTTTTTTTGTGCTTTTCTTTTTAATGAAATAGAAAGTAGTAGGAACATAAACAACTAGAGGGTTTGACGGTACAGACATGTGATCCTTTTTTTATTCCTCTAGTTTCTCAAATGGTTATCCATGTTTGCATGGCAAACCAAACATCCACCCACATTTCATATATGATCAAACACTCATGCACATTTATAAAACATCACTCCATTTTTGTGCAAGTGCAAGAACAGTTGAAAACAGATCCTGGATCCCCTTAAGCTAATTTTTTTATTTTCTTGCGATCAAGATCCAAAAATTTGTAATAGAAATAGACATAAATTAGAACCTAAAAACAACAAGGTAAACCAAAAATAAAACCCTTTGGGGGTCCCACTGTGATCACTATTTTGTAAGCTAAAAGAAGACAACACCAAGCAATAGAATAAAAGACAATCTAGTGCAAGAATGAAATAATTGATATTTGTATTAAAATAGTAGAGTATTAGTCTCCATTTTATAATAAATTGACTTGAGTGTGTAAGGGTTTGTGTAAAATCTTCTCTTGGTCTCTTATATTACAATGGATAAAAGGGATAAAGATCCCCTTTTGCAATAAAAAATGATGGGGGTGTCTTTAGTCTTGTTTGCTCCAATTAGATTATCAAATGGGTTTGAGTATCCTTGCGAGCCATCCTTGCCTCAAAAAATATTTAGAAACCTATCACCTACACACATATGCTTACAAAAAGAAAATGAGTTAGTAGCACGTATTTATGGAAGCAATGAAATCACCACAAAACCCTAAATAAACTTTTTCTAGAATGTGTAAAATGATATGCAGAAGATAAAAACTAATAAAATTATATACCTTGTTGCTTACCTACTCTAATATCTATATGTCATCGAACTAGAATTTCTCCTAATAAAACATGGGCGTACATTTTGGGATGGTTAAACATGGATTGGAATTTTGCAAATGTGAATGCACGTTTGTGACTATGTAAATGCTCGTCGGTGTTTGTGGCTGAAAGATCCAAAATCGATGAGTTGATCTCCAAGTGCGTGGGTCACCTCCTATAGAGATTGAAACAATGTGATAGTGTAAACTTAAGACTCTTTTTGTATGGTGATATGATGGTATATTTATAGACCTTTTGGGGTTTTTAAGGGAAAATATAGGTGGCAAGCTAGGGCTGCCAAGTGGCAGGGACTGGGTAGCCACCTATCATAGGTAGCTACAGTGAGTCACCTAGAGTGTCTCACGTAGGTGGAGTGGTGGCATGTGGGTAGGTGGAAGTGGAGTGATGTGTCAATTGAGGTATGATATGTGGCAATGGGAGGTGTAGTGCTGGCTAGGACATGTGTCACATGGGGAGACATGGTATCCTAGGGAGATTTTCTAGATTTAATAAAATCTGGAAAAAGGATAATGTGAAGGATTAATATGCCTAAGTCAAAACTTAGGCATATTATTATGTAGGATTGTGGGGTGCATGGAGGTTTTTGTGGAGGACTATATTTTGGTATTTCATGATGATTGGCCAAGATTATTTGATAAATACTTTGCTTTTTAGATAATATTTCTTCTTCAATATTTGTTATGAAACTATTGACTTATTCAATTTCCAAAAATCTTCTTTCCTTATATAAAATCTAAATTATTTTTGTTATTATAATATGCTGATTATAATATGGTGTGGATGCAATATTTTTTAGCATTAAATACTTACACTTGACCTTTCTTTTACTGTTCTAGAAACTCTAATATGGTGCTTAGAATAAACCAATTTTAATACTTGGATAAAAATACTTTTAAAGCACCAATATTTCAAACCTCTTTGGCCTCCTTCGTATCTAGCTTTCTTGGTGATTTAGATTTCCTTTTTACTGTCCAATATTGTAGATATTTGCAGCTTCTATCCTTTTCAATATGCTACTAAAAAATATCTTCTTATTCTTCCAATAATGTTGCTAAACAATCTTCTCTTTATCTTATCAAATGCTGCTCAAATTTTATGAAATTCGTAGCTTCTTTGCTTCTCAAAATTATGTCCAAATTGAGATCCTATCTCCTTCCAAATATGTTATCCAAAATTCTATAAAAATTTTATCACCAAATGCAGTCCAATATGCTACCTCTAACCCCTTCAACTCTCTACCTTAAATTGTTGTTAATTCCTCCTTCAATCAGCTATCCAAAAACACTTCCAAAAATTGGCCAAATTTTATCTAATTTGCAAATCTTCTATATCCTTCTAATGCTACCTCTAAAATTTAGATTTATCCTCCTCTATCATCTTGTCCTAAAACTCTTTCAAATTCTACCCCAACAATATACAATCTTCGCGTTCAAAAATCAGCCTTCAAAAACTTTAATGGTTGTATCTAAAAATATCAATTTGTGGCCTCTTTCAATCTTCTTTATCCTCCTTAGGTTCCACTAGCTTCTATCTTCAAATTTGGACCCTTTGCTAGCCTGTTCAAGAATATGAATGTCTTGGAGTATTCAAATAATACTTTCTCAAATTTATCAAACTTCTTAACAAAATCCTTCTCCTTCAATCAATTTCACAAATCCTTTTCAGCTTGTTTTTTTTTTTGAAAATTTTGGAAAAACTTGTATTAAAACAAAGATCAATTACAATATGGGAAGAGACTCTTCCCAGTCGAATTCAAAGAGAACACAAGCTTACAATAGAAGAAGAAGACTTGCAATGGAGCCAAATCTCCTAAATCAATAACTAGCTAGCAGGGAATCGGCATGGACAGATGATGCAACTTGTCCCGAAAACGTGACATGTCACGATATCACGACACCTTTTCTCCTTTGGCCGTGAAAAAGCAACATGTCACGATATCATGACACCTTTTCTCTCTTGGCCACAAAAAAGCAACATGTCATGATATCGCGACACCTTTTCTCCGATGGCCACAAAAAAGCAACATGTCACGATATCGTGACAACTTTCCTCCAACGACTACGACGATGCAACATGTCGCAATATCGCGACAACTTTCCACCAACGACCGTGACGGCGCAACATGTCATGAAATTGCGACAAATTTCCTCCAGTGACTGCGACGGTGCAACATGTCATGATATCGTGATAACTTTCCTCCAGTGGCTGTGACGACGCAACATGTCACGATATCACGACAACTTTCCTCTAGCGGCCATGACGGCGCAACATGTCATGATATCGTGACAACTTTCCTCCAGCGACCGTGATGATGCAACATGTCACGATATCATGAAAACTTTCCTCTAGTGACCGCAATGGCACAACATGTCATGATATCGTGATAACTTTCCTCTAGCAATAGCGATGGTGCAACATGTCACGATATCACGAAAACTTTCCACCAGTGACAGCGACAGTGCAACATGTCACGAAATCGTGACAACTTTCTAATGGTGCAACACATCGTGATATCATGACAACTTTCCACCAGCGACCGTGATGACTCAACATGTCACGATATCATGACAACTTTCCTCTAGCGACCGTGACGGTGCAACATGTCACGATATCATGACAACTTTCCTCCAGTGACCGCGACGACACAACATGTCGTGATATCATGACAACTTTCCTCCAACGGCCATGATGGTGCAACATGTCATGATATCATGACAACTTTACTCCAGTGACCGCGACAGTGCAACATGTCGTGATATCATGACAACTTTCCTCAAGAGACCGCGACGGTGCAACATGTCGCGATATCACGACAACTTTCCTCCAGAGACCACGATGGTGCAACATGTCACGATATCACGACAACTTCCCTCCCTTTGCTTTTTCTTTGATCATTTGTTCAAGGACCTTTCCAGACCCTGCATGATCACCTCATCCTCAATAGCCATGTCACTGTGAAGCTGAACCCCTGCCTCCTTCTCAGCACCCATCTTAGCCAGGAATTTGGTCGTGTTTTTTAAATCTCGACTCACATAAACTGGAATCACATCATCTAATTCCTTCCATAATTACTTAATTTGAGTGAAAAAAATCCTCAATCTCCATGCTTTCAAAGCAAAGTTTCTCATGCAATCAAGAGCTCCAACCATTATTTGAGAGTTTGATTCAATAATGATCCTCCTGTGGCCCTGTTTCACTACCCAAATAGAAGCGGATTTAATAGCTATGGCTTCTGCTTCATTGTTTGTGGCTCTTCCCAATCCTTGCAGTTCCCAATATAGCACTGATCCATCATGATTTCGGCAAACCACTCCAATTCCAACACTACCCGGATTGCCCTTTACAGCTCCGTCAGTATTAATTTTAATCCAGCCTTCTGGTGGTGGTTTCCAACTAGCTCTGTCCTATCCCTCTTGCTCTTCAACTCCCTCTTCCATTGGCCAAGTAACAACTTGAGCTTCCTCTATAGCATAGACATCAACATTTTCTGTAACTTTTCTCCATATGATCTGCCAAACTCCATCTAACGAGGAAAAAATTTCTCTAAAAATTCTCGCATTTCTCTCCAACCACACTTGCCACCAAATGAAGTTTAGTCCAAGCTCCCAACCAATTCGAAGAGATTTAGATTTAAATCTACCACTCTTCCATGTTTTCTAGATATTAGTCCGATTCAAGTCACCATTAACTTGAATTTTATAGCAAGAAAGCCAACGCTTCCAAATCTGACGCATGAAAGGGCACTCAAACATCAGGTGATCAGCTATTTCCTCATTCTTGTAGCATAATACACATTGATATGGACCGATGATTCCTCTACATCTGAGATTTTCAAAAGAGATAATTCCATTGTGCATAAACTGCTAGGCAAAAAAGTTTACTTTCTACCAGCCCTTGGAGTGCCAAATCTTTTTCCAATCCTCAATCGGGAATGAATGGGGGGGAGGCTCTAGGAGGATCTTCTCATATCCGTCCTTCACTATATAGACACCAAGGCTCCCATAGCCCCAAGCTAATTCATCCTCCTTGTCTCTACCTGTGAGAAATCTTTCTGAAAAGATTTTAGTCATGATGGGTGCCAACTCCGGAGGGATTGAAATTGGCCACTCCTCCAGCTTCTTAAACTTCTTAAAATTCTTAAAATTATACTCCCCCAGCTGACTAGTGATGAAATAACTGTCAATGTGAACCCATACTTTGGTTTCTATGGCAGCTTTTATTGGTTGCAATTCAAGAAATTCAACAATGATGGGTGGGTACTGATCCCAAGAGTCTATCCAGAAATGAGCCTTCTCCCCTCTCCCCACTTTCCAAAACAATCGATATTTAACCACCTGAGATCCTATCTTGAGAGCCTGCCACACTAGGGATCCAGGGCCATCCAAAGGGAAATGGCCCACCTCATTGGGGTTAACATGACCCAAATATTTACTAGTTAGGATTCTACTGAATAAGGAGGTTGGTTGGGAAATCCACCTCTAGTATAGCTTTCCAGCCAAAGGTTTATTATTGAACTTGGATCTTCTCAGTCCTAGCCCTCCTTTTACCTTGGGCTGGGTAACTTTATCCCAACCAACTAAGGCCCATTTCCTCTCTCCTTTTACTCCTTCCCATAAAAATCTTCTAGCCATATTGTCCAAATCTTTCCATATCTTATGTGGGGCAACCAGGATATAGAATTTGTAAATTGGCATGGCATGAATGACTGACTGTAAAAAAGTTAATCTACCCCCATAGCTTAACCATTTGTGAGACCAATGATTCATTCTATCTTTGATACCATCCAAAAGATCCTTCCAGATATCCATTTTTAATTTTTTGAAATGCAAAGGAACCCCCAAGTAAACCACTAGAAGAGAAGTCCTTGTGAATCCCAAGATCTCTAGAACTCCGTTCTGGAGCCTTTGATCAATATTAAGAAAGACGACTTTGGATTTTTTATCATTGATGACTTGGTTTGAAGCCCTAAGGTAGACATTAAGAGTATCTCTCGATCACTCTTGCTTCCCCGAGTGGCCACTCCAACCAATCATGTATCATCCACAAACTATAAGTGAGTCAAAAATTCCTCACCCACCTTGATACCTGTTAGCAAACCTTGATGTCTTCTCCTCAAGAAAAGTCTACCTAATCCTTTAGCCAAAATGAGGAAAATATAGGGAGAGCAAGGATCCCCTTGACGAAGACCTCGAGAGGCTCCAAAATGTTGAGATGGAAGACCCTTGATTAACACTGAATAAGACGACATAGATACACAACTCATGAACCAATCTATCCAGTCTTGAGAAAAACCAAAGGCTGCCATCATCTTTGACAAGAAACTCCACTCCACCCTATCATAAGTCTTTGACATATCTAATTTAATGAACATTCCTTTATTACCAGATTTTTGCATTGTATGGATTGCCTCCTGAGAAAGAACCACCCCATCCAAGATCTGCCTACCCTCTACAAAACCCCCTTGCTCTGAGGAGATAATGTTATGTAAAAGGGGTTTTAGCCATTCAGCCATTACCTTTGTGATTATTTTATAAATCACATTGCATAAGGCAATAGGTCTATAATCTAAAATATGAACCCCCTCCTCCCCTTTTGGAATTAAAGTGATGAAGGTATGATTTAATGCCTTAATTATTCTTTTATTACCTCTGGACTCCTCTCGACGACCAAAACATCCTCATCCAAAGTATCCCAAAAGGGATAAAAAAACTCAATTGGAAAGCCATCTGGTCCTGGAGTTTTGCCGGTACTCATTCTAAAGACCACATTCTTCAGTTCTTATCTACCAATGGGTTTAAGAAGGGCCTGATTTTCTTCTTCAGAGATAACGAGAGGGTATGACATCAATAACTTCATTTTGAGCCTCTACATCTTGCTCCATACTTTCCTTAAAAAGTTTAGAAAAATAATCCATTGAATGGGAATGCATACCAGGAATAGTATCAAAGGAATGTCCATTCTCATCTTGAAGAGCTTCCATGTTATTCATCTGTCTCCTAGCACGAGTCGACCGATGGAAAAATTTGGTATTTCTATCACCTTCCAATAACCAAGTGGTTCTTGCTCTCTGTTTCCAGCAGGTCTCCTCTTGGTTATCAATGTCCTCAACCACTTTACGCAAGGCATCATCCTCAGATTTGAGCTACTCTGTAATTGTTCCTTCCCTAAAGTATTTTTGAACCTCATCCCATCTGGCCACCAAAGGAGCTCTTTGGATCTGGAAGTCTGTCTTGTTAGCTTGCCTCCATTGTTTCAATTGAGCTTTGACATAATGAAGCTGTTTGTGGAATATAAACATTGCTGTCCCAAAAGGTAGACGACCTTCCTCCCACCACTATGGAATTTTCTTTCGAAGATCCTCTTTTTGTAACCAAAAATTCTCAAATTTAAAGGGTTTGTGATGCTGCCCTGTCGTAATCCCTCCCTCCAACAAAATGGGAAAGTGATCTGAAATCGGGCCCTCCAAAATCTAGAATTTTGTATTCCATTTTACGAATGCCTCCTCTAAAACCAAAAAATGATCTAGCTTTACCTTCCTGCTATGTGGCTCCCTCCTTTTTTTAGTCCAAGTAAAGTTGGGTCCAGGGCCTTTAATATCCACTAGGTGAAAAGCCTGGACTTGGGCAATCAGAAGTCGATCCCCTGGGTCCAAAATTGGGGTTCCTCCTTCCTGATCTCTAGAATATAATTGAGCATTAAAATCCCCGAGCAATAATCTAGTCTAAATCTTCCCTTGAGGTCCTCATGTTATGCACGACTTTCCATTGAAGCCTCCGGCCATCAAGGTTTTGAGCCCCATAAAAATTTGTGATTAAAACATGTTCAGTTATGACATTATTCCTAAAATGAGATGTGAGAACACCCCTCCTGGCTATATGTTCTATTGCAGTCCATTCCAGAGAGTTCCAAAGAGTGACAATCCCCCCTGAGGCACCTTGGGCAGCCACATCCATATGACCAGCACCCCTCCAAATTCTGTTAACTATTTTACACATAATATCTAACGACATTTTGGTCTCCTGGATAAGCAAAAAATCTGTTTTGCATTTTCCTAAGAGTCTTTGAATAGCATATTGATGGGTTCTACTGTTTAAACCCCTAATATTCCATGATTGAATAATCATTGAAAACCTTGAGAGCAGTAAGAATCAATTGTCCTCATCGATCCTCCAGTGATCAGCTTGTCTCCTTGAATTGCTAGCAGGTCCTTATTTGATTTTCTGCCCGCTCCTTGAGAGTTGCTATTTTTTTATCTCTTTTCCACCTGATTTATCCCTAGGGCTGGCCTTTCTCTGTTCTTTTTTGCTATTCCCATGCTGACATCCTTGATTATTGGCTACACTTGGATGTGCACTATCAATGCCCCTACATTCTCTGATTGCGGTAACTCAGTGTACTCAATTACCTATTCTATGACGGTGGGAGATGAAGGAGAAGCATGAGCATGGATGTTATTGTCTTTAATATTCCCATCCACTCCTTCCATGACTTGATCCTCTTGGTCCACTAGTGTCTTAAAAATTTCATACCTATTTGCTGGCTTGAGTTGTGATTGCTCCTTACCATTTTTCTTTTGCTTTCTCCTTCTTTTGGGTTGTTCAAAGCCATCTTTCTGAACATCATTACCCTGAGGAGTATTGGTTGGTTCTTTGGTAAGAGTTGACTTACCCTCCCTAGGGCGATTTGGCATTCCAAGCGGGGCCTCCATTTTTGTGTTCAAAATATTTGGACAAAATCAGGCCAAATGCCCATGTTTGTGGCAAACTCTGCATCTGAAGGGCAGAGGCTCATAATCTAGTTGTTGGATCCAAGATAGTCCTGCCAGTTCAAGTTCCACCTCTGTCGGTAGAGGCTGGCTAATATCCATTTCCACACAAATTCTTGCAAAAATAGTTGTGTTTCCTTCTATGGTGTCTTTGGAGATGGCCAGATGTCTACCGAGGAAGTTATCGATAATTTCCAAAACCTTCTCACCCCAAAACTCCATTGGAAGAGCATACAACCGGATCCAAACCAGGACAGCTGTGGGTTCAATACAAGGATCAAAACCCACTCTCCAGGGTTGAACAAATAACCCTGCTAGACCGTGGTTCCTCTTTTCTGATTCAAAAGCCCTGTTTCTATCAGCTAGAGAAGAAAAACTAACAATGAAATACCCATTTATAATAAACCATAAGGAGTACTCACCATGAGGCTCCCATTTTTTTCTGACCAAGGTATGTAAGAAATTCAGGGTAGGGCGAATACCCATGAATTTACAGATCAGATCATGGTTGGCTCTGTATATGATTGTGTCTTCGACCATCTTTGGCTCGATGACAATCTTGGGTCTTGAGATGGATTGCAAAAGGCATCCATTGACTCGATGTGTTTTTGAGCTCTTTCCAGCGTTCTTGAAGAGTGTATGAAGAGTATTTCCCTGAGCTTCGTCATTAGAATATGAAGAATTTTCTTTTAGCAATTTAGCGTAAGAGCTCTTTCTCCCAGAGAGAGGATCCGGAGGAGTCCCCATTGGACCCTCCTGGGGCAGTATACTTTCCTTCAGATCCACAGTAACCAAAAAAACACTACGGCAACCCACCTAATGCCCTAGATTTTCCTTCGCTCCAGAAACCCTAGAACATCACCTCTCGCCTGCTCATAAATTTTCCCGTCCGGTTCGTCTAAAAAAAAATTCAGCTTGTTTTTGGATGACAATAATTGTCCCTATTTTAATGTGATTACCTTTTTTTAGGAGTTTCTTCTTCTTCAAATATTCTACCTCAAAATTTCTTCAAATATTCTCTAATGGCCACTTCTTCAATTTCTCAATAGGGATTCTATATTCTCTCTCTTTCTCCTTCAAAATTTCAATAGACCTTTTTCTTAGGCCTCCTCAATATTCTCTATCAAATCTCCTACCTCCTTTCTAAATATCTTCTCTCAAGTCTCCTATTTCTCAATATTCAATAGGGATTATGTGGCCTCTTTCTCTCTTCTTCCTTCAATCTACTATGGGGACCTCTTTCTTGGGTCTCCTCAATCTTCAATCTCCAATATTCTATGGGGATCTCTTTCTTTCTCAATATTCAATCTTCAATATTCTATGGGGCCTATTTATTGGACCTCCTCAATCTCCAATATTCAATCTCCAATGGGACCTCTTTCTTGGACCTCCTAAATCTCCAATATTCAATATCCAATGGGACCTCTTTGTTGGACCTCCTTAATCTTCAATGTCTACTCTTTTGTTGCAACTCCAAAACTAATTCTTGCATGAGGAAAACACATATAATTTTAGGCAATATAAGGTGAATTTTTTTTTTATATATTATAGGAAGCTTCTCAAATTTTAAAAACTAATTTTCTACAACAAAATCTTAGACAACAACAATCAAATACATCCAAAACTTCAAAATTCTAAAATCAATAAACTTCACTAGTTGTTCTTCAATCCAATGGAAATAAATCTATGTTAAGTCCTAGTCTTCACAAGTTTTTATGCAACCCTATGGAAATATTATAGCCAAATATAAACTTTCAAATTATGTAAAATAAATCTCCCTATATCCTATCAATCTCCCTTGTGGCTCTGCTACCACCATTAGATTTTGATGCGTAGTACTTAAAGCAAAATAATCACAAGATCTAAAATAAAGTTGCTATACAAAATATATGATAATGGCAATATTCTCATCATATAAAACTCATAAATAAATTCTACAATATCTCATAAAATGGCCATTACCAAATAATCATGAAAATAGTATTTTGATATAGAATAAAGATCTTAAATACACCATACTTCCACACACTCTCACTCTACATTGTGTCTCTCACACACACACACATAGACACATATATAATGGAATGTGACTCTTCATATAGAGTACTCTTGGCCTTCACTCTTCTTGAGACTCTTCACTTTCCTACTCTAAGGATGCATGTGCACTCTTACATAAAGGACACTTGTGCACATATACACTCATCATACTTGCATACTTAACTACAAGACACTTGTGTATTTTGTGCACATTATTACATTAAATAAAGTAAACACTCACTCTCTAATATAAGACACACTCCTAATCTAAATATGTACCCAAGCTGGTACATTATCATGTACCAAATAATATAATATACTCCAACAAATATCTCATTCGTTATGTTGAGAATTATGATTAATTTATATTTTTTATCAACTTTATCAGATTTTCTTTATTTGTCTAGATCATTGGCTTGTATTTTTATAGTTCTAGATACCCCTTCTCATAAGTATTTAAAATCTAGTTGAATCATCAACTTTATCTTCCACAAAGAATAGTTGTCACCTTTCAACAACTATGAATATATAAATAGCATCTTTGGGGAATTAATACCATGAAATTTTTTCACAAACCTACAAATAAATGCTTCCATTGGAATTTTCTTGAAACAATATTTCCAATGAGTATATATATATACCTCTACTCATAAAATAATTAATACCTCAAACTATGATAAAATAGTAGGGTCTCATTGAGAAAAACCAAGCATTGGGTTTTAAGTTATTTTTCCTCCAACGTGAATCTTTAATAAATACTACTAAAATATTCCATAAATGTTCTAGGGTAATAAAAAATACCAAATCATTATCTTTTCACTTGAATTAGATAACAATAACAATAAATTTTATTTTTAAAGGCTTCAAAGAGCCTTCCCATGGAGAATATGGGATTTTATTTTATTATTTATTATATATTAAAATGTATTGGTACCTCCTTTCCATTTTTGGATGGCATGTTCTTTGCACGTAGAAATTTAGCACTTTTCTAACTATAAACTACAAATAACAAATATTTCCTTAATTCATGGCATAAACCTTCACCTAGCAACACTTCATTAAAATTTAAATTTTAGACATCCCATGCATTTATTAGATGAAAAATTCATAATAGAAAATATTTTTTTAGATGGTCTAGTCAACATATAGTAGGACCAAGCTTCACTTTAGATGATTTTTTTGGGATCAAAACTCCTTACAACTCTTCTATATTTTAACAATAATATATTTAGATGAAAGCTCCTTTTTAGGGGGTAGTTATAGATAATAACTATAGACAACTCTAGATGATAGTTGTAGAGGGTAGCTCCAAATGTCACCTCTAGATAGTATCTCTAGACAATAGCTTTGAATGGAATATCTAGATGGACACTCCACATGGAAGATATATATAGAAGCTCCAAATAATACTATTTTCTAGATGACATGATCAGACTACTCATTCATAGGAATTTTATCTTATGCTACTCTTTTGCATCTTTGGCTAATACCAAGACAGCAAGATAAAAAGAGGATGACTGTCAAACATGTCCAAACTCGGGTGTAATGCTCTAGATTACTCTTTTTTAGATGGCAACATTCAATTTTGTGATAACTCTTTTGGCATAAAATAAACACTTCTTGAATGGATCTACAACTTTTCCAAGTTTAAATAAATTCTTTCAATACTAAAAACATAAATAAGAATAATAAAAAAGAATTATTCTTCTCCAATTGGCAAGTTTTTCTCCTCTCTCAAAATTGTGTCTACTTCTTTCTAGATTCTCTAGTGGAAACATATTTTCAAAAAAATTGAGAGTTATCTCCTACTCCTTAGCAACTAGATCATGTTCACAAGTCAAAGCTCCATTTTGATATTAGATTTCTCTAATACCAAATGGTTGAAATAGAATATATTATAACATTGCAATTTACCTTTACATTTATGTGTTAGAAGTATATATACACATGTAATCAAGAAGGTATGAGGTTGGGAGTTATAACCAATTTCCAGCTTCTCGTAACCTTTGTAACCATTAGGTGAATATGTCAACATGACATAAATATTCATAAGTCTAACCTAATCTAAGTTTAATAAAGTACTATTTGAAAGAGTAGGGTGCAAGATATTCTAAGTATAATAAAATAAAATACAGTGGTAAATGTAGCAATATTTGTGTATGATCAATTAACACATGAGACAAATTGAATAGCATTAGTGTGCTCTAATGCCTATAAAAATTTCAATAATATAAAAAAAGAACTAATAAAAATCAAAAGGGAAATGCCATAATCATTATGCATTCTATATATTAAAATGGACATGCCATATTTAATAAGAAAATCTCAAGCACAATATTTATGTTATTCCAAAGTGAGTTCAAGATTATAATGTGGTGTCTACAAAATGTAGCTCCATATCCTCAACTATTGAAAAGATATTTACAATAGAGGCCATAAATACTATTTATAGCAAATAATTAACCTATGAGGTACCTATGCTTTTTATCTATAGTAAAATATCTAGTTTAGAAGTATATTCTATAAAATGATGTACCTATAAGCTTTACATTTCTCCAAAAATACTTCTAAATATATTTAGTATACCTCTAACTCCTTTTGGATGTCACATGGAGATAAAGTATCACTTTCCTAGTGGTTTTGTAAAATTTTGTGTTGTTCTTGTCCTTTTTGGCCCAAAAATAATGACTCATCAATTTTGAAAGTGGCAAATAATTAAAATAATATAGATCACTCCTTTTGACTAATTACCCCATCTGACTAGTCATTCTTTTTTTACCAATCACTCTTTTCAAACTTGGCCAAATTTATTGACATCTATTCAAAATTTATGGATCTATAATACTATTCCTAGGGCTAACAAATTCGGTTTTTTGTTATTTATGATCAATTCCTAGATAGAATTTAGAGGTAGTAGATGTGCTACTTCAATAGACTACTCGATCTATATAATAGAGCACAATTTATTATAAACTAATTTGAAATATATAAATACTTTCTAGCATGTTGCCTCTTGAGTTCTCCTAGTATATCGTACTTTGTAAATCAATTTGAAAAGTATCCATACCCCTATTTTATATGTGTCTCTCAAATTCCCTTCAAGACTTCAATAGTTGGTTTTAACTTAGAGCACATTTTTAGACCATGTTCTTGATTTACATTCTTGAAACAGGTTTACCAAACCATAGATATATATTTTAGCCTACTCATACCAAATCCAATCCCATCTTGTTGCCTCATTTCTAACCAATAATCCATTTAACAAGGTGTTTGAGCAAAGGTTCATAAATAATAACAAAAATATAATTAATGGTAAGGATTTTTTTCAATTGGATTATTAATAGCAAGAAAAATTGATAACAATATTTTGATAGTAAGAATTATTGTCAACAAAAATTATTGACAACAAGATTTTATAATAATATTGTTGACAATCCCTTTAATATTATTATTATATTTTCTACATACTTATAGAAAATTATTAATGGTGTACTCCTCATATCCCTTGATGGATTTGTAACTTAGATATAACATCAACAAGCAATAGTAAAGCATATTTTCATCTTATGCTCTCACACAATAACTTTAGGAATTGTATAAAACTACTATAACGAGCATAAGCATTCATCATCATAATTAAAGTATATAACTTGTGCCCTCAAACTAAATATCAAAAAGCATAATGTAAAAGTACACCATTATTATTCATTCCTCAAGTAATCACCAAGAAAGTATATAATAATATCAAGGTATGCATCTATATTATACTCTCACATAGTCTTCATAAGGGATGATTCTTTAACAAGATTTGAACTACCTTTATGCCCTCAACACATATATTTATAAAGGTTTTCTAGGTAATATTTTCTTCATGCAGGGTTGGAGCATGATGTATCCAAGGAATGAAATATTTTATTTTTGTTATGTCTAATGTTGAAATTCTGATTTTGTTATAGGTAGAGCTAATAACAAGAATTAAACCTACAATTTAAGTTATAGTACTTCAATTAGTTCCTCTTCCTGCAAGGTGGCTATTATAGAATTCTCCATTAAGGGTATTCCATTATTTCAAGTTTAAACATCTAATTTATAAACAGAAGCATCATTTATGAAAAAATCATAATATAAGTATTTTCATAGTTGCTTAGCCCAGGCAAAATTTTAACTCCTTATGGCATCATAGTGAGTAAGGTTTTAAAAATCCAAAACCAAGTGTAGAAATATTATTCCCTCTTAATAGAGCCTTTCCAACCAAGGCTATGGTGCATAGTAGTCAAGCTTCCTATTAACTTGGTTAGTAGTGTTCTAGCCACTGCTCTACCATGTTTAGACCTCTATTGAGACGAGTCAAGTAAATTTATCAAGAACAAAATAGGATAAACAACATCATGAACTCTACATAAATTCAAGGTCATTCCCTAGATCTTAACATATCAAACCTATATTTCTAGACAATGGCTTCCTCATAGGTTAGAACTATTGAAAAGATAATATGGCAAAAAAAAATTGCCTTCCATCAAACAAAAAAGTATTCAAAATTATATTGCAATGTATTCTACAATTAAGAAGGCACTTTATCAAATAGTTAGTGGTAAATATTACTAACACAAAATCAATGATATTCTATCAAATAATTTTGATACCTTCATTAGCTTCTAAGATAGTTATATGAATACAACCCCCTTCCACTAATTAACTTCCATTATCTAGGTTATAAAGACTTGGTTGGCATAAGGGTCTAAAAACATGTGAATGGTTTACATGTCAAAAATTTTCCTCTTTCTTACAAAAATTAAATAGCATCCAAAATTTTAAATAGCATGATAGCTTCCAATTTTCTTAATTAAATATACCAATTACATGGTGTCATTTACTCTTCCTTCCATCAAAAGCAAAAAACGGTGTGAATATTAGGGATAAAAATTAAATAGTTAATCATTGAATACATCTTATAATTATTCTACCCTAGAATATGCAGATGATGATCTTACTCCTTGTGCCCATGATTTCCCTCTTTTCCCAAAATCGAAAGCAATAGAGTGAGTAATTACTAGGTGTCCTTCTTTGGTGCCTTCCATCATACTCGTTTGGGATTTTAAAAAGTGCTCTTTGATTCTAAAACTAGACTATCCCTTCTTCCATATGTGTATGAACTCCCAATTTGGACTCTTCCATCGTAAAATTTGACAGCTTGGAGTTAAAAATGGTAATGTTGATATGGGATTGTTATTATTAAAATTATATAGCCTGAGAACTAAATGATCTCGTCCTTGTCACATTTCCATAATGAAGTACTCTCTTAAAAATATATATACCCTTCAATGATTTTTGGCATGAAATTAGACTTTTATGCCCACAAAAGAAGCTAATATTTTTTATATTGGTAGAGGATTATGTTAGGGTAAAATTAAATCCTTTCACTTCATCCAAGGCCTCTTCTAGGTTCTCCTTTTTAGCTTAATATGGAGTATTGGATTTTTGATCCTTGGTGACAAATTTGGATTCCTTTAAATGTGGTTTGATCCATTTTACTTCATACCTTCACAACTCCATGGTTGGTTTGGGCTTGGAGGTTTACTTCTAAAGATGCTATAAAGTACCATGCATCATACCTTAATCATATAATTGGCAATAAATAATGAAGTATAAATGCATCATTCATCATAGATCAATTGATAATGATAGAATTTAACCATTTATCTTGTGCATTTAAGTTGTAATCTTCATGATATATATACATTTTGATAAGTGTTATTATATGATTTATAAGTTTTTGTATTATTTTTAAATAGAATTTACCTGCATGTTGTTATGTATTGAATGATTGCAATTTTACATGAATCTCGTAAAAGTGTTATATTTTTAGAATGTGAACAACTACAGGTGGTGTGCAACATACCACTACTAGAGAACGCTACTAGAACTGTATAGAAATGTAATTTGTGAAATTGTAACATCCCATCTATTCAACTATCTAGTTACTTCTACTTTTATAATTTAGCTATCTAATGGATTGCTACATTTTAGAGAAGATATTGTTGTTTGATTTTATGGATGCAGGAACAGGTGCAAGAACTAGTTTTTATCCATTGATGCAACGGTTCGATAGTTATTTGTACCCTCCTACAGGCGGAAGAATAGGATAGGTCCGCAAAGGTAAGGAGGGATATGATGGATAAATGTGGCCCCATGAGTACATGGAAGCTCACAGTTAAAAAGGTCATGTAGTTGCATCCATTTAAGAAATAAATATCTGCATCAGGAAAATAATGTCTTATTACATGCTAAAATTTAACAATAATAAGAAAATAATTAATATATACCTATATATAAATAAAATAAAATAAAATACTAATATAAGAAAAAACAAATATAATTAAAATATATATATATAGTTAAATTTTGATATAACATGAATTTGTGGCATATGATACATAATATATTAGAAGAAAATAATCAAGTAAAATAAAATAATTAATGCTACGACAGGCAATTGGCACTCTATAATCTGCCATGTCACAAGTGTCCAACCAATTATCGGATAGTAAAGTCTCCTCCTTTCCTATAAAAAGGAATGTGTATTGAAATGTAAGGGGGAGGTTTTTTTTTTGAGGATTTACATTAACTTTATTCTGTGATCAATATTCAGAACATATTACTGTTGACACTTTTTGTCACATTATACAAGGGGTAGAAGAATAGTAGAATTTTTGTATAATATTTCTTTGTTGAAAGTTTTTCTTTTATTTTAAGTTACAACAATTTTGACCCTATCGCCCCTTTTATAAAATGAAAAAGAAAGAGCTTCGCTACCAAACAAGCCAAGGAAAACAGCTTCACCGAAAGAAAAGAAGGAGAATGTGAAAAGAGCTTCGGGCCCGAAACACTTCAAATCACTACTTCGGGCGAAAACCTTGCAAAGTAATTTCGTCGAAGAAAATACAAAGATAACGCTTCGCACCCGAAGCATTTTTAGCAGCCGCTTCGGGCGAAAGTTTTGCGAAGCAGCATCCAAACGACTTCGCCGAAGGAGGAGAGCATAATCCAAAATCAGCTAAGGTAAGGAAACTACTTCGGGCCCGAAGTATTTCCAACACCTACTTCGGCCAGTTTTCACCCGAAGCAGTGGTGCCCGAAGAAAATTGACAATGTGTCGAAAACAGAAGAGTGCTTCGGGAGGATATTCCCCGAACCACAGTTTTGAGAAGGAGTCGGGCCGAAACATTTTTCATTCGAAGCAGTTTCACCAGCAAAGGACAAAGAACCCCATTTCAAAGATGGAGCCCGCTCGGCACTCGACATCCCCGAAGTAGTTTCTACGAAGCATTATTTTGCGAAGAACAAATCAAGGAAGATCTACTTCGGCCCAAGGCTTCGGCGAGGTGGAGATGTAGCGAAGCACTTTCCGGGCCCACGTTCCAAGGCGGGCAGCTTCCCAAGGTGATCGAAGGCCCCTTATAAATACCTCCTTTCTTGCCCGATAAGCCCGCTGACCATTTCTGGCAAATGAAAGGGACGTAACAGTCCTCAAAGTAAAACACGATGGGCATAAAGATCACTCAAGCACAGCATCCAGAGGCCAGGGACACTCGGGTGGCGCATTAAATGAACATTTCCATGGTTGACCCAGTCGTAGTTGCCAGTTTCGGCAATCGATTTGAAAGCTCAGTTGTAGCAGCAGCGAGGCGCCAATTTCTCAGGGCCCGAGGGTGTACTTCACCATTTTTTAATAATGACTCAGAGGGCCGGGTCCTCTATAAAAACCTAGGCATGTAATGTAAAAATGGGGGGAACTTTTTGCTAGAAAGCTACTGTAACTTGATGTCCTGCGTTTAATACTAAAGATCTTTTGTGCTCTATTTCTCTCTTTTATGTTGCCTTCTATGCTTAATTCTTTTGTCTTTTCTCGTTCATATCTCGAGACTACGAACCCCTGAATCCGGTGTGCGATCGGGGACTGAACCCCTAAAATTTGCCCTGAAGGATACATAGGAGAGGAAAAATGCCTTGTCGCTTTCTTTTATGCTTCCTGGTGGATTGAGGTTTTTGTTATTCCCTTATCTCAATCGTTGTTACTCTGAACCCTGAATTCCAGTGAGAGAGAAAGGAGAACCCTGCGAGCCCGTCCAGAGGATACATAGGAAGTTCGGAATTTCATTTCTTTCATGCTATTCTTGGTATTTCCTACTGCTATTCGGGTTGTTAGCGAGTAATCGTGCTTCCTATTCTCTCCCACCTTAAATCATCATCTTCTAACCCTTACTCTTTTTATTTCTTTCTCTAACCCTTACCCTATTTATTTCTTTCCTGCACTCTTGTCTCAAACCCCAAAAGTAGATTAGTATAGGAGCCGGCCTTTCTCCAGAGATCGGCACGAGGGGCATCTCTTCCCTTCGGCCTTTCAATGTTGGTCGTAGGTCCAGGGTGCACAAACCCACCGAAAGTCCTTTCCTATGCGGATTTGATGACCAACAGTTTCTGGCATGCCCGATGGGACCCAAGGTCCCATATTTGAGAAAATTTCTAGCCCGTCTTCATCGGAGCCAATAGTTCTAACAAGTTCCCGGTGAGATCCGGTCAGTCTCATCTTTTGAGTAGTAGTGAGAATCGATGCCCTCATTACCAAAAGACTCTTAGCATCTGGCGACTCTATTTTAACTGAGAATCTCTGAAGTCATGGAGACCAGTACCTAAACCTGGTTTTCATAACCAAGAGCCCCCATGTTTTGAGAAGGTCCGAGTTCGGTGAATCTTTGTCCTGTCTTCATCTGATAAAATCACCTGGCGACTCGATTGAGCTGAAGATCCAGATTTCTTGGTCGTAGGCGCCTTTCAAATCTGAAAGAAGATATCCCGGAGGAACCAAGGTTCGGTGAGCAGCCTTGACCTCATAAGCGGAGAAAGAATGTCCACCTAACAACTCCGACTCAGTGGCGACAACCGCGATTTCCATAGACTGCTGTCGTAATGGCTGGGAGAAGCTTTCCTAGCTGGAACGATCCAGGCCCTCTGAATATCCAAAGCTATCATGAGATTCCCAAAAGGGCCTTGAAATCATTGACAAAATATAGTGGCACCGCGGGAATGGCCCAAGAACACCTTGAAGGTGTTGCCGATTTAGCGACCCTCCATGACATTATCCATGAAGATGTCATGATCAGACTTCTTGTTCTATCTCTGGAAGGAAGGGCGCTATGGTGGTACAGATTGCTCAGGCCCAAAAGCATCTACTCATGGGATGACTTAGCGGGGGCATTGATCGAGATGTTCGATGGCTCTCAGGACCCCTTCCATCTCTTCGCATACCTCTCCACTATCAAGAGAGCACCTTCGGAGGGTATCACGGACTTCAATGTCCGATTCTATAGAAGTTGGAAGAGAATCCCGTTGGAGATCCAACCGACGCCCACCCAAGCCCATCTCTTCTATGTTCGGGCCTTCCACCCGGACGTAAGCCTCATTCTACTGCAATCAGGGGAATGAAGGTTCCCTCAAATATTTGAGGAGGCAATACGAGCGGAACGGCTTCTGCTCCTATCGAGAAAGTGGTAGTGGAAAGAAACTCCGTCGCTTCCTCCGATAATTACTGCTCCTGTCTGGCCAACGCAGTACTCATCATGGGGCATTCCTCACACTAAGCCGAGGCCTGAGATGCAATCATCTGGAGCTCAGGAAGCAGACCTCATACTAGCTCAACAATGGAAGTATGCAAGCGTGGTCCACCCAATGAACAACATGGCTGCTTGCGATCTTCATCAAGAGGTGAACCGAGGAGAGGAGCAGACTCGAGTGGTAGAACCCGAGAACAAAGAGGGCACATTTTTGCACCCTTTTTGTGTCCCAAGGGATGGCATGCAAGTGTTCATCCAAAGCTCATCAAGCCTGTCCGATTCAGAGGATGAGCCCGAAGGGATCCTGGAGGACTACTCTTCGTCGGAGGAACCTTGTTACCATATCAGTAGGATGGAAGAACCTATACCCGGCCTTTATTTCGAAGAATCTATAGAATTCTGGCATTGGGTCTGGTATTGGTTTCGGCTATCCCTAAGACCAGTGCCCCAAGAAGATTTTCAAGTGGCAAACTTCTTCGCCAATAATCTGGGCACTAGCAGGAATGGAAATCGGCTACGTTGCTTCTTGTTCATGGCATGGACAACTTCGGGAAGGGTCCAGCCAAACCTCAAGGGTATGTTAAAGTACAATCAGATCTAGTCCGGACACTACAGGTTTACCGAATAATTGCCCGAAGCTGAATCCATGGTGGCGGCATGTCTATTATGCCGCAAAAATATTGTGTAAATACTATAAATAGTTCGGCTCTAAAAAAAAAAAAAGAGAAGCTCGAGAACTGGGCGAATGAAGTAGCTGATAGAAAATAGCTCGCAGCAAATTTTGTGATCGAGCAAGACTCAGGCTAAGGACCGAGAGGTACTTCTCTAGGGGGAGTCCAAGTGAAGCAGTATCGAAAGAGAACTGGCGAACCACTTCTCGAATGGAAAGAACTTCGGAACTAGTTTCCTGCGAAGGGAATCACTTCGGGCCCGAAGCGTAAAAGAAACAGCTCACACCAAGGGTTCACCCCGAAGCATTTCAACCCTGACCTCGACTTCGCCAACCCAACGATCGAAAAGTTAGGGGGCATTTAAAACATGCCTAGGGGAACGTGTCGATAGCCGCCTTCAAAAGCGTCCGAAGCGGGCGAGTTAAATGAAAAGGTGGTGGGTACGTCCTTTAGGGATTTGGTTAGGAGAAAAGTTCATGCTCGGGTACAAAGTGGCAGAGGGTCACGCTTCCAAAGCGAGCCGTAATCATCACAACACATAGCCCTATGTACCACTCCACCATGCGGCGAATTGGACGAAGCGACACGAAGTTAATTATGGCAAGTGCCATAAATACTGGTGGTTGCCTTCTACGGCTATATAACGTAGGCTCCAGTAGTAACGAAGCTATTTTCTCGATAATTCATGCAAACTTCGCTACTAGTCTTCAAACTCTCCTATCTTGCGCTTTGAAGCCTCCAATCCTGAAGCCCTCCGCATTGTTTTCTCCATCACCCCTAGCACTATGGGGAAGAAGAACTCTAAAGAAAAGGGGAAGGAACCAGAAGTTGCGGCCTCCGAATAGCCAAAGGCAAAGGGCCATGACAAAGGGCCGAAGAAGGTCGATGTTAGCCGCCGCCCTGAGAAACAAATCATGGGAGAAAGAGAGGATTCTAGGGATGTGCAACCTGAAGAACCACCAGTCGATAGGTGGGATAGGATCAGAGACACCAAGCTATCGAGGAGCATGGCTGAACTCAGGAGCACCATCGAGTTCATGAAAAATAGGCTCTCAACAGACAGCAAAAGAGTCGTCGCTTACTACTCCCAGATATACTGGTATCTGACGCCCCCCACACATCACTGCCCTGAGCTGATTGATGCCATCGCGCGAAACTATCAGCCCTCCTCCAGGAAAGTGGTAGATGCCTCCGATCACAAGGCTGTTCTCCATTACGAAGGAAGATGTCCAGGCTACCTTTGCGCCATAGCAGGGCCCTCCTAAGGGGTATACGGTTCGCAACGTTATTCTTAGCGAACAAATGGAGAGGTTCGCATCCTCCAACTACATAATCAATTTTTTGCAGCAGAGCCTCAAAAGCGGGCTCCCTTCGGGAAAATTGCCCCAGATGCCCCTACCCTTGGAGGCCTTCAAAAATGCCGACATCTTCTCCATCATTGCTTGGGTGGTAGGCCTATCTACTGATGCTTCGGTGCACCCGTGGCAGGTGTCTTTGGCTGAGTGTATTTCTAGAGGGGAATTTTATGCCCCTGATGCTTCAAGGCCGAGCACCAACCCAGTATTTTTCAACTGGGTAGAATGGGTGGCCAGGACCCTGCATATGCGGCTCACCAGCATGAAGAATGCTGGGGCAAATAAGTACTTTTTGCCCTGTTCTCTTCTTATTTGGTTATTTTTCTTTCATGTACATAAGAATTTCCCTTATGTTGCTATTACGGCAAGTGGCGAGGATGGAAATCCTCTGCCTGTATACCAGTGGACCCCTCTCCTATTGAAGACGGAGTCCTATTATTCTTTTAATCAACAATTTTTGGGACCCGCAATGCACATGCTAACAGGGTCTTCCCCTCGAGTTCCCCTCCTCCTAAGGGACAAAGTGGTACAAGAGAGGAGGGGAGACATTTTTCAGCTGACACAAGGACTTGTAATTCGCATATTCGGCTTCATAGGGAAGCCTTTTCTACTGCCAGTCTACCCCTCCGAGTACCAGTTCGCATTGGAGGTCGCTCGACAGAGCGATGCAACAAACGCCATTTATGGCCATGGACGAAAATGGGCTCACACCTACGATTTCCCTTTCAAAATGGGAGTTATCGAGGTGTTTGCCCTCAAACAAAATGTTTTCTTGGAGGAGAAACTCGCCAATTTTGGCCTAGTCCAGCTTCCTCAGCAATGGCTCTATGACCCCTTGGGGGTAATGAGGGACCATCTTCGATTTAAGAGCTTCCACGCTTGCCCCTATCTAGAAATTATGGAGCAGAGGAACAATCCCAACGGGAGGGATCTGGAGTGGCACTTGGAGAAAATGGAAACGCTACCTCCCTGGCACGAGTTCTACCCAATGGAGGTCGCATATGACCCAGTTCGGCACCCTCTCCCGAGCCCCAACTCCACCTTCTGGAAGAAGGCAAAGGACGACTTGAAGGAGGCGGCGAAATATTGGGATGTGGCCCAACTAAGAGAATGGTGGATAATGAGGGTCCACCACCAAAAGATGAACTCTTACGGACTTTTGGCGACTGACAAGGACTTCGCAGCGGTCTATGAGGCCAATGCCGGGACATGGAAGCCCCTGTCCTTCGTCGACCTCATTCCTCCAGCTATCCTAGGTTTGGGCGAAAGCCCAAAGAGAAAGGAAACTACTTCAAAGCCAAAGAAGGGGAAGAGGGCCAAAGCCACGCCACAGAGGCCACCTCCAGTACCAATGGGAGGCCAAGGTACGAGTTTCGAGGAGTTAGAACAACCGTTGGTGAGGACAAAGAGAAAGAGGCCAGAATCAGTCCAAGTGCCTCCAAGCCATCCAAAGCGGCTTCGCACAGGTTTTTTGAGCCCTTCCACTAGGCGACCTACATCGGGTTCGACCGAAGCAATTATTGAGAGTGCCACGCCGCCAAGCGTCGTGACCGTCCCGGATATCAATGTCATCAATGTGGAGGAACTCCTCCAATCCGAAGGGGACGTTGAGGCAGAAACCATGGAGGTTGAAGATGCCAAAGCAGAAGAAGAACAGGGGACAACTGCACCTGAAGTCACTATAGCCGCTTTGCCAGGAGGGCACTCAGGTACGCATTCTCCACCCTATGCTCAGGACTCACCCACGTCCACTGCGGCCACGACCGAAGGATCCCATCAGTCTCCCCTGCAAGGCCACTCATTCCCTCACACATATCGTGTAGCTAGTCCAGGTCCATCCCACGATCTCGACCGGGATAAATCCATTGAAGTCACTTTTCCCACTCACACAGCCGCTCCGTTGATTCTTAGCAGAAGCGGAGGTATCGCTTCGACGCCGAGCCCCACCATCGAACCTCCTTGTGAAGCATCCCCCATACACTCCCTGTATTTGTTCACTCCTTCGGCTGGTGACCCAGCCTTGTTTGAGTCTGAGATGTCCTTGATTAAGGAATGCCCCCTTGTCGAGAAGTTGCTCCAAGCTCGGTAGAATACCGACAAAATCCTGAAGGAGGCGAGAAAGAAAAGAGGGCAAGCGACGGCTCAAGTTGAAAAATGCATCGTGTTTGATCTGAAAGCTGGGAAGATGCACAAGATCAAGAAGGTCCCTAAGGTGCAGAAACCTCTGGATGAAATGACTCCGGTGGACTATGATTACCAGGAAACACCCAAGGACCTGGTGCATCTAAATGTGGACAATGAATCGACATCCATGCATGTCCGAATTGAGACCTTTAGGGCTCATGCAGTTATCGCCAACCAGTGCAGGATTGAGGCCGAGGCCACCAATGTTAAGCTAGAAGAATATTTGGTGAGGGTCCGCTCTAAGTTGGCGAGAGGCCGAGGAGCGAGTGCAAGGTCATGAAAAAGGAAACACGTGCCCTGAAGCTGCAAGTTCTACAGCTCCAGAATACTGAACAAAATTAGGCGCAGATACAAGCCAAAAACAACCTAAAGGCCAAAGAACTCGAAGGCAGAGTTGCACAAATGCAGGCCCAACTGTATGAGAAGGAAGACCTATCGGTGTTTGATAGGAGCAGAATTAAGGAGATTCGCGCCCACTTGCTCAAGAATTTTAGGTCTCGATGTTCCAGCGCCCTCACGATACTGACCTTCATCACCGAAGCCCAGCTCGCTATTGCAGAAGGAGGGCCAATCATTGATGAAGTCATGAAGAAAGCTAGGCACCGGCTCAAGTTAGCCTTCGACGTCCAGAATACGAGATATCAAGACTTGCAGGTCACTGCAATGACTCGGACGGCTAGGGATTGGTCCACGGCCCAGGCCACAGTTCGTGCCTTCTTTTCCAAGGTGCAAAAAGCTCAGAAGGCGCGAAGACTCCAAGACATTTTTGACAATGAGCAGCGTGCCTCAATGAATTATTTTCAGGACCTCTCCTCCTTGGGTTTCCCAAGTTTCACAGACGATGACGGGAACCTTTTGACTAAAGATGACCTCAAGCCAGTTTGGCTCCAGTTCGAGGGTGATGTCTCAGAGATAGACGGATGGGCGGAGCCGATCTCAGAAGGGCAGATAACGGACTTCATCTTGAGATACTGCAAGATGGTAGCATGCCTAAACGATTTATTCATCAGGGCCAAACATGCTGACATCGGGCAGATTGATCGGTTTCGCATTTTGGTTAAGGCATTACAGGATCAAGAACCATTCAAAAAGAGTGCCTGGACTCATGTTCGAAGAACGATGACACGCATCCATGATCGCCTCGAACCTTCACCTCAGCCAGAAGCCATGCTAGAGGAAGAGGAGGAAGAAGAAGGAGAAGAAGAACAAGAAGAGGAACAGACCGCAGAAGCAGGGTCTGGGGAAGACCAGTAACTCCGTAGCCCAATGGATCAGGGCTAAAGGGTTCTTTTGCCGAGACGAGCTCGTCACCCCGTGAGCCGCCAAGAATGTTGACACTTTTTGTCACATTATACAAGGGGTAGAAGAATAGTAGAATTTTTGTATAATATTTCTTCGTTGAAAGTTTTTCTTTTATTTTAAGTTACCGCAATTTTGACCCTATCGCCCCTTTTATAAAATGAAGAAGAAAGAGCTTCGCTACCAAACAAGCCAAGGAAAATAGCTTCGCCGAAAGAAAAGAAGGAGAATGTGAAAAGAGCTTCGGGCCCGAAACACTTCAAATCACTACTTCGGACGAAAACCTTGCGAAGTAATTTTGTCGAAGAAAATACAAAGATAACGCCTAGCACCCAAAGCATTTTCAGAAGCCGCTTCGGGCGAAAGTTTTGCGAAGCAGCATCCAAACGACTTCGCCGAAGGAGGAGAGCATAATCCAAAATCAGCTAAGGTAAGGAAACTACTTCGGGCCCGAAGTATTTCCAACACCTACTTCGACCGATTTTCACCCGAAGCAGTGGTGCCCGAAGCAAAATGACAATGTGTCGGGAACAGAAGAGTGCTTCGGGAGGATATTCCCCGAACCACAATTTTGAGAAGGAGTCGGGCCGAAACATTTTTCATCCAAAGTAGTTTTGCCAGCAAAGGACAAAGAACCCCATTTCAAATATGGAGCCCACTCGGCACTCGACATCCCCGAAGTAGTTTCTGCGAAGCATTATTTTGCGAAGAACAAATCAAGGAAGATCTACTTCGGCCCAAGGCTTCGGTGAGGCAGAGATGTAGCGAAGCACTTTCTGGGCCCACGTTCCAAGGTGGGCAGCTTCCCAAGGTGATCGAAGGCCCCTTATAAATACCTCCTTTCTTGCCCGATAAGCCCGCTGACCATTTTTGGCAAACGAAAGGGACGTAACAGTCCTCGAAGTAAAACACGGCGGGCGTAACGATCACTCAAGCACAACATCCAGAGGCCAGGGACACTCGGGCGGTGCATTAAATGAACATTTCCATGGTTGACCCAGTTGTATTTGCCAGTTTCGGCAACCGATTTGAAAGCTCGATCGCAACAGCAGCGAGGCACCGATTTCTCAGGGCCCAAGGGTGTACTTTGCCATTTTTTAATAATGACTCAGAGGGTCGGGTCCTCTATAAAAACCCAGGCATGTAATGTAAAAAGGGGGGAACTTTCTGCTAGAAAGCTGTTGTAACTTGATGTCTTGCATTTAATACTAAAGATCTTTTGTGCTCTATTTCTCTCTTTTATGTTGCCTTCTATGCTTAATTCTTTTGTCTTTTCTCGTTCGCATACTGAGACTCTGAACCCTGAATCCGGTGTGCGATCGGGGACTGAACCCCTAAAATTTGCCCTGAAGGATACATAGGAGAGGAAAAATGCCTTGTCACTTTCTTTTATGCTGTCTGGTGGATTGAGGTTTCTGTTATTCCCTTATCTCAATCATTGTTACTCTGAACCCTGAATTCCAGCGAGAGAGAAAGGAGAACCCTGCGAGCCCGTCCAGAGGATACATAGGAAGTTCGGCATTTCGTTTCTTTCATGCTATTCTTGGTATTTCTTGCTGCTATTCGGGTTGTTAGTGAGTAATCGTGCTTCCTGTTCTCTCCCACCTTAAATCATCATCTTCTAACCCTTACTCTTTTTATTTCTTTCTCTAACCCTTACCCTGTTTATTTCTTTCCTGCACTCTTGTCTCAAACCCCAAAAGTAGATTAGTATAGGAGCCGGCCTTTCTCCGAAGATCAACACGAGGGGCATCTCTTCCCTTCGGCCTTTCAATGTTGGTCGTAGGTCCAGGGCATGCAAACCCACCGAAAGTCCTTTCCTATGCGGATTTGATGACCAACAATTACCAGGTCAGAGTATGTATCGTTTTCCTTGTAAAAATCGTTTAGTTTAGTTAGACATAATAAAAGAAATGTTGGATATATGAATAAGTTGTTCAATAATATCTCTTAAGAAATAACATTTAAATTTTATATTGAACGAATGATTACTCCATTGTAAGCATGGTTATTGGTTAGTTGTTACTAAAATTGCGGCTTAGATGATTGACTATGAAATACTCTTTGTTGGAGTTCTTTTGAGAATTTTAAAAGCTATATAAACACAAAGTAAAACTCTCTTTGTATGCTGCATATATATAAAATAGGCATATAGGGTTAGTTTACATTGCATGGGAGGGACCACTGCCGACCCTGAATTGCCACCTAAACTATCCTACTGCCACGGTAATTTGTGTGAAACGGGTATCCGCGGTCAGCGTTCGTCAGAGGTGCCTGAACCAGGCTCAGGCATAGTGTTGTGCTAAAATCTGAAATTATTTTTCCTGAAAGAAGATTTGCCCTTATTTTAATTTGAAAGATTATAACACCAAATCTCGGTGTGATTTATCTCTTTAAAAATTTAAATGTGAAAGGATAACTTGTTGTATAATGTAATTTGTCTCATTTATCAGAGAAAAAATTATACTCTTTTATTTATTACCGATCAATGTGGTTCTTCATTGAGATTGCCTTATTAGAAGTATGTGAATGCCATCCTTGGTGAGCATGTATTTTACTCTCCTTAAATGTTTATATTTTATTTAATAGCATAGCTGGGAAGATTCAAACTATAACTTACAAATTAATTATTTATTTTAAATGGATTGTTAATGGCAGTCATATTTCTTGTGAATGAGTCTCGGGCATTGTACGCTACATATGTTTTTAAAATATTTATCAAAGGGGTGATTTCTAATTTAAAACTTAGTTTGTCATATCATGTGAAAATTAATATGAGATAATATTAATTGGATAAATTATAAGATTTTTTTCGTGTTGATTTTAGGAGTTGAATCTTCTCTTGCATGTGTGGGGTTAGTTGGTCCTTGTTTTCTAATCGGTCATGTGACAAGGTGTTTATTTCCAGTGGCATATTTTTATGTTGGAATTTCATTCCACTTTAATACCTCTTCTTCTTGTATAAATTAAGTTATTTAAACTGAATATTCATTGAAAAATAGCTTGTGATATGTACTTGTTTTGTTTTCTCTCAAAAACACTATAAATCCTTTTAGTTGTGCAGTTATTGAATTACCAAATATATCACAGGTAAACTTTTAAATTGTTACAGATAATAATGGGCCAAGTTTAGAGTAGATGTCTTGGTCAAATGTTTAGAATGTAATTTTTTTGCGTTGAAACTTGATTTTTTCTAGTAACCAGCCAAAGCCATTGAGTATAACCATGTAGTATTCACTCCAATGCATGTCTGAAACTTGAAATTTATCTGTGTTACCGAAAATAGCCTTAAAAGTAAAGCACTGGTTTGGGATATGTTATATCTTGAATACGTGAACAAAATTTAAGGAAAGGAAATAATAATTCTCTGAGAAATCTAAATAATCATCAGTTAAACTCCGCTTTCGAGGAGGTGTTGTACTTTTTCCTATGAGATCAGGAAATCAATTTAAGAAACAAATACAATAAACAGTAGGTTAACCACATTGGAAACCTTTAATTTAAATGAAAATTGGTTCACTTACTTTTTTTTGCTGGTTGAAATTATTTAGTATATTGAAACCTTTTCCCATTATCTAATATTGTCATATAGGTATCAGGACTGAAACGTGTGGAAGACATAGATTTGCAATTAGTCTAAAAATTTTGAACCATCGGTAAAATCAGTGTTATTCCAAGGACAACCAAGTAAGAATATAGAACCATGTATTAAATTTTTTTGAAAAATGAATTAATTGAAAACTGTGAAAATTTATCGAAAGTGGCTATTTTTAAAATTCTAAAAGAACCATCAAATTGGAAGAATACTGTGTAAAATTTAAACCTATGATATTTTTGGTATTGTAACTTAAACCCCAATCGAATTTATGTTGAATGATTGTGTATAGCTACATATTTTGGTTCTCATATGTAAGTAAACATTATGTATTTGGAATAGACTTTTTTTTTTAAGCTAAAAACCCCTTGCGGGGCCACCTTGGTTTGAGAGACCACGAACAGGGGGTTCTACACCGTCAAATTCACCCGAGAGTCGCACCCGACCCTGCCCGCACCAACATTATCAATTGGATTTTGGATACCCAATTCAGCTTTTTGGTAGGGTGGAGATTTGAACCTAGGACCTCTCTTGGAGGATTTCCCTCTCCTCTCCAACTCACCTACAACACTTGGTTTTTTTGGAATAGACTGCACTTAGAGGAATTAACAAATACTTTCTTTACAATAGGAATTTGCTAAATAATGTTGCATTATAGTGATTCTAGGAAAGAAATATGGTCTTTTCCATCTTGGGAAGTGTGCTTTTTTCGTACACATAAAATTAAATTTCTTGTTATAGTATTTCAAAAAATCTATTCACATATTTGAATAAAACCAAGAGAAGAAATATAGAAAGCCTAGCTGGTCACCAAAAGCTGAAATTAAATTATAACTTAAATGTATGGTTCTGATATTGGTAAAATTGAACTAAATATGTGCTCTTCGAGAAAGGTTGAGGACATTTGCAAAAATCAATTATATAAAGATTTATTTACATTGTATTGAAATAAGTTGGCTTCTATTATACATCACCTAAGTTGAACAGGTCTTTTCATCTTTTTAAAGATATCATTTTCAATTTACTTTAGTTTTGCCTGTTAAGCTCACCTTCATTTGTTTTAATAAAAATCTATGTGTTAAAACTTGTATAAACCTATATACGTAAGATGAAGGAAAATATTATAAGAATGGAAGATTATGATCATAATATATAACCTTGGAAACCGAATCAGGCCACTTACATAACAAAACAAATATTGTGAGAAGCGTTCACCTTTCCTTGAAAATAGTGAATGTCTAGATTCTTTTCCTTTCACAGAGTAGAAGGATGGGTTTTTCAATTAAAACTTAGGCTAAGTTTTTTATTTAAATACGTGTATCTCCTCAGGTATGTAAATGAAGAAATCAGTGTGAGAATATATTTCAATATAAAAAAAAATGGCCTTCTATACCAAAAATTGTACTTCTACTGCATAATCTTCTATATTAAAAATAAAAACTTTAGAATGAGCAACTTACTCAAGAGAGAATTGTGGATATGAATCTATAGAAAATAAAAGCTTAGCAAGGTTATAAAAATGGTGATTTAGTTATATAATTCGCTAGCTTCATGTGTTTCCTTTCAAAATGTTTTAATATTAAATATAATAGAGAAATATAGAATATTAGACTCTTTAGGTGTTTAAAGTTTAGAAGATGTGTTTTATTTTGTAATCTGTGATTTAGTGACTCATTAAATTATGTTTTATTGAGTATAATTGATTGCCAAATAAAAATATAATTTTATAATAATCTATGATGGGAAAATTATATCAATGGTCAAATACATTTGTATGCATTCAACTAAGACTACAAATGATCTTGAAAACTATATTATACTCATCTCAACCAATGGGACGGATGGAATTATTGAAGTGATGCTTCGTATTTTAGTTCGGTTTGGTTCTCTTTGTTAATTGATGTTGGAGATGGTATTTATATATTTAAACTAAAATTTATACAAAAGAAATTATTTGGTGGTGTGATTCCTAGTCAATCTAACTAAGTCATGATTATCCATTGAGTAGGATGGTAAGCAAGGAATTTGAAATCAAAATAGTTATCATGCTATTAGTTATCATCGAAAACGTATTCCAAAATCAAATTAGACCCAATTGGAAAGGATGAATATCCATATAAGCCTATTTAAAACCAATTAATTACACTATTGGCCATCGATAAGGATGGATTTTTAAAGGATTTAATAAATGCATGTTGAGAAGGACAAACAGCCACCCAATTTTGATAACTTGTAGTGGTAGTTGTGAATCGGGGAAAACTGTTCTCTAGCATATCAGGAAGTATCATTGGATCCCTTGCTATTGAGAGTAACGAATGATGGTATGTGACATCATTCTAGGTTGTATAATGATGTAGTACATGAGGGTTCTCATGAACCATAACCGATAGCAAAATTACCAACAAAAATCAAGACTAGGGAGTTGGTCCTTGGGGTTGGAAGGTCTAGCGGTAGATGGTATGGGAAAAATTATCATCAATTGGAGTTGGTCTAAGACACCTAGTCTAAAAGCCACAAAATTTATGGACCTTGATTAATCCTTAGATGAACATCAATAATCAGACACTAGTAGACACTGACATAGCTACGCTAACTTGAGCATAAGCCTAAAGGTTAAATCATGAATTGAAAATTGGGTCAATGGACCATTAGGATGATATTTTAAGTCCTCCATGCTGCAAGATGAGGAAAATAATGTGTCCATCCTTCCAGGTAATATGGGTCTCTTAAGGTATGATTTTTCAGGTTACAAAACCACTCGACAACTCAGAATTTATAATTCTCTCTTGTAAAGAATTTCTATTTTCTCCAAGGTTCTTACTTATGTTTAATGTTTCATACCTATGTGCATAAATAAGTACTTTACTGTTTACAAGGGGCTTGGGAATCAGGTAAATAATTTAATCAAATTTTCTCTTTAAGAAATAATAGATAAATTTACATTTTGTGAGTTTAACTTTGATAACTTATGCAAATTTATTCTATAGTTTTTAATTAGAATGCTTCAATGCTCTTAACCCTATATTAAACTTGCATGAATGTTTTAAAGATTTTTAATTCAAAATTTACATTTATTTCATGAATGAAGCTTAAAATTAGATCTAGTAAATGATGAATAAAATAAAAATCCTAATTATAAAATGTGAAACACTTTATAATCCCTATGTTTGGGCCTTTAGAATATTCTAAGCTTTATAATCCTCGCCTCTTTTCATAGAATATGAATAATTAACGTGTATGATTTCTAATTATAAATTTTTGTACTTTATAATATAAAACTTTAACCTAGGTGTAAAATTTAAATCTTTTATAAAATAAACTAGGTTTTATCTTAAATCTTAATGCCACAAATAAAATAAAAAGGTCTTAGGGTAAAGAAATAAATTTGAACAAAAATGTTTCGGACAATCTACTACAATATGAAAAACATAGAGACCTTCAAACCAGATTTATTGTCTACCAAAATTTACACAATAAAACAATAAATCGGTGCAATCTTCGATGGAATTTAATTTAAAAGAAACTATATTAAATCATTTATTCAAAATTCAAATACAGAATTACACATATTTGAACCCAAAATAATTTAATATAATAAATTGATCTTACAATAAAAAGCTTCTGATATCTCTGTATATCTCAAATATTTTGTAGCATTTGCTCTATTTTCCTCCTTTGCTCCTTTAGATTTTTCTTCCTCCTCTGCAAAAATGGCCGACCCTCTCTTTGGTTTCTAATTCTTCATTTATAACTTGGGAAATTCATTTCTCTTGATTAGTTTGCTCTGTTCCGTCAGTTTTTAAAAATGAATTCTTGAAACCCTAATATCAATAAAGCCTTTTCAAAGGATTTAATATTTCTCCTCATTGGCATTCAAAAATTAAAGTTATAATCCTGCCAATAAGACAAATATTAATTAGAATATAAAACATTTATATAATAACAATTTTATATATAATTAAATTATAAAGTTATAAAAATTTATAATTTAATTAATTTAAAACAAGTTTATAAAATAACCAACATAAAACAATAATAATAATATAACAAAGTAAAACTAAACAAAATAATATAAAATAACTATAAAACAAAACATAACACATACTAATATTTACCCACACAACATAACCATACGAGAACAAATAAGAAACCCATGAATCACAAGATAACATCTAGCGTTGAAACCAAAACAACAATTATGAATATGGATTCTCAAAATCCAAGGATGAATGAAATCGACCACATATAGAGATGAATTTCAAATAACTTTCAAATTTCAAGTGGGTCCCCAAATTTTGGGGTCGTTGTGAAGGAGTCACAACAGGGCCCTAGAAGGGCAACCACATTCCAAGATCTAGAATTCGAGTAAGGAGAGGATGGATCTCATGTATGGTAAACTATAGTGAGAAGTTGGTCAATCCTTAGCACATGGGACTCTGTTTGCGATGAAATAAGATCTCGAAGTGTGAACATATATAAGTACTAATACAAAATTGGGTGTGTTTATGTCAATATATGACATTTATGTTAGAATAAACTAAAATTTTGAAAAATGTGTTTTTGACAACCAGGTGAGTAGACCTGGGTTGTGAAAAAACACTACTACAAATAAGTATTTCTAAAACTACCTACAAAAATAGTCTACAAGAATAATCCATGGATACAGTCTATAGGAGCAGTCTATGGATAGTCTACAAAAACCTGTTTATTATTAGTAGATTTATTTTATGTAATAAATATGCCACGTGTATTGACAGCTCAGCCAATACCGTGTGTGCTATTGAAGTCATTCAAAGCAAGTATAGTTGTTATCTTCTATAGTGGGACTATTGTTGACTTTATGTAATTTATTATTTAGTTGAGATTATGTAATTGATATTCTCACAATGACACTGAGAGGGGGGGTGAATCAGTGTAGCTATTTAAATTCAAATCTACAACTCTTAAAGCTGAAGCAAAGAGAACTTAAAAGTAGATAAAGCAATTATCACAAGAGAGCACACCACAACACACAATGTAACGAGGTTCACCAATTTGGCTACTCCTCAAGAATGACTGCTTGGACTACGGTCCAAATCTAGCCTTTGCAAAACACCAATTTTACAATCCGTTTACCAGCACCCACTGGAAGGAGCACCAACCCCTGATTTATCTACACCAACAGAAAGGAGCACCAACCCCTATCCAAGCACCAACTTGGATTACAGTTTTGAAAACTATATTAATGACATAAAAATGCCTTCACTTTTTCAAGACCCTGACTAGTCTGCAATTTATCAAAACATAGTAAACACTTACGGCTCTGCTTGTCGCTCTCTTACAGCACTCTTCTAACCCTCTTTTTGGTCGCACTTTACAATTTTGAATAGCACTTTACTTATACATGCAACTGCCCTCACAGCGCATTTACTCTTTCAGTAGCGACACTTTAACTCTTTATGGCGACACTCTTTTCAATTCTGAGCCAAACTTTACTTTTGCACGCAACTGCCCTCGCGGCACATTTACTCTTTCAGCAGTGACACTTTAACTCTTTACGGTGGCACTCTTTTCAATTCGACACTTTCTTCAACTTTTACTCTTTGCGGCACTTTAACTCTTTACGGTGGCACTCTTTTCAATTCTGAGCCGCACTTTACTTCTGCATGCAACTGCCCTTTTATAACAATATTTTCATCTTGAAACCCTAAGTCTTCTATAACTGCCATAATCCCGCATGCAGCCTATTAATAGCCACTCTTGTAAGTAACTCCTTTTTGACACACTATTCTTATACGCAACCTATTAATGGCTCTATTTCTTGTGTGGGACTTTCAGTATAACTGCTGCTCGATGGTTACACTACTTTACGGGCCCTATAACTGCTTCTATCTTTAATGCACTATGCTTATTTTAGCTTGCATGATTTCTATCTGTAACTACCCCTGTAACTATCGCACTAACTTTAGTTGACTCTTCTTATATTGGCTGCATGATTTTCCTCTACAACTGCCCCTGTAACTATCGTTCTACTTTAGTTAACTATCCGTAATCGTGTTGTTGTGACCTATCATGAAATCGTGACACTTCTGTCTCTTTGTACTCTTCTCGCCTTTTACCCGTGAAAACATGACATGTCGCGATATCACGACATTTTTGCCTTCTTGTCCTCTTCTCAGCTTGCACTCGTGAAAACATGACATGTCATGATATCATGACACTTTCGCTTTTGTACTCTCCTTCTTTCCTTTTGTCGCGATATCGTGACACTTTTTCTCCTTGGCGCTTTTCTTCTCTTCGGGTCACGAAAACCCGACATGTCATGATATCGTGACACTTTTTCTCTACGAGCTCTTTCTCTCGAACCTGTCATGAAATCGTGACACTTTTCATCCGTACAATCTTTCTTGCAAATTGTCATGAAATCGTGACACTTTTCTTTGCGAGCTCTTTCTCTTGAACCTGTCACGAAATCATGACAGTTTTCTTTGCTTGCGCCTTCTCTTCAAACATGTCACGAAATCATGACAGTTTTCTTTGCTCTTTCTCTCTCTTCCAACATGTCATGAAATCATGACAGTTTTTCTTGTGCTTTCTCTCTCTTCGAACATGTCACGAAATCATGACAGTTTTCCTTGCGCTTTCTCTTTGAACATGTCACGATATCACGACAGTTTTTCTCTCTCCTCAACATGTCACGATATTGCAACAGTTTTTCTTTCTTGCACTTTCTCTTCAACATGTCGCGATATCATGACAGTTTTCTTTCTTGGTCTTTCTCTTCAAACATGTCGTGATATCGTGACAGTTTTTCTCTCTTCTCAACATGTCGCGATATCATGACAGTTTTCTTTCTTGCCTTTCTCTCAAACATGTCATGATATCGCATGACAGTTTTCTCTCTCCTCAACATGTCGCGATATCGCGACAGTTTTCTTCCTTGTGATTTTTCTTTTGATTTTTAGTATAAGGGCCACTTCTATCTTTTGGAAAACCACTGTACATGCTTTGACTGACCTCTGAACTCCTATCCACTGCATCAACTGATCTATCTATCTGTGTTGACAACAATGACAATACTATTTCTGCACCTTGCTCAACAATCTCCCCCTTTGGAATTGTTGGCAACACATGTGCAATTTCCTGTAATTCTTCTCCCCCTTTGACAATAATACCAAAGGGCTGCTGCAGACTCCCCCTGAGTCTATGCACAACATTCTCAGACCAACATTGTTATAGTTAGCAAAAATCATGAATATGAGCAAAACTATAAACATAGGCATAAATGCTCCCCCTGAGAATGTGGTCCCGATTGCTAGTCAATTCTTGGGAAACGTGACCACTCCCAACTTACTCCGTAGGTACTCAAAAACTTCTTTGGGCAACGGTTTTGTGAAGATATCCGCTACTTGCTCTGTAGTTGGAACAAAATCCAATTTAACCTCACCTTCCGCAACTTTATCCTTCAAAAAGTGATACCGGATTGCAATATGTTTGGTTCGAGAATGCATAACTGAATTCTTTGAGATGTTAATAGCACTAGTGTTATCACATTTAACTGAAATTGGCTCTTTGAAGTGAATACCAAGATCTTTCAGGGTTTGTCTCATCCATAATATCTGCGTACAACACGTTGTCGCTGCAATGTATTCTGCCTCTGCTGTGGATAGAGAGACTGATTCTTGTTTCTTGTTGTGCCATGCTACCAGCTTGTCTCCAAGATAAAATGCTCCTCCACTGGTACTCTTTCTGTCATCTATACATCCTACCCAATCTGCATCTGAATATGCAATAAGAGTGAAGTCCTTACCTTTTGGATACCATAACCCATACTCCATAGTACCCTTGAGGTACCGAAGAATCCTCTTCATAGCTGTCACATGAGTCTCTTTGGGACTAGCTTGAAATCGTGCTACCATGCATACTGCCTGTAAGATATCTGGTCTTGTAGCTGTTAAATACAGCAGGCTCCCAATCATAGATCTGTACATGGTTTGATCAACATCTGGAGATTTGTCATCCTTGCTCAACTTGCAACCTTGTTGTCATGGGAGTGCTAATGGGTTTACAATCCTCCATTGTGAATTTTTTTAGCATTTCTTTCACATATTTAACTTGAGAGATAAAAATGCCCTTTTCATTTTGATTAACTTGCGAGTCGAGGAAATACGAAAGTTCACCAATCATAGACATCTCAAATTCTTTCTTCATTTTATTTGCTATGTCTCTACAAGACTCATCCATGCTGCTGCCAAATATGATATCATCTACATAAACAACAAGTACAATAAGATGGCCATTCTCTGTTTTGACATACAAATTGTTGTCCACCATACCTTTCTTGAACCCCTATTGAATAAGATAGTTATCCAGCCTTGCATACCATGCTCTGGGTGCTTGTTTCAGACCATACAAAGCTTTCTTTAACTTGCAAACAAAATTGGGATTGTCACCGAGTTGGAAACCATCTGGCTGCTCAATATAAACTTCTTCTTCAAGTTTGCCATTCAGAAATGCTGATTTCACGTCCATCTGATAAACTTTGAAATTCTTGTGTACAGCTAAAGCCAGAAACATTCTGATTGCCTCGAGTCTAGCCACTGGTGCAAAGGTTTCCTCAAAATCAATACCTTCAACTTGAGCATAGCCTTTACAGACCAATCTTGCCTTATTTCTGACAACCTGTCCGTCTTCGTTCAATTTGTTTCGAAAAATCCATTTAGTACCGATTATGTTTTTATTTGCAGGCCTTGGTACTAACTCCCAGGTTTTGTTTTTCTCAATCTGATCTAGTTCTTCGTTTATTGCCTTCATCCAACTTTCATCTGTGCTTGCTTCAACAACATTTTTGGGCTCAATGTTGGATAATAGAGAGTAGTTCCTTACTATTGTTCTCCTTGTCTGAATACCAACTATGGGGTCCCCAATAATTTGCTCTCTGGGATGATTTTTCTTCCAGCTGCCTGTTTTGAATTTCTTGTTTTCTTCTACTTCTGAGTCAATACTTAAATCATCTGGGTCAATTTCCTTATTCTCTTATGTTTCCTTTTCTTCATCTCCTTCAATAACTTCTTCATAAATAGGGTAGTTTTCTTCATAGCTAATTTCTCGTTCCCTACCTTCATCAACCTTAACATCGACACTCTCCACAATTTTCTTTAGCCTTTTGTTATAGCATGTGTAGGCTTTGCTTTTTGTCGAATAGCCAAGAAAAATTCCTTCATCAGCTCTATCTTCAAACTTACCAAGATTATCTTCAGTTCTTTTGATGTAGCACTTGTTGCCAAAGACTTTGAAGTATCTTGTTGTTGCCTTTTTTCCGAACCATAGCTCATAAGGAGTTTTGCTTTCATGTGTCCTCAACATGCACCTGTTTTGGATGTAAACCATAGTATGAACTGCCTCTTTCTAGAATCTGTCTGCTATTTTGTTCTCTGTCAACATTGTCCGTGCCATTTCCTGCACTGTCCTGTTCTTTCTTTCAACAACACCATTCTGCTGAGGTGTCCTTGCTGCTGAAAACTGTCTTCTGATCCCATATTTTTGACAGTACTCTGCAAACTCCTCTGAGATAAACTCTCCTCCTCTATCTGATCTTAAGCATTTAATTCTTTTTTCTGTTTGATTCTCAACTTGGTTTTTGAAAGTCTTGAACATTTCAAAGGCATCTGATTTAAGCTTTAAAAATAGTACCCATGTCATCCTGGAATAGTCATCTATGCACAACATAAAGTATTTGTCACCATTTATGCTTTGTGTTCTCATGGGTCCACATAAATCAGTATGTATTAGCTCTAAAGGTTTGCTTTGGTGAAGTATTCCTTTGATTTAAATGTGGATCTAGTTTGCTTCCCTTTTTGGCATGAAGCACGGGATGCTATTTAATGGTTTGCCAATGGTGGGTATATCTCTTACTTGCCCTTTTTGAACTTATTTTTACCAGATTGTCAAAGCTAATATGACCGAGCCTCTTGTGCCACAGCCAATTTTCATCTTCCTGTCCAATCAAACATGCTCCTTCTGAAGTCTCTGAGAGAGTATACAGGTTTCCAGAAGTCCTCGATCCAGTAGCTATCAGCTTCCCACTGTGTGCTTTTCTGACTTCACAACCCTGCTTCTTAAAAATGACTTCATGACCTCTATCACAGATTTGGCTTACGCTCAGTAGGTTGTGCTTCAAACCAATCACAAACAGGACTTCTTTGGAATTGATTTTTCCGTCACTTATCTTGACTGATCCTTTGCCAACTATCTTGGCTCCATCATTATTTCCAAATTTAACTGAGCCACCTTCATATTTCTGTAACTTTTCAAACTTTTGTTTATCGCCTGTCATGTGACTGGAGCATCCACTATCCAGTATCCATGGTGCAGATTTGTTCTGTGCTTTGAATGTTGTCTGTACAATCAAGGATTCCTTTTCTTCCTTGGGTCGCTCCTTTTCTTTCCACTCTGGTTTGACTACAGTTTTGGTCACTTGTTTAGACTTTTCTTTGTCAGTGGCCTGTGCATGTTTTTCTAGGAATTTTTTGTTTTGTCTTAAACCATTTGGTTGAGATTTTCTTCCCTGATATTTATTTGTTGCATATGTACTTCTACAATTTCTTGCAATGTGTCCAAAGTTATGACAGTTATAGCATTCTACTGCATAATCCATCAAGGGTGAAAAGACATTTCTATTGGTGAAATTTCTTTGTCCTATATTATAAATGCAGTCTGAAATCTTATGACCGTAAGCATTGCATTTAAAACAATAACCAGAAAAGGATTGATTGAACCTGGGAGTTGGTTTTTGCCATTTTGTAGTAGGAGCCACAAATCTTCTTCTCCTTTGATGTGAGACGTTTGTGAATCCATCATTGTCAGTGCTCTTTTCGTGCCTGGCATTATTGCTTTCTTTTGCATGATTTGTTTTTCCTTGATCAACCTTGATCTTATCTTCTTTCTTTATGGGTTCTATAGTTAAGGCCTTTGATCCATTTGACGATTCTCCTTCGACGAAGCCCAAGCCAAATTTGATGCCTGTACTCCTTTGGCTATTTATAATCTTTTCCAGCTTCACAGAGCTTCCTTCAAGTTTGTGATAACAACTCAATTTTTGATTCATCTCTTCTAGCTGAATCCTTAAACCAATAATTTCTTCTTCCAGTTTGCTGCATTCATCTATTTTCATGGTTAATTGTACTTCGAGTTCTTCAGACATTTTCTTAAATTTGTCTGTCTGTACTTTCAAACTATTTATTATGTCATTGGCATCCTCTAGCTTTCTTGAAACCTTTTTATTCTTTTTCCTTTCTGTACTCAACTCTTTAAGTGTAGCAACCAACTCACCTTCCAGATATACTTCAGCCTCATCCTTAAGGTTTTTATCACCTTCCTATTTTTCTTCTATTTTTTCTTCTTCAAATGCCATGAACAGAGCTTCACCTGTTTCTTCTTCAGAATCCTCACCTGAGCTTTCTTTAGAAGAGCTGACATTCTTGGATATGAAACTTTTCTTCTTGAAGTTGCTTTTTCTAAAATTTGGTTTCTTCTTCCAGTCACCTTTTTCTTGGTGTGACCCTTCATCATTTTTGGTTTTCTCATTCATTGGACATTTAGCTGCAAAGTGCCCGATGCCTCCACAGTTGAAGCACTTAAACGGTAACTTTCCTCTGTATTTTCCTTTTCCCTTTATAAGTTTTCGAACAAAGTTAGCTTCCATTTCATCCGATGTCTCTTCATCCTCAGATTCTTGTTTAGTTTTTATATTTTTGTGTGCTTTAAAAGTAGCTTCTCTGTCTGTGGGCTTAGCTTGTCCTATTCTCATTTCATATGCAGTCAAAGAACCATGCATCTCATCCATGCTAAAAGTATTGAGATCTTTAGCTTCTTCTATAGCAGAAACTTTAGAATTAAATCTTTTGTGAAGAGTTCTTAGTACCTTTTTCATGATGACCGCATCTTCCATTTCCTCGCTGAGTCCTCTAATCGCATTAATGATTCCATTGACTCTCAGCATATAGGCCTCTATGTTCTCATCGTCATTCATTCTTAATGCTTCAAACTGAGCTCGATGCGTTTGTAGCTTGGCTTCCTTGATCTTGTCGTCTCCTTCATGAATGCTCTTCAGTTTGTCCCACATGTCTTTTGCCATTTTACAGCTCATGATCCTTATTAGTTCACTGTCCACTAAACCACACATTATAGCATTCTTTGCTTTAGAGTTATTCTCAAATGGTTTCTTACCGACAACATCGGTTGGAGGTGTGGCGGGTATTGTGTATCCACTTTCTACTGACTCCCAGATGTCGTATCCCAGAGCACAAAGATATGTCTGCATCCTAATTTTCCAAAATGAATAATTAGTTTCATCGAACAATGGAGCTTTATTTGATGAGAATCCTTCACCACCTGCCATTGTGTTCCTTCCCAGATCACCTTAGCTGATTAAGCTTGTTCAGGAACCTTGCTCTGATACCAATTGATATTCTCACAATGACATTGAGAGGGGGGTGAATCAGTGTAGCTATTTAAATTCAAATCTACAACTCTTAAAGCTGAAGCAAAGAGAACTTAAAAGCAGATAAAGCAATTATCACAAGAGAGCACACCACAACACACAATGTAACGAGGTTCACCAATTTGGCTACTCCTCAAGAATGACTTGCTTGGACTACGGTCCAAATCCAGCCTTTGCAAAACACCAATTTTACAATCCGTTTACCAGCACCCACTAGAAGGAGCACCAACCCCTGATTTATCTACACCAATAGAAAGGAGCACCAACCCCTATCCAAGCACCAACTTGGATTACAGTTTTGAAAACTATATTAATGACATAAAAATGCCTTCACTTTTTCAAGACCCTGATTGGTCTACAATTTATCAAAACACAGTAAACACTTACGGCTCTGCTTGTCGCTCTCTTACAGCACTCTTCTAACCCTCTTTTTGGCCGCACTTTACAATTCTGAACAACACTTTACTTATACACGCAACTGCCCTCGCGGTGCATTTACTCTTTCAACAGCGGCACTTTAACTCTTTACGGTGGCACTCTTTTCAATTCTGAGCCAAACTTTACTTCTGCATGCAACTGCCCTTGCGGCACATTTACTCTTTTAGCAGTGGCACTTTAACTCTTTATGGCGGCACTCTTTTCAATTCTGAGCCGCACTTTACTTCTGCATGCAACTACCCTCCCACTTTCTCTTTCCACTTTACTCTTTACGGTGGCCTCTTTTCAATTCTGAGCCACACTTTACTTCTGCATGCAACTGCCCTTTTATAACAATATTTTCATCTTGAAACCCTAAGTCTTCTATAACTGCCATAATCCCGCATGCAGCCTATTAATAGCCACTCCTATAAGTAACTCCTTTCTGACACACTATTCTTATACGCAACCTATTAATGGCTCTATTTCTTGTGTGGGACTTTCAGTATAACTATCGCTCGATGGTTACACTGCTTTACGGGCCCTGTAACTATCATTCTATCTTTAATGCACTGTGCTTATTTTAGCTTGCATGATTTCTATCTGTAACTGCCCCTGTAACTATCGCACTAACTTTAGTTGACTCTTCTTATATTGGCTACATGATTTTCCTCTGCAACTACCCTAAACCACACCCTGCCATAATCGTCGTTCTACTTCAGTTAACTATCCGTAACGTGTTGTTGCGACCTATCACGAAATCGTGACACTTCTGTCTCTTTGTACTCTTCTCGCCTTTTACCCGTGAAAACATGACATGTCACGATATCATGACATTTTTGCCTTTTTTTCCTCTTCTCAGCTTGCACCCGCAAAAACATGACATGTCACGAAATCACGACACTTTCGCTTTCGTACTCTCCTTTCCTTTTGTCGCGATATCGTGACACTTTTTCTCCTTGGCACTTTTCTTCTCATCGAGTCATGAAAACCCGACATGTCACGATATCGTGACACTTTTTCTCTGCAAGCTCTTTCTCTCGAACCTGTCATGAAATCGTGACACTTTTTCGTCCGTACAATCCTTCTTGCAAATTGTCATGAAATCATGACACTTTTCTTTGTGAGCTCTTTCTCTCGAACCCGTCATGAAATCATGATACTTTTCTTTGCTTGCGCCTTCTCTCCGAACATGTCATGAAATCATGATAGTTTTCTTTGCTCTTTCTCTCTCTTCTAACATGTCATGAAATCATGATAGTTTTCCTTACGCTTTCTCTCTCTTCGAACATGTCACGAAATCGTGACAATTTTCTTGCGCTTTCTCTTTAAACATGTCAGAAATGATTTTTCTCTCTCTTCGAACATGTCGTGAAATCGTGACAGTTTTCTTTCTTGCACTTTCTCTCTCAAACATGTCACAATATCGTGACAATTTTTTCTTGCGCTTTCTCTTCAAACATGTCACGATATCGCGACAATTTTTCTCTCTCCTCAACATGTCGCGATATCATGACAGTTTTTCTTTCTTGCGCTTTCTCTTCAAACATGTCACGATATCGCGACAGTTTTTCTCTCTCCTCAACATGTCGCGATATCGCGACAGTTTTCTTCCTTGTGATTTTTCTTTTGATTTTTAGTATAAGGGCCACTTCTATCTTTTGGAAAACCACTGTACATGCTTTGACTGACCTCTGAACTCCTGTCCACTGCATCAACTGATCTATCTGTCTGTGTTGACAACAATGACAATACTGTTTCTGCACCTTGCTCAACAGTAACCCAAAAATATAATGAATTTATCCTTTCCCTAAGAAAATGACAAGAAGTTGTTTTATATTGTTATTAAGTTACATAGACAATAGATTATCTTGTACTTAATATATATATATATATATATATATATATATGAAAAAATGGGGCAATAAAATGGTAAAATGAAGATAACATCTTACTTTCTTCTTCCAAAAACAGGTTTTGAATGTGTTCAACCATTGATAAGACCTATTTTTGCAAATAAAAGTATTGTTGATTGAAATTGATTTAAGCTCATTATCATTTTTAATCATAAAGAGCTCCACAATGATGATAAAGAAAGTAGAACATAGAAATTGATCTCTCTAGGATATTAGAAGAAAATAATTAATATATATATACATACCTATATATAAATAAAATAAAATAAAATGCTAATATAAAAAGAAAACAAATATAATTAATATATATATATGTTAAATTTTAATATAACATGAGTTTGTGGCATATGATACATATGATATTAGAAGAAAATAATCAAGTAAAACAAAATAATTAATGCTACGAGAGCTAATTGGAACTCTATAATCTGGCATGTCACAAGTGTCCAATCAATTATCGGATAGTAAAGTCTCCTCCGTTCCTATATAAAGGAATGTGTATTGAAATGTAAGGGGGATATTTTTTTTGAGGAATTACATTAAATTTCTTCTGTGATCAATCTTAAAAATAGATTACCAAGTCATAGTATGTATCTTTTTCCTTGTAAAAATCGTTTAGTCTAGTTAGACATAATAAAAGAAATGCTGGATACATGAATAAGTTGTTCAATATTATCTCTTAAATTTGTTAAAAGAAAGAACATTTAAATTTTATATTGAATGAATTATTAGTCCGTTGTAAGCATGGTTATTGGTTATTGATATACTGAGTATGTGAATATGATTTGCCAAAATTGCAGCTTAGATGATTGACTATGAAATACTCTTTGTAGGAGTTCTTTTGAGAATTTTAAAAGCTATATAAACACAAAGTAAAACTCTCTCTCTATGTTGCATATATATATATATATATATATATATATTACACATATAGGGTTAGTTTGCATTGCATGGGAGGGGCCACTGTTGACCCTGAATTGCCACCTAAACTATCCTTCTGCCACGGGAATTTATGCAAAACGGGTATCCGCGGTCAGCGTTCGTTATAGGTGCCCGAACCAGGTGCAAACATAGTGTTGTGCTAAAAGTTGAAATTATTTTTTATGAAAGAAGCTTTGACCTTAATTTAATTTGAAACATTATAACATCAAATATCGGTGTGATTTATCTCTTTATCTCTTTAAAAATTTAAATGTCAAAGGATAACCTGTTGTATAATGTGATTTGTGTCATATATCAGAGAAATAATTATATTCTTTTATTTATTACCGGTCAATGTGGTTCTTCATTGAGATTGCCTTATTAGAAGTATGTGAATGTCGTCCTTGGTGAGCGTGCATTTTACTCTCCTTAAATGTTTATGTTTTATTTAAACTTGAAGAAGGAAAGGAAATAACCATTCTCTGAAAAATCAAAATAATCATCAATCAAACTCCGCTTCTGAGGAGGTGTTGATGGATAATATGAAATTTTTCCTATGAGACCCATTTAAGAAACCAATACAATAAATAGTAGGTTAACCACATTGGAAACCTTTAATTTAAACGAAAATTGGTTCAATTACTTTTGTTTACTAGTTGAAATTATTTAGTATATTGAAACCTTTGCCCATCATCTAATATCGTCATATAGGTAACAGGACTGAAACATGTGAAAGACATAGCTTTACAATCAATCTGAAAAATTTGAACCGTCGACAAAATCAGTGTTATCCCAAGGACAACCAAGTAAGAATATAGAATCATGTATTAAAAATTCTCAAAAAATTAATTAATTGAGAACTGTGAAAATTTATCGGAAGTGGCTATTTTTAAAATTCTAAAAGAACCATCAACTTGGAAGAATACTGTGTAAAATTTAAACCTATGATATCTTTGGTATTGTAACTTAAACCCCTAGTCGAATTTATGTTGAATGATTGTGTATAGCTACAGATTTTGGTTCTCATATGTAAGTAAACATTATGTATTTGGAATATACTTCACTTATAGGAATTAACTAATACTTTCTTTACAGTAGGAATTTGCTGAATAATGTTGCATTATAGTGATTCTAGGAAAGAAATATGGTATTTTCCATCTTGGGAAGTGTGCTTTTTTTGTACACATCAAATTCACTTTCTTGTTATAGTATTTCAAAAAATCTATTCACATATTTGAATAAACCCAAGAGAAGAAATATAGAAAGCCTAGCTGGTCACCAAAAGCTGAAATTAAATTATAGCTTAAATGTATGGTTCTGATATTGGTAAAATTGAACTAAATATGGCAAAAAATGAACGATTTTGAATGGCGAGAACGGGAGTGGGTGCATCTATGGACGATGGCGATGGCGATGGCGACGTTGGAGGGATGCTGGAGGGTGCTGGTCTGGCAGGTTTGTCCTCGGGCCCTACAGATGGTGTTGGGCCTACTGTAGGCCCACTCAGCAATTGTCGCGGTGAAGACCCAAATGGCGTGGTGAAATCGACGTCTGATAACGTTAGGGTTTCACCCTCTTCTCCTTCCAAAGCATGACCTTGGTCTTTGTCCTTTGTGGATAAAGTTAGGTCTTCGACAGGAGCGTTTTCTTTCCAAACTCCTTTGCCCTTCTCTGTTTCGGGCACTGAAGTTTCTTTTCCAAGCGAGGCTATGGAGCCACTAATCTTCCAAGAGTCCCTCTCTCTGGTTGGGAAATTTGTCGGTGCCCGACCTGATATGGAAACTATCCGTGAGTGGGCTCTTTCCAAATGGCGGCTGTCAGGCAGCTTAGAGTTAGTGGCCTTTCCTAGGGGTTTCTTCATGATCAGGCTAAACAATGCCCTCGACACCCACCGCATTCTCATTGGAGGACCTTGGTTTTTCGGCCGTCACAGCCTGTTTCTGTGGAGATGGGGAGAATATTTTGACCCTGAAACTCAGTCTATCAACATCGCTCTGATTTGGATCAAGCTCCATGGGCTTCCCCCACAGTTCTTCTACAATGATGCACTCAAAGGCATCACTCAACCGATTGGAGATTTAGTCGCCATCGACCCTACTACCCGAGCCAGAACCAGAATGACCTATGCTCGTGTCTGCGTCATGGCTAATCTGGATTCGGCTCTGCCTACCTGCATCGACATCAACTACGGGAGCTACAGAAGGCGTCAAGGAGTTGAGTACGAGAACAAGCCCGCTTTTTGTTTGGAGTGCAACACTCAGGGCCACCTGGCTTCTCAATGCCCTTCCCAAAAAAAAGATATCCCCAGTGATTCAGGCCGAAAGAAGGATTCCCAGATCCCCAACACCCAAAAAAAGGCTTCTAGTCGGGGCCATGGCCGATCTGCAGGCCCCCCTAAAACCTCTGCTCCCAACAATGTAAGTGCTCTGCCTTCTCGTTCCAATCAATTTGCTCCCTTAAATAATCTTCATACTAGAGAGGACATCTCCGATGACCTTCCCATAGATCCAAACGCCTCATCCACACCCACTGTGATTCAGTCTCCCTTGTCCAAAGGTAAGGCTGCAATGACCTTCCCAAACTCACCCTCAGATTTTGGTCCTTCTCACCTTCCTCTTCCCTTCCCACCCCTTCCCTCGACTCAGAACCGTCCTCTTTCCCTCTCCCCTGAGTCTGTTGCCCTGTGCCAGTCTCCCCGCTCTCCATCCCCCCATCGGCCTGTCCCTGGGACTGACACCACCGACATTCTCCAAACATCCAGCCCGCTGAAATCTCCCATTCCCGCACCAAAAGCTGATGTCAACAAAGAATAGAGAAGGGGAAGACCGTCCAATGCAGAAAAGCTTGCCAAAGCAGCTGAGATTGAAACGGCTGATGGATCTGTGCCTACCTCCTTGGGCCCTATTTCCGAACAACCCACCCACCAAGATTTGGATGAGGTTAGACCTAAACTTACTCCATCTCAAGGGAGAGGCAGAGGTCGCAAAGCAAACCCCAAGTCAACTCGATGAAGTTCATCTCTTGGAATGTCAGAGGCCTCAACGGAACTGCTAAACAGAGGACTATCAAATCGGTGAGAAAAAACCTAAAACCAACTATCATGTTTCTTCAAGAATCCAAACTGGACGAGAATAGCAGCACTCAAGTTTGCAAGCTAATCTGGGAAAACAACAATTTTGCCTTTTGTCCCTCCTCAGGGGCATCTGGGGGTCTCCTTTGTTTGTGGGATCCGACAACTATTGAGGGGAGAGTTCTTTCAGTCTCTGATAGAACCATCAACATTTTGTTCACTAATAAAGTCACTAACCTCCAATGGATTGCCACCAATGTTTATGGACCAAACAGTCCTGTCAATGGAATATTGTTGTGGGATAACATTTCCGCAATGTGCAATAACTTTCCTGACTTTCCATGGATGCTCTGTGGTGATTTCAATACTCCCCTTCACCTGTTTGACAAGCAAGGAGGCAATCCGATCACTAGCAGCTGCATTGAAGATTTCAACGAATTTGTCAACCTCAACGAGCTAATGGACATGCCGCTCCAAGGATCCAACTACACTTGGAGCAACAGACGGGTGGGCATTCATCACATCCAAATTTGGCTTGACAGATTTCTCTTATCCAAAGAACTCATTCCTATTTTTGGCGATGCCAGGCTTCATAGCCACCCAAAAATTGGATCCGATCACAACCCCCTAATTCTGGATTGTTCCCGCCCCCAACAAACCTTCAAAACCCCTTTCAGGTTTGAAAATATGTGGCTCACCCATCCAGATTTAGGTCGGTGTATTCGACAATGGTGGCAGCAAAACCTTTGTCCAAACCCTCTCTCGAATCTGTTCCTCAAACTCAAAGCGGTCAAGCTCAAGCTGAAATGCTAGAACAGGGAGGTTTTCGGCAACCTCTTTACCAAAAAAAGCATCTGATGGATGAGCTCAAAAGGGTGGAAAATCTGATTCAGGGAGGGGATCAGAGGGTCGAAACTTTCATGGAGGAAAAAAGCCTCCTTTCAAACCTTCACAATGCCTTGGCTAAGGAAGAGTCCTACTGGAGGCAAAAATCCAGAAGCCTCTGGCTCAAAGAAGGAGACACCAACACGAAGTTTTTCCATGCTTCCACCATGCGCCACAGAGGCTCAAATAAAATCTCTGAGTTGACCAAGGCTGATGGTACCTTTGTCTCTGACATCCATGCCATCAGACAGGAAGCTGTGCGCCACTTCCAGGAAATCTTAGGTCCAAGTGTTGACTGCCACCCCCGCACAGCAAGTTCTCTGCTTCAGAACATACCAAAGTTGGTGTCTAACGATGATAATGGGAAATTGCTCCAATTCTTCACTGAAGAGGAGATCAAAGATGCTCTGTTTGCAATGGAACCTGACAAGGCCCCTGGACCTGATGGCTTCCCACCCCGGTTTTTTCAACACTTTTGGGATATTGTGGGCCCTGATGTTGTTGTTGCGGTTAAATTCTTCCAGAGAGCCAAAAAGATGTCGAGAGAAGCCAATTCCACCTTCATTGTTTTAATTCCCAAGTCCAATGATCGTGCTTCCCTCTCCGACTTCAGACCTATTAGTCTCTGTAGTGTCATCTACAAACTTATCACCAAAGTTATGGCAAACAGGCTGAAAGACATCCTTCCCTCCATCATCGACCAGTGCCAAGGAAGCTCGGTCAAAGGCAGATTCATTGTTGATGGAGTGATAACCATCCACGAATTGGCCCATTCGGCATCTAAAAATAAAAAACCCAGTATGTTCCTTAAGCTTGACATGAACAAGGCTTTTGATCGGGTTTCCTGGAAATTCCTGTTCGAGGTCCTTGAGAAGTTTGGGTTTCACAAAGAATGGGTCAAGATGGTTCGTGAATGTATCTCTACTGCTTGGTTCTCTGTTCTTATCAATGGTTCACCTGCTGGCTTCTTTCAAAGTTTCAAAGGCATCCGTCAAGGGGACCCTCTGTCACCCTTCCTCTTCATCATTTTGGCCAAAACCCTTGGAAGAACCCTTACTGCTGCTTGCAATAGTGGACTCGTCTCCGGGATCAAACCAGCCTCAACAACCAATGCCATTTCCCATCAACAGTTTGTGGATGATACTATTCTATCCTCTCATGCTTCGTTCCCGAAGCAAAAATCATTAAGAACATTCTTGATTCTTATGAAGAGGCGGCTGGCCAGAAAGTCAATTACCGCAAAAGCAAGCTATACTTTCTCAATACTCCCATCCACAGGCAAAACAGGATTGCTGAGATCCTTGGGTGTATCATTGGGAGCCTTCCAACTACTTATCTCGGATTACCGCTTTTCCACGGCAAATCGGTCTCGGCTATGTGGAACCCTGTTTTAGATCGCCTCAACAAGAAACTTGCAGGTTGGAAAAGTTCAATGCTCAGTCGAGCAACCAAAGCCACTCTGGTCCAGGCTTGCCTGCAAAGTATTCCTATTTTTTTCTTATCTATCTTCAAAGCTCCAGCTTCCATCTACCAAAGAATTGAGCAAATTCAACGCAGATTCCTTTGGGCAGGAAACGAAAACAAGAACAAATTTTCCCTTGTTGCCTGGGACAAGGTTTGTTCCAAGAAAAAGGATGGAGGTCTCGGCTTCAGGGACATCAAGCGGATGAACATGGCCCTCATTGCCAAGCAGTCCTGGAGACTTACCATCAATGAAAAAGTCACTTGGATTGACATCATCAAAGCTAAGTACCTCCATCAGGTTCCCTTTCTTGGAGAGCACAACCTTCCTAGCGGATCTCATTTCTGGAATGGTGTCACCAAAACAAGGAAGATCATCATGGAAGGCTTAAGGTGGTGTCTTGGAAATGGAATGACCATTCATTTCTGGGATGACCCGTGGATCCGTGACAAACCTCTCAGCCAAGACCCTCATCTTGCAGTGCTCAAGACAGTTACCGAAGCCACCTTTGGAGATAAGGTGTGTCATTTCATTAACCCAGGTATTACAAGACCCGAATGGAAACACCTGGCTCTTAATGGGCCTAGGCATATCACCGAGGCGCTTAGGTGGTTACAAAACTTGTTGAGGACTTGCATCATCCCCAGCTCTCACAAAGATGACTCCATGGTTTGGAACCTTGAAGATTCAAGGAATTTCACTGTTAAATCTGCCTACTACAGCCAAGAAGCTCCCAGTGATGGCCGGGACTTATCTAATCAGGTCTGGGTCCCCAAGATCATTCCCAAGGTCAAATTCTTCTGCTGGTTGGCCATCCAAAATAGAATCCTCACCACTGACAACTTGATAATCAGAGGGTTACTCATCCCCAATTGGTGCATCCTGTGTAAAAACGCCTGTGAGTCAACTTCGCATGTTTTTCTAGAATGTCCCTTCTCTCTTGCAGTGCTCAACCAGGTTCTCAACACCTTCGTCATCTCCGTAGCCCTCCCTCATTCCATTCCCCTCCTTTTTCAACAATGGCCCCGGCCTTTCAAGAGCAATCAACTTAAATTCATGTGGCAAGCTTGCCTTCACATTTTCCTGTGGCGATTTGGCTTGAGAGAAATGCCAAAATTTTCAAAAACCATGCCACTGATAAGAAGATTGTTGTTGCCAAAATCTTGGGCCTCACTGCGGAGAATGCCTCTCTTGTCTCGTCTTCCAAACCCCCCCTCCTGGCCTTGAATCGGACCTAACAAAACTTTTCAACCTTTCCAATTTCTCTGCTACACCCCGTACTTCTGTTGATAGGTCTGTAATCAAGTGGGTCTTACCTCCTACTGGGTGGCACAAGCTTAACTTCGATGGCATGGCCAAAGGCAACCCAGGAGCGGCTGGCGGAGGAGGAATTCTCAAAAATCACAGAGGAGAAATAATTTTGGCCTTTGCTCAGAACCTGGGAATTCAATCTAACAATATGGCAGAGGCTCGGGCCTTGCTCCAAAGCTTGATTCTCTTGGAAGGCTTGACCATCAATAAACTTATCATAGAAGGAGACTCATTGCACTACATCAACTGGCTCAACGGGACCTCTGTGCCTCCCTGGGCCCTTGTTTCGATCTTCCAAGAATGCAAGGCACTAATTGGCATTTACCCAGAATTAATCATTAAGCATCAGTATCGGGAAGGAAACAAAGTTGCGGACTGGCTTGCTAACAAGGGAGTTGACGAAACGGACATTCATGTTTGGAGAGACTCCTTCCCGATTGGCCTAAGGGACGCTTCTACAAGTTCCAATGTCTGCACAATGTGAGTGGTTAACTGGGCACCGGGTTTGTTCGCTCTTGGAACTGGTCGAGTCTTCGCATCCTTTCTTCCTTCCTCTCCCCCTTCGGCTACGTTTTGGCAACTTGGCGCGTTTTCGCGACACTTTTCACCGTTGGCCGCAAAATTTTAGCTTGTCGCGATATCGCGACATTCCTTTTTGCTCTGGCCGCGAGGTTGCTACTTGTCGCGATATCGCGACACTTTTTTCTCCTTCGGACGCGGTCTTCCAACTTGTCGCGATATCGCGACACTTTTTCTCTCCGGGCGCTTTTTTGCAACTTGTCGCGATATCGCGACACTTTTTCCCTTCAGGCGCTTTCTTGCATCATGTCGCGATTTCGTGACATTTTTTCTCTTCGACGGCGGTCTTCCATTTTGTCGCGATATCGCGACACTTTTTCTCTTCGGCTGCGGTCTTTCAGATTGTCGCGATATCGCGACACTTTTTCTCTTCGGTTGCGGTCTTCCAGATTGTCGCGATATCGCGACACTTTTTCTCTTCGGGCGCTGTTTTGCAGTTGTCGCGATATCGCGACACTTTTTCTCTTCGGGCGCTTTTTTGCAACTTGTCACGATATCGCGACACTTTTTCCCTTCAGGCGCTTTCTTGCATCATGTCGCGATTTCGCGACACTTTTTCTCCTCGACGGCGGTCTTCCATTTTGTCGCGATATCGCGACACTTTTTCTCTTCGGCTGCGGTCTTTCAGATTGTCGCGATATCGCGACACTTTTTCTCTTCGGCTACGGTCTTCCAGATTGTCGCGATATCGCGACACTTTTTCTCTTCGGCTGCGGTCTTCCAGATTGTCGCGATTTCGCGACACTTTTTCTCTTCGGCTGCGGTCTTCCAGATTGTCGCGATATCGCGACACTTTTTCTTCTTGGCAGCGGTTTTCCATCTTGTCACGATTTCGTGACACTTTTTCTCTTCGGCTGCGGTCTTCCATAATGTCGCGATTTCGTGACACTTTTCCTCTTCGGCTGCGGTCTTCCAGATTGTCGTGATATCGCGACACTTTTTTTCTTTGGCTGCGGTCTTCCAGATTGTCGCGATATCGTGACACTTTTTCTTCTTGGCAGTGGTCTTCCATCTTGTCGCGATATCGCGACACCTTTTCTCTTCGGCTGCGGTCTTCCACAATGTCGTGATATCGTGACACTTTTTCTCTTCGACAGCGGTCTTCCATCTTGTCGCGATTTCGTGACACCTTTTCTCTTTGGCAGCAGGCTTCCACAATTGTCGCGATATCGCGACACTTTTTCTCTTCGACTGCGGTCTTCCTTCTTGTCGCGATTTCGTGACACCTTTTCTCTTCGACAGCGGTCCTACTTCTTGTCGCGATTTCGTGACTCCTTTTCTATCCGGGCGCGGTCTTCCTTCATGTCGCGATTTCGTGACTCTTCTTCTCTTCCGGCTCCAACCTAGCAACTTGTCGCGATATCGCGACACTTCCTCTCTTCTGGCAGCAACCTTGCAACATGTCGCGATATCGCGACTTCTTCCCTCCTTCGGCTCCGATGGCGCTTCTTGTCATGATTTCGTGACATCCTTTCTTCTCTTGGCAGCAACGGTGCTACTTGTCGCGATTTCGCGACATCACCAATTTGGTCGCGATTTCGCGACACCTTTCCTAGTGTGGAGGTTTGCTCGCTCTTTAATATTTTCTTCTTGGACCACCTCGGTCGATCTGGAATTCATGTAATTCCTCTTGTACAAGGTTCAGGGACCTTTCAACACCCTTTCTACCAATCAAAAAAAAAATTGAACTAAATATGTGCTCTTCGAGAAAGGTTGAGGACATTTGCAAAAATCAATTATATAAAGATTTATTTACATCGTATTGAAATAAGTTGGCTTCTGTTATACATCACCTAAGTTGAACAGGTCTTTTCATATTTTTAAAGATATCATTTTCAATTTACTTTAGTTCTTCCTGTTAAGCTCAACCTTCATTTTTTTTAATAAAAATCTATGTGCTAAAACTTGTATAAACCTATATACGTAATATGAAGGAAAATATTCTAAGAATGAAATATTATGACCATAAGATATAACCTTGGAAACTGAATCAGGCCACTTGCATAACAAAACAAATATTGTGAGAAGTGTTCACCTTTCCTTGAAAAGAGTGAATGTCTAGATTCTTTTCCTTTCACAGAGCAGAAGGATGGGTTTTTCAATTAAAACTTAGGTTAAGTTTTTTTGAAATACGTGTTTCTCCTCGGGTATGTAAATGGAGAAATTGGTGTGAGAATATATTTCAATATAAAAAAAATGGCCTTCTATACCAAAAATAGTAATTCTGCTACATAATCTTCTATATTAAAAATAAATCTATATTAAAAATAAAAACCTTAGAATGAGCAACTTACTCAAGAAAGAATTGTGGATAGGAATCTATAGAAAATAAAAGCTTAGCAAGGTTATACCAATGGTGATATATCAATGGTGATTTAGTTATATAATCCGCATAGCTTCATGGTGTTTCCTTTCAAAATGTTTTAATATTAATTATAATAAAGAAACATAGAATATTAGACTCTTTAGGTGTTTAAAGTTTAGAAGATGTGTTTTATTTTTTAATCTATGATTTATTGACTCATTAAATTATGTTTTATTGAGTATAATTGATTGCTAAATAAAACTATGATTTTATAATAAACTATCATGGGAAAATTATATCAATGGTCAAATACATTTGTATACATTCAACTAAGACCACAAATGATCTTGAAAACTATAGTAGACTTATCTCAACCAACGGGAAGGATGGAATTATTGAACTGATGCATATCATTTCAAAATTATTCCTACTCAACCTAACTTGGAAAAAAAGTCATGCTAAGCAAGGAATTTGAAACCAAAATAGTTACCATGCTATAGTTATCATGGGAAACTTATTCCAAAACCAAATTAGACCCAATTGGGAAGGATGGATATCCAGAGAAGCCTATTCCAAATGAATTAATTTCACTATTGGCCATCAAGAAGGATGGATTTTTAAAGGATTTAATAAATGCATGTCGAGAAGGACAAGCAGCCACCTAATTTTTATAACTTGTAGCGGTAGTTGTGAATCAAGGAAAATTGTTCTCTAGCATATCAGAAAGTATCAGTGGAACCCTTGCCATTGAGAGTAACGAACGATGGTATGGGATATCATTCTAGGTTGTCTTACGATGTAGTATGTGAGGGTTCTCATGAACCATAACCGGTTGTGAAATTACCAATAAAACTCAAGACTAGGGAGTTGGTCCTTGGGGTTGGAAGGTCCAGTGATAGATGGTATGTGCAGCATTACCATAAATTGGAGTTGGTCTGAGACACCTGGTATAAAATCTAGAGTTGGTGGATCTTGATTAAACCTTATATGAAGGTCAATAATCAGACACTGGCATAGCTACGCTAACTCGAGCATTGGCCTAAAGGTTGAATCATTGAAAATTGGATCAATGGGCCGTTAGGATGAGATTTGAAGTCCTCTATGTTGCAATATGGGGAAAATAATGCATCCACTAGGGTTATGCATAGTGGCGAATATTCACCAATTGGGCGAATATTAGGATTTTCAAAATTAGAAATTTGCAAATATGAGGACCCTTGACGTCGGCCCATTCACCTAAAATTTTTAGGATTAATGTTTTATTAGGGTTAATTCACCATAATATATATCCAAACATAGGTATATTTGTACTTGTTGGAAAGCTCTTTTCAAGCCTGATCTAATGGTGGTATTTTTATGAAGTTATAAGATGATTTAATAGGTCAAAAGTGGCTCCAAATATAACCTTACATTTTAGGGCTTCAAATACCCCAAATTTTGGTATGAAGATGCTCGATTTGATTTGCTTAGTATTCTCCATGATTCACCTTGATTTTGATTAGGATTTACCATTTTTTTACAAGTACATTTTGATTCCAACCCCTTATGCATAACCTTGTCATCCACACTTCCAGGTGATATGGGCCCTAGAAGGGCAACCCCATGCCAAGATCTAGAACTCGAGTAAGGAGAGGATGGATCTCATGTATGGTAAATTATAGCGGGAAGTTGGTTGATCTTGATAACTTGGGACTTTCTCTACAGTGGAATACAATCTCGAAGTGTGAACATATATAAGTACTAATACAAAATTGGGTGTGTTTATGTCAATATATGACATTTATGTTATAATAACTCAAAATTTTGAAAATGTGTTTTTGATAACCAAGTGAGGTGAGTAGACCTGGGTTGTGACAAAAACACTACTACAAATAAGTATTTCTAAAACTACGTACAAAAATAGTCTATAGGAATAATATATGGATATAGTCTACATGAACAGTCTATGGATATAGTCTATGAAAACCTGTTTATTATTAGTAGATTTATTTTGTGTAATAAAAATGCCACGCATATTGAAAGCTCAGCCCATACCGTGTGTGCTATTGAAGTTAGTCAAAGCAAGTATAGTTGTTATCTTCTATAGTGGGATTATTGTTGACTTTATGTAATTTGTTATTTGGTTGAGATTATGTAACCCAAAAGTGTAATGAATTTGTCCTTTCCCTAAGAAAAGGACAAGAAGTTGTTTTATATTGTTATTAAGTTATGTAGACTATAGATTGTCCCAAAATTTATATATATATATATATATATATATATATATATATATATAAAGTGAAAAACCCCTTGCAGAGCCACCTTGGTCTGAGAGACCATGAACATGGGGTTCTACACCGTCAAATTCACCCAAGGGTCACACCCGACCCTGCCCGCACCAACATTATCAATTGGATTTTGGATACCCAATTCAAATTTTTGGTAGGGTGGAGATTTGAACATGGGACCTCCCTTGGAGGATTGCCCTCTCCTCTCCAACTCACCTACAACACATGGGTACACACACACACACACACACACACATATATATATATATATATATATATATATATATATATATATATATGTATATATATATATATATATATATATATATATATATATATATATATATATATATGAAAAATGGGGCAATAAAATGGTAAAACGAAGATAATATCAGAATGACCATCTTACTTTCTTCTTCCAAAAACAGGTTTTGAATGTGTTCAACCATTGATAAGACCTATTTTTGCAAATCAAAGTATTTTTGATTGACATTGATTTAAGCTCATTATCATTTTTTAATCATAAAGAGCTCCACAATGATGATAAAGAAATTAGAACATAGAAATTGATCTCTCTAGGATATTAGAAAGGTTTGTTATGTAGACCATGGAATCTTTTATCAAAGGACAAGGAAGACATCAATGTTTTTGCAGACCATATTAATATTGGGAATAAAAAATCCTATTTCAAGGATATTTAAGTCTTTTATCAAAGGACATGGAAGACATCAATGTTTTTGCAAACTATCTTGATATTGGGAATAAAAAATCCTATTTCAAGGAGATTTATTATCCTACAATCTTATTTAAAATGGCTAATTTATATAATTAAACACCCCCATATTCTTAAATAAATAAGTAGGATGAAAAAAATATATTATTATAATTCATATTTTCTATAATATGAATCCCTATGGATAAAATTTTCCTCGAGGAAAAGAAATGGAATAATATAATATTTTCTATAATATAGTTTAGGGGGGAAAGAGAAGAAGAAAAGAATGAAAACAATTAAAACATATCTACAACATTCTCTTATGTAATATGTTTCTATAGTATAATTCTAAAGTTCATATCCATAGTTTATTTCTATAGGTCAGTTCCATAATTTATTTTTTTAGTTTATATTCATATCATTATTCCGTAGTGTATTTTTTGTGACCAGTTTTTATAAGCGCAATGTCACAACATATTTTCTAAGTGTATGAACATAATGAAGTTGCATTAAAAATACCATGATCTAAGTCATGTGTCTAGTAAGAGCAAAGGTAATAAGACTATGGAAATGATACACGTAGAAAAGCCAGATGAAATATCAAGTATCTACGAAAGTTGGGTATACATGTTATTTTGTGAGACAAATTAATTGCATAAAAATTAAAGTAATAAAATATATGTATATGTGTGTAGTGTGTTCCCATGAAATCTTGATGTGGATGTCATAAACATAGGTACTACCATGGACACATATCACATGTGTTATGGATGCTCACCACTCATCCTTGAAAATGTCACAGGTTGTCAATCACAGAAAATACAAATGAGAACTCACGCCATCATTCCTAAAAAGGCTATGGTCTATCATTGTAGGCATCACAAATTTAAATGTAAACAAAACCCCTTCATTTTTTAAAGGGTTATCCAAAAATATGAAGTAAGGGAAACATGTGGACACCCTTGGGCCAATAGTTGGACAAATGGCCCTATTATAAGCATATTGAGTGATCGACTGGACCGATCTTCACACGTGACATTTATACCAAAAAATCAAACAAGTCACATGAAAGCATGATTCTTTATCTAGGAAAGGAGTTTTTGTTTGATGAGCGAAGATGTGTCTAGACTTAGGAAATCACAATGCTAATATGGAAAGTTGGTTAGGATATTAACGTCGGGTGAATGATATGCACATATCTTATACACATAAATGCCATCATGATATGGGTCGCAAAGCATGACTATAAATATGAATTAAAAGAAAAGAAAGGTGGAATTTATTTTTTTATCTCGAATGCAAATATGATTACGGTCAAATACTATAAACCATGTTATGATAAATCACGAGGTAAATTTAATTGATCTTCCTTGGCCGACCTTACCACAGTGTGAGTCTTTGAATTTGTTACCCTGTGACGATGACGTTAGAAAAATAGTAAAGTATTGGCATCATAAATCCTATCACATGGGATGTTGACCCACGTGTTCATTAAAATATTATGTACAACATGTGGAAGAACGCCACCTTGTATAAATACTTGGGCAAAAACACAAAGGCATCATGTGGCACATGTGGATAATGCTACTGTGCCAAAAAAATGAGCATGTGGGTGATTTGACAAGGCAAAGGAAGATGTGGCACTAGGAAAGTATAATCACCTCTTGAAGGTGATAAGCACATATGATAGATTACATAATAATATCAAACGATGCACCTTAAGGCCTATCTTCACCCATGTATTGTATATTGTAGAAAGGTGGCAAGGCATTAAGCATACCACAATATGATAGCAACAACACTCGCTTCAAAGGGTGACAACATTCCAAACTATAGCATCAAATGTAAACACCTGGCTGAATGTAGACAATAAGAACCACGTGAAGCAATAGGGATAAACACCTTAGATTGAACGTAGAGCCATCGATTAAAAATAAATTAATGACCATGTTTTTTTAACAAAACACACTAAAGGATATAGAGGGAAACACTAATTTTTGCATGCAACCCATTTTTTTTCTTCTCTACAATTTGGCTAGGGTGAATTTAGGATAAATTGACATGACTACATCCTACAAGACTGATTAAAGCACAAATTTGACCTAAATTTCGCATATTCGACTACAATTTCACCCAAATATATTGTGCAGAGAACGAATTTAGGCAACAACAAATTTTAGGCTTGATTTTGTTAAGGGCAATGGTAGAGGAGTTGTAGACATACACTGAAAGGGGTGTAAATTCGATGAATCGGTTGAACGTTTGGTGAACCAACTATAAGTGTTGACTAAAATGTAATTTTTTAAAAAATTTAAGAATTTTGCAATGGAATGTAATGCAAATTTTTAAAATTTTAAGAATTTCATAATGAAATGTAATGTAAATTTTAAAATTTTAAAGAATTTCTTCTATATAAATTTAGGTTTTATGTAGGAATGGTAGTGAAATTCATATATATTACAAAAACAATTAGGGTTTTTTCATTAAGAAAATTGTAAATAGGGTCATATAAAGGTATAGTGTGAAATAAATTCCAAAAATAAAACACTATTTTAAACCCCTACCTACAACTATAGTAGAACCCTCGAGTAGCCATGATGAAATCCACATTCCATAATAGAAGTCAGCCTTCCTCCATTGCTACTTAGATGCTGAGTGATTTTGTAAGGAACCTATTCTAGAGGGAAAGGTGGTGGGAATCCCTAACTCAATTCCAATGCCATGACCAGGGTGTGGTTGAGTGGTTTATTCTAAACTACGATCCCACATCCATGGTTACACAAGTTGGTGGAATTGAGATAGTGATAACCCTCAGCCTAATCTCCGAAGTCCTCCATCTACCTAAGATGGATCAAAAATATTTGAAGTCAAATTATAAGGGAGTTACCCAATTGGTTGAGAAATTATGGGAGAAATACTTTGTGATCTGGGATAGGGAAGGTTGGATAAAATGTATGGCAACCTCCTCCTTCCCACTCAAATAGCAAGTTGTAACCCTAATAATAAATTTATTTACTATTGAAGGGAGACTATCAATATATGGAGGCTACTATTTAAAATTGCTTATCAACCTCAAATTCACCGAATGTGAGAACTATGTGATCAATATACGACACTTCCTACATACATCTATGAAAGTCATTATTGAGAGGGTTTAGGCAAAGAAATCTAGAGTTGCACCCAAAATACATATTATTGCCCACCGTGGCCTAATAAAACTACTTGTTTTACACAAACTATTTGATAGTGGGATCACCTAGGATAAAATAGGAGAAGAATCCAAACTATTTATATACTCATCTAAAGAAGAATCCAAACCTGATGATAGCCAGGAAGAAGGTGATCCACCTATGCATAAGAGGGCCAGTGCTAGAACCATCAAGTATTTGAAACCCTTCTCACCTACACTGATTAAGAAAATAAGGTTTGAGGAGTTTGACCCAAAAAATATACAAGAGGGGAGACCTGGAGACAACCTTATAGTCCGCAGTCGAAACCTATGATAGCAAGCCCTTAACTAAAATATGATAACACCTTAGCCTAGATCCACACCTAGAAAAACCAGTTGTAGTATTAGTTGGAAAGCTTTTGCATGAAGTTTTTAAATCATGCAGCCTTGGTGGAGAGAGCTATATCCACCCAAAATGAACTCCTTAGGTATATATCCATGAAAAATAATAAAAAGGTAACCAAACTGATTGACCAAGTTTCCCAACCACCTATCTCCAATACCTCACCCAATAAGAGTTAAACATGGAATATAAGGCGCTCGGACAACTTTAGCAAGCATTTTACCTTATCCTAGATGTTTGATGAGGACAACTCACCAACACTCTCCTCAATGTTGGGAGACTATAGATTTCCAAAATGCACCACCTATTTGACATCTGGTGCACTAAAGACAAACCCAACCATGGAGCTATATATTTCATTGGAAGTTGATAAGGTGATCAATACGATCATCGAACCAACAAGGTAACTATCCCCACCAATAAAAAAGTAAAAACCAAAGTCTCCATACGGTACAACTTAGATGAAAATAGGTACAAGGGGAGGATAGGAATATGTGGTTTATTTGAATATTGTGGCCACCGAGCGGCCACCAACCCTGAATTCACCAGAGTGTAGGTCAAAAATATCAAAATGGAGAAGCTGAAGAGGATTGAGGATGATCCTAGTCCAGTTCAAACTTCATCTCAGATTAGAGCCAAAAATATTTAATTTTTTATGTTATCTAAAAAAAATTGTCATAAACTATAGACTTATATTTTTATTTGTGTATAGTATGTTCTTTTGGTCTTCGCAACATTATTTTTGTGCATGAGGACATGCACACCCTTCAATTTAGGGGAAATTATGAGGATATAATTTAACCATTTATCTTGTGCATTTAAGCTATAATCTTCATGATATATGCATTTTGATAAATGTTATTGTATGATTTATAATTTTTTGTATGATTTTTAGATAAATGTTACCTGTAGGTTGTTATGTATTGAATGATTACAATTTTACATGAGTCTTGTGAAATTGTTGTATTAGTAGGTGAATAGCTACATGTGGTCTACGACACATCACTATCAGAGAATGCTACTAGAAATATCTATAGACACAATCCATGGAACACTGCTACAAAGTAGTATTGCTGAAACTACCTGTAGAAACAATCTACAAGAACAGTCTACGAATACAGTATATAGGAAAAATCTATGAAAACCTATTTATTATTAGCATATGTATTTTGTGTAATAAAAATACCACACGTATTGACAACTCAACCAATACTTCATGTTCTATTGAAGTCATTCAAAGCAAGTATAGTTGTTATCTTCTATAATGGGACTATTTCTGACTTTTTGTAATTTATTATTTGGTTGAGATGATGTAACCCGAAAATGTAATGAATTTGTCATTTTTCTAAGAAAAGGACAAGAATTTGTTTTATATTGTTATTAAGTTACATAGACAATAGATTACCTAGTTACACATTTTTAATACCCAAGCTATATGGAGAAGATTTGTTCAAAATTATGTAACAAAGAGAATACTGCAAATTCTATTGTAAGGCACAATTTAAAAGTATATATTATAGATCCCTCCATGATAGAAGGGTCCAGTCCATATAGCAGGGAAAGGAAGAAATATTATTTCTTCCATGTTACACTTTAATATTTTATTTAGAATTAGAATAAAAGAGTAAATTAGCATTACTGTATTTCTTTTATGAGTATGGTAATAGCATTATGTATTTTCTTCATGTTTTGTTGCTTGTTGTAACTTTCATTTCCTTTCCTGCACATATGAATTAGGTAGCATAAAAATTATTTTAATGAATATAAAATTCTGAAAAGTTAAAGTAGAATAGAAATAGGGGGAGATTAATACTGACCTTGAGGAGGTAGGGCCCACTCCAAAAGGTTAGTCCCTAGATCTCTTCCTCCTAAAACACAATAGATATAGTTAGAACGTAGAATAAACTTAGAATATAAATTTAATTAAATTGCATATTATATAATTATAGAACATATTAAGATAGATAATGCATCATTAATATCATAAAAAGTGGATCCACAAACCTAGTTTAGTTCATAATTGCATCCCTTAAATTAAGCATATTTTTATTTATTGCAAATTTCTTTTATGCAAGAAACTAAGAAAAAAGGAATAAAAAATATGATCAGAATTATGGATATCTATACGAGATAACTATTCTTTTAATCTAATATTGGTTTGAGTACATCACAACTCAACATTTTGGTATCGTTGTTAGGGAGAATAGTGTCATAAGTTTTGGTTGGAGACTACTGGAATACGTGAGAAGGGAGCTTTACCTGCATGTATATTAGGAGTGGCACAACAAGTTCCACTTAGTATCTTCATTTCAGCATTACCAGGTTCCACTTTCATGGTTTCAATTTTGTTGTTTTTAAGTTAACATTTAATTTTAGAAAATTATTTTCAGCATTTTGTGGTTGTCACATCTTTGTTTGAGAAACTTTACTTGTATACAAGTCAAAGGTGTGACAAGATCATACCGAGTGTTTCTTAGACCAAATTCGTGGCAAAAATTTAGCCTTTATTTAAGTATTTTTGTTTGATTTGATTTTAGCAATTTATTATTAGAACTTTGTAGTTGTTATATATTTGGTTTTGGAAGATTTACTTGTATACAAGTTAGGGGTGCGGCAAGATCATACCAAGTGCTTCCTAAACTAAATTAGTGGCAACATTAGTTGGTATTTATTTTCAGAATTTTATGGTTGTTACATATTTGTTTGAGAAACTTTAATTTTATACAAGTCAGGGGTGCGATAAGATCATATCGAGTGTTTCTTAAACTAAAGTAGTAGCAACATTAGTTTTTATTTTTAGCATTTTAATTTTATAATTTTATGGGTGTTACAAATTTGTTTGAGAAATTTTACTTGTATACAAGTCAAGGGTGCAGCAAGATCATATTGAGTGTTTCTTAAACTAAATTAGTGGCAACATTAGTTTTTATTTTCAGCATTTTAATTTCAGAATTTTATGGTTGTAACATATTTGGTTTAGAAACTTTACTTGCACGGAAGTTAGAGGCATGACGAGATCATACCAAGTGTTTTTAAACCAAAAAAGTAGCAATGCTTTTATTTTCCTTGCTACATTAAAATTAACTATTGAATTTCACATCTGATTTTAATAGTAGTAAATTGCTTCTTTTGAAAAAAAGAATCTAGTTGCTATATTTAAAATTGCATTTTTCTCAAAATAAAAAGCACAAAAAAATAAAGAAAATTTTTAAAAATAAAAGAGAAGTATATGTTGCTAATGGTGGAAAATTACATTAGTCAGTCTGCATTAATAGACCTTAGAAGAATACTCCTAGAACAAGAAATCAATCTACTCTACGAACAATACATAGGTCAATTTTGAGAAGAGTGGTGTCATTTGTGAAAACACCTTGATTTTATTAGACAAAAATCATGAGAGTTGGGTAAAATTAAAATAATCAATATAACTAAGGTCCTAGGTACAAATTATCACTCACCCTACCTTGACCTCTTGAGAAGTTTTGAATGTTGGTTAGGGTACAGAAGAGCAAATGCAAAATCATATACATATCCTTGGTATCATTACCCTAAGGATTCCCTTGTTGTCCATAACTTCTTAGTACATATAGAAAATAGAGAGGTGAGTCTATAATATAGTAAAAGATACCACAAAACACCTAGGATTATATAATTTATAGAACTATGTCACAACTTACAATTTGAAAATCCTAGCATAGTATAAGGATAAGCTTTTATTACCCAGTTGATTCATCTTTTAAAGAAAAAAATTACATTAAAAAAAAAATTATTACACAACCCCTTAATAGTTAGAACCAATCAATGACATCCATAAACTGTTCAAAGAGGATTAAATGATTTTAATACACTCAAACTTGTAAAAATAGGAGCTCAAAAAATTTATGAGTCAGGCTAGAGATTTAAAAGGAAGGTTTATCAAAGTCTATGAAGACAAACAAGAAGATAACTTTAGAGTAAATTCTAGTAAAACACCTGACATTTCTAGACCAAAGAAGACTGAAATTATAGTTTGAACAACTGAATATTCTCCATTAACTCTACTAGATCAATATCCTAAAAAAATTATATTACTAGAACCATAATTTGATAATCATATAGATCCTTCCACTATATTTTTTGATCCTATACCTGGTCCAATCCTATAATTTCTTCAATCATTCATGGACAATCATAGTAGTGAACATGGGGAAGTAGAGAAAAAATGAAGGGGAAATAGCTAAAGAAATAGTGACCATGAAGAAGTAGGATGAAACCAAAGGAGAAATAGGTAAAGAAAAAATTTTGTCTTTCCAATTCCTTCTCCAAAATATAGGATAACAAGGGAACTACAACCCTTTTCTATTGCTATTTTACCTATATTCCATAAAAAACCACATGAAGATCCAGATGCATTCCTTTCAAATTTGACTTGGTATGCCAAGCCTATTTCTACACCACTGATGAACAAAAACTATGATTGTTTCCCTCTACACTTAAGGATGTAGCCTTGAGATGGTTTATGGGTTAAGGTGAAAGTGTTTGTAGATGATGGGATGGAGAGAATCGATTGAAGGATATATTTATTGAAAGATATCAAGATTATTGTAGAGTCAGGGACAAGAAAGCTGAATTATTCTGCATGAAACAATGAGAGGAAGAATCCCTCAAATATTAACTTGAAAGATTTCAGTTTGTGTGGTCTAGAGTTAACATTGATCTAGATGAAGAAATCTCAAGAGAATTTTTCCTAAAAGGGTTGAAATAGGATGTCCTTGATGAACTAAACCTTATGGCTAAGGGGGATATCCACCAAATGAGATTTGAAGAAATTGTTACTCAAGGAATAAGACACTTAGAAACAATAAATAACCATCAACACGAGGAGGAGTGACAAGAATAGAAATTGGTAATTTGTTGGAAAGTCTGAAGACTGACTTGTTGAGCACATTAACTACATCTCTTGACCTCATGGAAAATAAACCTAAAGAACAAGATATTGAATAAATATAATTTCATAGATGTAGAATAGGTAAAATATAAGGGAATGTACTCTTAACGTCACAAATATTTCCAACATTTTTGCTAGCCATAATATTTGTGATAAGGATCGTAGTACCGAAAATTGCAAGTATATTTCAACTGTAAAATTTGCTATAAAAGAGTCTAAATTTGAATAAGTTGAGGATATTTACTTTGTAGCCCAAAGAAGAAGGAACCCATTCGATGATCCATCTAATTGATCAAATACTAATTTTTCCAACCAAAAAAAACCTAATTATTGGTCAAATGCTCCAAATTGAATAAATTGGAATCCATCCAATCAAGAATATAATATACCTCCATGGGCTCAATTTATGCCCAACATATATGGGAATCCATATACATGAACTCAATGATATTAGAACAAAATCAAAATGTGCTTAATTGGAACACAAACTACCAATATAATCAAGGGGGGCCCCAATAGTAGAATTTCAAAAATCAATTCAAGGGATAAACCCCTCAAAATCAACCTTAAAATAGGCTCCTACCACCTCAAAATAATGTGACTAATCCTCCTAAGCAACCACCCTTACCTACTCAACCGGTACCCAATCCTAATAACAACAAAATAGTTCAATAGGTATATGAATCTAATGAAACATGTTCAATAACTATGGTACCTTGTCAACAGATCCATATAAGGCCTAGAAAGTTAATGGATAATAATAAATTGACCTTCACAGAAATCAAGGAAACCATACAAAACTCATTTGAAAAGATAGAAAAATATGAAAATTTTGAATATGATATAGAAACTCTACCAACTAATATTCTAGAAAAACAAAAAGAGGATCAAATCCATAAAAGTAAAGAAGTAGAAATCCCATTTCCTAAAAGGTTGGCAATAACTAAAGAACCCTCTAAACCAGCCTTTAATTTTTTGCAAGAGCTAGAAAATTTTACCATTAAAATTCCTCTTTTACAAGATATCAAATATATTCCCATCTACTCCAAATTAATAAAGAGTATGTGCACAAAAAGTCCAAGAAGGAAAAATAAAATTGAATCTCAAACCATCCAAGTTATTTGGAAATTATTTGAAAAAATAACTGGAGGAAAGTTACTACCAAAATATACAGATCCTAGAGTACCTATACTCACAGTACACATCAATAAAATAGCCTTGCAAAATGTCTTAATAGATTTAGGGGTTACCATAAATATTATGACTAAGGAAACAGTAAAATATTTAGGGGTTAATACATTACAACCAACCTCTATAGTGCTTCAACTTGCAGATAGATAGACCATAAAACCACAAGGAAATATAGAAGACATTGTAGTTTCTGTAAGTTCATGGGAGTATTCTATAGACTTTGTGGTTCTACAACCAAATAAGAAATTAGGTGGGCACCCCTTAATTATAGGACACCCATGGCTTGCAAAAACTAATGCCTACATTAGTTGTAGGTTTGAAAATATGACTATCTCCAATGGTAAACATACTAAAGACCTAATATTATTTATTGAGTCAACATTGAATCAAAGTTTTTCAGGACAACTTTGGTATGACTTTCCTGATGATTTGGATGATGTTCAAAACTTATCAGTTAATGTACTAAGTGAATATTTACAATAAGCTATTGAGGGACCACTACTACTACTATTATATGATCAAAAGGAATACCAATACCAAAACACTAATTATCCACTTGAATCTACCATATCTAATAATGAAGTAGGTACAAGTTAATATCATCAATTGGTGCCCTATAATTATCAATTAAATATTCTTATGTGTAAGATAATGGAGATAGATGCAAACATTGAGAACTGCAAATAAATAGACATTACACATGGAAACATTTTAAACATTATTAATGCACTCACAAGAATACAAGAGTCACAATTGGTATATGTACTTAGGCAACATCAAACAACATTTGTGTGGAACTATGATGATATGAAAGGAATGCATCCACATGTTTGTACCCATTGTATATTCATCCAAGAAGGTTGCCATCCAATAAGACAACCTCAAAGAAGGTTGAATCCAGCAATGAAAGACATAGTTCAAGAAGATATTATTAAGTTAATGAACGTAGGATTCATATATTCAATCTTTGATAGCCAATGGGTATCAAAATTAGTGATAGTTTCCAAAAATAATGGAAAATGAAGAATTTGTGTGGATTATAGGGAATTAAACAAGGTGACAAAGAAGGATTATTTTCCTTTACTCTTCATTGATCAAGTCCTTGATACCTTGGATAGAAAAAAGTACTTTTGCTTCTTGTATGGCTCTAGCGGGTACAATCAAGTCTTAATAGGAGAATAAGATCAAGATAAGATAAATTTTACATATCTTGTAAGTACCTATGCTTACAAAGTTTTACCATTTGGATTATGCAATGCACCTACCACTTTTTAAATATTTGTGTTGGCTATTTTTACTGATTTAATCAATGGATGTGTAGAAGTCTATATGGATGAATTCACAGTTTATGGTAACACCTTTATAGAAACCTTGTTGATCTTACAAAATGTTCTTATTAGATGCCAAGAATAAAATCTCTCCTTGAGCCATGAAAAATACTTTATGATGATGAGAGGAGGAATTGTCTTAGGACATTATATATCTAAGGAAGGTGTTAAAGTGGATCCTGCAAATATCCAGGTCATAAAATCCCTCCAAAATCTAAAGACACAAACTAAGGTAAGGAGATTTTTGGGACATGTAGGATATTATCATAGATTAATTAAGGATTTAAGCAATATTTCCTCTCCTATGCTTAATATCTTAACAAAATAAAGTGAGTTTAATTGGACACAGGAATGTTAAAAAGCCTTTGAAATTATAAAAGACAAATTGACTACCTCTCCCATTTTAATGGGACCAAATTGGTAATTACCCTTCCATATACATTGTGATGCTTTAAGTTATGTAATAGGGGAAGTATTATAACAAATTGAGAATAAAATACCTTATTCCATCTATTATGTGAGAAAAAACTTGTATGGGGCATAAATCAATTATACGGTTACTGAAAAAGAATTCTTAGTTGTAGTTCATGTCATTAATAAATTCAAACATTATATAACATGGTATAAAGTATTTGTCCATACTTAGAGATACCAACCAGGATGATGAATCTAAACAAAACCCAATAGAAGATAGATTAATGCATCTCCTACAATTGGAGGAGAGGACCCAAACATATGAGAATTTCCAGAAACACTCAATTGGCACCAAGGAATGGTTTGATAGAAAGGCTAGATTCAGAAAATTCAACGTAGGAAATTCAGTCCTAAGGTGGAATATAGAAATATCCAAGTAGACAACCACCAAAATTTTGATTCTTTCTAGGATGGCCCATTTGAAGTAGCAGAAGTCAAGGAGAACAATTCTTTTCAACTCCCTGATCAAGAAGGAAACTTACATCTGATCTCGGTCAATGGATATCATCTAAAGCTGTACTTTAAGTAAAATATTATTTTTATGTAACATATGTATATATTTGTATTATATTTATTTCAGTTTTGTATAGAGAGAAGGAAAAAAATAAGAGCAACGATTCACAACATGTTCTTAGTTGGAGTTCAAAAGATTCAAAACAAAAAGGAAATCGTGCTCTACCTCACCGTGTGTTCTATGTTGTGCCCAAGAAAAATAAAACAACAGGAGTCATAGTATAGAACATGTTATAAGTCATGACCAATCAGTAAACTAGGCATCATTCATAAGTCATGCCACTTTTTTAGTCATTTTTGAATTTTGAAGCGTGTGTCAGGGGAGTGGCCCATCTACCCCATTAGTGGAGGAGAGCATGCATGCATGATATTTAAGGCTCAAATTTTGGCTGTTGCTCATTGCAAAAATAGTGCTTAGTTCCAAGAGAGTGCTAACATAGTATTAAGAAGAAATTGCAAGGGGGCAAAGAAGGGCATTTTTTAGCAAATTTATTAGATATGGTGCTGAAAGCTGCAAAGCAAGTGGTTCAAAAGGTTAGTGATGAATTGCAACACTATGTTGATAAAGTAGAGGTAGTAGCAGATATGAATATGGCATGGAAGAGGAGGAATAAGCTTAGGATAGAAATTGATTATAATTTCTTTGAGGGACTACCAATTTCACTCCAAGGTACTTGTGCTATCAATTCCTTATTATCATTTTATATTTGCGATTTAGTACATCCCTGCCCAAAACTGATATCTACTATAGTGAAATTCTACGACCCAAAAATTAAGGCAGTAAAAATAGCTAAAGTTAAAACCCTATTCAATATAACCCCTTAGGTTTATTGAAATATTTTTGCTATGGGTGTAGACCCACCTGTGAACCCTAAACCCTTTGACCCGTAAGGCTAAGATAAATATTATTCACTGTAGGGTCATTCTCAAAATGGTGAGTCTTTTAGGAAATAGGTTTATAGTAAATTTAAAACAGTAAGATCTAGGAATACCCTACCTAAAATCCCAATTGCCATCGAGCATTTTGCCTACCCAAAGTTTTTTACCATGTTAGCCTACCTAGAGGATTTGGATTCTAATAAATATGTAAGATATTGGCAAATAGCCACCATTTACTGCATATCTAATGAGAAAATGTACAAAGCATCAATGGAGGATGAAAATATTAGATCAATTTATTTTTATTGATCGACTTACCTCTCCAATAAAATGCATGAGAAACTAGTGAGCATGAAGAGAGATTCAGATACATCCTCTTTCATACATTGCTCTAACCTAATGTGGTCCTATTAAAAGCATGACCATTCACAAAAAGGATAAATATAATAGTCCTTAGGTGTATGTAAAAAACTAATCCTAAAATAATGCTTCCCAAAAATAATGCTTTAAAAAGCTTACATGGTCAACTGGTCAACCTGTCAACTTAGAATAAAAGTGTTTTATTCTATTTTAATGGTAATGCACACTTAAAAGTATAATATACATAAATTATGAATATTTCTCCTTTATATTTTGTGCAACAACCTCCTTGGAAAGTGCATAGTCAATTGGTCAACCAGTAAATGTTGGTTTGCTCAATCGGTCAATGTTTGAACATAGCTTCATCTTGTAGTTAGGAGGTAGGTGCCTTTCTATGGGAGTAATGCCCTATCGAGAGTAAGGCATCGAGAGTAAGGTGCCACTGGGATTAAGGCACCTTTGGGAGTAAGGTGCTGGGAGTAAGGCACAACCAATGATTAGGAGTTAGGCACCTCCAATGGTCGAGAGTTAGGCACCTCCAAATGGTTGAGAGTTAGGCACCTCCAAATGGTTGGGAGTTAGGCACCTCCAATGGTTGGGAGTTAGGTGCCTACCTCCACCATTTACCATAGTACCTTTCAATATGTCTTCATGCATCACCAGGTCAAAATGGGATATATGCTCAAAAATACCAAATTAGTAGCAAAACCTACATTTACACACTTTTTCCACTAAAAACACCAGTCAAGCATAATACTTTATTTTCTATCAATTATATGGAAAATTTATATAGAAATATATCTCAAATTCTAAATAAACCAATAACGATGTCCCTTAAAAGTGTATATAAAATGAACATTTTTTGTGCTCATCATCCTCCCATGCCAAATATTTCACATGTCCTCATGTCAACAGCCCCCCAGTTTTTTTTACATGGGAGTAAGGCATCGTCAAGAGTAAGGCACTAGGAGTAATGTGTCGTCGACATAATGAGAGTAAGGCACCATCCGCATAATGGTATTTAGGCACCTCTCATACATGGGAGTCAAGTTCCTCCCACCACTTACTTTATTTTTCTTTCAAAAATATGGGAGGCAAGCACCTCTTTTTCCCCCATGCCAAAGATGTGACATGCCCTCATGTCATAGTCCCCCGATACAATTTTCTTTTTTCATTGAAAATGGTCCTAGGATAATGAAAATTTTCTCATGTCTGAGGTATGTCATATGTTTGAATTCTAATGGGAGAATTAATAAAGAGAAATATGGGGGCATCTACTGGTATTAACATAAAAATTATTTTTTAAAATAACTATGCACATAATTAATGGCAAACTCAGTACATACCCGGGTGAATTGTGTATAATGCTAATGGTGTGAAATGTCTTCTTGCTGCCTGAAATCATGGTGTACCAAAAAATGAGATTGTTGTGACATTGGTGCATTTTTTTTCTATCTCTCTCTCCTAGCCCATCATATGTTCTTCCATGGAAGGAAGCATGACCAGAAAATATTTTATCAGCCTGTATTTTTTTTCCTTTTGTTCTTCTTTTTGAATACTTTCATCATCCACACCTTTAATCATGTTTGTTATTCTCCCACTAAGAATTGCTGCACCAAAAGAGAATCCAATAAATTGAACACGTCATGATCAGCCATCAAACTATGGGTAAAAATTCAAATCACAACCACCACAAAAAATTATAAGATCTCTTGCTCCTTTGGGAATTAAAATCATAGGTGCCATCTAAATGTAAATATTCTTCTTTGCAAGGGGTTCCCCATCACTGCAACCAATTTTCTCCTCATAGCTTCACAAATCAGAACAAATCATGTAGAATGAACTATTCTCCATCTCAAATGCCCTTGGAAATCAGATAAAGACATCTTTTCCCAGTGAGCACAAAAATTTGGAATTAACACAATTGAATTTTTGCCAGTGTTTGTATTTTACCCAGCTTCTAGAATACAACAGAGAATATGAAATATTTGTGTTCAATTATATTTATAATAGAGAATAGGAAAAAAAAATTGATATTATTTTTGTGTTCTCCTCAAGCAAATAATGATGAGGTTCTATGTTGTAGAGGAACATTTTTTGATTGTTGAAATCTGAGCGATCCCACAAAATGTATTGGACACACATTTTTTTCACTGAGCTGAATAAAACAAAGCATAAATAGGTCTACTCTATTTCCTATTTTTATGGTACCCCTTTCCAAGGTGTGGTATCTTTGATAGTAGCAAAAAATGATTTTATCTTTGTAGTTTGGTGAAGCACACATAGATTTGAAAACTTTGTAGAGCACCAAGCTTACTCTGCTGCACAACCTGTTGCACTGTAGTCAATATTACCCATTGGGGGTATTCTTTTGTGGGTGTGGATCTTAACAAGTCCAAAATAAAAGCCATATTTTACCACTATTTTTTTATATGTTGTAAAATATCCTTGAATACTGCGTGGAAGGCCCAAATCCATCGTTCAAAAAGAGAAATTTATAGACCAAGTAAATTCCAGCACATAAATGGATTTTTTTTTCATTACTTGGTTGCTGCTAGAATTTTTCCACTATGACCATGCTATCTCTTTTCCACATGTTTGGTAAAAATTTGAATTCCCAACACAATTTCTCCATCAACATCTACTTTGGCCATGATTTTTCATTGACGTAGTGCTAGAAATAAAATCTTGATTTGCAGTGTTCACAGAATCATCATATCAAAATATCACCTGTCAAATCTTTGATGCTATCTCCTATTATCACCTACCATACAATTCAACATCCCATCATCATTATTTATGGCCAAAAAAATAGTTCTAGAAATGATTCTATTTTTTTCTTATTATATGTAGCAATATTTTCCAGCAAGCTCTCTATTTTTATTGTCTTTGTCAATATTTTCGAACAAGATTGAAATCCTCAACAACCAAGTATTCCTTGATAGTTTCTATGTATATGGGAGCATCAACACCAACCCTCATGGTGTATCAGCTCTTCTTGACATATTGGGAAATTCTACCAATGAAAAACTAAAGTCTAGCCTCAATAGACTTTGAAACAAATTTCTTCTTTGCCCCGCCTTTCATGATTTTTTTAAGATTTAGCCTGAGCCCTCTTCTATGGGTGTTGTCATGTAATGACAATTCTTCACTTGAGGGGGTATTCTACCATCAAAGATGAACATTGGCTTCACACTCCTACCCTATTTTATTTTTCTATTGTTGGTTGGATATTTCTCATTCCCCTTATGAACCAAGCTGGTTCTAGGGAAATAGGATACTCTCTACCAACAAGTAGAAAAAAATAAAACACCTATTTCATATTTACATACAACTTTGAGCTTTCTCAATATCAGGGTTCTGAATGCTTTTTGACATGAAAGTTATGGCTAGATGAAAATGGACACCACTTTTTTTTTGAATATTTGGGCATCGCACTTCCTGGTGGAATATTGATGTCATTTATTGGTGCCTTCCTCCAGGTGGGAAGAAGGCACTTATGCATTGGTATTATTGCAGGTACTATCTTCCTAGTAGAAAGTAAGTACCTTTTTTTGCATTGTTGCACTCCTAATAGGGTACGGGATGTCTACATATATTAGGCCTAATTTAAGTCAGATGCCTATAAATTGTACTCAGTGCCATGTCCTACAAAACTAAACACACAAAAGCAAGAAAACAGGATTCATGGAACTTGTACCTGATAGACCTAGGTTACCCAAACTACCTACAAATTGCATTTAGGGCATCAATTCCTACAAAGCAAAATAAAAATAAATTTTATGTTAAGAAAGACAGATTCCATGATTTATTTTTGAACCTATTTTATTTGGATTTGGGAAATAACTCCCAACCATAGGGAGGATTCACACAGTTCACTTTTTCATGTATCCTCCTCTCTTTTTTCACAACAAATGTGTGAATATTCATCAAACATATTGGTATGGTATGGGATCTCCCCCATGCCGATGTCTGATCTAGTCTCATAAATGTGAGGTGGTTGTAAGTGAAGCCCATTTATTGTTACTCAAAAACCATCTTGGTACTCTAGTATGCTCTTGGTGTAGTACTCTGGCTTTTTTTACCATCTATTCGGGCTGTAATAGTTGTGCACTTTGTAGCAATTTTTTCCCAAGTTCCACAAACACCTTAGGCTGGTAGCCTTTCGCTTGATCAAGGTTACTTAGCTTACCTTCGGGTGCTTGTGTTTTCAAGGCAAACTCTGATTGCTTCACCTATTTGGACTACATGCTACACGATTGAGGTATACAAGATGATTTGTATAGTGTTATTATGAACTCCACCTATAAATCTCACTCTATGAAATCTTCATATACAAATCCTTATTCATCTACATCGCACTTCATGTTGTCCTACAAAACATAAAAAGAAATATATAAACTAAATACATTAAAGAAAAATTCTAAACTAATGGCATTAATATAAAATTCTAACTATTTTTTGTTGTTGAACACTGTGAATAACGTTCATTGTGTTGTTGGTGGTAATAATGATGGTGGGGTCTCCCCCATACCTACAAATGAACTAGTCTCTAAAAATCATCCCTTTATTTATCAACTAGTTTGATATGTTACAGCATGAGAAGAGCATGACCTCAAAAAATAAAATAAAAAATTCTTCCAACTTATTGGCAAATTGCACAAGCAAATAAATTATTACTTTTTTAACATGTTGTAGCAATATTCTAAAAAATACGTGCTAGTTTTTTATTCACTAGGTCACCTTAAGTACAAGTGAAGAGCATACTCCTAGCAAGATGTTCTTTTCAAATTCTACTATTTTTTTAATTGTCATTTTTCCTGCTACTAATGTCATCGCTAAAAATTTATCAATATGTTGAAAAATGTTAAGCTTGTAATTTTTATAATTAAAACTAGGCTTCTTGAGGCATAATTCCCTAATAGTTTATATTTAAATAAACACATCCCTAATAGTAAAAATTTCAACTATTTCATAATATCAAACTTGGGTTGTGTTATTTCTTTGATTTCTTGAAACCATTCAAAATATGATGAAATTCCTTCATTGCCTAATTTTCTAAATTTTCAACAACACAATTTATTCCTACTTCTACACTTAATATGGTGCATCGAGTTCATTCTCATATTTACCAGATAAGCTAGTAAATTTTAACTGTTACCTATGGGATTCAACTCTAGTTGTGTCGAAAATTGTTTTGGCCTTGTAAAAAGACCTTTGGTGGACTCATGCTTCTCAGGTAAAATATCTACAAGTAATTTAAATGGATTTTCAACTGACATGTGGATCATAACAATAAAATTTGGACAATCACTGGCAACAACACCAAAATGGTGAGCAAAAATTATGTTTAGAAAACAATCATTTATTTCCCATAAATTATCAATTTGATAAGTTTGTAAACTTACGAGTGTCATGCATAGTATATGCCTGTAGTGTGGGGAATGAATTCCTCTATACCTATTAGTTTGGTGGGGGATGTTTAAACATTTTTATTTCATCCAAACTAAATAAAATTAAGTGCAGGAAAATAAATAAATTACAAACTAAAATTAAAGTGCTAAGAATAAAATGTTGAAAATAAAAGTGCAAGAAATTAAAGTGTATGAAAATAAAACACACAACTGAATTAAAATAAAGTAGGAAATAAAACAGTAAATCGAATATACTAAAAATAAATGACAAATAAAATAGGGAAGGACTACTATAGGGGGTTGGCCCAGGCTCCTGTAGGTAGTCCACCCAACTAATTACGTAAAGTCTGCTTTAAGAAAATAAGAGCATTTGCAACTCTTAAATTATATTATAACAAAATAAATAAAATAGTTCTCTATGTATTTGATCGTTGACCCATTCATTTAGCCTATGTTCTTATATAAAACATAGCTAAATCTCATTACAATAATAGATTGGTATATTTTTAATCACATGATGTGATTTGTTACAATCTATTTATGCACAAATATTATTCTCCTATTAAAAGCATGATATTTCACCAAAAGGATAAATATAATAATCCTTAGGTTTATGTAACAAATTAATCCTAAAATAATGTATCCTAAAAATAATGCTTAAAAGCTTACATGGTCAACCGGTCAACCGATCAATTTAGAATAAAAATACTTTATTCTATTTTAATGATAATGCACATTTAAAATTCTAATATGCATAAAATATGAATATTTCTCCTTTATATTTTGTGCAACAACCTCCTTGGAAAGTGCATAGTCAATTGGTCAACCGGTCAATGTTAGTTTGGTCAACCAATCAACGTTTGAACATAGCTCCATCTTGTAGTCGGAAGGTAGGCATATTTATATGGGAGTAAGGCACCATTGGTAGTAAGGTGTCGGGAGTAAGGCACAACCAGGAGTAAGGTACCATCAGGAGTAAGGTGTTGGGATTAAGACACCACCAATGATCGGGAGTTTTCCATATCCAAATTGTCAGGGGTTAGGAGCCTACCTCCATAATTTACCATAGTACCTTTCAAGATGTCTTCATGCATCACCAGGTCAAAATAGGATATATGCTCAAAAATACCAAATTAGTAGCAAAACCTGCATTTACACACATTTTCCACTAGAAACACCAGCCAAGCATAATACTTTATTTTCTATCAATTATATGCAAAAGCTATATAAAAATACATCTCAAATGCTAATTAAACCAATAATGATGCCCCTTAAAAGTGTATATAAAATGAGAATTTTTGGTGCTCATCACACTTCATATATGGCCATACCCTCCTCATCTAGAATTGCCATGCAACAAGCCTTCTTGAAATTACAACAGATGATCCTAGATAATTCTAATTGAAGCATTAATCTTGACCTATTGCAACAGTCATAGGGAGTTAACCAAAACCAACCACCTACATCCCAATATCATACCTTCTTCACTCAAGATCCATTTTGGGTGATGCACCCCCAAATACCATGGTCGGTAATCCATATCATCAAGTGTATGCTAACCCTTCAGGTAAACATGCTATCATACCCCCATCACCCCATCACTACTAAATCCCTCATCAAAAACCATACCACAATCCACTCCACACTAACAATCCACATCACCCAAACCCTGCCAATGGTGCACAATATTACAAAAAAAAATAAGCAAAATAGGGTTTTAGACCTTTAGAGGATCTTAAGATCCAATTTTATAGAGTTATATTGATAGCCTTGCCATGCAAACACCAAGTTTATAGTACCAAAAGCCCACCTTGAGGTAGCTACTCAATCACTCTATCCATGCTTTGGTACCAGCACTGCCCTATTCAGCATATTTTTAGGTGCTAAAATTTAATAAATTCAAAGGGGATGAGGGCCCCCATGAGAATGTAACTAGATTCATCAATGCGTGCTTCAGGATTAAGAATAATGATGCACTCATGCTACATACCTTTCCTTAGACATTCGAGGGATAAGCACAAGATTGGTACAACCACTTATTGCATCAGAGTATTTACACTTTTGAGCAACTTGCATACCAATTCCTAGAATGATTCACCCTGAATTTTAGAAAGAAAACCACATTGACTGATTTTCTTAATTTAAAATAATATGATGATGAATCGATCCATGATTTTGGCAATCGTTGGATGGCGATCATGATCAAATTACCATTATCCCTCCCCATGATAGATTTAATGATAATATTCATAAAGAGTTATGCCAAACCCATATCTTTGTTGCTATAGTTGTAATAGTATATAATATTTGAAGAGGCACTCGCCCAAGACAAGGTGATAGAGGAAAGAAATATTCAATAAGGTGAGATCAAGTATAGAAAGAAAGAGTGGCAAAGTAAAAATCAAAAGTGGGATAACCACGGCTAGTCCACGACTGCTCAAGTTAACCCAGTAGTCTTGGGCCAACCTTCATAACAAATCCAACATGCCCAAGTCCAAGTACAACAACTCCAACACCAAAAAAAACAACCGTAATAATTGAATTATCAAGCAGTTCCACCCCCACAATAGGTATAGAACCAAACTCAACCTGTGAAAAGGCAATAACATTATTTTAGGCCCAAACACAATTACACCCTACTACCTAAGCCCTACTCATATATTTTATAGAAATTGTACGAGGCATAGGCTTTCATGCTACTAGAAATAAAGCCTAAGGATCCAAATAAGCCAAAATAAAAAGGCTACAAAGAGCATCTATACTGCATATTTTATTGGCAAAAAGGTCATGACATTGAAACTTACCATGGGTTTAAAGGTATTGTGCAAGATTTATTAGAAGTAGGAAAGATAAAAATCAATGATAACCCATTAGCCCAACCCAATCAAAACCTTGGAATATATCATACACCTTTGCCTCATCATGAGGTGAATCAGCAAACAACGGGAGCATCAAATTCTACAGTCACTCCTAACCAAGTTAATCATGTATCACAATTATACAAATACTTTGTAGGGGTTATTAGTGTGGTCACCTACAGGAAAAGACAAGCGAATTGTACAACCCAAGCAATATAAGCTCTTGTAGCCCAGCCTATTGTACCCATAGAACTAGGCCCATCCATTCCACCTCCACCCATCCACAATCCAAATCATCCATCTCACCTAATAATCACTCTAAGAACCTGATTGATGTAGAGCTTGAAAATTGCATCAACAAAACTATCAATATATGATATAATACAACAATATCTCCCACATCATAATGCATTTATGGAAATTCTAAATTCCATTGAAGTGCAATCAAAATACCCTAATGCCTTCAATGCCTTTGTGGGAAGTGTCCAAAAATGTATGAAGCCCTCAATAAAATTTTATAACTTTGAGGAGAAGAGCGTATCATCCGATTTACCAGATCCTCCATTGCATATAGTCGCTCATATTGATTATAAAACCATTCAAGAGAGTGCTCATTGATACCGACTCCTCCATAAATCTCATTACCACACCCATCATCAAGCATATAAATACACCATCATCCCATATCACATAATCCACCTTTACCTTGAGGGTCTTTAATGACGCTTTATGTTCCACTATGGGAACATAGTTCTACCTATAATCATGGGGTGAAGACAATCCATGCACTCTTCCACATATTGGAAGGGGCAATGCATTATAATGTACTTATTGGACACCCCTATATCAAGGAGATGAAGTGTGTGCCCTCGATATTACACCAATGTCTAAAATATGTACACGAGGGTAAATTCCATTGCATCCACGAAGATACTAAGTATTTTAAGTATTGCAACTTGATCTCAAATTCTTATGAGCCACTGCTTTCATCCACCCACCTCTCCATTTAGCCAGTCATCATTCATACCGCTCCCACTAACATCACATCATCTAAATCACCCATCCTAGAGGTCTTCATGATATTGGATCAAGATTTTTCATCCCAAGGTATCAATAGAAATCAACCATCATCCACCTCATTTTATTTTTCAACCACACCCGATCATCCTACTAACAAGCCATCAAATTCATTAGCCACACCTTCCACTTCACAAATATATTTTAAATTTTTAGCACAACTCAATCTGCCTCCATCAACTACTAATAATCCCATAAAGCCTAATCTACCTCAAGCCTCACCATCCATTATCTCATAGATATGGTCACCTATCTGAGAAGAGTCATCACCAAATGCATAATCACCTCCACCTGAACTGTAAGCTGCCATATAAGTGCCCACCTCATTCGCTAAGATACCCACATACCAACCATCTCAATTTCCAATTTATCTCACCATTCTAAGCATTGGTGAGTATATTGTTGAAAGTGTCATAATTACACCATATATCCAGTCAATTAGAGATTACAGCCACCCACATGACCCACATTTAGCTATAGGTGCAGTGTACACAATGGGTTACCAACCAAACATGATCAATTTTGTATATGGGGGAGTGGATTCTTCATTTGATTTACCTCCTCCTAATGAGGAACCCTTACAAGAGTTTTGCACCAATTTAGAATATCTATCCAACCCAAATTTCCCTTTATGATATTTTTGTAGGGTTGACTAGAAGGGGTATGACCTTGGATGACACGAATAGGGTCCACACCACATTATTGAGCCTGAATATCAATAAGTACATGATTACTCTATCTTAGGATATAGGCCATCTACCTAAAACTCTTCTTTCGAGCATACCCTCCAATGACTCACCCTTGAGTGCAAAGAACAAGATGAGGAGAGTGATGATTGTGATGAATGTGATGATACTGATGATGAATACCTAGACCCTAATTTTGTGCCTTATCTAAATAAGGCTTTTCCAGATATTATATTTCATACATTCACGATTGTTCATATTTTAGATGTGACTAATCATGTCTCAGATGATTACATATTTGATGAGTATTTTGAGGAGTTTCCATAGTTGGAAGTAAATTTAGACTGGATCATTCACATATTTGATGGTCCTCAAGAAGATGTGGCCCCCATAGATCCCATCAAGAGAGATGAGTGTTACATCAAAATGTTTCCCATAGATCACACCATCTTTTATTTCAACAAAGAGCATGAGCACCCTGAGCCAGATTCACCACCACCACCTTGGTTTCTCCTATAGCATCATCATTCACCCACATTAGGTCAGTTGCAACCTAGAGAGAGTGAGAATTCACTCCTTGAATTACAACCACCTCACTTCCACCAAGTTAAAATATTTTTTGTTGACTTTTTCACCCCACTCTGTAACCCATATAATTTGGTGAAGCTGATTTTGATCGATGCTAGCCTTATCATCATGGACATGATTTCATCCCTACCATTCATCACTAAATTTATCCTATCCAAAGAGTTACTATGAGATTCAAATATGTGATGGACATATCATAATGCATAAGGATACTGCCATTTATAGGTAGGCTTTATGCCACCCAGCCTATAATGAGGATCACCTCATGGTTGTCAAATGCTAAGAATTCCAGGGATTCAATTTTAATACTCCCTTCTTTTCTTTTCTTTTTTAATTGCTCCAAGGATTTGTTCATTTTTGTTTAAGAAGCAAGGGATTTTGGTAGTGGTGAGAACCACTATTTATTTTTCTTTTTGCTTTTATTAGTGAGAAAAATCACTTTTTATTTTGGGGATTTTTGGTTGTGGTAAAAACCACTTTTTATTTTTCTTTTGCTCTTGTATTTGTTGCTTCTTTGGATACTTACCCAGATTTGGTGTGGGGTAAGGTATTTTTATTGCTTTGGGTAGGGAGGAGTTTTTTCTTTTGTCAATTATCAGCATTTTTTAACCATGCGTATAGGGGGATGAACAAGGTAAACTTTTCACTTTAAGGTAACAAGGACCACTTTGTAGGTTTCATATTTCCTTGTGCAAAAGATGGATTTATTTTATTTTATTTTTTATAGTTTAAAATTATCTGGGTTTTTATCAAGGGACCCAAAAACCTGATTACAACAATGGAAAATTCTATAAATCCATAAGGATACAATATAATATCCTTCCCTAAAGGATGTAAACTACAAAAATCCTTAAACCTGCCCAAACAACAAGTGGGACCAGCACACACAAAAGGAAATAAGATAGGGTCATCCCGCCCAAAACTGGCCTCATAGAACACAACACATGAGTTAAAATTTAAAATTAGAAACATTGCCATCCCACCCAAGGTATCCTTACAACACGTGCACGAAGGATGGAGAAGAGGATCAGGGCCATCCCGCCCAAACAACACGTGTAATTAAAAATTAATACAGGGCTGACCCACCCAGAATAATTTGAAAATCAAAATGCAAGATACAAGACCATCTTGCCCACATCTAAAAATTAAAAATTAAAATTGAAATTAAAGCAGGAAAAAAGGATCATTCCCACCCAAGGAAGACCTGAGATGAATTTGAAGTCCAAAACCAGAATCTAGTAGGAAAACACTAGAAAACCAAAGTTGATTTATAAAAACCACACTGAACAATAGGATGGATCATAGGATCTACTAGAAAAGTAATATCTCACCCAGGGAAGGGAATGAAACAATCAAGGATGCCAAAAAACCACTAGAACAGCATCTCGCACTAGCCTAGAAAGTGGAACAGCAAACTAAGGATCTCCATAGGCCATGAAATCCCCTTTCAATGAGGCAAACTACTTAGAAACCAAGAAGAACATAGGAAGCACACCGCATTTGGAGAACCATTGAAACCTAGATCCAAGAAGAAACCTACAAGAAAAGGCATCCTAGAAGCATCATAGAAAACCCAAGGAGGGACCCAAAGGTATCCTTGAACATAAGAATAGGAAGGAAACCCTCGAAGCAGTTGGAAAAAGGGTAGACAAGCAAAGAAGTGACATCCCACCCAAGGAGGTTGTCTGCAACTAAGGACAACCAAGAGAGAAGGATATAGGAAGTGCCAAGGAATAGGGACATAATTTGGCCACACCACAAAGGAAACTTGTAAAAAACTAGGACAACCAAATAGTACAAGGAAAAAATACCTAAAGCATAAAAAATGAACACAAGAATAGACCTGGGGATGTCTCAAAGAGTAGAATGGAAAAGGAATCCCTAGAGCACAAAAATGGGCATGGATGGATCCAAGGACATCACAGTCCAAAAGTATAGGAAGGAAACCCTCAAACTAGCAAGGAAAGGAACATATAAGCAGAAAAGAGACCTCACACTTATCTATAGCCATAGTAAGCCGAGAGGGGGATCCAAAAACTGCCAAAGAACTAGGATAGAGACAAGGGAAGGGTATGAAAGGAAGCAGATCATGACATCCTACAGGATGTCCCCTACTCTCCCCTCATTCCATCCTAGTTACTACTACTAACTTGAATTTTATTTCAAAAGTAGGATTTATTAGTGTGCAAATGTGTTGGGATTATGACGTATACAAGGTACAATCAAAGAAGGAATCTAGCTTCTAAAAATTAGGATAGCTTTCTACAAAATTTGAAAAGAAAACTAAAGACATTTGAGTGACTAAAAACCCTAATGATACCTTATAACAAATGACTAGGTGAAGGGAAACAAACACAAATATGAAAGGTGGGAATGAAATAATAATTTTAATGTAGATGGGTGTTAATAATGACTTTTGACAAATTGATTTTGAAGTATGGCTAGTGTACAAACTTGGTGTTATACATGTATGAGCAACTCTAAAATGCAAAATGCAATGATGGGTATGCTTAATGCAAGTGATTGTATAATGCAGTGATATGAAATGCAATGTAATGTAATTTTTTCATATTTTGTTTTTTTAATGATATTTTTTATTTTGATTAATATATACATTTGATAAATGGACTTAGTGGATGCCATTAGGTATTTTTGTGTGACCAAAAATTTTTATGGGTACTTTTGGGGCTTTTTGGATGACCAAAGGGTTTATGGATACCTTTGGGGCTTTTTGGGTGACCAAAGGGTTTATGGATATCTTTGAGGCTTTTTTGGTGACCAAAGGATTTATGGGTACCTTTGGGGATTTTTGGGTGACCAAAGGGTTTATGGATACCTTTGGGGCTTTTTGGGTGACCAAAGTATTTATGGGTACCTTTGGGGCTTTTTGGGTGACCAAAGAGTTTATGGATATGTTTGGGGATTTTTGGGTTCATGAGTACCTTTGGGGCTTTCTGGGTGACCAAATGGTTTATGGGTACTTTTGGGGCTTTTTGGGTGTCCAAAGGATTTATAGGTAACTTTGGGGCAAAATGGGGCAAGTCTGCTCCTCGAATGGCAGAAGATATTGCCAGATGGGATGCAGTAATGGGAACACACACAAATAAAACTCTTATTCATTATCCAATGGGATTATCTATTTGTTGATGAGGCCTGGATAAGCCTCATTTATAGCATGTTTTAAATAGTTAAAACTGCCTAAAACTCTTGTGAATTATCTTATATGCTAGTTAAGTTGATTTAATATGTTGTGTATTAACTGTTTGCATGATTGAAGTGTTAACGACATTATATTATGATTTTTAACAGTTCTTGTATAGTTTTATGTTATCTTGCCATGCTTAGGTTGACAGCAGCACTTCACTAGTATTATTTTTATGATAATTAAGCATTAGTTTCTCTAAATTCAGAAAATAGTACAAATACTTATTACTGTGTAGCAGAAAACTGGTTTTTCCATATAAATTCCAACCAGCTGCCAATGAATGGCAAGGCATGGAATTCACATCCAAGGAAGAATGAAGACTATTGCAATCTGATCCCGAGGGCTAATCCACCTAAGAAATGCAGCAAAAACCATTTGGAGTCAACACAGTTGGTCATTCTAAATATATTTGAAATGAACACAGTGTCTTCGGAATGAACACAGTGTCTCTAGAATGAACACAATGTCTTCGTAATGAACACAGTTTCTTCGAAATGAAAAAAGAAAGCACTTTTTGACTTGTTGACTGAATTTTGGCGATGGAAAAAGGGATAATAAGGTTGAGAAAGTTAAGGAAAAATATCTCCCATCTAACTTTGTCGTCCTTGCCATCCAAAGACACCATTTATAGAAAAGATCAAATTGATCCTCTTCTAGGATAAACCCAGGAAATTTTACAAGATATCAGGAACAACATATTTTCTATTTGTAATTAGATTTTAGGCATCTATAAAAGATAGCTCCCATCCAGGTTGAGCTATTATATAGAGGAGATAGAAAATAAATAGGGAGATAATAGAATAGTGATTTTAGACTTGTAACAGATTTCAGCAGAATTGTAATTATGTTTTGAAGTAATAAAAATGCAGTTTCATTCCATTTATTTTGTTATGTCTGAGTGTGAGTAAGACTTAAAGAAGAATTCAAACCTTCTTCTGAGAAAGGAGGTTGGCCACTTCCAGACCTAGGAGGAGGATTGATAGACAGGTTTTATTCTGATTTTGCTACAATAGAATAAGTTGTGAACTTGTCATTTTCATTCTTTTGCACAACTAACATTCCTAGTTGTTTAATTCTTGTTCATAATGTTTTTGTGATATGATTAGTGGTAGATCTAGTTATTCTTTTCATTCCCAGCAACTTTCCAATTCACTAAAAATTTCCATTTCTAGCAATTTACAAGTTTTCTGTAATTTCCCTGCATTCTTGTTTTTGCTGTCAAAACCCTGCATAGAATATTGATGACCTTTTGTTATAGAGCATTGATAGGATCTAGTTTTTATGATTCATTTCAATTATTGCAAGATTAAATAGACTCAATTCTGCAACTATAACTAGAGTTTCAATTCTGCAATTTAATTAGATTTCATTCTTGCAACTATAACTAGGGTTTCATTTCTGTAATTAGCAATTAGTTTTCATTCTTGCAAATAGATTAAAGTTTAATTTATGCAATTTAGGGGTATAAGTGACACAAAACCCCCACACAATCAATTCCACCAATAAGACCTACTGCTTCCAAATGAACTGAACTACAACCCTGCTTGAACTTTCTCTCGTAAATAGCCTTGGACACCACCCTAGATTGACAAATTCATTGAGAATTAATGATGTGCTTAACGACAACCCATCATTTTGGCACCGTTGTCGGGGAACATGGTGTTGTTAGAAGGTGAAAAGCAGTCCAATAATTATTAAATATGCTAAGTTGTGAATTTTAGAGTAAAATATGAATGTAATGACTAGTATAAGTAATTGTTATTGGTAAATTATATTTCAGTCCATTTAGGAAATAAGAAAGAAACCACAAGAAAAATTTCACAAGAGGTTGAAATTATGTCAAAAATGTCTAAATTTTTTATTTCCAAAAATGTTGGAATTTTCAAAGAATCCCAATCATCCACTTCCAAAGACTTGCAAGATCCTTTGATAAATCATTACAAGGAGGAAAATTAAGTAGTTCAACACCATTTTCTCTTAACAAATCCATACAATCAGGAAAATTTGACAAGATTTATAATTGTTTTTGGGAACCTAAAATGGAAGGCTCACAAGAGAATCAAGGTAGAGCCAACAATGTGCTCCACCCTAGTGCACCTGCTAGAACTTTTCAAAATCCCATCCAACTAGATCTTAATAAAAATGCTCCCATGAAGGTAATTTCACCTGCAGTATTACCAACTTTCAAGGGAATTACATCCGAAGATCCTGATATGTTTTTGTTTGAGTTTAAAATTTGTATGTCAAGCTCATGATTACACTAATGACAATCAAAAGCTCAAACTATTTCCTTCCACTCTTAAAGATTTAGCTCTACGATGGTTTATCACCTTAGCACCTGACTCAATTAGAACTTGGGATGAGATGGAAAACATATTCTTGGAGAGATACCAAGAATATTGTCAAGTCAAGAATCAAAATGATGAAATTCTTACAATGAAACAAGAGGAAAATGAAATCTTAGAAGATTATCTAGAAATATTTTCTTTTGTTCATAAGAGATGTGGAAGTGTTGAACCTGAAATTTGCAAAGTCATATTCTTAAGGGGACTACAAGATGAATCTAGAGATGCATTGGATATCTTGGGAAGAGGAGATACAAATGCACTTAAATTTTAGAAAATTATTAAACTCTGTAAAAATTACTCTCATTCAAGGCATAGAAAACACAGAATTGGTAATGAAAAACATGATTTGAAAGAATGCATGAAAGGGGCTGATATTTTAGTACATGATAGAACATTAGATGAAAAAAATGAATCTATTGAATCTTCAGCCATCTATTGTTCAGAATGTAAAAAGCAACACTCTCTTCATGATTGTCCTTTGAACAAAATATTTATACCTACTACATGTAGCATTTTTCAATTAGGACACCCCACAGATTAGTGTAGTTTATTGCCAAAACTTACAAGTGTCTTTGAAAAACAGTCTCAACCTATGAAAAAAATCAATTTTGTAGGACAAGGACAAGGGAATAATTTTCATAAATTTCCATATTAGAATGCTTCTCAATTTCTTGCACATTGGGGAAATAATCCTTGGTATATGCCATGGTCTGCTTCAGGTCCACTTCAACAATGTTGGAGTCAACCACCATGGGCATACTCCCAAGCATGGTTTCAACATGGCTGGATACAAAAACAATGGAATCAACAACATCCACCATGGTTGCAGCCAAAATTACAAGGATATCAATGGGTACAACATCAAAATATGTACAAAGAGCAGCAACATTGTCAAAAACAAAAATTAAATTTGTTGCCTAATTATATCCATAATTTCTATCGTGGACAACAACAACAAAAATTAAAACAACCTCTGTTTTCAACTCAACCTGTGGTCAATCCAAATCATGTTAAATAGGTAACCCCTGTCTCTGTGGTTGAATCAGAAAATATAGCCCTAATAAATGTTAGTGACTGTGTTAAAACTCAGTTGTGTTCAGGTGAACCATTGATTGAACCTATTCCACTTATCAGTGTAGAAAATGAAATTAAAAAGAATGAACATGAAAACAAATCCACACTAAAACAACATCAAGAAGAACAAGATACCTCATCAAATAAAGTATCATATTTTGAACAGTATGAGATATCAAAAATAACATCTTCACAATCAGATTTGATAAAGGAATTAGAACATTTAACTATTACAATCCCTTTACCTCAAGTTGTACCAATCATTAATAGGATTGTTCAAGAAATGTGTTTTAGTAAACCAAGAAAAAAAAAAGTATATCCTAAAACCATACAAAAAGGTGGAAAATTAGTTAACTTGCTTTCAGGTAAACTTATTACACCTAAGTATGATTGTACAAAAATCCCACAGTTTCTTAGAACACGTAAGGAAAATGAAAAGAATATTTTAGTTTTGGCCTCCATTGTTGTAAATAAAAATGTAGAAGAGTTGGATTCCTCCAAAAAGTTTGTTTTTGCTAAAAATGTTCAAAAATCATATTTTAAAGATGAACTAATTATTGTTCAGCAATTACTACAGACTAATGAAAAACATAATTCTGAAAATTTATCATCCATTCCAATACAAAACCATTTTCTTTATTTACCACATGGATTTCATTATTGTTTCTCATCTTTTCATTATCATTTATCAAAGTTAATTCTTTCAAGAATTGTTTTTGGTAAACATATACATATTTTTCATTCTTTTCCACCATATCATTACTCTCTTAATTTGTTAATGCATCATTCTCCAAGAACCAATTCAAATCAACCTGGTACAAAACAAACTGAAATACAACCAAAACAACCTTTGAACAACAATAGTTGGTTAACTAAAAACCAGGGAGCAAATTTGTTTGATATATTGGTGCAACACCCTAATGCTTTACTAACATTTTATGCATCTTTAGCAGCTAGCATTGAGTTGTTGTAGGTACAGAAAACAAATTTTGCAGTTGAATGCATTTGATGAACTTTGGTTGGAAGCACTTCACCAAATAGAGTTCACTCAACAAAAATGGAAAATGTGGCATGATGATCACATTAAGAGCAGCAAGGATGAACCAAGGGAGTTTGAGAATGAAGGTGTTCAACTTTCTTTAGTTGATGATTTAAGGAGGAAATTAGTGGTGAATGGACATCTTTTATAGTTGTACCATAAACCACTAACAAAGGTGGAATTTGCTCTCGTATTTCACACAGTTACATTTGACAGAAGAGGCTTCTTCTTCTTATGAAGATTCCAAATGATCATATCTTTGAATCTTAAAAGAAAAATAAAAAGAAAAAAAAATTAGAAAAAATAGAAAACAAAAAGATGAATAAATTCTGGCTGTGAATTTCTTCATGGGCATGATTTCAGGGAAGTCATGAATTCCTTCACGGGCACAATTAGAATCAAAAAGACAAAAAGAAAAAAAAAGAGAAAAAAAAAAAGAAAAATGAATAGCTCAGCAGTGAAAACCTTTTTCTAAGGTGCTACTAAGTTGGTATGCATGAAAACCAGTTTTCTAGCATGCATAACTTTGAAATTTCTGAGTCACCATTATACAAATTCACCAACTGCACTTGTTTTTGAAGTGTTGCAGGAAGCATCAACAGAATATCAACAAAAACAGTCATCTTTCAAAACTTGCATTAACTTGTTTTAACCAGGTATATATGTTTCTTGCACTTTTCTCATTGTAAATATTTAATATATAGTATATGACAATTAACCATTAGTATAAAAGTGTTCATAAGAGTTGGCATAAACAAAACATGCTTGGAGAAAGAGAAAAATGTTGGTTTCTGCTATGTCTTCAGAATGACTGTTGTATCTTCAATAACCGTGGTATCTTCAGAATGAAGCCTTTGTCTTTAAAATGAAGGTTTGTCTTCGAAATGAAGCCTTTGTCTTCGGAATGAAGGTTTGTCTTCGGAATGAAGGTGTGTCTTCGGAATGAAGGTTTGTCTTCGGAATGAAGGTTTATATTCGAAATGAAGGTGTGTCTTCAGAATGAAGGTTTATCTTTGGAATGAGGTTATCTTCGGATTAAATGCCCAACTTAGTCTTCGAAATGAAACATAATCTTCGAAATGAAGATTTAACAGTCTGTTTCCACATGGCATCCAAGGAGGGAGAAAAAGACATAGTCAACAAAATTTTTTTACTCCATGTGATCATTGACACATGTCAGCTGGCTTGCGGTAAGATTCATCTCATATTTTACACCCATCGAGGTAGTACGAGAATCACAAGGAAAATAACCAACAAACATGCCACCACCATTCATTGCTAATAACCACTCATGTGGGAAAATTTGCATGCAAAATGGACAAGCTAAAAATAGTAAAGAAAATTTGATGGCAAGGATGTCCAATGATTGATGGCCAGGTGTTCAGAGCACAGAATAAGGAAGTGTGCCATGTTTCCTTTTTGAAGACATATTTGCTAATGATTACAAGGAAAAGTTAAAAAAAAATTAAAAGTTATTTTTGAAGAAGAACAAGAGCAAACCCTGTAATTCTGTAGAAACCATAAATCAGTGACCTAGCGGATGACTGCAGTAGCATAAGAGAGCAGTATTCTTAGCATTAGAACAAATAAATGAAGTGAAAAATGAAAAAGGGCCAGCCTACAAGAACCCTGGAATAACGTAACCACATCGGTTACCAGATTTTTCAACCTGTGAAGGGTAGTATGTAATTTTGTCGAGGCATCATTTCAAAATTTTAAACCACCTCAGGCATGGTAGGCAACAACCTAAATTTAGAATGAATTTCCCAGCATACCTACATCGAGAACTACAGAGCATGGCAAAACATTATCAAGAGGAAAAAAAAAGGAGCCCTCATCATCATGGTTTTATTAAATTGGTGTGCCAACATCATTTTAGGGGAAACCCTAGAAACTTCAATAGGTTTTATTCTACCCTAACTAATGTAGTTTTTGAAGAAGAAGATGAAGTAGAAGAGGATATAGATGTTGCTATAAAAAAATATGCTACTGAGGAAGAAGAAAAGGCTAAAAAAAAGAAAATTCTATTGCAGAGAAGGAAACACACCAAGCAAAAGCAACAAATAATTTTTCTCTAGAACCATCAACCTCACAGACTAAGAAGATAAGGGCTGAAACTGACAGCAGCAAAATAAAATAGAAGAGGGTTCATTTTTCTAAAGATGTTATTTATCTGTTAGAATAGGAGAGTGAAGTTCCCAATGAAGATCCTAAAGCTATCCCTACAGCCCCTGTTACCACAAGAAAACAGGGCAAGAAGAGAAAATATACATTAAGGACTAGGAGGTCTGCAAGACTCCAACAAAAAGAGATAAAAGAACAAATGATTGAAGAGAAGACCAAATAGGATAGCCCTGATGTCATAGAAGTGCAACAAGCCACCGAGAATTTGGATGTAATCATAGATAATTTCATGGAACCTCCTGTACAGGAGTAGGGGTTTGAAGCAAAGGATGAGATTGTTGTTGAGCAGCAAACTACAGTTGATTTGTCAGTATTAGGTTTTGAGTCGAACGAAGAAGAGGAGGTGGACATCACAAAACAACTGAGAGCAGCCAAGAGTGTTATAAAAATACAAATGAGATGGATTGAGGAAAGAAAAGATGTTATTGAAAAACATGAAAAGAAAATTAGAGAATTATAGTAGAAAGTGGAGAAACTAAAAAACAGGCTGTCACAAGTTGACGAACAATCAACTACATCAGATAAAGAGGAGGATTTGGTTCAATTACTACTTGTATTATCTAGGGAATATGAAGACACAGGTTCTCATTCTGAAGTAGTGCCCCTCCACTTTGAAGTAGTGCCCTTCCATTCTGAGGCATTGCCTTCTCAATCTAGAGAAATACCTTTATGCAACATCATTGGGTAGGTCTCAGATTCAGGCCTCCAACCATCATTACTATGGTTCTATCCTATTTTGAAGAGTATTCCCAACTAGATGATCAATTTGAATAATGACTCAGAAAACTTCATGAGAAATTACACAGGCACTAAATTATTCTATGAAACATGGAATATGAGTATAGACATTTGTGACTCCATAGCCCACTGCAATGCATGAGGGCATGCATTAATATAAGTTGGGGGGAATGATGAGGCCTGGATAAGACTCATTTATAGCATGTTTTAAATAGTTAAAACTACCTAAAACTCTTGTGAATTATCTTATATGCTAGTTAAGTTGATTTAATATGTTGTGTATTAACCGTTTGCATGATTGAAGTGTTAAGGACATTATATTCTGATTTTTAACAGTTCTTGTATAGTTTTATGTTATCTTGTCATGCTTAGGTTGACAACAACACTTCACTAGTCTAATTTTGATGATCATTAAGGATTAGTTTCTCTAAATTCAACAAATAGTACAAAGACTTATTACTGTGCAGCAAAAAACTGGTTTTTCCATATAAATTATAGCCAGCTGCCAATGAATGGCAAGGCATGGAATTCACATCCAAGGAAGAATGAAGACTATTGCAATCTGATACTGAGGGCTAATCCACCTAATAAATGCAGCCAAAAACATTTGGAATCAACACAGTTGGTCATTCTAAAGATATTTGAAATGAACACAGTGTCTTTGGAATGAACACATTGTCTCTAGAATGAACACAATGTCTTCGAAATGAACACAGTTTCTTCAGAATCAGAAAAGAAAGCACTTTTTGACTTGTTGACTGAATTTTGGTGGTGGAAAAGGGGATAATAAGGTTGAGAAAGTTAAGGTAAAATATCTCCCATCTAACTTTGCCATCCTTGCCATCCAAAGCCACCATTTATGGAAAAGATCAAATTGATCATCTTCTAGGATAAACCCAAGAAATTTTACAGGATATCAGGAACAACATATTTTCTATTTGTAATTAGATTTTAGGCATCTATAAAAGATAGCTCCCATACAGGTTGAGCTATTAGATAGAGGAGATATAAAATAAATAGGGAGATAATAGAATAGTGATTTTAGAACTGTAACAGATTTCAACAGAATTGTAATTATGTTTCTGAAGTAATAAAAGTGTAGTTTCATTCCATTTATTTTGTTATGTCTGAGTGTGAGTAATAATTAAAGAAGAATTCAAACCTTCTTCTGAGAAAGGAGGCTGGCTACTTCCAAACCTAGGAGGAGGACTAACAGACAGGTTTTATTCTAATTTTGCTGCAGCAGAATAAGTTGTGAACTTGTCATTTTCATTCTTTTGCACAGCTAACGTTCCTATTTGTTTAATTATTTTTCATAATGTTTTTGTGATATGATTAGTGGTATATCTGGTTATTTTTTTCATTCCCAGCAACTTTCCAATTCACTGCAAACTTCCATTTCCAGCCATTTACAAGTTTTCTGCAATTTCCTTTCATTCTTGTTTTTGCTATTAAAACCCTGCACAGAAGATTGATGACCTTTTGTTATAGAGCATTGATAGGATCTAGTTTTTATGTTTCATTTCAATTATTGCAAGATTAAATAGATTTTCAATTTTGCAACTATAACTAGAGTTTCAATTCTGTAATTTAATTAGATTTCATTCTTGCAACTGTAACTAGGGTTTCATTTCTGCAATTAGCAATTAGTTTTCATTCTTGCAAATATATTAAAGTTCAATTTATGCAATTTAGGGGTAGAAGTGACACAAAACCCCCACACAATCAATTCCACCAATAAGACCTATTGCTTCCAAATGAACTGAACTACAACCCTGCTTGAACTTTATCTCGTAAATAACCTTGGACACCACCCTGGATTGATAAATTCATTGAGAATTAATGATGTGCTTAATGACAGCCCATCATTTGTATTTCTCATATGAACTAGGGGATTTAATAAGTGCTACACCATAATCTGATTCATCATCAGTTGTCCATTCATAAGGAGGACCTTGATCCTCTTACTCATGGTCGGATGGAAGAGTATGTGAATCTTCACCTTCTTCATAGGATCGGGTGAAATTATAAGATATTTCTTGATCTATCATAATTGTAGGGAAATTTTGCCCCAAAGAGTGGACATGATTAGGATTAGCGTAAGGATCATGTGCAAGCTCATATCTATAGTTCAAACCCAAATGCTCTAAACTTTTTGTGAGGACGTCAAGAGGCACAAGCTTGTTGTGTACTAAACCAATCATATGCTATTGATATTATGGTTGGCAAGGAACATGAGTACCTTGTTCATGCAACCCCAAAACATAGCCATTTCAATGGTAGTGATGGAGATATCGCATGGCATAGTTGGTATTGGACATATAATTGATATCCTCAAAAAATGGTTATTCATCCTCTTCTTACTAAGGAGATGGTTCTGTTCCATATTCAATACTTCCATATATGAAATTCATTTGATTGGAAGGTATACCTAGAGGTATAATGGTACCTATGGGAAGACAAGGTCATCCCATATTTTGTATTGTCTCAATGGTTGGAACTGTTGTAATATTCCTTACTAAGTATTCTCCTAAACCCGTAGCAGTCAAATGGACTATGAATTATGATGGTGAGGATGGAGGAGATAGAAGCAAGGCTTGAGATGACTCAATGCCTACCTCATAAGGTTATTCCTCATCTGCTATACTAGGAATCTCTTTCATGGAAATGGTAGAGATTATTGGAGGAATCTTGTCAATAGGCCTCTTCGACATGTTATTCTATGGGGGATTTGATGATAATGAAGGTGTATCTAAATGTACCAATGATGATGATTGTATAGAATAATATGGTAATGGATTAATGGAAGGCAATAATGAAGGATTCAAACCTTGAATGGACATATTTGGTTGGAATTCCAAATGAGTTTATGGTAAGATCAACTCGAGGATGTGCTACACCAAGTTGCAGTGTTTGAAGGGCTCAAGGTTTGTGGAGATGACATGTACTTACCATTCATGAGCATACTTAAAAAATTGGTGAGCTAAGGATGGCACACACTTCATGTCCCTAATCCAAGGTCTGCCCAGCAAGATATTATAGGTCATTGCACACTCTAATATCTGACACAATGTTGGTATGGTTTTGTGTCCCACCTGAATAGGTAAGACTATAGTGCCAATTGTTGAGCATAGAGTTGGAAATTTTACACTTTGCCACATTGGGGATTTTGCTGAAGTATTTTGATGTATTTTGATGCAATATGTTGATACAGTTTTGACTATCTATGGTGGATTTTATTTCAATTATGTTTGTTTACATATGTACTCATTTGTATTGGTGTTATAAGTGTCTTTGTAAAACTTCATTCGATATTCAAGCTCGTCTTATTATGAATGTATTAAAAATAGAGGCATCTTTGGGCTTGTGGAGATAAAATACAAACAATGAATGATTTTTTGGAGAATTTGAAAATTTTAGTATTTTGGAGATGTCAGCACGTTCGCCCCAAACTAGGGGCAAACAACCCATTCGCCCCATGTTCGGGTGAACGAAATAGTAAAATATTAAAAAAATTCAAAAAGAAGCAAGAAGAGGTATGGTAAAATATATTCGTGTTTGCCCCAGTTGAGGGGTCAACATCCCGTTTGCCCCTCCTTTGGGTGAACGCGCTCCAACATCCGAATGCACTCCAACATCCAAACGTAATTGTTTTCACCCAAAAGCAAAGCAACATCACGTTCACCCCAGTTGAGGGGTAAAAATCCCGTTCACCCCTCATTTGGGATAACGTACCCTAAGAAGAGGATAACATCTTGTTTGCCCCTCCCATGGGCGAACATATTTTTAAGAAAGGATCATGAGTGCTTAAAGGAAGATCAGGTGAAATATATTTTGTCAAGAGGTGAACGTAGTTTTTGGGCAAAATGGATCACGGTCAAATACTCCAAGGGTGCCAGATTTATGAATATTAACTAATGGTGATGATAAGTAACTCAAATCATGGATCCCAAGTAGAAAAGAAGATGTGCAAGAATAGCAAAAGGAATTTTCATGATTTACAAGGCATAGAGGCATTTCCAAAGCATTCAATGTTCTCCAAATTATTTGTGCATCGGTGCCTAAGTTACTGGTTTCTTGGAAATTATTCCTTGAAATATGGATCCTTGTTTCTGAGGGAGAGATTTTCAATGATTCTGAGGAGGAATTTTCTCATTTTTATTTTTGATCTGTCATCATTTTGTTCTCTTATGCATTTAATAAAAGAGGTGAAATCCTCTATAAATACTAATCAAATTTCCATTGTAAGGAGAAGGTTAGACACTTTGCGAGAATACTCTCCAATTTCTCTACATTAATACAAGGCATCAGGCTTCTAAATTTGCAAGTGATATTGTGTGAAATTTCCTTCTGTATTGTGCACTTCTATTTTACATTCATATTTATTTTTTGTTGTTAGACTTAAATTCCGCATTTGGATTTAAATATTTCTAGTGAGGGAGTGAATGTTGAAGTGTTATTTTGGAGGTCGTTACTACAATTTCACAAGTAAATTCTACTGCTTTTTCCTCTATTAAATGCTATTACATGCTTTGGTGATTTTCTTGCTATTAGTCTACCCCGAATCCTGCACTTTAGCCTTTGGCCATATTTTCCATTTCTTTCTACACTTTTCTAATTTCTTTCCTGCATCCCTAGTATTTTACCAGTGTAGAATTTAATTCGGGAACTAGCCCTCTCTGGATATTGGCACGGGGGATATTTATTTCCTCTGGCCTTTCAATGTTGGCCATATCTAGGGCACACAAATGTATATTTGTTCATTAGGCAGATATTTGATCAACATTTTTTGGCACACCTGATGGGACTTCAAAGTTCCACTTCCAATAATATTAAGGTTTGATGTTTGCCTTTGTTCTATAAGATTAGAACATATGGTGACTCGATTATACTCAAAAATATCTGAATGTGAGAGTAGCAAAAGTTGTGTCTCATGAATACAAGATCGAAAGCCAAAAATCCAGATCATCAAATCAAGTTCTACAAACTTGATATTCAAATTTTGGGAGAACATCCCCAATTAGCCACTTTTTGGCATGTCATTACCCCATATATCCTACATACCATCTATTACATCGTCATGGTTAGCTGGTGTATTTTCTGCTCCTGTAAGCCCAGTTAGTACCACCACAAGTTTACCTCCACCTCCACCTCATACAACCTGTTGGCCATTTTGTATTTTTCTACGTTGTGAATTTTGTTGGAGAATTTTTATGAAGTTTTGTATTCTCTGTGGCGGCAATATTATTTTGAGATAATTTTATTTGTTCTTCTTTGTTTCCATATGACTATTTTTGTCAAAATTTTGAAGGGTTGTATAATATTCCTTCTAAAGGATTTGAATTCACCACACTATGAATACATTATAAAGGAAAGCACCTACAATTTTTTTAAGAATCAAAATGCAATCAGGGACTTGGTTAAAATCTTTGCAATCATAGTCATGTTTGCCCCAAATAAGGGGTGAACATCCCGTTCGCCCTTTGAATAGGTGAATGAAATTCTACAATTGGTCATAAACAAATTTTAAGAGGAAGGCATGTTCACCCTCTCTATAGGGTGAACATGTTGTTTGTACTTTCTATGGATGAACGCACCCTAAATACTAATACAATTGTGTGCACCCAAAGAGAACATCAAATATGGTTCACCCTGGTTGAGGGGCGAATGTCCCGTTCACCCTTCACAGGGGTAAATGAACCATAACAACAAGGTGACATCGCATTCACCCTGTTTGAGGGATGAATATCCTATTCACCTTTTTCATGGGCAAATGCATTTTAAAATAAGCATAACGCATGGCACAAGGTAGATGGGGCGAAGCAGGTTTCTGAGGCGAACATGATTCTAGGTCGAAATATAAGTATGGTCAAAGGTTTTAAGGTGCCAGGATCGTGAGTATTAAATAAAGGTGGCATCAAGTAACTCATGTTGTGGATCTCAAAGCAAAGGAGAGGAATAGACGAATCTTCCTAATTTCCAAAGCACTGAAGACGCTTCCACGATATTTAATGTTGTTCTAACTATCTGTGCACCGATGCCCGAGTTGCAGATTTTTTGGAGGTTGTCCCCCAAGGAAGATGGATTTTCAATGAATTCGAGGAGGATTTTCCTTGTTTTGTCTCTGATCCCTGGACATTCTGTTCTCCAATGTATTTAATGAAAGAGGCGAAAACCTCTATAAATACTAAGCAAATTTCATTGTAAAAGGAGGTTAGACATTTTGTGAGAGATCTCTCCAAGCTCTCTGCATTAATACAAGGCATTCAGGCTTCTGAATTTGTGAGTGATTTTGTGTATGATATCTTTTTGTGTGTTGCACTTCTATCTTACATTCACCTTTCTCTTTTGCTGTTAAATTTAAATTTTGTATTCGGATTTAAGTGTTGCTATTGAGGGAGGGAATGCTGGAGTGACATTTTGGATGTTATTAGTGCAAGATTGCAAGTAAATTCTATTGCTTTTCCTTCTGTTAGATGCTATTTCTTGCTTGGGTGTATTTCCTACTATTTAGTCTGCTTCAAGTTCTACACTTCGGCCTGTGGCCATATTTCTTATTTCTTTCCACAATTTGTAATTTCTTTCCTGCATCTCTGGTCTTCTACCATTTTTAGGATTAGTAAGGGAACCAACCCTCTCTGGAGATTGGCTCGGAGGACATCTCTTTCCCTCGACCTTTCAATGTTGGTCGTATCTAGGGTGCATGAATGTAGTGTTTATCAATTAGGCAGATATTTGACCAACAGTTTTTGGCACGCTCGATGGGACCTCAAAGATTCTATTTCCAGTAGTATTTAGGTTTGGTGTTCACCTTTCTATAGGATAATTAGAACATCTGGCGACTCGATTTTATCCAAAAATCTTCGAATGTGAGAATAACGGAAGTTGTGTCTCATGAATACAAGATCACAAGCCAAAAATCCAAATCATCAAATTGAGTTCTATGAACTTGATATCCAAAGGTTAGGAGAACATCCTCAGTTAGCCACTTTTTGGCGTACCTCTTCATTACCCCATACATCCCACATACCATTTGTTACATCCTCATGGTTAGCTGGTGTATTTTCTGCTCCGGTAAGCCTAGTTAGTACCACCACCAGTTTCCCTCCACCTCATACGACCGCTAGCGTTCCACAACCTACACCTCATATACCAGTCCATATGGCTCAAAATCCTCCACCCCATCAACAATAGCCACCAAGACAATTCCCAACATGGAATAGCTCAGGAGCATTGAATTTGCAAGCGCAAAATCTAGTACCTCAAGCTGCTTTGAAAGTGCTTGCCTACCTATGATGGTACTAGAAAAACTGCATATGAACATATCCAAGATGTAGCCTCTTTAGCAATTATTCATGACATAACAAATGAGGATGTAATGATAAAATTATTGGTCTTATTGTTGAGAGGAAAATTGCTATATTGGTACCAATCATTGCAACCTGGTACTATTACTTCATGGGATTAGTTGGCAGAGTTGCTAATCAAGAATTTCCATGAGCAAGCTGATCCATATTCCTTGCTACACCAGTTCACCACCATTCAAAGGCACCCTCAAGAAGAGATCATAGATTTTAATGTTCGATTTGTACGAAGTTGGCAAAGAGTTCCAGATGGTTTGAGGCCTACGCATGAGCAAGCAACATTTTATTATCTTCGAGCGCTCAGCACTAACATTGGTATGGTGGTGCACCAGGCCAATGTGACCACATTCCCATATCTGTATACACAAGCTCAAAAGGTTGAATCTGATTTGATTATTGTAGGTAGGCTTCCTCCGAAGGCAACCATGTCAATACTTCTCGATCTTCCATAATACCTTTATTCTAGTGTATTTTTGCAACCTATGCCATCAATGTACCTAGTCCCTTCATGGAACTCGGCACCTCCTCAGATTGCACCCCCCGGTACCACAATAGTCGGCCCCTAGTTTTCCATAATTACCTACTCCATCAGCACCTCAACGGCCTCTATCTGTCCCTTTTCCCACATTTCTAGCACCTCTAACTCTGTTGCTGTTGCCTCCACTACAAGCACCCCTACCTTTTTTGGCTCCTATTTCATCACCTCATCTTGATCCTTTTACAGTCTTATTACAAGAATTTAATTCCAATAATGCAGCTTTGAGGACAATATACAATGAACTTATGATGGTGAGAAAGAAGCAGGTTGAAGCTAAGTTTTGATTGCAAAGATTTCAGACTCCATATATTACCCAAGAATAAGCTTCTACTAGCAGAGGGCCTGACAGAAATGTAGTGGTGCAAGTAAATGATGATGCTAATGTGGCAGAAAAAGCTTATTGGTGTTCTACATGCAATGATCCCCATGGAGAAGATACATGTATGGTGCATATGAATTATGTTCAAACACTGGCAGAAAGCTCCACAAGTGGACAAGTCAATATGATTCGGGAGGTTGATCACAATTGTATGATGCCATCCTTGGAATAGGTGTCAGTCCTTACCAGGTCTAGGAAGAAGTCGATGACTGTTGATCCAATGGATCTTGAACCTTTGAAGGTACCCGTAGAACCCAAGGCATCAGAACAAAAGTGGTTACCTCTGGTGAAGGTACCTATTGTCAAATTTAAGGAACAAGATGTTGCTAGGACAAAATATTTGTTACCTAAACAAGCTCAAGATAAGGCACAAGCTAAGCCCTCAACTTCACAACCTACGATGACTGCTCAAACTTTGAATGAAATAAAAGAGCAAGCTAAGGAGTGACTTAAGTACCCATCATTAACAAAAAGATAAAGAGTTGAGGCTACTCAGTAGTATCGGGATAAATACGAACGGGTTCCAGAGGAGAAGGTTTCAGCTGCTCCAAGCTATAGTATTGTAGAAGAAATGAAGAGAATCCCTGCAAAAATTAGCTTGTATGATGCGCTACAGTTACCTGGACAAATTGATTTGTTACAAGAATCTTTGAGGACTACTAAAGACCAAAAGAAAGATCATTCCCAAATAGTCCTAGCATAGGCGCTCCCCACTTCTACAATTGGAAAGAATAGACCTCCTCCATTTTACTTATCTTTGAGAATGGAAGGGTGGATTGTGCATAATTGTATGATCGACTCTGGAGCTGCAACTACTGTCATGCCAAAGGTAGTATGCGAAGTAATGGGGATGGAATATACTAGGAGTAGCCCCGGAGTGTTGCAGTTGGATGGAACCCTAGTTAAGATGGTGGGAGTAATCAAGGACATTCCTATTGTTCTCCATAGTATGCCACAAATCACAGTTATCCAAGAAGTGGTAGTGGTGGATTTGGAACCTTACTTTAGCATGTGTCTCTCAAGGGAATTCACAGCTAAGCTAGGAGGATACTTGTCCTTGGACTATTTGCACCTTGGAGATACCATTCAAGGGAAAGTGGATTCGTATCCATAATGAAAAGCCCTTCACCTTTTCATATTGAAAGGCTAGAGGAGGAAGAACAATCTTTAGATGCAGTGAATATGATGACCGAAGAATTGGAGGAAGTTGATCTGGTAGAAGAGGCGTTAGATGAGCTTTTCCTGGAGGATGAATTTTTGTTGACAGACTTTAATGCTATGATCGGAACGGATATTGGTTGTTACACAATAACTAAGCCCATGCGCATCGAAGAGAAGTTTCCAGATTCTTTTGCACACCAATTATGGAAGTTGTATTTTGATGGTGCCAGATGTAAGAATGGTGTAGGAGCTGGTGTCGTATTAATTTCTCCTGAGGGAATACAAAAGACTTACTCTTATAGATTGACTTGGAGTTGTACAAATAATGTAGTTGAGTATGAAGCATTGTGCCTTGGGTTGAAAAAGGCTAAGAAATTAGGCATTGAACAACTACAGATTTTTGGTGACTCTGAGCTTATTGTTAACCAGGTTACTAATAAATGTGTGGTGAAGCAACATTATTTGAAAGCTTACCGCAATAGGGTCTGGGATTTGTTGGAAGCTTTCATAGCCTTGAACATTCAGGCAATTCCTCAGGAGCAAAATAGACATGCTGATATTTTAGCTTCACTTGGTGCAAATTATTCCCCTATCGAGCAAGTGGTCCGAAGGCCCAAAATAGTCAGAGTGATCTATAGACCTTCAGTCCCAGATAAGAATCTCTATTGGCAAGTATTTGACAATGATGAGCAAATAGTTAATTTTTTGCTTAGAGAGGCTGCTAGTGCGGATGATCGAACACTTGTCGATGAAGAAAAGGAAGAAATGATTCAGCTAAAAAATAATCATATCTCATGAGGTTTGATTTCGTTGGAGAGTTTGTTTGACCAAAATGATAGAGTTGATAAGCACAGGATTAAGGTGGATGCTAAGGAGTACAGAGAATTGCAGTTGGAACCTAGAAATATTATCAATATTGGGACCGATTGTATGTCAGAGGAGCTGGAAGGCATTAAAAATTTGTGCTATGAATACCCCGACATTGTAGCATGGAGTTATCAAGATTTAAAAGGATATAACAAGGATGTAATCCAGCACACTATAGAGCTACAAGAAGGAGTTAAGCCTTTTCAACAAAAGCAATGCCCTGTCAATCCTAAAATTGAAGTCCTCATGAAAGCAGAATTGTTAAAAATGCTCGAGGCAAAGATTATTTACCCTATAAAGCATTCGACTTGGGTGGTGAATCTGGTTCCTGTGAGAAAGAAGAATGGAGACATACGGTTGTGCGTTGATTTCCACAATTTAAACCAGGCATCACTCAAGGATCATTATCCTTTGCCCCAAATTGATCAAATTCTTCATGTAGTCGCTGGCGCTCAGAGATTCTCACTATTAGATGGCTTCTCTGGGTACAATCAAATTTGGGTAAAAGATGAAGATCAATATAAAACAACATTTACTACCAAGTGGGGCACATTTTCCTATCAGTGGATGCCCTTTGGGCTCTCAAATGCTGGTGCTACTTTTTAGAGAGCTATGGACGTCGCCTTTGGTGAGTTACTGAATAGAATTATTGTAATATATCTTGATGACATGACTGTGTTTTCGCATTGCAGAAAAGACCATGTTGCTCATCTAAGGCAAGTGTTTGAGAAGTGTTGAGAATTTGGGATTTCTATAAATCCAAAGAAATCAATCTTTGCTGTTAAAGAAGGGAAGTTGCTAGGTCATGTGATCTCACAAGAAGGATTGGTGATAGATCCTGCAAGAGCTGAAGCACTCATGAAATTATCGCTACCTACGAACAAGAAATATTTGCAGTCTTTCTTTGGGAAAATAAACTTCATTCGCAAGTTTATCGTCGACTTCGCCCAAGTTGTTAAGCCTATGACTGAGCTCTTGAAGAAGAATGTTGAATTTAAATGGACTGAAGTCAGGAAGCGAGCCTTTCAAGAAATCAAAGAGCGAATCACCCAAGCGCTTGTCTTAATTAACCCTGACTATTCGAAAGATTTCATCCTCTATGCAGTTGGTGAACAGGAGAGCTATGTTGTTGTGCTGACACAAAAGCAAGATGATGGTGAGGAGAAGCCCATTGCTTTTTTGAGCCAAGTTATTGCACCACATCAGGAGAAGTACAATTTTATAGAGAAGCAAGTTTATGCGGTGATGAAAGCACTCAAAAAGTTTTGGCATTTTGTTTCTCAAAGTAAGACTGTTGTTTATGTCATTCATCCTGATGTTCGGAACTTCATAATTCAAGGTGAATTGGGTGATAAAAGGGTAGGATGGGTCTCAAAGATTCAGGAATATGATGTGGAGATCCGACCGACCAAGTTGGTTCATGGGCATGCTCTGTGTCAAGAGTTGGCTAAAAGTGTTGTCGTTGAGACATTAAATATGATTCATGAAGAGGACATGAGTGAAATGGTTTGTGCAAATCATAATGCAAGTGAGAAGGATTGGATAGAAGAATTGGTTGACTATTTTACTTATGGAAGATGTCCGAACCACCTTGATCCCTCACAACATCGAAGGTTCAGATTGCAAGCGCTCAGATACGTATTGTTGCCTAATGGACTATATCATAGAAATATAGATGGTGTACTTCTCAAGTGTGTAAAAGCTTTCGAAAAAGAAAAAAATTGGAGGAATTTCATTCTGGGCTATCTGGAGGTCATTATGCAGGCAGACCAATGGCTTTGAAGATTATTCGGGCAGGTTACTATTGGCCTACTCTGTTCATCGATTCACATAAGATAAGCCAGCAATGTGATAGTTGCCAAAGATATGTGGGCAGAATTAGAAAAGGAGCATTGCCCTTGCATCCGATTCAGGTGGAAGCACCTTTTCAACAGTGGGGTCTTGATTTTATTGGTATTATTAATCCCCACTCATCCATGGAACACAAGTATATCCTGACAGCAACAGATTACTTTACCATATGGGCGAAGGCTATACCCACTAAGAAAGTTGACCAAGCGACTATTATCTCCTTTCTGGAGGGGCTCATCACTCGGTTTGGTATACCAGATTCTCTAATCACTGACAATGGCACTCCCTTCATCGGGGCTAAGATCACTAAATTCGCCTACAAATATGGTATTTACTTGAAAACATCTTCCAATTATTACCCGTAGGGGAATGGGTTGGCCAAGTCAACTAACAAAAATTTGCTACGAATCTTGAAGAGGATGATGGGCAGTAACAAGAGAAGCTGGCATTTGTTATTAAATCAGGCACTTTGGGCCGATCGCATTTCAGTAAAGAAATCCATAAAGACTTCTCCATATGCTTTGGTGTATGGAAAAGAAGTTGTTCTCCCTACACATATTGAACTTCCAGTGCTTCAAACTTTGCAGATGTTTCAAGATGAAGATGAAAATTACGATCCCATGAGTGCAAGGTTGGCACAGTTGTTGCAGTTAGAAGAGGATAGGGAGCAGGCCTACCAGGTTTTCGCCGAACATGCCACAGAGATGAGGAGGTGGTTTAATAAAAAAACAACTGACAGAAGTTTTTAGGTGGGTGATTTGGTCTTAAAATGGAATGAGAAGAAGTCCAAGCCAGGGAATCACCATAAGTTTGATGCTATATGGGAAGGACCATTTCAGATCTCTACTGTAAATTCTGCTAATGCATACCATCTCTGTGATATGGAGGGTTATGAGCTTCCCATTCTGGTGAATGGCCTTCATTTGAAGGCCTATGTTTCATGATTTCAATTTGATGAAGGTAACACCTTGTACATATGTAAATATTAGCTTTGTCTTTTCAATTGATGATTTATATATATTGAAGTGTTATTTACAAAAAATATATAAACATATATATAGAGAAAGAAAAATAAAAAAGTAAAAAGAGGGGAATTAAAATACTTTCACCCCAAAATGACGTGACAAGGTGAAAATTTTGGTTCGCCCGAAAAGGATATACTTTGTGTTCACCCTAGGGAAGGGGTGAACGACGTGTGCACCCATATTTTGGGTGAACACATTTTGCATGACTTCAGTTGACATTAGTTTTTTTTTTAAAAGAGAAAAAAAAGCATGCTTTAAAGGAGGAAACGTGAGCTGTTTTAAAAGCTTAAAAATGGAAAAGCAGTTTTGAAGGTTTTGAAAAGAAGTTTCATTTTAAGAAGATATGTGTCAATGATACTTTCAACAAAGTCACCCAAATTTAAAAGGTTCGATGTTTTCATACGAAATCAAAATCATTGGCTAAGGATTTAAATTGTCAAGTGCCCAAACCATTTTTGCCAAAGGAGAAAAAATAGCAGTTTTGAAGGCACATTGTGAATTTAATGCACCTCTGAGTGATATGTCGATAATTGAAAGCAGGGAGCATCAGAGTTGAGTAATGAATTTAAAGCATGGAAGGCACCTGGTTTTAGGTTTCCAAGATAGCTGCAAACATTTATGATTGGTGGACAAATAGTTAAATTTGCTTCCCCAACAATATTCGAACGCCAAGGCACACTTTTCAATACCATTGTGCGGTGCACAGGGCACTATTTTCTAGGAGGATCCGATAGCGAATAGGAGAAAAAATTGTTTGGGCCTTGCAAATGGCACTCAGCTACCAGCTCGAGGATTATTCTCTCCTAAAAAATATCTGCATTTAATTTCAAATTTACTGCAGTAGGTGTTAGGGGTGTCCTATAAAATTCAAGAGGTAAAAGGTCAAAATTTGTTATTCTTCCTTATTTTAAATTTTTTTTGCTCCATTGTGTCCTGCGTTTCATTTGTAGAGAGTTTTTTAGAGGCTTTTCAGAATAGAGTATCATAGTTATTTGTCAGACAAAATGGGTAGGCGAAGCAAAGAGCCTAAGGACATCGCAGAAGCTACAGAACCTAAGCAAGTGAAGAAAAGAGAAAGGAGCTCGAGGGCTAAAAAGGCCCGAAAGAATGATTATGTTGATTTGGACCCCTACGAAGATGACATGGCAGAAATTGGAGATTATTTAATTACGCACAAGGGGATTGACAGGTTAAGGCAGGATGTAGAGGTCATAGTGAGTCAGGGCATCTCATATAATAGCTGGCTCACAGTTCCTTATAATTCATAGCTTTCATGGTATTTATGTTCACCTGTTCATCCGTGCCCTGAGTTAGTGCGACTAATTGCACAATTTTATGATCCTTTCACCAAGGTCGTGCGAAATGCTAAGAGAGAGATCCTCTTCACAATTACGCCGGATGAAATTTGGGAGGCCTTTGCGTGTGGGTTGAAGCCTCCAAGCTATGCAGTTCATAAGAAAATCCATACCGATGAATAGGAAGATAGGTACATCTCCACAGTAACCCTGCATCAATTCATGGAGACTCAACTGGTCAAGGAGCCGCAGATGGGACAACTGCCGAATTTGCCGAAGCCACTTTCAGAGTTTAAGAGCCAGGATATTTATTCTATGTTGTCCTAGGTTTCTGGGTTACCCTCGGATGAGACGGTGCATAAGTGGCAGGCAGCTATGGCTCAATGTATCTGCAAAGTGGAGTTTTACTCTCCCACTGCTATGAGGCAAGGTGGAAATCCTATTTATTTTGATTGGGCTGATTTCATTTCTCGGAGGATCAATTCTCAGTTAGAAAAATTGCAAACCAAGGGGTCCAAATCATTTTGGCATACATCATTTCTGGTATGGTTCTTCTTCTTCCAAATGCAACATCATTTTTCATTCATTGCAGTTTTGCAAGTGGGCAAAAAGAATGAGCCCTTGCCTGTGTATAGGTGGAATTCGGTTTTGACAAGGAAAGAGTCTGTTTACAGTTTTAATAGCTGGTTTTTGGGGCTAGCAATTGAGTTGCTCTACGGTACCTGTGATAGAGTGTCGCACGATTTGAAAGATGTGGTTGTCATAGAGAAAAAGGGTGACATATTTTTGCTTACCCAGGGCATTGTTGTTCGGATTTTTGGGTATACGGGTAAGCCCTTTTTGTTGCCGTATTTTGCCACAATGCATGTGTTTGCAATGGAGGTCATGCACCAAATGGACTATGTGAATGATATATATGGTGTCGGGCATGGAAAAAAGACCACCTGCACTATGCCCTTCAGGTGTGGGAGCATAGAAGTTAACCAAGTTGGGCAAAATCAGCTTTTGACGGTGGTGCTCCAAGATTTGGGGTTAATAGAACTGCCGTAGCATTGGTGGTATGATCCCTTGGGTAAATTTTTGGCATTTATAAAAGCTAAGACATTTCATTGCTGCCCTCGCCCTGATATTCAGAAGTGAAGGAATAATTTTGATGGGCCAGACATGAACTAGCATATAGAGAAGATGTCCTCCCTCCCACCGTGGCATGATTATTATGAGCAGGAGGTGGAGTATAATCCAACTAAGAGGGATATTCTATTCATAATTACTCCAGATGAAATTCGGGAGGCCTTTGCATGTGGATTGAAGCCTCCAAGCTATGTAGTTCATAATAAAATCCATACCAATTAATATTAATATAGGTACATCTCCACAATAACCTTGCACCAATTCATGGAGACTCAACTAATCAAGGAACCGCAAATGGGATAGCTGTCAAATTTGTCGAAGCCACTTTCAGATTTTAAGATCTAGGATATTTATTCTATGTTGTCCTGGGTTGCTGGGTTGCCCTCAGATGAGACGGTGCATAAGTGGCAAGCAACTATGGCTCAATGTATCTGCAAAGTTGAGTTTTACTCTCCTACTACTATGAGGTAAGGTGGAAATCCTATTTATTTTGATTGGGCGGATTTCATTTCTTGGAGGATCAATTCTTAGTTGGAAAATTTTCAAACCAAGGGGTCCAAATCATTTTGGCATACATCATTTTTGGTATGGTTATTTGTCTTCCATATGTAGCATCATTTTTCATTCATTGCAGTAATGCAGGTGGGCAAAAAATAATGAGCCCTTGCCCGTGTATAAGTGGACTTCGATTTTGACAAGGAAAGAGTATGTTTACAGTTTTAATAGCTGGTTTTTAGGGCCAGCAATTGAGTTGCTCTGTGGTACCTATGATAGAGTGTTGCACAATTTTAAAGATGTGGTTTTCATAGAGGAGAAGGGTAACATCATTTTTCTTACCCAGGGTGTTGTTATCCAGATTTTTAGGTATACAGGTAAGCCCTTTTTATTGTTATATTTTGCCACAACGCATGTGTTTGCAATGGAGGTCGTGCACCAAATGGACTATGTGAATAATATATATGGCACTAGGCATGGGAAAAATACCATGTGCACTATGCCCTTTAGGTGTGGGAGCATAGAGGTCATCCAATTTGGGAAATTGGCTTTTGACGGTGGTGCTCTAGGATTTGGGATTAATAGAACTGTCATAGCGCTGGTGGTATGACCCATTGGATAATTTTTTGGCATTTATAAAAGCTAAGACATTTCATTGCTGCCCTCACCTTGATATTCAGAAGTGAAGGAATAATTTTGATGGGCTAGACATGAACTAGCATATAGATAAGATGTCCTCCATCCCACTGCGGCATTATTATTATGAGTAGGATGTGGAGTATAATCCATCTAAAAATGTGGCGCATATTCCTCCTCTAGGTTTGTTTGGAACTGTTAAATAAGCTAAGCCCGAATGGAGCAAGGATAAAATAATGAATTGGTGTGTCATGCACATTCATCTAAGGAAGTCGCACGCTCCTTATGGGTTGAAGTTAGACGACACTTTTTTTATGCTTATGATAAATTTGTAGACTCATATCAACCCGTTGCTTTTACCACCATTTTACCACAAATTTTTCAACAGTCTGAAAGTGGCAAAAGTGAACCAGAGTAGGAGAGACAAAAAATTGAAGAAGAGACCAAATAAGAGGAAGAACAACAATATATTTTTCAAATGTCTCAAAGGAAAAAACATCTTGAGGAGAAGGTGCTTGCATCTAAGCAGCAGAAGCAGCCAATGGTGCCTCCATTCTTGAAAGTAGAAAAAATGCCCCAGACCAGCATGATTGTGACGTCCATGATTATGGTGCCTATGCTTTCAGTTGTTATTATTTATGTTGCACCAAGTGTAACAGTTTTTGCAATTCTTTGTGCATCGACTATGAATCCTTCTCCTGTTGAAGAACTCCCAACCTCATTTGCATAGATATTTCCAACGGCTTAGTAAGAGGAAAAGCAATAATCTTCAGAGGATTCCCATGTGGAAATCATGGATGAAGAGGAGGCTCTTTATGTTAGAGAGTGATTAACTGAGCAAGAAGAGTAGGTAGTTGTAAAACCATCTCCATCCACTCAGCACATGACACATGCGCCCCAAGGTACATCTTCTCTTCCTTTTTCTTCTTCTTCTTCATCTCCTATGGAGCAAGTAGTCGTTTCCATTTTGATCCCATATATTATGTTTTCCTCTCCTCCACTTTTATTTTCTCCATCCTTTGGTGTTCCTTCCACTTACATCTCCATGATGTTCTCTTCCACACTCTCTTCTCATGCTCCCAAAATCACTGTTGCTCCTTATTTCATTCCTGCCCCTTCGTCCTTCGTTTCTTTTAGTTCTTTTACGTCAGGGTCAAATCCTTTTTTGTGCCCTATCCCTTAAGTTGTTGATGCTTCCATTGTCGATGTTGTAAGTACACAAGCCCCTCCTAGGGTTAGTATAACTATAGTAGAGCCTGTATCCACCACTGATTTTGCTATCTCTCTTCCATCTACCATTTTTGTCCCTCCTCTCCTAATTGTGTCATCCATGACCATTGGGCCCAGTCGCTCAAAATTTTTGGTACCTTTTATCCCATTTTTGGAGCTAAAGATAGTTCAAGTGGCCTGAAAACAACTTGATATTGAAAATATTAATAGGGTGCACCTGAGCTCTTCATAGTGGCTAAAGAGCATGCAGTGAAATGAGGCTTCAGCACCAACACGGCCTATCAAAAAGGTAGTCTTTGATCCTATTACCAAGGAGGCCCATATAACTACCATTACTTTTCTAGTTTAGAAGCCACATGGATAATTGCTGCCTAGATATCTTATCTATGAAACAATCACAGAAGATCTTACGCGGATTGATCCACTTGAAAAAATGGGCAACATTCAAGTTGATATGAGATCGGTGTATCTACATGGTGACCACTATAAAGAACAATAATTTGAAACCCATAATAAAATAATCGAGAAAACACCTTGGCCAAGAGTAGAGCGACTAAAGAAAATATGACCATTGAGAATGAGTACTTGCATAATCAAGTCAAGGTACATATAAAAGAGCATGATGCTGCTCGAATCGAGATGCATAATCTTTAGAAGTAGGTTGGATAAATCAAGAAGCAGCTAGACGAGAAAGTAGCACCTATTGAAAGGTTTTCACGTGATAGCATCAAGGATGCTTGTCTTTGCTCTACTCAGAATTTAGATAAATTGGTTGTGCATGCTATTAAGGTACTACAGTATTTGTGGGAGGCAAGAATACAAATTCAGCTCGAGCAACTGTTAATGGACACCTCGGAGGAGATGTTTTCGCCCTACATGGAGATGGTCATAAAAGTACAAGCTTTTTTGAACACAAATTTGAATATTTGCCCCCTCAGTGAAATGGACTATGCTTGGTCCAAGGCATGAGTGACACTTCGTATCTATTTTCAGCACATGGACCTAGTGAGGGAAGGGTGGATTGTCCTCAATATTATTGAGCATGAGCATAACATTTCTATGACTCATTTTGAGACTATCAAAGAGTTGGAATTTCCAACTTTTGTTGACAATTGGAGAGAACCTCTTCCCATATAAGAACTGGAAGCGCTCTAAATTTTTTTTGTTGAGGATACTTCTGAAGTTGATGCCTTGGAAGAACCTCTCACTGAAGAGCAAGTATTGCCCTTGATGCAGAAGTATACGCACTTGGAGCTATCACTTTATGAGTTGGCTCAACGGTCAAAGGGTCTTAGTTTGATGAATGTGTAGAACCTCCATTTTGTCTATATGTCACTCGGTATTTCCTGTTTATTCACCACTAATGCTTGGGATGAGGTCATTCGAGCTTATGAGGTTCTTTCTGAAACACTCAAAGAGCAAGAGGAGCAGAAAACGACAGAGCGTACGGTGGTAGCCAAGGCAACAGAATAAGTATAAAGGGTTGAAGTGCTCCGAGTGGCGAAAGTGGCTGAGTAGGAGGAACAAGCGAAGGAGGCATCTCAAAAAAATATATTTGCAGCAAAGGTAGTGGTGCCAGCTAAATAATCTGGAAGAAATGACTCTACAACACAATGAATAAAGGCCTAGGATTGCTTGCATCCATGCAAGTTGGATACCCCGTGAGTCGCCAAAAATGTTGGCCATTTTGTATTTTGCTACATTGTGAATTTTGTTGGAGAATTTTGATGAAGTTTTGTATTCTCTATGGTGGCAATATTATTTTGAGATAATTTTATATGTTCTTGTTTGTTTTCATATGACTATTTTTGTCAAAATTTCGAAGGGTGTATAAGCTTCCTTTTAACCAATTTGAATTCACCACACTATGAATACATTAGAAAGGAAAGCGCCTATGATTTTTTTAGGAATCAAAATGCAATCAAGGACTTGGTTAAAATATTTGCAATCATAGTCGCGTTCACCCCCAAAGAAGGGGTGAACATTCCATTCGTACTTTGAATAGGTGAATAAAAATCTACAATTGGGCATAAACAAATTTTAAGAGGAAGGCACATTCACCCTTTCTATAGGGAAAACATGTCATTCGCCATTTCTATAGTCGAATGCGCCCCAAAAAGTAATACAATTGTGTTCACCCAAAGAGAACAACAAATTTGGTTTGCCTTGGTTGAGGTGGGAACATACCGTTTGCCATTCCTAGGGGTGAATGGACCATAATAGCAAGGTGAAATCACGTTCATCCTGGTTGAGGGGTGAACATCCCGTTTGCCTTTTTCAGGGGTGAACGCATTTTCAAAGAAGGATTGCGCACGACACAAGGTAGATGAGGAAAAGTAGGTTTCTGAGGTGAACATGATTATGGGGTGAAATATAAGTATGGTCAAAGGTTTGAAGGTGCTAGGATCATGAGTATTAAATAAATGTGGCATCAAGTAACTCATGTTGTGGATCTCGAAGCAAAGGAGAGGAATAGGCAGACCTTCCTAATTTCCAAAGCACTGAAGGCATTTCCATGATACTTAATATTGTTCCAACTATCTGTGCACCGAAGCCTAAGTTGTAGATTTTTTGGAATTTGAACTCCAAGGAAGATGGATTTTTAATGAATTCGAGGATTTTCCTTGTTTTGTCTCTGATCCCTAGACATTCTGTTTTCCAATGTATTGAATGAAAGAGGTGAAAACCTCTATAAATACTAACCAAATTTCCATTATAAAAGGGGGTTAGACATTTTTGTGAGAGATATCTCCAAGCTCTCTCCATTAATACAAGGCATTCAGGATTCTGAATTTGTGAGCTATTTTGTGTATGATATCTTTCTGTGTGTTGCACTTCTATCTTACATCCACTTTTCTCTTTTGCTATTAAGTTTAAATTTTGTATTCATATTTAAGTATTGTTATTGAGAGAGGGAATGTTGGAGTGACATTCTGGATGTTATTAGTGTAAGATCCCAAGTAAATTTTGTTGTTCTTTATTCTGTTAGATGCTATTTCTTTCTTGGGTGTATTTCCTACTATTTAGTCTGCTTCAAGTTTTGCACTTTGGCTTGTGGTCATATTTCTTATTTCTTTCCATAATTTGTACTCTTTCCTACATCTCTGGTCTTCTATCATTTTTAGGATTAGTAAGGGAACCAGCCCTCTCTAGATATTGGCATGGAGGACTTCTCTTTCCCTCGAATTTTCAATTTTGGTCGTGTCTAGGGTCCATGAACGTAGATTTTATCAATTAGGCAGATATTTTACCAACACAACCACTAGTGTTCCTCAACCTACACCCCATATACCAGTCCATATGGCTCATAATCCTCCACCACATCAGCAATAGCCACCAAGGTAGTTTCCAGTAAGGAATAGTTCAATATCCCTAAACTTACAAGCATAAAATTTGGTGCCCCAAGCTGATTTGAAATATTTGTCGACCTATGATGGTACCGATAAAACTGAGTACGAGCATATCTAATATGTGGCCTCTTTGGCAACCATCCATGACATAACGGATGAAGATGTAATGATAAAGTTGTTGGTATTATTACTGAGAGAAAAATTGTTGTATTGGTATCGATCACTACAACTAGGCACTATTACCTCATGGGATCAGTTGGTAGAGTTGTTGATTAAATTTTTTTATGAAGAAGTTGATCCATACTCCTTGCTGCACCAGTTCATGATGATTCAAAGACATCCACAAGAGGAGATTATGGATTTTAATGTCATATTCATGAAAATATGGCATGTAGCATATATGTGGAGTATTCCTATTTGGGATGTATATTCTAGGACTAAGAATGATCAATAGACTCAACCCAACTCACTTACCAAATTGTACGGTCGTATGCTCGCTCAAACTGCCTGTTTACAAACTGTAATTACTTTGTACGGCCATCAAATACCTACACTGTATGATATCAAATCATAAAGTGTCAAATATGGTATGATATTGCACATAGAAAAACTAACATATTCAGTTTTGGAGGTTTTCGTGCATAGTTTTTTAATCGATCAAGTCGATTTCCCAAAACTACCAAATCGGGTAAGTTTCTCTGGATCGCCTATTTTACCAAATAGATTAAAAATGCTTTGTACAATTTGTAAGGAAAATTATGTATGATATGAATGAACTAATGGCACAACATGAAGTTATTATAGATGTTCCATGGCTCCAATCTCTCTTTAGGGTATTTTGTAAGGGTTTGATAGACCAATCAATGCAATCTCCGTCATAGATAAAACATCTTAACCGTGTTGGTGAGAGATCCCATGTGCATGATTACGTCCAAAAATAATACAATGCCCTTCAATATGTCTTCCTCAATTCCACCATGCTCCTAGATCATTCTCCATAGTTTACCAATACCAAATCCTACCACAAGGTTTCAACAATGCATAAAATTAATCTATAACAATCAATATAAACCACTAACACATTATATTCATCCACAAATCACTATTCATCATTACCAAGATCATACATAGTCATCCACAATCATCATTATACTCATTAATGTCTATGTATTTTATTACAATGTGGAAAAATATATCAATGTAATTGTAATAACTCAGGGAATCAACAACTACAAGTACTAACTCTTTATTCTAGCAACCAGACCTATAATTTTGAAAATGGGGTCTTATATAATATTACCTAGGCCATTCCAAAGTGGTTCCTAAGAAAATTAGTTATTTACAGCTACCCATATACAACTGAATACATTAATTTGGCTTTTTCCTAAGTTTAACACCTTATTTAGCAAATATATGTAATATTTCTGTTAAGATCCTGCTATAAAATAAACTCAAATAACACACTCTCACACAATTACTTGGAAATAACTCACATAAACGTCACATTAATATAACAAAAATTTGCATAAAGAACAATCTCACAATAGGACTGAATCGCGAGGCCTCTTCGAGGGGGCAACCTCCTTCAATACTTCATTAATTTTGCAAAAGATGGTTACATTGGTGCCCTTTCGGGTATTTAAGGAGTTTCCTTCCAAGGTTGGCTTACATGCAAAATGCCACCTGGATTACATGCATAATGCCACCCGAATTACATGCATAGTGCCACTTTGAATTACATGCACAATGCCACCCGAATTACATGCACAATGCCACTCGAATTACATGCACAATGCCACACGAATTACATGCACAATGCCACCTATCTACCATGTGTTACATAAAAAGGGTGCCATATGTCATAGGCACTACCTAAGCTAAAACTTAGAACATTAAAAAATATTAATCATGGGTACTACCCACGTTCACTAGGAATTATTACATCAAGGAAGTTATTACATTAAGGGTTAGGATGAGATCCTAACATGCCCTTCTCCTTGAAGAAGCTTTGTCCTCAAAGCTAAAAATGAGGAAACTGTTGCTGGAGTTGATGGAGGGACTCCCATGTAGCATCCTCAGGTTGAATTCCATGCCACTGAACTAGGACCTCTATGATGGTACGGTTGCGAGTTCGACGATACAGCAGCTGCTTTGGTGCAAGTAAGATGGAGCCTTCTTCATCCAATTCGGGAAGTGTTGATGGAACCTGTACCTTGGAGCTGCCCGAAATGTAGGAGGGAGGTGTGAGTGGAGGGTGCCCGTACTCTGCCTCTGGTGGTGGTATGATAGGAAGTGTTGTACCACCATTCGGCCAAAGAAAGCCATTTTGCCCAATGAGTAGGATGATCGGAGGCAAGCAGTGAAGGTAGATTTCCAAGCAGTTATTAACAACCTCTGTTTGACCATCCGTTTGCGGATGGTAGGCTAAACTCATTATGAGCTGAGTCCCCTGCAACTTAAACAACTCTTGCCAAAAATTGCTAGTAAGGTTGGGATCACGATCAGATACAATGGAGGTTGGCATGCCATGAAGGCGAAATATGGAGTCAAGGAAAATTTGGGCAATAGTGAATGTTGTGTAAGGATGGGTTAGGGCACAAAAGTGAGCATACTTTGAAAGGCGGTCCACTACCACAAAAATAACAGACTTGTCTCCAGATTTAGGTAGCCCTTCTATGAAATCCATAGAGATGTCAGTCCACACCTGATCCGGTATCGGCAAGGGTGGAAGAGTGCCCGAAGAGTGCACTGTTTCTCTTTTCATCCTTTGACCTGTGTCGCAGTCTACCACAAAAGAGCGAATGTCCTGTTTCCTACCTTTCCAAAATAAGGTGCGCTTGAGTCGCTCATAAGGTGGTCTGATATTAGGAGGTGTACTATCCAGCAATAATGGAATGGCATGGTCGTGAGAGCGATGCAGTGGTAGTGTGATGGGTTCTGAAAAGATGGCCTCATGTTTGTGGAGAATCTGTTGTATGTCTTGTGGGATTTCACCCATTGGAGATGTGGAAGGCTGGATGGAGAATAGTTGTGCAATGACCCCATGTGATGATTTCTTTAGCAATTTCTCCATGCCGTTTGAACTGATAATTTGAGGTTTTCCTGTCGGGGAGCCCTTGATGATGTGTGTTTGTCCGTTCTGGAAGAACCGCATCCAAAGTTTAGCAAAGTTCCAACCGATAGTGCCCAACGTACTCAACCATTGGATCCCAAAACAATGTCACATCCACCCAAATGGAGGGCAAACATGTCTCGCTTGAGTTCATAGTCCCCTATCTTGATTTTAACATTGCGACACTTTCCTTTACAAGATAAGGTTCCCCCATTGGCTACCATGACCTCAAAGGAATTACAATTGTGGCATAATCCTTGGGCACGACGTGCATCCATCTCTTCAGTGGTGATGTGCTTGGGTGCAGTAGGTTTATTATCATCTGGGTGTTGGGCTCTCGAGGGAAATGAAGGTCTATTTTGAGGAAACTTTGATGGGCATCTTTGGGCAGAGAGTTTAGATTCGGCCAGACGGGCCAAACTGATAGCTTCCATCATAGTTCATGGTTTCAACATTTTGACTTCTACTTGGAGTTCCATATTCAACCCACTGATATAACAACTCTGGAAGAACCCTTCACTCAATCCTCTTGTTCGATTGGCCAATTTTTCAAATTGAGCTTGGTACTCTCAAACTGACCCTGTTTGTTGTAGTTTGGATAAGGCTCCTGTGAAGTCCTCAAACTCACTAGGACCAAATCGAGTGAGTATTTGGGATTCAAAATCCTCCCAAGAGAGATTTGGGTATGTAAGACGCAACCATTGAAACCAGTGTAGAGTCTCCAATTCCAAGTTAAAGGAAGCCATCTGGACTCGATGAAATACTGGTACATTATGAAGTCGAAAGAATTGGTCAACCCGACATAGCCACCCATCAACATCCTTCCCACTGAATTTTGGAAAGTCCAACTTGGGCATTCTAAAGGGTGTATCATGGTCATGATTCCTTGTAGAACTCTCAGCTTGGTATTCTGATTTGGGTGGTTCTCTTCTCAGTTTGCTGTCCACTTTAGTCAATGCTTCTTCTAAGAGATTGCTAGTGGCCTCATGCTCTAGGCGAAGACCTTGGACTTCTTCCCTTATGGAGTGAAAAGCCTAGTTCAAGTTCTCAATGGCTTTTGTTAGGGACTCCAAGTGTTCTAGTTCTTTCTGGTGTCCACGGGTACCCTGGGCCATTTTTTGACCTTTTGTGACCAGTTACTAAAAATAGAATTGAATTTTTTTGACTTACTATTTTTAGTAAGTGCCCAAAAAGTGCTTGGGTGCTATATATCAAAATTATCAGCAGGAGGAGGTGGTCACAATGAGCTATATCTCTCAACACTACTTTTTGGCACCCCAGACTATTTATTTTATTTTTTTTTCTCCTGTTTTGCTGAGTCTAACGGTGTTTACAAATTCTGATTCTGAGCTACTGAGCAAAAGTTGGGTACTGGAGCACTATCTAAAACTGGCCATGTTTCACACTCAAGATTCTCTGTATTTTGCAGGTGACTGATATGACGAGTTCGTTCGGCTCGAACACCGTGAATTCCGCCTCGATCTGTGTCGACCTCTCCGACTCTGATCGACCTAATCGTGGTCGCCATGCAGAATTTTCTTCGTTACTCTCCAGACTTTCAACTTAAGTGTCACCCTCATGGCTTATCCCTAATGCATGTCCCTTCTGTTATTTTTTTTTTAGAGGACTCCTTTCTCATATGCTCACTTTTGAAATGCAGGTTTACGAACGGGGGTGTTTGGATTCTTATTTTTATTTTTATTTTTGCATTTTTTATAGGTTGCAGTTTTAACAGAACCAGGGAATGCTAAGTATAGGAGTATGTACCACCCATAGGCCCTCTAATATATCGACAGTGACGAACAATAGTGCTCGGACCAATATTTCAGGCCACTACTCAAGGAGGATTCCACACATACCCTTGAGCACACTCCCTGCCTCTCTGACAATACGGGAGGGTAATCATCCAGGATGCTGTGTCCCGTAGACTATGAGTAATACAAGGCCGAAGAGCTTCCTAATGGCTAAAAATTTGTTTAATCCTAGATGGTCTCCCGATATACCCGAAGATACGTGGGAGCTCAAGTCCGTGCGCGAGTTCTGTCTGAGGCCTGGGTATTGGAGCCTGATCGCCCCTCACTTCACTAGACGCTTTATGGGCTATCTAGCTTAGCCAATAACGATAGATCCTTCGCGATATTTTAAAACCCCCGGTACAGGGTTTCTACCTACTCAACTAACAATATATTTTTTTGTTTTTGTTCTGAAAGAAAAAAAAAAACACTGTATTTTTTTTGGATTTTTTTTTTTTTAATAAGAAAAAATGGAATGGAAAAAACACACAGAATTTATACCTAACAGACAGATTGGATGGCAAGAATCGTTGCAGTTGCAGCAGAACTTGGCCCTGGAAAGCACTCTGATACCACTTGTTAAGATCCTGCTATAAAATAAACTCAAATAACACACTCTCACACAATTACTTGGAAATAACTCACATAAACATCACATTAATATAACAGAAATTTGCATAAAGAACAATCTCACAATAGGATCTGAATCGCAGGCCTCTTCGAGGGGGCAACCTCCTTCAATACTTCATTAATTTTGCAAAATATGGTTACATTGGTGCCCTTTCGGGTATTTAAGGAGTTTCCTTCCAAGGTTGGCTTACATGCAAAATGCCACCTGGATTACATGCATAATGCCACCCGAATTACATGCATAGTGCCACTTTGAATTACATGCACAATGCCACCCGAATTACATGCACAATGCCACTCGAATTACATGCACAATGCCACACGAATTACATGCACAATGCCACCTATCTACCATGTGTTACATAAAAAGGGTGCCATATGTCATAGGCACTACCTAAGCTAAAACTTAGAACATTAAAAAATATTAATCATGGGTACTACCCACGTTCACTAGGAATTATTACATCAAGGAAGTTATTACATTAAGGGTTAGGATGAGATCCTAACAATTTCACTCTAAAATTACATTTCCCTTACATTTGGATGAATTTTGGTGTGCCCTGTATGATTTACCACTACCCTGTATGATTTGCCATTCTAGTTGTATGGTTTTGCCCTTTGTTGTATGGTTTGCTCCTTAATATATGATTTACAAAACTTGAGCAAACTATCACCTGTCTCAAAACTATCAAAATTGAGCAAATCCCTTTGATCACTTCTTCTTCTCGGAGGTGGATTTGATACCTACATCTACCCTCCCTTTACTTTGATCAGTGTCCTCACTGACTTGTTCTACTTCTTCCACTGTGCTTCATATTCTGCTACTACAACCTCTAAGTCCTTAACTTGTGACTTATACATTTCTCATTCATTCTTCAGCTTTTCTGCGTAGCTTCCCATTTCCACTGCTTTTGCTCTATAAAAGTTAGTCCTTTCTTCGATAGTTTTCAAGAACTCCATCATCTGCTTCTCACGGTCCGAAGCACTCTTTTTCAACATCTCCTTCCAGTGACTTTTGCTCGAGATTCCACCTGAAGTTCTTCATTATTTTCAATAATGTTTTGTAGGTGGTAGCTGATATCCGCCTCCATAGCTCGAGTTTGGTCTTCTCTAGTCTTTAACTAAGCTTGCTTTTCTAGGACCATCCCGTTCAAATTTTTATTGTACTTCATCAACTCCTCTATCTGCTTGGCTTGTGTAGCCATTTGCTCACTCTTTTAGGTCAACTGAGTTGTCATCTACTCATATTTTTCTTTGATTTGTGCATCCAACTCCTTAATTTGTTCCTCTGCCATTGGTGAGATCTATCAATTTTCCTCTTCAAGCATGCTAATTTGGGCTTCAGACACAGTTATGAGGCCTAACATATCATCCTCCAACTTTTTTATTTTCTCTTTTGTTGTAGTTTTGCTCTTTTGTGGTTTTTCTTCCATTGCGGCCAATTCCTTCTGAGTGGCTATAGTTTCTTCCTTCTGCTCCTCCTTGAGCTGATGGATTTGTTCCAATCCAATGCTCAACCACTCTATCTAGTGTTTTAGGAAGTTCAACTTCCTCAGGGTGATGGCCACTCCAGTAGTGATCCTCATGTACTCTACTTCTACCATATTGGTGGGGTAGGTTGGATGGCTAATTCGATCCAAATATACCCTTGGGTATTTCCTGTAATTTGTGACCACCCCTTTTGGCAAGTCTTTCCTTCCCAAAATTGTTGTTACCTCTTCCTTGGATAACCTCTATGGATGTTGTACATGAATTTTTGCTATCTTCCTTATATGCTCTCCACTGGTCACCAATTCTATTATCTTATCCAATTCGAGAGACACTTGTTCTTCCCATAGCTTCAATTATCCCACATGGCCAATGGAAAATTACAGTCTGGAACTATTCATGACATGGATTAACTGAGAAAATAAGTGTTCCACCTTATCTTCTACTCCATGTGCCTCCTCTTTAGTTGTAATTCTTTGGAATCGCGATATTTTTAGAAGATAATTGGATCGCATGCCTCGTCGTTACTCCTTCGTAGGAGTTATTACATCTTCTTCCTCCATAAAGTGGCTAGAGCTTCCTCCCAACTCCTGATCTTCTCTCGAGGTGGATATTGTTTTACAATTTTCTCCCCCTCACTGTCTGTGATGTTCACAATCTCCTCCTGAGATTGCTTCTACTCAACTTGTTCTTGAGACTTCTTTGATTTGGTCGATCCCCCCTGTCGCTCTTCAGTATTCTCTCGAGATACTTCTTGCTCAATGCTACCCATCTATTGTTCCTCTGTCACCTCTTCATCTTGGATTTTCTATGCATCCATTGATGTTACTTGTTGAGCAATAAGTTCTTATTTTTCTTGTGTTACTTCCATACCCTCCAGGACATATTTCTTACTAGAGCTTCTTGTTACAAACTTGTAACGAGGCTTCTTCTTGGGCTCTTCCTCTATGGTATTTATTCTTGCTTCCACTTCTCCTTGGGTAGTGGCTACTCCATATTTTCCTACCTTGAATCCTTTAAAAAATTTAGAAGAATCCATATTCTCATACTTTTGGAAGACTGATAGGGATTGTACTATTTTCTCTGCCTTCATCCAACACAACTCATCTAGTTTCGTCGCTTTAGAGTCCGACTATTATTTTTCTTGTACCTCTGGAACTGGTTTGTTCATCATCCTCTCTCGTTGCCTCCTTGTTATTATTTGTATGGGGATTCCCTGCTTTCTCTCTCTTTCTTGGATGAGATGCTGCTCCTATTGCCATTGTGCTAGTGCTTGTTGTTCTAGCTCCTGTTCCAGTCGTTTAGGCCTTTTCTGCCTATGATGCACATCCACATCCTTCTCTGGAGTACTCTCTTCTTGAGCTTCACTGATATGTTGCTCACTCCTTTTTCATGGTTTCTTTGAAGTCACTTTTGATATTGGCACTACCTTTGCACACTTCAATATCATTGGTTGTCTTGGCCTTATTTCTCATGGTGGCATCATTCCTAGGAAATGCATTCCCACTTTTGTGACTGCATTCAATAGCAATCTAATTGCATGGAAGGTCATCCCAAAATTCTTTGGCATCTTTGTTAATGCCTCATGCATTCTTCTTTATAGATAGGTACCCAATCATATGGAACCCCCTTGGTGATACCTTCTGCATATTGTGCCATCCACAATAGCATTTCTGTGGCCCTTATATCACCTAAAAATCAAGCCATGATTGTACTCGTCACACACGACCAATGTTCTCCTTTCAACTGGATCTATTTTATTCCTTGTATTCCTACGCCTAATATCTTTGCCTAAGTAAGTGATTTGACAATGGTCATGGTGGTGACGAGGCGGTATGCCTCTACAAGGTCTACCAATATTTTCACTATGTCCATATCATCTTTTGGTAAGCCAAATGTTTTTTAGAATGCTTCAAAAAAAATTTACACCCTTACTAACCTCTTACCCACATTAACATAGGAAATTCGAGTCGCATCATTATATGCCTGCACTATTTGTAAAAGATAGTTCTGGAAGAATGTTCTATGGAATGGTGGAACTTGTGCAATGATTGCCACACGAGCATCCTCAAACATCTTCCTCCAAGGATGATCCCTATTCTTCTCATCATTCCACCACTTCCTGCATGTATCCGCTCCATGCTGCACAAATGTAATCTTTGTCAGCTCCACCTGACATTCTTCTTGTCCACTTCTTAGATGCTCCTCTTGCTCTAGCATATGAATTTCACTTCTCAATTTCCTCCATGAGGTTCTTTATTGTGCCATTATTTCCTCCTAAATTAGGTAAAAATGGTGCACCAAATGAAATATAAAAAATGTATGTATCTATGCCCTATCACCAATGAGTGCCAAATGGAAGCATGCAAGTAAATGGAAAGATATCGAATAACAAGAAGTAAACCAAAACAAGTATATCTCTTATTAATAAAAATGATCTAAAATTATGGATTACAATGCATCCCCTTGAGGGATCAAAATGTATGATACAAAATTTTACAACTCGGGTGCCCAAAGGTCAAATATCTCAAAGAAATTTGGTGCACATCCACTGTCTTTCCTCGTACCCACAATCGAAGTGGGTGGCCTAAAGTTCCTACCACTTGTGTATTTGATCTCTGATATCTTAGGATACCTCCCAATGTTTTTTAATGACCTGCACATACACACAAGGAAACTATAATCGTCAAATAGCGAGTGCGTATGGTAAAAAACATGCAATCCCCATAGGGGCAAAATGGCTAATGGTGATAAAAAGCATAAAACCAAATCCAAATGATAAAATATAAAATGGGTATGTAGAGAAAGAGGTTTTGGGAATATATCACTAGGAATCACTCCAAAATTGTAGCCAATAGGGTTTCACGACTGAGGCAAACATTCACAACCCATAAAACCCAAAGAAAGCAATATCCTATCCTACACACATCCAATATACATGAAAATTGGATAGAATGCATAAAGTACTATTCTAATAAAACCCATTTGATTATATTTATAATATCGATCACATTTTGGGTGTTCTCTCATATGACCACTGGATACCTACAAGAGACCCTGCAAAACACTAAAAATGCAATATCTCAGCCAATATAACTCATAATAATATAAAATTTGAACTGCAAAATCATATAAGAATATCTAAAATATATAATAAAAAATATTCAATAACTCAAGTATAGATATATATTCATCCTGGGGTGGAGCGAATAGGACTGACATAGATTAGAGGGCACCCTGGGGTGCGGTGCCCATAGAATATCCCTAAATTTTGCCACCAAATCTACTTGGGAATGGTGAAAAACCCTATAAAATATGTTTTTCATTGAATTTGGTTATGGAATTCACTTAGTTGGTTTATTTTTGTAACGTATTACACCTCCAAACTCACTCGCAAACCTCCTTCACTATGAAGATATTTCAAGGGAAAAAAAGGCGCAAAAGGGTGGAAGAAAATCTTGGCAGCACTCTATCGCTTTATCCTCAAAATCTCATCTCTTTTTTTGTGGAAAATTTCTCCACTTTATATCCTAAGGAGGCTTCAGGTATCAAAAGGCATGCGAGGCATGAGGTGCCATTTGGCCACCAGGGTGGCATGCATTGGAGGGAGAAGAGAATCTCCCAATTTGGCCTTCCTCATGGGCTGGAGCATTAATATGCTATGTGCCCTACCCTACTAGTCGTTATGGACCAGAAATATAACCATTGGAAGGCACCATTTATCCATGTTTTACTTTTTTCCAGTAAAACCTTCTATTCGCTCCACCTCGAGTGAATGCTGCTATTCACCCCGAGGTATGATGAATAGGTTTTGTATTCATCCTATGGTGGCATGAATAGTAGTAAGGTGTCTAAAATGTGCTAAAAGTGGCCTATAACATTTAAAAACCTTGCACTAAGTGGTTAGAACCATTATATACCTCCTGAGGGCTGCCCTAGGGGCCTTGGTGTGTCACAAAGTCACTACTTATGCTAGCACAATTGGATTGACCAGTTTTTAGTGTCTACAGATGCCTCTTTTTGGGATGCGTTGTGTGCAACATAGTTTTGAGCAAAAATAAATGACTAAAAATATTCAATGATTAGAGTTACTCAATGACATAACCAACTTTAGATGCCCCAATCCTAGAAAGAGCATGTGTCCTTGAATCCTTGCTTTTGACGAGCTAAGGAACTTACTTTAGCTTATATATTATCTGTCATGAAAAGGCGAGGCCTATGTTTCCATTATACCAAAAATTTTGAGCATTTTAATTTGATATTTTGTGCTTGTTTACTACCCCAAGCAAGAGCGTAATTATCTTTGTCAAAGATTCGTTGGACGAACACAATTTGCATGATTGAGTGTGTGCTTGTTGATTTGACTTGAGTATGACTACCCCCTTAAGTGACGAGTTGATGATGGAATGACTCATGATAAAATTGATGAGTTATTTGACCCAGATGACTATTTTTAAGGTTACCTTCAGTTGTACTCATTGAAAAATGGCACAGTTTTGAAAGGATTTGAATGATGCTATGGGGGTTCGTGGAAGCAAGAAGTTGAAAACTTTATTCCCATGGGGTGGTCCAGCCACAATGGCCTTCTTGGGGAGTAAAGTAATAGCTTATCCATACATCCATGAAAAATTTGTTTTCCATATTGACCTTGACTTAATTCCATCAGATGCGACTTGTTTTTTGTGGGTTTTGAACCCTTTTCTTTGCAACTTCTTGGAGGGAGGAATGAAAAACATTGCTCCCATGGGGTGGTCCGGCCATGGTGATCTTCTTATATATTTAATTAGGGTTCTTTCCAAGCATCCAAGAGTGTTATTATTTGCATCTTGATTACTACAAAAATTTGACCAAAATAGAGTTGTTTTTACGGGTTTTTGGATCCTTTTAGTGCCTTTTGAAGCTTTTTTGACCTATGGACCCTGTATTCACTTCGGGGTGGAGTGAATACAAATTATATATTTTTTATAGGGTTAAAGGAATGGACAAAAGTGCGTTCACCCCACCCTGGGGTGAATATGACTGTTTTTGTCCTATATAAGCTTCAAAACCCAATTTTGGGCTCATTATTGCATGTTTTATTTTGCAGTTTGAGAGGTGAGGACAAGGAGAGTGATTTTACATATCGAAGTTCTATCAAAATCATCCTGCATCATCATGAGTTAGCAATCGGAGGCATACAACAAAGGGGCTAGTTCAAATAAGGTAAATGCTAACTCAAGTGACCTCGCTTATTACAAGTGTAATAGCTATTATTTTTATTCTTTTTTTTTCTTGTTTCTGATGTTTTTATTTGTTTTATATTTTGTTTTTTTAGGTGACGAGATGGTATCACAAACCAAAGCTCTTCAAGACCACATGGGATGCCTTGAATGAGGTTGACTGGGAGTGTCTTGATGCCTTAGGGCTCAAGCAAGTTACTCTATTGGAGCTTGCGATAGGTGACCATGCTTATTTGATTGCACTGATTAGCCTATCGAACCCATGCACCAACACCTTCCATATACCGAGGGAAGAGATGATGGTGATATTGGAGGAAATCTATCATATTCTAAGGATTTTGATAGAGGGTCGACCCATTTGATCATTGCACCATGACCTAAGGAATGCAGTACTAAAGAGGTACTTCAGGGAGGACACGTATGCGATGGAGTTGGACTACCAGACTAGAGGTATACTAGTGGGGTACTAGTATGAGGAGGGGTGTTGGGGGTGAGGCCTGCACTGCTGATGACCTTCATCTCCAATATACTCCTCCCAAAATCATCAGGAGCCAAGTTACTGTGGAAATTGCTAGAGCTGGTGTTTGCCCTGGCGGGGTGCACTATGGAGGAGCCATTGGTGATGGCATGGGGGACTACAATTCTGAATAGCTCTATGATAAGATGTACAAGATCCACTATCGAAAGTAGAAGGGCTTAGGGTGTAGTTTCCTATTACAGTGATGGGGATGGTAGCATATAGTTGTGGGGTGACCATAGGGATTACCTTGGTTTACCTAGGCCTAGCTAGCAAACTGAGAGATAGGATATGGCATCCTATATTAGATGACACGTGAGAGAGGGCAAAGTCAGTGGTTCACGAGTGATGTAGATCACTACATCGATATCTTATCTTTCTTGGCACCAAGACATGTGCAATGGTGACCATATAGGGATTTTTAAGTCTAGGCAGATGCTGGAGAGCAGGTCCGATGGGTGAGGCAGGGTAGATGGTTGATTGTTCAACATGGGACTGAGTAGGAGTACTTCCTATTTTTGTGAGTCATGCAGTATTTTGGGCTATGACATGGGTTGCCTAGGGAGATGGTGGTGTACTGACGCTATAGGGATGAGCGTACACTATCTTGGCCTATGGTGGAGGAGGTGAGTGAGGAGCCAGATCCTGTGGTCAACATTCCAGACATATATGGTGTAGGTACTATAGTGGAGTATGACTCATGGTGGATGATGCACTAGTGGTGAGGGACAGGGACCCTGGGAGGTGAGGGAGCTAGGGCGGCCGATGAGGTGATGTTGGATGCTCTAGGGGAGGACCAGGTAGAGGTTGATGAGTAGAGAGATCTCCTAGACTTGGGATATTAGGGTGATTACATGGTGATATATGACCCTAGGGCATAGGAACCAGAGGGTGTATAGGGTGACCAACCTATAGAGTTGCAGGCTAAGTTGGCTAGGATTAGGCGGGAGAGAGATCTCCTACCAACACAAACTCGGGAGGACCAAGCTAAGATATACTCCCTACGGGCACAACTAAGGGCTCAAAGTGTGAAGCATGAGGGATCCAACACTCGCGAGACAGAGAGGTTGTAGACCAATGTATTACATCTACAGTCAGTGGTGGAGACCTACCAGGTGCGAGAGCAATAAAGATAGGGGTACATGGGTTTACTGGAGATAGAGGTGGTGTACCTTGGAGGGCACCTACAGGATGATGGAGAGAGCAGCAGGTCACACCGATATTGTTGGAGTGAGATGGTACAGTCCTCCACTCAAAGGAGGGAGGATAGGGCTGGTGGCAGCAGGCATGGGGGGTCTTAGTGGACCCATAGCACTAGGGGTAGTGTGATTTGTAGCATCGATTCTATGTGATCATGGTGACATAGACTCGTGGGACTATTTTTGGGGTTTTATTTTTGTTTGGCCTTGGGAGGTCTGAGGACCCACTTTATTTGAGACTATGAGCATTTTTGGAAACTATGATGTATATTTTTGTCCCATATATATATGATATTTTGTTATGATTATCATGTGTTTCATTTATTGTTTTATTGTATGGATGCAAATGTATGTATGAATTTATGATGATGTATTATATGCTTAATATGTATGCATATGGATGTAATGAGATGGTGATATATAGATATCATGTATGCATTTTGATGTGATTTGATTTGATTTGTATTGCAGCTATCTATATGCATGGATGCACAGTGAGATGAAATATTTGAATTATTGATAAACGTGGATTGTGTCTAATGATTTGACATACTATATGAACACTATAGACTGTACAAAATACATTAACGCTCTTTGTTTTTTCTTCTTTTCTTTATTTTTATAATGTAAATGTGAAACCATTATTGTGATGTATTGAAATGGAGTGAATGAAATGACATGTTTAAAGAATGTAGGTGAGGTTTTCATGAGACTCAAAAATTCTAGCTGATTTGATAAAAGGTTGTATACTGACTATGCAAGACTTTTTGACAAGGTATAAATCTACTAGGACAACCAAGGTACTTCATATCCCTATGTGTGCAAGTGAGTTCATTCCTGTGAGATGCATAAGGATACCGCCAATGCCAAGAAGGCTCTCAACCAAACATGTACTAAGGATCACCCAATGAATGCCACCATCCTAGGTTTTGTACTTAGTAGGACTAGACCACTAGGCAATCTAGGTTACCAAAATCTAGCTCATCCACATGCAAACATTGGTCTACACACACGCCCAAAAGCTAATGTGACAGATATATTATCATGCATAAGGATATCGCCATTGTCGGATAGGCTATCAACCAAACCCGTAATGAGGATCACCTTATGGTTTTCCAAATGTTGAGAGTTCCAGGGATTCAAGTTCGACTCCCTTATTTTCTTCAATTTTATTGGGATAATTGCTCATGTGTAGTGATGAAAATCACTGTTTATTTTGTATATTTTTTTTTCTTTGAGCAAGGGATTTGGGATTGGGTATTAGTGGTGAAAACCATTGTTTATTTTGTTTTTGCTTTTTTCTTTTTGAGTATTTTGATATTGAACTTGGGGAATTTGATTTTTGACTCTTGGTTTCTTTGATTTTTTTTCTTTTTTGGTATTTTTGAGATGAGGATTTGTGTGAATTGGGGATTTTTGATAGTGGTGAAAACCACTATTTATTTTGGATAATTGGGTAGGGAATATGCTTGTCCTTTTGCCAACTCTTAGCATTCTTGAACCATTCGCATAGGGGGATGAGCAAGATGACCTTTTCACTTAAAGTACCCTAGACAACTTCATGGATTTCATCTTTCTTTGTGCAAAAATTGGATTTATTAATGTTTAATTGTGTTTGGAATCTTATGTACACAAGGTATAATCGATGCAAGAATATACCTCCTAAAAATCAAGATAGCTTTCTACCAAACCTGAAGAGAAGCTAGAAATGGTTGAGTGACCAAAAACCCTAATGACATTCTAAAATAAATGACTAGGTGAAGGGGTGGACACAAATGTGAAAAATGGAACATGTAGGTGAAAATGATAAGTGGAACATTGAACTATGCTTATTTTCACAACATTGATTTTGGGTGATACGTATTGTACCATCATGGTGCTAGACATGCATGAGAAACTCCAAAAATATAAACTGCAAATGATGGGTATGCCTAAATGCAAGCAATGATAGAATGCAATGGGATGTAATGAGATGCAATATTTTTAGATTTTGATGTTTTTCATGATGTTTTTGAAATGCAATGTTTTTTTATTTTCATGTTTTGATGATTTTTTTTGTATTTTTGATTGATATATATATATATATATATATATATATATATAAAAATGCAATGTGATGCAATATTTTTGATATTTTGATGATGTTTTTGTATTTTTGATTGATATATATATATATATATATATATATATATATATATATATATATGAAAATGCAATGCGATGCAATATTTTTGTATTTTGATGTTTTGATTATTTTTTTTAATTTTTTATTAATATATATGTATGTACATGTTACCAATGGGCTTATTGGGGGCCATTGGGGCATTTGGGGTGACCAAAGGGCTTATGAATTCCTTTGGGACTTTTTTGTTGACCTATATGGTTCTAGACTACCTAGGATTATTTTAGGTTAACCAAGCAGGATGTAGGCACCCTTGGAGCATTTTGGGGTGACCTAGACAGTTCTAGACCACCTAGGAGCATTTTAGATTGACCAAGCAGGATGTAGGCACCCTTGGAGCATTTTAGGGTGACCTAGATGATGTTAGAACACCTAGGATCATTTTAGATTGACCAAGCAGGACGTAGGCATCCTTGCAGTATTTTGGGGGTGACCTAGATAGTTCTAGACCACCTAGGATCATTTTATGTTGACCAAGTGATATGTAGGTACCCTTGGCACATTTTGGGGGTGACCCAAATGGTTATAGACTACCTAGGAGCATTTTAGATTGACCAAGCAAGATATAGGCACCCTTGGAGCATTTTGGGGTAACCTAAATGGTTGTAGACTGCCTAGGAGAATTTTAGGTTGACCAAGCACGATGTAGGCACCCTTGGAGCATTTTAGGGTGACCTAATAGTTCTAGACCACCTAGGGGAATTTTAGGTTGACCAAGCAGGATGTAGGCACCCTTGTAGCATTTTGGGGTGACCTAGATGGTTCTAGACCACCTAGGAGCATTTTAGGTTGATCAAGAGGGATGTAGGCATCCTTGGAGCATTTTGGGGTGACCTAAATAGTTCTAGACTGCCCAGGAGTATTTTAGGTTGACCAAGCAGGATGTAGGTATCCTTGGAGAATTTTGGGGTGACCTAGATGGTTCTAGACCACCTAGGAGCATTTTACATTGACCAAGAAGAATGTCGGCACCCTTGGAGCAATTTGGGGTGACCTAGACGGTGCTAAACTGCCTAGGAGCATTTTAGGTTGACCAAGTGGGATGTAGACACCCTTGGAGCATTTTGGATTGGGCCATCCTACACTAGGTATGGAATGGACATAAATGAAGTATTTTCAAGGGTTCAGGATCCTCTACACCTTCCAAGGAGGCTAGGTGATATGTTTCAGGTCCTATCTGACTGGTAATGACATAGGGACCTAACTAGTTTACCACAAACTTATCCCTCAAATGGGGCAAAAAATTAGAATTTTTTGGTTCTCCTTTAGAACAAGGTCACCAACTTGAAAGTATATTAGGTGGAATTTCATATTTTAGGCTCTCTTAAGTTGCTCTTGATAGACGCATAGGTGCTTGAGAGCATTAATAAAACATTTATCAAGTAGCGTAAACTAATCTAGGCGAGCCTGCTGTGCGGTGTCATCATCGATGAACTCTTGCATGGATATGCACAACAATAGGATTTTGAGCTCTAGAGGCATGACCGCCTCAGTGCCATACACTAGTGAAATAGGAGTAGCCCCAGTGGGTATCCGAATACTAGTGCGATAGGCCCATAGAGCAAGGTGTATTTGCGTATGCCAATTTGTGTGACTCTCTCTAATATTTTTCTTGAGAATGGTAATCAATATTTTGTTACAGGCCTTTGCTTGCCCATTTTCTTGTAGATAATAGGGTGTCTAGAAACTATGTTGGATATTATAATTTGCTATCAAAGTACATACATATTTATTTTTAAATGATGTCCCATTATCCGAAATGATATTGGATGGAATACCAAAACAACAAATGATATTATGCAATAGAAACTCTGCTATGTGGGGTACCATCATAGTAGTAAGGGGAATTGCTTCCACCCATATAGTAAAATACTCGATAGCCATTATGATAAACGTGTGACGGATCAAGGACGTAGGGGAGATTTTCCTAATTAAATCCAACCCCACTATGAAAATGGCCATACCGATTAGATCAGTTGCAAGGCCTGAGAAGGTATTTTTGTCAAATTAGCATGATGCTAACACTTCATGCACTTCCTCACATACGCACAACAATCTCGCTCTAAAGTTGACCAATAATAGCCCATGCAAAGAATGCGCTTGGCAATGGCCATGCCACTGACGTGGCCACCACATGTACCGTTGTGTTCTTGGGTGATTACCCAAGTCAACTCTTGATGCTATAAGCAGTGAATGAGGATCCCTTCATAGCTTCGACGATACATAATGTCTCCTAGCAAGACATATTTTGTAACCTTCCATATGAATGTTCTTTTAGTGACGTGCAACAGTCTAGGAGGGAGGTTACCAATCTTTGGGTATTCCATGATTTGTGTTTACCAGTCCTATTGTGAAGAAGCATTGACCGCATGAATGGTCTGTCCCTCTCAAAGTTCATCCCTAGCAAAATATGATTGGAAAAGAACTTGCAAGAATAGCGTTGTGTTACTATAGAAATGGGCTTGAGGAAATAAATTCCCCCAATTGGCCTGGTTCAGGCATTCATGAATATGCGATAATATCTCCTGATGAGGTTCAATTTGAATCAACTAGACTTTTGGCATGACTTGATTGTTCTCGTGCTCAACCACAAATTGCGAGAGCATTTTGACATGGATGGTAGTCATCTAATCCATAGGGTCTTACGGAATCAAGTACCCTAGAGAGGCATTTGTATCCACAAAACAATTATATGATCGAGGGAGTGCCTCGATGTTATACCATTTGAATTTTACTAGGAATTTATCCACAAGGGCCTTGTAGGCTTGCAGGACTGGGAATTTACATTGGAAAATCCCCTTGACTTGGTTAACAATGAGCAAGGAGTCACCAAAAATATTGAGCTTTGTTACTTTCATGGTGACAGTCGTCTAAAGGTCTATGATCAGGGCCTCATACTCAGATTATTGTTGGTTCATGGGAAATCAAGTTTAAATGATAAGGTTATGGGAGTCCCACGCGGTTTGAAAAACATGATTTTTGTGCCACCCCCTTGCTCGCATTTGGAGCCATCAAAAAATAGGGTCATATCTGTCGGCATCTCAGGCTCGTCAAAATCTGGTGATTCTGATATTTGGAAGATCCCATAATCGGGAAGTTCCATTCTAAGAGGTTGATCGTCCTAGAGAGGAGCCTCTGCGAGTTGAGTGGCGATGACCTGACCCTTAATTGATTTTTTTTCAACAAACTCAAGGTCGAACTTCATCAACAACATGATCCATTTCACTGTGTGACTACTATGATAAGTGTGACTCATCATGTAGTGCAATGGATTCTACTTAGATACAACATATGTGGTATTGCTAAGCATGTAATGTCATAGGTTTTTGGTAGCGAAAATCATCGCTAGGCATAGTTTCTCAACGTATGCATACTTGATATCATAACTGACCAGGGTGTGGCTGAGATAGTAAGTAGCCTGTTCCTTATAAAATTTATTATTTTGGGTTAACACGATGCCCAATGCAATCTCAATGGCTTATATGTACAAGAAGAATGGCACTCCTAGCCTAGGTGGTGCCAACACTAGCGATGAAGCTAGGTACTATTTTATTGCATCAAATGCCTCCTAACACTCGTCATCCTAATGGAATATGACCCCCTTGTGCAACAACTTGTTCATGGAGTGACACTTATCCAATAATTGCGCTATGAAGTGCTTGATGGATGTGATTTTTTCCTGTAGACTTTGAAGCTGCTTAATCATGGTTGGAGGAGGCATCTCGAGGATGGCCTTGACCTTATTAAGATCCACTTCAATGCCTCACTTAGATATGAAAAATCCCAAGAGATTTCTAGATGTGACACCAAAGACACACTTATTGGGGTTCAGTCTCACGTTATGTTCAATTAGGCGGTCTAATACTTTGCTCAAGACCTCAAGATGCTCATGGCGTAATAATGATTTATCCAGTAAGTCATCCATGTATTCTTCAAGAATTTTATGTATGTAGTCATGGAAGATGTATGTTATGGTGTGCTGGTAGGTGGCATTGGTATTTTTAAGGCAAAAGGTATGACCTTATAGCAAAATATCCCCCAAGGCATTGTGAACACCATTTTGAGCTAGTCCTCTAGGTTGATACGAATCTGATTGTACCTATAGAAACCATCCATAAGGGATAACATTTCATGGCCCACTGTGGCATCTACCAGGGTATCAATTCTTGGCAAAGGGAAATCATCCTTAAGAATCACTTTGTTTAAGTCTCAAAAATTGGTGCAAATGTGAATCCTCTTGTCTGGCTTCTTAATGAGAACCATGTTGGACAACCATGGTGTATAGTCTATAGAAATAACAAACTGGGCATCCAACAGCTTCTCTAGCTCATATTTGATCAGCAAAGCCACTGTTGGATGCATCTTTCTAAGTTTTTGCTTGATAGGATTGGCCTTTAGGTCAAGCATCAGATTGTGGGTGACTAGATTTAGATCTAGTCCCAACATATCTTTATAGGACCATGCAAAAGCTTCCTTCTTCTTGGTGATAATGGCTATGCAATTGGCTTGCTCGTCAAGGGATATAATTTTCCCCAACTTGATATAGTATGGATTCTTCTAGTCTGAATCGATATCTACATTAATCATAGGCTTTATTGACATATGCAACCCCTACTCCAACTAGTGGGGGGTAGGGATCAAATGGATGTCATCCACTAGATTTAGATCATCAATGAGAACCTTAGGTTCCTCCTTAGCATGGAAGACATCACGAGTTAGCCCTAAAGAGAAGTGGAATATTTGTAGAATCTCATCTCAGGGCCAATACTTAGAAGGTAATGGGTACAAATCTCCCTGATCAAAGTAAATTACCCCTAATTCAAGGTGCAACATATTTTAAGGGTTATTCAGATCTCACAGTGGCTTGAATAGATCTATGGAAATCATATTGATAGACAAATGATTTCCCCTATGTGTATGATGGTGACCATGGACCTCTGGATGCATCACAACCTGAGGATGCGGCTGCAGAGGTGGTGGAATGACAAGCGGTGGTTGATGTGGTTGCAGGGGAATTTACCCTTCATGAGGTAGAAGCTACCACCAAATGGTCTCTTATAATGGGAATAGGCATAGAAAGTACTCATCATTCTCATCCTAAGGGACCATTTGCATGTATTCTCCATTAGAGCTATCAGATTTAATTGGTGTGACCCCATAGTCTGACTCATCATCTATCATCCACTCATAGGGGGACCCTATATCTTCTTCCTCACCATCATGGGGAAGAGTGCACAAACCTTCATATCTCTCATAGGATTGGATACCATCTTGAGGCGGTTCGTCGTCTCCCAAGGGCACAAGGAAATAGTCCCCCAACGAGTAGACATGATTAGGGTTGGCAAAGGGATCTCAGGCCAACTCATCTCTATAATTGAAGCAGAGGCACTCCATGCCATCAGCAAGAATGTCCAAAGTAAAGGGTTTTTATGTCCCAACCCTAATTTATCATATGGTATCTGGTACTGGGGTTGAAATGGGACCAGCATGCCTTGCTCATACAAGCCTAACCCATAACCATGCCAATTGCATAGGTCAAGATACTTCAGGCTGAAGTTAGGGTTAGACAAGTAGTGGATGTCTTCTCCAAAGGGCTCTTCATCTTCCTCCTATTGTTGGTAGGGTTCAATTTCGTAGTCAAGTCCCCCATAGATGAAATTCATTTTATTAGAGGGGATTCCTATGGGTACGATAGTTCCTATGGGAATACAGGGTCTACCCATGTATTGCATCGACTCTATAGCAAGGGTGGTTGTGACCTCCCTAACCATGTATTCTCCTAATCTAATAGAAGCCAAGTGAACTATCATATGAGGCTATGGATAGAAGAGTGATGAGAGCAATATCTGATCTAAATCATCTTCTACCACTTGTGGTATATCTTCATCATTTGGGTTAGGTATCTCCTCTATGGATATGGTGGATATGGTCGGTTGTACCTCATCAATGGGCTTCTTCCCTAGGTTCCTCAACAATGGTTCCACTGGCCCAGTGGGCATCGAATGGGGTGTCGATGATGAGGAAGGTATATCATGTGATGATGAGAAGGTCAAACCTTGACTAGATTTATTCGGTTGGAAATCTAGATGTGTGGATGGTAAGGTTGACTCAGGGATCTGCTGCACCATGTTACAATACTTGTAGGGCTCTAGGCCTGTAGGGATGAAATGAACTTACCCTTCATGGGTGTACTTGAGGCACTAGTGAGCAATGGAAGGGACACACTTCATATCCCTAATCCATGGTTTGCCTAACAAGATATTATATGCCATCTCACCCTTCAGTATGTGGCATAGCGTCGAGATGGTTTTCTCTCCTACCTGAATAGGCAGTAAAATCATACCAACTATCAAGCATATGGAATTATTAAAGGCTTGGAGGGTGTATTTAGATGGGACAATATGGGATACCAAGAGCTTAAATTTCTTGAGAGCTATTGTAGTGATGATATTGCTGGAAGACCTTGTGTCTATCAACACTCTCTTGTATGGTGTCCCATTTACACATGCAACAATGTGTAAGGGAGGTTCTACCATATCATGCGAAACTGGTTTAAGTTCATCTTCTTGGAAGGCTATCACTAATTTAGTGTACTATCTAACATGTCCCATAAAATTATTGAATGAGTTGGACTGCTAGGGCTGAAGCTCTATGGCCTTAAGGATCTCCATCAAAGCCTCTTTGTGAGGTTGTGATTGCTAAATCAACTCATAGATGGGGAGTCGGGCAGAAGTTGTTCTCAATATCTGAGCGAGCTTACTCTTGAGGGTGGACATAGGCCTAGGTGGAAGGCTTAGTAGAGGAGGTGGTTGTTGTTGTGACATCAAAGGGACATCACTCTGATCCATACGTGGTGTGGTTAGACTTGGGTACCGTCTATTCCTCATGATGATGCTGATTATGCTAATGTACCCCTTCTTGGGAGGGGCATGATGAACCTCATTCACCTGGGGCATTGTCTTGGCTTGCTCCACATGGATGTTGGAAATTTAGAGTCCCTAAGCCAAAGTTTTGTCATTGATGTCAAAATGTTATTTGATGTCAAAAGGATCTATGATGGCATGCACTATGTGTTGTGAAAGTGCAAGGAAGGGTTTTTGTGAAAACCAAGGTAGGAAAAATAAAAGGTTTTATTTAAAACCATGGATGGTAGATATGAAATGGGTTTTTCTTGAAATCCAATATGCCTTTTTGTTTCATCAAAAAATGTGCCCTGGCGATGAAGATATTTAATTTTAAAGATTTAGTTTAAATTTTAATTATTTAAAATTTAAATTTTAATTTTAAAATTAATCAAAAAATTTCCCTCCATTTTCCTTCGACGTCGACTTTTATTCTTCCCCATCCGCATCATGTATAAAATGCACCTTGTTAAGCAATGGTTTAAGACCTTCAAAATTTGAATGATAAATCCTTTTTTTTAGCAAAAGTTATCCTCCTCCGACATCGTGCACTATTGACGGCGAAGGTTTGGGAGAAGCGCAGTTTGTAAGTTCATGGGCGCCAAGAGGAAGTACTTCAAGAACAAAGTGGAATAGCTTCCTTGTGATAATATTAGCCCACTTGGTGGGCAGAAGGAGTGCAAAGGTGCACTCACTGCTGCAGGTCTCGGGTTCGAGTCACCCGAAATTTGTTTTTCGCTTGTGTGTTGTCGCTACAATTTTCAAAGCAAAAATCAAAATTTTCAAGGTATGTCCTCGTCGCAATTTTTTGATATTGAGATATAAATGTTTTAATTTACCTAATCTAAAGTTAATGCATCATTATTGATGGTTTGCCATGGTGGTATAGTTTATGAGTTGTGGCTTATATTTTGCACTAGTTGATGTGGGATTTTTGCATTAAGGAGCTTAGTGAGTTGTGCATTAGTGCAAAGTGTTTTTAGGAGAAATAAGGGAATGGTAAATGGTTGTGGTGATATTCATGATATCCTTAATTAGATAAGGAAATAATTATCTTTAATTATTTTCTAGTGGTGGATGTGATTTTTGACTAGGAGAAATAAAGTGTAAAAGGTTATGATAATTGTTTTGTAATTTCTCCTAACCCTCATGAATATTGGCAAAATAATATTGTGATTGTGGCATATTTCCAAAGAGGTTTTTTCATCTTCAAAAAAGGTATGGGCACATTCTCCTATTAATTTTTTATGGTGATTGATTTCTAAAAATATCATTGGAGTGAAAAGGATTGATTGTGGTTTCTTTTTTTAGAGTTGTTGGTTGAATGCTTCAAGGATTTCTGGTTTGAGAGTTATGGTTAAAACCTTGTTTTATAAGCATTGTTGTTGAAGCCATTAGTTGTGTGAAAAAACTGAGCTAGGGTTTGAGAAGAACATGAGTATCATTGTGATATGTTTTATAAGCATTATTGTTGAAGCCCATTGGTTGTGCAAAGAACTTGAACTTGAGTTAAAGAAGAACATGAGTATCATTGTTATTTGTTGTTGAACATTGTTGGAAACATTTTGAGTTGGTTGATACATGCTTGGACTAGGGTTTGTGAGAAAGGGTTGTTCATTAAGGTGATTGGTTGAGTAGAGTTGATTGAGCCTAGTCAAGTGATTGTGTGAAGTGGTTGTTAAAGTTCCATAAAACAAACTATTCTATATTCTGATTTGAGTTGAGTTGAGAAAGAAATTGGATTTGAGTATAGAACATATTGAGTCTCTAAAAATTCTCTTTATGTTTCTATGATATTGTTGAGTTGATATTAATTTGAGTTGAGATTGGGATTTGAGTATAGAACATATTGAGTCTCTAACAATTATCTTTATGCTTCTATGAGATTGTTGAGTTGAGATTAATTTGAATTGAGATTGGGATTTGAATATAGAACATATTGAGTCTCTAACAATTCTATTTATGCTTCTATGAGATTGCTAATTTGAGAGTTATTTGAATTGAGATTGGGATTTGAGTATAGAACATATTGAGTCTCTAACAATTCTCTTTATGCTTCTATGCAATTGAATTGAGATTTTGTTGAGCTGATTTGAGGTAAGTCTTTGAGAAGGCTTGTGGACTGATTTTGAGTAAGCTTTTGTGAAAGCTTGCTATGCATATTTGAGCAAGTCCTAGAGAGGAATTATTAAGTAGATTTGGACAAGTTCTGAGTGATCTTGTTGTGCAAAATTGAAAAATTTCTAAGTGATCTTGTTGTGCATATTTGAGCAAGTCCTAGAGAGGACTTGTTGAGCATATTTGGACAATTTCTGAGTGAGCTTGTTGAGCATATTTGAGCAGGTTCTAAGTGATCCTATTGAGAAAATTTGAGCAGGTTCTAAGTGATCCTATTGAGTAGATTTGAGCAGGTTCTGAGTGAGCCTATTGAGAATATTTGAGCATGTTTTAAGTGAGCCTATTGAGCAGATTTGAGCAGGTTCTGAGTGAGCCTATTGAGAAGATTTGAGCAGGTTTTGAGTGAGCCTATTGAGAATATTTGAGCAGGTTATGAGTGGACCTATTAAGAATATTTTAGAAGGTTCTAAGTAAGCCTATTAATAGAGGTTTGGAGGTGACAAAGTACAGAGGACAAAGTCTCAGTGGATAGAGATCCAGCATCCAAGACAATTGAATACATATCTGAGTGAGGATTCTTAAAGTGGAGAGAGATCCACAAGTTAGTGCAACAAAGAGACAGAGTCTTCTAGAAGATCACTAGCCAGAGCAGAAATGGAAAGAGTTCTCCTCTGGAAGAGATCCACGAACTTGAGATTTAGGGGATCAACATCTCCTTTGGACAAAGGTCCATAAATATTGTAATTGGGAAGGATTCCCAAGAGATTGATTAAGAAAGTTTTAGCAAAATATTTTCTTCGTGGAGTAGCCCGCATTGGGTGAACCACGTAAATTGTAGTGTCTCTATTGTGTGTGATGATCGGTGCATTTCTTTGGTTATTGCCATTGATTATATTGATTAATATTATTTGGGAAAGAAAAGTAAAAATTGGTCTTATATTGTTCACCCCCCCTCTTAGTATAATATTATGTTCTTCAATGGGTAGACAAGAGATCCTTAAATATCTCCATCTACTATTTTTTTGATGCAATAGGGTTTTCCACCTGAAGGATCTTCCTATCGATCATGTCCTGTACCAAGTTTTTAAACTTGTAGCACATGTTCACATCATGCCCATTTTGCCTATGAAATTTAGAATATAGGTCTTATCTGTACCCTTTGGGTCTAGGTGCATTCGGGTTGATAGGTCAACTCTCAAGAAGATTGATTGAATTTACCTCTAAGAGGTGCTCAAACAATGAGTCCATAGACTCTGTAAGGGGCATAAACTATCGCTTGGGGTGATGCTATTAATTTTCCCTTGACTATTCTGATTGTCCTTAGTATAGTCCCAATGAGTGGCTTGATAATTAGGCTTTTGAGGCAGTGCAACTTGCATTGGCCTCGGGACACTAAGGGCAACCTGATTCATTATTTCTAGCTCGGACTGTGCCAGGGTGCTCTTGGAATTCTTGTTCCACTCCTTGTGAGGCCTCATAATTTCTCCCTCTTGAATCTTGATTTCTTCGATGGTCCTATATTGTGCCAAGGCATCTTCAAGAGTAGGATATTTTTGTAGCTGCAACAACAACGATATGGGCTTCAGGTAGCTATTGGCAAACATCTAATTTAGCTCTGACATGGGGAGCAAATAAGGTAGCTTTATGAGCAAGGCCTGCCACTTATTGCCATAGTTTTTTATTGACTCATCATCATATTTCTTCAACCCAGCTACATCAACCAATATCACCTTCCTCTTGGTATTGAATGTGAAGAATTCTAGGAATGCGTCGGCAAGCTGATACAAAGTACAGATGCTATTCTTAGATAGTTGGTAAAACCACTCCAAGGTAGGGCCCAAAAGGGTAGTCACAAATATCCACAAAAGAAAAGCATCATCATCATGAATTCCAAAATACTAACCCAAAAATATGGTGACATGCTCCTGTGTATCCTCTTCTCCCTTAAACATAGCCAACTATGGCAACTTATAATGCTCTGGATAGGGAGGCACAGGTACTGAAGGATGGATGGGCTGACTATGCAACTGGCACATAGTTGGCTTCTACGATCCAGACCTAGAGGTCTTATTCTCTATCAACTCTAGGTGCTCTAGTAGCTCTTTATATGGGTCCAAGGACTTTATCTCCTCATTCTTGCTCACATCCTTAGGTGGAGGTCTAGGATCCTCCAACCTAAGGTGGGGTGTTGGCCTATCACCCCCCCTGCTTTGATAAGGCATCTCCAAATACTCTATTTATGGCTCATGCTCACTATAGGCCCTATAGGGTATCTCTCAAGCCAATCTATAATTAGGGGTGTTAGCCTACTGTGGGTGCCCTACATCTGGCCTATGAGGTAAGTCTCGCTCTAGCCTAGGAGGTAGTGGAGGCAATGTTGGATAAGTTCTAGGAGATATTTATCAAACAAGCATAGGTTACCTCGGAGGGACTTCCTACCTATGGGTCTTAGGGGTAGGGACCCTCTCTCATAAAGTCTATTGGAATAGCTCATTGGTATGCCACTCAATCCTCTTTCTCAAGTTGATGCAAGTGGTCTAGTTGTTATTTATCATGCCAAATCTGCTTGAACTAAACTTGGCATGACGTATATCTTGTAACTTTTTTCCTGATTTGTTCCTCTGTGTGAGGCCTAGGGGGTCTAGGAGCCTCACCTTGGTTCTGACCTCATTCAAGATAATATGTGATCTCTATAGGGTGCTTGCCTCTTTTGAGGTTTTTCGCATTGACTTGAGGTTCAGGTTGGAACATGTGATCATTATACTTAGCTAGCACAGAGGCACATCGGGCATGTGCATAATACTACTCTTGAGGAAAATTTGGGACCTCCTCATGTATTTCCTCATGGACGAAGAAAGGTAGGGCAAAATTGACTCACCCTGACTGACGAGTGTCATTCCCATCGAGTTGCATGATCTGCTATATCCTATCAAGGCAACATGGAGGTAAAGTTGTATCAACTTGCTCCAACCAGTGTGTGAATTTGTGCTCCTACCTATGAATAGGCATGTCATACCTGATGGGTACGCGAATGTGTGGCACCGCTCTATCTATTAGTGCCTCAACGTACTATTTCCTTTCATCAAAGAAGGCCTGTGATGTATCTACATACCAGGAACACTCTCCCAATTAATGCTCATCATCCCTTGGGGTGTCCCGTAGAGGGTCCCTTTAGATATGGGGCTCGTGCCCTACTGTCTTCGGGCTAGGTGGAGTAGATGCTCACCAGGGAGGTATAACCAAGTCCCTAGGTCTATAAATGAGATTATTCATATCTCCTAATCCACTCTTCGCAGCTTCCACCCGTGTTTGGGCTTGGTTGCGATTGCGCACCATTGCACTCCTCTATCAATACCCCAAGTGATTATTTTCTTTATAAATTTTTAATGAAACAGTAAACAAGAAAGGAAACACTCAATAAGACAGATTATCTTGTTTAATTTTTAGATGTGAGTCCCTAAACTATTTTGTGTGTTTCAGATGTGTTGTTTGCAAAGAATGACCTTGTGTCACATATTTGAAATTTTTTTGGATTATGTACTCAAATGTTTAAAGGATTTCACCTATATACTCGCATAAGCTAAATATGGCGATGAAATCTATATCCAACGAGGTAGCATAGGTACTACCAACCCTCACCTAGCACCCCATGCACAGTGATACACCACTCTAAAGATGAATGCATGCTATTTTGCATAGTTAGGATAGATATTGGATTGGCCTTGGCCATGGATGGGTCCCGATGATACTATTTCACATGAGCCAATCAAGTGGTAATGACATCCATTGTTGGTCTCGATCGACAGGTTGGATATGAGAGCCCAACGTCGTCGATGTTAAAATAAAACATGATGTGTGGGGTTCCTTTTAACTTTAAAGAAAGCAAGCAAAGAAGCATTCAATGATCATTCACTAAATGCATGCATAAGGTGCATTTTACTTTTAGAAAGGTTAGTATAAAAATAAACTCACAAATGTATCTAGAAATGCAAAGCCCTAAATGTTAACCTACCCATTGGGTAGGCTACAAGCACGCAAGCCATAGAGATGCATTCCTAATCTAAATTTGTTTTGATTTTTTTGATTTTTTTATGTTTTTGTTATTTTTCATTTAATAAAAGTAAAATACTTTTAACCTTTCCAAGAAAACAAAAATGTGATAAAAACCAAGTAATGTTGAAAATAAACAGTTTTTGTAAATGCAAAACAAAGATGACAGACTCAAGGACCTACCTCATCACTGCCAAAACTTGTTATTTCTAAAATTTTGCTTTGAAAGCTCTCTATTTTCTATTCACTCTAGAGTGTGATAAATAGTAGGTCTTAATTCACTCCAGGGTGATGCAAATTCACATTTTCCCCAGGGGGGCATGAATAGCAGGCCAGAGTTCTCTTCAGGCCAGAACGAATAGCACCTGCAACATAAAAATATGAAAAATGACATTCAAAATTCACCTAAAAAAAAGGTAATAGGTCCCACCATGATAGCCACTGAAGTAGGGAAAAATGGTGTACCAAATGAAATATAAACAATGTATGTATCTATGCCCTATCGCCAATGAGTGCCAAACAAAAGCATGCAAGTAAATGGAAAGATAGTGAATAACAATATGTAAACCAAAACAAGTATATCTCTTGTTAATAAAAACAATACAAAATTATGGATTACAATGCATCCCCTTCAGGTCTCAAAATGGGTGATACAAATTTTTACGACTTGGGTGCCCAAAGGTCAAATATCTCAAATAAATTCGGTGCACATCCATTGTCTTTCCTCATACCCATAATCAAAGTAGGTGGGCTAAAGTTGTCACTACTTATATATTTTAATATTTGATGTCTTAGGCTGCCTTACAATCTATTGTAATGACCTGTACCTACATACAAGGAAACCATAATCGTCAAATAGTGACTGCGTATGGTAAAAAGTATGCAATCCCCATAGGGGCAAAATGGCTAATGGTGAGAAAATGCATCAAACCAACTCCAAATGACATAATATGAAATGGGTATGTAGAGAAAATTTTTTTGGTAAGATATCACTAGGAATCACTCCAAAATTGCAACCAATGGGGTTTCATGACTGAGGCAAATGTTCACAACCTGTAAAATCCAAAGCAAGCATTTTACTATCCTACACACATCCAAAATGCATGAAAATTGGATCGAATGCATAAAATACTATTATAATAAAATACATTTGATTATATTTGTAATATCAATCATAGTTTGGGTGTTCTCTCAGATGATCGTCGGATACCTGTAAGAGACCCTACAAAACACTAAAAGTGTAATATCTCGGTCAATATAACTCATAATAATATGAAATTTGAACTGCAACATCATATAAGTATATCTAAAATATATAATTAAAAAAAAAAAATAATAATGCATAGATATCTATTAATATTGGGGTGGAGCGAATAGGACTGTCACAGATTAGGGGGTTCCTCGGGGTGCGGTGCCCAAAGAATCTCCCTAAATTTTACCACCAATTCCACTTGGGAATGGTGCAAAAATATATAATGTGTGTTTTCATCAAATTTGGTGATGGAATTCACTCAGTTGGTTTGGTTTTGTAACAGATTACACCTCCTAACTCACTCACAAACCTCCTTCGCTATGAAGAAATTTTGAGGGAAAAATGGGCACAAAAGGATGGAAGGAAATCTTGGTAACACTCCATCACTTTGTCCTCAAAATACCCTCTCTTTTGGTGTGGAAAATTTATCTACTTTATAGCCTAATGAGGCTTTAGGGGTTAAAAGGCATACGAAGGCATGCGAGGCATGAGGCACCATTTGGCCATCAGGGTGGCATGCATTAGAGGGAGAAGAGAATCTCCCAATTTGGCCTCCCTCATGGTTTGGAGCATTAAGATGTTGCATGCCCTACCCTCCTAACCATTATGGACCAAAAATATAACCGTTGGCAAGCACCATTTGTCCAGGTTTGACTTTTTTCCAGTCAAACCTGCTATTTGCTCCACCCTAGAGTGAATGTTGCTATTCACCTTGGGGTGCGATGAATAGGTTCTATATTCATCTTAGGATGGCACGAATAGAAGCAAGGTGTCTAAAAGGTGCTAAAAGTGGCCTAGAATATTTCAAAACCTTGCACTAAGTGGTTAGAACCACTCTATACCTCCTAAGGGTTGCCCTAGGGGCCTTGGTGTGTCAAGAAGTCACTACTTATGGTAGCACAATTGGATTGACCAATTTTTAATGTCTACACCTCCTAGTGCCTAGGTGGTTTTCTGCCAAGGTTTTCTCGCCAATGCCTACATCCCCTCCATGACCTCTCTCCTTTTCTCCTCCAAGGATGATTACCATGCCAATCATAGAACTAATACTGTCATCCTTGTCACTATCATGGGTATACCTCTCTCTCATGTAGTGATCCTAGTGATATCTCCACCCTATTGGCTGCAATCCACCTTAACCAGCATTCAAACTCTTCCGTCGAGATCATTATTTTGCCATACCTCCAATTAAGGAATTATCCAACCATCACAATTTTTCACAATTAGAAGTGTCTTGAAATCATACAATCTACTGTAAATCATACAGTATGCCCTTATACTCTCTCTGGTACACCGCTCCTAGATCGTAAACTGCTCTTCTCTCCCTATAGTTCAATTTCCAGCACGTCAGTATTCAAACTGTCATAACTTCTCCAAATAATATAGCTACAACCTAAAATTGTATATGTGATATTACTCTATACGATGTTACTTTTTGGCTACCCCCTTTAAAATTCATATGATTTCGTACAATTCCATACGATCTCTTGAAAACTGCTAAAAATGGCCTAAAACCCTTCAAACTACACTATTCTTCTTGGAAATCATACATGCTGCCATCAAAATCATACAATACGACTTTTCCAATCCCAAGTGATGAAAAATTCAAAAAAAATTATCTCCTCTATTGAATCCTTCACCGACCCATTTGCTGAATTGTGTCAATCTACTATTTCAATGTTTTTTGGGAACAATTCTTCAAATCCTTCAACCTTGGCACAATTTATTTCAACTTGATGAAATTTTGGCTGTATTTTTATGTCTGTATGGACTTCATTTTCCTTCCCACATGTTTCTTCACTCGATTTTTGCCAGATTCCTCCGAATTTAGGGTTCAAATCTCCAATTTCTCTACAATTTCAACAACCCAATTACAAGTTTCCACTTCCTCCAGCTCCAAAAGCAATTTTTCCACTCCTCAATCCATACAATGATGTATTCTACTGTATTTTTCTATTATTCCTTTGAAAATTTTGAATTTCCCCCTTTTATGGAGTAAAACCCTAGTTTTCTCTCTCTCGGGTCAATTCTTTGAACGTGAAAAGATCTCCCTGGTGCAAAATTTAAAATGGGTCTGCAAATTCAGAATTTTGGTGAATATTTATTTCCCATGTAATCTTCTTCCTTCAGTTGCACGCTTTCTACCTTCAATCTCCTGAAAAAAATTCGAATTTTGCTTGTATGATTATGAAATTGTCAATTTCTTTCCTATTTAAAGAAAATTTTAAAACCCTAACCATCAAGAAAATATAAAATTGTGCCACATTGCATGCTTTTCCATTTCCTCCATTAGATGATTTCCAACTCAGCATTTGGTTTAAAATTTTATCTTTTTTCCCCTTATTTTCCTCCAACCGTTGCTTTTTTCCACATGTCGCATTAAATGGGTTAGTTGAAAATTGTACGACATGGTCCAAATCATACAGTGTATGATCTACATCATACAACATGACTTCTTGTATGGTTTCCCATGTCATTTTGTCAATTTCCTTTGTACGATCTCTCAATTTTGTCAATTTCCAACTCAATTTTCACTTGTACGATCTAAACACTTAGAGAAAAAATTTCAGATTTATTTCTCTCTGAAGAGGCCATCGTTTCCGGTTTTCAACCACTTCCTTCCTAATTGCATCCTGAAGGATTTTCACAATTAAGGCACACATTTTTTCCAATTTTTATTTTTTCTTTTTCTTTTTCTTTTTTTCAATCCTAGTCTATTTACACTTACCGTTTTGGAAATCGTACAGTGACATTCACTTGTACGATCCCATCCAAGTCTTGACCTAGAGGTTCAACCATAATATGCTGACTAATGGTGTCCTCTTGCACCCCTTGTTCCCTTGGTTGGCTTGTCTCTACCTGTGATGTTGCTACCTGTTCAGCTCTTCCCCTACAATGTGTACAATTTGGGATTATACAATGGCAAGTTGGAGTCTCTTCCCCTGGTAGTCCTTCTTCTCACCATGCAAGTGATTGATCCCATGGTGGTGGTATCCTCACCACTCTAATATCATTTGAGTGACTTTTTCACCTATCTCCATGGATCAATTCTTGCTCCAAAATTGGTGATCGGATCCGTTGTTGGCCTAAGGTTCTCTCTTCTACAAAGTGTACCCTTCCTCTTCCAGCAAGGTTCCTACCATGTGGGTATCTCCCCCTTCCATTTCCTCTTGGCATGGGACTTCTCTGTACTATTGGTGATTCCTCCCTTACTTGGGGTAACCACCAATTACCCTTCACTTGTTGGGGTCATTTTCTGATTAGGGGTGGTTGCCCCCATGTACATCGTCTTACAGAGTTTGGTAACATGCCTCTTATTCTTGGTATATCTCATTGGTTTCTTATCCAATTCATGCAAGCTAAGGGATTATCTCTTGGCCATCTAGGATTAGGGGTTCAGAACCTTCCTCATCCTCTACCTCCTCTAAATGTAACATCACCAGGGTCTCGGTTATTCTCTGGTCATCTACCTCCTCCTCTTCCTCGTTGGAGTCTTAGAGGTCTTTGTCCAATTCTTCCTCTTGTTCCTCGGTTATCAAGAGTAATTTCTACCAACTCAATATTGGCTAGTGGAATCCGATTAGGTGAAAACTACCGTAAGGTTCTAATTCTCCTATCAGCATGTACCAAGCGACGTCTCCATCTTCTTTCCTCAAAGGATCTCTGGGGGATGAAGATGCCAATACTTCTCTATATTCATCAGAGAAGTCTGTCTCAAAGCTAGAGTCGGTTCGACCCTCTTCCCTTTGTTCTGCCCAATCGGTTGGAAAATTCATCACTCTCTCCAATATTTGTACTTCCCTTCTTTGTCTTCTTAGTTGTTGATGAGCTATTGTATACGCTTGTGTATCAATATCGGGTCTATCCCCTTGCACTCTCCCTGCTTGCCTTTGTCTCAATGCTCTAGTTGGAATATCACGATCTCTCTGAGGATTATGAGGATTCTCCAGCTCATCATCATCACTACTATCTATACTAGGCTCTCTTACCAACCATGACATTCCTTCATCACTGGAATCCATCATATCCAATATTATGTTGCCTTAAAATTTAGGTGATGTGGTGGCCTCCTCTATGTCTCGCCAAAGTACTTCTATATCTTTATTTGTCATTGGCTTCTTGCTTGGTGGGGGTGGAAAACTTGTACTTGCACCTTCATTTCCTCCACCATTTCTTGGAGTTAATCCTTCAACCTCCTTAGGTTCACTTTCAACCTCTTGCAGTCTAACTGCCCTCTGTTCATCCAGTCTTCGTATGGTACCATCCAATTCTTGGATGACTTGTTCTCTCAACCTCGCATTGTGACTCCACAATGTTTGATACTCTTCTTGCAATTGTTGAGTTTGCATTCTCATCCTCTACTGTAATAGCCCTATCTGAGCCAATGGAGAAATTCCAACTAATTCCTCATCTACCATTTCATCCCTAGCATCCTCTAGAATTTCCATTTTGAACGTGTCCACTCTATCTTCATTACGCACTATTAACCTTATCCTTCTTCATCCTTTCGACTATCGAGGTAGCTCCCTGTGTTCTACTTGTGGATACCTCATGTGTGAAGCTCTTGGTAATAGTGCTATCTCTTGATAGCCTCTTGGTGCTGGATAAATCCACTCTTCTCCTTCTCGTATGGTCCCATCAGCCCGTCTGATGTGTACTCACAACCTTCTTCTTTCACCGGGTCTAGGTGCCAACTCTTGTTGTTCAATTATTGGTTGTGTCTCCTCCCCTTCTACAAATAAGCGTGCGAGTCCTAAATTAGGTTCTTCCTATGATGGACCTGGCTCACGATGAGCCTCATCTTGAGCTTTCGCTCATCTTCGTCGTTCAATTTCTTCTAAAGCAATGAATAAACATTGTACCTTATAAGGCTTCAGCTTTGAGCCATTTACAGTGTTGGGTACCTCTGTCCCATTCAAGTTCTATAACTTAACTGCTCCATTACTCATTACTTCAATTACTTTATAAGGACCAAGCCATAACATCTTCAACTTACCTGGCTTGATTTCCCTCTTCCCATTAAACTTTAGAACTAAGTCACCCGGACTAAGTTCCAACTTCCTCAAATGTTTTTCATGCCATGCCTTTCATATTTTCTGAGCTATCTCAATTGCCCATTGTGCCATGACTCTTCTTTCATCTAACTTGGTCAGTGTCATCAGTCGTTCTTCCAAACTTTCTTGATCCCCCAAGCGATGCTCTATCGTGACTCTCAAGCTTGGTATCAAGAATTCGATTGGCACCACTGCTTCCTGACCATACATTAGTTGGAAAGGTGTATGTTTTGTTTTTGGTTTAAAAGTTGTTCTGTATACCCACAAAATGGATGGTAGCCTTTCCTCCCAATCTACTCCCTCTATTCCATAGGTTTTATATAGAGTAGATACTAAGACTTTATTTTTCACTTCCGCCTGCCCATTTGCTCTGGGGTAGTACGGACTAGACAATGAGTGTAAAATATTGAACTCTGTCATTAGCATCTTGATAATATCATTAACAAAGTGTCCTCCATGATCACTTGTTATTTGTAGTGAAATACCAAATATTGTGATTACCTGCTCATACAAAAATCTTATCATACTTTTGGCTGAATTATCAGGTAATGCTCTTGCTTCCACCCATTTTGTTAGGTATTATGTTGCTACTACTATGTATCTACACTTCCACCTCTAAGATGTATTTAATGGTCCTACGAAGTCCAATCCCCAATGTTCAAATAACTCTTGTGGCTGTGATGGGTGTAAGGGCATAAAGTCCCTCTTAACCGGCTTTCCTACTCTTTGGAAAGTATCACAAGCTTTCACATGTTCCTTTGCATCATTATATAGTGTGGGCCACCATAGTCCTACTAGCAATATTTTTTGAGCGGTCGCATATGGTCCCATATGTCCTCCTACTAAGCCTGTGTGGGCTTATTTCAATGCCACCTTGACTTCTTCATCCATTACACATCTCCACAAGATACCATCACTTCCCATTTTATATAGTAATCCTGCTATTATCTGGAAAGGTGTTGACTTCATGATTACTTTCTTCTTTTTGGTTGTCGTCATCTCTTGTGGCAACTCACCTATGGATAGGTATTGGCCAACCAACTTGTACCATGATGGAACAACATTGATGGTGAATAGTTTTGCATCCAAAAATTCATCAAGAACTCATGTTCTTGCAGGCTCCCCTGATCGTATCCGAGACAACTGGTCTACAATCACATGCTTCTTACCAGGTCTCACCACTACTCAAAATATGAACTCTTGGAGGGTGATGAGCCACCTACTAACTCGTCCTTGGATCACCAGTTTGTTTATTAAGTACAACAAAGCTTGATGATCAACATAGAAGGCAAAGGGGTTTGCCAGTAGGTAATGCCTAAAATTTTGAACTGCATATACCATCCCCAAGGCTTCCCTTTCTATTGTACTATAGTTTCTCTCTAGCCTTGACAAAAGGTGACTAGCAAATAAAATAGGTTGATCTAGCTTAAACTGTCCTTCTTGTGCTAAAGCACATCCAATTGCAAAATTTGAGGCATCAACATGGACATGGAATTCCTTATCCCAACTAGGAAACACCAGAATCGGGCTACTCACCAACTTAGCCTTTAACTCCTCGAAGGCTCCTTGGTGCTCCTCTATCCATCTAAAAGGAATATTATTTTTCATCAAAGAATCTAATGGGTAGGATACATGGGCATAATTCCTGATAAACCTTCGGTAGTATCCTATCGAACCAAGGAAGGTTTTGAGTGAACTCACATCAAATGGTTCTTCCATGTGTAATATCACACAAATCTTATCAGGATCTGTCTTCAATCCTTCACTGCACACAATGTGTCCTAAAAATTTCCCATACGGTACCATCAAAAAATATTTGGCTGGGTTTAATGATATTTGTGCATTTCTACACCTACTCATACATTCACTAAGGGTGGGAAGATGCTCCTTGATCTTCCCATAGATGGACCAATCATCCAAAAATGCTTTGAAGTTCCCCATTGCTAGCTGATCAAATATATACAGTATGATGCACTGAAATGTAGTTGGGGCATTATAGATCCCAAATGGCATTCGATTATATGCATAGATGCCATTCTCCATAATAAATGTGGTCTTCAACTTATCCTCCTCGGTGATGTTGATTTTATTGTATCTTGAGAATCCATCCAAAAATGAATAGATCTCATGTCCTGCAACTTCTTCCAAGATAGAATCTGTGAAGGGAATGGGGAAGGGATCCTTAATGGTCACAGCGTTTAGACTCCTAAATTCCATGCATATTCTGATCTTATCTACTTCCTTCTTCAAGGTGATCACTATAGGTGAAACCCATTCACTGTTTGTCACCCTGAATATGATTCCTGCTTCTAGCATCTTTTCTATCTTTGCATTCACTAATGCAGCATACTTTGGGTTCATTCTATATGGCCTCCTCCTTACTGGTTGAGCACCAGGTATTAGTGTAATATTATGGACACATAGTTCTGGTGGAATTCCTTTTAGGTCCTTATATGTCCATGCGAAGACATCCTTGTATTCCAAGAATATCTTGAAAGTTGATGCCTTCAATACCGGATTCCAATCATCACCACAATGGATCATCCTAGGTTCCTCCTCCGTTCCTAGATTGATGTCCACTATCCGAGGTCCTTCATACTTGATATTTTTTGGTTCACTCATAGCTTTCATTACATTCTCAGGGTGTGTCGGTCTTGTATCAATCTCTGCATCTCCTACTGTATACTCTGCAAAGCTTTTTGGAAATGTCCACTTCTCTTCTGTTTCCTTCTTAGGTTCTTTACTAACTTTTGGTTTGTCTTGTTTTTCTTTGACCTCCTCTGACTCAATACAGAGGCATTTGGGCTGAAATATTTCATACTCCTCCATTTTCCAATGAAGAAGTCCGCTATCAGATCGAGCTTCATCTTCGCTACATTCATCTAGGTACAACATTCCTTCTCCATTAGGTTCATGCCCTTCATCCCCTAAGGAATTTTTTGATTCATCTGTTGTAGCTACATCTTCACTAACTCTTTGATTAGCTAGATTAATCATGTATTTGTGTTGTCCCTTCTTAAAAGTGATCTGATTCTTTCCCCAATTATGATTAAATTTGGCTACTCGTAGCCAACCTCTCCCCAAGAGGGCATCATATGCAGGTTTCTGCATTGTAATCACAATGAAATCCAAGACAAATTCTTGTTCAGCTATCATTACTTGTTGTGTCGTTAAGACTCCCTTTATCTCAATGCCATTTTGGTCAGCACCATACAACCGAAAGCTCGGTGCCCATAGAGATGGAGCACCTAGTTCTAGCCAAGTCCTCTCAGGTAGCACATTGACGCTGGATCCTCCATCCATGATAACTTGTGTCAATTTGTGCCCTAAGACCTCCATATGCACTAATGCAAGTTTCTTTCCCATATCAATCATTAGTACAGTAGGATCCATGAATTGATCTTTTTGTTCCTCCTCCTGAATTGGTTGGCTCTGTACCTCCATCACCTTTTGTGGTTGTAATTCTTCCATGATTGCCTTCTGTAATTTTGGAATAGCTTCTAACAAGTTGGATACTTTAATTTCCACTATGGTATCCAAAACCTGTGCTGCCATATTTTGCACAACTGTCTCCTGATCTGATGGTTTTCTTAGTTCCTTTCCAGCTCTCGACTCTACTTGTTTAGTCTTCTCAGCTTCCTCTTGCAATATTTTCTTTGCTACTTGCCAGTGTTGCTTTTATTTTGCTGGCTCTGGATACTTATCCTTCTTAGCCTGATTTCTCGTCATGGCTAAAACTTCTTGAGTTTCCTCCTTAACTTGAGGAACTTCGATGTCCAAATAACTAACATTCTGTGGGTTACTCGAACTCGCCTACTTTGGATAATTCTCTTCTTTGTGGTTCCCCGGACCACACCATCTACACATGTGTGTAGTGCTTGTTTATGGTGTCTCTTGCCTTAGAGGTGTAGGATAATTTTTTGCAAAATGCCCCCATTCTTGGAAATTGCGACATTGTATGATCGGTCTACCTTCCAAGTCATACTATAAATGACTTTGTCCTCCTTGTCGATTACCTTGGTTTTGTCTTCCACCTCTTTTGTTGTTTCTATAACCGCCACTTGTTGCTTGTTGCCCACCTCCTTGGGCCTTCGGTTTCTCTTCCTGCTCCTAGATTGACAATACTTGTGGGCATATTCTTGCATTATACGGACATAGCATTACCTCATGCCCCATCACATTACAAATATGGCAATAGTCATTCTTTGGACATTTCATATTTGTATGTCCCTCTATTTTGCATTTCGTGCACCACATATCATTCCTATCAGGTTTGATCTTTTGTTCTTTTATCAACTTATCAAAATCTTTATGGAATGATGCTACCATCCTCTGTATAGTGTCATCTTCTTCACTATATGAATCCTTCAACTTGGGATGAGACAAGATTCTCGTATACGTCTGTTTTGATTCACTCTCAAAGTTCTTTGCATGTTTAAGCGCTTCTTCATATGTTTTTGATGGTACTACCTTCATATTTTTCTTATATTTTGGTAGTAGTCCATCTACAAACCACCATTTTACTAGAAAATCTACCAACGGCATCTGCATCTTATCGACTAATTGCTTTAGTCGACGGTTGTAGGATTTCACATCCTCATCGACTTTTTGTTTCATCATGCAAAGTTTCGTAACAATGTCTCCATCATCCTTTAAAGGCCAAAATTCTTGAATGAATTTCTCTTTTATCTGATTCCAAGTCTAAAAATCGATGGTATTTTCTCTCTTTAGGTACCAATCAATTGCCAATCCTCTCAAGGTAGCAAGAAATAGGATTATCCAATCCTCTAGTCTATCTACACCATTTGCTCTCCAAATGGTTATGCAAGTCCCTATATGTCATGTGGGGTCTTCCTTACCCTCACCTGAAAATGGTGGACATATTTGTTTGGTTGCCTTGTTAGCCATATTAGGAGAGTCGTCACTCTCACTTGAGGTATCTCGTGGAATCTCTATCTGATTCCTCCTTGGGGGTGTCTTACTCCCGTTGTCATCAAAAGTGTCAATTAGAGGTATCTTGTTTTGTCCCACCACTCGATGATCAAATTCTTGTGCATCTTCACTTCGCGACCTCCTTTGCTGATGTGAGGGAGATGGTCTTGATCTATCTATAGCACCCCAAAATTGGCACAGTTAAACATTAATAAAAAGATAAAAATTTGAATTTTAACCCCAAACCGCCCGTTAACCGCCTGTTACCCGCTTTCCTTGTTTTTCGTGCCATTTTTAGGATTTGTTTTGACCGTTGGACAATATCATCGCAGATTAGACGAAATCATCCCAGATCTGATGAATTCATCTGGAACAGAACGTCCAGACGATTTCGTCCCAAAACCAAATTTTCATAATTAGCTTCTATTTCAACAGCTTCTCTAACCTGGGCAGAAAGCGTGTACGTGCGGTTAGAGTCTCCCCAGTTGGAGATCTCCCAAATTGGGATGATCTCCAACCTCCTAACCTCTCCCTAATCCTATATAAACTGGGATTTTCTTAGTTTATCCCCCTGAACCCCCTAGCTGACGGATTTCCCTGCAAATTCAGTTCCTTGTGCCTTAGAACACCTTCATACTTTTGTTTGCATTGCATATTTCAAGTTTTCTTGTAGGAATCTTACTGTTCTTCAGTCGGAACAAGCTTGGATCATCGCAGGCGATTACAGACGATTTCGGATGATCCTGTCGCAGATCGACGATGATCTCGTACGATTGGAGGTGATCTCGACTGTAGTCCAGATTGGGGGCAATCAGAGCCTAGAGTTTGCATTTCCTTATTGTTTTTTGCATTTCTTTATGCATTATCTTAGTTATTGTATTTATGCATCTTGGAGTTCACCTCATTTAATATAAATGCATGATAAAGCCAAAATAAATTGTTAAATTGATGCATTCCCTTTTAATTGCTATTTTGATCTATCATTTAGGCAAATTCATTATTATTTCTATCATTTCCCCTTGCTTTTGCAATTGCATTTTTGGTATTTTGTATCTATTTCTGTGATTGCAGGTTTCTGATGAATTCATCGAATTCGTCAGATCGACGATGATCTCGTCTGATCTCAGATGACCTACTGAGATCTGAGATGATTCTGTGCAATTCCAGATGATTACGTACGATTTGAGATGATTTGGACTGCTACAAGACTCAGAATCTTCATCAGACATCCGAAAATCAGGTATGTTCTATCCTATTTAGCATATTCTCTATGTTTAGCATTTATTCATGTTTTTTGTATCCATAAAATCAGCATTGGCATATAGAATAGTTTAGATTCATCTTGGCCAAACCTAGGAATTGAATGATTAAAGCACAAAATGAACACATCAAACCTACTATCAACCTAGGCGTGGAAACTGCCACTCAAAAGTTTCCTGGTGAACCCACCATCCGTCGAAAATTCACCCTTATACCCCTCCCCCGAGAGGCGGGACCTTCAAAGGGCCTCTCAGTCCGAGGTATTGTCCCATCCTTCTCGCATCCCCCTTCTGGGCGCGGATCCTATAGCCTGAAGGTAAGGATGCAAAAAATTTGGAGCGATACATTTTGGTGAACCCGACGTGAAAAACTAAAACCTTTTGAAAATAATCCAAAAAAGAAAAAAATAATAACAAAAACATAAATGCATTTAGAACCAAAGATTGCATATCATATTTAGATGGTAGATTATAATAAAAGACGAGCTGTCACCATTAATGTTGAGAATCAATTAGCAGCTATAGAGATTACTTATGTACTTAGAGTACCTCAAACAAATAGGGTTCAACCTTTATGGGATGAACTTAATAGGAGATTGAATATCATTGAGTCTAGATCAACCGAACTTAGGCAAATCAAGAGGTTTGTCCTAGATAGAATCCTGGATCCTGATCAAGTGACCTTGTATCATGAGCTTCAGAGAGCTTGCCATAGGTGGTTAGCGGATAAAAGAGCCCTTGTGTCTTCTGAATTGTATACCTTTGAGGAATACCTCGACAATGTAGTTGTAGTACATAAATTTCTATCTCGTATAGAGGATCAAGAGGTCGTTCTTACGGATAGAAAGAGATGGAATAGAGTTCCTAGAGCTGTGTTATACCGAGAGTATTGCCATGAGCTCTATTTTTACAAGACAGAGTCAGAAGTAGATAACATCACCATAGCACACTTTGTTAAGTTCTTGAAAAACCATTTCCAATTTGAAGAGGAGCATTTCATGACTCTTGATGAACTTGATCCTATCAATGACATCTATAAACTATTTATAGAAAACTAAGCCATTCTTTTATTATTATTATTTCTTGCATTTAGTGTGTTGTTTGTTGTCTTTATAATCATAAAAACAAAATCATAACAAAAAAAAAAATCAAAACATTTTCTTTTAAGTATTATAGTAGGTATATAATTAAAATATATACCTCCCAAATTTGTTGCAAATATATTAATATATATTTGCTAAAATCTAAATTTAAACATAATGACTAGACTCAGGAATGGAAAACAAATTGAAGTAGAAGAAGATTGGTTAGGAAAAATAGTAAATAAACCAGATGTCCTTCCTGAAGACCCAATTCAGGAAGAAGGAACCCTAGACCAACAAGAAGAAGATTTTGTTGACGCAAATGAACAAAGAGAAATTGTTAGAGAGGAAGGATCCTCATCTCCTAAAATATCTTCGGAAGGAGCTGTTACTTTTGAGAACATGGAACATTTTTGGAAGTTCCTCAATACTAATATTGGCACTCTTAATAGAGCAGTCCATATGGACAAGGATCAAATTAGTGACACTCAAGCAACCCTAGAAGACATATATCACACACGCACTAATCCCTTGTCCTTCGTTGATCAAGAAAGTGATCAAGCTGGACCATCCAATTTGGATATGGCCGCTATAATCCAGAACATGCAACAACAACAGGTTACCCAACCACCTAGAGTGCCTATTACCAAGCCTAGGGTTATTCCCACACAAAAGAAACCATCATTCACTGCTCTATTTCGTCAAGTTATTGATCAACATACCTCAAATCAACAAAAGCCTAAAACAAAACCAAACACCAATTTCCAACAATCTAGGGTACAACATAATGCTACAACAAATCTTCTTCATAATACTCTTCCTACCAACCATTTGCATAACAACAATATAGCATCTAATCCTTACGTCACTCCATCCTACGCTCACAAATCCCATACTCATGTACCACCAAACCAATATGGTGGACAAACTGGTAATCTGGAAGCCATGGTGAAACAATTAGTCTCCCGCATGGACCAGATAGATCCCTACCGTCCCTCGTACAATTATCGAGAGATGTGTAGTCAGCCTCTAGATCCTATAGTTGTAGCACAACCATATCCTAAACACTTTCCTATGCCTGTCCTACCTATATATAAAGGAACTGAAGATCCCATAGAGCATCTTCGTATGTTTAGGATAGCGTGTCATGATATATCCCATGATGATTTGTTATTACTAAAAATGTTCCCAAAAAGTTTAGGAGGGATGGCATTGGAGTGGTATTATCAATTACCCACTCATTCTTTGAGAAATTTTGAAGAGACCGCCGAATATTTTGTGCATCAATTTAGTGCCTACATTGAAAGGCATGTAACTATTAAATATTTGTACAACCTAAAACAAGACAAAGATGAATGTTTTGCTGATTTCCTAGCTCGATGGAGACAGTTGATAGGAAAATTGCACTTTGTGTTACCTTATCGGGAAATGTTGGATATCTTTATCAATAATTTACAAGAACAACTATCCTATGAGTTATCAACTGCTACCTTGACCACCTTCGATCAAGCTATAGATTTAGCTCGAAGAGTGGAAGATGCTCTTGTTAGGAGAGGTCAACTTAAAAAGAAATATGATGAGAAAACATCCAGAAATCAATATAAAAATAAACAAGTTGTGGGCGATGGAGTCACTGATAGTAGAAATATCGCTACTGTTAATGTTGCAAAAACAACAGAGAAATTTATACTGAAACCTCCTGATAAACCACCCCGAGAATTTACTAGGTTAAATCAACCCTTATCAACCATTCTCCCACAATTACTAGCACGAGGAATGATCCAATTACCAAATATCCGGGAACCTGATCCAACTATACCCGGATACAGGGCTGATTTACATTGTGATTTCCATAGAGGACCTGGACACGCTACCAATTCTTGTAAAATATTAAAACATAAAATACAAGACCTGATTGATAACAATGAGATGGAGGTGCAAGCCTTTCAACCTAAACAAAATCCTCCTAATAATGCTCAAAAGAACATCCCCCAAAATCAGAATCAGAATGCCAATCAATCATTGGACATATTTCAACATCCTTTACCAAAGCATGGTAAAGAGGTGGCTAATCAAATTGAGCATCATAATGTTCCCCCTCCTACTCGATATGTAGGAACTATTAGTGGACATTTACCTGTTCATGATCCGCAAATCTTTGACACAACTTTATCCATGGTTACGGCCAGACCTCTACATAATATTCGGACACTTGATCTTAGTGATACCGAATATGAGACTGAAAGTGACATGGAAATCACCTCAAATCAATCGAATAGTTCTGAAGATGAATCAGATCCTATTCAACCTATCACAAGTTCTATGATTCCAGAAGAACCATTTCCTAGAAGAGTCACTACTCGACCATCTTCTCACCAATTACTTTCTAATGAACAAGCCATAAACGCTAGACCAAGACCCATTCATCATCCACAAAATAATATTGTAGGTACCATCGAAGTTGTTACTCGACAACAGGCTCAAAATTCTCAACAAGATCAAACTCAGAATGATGGATCAGCTCCATTCGTTTTGAAAAATCCCAATAAAGGGAATCATGCGCCTAATGTTCAACCTAAACCTCCTTATAATATTAATGAACAATTATCAAATACTACAGCTAGAATTTCCCTTTTGGACCTTTTAAGATCTTCTCCTACCCATAGGGATGAATTAATGCTCACATTAAGCCAAATGATGGTACCACAAAATATTCAATCTGAAGCCATGTCCAATACTATCATAACTCGAGAAGTCGATTGTATTGACTTTCGGGATAGAGATATACCACAACATAGTTTACATAAGGATAACCCCTTATATATTACTGCCCTAATTGGAGATGTAGCAGTTAAACGAGTCTTGATTGATAATGGTTCATCTTTAAACATATGCACTTTTGACTTCTACCAAATATTTGGGTTTAGAAGTGACGAAATGAAAAGAACCGATATGATTATAAAAGCCTTCAATGACGAAACACAAGAAACATGTGGAGTTATTACTATCCCATTGCAAGTTGGTCCTAGAACCTTAGACACGACCGTGTTTATTGTACATTGCCCTGCATCATACAATATACTCTTGGGTCACCCTTGGATCAACGCGATGCGAGCTGTTCCCTCAACTTTACATCAGTGTGTTAAATTCAAATTTAAAAATCAGTTGGTTACCATTCATGGTGATCCTAGACCCTTTGATATGTGTGCTTTGGCAGAACCTGTTGGAGTTCAATTTTTCCCTGCTCTGTCATCCACACATCCTAATTCTAATCATCCGCCTAAACGTGTGAAACACACACTCATAACATCATCTACTTTTTCCCCACCAACTACACCTCTACATATAGTTCAACCATCTTCCGAACAAACCACATTAGGACCTCAAAAAGATCCTAAACCCACAACCAATGCTTCTTGTTTTACTCCTATAACTTCCATACCTATAGATCCATCCATAGACATCTCTACAACGTCTACACCTACCAGAGGCATGTTTTCCGCATCTAAAAACATAGGAAATGATCCTTCTACCTCTTACGCTCTTACTGACGAGCTCTTACCCGATTTATCTAAAATTCTTGTATCAGAGAAAACAAACGTTGCTATGCAAGATTCCCATATTTTAAATAAATTGCCACCCTCTCCTCGTACCTTGGGCCTCCCATAGCCTATGGGAAGTATCTACCAAGTCGGGAGTTGTGCTTTTATTTATAAGGGATATGACTAGGGAAGAATACCTAGAAACATCAAGACTCATTATGATGGGTATGCTCGATGTTATTTTGCTAATGAGTATATTAAAGCTAAGCCTATAATGCTTAAATTGGGATATAAAGGGAAAGGTTTGGGACCTTTCCAGAATGGTATGAAAGAACCTTTTGAGGTAGAACCATGGCTCGCCCGATGTGGTGTGGGCCTATTTCCTAGTAAAGGTCAGCCCTTCCCATTTGAGGATGATGACCATCTCATATGTTACCAAGATTATTTGGATAAACGCGATGCTTTGCGTTTAAGGGATAATCCATTTACATGCAATATGCTATCCATAGCTTACCCTGAGATGATTGCTGAATCCGACGATGAGTTGGAGGGGGATATCTTCCATGATGTCTCCGTTGAGGAATTTTGTTACATAACGGATTTTATTTTGATAGCTCTATACCTAGATAGAGCCTTCTTAGAGGACTCGACTACTTAAGATGAATTATCCAAGCTAACTTTGGAAGAATTACAAGAATTAGGCGTTTCGATAATAAAACCATCTAATGCTTTGAGAGAGATCTACACAGTGCAAGTAGCAAAACAAGTTATAAGAGTAGCATGAACCTCAAGAAAGTTCATCATAGAATCAACTTTGAGATCGGTGACCTTGTCTTAAAAGAAAATAAAAAAATACTAATGCAACTAAAGACCTTAAAGGTAAATTTGAGCCCAATTGGCTTGGACCATATGTCATCACTGCTAAATTTGGATCGGGAGCATATCAATTAGCTACCTTAGATGGTAAAGATCTTAAAGAACCTATGAACATTATGCATCTTAAGCGTTATTATGCATAACATTTGGTCATTTCATCATTTGTATATATTGTGTATTTTGCATATTGTTTCCTTTTAGTTATTCATATAAAATTTCAAAAAACAGTAATCGTATTTCTTCTTTCCATTCATCAATTAAAATCAAAATATAAAAACATCAAAATCCTTAAAATCTTCAAAAACATCTTTTATTTTTGCACATATCAATTCTTGAAGTATTGCAGTTATATTTTCAATTATTTTGGATAAATTAGCATTTATTTGGAATCCCGCACTTTCACACTCACATACATAAATATCTTGCTTTTATTTGGTATGATTATTAATCTCTCTTATATCAAAGTCCACATTTGAATTAAATAAAGTTTTGAGCATAGAGAATTGATCTTGTTATTTACTTGAACCAAGCATATCTTTTCACATTAAAATGATTTCATTGCAAATTCAATATGATGCTACATAGTAGAAGTGGTTTCTTGAGCGAAAAGTTTCCCCTGCTATCCTATCATGCACATGGTCTAGAATCTTTGAGAATTGACAAAAGGACAAGCTCACCCCTACCCAGAATAAAAATCCCTTGCTCTACAGCCAATCCGAGCAAGTATCCCTAGTATAGGAAGAAAAAGAAAAATTCAAAGAAAATGAGAAAAAGAAAAATATCATTTTGTACCATCGCAACAATATTTCAGCATTATCTCAGTTCCAAAAATACAAAAAAAAAAAAAAAAAGAAGAAAAGAAAAAAAGCAAAAAGCAATAAAATCCCTTTCCCTACCCCTTGAAAAGAAAAGAAGGGTGAATGAGCTTGAATCCCTGGAATTCTCAATTATTCGAAAATCGTGAGGTAAGCCCCATAACAGGTGGTTTGTGCCCAACCCACTTGGCCTTGGGTAATTCCTAGCGTGGTGATATGTCTGTCACATTAGCGACCTTCTTTTGTATAGACCTATGTCGGCTTATGGATTAGCTAGCTCTTGATAACCCGACTTACATAGTAGTCCGAGTACGGTTACATGCATATAAATCATGGTCAAGGAACACTTATTTGGTTAATTCAAATTACTTGTATCAAATTTTCTTGCTCAAAATTGGTGAATGAACAATACAATTGCACACACATTTGTATTTGAGAGATTCTGTATCATTATGATAAATCAAGATCGGTAATGAACTCACATTTGCACATGAGGGTTCCTTATAAATCTATATTTGTCTTTGAGATAATTTAAAATATTTCTGCAACTCTTTTTTGGAATAATTTTATCTTCTTATTTCAGCACATCTGTTTAGTATCAAAACAACTATATACATTGTTTTCAAAAATCACAAAATCCTTTCAAACAACATATGACACAAATATAATCAAAAAAGTCATGTTCATATTATTATTTTCTGTTTATCAAAATTCAAAAATCAATCATGCAATAAAACTAAAATATCAATTTCTTCTTTGGATTTCGCGATGATGGTATAAGTCTATACCTATAATTCTATGCCTAGCGCAAACCATTGTTCTAATTTTATTTCCCATTCATTTTAAAAATTCATAAAAACATATGACTTACATCATTATGTTACACAATTGAGCTTTAAAAAGAATGCAACACTTATTCTATTTCATGTCATTATGTCAACATTCAATTTTGCAATGATGGTATAGTTCCTAGGGACTTATTCAAAAATTTTATCACACTTAGGAATTTATGCCTAGCAAAATCATATTTCTTTAATATGTCATGCATAATATTTTTTATGAAAATCTGAAAACAAATCATCACCATCATCACTTCCATCATCACAACACAAAGTCTTAAGACAGTCTCTTAAGCACTCTTTTACTTTTAACAATATTTCTATCCTGGGATTAGCTTGACGACCTAGTGAGCGGTGACTCCATGAAATGGTCTATAACAATGACAATGTCCTTTGAAATTATTGTTAGAAGTCCCTTTTATTTTTCATCAAAACACACCACAAAACAACCAATTTATTCACATCAGATTATTTCATTTACAATTTTATGCCATGACATAAAAATTATAATTTATTTCCAAAATGACATAATTACATGAATCATCAATCACAAAATTCAAAATTAAAGCATCATACAACATATACACAAGTCATATCATCAAAAATATAATATATATATCATCAATCAATTATGTACATCATCTGGATTGGTATGCCACAATCAAAACCTTGGCATACTCAATCCCCTCAAAAATATATACAATATCTGCACTCTGTAGCAGCTAGCCTCGAGAAGCCCTCGAGCTCTCAGCCTCATCTCCTCCCCCGCCCTGACGTGGAGGAGGTGGTCCCATAGAGGTCCGGGCTGTGTCCCGGGTCCTCGTCGTCGATCGTGAGGATGTCCTCGATGATCCCATCATGACTGGCTCTGCAATGGGGGCTGGCAGTGGTACCCTCTGTCCCTCTGGGACCACGTGATAGTATAGCCCCTGGTAGAATGTGGTCTAAGCAATAGACCATGCCAGATCCCGAGTGCTCGCCCCTCCGCTCCGAGCCCTGAGCCATGTAGCCTCATCCTATAGTGTCTGCACCTGAGCCCGAAGGTGGGCAACCTCAGCCCGGAGAGCCATCGTCTCGCTGCTCTCCCCTACCTCGACACCCTTGCCCTTATCGGGCGATGGTGGTCTCTCCCCCTACTGAGAAGGGACTCCCCTCTCCCTCCTCCCTGTCTCCTGAGGTCTCTGTGGAGCCCGACCCATCCTCTGGCGTCTCTCCTATGGAGACCATCATTGTGCTCTCTCACCGTGACCCCGTGCTGCCTCAATAGCAGCCTGACACCGCCTCCCCATTCATCGCACCATGGCATGCACTGGACCCTACGCCCTCGTCATCCGAGGAGGGTGGATGCCTACGTACCAGGCATCATAGCCGTCTGCAACCCCAGCATCGTCACCATCCACTGGCTGGATGGGGGCATCGTCCGCATCCTGACTCTAGAACCGCTGCATGTCTAGAGCCCCGCTCAGCGTGGTACTATCCCGGATAGTCCGGGAGTACTCGTAATCCCTGAGAGAAGGGATCCCCTACTATAGACCGAACTATCATAGAACTCGGTCGTAGCGGTGGAGCTCTACCTCTCCCCGCTCCATCCTCAGCCAGCAGACTCGCCTGATGCGAGCCAGCTCCTGCCCATCCTCTCCCCACCCTGGGTGCTCCCTCCATGGCCTCCAGGTGATCTGGTCTAGGATGAGGTCATCTAGCAACCTTCGTGACATCGATAGATCTATCCACCATTGTGACCCCCTCTGTAACCACCAATAGAAAACTCGGGGCCTCTCTCGGTCAACCCCTGTCAGTGGGAGCCCTATCGGCCTCCGCACCACGATGTGCTCCCAACACCAAACCTGCAGTAGTGATGTCAAGACCAGACATCGGCCTCCCTTGTATACGACCCCATGCAGGATCCTATACAAGCGGCATAGTACAAAGCTACCCCATGCAAACCTATATCCGTGGTCTCTCATATCGTAGACCACATCTGAGAGGAGCCATGGTAGTCTGCACCCACTCTGGTGGCACAGCAGTAAGCCACCTACTACCCCTACCAAAACCTGAGTCAGCCTAGATGCCCCAGGCATCTACCTTAGAGACTCGATGTTCACTCCGCCCTTCTCCAGGGTGAAGCTCGGGTCTCCGATCAATCTCATCATCGCCTGGCCCTGATTGGCCATAGGAGTCATCAACCGTCCCTGTATGGGGATCCTCATGATCCTCCATACATCCTCTAGTGTGGGAGCCATCTCCCCTATCGGTAACCGAAAGCAGGACGACCCCGGATACCACCTCTCTGCTAGGGCTGTCAGTAGCCCCATGTCTGTCGATACTTGTGGCATCTCTGCCACATGCTGCAAACCGACCTGAGCTAGTCGGTCATGCTCCACCTGATCGAGCGCGGCTATGTCATCTCTCAGCCCACCGTATTTCCATTCCCGACTCTTTAGTAATCCCCTCTGCAAAACAAATAATAAAACAATAAAATTCATTAATAAACCAATCATTAAAATAAAATTAAAAACATTTTAATCAAGCTTAATTTCTTAAAAGTGATGATATCGTCCACCATTGGATGATATCGTCCCAAATTGGGCAAAATCATCCTTTGTAGGATGAAATCGTCTCCGATTTCGCAACTTGGGGATCGCCCCTTGTTGGACGGGATCGCCCCTAGTTCATCGATTTTGCCCTCCGACGAAATCGACGATCTAGGGATGATTTCGACGAAATCGGGACGATTTCGTCCCGACGTCGTCGACGGCCTAAAAACGGCCACGATGCCCCAAAACAATCAAAATTTCAAACAAACAATTGCACAAATTAAATTCAAACCTAATTTACTAGGATTAGATCCTTACCCGTAGCCCGCACCGGACCTCTGTCGATCGGTGTGCTGTCTCAACCATTTTTGTCTGCAGAGCTCTAAAACCAATAAAAATGAATAGTAAAAATGAATTAGGGTTTTACCCTATTTTCTTAATTTTATTTAAAATCAACAACATTTTTTTTAATTTTGCTTTTTCATGCTTTTACCTCAAACGTTCGATTTGGGTAAAAACACGGAGGGGGCACCATAGTAAGCAGTCGTACGATTCGACCTAGAATCGTCGTCTAAAAAATTGAGTAAATTTTTGCTTTCTCGTAAAACGGGAAGAACTCGTCTTTAACGCATTTTCTTCGAAAAATTCGCTAAAGAGGGGGCAAAATGTAGCACCCCAAAATTGGCACAGTTAAACCTTAGTAAAAAGATAAAAATTTGAATTTTAACCCCAAACCGCCCGTTAACCGCTCGTTACCCGCTTTCCTTGTTTTTCGTGCCATTTTTAGGATTTGTTTTGACCGTTGGACAATATCATCGCAGATTAGACGAAATCATCCCAGATCTGACGAATTCATCTGGAACAGAACGTCCAGACGATTTCGTCCCAAAATCGAATTTTCATAATTAGCTTCTGTTTCAACAACTTCTCTAACCTAGGCAGAAAGCGTGTCTGCGCAGTTAGAGTCTCCCCCGTTGGAGATCTCCCAAATTGGGATGATCTCCAACCTCCTAACCTCTCCCTAATCCTATATAAACTAGGATTTTCTCAGTTTATCCCCCTGAACCCCCTAGCTGATGGATTTCCCTGCAAATTCAGTTCCTTGTGCCTTAGAACACCTTCATACTTTTGTTTGCATTGCATATTTCAAGTTTTCTTACAGGAATCTTACTGTTCTTCAACCGAAACAAGCTTGGATCGTCGCAGGCGATTACAGACGATTTCGGATGATCCTGTCGTAGATCGATGATGATCTCGTACGATTGGAGGCGATCTCGATTGTAGTCCAGATTGGGGGCAATCAGAGCCCAGAGTTTGCATTTCCTTATTGTTTTCTGCATTTCTTTATGCATTATCTTAGTTATTATATTTATGCATCTTGGAGTTCACCTCATTTAATGTAAATGCATTATAAAGTCAAAATAAATTGTTAAATTGATGCATTCCCTTTTAATTGCTATTTTGATTTATCATTTAGGCAAATTCACTATTATTTCTATCATTTCCCCTTGCTTTTGCAATTGCATTTTTGGTATTTTGTATCTATTTCTGTGATTGCAGGTTTCTGACGAATTCGTCTAATGAATTCGTCAGATCTACGATGATCTCGTCTGATCTCAGATGACCGACTGAGATCTGAGATGATTCTGTGCAATTCCAGATGATTACGTACGATTTGAGATGATTTGGACTTCTACAAGACTCAGAATCTTCATCAGACATCCGAAAATCAGGTATGTTCTATCCTATTTAGCATATTCTCTGTGTTTAGCATTTATTCATGTTTTTTGTATCCATAAAATCAGCATTGGCATATAGAATAGTTTAGATTCATCTTGGCCAAACCTAGGAATTGAATGATTAAAGCACAAAATGAACACATCAAACCTACTATCAACCTAGGCGTGGAAACTGCCACTCAAAAGTTTCCTGGTGAACCCACCATCCATCGAAAATTCACCCTTATACCCCTCCCCCAAGAGGCGGGACCTTCAAAGGGCCTCTCAGTCTGAGGTATTGTCCCATCCTTCTCGCATCCCCCTTTCGGGCGTGGATCCTATAGCCTGAAGGTAAGGATGCAAAAAATTTGGAGCGATACATCTGTCCTCCTGAGTCCTTGCATCATGTTGCTCTGGTGCCTAACTCCTGTTCTCCACACTCTCTTGCAACTATTTTATTGCTTTCTCAGGTCTTACCATCCAATCTCAGTCATACTACATTTTTTCTTTGTCAACCCTTGCCTCTACGCTTGGCGGTTCTATTTCCTCGTTTTCTGTCTCTATCAACAATGCCTTAAAGTCTCCTTTGGATGTTCAAACTTGCTCTATTTTTGGTTCTTGAGTGCTCTGGTCTGAATTACTTGTGTTTCATCTTTGATATATCCTTGTGCTCCTTCTTATTGGAATTTTATCTCATGGTTCCCATCTCCCACGGCTCCTTGTATTGGTATCCGTCATAAAAAATCACCTCCAGTCTCAATATTCAACTTCGTCAAATTTGACCCGTTTTAACAAAAAATGCCAGATTCGATAAGGCAATGGTACCAAATGTAGCACATAGGTGGATTATTCTCAATGGGGAGGTATTTTCTAGGACTAATAATTATCAATGAACTCAACCCAACTCACTTACCAAATCGTACGGTCGTATGCTCGCTTAAACTACCCTTGTACAAACTGTAATTACCTTGTACAGTCATCAAATACCTACACTATACGATCTCAAATCATACAGTGTCAAATATGGTATGATATTGCACACATAAAAACTGATAAATTTATTTTTGGAGGCTTTTTTACACAGTTTTGTAATCGATCAAGTCGATTTCCCAAAACTACCAAATCGGGTAAGTTTCTCTCGATCACCTGTTTTACCAAATCGGGTAAAAATACTTTGTACAATTTGTAAGGAAAATGATGTATGATATGTATGAAATAATGGCACAAAATTATGCTATTCTAGATTTTCCATGGCTCCAATCTCTCTCTGGGGTATTTTGTAAGGGTTTGATAGACCAATCAATGCAATCTTCGTCATAGAAAAAATATCTTAACCGAGCTGGTGAGAGATCCCATGTGCCTGATTACATCTAAAAATCATACAATGCTCTTTAATACGTCTTCCTGAATACCACCATTCTCCTATATCATTCTCCATAGTTTACTAGTACCAAATCCTACCACAAGGTTGTAACAATGCATAAAACTAATCTATAACAGTCAATAGAAAACACTAACACATTATATTCATCCACAAATCACTTTACATCATTACCAATATCATACACAGTAATCAAAAATCATAATTATGCTATGTATTCTATTACAATGTGGAAAAATATATCAATATAATTGCAATAACTCATGAAATCAACAACAAGTACTAACTATTTACTCTAGCAACCAGACCTATAATTTTGAAAATGGGGCCTTATATAACGTTGCCCAGGCTGTTCCAAAGTGGTTCCTAAGATAATTAGTTATTTACAACTACCCATATACAACTGAATACATTAATTTGGCTTTTCTCTAATTTTGACACCTTAGTTGGTAAATTTATGTGTCATTTCACTCTAAAATTACATTTCCCTTGCATTTGGATGAATTTCGGTGCACCCTGTACGATTTGACACTACCTTGTATGATTTTCCATTCCAGTTGTATGGTTTTTCCCTTTTTTGTATGGTTTTCTTCTTACTATATTATTTACAAAACTTGATCAAACCGTCACCTATCTCAAAACTACAAAAAATGAGCAAATACCTTTGATCACTTCTTCTTCTGGGAGGTGGATTTGCTGACTACATGGCAGAGAGTCCCTAATGTTTTGTATTCTATGCATGATCAAGCTACATTTTACTATCTCAGGGCATTTAGCACTAATATTGGTATGGTCGTACGATAGGCCAATGTGACTACATAACCTGACTTGTATACTCAGGCTCAAAAGGCCGAATCTAATTTGATTATTGTAGGAAGGCTCCCTTAAAAAAACTATGCCTATTATTCCTTACCTTCCTTAGTATTTATACTCCAGTGCATTTTTGCAACCTATCCCATTTATGTTTCTAGTTCCCTCATGGAGCTCAAGCCCGCCTCATATTGCTTCAATTCCTGTCCCGCAACATTTAGGTCCAGGTTTTTCATAGTTATCTGCCCCATAAGTTCCCCAGCTACTGACATATGTTCCTTTTATAGCATTTCCAGTGCCACTGACTCCCTTTTCCTGACCTGTGCCACAAGCACCCTTACTTTTTCTAGCATCGAACACCTCGTCCAATCCAAATCCTCTCATGGTATTATTGCAAGAAGTAAAATCTAACAATGCAACCTTAAGGATGATATCTAATGAGCTTACAACAATAAGGAATAAGTAGGCAAAGGTCTAATTTTGGTCTAAAATATTTTAAACTCCACTAATTACTCGAGAACAAGCTTCTACTAGTATAGGCCTTGAGCGGAGTGCACAAGTGCTAGCAAATGAGGAGACTAGCATGAAAAAAAAGGAGTATTGGTGTTCGACATGCAATGATCCTCATGGAGAAGAGACCTACATGGTGCATATTACTTATATGCAAACATTAGCAGAGAGTTCAACTGGTGGACAAGTTAATATGATCAGAGAAGTCGATCACAATTTCATGATGCCATCTTTGGAGCAATTTTTGATCCTCATGAGGTTTAGAAAGAAGCCAGTGATGGTAGATCCAACTGAGCTTGAACTTTTGAATGTGCCTATAGAACTTCTAGAAAAAGCACCTAGTGTAAATACTAAGGAGCAAGATTCTATCAAATTAAGAGACTTATTTCCTAAAAATGCTCAATAGAAAGTACAAACTAAGGCGTCAACTTTGCAACCTGCAGTAGCTACTCAAACATAGGGTGAAACAAAATATCAAGCCAAGGAGCGACTTAAGAACCCATTATTGATGAAGAGTCAAAGAGTAGAAGCTACTCAACAGTATCAGAAAAAATATGAGCAAGCTCTAGAAGAGAATGTTTTGGTTGCCCTAAGTTACAATATTGAAGAAGAAATGAAGAAGATCCCAATAAAATTTAGCTTGTATGACGTGCTATAGTTGCTATGACAAATTGATTTATTACAAGAGTCCTTGAAGACTACTAAATATCAAAAGAAACATCCTTCACAAATAATCCTAGCGCAAGTGCTACCAACTTCTGCAACAAGGAAAAATAGGCCTCCCCCATTTTATTTATATTTGATAATGGAAGGGTGGATTGTACATAATTGTATGATTGACTTTGGAGCTGCAACTACTATCATGCCAAAGGTAGTATGTGAAGTAATGGGGATGGAATATACAAGAAGTATCCCAAGAGTGTTGCAATTGTATGGGACTCTAGTCAAGATAGTGGGGGTGATCAAAGACATCCCTATTGTCCTTCACAGTATGTCACAAATCACAGTCATCTAGGAAGTGGTAGTAGTTGACTTGGAGTCATACTTTAGCATGTGCCTCTCAAGGGATTTCATGGCTAAGATGGGAGGATACCTTTCCTTGGACTATTCACACTTGGAAATACCATTCAAAGGAAAATGGATTCGTATCCATAATGAAAAGCCTTCACCTTTTCACATTGAAAGGTTGGAAGAGGAAGAACAATATCCAGGTGTAGTAAACATGATGACTAAAGGACTAGAAGAGGTTGACTTGGTGGGAGAAGCATTGTGTGAGCTTCATCTAGAGGATGAGTTTTTGATCATAGACTTTAATTCAATGATTGAAATAAACATTGGTTGTTACACAATAACTAAGCCTGACCAAACTAAAAGAGAAGTTCTTGATTCCCACGATTTTGAAATAGATCAGCTATGGAAACTATATTTTGATGGCACCAGATGTAATAATGGCATAGGATTCGATGTCATATTTATCTCTCCCAAAGGGATACAAAAAATTATTATTATAGGTTTACTTGGAGTTGTACGAACAATGCAGCTGAATATGAAGCATTGTGCCTTAGATTGAAAAAGGCTAAAAAATTGGGCATTAAAGAGTTGCAGATTTTTGGTGACTCTGAGCTTATTATGAACCAGACCACTAATAAATGTGTATCAAAGTAGCATTACCTAAAAGCTTATCACAATAGGGTCTGGGATTTATTTTAATCTTTCATAGCTTTGAAAATTTAGGCAATTCCTCGGGAGCAGAACATACATTCTGATATTTTAGCTTCTCTTGGTGCAAACTATTCCCCTACAGAGCAAGTGGTCCAAAAGCCCAATATTGTCAGGGTGATATATAGACCTTCAATATCATATAATAATATTTATTAGCAAGTATTCGACAATTATGAACAAATAGTCAATTTTCTGCTCAGATAAGTCACTAGCACGAATGACAGAATACTTGTCGAAGAGGAGAAATAAGGGATGATTCAATTAAAGAATAATCACATCCCTAGAGGTTTAATCTCGTTGGAAATTTTATTCAATCAAAATGATAGAGTTTATAAGCACAGGATTAAATTGGATGCCAAGGAGTACAAGGAATTATATTTAGGACCTGAAAATATTATCAATATCAGGACCGATTGTGTGTCAGATGAACTTGAAGGTATTAAAAACCTGTGCTATGAGTACCCCAACATTGTGGTATGGATTTATCAATATTTAAAGGGATACGATAAGAACGTGATCCAGCATACCATAGAATTTCAGGAGGGGGTAAAATATTTTTGAAAAAATTAGTGTCTTGTCAATCCTAAGATCGAAGCACTCATGAAGGCAAAATTGTTGAAGATGTTGGAGGCAAAGATTATATATCCGATCAAGCACTCAACCTGGGTAGCGAACCTGGTCCTAGTAAGGAAGAATAATGGAGACATATGTTTGTGTGTTGATTTTTGCAACCTAAACCAGGCATCACTTAAATATCATTACCCTCTGCCTTAGATAGATCAAATTCTTCATGTGGTTTTCGGTGCTCAGAGATTCTCACTATTATATGGCTTCTCCAGATATAATAAAATTTTGGTGAGGTATGAGGATCAATACAAAACAACATTCACTACCAAGTGGGGCACATCTTCCTATCATCAAATGCCCTTTGGGCTCTCGAATGCTGGAACTACCTTCCAGAGAGCCATGGACATCACCTTCGATGAGTTATTGAATAGGATTATTGTGATATATCTCGATGATATGACTATGTTTTTACACTGTAGAAAAGATCATATTGCTCATCTAAGGTAGGTGTTTGAGAAGTTTTGTGAGTTCAGAATCTCCATCAATCCAAAGAAGTTGATCTTTACCATCAAATAAGGGAAATCGTTAGGTCACATAATCTCACAGGAAGGGTTAGCGATAGATCTTGCAAGAGCCGAAGTGCTCATAAAATTGATGTTGCCTACTAAAAATAAAGACCTGCAATCTTTCTTCGGTCAAATCAATTTCATTCGTAATTTTATTATCGATTTTTCTCAGGTTGTGAAGCCCATGATTGAGCTTTTAAAAAAAATATTGAATTCAAGTGGATGGAATTCAAGAGATGAGCTTTTTAGGAAATCAAAGAAATAATCACTCAAGCTCCAGTTTTAATTAATCCTGATTATTCAAAAGACTTCATTCTTTATGCAATAGGTGAACATGAAAGCTATGCTGCAGTGTTGACTCAAAAATAAGAATATGCAGAAGAGAAGCCAATATTCTTGAGCCAAGTTATTGCACCACATCAAGATAAGTACAATTTTATCGAGAAGAAGGTTTATGCAGTGATGAAATCATTGAAAAAGTTCTAACACTTTGTTTCTTAGAGCAATACTATTGTTTATGTGATTCATCTTGATGTTCAAAACTTTATACTACAAGGAGAACTAGGTGATAAGAGAGCAGGGTGGGTCTCTAAAATTAAATAATATGATATTGAGATCCGATCGACAAAGCTAGTTCATGGGTGAGCTTTATGCCTAGAGTTAGCTAAAAGTGTTGTTGTTGAGACATTGGATGCAATGCACAAGGAGGACATAGGCAAAATAGTTTGCGCAAATTATACAGTGAGTGATCATGACTGGATAGAAGAGTTGGTTGACTATTTTACTTCTAGAAGATGTCCAACTCACCTCAATGACTCATAGCATTAGAGGTTTAGGATGTAAGTGCTCAATTATGTATTGTTGCCCAATGGATTGCATCATAAGAACATTGACAGAGTTCTTCTTAGGTGTGTAAAAGCATTCGAAAGGAGAAGATACTAGAAGAATTTCATTCTGGGCTATCTAGGGAACATTATGTAGGCAGGCCCATGGCTTTAAAAATTATTAGAGTGGATTATTATTGGCCCACTCTATTCACCAACGCTCATAAAATAAGTCAACGATGTGATAGTTGCCAATGATACGTTGGTAGAGCTAGGAAAGGAGCCTTGCCTCTACATCCAATCCAAGTGGAAGCACCTTTCCAGTAGTGGGGTCCTGATTTCATTGGTGTCATCGATCCACATTCTTCTATAGAACACAAGTATATCCTGATGGTGACCGATTATTTCACCAGATGGGCGAAGGCTATTCCCACTAAGAAGGCCAATTAGGCTACTATTATCTCTTTCGTAGAGGGGCTCATTACTCATTTTTGCATACCATATTCTATTGTAACTGACAATGGCACTCCATTAATTAGGGCCAAAATCATAGAGTCTGCTAGAATATACAACATTTATTTGAAGATACCGCCCAACTATTATACACAAGGGAATGGGTTGGCTGAATTCACCAACAAGAATTTTCTACAAATCTTAAAAATAATGATGGGTAGTAACAACATAAGCTGGAATTTTTTGTTGAATCAAGTGCTTTTGGAAAACCGTATCTCAATAAAAAAATCTATAAAGACTTCCCCATATGCCTTGGTTTATGGGAAAGAATTTCTTCCCACTCATATTGAGCTATCGGTACACTAAACATTGCAATTATTCTAGAATGTAAATGAGGAATGTGACACTATGAATGCAAGGATAGCATAGTTGTTGCAATTAGAGGAGAATAGGGAATAGGCTTATCAGGTATTTGCTAAGCACACTAGAGAAATGAGGAAGTGGTTTGAAAAGAAAATGATCGAGCATAGTTTTCAGGTGGGAGATTTGGTTTTAAAATGGAATGAAAAGAAGGCTAAGCCAGAAAATCACCATAAGTTCGATTCTATCTGGGAGGGCCCTTTTATAATTTTGGTGGTGAATTCAAAAAATGCTTATCACCTTCATAATCTAGAGGGTTATGATATTCCCATATCTATGAACGGTCTTCATTTGAAGGCCTATATTCAATGACAACATTCCAAGTGAGTTATCACTTTGTACATATGTAAATATTTTTTTTTTTAGTTTGTTGATATTTTTAATCGTTGATGCTATTTGATATAGTGATATATATAAAAAGAGAAAAAAAAAATAGAAAATTACGAAGTGCATTCACCCCAATAAGAGGCGAAAGGACTCTTTCGCCCTAAGAATGAGGTGACTAAGCTATATGGGAAAGTCAAATGTGCTAGCAAAAGAGAAATGATATAAAAGAAAAATATTTCCCTAAGGATCACCTTCACCCAAGGGACATCTTCATTGGCTATGGCAATACGTATGATTTGGGCAATAGAACAAGCAATACACTATGTGTGAAATGCGTTCACCCCTGGTGAACTAGAACTTGGCCATTTGTTTTGTGGAGGGGGTGAACTTAATTCACCAATTGGACATCAGGTTTGGTGAGAGAAAGCATCAAGTTGACATCGTGTTCACCCTGCAAGAGGGGCGAATGGGCCGTTCACCCCTGTTATGAGCGAACGCATCAGGAAGGGCGACGAAATTTTATTTGTTTTTGCATGAGTTTAAAATTTAAAGCACATGCTTTTTATGTTCGAAGTTTATTTATTTGTGAGAACTTTTGAAGAAAGGAAAAGTCATATAGCTCAGATAGAAGAAAAACAAAGAGAGAAAAGAAAAGGGCCTTAAGTTATTTTTTTAAAAATCTGATTTTCTAAGTATATGCAAAAGAGCAAAAAGCAGACAATATCTTCTTCAAAAAGGCTATTCGCCATGGAATTTCAAACAGATCGAAGGCACCCAAGTCAAGTAAAAGCATGATGTATTGACATGAATTTCAAAGTCACTAGGGAAAAAATAAATTTGATTTGCACCCAAAGTAATTCTACCAGAAGGAGGAAATAATTGTAGTAGTTTCAGTAGCACGTTGCATCATAAATTGTGCCCCTTGGTTACGTGTCAGCAATCGGTGAGCAAAGAGTGCAGGTGAAAGAGCATTAAATTAAAAATGTGCATTGTGCCAAATTTTTGTTTTCCAAGGAGCGATGAATATTAAATGATTGGTTGTTAAGCGGCCAATTTAGCTTTCCTAGCAAGCTTCAGGCACCAGGGCACAATTTACAATGAAACTGCGTGGTGAGTAGGGCACACTTTTTTAGGAGGATCCAACAGCGAATCAAAGGAGAAGCCATTGGCACATCGAGAATGGTGCCAGGATAGTAGTTTGATACCCTTTCCCTCCTAAAAGTAATTGCAATTAATTATGTATTTACTACGATAGATGTTGGATGGCTCTATAAAAACCATGAGGTAAAAGTCGTAGTTTATATTACGTTGTAATCCGTGATTATAGTAGAAGATTTCAGAGTCTACTCAGATAATTTTTTAGAGAGAATAAAAATGGGGAAACGCAACAAGGATCCCAAGGATGTCACAGAGGCTATAGAGCCTAAGAAATCGAAGAAAAAGGAAGGAGGCTCTAGAGCCAAAAGGGCTCGAAAAAATGATTATGTAAACTTAGACCCATACGAAGATACTATGGTAGAAATTGGAGACTACCTTATCATGCACAAAGGAATAGAAAGGTTAAGGCAAGAGGTAGAAGTGGCGGTGATTCAAGGATTGACATCAAATAGTTGGCTAACAATGTCGTATCATTCGTAGTTGTCCTGGTATTTGTGTTCACCTGTTCATCCATGCCCTGAGCTGGTGCAGCTCATTGCCCAATTCTATGACCCATTTACTAGGGCTATCAGAAATACCAGGAGGGAAATCCTATTTACCATCACTCCAGATGAAATTTGGGAAGCTTTTGCTTGTGGATTGAAGCCCCCCTCTTATGTAGTTAATAAAAATCTACATACTGATGAGCAAGAGGATAGTTACGTCTCCACAGTGACAATGCACCAATTTATGGAGACACAACTTATTAAAGAGCCACATATGGGGCAGCTTCCTAATTTGTCAAAGCCGCTCTTAGAATTCAAAATCCAAGATATATATTCCATGTTATATTGGTTCGTTGGGTTACCTTTATATGAAACTGTGTATAAATGGCAGGTGGTTGTGGCACAGTGTATTTTTAAAGTTGAGTTTTACTCTCCCTCTACCATGAGGCAGGGTGGCAATCCTATTTTCTTTGACTAGATCGATTACATCTCCTAAAGGATGAACTTTCAGTTGGAAAAAATTTAAACTAGGGAGTCCAGGTCCTTTTTGCATACATCATTTTTAGTATGATTTTTCTTTTTCCAATTACAACGGTTCTTCTCCTTCATTGCAGTGACGCAGGTGGGCGAGAAGAATGAGCCCTTACCATTTTATATGTGGACTCCCATTTTATCAAAGAGAGTCGGTGTACAATTTTAATAGTTGGTTCTTGGGGCTTATGATAGAATTACTTTGCAGTAACTTTGAGAGAGTGTCATGATATTTGAGGGACGCAATCATTGTGTAGGAGAAGGGTGATATTTTTATGCTTACCCAGGACGTAGTTGTACGAATTTTTGGTTCATAGGTAAGCCATTTTTATTACTATATTTTACCATGGAGCACATTTTTGCCATGGAGGTTGTGCACTAGACTGATCATGTGAATGATATATATGGAGCTAGGCATGGGAAGAAGACCACATGCAACATGCCATTCAAATTTGACAACATAGAAGTGAGCCAAGTTGGGCATAATAGGCTCCTGATGGTGGCACTACAAGATTTGGGCTTGATCGAATTACCGAAACGCTGGCAATATGGTCCTTTGGGAAAATTCTTAGATATTGTGAAGGCTAAGTCATTTCATTGCTGTCCTCGGCCAGATATCTAGAAGAGGAGAAATAATTTTTGATGGGCCAGACATGAATTGGCATATTGAAAAAATGACGATCCTCCCACCATGGCACGATTATTATGAGCAAGAGGTAGAATATAATCCATCCAAGAATAAGAACCAAATTCCTCCATCGGGTTTATTCAGTTCTGTCAAAGAAGTCAAACCCGACTAGACTGAAGAGAAGATAAATGAATTGGTGGATTATACAAATTCATCGTGGAAATCCATCTACTCCTTACGGGTTGAAATTGGATGAGTAGTTTTTGAATACTTATGACAAGTTTGTAGACTCGTATTAGCCTGTCACCTTCGCCAATATTTTTCCCCAAAGCTTTTATCATTCTGATAGTGGTGAAGGCAAAACTAAGCAAGAGCGCCCAATAGTTGAAGATGAGGCTCTAAAGGAAGAAGAACATCAATATGTGTTTAAAAGGAGGTCTCAACAAACAAAGTGGCAGGTAGAGGAGACGCCCGCACCCAAAAAGCAAAATTTACTAAAGGTACCTCCATTTCCAAAGGTGGCGAAAATGCCAAGGACCAATGTAGCTATGACTTCTACCATTGAGGCCCCTATAGTTTCAATAATTGTAGTTTCTATAGCATCAGTTCTAATTTTTCCAATGGTTACTAATGTATCAACGGTTATTGTAAATCCTTTGCTCATGGAAGAGCTCCCGACCAAATTTGCAAAAGTATTTTCAATGGCTCAATCACTGACAAAATATCATCATTTGGAGAGTTCTTATGTCAAATTCATGGATGAAGGAGAGAATATGGACATTAGAAAAAGGGTAAAAGTATAGGAAGAAGAAGTAATTTCGTAGCTATCCCTGTCATCACAACACACAATGCTTGTGCCTAAAGGTACATATTTTCTTCCCCCTCCTTCTTTAGAGCAAGCAGTGATTTTTCTCACTTCCATCTGTTCCACTTTCATTATTCTCAGTATCCATTTCTTTACCCTTCGGTATGCCCTCCATGTCTATTTCTATTTCATCTTCATACACTCCCAAAATCATTGTTGCTCCTTCCTCTATTCCCGTTTCTTCATCTTCTATTTCTTTAAGTTCATATGCATCAAGGTTGAATCCCTTTTCGCACCCTTCCCCTTCTGTTCCTACCTCCACCGCCATTAAGGTCGTAGTTACACAAGCTCATCCTAGAGTAAGCATTGTAGTTGAACCCATTTTGTCCACCAGGTCTACCATTTCCATTCCATATGTTGTTTCCATTCCACCCCTTTTGGCAATATCATTCACTTCTGTAGGGCCCATTCACTCAAACATTTTGGTTCCATTTACTCCATTTTTGGAGTTGCATATAGTTCTTGATGTGTAGGTGGTCCACAAGTAGCCTAACGTAGAGAAGATAAATCAAGCATATTTGAGCTCTTCGTAGTGGTTGAATAGTATGCGACACAAAGAGGCCTTGGATCTTGATCGATCGATTAAGAAATTTGCTTTTGATCCTATCGTGAAGGAGGCTCATATTACCACGATTACACCATTGGTTCAGAAGCCTCAAGGAGAATTGTTGTCGAGCAATCTCATTTCCAAGACTATAACAGAAGACCTCACGCGGATAGATCCTATGGAAAATATGGGCAACATTCAAGTGGACATGAGCTCAGTGTATTTGCATGGAGAACATTTTAAAGAAAAATATTTTGAAAATTAAAACAGAATTATTAAGCTCAAAATTGCCCTGGTGAAATGTAGAGCGCAGGAGGAGAAGACAGCCATCAAAAATGAATATTTGTGCCAATAGGTCAAAGTGCATTTGAAGGAGCGTGATACTGCCATGATCGAAATGCATAAGCTCCAACAACAACTTGAATATTTTAAGGGGCAGTTAATTGAGAAAGAAGCGCAAGTCACTGGTTTTTTTCCAGATAGCATCAAATAAACCCATCTTCGCTCATCACAAAACTATGCAAAATTAGTTGTGCAAGCTGTTAAAGTGTTGCACTATTTATGGGAAGCACAAATACAAATATAGTTAGGGCAACAATTAATTGATAACACAGAGGAGATGTCGACACCCTACATGGATATGGTCGTAAAGATATAGGCTTTAACTAATACCAATTTGTACATTCACCCCCTCAACGAGATGGATCATGCCTGGTCTAAGGCAAAAATAACATTGTGCAGTTACTTCCAATGAATGGACCTGGTAAGGGAGGGGTAGGCCATCCTCAACACCATTGAACATGAGCACAATATTTCCATGTCTCATTTTGATACAATTGATGAGTTGGGATTTCCAACCTTTGTGGATAATTGGGGAGAACCTCTTCCCATGGATCAGCTGGAAGCGCTCTAGAAGAAATTTTTTTAAGATACCTCTAAAATTGATGCCTGGGAGGAGCCTCTCATTAAAGTGCATCTGTTACCCTTGATGTAGAAATGTACACGCTTGGAAATATCATTGTATGAGTTGGCTCAATGAGCGAAGCGCCTCAGTTTGACAAATGTTCAAAATCTTCGCTTTGTTTATGAATCCTTCAATTTTCCCTATCCTATTCACTACTCATGCTTGGGAGGAAGCAGTTCACGCCTATGAGGTCATTTTTGAAACTATTAAAGAGCAAGAGGAATAGGTAGCAGTAGAGCATTCCATGATAGAGAAAGTAGTAGAGGAAGTAGAGCGGGCTGAGGTGCTCAAGATAGCAACCGCAGTAGAGAAGGAGTGCACCGAGGAAGAGGAGCATCAAAAATCATCTACGACATCAATGTTAGCAATGGTCAAAGTAGCTGATAAGGAAGACTCTGTAGCCCAATGAATAAAGGCCTAGGATCGCTTGCATCCATGCAAGATAGATACCTTGTGAGTCACCAAAATTTTTGGCAATTTTACACTTTGCCACATTAGGGATTTTGTTGGAGTATTTTGATGTATTTTTATTCAATATGCTAATAAAGTTTTGACTGTCTATGGCAGACTTTATTTCAATTTCATTTGTTTATATATATACTATTTTGTATTGGTGTTATAAGTGTTTTTGTAAAACTTCATTCAGGATTCAAGTTCACCTTGTTATGAATGTATTAAAAATAGAGGCATCTTTGGGCCTATGGAGATAAAAACAAACAATGAATGATTTGGTGGAGAATTTAAAAAGTTTAGTATTTTGGAGATGTCAACGCATTTGCCCCAAAATAGGGGTGAATGTCCCATTCACCCCATGTTCAGGCGAATGAAACAACAAAAAATTCAAAAAATTCAAGAAGAAGCAAGAAGAGGCGTGGTAAAACATATTTGCGTTCACCCTAGTTGAGGGATGAACATCTCGTTTGCCCCTCCTTTGGGTGAATGAGCTCCAACATCTGAAGGTGCTGCAACATCCGAACGTAATTGTGTTCACCCAAAAGCAAAGCAACATCGTGTTTTCCCTAGTTGAGGAGCAAATGTCCCATTTGCCCCTCCTTTGGTTGAATGTACCTCAAGAAGAGGATAACATCACGTTCGCCCCTCCCATGGGCAAATGCATTTTTAAGAAAGGATCATGAGTGCTTAAAGGAGTATCAAGTGAAATGGATTTTATCAAGAGGTGAACGTAGTTTTTGGGCAAAATGGATCATGGTCAAAGCCTCCAAGGGCACCATATTTATGAACATTAAATAATGGTGGTGATAAGTAACTCAAATCATGGATCCCAAGTAGAAAATAAGTTGTGCAAGAAGAGCAAGAGAATTTTCATGATTTCCAAGGCAATAAGTACTTTTCCAAAGTATTCAATGTTTTCCAAATTATATGTGCATCGATGCTCCGAGTTGTTGGTTTCTTGGAAATTATTCCCTAAAAGATGGATCGTTGTCTTTGAGGGAGATATTTTCAATGATTTTGAGGAGGAATTTTCTCATTTTTGTTTCTGATCTACGATCATTTTATTCTCTTATGCATTTAATGAAAGAGGTAAAATCCTCTATAAATACTAATCAAATTTCCATTGTAAGGGAGGTTAGACACTTTGCAAGAATACTCTCCAAGTTCTATGCATTAATACAAGGCATCAGGCTTATGAATTTGCAAGTGATCTTGTGTGCAATTTCCTTCTGTACTGTGCACTTCTATTTTACATTCATATTTCTTGTTTGTTGTTAGATTTAAATTATGCATTTGGATTTAAATATTGCTAGTGAGGGAGTGAATGCTGGAGTGTTATTCTGGAGGTTATTACTACAAGTTTGCAAGTAAATTCTGTTGCTTTTTCCTCTGTTAAATTCTATTTCATGCTTTGGTAATTTTCCTATTGTTAGTCAACCCCAAATCCTGCACTTCAGTCTATGTCCATATTTCCCATTTCTTTCTGCACTTTTCTAATTTCTTTCTTGCATCCCTAGTCTTTTACCAGTGTAGGATTTAGTTCGAGAACCAACCCTCTCTGGAGATTGGCACGAGGGACATTTTGTTTCTTCGATATTTCAATGTTGACCATATCTAGGGTGTACAAACATATATTTTTTGATTAGGCAGATATTTGACCAACAAGAGTATATTTGAATGCTCAAAGGGTATATGTGGATGCAAAAATGCAGTATGTTAGAAGATCTATATGTTGGAGAGCATTTGTGGTGATGATATTGCTTGAAGAACCAGTATCAATGAGAACTCTTTTGTAAGGTGTTTCATTTACACATGCAATGATGTGTAAGGGAGGATCAACCGTATCATTTGATATTGATTTGAGTTCATGTTCATGAAATATGATTACTAGCTCTTTACACTACTGAACGTGCCCCACAAAATTGATAAAAGGAGTTAGACTCCTAGGCTATAGTTCAATCGACTTAAGGATCTCCATAAGATCTTCTCGATGAGGTGGAGACTATTGTATAAGCTCATAGATAGAGAGTCAGGCCGATGTTGTTCATAAGCTTTGATAAAAATTACTGTTTATGGTGACCATTGGATGAGGTGGAGGGTTTTGCATTGGAGGTGGTGGAGGATGTGATGTGGATGGAATATCATTTGAAGCTACAGGTGGTGCAACTTGATTTGGATAATACCTATTCCTTGTCACAATGCTAACCATCCTAATGAACCCTTATTGAGGGGGTGTTGTATGGACCTCATTTACCTATTTTGCTTGATTTGCTTTCACCTTGTGAGTGGGAAATCGGTATTTAAAGATAAATATTTGTTGTTTATTTGTCACAAGAGGATTATCAACTTGAAGATAATTCCTCTCAATCATGTCTTGTACTAGGTGTTTGAACCTGTAGCACATTTGCACGTCATGCCCATTCTGTCTTTGGTACTTACAATATAGGTCTTCATGATATCCCATGGACTTTGGGTTATTTGTATCTATAGGTCAGATCTCCAGTAGAGTAATTGCTTTAGCCACACATAGACAATTGAATAGTGAGTCCATAGACTTAGTGAAATGCATAAATTATCACTTAGGGCAACATTACTAGTTTTGGTACTTGATTTGTCTAAGTGTTGTTATTGTAATTTATAGGAGGTTGGGCCTCATAGTTTACCTTCTAAGGCAGTATTGATTGCACAGGCCCTGGAATGGTAATGGTAACTTGATTAACTACTATTGGTTTTGGTTTTTCTATATTGCCCTTTGTGTTCTTATTTCACTATTTCTTACAGGGTTTTACAATTTCCCCCTCTTGAATCTTGATTTCTTCGATTGTTCTAGCCTGCGCTAGAGCATCTTCAAGAGTTTGATATTTTTGGAGTTGTAGCAATAATGAAATTGGATTTAAACAACTCTTGGAAAAAATATGATTCAAATCAGACACTGGTATTAGGTATGGTAGCTTAGCAATAAGTGTTTGCCACCTATTACCATAATCTGTGATTGACTCATCATCGTATTTCTTCAACCTCATGAGGTCTATTAAAGTTACCTTTTACCTAGTGTTAAAAGTGAATTGTTCCAGGAATGTATCTGTAAATTATTAAAAGTTATGGACATTGTGACTTGGGATTTGATTATACCACTCTATGACTAGGCCAGAGAGGGTAATAAAAAATGTTCTTAAAAATAAGGTATCATTATCCTGGATACTGAAGAATTGGTTCATAAATATAGTAACATGCTCCTGTTCATCTTCCTCTCCTTTGAATCTATCTAGCTTCAGCATTTTGAAATACCCTAGGTATGGAGGGGAAGGTATTGATGGGTGAAGCAGTTGATTGTGAAGCTAGCGCAAAGTGGACTTTTGAAGCTTGGACCTAGAGGTCTTATTTTTTATTGTTTCCATGTGTTCCAACAATGCTTTATACACATCAGAGAATTTTATCTCCTCTTCTTTGCTTTGGCCCCATAGAGGAGGGTGAGGAATGTCAAGTGTATGGAATGGTGCTTGAATGTCATCCACCATGCCTCCATAATGTGCTTATAGTTCTATATCATCATAGGCTCTGTAAGGTGTTTCTTGAATTGGCCTACAAGAAGTAACAAATGCCTATGGAAGGTGATCTATGTTTGGCCTATAAGGCAAGTCTCAATTAGGCCTAGGAGGTTAAGGAGGCAAAATTTTTTTAGGCCTATGAATTCTATTTTTATTAAATATAGGTTTTCTCTGATGAAACCCTTGTCTATGAGTACTTAGGGTAGGGATCCCATTACATAAGGTCTCCTAAAATAGCTCATGGGTTTGCTATTCAATTCTTTGCTTTTCTAACTAATGTTGGTGGTCCAAGTGTTGTTTATACAACTGAAGCTGATTGAATTGAGCTTGGCGATCAGAATATATTTTGATAACTTGATTTATCTGATCAGTTGTGTGAGGTATATTAGCCCTAGCACTGTTGCAATGGGGTCTATCTTGTTTAGGAGGATTTGAAAGGTCAACTACAATATTCCCTCAATCGAGAGAGGTCACGTTCACTTGAGGGTCATTCCTAAAAAAACATCCTTTATACTCACCTAGTGCATAATCACATCATGCTTGCATGGAATAATTAAACTAAGGATAATCAAGACTCTCCTCGTGTCTTCCTTCATCAATGAGGAAGGGAAGGGCTGAATTTTCTCATCTAGGGCAATGAGTATCATACTCATCTTGGTATTTATGTTTCTAAAATCTATTAGGGTGGTTTAAGGGTGTATTTTGATCATTTGACCCTACCCATGATGTGTAATATTGATATTGCATGAAGATGTGCAAGGTATATTGAGTAGGCACCTGAAGACATGGTATTGCTCTATTTGTTTATGCCTCAATGCACAGTTTTCATTATTGATAGAAGGCGTGTGAAGTGCCTATATCTAGAAAGTATGTTCCTTTATTAGGACCAAAACCTATAGGGGTGTCCCACGTAGGGGTCCCTTTGCAGGTTAAGTTTTTGATTTGATATCCTAGGACTTGGGTGAGTAGGAGGCCGCCAAGGAGGTATAATAATATCCTTAGGGTCAAATCAAATATGGCCTATGTCTCCTTGCATACTCTTCACAACATCAACCCTTGAATGGGCCTAGCTATAGGTACATACCATAGCTACTTTGTTTCGAACCCTCGTGATTCTCTTTTACAAATTTTAATGACGCAACACACAAGAATGGAAACACACAATAATACAAGTGTTTATCTCTTTTAAATATTTCAGATGTATTTTCTAAAATTATTTGGTGTGTTTTTTATTTTATTTTTTGCAAAGAGATATTTTTTCATGTGTTTGAATATGGTTGATGTAACTCTCAATTTTTTTAAAGGATTTCACTTGTATACTCACAACTCGAAAATAGATGATGAAATCTGATCACGTAAACCCACTAAAGTATGGAGATGAAGCCCATACCCAGTAAGGGAGTATAGGTCCAACCATTCCTCATCCATATTGATCATTGGCAGTGATACACCCTCCAAAGAGGAATGTATGCTATTTTCCATGGCTAATATGGTTCTTGGAGTTGGCGTTGGCCAAAAAATAGGGTCCGTATCATGTGAGCCAATGGGTGGAGATGAAGCCCACCATTGTTGGTCTCTATTAGTGTTTGGATATGATGTTACAACTCAATAGTGTTAAAATATGACATGGTATGTGTGGTTCCTTTTATACTTAAAAAAAATTAAAACTAAAGAGCACTCAATGATAACTTCACTAAATGAAAAATAACATTTCACTTTCATAAGTATTGAATAAATGATTTACCTACAAAATGCATGCCCTATATGGCAACCTAACCATTATGTAGGTTGCAAGCAATAAAACCACACAAATGAATTCCTACTTGGTTCTTTTCTTGTTTTTTCTTCTTTTTGTTATTTTTGAGATTAATAAAAGTGAAATCTACCTTTCAAACAAACAAGAAAAAGCAATAAAAAGCTAAATCAAACTTTTTGTAAAAAGTAAAAATGCAAAATGAGGTCCATATACTCATCTTGAAGTCTATGTTTTTTGTTGTTTCTATCAATTTGAGCTGCAATATTCCTATTTGGTGGTCATACCAGGGTGGGATTGTTACCAATTTAGGGGTCGTCCTAGGGTGGGACGACTATCGTGGCCGCCCCTGGGTGTTCCAATTAGGAAATCAGGGATCATTTCAAGCCAGAACAAACAAAACTTACAAAACTTTAGAGAAAAAAAATAGAGTTAAAACTTACCTAAATCAAACGGGATAGGGGTCCCACCATGATCGCCACTATAGAGTAGAGAAAATAGTGCACCTACCAAAGGGAAATAAAATGCATCTATTAATCTAAGCACTAAAAAGATATAATTAATGTAAACATGATAACAAATAAGTAAATGAAATGAGGGTCCTCTTTATATTAATCGATTTTTCAAATCCACGGTTACAAAACATCCCCTTGAGGGCTTTTAATTGATATAATCATTACAATGTATCAAAAGGATCTAATCCTCTCAAAGACTTAGGTGTGCTTCAATGTCTTCCTCGCACTCATGAATTGAAAAGTAGGTTTTTGGTACCGCTGTGATGATCTATCCATATTCAAACTTGTAGCTCCTTCCTTGCACGCTAAAATACCTAGATCTACACACAAAGAACTTCAATTTTTAATAGCATATGTGGATTGAGATGAAATCAAAGAGATGCATGCAATAGTGAATATGAAGAGTGAAATAGATGGTGCAAAACTATTCCAAAATGCACCAAAACTTAATATAATGCATATAACCTACTTTAGAGATGATCTATGCTAAAATAGAGGTGAAATTATATCTAGAATCCATGGCCATCCCTGGGTTTTCCAATTGGTACTATTAGAATGAAAAACCTAATAGAAGGTGCAAAACTACTCCAAATTACACCAAATCCTAGAATGATGTATATAATCTACTCTAGGAATGATATATGCTGAAATTGAAATGAAATTGTATGTAGATTCATGGCCATCCCTGGGTATTCCAATTGTGACTATTAAGTGTCCCAGGTGGGGACGACCACCAAACCTAGTATTTTTACCACCAATTTCTATGGGATCTGGTTCAAACTACTCGTAAGGGAGTTGTCGTTGAATTTTATGATTTGATTCACTAAAATGAAGAAAACAAGATTATATTGAGAGGGGGGGTGAATAGTATAAGACCACTTTTTACTTTTTATTTCCCAATCAATATTATGCAATGTATATCACACACAATAGAGACACCAATTTAATGTGGTTCACCTAATGTGGGCTACTCCATGGAGAAAATATTTCACTAAAATTTTCTCAATCAATCTCTTGGGAATCCTTTCCCTATTACAATTTTTATGGACATCTATCCAAAGGAGACACCAATCCCTTGATCAATTTTGTGTATCTCTATCCACAAGAGAACTCCTTTCTCCTTAGATCTGACTGATGATATTCTAGAAGAACTATTTCCCCCACTGCTCTGGCTAATGGATCTCTATCCACTAAAGACACCTAACCTCACTACCCTGGCTAATGGATATCTATCTACTGGAGACCATCATCCTCTATACTCTGTCACCTTCAAAGGTATGTCTCAAATTTATACTAAACACAGTCCTTTGGTCTAGCACAAATTTGCTCAATCTTTGTCTCTATTTTAGCACAAACCTGTCCTCAAATATGCACCAAACTTTGTCCTCTAATATGTACTAAACACAGTCCTTCAATCTAGCACAAATCTACTCAATCTTTGTCTCTGGTCTGGCACAAACCTATCCTCAAATTTGCACCAAAATTTATCATCAAATCTATACTAAACATAGTCCTTCAGTCTACCATAAATCTTTCCTCAATATCTATCCTCTAATCTATACTAAACACAGTCCTTCGGTCTAGCACAAATTTATCCTCAATCTCTATCCTCAAGCCTTAGCATAAAGCTTGATCTAATATCAAACAACTCTGCTAGATCTGCCCCAAACCTTAACTCAAGTTTTGAACAAATAAATCAATCAAATCTGCTCTCAAGTATTCTCAAAGACTTGTCTCAAATCTACTTTGTAAGCTTCCACAAAATCTCATACTAATTTGTCCAAAATTCCTCTCTAAAACTTGTCCAAATCTGCTCAACAAGTCCTCACTAGGACTTGTCCAAATCTACTCAATAAGTCCTCACTAGAACTTATCCAAACTCATAGAAACATAAAGAGAATTGTTAGAGACTCAATATGCTTCACACTAATCACAATGCTCAATTACTTTCAATCACTCTTTTAGAAACATATGGAGAATTGTTAGAGACTCAATATGCTTCACACTCATCACAATGCTTAATCACTTTTAATCACTCTTTTGAAACATATAGAGAATTTTTAGAGACTCAATATGCTTCACATTCACAAAATATCAATCACTTCAAATCTCTCTTTTATCACATAAACATATAGAGAATTGTTAGAGACTCAATATGTTTCACACTCATCAATACTCAACCTCTTTCTCAAATAAATTCAGAATATAGAATAATTTATTTTATATAACTTGAACTATCACTTCACACATCCACTTGACTAGGCTCAACCAACTCTACTCAACCAATAACTCAATGAAATAATCTTTTCTCACAAACCCTAGTCCAAGCATATGAACACTCACTCAAAATGTTTCCAACAATGCTTATCAACCAATCTCACATAACAATGATACTTATGTTCTTTGCAAACCCTAGTTCAAGTTCTTCACTCAACAACTCACTTCAACAACAATTATTATAAAAAAAATTCACATAACAATGATACTCATGTTCTTTTCAAACCCTAGTTCAAGTTCTTCACTCAACTTATTCACTTCAACAACAATGCTTATCAAAAAATCTTCACATAACAATGATACTCATGTTCTTTGCAAACCCTAGTTCAATTTCTTCACTCAACTTAATCACTTCAACAACAATGCTTATCAAACAAGGTGCATAGCATTCACTTCACAATAGCTCAACAACTCAATAAGGAAACCTAATCAAGTCCTTTTCACTCCAAATTTATTTTCTAGAAAACCAACCAATCAACTCAACTAAGGAAGAATGTGCTCATACCTTTTTCTTGATAAGGAGTAGACCATACAAATCTGCCCTAATCATAAACACTTCTTTACCAAACTCAAGGAGGTTAGAATATAATAATATCTCTCTCACAATACAAGATAATATCAAAACAAATACACCTTATCACTCCATATTTAAAATAACATCCAACACCTTAAAAATATTAGAACAATTACTTTCACAATAATCCCTTTGGAAAAAAGTCCTTTTAAAAATAAAATCAATATCTTAAAAGACTTACTCCTCCAATATGCAAATATAACAATTAGGACTTTATTTTAAAATTAAAATCAAACTCCTTATAACTCCCTTCACTCTTTTACCATTAAAAATCAACACAAAATATTAACTTTAATTAATCCTTATGCCTCCCAACTACCTCACATCAAATCTTAGGGAAAATAAAAATTAAATAAAAAATGTACCTTTGCCCTCAGTAGGTTTTCAACCCACGACGCTGCCTCCCCAAGTGCTCTATCTATAGCCTTGGCTAGAATGCCCACGCACTCTAATTCCTCCTCTGCCACTGTCGAACAGAGATGCAAAAGATAAACCTCCAAACTTGTTGTTGGGTTTCAAACTTGTAACCGCACTACCACAAGCGCCAATCCAAATGCCACCTGAGCTAGCCACCGGATGATGCTAGAAGCCAAGAACTTCAACATTTTAAGCACACCAAAATTTGGGTTTACACAGCGCATAAGTTATTTTTCACAGAAATCGTGAATGCATTAATCGAGACTCCAAGCTAAGGTTTGGCTAAGGTATAAATACCTTATGACCTTGTTTCCATGCACGTCGATGGGAATATATTCATTGGGGTTCGACGCTTATGTTTTTGACTTCAAAATATTTAATTTATAATTATTTAAATTCACTAGAATTTAAATATTATAAATTAATATTTAAATATTTTACTTTATTAAATATTAAAGCCTCCTTTGGTTTTACCACTTCGAATAAATAATATTTATTTATAAAATTTAAATTCAATTTGAATTTAAATATTTATAAATTAAATATTAAAGCTTCCTTGGTCTTTCTAATTTGAAATTAAAAGCCTCCTTGGATTTTTATAAAAAAACCTTTTATTTTTGCTCATCCATGGTTTTAATAAAACCTTTTACTTTTGCTTCACATAATATTAAAAATAAATATTATGAAGCTCTTTTACCATAAACCTTTTTCATTGCTCCTTTTAACCTTTTGGCATCAACAGTAGCTTATTCCTTGACATCAATGACAACTTCATTCCTTAACATTAATGACAACTTTGACTCAAAATGTCCAACATGAAATGGGTAGGTTTTGGAATGGGTTTGCATATTTGTGATCACTTGGAAACCTTCTTTGGTTGATGAATATTTCAAGGGAAAATACATGGGTGAAAGCATGGTTGAATCTCAGCAGCACTTCATTGCAAAATATTGTGAAGAATCCTCCTTTTGAAATTGGGTGGATTGAATCCAAATTATAGCTCAAGAGAGCACAAGGTCAAATGGGTAGGCTAGGGCATGCAAGGCAAGTGCCACCATTTTTCAAAACCTTGCCATGCATTGGGTAGGAGAAACCTCCAATTTGGGCCTCTAATTTGTAGGTTTGGATTGAATTGACATACCCCAAAATTTATCATAAATTATTGGGTGGGATAAATGGTATAATTTGATTTCCATTTATCCTACCCTTGACGTTTTAAGGATCCTAGGCCATGGTCATCCCACCTAGGGATTATTGTTGGTGGTCATCCCTGGGTTGGATGGCCATAAACTCTGGTTGTCCTAGGGTGGGATGACCATGGCTACATGGCCCAAAAATTCCCAAAAGTATGATAGAACTTCCTAAAAGTGGTTAGGATCACTATATAACCCCTGAGGGTTGCCCAATGGGGCCATATGGTGCTGATAAGATTACGTCTTGGCATTATAATAGGATTAACACAATTTTAGTGTCTACAATTCCTGACTTTTGCTCTCCTTAAAGTCATGGAAGATGTAACCTTTCACATGCATTTGTTACATTATGATAAATCTTTTCATTATTACATAAATTGCTACTTCTAATCTTGACAAATCTCATGATTCTTCACTTACACATATGACACCACCTAACTCTCACTTGCACACATGATACCTTTCACTCATAACTCAAAATTGCACACATGACACATAAACACACTTTATAAATTAAACCTACTTATAACACACACACACACACTCCTAATCTAAATATTTACAATGGTACTTAAGGTACCAAATAATGCAATACCTCCAACAATATTGAGGTACATAACTTTGTTAGTCATAATATCCCATAGTTTTTCAACTTGCAAGATGGTCCTCATCTTTGTCTTCCATGGTCTAAAGTTGGGACCTCTTAGGAAGACAAATATGAGGACCATCTTGCAAGTTGAAAAACTCAAGGATATTATGATTGATAAAGTTATGTCACCCCAATACTTTTACCACATCAAAAAATTAATGATGTAGATGCAATAACATTGATGTTCATCACTCTTGCTACATCTAATATGATCGAACCACATAATTATGAAGCAAGGACATACAAGCAAACATATTACACACTTACTACCATGTATGAGAGGAAGAACCAATCCACTATTCTAATCCTTCAATCACAACTCCACACATTGAGAGTGGGATATGGATAAAGTAGAGAGGAATTTATTTAAAGAATCATCTAGATGAAGGCAAGACTAAATGTGATGGATAAAAAAAGTGAAATACAAGCCCTTGGTCCTACTTTTTTTACTCACTCCATTATCCACCCGATTCGTCACTATTTCTTGACATAAAATATGAAATTAAGACTCTCCAAGCAAAGGTATTTTTAATAAGGTATCATAGATAAGACGAATCCCTTTCCATACTACCTAAGTATCATGTCTCATGTTCTTTGATGTACCTCAAGATCTCTCTCATGTACGATTGTGTATATTGAGAGGACTATCTTCTTAGAATTTATTTTTATTCAATAAATATATGCAATATCATTACAATAAATATTATTATAAAAAAATATTGATACAACCAAGGAGATTTTTACAACCGATCCTCCATCTAGTTGGATACAAGTTAGTTATTCGAATGATAAATTAATGTAATAATTTTACCTAACACCAGATAGATGAAAGTAAATAAAAGTGGATGTCAATAAGGATATTGTAAGAAAAAAAATATTTTGAGAATTTATCCTATGAATAAAAAGTAAATCAAAGCTTAGAGGAAATGACACAATAATATGAGAATAATAACAAGGAACTATCTACTCGGTCTAATCCTAATTTAGAGATGAACATTCTTGTTGAACCTAAGGAATATACCTCATTAGATTTTAAACTCTCTTGAAGTACCATGCACTATTAAGGAGAATAAAAATGTTAGAGAAAACATATTAATAGATGTTAGTAACTCTATCATTAACAAGGAAATACTAAAAACTTAGCAAGATAAGTCAAAAGCTTCCTTATCAAAGCTAGGAAAGGATAAATCTAATGAAAGGGAAAGTTGTAAAAAAATATTAAGGAATATAATAATAATACCTACCCCCAATATTGGCAAGGAAAAAAGAGGAAAACCTTCAAATTATCAAGTGAGAGCCAAGGAAAAAAGATCAAACATGGACAAAGGAACACGATCTAAGCTAGTTGAATTTCTCTTTACCAAACAATAAAATGATATTGGTAATTCATAGGAGGGGCTCGTAGCCCCTAATAAGATATGATTTCCTTATCATGGAATATAAGGGGTGCTAATTCCCCCTCAAAGAAGATGTGTATTAGGTACCTTTATTTAAGTAATAAGCCTAATTTCTTTGTATCCATGAAACTAAAATGATAAAGGAAGAATTTTCTAAAACTATGAAAGTAGTATGGGAAATATGTGAATGAGATGTTGTGGATTTAGGAATAGCAGAAAGAATTCTAACATGTTGGAATCTATTTAGAATCTCTTGTGAAACCAATCATAAAATTGGGTATTGGAAAGCCTCGATCAATTTAGTCTATGGACCTACAATTTAGTCAAGAAGATCAAAAGTATGGAGTGGAATTGAAACCTTTATGAGAAGTGAAGACTAAGAAATATGATTCATGATCATAGGAGATTTTAATGCCATAACCAAGCTAGATAATTTTTTTTGGAAAATTAGGAAAATAACTGAAAGTATGAGAGATTTCTCAACTATATTAAAAATAATAAAATATGGGAGGTTGAGTTTAAATAGGACAACTATACATAGATCAACAACAAGTCAAGACAAAACTTGGTAGTAGAAAAATTAGATAGATAAATACTCTTAGATCATGCCTATATTAAGGGAATTGTGCTAAAATTAATACCTTGACAAATAATTGGTTCAGATAATTAGTCAATAAGAGTTAAAATGATGGTAAGTGAATTAAAAAAATTATATCATATTTTAATTATGAGTAGATGCGAGAATACCATCCCCATTTTATTGATATGATAACACATACATGAAATTCTTCAATAAATTGTGGGATCTATACACTTGCAAAACAAATTAAATCAATGAAATCTAGATTAAAAGAATGGAACAAGAACACTTTCAAACATATTTTTGAGAAGAAAGAACTAATAGAGAAAATTTTAAAATTTTAAAAGGTGAGCACGTTAATCCAAGCTCAAAGGAAAGAGGGTTGCTTAGCGAATATCATAATATTCTAAGTCAGGAAGATAAATTTTGGAGATTAAAATCAAGACAAACTTGGTTAAAAGGAGATAAAACCATAGTCTTTTATAGGGTTGAAATAGTATAGATATCAACATCCATAATTAGTAGAATTAAATCAGTAGAGGGGGTTGGATTGAATACCTAAGTCAAATACTAAAGGAGGTAAGGTTTTTTACCAAAATATTTTAGGATAAAAGGATATTGAAGTTCTTAATGATAAACTATTATAAGAAGTACCTTCAGTTTTAATAGATAAAGACAATACCAAACTGATGGAGCCTATTACTCTAGAAGAAGTTCATTCAACTCTTTTCTATTTTAATAAGAATAAATCCACATGTCTGAATAGACTCTTTATAGAATTCTATTAGCATAACTAGGATTTTTTCTTGGTGGCAATGGAATAGTCTAGGATAAAACATTACATACCTTAAAAAATAAATACAACATATCTTACCCTGATTCCAAAAAATAAGGATGTAAAATTGTTTGATTCATTTAGGCCCATAAGACTATGTAATATGGCATTTAAGATACTCTCCAAAGTGGTGGAAAATCAATTAAGAACACTATTAGACAAAATAAAAATAAAAAGAGTAAGCAATATTTATGAAAGGGAGACAAATTTTGGATGAGATCATAGTAGATCATGAAGTAATGCATTCAATAGCTTCTAGAAAAGAGAGAGCAATGATCTTAAAACATAATATAAATAAATCATATGATAGGGTTAAATGGGACTTTCTTTTTGCAACACTAGAAAATTTTAGATTTGGGAAGAAATGGGTTATATGGATTAAACCTTGTGTCTTTACAATATCATATTTAGTGTTGGTCAATTGGCTGGTAAAAACATCATTTAAAGCCAAGAGGGGTCTTAGACAGGAATATTCTTTATCACCAAATTTGTTAATAAGTAGATTTAAGACTGGTAATAACATCAACAACATCACCCATCAATAGCTTGTAGATTATACAACCCTTTTTGGAAGGACAAGAAAAAATGATACCATAAATTTGAATAACTTATTAAAGGAATATGAAAGAGTTTTAGGGTAGAAGTTAATAGGACAAAATCTAAATTTTGCTTCTTAAACACTCCTACTATAATCAAAGTAGGAATATGTAGGTTACTTCAAATGAATGAGGATAGAATTATGGAATCTAGTTATAAGTAAAGTTTAGAATAAACTACTAGCATGTATAGGTGGATGGCTATCATTAGCAAAAAAAACTATAGCTAATTCAATTAGTCTTGCAAACCATTCTAACATGTCATGTGTCCTTGTATATCATTCCAAAATTAGTAGAAGAATGTTGACTCTATATTATGTGGTCTTTTTATGGTCGAGATTACATAATAGAAGGAAAATTCCTTTAGTGAAATGAAGCAAGGTGTGTGATGATAAAACTAGGGGAGGTGTCAGTTTAAGAGTTATCATGGATGTAAAATTATCCCTAAGGGAAAAAATAATATGGATATTGTATAAACAAAGTCAAAGACAATGGGCAATAATTATTTTAAGTATGTTGAATCCAATGACCCAAGCTTAATATTTACTATATCCTCACTACCAGATGGTTTTGCACTATGGTATGGTTTAAAAAAATAATTTATCTAGTGATTAAAGGTCTAATATGGGTGGTGGTAACTAGAGAAAGTTATTATATTTGGATGGATGCTTGGTGTGATAAAACAACCACTCAATCTAGATCTAATTATGAAACCATGGATGAGATCACTTCAAGACAAATATGGTGATAGGGTTTCAAATATTATGTACAAGGATCACGACATAAGATACAAATGGAAAGAAGTTTTTTTACAAGTACACCACACATTGTTACTAGGAGGCAATAAAGCAAAATGATAACAATAGCGATGATTTCGAGGGGATCCAAGGATAAGCTGATTTGGGAGTTGAATAGCTTTGGAGAATACATAGTAAGAAGTGGATATAATGTAAAGCACCAAGAAAATAAGATAAACATTTAAAAAATGGAGATATATTTTGGATAGCTTGAGAATTCCAAAATTCAAAATATTTGTATGGATAGTAGGTCATAGGTAAATTTTATCTTGGAATAACCTAATGAAAAGAGGTTTTCATGGGATATTGTTCAATAGTCTAGGAACTATTGCAATGGATTCTTAATATGTTTGGTAAATGTATGGTTATGAATGACATAATTGAAGAATAGTTAAAGCAATGACATAGCACTCTTAAAAATGAGGTGTTATAGACAATTTGGGATACATTAAAAGATACAATACTTTGGATTGTATGGCTAGAAAGAAAAAGAAAAATATTAAAGGAAAATAACACAATTTAGTGAAAATAAAAATGAATATTTGTTTATCCATAGAGGAGTCCAAACCAACCCTATCAACTCACCCAATCACTAATATTGAAGCAAATATCCTTGATAGATAGATTCAAGTAATCAAATAGAATTATTATGTTGGGTATAGTGGAAATAAAAGGAAGACAAAAAATATAAATGGAAACCACCAAAATTGAAGTTAGTAAAATTGAGTTTTGATGGAGCATCTAAAGAAAATTTAGGACCAAAAAAATGAGGAGGAATAATTAGAAATAATAGAGGTGATATTTTCTCAAATTACGCTTTTAGTAGTGGATTTAAAACAAATAATGAAGCTAAATATTGGGTGGTTTTAGAAGGATTAAAAATATGCAAAAAAATTAAATAGAACAAGGTATGGATAGAAGGTGATTCACTAAATACAATTTTGAGGAAAGTGAATGATCCTTGGGACATATAAGAGATCATTGTGGAAATTAATACTTTTTTATAGAGTTTGAAGAAATTATGTTTATACATACTTTAAGGGAAGGGAAAAAATGTGCAGATAGAATAGCCAATAGAGGGGTTTTAATAAAGGGTAGTGAAGTCAAATTATCTTTTCCATCATTAGAGGAAGTAATAATTTTAGCTAAAGCTAAAAAGAAAAATTTGAAAGGAGCAAATTCAAAATAATGTTCTAAAGGACTACAAAATGTTTTAGGAGATCCATTTATAGATCAATGCATAGAAGAACCTAACAATCCAGATTTTGTAAAGCTAACTATGATTTCATGAAGCAAGTAGAAGTCATGTATGCTAAAATAGAAGAATGTGACAACATATAGACTTCATGGATTAATCCCTATTTGTGCATTGGGTTGTTGGTTGGATTATGGGATAGAGAATTGATTGAAAATTTTAACTTTTTAAGATTGCTAAACTATTTGTTACAATTCGTGTGGGTGCACTTATGCTTCAGGAAGGAAACTAACAATCCAGGTTTGATAAAGTGGATTATGATGTTGCAAAGTTTTGAAAGTATTACTCTACTAAGATGCAGTGCATAGACAACAAAGGTGGAGTTTTTGTATTGCGAAGGTTGCTACAAGAAAATGTCAAGAAGGATGTAGAATTCTAGAATATTTGTATTTACAAAGAAAATTGAAGAATCAAAAAATGAAAATAAAGAATTCAGGCTTTTTATGAAAAAATATGTAGGTTTATAGCTATAGCAACTAAATTGAGATGAGAATTGAAATTTTTTGTAAACTCTCAAGATTTAAAAGAGAGAGTTGTGATTTTTCAAGGGCAAGAGGATCCAAGTACAACCCTTTTTTATAGAAAAAAATCTTATTATCTATGTTATTCTTTGAGTTTAAAAATATTCATATAATATGTGTGTTTTCATTCTAGTCTTCACTTGAATTATAGGCATTGGTAATGTTGATTACCTTAGTCAAATAATGATTAAAATTTATTTAATGGTTTTCATTGGTCATATTTATATAACATTAATATGTTTTTATATAAACTATTTATTATAGTTTTTGTGGTTGCACTTTTCAATAAGGAAACTAACAGTCTGGTAAAGTAGACTATAATAACACAAAGTTTTAGAAATATTACTCTACCAATATGCAGTGCATGAACTGTAGAGGTGGAATTTTGGTATTAAGAAAATATCAAGAAAAAGGATGTTGAATTTTTTAATATTTGTATTTACAAATAAAATTGAAGAAGATCCAAAAAATGAAAATCAAGAATTGAGACTTTTTATTAAAAAAAAGATGTAGGTATCTAGCTATAGCAACTCAATCCAAAAGAGAATTGATATTTTTGTAAACTCTCAAGCTCTAAAGGAAATATATGTGATTGTTAAAGGTGGGGGATTCAAGTACAACCCCTTTTTCTTCAACAACAAAAAAACTTAATAATAATTTTTTTCTCCTTAACTGTAATAAGCTTTGTTAGGGATTAAAATGTTTAATTTATTTTTATATAAATATTTTATAGTTTTTTGGAAAACTAGGGTTTTAAGAGCAAGAGTCATAGAAGGAGAGAGGATGCAAGGAAGAAAACTGGTGGACCTATGGATAGTATGAATTTCAAATATGTTGTAAGGATTGCCCAACCTCCAACAATTCCAACTAGCCAATGGAGGTTTTTGTGTCAACCTCTTCGTATACCAAGGATTGATCCTAGGAAAATAGACTCTGGTTGTATGCAAGCAGTGGATGGATCTCTAGTTTTTAATCTACAACAATCTAATATTCAAGATGGAATTTCTACAATGGAGCAATGAGGGTTGATCTATTGATTCTTGGGCTTTCAACCATACTTACCTACTTTTAAAAGTTGGGATTTGAAGCAATGGAAAACTCTAGGTGAGTTTAGTATCTCAGATTATCTTAATAGGTATTTTTTGGTGTTATTTGTTAATGAGGAGGAAATACAACAAATATTCCAGGGTGATCCTTGATTTTTTGGTTGAGCTGGTTTGTTTATGAAACCCTAGCATGCTTTATTTAAAGCTAAAGAGGAAATACCTTCAGTAGGACTTGTCTAGGTCAAACATTTTGGTTTATCACCTAAATTCTAAAATCATATAGTCTTCTTAGCAATTGGTAACACTTTAGGCACCTACATGATGACAACAGATAGCACAATACGGTTTGAGAATTTTATTTATTCTCGGATCTATGTGCTCATAGACTTTAATAACCCCCTACAAAAAAATCACTTTACAATTTGGAGAAGAAACTTAGGAGCAAGAAGTTGATTATGAAAAAATTCCCTTTAGGTATCAGGTGTGTCATGAATACAGTCACTTTGTAAAAGATTACAAATATGTAGTATTAGAGCAAAAAAAGTAGGATCAAGGTCATGAGCAATTTTAGATTCCTAAAAAAAATATATTACTAAAAAAATGAAGCGTACAAATAAGTCAACATCCTCGGATAATAGGTTTTCAAAACTTGCAATGGAAGATGATTTAGAGGATGTGGATGATTCTATGGAGATGGAGATTTTGGAAACCTGATTTTGGATAGCTCATAGATTCCCCACCCAGAAATAGTCAAAGACTCCTCAAAGAAAGCCACTGGTCTAGTTAACAGTAATTCTAAGATCTATCCTTAGCAAGGGAAAACTCACCAACAAAAACACAAAATGGAGGAGAAGGTCAAACAAGGCTTTAGTTCTCAAGGAGGATCCCAAGGATCTATGAATCAAGATTTAGTCTCATATTCTCAACCAACAAAAATAAATTTAAATCTAAAGCCATAAAGAGTTAGTAAAACCTCTAGTAAAAAAATAAAGTTGGATACAAACCAAAAGGCAAGAAGGAAAATAAATGTGGTTCAAATTCAAAAAGAAGGAGAAAAGTTGGATTCAATAGGCTTTTGGATGAAAAGATAGGGGGAAAATGCAAATCAAAGATGAAAATACTGGTGGGTTTTGCAAATTAGGGATGCTCTTCTTTCCATCCTTTATTTGAATGGCTCTAACTATAAAATTACCTTGTTCCTTTTTTCTTTGTATTAGCCTCTCTCTGGTTTAGTCAGGGTTTTTCAGTTCCCAGCTCAGAAAGATATTTCTTATGTTTCTTCTATTGAACATTGGCTAATAGGTCTGTTGGATTGGTTTGGCCATAGATGAAATATGTTTTTTCATTCCCTTAGTTTTTTGATGTGTGTGTGTATTTTTGTGTTGTTTTGTTTTTTTTTGTGTTTTTGTTTTTTTTTGTGTTTTGTGTTTTTGTGTTTTTTTTTTGTGTGTGTGTGTGTTTTGTGTTTTGTTATTGTTGTTTGTTGTGTTTTTGTTTATTTTAGGCATGCTCTTTGAGTGCATCAAAGGGAACAGGCCAAGTGCGAGCCCTAGGTGTCTTTTAGTGAAATAGTTACCCCTACCTCCTTGAGTCTTACGCGAAAGTGGCACCTTGAAAGGGGTGTTTTCCACAATATATATATATATATATATATATATAATAATTTTAAACTTAGACTTATCAATTTATTTTTTATATTTTAAAATTAAATTTAAAAATGAGTTATAAATTGAAATGGATTCAATAAAAGTTTAGATTTAAAATATCCTCGAGGGCTAGGTGGATTGGTAAGTGTTTGCCTGCTCAGACACTTACCAAGAAGACACTCAGGTTCAAACCTCGAGGGCAACCTATTTGCAAAGGTAGTAGTTTGATCTAAATCCTCTGAGTACATGTCAAATTGACAATGACGATATAAATCCCAAGTGACAGGTGGTCCCTTTCACACCAGGTCAACAATAACGAGGTGGAATAGATTTGGTGGGAGCAGCCCCTATGGTTTGAACTCTGCACTTGTCAGTTACTAAAAATAGTGTGGTTGTGACTAGCTCTCCTATGTAACAAAAAAAAAAAAAAATGAAATTTAAAAATAAATTATATATTAAAAAAATAAAATTCAGTGTATGGTAAATATCATGATCATGAATTGTTTATCAAGATTTAAATTTAATTGATTAAACTCATGTCATTAAATAAAATGTTTAGATTCAGCCATAAAAAATAAACCTTTAATTAAGGTTCACCATCAAATTAAAACTTTAATTTAAAAATGCAAAACTCCCACTTGACTCTAACCACTTCCAAACACCAAAAACAAGTTATAATTATATATTTAAAATATATTTCTAAAATAATTTAAGTTATTTAATTGAATTAGTAGGTACTAACAAAAAAATTATTTAAAAATAAAAATAAAAATTTTAAATTAAATTTTAAATATAATATTTAAATTATTAAATTTAAATAACGCACAAAAACTCAATAATAAACAACTTGGTTGACTACGTTGACCTTCAAATCAAAGCTACGTCACACAATGTACATCAGCCAAGCCCTTACCGACCAACTTTTTATTGCCTCTATTCTCTGGAGATGTTTTTCGGCACGCATACTCTCCCTCTTTTCATCTTATGTTGAGAGTTAAAATAAACCCTTACAATATTTAAATCATTATTGATTTTTAGTACACATTGCGTCGATGCTAAAGTATAGGACTCTCTTAACAATATTAAGATTAAAGTTAGATTAAAAAAAGACTTTTGATATATTAACTATAGGTTTTTAATTATATTTATGAAGGAAAATAAAAAAAATTAATAAATAATTTAGTTTTTTTGGGAAATAATATTATAAAGGTATTTTTTTTGGTCATGGTTCTTAAAACCTATATAGTGTTACACATTATTAATTATTTTTTTTTTTTTTTTAATTGATTAATCTTATATCGATATTCAATTTTGTTATTTTCAGTGAAAACCACACTCCCAATTTTGACCTACTCCCTTCCAAATCCTTGCAGCCTTCTTAAATAAATCTTCGTCGAAACCAAAAACATGCTTCTAAAAAAATTCAAATCTTCTTCACAAATAATTCTTCGTAAGAAAAAAATCAATAAACAAAATCAATAAACAAGTTACCATTATTGACCTTCAAATCAAGCTTCCATCACACAATTCACATCAGCCAAGCACTTAACACATCTTAATTGACCAACTTTTTATTCCTTTTTTGGGGAGATATTTTCGGCAAACAAACTCTTCCTCTTTTCGTTTTACAAACTTCAATTTTGTGGATTCATCTATTTTATTCTTCGTATCTGTAGAGATATATTTTCGGCAAACAAACTATTTTAAAATTCTCAATTTTGTGGATTCAACTATCAATAATAACATTCTGTATAAACTACAATATCTCCAGATACAAACATTAGACTTTTGATGCATTTTGTGTGAACATCCTTGGAGGTAAATCTTTTGGGTGAATGCGGATATCAAAGTGCCCTTCGGTGTCACTCTGCGATTGGACAATCATAAGAATAATGGCCACTTCCGGTGAAGCACTATGGTTTTCCATCATTCTTGACGTGGGCTTATTCTCACAAAGTAATTATTCACATTTCCATTCCCACATGATAAGGAGGGAATATGCCCAAGATGGCTTCATACCAACTCCCCTATATATTCAAACGTACCCAAAACCTCAATCCCCACGTTGAGGGTCTGAGCTCTTGTAAAGCCACCACTGCAACGAAACAAAAGAAGTTGATGCATGAATGAGATCTGGAGGAGAGTTTTAACTCTGTTAGAATGTACACCAATTGGTTGTCATGGGTGTTATTGGTTTTTGTGTCCATGGTGGTTATGATTCCTTCTCCTGATGGGAATGTTTGTGTGGCACATCATGGAGGGATACCTGCAAGTGTGAAAGTGGGTGCTCTTGTGGCCTACAATACCACCATTGGAAGGGTGGCCAAGAAGGCCATTGAAATGGCATTGGAAGATGTTAACAATGATCACACTCTGCTCAATGGGACCAAACTTGTGCTCACCACGATGGATTCCAACTGCAGTGCTTTCATAGGCACTTCAGCAGGTATGCTATTGCTTAAAACTAACCAACTTTGCTTTTGGGGTGGTGGTTATTGTTTTCTTATATTGCAGAAAATAACATAAGAGCACCCTAAGTTATTAAGGAAATTGATATGTGTTTATGAAAGTATGTTAATGATAGTTTTGGTTATGTGCAAAGGTGTTCTTCAGCATAGATGAATTGGTTATATTTATATACATATAAATAATTTTTAAAAATGGTCTCTAATATTATTTTTTATTCATCCCTAAGCACACCCCATAGGCTGCACCTTCCTTTTGTTTAGATACCAAGTTTTAGAGGTATCTACTTTAGCAGTGTTACCTAAGAGCTGCATCTGTCCTCGTCCCCTTTTTTCCCTATGCTGTTCAGTTGAGGAAGATAACCATTCCATGGTTTGTGTTATGGTTGTTAAAATTTAATCCAGCCAGTATTATTGCTACGAGAAGTCAGGTTGGACGAGGTCCAATTTATTGTTCACAGACAGCCAGACATGTCATCTAAAACATTCCAATTGATCTTTAAAGGAATCTAGAAGCTAAACACAAATAAGAATATTAAAATGCAAATAAAATAAGGGCACTATTATATGGTTCAATGATAAAGTGATGAAAAGACCAATTACATGGTGTAGAGTTACAAGCCTTTGAAGATGCTTCCTTCTGTTATGTATATAGAAAAGTGTCTAGGCAAGCTTTTAGGGAAAAAAAAATAAGGGAAAGAAAGATATGTATAGGAAGCTTTTTAAAATATTTATATAAGTATATTTTTTATGTTTTTGTAGTGTTTAGAAAAGTTGTTTCATAATGTGATCAATAGTTTATTGAAAAGTGACTTGTATTATTAAATGAATAATAAATCTATTAATCATAAAAGAAAAAAAATGATATAAATGATATAGAAGTATATCTTGAAAAGTCAAACCAAGAGATCCTTCATAATCTTAAACAAAATTCTGGGGATTAAACACAAATATAATTCATAGCTACAAAGGAAGCATAGACTTGACAAGTATTACTTAAATGATTGAAACATTTATATTATTTAACAAGCCTTTGCAACCAACTAAGTGAATTGTAGTTGAATTGCATGTCTAATGATGCATGCATGAACATCAAGAAGAGTATCTTAATTTAAAGAAGGTTAAAAAGCTGGAGTATTTTTTTTTGGATGAGAAATAAAATTTGTTTGTTATGTTTTACTAAATCATGGATATTAAGGTAAGAATGTTATGTTTTACTAAATCATGGATATCACGGTAAGAATGAAAATCTAGTTGAAAAGTGTTTTCTCCATGCTCTTGCAAAATTATATAGGACTTATGTCAAATAGGTTTGTGCTAAGGATGATGTTGAGATTTAGTCTTTGTTTATTTTAGTATAGCCAAACTTTATTACCAGTCTAAAAATATTATGGAACTTAATGTCAATCATGAACTTTTAGCCAAATATTGAACAAAAGAAGAAGCCTAGTACATTTTTTGTTAAAGAGATTAAAGATCAACTAGTTGTTAGTTGATACCCTTGTCAAATCTTAAATGGAGATTACTTTTAGGGACATGGATAGCTCTATTGTAACCATGCTACACTATATGCATATAAGTGTTCATTGTTTATTCTAGTTATGATAGAGGAATGAGCAAGAACCGAACCAAAGCAATGGTTGTCTAGTTTGGTTTGACCACAAGTTTATGGGCAAAAGGAAGTAGAAAACTCTAACATATATTATAAAAGCTTTTAGAAATATTTCCAAAAGTGACTAGAAATTTGCAGCCATGATTAGAAAAAATGTGTGGTAAGCGACATATACTTGCTCAAAAAATCAACTTAGCAACTTTAGGAGCATCTATAAGTTTTTTGCATGGAATAGAAATAGGCATAATATAACATCTTCAAACAACAAGATGCAATCATACTTGAAAAGAGTTGTTGTTAGTCCACTAGTGAAATTTGGATAAGTTTTAAAAGCACATGAATTTTAAAAGCACTCAAATTAAGGTAATTTTTAACATCCATGAGGCCCTTCCCCCTTTTGGATTCAAACCTTGGACCTCCAACTCAGATTTTCAAAGTCTTATTTTTAAGCCCATAAAAGCACTCAAAGTAAAGTAATTTTTAACATCCATGAGGCCCTTCCCCTTTTGGATTCAAACCTTGGACCTCCAACTCGGAGTTTCAAAGTCTTATTTGTTAAGCCCACTCGAGTTGTAGGGATTCAAGGTTATGCATAAGGGGTTGGACTCAAAATGTACTTGTAAAAAAATGGTGAATCCTAATCGAAATCAAGGCAAATCCTAAGAAAATCAAATCAATCATCTTCACACCAAAATTTGGGGTATTTGAAGCCCTAAAAAGTAAGGTCATCTTTGGGGTAAATTTTGACCTATTAAATAACCTTATAACTTCATAAAAACACCACCATTAGATCAGACTCAAAAAGAGTTTTCCAACGAGTACAAATATGCCTATGTTTGGATATATATTGTGGTGAATTGACCCTAAGAAAAAATTGATCCCAAAAATTTTAGGCGATTGGACCGACGTCGAGGGTCCTCATATTTGCCAATTTCTAATTTTGGAAATCCTAATATTTTCCCATATTTGCCACTGTGCATAACCCTCTAGGGATTTGAAGTGTCCAGTCTACACCTTGTTTTGTATTAGAAGGTTTAGTTTGACTACATAGTGAAACTCTTCTAATAAAAATTTTCATGTGCTTCTTAAGAATATTAATAGAAATATTTCATAAATGCTAGAAAGCAAACTTACACAAGGACACATCCCTATTTTAGGACTCTCTATGCTCATCCCCTTGTTTCCTATCATCACCATACGAAATACTTTTGTAGAATATAGAATTAGTTTTGTTATTTGTTAAAGCTTCCATCTCCTATAAAATGAGTTCTCATTTTCATATTAGAAACTCAGCATATTAGGAAGTTTAGAATAGTTGTGTAGTCTTCATAACTATGATGACAAATGTATTTCTTTAATATGTGTGAGATGTGATTGGCCAACTATATATATATATATATGACCATATTTTAACATAAAAGTAAATAAAACGAGTTTGATTTATCATTGCAGGTTATTGTTAAAAGGTGAGAATTGGCCAAAGCATGTATCTAATAAATAATGTAGTTCAACAAATTTGACAAGAATATACAAAACCTACTAAGAATGTGTTTTGGCATTAAAAATATACAAAACCTTGTAAAAATGTATGTTGGCATTAAGAATATACAAAACCTTGTGAGAATGTGTATTTAACACATCAATGACTCTATTAGCAGTCTCATTTTTATGTATAATAACAAGATGAAATTATTTAATATAAGAAGCCCATTTAAAATATTTTTTTCTTTTTTTAACCTAGCTTGAGAATTCAAAATCATAAGTGCCTAATGATTAGTAGGAATGATTATTTCCTTACCAACCATATGGTGTTTCTAAGCCTAGCTTGCATAAAGGCTTATTGTTCAATATGAATGAATGTTTCCTTACCAATGATGCAATGTGTATTTAACACATCAATGGCTCTATTAGCAGTCTCCTTTTTATGTATAATAACAAGATGAAATTATTTAATATAAGAAGCCTATTTAATTTTTTTTTTTTTTTTTAACCTAGCTTGAGAATTCAAAATCATAAGTGCCTAATGATTAGTAGGAATGATTATTTCCTTACCAACCATATGGTGTTTCTAAACCTAGCTTGCATAAAGGCCTATTGATCAATATGAATAAATGTTTCCTTACCAATGATGCAATGTCTCCATAGCATGTCTGTTGGACCAAAACATAGAATTGTTTGTCACATTTGTTGTGTTTGTGTTTTGTTGTAGAATGTAATACTGGATGATATATAATTATGTAACCTTCTTATTTAAGAATAAAAAAAAATGTTTTCATATATAAAATTGGGTAGGATCATATGACATTAGTCTAAGTAATTAAATTCTTTGAATTTCAAGAAAGAAACCCAGGTTCAAATTTTACCAAATAATTTATGCTATTGCTTAAAACTAACCAACTTTGCTTTTGGGGTGGTGGTTATTGTTTTCTTATATTGCAGAAAAGAACATAAGAGCACCCTAAGTTATTAAGGAAATTGATGTGTGTTTATGAAAGCATGTTAATGATAGTTTTGGTTATGTGCAAAGGTGTTCTTCAGCATAGATGAATTGGTTATATTTATATACATATAAATAATTTTTAAAAATGGTCTCTAATATTACTTTTTATTCCTCCCTAAGCACACCCCATAGGCTGCACCTTCCTTTTGTTTAGATACCAAGTTTTAGAGGTATCTAGTTTAGCAGTGTTACCTAAGAGCTGCATCTGTCCTCGTCCCCTTTTTTCCCTATGCTGTTCAGTTGAGGAAGATAACCATTCCATGGTTTGTGTTATGGTTGTTAAAATTTAATCCAGCCAGTATTATTGCTACAAGAAGTCAGGTTGGACGAGGTCCAATTTAACGTGGTGATAGAATAAGTCTATAATTGTTCACAGACTGCGAGACATGTCATCTAAAACATTCCAATTGATCTTTAAAGAATCTAGAAGCTAAACACAAATAAAATTATTACAATACAACTAAAATAAGGGCACCATTATATGGTTCAATGATAAAGTCATGAAAAGACCAATTATATGGTGTAGACTTACAAGCCCTTGAAGATGCTTCCTTATGTTATGTGTATAGAAAAGTGGCTAAGCAAGCTTTCAGGGAAAAAAATTAAAGGAAAGAAAGATATATATATATATAGGAAGGTTTTTAGAAGATTTATATAAAGACAAATAAAGGATAAGAATTAATTATATTAAAATTTTATATAATTAAAAATTATAATTGTATTTAAGAATGGTGCAGTGCAACGGTAGGTTTTCGTTTGGAGGTCTAAGGTTCAAATGTGTGAGGGGGTGGGTGTGTGGTGGCTTTGTGTTAAATTCCCTACTGATAAGTATAGCTTTCAACTTTAGGAGGGGACGGTCATAGGGGTTTCTCACATTAACCAAATCCAAATAAATAAATAAAACTATAACCTTATTTAATTAGAATTTAGTTTATACAATTATTTTTTTTATATTTTTTAGTGTTTAGAAAAGTTATTTCATTTTTGTAATGTGATAAATATTTTTTTGAAAAGTGACTTCAATTATTTAATGAATAATAAATATATTAATCACAGAAAAAGTGATATAGAAGTACATCTTGAAAAGTTAAACCAAAAGACCCTCTATAAAAAAAATTCTAAAAATTAAACACAAATACAATTCATAGCTACAAAAGAAGCATAATCTTGACAAGTATAACTTAAATGATTGGAACATTTCTATCATTTAACAAGCCTTTGCAGCCAACTAAGTGGGTTGTAGTTGAATTGCATGTCTAATGATGCATGCATGAACATCAAGAAGAGTATCTTAATTTAAAGAAGGTTAAAAAGTTGGAGTGTTGTTTTTTGGATGAGAAATAAAAACCTATTTATCATGTTTTACGAAATCATGGATATTAAGGTAAGAATGAAAATCTAGCTGAAAAGTGTTTTCTACATGCTCTTACAAAATTATATAAGACTTATGTCAAATAGGTTTGTGCTAAGGATGATGTTGATATTTAGTCTTTGTTTATCTTAGTATAGCCAAACTTTATTACCAGCCTAAAAATATTATGGAACTTAATGTCAATCATGAACTTTTAGCCAAATATTGAACAAAAGAAGAAGCCTAGTACATTTTTTGTTAAAGAGATTAAAGATCAACTAGTTGTTAGTTGATACCCTTGTCAAATCTTAAATGGAGATTACTTTTAGGGACATGGATAGCTCTATTGTAACCATGCTACACTATATGCATATAAGTGTTCATTGTTTATTCTAGTTATGATAGAGGAATGAGCAAGAACCGAACCAAAGCAATGGTTGTCTAGTTTGGTTTGACCACAAGTTTATGGGCAAAAGGAAGTAGAAAACTCTAACATATATTATAAAAGCTTTTAGAAATATTTCCAAAAGTGACTAGAAATTTGCAGCCATGATTAGAAAAAATGAGTGGTAAGCGACATATACTTGCTCAAAAAATCAACTTAGCAACTTTAGGAGCATCTATAAGTTTTTTGCATGGAATAGAAATAGGCATAATATAACATCTTCAAACAACAAGATGCAATCATACTTGAAAAGAGTTGTTGTTAGTCCACTAGTGAAATTTGGATAAGTTTTAAAAGCACATGAATTTTAAAAGCACTCAAATTAAAGTAATTTTTAACATCCATGAGGCCCTTCCCCTTTTGGATTCAAACCTTGGACCTCAAACTCAGAGTTTCAAAGTCTTATTTGTTGAGCCCATAAAAGCACTCAAAGTAAAGTAATTTTTAACATCCATGAGGCCCTTTCCCTTTTGGATTCAAACCTTGGACCTCCAACTCAGAGTTTCAAAGTCTTATTTTTTAAGCCCACTCGAGTTGTAGAGATTCAAGGTTATGCATAAGGGGTTGGACTCAAAATGTACTTGTAAAAAAATGGTGAATCCTAATCGAAATCAAGGTAAATCCTAAGAAAATCAAATCAATCATCTTCACACCAAAATTTGGGGTATTTGAAGCCCTAAAAATTAAGGTCATCTTTGGGGTAAATTTTGACCTATTAAATAACCTTATAACTTCATAAAAACACCACCATTAGATCAGACTCAAAAAGAGTTTTTCAACGAGTACAAATATGCATATGTTTGGATATATATTGTGGTGAATTGACCCTAAGAAAAAATTGATCCCAAAAATTTTAGTCGATTGGACCGATGTCAAGGGTCCTCATATTTTCCAATTTGTAATTTTGGAAATCCTAATATTTGCCCATATTCGCCACTGTGCATAAACCTCTAGGGATTGGAAGTGTCCAGTCTACACCTTGTTTTGTATTAGAAGGTTTAGTTTGACTACATAGTGAAACTCTTCTAATAAAATATTTCATGTGCTTCTTAAGAAGATTGATAGAAATATTTCATAAATGCTAGAAATCAAACTTACACAAGGACACATCCCTATTTTAGGACTCTCCATGCTCATCCCCTTGTTTCCTATCATCACCATACAAAATACTTTTTTAGAATATAGAATTAGTTTTGCTATTTGTTAAAGCTTCCATCTCCTATAAAATGAGTTGTCATTTTCATATTAGAAACTCATCCCTCTATGCCATATCATTCTCATATTATGAAGTTTAGAATAGTTGTGTAGTCTTCATAACTATGATGACAAATGTGTTTCTTTAATATATGTGAGATGTGATTTGCAAACTATATATATATGACCATATTTTAACATAAAAGTAAATAAAACGAGTTTGATTTATCATTGCAGGTTATTGTTAAAAGGTGAGAATTGGCCAAAGCATGTATCTAATAAATAATGTAGTTCAACAAATTTGACAAGAATATACAAAACCTAGTAAGAATGTGTTTTGGCATTAAAAATATACAAAACCTTGTAAAAATGTATGTTGGCATTAAGAATATACAAAACCTTGTGAGAATGTGTATATAACAGATCAATGGCTCTATTAGCAATCTCATTTTTATGTATAATAACAAGATGAATTTATTTAATATAAGAAGCCCACTTAAATTTTTTTTTTTTTTTGTTAACCTAGCTTGAGAATTCAAAATCATAAGTGCCTAATGATTAGTAGGAATGATTATTTTCTTACCAACCATATGGTGTTTCTAAACCTAGCTTGCATAAAGGCCTATTGTTCATTATGAATGAATGTTTCGTTACCAATGATGCAATGTGTATTTAACACATCAATGGCTCTATTAGCAGTCTCCTCTTTATGTATAATAACAAGATGAAATTATTTAATATAAGAAGCCCATTTAAAATATTTTTTTCTTTTTTTAACCTAGCTTGAGAATTCAAAATCATAAGTGCCTAATGATTAGGAGGAATGATTATTTCCTTACCAACCATATGGTGTTTTTAAACCTAGCTTACATAAAGGCCTATTGATCAATATGAATGAATGTTTCCTTACCAATGATGCAATGTCTCCATAGAATGTCTGTTGGACCAAAACATAGAATTGTTTGTCACATTTGTTGTGTTTGTGTTTTGTTGTAGAATGTAATACTGGATGATATATAATTATGTAACCTTCTTATTTAAGAATTAAAAAAAATGTTTTCATAAATAAAATTGGGTAGGATCATATGACATTAGTTTAAGTAATTAAATTCTTTGAATTTTAAGAAAGAAACCCAGGTTCAAATTTTACCAAATAATTTATACATAATAATTAAGCTATAATAATACCACTATATATGAGATAGATCAAACTTGTTTAAATCTTATATAATTAATTAAATATATAAAAATTTAAAAAGCCTTCCTATTAATTAAAAATATATATCTATAAATTTAAAAAACCTCTTTATTAATTAAAAATATATATAAATTTAGATGGCTTCTGAAAATCACTTACAATTAAATAAATAGTAAAATAACAAAAAAAAAAATACTTTTATTTTCTTATATATAGAAACTCATTGCACCAATAAACATTCCAAATCTCTAACAGAAACTTGTACTCTACCTGGTGACTTGCGATACACTGAATCTTGGTTACTCGGGCTGACTCTTTACTTACACCTTATGGTGGGTATTACTTGGTCTTCAATTTGGTTGGTCTGAAAATATATAAACTTTAGTGAAATAAAGTTTAAGGCTTTAAGCAATGTAGTTGTGCCAATAATAGTAAGGAGATGGCATTGCCAATCCAAAGTTGATTGTCAAAGGTCAGGAGTGTTCTCTCTCCATGTCCAATCATCATAAAACCTCCCGAGCCTCGCCTCACATGAGATTGCAACCTTAAAAACTACAATTATTCACAGAATAATCAACAATTTGCGGAACACGAGATTTTTTAGAGGAATATAGTGTCACCATACAGGGACTGTAAAGCTCAAATTTTCTGTACCAAACACTTTAGGCCAAATTTTCCGTACCAAACACTTTATTACAAACCAAAGGTATAAAAATTAAAAAAAAAGCAACAAATAAAAGCTCTCTTGGTGTCTGCAAATCCATTGATCAGAGACACTTTCTCTCTTTTGTTCTTGCCTTTTGTATATATGATTGTCTTAAGAGATTAGTGGATTGATAAGTTGTATCATTTAGTAAGAAGAGATTTAGATTTAAACTTTAGAGTTTGGTAAGTTATGGTACTTATCAAGAAGAGACCATGTTCAAATCTTGGGGACATGCCTGTTTGTGTTAAGGTAGAAGTCCCACCTGAGTCTGCTGAGTGTACACTAGCCCAACAGTACCAATCATGAGCCCCACTGAGTGTACACTAGCCCAACAGTACCAATCATGAGCCCCAGTTAAACAACAACAAGGTAGAATAAGTATTGTTGAGAACAGCGTCAAAATTTGAACTACTTAATAGTAAAAAGAAATGTGGATGTAAACAACTCCTGACCAAAAAAATATATAAATGTCCAGGGTTGAAATATGACAAGCAACCAAATGAAAGTGCACCCAATAAATTGTCTGATATAACATTTCATAAATAATTTGTGCTAGATCGACTGTAACTCGAGGAGTTTATCCAATCAGCATATGGGGCTTCGAGAAAATCTGAAATATCAAGCTGTTTAGGAAAACTTTGATGATGGCTTTGCAGAACTACTGACCTAGCATGACACAAACTCCCAGCTAGGTAGTCGTCAATAATCATGTATGCATGAGCTTTATGCCATTGACCTGGCCACACACGTGAAGTTTATTGATAGTATATAGTATACATAAAATTGTATGCTAAAATTTTCAAGAAAAAAATCGCTTAATTTGAACATATGTCTATAGATATGTGTATGAAGATGTTAACTTAGGATATTTTAAGGTCATCACCTTATCATTGTTTATGGCAGTTGAGGTGGTTAGAGAAGTTATAAAATTTAGGTCAAATAAAAAGACCACTGGAAAATTCAGAAAACAAATACACTTGGAAGTTACTAGAAGGGGAAAGTTCAGAAAACAAATACACTTAGGAGTGAGTAAAAGTGGAAAGTCATCAAGATTATGGTTGATTCATTTATTGAAGACACCTATTCTAATACCACTGTTGTTCTATTACAATATTGATCATTGCTTCTCTTTCAGAAATTGAAACAAAAGCAAGTTAGATGGAAAAAAAAATAAAAAATGAATTTGATCAAACATTATAAGGTTCTTTTTCAAGATATATCTAGTCATAAAGAATGTTATGTACTAGATGTCACCTGTAGTACCAACTAAGACAAAATGCTTCTAAAATAGGAGGGTTTGTAATTTACAGAATCTTTTTTAAATTGATTGGTTCATAGAGTTGATTGTGTTGTTTAAAATTGCTTCTACATGTAGAAGCTTGTGCTTTTTTGCTAAGACCAAATAGGTTCTCAAGTATGATTAGCATGGAGTTGATTAATATGAAGATAAATTTCCGAGAGACAAGAAGGGTTAATTCTTTAATATTGAAATTGGTGCTAGAAGCAAATGATCACTTACCTAATTATATGGATGTTAAACCTTGAAAGTAGATTCGAGATCCTGTTTTACATGGGCGCTCACACACATTACTGCACTTTTGCATCTGTTTGAATCCATTGATCTATCTTAGGGCGTTAGAGGCTCTCTTTGTTTCTTCATTCCTTTTGAAAAGATGAAAAACTCCATGGTAATAATTCCATGTAATTCTTTTTATATTTTCAGCTTTGGAGTTGATTAAAATGGACAATGTGGCTATAGTAGGGCCACAATCATCTACTATTGCTCACGTTGTGTCACATATAGCAAGTGAACTTCATGTGCCGATTTTGTCATTTGGAGCAACAGACCCAACTCTATCCTCTTATCAGTACCCCTATTTTCTTCGCATGACACACAGTGATATCTATGGAATGAAGGCAGTTGCTGCTGTGGTTGGCCACTATGGGTGGAGAAATATTGTGGTAGCATATACAGATGATGATTATGGGAGAAATGGAGTATCAGTTTTGGGTGATGAACTTGAAAATGTAAGAGCTAAAATTGTTAATAAAGTAGCATTTTCTCCCGGAGCTGATAAAAGTGAAATTGGAAGCACATTGATGCAGTTGGCTTTGTTGGAGTCGCGAATATTTGTTGTGCATATGAATCCTGATGCAGGTATCAATCTTTTCTCTGAAGCATTGGATCTTAAAATGTTCAGTACTAGCTATGTTTGGATAGCCACAGATTGGCTCTCTTCTCTTCTGGACTCAAACATGCCTGATTATGAAACCATGAATTCACTTCAAGGAGTCATTGCTATACGTAGGCATATACCACTGTCCATTCGGGAGCATAATTTTAAAGTAAGGTGGAACAATCTGCACAAAGCTAGGATTTTTGATGTCCGCTTGAATGCCTTTGGATTATATGCCTATGATGCAATCTGGACAGTTGCGCGTTCCATCGATTCTTTCTTGAACGAAGGAGGAAATATTTCTTTTACACGTTATCCTCAGCTATCCAATGCAAGTGGAAGCAAAACAGAGCTAGCAAAATTAAAGGTCTTCACAGGAGGTCCACAACTGCGGAAGATATTATTGCAGACTAATTTGACAGGTTTAATTGGTCCTGTGAAATTTGATGAGGATAGAAATTTGCTTGGTTCTACTTTTCAGATCATCAATATAGTTGGAACAGGGTTTCGCAAGGTGAGTTATTGGGCAGATCAGTCAGGCTTGTCTGTCATTCCTCCAGAAAATAGAACTGTGAAGTTACACTCCCAAGATATTGTGGATCAGAAACTGTATGATATAGTATGGCCAGGTGAAAACAAACTCGTACCACGTGGGTGGGTATTTCCTGATAATGGTAGGCACCTTAAAATTGGCGTACCTAGAAAGGTTGGTTTTCAAGACCTTGTGAGTGTGACAGTAGTGGAACGCACGGACATGGTGAAGGGCTTCTGTTATGATGTTTTTATCGCTGCAGTGAACTTGTTACCTTATGCTGTTCCATGCACATTTGTGCATTTTGGAAATGGGAAAACAAATCCCAGTTATGATGAGCTTGTGAAACAAGTTGCCTCAAAGGTTGGTATATGCAAAACTACTATAGCCCAATATCTGATAATATGCTTGAATGTCATTAGCTAAGTGTTGTAGTCCTCATATAATTCTTGCATGGGATTTGATATTTGCCTCAAAATTAATTATTATGTGCATATTAAGTGCACCTATTAATAGGTGGAGTACTGTAGAACTTTGATGCAGCAGTTGGGGACATTGCAATAACAACAAAACGTTCGAAGATCGTGGACTTCACACAGCCTTACATTGAAAATGGTATGGTGGTGTTGACTCCTGTGAGAAAGGTCAATTATGGTGGCACTTGGGCTTTCCTGCAACCATTCACATTAGAAATGTGGTGTATAACTGGTGTATTCTTTCTTGTCATGGGATCTACCGTATGGTTTTTGGAGCATAGATCAAACCCTGCCTTTAGAGGTCTCCCAAAGAAGCAAGCCCTGACAATTCTCTGGTATGTGAGATTTCATTCAGGTTTTTCTCTCGCTTACTAAGAAACTTCATATTCTGTTTCATCCATAGAATGCCCTCAATCATTGGTTTTCAATGAATTTAATACATCATTGAATTTCTAATTTAGTATTGACACTCCCATGTGAATCAAGTTGTTTGTCAATATCGATTGGGATTGATATCAATTTTTGTCTCCATCCCGATGTTCTTACATCTCATTCTACATGATATCTGAAGTATTAGATTTTGTTATGATGATATCATATCCACTTTTCAAATTGTACCATATCCCAACCAAGTCTTAATTTGGATGGGTTGCCTGAAAGCCAATACATCAATATTTGGATCAGCACTGACAGACGCGGTTCTGTAAATATTGCTTGTGGAAGTTATTATTAGGTATTTACTAAATATGATTCTGTAATTATTATGCTTGGAGGATTTGATCTAATGTAGAAGTTTCTCATCTGAATTAGACTATATCATGGAACCCATCTTATGTGTTTGTGGTTAATACTTAACACTGGATTTCCATTGCTGTTACTCTGAAGTTATGCAGCAATAGTGAATCAGTATTTACCGACAATTTGATCAAATAGATTCCCCTAACTTTTTTGTTTTCAGCGAAGATTGTGTTTCATGTTCATGTCTGAGATAATTTCGAGCAAACAGCAAGATCTAAGGAATATTATTGTTTTTTCTCTTAAAATAGTTGGTTCAGTTCATCAGAGGGATATAACCCAGCTGAATTTCCAACATAGAAGATGATACTCTTTTTCATGATGCTTTATGTGTTTGTGCAGGTTCAGCTTCTCGACATTGTTTTTCTCTCATAGTGAGTAATCTATATCTATCTATTTATTTCCTTACCCCATGGTTCTTATTGTTACATGTGAGATTGCATGATACTGTAAGCAAATATTTATAATTTGCCTTTCTTGGTTTTCATCGTATTGTACTGCACCGATGTTTGAATAATTCTATGGAAATAACTATGTTGACAACAAAAAGGCACTGGAAATTAGTAGGATGTACTTATTTACTGTTTAATAAGGAGATCCAATACTGTCTCCATTCATTTTTAGTTGAGGAAGACTTGAATGACCAATGAGCAATAGGAGGACATAGTTTTATGGTGTCTGGTAAGGTGCTGCAATTATGTCTCTGGTTATATCTTAGTGAAAGGAAAAGTTGACACAAAATAAATTTGGGCAAATGCAGGAGAAAATGTTACGAGTAATCTTGGGCGAGGAGTCCTTTTACTATGGTTATTTGTTGTTTTAGTTATCAATTCCAGTTATACTGCAAACCTGACTTCAATTCTCACAGTACAACAGCTTTCACCAACAATTAGTGGAATTGATAGTTTGACTGGAAGCAATCTACCAATAGGATATCAAGCAGGAACATTTGTTGCTGACTATTTATCAGAGGAGTTCAATATAGATAAATCCAGACTTGTTCCTCTTGACTCAGCAACAAGATTTGCCAGAGCATTGTCATTAGGACCAAGCAGGGGAGGGGTGGCAGCAGTTGTTACTTCATTACCCGTTGCCCAGCTTTTTCTTTCATCCGAATGTAGTTTCACAACCGTTGGCCCAGCGTTCACCAAAGGAGGATGGGGATTTGTAAGCAAATATACTCTTAGACATGTTATAATCAACCTTTTGACTCACAGCAAATATTTGAATTTCTTGGCTGTTTTTAGTGGCTATTATAACATTCTTCTTTTGTATGTTGGCTTTTAACAGGCTTTTCAGAAAGACTCTCAGTTAGCAATTGACATGTCAACAGCAATCCTGACTCTTTCAGAAACTGGTGAGCTTCAAAGAATTCATGATAAATGGTTGAGCAGAAATCGTTGTGGTCCACAAACCACAGAAGTTAATTCTGCTCAGCTTCAACTGAAAAGCTTTTGGGGTCTTTTCTTGATCACTGGAGTGGCATCATTTATTGCGCTTATCATCTTCTTGATACGCATGATCTTTCAATTCATTCACTCCTCCAGGAACCAAGATACCAAAGATGGCCCTCCTCCTGCTACAAGTTCCCTGTCAAGAATTGGACATGGAATCAAATCCTTTGTTGAGTTTATAGATGAGAAAGAGTATCCTGACGTCTGTAAAGAAGGTTCAATGAGCATTTCTGAAAGAAGCCAACAGAATGCTTGCTGCTCAGATTCTAGTTCTCACCACCTAAAGGCTTCTTGGAGGTCCAATAATACTCTATCGTTTTCAAATATTTAAAATATAATGTATGTTATTTGGTCCATGTTGCTCTGACCTCTTTATCTAAGAGAGGCTAAATAATATTTTGATTATGAATAGATTAGATTATTAGCAGGGTGGCACAAGAGAGTCTTCATCTAAGAAGGCTTTTGTTATAGATTCTACTTCTCACCACCTAAAGGCTTCTTGGAGGTCCAATAATACTCTACCGTTTTCAATTATTTAAACTATAATGTATGTTATTTGGTCCATATTGCTCTGACCTCCTCTTTATCTGAGAGGCTAACTAATATTTGGATTATGAGGGTGGCACAATGGAGTCTTCATCTATCAAGTCTTTTGTTATAGAATTTTTTTCATAGGAATTTCTTAGATGAAAGGTGCATAACACTACTAGGTTAAATTTAAATCGATTTTTAGAATAATTTTTTTGTGTAATACTTTTTTACACATTTGTTGGTTCATATCATCGATAATGTAAGTAACGTCTTTATGGGTAAACTACAATCACCACACTCACGCCGATAATCAGGATAAATTTAATAAAACAGTTTTTAAACCAAAAATTTGATTACTTGTCCAGTGTCTTTGTCTGGTCTTTTAGATAAAAATTTGTCTCCTAAAGATCTTTCATTTAGTTAGTTATGCCATGTTTGTGGAGCAGCTATTCTACCAAAGGACATACATTCAACCCCTTTCTTCTTCTTCATGTTCTTTGGATAAGGTGTCAGACTCGCAAGTCTATCAAATTCATTTCTGAAGCACAGCCGCATTCACTAGTTGATTTTTACTGTGCCTATTATGTTCTTAATCTTCTTTTTAATGCAGCCAATTGCTTCTTGAGAATATTCCATCTTATTCAATTCTTGGAAAAAAGCAAGAAAGAAAATATCATATTGCTTAAACATCATTAGGAACTTATGAAGTGTCAATTTCTATTTTCTAGGTAAGCTTCTCTAAAATTTAATATTTTTTCAAAATTTCATTCTTTTTTATTTTTATATCTAATAATATTTATTTATTTAATTATAATATTTTATATGTGTTAGTTTGTGAGTGTAAAATTTTATGATATTGTTTAAAAGAAAACTTGAAGTATCTTTGCTTAGGTTGAAGGATAAAATATAAAATTTGAATATTTTATGTTGGGTAATTTTTATTTATTTTTTTAAGCATATAAAAGTATTTGAAGAGCTGTGAAGGTTGCAATTTTAATTCTTATTTCCAAGTATTCATTTTAACTATTTGCATTACACTTTTGTTCCTTTTTAGAAAAAAGGAAAAGAAAACTATACATATTAACTTCAATAATACTAAATTTTAACAATGAAATAATTACAGCACAAGTTTCTTTGAAAAATAACTAAAACCTGCTTGTTTTGGTGATTGTCTTCAACCAATTGTTAAAGTCTAGTTTTTCATCTTTTTTCCTCTTGAAAAAATTATACATATCAATCTTTAACTTGAATTTTGTTAAAACATTCTTGTTTTGGTAATTGTCTTCTACCAATTGTTAAAGTCTAATCTTACATCTTTTCCTTTCTTTAAAAGAGTATATATTTCAGCCTTTGACTTGAAATTTGCAATAATAAATTAAGAGAAATTCCAAAGAACTTAGGAAATATATATAAAGAGAGAGATTACATTTATCTAAGAACGATATCTTTGTTGATGTTTAAATTTTCATCAATATGTGAGGGTTTATTTGTGGTCCTAGGCTAACTTGTCAATTTTTATTCATATAAATATTAAAGTTTCTATAGTTTAAGAGAGATTTTAAAAAAAGGTCCACAAGTTCTTCTTATTCAAGATAAAAATGTTTGTGGTTATTATTTTATTTTCAATTTTTTTTTAACTTTCTTCTTAAACAATAGTCCTTTATAATTTTCTTCTTTTTTTTAAATTCTAAATGATGTGATTGTAGTATCAGTGTACATTTTATGGAATCACCTACCCCATAATAAAAATGATATCTACCTATATGGGACCAACATTCTTATACAAGATTTTACAAACAACATAAAATCTAAAATCTAAGAGAGGTGCATAATAAAAAATGTGCAAATAGTGAAGTTGTCATCCTTGAAGACAATTTAACTAATAAATGGACAAAGAGATGATTTGAGATGAAAAGAGAGATTCAAATGGTGGAAGAAATTCATTATACGAACATAGTTAATATTTTGGGATTTTGTCTACACAAACATTATGAGTTGATTTTATATTGCCCATCACAAGTCTAAATAATATGTTGCATGACATGAGGTTACCTCCAAATTTGACTTAGGATTTAGGTTATAAGATAGTGGTTTAACCATTTCAAAGGTCTTGAACTATACATAAAAATATCAAGCCCATTAATATACTACGAGATTTAGATATAGAATCTTCTCAAACCTGTTCTAATGTCATGTAGCTTTTGTTGTCTTCCATCCAACCTAGTTGATCATCACGTTCGATTTCTTCTACCAATGTTACATAATCTTTAAGAGTTGACATAACAAGATTTTTATATAAATTTCTACCCTTGACTAGTTTAGTGGTTTTATCTCTATGTCAAATTATTGAATCTTATTTATACATCTTACTCTCTTTTCCCCCAATTCACCATGTAACATAGCAAATCTAATACGAGGGTGTACTACAAAGACAATGTTCTTGCTTAAAGATAGGTAATACCTAAATTTCCTTAGGGACTTCTTCATGGAAAATACATGTTTTTATCTAAATGTATACCTTTCCTCATAATTATTGAACACCTGAATCATGAAGGAGATCAAATGTTCTTCATCTTTATTATATTTTTAAGTTAATACAGTTGTGATACTTTCATCTATGCCAAACACATACACCCTAAAATCCTTAGAGAAATTTAGGTTGATGAGACCAAAGACTTTCATAATTACATCTTTTATATTTTAGAAAGCTTTCTTGCTTTCTTCAGTTCATAAAAGGGTAGCATATTTCCCTAACATTTTGGTTATTGGTTTTATTAGTTGTTTAAAATTGGTTAATAACTTGTCTACAAAATAGATTTGACCTAAGAACAACCTTGCCCTTTGATGGATGTGGGGAGGTAACTCTTGCATTGCTTTTATCCTATCAAGGTTTATCAATAGGACATCTTTAGACACTACATATCCTATGATATTTTCTTATTGAACCATAAAGATATACTTCTTTGAATTAAATGAAATGCCATACTCCTTGAACCTATGAAAGATAAAATCCATATGTTCTATGTGTTTATTCCTTTCTTTAGAGAAGAAATTTAAATCATCTAGGTATATGAGTATGATTTCATCTACCAAACCTACAAAAGCAATGTCAGTAGCTCTTTGGAAGGTGGTCCCAATATCTTATAGTCTAAAAGGTATCCTTTGGTATGTAAAGGTCCCCTATTTAGTTATGAAATTCATTTTTTGTAGGTTGTCATCTTCAACCTAAATTTGATTGTACCCTAAGAAACTATAAAGTAGTGACAACATCTATGATTCAACTACTCTTTGCGAGATTTGATCTATGGCAAGTGATAGGTAATGATCCTTTATTGATGCCCTGTTCAAGTTTTTGAAATCAACACATAACCTGATATCATAATTTTTCTTTCAAACTAGTACAAGATTAGCCACCCATGTAGAGTGCTTGATTGAAAATATAATTTGGGCATATAGAAGCTTTAAAAGCTCTTTCTTCATAATCACTTCATTTTTGGGGTTAATAGGCTTTTGTTTTTGTTGGAAGTACTTTGTATAAGGCTCAACCTCTATAGTGTTTTCAATAATACTTCTATCATATTTTTCAATTCTTTGTAAATCTAAGCATTGATATCACCATATGTAGGTCTAAAATTCTCGCACTCCTTTCCTTCAGGTTAATGGATCCGTGCCTCAAATGGGAATGGGAGAATAATAGGTCTACACCTCAAAGAGAGACACTTGATCGTGCCTTCTTATAGTGACTTTTCGACGAATTGTTTAGGGTTCACCACGAAATATTTTATGGCAATTTCCATGCCTAGGTTTTTAGAATTTTTTTTTATGTGTTCCTTTTATCAAATCTCACATACACTTAATTTTTGGCCAATATGCAACTATATTAATTTATATGCAATTTTGATTTATATGCAAACAAAAAACAGCAAAAACAGATCTTACATGAACAATGCAATGCCTAAAAAGTGATTTAACACTTTGACCTATATCTAGAATTCTGATGAAGATTCTGATTTTTGATGCAGGCAAGATCGTACGCAGCAGGGTCACTATCGTATTACGATTTGCAAAATTGTATTAAAATCGTAAGATCGTACCCTCCCGATCAGAAATTAACAGTTCTGATTTCGACAGAAATCTACAATTTTATGGGTAGAGTGCAGAGAACAGAAAATAAAATATGCTAGAGACTTTATTAAATAGATATTAGCTCATGTATGACTTAATGAATGCAATACTAATAGGAAATAACATGTATATGCTTTGAATTATGTGAAATATGCTAGTAGATGTGATTTGGTGAACTCCAAGGATGCAAATGATTAAATCTAACTTTATATGCAATGGAGAATAAAGAATTAAATAATAAATATACAAATGAGATGCTAGAAAATGCAAACCAGAGTTTGGGGTTGCCCCCAAGTGAGCTGCAAGCAAAATAATAGCTACCAGGGCGAGATTGTATGTAAACTAAGCAAGATCATATCGATCCAATATCGATTGTATCCTCCGATCCTGCAAACAACAACAAAATAACCAGAGCTAAAATGTAAAATTCTATCGATGCATTAGGAGTGCCAAGAGGAATTTGAGGGGAAGGGTGTCTGATTAAATAGGATAAGCAAGCTGATGAAATTGGGCTAGAAAACAAAGTGGGTTGCAACCTCCTCCAAGCTAGGCTGATCGATGGATCCGATCCCATACCTATCGTACGGTTGCATAGGTAAAGACAAAAAATATTGTAACTGGTTTGTCATTTATCTAAATGAGTTTTTTGGTTTTTTGAGCAAGATCGTATTACAATCGTAGAGATCGTACACAAAATCGTACACAAGATCGTAATACGATTTCGCAAATCGTAGTACGATCTTGTCAGCCTAATCCGATTTCATCAGCAAACCATGAAAATCGAGGTAATAAATGCAATTGTTATCACTTTTGATCAATTTTTAAATATTTTTTCTTTTTATGCAAATGGGTCAATTTTAGGGTGTTACATTTTACCCCATATTTAGCGTGTTTTTGAAAAATACATTAAATAAAAGACTGGAATACTTTTCAAGAAAGCAAAAAAAATTATTACAGATTTTTTTGATGGTTTCAAGTTGTAATGGAAGTTGTTTTTAAGGTATGATACCCCCTTCGAGATTTTACACAAAATTTCGTGTTTGGGTAAAAACTCAAAATTTTCTATTTTTAGGGTGAAATAAAATAGAAAATAAAGTTAAAACTTAATTCATTTGTCACTTTATCTTTTGTGACTTTGGATCTCTAGAGAAAATATGGCAGGAGCTTCCCATCGCGTCGATTTGGTCTGAGTTGGAGATGGAGCACTCAGGGTAAGCATTTCTCACTCATGTAACTTATATTTTTCATGTTTTTATTTTTAATTTATTTTATTTTTTGATTTTTAGGGCACAATTGTCGTTGCGTTGTCCTAATTACGAAATCATAAGGATTTCGCAAAATTGTAGCAATTTCACGATATCGTATGATGCAATATTGATGAAATCGACTCGATTTCACTATATCGTATCATACGATATCACAAAATCAATCCGACCAAGGTCGATACCAGACCGATTTTGATGATATCGTAATGTACGATATCGTGAAACCGATATGATATCGTTCGATCGATACGATATCAGATGTTAATCCGATTTTGAACAATTTGATATGATTTTGCTTATCATCTAATTACAATTTTGTTATTTTTTTATTTTTGACAGATGGTTGAACTAAAGAATCGGGAGTGGAGACATGTCACTCTCCAGGCAGACTTGGACGCTCTCTCAGTTATTGAGAGGACATGCTTACAGACAGTGGGATTGAGACATGTGGCAAAGATGCCACATATCCTAGTGGACATGAGATTACTAACGGCTTTGGCAAAGAGATGATATCCAGAGTCATCATATTTTCGGTTATCGACATGGGAGATGACTCCTACTCTAGAGGAGGTCTAGAGGATCTTAAGGTTACCATTGATGGGGGTCCACATAACTGTGTTTGGAAACCAAGGTCAGATAATGAGGAGGTTGATAGGAGACCCTAGCTTCATATTTAAGAAGGGTTGGGTTGGTATTGATAGGCTTAGGGGGACAGAGGGAGTCTCTCACTTGACAGTTTTATTGAGTGGCATCGTAGGAGGTCTAATATTATGCCATCTCAGCGGATACCACCTACTGTGGACCTTAGTAGAGGTGTTCTGCGACATGAGAGATCAGAGTGTGCATTTTACTTTGGGTCCATTTCTTCTCTACAGGTTGTACATATTTTTGCACAGGGTGGTTTACAGGGTAGGGAAGGATTTAGTCTTGACCTCTTTTCTACAAGTGTGGTGTTGGGAGCACATAGCTATTTGGTGACCTACGGGACTTCCTCTGGTTCGAGTAGTAGATGTTTATCCTAGCATAGAGGATGACAGACCGAGGACCTTTTATTGGACTATACAAGGAGGTCACGGGAGACGGGTTAGCCTCGATGTCATGACGTGACTCATGGATGAGTTACTGGTAGAAGATATTACATGGAGGCCTTGGAAAGAGCTACCAAGATGGATGGAGGATGCATTCGAACTGGCCCACATCAGGTGGACCATTTGGCTATGGATGGACCAGGGAGAGGTGGAGTTGCACCGCTTTGATCAAGTGCAACGATAGTTTGGGTTGCAACAGGATATTCCTCAACACATGAATATCACATTTGCTAGATCTACTCGAGATCCCATTACTATTAGTGGGACTCCCAACGTAGCTCAGTTTCTAGATCCTCAGCCTACCGATGATCCAATACAAACATCATATGGGGATGATATCGGGGTTATAGATTGGTATTGACAGTGGTACGCTGGCATCAGGCCTGCCCGGTTGATGCTACAAAGGAGCGCAGTGTAGCAAGCGACTGATCGAGTATTTAGGCAACAACGTGCAGCTATCCAATGATAGCATTCAGATACATAGATGTCCTCAAGGGGACCAGGTCCTCGCACTAGGGGTGGAAATCAACCTAGGAGGAGGCAAGGGAGGGAGGAGAGGAGATCATCTCCTTAGCAACAGGAGAGAGGCATATCACCTCAGCAGGAGAGGAGTCCTAACTTACCCTAGAAGGGCAAGGGAGTTATGGAGGAGGGGGAGAGCAGCGATATGGCTGCTCTATGGGCAGAGGTTACTAGTATGAGGGAGTAGAATGCCTCCCAGAATACTAATAATAAGGCTCTAGAGGCACAGGATGCAGGCTGGAGAGCTAAGATTTAGTCTCTAGAGAGGGAGTTAGTATAGGCTAGGGCTCAGGCAGGATAAGGGGTTAGAACTCAGGGAGCTATGGTTCTAGCCCCTACATCTTCATAGATGAGGAACAACTCAAGGCATGATCTGGCTAGGTCTATTGGGTGGGAAGCTTTCTACCAGGCCCTATACTTTATAGCAATTCCTGAGGGACAAAGACAACTGATTCCTACGATGTATGAGCCTCTGACTCCTTCAAGTCGCTCGAGATCACACTCAACTACCAGGACGGCCACTACTATCGAAGCAGGAGGATTTTGAGCACCATGACATCCTAGTGGAGATGATGATGCCCAGAGCTCTAGAGGTTCTAGGGGGTGACCTTAGACATTTTGTGATACTTTTTGCTTAGTGATTGAGTATGTCAATTTTTGAGGATTGTGGCATACCAATCGATGTCATTTTGTGTATAGACTTTTGAGATATATATATATATATATATATATATAGATCTTCTCATTTTATGTGACTTTGTATGATTTGGTTGTATTTGATTGAATTTTTATGGTGTTTAAATTTTTTATAATCAAGCTTTTGATTGATTGTTTTGATCATGCTTAAAATGAAAATGGATTTTGTAACTGTGTTTTTAAAAAAGATGTTTTTGTAAAATGATGAAATAAATGGATTAGCAATGTTCCTTAGAGGATGTTGTGTTGTTATATGACCGTTGGTGGAGATCTATTCTCGCTAGGTCATGAAGCGGATCCCGTTGTGAGGAATTTTTTGTATTGCTAATAATAGGAATGTTTTTGTGATGCTCAAGTATATTCTTGAGGCTTATGCTGAGAAAAGATGTTCAATTTTGTTTGTGATAAAATTTGATTTTTGTAAAAAATATTTTGATATTGTTTGTGAAGATAATGCGATTTAAGCATGAAAATTTGGGAAGAATGACTTGCGCTAGGCATAAAGTTCTTAGTATGAAAATTTTGAGGACAATAGGTACTAAGAATTATACCATCATCGCGAAGTCGAAATGCAATGCATGATAATATAAAATTGTTTATTCTTGTAAACTTCAATTAATATGAAGCAAATCATCGTATCACATATTTTTAATAATATTAATAAATATGGAATGTTTTAGACCTAAAAATTAAGAAAGATGACTTGCGCTAGGCATAGAATTCCTAGTGTGAAATTTGAGAAGAATAATTCCTAGGAATTATACCATCATCGCGAAGTCAAAATGCAATGTATGATAAATGATTTTGGACTACAATTTCTTTTAGAGTGAGTTATTTTTTGGAGATTTTGAAAACAAATAATGTAATGAATGAATAATGATAAAATGTTGTCTAACAAATTTTAAAGAATTATTTTAACTTATTTCTAAGATAAGATCAAATTTATCAAGAACCAATGTGTGATAAGTGAATTCATTATCCATATTGATTTGATACAATGATACAAAATATCTAAAGGATCAAATGTGTGTGCTTTGTGAAGTTAATTTACCGATTTTGAGTAAGGTAATGATACAAGCAAAATTTTATGAACCAATGTGTGTGCAAGTGAAATGTTCATTAACCATGATTTTTTGCATGCCATTGTACCGGACTACTATGTAAGTCAAGTTACCAAAAGCTAGTTAATCCACAAGCGGACATTGGTCTGTACAAAATAAGGTCGCTAATGTGACATATATGCCACCATGCGAAATGGATTACCCAAGGCCAAGCGGGTTGGGCACAAACCACTTTTTATGGGGCTTACCTCATGGCTTTCAAATAACTGAGGAATTCCAGGGATTCAAGCTCGCTACTCCCTTCTTTTCTTCAAATTTTTGGAGTAGGGATTTCTTGCCCATTTTTGAACAAGGGGATTTTATTACTTTTTATTTTCTTCTCTTCTTTTCTTTTCTTTTTCTTTTTCTTTTATTTTTATTTGCTTTTTCTTTTTTTATTTTCTTTGCTTTTTTTCTCTTTTTTTTTTTTTTTTTTTTGGGATACTTGCCTATATTATATGTGGGGCAAGGGATTTTATTCGAGTAGGGGGGAGCTTGTATTTTTTCCAATTCTCAGTATTCTAGACCATGCACATAATAGGATAGCAAGGGAAACGTTTCGCTTATGGAACTGAGACTACTATGTAGTATCCAATTTTGAATTTTACAACCAATCATATTTATAGTGTGAAAATATATTCTTGGTTCAAGAAGTAGCAAGATCATTTCCCAAAACTTAAAATTTATTTAATGAAGTAATAGTATTTTTCGATACAAGAGAGATTTATATTCAAAGTGATGAAATAAAAATTATGAAAAATGTGAATTAAGTGCATGGTTCAAGATGAATTTTGAATTTATCTGAAATAAAATAAAATATAACTTGAATTTTGGAAAGCAACAACCACTGCTGCAAAAAACATTTTGAAATATTTTTTGGAAATTTTTATGTTTTCTTGATTTTTTTGGTATTTTGATAATATAAGGGTTGCATAAATGATGAAGAGGTTATTTACAAGTATGTACATAAATGGAATTCTTTGTTCTATGTATAATACTTTTTGAGATGCATGATGTTCATTGGCGCTTTAAGTTCTTTTCCTTCTAAAGTAGCCAAGTGATATGCATCTGATCTAAATTTAGCAGTGATAACAAATGTTCCAAGCCAATTACGTTGAAATTTACCTTTTAAGTCTTTTCTAGCATTTGTATTTTTTTATTTTCTTTGAGTACTAAATCACCAATTTCAAAAGATCAATGATGTACTTTCTTGGCATATGATCTTTTGAGTTTGTCTTGGTAAGAGTGAAGATTCTCTAGGGCATGAATACATTTTTCATCTAGAAGTTCTAACTGACCTAGTCTGCCAACCCGATATTCATCCCCTACTTCAGCATCCTGAAGTAAGAGAGCTAGAGAAGGAACATCTAATTCAAATGGAAAATCGCTTCAGCACCATAAACCAAGACAAAAGGTGAGGCACCTGTAGGAGTATGAAAACTAGTTCAATAAGCCCACAAGGTGGCATATTATTACATGTTCCAGTCACGGCTTGTTTTATTAACCAATCTTTTTAAGATTTTGATTAAGATTTTATTTGAAGCTTTAGCCTAGCTATTTCCTTGTGGATAGTAAGGAGTAGACCATCTATGTTGAATTTTATATTTTTGACATAGTTTTTTAACATCTTTGTTCTTGAAACATGTTCCATTGTCTAAAATAAGAGTTGATGGGATCCCAAATCTACATATGATTTGATTAAATATAAATTTAGAAACTTGGACCCCTGTGCAAGAAGCTAATGCCATAGATTCTACCCACTTTGTGAAATATTATGTTGTTATTATAAATTTGTGACCATCAGATGAGATAGGATTGATTTTACCAATAATATCTAAACCCCATTTAGATAAGGGCCAAGGATATGCAATAGCTTGAAGTTCCTGAGTAGGAGCGTGAACAAGGTCTGCATGTCTTTAACACTTGTCACAATGATGCACATAATCATTTGCGTCCTTCTCCATGGAAGGCCAAAAATATCCCATTTGAAGGATTTTCTTAGCAATGGCACTTCCACTAAAGTGTCCTCCATAGGATCCATCATGGGCTTCACTTAAGGCTTTCTTAGACTCTTCAAATTAAGACATCTTAATAGGATACCTTCAAAGGATATTTTGTAAAAGGTATTACCAATAATTACAAAGTGAACAACTCGCTTACACAATAACCTACGATGGTTTCTATCTAATCCTTCTGGGAAGGTTCCATTTTAGATAAAATTAAAGACATTCGTATACCAAGGTTCTAGGGTTGTTTCATTAATTAGAAACACATCTAATGGCTCTAGACATGACTTAGAGGAAGCAGGCTCTTAGATTTGGAAAATAATGATAGTAGCATATGTGTAATTCAACTCCAAAGGTAAAAAAGAAGCAGTTGTGGCAATGGCACCAACGGTACAATTGCTAGTGCGGGGGATGGCTCCTAAAGTTGCTTTCTCGAATAATGAAATAATTTTAAGAACATACTCCTTATAAGGGCAAAGCTTCTCATCTCGTGTTTGGTAAACTTCATTGATTTGATTTATAACAAGCTAATAATCTCCAAAGACTAATAATATATTAATTCTTAAGGCCAAGGCAACTCGTAACCCTAAGATTAAAGCCTCATACTCTACAATATTGTTAGTGCAAGAAAATTGTAATTTGAAAGACAAATGGATAAGGTGCTTTTGTGGAGATATTAATATAATACCAGAACCTGCACCACTCATGCATCTAGCTCCATAAAAAAACAAAGACCATGACTCAGACAAATCTTCTTCTAAGTTAAGGCACTCATCAAGAAATTCTATAGTTATAGGGTGAGTAGACTCTAAAGGTGCAACAGCTAACTAATCAGCTATAACTTGGCCTTTAATAGATTTTTGGTTGACAAATGTAAGGTCAAACTCACTTAGAGCAAGGACCCACTTAGTTGTGTGCCCTGACAAGTAAGATCTACTCATCAAGTACCTTAATGGATCAGACTTAGAAATAACAATTTTTTTTTGACTAAGCATATAATAATGCAACTTTTGAGTAGAAAACACAACTGCCAAACAAAGTTTTTCTAATGGAGTATAGCAAATTTCATAGCTTATTAGTGTTTTGCTTATATAATATGTGGGTTGTTATTTCTTTTCATCATCAATTTGAGCCAACATAGCTCCAAGTGCAAGTTCCAAAGCAAAAATATATAAAATAAAAGGATGATCAGGTCTAGGAGGAACAAGCACTGGATGAGTAAGAAGATACTGTTTAAGATTTTCAAAATCTTCTTGACATTAATCATCCCTTTGAAATGGGATATTTTTCTTAAGTAATTTAAGAAAAGGTCCTATTTTATCCGCTAATTTATCAATGAAATGATGGATAGATTATAATTTACCTTGTAAACTTCTTAACTATGATATGTTTTTAGGTGGTGACATATCAAGGATAGCTTTGATTTTGAGAGGATCTACTTCTATACCATGCATAGAAACAATAATCCCCAAAAATATTTCTGATTTAACTCCAAATACACATTTTTTAGGATTTAATCTAATCAAATATTCTCGTAATTTGTTAAATACCTTTCTTAAATCATCGATATGCTCTTCCTCTTTAGTTGAACAAGCTATAATGTCATCTACATAATCATGTAGAATATCATACATCATATCATGAAATATGTATTTCATGGCTCTTTGATATGTTGCTCCTACATTCTTTAAGCCAAAAGGTATTACTTTCCAACAAAATGTACCCCAAGGTGTAATAAAAGTTGTTTTGGGTTGATCTTCAGAAGCTATTCTAATTTGATTGTATCTTGAAAAACCATCCATGAGGGATAACATCCCACTCCCCGATGTAAAATCTATGATTTGATCCATATTAGGGAGAGGGAAGTCATCCTTATGGCATGCATCATTAATGTCCCTAAAATTCATACAAACCCTAACTTTAGTGGCTTATTTTTGGCTACTGAGACAACGTTTGATATCCACTCAACGTAGTCAATAGCTTGGATAAAGACTACATTCAAAAGTTTTTAACTCGCTTTTAACTAGTAGTGCTACTTTGGGATGCATTTTCCTAAATTTCTTCTGTACAGGTTTTGCATCAGAACGCACTACTAGATGGTTCATTACCACAGAAGGATCTATGCCTGGCATATCTGCATGTCCAAGCAAAGACATCAGCATATTCTGTGAGAAATGCTATATATTATTTTTGTATTTCTTCACTTAATTATGCTCCAATTTTGACCATGCGAGGATTTTCCTCTGTCCCAAACTTGTAGACCATTTTCTATCATAATATTTGATTCTCTTTCAAACTTGGGTGGTGTCGATGACACCCCCATTTCTTGTAATTTTTCTAAATTTAATTTTTCTAACTCTTCTTGAGGAGTAGTTGCTTCTACATGATCTATACATGGGATATATCCATCAAAATAGAATTGATTCTTTAAAATTTCATCAACAAAAATATCATGAAAAATATCTCCTCCTAAATATTCATTTGGTTTAGCAATCATGTCTGGGTATGCTATTGATAACATATTACAAGAAGATATCCTTCTCCTTGATTTAAGTAATTCCTTTTGTGCTAAATATTCTTCATATGTTATAATGTGATCATCATCCTTAGATGGGAATGGTTGGATTTTCGTAGGAATGTAGCCAATACCACATCAAGCAGGCCATTCTCCAACTTCCAAAGGTTCTTGTATTCCATTTTCATGAGGTCCTAAACCTTTACCTCTATAATCCATATCACACATCATTTTTTTTTATTTTATATATCCATTAGAAAAGTAAAATTTAGCAAAACCATTTTTGTCAATTGTGATACTCACAAAATTAGTTTTACCATAATCATATCTTGCATAAACAAAGGCCCAACTCCCAACATGATAGATACTTCCAAGTGGTCGTGTTAAGCCCATCGTTCGGGGAGATGGTGGTAACTTAGCTAACACTAGGGAATCTTGAGTGGCAAATTTATTATGTTCTAAAGTTGTGATTATTGAATATAATTTTGACAAAATTTCATCCAAAGTAGGATATGAAGTATAGGGACTATCTTCTTTAATTATAGATTCAAATGATGTAGTTTTTAATGGTGATGATGTTGATGATGATGTTATTTGTGGTGATGATGTTGATGATGATGTTATTTGTGGTGATGATGTAGGTTTTGGTGATGAAGTTGTGTTGAGTGGTGTTTTCACCCAATTGTGAAAGCACACTCTCCGGTAGGATCCGAGTCCCAAAATCCTCTGCTTGCAAAGAAAATAATTTCTCCAAGGTTCTCGTTATGCTTGATTACCAATGATGTTGTTCAAATGAAATGCTAGGAATACCTTAGGGTTTGCAAGTGGATGTTAACAAGGGGCACTTGTGGTTTATTAACCTTGAATTTTCAGTGGACTCAAAATGAATAAAATCTATTTTCATCTTTAGTTCCGATGGATTTTCAGCTTTTTTATTTGAATACAGTAATTAAACTGCAAAAAATAAAGTAAGGGTTTGAAAAATAAAGCAAAATAAATGAAAATGAAACTAAACTACAGTCAGAATGCTGTCATCAATTCGATGAAACCGAAGATAATGAGGTTTTCTGCATGCAACCTAACCTAATGAACCTGCAAATTCGCACAATCCAAATAAATTAGGTGCTGGTTTCTAGGGTTTCTATCTGTAATTCCAGATTTAGGCATTCGCATGAAGCAACCAAGCACACTTGCATTAAACTTCACCTAAAAGCCTTAGAAATCTGGAATGAATGATAAAACATTAAATCATGCATGCACAAAATGACTCCTTTCTCATCAATGAGATGCCAACTCTCTATATTTCTGTATTAAATGATATGTCAATTACATTTACAGAATGTTCCAGGCTTTAATATTCCAAAACAAATGAAGGAAATTGCCCAAGTGCGAGCCCGAGAATGGCATGAAGCCCTTGTCTCTGCAACTCTGCAAGCAGCAATTTCCAACCCCTCTTTCAATCTGCGCTCTTGACTTTATACTCACTGAAATGGCTCTTCGATTCTCCCTGTGTCGCTTCGTTTCACCTTCCTGCATGTGACCTTTCAAATTCCCACCTTTTCCTTGCTTTTGATTCATGCTCGATGCCGAAACGCTCGAAATCTATCGCTGCATGTAACGCCTCTGCAATACTGACATCTGTAAGCCACGTGTCCTACGTTTTCTGCGTCTTCTGTAACGTCTTCTCGTGCCAAAACGTGACAAAATAGCATGCAACCTGCTCACCTTTCTGGCCACGAAAATGCGACATGTCGCAAAATCGCGATGCTTTCCTCGTTCGTATGCCTCCGATCGTTTCTGTCGCGATATCGCGACGTTTTTCACCTTCGGACCTTCATGTCGCTTTCTGTCGTGATATCACGACATTTTTCACCTTCGGACCTTCATGCCACTTTCTGTCACGATATCGCGACGTTTTTCACATTCGGACCTTCATGACGCTTTCTGTCGCAATATTGTGACGTTTTTCACCTTCGGACCTTCATGCCGTAAACTATCACGATTTCGTGACCATTTTCATTTCCGTACCCCTTAGGCCACACCCTGTCGTGAAATCGCAACATTTCTCTGCTTCGGGCACCTTTGTTGCATGTTGTCGCGATTTCGCAACATTTTTCCCTTCCGTACGCTTGAGCTTCAACCTATCACGATTTCGCGACGCTTTTCTCTGTCCGTACTACTTCGCTGCAATCTGTCATGAAATCGTGACCATTCTCTCCTTCGGACCTTCTTGCCGCCACCTGTCGCGATATCGCTACCGCTTTTGCCCTCCGTACGTTTTGCCGAAACCTATCGCGAAATCGCGACGCCTTTTCGCTTCGTCCCCCTAGGCTGCCTTCTGTCACGATTTCGCGACCATTCATCACCTCGATTCATCACCATTCCCCTTTTCCTTTCTCGTGATATCGCGCCACTTTCTTGCTTCGTGCACTTTGACCTCTTTCTGTCGTGATATCGCGACATTTTTCCGCTTTGCTCTACCTTGTTGCTTCCTATCACGAAATCACAACCATTTTCGTTCTCCATACGCTTCGGCAAAACCTGTCGTGAAATCATGACCGTTTCCTCTGTTTCGAACATTTTGCTGAAACCTATCACGATTTCGCTACCATTTCCATCATCCGTACTCTTTCGTCGCAACACGTCGCGAAATCGCGACACTTCTCATTTCTAAGAAATGGCAGCTCCATACGTCGCGAAATCACGACGAAATTCATTCTTGCATTTCTCTCTCCTGCCTGGGCCGCGACGGAGCAACATGTCACGATTTCGTGACACTTTCCTATTTTCGGCAGCGATGGCGCGACAGGTCACGATTTCACGACACTTTCAACACTCATGCATTTTTTCCTCTTTTCTTCAATTTTAGCATCTGGGTCACCGAGATTCTTCTCTGCAAGCCTACAAAAAGGTGGGTCCCCAATTTTGGGGTGTGTTGTGGATCAACCACAACAAATGGCGACTCTACTGTCAAATGCTCTTGAGCATTTTAGTAAGAACCCAACCTCGAAACATATCACAAACTTGCAAACATATGTTAGCACATAAGCAATATAACAAATGCCCAAAGATCAGAAGTACATGAATCATCAGAATCATCAAGTATTAGCTCAGTGTGTGCAATGAATTTCTTTCCCTATCATTTGAAATTGATCCACACTCCATTATCAGTTTTGCATGAATGCATATGTGGGATGGTGAATGATTTGTGTACCCTAATGAATATGCTAGGAGATTTTGCTTTCATAAAAGGCATAGTCATTCTTCTATTATTATGTACAAGCATTCAAGATTGCCAAACCCTCTTAGGATCCACTAATTCATTACCTTATTGTATCCCAAAGTTGGTTATGAGTCCCTACTATCTGGAACCCATGTGCAAGTGAATGTGAAATCAGAACTTTGGGGAATCAGACTCCCAACCAACCGAGATGAGAGTTTAACCCTATCCTTACTATTCTGATTTAGAGTTCATTACCTCACTTTGAGCAAAATAATTAAACCAATTATGGAAGAAATGGTCATGCTAGTCTAACCCTCTAGACAATCAGTGGTCTTGTTTTTTAGGCAAGACATGATGCCATGCATGGGCATATCTAACCCCACAATCCAAAACTTATCTCCATTTCTTTGGACCTTGGGGATGACTACCCATCCTTTGCAGAGGACAAGTAGTACGATCCTTACAATCCAAAATAAAGATGAGATGGGAAAAATTTATTTATTATTTTTTTTTTACTTCTTGGACCTTGGGGATGACTACCCATCCTGGCTAGGGACATGTAGTACGATCCTTACAATCCAAACTTTAGGTGTAAATGGAAAATATTAATTTTGTTGCTTAGACCTTGGGGATGACTACCCATCCTTTGTAGAGGACAAATAGTACGATCCTTACAATCCAAGATTTATTGTGAAATGAGACATAAGAGCTTTGGGGAATCAGATTCTCAACCTAAGCGAGATGAGAATTTATGCCCTATCCTTACTACTCCATGTGGGTCAAATCAAAGCTTTGGGGAATTGGATCCTCAACCTAAGTTCGATGAGGATTTAACCCTATCCTTACTACTCGATTTTAGGCTTTAAGCTCTATGGAAGTGGTCAAAACCATTGTTTTAAGGATCATGTTGCATAATAGGATAGACATGAAAAACTTCTTTCGCCCAACCTTTTCCTCCAAGTTAGGTTTTGATCATTTTGCTCAAGATCCTTTTTAATGTATGAGACGTGCTTGGTTCTAGATATCTCAAGACTCAGTTTCCAACCTTAGGATTTACTTACATATATGTTATAACACAACCCTAAGAGGATTTGACATACTTTAATGGCTTGTACCTAAGATGCATATGTAACTAAGATGAGATGTATGTAAGGTGAGATGGAACATGAATGCATTATTTCTTGAATTGCAAATGAAATGATTTGTCATGCAAAACTGACTCTTTCATGCATCACAAAATCAAACAATATAACTTAAGATGTTTGTGTTACTTGTGGAGCTTTTACAAGACAATTCCAATATTTCATATTCTCCTAACCTTAAGCATAAGTTGACATCTCAAATTTTTATTTTTTATTTTTTTTTATTTTTTTTATCAAAATTAACAAAACATGTCAATTGAAATCAAATCCACAACCAAAATCCTAGCTAGACTAACAATCCTAAACAATAAAAACAAAATCTGAAAATCCCCACCAAAACCAAAAGAATAATATCAAAATCTCACAACCTAAGGGCTAAAATAATGCTTTAAAATCTGCCCATTAACCGGTAGCATGAAATCTCTCCCTTCTAAGGTTTTTAGCCCGAAGGTATTCTTCCCAAGAATCTTCGAAATCTGATATGGGCCTAACCAAAGACAATCAAACTTTTGATGATTCCCTTTTTCCTCATGTCTTTTGTCCCATAGTAATACCAAATCTGAAATTCTGAATGATTTAACTTTGGCCCTTCTGTCAAACCATCTTTTGATAACTCCCTGGTGTTTATTCATGTGATTCATGGCCTCTTCTCTCTTTTCATCAAGGTGCAACAACCGGCTTAACCTCGGCTTCAACTTGATCATCTGTCCCCAAGTACTCTTGTATGAAATGTAAGGTCTCGCAACTTCAAATTTGCTTGGAAATATCGGGTCTTGCCCATAGACCAAATGATAGGGAGTATTCCCTATGGACTCTTTCACTCTGGTCCTATCTCGCCCAAAGGGCAAACTTTAATTGGTCGTGCCGGTCCCGCGGGTTCTTTTCCAGCAACTTCTTAATGGTATTCAACAAATTCTTATTTGAAGATTCGGCCAACCCATTTCCTTGAGGATAATAATTGGATGCAAACTTTAAGCTCACTTTGTTATCATATGCCCAATCTGCAAATTGTGTAGAAATAAAAGCTTTACCATTGTCACTGACAATAGAATCGGGCATTCCAAATCTTGTTATAATTTGATCCTCAAGGAATTTAATCACAACGTCTGTGGTGGCATGTTTAGTAGGAATCGCTTCTGTCCACCTTGTACAGTAGTCTGTAGCTGTCAAAATGAATTTATGAGAATCAGAAGAATTTGGGTTAATAACCCCGATGAAATCTAGTCCCCACTTGTGCAAATGGTCTCATTTCAACTACAGGTTGCAACGGCATGGCTGCATTTCTTTCTCTATTTGCAGCCACTTGACGGATATGACAAGATCGTACATGGGCATGTGCATCCTTGAAAATATGTGGCCAGTAGTATCCTGCTCTCAGGATTTGATGTGCTGTAGCATTGGCTGCACCATGACCAGTTCCATGTTTCCCATGAAATTCCTGCAACACCCTGGCAGCTTCTTCTTTGTTCAAGCACCTCAGGTAGATACCTTCATGATTCTTCCTGTAAAGCACACCAGATTTCATCAGATAATTGACAGACTTAAGCCTTAAAGCTCTTCTCTGTGTTGAATTCAGATTAGAAGGACACTTACCAGTCAATAAAAATTGCACAATATCAACATACCGACTCATCCTTAGCAATGTATTCTGTATTTGAGCATTGGCCTCGTTATTTGCGGATTATTTTCTGCGATCGCCTTCGCCGATCCCTGTCCTCGAACTAGTTTCATTGGTTGGATTTCGAGATCAAATTCTTGGATGGTTGAAATCCATTTTCCTCTCTTCTCACCTAGTTCATTTTGTAAAAACATGGTCTTGACAGCAGAGTCGGGCACGATGGCAATAACTCTGCTATGTACGATGTAGTGCCTAAATTTTTTCACAGTTTTAAAAAGTGCGTACATTTGCTTATCAAGGATTGAATACCTTAATTGAGCATCTTTCGGGGGGCACTTAAAAACGCTATGGGTTTTTTGGCACTATCCTCGCCTTTTTGGGTTAAGACACTCGCAAAGGAGTGTTCTGATGCAAAAGCATAAATATAAAAAGGCTTGGAGTAGTCTCGGGCTTATAAGGACAGGGGCTCTGGAAATGGCATCTTTGATGTTTGGAAGGCCACTCTACTTTCCTCGTTCCATTTTACATCCACATCTTTCTTGAGCATCTTGTTCAGAGGCTTGGCTATCTCAGCAAAGCTAGAGATAAACTTCCTCACAAAATTAACCTGCCCAAAGAAAGATCTCAATTCTTTCTTACTACTCGGGAGAGGTAGGTTTTGGATAGCTTGTATCCTTTCTGGGTCGATGGATATGCCCTCTTTTGAAATGATGTGACCCAACAATTTTCCTTCTGTCACTCCGAAAATGCACTTTTTGGGATTTAAGGAAATTCCATGTTCTCTGCATCTTTGAAGCACTTTCTTTAAATCTTTGACATGGTCCTCTCTCTTCTTCGAGAAAATTGGGATATCATCCACATACACGATGATGCATTTGCCTATGAGTCCTTTGAATGCATAATCCATGGCGCGTTGAAAAGTTGCACCAGCATTTAACAGATCCGAACGACATTCTCTTATATGCAAATGTCCCCCACTTGGTAGTGAAGGTCTGTTTTCATCCTGTCATCTGGATGTATAAGAATTTGGTTGTACCCAGAATACCCATCGAGAAAGGACATCATTTCAGATCCATTTACCATTTGTAGAATTTCATCGATTGATGGCAATGGATAATTATCCTTTTGAGAGGCTTTATTAAGATTTCAAAAATCTATGCACAGCCTAATCTCTCCACTCTTTTTTCTCACTGGAACGAGGTTAGCCACCCAGGTTGAGTGCCTAACAGGAAAAATGATTTTCGCTTCCAATAATCTTTTAACCTCCTTTTCGATCAAAGGCTCCAATAGCGGGTTAACAACTCGTTGTCTTTGCCTAAAAGGCTTGGAGTCTGGCTTCAAAGGGATGGTATGTGTGATAATGTTTTGGTTGTAAGTCTTCAGCTCATTGTAGTTCCAAGCAATACAATCTATGTAATGCTTCAATGCTTGTATTATATTGCTCCTTTCTTCCTCTGTACATGCCTTTGCTATGTACACCTCCTTTGGATTGTCTGCACTCCCTAGATTAATTGAATCACATGCATCTTTAGGGAGTGGGACTCTTTTTCCTTTCTTGGTCTTGCATCCCATGTCGAACATCTTTTCCAATGAAACCACGTCTTTAGGAATTTTGTTGGATTGATACGTAGTTTCAATTTCATCTTCTGTTTCATCCTGCCACCTTTGCTCCTCATCAATCACCTGATTTTCAAAAATACCCGAGTTTGTGACAAATTTGAAAATGTGTCTGTCACTTTCAAAAACTTGGAAATTCTTTACATTATCAGGTATTGATGGACAAGGAACCAGTTCAATGGAAAACTTTTTACATCTTCTTATATCAACCGGGTTTAACATGCCCGCGGCGACTGCAAGAGAGTCTGCTATTCGATTTCCTTTCCTAGAAATAAGGGCTATGTTGAATGCATCGAACTCCTCCATGAGGTCCATAACCCTAGTTCTATAAAGGCTTAGTCTCCTGTCGCGGCATGTATACTGTCCTTTGATTTGCTTGACTACCAACTCAGAATCTCCCAAAACCTTCAAGCATTTAACATGCTTGCTCAATGCTAGACGTAAACCATAGATCAATGCTTCGTATTCTGCCACATTGTTCGTGCAAGGAAATTGCAGTCTATAAGCAGCTAATAATGGTTTACCTCCTGGACCAGTGAGCTCGACTCCAGCTCCTGCTCCCTGTCTAGATTTTGATCCATCGAACCTGAGCAACCACGTGTAATCATTTTCCTCGGAAGAGCCACCATGACACGCCTCCTCTTTAGGCTCTTCAGCAGCCTCCTCAACATCAAGTGCATAGACTCCTAGTTCTGGCTCAAAAAACTGAACTTCATTCGGCTTGTTAAAATCTGTTATAATCTCTTTAAGCCTCGGTTCATTTTCCACTCTTATTTGGTTTGCAATTCCCTTCCATGGTAGCCACATATGCGAGCAGTCTGTTGAAAAATAGCCATTCAGAGTTTTCATCCAATCCCTAGCAAGTAGCATTCCATACCTACTTGGGATATTAACCACCAAAATGTCTACAACCTGTTGGACCCTGGGTTCGAAATTCAATTGAATCTTGACATCATATAGAGTCCCTACCACATTTACCTCTGATCTGTCCGAGTTGCAGGACTGTACATTTGGATGAAACAGGTTGCAGACCTAGCATTTTACATATTTCTGCAGGCATGAGGTTGCTCGTGGCACCTGTGTCCACCAAACAGTTATGCAAATTCTTACCCGCAATTCTCAAAGTCAGTAAGAATGGCGGGACATCCCTTCTCTCCTTTCGCAAAATGAGATGGGATTCAACTCCTTTTCCTTTCCACATTGGATCAGGTGAGTTCAAAGCTTTTATCAATGCCTCCTTTTGGCCAGGCAATCTAGTCGCGTCCAAGAACGAAAGGCTAGATTTGGACTTCTTCAGATCCTCCACTATGTCATAGTTTGGCTTTTCAAATTTGACTGTCTTCTGCACATCATTAGACATTTCTCTTCTGAGTGGAGGGGGAGGATTATTATTTGCCTTAGTATCTGGAGGAAGAATAGAATTGTTTGGAGGTGTTGATGAGGTTTTAGGGGCTTTAGATTTACTTCTCAAATGGTATCCATGATTCCCCTTCCTAAAATCTCGAAAAGCTTGCACCTCCTGTTCCAAAATTTCGTCTTCTTCTTCCTCACTCTCACCTTCTTGATGATATACGGTTTCCATCACCATAATATTATCATCTTGATGTTGTGATGGATCCTCATTTGATACCAGTTCCAAATCATCAACTTGTGCCTGAAGACAATGAGTGTATCTAGCAATCTCAGGACAATTCCTCTCATTGTGTTCTTTTGTGTTATGCAACCTTGCACCCCCTTTCCCATGCCAAATCTGAAAGATTCAAAAGAGAATTGGATTGGCTAGGTCCTGTAGAAGCATCTAATTGATTAGCAATGGGAGCGGGAACTCCCCCATTGTTTGGCTTGGTGTTCCAGTGCCTCCCTCTATTGTTAAAATTTTGATTTGGGTGAGGGGCATGGGACTCATACTTCTACTGTTGAACCCTGTCATTGCTCAGTTTATGCACTAATTTCTTGAGCTCTTCGACTTTCGAATAAACATCCTTCGGTGGAATCATATTGTTGTTAACCCCCGTTGGATTCGCATAATTAATGGGGTCTTGATTCAACACTGGGGTCGGGTTCCGAGGAATTTGATTCCCGTATGGATTGACACTTTGAATCGGGGTTGGATTTGGAAAAGGAACTATGGCTTGAGGATTGACTTGGCTAGTTCCTTGCATAGTTGGTTGACTTGTTCTGCAAAAATGCAGGGACAGGTGGAATGGCTGTGATTGGTTGGATTGGAATGGGTGCATACGTGGGTGCTGGTGGATACTGCTGCTGATATGGGAAGGCGTTCATGCTTGGCATTTGTGGTGCCATGAGTTGATTTGCCTGGGGAGCTTGACCATATGGAGCATATTGTCCCATCATAGGCATCTGGGTAAACCCGTAGCCTTGTGGTGTCATTTGCTGCTCGATAGTCATGGCTTCATTATAGGCCAAAGCCAGCGTGGTGACTTGAGGATTGCGCCTTGCAAACATGGCTGTCATGGGGTCCAATGCCCCAAAATATATCTGCAAAGCCACTGCGGGATCAATAGCAAAGTGCCTAATTGCTCTGTTATAGCACTTTTGAAATCTTTGATTAAACATTCTGATTGGTTCCCCTTGGCCCCTTTTGCATGTAATAAACTGATTGTAAATAGTTGCGGGATCTAAGGGTGACCTAAATTGATTAACAAAGGCATTTTCCATTTGTGTCCAAGAGGTGATTGAACCAGTTGGCAAGCATATATACCATTCATATGCTATTGGATCTAAGCTCATGGGGAAAAGTCTGCAGGCCACATCTTCATATTGAACTTGCAGCCTAATTAAAACATCCCTATAGGCTTGGATATGTTCTTCTGCTATTCTTGGGCCATCTGGTTTGTATTTAGGCAGAAATATTTCAATGTTCTTGGGGATTTCATGGATATCCCCAACAATGTTCAAAGGAGTATTGTTAGCTCCATACCAAGGAGCTGCTGGAGCTTGAGCCATTTGACTCAAAATTGATGAAGACAGACCTACAATAGCAGTAGAAATATTACTAACTATAGGCACACTAGGGGCAACGGATATTACTGGCGTAGGTCCACTCGATGTTCCTGGAGAAAACAGGTCTTTTGCGACTGGTGAGCTTACGACTTGCTTGGCTTTACTCTTGGGAGTACCAGTAAGGTCATGAAAAATGGTTTCTCCGATTGTTTGAGACCTGGTCGCAATACGGCGTGGTGGGTCCAGCCTGCCTGATGAAACCCTCGGCTATTTCGAAGAAAACCTGCAACAGAAACAAAAACAGTGTTGCAGTTTAGCCGTCTGTGAGATTTATTAAATGATTTCAAAATTAAATCAAAAACAAATTATTCAGGTATGAAAATCAAAATAAAATAAACCAATTCAGCCCTCCTTCTAGCGCCAATCTGTTGAGTGGTGTTTTCACCCGATTGTGAAAGCACACTCTCCGATAGGATCCGAGTCCCAAAATCCTCTCGCTTGCAAAGAAAATAATTTCTCCAAGGTTCCTGTTATGCTGATTTTGATTACCAATGATGTTGTTCAAATGAAATGCTAGGAATACCTTAGGGTTTGCAAGTGGATGTTAACAAGGGGCACTGTGGTTTATTTAATTTGAATTTACAGTGGACTCAAAATGAATAATATCTATTCTAATCTTTAGTTCTGATGGATTTTCAGTTGTTTATTTGAATACAGTAATTAAACTGCAGAAAATAAAGTAAGGGTTTGAAAAATAAAGCAAAATAAATGAAAATGAAACTAAACTACAGTCAGAATGCTGCCATCAATTCGATGAAACCGAAGATAATGAGGTTTTCCGCATGCAACCTAACCTAATGAACCTGCAAATTCGCACAATCCAAATAAGTTAGGTGCTGGTTTCTAGGGTTTCTATTGTAATTCCAGATTTAGGCATTCGCATGAAGCAACCAAGCACACTTGCATTAAACTTCACCTAAAAGCCTTAGAAATCTGGAATGAATGATAAAACATTAAATCATGCATGCACAAAATGACTCCTTCTTTCTCATCAATGAGATGCCAACTCTCTATATTTTTGTATTAAAATGATATGTCAATTACATTTACAGAATGTTCCAGGCATAAAAAATCCAGAACAAATGAAGGAAATTGCCCAAGTGCCAGCCCAGAATGGCATGAAGCCCTTGTCTCTGCAACTCTGCAAGCAACAATTTCCAACCCCTCTTTCAATCCGTGCTTTTGATTTTATACTTAACTGAAATGGCTCTTCGATTCTCCTTGTGTCGCTTCGTTTCACCTTCCTGCATGTGACCTTTCAAATTCCCGCCTTTTCCTTGCTTTTGATTCATGCTCGATGCCGAAACGCTCGAAATCTTCCGTTGCATGTAACGCCTCTGCAACTCCGACACCTGTATGCCACGTGTCCTACATTTTTTGCGCCTTCTGTAACGTCTTCCCGTGCCAAAATGTGACAAAAATAGCATGCAACCTGCTCACCTTCCTGGCCGCGAAAATGCGACATGTCACGATATCGCGACGCTTTCCTCGTTCGTACGCCTCCGGCCGTTTCTGTCGCGATATCGCGACCATTTTTCCCTTCGGACCTTCTTGCCGTTTGTCATGATATCGTTACCATTTTTTCACCTTCGGGCCTTCATGCCACTTTACGTCGCGATATCGCGACCTTTTTCTCCTTCGGACCTTCTGCCGCTTTTACGTCGCGATATCGCGACGTTTTTCACCTTCGGACCTTCATGTCGCAAACTGTCGCGATTTCGCGACCATTTTCATTTTCGTACCCCTTGCCGCACCACGTCGCGATATCGCTACGCTTCTCCTTCGGACCTTTGTGCATGTTGTTGTCATTTCGTGACATTTTTCCCTTCAGTACTCTTGAGCTTCAACCTATCGCAATTTTGTGACGCTTTTCTCTGTCCGTACTACTTTGTTGTAATCTATCACGAAATTGTGACCATTCTCTCCTTCGAACCTTCTTGCCGCCACCTGTCGCGATATAGCTACCGCTTTTGCCCTCCGTACATTTTGCCAAAACCTGTCGCGAAATTGTGACCATTTTCTCTATGAATTGATGTTATCGCGATCGTGACCATTTTTTGCCTGTTTCGTCACGATATCGCAACACTTTCTTGCTTCGTGCACTTTGACCTCTTTCTATCGCGATATCGCGACGTTTTTCTGCTTTGCTCTACCTTGCTGCTTCCTATCGTGAAATTGTGACCATTTTCATTCTCCATATGCTTCAGCAAAACCTGTCGTGAAATCGTGACCGTTTCCTCTTTTCGGACATTTTGTCGGAACATGTCACGATTTCGCGACCATTTTCTTCATTCGTACTCTTTCGTCGCAACACGTCGCGAAATCACGACACTTCCCATTTCTAAGCATTGGCAGCTCCATACGTCGCGAAATCGCGACGACTTTCATTTTGCCTTTCTCTTCTGCCGGGGCGACGGAGCGACATGTCGCGATTTCGCGACACTTTTCTATTTTCGGCAGCGATGGCGCGACAGGTCACGATTTCGCGACACTTTCAACACTTAGGCATTTTTTTCTCTTTTCTTCAATTTTAGCATCTGGGTCACCGAGATTCTTCTCTCGCAAGCTCGCAAAAAGGTGGGTCCCCAATTTTGGGGTGTGTTGTGGATCAACCACAACAAATGGCGACTCTGCTGTCAAATGCTCTTGAGCATTTTAGTAAGAACCCAACCTGAAACATATCACAAACTCGAAAACATGTGTTAGCACATAAGCAATATAACAAATGCCCAAAGATCCGAAGTACATGAATCATCAGAATCATCAAGTATTAGCTCGGTGTGTGCAATGAATTTCTTTCCCTATCATTTGAAATTGATCCACACTCCATTATCAGTTTTGCATGAATGCATATGTGGGATGGTGAATGATTTGTGTACCCTAATGAATGTGCTAGGAGATTTTGCTTTCATAAAAGGCATGGTCATTCTTCTATTATTATGTACAAGCATTCAAGATTGCCAAACCCTCTTAGGATCCACTAATTCATTACCTTATTGTATCCCAAAGTTGGTTATGAGTCCCTACTATCTGGAACCCATGTGCAAGTGAATGTGAAATCAGAACTTTGGGGAATCAGACTCCCAACCAACCGAGATGAGAGTTTAACCCTATCCTTACTATTCTGATTTAGAGTTCATTACCTCACTTTAAGCAAAATAATTAAACCAATTATGGAAGAAATGGTCATGCTAGTCTAACCCTCTAGACAATCAGTGGTCTTGTTTTTTAGGCAAGACATGATGCCATGCATGGGCATATCTAACCCCACAATCCAAAACTTATCTCCATTTCTTTGGACCTTGGGGATGACTACCCATCCTTTGCAGAGGACAAGTAGTACGATCCTTACAATCCAAAATAAAGATGAGATGGGAAAAATTTATTTATTTATTTTTTTTTACTTCTTGGACCTTGGGGATGACTACCCATCCTGGCTAGGGACATGTAGTACGATCCTTACAATCCAAAATTTAGATGTAAATGGAAAATATTAATTTTGTTGCTTAGACCTTGGGGATGACTACCCATCCTTTGTAGAGGACAAATAGTACGATCCTTACAATCCAAGATTTATTATGAAATGAGACATAAGAGCTTTGGGGAATCAGATTCTCAACCTAAGCGAGATGAGAATTTATGCCCTATCCTTACTACTCCATGTGGGTCAAATCAAAGCTTTGGGGAATTGGATCCTCAACCTAAGTTCGATGAGGATTTAACCCTATCCTTACTACTCGATTTTAGGCTTTAAGCTCTATGGAAGTGGTCAAAACCACTATTTTTAAGGATCATGTTGCATAATAGGATAGACATGAAAAACTTCTTTCGCCCAACCTTTTCCTCCAAGTTAGGTTTTGATCATTTTGCTCAAGATCCTTTTTAATGTATGAGACGTGCTTGGTTCTAGATATCTCAAGACTCAGTTTCCAACCTTAGGATTTACTTACATATATGTTATAACACAACCCTAAGAGGATTTGACATACTTTAATGGCTTGTACCTAAGATGCATATGTAACTAAGATGAGATGTATGTAAGGTGAGATGGAACATGAATGCATTATTTCTTGAATTGCAAATGAAATGATTTGTCATGCAAAACTGACTCTTTCATGCATCACAAAATCAAACAATATAACTTAAGATGCTTGTGTTACTTGTGGAGCTTTTACAAGACAATTCCAATATTTCATATTCTCCTAACCTTAAGCATAAGTTGACATCTCAATTTTTTATTTTTTATTTATTTTTATTTTTTTTATCAAAATTAACAAAACATGTCAATTGAAATCAAATCCACAACCAAAATCCTAGCTAGACTAACAATCCTAAACAATAAAAACAAAATCTGAAAATCCCCACCAAAACCAAAAGAATAATATCAAAATCTCACAACCTAAGGGCTAAAATAATGCTTTAAAATCTGCCCATTAACCGGTAGCATGAAATCTCTCCCTTCTAAGGTTTTTAGCCTGAAGGTATTCTTCCCAAGAATCTCTAAAATCTGATATGGGCCTAACCAAAGACAATCAAACTTTTGATGATTCCCTTTTTCCTCATGTCTTTTGTCCCATAGTAATACCAAATCTGAAATTCTGAATGATTTAACTTTGGCCCTTCTATCAAACCATCTTTTGATAACTTCCTGGTGTTTATTCATGTGATTCATGGCCTCTTCTCTCTTTTCATCAAGGTGCAACAACTGGCTTAACCTGGCTTCAACTTGATCATCTGTCCCCAAGTACTCTTGTATGAAATGTAAGGTCTGCAACTTCAAATTTGCTGGAAATATCGGGTCTTGCCCATAGACCAAATGATAGGGAGTATTCCCTATGGACTCTTTCACTCTGGTCCTATCTCGCCCAAAGGGCAAACTTTAATTGGTCGTGCCGATCCCGAGGGTTCTTTTCCAGACAACTTCTTAATGGTATTCAACAAATTCTTATTTGAAGATTCGGCCAACCCATTTCCTTGAGGATAATAATTGGATGCAAACTTTAAGCTCACTTTGTTATCATATGCCCAATCTACGAATTGTGTAGAAATAAAAGCTTTACCATTGTCACTGACAATAGAATCGGGCATTCCAAATCTTGTTATAATTTGATCCTCAAGGAATTTAATCACAACATCCGTGGTGGCATGTTTAGTAGGAATCGCTTCTGTCCACCTTGTACAGTAGTCCGTAGCTGTCAAAATGAATTTATGAGAATCAAAAGAATTTGGGTTAATAACCCCGATGAAATCTAGTCCCCACTGTGCAAATGGTCTCATTTCAACTACAGGTTGCAACGGCATGGCTGCATTTCTTTCTCTATTTGCAGCCACTTGACAGATATGACAAGATCGTACATGGGCATGTGCATCCTTGAAAATATGTGGCCAGTAGTATCCTGCTCTCAGGATTTGATGTGTTGTAGCATTGGCTGCACCATGACCAGTTCCATGTTTCCCGTGAAATTCCTGCAACACCCTGGCAGCTTCTTCTTTGTTCAAGCACCTCAGGTAGATACCTTCATGATTCTTCCTGTAAAGCACACCATATTTCATCAGATAATTGACAGACTTAAGCCTTAAAGCTCTTCTCTGTGTTGAATTCAGATTAGAAGGACACTTACCAGTCAATAAAAATTGCACAATATCAACATACCAGTCATCCTTAGCAATGTATTCTGTATTTGAGCATTGGCCTGTTATTTGCGGATTATTTTCTGCGATCGCCTTCGCTAGTCCCTGTCCTCGAACTAGTTTCATTGGTTGGATTTCGAGATCAAATTCTTGGATGGTTGAAATCCATTTTCCTCTCTTCTCACCTAGTTCATTTTGTAAAAACATGGTCTTGACAGCAGAGTCGGGCACGATGGCAATAACTCTGCTATGTACGATGTAGTGCCTAAATTTTTTCACCGTTTTAAAAAGTGCGTACATTTGCTTATCAAGGATTGAATACCTTAATTGAGCATCTTTCAAGGGGGCACTTAAAAACGCTATGGGTTTTTTGGCACTATCCTCACCTTTTTGGGTTAAGACACTCGCAAAGGAGTGTTCTGATGCAAAAGCATAAATATAAAAAGGCTTGGAGTAGTCTGGGCTTATAAGGACAGGGGCTCTGGAAATGGCATCTTTGATGTTCTGGAAGGCCACTCTACTTTCCTCGTTCCATTTTACATCCACATCTTTCTTGAGCATCTTGTTCAGAGGTTTGGCTATCTCAGCAAAGCTAGAGATAAACTTCCTCACAAAATTAACCTGCCCAAAGAAAGATCTCAATTCTTTCTTACTACTCGGGAGAGGTAGGTTTTGGATAGCTTGTATCCTTTCTGGGTCGATGGATATGCCCTCTTTTGAAATGATGTGACCCAACAATTTTCCTTCTGTCACTCCGAAAATGCACTTTTTGGGATTTAAGGAAATTCCATGTTCTCTGCATCTTTGAAGCACTTTCTTTAAATCTTTGACATGGTCCTCTCTCTTCTTCGAGAAAACTAGGATATCATCCACATACACGATGATGCATTTGCCTATGAGCCCTTTGAATGCGTAATCCATGGCGCGTTGAAAAGTTGCACCAGCATTTAACAGTCCGAACGGCATTCTCTTATATGCAAATGTTCCCCACTTGGTAGTGAAGGCTGTTTTCATCCTATCATCTGGATGTATAAGAATTTGGTTGTACCCAGAATACCCATCGAGAAAGGACATCATTTCAGATCCATTTACCATTTGTAGAATTTCATCGATTGATGGAAGTGGATAATTATCTTTTTGAGAGGCTTTATTAAGATTTCGAAAATCTATGCACAGCCTAATCTCTCCACTCTTTTTTCTCACTGGAACGAGGTTAGCCACCCGGGTTGAGTGCCTAACAGGAAAAATGATTTTCGCTTCCAATAATCTTTTAACCTCCTTTTCGATCAAAGGCTCCAATAGCGGGTTAACAACTCGTTGTCTTTGCCTAAAAGGCTTGGAGTCTGGCTTCAAAGGGATGGTATGTGTGATAATGTTTTGGTTGTATGTCTTCAGCTCATTGTAGTTCCAAGCAATACAATCTATGTAATGCTTCAATGCCCGTATTATATTGCTCCTTTCTTCCTCTGTACATGCCTTTGCTATGTACACCTCCTTTGGATTGTCCGCACTCCCTAGATTAATTGAATCACATGCATCTTTAGGGAGTGGGACTCTTTTTCCTTTCTTGGTCTTGCATCCCATGTCGAACATCTTTTCCAATGAAACCACGTCTTTAGGAATTTTGTTGGATTGATACGCAGTTTCAATTTCATCTTCTATTTCATCCTGCCACCTTTGCTCCTCATCAATCACCTGATTTTCAAAAATACCCGAGTTTGTGACAAATTTGAAAATATGTCTGTCACTTTCAAAAACCTGGAAATTCTTTACATTATCGGGTATTGATGGACAAGGAACCAGTTCAATGGAAAAATTTTTACATCTTTTTATATCAACCGGGTTTAACATGCCCGCGACGACTGCAAGAGAGTCTGCTATTCGATTTCCTTTCCTAGAAATAAGGGCTATGTTGAATGCATCGAACTCCTCCATGAGGTCCATAACCCTAGTTCTATAAAGGCTCAGTCTCCTGTCACGGCATGTATACTGTCCTTTGATTTGCTTGACTACCAACTCAGAATCTCCCAAAACCTTCAAGCATTTAACATGCTTGCTCAATGCTAGACGTAAACCAAAGATCAATGCTTCGTATTCTGCCACATTGTTCGTGCAAGGAAATTACAGTCTGTAAGCAGCTAACAATGGTTTACCTCCTGGACCAGTGAGCTCGACTCCAGCTCCTGCTCCCTATCTAGATTTTGATCCATCGAACCTGAGCAACCACGTGTAATCATTTTCCTCGAAAGAGCCACCATGACACACCTCCTCTTTAGGCTCTTCAGCAGCTTCCTCAACATCAAGTGCATAGACTCCTAGTTCTGGCTCAGAAAACTGAACTTCATTCGGCTTGTTAAAATATGTTATAATCTCTTTAAGCCTCGGTTCATTTTCCACTCTTATTTGGTTTGCAATTCCCTTCCATGGTAGCCACATATGCGAGCAGTCTGTTGAAAAATAGCCATTCAGCATTTTCATCCAATCCCTAGCAAGTAGCATTCCATACCTACTTGGGATATTAACCACCAAAATGTCCACAACCTGCTGGACCCTGGGTTCAGAATTCAATTGAATCTTGACATCATATAGAGTCCCTACCACATTTACCTCTGATCTCGTCCAGTTGCAGGACTGTACATTTGGATGAAACAGGTTGCAGACCTAGCATTTTACATATTTCTGCAGGCATGAGGTTGCTCGTGGCACTTGTGTCCACCAAACAGTTATGCAAATTCTTACCCGCAATTCTCAGAGTCAGTAAGAATGGCGGGACATCCCTTCTCTCCTTTCGCAAAATGAGATGGGATTCAACTCCTTTTCCTTTCCACATTGGATCAGGTGAGTTCAAAGCTTTTATCAATGCCTCCTTTTGGCCAGGCAATCTAGCTGCGTCCAAGAATGAAAGGCTAGATTTGGACTTCTTCAGATCCTCCACTATGTCATAGTTTGGCTTTTTGAATTTGACTGTCTTCTGCACATCATTAGACATTTCTCTTCTGAGTGGAGGGGGAGGATTATTATTTGCCTTAGTATCTGGAGGAAGAATAGAATTGTTTGGAGGTGTTGATGAGGTTTTAGGGGCTTTAGATTTACTTCTCAAATGGTATCCATGATTCCCCTTTCTAAAATCTCGAAAAGCTTGCACCTCTTGTTCCAAAATTTCGTCTTCTTCTTCCTCACTCTCACCTTCTTGATGATATACGGTTTCCATCACCATAATATTATCATCTTGATGTTGTGATGGATCCTCATTTGATACCAGTTCCAAATCATCAACTTGTGCTCGAAGACAATGAGTGTATCTAGCAATCTCAGGACAATTCCTCTCATTGTGTTCTTTTGTGTTATGCAACCTGCACCCCCTTTCCCATGCCAAATCTGAAAGATTCAAAAGAGAATTGGATTGGCTAGGTCCTGCAGAAGCATCTAATTGATTAGCAATGGGAGCGGGAACTCCCCCATTGTTTGGCTTGGTGTTCCAGATGCCTCCCTCTATTGTTAAAATTTTGATTTGGGTGAGGGGCATGGGACTCATACTTCTGTTGTTGAACCCTGTCATTGCTCAATTTATGCACTAATTTCTTGAGCTCTTCGACTTCCGAATAAACATCCTTCGGTGGAATCATATTGTTGTTAACCCCCGTTGGATTCGCATAATTAATGGGGTCTTGATTCAACATTGGGGTCGGGTTCTGAGGAATTGGATTCCCATATGGATTGACACTTTGAATCGGGGTTGGATTTGGAAAAGGAACTATGGCTTGAGGATTGACTTGACTAGTTCCTTGCATAGTTGGTTGACTGTTCTGCAAAAATGCAGGGACAGGTGGAATGGCTGTGATTGGTTGGATTGGAATGGGTGCATACGTGGGTGCTGGTGGATACTGCTGCTGATATGGGAAGGCGTTCATGCTTGGCATTTGTGGTGCCATGAGTTGATTTGCCTGGGGAGCTTGACCATATGGAGCATACTGTCCCATCACAGGCATCTGGGTAAACCCGTAGCCTTGTGGTGTCATTTGCTGCTCGATAGTCATGGCTTCATTATAGGCCAAAGCCAGCGTGGTGACTTGAGGATTGCGCCTTGCAAACATGGCTGTCATGGGGTCCAATGCCCCAAAATATATCTGCAAAGCCACTACGGGATCAATAGCAAAGTGCCTAATTGCTCTATTATAGCACTTTTGAAATCTCTGATTAAACATTCTGATTGGTTCCCCTTGGCCCCTTTTGCATGTAATAAACTGATTGTAAATAGTTGCGGGATCTAAGGGTGACCTAAATTGATTAACAAAGGCATTTTCCATTTGTGTCCAAGAGGTGATTGAACCAGTTGGCAAGCATATATACCATTCATATGCTATTGGATCTAAGCTCATGGGGAAAATTCTGCAGGCCACATCTTCATATTGAACTTGCAGCCTAATTAAAACATCCCTATAGGCTTGGATATGTTCTTCTATTGTTCTTGGGCCATCTGGTTTGTATTTAGGCAGAAATATTTCAATGTTCTTGGGGATTTCATGGATATCCCCAACAATATTCAAAGGAGTATTGTTAGCTCCATACCAAGGAGTCTGCTGGAGCTTGAGCCATTTGACTCAAAATTGATGAAGACAAACCTACAATAGCAGTAGAAATATTACTAACTATAGGCACACTAGGGGCAACGGATATTACTGGCGTAGGTCCACTCGATGTTCCTGGAGAAAATAGGTCTTTTGCGACTGGTGAACTTACGACTTGCTTGGCTTTACTCTTGGGAGTACCAGTAAGGTCGTGAAAAATGGTTTCTCCGGTTGTTTGGGACCTGGTCGCAATACGACGTGGTGGGTCCAGCCTGCCTGATGAAATCCTCGGCTATTTCCAAGAAAACCTGCAACAAAGACAAAAACAATGTTGCAGTTTAGCCGTGTGAGTTTAATAAATGATTTCAAAATTAAATCAAAAACAAATTATTCAGGTATGAAAATCAAAATAAAATAAACCGATTCGGGCCCTCCTTCTAGCGCCAATCTGTTGAGTGGTGTTTTCACCCGATTGTGAAAGCACACTCTCCGGTAGGATCTAGAGTCCAAGAATCCTCTCGCTTGCAAAGAAAATAATTTCTCCAAGGTTCTCGTTATGCTGATTCTTGATAATGATGTTGTTAAAATAAAATGCTAGGAACACCTTAGGGTTTGCAAATGGATGTTAACAAGGGGCACTATGGTTTATTAACCTTGAATTTTCAGTGGACTCAAAATGAATAAAATCTGTTTTCATCTTTAGTTTCGATGGATTTTCAGCTTTTTTATTTGAATACAGTAATTAAACTGCTGAAAACAAAGTACGGGTTTGAAAAGCAAAAAAAAATAAATAAAAATGAAACTAAACTACAGTCGAATCATCGCCATCAATTTGATGAAACCGAAGATAATGAGGTTTTTCGCATGCAACCTAACCTAATGAACCCGCAAATTCGCACAATCCAAATAAATTAGGTGCTGGTTTCTAGGGTTTCTATCTGTAATTCCGGATTTAGGCATTCGCATGAAGCAACCAAGCACACTTGCATTAAACTTCACCTAAAAGCCTTAGAAATCTGGAATGAATGATAAAACATTAAATCATGCATGCACAAAATGACTCCTTCTTTCTCATCAATGAGATGCCAACTCTCTATATTTTGTATTAAATGATATGTCAATTACATTCAAAGAATGTTCCAGGCTTTAAAAATCCAGAACAAATGAAGGAAATTGCCCAAGTACGAGCCCGGAATGGCATAAAGCCCTTGTCTCTACAACTCTGCAATCAGCAATTTCCAACCCCTCTTTCAATCTACGCTCTTGATTTTATACTCACTGAAATGGCTCTTCGATTCTCCCTGTGTCGCTTTGTTTCACCTTCCTGCATGTGACCTTTCAAATTCCCGCCTTTTCCTTGCTTTTGATTCATGCTCGATTCTGAAACGCTCGAAATCCACCGTTGCATGTAACGCCTCTGCAATACTGACACCTGTAAGCCACGTGTCCTATGTTTTCTGCGCCTTCTGTAACGTCTTCTCGTGCCAAAACACGACAAAACAGCATGCAACCTGCTCACCTTTCTGGCCGCGAAAACGTGACATGTCGTGAAATCGTGACATGTCGTGATATCGCGACGCTTTCCTCGTTCGTATGCCTCCGGCCGTTTCTGTCGCGATATCGCGACGTTTTTCACCTTCGAACCTTCATGCCGCTTTCTATCGCGATATCGCAATGTTTTTCACCTTCGGACCTTCATGTCTATTTCTATCGCGATATCGCGACATTTTTCACCTTTGGACCTTCATGCCGCTTTCTGTCGTGATATCGCGACGTTTTTCACCTTCGGACCTTCATGCCGCAAACTGTCACGATTTCATGACCATTTTCATTTTCGTACCCCTTAGGCCGCACCCTGTCGCAAAATCGCGATGCTTCTCTACTTCGGGCACCTTTGTTGCATGCTGTCGTGATTTCGTGACATTTTTCCCTTTCGTACGCTTGAGCTTCAACCTGTCGTGATTTCGTGATGCTTTTCTCTGTCCGTACTACTTCACTGCAATCTATCACGAAATCGTGACCATTCTCTCCTTCGGACCTTCTTGCCGCCACCTGTCGCGATATCGCTATCGCTTTTGCCCTTCGTACATTTTGCCAAAACCTGTCATGAAATCGCGACGCCTTTTCGCTTCGTCCCCCTAGGCTACCTTCTGTCACGATTTTGTGACCACTTCTGCGCATCACGCCTTCCGGTTGATTCTGTCACGATATCGCGACCATTCTGGCCTTTTGCCCTGTTTGACTGGTTCCTGTCACGATATCGTGACACTTTCTTGCTTCGTGCACTTTGACCTCTTTCTGTCACGATATCGCGACATTTTTCCGCTTTGCTCTACCTTGCTGCTTCCTGTCACGAAATCGCGACCATTTTCGTTCTCCTTACACTTCGGCAAAACCTGTCACGAAATCGCGACTGTTTCCTCTGTTCCGGACACTTTGCCGAAACCTGTCGCGATTTCGCTACCATTTCCATCATCCGTACTCTTTCGTCGCAACACGTCGCGAAATCGTGACACTTCTCATTTCTAAGCAATGGCAGCTCCATACGTCGCGAAATCGCGACGAATTTCATTCTTGCCTTTCTCTCTCCTGCCTGGGCCGCGACGGGGCAACATGTCATGATTTTGCGACACTTTCTTGTTTTCGGCAGCGATGGCACGACAGGTCACGATTTCGTGACATGTCGCGATTTCGTGACACTTTCAACACTCATGCATTTTTTCCTCTTTTCTTCAATTTTAGCATCTGGGTCACCGAGATTCTTCTCTGCAAGCCTGCAAAAATTTGGGTCCCCAATTTTGGGGTGTGTTGTGGATCAACCACAACAAGTTGTTTAGGATGGATGTGGACTAGGATATGTTGATGACATAGCCATACAAAATGGAACTCTTATCGGTTATACCATAGCACACATATCAAATGTTCTAGGATCACCATGTATAGTAACTTGTTGATTTTTGAATTCAAACTTAACACACTGATGTAATGTAGAGGGTATTTCTCATATTACGTTGATCCTAGGTCAACCCAAAAGTATGTTATACGATGCAGGACAATGTACAACAAATACGGTCATATCCAAAATCCTTGGACCCACTTACAATGGAATCGATAACACTCCACATGTTTCTTGAGTTTCATCGTTAAATGCTTTAATGATCATTTGAGTTATTTTTAGATCTTTTTTTCAAAACCCAAATATTTGTAAAAAGTTATATGTGCATATATTTAATGACGATCCATTATCAATTAAAACTCTTTTAACACCTACATATCCAATTAATTTTGTGATGTACAAAGGATTATCTCTATACATTCTTTGAGGAGGAATATCCTTATCTGAAACATCTATGTAATTTGTTCCATTGGAACTTACAACATTAACTACAACATTAGGTTCTATATTTTGTGGTACCAACATCTTACTTAAGGTACTCATTAATTCTTCTCTATGTAAATATGAAGTTATCAAAATATCTAAAAGAGAGATTCTTGCTATGATATTTGCTAGTTGTTCAATAATATCATATGGAGGTTTATGTTGTGAACTTGATATATTATTCCCTTTTGTTGGTGGCTTTAATACGAATGGAGTTGTTTTCTCATTTTGAGTTTGATTTTGTGGTTGAGAACTTTGATTTTGGATTTGTTGTCTAGTAATGGCTCCAATAGTACCCAAAAAATTATTATTTCTCATATAACCAAAATGAGGTCTGGCATTTTTTGCTTGTTCATTTGTAAGCATTTTTTGATATGAGGGTCAAGTGGTTACTCTTATATGGAATGGTTCTTCTGGAACTAATAAATCTGTAATAGGAGTAACTCGATCTGATTCATATTCAGAACTATTTGATGCAATCTCTAGTTCACTTCATGTTTCACTTTCTGTGTCACTTTTAGTATCTTCCGAAGATGAGGATTCAAAATATTGTATTGGTATAGTTGTGACCACAGATAAAGTAGATACATAGGAAATTTGCAAATCTTGTTTTGGTAAAAAAATACTAATGGTTCCCACATACCAAGTTGGATGAGGAACATTGTGATGATCTACTTGATTTACTGCTTCTTTACCATGTTTAGGTAAGGGATGTTGAAAAATATCTAGATTTTGATTTGAATTTGATTTGTTTGTTTTTGGGTATTATTGTTTGTATGAAATTGTTGTATTTTCATTTTACCTTTATCAATTAAGTCTTGTATCATATGCTTCAACCTTTTACAATAATTTTTAGAATGTCCATCTACTTGGTGGAAATTACAAAGTAATTCAGCCCTAAATCCAGCTACAGTTGTATCTGGTTGTCTTACCTCAGGTAACTGTATCAAGCCTTGTTCCAATAATTGAGGTAAAATCATAGTTAAGGATTGATTTAATCTTGTGAATTCTCTTGGTGGCTTATTAGGGATTTTCAATGCAAATTTCTTTACGGTTTCAACAAGATTAACATTTGAGTTTTTTCTACTATCAGCGATCCCATCACCCACTACTTGCTTATTCTTATAGTGATTTTTAGGGGTCTTACCTTCATCTTTCTTCTTAAATTATCCTCTCCTAATGAGACTATATTCTACCCTCCTAGCTAGATCAATGGCTTGATCAAAGTAGGTTATTATGGCAGTAGAAATCTCATAAGATAGTTGTTCTTGCAAATTACCAATGAATATATCCAACACTTCATAATGTGGTAATACAAAATGTAGTTTGCCTAAGAGTTGTCTCCACTTAGTCAAAAATTTTGCAAAACCCTCATCTTTACCTTGTTTTAAATTATATAAATCCTTAATGGTTACATGCCTCTCTATATATGTACTAATTTTTTTTTTTTTAACATGGTGGAATCGGTAGCCGCCATGAATCCGGGTAGGCTGTCCAACTTTTTATGGCTGCCACAGTATTATGTGTTGTCCGCCCTGAAAGCCACCACACAGATCTTCATGTTGTCCACCCCTATAACCACCATGCTACAATAATTTTAAACCTTTTATGCCACTGAAAGCACCAGGAAAGGGACAAGCATTCAGTTCGACGAGGCCCGAGATTTGAACCTTGGACCTCCGCCCCCCTTACGAGGTTTGGTCGAACCAATTGGTCTATACCTCGAACCTTATATAGGTACTAATTGATGGAAAAACATCTCTATTGTTTCTTCAAAGTTTCTTAAAGAGTTTGTAGGTAGTTGATAGTACCATTCTAGAGCCATGCCTCTGAGACTTTTAGGGAATATTTTTAGCAACAACAAGTCATCATGAGAAATACCATGACATGTTATCCTAAACATGCGAAGATGCTCAATAGGATCTTCAATTCCTTTATATATCGGGAGGACAGGCATAGGGAAATATTTTGGGTATGGTTGGGCAACCACAATAGGATCTAAAGGTTGGATACACATCTCTCTATAACTATATGAGGGACGGTAAGAATCTATTTGATCTATTCTTGAAGCTGACTGTTTAACTAAGTCTTCAAGGCCATGTGATTGTCCACCAAAATGATTATGTTGCATCATGTTTTTGTATCTTTGATAAGTTGATGTTGTTGTGTGTGGATTTCCAACTGAAACATTGTTGTGTAAAGTTTGTGTGGGAACAGTATTATGGAGTTTAGGAGGAATTGTATTTTTTTGAAATTTCTATTGATAATTGGTATTTTGCACTTGTTTAGCCTTTCTTTGGTTTACCATTTGTTGATTAAGATATTGAGTGGATGGTTGTCTTTGTTGTTTAGGATTTATTTTAGGGTTGCTAGTAGCAATCTTGGATTTTTGTGCCATTGGTTTTTGAACATTTTGATTTAAAGGTATCATGTTTTTATTAGATGGTCTTGCTTGATCATTATCTTGGTCTATTGAATTAATGTATGATAATGTATTTGTATGTATCCAAAATGTATATGCTAAGGCTAATTCCACATCACCTTCTCCTAAATTATTAATTTGTACTGCTTGATTAAACTCTTCTATGTGGTTTTTTATAAATTGGGTAAATTTACTAAGAGAATCAAATGTAAGATTTCCTTTTTCATCTAATGTAGATTTATCAAGATATTCCATTTCATCCTCTCCATTATCACCTTCATCTTGTTCTGAAGATACATAATATTCAATGAGTATTCTATCATCAATGTTTTCTTGGTCTTGTTCTTCCATGTGACCAGATTCTACTTGTTTACCACTTCTTAATTTAGGCATTTTGATTTTAGGATTTTTATCTTGCAAATATATATTATATATATGCTTAAAATTTTGGGGTATATATGTTATATATATACCTAAATAACTAAGTATGCAAAGATGTAAATGTTTATTATATTTTTAGTTTTTTGTATGTTTTTGAAACAAAGAAGAAACAAAAATTATAATATTATATCTTAGTCTTCCTAAAAAAGTCTATAGATGTCATTAATGGGTTCAAGTTCGTCTGGGGTCATATAGTGTTCTTTCTCAAACTAAAAATTGGCTTTTAAGAACTTAACAAAGTGGGCTATGGTTATATTGTCAACTTCAATATTTTGACCATAAAAGTAAATTTCATAACAATATTCACGGTAGTGTACTGCCCTAGGAGTTCTGTAGAATCTTGTTCTATTGTCCAAGACTATTTCTTGATCTTCTACGTGTGCTAAGAATTTGTGCACTATTATAGCATTCTCAAGGTAGTCATCAAAGGTGTAAATGGTTGAAGAGATGCTAGCTCTTTTATCTTCCAACCACCTCTCACATGCTCTTTGAATGTCAAAGTAGCGAGAAGCGGTTTCAGGATCCAAGATTCTAGCTAAGTCAAACCTTATGATTTGATTAAGTCTTGGTTCGTGATATTTTATGATGTCTAATCTTCTCCAAAGTTCATTCTACTGTTCCAAGGATAAAGTATTGGAGTTTCCAAGTGTTTGAGAAATTTCTTGTGTACCTAACAATGCTCTAACGTTTATGAGTACAAATCTTCTACTATTGTAATCCACCATCTATGAAATTTACTAAAAGGTGCCAATCTAACTAATGACTTTGTTTAATTTTTTATTTTTTTTTGTTTTGTTTTTATGTTTTGTAATTTTTATTCAGAAAGATGCCTAATGTTTTTTACGTCGGTTTCACCAAAGAATATAGGTTTAAAATTCTTGCACTCCTTTCCTTCAGGCTAATAGATCCATGCATCGAAGTGGAATGTGAGAATAGTAGGTTTACACCTCAAAGAGAGACACTTGATCATGCATTATTATGGTGATTTTTTTATGAATTGTTTAGGGTTCACCAAAAAACATTTTATGGTAGTTTCCATGCCTAGGTTTTTAGAATTTGTTTTGATGTGTTCCTTTTATCAAATCCCACATACACCTAGTTTTGGCCAATATGCAACTATATTAATTTATATGCAATTTTGATTTATATGCAAACAACAAACAACAGAAATAGATCTTACATGAACAATGCAATGCCTAAAAAGTGATTTAACACTCTAACCTATATCTGGAAGTCTAATGGAGATTCTAATTTTTAATGTAGGCAAGATCATATGTAGAAGGGTCAATATCGTATTATGATTTGCAAAATTGTATTACGATTGAAAGATCGTATTCTCTCGATCAAAAACCAACAGTTTCGATTTCGACATAAACCTGTAATTTTATGGGTAGAGTGCAGAGAACATAAAATAGAATGTGCTAGAGACTTTATTGAACAAATATTAGCTCATGTATGACTTAATGAATGTAATACTAATAGGAAATAATATGTATATGCTTTGAATTATGTGAAATATGCTAGTAGATGCGATTTGGTGAACTCCAAGGATGCAAATGATTAAATATAACTTTATATGCAATGGATAATAAAGAATTAAATAATAAATATGCAAATGAGATGCTAGAAAATATAAACCAGAGCTTGGGATTACCCCCAAGTGAGCTACAAGCAAAATCATAGCTACCAAGGTGAGATCATATGCATACTGAGTGATATAATATTACAATCGCAAGATCGTATTGATCCGATATCGACTGTATCCTTTGATCTTGCAAGCAACAACAAAATAACTAGAGCTAAAATGTAAAATTCTATCGATGCATTAGGAGTGCCAAGAGGAATTCGAGGGGAAGGATATCTGATTAAATAGGATCAACAATCTGATGAAATTGGGCTAGAAAAAAAGTGGGTTGCAACCTCCTCCAAGATGGGTTGATCGGTGGATCTGATCCCATACCTTTTGTATGGTTGCATAGGTAAAGAAAAAAATATTATAACTGGTTTGTCGTTTATCTAAATGAGTTTTTTTTAGTTTTTTTAGCAATATCGTATCACGATCGTAGATATCATACACAAAATTGTACACAAGGTCGTAATACAATTTTGTAGATCGTAGTACGGTCTTGTTAGCCTAATCTAATTTCATCAGCAAAGCACAAAAATCACGGTAATAAATGCAACTGCTATCACTTTTGATCAATTTTAAAATATTTTTGTCTTTTTATGCAAATGGGTCAATTTTAGGGTGTTACACCATACTTCCCACAAAGTTCCTTAATATGCATACCTATTCTTTGGTACATTCATTTTTCTTCCCTTAAGTAACTTCAATTGGGCGGTAGGAAGATATTTTGACTTTGATGTTGAACTTATTAGCATGATAATCAAGGTTGAACAAGCTTTCCAATGTAATTAGTCCCTTTAAAACTTAATTAGTCTTCAATTAGATCACACCATATTTTATATCATCTCCATTATCATTTTTATGTTTAGCATGTTGAACTTCTTTTATAAGAAAATGTATGATTTTTTCATCATTATGAAAGACCTGCAAATGATCAAAGTTATCAAGGATAGCATGCCTAAAGACTACCTTCAATTCCTTTAGTTTATTTCACATGTCTAAAACAAGATCAACTTTTATTGCCTTTAAATATAATTCATCTGCCTTGGTATTTGGTTCAAGAGGAATTTCCTTGATCTTGTGTGTGCTATAACTTTTCAACAGGACCCAAAATCTATGTTTATATGATTTTTTATGCTTTTTTTTTTGGCATATTGTACTTTGACCTGATTTACAACTATCTTAGAAGTGCCAAATTGGATTTTCTTAATCCCCCTCTTCTCAACTTTACTTAGACCTATGTAAAGTGCTTCACATTTAGCCACATTATTGGTGCAATTGAATAACATCCTATAGATAAAATTCATTTGGATTCTATGGATCAATTAATTGAATACCATCTCTAGCTCCATTTCTAGTTCTTGTGTCATCAAAATGCATAGTCCACATCCTGTCACATAAATATGCTTGCTAGTCAGTTAGGATCAAAACATTAGTAGATTCTTCAAAATTTGGAAAATGACAAATCTTAGTTTCTTCAAAGTTCACTTTTGAATCCTCATCATCTTGGGGCACACCATTGATCATGTCACTTTTTAATATGTGGTTATCTTTCACAACTTCTTCATCCACAAATTTAGGTAATTTATTCCAATTTACCACATTATTGTCATCAAGATTGTGTAACAAGTAAATTATTTTCTATTTTAATAATATTTCCATCTTGGGTTACCTTCATATGTGTATAATATATTGCTAGTTATTCATATCTAGGTAAATTTTATGTGCATCCCTTGAAAGCAACGTCCCAAAATACAAGGGAAGATCAATAACTATAACATCTTGAACAACTTCTAGCTCAATATGCTTTGTTGTCATGATTAAGTCCTTCAAAAATCCTAGGGAATTCACCCTAGTGTTGTTCATTTGGAATGGATTTATGGTAATTTTATTATATGACTAGCCATTTCATCACAAATAGCCTTAAGCATTGTTGTCACTATGACCCCTAAATCTACTATGAAAATTCGAAGTAAATATATATTAATATTCAATATTAAATAGAATGGTGGTTGTTTTAGGGTCTTTGGCTTTGGGTCATATAAAATTTTTGCCATGTTGACCTAGATATCTAAAGAGTCTTCTATACTCATGTTTTGTTATTCTATTGGACTAGGTTGTGTTTGTTTTGATTGTCCATTCATGGTTTAACTAGTTTTTTTCTCTTTGAGGGCATCTTGGAGTAAATCCTTTTAACTTAGATTGGTTAGGCATTCCAACATGCTCACTTTGGCTTATGTATTCTTCATCTCCTCTATTATATTAAACTTGAATTTGATAGTATTGCTTTCACTGTGAAAGGTGTACTTCTTATATTTCCTTGTAGCAATCATGTTTTCCTCACTAGTTAGGGAAGGATATTTAAAGTATTTTTCAGCCTCCTTTTGTAGCTTATCCTTTTATTTTATAACTTGCTTATCCCTCCATCTATTTTCCATGGTAATTTCTTGAACTTGTTTCTCTTTTAGGATCTTTCCCTTATCTACCCATTTCCTTTCTCAAAGTGGGTGCTAGTCTGTTGTGTCATGACTAGAGCCATTTCAACTATCTCTTTCTGTTTTTATTGTTTTGTAGTTGCTATTATACCTTATCCTTGATATTAAATTGTGGTAATTCCCCCCTTAATATTGTGGTACCCATATTAGCTTTAGTTTGCTTTTGGGTTGGATCTTACTCTTCTATTGCCTTATTTTGCTTCTAGTTCTAACCCCTTGATTATTAGCACATATAGTCTTATCTTGACCTTCGTCAATGATGTTAAAGTTGAAAAGACTACATTATTTGGATTTGATAAAACTATAATCACATGTTATATTGGGTCTACAACTTGGTAAATTGATTGACTTGTAATAGGCAGTTTATATGCCACTTAATATATTATAGGTGATTGATTCATTATTAGTATTATTTATCCTATAGGCAATGCCTATTGAGCCTAGAATTGTTTTTCATATTGATTGGTTTGAGAATATCTAATAACTGTGATACAATCTATAGGATCATGTTTAGCATTATATGGAAAAAGCCATAGAGTGTTAATATTGGAATTTGTATTATTATTTTGCTCTTGGCTATTAGTTTTCCTAACTTTATGTCAAGGGAATTGATCTTTTGTAAGATAGGGAATTTTCCTTTAATTCTAATTTTATTATTGCCATCCATTATTTGATTTCCATTTCCTCTTTTCCAATTTGTTCTGATTCATCATTGTCCTTAATATATCCACCATTTCCTTCAAGGAGAGTTTACATTCATTAATATTCTAAGTAACAACATTGTTGCTATTTTATGGAGGGGAAGGTAAAGCAATGTCTAGTCTAGGTTAAAAAATCATAGTTGAAAGTGTATTTTGACCTAGAAATATTATAATATATAGGGAAGGATTTGTATTAGTGGATGACTGGGCATTTAGAATAGGCATAATCGAAGGAGTGTACCCTTGAATTTGGAAATTTTAAATAATATGGGCAATATAGACCATAAGCATGGTAGGGGGTAATTTTCCTACTCTAATTAGGACATCTTCTACACAAGGCACTTCTTCAAATGTTGTAGTTAAAGTAACATGTCTATAATTATAAATCCTTAGTGCCAAATCATATTGCAAACCCTTTATACAATATGGAAATATTTGTTCTTCATTGGATCATACATTCAATTAAATTAAGTACAAAGTCCTCATAAATCTAGTATTATAATCATGAATATTTTTGTGAGTATGTCTTTGTATTCCATTTAATTATAAAAATACGTAATAACCATTACCCATGTTACTAAATATTCGTATAAAAAGTTCTATAATTTATGCCTGATTAGTAATAGAATTATCAGGTAATCCTTTATACCATAAAACATCTTTATATATGTATAACTACATAAGAAAACATATCATGATATCTTCATCTTGGATGTAGTGGATTAGTTACAATATGAAGAGCTTATTCAAATTGTCCATCACCATTTTCATCCTATTTCAATCAAAATTTAATCAAGCTTTCATGGCAATTATTGATATGGGAAAGTAGACCCATAGGTTTTTAGTTCCTTGATAGGTCCAATTTGGGAGTTGATTTTGAGGGTTAGGCAAAGGATGTGCTTGATTTTATTGAGGTGGATAAACAAATTGCATTGGATGAGGATATACAACATATCTTTAAGGTGGAGCTACATATCCTTGGTATGTAGGCATTTGAGGAATAATCTATTATGGAAAATTCTAGGATTAGGATAAGCATAAGAGGTAGATTAGGATAAGATATATTTTGATTATGTAGGGCATGCAAATTTTAAATAGGTGTAGAATTTTGCAATCCATGTTGAGGGACTTGATGATTGGGAGGAGACATGCATTACTATAGATTTTACAATGGTTTTATGGCTAGAGGTGTCATTTGGTTTATGGGGTTTCCTAGAAATCCTTGTGGCCCCATTTGACCAACTGAAACTTCCAAATTGTGAGCCATACCTTGAATCAACAATAGAATGTGAATTTATCCAAAAGTGTTACAATTATTGGTATAGGATGAAGTGCATAGAGTTATTATTTTAGAATTTTTAGTTTTTTATTAGACCCAAGTAAGATTTGAGTTAGGATGGTACATGTTAGAGGGCTATTTTGAATATTGGTGATTGGAAATTGACTTGGTTCAATTTGGGTATTGAAGGTACTATAATTTAATTATTCAAAAAATAGTCTTAAAAATTGAAGATCCTGTTTAATTTGGAAATTGGGATGAATTTTGTGGTACTTGGGACATTCTATATAAAGGGTTTGTATGAGTAACAGTTGGCATAGTAGTGGCCTAACCTTGATTTGAAAATTTTGGAATGATAAATGCATTATCATAAACTAGGGAGAAACAAAGGAAGTTTGTCTCTTTGTGAAGAACACAAGCTTATACTGAGAGGGGGGTGAACAGTATAAGACCACTTTTTACTTTTCTTTCCAAATCAATATTATGCAATGTATAGATAGCAATATCAATAGCAGTAATCAAAGCAATGCACAAATCACCACACACAATAGAGACACCACAATTTACGTGGTTCACCCAATGTGGGCTACTCCACGGAGAAAATATTTCACTAAAATTTTCTCAATCAATCTCTTGGGAATCCTTTCCCTATTACAATGTTTATGGACCTCTGTCCAAAGGAGACACCAATCCCCTAAATCAAGTTCGTGGATCTCTATCCATAGGAGAACTCCTTCTCCTCTACTCTGGCTGGTGATCCTCTAGAAGACTACTGCCTCCACTGCACTGGCTTGTGGATATCTCTCCATTGAAGACTCTTGTCCCCACTCAGAAGACCTATCCTCACTACCCTGGCTAATGGATCTCTATCCACTGGAGACTATTGTCCTCTCTGCTCTGTCACCTCCAAAGCTCTATCTCAAATCTACACTAAACATAGTCCTTCGGTCTAGTACAACTCTACTCAATATCTGTCTCTGGTCTGGCACAAACCTATCCTCAAAATCTGCACCAAAATCTACTCTCAAATCTGCACTAAACATAGTCCTTCGGTCTAGCACAAATCTATCCACAAGTCCTCTCTAGAACTTGCTCAAATCTTCTCTACAAGTCCTCTCTAGAACTTGTCCAAATCTGCTCAATAAGTCCTCTCAAGAACTTGCTCAAATTTGCTCTACAAGTCCTCTCTAGAACTTGCTCAAATCTGCTCTACAAGTCCTCTCTAGAACTTGCTCAATATTCTCTACAAGTCCTCTCTAGAACTTGTCCAAATTTGCTCAATAAGTCCTCTCTAGAACTTATCCAAATCTGCTCTACAAGTCCTCTCTAGAACTTGCTCAAATCTACTCCACAAGTCCTCTATAGAACTTTCTCAATCTGCTCTACAAGTCCTCTCAGAACTTGTCCCAAATATGCTCAATAAGTCCTCTCAAGAACTTATCAAATTCTCTACAAGTCCTCTAAATAATTACTTAAAGCTCAACAATCCACAATTACTTTCTCAATCTCTTAGAAACATAAGGAGAATTGTTAGAGACTCAATATGCTTCAAATTCAACTCAATGCTCAATCACTTTCTCAACTCAATTCAGAATATAGAATAGTTTGTTTTATGGAACTTGAACAATCACTTCACACATCCACTTGACTAGGCTCAACCAACTCTACTCAACCAATCACTCAATGAAATAATCCTCTCTCTCAAACCCTAGTCCAAGCATATAAACATCAACTCAAAATGTTTCCAACAATGCTCAACAACAAGTCTCACATAACAATGATACTCATGATCTTTGCAAACCCTAGTTCAAGTTCTTCACTCAATAACTCACTTCAACAACAATGCTTATAAAACAACTCTCACATAACAATGATACTCATGTTCTCTTCAAACCCTAGTTCAAGTTCTTTGCTCAACAACTCACTTCAACAACAATGCTTATAAAACAATCTTCCCATAGCAATGATACTCAAACCCTAATTCAAGTTCTTCTCACAACAAATGGCTTCAACAACAATGCTTATCAAACAAGGTTTAACAACAATTCTTTATTCCAGAAAACCTTGAAGCATTAACTCAACACACTCAATAGGAAACCCTAATCAAGTCCTTTTCACTCCAAACTTATTTTCTAGAAAACCAATCAATCAACTCAACTATGGAAGAATGTGCTCATACCTTTTTCTTGATGATGAAGGGATCTCATAAATCTGTCACAACCACAAACACTTCTATGCCAAGCTCAAAGAGGTTAGAAGATAAATATTTCTCACAATGTAATGTAAAAACTCAATTACACCTTATCACTCCATATTTCAAAACAACCATCAACATACATAAAATATTTATCCAATAACACCTTATAATCTCCCAATTAAAAATAAATTCAACATCCACCAAAATTAACTCAAAACCTCTTTACTCAGATTTAATGGCAAAAAGAACTTTGGCAAAAATCAAATCTACTTTCCTTATAACTCCAATAACATAAATCACTTATCAATAAAACAACCTTTCATAAACCCTTATAACTCCAAATAACACTTTATAGAAAACCTTAGGCAAATAAAATTTAATTAAAAATACCTTTGCCACTAGTGGGATTCGAACCCACAATCTCTGCCTCCGCGAGCGCTCTAGCCACGGGCTTGACCACCGCGTGCGCTAGACGCACGCTTGAAATCTTAGGAGCACTTCGTGCTCTTTCTCCTAAGTTTGGTGCTCAAAATGAGCGCGTGCCAAAAGGCTCTTCCCTTGGCGCTCAAGACGAACATGCAAACTAACCACCACGTGAATCGATCGTGGTCACTTCCACTCCCAATGCTCTCACGAAATGCACGCTGCCAATGGACCACCCTGTCCAATGGGAGTGAGGCCTTCTCCTCCCCTTTTCATCTTTTTCCCTGGCACTAAAAGACAACACGAGTTTGTCTTCTTCCTCAACGATTGCACGAATTATCTTTCTCTTTGGTCGCATAAAATTTAATCGAAGAAGGTAAGTTCTAATGTTCTTTGGCATGGTATTTATACACGATTTCCCCTTTTGCCATAGACGTCGGCGCTCCATGAAGTTTGATGACGTCGGCGCTTTTTAAAACCTTTTATAATTTATAAATTATTTAAATTCTAAAAGAATTTAAATTTTATAAATTATATTTATAAACCTTTGACTTTAATAAAAATTAAAGCCTTCCTTGGGATAAAATTTAAACCTTTAATTTGTACTCCATTGATTTGATGAAGATTATTCTGCCACCATGGTTTTAATAAAAACCTTTTAATTTTCACCATGGTTTTAACACAAACCCTTATAAAACAATATTTTGACAACTTTTCTTCAACTCTTTGCATTGTTCCTGGTGACAGTAATGGTGTACTCCATGGTATTAATGATAGCTTCATGTGTTCACCTTGACATCAATGATGACTTCACACCTTGACATCAATGACAACTAAATGAGCTCAAAATGTCCAACAATATCCCCCTTTGTCATTGATGGCAACCCAAATTCTTTTTACTGAAAACTTGACCTTTCCTTTGTTCTGCTCCCCCTGGGACATTGCTCCCCCTGGCTCAATGCTCTCTCAAATACCAAATCTCTCCCCCTTACTCAAATCTCTCCCCCTTTGACATCAATGGCAAAGGTTCACCTTTGGGGCTCGAGGCTAAGAATGAGCCTCTTAGCTTAGCCCCTCCCCCACCTCCTCTTGAGGTGGTTAATTCTGGGGTGGGAGTATTTCTACTCCCAGAAAGCACTGTTCTTTACCTTTATCCTCTCTTCTTCTTATCTGATCCTTCTGATTCCTCTGACTATTTCTTTCCATATCCATGTTCCTGTCCATGTCTACATTCCTATCCATGTTCCTATTCCTATTCCTGTTCATATCCATATTCCTGTTCCTATTCCTGTTCATATCCATGTTCCTATTCCTGTTCTGCTTGATTCTGGAATGTCTGCTCTACACCACTTTGTTGTGTGACCATAATTATTGCACTTATAACACTTAATGTTATTATTCCTTGGAGGTGCAAATGTCTTAGGATTTCTCCTAGTGAAGCCATACCCTCTTCTGTCATGAACCCTGCAATTCATTGCCTTGTGACCAAACTGATTACATGAGTAGCAATACCCATGGAAAAGTTATTTGTTCCCATATTCTTGTCTTTCCTGTGTCCTGCACTATGAAGCCATGTGCCCAAACCTGTGACATGAAAAACATCTTCCATTGAAGTTTCCTTGTCTTGACCTCATTGGTCTCCTAGTCTCTCTTGACTTATTCTGATTGTTGTTCCATCTGTATCTTCTTTGTGCATTGTTCCTGTCTTTGTTGAACTCTCTATTGTCCAACTCATCCTCAGATGTCTCACTTCCTTTTACACTGTCTTCTTCTGAAGTATCTTCATCTAAAGTTTCTTCTCCTCCAAAACTTGAGGTTGACTTTCCTTCCCATTTCTTTTGAACCTGTTCAAATCCAAGACCTGTTTTGCTTGATGTAGGCTTTTGTATCTTGATGAACTTATCCAAGTTCTTTGAGCTATTTTTGAACCCTTTTAGCTTGACTTTGGAGTCTTCTAAATATTCTCTCAGTAGTGCCACTTCTTGTGCTAACTTTTCACATTCTAAGATCTTTGCTTCTAACTTATCTTTGAACCTTTTTGCCTTAGCCTTTGAATTTTCTAAATCCTCTATAAGCAATCTTCTCTCTTCATCACATTCCTGAAACTGAATTTCAAGTTTAGAGTGTTGCTTTCTTACCTTCTTTACCATGTCAAGGGCATAAATAAGTTCTCCCTTGAGATCATATCCATCCTTTTCTGAATATTCCTCTATTTGTTTACCTTTGTCCACATATTTATTTTCTATTGGCTTATCTTCTATAGGATCACCTACTTCTTCTTCTAATGCCATTAGAAGGTTTTCATCTGGTCCTTCAAGTGCATCCTCATATTCATCATCACTGAAACTATAACCATCCCTTGTACAATTATCTTCAAGATGTCCAAAGTTACCACATCTAAAACACTTGAGAATTACTGGAGTCCTTTTCTTAACTTGTTCTTTTTCTTCAATCATAAATAGGACTTCATCTCTATCATTGTCTGAAAAACTAGCATCACTATCACTTGAGTACTTACTTGCTTTATCCGCATAGTAGCTTCTCTTTTGTCTTTGAAAGAACTTATTTCCTTGTCTGCTTTGTCCATCCTTGCTCTTCTTTTGGTGCCTGTATCTTTCTGATTCCTTGTTCTTGTGATCCTATTTTTCTTCATCATTGTTATTCTTAGCTTCTTGATAGTTAGTTGCATAATGACCATACTTTCCACAATTGAAATATTTAATAGATCTTGTATCTCTAGATCTTCTTGAATCCTTATTCCTTCTACCATAATTTGCTTCTTCATCACTGGATGACTCATTGCTTGATTCTGACTTCTTACCCTTTGTCTTCTTGATTGCTTTGAATGTTGCTTCTTTCTGAGGATTTGGTTCCTCTTTTGTTCTTATCTCATGTGTTGTAAGAATACCAAGCAACATATCTCTTGTCAAAGTATCACCATCCATTGACACTTCTATAGCAGAAACCTTTTCACTGAATATTTTTGGAAGAGTTCTTAAGACTTTATCACAAACATCTGATTCATCAATCTTCATTCCAAGTCCTTGCATAGCATTAACAACCTCATCAATTCGAAGTAGATAAGTACTAATGTTTTCCTCATCCTTCATTCTTAACTCTTCAAATTGTCCTTTGAGATTTTGCATCTTTGCTTTCTTGACACATTTATCTCCTTCATATATATTTTGCAATTTATCCCACATTTCTTTTGTAGTTTGACAATGCATAACTTTCATAGACTTTGTTCTATGCAAACCTCTCAAAAGTGCATTCATTGCTTTTGAATTGTAATGTTGTAGGAGCTTACCTTCCTTATCTGTAGGAGGATTAATTAAGGGATCATATCCAAATTCAACTGCTTCCCAAATTTCATTGCCAAGTGCCATCAGGTAGATCTTCATTCTCATACTCCAATACATATAGTCACTTCCATCAAATACTGGTGCTGAATTATCTGAGGACACATTCTTAAAATCCATTATGTTCTTGTTAGATTTTCCTTCAAGCTATTAAACTCTTCTGAAGGAACCCACTCTGATACCAATTGAAGAACACAAGCTTATACTGAGAGGGGGGTGAACAATATAAGACCACTTTTTACTTTTCTTTCCAAATCAATATTATGCAATGTATAGATAGAAATATCAATAGTAGTAATCAAAGCAATGCACAAATCATCACACACAATAGAGACACCACAATTTACGTGGTTCACCCAATGTGGGCTACTCCACGAAGAAAATATTTCACTAAAATTTTCTCAATCAATCTCTTGGGAATCCTTTCCCTATTACAATGTTTATGGACCTCTATCCAAAGGAGACACCAATCCCCTAAATCAAGTTTATGGATCTCTATCCATAGGAGAACTCCTTCTCCTCTACTCTAGTTGGTGATCCTCTAGAAGACTACTACCTCCACTACACTGGCTTGTGGATCTCTCTCCACTGAAGACTCTTGTCCCCACTCAGAAGACCTATCCTCACTACCCTAGCTAATGGATCTCTATCCACTGGAGACTATTGTCCTCTCTGCTCTATCACCTCCAAATCTCTATCTCAAATCTACACTAAACATAGTCCTTCGGTCTAGTACAACTCTACTCAATATCTATCTCTAGTCTGGCACAAACCTATCCTCAAAATCTACACCAAAATCTACTCTCAAATATGCACTAAACATAGTCCTTCGGTCTAGCACAAATCTATCCACAAGTCCTCTCTAGAACTTGCTCAAATCTTCTCTACAAGTCCTCTCTAGAACTTGTCCAAATCTGCTCAATAAGTCCTCTCAAGAACTTGCTCAAATCTTCTCTACAAGTCCTCTCTAGAACTTGCTCAAATTTGCTCTACAAGTCCTCTCTAGAACTTGCTCAATCTGCTCTATAAGTCCTCTCTAGAACTTATCCAAATATTCTCAATAAGTCCTCTCAAGAACTTATCCAAATATGCTCTACAAGTCCTCTCAAGAACTTACTCAAATCTCCTCAACAAGTCCACTCAAGAACTTGTCCTCAAATCTCACAAGTCCTAGAACTAGTCCAATCTCATATAAGCAAGAAATTAAATACTCAATATAGACTAAATATATTCTTACTAATGCTCAATACTTATCAACAATCTCTTAGAAACATAAGGAGAATTGTTAGAGACTCAATATGCTTCAAATTCAACTCAATGCTCAATCACTTTCTCAACTCAATTCAGAATATAGAATAGTTTGTTTTATGGAACTTGAACAATCACTTCACACATCCACTTGACTAGGCTCAACCAACTCTACTCAACCAATCACTCAATGAAATAATCCTCTCTCTCAAACCCTAGTCCAAGCATATAAACATCAACTCAAAATGTTTCCAACAATGCTCAACAACAAGTCTCACATAACAATGATACTCATGATCTTTGCAAACCCTAGTTCAAGTTCTTCACTCAATAACTCACTTCAACAACAATGCTTATAAAACAACTCTCACATAACAATGATACTCATGTTCTCTTCAAACCCTAGTTCAAGTTCTTTTCTCAACAACTCACTTCAACAACAATGCTTATAAAACAATCTTCCCATAGCAATGATACTCAAACCCTAATTCAAGTTCTTCTCACAACAAATGGCTTCAACAACAATGCTTATCAAACAAGGTTTAACAACAATTCTTTATTCTAGAAAACCTTGAAGCATTAACTCAACACACTCAATAGGAAACCCTAATCAAGTCCTTTTCACTCCAAACTTATTTTCCAGAAAACCAATCAATCAACTCAACTATGGAAGAATGTGCTCATACCTTTTTCTTGATGATGAAGGGATCTCATAAATCTGTCACAACCACAAACACTTCTATGCCAAGCTCAAAGAGGTTAGAAGATAAATCTTTCTCACAATGTAATGTAAAAACTCAATTACACCTTATCACTCCATATTTCAAAACAACCATCAACATACATAAAATATTTATCCAATAACACCTTATAATCTCCCAATTAAAAATAAATTCAACATCCACCAAAATTAACTCAAAACCTCTTTACTCATATTTAATGGCAAAAAGAACTTTGGCAAAAATCAAATCTACTTTCCTTATAACTCCAATAACATAAATCACTTATCAATAAAACAACCTTTCATAAACCCTTATAACTCCAAATAACACTTTATAGAAAACCTTAGGCAAATAAAATTTAATTAAAAATACCTTTGCCACTAGTGGGATTCGAACCCACAATCTCTGCCTCCGCGAGTGCTCTAGCCACGGGCTTGACCACCGCGTGCGCTAGACGCACGCTTGAAAGCTTAGGAGCACTTCGTGCTCTTTCTCCTAAGTCTGGCACTCAAAATGAGCACGTGCCAAAAGGCTCTTCCCTTGGCGCTCAAGATGAACATGCAAACTAACCACCATGCGAATCGATCGTGGTCACTTCCACTCCCAACGCTCTCACGAAATGCGTGCTGCCAATGGACCACCCTATCCAATGGGAGTGAGGCCTTCTCCTCCCCTTTTCGTCTTTTTCCCTGGCGCTAAAAGACAACACGAGTTTGTCTTCTTCCTCAATGATTGCACGAATTATCTTTCTCTTTGGTCGCATAAAATTTAATCGAAGAAGGTAAGTTCTAATGTTCTTTGGCATGGTATTTATACATGATTTCCCCTTTTTCCATAGACATCGGCGCTCCACGAAGTTTGATGACGTCGGCACTTTTTAAAACCTTTTATAATTTATAAATTATTTAAATTCTAAAAGAATTTAAATTTTATAAATTATATTTATAAACCTTTGACTTTAATAAAAATTAAAGCCTTCCTTGGGATAAAATTTAAACCTTTAATTTGTACTCCATTGATTTGATGAAGATTATTCTGCCACCATGGTTTTAATAAAAACCTTTAATTTTCACCATGGTTTTAACACAAACCCTTATAAAACAATATTTTGACAACTTTTCTTCAACTCTTTGCATTGTTCCTGGTGATAGTAATGGTGTACTCCATGGTATTAATGATAGCTTCATGTGTTCACCTTGACATCAATGACGACTTCACACCTTGACATCAATGACAACTAAATGAGCTCAAAATGTCCAACAATCTCCCCCTTTGTCATTGATGGTAACCCAAATTCTTTTTATTAAAAACTTGACCTTTCCTTTGTTCTACTCCCCTTGGGACATTGCTCCCCTTGGCTCAATGCTCTCTCAAATACCAAATATATCCCCCTTACTCAAATATCTCCCCCTTTGACATCAATGGAAAATGGTCACCTTTGGGGCTCGAGGCTAAGAATGAACCTCTTAGCTTAGCCCCTCCCCCACCTCCTCTTGAGGTGGTTAATTTTAGGGTTGGAGTATTTCTACTCCCATAAAGCACTGTTATTTACCTTTATCTTCTCTTCTTCTTATCTGATCCTTCTGATTCCTCTGACTATTTCTTTCCATATCCATGTTCTTGTCCATGTCTACATTCCTATCCATGTTCCTATTCTTGTTCTTGTTCTTGTTCCTATTCATATCCATATTCTTGTTCATTCCTATTCATATCCATGTTCCTATTCTTGTTCATGTTCCTGCTTGATTCTGGAATGTCTTCTCTACACCACTTTGTTGTGTGACCATCATTATTGCACTTATAACACTTAATCTTATTATTCCTTGGAGGTGCAAATGTCTTAGGATTTCTCCTAGTGAAGCCATACCCTCTTCTGTCATGAACCCTACAATTAATTGCCTTGTGACCAAATTGATTACATGAGTAGCAATACCCATGGAAAAGTTGTATGTTCCCATATTCCTATATTTCTTATGTCCTGCACTATGAAGCCATGTGCCCAAACCTATGACATGAAAAATATCTTCCATTGAAGTTTCCTTGTCTTGACCTCATTGGTCTCCTAGTCTCTCTTGAATTATTCTGATTTTTTTTCCATACGTATCTTCTTTGTGCATGGTTCCTGTTGATGCAGGAGGTAACAGAGCAATCTTGCATCAACAAAAAAAAAAAAAAATTCTAAGTTTTTCGCCTTTGTGTTTGTTGGACACTAGTTGGGCGGGAAAGTAGAATTTAAAATTTTGCATGGGTAGGAAATTTAAATTTAAACTTTTTTTGCATGGGCAGGAAACTTAAAAATCATGTAAAAGGGGGATAAAATAGGATTTAAAAATGGATTTTGCATCTGAAAAAAGGGCTTCGTTTGGGGTCCAAGATTTTACAATTTGGCATTGTAATTTTTGCCCCTTTTGGCTAGCATTAATAAAATAATTCTTTTTTATTGTGATTTAACTCCTTGGATGGTTTTGTTCATGTTGGTTCAGTCTCAACAAGCCTGGCATTATTAAAATAATTATTTTCTATTATGATTTGGCTCCTTGGATAGTTTTGTTCGTGTTTGTTCATCCTCATCAAGTGGTATCAGAGCAGGAGTACCTGAGTGTGTAAGCAAATCACCGAACGCGAGGTAGTTTACACTAGGATCTATGGTTTGGGTTTGGAGAAGCTAGAGCAATATTCCCCCATGAAGGAACTGAGGTGTTTCCAGTAATTTCATAGTGCCAGCAGAGGATTTATGAGCTTTGCAGAGGTAATTCCAGGTATTACAAGAAGAGCTATGTAGAGGGTTTAACCCAAGAAGAGAGAAAAATAGTGAACATGAAGTCGAAGAAGAGGAAGACCAGTTTGAGGAAGAAGAAGAGGCAGTAGATCCTACCCAAGCGAGGTTGTATAGAGCCATATCCCAGATTGGGAAGAGGCCAAAGATGGAGGTTTCCACATACTCGAGAAATCTTAACCCGGAGGAGTTGATTGACTAGATCAATGACCTGGAAGAATATTTTGAATATGAAGAGGTGGAAGATCTTGACTGGGTCAAGTTTGCTAAGACCAAAGTGAAGGGTCATGCTAGAATCTGGTGGAAAGTACAACTTAACAAAAATATAAGGGGAAAAGAGAGGATCACCATATGGGAACGAATGGTGGAAAAGCTAAAGAGGCAATTTATTCTGATAGATTATGAGTTGGATCTCTTGAAGAAGATGCAAAGTTTGAGACAGTCAATAAATTTTGTCAAAGAATACACTAAGGAGTTCTACAAGATCTTGATCTAAACCAGCCATTCTGAGGCTAACAAGGAGAACGTATCCCATTACATCCATGGGTTCAGAACCAGTATTCAAGAAGAGTTGAGTTTGGTTAGGATGAGAACCATTGAGGATGCTTACCAGTTTGCTCTAAAAGTTGAAGAGAAGCTACAATGAAGGTTGAGGGTAAGCAGAAAGGAAGAGGTCATGGAGAAAAAAATGGTGGAAGAACATATGGAGGATGAGGTGAGAAGAAAGAAGAAGCTAGCAACAGTCAAGACTAGAATGGAGATAATGCTTATAGATCCCATGGTCAGAACAACAACTACCCAAGAGGAAGAGGTAGATCTGGCTGAGGAAATGGAGGAAGAGAGTTTCATGGAACCTGCTTCAACTATGGAGAAGAAGGACATCGAGCATATGAGTGTCCACAACACCAAGAGAAGCCAAATAGGAGGCTAGTGGGTAATGCCAGAGTTGTTATTGCAGATGAAGGAGCTAAATTAGAGCACTTTGAGGAGGTAGAGAGAGGAGAAGTTATGGTCACAAGGAGAACCTTGTTGAATGAGGAGAAAGAACCAGACCAGGGAAAGAGTCTGTTTCACACAAGTGTAAATATTTAGGTAAGGTCTGTAATATTATTATAGATAATGGTAGTACTGATAACTTGGTCTCTAAAGAAATGGTTACTAAGTTATAGCTAGAGAGGAGGAGACACCCGCATCCATACCAGATTGCATGGTTGCAGAAGGACCATAGGGCATTGGTCAATGAATAGTGCTTAGTCAAGTTTAATATTGGGAGATACAAGGACGAGGTCTTGTGTGATATCCTACCTATGGATGCTTAACATATACTATTAGGAATACCATGGCAATTTGATCGTCATGTGGTCCATTATGGACATGCCAACACTTACTCCCTAACAAAGGAAGGAGTGCACCATAAACTAAAGCCACTAAAGGAGATGGATGAAAAGCTATGTAACAGTGCAAAAATTTGTTTGGTTGATGGTAGGAAATTTCTAGATGATTTGAAGCATGAGCATGTGTGCTATGCATTAATTCCTAGAGTTAGGGAAGAACCAAGCAAATATGTCCCTGTAGAAGTCTCCCGGTCTATTGGAAGACTTCTCGGATTTTATATCCGATAATGTGCCGGAGGGTTTGCCACCCATGAGAAATATTAGCCATCATATTGATTTGATACCAGGAGCTAGTTTTCCAAACAAGGCTACCCATAGGATGACTCCTGTGGAGAATGAGGAACTGAACATGTAAGTTCAGGAGCTACTAGAGAAGGGACTGATTAGGGAAATCCTAAGTCCATGTGTAGTGCCTGTAGTACTAACACCAAAGAAGTATGGAGAGTGGAGAATGTGCACATATTCCAGAGCTATTAACAAGATCACCATCAAGTATAGGTTTCCATTGCCAAGGATGGATGACATAATGGACTATTTGAGTGGGTCCAAGTATTTTACAAATATTGATCTGAAGAGTGGGTATCATCAGATCCGCATTATAGAAGGAGATGAGTGGAAGACAACTTTCAAGACCAAAGAGGGTTTATATGAGTGGTTGGTCATGCCATTTGGGTTAACTAATGCACCCAGTACATTCATGAGGCTTATGAATGAAGTATTGAAGGAGTTTATGGGAAAGTTTGTCATTCTCTATTTGGATGACATTTTGATTTTTAGCAAGACCTTGGAGGAACATTTGAGGCACATCAAAAGAGTTCTGGACAAGCTGATGGAGGAACATCTACTGATAAATTTGAAGAAGTGTAGTTTTATGAAGGAGTTGGTGTACTTGGGATTTTTCATCTCAACTAAAGGTTTGAATATGGATATAGATAAGGTAACGGCTATCATTGACTGGCCTACCCCAAGGAGTGTAACTGAGGTAATATCATTTCATGGTCTAGAAAGTTTTTATAGAAAGTTTATTAGAAATTTCAGTAGTATTTGTGCACCCCTAACTAAAACAATGAGGAGATAATAAATACTTTAAGTGGACCTTAGCAGCTGATACGAGCTTTGAGTTGTTCAAGAAGGTAACTAAGCAACCTGTGTTGGCACTTAAATATTTTAAAAATGTGTTTCAAGTGGATTGTGATGCTAGTGGTAGTGCCATAGGAGCTGTATTAAGTTAGGAAGGTAAGTTTGTTGCTAATTTAGTGAAAATATTAATGATTCTAGGAAGAAATATTTTGTCTATGATCAGGAGTTTTATGCTATATTTCAGGCTCTAAAGAAGTGGAGACACTATTTATTTCCAAAGGAGTTTGTTTTGTATACTGATCATCAGGATTTACAGTATATTAATAGTCAAGGGAAATTGAATCAAAGGCACTTAAAATGGGTTGAGTTTTTATAGAGCTATACCTTTGTGCTAAAGCATAGGAGTGGAAATTGAATAAAAATGCAGATGCCTTAAGTAGAAGGTAGAGTTTTTTGACAACAATGAGAGTGGAAGTTATGGGGTTTGAAGAACTTAAGAATTTGTACCCTGAAGATCCATATTTTGTTGAAGCTAGGAGAGCTTGTACAACACTAGTTACTCTGGATAGGATTAAGTGGTTGGATTTTATAATCCAAGATGGAATGTTGTTTAAGGAAAACCAGTTATGCATTCCAAGGATTTCAATGAGGGATAATATGGTCAAAGAGAAGCATAGTGGAGTATTTGCTGGACATTTTGGTAGAGACAATACCCTTGCCTTGGTGAGTGAGAACTACTATTAGCCACAGTTACTACGAGATGTGAAGAAGTTTTTACAAAGTTACATAATATGCCAGATGGCCAAGGGTGTGAGGTAGAACATTGGGTTATATCAGCCATTACCTATACTAGAGAGACCTTGGGAGGACATCAGCATGGACTTTGTTCTTGGTCTACCAAGGACACAAAGGGGAAATGACTCCATATTTGTGGTAGTTGACAGGTTTTCAAAGATGGCACATTTTATTCCTTTCCAGAAAACTAGTGATGCAGTTCATGTTGTTGGACTATTTTTCAAGGAAGTGGTACAACTTCATGGTCTACCAAAGAGTATAGTTTTCGATAGAGACACAAAGTTCTTTGGGTATTTTTGGAAGACCTTGTGGAAGAAATTGAAAATATATTTGAAGTTCAGTTCTTCATACCATCCACGGACTGATGGACAAAAAAAAAGTGGTGAACAGGAGTTTGGGTAACCTATTGAGATTCCTAGTAGGAGATAAGCCCAAGAGATGGGATATGATTTTACCATAGGTAGAATTTGCCTATAACAATTATGTCAACATGAGTACTGGTAAATCACCATTCCAAATTGTATATGGGAGTAGTCCAATAAATGCTTCTGAGTTGAGGAAGTTAGACAGGGGAGAAAATAATAGTGTTGAAGTTGAGAACTTTGCAGAGCATCTGAAGGATTTGCATGAAGAAGTAAAACAACTCATCAATAATATGAACACTTAGTGCAAGATAAATTTTGATCATAAAATAATGTTTAAGGAGTTCCAGGTTGGTGATGAAGTCATGGTGCACCTAAGAAAGGAGAGGTTTCCTGCTAAAACATATAACAAGCTAAAAATGAAGAAGTTTGGACCATGCAGGATCATACAAAAAAGAGATTCAAGAAATGCATATGAGGTGGAGTTGCCGAGTGGATTGAACATATCACCTGTGTTCAATATTTTTGATTTGGTAGATTATCATTAAGGTTAAAGTTCTAAGGAACCAGTTGTAGATTTGTGGAGTATTCCAGCATCAACTCCAGTGACAGAAGAGATAGAGGAAATCCTGGATACCCGCATCGGCAGAAGTACAAGAAATAGGTAGTATGAAGAATATCTGGTGAAATGGAAGGGAAGGCCTGTAGAAGATTTGACTTGACTATCCAAGTTCAAGGTTGACCACCTTGGTTTTCCTCCAATAGCAAAAAAGTGAGTTCACTTCTCAAAATTACCATGGGTGTCTGATGCGGGAGCATCCAATGGCAGCAGAGCAATCTTGCATCAACAAAAAAACAAAAAATTTCTAAGTTTTTTGCCTTTGTGTTTTTCGGCCATCAATTGGGCGAGAAAGTAGAATTTAAAATTTTGCATGGACGGGAAAGTTAAATTTTTTTTTTTTGCATGGACGGGAAACTTAAAAATCATGTAAAAGGGGGAAAAATAGGATTTAAAAAGGGATTTTGGATCTAAAAAAAGGGCTTCGTTTGGGCTCCAATATTGTATGATCTGGCATTGTAATTTCTACCCCTTTTGGCTGGCATTAATAAAATAATTCTTTTCTATTGTGATTTAACTCCTTGGATTTTTTTGTTTGTGTTGGTTCAGCCTCAACAAGTATGGCATTGTAATTCCTGCATTTTAGCTGGCATTATTAAAATAATTCTTTTCTATTGTGATTTGGCTCCTTGGATAGTTTTTTTCGTGTTTGTTCATCCTCATCACATATATTTTTTGAACTCTTTACTGTCCAACTCATCCTCAGATGTCTCACTTCCTTTTACATTGTCTTCTTCTGAAGTATCTTCATTAGAAGTTTCTTCTCCTCCAAAACTTGAGGTTGACTTTCCTTCCCATTTCTTTTGAACCTATTCAAATCTAAGACATGTTTTCCTTGATGTATACTTTTGCATCTTGATGAACTTATCCAAGTTATTTGAGTTGTTTTTGAACCCTTTTAGCTTGACTTTGGAGTCTTCTAAATCTTCTCTCAATAGTGCCACTTCTTGTGCTAACTTTTCACATTCTAATATCTTTGCTTCTAACTTGACTTTGAACATTTTTGCCTTAGCCTTTGAATTTTCTAAATCCTCTATAAGCAATCTTCTCTCTTTATCACAATTCTAAAACTAAATTTCAAGTTTATAGTGTTGCTTTATTACCTTCTTTACCATATCAAGGGCATAAATAAGTTCTCCCTTGAGATCATATCCATCCTTTTCTGAATATTCTTCTATTTTTTTGCCTTTGTCCACATATTTATTTTCTATTGGCTTGTCTTCTATAGGATCACTTACTTCTTCTTCTAATACCATTAGAAGGTTTTCATCTGGTCCTTCAAGTGCATCCTCATATTCATCATCACTGAATCTATAACCATACCTTTTACAATTATCTTCAAGATGTCCAAAGTTACCACATCTAAAATACTTGAGAATTACTATAGTCATTTTCTTAACATGTTCTTTTTCTTCAAACATAAATAGGACTTCATCTCTATCATTGTCTGAAAAACTAGCATCATTATCACTTGAGTACTTACTTGCTTTATCCGCATAGTAGCTTCTCTTTTGTCTTTGAAAGAACTTCTTTCCTTGTCTGCTTTGTACATCCTTGCTCTTATTTTGGTGTCTGTATCTTTCTGATTCCCTGTTCTTGTGATCCTATTTTTCTTCATCATTGTTATTCTTAGCTTCTTGACAGTCAGTTGCATAATGACCATACTTTCCACAATTGAAACATTTAATCGATCTTGTATCTCTAGATCTTCTTGAATCCTTATTCCTTCTTCCATAATTTTCTTCTTCATCACTGGATGACTCATTATTTGATTCTAACTTCTTACCCTTTGTCTTCTTGATTGCTTTGAATGTTGCTTCTTTCTAAGGATTTGTTTCCTCCTTTGTTCTTGTATCATGTGTTGTAAGAATACCAAGCAACATATTTGTTATCAAAGTATCACCATCCATTGACACTTCTATAGCAGAAACTTTTTCACTGAATATTTTTGTAAGAGTTCTTAAAGCTTTATCATAAAAATCCGATTCATCAATCTTCATTCCAATTCCTTTCACAAAAATTAACAACCTCATCAATTCAAAGTAGATAAGTACTAATGTTTTCCTCATCCTTCATTCTTAACTCTTCAAATTTTCCTTTGAGATTTCGCATCTTTGCTTTCTTGACACATTTATCTCCTTCATATATATTTTGCAATTTATCCCACATTTCTTTTGCAGTTTGACAATGCATAACTTTCATAGACTCTATTCTATGCAAACCTCTCAAAAGTGCATTCATTGATTTTGAATTGTAATGTTGTAGGAGCTTACCTTCCTTATCTATATAAGGATTAATTAAGGGATCATATCCAAGTTCAACTACTTCCCAAATTTCATTGCCAAGTGTCATTAGGTAGATCTTCATTCTCGTACTCCAATACATATAGTCACTTACATCAAATACTGGTGTTGAATTATCTGAGGACACATTCTTAAAATCCATTGTATTTTTTTTAGCTTTTCCTTCAATTTTTTAAACTCTTCTGATGTAACCCACTCTGATACCAATTGAATAACATAAGCTTATACTGAGAGGGGGGTGAATAGTATAAGACCACTTTTTACATTTCTTTCCAAATCAATATTATGCAATGTATAGATAGAAATATCAACAACAATAATCAAAGCAATGTATAAATAACTACAAACAATAGAGACACCACAATTTATGTGGTTCACCTAATGTGTACTCCACGAAGAAAATATTTCACTAAAAAATTTTCAATCAATGTCTTGGGAATCCTTTCCCTATTACAATGTTTATGGACCTTTGTCCAAAGGAGACACCAATCCCCTAAATCAAGTTCATGGATCTCTATCCATAGGAGAATTCCTTCTCCTCTACTCTGGCTAGTGATCCTCTAGAAGACTACTGCCTCCACTACACTTGCTTGTGGATCTCTCTCCACTAAAGACTCTTGTCCCCACTCAGAAGACCCGTCCTCACTACCCTAGCTAATGGATCTCTATCTACTGGAGACTATTGTCCTCTCTGATCTATCACCTCCAAATATATGTCTCAAATATATACTAAACATAGTTCTTCAATCTAGTATAACTTTGCTCACTCTCTATATCTGGTCTGGCACAAACCTATCCTCAAAATCTACACCAAACTCTACTCTCAAATCTGCACGGTCCTTCGGTCTAGCACAAATCTATCCACAAGTCCTCTCTAGATCTTGCTCAAATTTTCTCTACAAGTCCTCTCTAGAACTTCTCCAAATTTGCTCAATAAGTCCTCTCAAGAACTTGCTCAAATCTTCTCTACAAGTCCTCTCTAGAACTTGCTCAATCTTCTCTACAAGTCCTCTCTTGAACTTATCTAAATATGCTCAATAAGTCCTCTCAAGAACTTGCTCAAATCTACTCTACAAGTCCTATCTAGAACTTGCTCAAATCTGCTCTACAAGTCCTCTCTATAACTTGCTCAATTTGCTCTACAAGTCCTCTCTAGAACTTGTCCAAATTTGCTCAATAAGTCCTCTCAATAACTTATCCAAATATGCTCTACAAGTCCTATCAAAAACTTACCTCAAATCTTCTCAATAAGTCCACACAGAACTTGTCCAATATCATAGAAACATAAGGAGAATTTTTAGAGACTCAATATGCTTCAAATTCAACTCAATGCTCAATCACTTTATCAACTCAATTCAGAATATAGAATAGTTTATTTTATGGAACTTGAACAATCACTTCACACATCCACTTGACTAGGCTAAACCAACTCTACTCAACCAATCACTCAATGAAATAATCATCTCTCTCAAACCCTAGTCCAAGCATATAAATATCAACTCAAAATGTTTCCAACAATGATCAACAAAAAGTCTCACATAAAAATGATACTCGTGATCTTTGCAAACCCTAGTTCAAGTTCTTCACTCAATAACTCATTTCAAAAACAATGCTTATAAAAAAACTCTCACATAAAAATGATACTCATGTTCTCTTCAAACCTTATTTCAAGTTCTTTACTCAACAACTCACTTCAACAAAAATGCTTATAAAACAATCTTCCCATAGCAATGATACTCAAACCCTAATTCAAGTTCTTCTCACAAAAAATGGCTTCAACAACAATGCTTATCAAATAAGGTTTAATAATAATTATTTATTCTAAAAAACCTTGAAGCATTAACTCAACACACTCAATAGGAAACCCTAATCAAGTCCTTTTCAATCCAAACTTATTTTCCAAAAAACCAATCAATCAACTCAATTATGGAAGAATGTGCTCATACCTTTTTCTTGATGATGAAGGGATCTCATAAATCTTTCACAACCACAAACACTTCTATGCCAAGCTCAAAGAGGTTAGAAGATAAATCTTTCTCACAATGTAATGCAAAAACTCAATTACACCTTATCACTCCATATTTCAAAACAACCATCAACATACATAAAATATTTATCCAATAACACCTTATAATCTCCCAATAAAAATAAATTCAACATCCACCAAAATTAACTCAAAACCTCTTTACTCAGATTTAATGGCAAAAATAACTTTTGCAAAAATCAAATCTACTTTTCTTATAACTCCAATAACATAAATCACTTATCAAAAAAAAAACCTTTCATAAACCCTTATAACTCCAAATAACACTTTATAGAAAACCTTAGGTAAATAAAATTTAATTAAAAATACCTTTGCCACTAGTGGGATTCAAACCCACAATCTCTGCCTCTACAAGCGCTCTAGCCATGGGCTTGACCACTACATGCGCTAGATGCATGCTTGAAAGCTTAGGATTACTTTGTGCTCTTTCTCCAAATTTTGGCACTCAAAACGAGCACATGCTAAAAGGCTCTTCCCTTGGCGCTCAAGACAAACATGCAAACTAACCACCACGTGAATCGATCGTGGTCACTTCCACTCCTAATGCTCTCACAAAATGTGCACTTCCAATGGACCACCCTGTCCAATGGGAGTGAGGCCTTATCCTCCCCTTTTTGTCTTTTTCCCTGGCGCTAAAAGACAACACAAGTTTATCTTCTTCCTCAACGATTGCACAAATTATTTTTCTCTTTGGTCAGATAAAATTTAATTGAAGAAGGTAAGTTCTAATGTTCTTTGGTGTGGTATTTATACACGATTTCCAATTTTTCCATAGACGACGATGCTCCACAAATTTTTATGATGTCGATGCTTTTTAAAACCTTTTATAATTTATAAATTATTTAAATTATAAAAGAATTTAAATTTTATAAATTATATTTATAAACCTTTGAATTTAATAAAAATTAAAGTCTTCCTTGGGATAAAATTTAAACCTTTAATTTGTACTCCTTTGATTTTATGAATATTATTCTGCCACCATGGTTTTAATAAAAACTTTTTAAATTTCACCATGGTTTTAACACAAACCCTTATAAAACAATATTTTGACAATTTTTCTTCAACTCTTTGCATTGTTCCTGGTGACAATGATGGTGTACTCCATGGTATTAATGATAGCTTCATGTGTTCACCTTGACATCAATGATGACTTCACACCTTGACATCAATGACAACTAAATGAGCTCAAAATTTCCAACACTTTGGACATAATGTTTTGACTCACTTGATCATTCGTTGGACCTTTTTTATTTTGATGAAGTATAATTGTGTATTGGATAAATGTATGGCTCGTCATCTTGGTGTGTCCACCTAGTAACTTGTTCTTTCATTTTTCCCCTTGTGTTTCTTCATTGGTACAATATCAATTCAACTAGAATTTATTTACCTAAATGTTGTATTTTAAGTGTGTATTAATAAGCTTGGATACTACTACACACATACCTACATGGACAAAGTTTCAAGGCCCAAATTTAAAAATTATGAAAATTTGATAGGGGATCAAATCACTCCACCAGGAGAAGTGGACAGCTTCAAAAAAGGACTTGAAGAAAATTTTGAAAAAGAGTGGTCCAAGAATATCATTTCAGTTAGATCGCTCTAATTTTCCAAGCAAATTTTTCCCTTAATAGGAATCATAAAAAAATTATTTTTTTTATGATTCGCTTCTTGGATCTTGAGTGAATCAATCTAGGATTAGAACTTGAAGAATTTTATTTTTCTAGTGATTTATTTCTCTTTTTCCAATATATTAGAGGAAGGGGTTTTGAAAGGGTCCCTGAACCTTTACAAAAGGAGAATACCTCTAAATAATATCTTGCAAGAGAAGCTCCCACCTAGGGACAATAGCATAAATAAACCAAGAGACAAGCTCCCAAGAGGGAGAGAGAAAGTGACAATGAGCATCAAAGACATAGGGCACCGAAGACAATAGCTAAAATAGGGGAACATTTGAAACTAAATGAGAGAAAAGACACAAAATAGATAAAGCAGAGAAACAACAAGCCCAATACAATAAGGAGAAGCCCCTGGCTAGGCTAATCATTAGTCATTCCATCAAAAGGGTCCATCAACTCCTCAACATCAATATCTCTAATTTTTTTCTGGAATTCATCTAGGAGAGTGTTCGCTTGCCAGGAAAGGGCAGTGCTCATGTTTGTTGCTCTCATCATAGCCCCAAGAATATCTTCTAGATCCTAAAAGTAGCCTTTTTTGCTGGTGAGAGGGAAGAACATGATATGAAGAGAGAACTTGGAGGGCATAGGGGAACCACTATAGAGTATAACCTTGGTAGTTAGGGTATGAAGGGGAGTGTCTTTCACTTTTATTTTTTGAGCTAATGATGGGGAATTCACCACAACATCCAAAAATTGGTCAATCTTGATGTGTATGGGAGACCTCTTTCTTTTTCCTCTAGATAATTTGATCCAAGCAGACTTTCTCTATCCTTTAGATTTAGATTTAGGAGTTTTCTATTTCATCTTGGGCTCAAGGTCAAGAGAGTGGTTGACATTGGAGGGCCCTGCATTGAAATCAACCGTGTGGATGACATTAGGAGTGGAATACCTTACATAATTCTCAACTACCAACTCAAGAGAAGAATTATCCGTCAAAGCAAGACTATTGATAGTAGGGCCTAGGTCGATCTCTAGGTTGTTGGGTATGATATTTAAAACCATTGGTTGGTTTATGAAGAATATGCTTATAAATAATCAAGTGAAGGCCTTGGTGGATAGGAAAAGAGGATGATTCCTTCTAAAGATTAAGGATGGATCTTTGTATGGACTTGAAGAGGTACTCAAGGATGTGTATACTCTTTCTTATCCTAAGTTTTGGGAAGGGATTCACAAATGATACCTCCTTTATCTTTGATGAGGATTTATCCTTTATCCCTAAATAATTGGATCTTACTTGCCAATGAATGTTTCTCCCTCTAGACAATTTCCCCATTATCCAAGAACCCACTGATTTCAACAATGAGTTTAGGGTTGATCATGAAGTTCAATATTTTGATAGTAATTGTACCATTAACCTAGGTGCGAGCAAGATCTTTGTAGAGATCCAAGTCATGCCCACCAAAAAATCTAAGGAAGGGGAGGAAGCTTGCATCCTCCAAAATTTCTTCAATGAGCTTCTCTAGGTGGAGCACCTCAGGTTCAAGTGATTCGTTTTTTGATCTCTAATAAAATCACTTCTTGGATTGAACTTGAAGAATCTTTGGTTTATTATGCAATTTGCCTCAAAATGAGTGAATCACTCCAATTTTGGAGGAAATTGCTTCTCAGATGAATAATATGCAAAAATATTTTAGACTTCCAAATCACTTTTTTTCTTGAGAAAATACAATTTATTATCAAAATTGAAAGGATTTAATATATTTGGTCATCGCTTTGCATAGGTATATAGGGATATGATTTTATATTATATATGGGTATTATGGATAGTTGGCATAGGCCATGCAAAACCCATGGTTGATTATATTATATTATAATAATTAATGGGATAAGGATTTGGGGCTTAAACTAGAATATGATCGTAACCATAGCAAGGAATTTATGTGAGCAATCAATGCATGAAAAAACTAAATAACAATAATGCATCACATGCATATAAAATAAATTAACCAAGAATGACAAGAGGACAAAAATCATCATGCATTCCACAATCTAGGAGTGAAGTACCACTAATGGAAAGCAAATATCTCATAATTTAATTATTAATCTAAAATAAACAAGAGTGATTACAATGTGGGACTCACAAAGTGTAGCTCTTATTCTCTCAGGGCTAAAATATGCAACAGTGGAGCATCTGACTTCTATTTATGGAAATAATTCACCCCTAAGTTACCTTGGGTGACAATTTTTTATTATGAGTTAAAGTAATAATTTGAAGGTACTTTTAGCAAAATGGTATACCTTCAAATGTTACAAGTCTCTAAAATTATATCTAATTCACTTTGTAGCCTTCCAAATAGGTTTTGACACCACAAAAGGATAGAAGCATTATTTTCCTAGTAATCTTCCTTGGAGTCTATGCATCCTTGTCCTACTTGGCCTATTGAAGAGGGAATCACTCCAAGACGGAGGAAGTGAATCACTTATTTGATGCACCTCCACACGTTATATACCTCTAAATACATCCCTATATGTCTTAGAAGCCTCCTGGTGCCACTACATACCAAAATATTGCTTTCTAAAGATCTTCCTTGGGATATGTACACTCCTTGTCTACTTTTACCTATCAATGAGCAATTTTCTCTAAGAAAGAGAATGATTGACTTCTATATAGGAGTGCTTCACTTTTCTCTATTAAGTGCTTCACTCAATTTGAAATAATAGCATCATATAGAATTGATTACACCTTTACAAGCTTTACCCCAAATTTAACCTTCACATATAGCAAAAAAACCCAAAATGTTTGGGGCAAGCAGAGGGGAGTGAGGAGTTTAACATTGAAAATAAGGTTCCTATCATAGGGACATGCACCTTGTAGAGCCATGGAGACACTTGGAGGTAGAGGTCTAACTTATGGAAATGCATGGACCTAAGGTCGAGTGGCCTATACCTAGGGTTAATTAAGTGTACCACTGTGGAACCAATCCCAGCCTAATATTATCTACAAGATTTACCCTAGTGTTAACCTTAACATTTGCATCCAAGGCATTGCATTGCAATGGTATATGGGATGCAATTATATCAGAGCAACCCAAGTTCAAATCCCCCCATTGTGAAGGACACTACCACAATAAGGCCATCTATGAGTTACTGTAGGTGGGATAGTTTCCATCCCATGTAACCAATTCAAAAAAAAATGTTTAAATACCCATACCTTCTGTTCCATGATATCCATTCCAAAATTGACTGCTAAAGCCATCTCACCTTAAAACGAAACCTCAAATCTGTAAAAATCCTTTTTATATTCCCAAGGCTACAAGCTTATTAGACTTTGTTACAATGTCATTGTTAACCAATTTTCAAATAAAATTAGATTTTGTTTCATTCCAGGCATGTATAAAGCATTTCTAATTGTAAAGGTAAAGATGATTTGTTGGTTACAGCTAAGCCAACACCTCTCAGATGTATGAGCAGAGGAAAGTTTTCATTTCAGCTTATATTGTTAGTTCAATAGTGTATCTTTATGGGTTTCGACCCTTTAATCAGGCTCATTATAAATCATGTGTCTTGCCAATCCCTCTAAGCATTTCTAGTCCTCCTTACTTTATGGTTATTCAATTTTACTTCAATTTCAATTTTACCTTTCATTGCATATATTCTATTATCACCAAAACACTTTATATATTAACCAACTTTGCTTTTGTATCATTTGCTTCATGACCTAAATCAATATACCAATTATCTAAATGTCTTTATCTTCGTAAGCTATAATAAATAACTAATTGGGGATACTACGATAACTGACAACCCATCACTAACAAAATTACTTCATTGGTTTTTGCCTCCCTTCTACCTTGAGTTTTTGTTGCCTTTGGTCTTTTCCTAATATATCAATGTTCTTTTATCATGCCCACTCTTAACACATTGCTCAAAAGATATACTTTTGAATCGTTTTTGGGGTAAATATTTTTCCTCATCATTGAATTGTCTTATTCCATGCCCTCTTTCTCTAAGCTACAATCATTTATGCACACATCCACAACCTTCATCATTTCTTAAAGCAAGGCCCTTTCCAGCTCATCTTCATTTGCTTAACACTATCCTTGCTCTTCCTTCACTAGGACAAACATATCTCCAATAAGGCATCTTACCCCTGTGTGCCATACATCAAATGTCACAAAGTTGCTTTAAGTTTAGGCCAATTATAGTGATCATCTCTATGTTACATTCTTACAAATGATGATAACCAACTAATTCCTTATTTCATGCATTTCAGTAACATGGTTGATAACTGAGTCCTTGGAATCCCTAAGTCTAGCAGAACCATTTCTAAATTTGGAGGAACCTTCAGGAATAGCAAAAAAATCAAAATTGGCTAGAAATTTAGGGTCACTTCTAAATTTATCTATGTTTTTAATTATTTTTATTTAACTTCAGAGAAAATAATTTTCTGACCTCCAACTAAGCCAATTAAACACAATCAATCAAATGCCATTTATGTTGCTATTCCTAGCCATGAGAGGTAAAAATATCATCAATCAGGTCCTTCATATCCAAATCAACACCTCAGAAGGGGTGGCTACATTGGGTAGATGTTAAAAAAAAAAGGGTAAAGATAAAATTTGACCAGCAACAACAATCAAATTTTTAGACTTGAGATAGTACCAGTTCCACCTAAGCATCAAATATAAGAAGGTAGTACAAATCTGGTTGTTGATGGCTTGAATTAAGATCTTCTTGGAGGTACATTCCTTGCTCAACTTAAGCATCTTGTTGCCTACCAAGTGAGATATTCAATGATATATTTTGAAGGTATCCTACATAGGACAAAGAACTCCATGCCATCCCAAGCATGTTGTTAGTGAAAACATTATATTTTGAGCAATGAGAGAATCATACATATTGATTATAGACCCTTGCAATTCTTGTAGATAGAAAGCAAATTCTAAAATGAATATCATCAAAAGAGGTCAATATACCTACAATAATTCCACCTAAGCATCAAATATAAGAAGGTAGTACAAATCTGGTTGTTGATGGCTTGAATTAAGATCTTCTTGGAGGTACATTCCTTGCTCAACTTAAGCATCTTGTTGCCTACCAAGTGAGATATTCAATGATATATTCTGAAGGTATCTTGCATAGGACAAAGAACTCCATGCCATGTCCCAAGCATGTTGTTAGTGAAAATATTATATTTTGAGCAATGAGAGAATCATACATATTGATTATAGACCCTTGCAATCTTGTAGATAGAAAGTAAAGTCTAGAATGAATGTCATCAAAAGAGGTCAATATACCTGCAACAATTCCACCTAAGCATCAAATATAAGAAGGTAGTACAAATCTAGTTGTTGATGGCTTGAATTAAGATCTTCTTGGAGGTACATTCCTTGCTCAACTTAAGCATCTTGTTGCCTACCAAGTGAGATATTCAATGATATATTCTGAAGGTATCCTGCATAGGACAAAGAACTCCATGCCATGTCCCAAGCATGTTGTTAGTGAAAATATTATATTTTGAGCAATGAGAGAATCATACATATTGATTATAGACCCTTGCAATTCTTGTAGATAGAAATCAAAGTTAGCAAGGAATATCATCAAAAGAGGTCAATATACTTGCAATAGTTCCACCTAAGCATCAAATATAAGAAGGTAGTACAAATCTGGTTGTTGATGGCTTGAATTAAGATCTTCTTGGAGCATTCATTATCATTTTTTACTCTTGTGTCCATTTGAGTTCCACTTGTCAGTGATTATACAAGAGCAGCCCTATCTTCACAAATGCATGCTAGACACTACTCATAATGAAACAAACAATTAACTACCATCTGCATGAAACTTGCACTTGAATACTATTATACTAGTTGAGGGTATTCATGTGTCCATGTAGTTTCAATAGGAAGTTTGTAAGAGGATTTGGATGGCTTGCAACCCCTCTTATTGATCTTAAAAAAATATCAAATTCATTAGATAGAGGTAATGGAGGTTACATTGAACTCATGAAAAAATAATAATATCCAACTCAATTTTAACACTTGTAAATCAAGTACAAATACAAAATGGAAAATTCTTATTTCAAGTGCAATTCTTATTTACAGATATAGGTGAATGGACAACCTGAGCCCTCCATATAATGAGAATATGTCTAAACATCCCTACCCACCCCAACCATCAGATATGAGGTGAGAGGGTATCCTGAGACTTCCATCAGATACATAAATATCCATCTATGCAAATCAAGTACTATTTCTAAGGACTAGGACTAAGAGTCAAACATGAAACATCAATTTCATAACTAACACTCACTCAACACAATAAACCTTCATTTCAACACATTACAACATGCATGCATGATTAGACTCTTAATCCTATGCCCTAGCAACACTTGTATTCTCTCTCTCTTATTTTTTAACCAAATTACCTTCTTGTATCTAATTGGCCAACCTCATGCTCAGGATACCTACTCACCTCACTCCTAGCTTGGCTACCCATTAATTATCTACTAGCATTTTATAAGTACAGTAATTAGACTTCCAACCATGTACCCTCACATTCTTCATGGACATATTGAATGTTGTCATCATTTACATTTTCATCTTGTGCAATTTTAGGTCCAACAAAATCTATTGCTCCAGAGACACTGACATATTCTACCTCGTATGCTTCAATGTCTTTGATCCCTCTTGGAGGTGATGTGAGAACCACATACCAACTGGTATCAAGTGGATCATTTACATAAAAGACTTATCTGGCTTGCGATGCTAGGATAAATGGATCATCTTTTAGTCTATCTCGACCAAGTAATATGTTCATGTTGACCAGTGTGAAGCCCATTTCGTCCTTTCTACATCCATTCCTCATATCAAGAACATTCACCCAGTCACATTTGAATAGAGGGTATTGAAACCGATAGTAATCCAACAAGATTATTTCCCTAATAACACCATAATATGTGATTGTTTGAAGCATTGGGTTTGTGTCTTTTGTGCTTGCTCTACACAAAGTAGTAGCATCGATACACACACATCATTGTTTTGAGTTGTTCTTTGGTCTTCTTTGTCTTTGATATGAAATCTATAACCGTTGATCAAATAGCCTGAATGTTTAGTTGCAAATTTCCTCGAACCACGTGCCAACCATTTTATTGTGTTGGAGTCATTGTCATTATGTTGCATTTCATCTCCATGAAATTGAAACAAAGAAGAATAGTTTAAATATGATTGTAGAACATTACATGATGTTCAATACATGACAATCAATATAAATATCAAAGATCATATTCAAGAGAGTAGATAATAACCTGATCTCGTAGCCAAGTGATGAATGTCTGATTATGGATTTTTTGCAACACCCCTTCATCTCTCGCTACATGGGGGTTGGATTCCTTGATACTCTTCAGGTGCTTCCTGATTTGGCCCAAATTTTTTCAAGCTTAGTTGGATCTAATTAATATTCTACCATATATAACAACAACAAATAAACATCTACTTACTCTACCCAAGGCTGAACTTCATCCAAGTTAAAGAGAACACATCGATGGGCTTGCTCGTAAGAAGTTTCATCCAAATCAAAGTCTTCACCACTAGACAAAGGCCTCCCATCGATTATAGTTTCTTCATCCTCATCACTCCATACCTCATTGTGACCAAGGTGATCACCAATTGCTTTCGTACCTCTCATGTAGTCCGCACAGAATGAAACAAATTCCTCGACAAGATAATGTTCGACAATACAACCTTCGGGCCTAGCTCGGTTCTTTACATAGCCCTTAAAAATATTCATAATTCTAAGAAAGGAAACAAACAATTTTGATTAGATGAGACACTACAAAAATTAGAAAAATGGTGGTTTATGAAATTGATGAATGCATACAAACCTCTTGAAAGGGTACATCCATCGATATTGTATAGGTCCACATAGACGTACCTCCCGCACCAAGTGAATAGTTAGGTGCACCATGATATCAAAAAATGAAGGGGGAAGTACTTTTCAAGCAAACATAACATCTCCATGACCTCTACCAATAATTTCTCTATTTTTATGGGATCCACCACTTTAGTGCATATATCCTTTGTAGAACATGCACAATCGACAAATGGTTTGTCACACTGGCTTATCAAGCAAATGTCGTAGCACTACCAAAAGAAGTTGTTGCATGAGAACATGGCAGTCATGTGATTTCAGGCCCTAGATCTTAAGTTCTTTCATAGAGACACATTTTCTAATATTCAAACTATATCCATCCAATACTTTCATATTGTATAGTGTACGACAGAACCTTTCTTTCTCAACCTTTGATAGATTGTAGGGTGTTGGTGGAAGATATGTCTTGTTTCCATCCATTACTAGCCATAATGTGTTCCTGATACCCATATTTTTTAAATCCTCATGAGATTTTTTGCCATCCTTTGACTTTTTGTCGATACCTAGCAGTGTTCCGAATAGGCTTTCGTAGATATTTTTCTCCACATGCATCACATCCAAGTTGTGATGAACTAGAAGATGTTGTTCATAGATAGCAACATCAAATAGAAATTACTCGATATTGAGAGACATAACAATAGATACAAAAAGAAAGTTGCATGTCGTACCTCCCAATATGGTAGATTGAAGAATATAGATTTCTTCTTCCATCCTACTATAGGAACAAACACGCTATCCTCATCCGTGTTGCATTTCCTTTTATTTGAGTTGCTTCTTCCCTAATTTGGTGGAATTCCCTGTACTATTTTTAGTATTTTTATCCCATTTAAAGGTTTGGGTGGTTTATCGAGCTCTTGTTTTCCATTGAAAGATGCCCTCTAATGATGAAATGGATGATCTAGAGGAAGGAATCTCCTGTGGCCCATGTAAGCAATATTTCTACTGCATTTAAGATATTTTGCACATGTGTTCTCCTTGCATATTGGACATGTTGCCTTTCCCTTTGTCATACATCCTGATAGGTTTCCATAAGAAGGAAATTCATGGATGGCCCACATCATTATTGCTCTCATATTGAACGTAGTATTGGAAAATGCATCATATGTTTCTACTCCTTTAGTCCATAGTTCATGCAAGTCATCAACCAATGATTGTAGATAAACATCAATATCATTGCTTGGTTTCTTGGGGCCAAGTATTAACAAGGTGAGCATTGAATTTTTCCTCTTCATCCACATCCATGGTGGGAGGTTGTAAGTGACCAACACAATGGGTCAACAACTATAAGTAGTACTAAAGTCAGCAAAAGGGTTGAACCCATCGGTTGCCATTGCAAGTCGTACACTACGTGGATCGTCGATGAAATATTTCCACTTAACATCTATAGTTTTCCATACTGGGAAGTCGATTGGATGTCGCATATTGCCATATGAACTCCTGTATTTGGAATGCCACCTCATATTCTTCGCAACCTTTGCAAAGCTACAGGAAGAAAGCAACTCACTTCAGCATGTCTAACAATGTTGAAAGAAACAAACACAACAAAGCTAATGATATAATAAAATCCCTTACCTATACATTCTCTTCAACCTCGGTATAATGGGGAAATACCTCAACACCTTTGCAGGAACATTAATGCATACCTTTTGTGAATGAGGGTCAACTTTCCATCGAGATGCACCACATGTTGGGTAAGCTTACTTCTTTTCATGATCTTTCCAATATAAAATATAGTCATTGATGCATGCATGTATCATTACATAATCTAATCCCAATGGCCTCATCATTTTCTTCATCGCATATGTGGACTCTAGAATTGTATTATCAATTGGGAGCATATATTTCAGCAACTCCAGTAAGTTGCCAAAGCTTTTGTTCGACCAACCATGTTTTGCTTTGAGATTATACAATTTAGTGATCATTGATAGCTTTGTGTACTTTGTACAACTTGGGTATAATGGTCGTTTGGCATCTTTGAGCAAGCTACAATATTCATCAATAGGAACTACTCCATAAGACGATTGGAACTCAACATCATCTCGTAGTTCTGGTCCACTCTCTAGGCAATTGACATTGAACAATATGTATGCATCATTGACCATTCCAATGATGTCATCTTGTACATCTTTGGTAATTGGACCCTCATCAGTGGCAGAGCACGTGCTCGATGCATATTTTTCAAAACTAGAGGGTTGTTCTCCATGCAAAACAAACTCGGTATATGTCTTGTCAATCCCATGCCAAATCAGGTGGTCACGAACCTCTAAAAAACCAAGATTTTCCATATTTGAGCACTTTCGACATGGACATCTAGTTATTTCAGGGTTCATTGAATTCTTTCTTGCAAAATCTAGGAATTGGTGAACCCCACGATAATGTTAGAATTATTCAGTTGTCATTGATGTCAAGGCAAATATCTTCAAGGGTGATTTAATGTTGTCATTGATGTCAAGGCAGATATCTTCAAGGGTGATTTAATTATATGCTTTAGTATGTAAATGAAATATTTAAATATTAAAGTGGAAGATTTATATTTAAATCAAAGGATTTAAATATATTTTGAATAAAAGTTTATAAATATTACAATATTTAAATCATAGATTTAAATATTATAATATAAAATAATTTTAAAAGAGAGTTGTCTAACTTGAGCACCATATAAAAGTGAATTGAAATTCAAAGGTTTAATATGCATGGGCCAACCTCCTTGGGCGCAAATATCAAAGTGAAAGAATATTTATACAAGGCCAATAATTTGTTTTGTGGTATGAAGACATTTCGAATATCCTTTGATATAAGATCGAGCAAAGAGTTGAAGAGAAGGGACGACCTCTCGAAGAGGAATACAAGTTGAAGATTCAAAGGATGTTCGATGGCATATCAACAATTTGAAGGAAGGTTTAAATATTTGTTTATGCCCTTTTAATTTCAACCATTGGGTTAGCCCAGTTAGTTGCTAGCCCATGTTAGGGTGCTACGGTGTAGAATTTCCAAAGTTTGAATCTCCTTGATGGACTTTTTTTTGTACAACTGAAGTACAAGGTACAAAAGGTTCAAATATTTTATTGTGCCCTTTGATATCAACTGGTGGGTTAGCCCAATTAGTTACAAGCCCATGTTAGGGCACTACAGTACAGAAGGCTCAAGGATCGAATCTCCTTGGTACCTATTTTTACTGTGTGTTTGTTGTTCGAGATAGCACAACAAAGGATTCAAATATTTTATTGTGTCTTTCAAGTTTTATCCATTGGGTTAGCACATGTTGGTCAAATATCTGCCTAATAAAAAAACATTGAATTTGTGCACCCTAGATATGACCAAAATTGAAAGGGCGGAGGAAAGAAATGTCCCCCATGCCAATCTCCAGAGAGGGCTGGTTCCCAAACTAAATCCTACAATAGTTGAAGACTAGAGATATAGGAAAGAAATCAAAAAATGTGGAAAGAAATGGAAAATATGGCCACAGGTCAAAATTGTAGGACTTGGATTAGACTAATAGCAGGAAATTCACCCAAGCATAAAATAGCATCTAAAAAAAGAGAAGCCACAAAATTTTCTTATAATCTTGCGAGAACAACCTTCAAATAACACTCCAACACTCACTCCCTCATCAGCAATATTCAAATTCAGATGCAGAATTTAAATCTAACAACAAATAAAGAGCTTAAGCATAAAATAGAAGTGTATAAAGTAGAATAAAATCACACAATATCACTTGCAAATCTATAATCCTGGTGTCTTCTATTGATGCAGAGAACTTAGAGATATTTCTCACAAAAATGTCTAACCCTCCTCTCTACAATGGAAATTTATAGAGGATTTCACCTCTTTCAGTAAATGAACAAGAGAACAAAATGATCACAAAACAAAAACAAAAATGAGGAAATTACTCCTTGGAATCATTAAAAATATCTTCCTTAGAGATAGCAATCCATACTTCAAAGGAATATTTCTAGGAAATCAACAATGCAGGCATCGGTGCATAGATAATTTGGAAACATTGAATGCCTTGGAAACCTCTCTATGCTTTGGAAATCATGAAAATTCTCCTACTCTTTTCATTCAGCTTCTCCTATGCTCGGGATCCATGATTTGAGTTACTCACTACCACCATCATTTAATGCTTCAAATATGGCGCTTTGAAATTTTGATTATAATCAATTTCACCCAAAATCGTATTCGCCCTTAGATAAAATCAACTTCACCCGATCATTCTCTACTTAGCATATTCGTGCGACAGTCTTATGAGAACGTGTTCACCCATGGGAGGGGTAAATGGTAATTTCACCCCTCTACCAGGGCGAATGTGAATGTGTAGTGTTTTTAAAGTATGTTCACCCATGGGAGGTATGAACGAGATGTTCACCCCTCACATGGGGTGAATGCATTGCATTGCATTTTTAGGGTGAACACAATTGCATTCCATCATTTAAGGCACGTTCACCCATATAAGGGGTGAATGGGATTGCATTGTGCTGAACCTTTTCCCTGAATTCCTTTGCCATTCACCCCAACATGAGGTGCATAGGGCATTCACCCCATATTTGGGGTGAACGCACTGACACTTCTTAAAATTCAACTTGGCCTTTCATTATATTTTATTTTTTACAAGCTTAAGCATGCCTTCATTGTTTATGTATTCATAACAGGGCGAAATTTGAATCCCACATAAAACTTACACACAAACACTTATAACGTCGATGAAAAGAATACATAAGTGAACAAATCAGAAATATATGAAATTATTTTCGAAAATAAAAGTTGCCATGTACAATTAAAAACTTCATCAAAATATTGCATCAAAATATTCTAGCAAAAATTCCAATGTGGCAAGGTGCCAAAATTTCCAATATTTCTAACGACTCATGAGGTATCCAGCTCGTATGGATGCAAGTGATATCAGGCCTTTATTCATTGGGCTATGAGGTCCTTCTTCCCAGTTGCCTTGGCTAGCGCCTTTACTGATGTTGTAGATACTTTTCGATGCTCTTCTTCCTTGGTGTGCTCCTTCTCTTCTGCTTCAGCCACTACCCTAAGAATTTCTACTCATTCTACCTCCTTCGTTGCCTTCATAGCCATTGTATGATCAGCCACTGCCTACACCTCCTAATCCTGAATAGTCTCAAAAATGACTTCATAGGCACGAACCACCTCATCCCAAGCATGAGTAGTGAATAGGCAAGGGACATTGAGGGACTCGTAAACAAAGAAAATATTTTGAACATTTGTTAAACTAAGGTGCTTTGCTCGTTGAGCCAACTCATACAAGGATAGCTCCAGGTGTGTGTATTTTTGCATTAGGGAAAATACCTGTGCTTCTATGAGGGGCTCATCCCAGGTGTCGATTTCAGAGGTATCTTCAACAAACTTCCTCTAGAGTGCTTCTAGTTGTTCGATCGGCAATGGTTCACCCCACTCATCTATGAAGGTTAGAAATCCTAACTCATCAATAGTCTCAAATGAGACATGGAAATTGTGTGCTCACATTTGATGGTATTGAGGATGGCCCGTCCTTCTCGAACCAGGTCCATTCACTGAAAGTAACTATACAATGTTATTTTTGCCTTAGACCAAGTGTGGTCCATCTCTTTGAGGCGACGAATGTACAAATTGGTATTACCTAGGGCCTGTATCTTTACGATCATATCCATATAGGGCAAAAGCATCTCCTTTGTGGTATCAATTAATTTTTACCTTAGCTATATCTGCATCTGTGCCTCCCATAAATAGTGCAATACTTTTACTGCTTGCGCGATAAATATTTCACAGTTCTATGGAGACCGAAGGAGGGTTCCTTTGACGCTATCCCATGAAAATCTTGTAGCCTGAGTTGTCTTCTCAGCTAACTACTTCTTCATATCCTCAAGCTACTGGTGGAGCTTGTGCATTTCAATCTTGGTGGCATCGTGCTCCTTTAAGTGCACCTTGACCTGTTGGCATAAATATTCATTTTGATGGTCATTTTTTCTTCCTGTGCTCTATTTTTCACCAAGGCAGTCTCGAGCTCAATAATCTTGTTTTCATTTTTAAAATACTTTTCTTTATAATTCTCATCGTCCAAATATACTAAACTCATATCCACATGTATGTTGCCCATATTTTCTATCAGATTTATCCTGGTGAGGTCCTCCGTGATAGTCTCGCTGACATAGTCACTTGGCAACATTTCCCCTTGTGGCTTCTGAACCAAGGGTGTGAGCTTAGTATGGTGAGCTTCCATGGCAATAGGGTCAAAAGTGACTTTCTTAATTGGTCGAGCTGGAGCCAAGGCCTCTTTTTGCCACATGCTCTTCGACCATTGCAAAGAACTCATATGTGCCTAATAGATCTTCTCTACATTTGTTTGCTTGTGGGTCACATGTACATCGAGAACTATCTACAACTCCAAAAATGGGGTGAAAGAAACCAAAATGTCTAAGTGACTAGGACCAGTAGAAGTGGATGATACGATCAAAAGGGGTGGGATGGAAATGGTGGGTAGAAGAAAAATGGAGGACTTAGTGGAAGAACTGGGTTCAGCTGCAGTTATGCTTACTCTTGGAGGAGCTTGTGTGCTTACCGCCTCAATGGTAGAGGTGGTGGCGATTGAAGGGGAATGGCATAAAAATAGATTTTGCCCTGATGCATACGAACTAAAATAAATGGAGGAAGAAGGAATGGGAATAGAGGAAGGAGCAGCAGTGACTTCGGGAGTGAAAGAAGATGAAAGTGAAACGAACATGGACGGCATACCGAAGGGTGGATAAATGGGGATCGATGATGATGGAAGTGAAACAGATGAAAGTGGAACAAAAATCACTGCTTGCTCAAAAGAAGAAAAAGAGGGAATAAAATATGTACCTTTGAGCGTGAGCGTCATGTGATGCAGTGACAAGGGCAGTTGGGAAAATACTTCTTGTTGCACCTTCGTCCTTTCTTGGATGTTTAGATTCTCTTATCCATCCATAACTTCGACATGAGGACTATCCGACTGATTATCTTCTGCCAGTGATTGAGCCATCGAAAATACTTCCACAACTTTGTTTGGGAGCTCTTCTATAGGTTAAGGATTTACAACTATCATCGACACATTAGTAATCATGGGAATAGTTACAACTAGCACTGTGGAAACTGTAGTAACTAAAACTTCAGGGGTTGCAATGGTAGAAGTCATAATCATACTTGTCCTAGGCCTCTTCGCCACCTTTGGAAATGGAGGCAACTTCAGCAAATTTTGCTTTTTAGATGTGGGTGTATCCTCTACCTGTCGCTTTGTTCATTGAGATCTCCTTTTAAACACATATTGTTGTTCCTCTTCTTTCGGAGTCTCATCTTCAACTGTTGGACATTATTTTTCATTTTTGCCTTTGTCACTATTAGAGTGTTGGAAGCTTTGCATCAAAATATTGGTGAATGTGACAGGCTGATACGAGTCTACAAACATGTCATAAGTGTCTAAAAATTGTGAAGAACACAAGCTTATACTAAGAGGGGGGTGAACAGTATAAGACCTCTTTTTACTTTGTCCTTTATACTTCAAAATAGTAAAGCAATATACCCAAAGCAATATGAAAGCAATGCACAATATCATCCACAAAGTGACACCAATTTTAACGTGGTTCACCCGAATGGTCGGGCTACGTCCACAAAACTTTTCTCTAAAATTTATCTCAAAGTTCTTTGGGAATCCTTCCCAATTACAATGTTTATGAGCCTCGGCCTAAATGAGATACCTTCCCCCAATCAAAATTTATGAGCCTATGCTCAAAGGAGATACCTTCCCCCAATCTGAATTTATGAGCCTTTGCTCAAAGGAGATACCTTCCCCTCTGCTCTGAATTTATGAGCCTCTGCTCAAAGGAGATACCTTCCCCTCTGCTCTGGAAATGATCCCTCAGAAGATCAACTGCCTCTACCTCTTGCCAGCACGTGGAACTCCTTTCCACCGAAGACCTCTTGTCCTCAATGCTTAGCCTAAGAGACCTCCGCCTTCTATGATCACGTCCACAGCAGCTCAGCAACCTATACCAAACACATTCAGTCGGTCTAGTACAAGTCTTCCTCTGTCTGTCAGATCTATCCAACACTTGAACAAATCAATCCTCTACACACAAGCCTTCTCAAAGACTTGCCAAATCTGTCCTCAGGTTCTTCTCAAAGAACCAGTGCTCCTCTATCCTCAAGTTCTCTAATAGAACTATCAAAACTCAGCTCACAAGTCCTCTGCTAGGACCTGTCCAAATCTGCTCACAAGTCCCCACCGAAACCTATCCAAAACCTGCTCACAAGTCCCCATCGGAACCTGTCCAAAACCTCAGCAAGCTCACCAAGAAAAATTTTCTTAGTAGGAAATCACAAGGTGAATTGTTAGAGACCCAATGTGATTTGTCAAAATCATATAAGCATAAAGAGAATTGTTAGAGACTCAATATGTTCTATACTCAACTCCCAATCTCAAAACTCAACTCAAATCAACTCAGCTCAAACTCAATCTCAAATCTGAAAACTCAACTCAAACTCAATCTCAAATTTGAAAACTCAACTCAATATCTGAAATGGATAGGATAGAATGCTTTCTTTCAAGAACATGAAACTCCAAAAATTGCCAACTATGCAAAGAATCACATAACAATGATACTCATGTTCTTTTCACCATCAATTAGGGCTTCAACAACAATGCTCATCAAACAAGGTTCAATCAACACCATTCAGCTCAAAACACAACCTTGAAGCATTTCACAATCAACATCATAAAAGGAAACAAGTAGAACTCCTTTTCTCTCCAATATTGTTTGAACAAAAGCATCCACCAACTCAACTCACAATAGCACACACAACCTTTCAAATCATCAATAAAGGAGTAAGCCCAACACTTTAACCAAGTAAAGAATAGCTTGATTATTACCAATTTAATGAAAGCAAATATCAATCTCAAAGCTGCCCACTTAAGGTTTCACAACTTCATACAAGAAGCAATTGACCTTAAAACATCATGCTTTCATTTCCATAAACAACCAAAAGCACTCTCAACATTACAAGAAATATTTAACCCTTATACACCTTATTTCTCCCTTATAGTCTTATCACAAATAAAATTTATCTCTCATAAGAATGCAATAAGAAATTTCAACATCTTCAAAAAGAATCTTTTATCAAAATACAAACAAGATTTAAACTCCTTATAACTCCTAAGCTGTTTTTCCCTCTAACAAACTTCCTCCATCCACAAAAACACTTAGCAAAAATTAATTTCGAAAATACCTTAGCCAACATCAAAAATCGCAATGGATAAATTTGTGCATGAATTCTAACACCACCCGTTGCGTCCACTTCACGACGAAAAACCCTTTCACGATATTCGAACGCGGAACCTCTCGTTCGGGTAGCGCGCTAACAGCCTAGCCGCTACTGGTGCGCCAAAGGCACCCGATGAGGTTTAAACCTCACGTTGTTAACCTTGATCCTTCTGCACAGGGATAAACTGAAACAACAGTCCCTTCCTTTCCTCTGTCGTGACACGACGACAATAAACTTTACGGTAGATTCGACAAACGACGAGTGCAGACAAACGAACAACAGATCCACAAAAAATGGCAAATACACAGATGAATTTATAGCGAGCAACTCCTTTTGAAATTCGGATGGGATGAATCTTTGTTTTCATCGAGGGAGATTTATATGCAATTTACCATAAGCTCTTTGATGTCGACGAGGAGTTTAACACGTCGACGGAGGTCTTTGCTAGCGCCCACAACTTAAAACATTTACGCCATGGATTAGGAGAACCCATTGCAAATAATAATTTATTTATTTAAAAATAATTAAATGGAACCTTAACAAGGTTTTTAATTATTTAAATAAATACTTCCTCTCGGACCCAAAAGCATTAAACCAATGCATCCACCTGTAATCTCTAAACCCGCCAACTTGGGGTTTGCAAAAGACCTTTGAAACTGTCATGTCGTAACCTTCATCAAAACAAATTATTTGACATCAAATCAAATTCCTTCAAGAGCTTCTTGACATCAATGACAACTTATACACTTGAGCAAAGGCAATGTACCCAAAATTTCCAACAATCTCCCCCTTTGTCATTGATGGCAAACCTTTACTGAAAACACTTCTCAAGAGCCAAAATTGAAACCAACTGTGCTAACAACTGAGAAACTGTGCCCACAACTGAGAATATTCCTTTGAAGTTTTGCTCCCCTTGACTTGAAGCTTTCCTCTTCACTTTGAAGCTCTCCCCCTTACTCATATCTCTCCCCCTTTGTCATCAATGGCAAAGGGCCACCTTTGGGGCTCGGGACTAAGAATGAGCCTCTTAGCTTAGTCCCTCCCCCACCTCTTGATGAGGTGATTAATTCTCGGGTGGGAGTAAAACTCCCATTAGGCACTGATCATCATCAGCATCTATAACTTCCTTGTCGGGCCTTCTCTTAAACTCTTTGTCCATATTCCTGTTCTTGTCACTGTTCTTGTTCTTGTTCTCATCCCTATTCTTGTCCATACCTTGATCCTTGGACCTGATCATGCCACTATTCTTGTTCTTGTATTCTAGAATTTTAGCTCTACACTGTCTGATTATGTGACCTTCATTTTTGCACTTGAAACACTTGACGATGTTGTTTCTCTGAGGTAAACCTGATCTTTGAATCCACCTATTCTGACCAAACCTGTTCTGACCAAACCTGTTCTAACCAAACCTGTTTTGATCAAACCTGTTCCTATTATTTACCTTGCAATAGACTGCCTTGTGCCCAAACTGTTTACAAGAGTAGCAATACCCTTGAAAGAAACTAGCACTTCTAAAATTTTCATTTACCTTCTTCACTTGAGCCATGCAATGTGAAGCCATATGACCAAACCTGTGACAAGCAAAACATCTCGCCTTGAAACTTTCCTTTATTTGACCTCTTGGGTCCCAAAAACTTCTTCTTCTCATTCTGAATTCTATTTTCTATTTCTTTGCATCTATCATTCAAGGACTCCTTTTCTGAAGTACTTTCCTCATCAGAACTCTCTTCCTTTTGGAGTCTCTTACTAGACTCTCCAACTTGTTCCTTGTGTGGCTTAACAAAACCAAGGCCTATTTTATCTATTGTCTTTCTTTGATCTTTGATGAGTGACTTAACCTTTTTAGAGCTATCTTGAAACCTGTAAAGCTTATCCTTGTACTCTTTAGTTTCCACTTTCAAAGAAGCCATTTTCTGTTCTAACTCACTATACTCAAGAACCTTAGACTCTAACTCATCCTTAAGTTCTTGTGTCTTAGCTATAGAGAAGTCAAGACTTTCTATAAGATCATCTCTCTCCATACAACATTCATCTAACTTATCCTTGAGTCTAACATTCTTCTTTCTTTCCTTTTTTAAAGCACTAAGAGCACTAATAAGTTCACTTTCAAGATCCTTTATTTGATTTCCTTTTGAATCATCAAAGCCTTTTTCAGATTTCTTATCACTAGAGGTGCTACCCTTTTCAAAAACCATACATGCATCTTCCTTATAGTTTTCTAAAGCATCCTCATACATACTAGAAACCAAATCATTATTTGTGCAATCATCCTCAAGGTAACCAAAATTTCCACATCTAAGACATTTCATGATAATGAATCTATGTTTCGGTTCTTCCTCTTTTTCTGATATAAACAATGTTGGCAATTTTGGGTACCTTGAGTTCTTTGCAGTTGCTCAAGTAAATAAGTTGTCATTGATGTCAAGAAGTTTTTGAAAGAATTTGATTTGATGTAAAATAATGTGTTTTGTTGAAGTTTCGGCTTGACAGGTTCGAAAGAAAGTAAGTTGGAAAAATGTCGCGATATCGCGACATGTCGCATTTTCACGACTTAAACAGGAGAGAGAAAGCTTTTTGAAAAAGTGTCGCGATATCGTGACATGTCGCATTTTCGCAACTTAGGAAGGAGAGAGAAAGCTTTTTGAAAAAGTGTCACGATTTCACGACATGGTGGAAGAGAAAGAAGAAGCTGGCAAAACTATCACGATTTCGTGACATGTTGGAAGAGAGAGAAGAAGCTGGCAAAATTGTCACGATTTTGTGACATATTGGCAGAGAAAGAAAGCAAGGTGGAAGATGTCACGATTTCGTGACATGTCACATTTTCGTGACTCGGAAAGTGCAGGAAGGCAAAGAAGGAAAAATGTCGCGATTTCGCGACATAATGCAAGGAAGGTTGTACGGACAAAAAAGTGTCACGATTTCGCGACATGATGTAGAAGGGAGAGTCCGCAGTGTGAACTATCACGATTTCGCGACAAGTTCGAAGAGAGATAAAGTATCTCGAAAAGTGTCACGATTTTGCAACATGCTGCAAAAGACGAAGTGAGGACTGTCACGATTTCGTGACATGCTAAAAAGCTCGAAGAGAGAACTGTCATGATTTCACGACATGCAGCAAAGGGAAGAGTTTGAAATGAGAAGCGTCGCGATTTCATGACAGGTTGCAAAGAAAGCTTTCGGAAGCTGAAAGCGTCACGATTTCATGATAGGATGAAAGAAAAGCGTACGGATGGAGAAAGTGTCGCGATTTCGTGACAAAAATTGGAAGCAGGTCTTCGATAGGAGAAGTGTCACGATTTCATGATAGAAGCAGAGAGGAAGGCTATGAAGACAAAAGCGTCACGATTTCGTGACATGTTCCAGTTTCACGGGCGTAAGGCAGAAAAGAGCTTAAGGCAGCATAAGTGTCACGATTTCGTGACATGTTCCAGTTTCATGGGTGTAAGGCAGAAAGAAGCTCAAGGCAACGGAAATGTCACGATTTCGTGACAAGAGCTGAGAGGAAGGCCATGAAGACAGAAGTGTCATGATTTCATGATAGAAGTGAAGATGACGTCAGCAGAGGCAAAAGTGTCACGATTTTGTGACAAAAGCAGAGAAGAAGGCCATGAAGACAGAAGGGTCACGATTTTGCGACAGAAGTGAAGATGACATCATCAGAAGCAGAAAGTGTTACGATTTTGTGACAGTAACTTAAGTAAGGTCGAAATAGGCTAGGTGTCGCGATATCGTGACAAAATCCAAAGGAAGGCGTACGGTTGCAAAAGGTGTCACGATATCGCGACATGTTGTAGTTTCACGGTAGAAGCTATAGAAGAGTTACAGAGTTAAATTTGAGTTGACAAAGTTAAATCTGGGCCAACGAAGATTAGGGTTTGTAGTCGATGTTATTTAGGGTTGTGCAGATGACTAGGATCAAAGTTTTAATCTTGAAAGTTTTAGTATAAGAGGAGGGCTATTTGAAGAGAAATTGCATCGATCGAAGTGTGCGTTCGAAGTGCGATATTCGTAGATAGAGTGCGGGGGAGAAGTTCGATCATCGAGAAGCAGAGTGTGCAAAGACTGTGCTGCTGTGATTGCGTAGAGGTGCATAAGTTGATGTTCGATCGAGTGCTGTTGTGTTTGCGCAATCAGTGCAAAAGTTGGTTTCGACCAAGTGCGGCTGTAACAAAACAGAAAGAGATTTGAGGACAGACTTGTGCCAGATCGAAGGACTGTGTTTGGTTGCGACTGAAGAAAGAGGAAGAGGACAGACTTGTGCCAGACCGAAGGATTGTGTTTGGTGCAGATCAAAGAAAAATATAGAGGACATTTGTACTATACCGAAGGACTGTGTTTAGTGCATTTTTGAGGACCATCTTTGAGGTGATAGAGTTGAGGACAGAGGTCTCCAGCCAGAGCAGGGAAGACAGGTGTCTTTTGTGGATAGAGTTCCACTTGCTAAGGGCAGCAGAGGCAGAGGTCTTCTAGAGGATCACCAGCCAGAGTAGAGTTAGGGGATTGGTGTCTCCTTTGGGTTGGTACCCATAAACATTGTAATCGAGAAAGGTTTTCCCAGATTTGGTTGATAAAATTTTAGTGAAAATTTTATCCGTGGAGTAGCCCACCTTGGGTGAACCACGTAAATTATTGTGTCTCTATTGTGGATGGTGTTTTCTATATTGCTTTGATTTCTGCTTGATACTGCTTTCTATTCACTGCATAATATTGTATTAAAAGTTAAGTTGAAATGAAAAAGTAAAAAGTGGTCTTATACTATTCACCCCCCCTCTCAGTATAAGCTTGTGTTCTTCAATTGGTATCAGAGCGGGTTCCTTCGAAAATTTTAAACAGCTTGAAGGAAAAGCTTGATAAGAACACAATGGATTATTCAAGTGGCAATGCAGCACCTATTCTTGACGGATCATATTTTGGTCTTTGGAGTGCAAGGATGAAGGTTCATCTAATGGCACTTGGCAATGAGGTATGGGAAGTGATTGAAGATGGGTACACTATTCCTGTAAATGGTCCTTATACTAAAGAAGATAGGCTCCTACATCACAACAATTCAAAAGCAATGAATGCAATCTTGAAGGGTTTATAGAAGGCAGATCTTACCAAGGTGATTCATTGCAAGACAGACTAGTGAAATGTGGAAACAGTTGCAGGTGGTTCACACAGGTGATGTAAATGTTCGAAAGGCCAAGTTGAGACACTTCAAAGGTATGTTTGAACAACTCAAGATGAATGATGATGAAAATATTAGTGACTACATGCTCCGTATGGATGAGGTTGTTAACTCCATGAAAGACTTAGGTCTTGAACTTGCTGAAAATGATGTTTGTGATAAGATTTTAAGATCTCTTCCTAATAGATTTAGTGAAAATATTTTTGCTATTGAGGAAGCTAAAGATTTGGATAAGCTGAAAAAGGATGAGCTTCATAGTATACTTGCAGCATTTGAGTTGAGAACTCCAGTGAAGGTTGATGTCAAGAAAGAGGCAGCTTTCAAGGCTACCAAGAAATCTAAGGGTAAACAACTTCAAGAGAGTGATGAGTCTTCTAGTGATGAAGAGGCATATTACAACAAGAAAGGCAAGTTATCTAGAAAGCACAAAAGCATGAAAAATATAAGATGCTTCAATTATGGAAATTTTGGTCATTATGCTACTGACTGTACTGTTTCCAAGAATGAAAGTGATGAAGAGAAACAGGATGTTAAGAGCAAGGATTCTGAAAAGCACAGGTATTACAGAAAGAACAAATATGAGCACAACAATCAAGGAAAGAGGTATTCACACAAGAACAAGAAGAGTTTCTACCTAGACAAAGCAAGTAAGTGTTCTAGCAGTGATAGTGAAAGCTCTTCAAGTGATGAGGAAAATGAGATGTTGTTCATATCAGAAAAAGAGGAAGAACCAAAACATAGATTCATTATTATGAAAATGTCTTAGATGTGGAAATTTTGGTCACCTTGAGGATGATTGTACAAATAATGATTTGGTTTTCAGTATGTATAAGGATGCTTCAGAAAAATATCAAGAAGATGCTTGTATGGTTTTTGAAAAAGGTAGCACCTCTAGTGATAAGAAATCTGGAAAAGGCCTTGAGGATTCAAAAAGCAAACAAATAAAGGATCTTGAAAGTGAACTTAATAATGCTCTTAGTGCTTTGAAAAAGGAAAGAAAGAAGAATGATAGACTCAAGGATAAGTTAGATGAATGTTGTATGGAGAGAGACGATCTTATAGAAAGTCTTGACTTCTCTATAGCTAAGACACAAGAACTCAAGGATGAGTTAGAGTCTAAGGTTCTTGAGTATAGTGAGTTAGAACAGAAAATGGCTTCTTTGGAAGTGGAAACTAAAGAGTACAAGGATAAGTTGTACAGGTTTCAAGATAGCTCCAAAAGGGTTAAGTCTCTCATCAAAGGTCAAAGAAAACCAACAGATAAAATAGGTCTTGGTTTTGTTAAGCCACACAAGGAACAGGTTGGGGAATCTAGCAAGAGATTCCAAAAGGAAGAGAGTTCTGATGAAGAAAGTACTTCAGATCATGAGTCCGTGAGTGATAGATGCGTAGAAATAGAAAACAAAATTCAGATTGAAAAGAAGAAGTTTTCGGGACCCAAGAGGTCGAATAAAAGAAAATTTCACGGTAGATGTTTTGCGTGTCACAGGTTTGGTCACATGGCTGTACATTGCATGGCTCAAGTGGAGAAAGTAAACGAAAAATTTAGAAGTGCTAGTTTCTTTCGAGGGTATTGCTACTCTTGTCAAAAACTTGGGCACAAGGCAGCCTATTGCAAGGTTAATTACAGGAACAGGTTTGATCAGAACAGGTTTGGGCAGAACTGGTGGATTCAAAGAATAGGTATGCCTAAAAGAAATAACACTGTTACTTGTTGTAAGTGCAACAATGAAGGTCACACAGCTAGACAGTGTAGAGCTGATCTTCCAAGGTACAAAAATAGAAACAGTGGCATGATCAGGTCCAAGGATCAAGGCATGAAAAAGGACAGGGATGAGAACAAGAACAAGAACAATGACAAAAATAGGAATGCGGGCAAAAAGTTCAAGAAAAGGCCCGACAAGGAAATTGTAGACACTGATGATGATCAGTGCCTAATGGGAGTTTTACTCCCACCCTTGTTTTAATCACCTCATCAGGAGGTGGGGGAGGGACTAAGCTAAGTGGCTCATTCTTAGTCCCAGCCCCAAAGGTGACCCTTTGCCATTGATGACAAAGGGGGAGAGATATGAGTAAGGGGGAGAGCTTCAATGTGAAGAGGAAAGCTTCAAGTCAGGGGGAGAAAAACTTCAAAAGGAGATTCTCAGCTGTTAGCACAGTTGGTTTCAGTTTTAGCTCCTGAGACGTGTTTTTAGTAAAGGGTTGCCATCAATGACAAAGGGGGAGATTGTTGGCAATTTTGGGTACCTTGAGTTCTTTGCAGCTTGCTCAAGTAAATAAGTTGTCATTGATGTCAAGAAGTTTTTGAAAGAATTTGATTTGATGTAAAATAATGTGTTTTGTTGAAGTTTCGGCTTGACAGGTTCGAAAGAAAGTAAGTTGGAAAAATGTCGCGATATCGCGACATGTCACATTTTTGCGACTTAAACAAGAGAGAGAAAGCTTTTTGAAAAAGTGTCACGATATTGCGACATGTCACATTTTCGCGACTTAGGCAGGAGAGAGAAAGATTTTTGAAAAAGTGTCACGATTTCGCAACATGGTGGAAGAGAAAGAAGAAGCTGGCAAAACTGTCACGATTTCGTGACATGTTGGAAGAGAGAGAAGAAGCTGGCAAAACTGTCATGATTTCGCGACATATTGGCAGAGAAAGAAAGCAAGGTGGAAGATGTCGCGATTTCGTGACATGTCGCATTTTCGCGACTCGAAAAGTGCAGGAAGGCAAAGAAGGAAAAATGTCACGATTTCGTGACATAATGCAAGGAAGGTTGTACGGACAAAAAAGTGTCACGATTTCACGACATGATGCAGAAGGGAGAGTCCGCAGTGTGAACTATCATGATTTCATGACAAGTTCGAAGAGAGATAAAGTATCTCAAAAAGTGTCATGATTTCATGACATGCTGCAAAAGACGAAGTGAGGACTGTCACGATTTCGTGACATGCTAAAAAGCTCGAAGTGAGAACTGTCATAATTTCATGACATGCAGCAAAGGGAAGAGTTTGAAATGAGAAGCGTCGTGATTTCATGATAGGTTGCAAGGAAAGCTTTTGGAAGCTGAAAGCGTCACGATTTCGCGATAGGATGAAAGAAAAGCGTACGGATGGAGAAAGTGTCACGATTTTGCGACAGAAACTGGAAGCAGGTCTTTGATAGGAGAAGTGTCACGATTTGATGATAGAAGCAGAGATGAAGGCTATGAAGACAAAAGCGTCATGATTTCGTGACATGTTCTAGTTTTGCGAGCGTAAGGCAGAAAAGAGCTTAAGGCAGCGTCCAGTTTTGGGTGTAAGGCAGAAAGAAGCTCAAGGCAGCGGAAATGTCACGATTTTGTGACAAGAGCTGAGAGGAAGGCCATGAAGACAGAAGTGTCACGATTTCATGACAGAAGTGAAGATGACGTCAACAGAGGCAAAAGTGTCACGATTTCGTGACAAAAGCAGAGAAGAAGGCCATGAAGACAGAAGGGTCATGATTTCGTGACAGAAGTGAAGATGACGTCAGCAGAAGCAGAAAGTGTCGCGATTTCATGACAAGAACTTAAGTAAAGTCGAAATAGGCTAAGGTGTCACGATATCGCGACAAAAGCCAAAGGAAGGCGTACGGTTGCAAAAGGTGTCACGATATCATGACATGTTGTAGTTTCACGACAGAAGCTACAGAAGAGTTACAGAGTTAAATTTGAGCCGACAAAGTTAAATCTGGGCCGACGAAGATTAGGGTTTTGCAATCGATGTTTAGGGTTGTGCAGCCGACTAGGATCAAGGTTTTAAATCTTGAAATTTGTTAGTATAAAAGGAGGGTTGTTTGAAGAGAATTTGCATCGATCGAAGTGTGCGTTCGAAGTGCGATATTCGTAGATAGAGTGCGGGGGAGAAGTTCGATCATCGAGAAGCAGAGTGTGCGAAGACTGTGCTGATGTGATTGCGCAGAGGTGCATAAGTTGATGTTCGATCGAGTGCTACTGTGTTTGCGCAGTCAGTGCAAAAGTTGGTTTCGACCAAGTGCGACTATAACAGAATAGAAAGAGATTTGAGGATAGACTTGTGCCAGATCGAAGGACTGTGTTTGGTGCAGACCAGAGAAAGAGGAAGAGGACAGACTTGTGCCAGATTGAAGGACTATGTTTGGTGCAGATCAGAGAAAAATATAGAGGACATTTGTGCTAGACCGAAGGACTGTGTTTAGTGCATTTTTGAGGACCAGACTTTGAGGTGATAGAGTTGAGGACAGAGGTCTCCAGCCAGAGCAGGGAAGACATGTGTCTTCTGTGGATAGAGTTCCACTTGCTAAGGGCAGCAGAGGTAGAGGTCTTCTAGAGGATCACCAACCAGAGCAGAGTTAGGGGATTGGTGTCTCCTTTGGGTTGGTACCCATAAACATTGTAATCGGGAAAGGTTTTCCCAGATTTGGTTGATAAAATTTTAGTGAAAATTTTATCCGTGGAGTAGCCCACCTTGGGTGAACCATGTAAATTGTTGTGTCTCTATTGTGGATGGTGTTTTCTATATTGCTTTGATTTCTGCTTGATACTGCTTTCTATTCACTGCATAATATTGTATTAAAAGTTAAGTTGAAGGAAAAAGTAAAAAGTGGTCTTATACTTTTCACCCCCCCTCTCGATATAAGCTTGTGTTCTTCAATTGGTATCAGAGCGGGTTCCTTCGAAAAGTTTAAACAGCTTGAAGGAAAAGCTTGATAAGAACACAATGGATTATTCAAGCGGCAATGCAGCACCTATTCTTGACGGATCAGATTTTGGTCTTTGGAGTGCAAGGATGAAGGTTCATCTAATGGCACTTGGCAATGAGGTATGGGAAGTGATTGAAGATGGGTACACTATTCCTGTAAATGGTCCTTATACTAAAGAAGACAGGCTCCTACATCACAACAATTCAAAAGCAATGAATGCAATCCTAAAGGGTTTATAGAAGGCAGATCTTACCAAGGTGATTCACTGCAAGACAGCTAGTGAAATGTGGAAACAGCTGCAGGTGGTTCACACAAGTGATGTAAATGTCTGAAATGCCAAGTTGAGACACTTCAAAGGTATTTTTGAACAACTCAAGATGAATGATGATGAAAATATTAGTGACTACATGCTCCGTATGGATGAGGTTGTTAACTCCATGAAATACTTAGGTCTTGAACTTGCTGAAAATGATGTTTGTGATAAGATTTTAAGATCTCTTCCTAATAGATTTAGTGAAAATATTTCTGCTATTGAGGAAGCTAAAGATTTGGATAAGCTGAAAAAGGATGAGCTTCATAGTATACTTGCAACATTTGAGTTGAGAACTCAGGTGAAGGTTGATGTCAAGAAAGAGGAAGCTTTCAAGGCTACCAAGAAATCTAAGGGTAAACAACTTCAAGAGAGTGATGAGTCTTCTAGTGATGAAGAGGCATATTACAACAAGAAAGGCAAGTTATCTAGAAAGCACAAAAGCATGAAAAATATAAGATGCTTCAATTGTGGAAATTTTGGTCATTATGCTACTGACTGTACTGTTTCTAAGAATGAAAGTGATGAAGAGAAACAAGATGTTAAGAGCAAGGATTCTGAAAAGCACAGGTATTACAGAAAGAACAAAGATGAGCACAACAATCAAGGAAAGAGGTATTCACACAAGAACAAGAAGAGTTTCTACCTAGAAAAAGCAAGTAAGTGTTCTAGCAGTGATAGTGAAAGCTCTTCAAGTGATGAGGAAAATGAGATGTTGTTCATATCGAAAAAGAGGAAGAACCGAAACATAGATTCATTATTATGAAATGTCTTAGATGTGGAAATTTTGGTCACCTTGAGGATGATTGTACAAATAATGATTTGGTTTCCAATATGTATAAGGATGCTTCAGAAAACTATCAAGAAGATGCTTGTATGGTTTTTGAAAAAGGTAGCACCTCTAGTGATAAGAAATCTGGAAAAGGCCTTGAGGATTCAAAAAGCAAACAAATAAAGGATCTTGAAAGTGAACTTAATAATGCTCTTAGTGCCTTGAAAAAGGAAAGAAAGAAGAATGATAGGCTCAAGGATAAGTTAGATGAATGTTGTATGGAGAGAGACGATCTTATAGAAATTCTTGACTTCTCTATAGCTAAGACACAAGAACTCAAGGATGAGTTAGAGTCTAAGGTTCTTGAGTATAGTGAGTTAGAACAGAAAATGGCTTCTTTGGAAGTGGAAACTAAAGAGTACAAGGATAAGCTGTACAGGTTTCAAGATAGATCCAAAAGGGTTAAGTCTCTCATCAAAGGTCAAATAAAACCAACAGATAAAACAGGTCTTGGTTTTGTTAAGCCGCACAAGGAACAGGTTGGGGAATATAGCAAGAGATTCCAAAAGGAAGAGAGATCTGATGAAGAAAGTACTTCATATCATGATTCTATGAGTGATAAATGCACAGAAACATAAAACAAAATTTAGATTGAAAAGAAGAAGTTTTCGGGACCCAAGAGGTCGAATAAAAGAAAATTTCAAAGCAGATGTTTTGCGTGTCACAGGTTTGGTCACATGGCTGTACATTGCATGGCTCAAGTGGAGAAAGTAAACGACAAATTCAGAAGTGCTAGTTTCTTTCGAGGGTATTGCTACTCTTGTCAACAGTTTGGGCACAAGGCAGTCTATTGCAAGGTTAATTACAGGAACAGGTTTGATCAGAACAGGTTTGGGCAGAACTGGTGGATTCAAAGAACAGGTATGCCTAAAAGAAATAACACTGTTACTTGTTGTAAGTGCAACAATGAAGGTCACACAGCTAGACAGTGTAGAGCTGATCTTCCAAGGTACAGAAACAAAAACAGTGGCATGATCAAGTCCAAGGATCAAGGCATGAAAAAGGACAGGGATGAGAACAAGAACAAGAACAGTGACAAAAATAGGAATGCGGGCAAAAAGTTCAAGAAAAGGCCCGGCAAGGAAATTGTAGACACTGATGATGATCAGTGCCTAATGGGAGTTTTACTCCCACCCCTGTTTTAATCACCTCATCAGGTGGTGGGGGAGGGACTAAGCTAAGTGGCTCATTCTTAGTCCCAGCCCCAAAGGTGACCCTTTGCCATTGATGACAAAGATGGAGAGATATGAGTAAGGGGGAGAGCTTCAATGTGAAGAGGAAAGCTTCAAGTCAGGGGGAGCAAAACTTCAAAAGGAGATTCTCAGCTGTTAGCACAGTTGGTTTCAGTTTTAGCTCCTGAGACGTTTTTTTAGTAAAGGGTTGCCATCAATGACAAAGGGGGAGATTGTTGGCAATTTTGGGTACCTTGAGTTCTTTGCAGTTGCTCAAGTAAATAAGTTGTCATTGATGTCAAGAAGTTTTTGAAAGAATTTGATTTGATGTAAAATAATGTGTTTTGTTGAAGTTTTGGCTTGACAGGTTCGAAAGAAAGTAAGTTGAAAAAATGTCGCGATATCGCGACATGTCGCATTTTCGCGACTTAAACAGGAGAGAGAAAGATTTTTGAAAAAGTGTCGCGATATCGCGACATGTCGCATTTTCGCGACTTAGGTAGGAGAGAGAAAGCTTTTTGAAAAAGTGTTGCGATTTCGCGACATGGTGGAAGAGAAAGAAGAAGCTAGCAAAACTGTCACGATTTCGTGACATGTTGGAAGAGAGAGAAGAAGCTGGCAAAACTGTCATGATTTCGTGACATATTGGCAGAGAAAGAAAGCAAGGTGGAAGATGTCGCGATTTTGCGACATGTCGCATTTTCGCAACTCGGAAAGTGCAGGAAGGCAAAGAAGGAAAAATGTCACGATTTCGTGACATAATGCAAGGAAGGTTGTACGGATGAAAAAGTGTCGTGATTTCACGACATGATGCAGAAGGGAGAGTCCGCAGTGTGAACTTTCGCGATTTCACGACAAGTTCAAAGAGAGATAAAGTATCTCGAAAAGTGTCACGATTTCGTGACATGCTGTAAAAGACGAAGTGAGGACTGTCATGATTTCGTGACATGCTGAAAAGCTCGAAGAGAGAACTGTCGTGATTTTGCGACATGCAAAAAAGGGAAGAGTTTGAAATGAGAAGCGTCACGATTTCATGACAGGTTGCAAGGAAAGATTTCGAAAGCTGAAAGCATCGTGATTTCACGACAGGGTGAATGAAAAGTGTACGAATGGAGAAAGTGTCACGATTTCACGACAGAAATTGGAAGTAGGTCTTCAATAGGAGAAGTGTCACGATTTCACGACAGAAGCAGAGAGGAAGGCTATGAAGACAAAAGCATCCCGATTTCATGACATGTTCCAGTTTTGTAGGCGTAAGGCAGAAAAGAGCTCAAGGCAACGAAAGTGTCACGATTTCGTGACATGTTCCAATTTTGCTGGTGTAAGGTAGAACGAAGCTCAAGGCAACGAAAATGTCACGATTTCACGATAAGAGCTGAGAGGAAGGCCATGAAGACAGAAGTGTCACGATTTCATGACAAAAGTGAAAATGACGTTAGTAGAGGCAAAAGTGTCATGATTTCATGACAAAAGCAGAGAAGAAGGCCATGAAGACAGAAGGGTCACGATTTCACGATAGAAGTGAAGATGACGTCAGCAGAAGCACAAAGTGTTGCGATTTCACGATAAGAACTTAAGTAAAGTCGAAATAGGCTAAGGTGTCGCGATATCACGACAAAAGCCAAAGGAAGGCGTATGGTTGCAAAAGGTGTTGCAATATCGCGACAAACTTTCGTGACAGAAGCTACAAAAGAGTTACAGAGTTAAATTTGAGCCGACAAAGTTAAATCTGGGCCGACGAAGATTAGGGTTTGCAGCCGACGTTGTTTAGGGTTGTGCAGCCGACTAGGATCAAAGTTTTAATCTTGAAAGTTTTAGTATAAGAGGAGGGTTGTTTGAAGAGAAATTACATCGATCGAAGTGTGCGTTCGAAGTGCGATATTCATAGATAGAGTGCGGGGGATAAGTTCGATCATTGAGAAGTAGAGTGTGCAAAGACTATGCTGATGTGATTGCGCAGAGGTGCATAAGTTTATGTTCGATCGAGTGCTGCTGTGTTTGTGCAATTAGTGCAAAAGTTGATTTCGACCAAGTGCGACTGTAACATAACAGAAAGATATTTGAGGATAGACTTGTGCCAGACCGAAGGACTATGTTTGGTGCAGACTGCGAGAAAGAGGAAGAGGACAGACTTGTGCCAAACTGAAGGACTGTGTTTGGTTCAGATCAGAGAAAAATATAGAGGACATTTGTGCTAGACCGAAGGACTGTGTTTAGTGCATTTTTGAGGACCAGCTTTGAGGTGATAGAGTTGAGGACAGAGGTCTCTAGCCAGAGCAGGGAAGACAGGTGTCTTCTGTGGATAGAGTTCCACTTGCTAAGGGCAGCAGAGGTAGAGGTCTTCTCACGGATCACCAATCAGAGCAGAGTTAGGGGATTGGTGTCTCCTTTGGGTTGGTACCCATAAACATTGTAATCGAGAAAGGTTTTCCCAGATTTGGTTGATAAAATTTTAGTGAAAATTTTATCCGTGGAGTAGCCCACCTTGGGTGAACCAGGTAAATTGATGTGTCTCTATTGTGGATGGTGTTTTCTATATTGCTTTGATTTTTTCTTGATACTGCTTTCTATTCACTGCATAATATTGTATTAAAAGTTAAGTTGAAAGGAAAAAGTAAAAAGTGGTCTTATACTGTTCACCCCCCCTCTCAGTATAATCTTGTGTTCTTCAAACAACATCTCATTTTCATTATCACTTGAAGAACTTTCACTATCACTACTAGAACACTTACTTTCTTTGTCTAGGTAGAAACTCTTCTTGTGCTTGTGAGAATACCTCTTTCCTTGATTGTTGTGCTCATATTTGATCTTCCCGTGATGCTTGTGCTTTTTCGAATCCTTGCTCTTAGAATCTTGTTTATCTTCATCACTTTCATTCTTGGGAACAAAGATAGCTTAGTAGCATAATGACCAAACTTTCCACAATTGAAACATCTTATATTTTTCACTATTTTTGTGTTTTCTAGAGAACTTGCCTTTCTTGCTGTAATATGCCTCTTCATCACTAGAAGACTCATCACTATCTTGAAGTTGTTTACCCTTGGATTCCTTGGTAGCCTTGAAAGTCGCCTCTTTCTTTACATCAACCTTAACTTGAGTTCTCAACTCAAATGTTGCAAGTATACTATGGAGCTCATCCTTTTTCAACTTATCCAAATCTTTAGCTTCCTCAATAGCAGAAATATTTTCACTAAATCTATTAGGAAGAGATCTTAAAATCTTATCACAAACATCATTTTTAGCAAGCTCAATACCTAAGTCTTTCATGGAGTTAACAACCTCATCCATACAAAGCATGTAGTCACTAATCTTTTCATCATCATTCATCTTGAGTTGTTCAAACATACCTTTGAAGTGTCTTAACTTGGCTTTTTTGACATTTGAATCACCTGTATGAACCACCTTCAAATGTTTCCACATTTCACTAGCTGTCTTATAGTGAATCACTTTGGTGAGATCTTCATTCTGTAAGCCTTTCAGGATTGCATTCATTGCTTTTGAATTGCTGTGATGTAGGAGCATTTCTTCTTTAGTATTAGGACCATGTACAGGAATAGTGTACTCATCTTCAATCACTTCCCATACCTCATTACCAAGTGCCATTAGATGAACCTTCATCCTTGCACTCCAAAGACCAAAATCTGACCCATCAAGAATAGGTGCTACATTGCCACTTGAATGATCCATTGTGTTCTTTACTAGCTTTTCCTTCAAGATGTTAAACTTTTTGAAGGCACCTGCTCTGATACCAATTGAAAAACACAAGCTTATACTGAGAGGGGGGGGTGAGCAGTAGAAGACATCTTTTTACTTTTTTCTTTATACTTCAAAATAGTAAAGCAATATACCCAAAGCAATATCAAAGCAATGCACAATATCATCCACAAGGTGACACCAATTTTAACGTGGTTCACCTAGAATGGTTGGGCTACGTCCACAAAACTTTTCTTTAAAAGTTATCTCAAATTTCTTTGGGAATCCTTCCCAATTGCAATGTTTATGAGCCTCGACCTAAAGGAGATACCTTCCCCCAATCATAATTTATGAGCCTCTGCTCAAAGGAGATACCTTTCCCCAATATGAATTTATGAGCCTCTGCTCAAAGGAGATACCTTCCCCTCTGCTCTGAATTTATGAGCCTATTCTCAAAGGAGATACCTTCCCCTCTGCTCTGGAAATGATCCCTCAGAAGATAAACTACCTCTACCTCTTTCCAGCATGTGGAACTCCTTTCCATTGAAGACCTCCTGTCCTTAATGCTTAGCCTAAGAGACCTCTGCATTCTATGATCACGTCCATAGCAACTCAGCAACCTGTACCAAACACAGTCAGTCGGTCTAGTACAATTCTTCCTCTGTCTTTTAGATCTATCCAACACTTGAACAAATCAATCCTCTACACACAAGCCTTCTCAAAGACTTGCCAAATCTATCCTCAGGTTCTTCTCAAAGAACCAGTGCTCCTCTATCCTCAATTTCTCTAATAGAACTATCAAAACTCAGCTCATAATTCCTCTGCTAGGACCTATCCAAATCTGCTCACAAGTCCCCACCGGAACCTGTCCAAAACCTGCTCATAAGTCCCCACCGAAACCTGTCCAAAACCTCAGCAAGCTCACCAAGAAAAACTTTTGTAGTAAGAAATCACAAGGTGAATTGTTAGAGACCCAATGTGATTTGTCAAACTCATAGAAGCATAAAGAGAATTGTTAGAGACTCAATATGTTCTATACTCAACTCCCAATCTCAAAACTCAACTCAAATCAACTTAGCTCAAACTCAATCTCAAATCTGAAAACTCAACTCAAACTCAATCTCAAATCTGAAAAACTCAACTCAATATCTGAAATGGATAGGATAGAATGCTTTCTTTCAAGAACATGAAACTCCAACAATTGCCAACTATGCAAAGAATCACATAGCAATGATACTCATGTTCTTTTCACCATCAATTAGGGCTTCAACAACAATGCTCATCAAACAAGGTTCAATCAACACCATTCAAGTCAAAACACAACCTTGAAGCATTTCACAATCAACATCAGAAAAGGAAACAAGTAGAACTCCTTTTCTCTCCAATATTGTTTGAACAAAAGCATCCACCAACTCAACTCACAATAGCACACACAACCTTTCAAATCATCAATAAAGGAGTAAGCCCAACACTTTAACCAAGTAAAGAATAGCTTGATTATTACCAATTTAATGAAAGCAAATATCAATCTCAAAGCTGCCCACTTAAGGTTTCACAACTTCATACAAGAAGCAATTGACCTTAAAACATCATGCTTTCATTTCCATAAACAACCAAAAGCACTCTCAACATTACAAGAAATATTTAACCCTTATACACCTTATTTCTCCCTTATAGTCTTATCACAAATAAAATTTATCTCTCATAAGAATGCAATAAGAAATTTCAACAACATCTTCAAAAAGAATCTTTTATCAAAATACAAACAAGCTTTAAACTCCTTATAACTCCTAAGCTATTTTTCCCTCTAACAAACTTCCTCCATCCACAAAAACACTTAGCAAAAATTAATTTCGAAAATACCTTAGCCAACATCAAAAATCACAATGGAGAAATTTGTGCATGAATTCTAACACCACCCGCTGCGTCCACTTCACGATGAAAAACCCTTTCGTGATATTCGAACGCAGAACCTCCCGTTCGGGTAGTGCACCCGATGAGGTTTAAACCTCACGTTGTTAACCTTGATCCTTCTGCATAGGGATAAACTAAAACAACAGTCCCTTCCTTTCCTCTGTCATGACACGACAACAATAAACTTTACGACGGATTCAAAAAACGATGAGTGCAGACAAACGAACAGTAGATCCACGAAAAACGGCGAATACACAGACGAATTTATAGCGAGCAACTCCTTTCGAAATTCGGATGGGATGAATCTTTGTTTTTGTCGAGGGAGATTTATATGCAATTTACCATAAGCTCTTTGACATCGACGAGGATTTTAACACGTCGGTGGAGGTCTTTGCTAGCGCCCACAACTTAAAACATTTGCGCCATGGATTAGGAGAACCCATTGCAAATAATAATTTATTTATTTAAAAATAATTAAATGGAACCTTAACAAGGTTTTTAATTATTTAAATAAATACTTCCTCCTGGACCCAAAAGCATTAAACCAATGCATCCACCTGTAATCTCTAAACTTGCCAACTTGGGGTTTGCAAAAGACCTTTGAAACTGTCATGCCATAACCTTCATCAAAACAAATTATTTGACATCAAATCAAATTCCTTCAAGAGCTTCTTGACATCAATGACAACTTATACACTTGAGCAAAGGCAATGTACCCAAAGTACCCAAAATTGCCAACAAATTGCTCGTCCAATTTCAACCCGTAAGGAGTAGTCGGCTTCCCGCGATGAATGCACATAATCCATAAATTCATTATTTTTTCTTCAATCCAATCGGATTTGCTTTATTTGACAGAACTAAATAAACCTGGTAGAGGAACTTGGATCTTACTTTTAGCTAGATTATATTCTGCCTCCTGCTAATAATAAGCATGCCATGGTGGCAGGGTCGTCATCTTCTCAATATGTTAGTTCATATCTGTCCCATCAAAATTATTTTTCTTCTTCTGGATGTCTAGTCGTGGGCAATAATAAAATGACTTAGCTTTTACAATAGCTAAAAACTTACCAAGAGGATCATATCTCCAGTGCTGTGGTAGTTCTATCAAACCCAAATCTTATAGCGCCACTATCAGGAGCTGATTCTGTCCAACATGGCTCACTTATATGTTACCAAATTTGAATGGCATATTATATGTGGTCTTCTTCCCGTGCCCAGCTCCATATATCATTCACATAATCAGTTTGGCGCACAACCTCCATGGCGAACACATGCTCCATGGCAAAATATGGTAACAAAAATGGCTTACCCGTGAAACTAAAAATTTGCACAACCATGCCCTGGTTAAGCAGAAAAATGTCACCCTTCTCCTACGCAACAACTGCATCCCTCAAATTCCATTGTACTTTCACACAGGTACCAAAAAACAATTCTATTGCAGGCCCAAAAAACCAACTATTAAAGTTGTACAATGACTCTTTCCTTGAAAAATGGGAGTCCACATATAAATTGGCAAGGGTTCATTCTTCTTGCCCACCTATGATACTACAATGAAAGAGAAATGTTGTTGTAACTGGAAGAAGAAAAACCACACCAAAAATGATGTATGTAGAAAGGACCTTGACTCCCCAGTTTGCATCTTTTCCAATTGAAAATTCATCCTTCAGGAGATGTAATCGGCCCAATCAAAGAAAATAGGATTGCCACCTTACCTCATGGCTGAGGGAGAATAAAATTCAACTTTACAAATACACTATGCCACGACTGCCTGCCATTTATGCACCGTTTCATCTAAAGGTAATCCAAACCCATGCCAACATGGAGTATATATCTTGGTTCTTAAAATCTAACAATGGCTTCGACAAGTTGGGAAGCTACCCCATCTATGGCTCTTTCACCAGTTGAGTCTCCATAAACTAACGCATAGTCACTATAGAGACGTATCTATCCTCTTGCTCATTAGTATGCAACTTCTTATTAATTGTGTAAGATGGGGGCTTCAATCCACAAGCAAAAGCTTCCCAAACTTCATCTGGAGTGATGGTAAAAAATATTTCTCTTCTTGCATTTCTAACAGCCCTAGTGAATGGATCATAAAATTGAGCAATGAGCTGCACCAAGGGCATTGATGAACTGGCGTACACAAATACTAGGACAACTACGAATTGTAAGGTATTGTTAGCCAATTTTTCATTGATGCTCCCTGGCTCACTAATGCTTTTATAACTTGTCTTAACCTTTCTATTCCTTTGTGTGTGATAAAGTAGTCTCCAATTTTTGCCATAGTGTCTTTGTATGGGTCCAAATCCACATAATCATTTTTTGAGCCCTTTTGGCTCTAGAGCCTCCTTCCTTTTTCTTTGACTTCTTAGGCTTTATAGCCTTTGTGGCATCCTTGGGCTCCTTACTATGTTTCCCCATTCTTCTTCTCTCTAACAAATTCTTTGAGCAAACTCTGAAATCTTCTGCAGCTACAACATGAATTACAGTAGTAAAAATTTTAAAAACAGAAGGTAAAACTACAAGCTTTTACCTCATGATTTTATAGACCCATCTCACAACTGCCACAATAAATGCCAATTTATTTTTTTGGGTTCTCTCGAGAGGAAAATAGTATCAAACTTCCAGCCTAGCACCATTTCCAACATCCCAACGGCTTTCCTTCGATTTGTAGCCAGATCCTCCTAGAAAAGTGTGCCCTATTTTTCGTGTAATCTCTGTTGAAAGTTGTGCCCTAACACCCGAAGCTTGCTTGGGAAGACAAATCAGCCACTTAAAAACCAATCATTAATATATGCCACTCCTTGGGAAATAAACCTTCACTCCAATGCACATTTGAGATTTAATGTCATCTTCCCTTCACTTTTACCCTTTGATTGCTAACACGTAATCTAGGGGTGCAATTTGTTACACAACGTGCTTTTGAAACTACTATAATTACTTCCTCCTTCTAGTGAAATCACTTTGGGTGCTAAAAAATTTCCTCTTTTTTTGGAAACTTCAGAATTCAGAGCAACACATCACGTTTCCTTATTTTTGGGCAACTTCGAATTGTTTGAAAATCCCATAGTGAAGTCCCCTTTAAAATTTTCATCCGATTTTGCTTTTTTCACCCATATTTAGAAAATCAGATTTTCTAAAAAAAACTTAAATTTTTTATTGTTTTTTTGTTATTTCTTCCTTTTTAAGCTTTATGATTTTTCTTTTCAAATGCGCTCATAAATTGTAAAGATTCAAACTTTAAAAGCATAATCTTTTTCCCCTTTGAAACTTTAATGAACCACTTCTCTCCTCCTTTTATATATATTTGCCAAGAAAAAAATAAGTCTCGGTCATCGTTCGTGTTGTGTTCACCCAAAACAAGGGCGAACGACATGTTCACCCATCATTTGGGGTGAACACGATGCCAGTCTCAAACTTGCTTTCATCGATCTGGATATCAGATTTATGCATTGAATTCACCTCAAACCAAAAGGCAAATGACCATGTGGCATTTTACCAAGGCAAATACAATCCCAAACACACTCATTTTATATTCACCTTATTCCTTAATTCTTCTTGTGGCATTAACATTGCAAATGATTTTAACTCCTTTCATCACAATGTTGAGTCACCCCATCCTTGGGGCGAATGGCCCTCTCACCTTTACTTGGGGCGAACGAGTTTTGTACATAGTGTATTGTTTTGTTCCTTCACCCAAATTATAGACATTGCTTTAGCCAATGCGTTCATCACTAGGGCGATCAGGTCCCTTAGAAATTTATTTCACTTCTCTCATTTTTCTTCTTTTTTTTTCTCTTTTTTCTTTTTTGATAACTATATAAAATAGCAGCATGATTAAAAAACATCAACAAACTAGAAAAACTATTTACATATGTACAAAGTGATAACTCACTTGGAATGTCGTCATTGAATATAGGCCTTCAGATGAAGACCATTCATAGGGATGGGGAGATCATAACCCTCCATATCATGAAGGTGATAAGCATTTTTTGAATTCACCATAAAATTTTGAAAAGGGCCCTCCCATATAGCATCGAATTTGTGGTGATTCCCCGGCTTGGCCTTCTTCTCATTCCATTTCAAAACCAAATCTCCCACCTAGAAACTATGCTCGGTTGTTTTCTTTCCAAACCACTTCTTCATCTCCTTAGTGTGCTCAGAAAATACTTGATAAGCCTACTCCCTGTCCTCCTCTAACTGTAGTAATTGTGCTAACCTTGCACTCATAGCGTCATATTCTTCATTTTCATCCTGGAATAATTACAACGTTTGAAGTACCGACAACTCGATATGAGTGGGAAGAACAACTTATTTCCCATAAACCAAGGCATACAAGGAAGTATTGATGGATTTCTTCACTGAGATATGATCTGCCCAAAGCGCTTGATTCAACAACAAATTCTAGCTTCTCTTGTTACTGCCCATCATTCATTTTAAAATTTGCAGCAAATTTTTGTTGGTAGATTCAGCCAACCCATTCCCTTGTAGATAATAGTTAGATGATATCTTCAAATAAATGCCATATTTGTTGGCAAACTCTGTAATTTTGGCCCCAATGAATGGAGTACCATTATCAATTACAATCGAATCCAAGACGTCAGAACGAGTAATGATCTCTTCAAGAAAGGATATAATAGTAGCTTGATCGACCTTCTTAGTGGGAATAGCTTTTGCCCATCTGGTGAAATAATCAATCATCGTCAAGATATACTTATGCTCTGTAGAAGAATGAGGATAAATAACTTTGATGAATTCAAGACCCCACTGCTAAAAAGGTACCTCCACTTGGATTGGGCTTAGGGGTAAAGCTCCTTTATTAGTTCTTTCGATATACCGCTGACAACTATCACACCATCAACTTATTTTATGAGCATCGGTGAACAAAGTGAGCCAATAATAACCCACTCAGATAATATTTAAAGCCATAGGTCTACCTACATAGTGACCTCTGGATAACCAAGAATTAAATTCTTCTAATATCGTTCCTTTTTTTTATTCTTTTACACACCTGATAAGAACTTCGTCAATGTTCTTATGATACAATCCATTAGATAACAATACATACTTGAGCACTTGCAGCCTGAACCTCCGACGTTGTGAGGCATCAAGGCGAGCTAGACATCTCCCAAAAGTAAAATAGTCAATCAATTCTTTTGTCCAATCTCGGTCACTCACAGTATGATTTACACAAATTCTTTTGTCTGTGTCCCTCTCATGCACCGCATCCAATTTCTTAGTGATAGCACTTTTAGCTAACTCCTGGCATAGATTTCACCCACAAACTAGTTTTGTTGGTCGGATCTCCACATCGTATTCTTGAATTTTTGTGACCCAACCTACCCTTTTATCACCTAGTCCACCTTGGAGTATGAATTTTCGAACATCAGGATGAACGACATAAACAACGGTCTTACTTTGAGAAACAAAATGTTGAAACTTCTTCAACGATTTCATTACTGCATAGACTTGCTTCTCAATAAAATTGTACTTCTCCTGATGTGGTGCAATAACTTGGATCAAGAAGACAATTGGATTCTCTTATCTATCTTCCTATTTTTGTTTCAACACTACAGCATAGCTTTCTTGCTCCCCCACTGCATAGATAATGAAGTCTTTTGAATAGTCAATATTAATTAAAATTGGAGCTTGCGTGATTATTTCTTTGATTTTCTAAAAAGCTCTTCTCCTAACTTCTGTCCACTTAAATTCAGTATTTTTTTCAAAAGCTCAGTCATGGGCTTCACAAACTGAGCAAAATCGGCAATAAATTTGCAAATTAAATTTATTTGACCGAAGAAAGATTGTAGGTATTTCTTATTAGCCGATAGTGGCAATTTCATGAGCGCTTCGGCCCTTGCAGGATCAATCGCTAATCCTTCCTATAAAATTATGTGACCCAACAATTTTCCTTCTTTAACAACAAAGATCAACTTCTTTGGATTAATGGAAATCCCAAACTCGTGACACTTCTCGAACACCTGTCTTAAATGAGAAACATGATCTTCTTAGCAGTGCAAAAATATAGTTATATCATCAAGATATATTATAATAATCCTATTTAGTAACTCACCTGTGGGATTGGATTGATGACTCCCTCATCAACAATATTTAAATTTAGATGCATAATTTAACCTAACAGCAAATAAAGATCTTAAGCATAAAATAGAAGTGTATAAAGTAGAAGAAAATCACACAATATCACTTGCAAATCTAGAAGCCTAGTGTCTTCTATTGATGCAGAGAACTTAGAGAGATTTATCACAAAAAATTCTAACCTCCTCTCTACAATGGAAATTTGATTAGTATTTATAGAGGATTTCACCTCTTTCATTAAATGTACAAGAGAACAAAATGATCGCAGATCAGAAACAAAAATGAGGAAATTCCTCCTTGGAATCATTGAAAATCTCTTCCTTAGAGACAACGATCCATCCTTCAGGGGAATATTTTCAGGAAATCAGCAATGTAGGCGTCGGTGCACAGATAATTTGGAAACATTGAATGCCTTGGAAACCTCTCTACGCTTTGGAAATCATGAAAATTCTCCTACTCTTTTCATTCAACTTCTCCTATGCTCGGGATCCATGATTTGAGTTACTCACCGCCACCATCATTTAATGCTTCAAATCTGGTGCTTTGAAATTCTGATTATAATCAATTTTACCCAAAATCGTATTCACCCTTAGATAAAATCAACTTCACTCAATTGTTCTCTACTTAGCATATTCGTGCAACAGTCCTGTGAGAATGCGTTTGCCCATGGTAATGGAAAATGGGACATTTACCCCTCTATCGAGGTGAACATGAAGGCATAGTGCTTTTGAAGTACATTCTCCCATGGTAGGGTCAAATGGGATGTTCACCCCTCACATGGGGTGAATGCATTACATTGTATTTTTGGGGTGAATGCGATTACGTTCCATCATTTGAGGTGCCTTCACCCATAGGAGGAGCAAACGCAATTGTGTTCCATCATTTGAGGTACGTTCACCCATAGGAGGGGAGAACGGGATTGCATTGTGTTGTATATTTTCCCTGAATTTCTTTGTCGTTCACCCCAACATGAGGCGCACGGGGTATTCACCCCAAATTTAGGGCGAACGCACTAACACTTCTTAAAATTCAACTTGGCCTTTCATTATCTTTTATTTTTTACAATATTAAGCACGCCTTCATTGTTTATGTATTCATAATAGGGCAAACTTTGAATTTCACATAAAACTTACACACAAACACTTATAACATTGATGAAAAGAATACATAAGTGAAAAAATCAAAAATATATGAAATTATTTTTGAAAATAAAATCCACCATATACAATTAAAAACTTCATCAAAATATTCCAGCAAAACTCCCAATGTGGCAAGGTGCCAAAATTACCAACAAATTAGTTGGTCACGAGCTCGTGATAGGGTGCTACGCTACTAGAGGTCCAAGGGTCAAATCCCTTCGGAGACCAACTAAAGTTTTGCTGTGCAAGGTAAAGGTAAAGTTTTTAATTAAATTTGATTAAAGGGAGATATAAGGAGTCATTTTGTTGTTAATAAATTTTTATTTTTTAGTTTTAAAAAGGGAGATATAAGGAGTCATATTTTTTTTATAAAGTTTTATTTTATAAGTTTTAAAAGATCATCATTATTAAGGCAGATTTGGAAGGTACATACAAAAGGAAAATCATTTTTCAAGGTAGATTTGGAAAGCACAAACATAGGAAAATCATCATTTGAGGTAGATTTGGAAAGCACATACAAAAGGAAGATCATCATTATTGAGGTAGATTTGGAGGGCACAAATTTGAACAAGTCAAGGCATCAAAGAATAAAGTAAGAGGATTAAGTGCACATATTCACCCAAGCATTCAATTAACAAGGAAGGACAATTCAGCCATCTCAAGAAGAAGAAAAGGTGCACATGATAGTGGAAGAAAAGCAAGGTATTAGCATCTCCAATTCAACACGCAAGTAAGTTATCCAATGCTAGACTAAGACTACTTTAAATTGTGATAAATATGAGACATGTGGAAGCGACAGACTTAATGAATGTGAAGAACATATTGGCCATTTGAAGCTTTCTACACTAGTGCATATCATCCTCTATATGTTCATGAAGTTAAAATAATTATGGGTAGAATATTCGTATTGCTTTTAGTTGAAGAAAGAAAACTCAAGAAAAGGGAAGAATTTAAAGAGTAAAAGCAAGGTACAATAGGTATTATAATGAATAAATATTGATCATTTTTGGAGCAGATTTGAGCAGTTTTTGTGAGCATATTTGGGAGCAGATTTGAGCAGTATTTGTGAGCAGATTTGGGAGCATATTTGAGTAGTGTTTGTGATTATTTTTGGAGTATAAATTGAGTGAGGTTGGTGCCTCAAGGGGATTGGTGTCTCCTGTGGATTGGTGTCCACAAACTTGTATAGGGGATTGGTGTCTCCTGTGGATTGGTGTCCATGAACTTGTATAGGGGATTGGTGTCTCCTGTGGATTGGTGTCCATGAACTTGTATAGGGGATTGGTGTCTCCTTTGGATTGGTGTCCATGAACTTGTATAGGGGATTGGTGTCTCTTGTGTATTGGTGTCCATGAACTTGTATAGGGGATTGGTGTCTCCTATGGATTGGTGTCCATGAACTTGTATAGGGGATTGGTGTCTCCTGTGGGTTGGTGCCCATGAACTTGTACTAGGGGATTGGTGTCTCCTATGGGTTGGTGCCCACAAAATTTATTGAAGAAAAATATAAGCAATATTTTATCATGGTTTTCTCCCAAAAGGGTGTTTCCACGTAAAAGCATTGTCTCTTATGTGTATGGAAATTGTGCATTGATTTATTATTGCATTCACATTATTGCAGTTATTGGTTTGAAAGGAAAAGTTTTATCTTATACTGTTCACCCCCCCCTCTCAGTATAAGCTTGTGTTCTTCAATTGGTATCAGAGCAGGTTCCTTCGTGAAAGCCTAACAGCTTGAAGGAAGATCTTACAAGAACACACATGGCTTACCAAGAAGGTTTTTCATCAAATAGGGCTCCATTATTTGATGGGACTAACTATGCTTTTTGGAGTGTGAGGATGCGGACTTATTTGATGGCACATGGCTATGATATATGGTAATCCATTGAGGATGGGTTCACACCACCTGATACCCCTCCCACGGATCGAGATGGCAAGAAACCATTTGAAAATAATGCCAAGGCAATGAATGCAATACTAAGTGGGTTATGTGAATCAGAGTTTGTGAAAGTCATGCAATGCACCTCAACAAAAGAAATATGGGACAAGTTACAAAGAACATATGAAGGAGATGACAAGGTTAAAATGGCAAAACTTCAAACCCACAGGAGGAAGTTTGAAGATTTGAAGATGAAATATGAGGAAGATATTGCTAAATATCTACTCCACATTGATGAAGTTGTCAACACCATTCATGGACTTGGAGAAAGTATTGAAGACTCTAAGATTGTTCAAAAAATCTTGAGGTCACTTCCCATGAGGTTTGATGCAAAGGTCTCGACGATTGAAGAAATGAAGGATCTTAAAACCTTAAGCATGGATGAGCTACATGGAATTCTCACAGCCTATGAGATGAGGACTGAAAAAGATCAAACATCCAAATGGGAGGCCACGTTTAAAGCTTCAAAGAAGACAAAGAATAAAGAACCAGAGTCAAGTGAAGAATCAAGCAACGAAGAAGAAGCTAACTTTGTGCGAAGAAATAAGAAGGGTCCAAGAAAACACAAAGGTATGCATTCTATGAAATATTTTAATTGTGGTAACATTGGTCACTATGCATCTAATTTCCCACAAGCTGGAAGTAGTAGCAGTGAAGAAGAAAAGGAATACAAGAAAAAGAAAGAAAGAAAATTTTATCATGAAAAGAAAAATAGGCACGGTCAAAGCAAGCATGAGAAGAAGATCTTTCAAAGGCACAAGAAGAGTCTTTATGTTGAGGAAGCAAGCAGTTCTTCCAGTAGTGATGAAATCCTCTCCGATAGTGAAAGAGAAGAAATCCTATTTTTGGCTATAGAGGAGAAAGAAGATGCTCTTGTTGATGAAAATCAAGAAAAAGAGAGATCCAAAAAATGAAGAGGAAGCCATAGTTGACATAGAAGAGGAACTTGTTGTTGCTCTTGAAGAGTTGAAAAGGCTTAGAAAGAAGAACTCAAGATTGAAGACTCAAGTACAAGAGGATGAGATGACAAAGGTAAAGTTGTCGCAAGAACTCATTGACTTGAAAGTTAAAGTTGAAGAGGCAAAGCGAATTGAAGAAGGTATGGTTGAGCAGTTAAAGGCAAAAGAGTTGGAATGTGAAAAACTGAAACATGAAGTTGTTTCTTTAAGGAAGGAAGTGGAAGAATCTAATGATAAGCTACAACAAAATATTATGCTTGAGAAAAGCACAAAAATCTTGGATGATATTATCAAAGCACAAAGATCTTTGGTTATAAAGACTAGACTTGGTTTTGGAGAAGGTCAAAAGAAACAAAAGGGGGAGTCAAGCTCAAAAGGAACAGAGGCATCAAAGAAAATAATTAAAAAAGAGCCTAAGACCTATGCTGATGTGTTGAGAAGTGGAAGCATCAAGAAGGAAGAAAACAAAGCATCATCAAGGAACAAGGTCCATCACAGAAACAATAATGAGAGAACCATGCAGTCATATCCTCCAAGGCAATCAGACAAGTTTCAATATTTCTTCCATGGTTATTGTTTCTCATGTAACCAATTTGGTCATAAAGCTATAAATTGTAGGGTTCATGCTAAAAATGATTTTGGTTTCACCAAGAGGAATTTCAATTCATTTGCACCTCTCATGGACTACAACATCATATGTTACAAATGTAATAATTTTGGGCATACAACTAGATGGTGTAGAACAGTGTTCCTTGAACTTCCAAAGTCAAGTAAGAAGGAGGATAGTCAATTTTTTCAAAAGAATATGACCTCCAAAGTTAAGAAAGAAGGAGAATAGTCATTTTTTTCAAAATAATATGACCTCCAAAGTTTGGAAAAAGAAAATAGAACAAGAAAAGGAGCATAGTAATTTGGGAGTTTCACTCCCATCTCATCATTGATTGTCTCAGTTAGAGCAAGGAGTAAGGGGGCGTTGTCAAGTGTCTTATCCTTCAGCCCCGAGGAGCCTTTGCCATTGATGTCAAAGGGGGAGAATTTTAGTAAGGGGGAGCAGCTTGTAATTTTAGTAAGGGGGAGTAGCTTGTGATCCTATTTTAGTAAAGGTCAGTTTCTTTGCAGGGTTGCCATCAATGACAAAGGGGGAGATTGTTAGAATTATTGAGTTGTCATTGATGTCAAGGCAGATATCTTCAAGGGTGATTTAATGTTGTCATTGATGTCAAGGCAGATATCTTCAAGGGTGATTTAATTATATGCTTTAATATTTAAATGAAATATTTAAATATTAAAGTGGAAGGTTTATATTTAAATCAAAGGATTTAAATATATTTTGAATAAAAGTTTAAATATTCAAATATTATAATATTTAAATCATAGATTTAAATATTATAATATAAAAGAGTTTTAAAAGAGAGTGGGCCGACTTGAGCACCATATAAAAGTGAATTTGAAATTCAAAGGTTTAATATGCATGGGCCAACCTCCTTGGGCACAAATAGCAAAGTGAAAGAATATTTATACAAGGCCAATAATTCATTTTGTGGTATGAAGACAATTCGAATATCCTTCGATATAAGATCGAGCAGAGAGTTGAAGAGAAGGGAGGACGTCCTGGAGAGGAGCGCAAGTTGAATATTCGAGAGGATGTTTGGTGGCATAGTAGTGATCTGAAGGAAGGTTCAAATATTTGATTATGCCCTTTTAATTTCAACCATTGGGTTAGCCCAATCGGTTGCTAGCCCGCATTAGGGCGCTATGGTGTAGAAGGTCTAAAGTTCGAATCTCCTCGATGGCATTTTTGCTGTGTGACTGAAGTGCAAGGTACGAAAGGTTCAAATATTTTATTGTGCCCTTTGATCTCAACCGATGGGTTAGCCTAGTCGGTTACAAGCCCGTGTTAGGGTGCTATAGTATAGAAGGTTTGAGGGTCGAATCTCCTCGATGCCTATTTTTTTGTGCATTTGTTGTTCGAGATAGCGCAATGAAGGATTCAAATATTTTATTGTGCCTTTTAAGTTTCATCCATTGGGTTAGCTCAGTTGGTCACGAGCTTGTTAGGGCGCTACGCTACTAGAGGTCCAAGGGTCAAATCCCTTCGATGACCTGCTAAAGTTTTGTTGTGCAAGGTAAAGGTAAAGTTTTTAATTAAATTTGATTAAAGGGAGATATAAGGAGTCATTTTGTTGTTAATAAAGTTTTATTTTGTAAGTTTTAAAAAGGGAGATATAAGGAGTCATGTTGTTGTTATAAAGTTTTATTTTATAATTTTCAAAAGAAGATCATCAGTTTTGGAAAAGAGAATTATTAAGGCATATTTGGAAGGCACATACAAAAGGAAAATCATTTTGTCAAGGTAGATTTGGAAAGCACATACAAAAGGAAGATCATCATTATTGAGGCAGATTTGGAGGGCACATATTTGAACAAGTCAAGGCATCAAAGAATAGAGTAAGAGGATTAAGTGCACATATTCACCCAAGCATTCAATTAAAAAGGAAGGACAATTCAGCCATCTCAAGAAGAAGAAAAGGTGCACATGATAGTGGAAGAAAAGCAAGGTATTAGCATCTCCAATTCAACATGCAAGTAAGTTATCCAGTGCTAGACTAAGACTACTTTAAATTGTGATAAATGTGAGACATGTGGAAGTGACAGACTTAATGAATGTGAAGAACATATTGGCCATTTGAAGCTTTCTACACTAGTGCATATCATCCTCTATATGTTCATGAAGTTAAAAGAATTTTGGGTAGAATATGTCTGTATTGTTTTCAATTGAAGAAAGCAAACTCAAGAAAAGGGAAGAATTTAAAGAGTAAAATCAAGGTACAATAGGGATTATAATGAACATATATTGATCATATTTGGGAGCATATTTGAGCAGTGTTTATGAGCAAATTGAGTAGATTTGAGCGGTGTCTCCTATGGATTGATGTCTATGAACTTGTATAGGGGATTTGTGTCTCCTGTGGATTGGTGTCCATGAACTTGTATAGGGGATTGGTGTCTCCTATGGATTGATGTCCATGAACTTGTATAGGGGATTGGTGTCTCCTGTGGATTGGTGTCCATGAACTTGTATAGGGGATTGGTGTCTCCTATGGATTGGTGTCCATGAACTTGTATAGGGTATTGGTGTCTCCTGTGGATTGGTGTCCATGAACTTGTATAGGGGATTGGTGTCTCCTGTGGATTGGTGTCCACAAACTTGTATAGGGGATTGGTGTCTCCTGTGGATTGGTGCCCATGAAATTGTACTAGGGGATTGGTGTCTCCTATGGGTTGGTGCCCACAAAATTTGTTGAAGAAAATATAAGCAATAGTTTGTTGTGGTTTTCTCCCAAAAGGGTGTTTCCACGTAAAAGCATTGTCTCTTATGTGTATGGAAATTGTGCATTGATTTATTATTGCATTCACATTATTGCAGTTATTGGTTTGAAAGGAAAAAATTATCTTATATCGTTCAACCCCCTCTCAGTATAATCTTGTGTTCTTCAGATAATAGTCCTCACTATTTCTACAAAAAAAACCCTAAAAAATAAGAAAGTATAGTTATACAGGTAGAACTGATCGAAAGCACAACTTTTCTTCGTTAATGGTGATAACATAGTTGAAATACTTGGTTGCTCCTAGCCAAGCTTTGTCAATGATACTTGATGGACAAAAACTATTGATCTAATTGACCTGGTTAGAGATGGTGCTCTGAGTCTTAAGGATGATCCAGTTGTTGAAAGTAAAGACAATAAAATTGCTACCCAAGTACAACCTATAAAATGTAAGTGGATTTTCTTATGTAGCTTATTACTACACAGTACACCCATGAAGTTTCAAATTTTGTAGAAGTAATTTCAATATTTGGAGTGCTTGTCAAGAATGGGCTCTGATCAGTTTACCAACCTACTATACCATAATTGTTAGGCTTGGTTAAATTAAAGCTTGATCTTTGAATCCTATGGGGTAGGGTAGGTGTGTCCCTCTAGGGGGTCTCAAACTAGAGCATTTAACCTACCTTCATAAGGCAAAATCCCTCAAGAAGAAAACCATATTTGTAAAACCAAGAACTAACTCAATGAACTACATGGTGAAACCCCTATACAGATCCACCCATAAAAGCCTTGGGAAATAGAAGTTGAAAAATTATTAAGTAGAGAATGAAATAAAATTTGTTTCCACTTGCAAGTTATATGATGATATAACTAAAAAATAAATAGATATTTGCAATTACAGACTATTTTATGAAACCTTGAATAAAAAATCAACACAATCAAACAATGCTTGGAAATTTTATTTCAAAACTGGAATGATAGAAGATATCATCTAAAAAATTAGGGGAGAAGACAAGTATCATATCATCCCTAGAGATATAACATTAAAGGGATTTTGTAGACATGAAAGAAAACCATCAAAAGTAACTAATATAGCCTTTAAAACAACAATAGAGATGCAAGTAGAATATCTGGTGTTATAAGAATCATCAAAGCAAAAGTAAAATCAATAGTAGTCATTGAAAGGAAAATAATAATAAAAATCAAATATTTGGTATTATAAGAATATCAACAAACCTAAACTAGAGCATTTTTTCTGCCTTCATAAGGCAAAACCCCTCAAGAAGAAAACCATATTTGCAAAACCAAGAACTAACTTGCATGAACTACATGGTGAAACCCCTAGATAGATTCGCCCACAAAAACCTTGGGATTTGCAAAAGTTGTTAGAGTTACTATGTTAGTAACTATAATTATTACCTCATTTAGGTAATATTTAAGTTTCACCTAGGTAGATATAATTTACCACATGATAAAAAGTAATTTCTTACTTTTTACCACTAGTAGTTACTATTACCAATTACCTTGGTTAGTAGTCTATCTTACCGTCACTTCCCTTTTGGACGGCAGATAGGTTAGTTGTTAGCGTAGACATAGGATCTATTGTTAATTAATCTATTTTGTAACCTATATAAACCTAGCGTATTCCTATGCTAAGGTTAATGATTATGGTTTGATTTATTTACACTTACCATATTCCTAACATTGGTATCAGAGCCATACTCTGCACGCTTCCCGAGGAGACGACCCGCAGGATGATCGGCCCGGTTCTCGAGGTGGCCCGAAGGAGATAATCGGCCTGATTCCCGAGGTGACCAACACGCGGCCCGAGGTGATCTACTGACTGAGTGGTACGTGGCTCGAGGCGGTTCGATCTGGCGAGGTGGCGTAGCACGCGGCCCGATTTGCTGACGTGGCGCGGCTCACGGCCCGAGGTGGCCCGATCTGCTGACGTGGCACGGCTGCTGACATGGAGGCACGCGGTCGAAGGTGGCACGTAGCTCGAGGCACTCCAGCTCATCTGACTCCCACGCGGCACGTGGCAAAAGAGGGTTCTGTTGAGCCTGTCGACTGCCCGCAGGCAATCAAGAACGAAAGGGAGTTCTTTTGTTTTTAAACAATACGAATGCGCTCCTACGGCGCATGTGGGATTATCCCCACGTATTTAAAAAAAAAACAAAGTTTAGCCCGCTTGTGCTTGATTAGCACGGGGCAAACCTTGGCTGACGGATCAGCCAAGGTAGCCCGGCTGGCTAGCAAAGCCAGCGCGAGGGCCATTCGCGCGGGGTCGGGAGATCAATCCCCCGCGACGCCAAATTTTTTTTGGCGTCTTCCTGCTGCACGAAGGATGAAAGGGAAGGTTTAACCTTCCCTTCTCGTCACCTGGTGTGGACCGACTGGCAGGAGCGCCAGTCGGCCAATATCCTGCACGGGGCCGCAGGTTCGAACCCGCAGGTATTTTTTTTCTATTATTTTTTTTCTCTTGCATTGTTTTTAATTTTTTTTCTTAGGTTTTTAATTAATAAAGTATTTTTTATTTTAAATCATTTTTTAAATGATTTGTTTATCAAATATTTTGTTTATTAATTAAATTCTCTTAAGTTAAAAATTAATTTCATGCATTGAAATAAAATTTTATTAAAAAAAAAGAAAGGCAAAAGTTTTTTTATTGTTTTCTCCTAATCAAACTGAGGGAGACAAGAGACAATCCTTAAACCAAATTCCTTTTGCAGTTTTTTGAGACTTCTAATAAATTTTTAAATTCTCCAAAATTTTTCTAATCAATTGTTTTGGGAGAACAAATTTTTTGTCTCATGAAGAAAAAGTATAGGAATACGCTAGGTAGACAATGAAATAAACTTTTTTTCGACTTGCAAGTTATATGATGATATAAGTAATAAATAAATAGATATTTGCAGTTACAGACTATTGTATGAAACCTTGAATAAAATAATCAACATAATCAAACAAAGCTTGGAAATTTTATTTCAAAACTGGAATGATAGGAGAGATCATCTAAACAAGTAGGGAGAAGATCCAATAGTTAAAAACCCTATGGTAGCACATGTTCCAAGATCATATAACGCCATTTTAGCTCATAAAAATTTATGAGCAACATGTTTATCACATTTTCATATTATATATTTCATTTCAACATTGTCAAATCATGATAGATGCCTTTCTAAATAGATATTTTCAAAGGTTTCAACATTATATATAAAATATGGTTGGACCATTTCTTAACAAGTGTATTCTCCACTCATGCAATGTACATAGAGAGATGTATAACTCAGCGTAGGTGCTTTGTTGGAACTCAAAACCTTGCCAATGTTTCTTTTTTTCTTTTTGTAGTAAAAACGTTTCTAGGAACTCAAAACATTCAAAGTTTATTATTTCTTAGGAAATCCTTGTTTATGTGGGTTTCCACTCAATGTCAAATGTGGAAGAAAGAACACCAAACGAAGCTCTAAAATGAAAATAGAAGGAAGCCACTATGATTTTTTATATTGGTATTAATAAAACTGAAAATCGAAGGAAGACCAAATGAAGCTCTAAAATGAAAACAAAAGGAAGCCACTATGGGTTTTCATATTGGTTATGACATATGGGTGACATAGCTCATATCAAGGTTCAAATCCCGATGACACCAAATAGGCCATATAACTTGATATGACTAAGTTGATATAAAAGGAAAAAGGAAACCCTTTCAAAAACCTTACCTTAAAATAAATAAATAATGTATTAAGAGATTGCCATAAATCTCACCATTTCAAGCACCATGTATCTTAAGATAAGAAAGAAACCATGGAGATTCATATATATTTACAACATCAACCTACAATATAAACTTGAAATGTACTCCCTACTCCAATTTTTTTATCAGAGTTATTTGTAATAGAATCTCAAATTTAGAAGTAAATGATCATGTATTCCTTTGTTTAAATGTGTTAAGAGCTTGCCATGAAGCTCATCATTTCAAGCACCATGTATCTTACGAGCACCATGTATCTTAAGATAACTATGTTAAAGTCATCTATGTATCACAAACTTTGTAAAAAACATGCATTTCAAACAGAGTTGCTTGAAGGCATCCAACATATTGTTGTGCCAACTAAACCTAATGCGGCTTTGAATCATTTAAACCACAAAGTAGAACACTCCTAGGGGTAGTTCAATGTCTTGTTATGAATAAATAATATTTAAATTAAAGAGTGGTTCTTACAGCCCTTTAATATACAAATCATTGTATAAATCTATGTCAATATATATGACATCTGACTCACAATAACATGCTAGAGATAACACTTTATTTAAGTTGAAGATTCACTTTTGTATTAATGTTTAGAATCCCTATATATTTACCTTATATTTAATTATCTTAAAGAAGTTTAATTTACCAATTATTGTTCTTGACTTGTTAATCTACTAATATTCAAAACTATTTAGTTATTTTAAGGGAGATCTTTAATTTTCCACTTACTGTATCTACTATGTGATCTAATAATCCTCAATACTATGACACCTGCAAAGTAAGCAAATTATCTTATCACTTCAATTTGAACATCAAATTCTGCAGACTCTTCAAAATAGCCTACTGGATCAGTAGATTAATTAAAAGTTGATTCAAGAAATCACTAACTTTTAACTTGTAAAATATTTTATGAAAGTGAAATTAACATTCAAGGGATATGCCCCTAAATTATGTCCTTGTCTTATGTTGGTCAAGAGGACATATCAACTAGCATAGACCTGAATAAGTTCAACTATGAGAAGATAGCAACAAATAATTCAAAGGGACCTAAGACATAACACCAAATAAATATTTCCAACATAGTTGAGATGAGGAAATAGAAAGGCAAAAGAGGTGAAGGGCAAGCCACATTTCTCATCCAAAATAGGATTAGATAGAGTGGCATGTTTATAATCCCAGGTGAAATTTTTGATGATTAAAGTTCAAGCAGCATGATAGTTGTCAATTCCATGTTTGCCCAATAGATAAACAACATGGCATCCTGTATTACCCATCTCTTCATCTAGAAGACTACCATAAAAATAGCATGTAAATAAACACTAAAAATAAAAATGCATGCCATGCAATATCATAGCCTTCTATATTGAAGCGAATAAAACTAAAAATCGAAGGAAGACCAAACGAAGCTCTAAAATGAAAACAGAAGGAATCCACTGTGGGTTTTCATATTGGTATTAATAAAACTAAAAATCAAAGGAAGACCAAACGAATCTCTAAAATGAAAATAGAAGGAAGCCACTATGGGTTTTCATATTGGTATTAATAAAACTAAAAATCGAAGGAAGACCAAACGAAGCTCTAAAATGAAAATAGAAGGAAGCCATTGTGGGTTTTCATATTGGTATTAATAAAACTAAAAATTGAAGGAAGACCAAATGAAGCTCTAAAATAAAAATAGAAGGAAGCCACTATGGATTTTCATATTGGTATTAATAAAACTAAAAATCGAAGGAAGACTAAATGAAGCTCTAAATGAAAATAGAAAGAACAACCAAATACGAAATATGGTTAGGATTTTCATATTGGTATTAATAAAACTGAAAACCGAGAGAAGACCCATAAAAAGAGAGAAAACCCAAATACATATACATAGTAATCAAAAAATATATTCAAATATCTACTTATCACAACATAATTTTTTAGATCAAATGGTATAAGCTCAATTTTTATATTCAAGTTTAAATTTTGCGTACCAAAATATACAAGTTTATATTCAAAGCTCAAAGCCCTAGCTCTGCCTCCATCATGCACTATAAAAATGCTCAAATCCCTAGCTTTGCCTCCATTGTACACTGTCAAAATGCTCAAAGCCTTAGCTTTGCCTCCATTGCACGCTATCAAAATGCTCAAATCCCTAGCTCTACCTCCATCGTGTGCTGTCAAAATGCTCAAAGCCTTAGCTCTCCCTCTGTTGTATGCTATGAAATGTTGCTCAAATCCCTAGCTTTGCATTTGTTGTGTGTTGCAAAAATGTTTCTCAAAGCCCTAGCTCTGCCTCCATCACGCACTACGAAATGTTTCTCAAAGCCCTAGATCTACATTTGTCATGCATTGCAAAATGTTCAACTAAAATGTTGCTCAAAGCCCTAGATCTACCTCCGTCATGTATTGTAAAATTCTCAATCAAAATACTACTCAAATCCCTAGCTCTACCTCCATCGTGTGCTGCAAAATGCTCAACTAAAATGTGACCTGGGTTTTTCTCGCGATATTTATAATTTTTTTTTTGAGACCATAAGAGGGTAGTTATAAATTGTCCTCTTAGGGTTTCCTAAGCTACCCTCTTAAACCTAAGAGGGATATTTATAACCACCCTCTTAGGGTGACCCTAAGAGGGCGATTATCCCCTCTTAAGATCTATTAAGGCGGTTTTTTACCATCGTAAAAAATTGCCTTACTTTAACCATCTTTAAAGCCCTTTTTTGGTGTAGTTCTAATGGAGTCTCTAAAAAACTAGCATGTCATTCTCAGTGGAGATTTCAACTTGGTTCTAGATAATAATGATAAAATGAGGATGGTTCAACAACAATGATCAAGTATGATCTAAATTTATTGGGGGAATTCAACAGTTTGAACTCATTGACATTCCACCCAAAGAAGGTTGCTTTACCTAGAGTAATAGAAGAAAAGGGAAAGCGATAATTTCTAAAATACAGGACCGATTTCTATTATCTGAAAGATTAATTACTAATTACATTATTGTGGAAACAAGGGTAGTCTCAAATTGATCATTTGCCAATGGTTGTTGAACTTCGGTTCATTTTGAAAGTAAAAAATACTAATTTCAAATTTCTACCCATGTTGATAGAGCATGAAGAGTTTCTCTCTCGGGTCAAATTCTAGTGGAACAAGGGTACCCCTAATCATGGGTCTCATATGTATCAATTTTGTAAAAGGCTATTTAATGTAAAAATAGGTATAAATATATAGACTCAAAACATCATATCTCAACAACAAGAACAAGTGAGAATGGCAAGAGAAAAATTACTTCAAACTAAGCAGAAATCCTTGGAGGAAGGTTGGTAAGATGATTTATTCTAGGAAGAGCAAAAATAAAAATAAATTATTGGTGGAGAATAGGAGAGAGAATATTAGGTTTGGAGGCTAAAATCTTAAAGATTTTAGCTTCAAAAAGGAGATATAAATGCATCCTTCTTCCACAAGGCAGCTAGTAAAAGAAGGGGAGTAAATCAGATTTCCATGATCAAGAACTCAAAGGGAGAGGAGGTCAAAGATCAAGACTTAATTAAGAAGAAAGTTATCAATTATTTTGAGTCTTTCTTAAATGAGGGGATAGAAAACAATAAAGAATCTCAATAAATAATTCTCAACTGCATTCCAAAACTGGTCATTCAAGAACACAAGCTTATACTAAGAGGGGGGTGAACAATATAAGACCAAATTTTACTTTTCTTTCTCAAATAATATTATCCAATATATCAATGGCAATATTAACAACAGTAATCAAAGCAATGCATAAATCATCACACACAATAGAGACACAAATTTAATGTGGTTCACCCAATGTGGGCTACCCCACGGAGAAAATATTTCACTAAAACTTTCTCAACAAATCTCTTGGGAATCCTTCCCTATTACAATTTTTATGGACCTCTATTCAAAGGAGACACCAATATCCTAATCAATTTTGTGGACTCTAATACACAGGAGACACCAATCCCCTCTACTGGTTTATGGATCTCTATCCATAGGAGAACTCCTTCTCCTTTGCTCTAGCTAGTGATCTTCTAGAAGACTACTGCCTCCACTGCACTTGGATTGTGGATCTGTCTCCACTGAATACCTTTGTCCTCACTTAGAAGACCTCTGTCCTCACTACCCTAGCTAATTTATCTCTATCCACTGGATACTATTATCCTCTACTCTATCACCTCCAAATCTTGCTCTCATCTCAGCTCAATCTCTATCTCAATTCTACATTAAATATTGTCCTCAGTCTAGCACAAATATGCTCACAAGTCTGTCTCTAGTCTAGCACAAATCTACCCTTAAATTTGCACCAAACTCTATCCTCAAGCCTTAACACAAATCTTGATCCAATTACAAAACAACTATGCTTAGATCTACCCTAAAACTTAACTCAAAGCTTGAACAAATCAATCAATTAATTCTGCTCTCAAGTCTTCTCAAAGACTTACCTCAAATATTCTCAAAAATTTCTCTCAAGAACTTGTTCAATCTGCTCAAAAAGTCTTCACCAAGACTTGCCTCAAATCTATCCAAAAAGTCCTCCCTAGAACTTGTCCAATCTACTCAACAAGTCTTCACCAATACTTACCTCAAATCTATCCAACAAGTCCTCCCTAGAACTTGTCCAATCTGCTCAACAAGTCTTCACCAATACTTACCTCAAATCTACTTGCAAGGTTTCACAAAAGCTCACACAAATGTGTCCTTAAGCTTTCACAAAATCTTACTCAAATCTATCCTTAAGTCACCACTAGGACTTACTCAAATCTACCTATAAGCTTTCACAAAACCTTGCTTAACTCTATCCTTAAGTTTCCTCTAGGACTTACTCAAACAATTGCAATACTTGCATACAAAACTCAACTTAATCTCTTTCAAAAAACCTCTTCAATCAAAAAAATAAGTTTCACTCAGAATCTTGTTTAACCACAGAAACATATAGAGAATGATCAAAGACTCAATATGTTTCACACTCACAATGTTTTGTACTCAACAAAATAATCTTCCACTTTAAATCCCTCTTTCAAATCAATTAAAAAATAAAGTATAATTTGTTTCACAAAATTTGAACTATCACTCCAATGCTTTCAATCAATAATGCTCAATCAACTTCACTCAATCATTCACTCAATAAAACACAACTTGCTTACAAACCCTAACCAAGTGTTTCAATATACATCCAACAACTCACACTATGTATCTCAAACCTTGACTCAAAATTATTCCAATGCCACATAACAATGATACTCATGTTCTTTCAACAAACCCTAGCTCAATATAGTTCTCAATCTCACATAAAAATGATACTCATGTTCTTTCACAAATCCTAGCTCAAGATAGTTCTCAATCTCACATAACAATGATACTCATGTTCTTTCACATCCATAAATCATGCATATGAACACTCACTCAAACATTTCCAACAATGCTTATCAAACAATCCTTTTCACTCCAACTTTACATTTCACAACATTCCATCCAACAATAAATGTGCCCATACTTTTTGTTGCATTTCACTCATAAGGAAGATGTGCCCATACCTTTTTTTTATGGAGATATATCTTTAGAACCTGTCTTAAACACACTCAAATCCTCTTTACCAATTTCAAGGTTAGATAGCAACAACCTATATCAAAATCTCCTCACAAATATTCTCCTCAATAGTTATTTCACCATAAAAAAAATATCAAGCCTCAAGTACACCTTATAATCTCCAAACTTCTCAAAATATAGTTAGCAAATATTCCAATAACTCACTTTCACAATAATTTACTTCAAATTTTTAATGCATAGAATAATAAAAAATACTTCCTTATATCTCCCTACTCAAAAATGCATTATCAAAATAATTAACACCACTATTCAGAAATATTCCAATGCACCTTTTAAAACAAAATTTAAATCATTCAAAACTTTCAACCATGGCAAAAATAATATTTATTTCAACCACCTTATATCTCCTCAAGGCACATACCATCAACCTTAGACTAAGTGCAAATAATACAAATTAAAAAATTTAAATACCTTTTATGCACGCTCCCTCAGTGGGATTCGATCCCCTATCACCCTCCCACCAGCATCCTAGTTGTGGCTTAATCACCACATGAGCTAGGCGCTCACTTGAGACACAAAAGTGCCTTGTGTGCTTTGTCTCTCCTCTAGGTATTGAAACCAAAATAAAAACTTTACACCTTTGTTGTTGCAGAAACTCAAACGCGGGACCTCCGCTCACCCAACGCCTTACACAGCCACGTCTTGCCACTAGCCCAACCGTGTGGTTGGTGACAAGGCTTTAAGCCTTAGTCCTTTTATCCTTCCACGTTTTTCTATCGCTTTTAAAAATTAAAAGCCTCTTGTCTTATGCGCTCACGAATTCGCATCAAACTTTTTCAAATATTCGCACATGCATCAATTCGGAGACTTACCAAAATGTTATAAGTCTTATGGTATAAATACCATACTCCATTGTCTTCGAACATCGGTGGGGAACAAATTTATTTAAATTTTTTTGCACCCAACCCTAACTTAGGGTTTAATTAATTTATTATATAAATTAATTTATAATATAAATATTATAAATAATTTATAAATAACCTTACACATTATTTTAAACCTTAATATTATAATAATAAATATTATAATAATAAATATTATAATATTATTTCCTTTGGGCCTAGGGATCTCCTTCCTTCAAGTTATTTATCCAAAATTTTGATTAATCATATGACACTTTTAAACCAAATCTCTTGGGCTTAAAATATAAATAATTTAACCCTTCTTTTGCCAAATCCTTGCACAAATCACTGACACTGATTCTTGACATCAATGACAACACAATTACTCAAAATTTCCAACAATCTCCCCCTTTGTAATTGATGGCAACCCTTTTTCCTTAACCAATCCTTTTTTCTTTTTCCAAGTCTGCTCCCCTTGATAAACTGCTCCCCTTGACTGAATGCTCTCCCCCTTACTCAAATATCTCCCCCTTTGACATCAATGGCAAATGGCCACCTTTGGGGCTAAAGATAATACTCTTAAATCAGCCCCCTCCCCACCTCCTATCCTTGAGGTGGTTAATTTTGGTGCGGGAGTATCTCTACTCCCAGCATACACTGTTCTTTTCCTTTGTCCACCTTCCTCCTCAACTGATCCTTCTGATTCCTTTGAATATTCCTATTCCTACTGGTCTCTATAAAAAAATTTCTACACCACTTAGTCATATGTCCAAAATTATTACACTTATAACACTTAATGTTGTGATTTCTTGAAGGTGAAAATATCTTGAAGTTCCTCCTGGTGAAGCCATATCCATTCCTATCATGAACCCTGCAATTAACTGCCTTATGACAAAACTGATTACAAGAGAAGCAATACCCTTAAAATAGATGCCCATTTTTTAAATTTCTTTTAGTGAAACCATATCCCTGTTTTTCATGTGTCTTGCACTACGTAGCCTTGTGACCAAACCTGTGACATGAGAAGCACTATCCATTGAAGAAACCTTGTCTTGAACCCATTGGTCTCTTAGTCTCTTCTTCCCTGTGATATTTCATGTTCCATTTGTTCCTTACTTGTGCATTGTTCCTTTCCTTGTTGAACTTTCTATTTTCCAACTTATCCTTAGAAGTATCACTTTCTCTTTCACTCTCTTCTTCTGAAGCTTCTTCTTCTTTGGATCTTGAGATTGACTTCTCTCCTTGTTCTCTATGTTCCTTTTAAAAACTAAGTCTTGTCTTGTTTGATGAAGATCTTTGTACCTTGATAATATTATCCAAGGTCTTTGAGCTTCTCCCAAACCTGTGTAACTTGTCTTTAGACTCTCTCACTTCCTTCCTTAATGAAGCTACCTCATGCTCTAATATTTCACATTCTAAAACCTTTGCCTCTAACTTCTCTTTAAATCTCCTTGTCTTAGCTATTGATTTGGTTAGATCTTCTATAATCTTTCCTTTCTCTTCATAACATTCCTAAAATTGAAGCTTGAGTTTTGAAATCTGCTTTCTTACCTTTCTTAATTCCTTAAGAGTAGAAATAAGCTCACCTTCAAAATCAACTTCTTCTTCCTCTTCATTTTTTATTCTTTATCTTTTAGATCATCTTCATTCCTTTCTGATTTATCTTCAATAGGAGCACCTCCTTATTCTTCTATTTCCATAAGAATGCTTTCTTCTTCTAGACCTTCAAGAGCATCTTCATTTTCATCTTCACTGAAATTTAACCCATTCCTTGTGCAATGATCTTCAAGATGACCAAAGTTACCACACCTAAAACACTTGAAAATTATTGGTTCCCTTTTTATCTTTTTCTTAATATCTTTTTTTCTACTGTTAGAAATAGAATTTCTTCTTCTTCATTATCTGAGGATCTTTCATCACTATCACTTGAACTCTTGTCTGTCTTATCTGCATAAAAACTCTTCTTATGCCTTTGGAAAAACTTCTTTCCTTGCTTGCCTTGTCCATCCCTATTTTTCTTTTGATACCTGTATTTTCCTGTTTCCTTGTTCTTATGATCTTGTTTCTCTTCACCACTGCTATTTTTAGCTTCTGGACAATCAGATGCATAGTGACCATATTTACCACATTTGAAACACTTAATTATTTTTGTACCTTTATATTTTCGTGTGTCCTTGTTCCTTCTGCCATAGTTTGCTTCTTCATCACTGGATAACTCATTACTTGAATTTGGCTTCTTATCATTTGTCTTCTTTGTTACTTTGAAGGTTGCTTCTTTTTGGGTAATAGGATCCTTTCCTATTCTCATGTCAAAATCTATGAAAGTACCATATAGCTCATCCCTAGTCAAAGTTTCAATATCTTTTGTTTCCTTTATGGCTGAAACCTTTTCACTATACCTCTTAGGAAGTGACCTTAAAATCTTTTGATAAAAATATGATTCTTCAAATTTAAACCCGAGTCCTTTCATGGAGTTAACAACCTCATCCACACGAAGTAAGTAGGTAGCAATGTCTTCCTCATCCTTCATTTTCAAGTCTTCAAAATTTTTCTTGTGATTTTGCAATTTTGCCATCTTGACCTTTTTGTCTCCCTCATATATTTTCTTTAACTTTTCCCAAATCTCTTTTGTTGATGTGCAATGCATAAATTTTACAAACTTAGATTCACGTAAACAACTTAAGATTCCATTCATTACCTTTGAATTTTTTAGATGTAGGAGCTTACCATATTTATCTGTAAGTGGAGTTATTGGCGGTGTGTATCCATCCTCAACTGCTTGCCATATCTCATTTCCTTGTGCCATTAGGTAAATATTCATTATTATACTCCAGAATGCATAATTTTTCCCATCAAATAATGGTGCCTTATTTCCTAAAGATCCACTCTAAGAATCCATCTATGTTCCTATAAGAGTTTCCTTCAATTTTTTAAACTCTTCTGAAGGAACCCGCTCTGATACCAATTGAAGAACACAAGCTTATACTGAGAGGGGGGTGAACAATATATGACCAACTTTTACTTTTATTTCTCAAATAATATTATCCAATATATCAATGGCAATATCAATAGCAATAATCAAAGTAATGCACAAATCATCACACATAATAGAGACACCAATTAAACGTGGTTCACCCAATGTGGGCTACTCCATGGAGAAAATATTTCACTAAAATTTTCTCAACAAATCTCTTGGAAATCCTTCCCTATTACCATATTTATGGGCCTCTATCCAAAGGATACACGAATCCCCTAATCAATTTCATAGACTTTAATCCACAAGAGACACCAATACCCTCTACTGGTTTGTAGATCTCTATCCACAAGAGAACTCCTTCTCCTTTGCTCTGGTTGGTGATATTCTAGAAGACTATAACCTCCATTGCATTGGCTTGTGGATCTCTCTCAACTGAAGACCTATGTCCTCACTCATAAGACCTCTATACTCACTACCTTGGCTAATGGATATCTATCCACCGGAGACTACTATCCTCTACTCTATCACCTCTAAAGCCTGATCTTAGCTCTGCTTAATATTTGTCTCAAATCTACACTAAAAACTATCCTCAATCTAGCACAAATATTCTCAGAATTTTATCTCTAAACTATCAAAAATATTCCCTCAAATATGCACCAAAATCTATCCCCAAACCTTAACACAAATATTGATCCAATCATAAAACAACTCTGCTCAGATCTACCCCAAGCCTTAACTCAAAGTTTGAACAAATAAATCAATCAATTTTGCTCTCAAGTCTTCTCAAATACTTACCTCAAATCTGCTCAACAAGTCCTCTCAAGAACTTGCTCAATCTGCTCAACAAGTCTTCACCAAGACTTACCTTAAATCTGTCCAACAAGTCCTTCCTAGAACTTGTCCAATCTACTCAACAAGTCTTCACTAAGACTTACCTCAAATCTGTCCAACAAGTCCTCCCTAGAACTTGTCCAATCTGCTCAACAATTCTTCACCAAGACTTACCTCAAATCTGCTTGCAAGCTTTCACAAAATCTCACACAAATTTGTCCTTAAGCTTTCACAAAATCTTACTCAAATATATCCTTAAGTCCCCTCTAGGACTTACTCAAATATGCCCATAAGATTTCACAAAAGCTTGCTTAAATCTATCCTTTAGTACCCTCTACGACTTCCTCAAACAACTACAATACTTGCATACAAAACTCAACTTAATCTATTTCAGAAAACCTCTTCAATCACAAAAACAAGTTTCACTTAGATTCTTGTTTAACCATAGAAACATATATAGAATGATCAAAGACTCAATATGTTTCACACTCACAATATTTTGTACTCAACAAAACAATCTTCCACTTTCAAACTCTCTTTCAAATCTATTCAGAAATAAAGTATAATTTGTTTCACTAAATTTAAACTATCACTCCAATGCTTTCAATCAATAATTATCAATCAACTTCACTCAATCATTCACTCAATGAAACACAACTTGCTTACAAACCCTAGCCAAGTGTTTCACTATACTTCAAAAAACTCACTTGACTCAAAATGATTCCAATGTCACATAACAATGATAATCATGTTCTTTCAACAAACCCTAGCTCAAGATAGTTCTCAATCTCACATAACAATGATACTCATGTTCTTTCACAAATCCTAGCTCAAGATAGTTCTCAATCTCACATAACAATGATACTCATGTTCTTTCACATCCACAAATCATGCATATGAACACTCACTCAAACATTTCCAACAATGCTTATCAAACAATCCTTTTCACTCCAACTTTGCATTTCACAACATTCAATCCAACAATAAATGTGCCCATACCTTTTGTTGCATTTCACTCATAAGGAAGATGTGCCCATATCTTTTGTTTTTATGGAGATATGTCTTCAAAACCTTTCTTAAACACACTCAAATCCTCTTTGCCAATTTCAAGGTTAGATAGCAACAACCTATCTCAAAATGTCCTCACAAATATTCTCTTCAATAGTTATTTCACCATGCAAAAATATCAAGTCTCAAGTACACCTTATAATCTCCAAAATTCTCAAAATATAGTTAGCAAAGATTCCAATAACGCACATTTACAATATTTCACTTCAAAATTTTAATGCATAGAATAATCAGAAATACTTCCTTATATCTCCCTACTCAAAAATAAACATTTGAGTTAAACTATAATAATTATGAGCAGGGGGAGAGGCGGAGGGACCTGATCCATCTCCCTGCTCCCATCCCCTGGTTCTTATCCAGTACCTGATTCATCGTAGGTCATACCACTCTAGAAATGGTTTGTAGCAGATGATCTCCTTGGGGGATATCCTTACCCACTTTTTGCTCCTTTACCAGTAGTTTTCTGGTTTCCTTGCTTGATTCATGGGCCTAGTGCTTCCTAGGGATATTCTAGGGTTTCCTACATATTCTTGGGATCCTTTACTTGATCTCCCTCAGGATTTCCCTTAGGGTTTTTTCGTAGGTTTTTTACTTAGATTAGGTTCCCAAGGCTTTCTCGGTCTGTGGTGGTTGCAGGTTGGGTTTTCGATTGCTTCCTGGTGCATCTTGTGAGATACTCACTTCATAGGGGTTGGTTTAGGGGAGTCAGTTTCCTCTTTGCTTGTGATTCCACTCGAGGATGCCTTTGGTTGCTGGTGGCCCCGTACCTTTGGATGGGACCATGTTCGATTTCTTATTTGAAGGCTTCTTCTTGCTGGATATGTTGCTTGGTGGATGCTTAGAGCATTTGCATGGCCTTGGGGGGGCCTCTTCCTGTGCTTGAGTTTTTCCTAGCCCCAGTCCCAATTCCTTGAAGTTGTTCGTGTGCAAGGATGGGGGTTCCTGGTCCTTTCTGCTGGGGTGCTTAGGATTTTTTGTTGCATGTCTCTATCTTGGTGATGGGACATGTGATCAATGTATGCAAACCCCTTGCTCCCTTAGTTTAGGTTTCCAAGGATCACATATTTGTGCCTGCTACCACTTTCCACCTAGGCTTCGCAGATTTTTTATTTCAGTTTCTTGTTTAGGGGCTTTTTCTTTCTGGTCCTGCTTCTTGGTGGACTCTCAAAGCTTTTTCTTGGCCTTGGGTGGGGTCTCTTCCTATTTCTGAGTTGTTCCCAGTCCCAGTTCCAGTTCCCTACAATTGTTCATGAGCAAGGATGGTGAGCTCTTGGTCCTTTCTTTTGGAATGCTTGGGGTTTCTTCTACATTTTTTGGTCTTGGGGTGGAGTCAGGTGCACTTGCAGTTGTGGTCACTCCTTTCTCCTTCAGTTTTGACTTCTGGGATCCTTTCTTTGCACCTACTATTTTTATCCCTAGCTTCTTCTGGTTTCCTTGTGAAAGGTGAGTGTGGACGAAAAATGGTTAATTGCATTAACAATAAAACATAGGTTACATAGATTAAATAAACAGTAAATAACCTATTTGAGAAAGAAAGGGAGGAAAGGAGAAATTGGGGGAAAAGAAAGATGACTCGAATTCTCTTGCCGCCCAAATGCTGCCGTCCAGGTAAGGTAAAAGGTAAGTTACCTTTACCCAAGGTAAAATCAAATTTTTAACCTTTTACTAATGGTAATATTCCAACATTCTCCCCCTTAAAGTTGAGAGGACTGACTATATAGTCTCTCAGCTTTATAAATTGAGCTTTAGCCATGCCTTTGGTGAAGATGTCTGCTAGATTATCCAAAGTGCTACAATATTGAAGCTCAACTGTCTGCTGTTCCACCATATCTCTTATGAAGTGATACTTCATATCAAAATGTTTTGACCTTTTGTGGTGGATCGGATTATATGCCAACTGTATGGCACTAATATTATCACAATTCAGCTTTGGTTGGACCAATTTGTTTTTCGCCAATCTCTTCAAGGATTTTCCTCAACCAGAGGATCTCGAGTACCGGCATGAGTAATGGCTATGTACTCAGCCTTCGTAGATGATAATGCTACAACAGATTGCTTCTTGGAACTCCAAGTTATTAGTCCCGAACCTAGACTAAAACAGTTCCCCGATGTAGATTTTTTGTCATCTATATTACGCCCCAATCGCTGTCACTATAACCAAATAACTTCACAGAGTTAGACTTGTGGTAATGGATTCCAAAATCCAATGTACCTTTTACATATCGTAAAATTCGTTTGGTTGCTTGAAGATGCAGCTCGGATGGGCATGCCATAAATCGTGATACAAGAGAAACAACATACTGTATATCTGGCCTAGTGTTGGTGAGAAACATTAAACTCCCAACCATGCTTCTGAAATTGGTCAAGTCAACTTTTGGTGCTCCATATTCTTTGCTTAGCTGTATTCCATGTCCGGTTGGTGTTGCAACTGATTTGCACCGCCGCATAGCAAATTTCTTGATCATGTCATGAGCATATTTCTGTTGACATATGAAGATCCCACTCTTTGATTGATGTACTTCCATTCCTAGAAAGTATCTCATTAATCCGAGATCCTTCATCTCAAATTGATTCATCATGGAGTTTTTGAACTCCATATTCATTTTATCATTACTACCCATGAATATTAGATCATCCACATATAAACAAACTATGAGGATATCTACTCCATTTTTCAGGTAGTATAGTGTTGGTTCACTCTTGCTTTTTGTGAAACCATATTTGCTGAAATAGCCGTCAATTCGTGAGTACCATGCTCTTGGTGCTTGCTTGAGGCCATAAAGTGCTTTTTTTAATTTATAAACAAGGTTCTCTTTTCCTGGTTCTTGGAAACCTTGAGGTTGTTGAACATACACCTCTTCTGTCATGTATCCATTTAAAAATGCACTTTTCACATCCATGTGTTGAATTTTCCATCCTTTATGGGCTGCCAAGGAAAGAACAGTTCTAATTGTTTCTTGTCGAGCAATCGGAGCAAAGGTTTCCTCATAATCTATTCCATATTTCTGAGTAAAACCTTTAGCTACTAATCTTGCCTTGTGCCTTTCAATGCTTCCATCAACATTGAATTTGGTCTTATAGACCCATTTACATCCAACACATTTTTTTCCCTTGGGAAGCTTCACAAGCTCCCAAGTATCATTTTTTTTAATTGAGGATATTTCCTCTTCCATGGCATCTTGCCATATATTTTCAGTGCAAGCTTTTTCATAGCTAGATGGTTCTAGCTGTGCAGCAGCCAACAAAGCATAATTGACTACATCACCCCTTGGTTCATGAGACTCATCATCCCCTGACATTTGAAGATTTTCAAGTCTTGACAAAATGTCATCCATCTCACTAGCTTGACTCCTAGTGTATCTTTGTTGGAAATTCCTATCCAACATTTGAGTATATGGATGACTCGGTAGTATACGCTTTCCTCTATTTGTCTCTTTCCTTTGAGAAACTGAATCAATATCCATCGGGCTTGGAGCGCTTACAGATCTTTGAAATCGTTTTGGAGAATTTGGGGGTGCCAACAAAGAAGTCCCTCTTGGACTTGGTGTACCACTTGATGTACTTGATGAAGTTTCCTGATGTGGAATTTGTGGAGGAGGACTTTTTACACTGCTTTTCTTGGGTTGTACCAATGTGGGAGGTACTAATGTGGAATTGTCCGAATTAGAGTCAAAATCAACAAATTTTTTATGACCCCATTCTCCCCCTTCATCAAAAATTACATCCCTGGAGATAATGATTTTATGTGTCTTGGGATTGTACAATCTATACCCTTTGGTTGAATCACAATACCCTACAAAAACACATGCTTGACTCTTTGGATCAAGCTTCTTTCTCTTCTCCTCAAGAATGTGTGCATATGCTAAAGAACCAAATACTCGGAAATGTTTGACATTTGGTTTCTTACCGTACCATCCTTCATAAGGAGTGATACCATCTAAACTAGAAGTCGGACTTCTATTTAGAATATATGCACTAGTTCTCACCGCATCCGCCCAATAGCCGTTTGTGAGATGCTTTGCCCGAAGCATTGTTCGTGCCATTTCAACAAGGGTGCGGTTCTTTCTCTCACCCACACCGTTCGTTGTGGGGTATAGGCAATGGTGAACTGCCTTTTTATCCCATTTTGCTTACAATAATGAAGAAATTCATTTGAGGAGTACTCTCCTCCTTTATCAATGCGAAGACATTTGACATAGTAGTCACTTTGCTTTTCTACATTATTTCTGAAGTCTATGAAGCAATCAAATGCTTCATCTTTGTGTTTCAGAAAATAGAGCCAACACATTCTAGAATAATCATCTATGAATGTTAGAAAATAAGAATTGTTTCCAAGGCTTTTTGTTTGCATTGGACCACAGATGTCCGAATGTACTAGCTGAAGAGGATAGCTTGCTCTCCACGCTCGGCCTCTTGGAAACTTCGTTCTGGAGTGCTTTCCTAAAGCACATGCTTCGCATACCTTTTTATGTTCTGGAATTTTTGGTAGACCTGTCACCATAGCTTGTGATGTTAACATTTTCAAGCTAGCGGAATTGAGGTGACCATATCTCAAGTGCCACAATTCACTTGGATTTGTAATAGCAATGTTTGCAAGTTGAGCTCCCCCTCGGCTCACCAAATTTTAGAGGGAACAACCTATTCTTTGTCATAGGTACTTCTGTGATGACCCGGTTACAATTGTTTTTATCAAAGATTGTACATTTTCTTTCATCAAAAACTAATTTGTAATGCTTCTCCATCATTTGGCCAACACTTAACAAATTGTGTTGTAGTTGTGGAGTATAGTATATGTCATTCACATTTTTAAGGCCTTCTTTTGTTGGAACTGCCATAGCTCCAATGCCTTCAACTTGCAAAGATTTATTATCGCCTAACTTAACATGAGATTTGTAATTTGAATCTAATGTAGCAAAGAGATTTTCTTTGCCACTCATGTGGTTGGAGCAACCAGTATCTAAAATCCATGTATCATTTAGATTTTGATCTGGCTGTCCATAAGAGAGAAAAAGGTTTGGTGGACCTTCTTCTTCTCCGTAGAATGAGCCATATTGACTGCTTTGATCTTTTGAAGACTTTGACCAGCAGTCACGAGCGAAGTGGCCTTGTTTCCCACAATTGAAACAAGTTGTTTTAGTCTTGTTACTTCCTCGTCCTTGATTTCCACGGGCTGCATTGCCGCTTTGGTTCTGATTGGCTCCTCTGTTTTGATTTCCACCTCTGCTTTGATTACCTCCTCTCGTAGGAGTTGCTTGGGCCCTTGCCTCTTTGTTGTTGTCCTCTCGCCTCGGCCTCTTCCTTGTCCTCGTCTTGCAGTTTCATTCAAAGTGAAGGCTTTGTCATCACCTCCATAGCTTGTTGAAGGTGCTCCTTGAAGTCGCTCTTCATGTGATGTTAATGATCCAATCAAACTATCAAATGTAAGAGTAGAAAGGTCTTTGGATTCTTCAATTATGATAGCAATGTGATTCCACTTAGGAAGAAGTGTTCGCAACACTTTCTTCACAATTGTTTCATTTTTTGTGTCTTCACCTAAAGTTTGCATCATATCAACTACTCGCTTTGACTTGTACACAGTAGTCTCCGACTCTTTCATTTTCCTTCATTCTGAGATTTTCAAAATCTCTTTTCAAAGTCTGAAGCCCGACTTGCTTTACTTTATCACTTCCTTGGAATCCTTCTTTCAAGGCATTCCATGCATCTGTAGCAGTTAAGTAAGATGCAATTCTAGGAAAGATACTTGGATCTAATGCCGATTGAAGATGGTATAAGGCAAAAGAATTATTTTTCTGTGCATCTTTGTAGATCTTCTTATCATTTGCACTTAAAGTAGTCCAATCTGTTGGAGCAATGTATCCGTCTTCAATAATATCCCATAGTCCTTTTTCGATGAGTAATGTCCTCATCTTGATGGACCAAGACTCATAATTATCCCCACTGAATTCGGGAATTGGTAGATTATTATGTGATCCCATTATTATCTACTAAAACAAGAAACCTCTCTTTTATAGTCTTATTGCAAAAAAGACTTTACAAACTATCAAGCCCCGCTTGATTTACAATCATAAACAACTCACACTTGTTGTTCAAAGAATTACAAAATTGTCACCGACTTGTTCATCATCGTCACTGATCAATATTATTTCAGGAGAAGGAGATTGTAGGATTTCAACTAAATTACTATAATGAGTATATTCGGATCCTTGTGAAGCAATTGCAACTGTGTCGGATTGTTCAAACCTGCTGCCAAAGGAGTTATCTTCTGAATCTGCTTCGTATCCTTGATCAGGATTTCTCTGGTGTGCAATAACCGCGTTTTGCAACTATGAAAAAATGGTATTAAGTCCTAGTGTTTTCACATGCCTATCAAAGTTTTCAGGGTTTGTTCTCAGTAACAACTTGCAGAGGGCATGATAACATCCTTCCGATCTTATCATTTAAGAAAATTTCCCAGAAATTTTCTTTTACAAAGATTTCCTCTTAGGAAATAAAAATAAAAAAAATTTAACTTTCAAAGTTTTTTTTTTTAAAAAACTTTACAATTATTTCCTCTCAGGAAATTTCTATCAACTTTGAAAAAAAATTTTAAAACAAATGAACAGATATTTCCTCTTAGGAAATTACAAAAAAAAATTATTTTTTTTAAATTTAAACTATTTCCTTATAGTTTTTTTTTTTTTTTAAATTTAAGTAACTATTGACCCCGCCGAGGGTCGATCCTGCGACCTCGCGGGTGTCAGGGCAGAGGGTAGCCGCTGCGCTACCGGGCAGATCCGGGAGCTAAGCGAGCTCCCCGCCCTATAGCTTCCGCGTCGAGCGCGAAGCTAATATTGGCTTCGCGCTTCGGCGCGAAGCTTTGGTTTTAATTGGGACTTTAGTCCCACATCGCCCGTAAGGCGATGTATAAGCTCTTTAAAAAGAGCTAAGCACTTACAGTGCTTTGACTGCCTGCGGGCAGTCACTATCACCGCAGGTTCCTTTTGCCACCGATGCACGCGCGGATCGCCACGTCACCACACCTCGGGCCGCACGCCAGTCACACGTCGCCACGCGTCACGCCACGTCAATCCCATGCCTCGGGCCACGTGCCAGTCACACGTCGCCACGCGTCACGCCACGTCAATCCCATGCCTCGGGCCGCGTGCTGCAGGTCGCCACGTCACCAGTGCCTCGGGCTGCGCTACGTCCACCACGCCACGTCAACAACGCCTCGAGAATCATGCCGATCTGCTGCTCCTGCGGGCCGCCTCGTCCAGCTCCACCAACGCCTTGAGAAACGCGCCGGTCTGCTCCTACGGTCCGCCTCGAGATCCGTGCCGCCTCGGCTCCTACGGGCCGCCTCGGGATCCGTGCCACCGCCTCGAACTGCGGGTCCCACCGCCTCGGGAATCGCTCCGCTCTGATACCAAATGTGAAAGGTGAGTGTGGACAAAAAAATGGTTAATTGCATTAACAATAAAACATAGGTTACATAGATTAAATAAACAATAAATAACCTATTTGAGAAAGAAAGGGAGGAAAGGAGAAATTGGGGGAAAAGAAAGATGACTCGAATTCTCTTGCCGCCCAAATGCTGCCGTCCACTGCCGTCCAGGTAAGGTAAAAGGTAAGTTACCTTTACCCAAGGTAAAATCAAATTTTTAACATTTTACTAATGGTAATATTCCAACATTCCTTGTACTCCTATTGACGAGATACCAATGCTAGGGTTTTTCAAATCCATTCTTCTGCTAGTTTCCTGTTGGGTAGGATTTTCCAAACCTGCTGGTTTTCCCACTGGGCAGTATTTTTCAAATTCAATTTTCTACTAGTTTTCCTGTTGGGCAAGACTCTTCAAACCTATTGGTTTTCCTGCTGGACGAGGTTTTTCAAATTCATTTTCTCTATTGGTTTTCCTGCTAGGCAGGATTTTCAATTTGGTGGTTTTTGACTGCTTCCCACTGGGCGAGATTTTCAAATTCATCATCCTATTGGTTTCCCCATTGGGCGAGGTTTTTCAAATCCATCTTCCTACTAGTTTTTCATTGGATGAAATTTTCAAATTGGTGGTTTCCCATTGGGCGGGATGTTCAAACTCTATGTTTCATCCTGCATGTTTTCCCGCTAGGCAGGATTTTTCAAAATTGGTGGTTTCCCACTAGGCAGAATTTTTTAAATTTTTTTATTCCTGCTGGGCAGGTTTTTCCAAACTGTTTACTTCCTACTGGGCTGGATTTTTCAAATTGATTGTTCTTGACCTTTGGTTTGGTCGGTTGACTTATTTTAAAAAGGTTTTGGGGTCCTTTCAAAACCCGCATTTAATATAATTGTAACCTACCAAACAAATGCATTATCAAAATAATTAACACCACTATTCAAAAATATTCCAATGCACATTTTAAACCAAAATTTAAATCATTCAACACTTTCAACCATGGCAAAAATAATATTTATTTCAACCACCTTATATCTCCACAAGGCACATACCATCAACCTTAGACCAAGCGCAAATCATACAAATTAAAAAATTTAAATACCTTTTGTGCACGTTGCCTCGGTGCGATTCGATCCCCTGTCGTGCTGCCACCAGCACCCTAGTTGCGGCCTAACCACCACGTGAGCTAGGCTCTCACTTGATATAAAGTGCCTTGTGCACTTTGTCTCTCCTCTAGGCATCGAAACAAAAATAAAAACTTTACCTCTTTGCTGCTGCAAAAACTTGAACGTGGGACCTCCGCTCACCCAACGCCTTACACAGCCACGTCTTGCCACTAGCCCAACCGTGTGGTTGTTGACAAGGCTTTAAGCCTTATTCCTTTTATCCTTCCATGTTTTTCTGCTGCTTTTAAAAATTAAAAGTCTTTTATCTTATGTGCTCATGAATTCGCATCAAACTTTGTCAAATATGTGCACATGCATCAATTCGGAGACTTACCAAAATGTTATAAGTCTTATGGTATAAATACCATACTCCATTTTCTTTGAACTTCAGTGGGGGAAATTTATTTAAATTTTTTTGCACCCAACACTAACTTAGGGTTTAATTAATTTATTTTATAAATTAATTTATAATATAAATATTATAAATAATTTATAAATAACCTTAGGCATTATTTTAAACCTTAATATTATAATAATAAATATTATAATATTATTTCCTTTGGGCCTAGGTATATCCTTCCTTTAGGGTATTTATCCAACCTTTTGACCAATCATATGACACTTTTAAACCAAATCTCTTGGGCTTAAAATATAAATAATTTAACCCTTCTTTTGCCAAATCCTTGCACAAATCACTGACACTGATTATTGACATCAATGACAACACAATTACTCAAAATTTCCAACAATCTCCCCCTTTGTCATTGATGGCAACCCTTTTCCTTAACCAATCCTTTTTTATTTTTCCAAGTCTGCTCCCCTTGATAAATTGCTCCCCCCGACTGAATGCTCTCCCCCTTTGACATCAATGGCAAAGGGCCACATTTGGGGTTGAATATAAGACTCTTAGCTCAGCCCCCTCCCCACCTCCTCCCCTTGAAGTGGTTAATTTTTGTGTGGGAGTATCTCTACTCCCAGCATACATTGTTATTTTCCTTTTTCCACCTTCTTCCTCAACTGATCCTTCTGATTCCTCTTAATATTCCTATTCCTACTGGTCTCTGGAAATTATGTTCTACACCACTTAGCTATATTACCAACATTATTGCACTTATAACACTTAATGTTGTGATACCTTGAAGGTACAAATATCTTGAAGTTCCTCCTAGTGAAGCCATATCCATTCCTGTCATGAAACCTATAATTAATTGCCTTATGACCAAACTGAATACAAGAGTAGCAATACCCTTGAAATAAATGCCCATTTCTAAAATTTCTTTTAGTGAAAACATATCCTTGTTTTTCATGTGTCATGCACTGCGTAGCCTTGTGACCAAACCTATGACATGAGAAGCATCATCCATTGAAGAAACCTTGTCTTGAACCCATTGGTCTCTTAGTCTCTTCTTCCCTATGTTGTTTCTTGTTCCATCTATTCCTTACTTGTGCATTTTTCCTTTCCTTGTTGAACTTTCTATTTTCCAAATTATCCTCAGAAGTCTCACTTTCTTTTTCACTCTCTTCTTCTAAAACTTCTTCTTCTTTGGAGCTTGAGATTGACTCCTCTCCTTGTTCTCTATGTTCCTTTTCAAAACCAAGTCTTATCTTGTTTTATGAAGATCTTTGTACCTTGATAATCTTATCCAAGGTCTTTGAGCTTCTCCCAAACCTATGTAGCTTGTCTTTAGACTCTCTCACTTCCTTCCTTAATGAAGCTACCTCATGCTCTAATATTTCACATTCTAAAACCTTTACCTCTAACTTCTCTTTAAATCTCCTTATCTTAGCTACTAAGTTGGTTAGATCTTCTGTAAGCTTTCCTTTCTCTTCATCACATTCCTAAAATTGAAGTTTGAGTTTTGATTTCTACTTTCTTACCTTTCTTAATTCCTTAAGAGCAAAAATAATCTCACCTTCAAGATCAACTTCTCCTTCCTCTTCATTTTTTGATTCTTTGTCTTTTAGATCATCTTCATTCCTTTCTAATTTATCTTCAATAGGAGCACCTCCTTCTTCTTCTATTGCCATAAGAATACTTTCTTCTTCTAGACCTTCAAGAGCATATTCATATTCATCTTCACTGAAACTGAACCCATTCCTTGTGCAATGATCTTCAAGATGACCAAAGTTACCACACCTAAAACACTTGAGAATTATTGCTTCCCTTTTTATATTTTTCTTAACATCTTTTTCTACTGTTAGAAATAAAATTTCTTCTTCTTCATTATCTGAGGATCTTTCATCACTATCACTTGAACTCTTTCCTGTCTTATCTGCATAAAAACTCTTCTTATGCCTTTGGAAGAACTTCTTTCCTTGCTTGCCTTGTCCATCCCTACTTTTCTTTTGATACCTGTATTTTCTTGTTTCCCTGTTCTTATGATCCTGTTTCTCTTCACCACTACTTTTTCTAGCTTTTGGTCAATTAGATGCATAGTGACCATATTTACCAAATTTAACACTTCATTATTTTTTTACCTTTATATTTTCTTGTGTCCTTATTCCTTTTACCATAGTTTGCTTCTTCATCATTGGATAACTCATTACTTGAATTTGGCTTCTTATCATTTGTCTTCTTTGTTACTTTGAAGGATGCTTCTTTTTGGGTAATAGGATTCTTTTATATTCTCATCTCAAAATATGTGAGAGTACCATGTAGCTCATCCCTAGTCAAAGTTTCAATATCTTTTGTTTCCTCTATGGCTGAAACCTTTTCACTATACCTCTTAGGAAGTGACCTTAAAATATTTTGATAAACATATGATTCTTAAACTTTAAACCCAAGTCCTTGCATGGAGTTAAAAACATCATCCACACGAAGTAAGTAGGTAGAAATGTCTTCCTCATCCTTCATTTTTAGGTCTTCAAAAGTTTCTTGTGATTTTGCAATTTTGCCATCTTGACCTTTTTGTCTCCCTCATATTTTCTTCAAATTTTCCCAAATCTCTTTTGTTGATGTGCAATGCATAACTTTTACAAACTCTGATTCATGTAAACCACTTAAGATTCCATCCATTACATTTGAATTGTTTAGATGTAGGAACTTACCATCTTTATCTGTAGGTGGAGTTGTTGGCGGTGTGTATCCATCATCAATTGCTTGCCATATCTTATTTCCTTATGCCATTAGGTAAATCTTCATTCTTATACTCCAAAATGCATAATTGTTCCCATCAAAAAATGGTGCCCTATTTCCTAAAGATCCACTCTGAGAATCCATCTGTGTTCTTGTAATATTTTCCTTCAATTTGTTAAACTCTTTCGAAGGAACCCGCTCTGATACCAATTTAAGAACACAAGCTTATACTGAGAGGGGGGTGAATAGTATAAGACCAACTTTTACTTTTTCTTTCTCAAATAATATTATCCAATATATCAATGGCAATATCAACAATAGTAATAAAAACAATGCACAAATCATCATACATAATAAAGACACAAATTTAACATGGTTCACCCAATGTGGGCTACTCCACGAAGAAAATCTTTCACTAAAATTATCTCAATAAATCTCTTGGGAATCATTACCTAGTACAATTTTTATGGACCTCTGTCCAAAGGAGACACCAATCCCCTAATCAATTTTATGGACTCCAATCCATAGGAGACACCAATCCCCTCTACTGGTTCATGGATCTCTATCCACATGAGAATTCCTTCTCCTTTGCTTTGGCTAGTGATATTCTAGAAGACTACTACCTCCACTGCATTGGCTTGTGGATCTCTCTCCACTAAAGACCTCTATCCTCACATAGAAGACCTCTATCCTCACTTCCCTAGCTAATGGATCTCTATCCACTGGAGACTACTATCCTCTGCTCTGTCACCTCCAAAGCCTGCTCTCAGCTTTGCTTAATATCTATCTTAATTTTGCACTAAAAAATATCCTCGGTCTAGCATAAATATTCTCACAAGTATATGTTTGGTCTAGCATAAATCTATTTTTAAATTTGCACCAAACTCTATCCTCAAATATATCCTCAAGCCTTAACACAAATCTTGATCCAATCACAAAACAACTCTACTTAGATCTACCCCAAGCCTTAACTCAAATCTTGAACAAATCAATCAATCAATCAATTCTGCTCTCAAGTTTTCTCAAAGACTTACCTCAAATCTGCTCAACAAGTCCCCTCAAGAACTTGCTCAATCTGCTCAACAAGTCTTCACCAATACTTGCCTCAAATCTGTCCAACAAGTTCTCCTTAGAACTTGTCCAATCTACTCAACAAGTCTTCACCGAGACTTACCTCAAATATGTCCAATAAGTCCTCCTAGAACTTGTCCAATCCACTCAACAAGTCTTCACCAAGACTTACCTCAAAAATACTTGTAAGCTTACACAAAATCTCGCACAAATCTATCCTTAAGCTTTCACAAAAGCTCGCACAAATATGTCCTTAAGTTTCACAAAAGCTTACTCAAAATTTTCCTTAAGTGCCCTCTAGGACTTACTCAAATCTGTCCACAAGATTTCACAAAAGCTTGCTTAACTCTATCCTTAAGTCCCCTCTAGGACTTACTCAAACAACTGCAATACTTGCATACAAAACTCAACTTAATCTCTTTCAAAAAATCTCTTCAATTACAAAAACAAGTTTCACTCAGAATCTTTTTTAACCACATAAACATATAGAGAATGATCAAAGACTCAATATGTTTCACACTCACAATATTTTTTACTCAACAAAACAATCTTCCACTTTCAATCTCTCTTTCAAATTAATTCATAAATAAAGTATAATTTGTTTCATAAAATTTGAAATATCACTCCAATGCTTTCAATCAATAATGGTCAATCAACTTCACTCAATGATTCACTCAATGAAACATAACTTGCTTACAAACCCTAACCAAGTGTTTCACTATACTTCCAACAAATCACACTATGGATCTCAAACCTTGACTCAAAATGATTCCAATGTTGGTAGAACCCTGAAGGTTCTAGCTAATATTTAACAAATGAATAAATAAAATAACATTAAAAGGAATCACTTTTAGGGTTGAATCATTGTTGCACTGGAATGGGGAATCCCTCCAATGGGTTTAAAAATATATATATTCTTCTTCTTGGATGATTTGTGTGAATGGCCAACCTAATATATATCTACCCTAAAGCTACGTTGGTGAAGAGACATGATGGTTCACATTAGGAAGAGATGTGATGGTTCACGTTATGAAGATATGTGATGGTTCACTTTATGAGTTAATAATATAATAATTAAACGATTAATAATACTAACTAATAATGTTAGGATGGAGGATCCTAACATGCCACCCTCCTTAAAAAGAGTTTTGTCCTTAAATCTCAAAGTGAGGAGCTTTATCCTTTGTTTTTCAAGCAAAATTTTTGCAAGTTCTTGTACTATTTTAATGTCACTTTTTCAGAGGTAAGGATATCTTGAGGGTTGGAGTGTTAGTGGGGGGTTGCCAAGAAAAATAGTAGAATATTATTTAGGATAATCGTGATGACGATGGGAGGGCAACCCTTGGGGTTCCTCAAACACTTTAGAATGATGCATCAAAAGTGGTGGTAATGCTTCCAAATCCTTTTGTGGTTCCCTGGTAGAGCCAATGGAGGAGTGTGTAGTCACTCTGCATTGTTTTTTAATAGGTTTGGTCATGTGGTGATAACATAATATTGGTGATGAAGGTGTGTTTAGGTCTTGTAGAGTGTATGTCTGGTCGGCATTGGTCATGTCGATTATGTCTACCCCATCCTTGCTTGGTGCATTGATCACTTCGGGTATATCAATCGTATTGTTATCATTGGTGTGATTAGGTATTTTGGGTATTGCTTGCTCATTGTCCTCATTTTCCACATCTTCATTATCTTTCTCATATTCCTTAGCTTTCTCATATTCCTTATCTTCCTCATATTTAGTGCTATTGTCAGGTGAATTTGTTACTACTTCTACCTCAATCACAATTTCATCATTGGGAGAACTACAAGGAATAGTTGCATCCAAAATATATAGTTTGGGTGTAATACATTGATGATTGCAAATAAATTTCTCATCGCAATGAAAGCAAAGGTCATTTTCTCTTCGTGCCTTCATTTCTACGGAGTTGATACGTTTAATGGGTAAGAGTTGGTTAAGTTTTGGGGTGGTGTACGTATTTTATGATTTCCATACAGGTGGTTTTGTAATTGGATCCTTCCATTGGCAAAAATCCTCCTTTGTAATAATTTTATTTGCAAGGCCATCCTTTTTTAGGGTTAAATCTACTATTTTTGTTTCAAAATCATCTTGTCATTTATTCATTACTTGCAAGATTTATTTCGAGATGTCTTTAAACAAACTTCCCCACTTGTGTCCAAAATCGATGCTCTGATACCAAATGGTAGAACCCTTAAGGTTCTAGCTAATATTTAATAAATGAATAAATAAAATAACATTAAAAGGAATCATTTTTAGGGTTCAATCACTGTTTCACTGGAATGGTTAATTCCTCCAATGGGTTTAAGCAAATATATATTCTTCTTCTTGGATGTTTTGTGTGAATGGCCAACCTAATATATATATCTACCCTAAAGCTACATTGATGAAGAGACATGATGGTTCATGTTATGAAGAGATGTGATGGTTCATTTTATGAGTTAATAATATAATAATTAAATGATTAATAATACTAACTAATAATGTTAGGATGGAGGATCCTAACAAATATCACATAAGAATGATACTCATGTTCTTTCAACAAACCCTAGCTCAAGATAGTTCTCAATCTCACATAACAATGATACTCATGTTCTTTCACAAATCCTAGCTCAAGATAGTTCTCAATCTCACATAATAATGATACTCATGTTCTCTCACATCCACAAATCATGAATATGAACACTCACTCAAAAATTTCCAACAATGCTTATCAAACAATTCTTTTCACTCCAACTTTGCATTCACAACATTCAATCCAACAATATTTATCTCATAAGGAAGATGTGCTCATACCTTTTGTTTTTATGGAGATATGTTTTCAAAACCTATCTTAAACACACTCAAAACCTCTTTGCCAATTTCAAGGTTAGATAGCAACAACCTGTTGTGGTCGCTCCACAACGTACCCCAAAATTGGGGACCCACCTTTTTTGCATGTGTTCCAAGAAGACCGAAGTGGCCCATAGGCTAAAGATCAAGGAAAAAAGCAAAATACCACAAAGAGAAAAAGTGTCATGATATCGCGACATGTTGCACCATCGCGGCCCAAAAGATGAAAAAGTGTCGCGATATCGTGACATGTTGCACCATCACGGCCAAAATAGAAAAAGTGTCGCGATATCGCGACATGTTGCACCATCACGGCCAAAATAGAAAAAGTGTCGTGATATCGCGACATGTTGCACCATCATGGCCAAAAGAGAAAAAGTGTCGCGATATCGCGACATGTTGCACCATCACGGCCAAAAAAGAAAAAGTGTCGTGATATCGCGACATGTTGCATTTTCGCGACATGTTGCAGTTTCACGGCCATACGAGAAAAAGTGTCGCGATATCACGACATGTTGCATTTTCGCGATTCAAAGCAAAGAGAAAGAGCTAGAAAGAAAAAGTGTCGCGATATCGCGACATGTTGCATTTTCGTGATTCAAAGCAAAGAGGAAGAGCTAGAAAGAAAAAGTGTCACGATATCACGACATGTTGCATTTTCGTGGCCGTATAGGAAAAAGTGTCGCGATATCGCGACATGTTGCATTTTCGTGATTCAAAGCAAAGAGAAAGAGCTAGAAAGAAAAAGTGTCGCGATATCGCGACATGTTGCATTTTCGCGACCATACAGAAAAAGTGTCGCGATATCGCGACATGTTGCATTTTCGCGATTCAAAGCAAAGAGAGAGAGATAGAAAGAAAAAGTGTCACGATATCGCGACATGTTGCATATTCACGACCGTACAGGAAAAGGTGTCGCGATATCGCGACATGTTGCGTTTCTCGCTGCCAAAGCAAAAAAAGTGTCGCGATATCGCGACATGTTGCGTTTTCGTTGCCAAAGGAGAAAAAGTGTCGCGATATCGCGACATGTTGCACCATCATGGCCAAAAGGGAAAAAGTGTCGCGATATCACGACATGTTACATTTTCGTGGCTACAAGCAACAAAAGAGAGCAAGGAGGCAAAAGTGTCACGATATCGCGACATGTTCCAGTTTCGCCAAGGTAACGGACCTACATCAACGTGGACATAAGGACAAAATCTAATGAATAAGACAAAGTGTTACATGATCATTTAAGATGGCCATTACACACGGAGGGAAACGGACGCAAGCCTATGTGGAGAAACGCAGCAAAGGGCCACAAAATGGAAACCAAAGCACACGAACAGTCAGAGAAGGTGAAGCGAATGGCCATTGGAAGACGAAACGAAAAGCTTCTTGAAAATTTTAAATATGCCATTCAAAGAGGCCGGAGGAGGCTGGAAATTGTAGAGAAAAACAAAGACTATTTTTCGAAATAAAGGAGTTTTTTTGGCAGGAGCAACTCTTGTGTGTGAAACCAAAAGGAGATTGAAACTAAGACTGTTGTTATTTCTGTAAATCTTTCCTTTGCATTATTGTTTCTTGTATCTATTCGTTGATGCCATAAAATGGGTTACGATAGGTGAATGATGGAATGATGCAATTATTTGTTTCCTCGAGTCTTGCACCTGATCTAATCTGATCGTGTTTGTGTTACAGGTCTGTTAGGTCAGGTAGTCTTAGAATTTCATCTCATAACTTGGGGTTTTGCAGGGAGGAGGTTGCTAACCAAATTAATGTCCTGTTTTGTTTTCTAGCTAACTGTTGTAGATAAGGTTTATGTTTTATTTTTGATATTTGGATTAACCTCTTCTTAAAATCTGCTTTTTTGATTCTGGTCCGTTCTAGAATTTCTTGCATCTCCAAACGCCTTCATCTAATTTTTAGATAAGATATGGGTTTAGGAGGGCTACTAATTCCAAATGCACATTAAATCAGATTAAGTGAATGAATCCTAATTTTCTAACTTACTAACCTTACTAACACCAAATGCTAACATAGGTATAGTGGAACACTTTTAAATGAAGATAAAACGAATCCGCTAATTCTAAAAAATGAACCTCATGTTAAAGGCATGGAGTTTAAAATGAAGTGGTTTAAACCACGCACTTTCTCATTTAGAACCCTTTTTAAGTTGAAGATAAAAGAGGTTACTAACTGGGTTTCGGGTAGATCATTTTAATCTTAGGAACATTAAAAGAAGCTATCATCACTTTTGGTCGATTTAATGGATTATGGTTGCAAAGTATTCATTCGAATCATTAAAGGCCCCTTGTTAACTATTACTTGTAGGGTTTAGGTTATTCTGGCATACATTCATTTATTTGCCTTAGTCTTGATTGATTACATGCACATGAATGTTTGTTCACAAGAACCTTGGAGAAATGAGTAATGCTACTTAGTTTCTTTGCAAGAGAGAGTTTCTTGTTTGAGACTCTAGTTGTGGTGATCATTTTGCTATAGTGCAAAATATCCACTCAACATTTTGGTGCTAGAAGGAGGGCCTTCTTTATTGCTTTGTGATTACGATCTGTTCTAACGATTAACGTGGGTAGTTTTGTTTCCACCTATTGTGCTTGCAGGTATAACATTTATTTGTTTCATTTTGCAGGTGAGTTGAGAGAAGTCTTTTAGAGGTCTAGAGTTTTCAAGTTGGCCCAACCTGAGTACATAGCTACTAGGTCCAAAACCACAGGGGAAACTATTTTCCAAAGCCTTTCTCCCACTGGTAGGAAGCCGAGAAACCAAACATTAGAGATCGAAATACCACCCAGTGTACTTGAGTTAGGAGTTTCTTTAGACTCAAGTACGTCTCGCGGGCCTGAGCCCACAATTTCAAACGTGATAGCTACACCAAGTGCATCTGTCCCCATCATTACAAGTGTCACCATTGTTCCTATAGGGTCGATACCTTTGAATAACATGGCCCAACAACCACAACAACAATAGCCACCTGCCCTTTGGTATGGTGCGCAAAGTTCTCCTTTGAATATCCCTGGGATAGTTCATGACTTGCCTAGAAATATCGAAAGGGGATTGCCTAAATTCGTGCATGATGGTCCCATAACAGTCGAAGAGCATGTCCAAATTTACAAAGATTACATGTTTAGACAAGGAGTCACCCATGAAGATATCGCTTGTCAAATTTTCCCTGCTAGTCTAGACAGTACGACCAATGAATGGTACAGGAATCTTCCCGTAGGGTCCATTGTTTCATGGGCCCAATTAGAAACTGCATTTATTAGCCAATTTTGAATGTTGGTAGATCCTTCCATGATTTATAATTTATTTGTATCATGCAAAAGGTTACCCAATGAGCCCATAAGAACATTCAATCAGAGGTTCCAAAAGCTGTATACAAATTTGACTCGCCACTTCGCAGTAGATCCTACTGTGGCCCTGCAACTATACTTTGGAGCTTTAGATCCATTAACATCCTTGTTGACTAGAAGGAACCCTCGGGTTACGACGCTTTCGTTAGCTTATGCGGAGACAATGACCCTCGAACAACAAATGAATTTACCAGGAGTAGGGTTGTCTCAATTGACTGGGATGGGACAATATGGTCCATACAGTCAATTCGCCATGATGAATCAATTCATGGCACCACAAGTTCCAACAATGAACAATTTCCAACAACCATCTCAAGTTGCATCATTTCCCACTTATCCTAATGCCTCTGTTTCAACACAGGCATTGATTCCAAATAACCCGATGACCTTGCCTGGGTTCAGTATGAGCAATAACTTGTTGACCATACCTGTATTTACTCCGATTAGTATGCCAAGTCCAACGACTTATCCAACAATCACTCCTATTCAAAGTGTGAATCCAGGATGGAATCAAAGTGCCCATACCCAAGCCATTGTACCTGTTCCAGAGGTGGCTAATGCAGCAAATATAGTTGGGCCCAAAATTACAGTGCCCCGACCACATGGGCCTGAATCCGTGATAGAAGACATGAAGGAAACATTGGCCAAAGTTTTGGTTACTGTGGGAAATGTTAATAAAAAAGTTGACCAAGTCAGGGGTCATAATCGACCTCATAACCATAGAGGAAAAGGAACATACAACACGCATCCTAATAATGGACGAGTACCCAATCCCGTAGCCAATCAGGCAGATGTCTCGAAAGATTTTGGAGATTCAGGATCTTGTGATAATGATTGCCCGCACTGTTGCCATGGAAAGCAGGAATCTATATTGGCTGAAGTTATATATTCCCAAGATAGTGAAGAAGAGGAGGATGTGGAGTTCTTTGAAAAAGATGAATGGGATGAGAAACATGTTGATGAATTAGAAGATGAAGAAGAAGTACTTGAGCGTCACAACTTGGACTTGGAGGATGATTACTATGATTCGTGGAAGAAATGGGAAGAGCATTATCAATCTAAATATTCTAATAAACTTGTTGTGCCAATTAATATGCAGGATAACTCAATTGCTTCCTCACATGAGGATACTGTAAATCCTGTACAATTTGAGAAAGTTTTGGAAGAGGAATTAGAATCTCATCAAATTTTGGAACATGATAAGGATTCTACAACCATGAATCAAGAAAGTGAGTCATTTGCTTTAGATTCCTTTGAGGCAAAAGAAATTGAAAATCTTGATCCACTTACTTGTGCTACAATGATTATGCCGTTGCAAAATGAGAAAATTACAAAACCTGAATCATTTGGGTTTGATGTCATTGATGATCCAATTGAAAATCTCACGTTACCCAAAACAACCCAGGTGATTGATCATGGAAATGTGTTAGTCAACCCACCCCTAGATAGACAAGGCTTATGTTTTGAAAGGGATGGACATATTTTCAATTGGGTACCTAAGTTTGGTGCCTTTGATAAACAAGTCATGGAGAAAGAACAAGTGCTACAGGATGATGAATGTCATGAGAGAAAAGAGGAATTTTCAAATCCTCTTCAAGTAAGGTCAAATGAAAGCGTGCCAAAGGTAAAATCTCACCGTTTTGGTTTCACCATGCAAAATTCGAATGAAGGTTTGCCTAATGAATGGTTTGATTCAAATGTTATTAATGTTATGGCTTTATTGAATGAAAAGGAAAGCTTATTTCTACACCATGAATCAAAGTGCGGAATGGACATCTTAAAGAATAGACATAAAAGAATTGAACATCAATCATTGTCTAATCAATTTGAAAACTTGAAGCTCCACCATAGGATTATTAATGAAACTAAATCAAATTGGTATGGTGAGAGGGGCAAGTGGAGGTTTGTTTCTTTGTTTGGTTTGATCTTGTTTTTGTTGGATTCTTGCAAAACTTGGTATGTGTATCACGTCATATGTCTTTTAAAGAATTCTAATCAGGTTTGGGATCCGGGAAAATGATAATCCAAACTTTTTGTACATTTGTATATACTTTTGGTTTTCGTGTTTTGGTTTCGGAATGGATTTCATTTTGGTTTTAAGTTTTGTGTGTTGGTCCTTTGGACATTTTTGGTTTGTCAACTTAGGTCCTTATGAATGTTGACTAAGACTTGGAGAATATGAAACATCGAAATTGTATTGCAGAAAGCTCCACGAATATTGCAAACACATTAAAGAATATCGTTTGAAATTTGGGATACATGAAAGTTGTCAATTTTGCAAGATAGGGTGAAGCATTTTTGTATAATCCATCTTACCCATTTGTGTTCAGGATACATTGCATAATAGCCTCGAGTCTCATTCCATCCCATATTTCAAAAAAAACCACCAAAAGCATGTCAGACCCTCTTAGGATCATTGCACAATAAACATTAAGTAAGGTCTTGGGGTTGGAAACTGATGTCGCATTGTCTTGAATTAAACACGCTCTGCACATATAAAGAACATCTTGGGCAAAATGGTTGAAACCTTACTTGGAAGAAAAGTTAGGCGAAAAGAATTTTTCTTGTCTATCCCATCATGCAAAACATAGTCCAGGAAACAGTGGTTTTCACCACTTCATCTCCATAACATTACTTGGATTGAAAGGATCGTACTACGTGTCCCTCATAAGGATGGGTAGTCATCCCTAAGATTCAAGGAAGCCATTACTACTCCATCTCCATAACATCATTTGAGTTGGAAGGATCGTACTACGTGTCCCTCATAAGGATGGGTAGTCATCCCTAAGATTCAAGGAAGCCATTACTACTCCATCTCCATAACATCATTTGAGTTGGAAGGATCGTACTACGTGTCCCTCATAAGGATGGGTAGTCATCCCTAAAATTCAAGAAATCCAACATTAATCCACCTCCATCATATCATTTGAGTTGGAAGGATCATACTACGTGTCCCTCATAAGGATGAGTAGTCATCCCTAAGATTCAAGGAAGCCATTACTACTCCACCTCCATCATATCATTTGAGTTGGAAGGATCGTACTACGTGTCCCTCACAAGGATGGGTAGTCATCCCTAAAATTCAAGAAATCCAAAGCCAAAACCTGGACTATGGGGCTGATCTCCACCGGGGCTATAGATGCCTAACTTGCAGTGGAGTAGGCTCATGCATGGTGACATGTCTCATTTAAAAGCAAGACCTCTAACCGCTCACACGGATAGGCTAGCCTGACAGTTTCATCCATAATAGGTTTAATCATTTTGTTCAAGATGAAGTAATGAACTCAAATCAGAGTAGTAAGGATAGGGTTAAATTCCCATCACGCTTAGGTTGAGAATCCTATTCCCCAAAGCTCTGATTTCACTTACACATGCACATTGATTCAATATGGCAGTGGCGCATAACCAACCTTGAGATTGGGTATATGAACTCAATTCATGCATGATTGGTCCTGAGAGGGTTGGATATGTTTAATGTTTGTGCTCGCGCTACTAAAAGGGTTAAGAGTCTTGGTAAAGCAGGATATAGTTCATTATCTCTGGCAATACATTCGATCTTGCATAGACCCTCCACTATTCATTATATGCATTCATGTGAAATTGGCAATAGAATGGGGAACTATTTCAAACGATAAAGAATGAAGCACATTGCACACACCGAGCTGATGCTTAACGATTCTGATGCTTCATGTATTTCTGGTCTGTTTGCATTCTTTGGATATTTGTTGACACTTTGTATTTGAATTTGTGTATTTTTAGGTTGAGTTCTCACCAAAATGCTCAAGAGCATTTCCTAGCAGAGTCGCCATTTGTTGTGGCTGCTCCACAACGTACCCCAAAAATTGGGGACCCACCTTTTTTGCATGTGTTCCAAGAAGACCGAAGTGGCCCATATGCTAAAGATCAAAGAAAATGCAAAATACCACAAAGAGAAAAAGTGTCGCGATATCGCGACATGTTGCACCATCACGGCCAAAAGAGAAAAAGTGTCGCGATATCGCGACATGTTGCACCATCGCGGCCAAAAGATGAAAAAGTGTCACGATATCGCGACATGTTGCACCATCATGGCCAAAATAGAAAAAGTGTCACGATATCGCGACATGTTGCACCATCACGGCCAAAAGAGAAAAAGTGTCACGATATCGCGACATGTTGCACCATCGCGGCCAAAAGAGAAAAAGTGTCGCGATATCACGACATGTTTCTTGGTCGCAATCAGAGAGAAAAAGTGTCGCGATATCGCGACATATTGCATTTTCATGATTCAAAGCAAAGAGAAAGAGCTAGAAAGAGAAATTTTCACAATATCGCGACATGTTGCATTTTTGCGATTCAAAGCAAAGAGAAGAGCTAGAAAGAAAAAGTGTCGCGATATCGCGACATGTTGCATTTTCACGGTCGTACAGAGAAAAAGTGTCGCGATATCGTGACATGTTGCATTTTCATGATTCAAAGCAAAGAGAAAGAGCTAGAAAGAAAAAGTGTCGCGATATCGTGACATGTTGCATTTTCGCAACCATACAGGAAAAAGTGTCGCGATATCGCGACATGTTGCATTTTCGCGATTCAAAGCAAAGAGAGAGGGAAGAAAGAAAAAGTGTCACGATATCGCGACATGTTGCATTTTCACGATCAGCAAAGAGAAAAGGTGTCACGATATCGCGACATGTTGCGTCTTCGCTGCAAAACAAGAAAAAGTGTCGCGATATCGCGACATGTTGCGTTTTCGCTGCCAAAGGAGAAAAAGTGTCGCGATATCGCGACATGTTGCACCATCGCGGCCAAAAGGGAAAAGTGTCGCGATATCGCGACATGTTACATTTTCGCGGCTACAAGCAACAAAAGAGAGCAAGGAGGCAAAAGTGTCGCGATATCGCGACATGTTCCAGTTTCGCCAAGGTAACGGACCTGCATCAACGTGGACATAAGGACAAAATCTAATGAATAATACAAAGTGTTACATGATCATTTAAGATGGTCGTTACACATGGAGGGAAATGGACGCAAGCCTATGTGGAGAAACGCAGCTAAGGGCTACAAAATGGAAACCAAAGCACACGAACAGTCAGAGAAGGTGAAGCGAATGGCCATTGGAAGACGAAACGAAAAGCTTCTTGAAAATTTTAAATACGCCATTCAAAGAGGCCGGAGGAGGCTGGAAATTGTAGAAAAAAAAACAAAGACTATTTTTTGAAATAAAGGAGTTTTTTGGCAGGAGCAACTCTTGTGTGTGAAACCAAAAGGAGATTGAAACTAAGACTACTGTTATTTTCTGTAAATATTTCCTTTGCATTATTGTTTCTTGTATCTATTCATTGATGCCATAAAATGGGTTACGATAGGTGAATGATGGAATGATGCAATTATTTGTTTCCTCAGAGTCTTGCACCTGATCTAATCTGACTGTGTTTATGTTACAGTTCCGTTAGGTCAGGTAGTCTTAGAATTTCATCTCATAACTTGGGGTTTTGCAGGGAGGAGGTTGCTAACCAAATTAATGTCCTGTTTTGTTTTCCATATAACTTGTTGTAGATAAGGTTTATGTTTTATTTTTTGATATTTGGATTAACCTCTTCTTAAAATCTGCTTTTTTGATTCTGGTCCATTCTAGAATTTCTTGCATCTCCAAACGCCTTCATCTAATTTTTAGATAAGATATGGGTTTAGGAGGGCTACTAATTCCAAATGCACATTAAATCAGATTAAGTGAATGAATCCTAATTTTCTAACTTACTAACCTTACTAACACCAAATGCTAACATAGGTATAGTGGAACACTTTTAAACGAAGATAAAACGAATCCGCTAATTCTAAAAAATGAACCTCATGTTAAAGGCACGGAGTTTAAAATGAAGTGGTTTAAACCACGCACTTTCTCATTTAGAACCCTTTTTAAGCTGAAGATAAAAGAGGTTACTAACTGGGTTTCGGGTAGATCATTTTAATCTTAGGAACATTTAAAAAGAAGCTATCATCACTTTTAGTCGATTTAATGGATTATGGTTGCAAAGTATTCATTCAAATCATTAAAGGCCCCTTGTTAACTGTTACTTGTAGGGTTTAGGTTATTTTGGCATACATTCATTTATTTGCCTTAGTCTTGATTGATTACATGCACATGAATGTTTGTTCACAAGAACCTTGGAGAAATGAGTAATGCTACTTAGTTTCTTTGCAAGAGAGAGTTTCGTGTTTGAGACTCTAGTTGTGGTGATCATTTTGCTATAGTGAAAAATATCCACTCAAACCTATCTCAAAATCTCCTCACAAATATTCTCCTCAATAGTTATTTCACCATACAAAAATATCAAGTCTCAAGTACACCTTATAATATCCAAACTTCTCAAAATAACGTTAGCAAAGATTCCAATAAATCACTTTCACAATAACTCACTTCAAAATTTTAATGCATAGAATAATAAAAAATACTTCCTTATATCTCCCTACTCAAAAATGCATTATCAAAATAATTAACACCACTATTCAGAAATATTCCAATGCACCTTTTAAACCAAAATTTAAATCATTCAACACTTTCAACCATGGAAAAAATAATATTTATTTCAACCACCTTATATCTCCACAAGGCACATACCATCAACCTTAGACCAAGCGCAAATCATACAAATTAAAAAAATTAAATACCTTTTGTGCACGCTGCCTTGGTGGGATTCGATCCCCTATCGCACTACCACCAGTGCCTTAGCTGCGACCTAACCGTCGCGTGAGCTAGGCACTCACTTGAGATACAAAAGTGCCTCATGCACTTTTTCTCTCCTCTAGATGCCAAAACAAAAATAAAAACTTTACCCCTTTGCTGTCGTAGAAACTTGAATGTCGGACCTCTGCTCACCCAATGCCTTACACAGCCACGTCTTGACACTAGCACAATCGCGTGGTTGGTGAGAAGGATTTAAGTCTTAGTCCTTTTATCCTTCCATGTTTTTCTACCACTTTTAAAAATTAAAAGCCTCTTGTCTTATGCGTTCATGAATTCGCATCAAACTTTGTCAAATATTCGCACATGCATCAATTCGAAGACTTACCAAAATGTTATGTCTTATGGTATTTTTGTGGAGTTTTCCTGCTTACCCTTAAAATATTTGTCACATCATGGGAATCTCTTAAAATCACAACAAGCACTGTGGATTCTGGCTGATCCACCTCATTAACCTGGGAATAGACTACCTTAGACAACTCTAAACCGACTAGGTTGGGTAAGGAAACCCCAAGCAGTGGGTCCTTTTACTAATGCTCTATCGTGCACATGCCCACTATGCCAGACAAAATGTTGTTACTTTGTTGTTTTGATATTTTTGGTGATCGAACCTATCAATATTAAAGCCTATAAAACCCAGACCGGTGCCTTATCCATTACAAAGTCGTAGTAGGTTGATAAATGATCTTAGAAAAGATAATAGGAAGAAGAACTAGTCCATTTTACTCCATTCAAATGATGTAATGTAAATAAAATAATTAAACTAGTGATAGAAGGCATTATTTATGGATTTTGATTGCAATAATACATAAATAAGCTAACACAAGTCATTCACACAAAAATATGCCAAGGGAAGATTTGACATTTTTATTAATAAAATATGTGCATAAAACAGATCAACAGAGTGCTTGATCCTCATATACCATTTGATTATAGTAAACCCTTGGTTTGAATATTCATAAAAAGGGATGTCTCCTCTCCATCCTGATTGCAATGACGTAAGAGTCCTCAACTCTGGCACGTTCCACAAGAAATAATCACAGTGAACAACACACCTCAACAGTCCCTAGTGAATGACAAGAGAAAGGGCGATAAGACACATAGTTAAGAGATACAAGGAAAAATAAGACTCAAACAACAGACAAAGCTATACCTGGATTTTCTCTCTCAGATGTTCGATGAAAAAATTTTAGTTGCAACACTCCTCTCCTTTATAGTGTGAGGCCATCTAATTTTTGTAACCACCTACTCCGCTGTAAGAATCTTGTTGTACCCAAAATTGGGATGCATTCAAAAATAGGTATGTAGCCCATGTTCCCTCTCATATGAGTGGCGGTTGTGCATCTCCATTAGTACTGCCTTATGCTAGTGGATGTGGTCCTCCTAGTGCATGTGCTGCAATGACGGTGGGACCCACTCCTTCCTTTAGATTTTGAATGGCTTGGTCAATGAACTTCCAAGCCTCATCGTGAAATATCAAGGAGAAGAGCAACAAGTTTAAATATTGTGTGGCCTCGATTATACGATCCTTGACCCACTGCACATTGTTATTGGTAAATTCACACGGGTGGTCTACCATCTCCACCAAAGTCGTGAAGTGATTAGACAACCTATCGCCAGATTTTAAATTAAAATTTTGGATCCTTTGAAAGACAAAATCTTTAATGACTGGGGCCCACCCAAAGTCCTCAATGGAGAGGTTGCAGTCGACCAAATCATTGTTGGCCTCATACTCAGAATCTTCCACCTTTTGGTTCTATTGGAGCCAATTTTGCTCATTTTACAATAACAAGGAGACCTTAATGTATTCTTCTGCAAAGAAGCATAAAGAGTCATCTGACAGAGTGGTCGATAACCCCTAAATAGGCACATAGTACTCCTCGAACCTTTTGTAGATTGGCATTATTACATATACTCTCTGTCTTCCTTGTTGTAAGTTGTTCTGTATGAGGCCTACTGCATGCCTCACAACATATATATCTATGAGAATGGACTCTAAGTCCCCCGTATTTGCTTGGATTTTCTCCTTCATTTCTTGTTTAAGTTCATCTACGGACCCAAGTTGGACGCTAGCCTGCACAGTGGAAGGAGAGAGCATCTTAATTTTATCAACTTCTTGTTGAAGTTGCTTGACCTTGAACTGTAATAGCCCCACCTTTGTAGCCTTGGATTTCTATTCTTCAAGTTCTTTCTCTATTGCTTCGGCCACCTTTGCTTGAGATGCCATCTAGAATTTCATCATTTCAATAGGTGCAGTGGATGCCCTTATGACACCTTTACTCACATCAATAGTGGCCTCTTTCATGCTATGTGGCAATGGGATATCAAAGGTGGCAGCAGATGTGTTAGTGACCCCTTGCCCTATTGTCTCCCTACGCCTGACTATCCCCTTGCTAGATCTTTTCTCTTCCATGTCTTGAATCTAATCCTATTCATCAGCTGTAAACTGGCAGGTGTTAGTGACCCTTGCCATTGTCAAAATTTTAACCCCTTAATCTTAGGATTAGTCCTAGCCTTTTTTGAGTAGGGAACCACGTGGGGCTTTGCACTTCATAACCTCTTAGGATATTAGACAATCTCCCAAATTTTAGAGTGGGGTATTTGAATTCTTTTGGAGGGGCTATCGGGACCAGTGGGCCATCTTATCCACTAGCAATATTCGATGTAATTTTATTCAGGTTCTAAAATTTCCAATAGCCTCTAATTCACTGTATGTCCACTTATCCTTAGGCATCCTCCATATCAATTCCAAGGTCTGGTTGCTCCTGAAAGCCCTCTGCATTACATCTTCAAAATTATCACCACTGTGTGTGACTTCTAGAAGGGCCAGCTTGCCAGTAACTTCTTTTTTGTGGTGGTCATCTTGGTCGTAGGCCCTCCAAGAGACCTCTGGAAAATAGTAGGTGTCCATATTCTAGATAGCCTGCAACATGGCAAAGTGGCCAAGATAGGTGTAATGGCCCATTGTACAGGGAATGGGCAACCACTTCAGTGACTTCAAGAGGAGTTTTGTTTGTTCTGTTGCATTAGAGGATTAAAAACATCACCTCCTTTGTGATTGGCTTCAATTCCTTCTCCTCCAACACCAGATTGATCATATCGACGTAGTCTTGGGCCCAGGGATGGAGCAAGAACTTTTTGATGGGGAAATATTCTGGCCTCATCCTCCCTCTCTTCAATTGGTTCTGAGGGAACGTAGTATTCAACATATAATTGGCCTGGGGGGGCAATGTCTTAAAATCCACCACCCTAAATACTTTCCAAATTTTGTCGATCGACACCCAGGGCACTGCCTGGCCTTTGAAATCATGAATGGTGCACGCTCTAGAGTCGTAAGAGACTACGAGCCACACCAATAGGTTAGAGGAATGGTACACCTTTGTACGGGTTAACCAACCTAGGTTTGTACTCCATTTTTTGCACATAGGAGATGGCTTGGTGTTGTCTCGGTAGGCCCATGCGTAGAGGTCTCTTAGGAGCGTTGGGTGATGTTGGTTACCTTCCTCTATGGGGTTGAATGCATAAATTGTGCCCTCCTCTACTTCTTTTTACTGCTCCTCGATGATATCCCTACTGGTATCGGGTAAATCCTCAAGCGCCTTAGGGTTTTGTGCCTCCTCGAATTCTTGGCCATGGGCCATGCCCCAGTAATTCTACCAATTCTCTATCATAAAATGGATGTCTCAAGAGTCGTAGCGCTGGTATATGCCATCTCTTTCAAATAACAAGTCTACAATTTCTCTCTCGGTTGTAATATTTCCTATACCCAGGACTATAATTTCCTCTATGTTATCTGCCATTTACTCTGCACTCGACCTTGTCGATGGATAATTTTTTATGCGTGGATGGCGTAGAATAGGGCCGCCACATTCCTTTTAAAACATGTGCATTAAATTTGATAGATGGCACATGCACTTTTTTTACTTTCTAGGAGCTTTGGGATTGGTCGGGCGCACCATGTCAATTGCCACTTTCTCATCCCAAGGTACTGATGGGGGTGAATTACAACTATGGATAACAATTTGAACATGTGGCGGTTTGGGATTGGTGAGGGTAGGATGTAGGTAGGTATGCACTTGTGTGAGGTGCGTTAGCTTTAAATTATAGCATGCGTGCTCCATTGGGGAGTGAGGCACACGACTTTCAAGGTGGGCGCACACGGTTGTGCACCCGCTTGACCTTTATGTGCCCTACGAAAGTGGGGTGCACTCAACTACAAGGCACATAGGTTGTGCGCCCTTATAGACTTTGTGCGCTCCACCATAGTAGAGTGTACAACCCGAAGGCGGGCGCACAAATTTGTGCGCTCAACTTAGAAACTCACGTGCCCTGAAGTAATGGGGCATGCCACCTTGTGCGCCTCGACGGATATTATGTGCTCTGCTTCGAGAGCATAGCGCATTGGTTGGATGAGGAACGCACAACTTGTGCACTCCAAGGGATCATGTGCGCTCCATTGGAATGGAGCGCACATCAAGCTTCGGGGTGCACATAGAAGTATGCGTCCTTAGGGTCTATAGAGTGTTCCACCAAGACAAAGCATAAAAGGCAAGGGTGGATGCACAAACTTGTGCACTCGCAGGAATCTTGTGCGCTCCAAAGAAGTGGAGCACACAGGTTTATGATGGGGCGTACAACCTTGTGCACCCCAAAGGGTTGTTGTGCGCTCCACCTTCCTATGGAGCGCATGGACTTTTAGCATTTGTGCACCCCTAAGGGGCATTGTGTGCCCCATTCCCCAATGGGGTGCATGGGATGAAGGTGGGTGCATAATATTGTGCGTCCGGTCGGGGTACTTTGTGCTCCATGATATGGAGCGCACAAGTTTGGTTCGGGGTGCATAACCTTTGCACCGGGTGACTTCGAGTGTGCTCCATTGGAGTGGAGCACACAGGGCTAATTCGGGGTGCACCACCTTGTGCACCCCATGAAAAAGGTATGAGTTTGGCTCCCAAAAGGTGGTTATCTTTTTGGGAGTCAACAGGTATAAATACCATACTCCATTTTCTTCGAACGTCGGTGGGGAAAAATTTATTTAAATATTTTTGCACCCAACCCTAACTTAGGGTTTAAGTAATTTATTTTATAAATTAATTTATAATATAAATATTATAAATAATTTATAAATAACCTTAGGCATTATTTTAAACCTTAATATTATAATATTATTTCCTTTGGGCCTAGGGATCTCCTTCCTTCAAGGTATTTATCCAACCTTTTGACCAATCATATGACGCTTTTAAACCAAATATCTTGGGCTTAAAATATAAATATTTTAACCCTCCTTTTACCAAATCCTTGCACAAATCACTGACACTGATTCTTGACATCAATGACAACACAATTACTCAAAATTTCCAACAGTCATAACTCAAATGAATGAGGAATTAGAGAAATCCATTACAAAGGAAGATGTTTATGAGACAATCAAGAGTATGAGCTTGGATAAGGCCCTTGGGCCTACTATGAAAAGATTTGAATATCCTTGTTGTTTGTCACGGTATTTAAATCCCTTAAAGCCCACAAGTAGATATGTGAGCTCTGGTAGACTCACCACTTTATCCTAGGATAATTTGGAAGCTAAAAATGCCAGGTCTGGACACCCTAATCTGAGCTTACAATAGTAATCATGAAATAAATAGCTCAACCAAATTAATATAGACTATAAAATAACATTGACCAAGCATACAATGAAAGCATTTTAGTAGTTAAAGCAGATCGGTGCCTTGTCCATTGGGTTATCATAGCAATTTTAATCATCCACATGAAAAATAATAGGAGAAAGAAAGACTGATAAACCTACATTCGTTCAAATATAGCAACCAACATAGGTTCTTAAATTAGTGAAGAAACGTTACCTATAGATTCAAATAATATAATATGCAGACAAGATAACATACACACATTGCACAAGAAATTGCCAGAAAGTAGGAACCAGATATTTTGTATTATATTCAGAATATGTTTACAATGACAAAGCTTGGGAGAATACTCAGGTATTCTAATGAATACAATACATGAGTCACCTTGTTCGAATGACGTAACAGGGGACTGCTATCTACTGTCCTAATTGTAGTGACACATAGATGATGGTTATCTAGAACAACTCCTGGAAATGATCTCAGACAGATTGCTTGAATTTCGACAATACCTGCACAAGGGTGGGATGAACTTAATAAAATGACTAAAACGAAGGGAAAATAAAGGAGATACGATAGCCCAGGTGAAACACTTAGAATACCTCACATAAGCTTGCTACGTGATTGCTTGATTATGAAGCTTGGCTGCCTTGACTACTTTTATAACTTGGCCCTTAAAATTAGTTATAGATACTTGGTGTCGATGCTGCCACTTGGAAAATCTTTAGCCATTGTTTTTTTGGGTGCTTTACAGGTTGGCTTGAGTTGTCTCTCTCTGACAAAATTGACTGTACTCTACCACCTATTCTTGAGACTGCTTATTTCTACTATTCTGGTATAGTGGTTGGTTTTGTTTGGTCTCGAGTCTCTATAGTGGGGGTGATGTCGACTATTTTTCCTTGGTATTTTTCTGTGGGACCCGCTTGGCTATCGTATTTTTTGTCTTCTTCTGCATTTCCAACTCCTAAAAGTTTAGCAATTTATTCCTAGGCTTCGTTTGAAAACGTGGAAGTTGTCCTAACTTAATGTTCAAAGTTCTTTATCTGATTGAGGTATTTCTTCATTAGTGGTATGTTTTGATCGATGAATAAGATTGCTTCTATGTTTATCGAATCCAAATCTCTAAGTTGTAGTGCCAATTCCTTTTCATCCTTCCCATCACATTTGACTTCCATTATTTTATTGGTGATGAGTGCTTCCACCTGAGTTGATGCAATGACTCCCCTAAGTGTCTCAATGTTTTGTAGCCTTGTGTTACCCAATTTTTTCATCCATTCATATATGCTTAATATGGAATCTTCCCAATGGATTCTATCATGAAAATAGTTCTTTAGCTTCTAGAATTCAATCTGGCAGTCATACACTCATCCATCAGAAATGGTTACTTGTTCCTCCATGATTTGGGTGTATTCTTCCTTGTATTTCTAGTAAATATGAACAATTTTTATAGCTCTTAGGTCTATTTCTTCCATCAAGATTTTGATCTGTTGAGTTGTGTTCATGATCTCCATAAGGTCTTTGAAAATATTTGGCATTGGCTTGACTCGGTATTTAGTCAATTCGACCAATCCTGATTTGAATTGATCGACAAGATCTTCTTTGTCAAAATTTCTTTTAGGCAAGACTAGTGATTTTTGCTTCTGTAATTTATTCATCTCTTTCTTTAGTCTACCTATCTCAGCTTGAAGTGCCAAATTTTCACTCTGTAGCTAATCCTTTTTGGTTTTCATTTGTTTGAATTGGGTTTTTATTGCACTTAATTCTGTGAGTTCTCCTTCCACGGTTGTAGCTATTTGCATATGGACTGCCAAATCTACTTTCATCATTTCAATATTATCCCCTTTCCACTTCACTTGTTTGGATGTGAGGTAAATAAAAAATTTAGTTTGCTTTTCAAGAAAGGGCAGTGTAATAGTGACTTCAAAACCAGCCTGTGTGATGCCTTGTTTAGCCAATAATTGTTGAGCAGCCTTCTCATCAGTGATTTATTCAACCACCTCTATTTGTTGTTCTTCCTCAGCACTAAACTGTATATCATTTTCCCTTACTTCTGTCAGCACCTTGGACTGAGAAATCTCAAAAGCTGAACTAGACTCTATACGGGCTCTTTTAGCTGGCAAAGAACTGGGAGGAGATGTTTCTTTGGGCACCATTTCTCTCAAAAGATTTTCCAGTCCTCCCACTCAGGTGACTTTATTCATAGTAGCTGGAGGAATTTTTTGCTTCTCATTATTTACTACCAAATGCATGGTGGTGGTGCTTTTTTGCATCTATGCTTGAGTGCTTATGAGTGATTTTTCTATTTCTTCTGTTGCTTGAGGTTTTGAACCTGGGACCTCTTCCACTACTATCGAGGAACTTGTTGCATGGGATGTGATGGGTTCTTCCTCTTCTTCAACCTAAAACACCTCTCTTGGGGAGCTTGCTTGTGTGGTTGGCTCAATTTGTGGTTAGTTTGTTTTAGTAATAGGTGTTTCCTCTATGATTATTTCTAGCCTTTACAAGTATTTTTTTGTTATCTGCAGGAACGGGTCTTAAATTTTTTTGGGTCTAATTGTTGGGACCAGTGGAGCATAAAAATCAACATTGGCTGCTCTCAGTTTGTTCAGTTTTATCTTGTACCTTCCTACTTCTTCTAAATGGGTATACGGTCTTTCCACTATTTTCTAGACCTCTCTGAGATGTTCTCTATTACTGATGGTGATTTGTATTACATATTTGAAAGCATCTACCTTATGACCCATGTGTAGTTTCATCACTTTTTGGATCTCTTTTTCATATACTTTGTTTGGATCATAGGCTCTCCATATAAGTTCAACAAAGCAGTAATCGTCCATCCTCCACATAGCTCTAAGAATACTAAGATATCCTTTGAAAATATAATACCCCATTTTGAAAGGCAATTTGAGCCAAGGGACTCTTGCTTTGCCTCTGTTTACTCTCATCTTCACTTCTTCGACCACCTATATTATGATTTCTAAGGTGGCAATGGACATTGGATAGTATTTTGGAAGTACTTTGGCAAGATCTTCACGTCGTATAGCCTGATATAAGTGAAGTCTTCTATGAAGAAAAATTTCCCAACCTTATTCCAATTTAGAAAATTGCTTATTCATATGCTGATCCTCGAAGGATTTTTACCATATAAACTTTCCAATGAACTCGGTGATATCAGACTAGCCTTCTTGGATCCAAGATAGTCTATCCTGAACACATTTAGCATTCACCCCTCCTAGTGTATCTAAAACTTTGGGACTTAGCTGGACAACTATGAGATGTATAAGAAAGGAATAATAAGTAAATTTTGGCAAAATTTCCTCCTCTATAACTTTTTGTAATACTGCAAGTTGTTCATTTATATTATTCTCTAGGATCTTTTCCTAGGCATACATCAGTATTTTCCCAGTCTTATTCAATTGTGAGGCCATGTACATCACTTCCCTTTTTACATTATCTAGATCTTTATTTCCCATTATAATATTGATCATATCTACGTAATATTTGGCCCATACTCTGAGAGCTACTTTTGGTACGAGAAATTTGTATGATACATCATAGTCCAAACCAAACATACTTCGATAAAAATGAGTACCTAGCATACATGAAGATTGTATCTCGAGCACTTTATCATTTGGGACTATTTGGGAAGGAGAGAGATTAAATACCTTGCTAATGGCTTCCTTAGTGATTCTAAAGACTTTCTGGTTTTTGTGGTTGAGGATAGCCTTTGAATCTGGGTTGTATGTCATGACTAGCCAGGATAGTAGGTTCGACGAATGGTGGACATACTTGCAGATGAGCTTTCCCAAGTTACTGTTCCATCTATTGCAAAATGGACTATTGTCATAAAAAATTTCTTTGGATCTTTGAAATATGTCCTTGAGAATTATTTGATGTCTTCGATAATCCTCTTCAATCTGCTCAAAACAAAAAATAATGGTATCTTCGTATTCTTGCTTTTGCTCCTCAATAATATCCTTCATTGACGCTTTCTTCTCTAGTGTCTCCTATTGCTTTTTCTCTATGGGTTTTCCTTGAAGCTCTTCGTAAGGATAGGCTTGCGGCACTCTCAAAACTTTATCTGTAATTTTTGCTTCAACAGACTGAACAGTCTTGGTAGGCTTCTTTTTGGATGAGCTGGGAGTTTTCTTTGGTTTGTTAGATGAGGCCATGGCACAAGATTGTAATGTTGGCTGTACTTGCTTGCTTACAGTCGTACTCTGCAAATTTTACTCGAACAAGGTTTTGTAAGGGAAGTCAAAATTTGGCAGAGTGTTTAACAAGGCTTGAGTGTATGCGCATGCAGAGTCTTTATTTCTCTCAACTGCTTTCCCTGACTATTTTTTGAATAATCATGCTCACAATATATACGTAATGATAATCTTGAATAGGGGTCCACTTTTATGATTTGTCTACCCAGGCTTGCATTCTCAAGTGTCATTATCTCTTTGATGCCATGTTGTCTGACTCTCTCTGTCGCCACAAGTTCAAGACTCGCTATGGGCATACGTTCATGCCTTGAGCCAATTTTGATTTTGCCACCTCTTTCAGGATCGTTGCCTTTGGATCTTGGGCTATCCACCTCATCATTATTTGTCAGTCTTTGGGCAGTGAACCACGTGCCTTCCTAGGTGAAATGAGAGTCATTAATTTTCTTGGGATGATATGGGTCGTTGATATCCCTCTTCGCTCTTTGCCTTGGCCTGTCACTGATGCATTGTTGATGGACATTCTTGATGAGCAACGAAGACCTGCATAGAATACACTATCACTAATCGCCTAGGGTTATCGTTGATGAATCGATGACCATATGTTCACAAGGGCGATGGCTAAACTTATTTACTGATGAGTTAATATCATCATTGATGGATGAGCGAAAGGAAAGCATAATCAATGATGGGCGAATTCAAGAATTTTGAACAAACTTAGGTTGATGACTTAGTAAACACCCATTTATTTAATGCACGACGGTAGGGAGAAAACCTAATATAATGATAGCCTGATCCTTTTAGTGACTAGAAACATCTCATTGCTGATGAGACTTCATCATCGCTGATGTATTGATAATAGGCTTTTCTTAAGCACGACAAAGGATAAGCAATATAGACTGAGTTTTTTAGCGATCGCTGATAGAGGAAGGGTTTTCGTTGATCGATCGACGATAAGGATTTTTCATTGGAAACAGGCTAGCTTAGATGCGGGGGCTATGATTTTAAGTGGATATTATACTCACGACTTAGGTGGATGAAGACCAAATAGTAGACTATATGACCCAAGGCTAAAGCGTCGCTGATGAATTTGACTATTGTTGATGTATTGGCGGTGGATCGACGATGACAAGTTTAGATGAGTGATAAAGACTTATGCAGGTTTTGGACTATCATCGATGAATTACTACGATCGTGGATAGATCAATGACAAGGACTTTGGGTATACAATCCTGGCTTTAAAATGATGTTAATTAGATCTTTGCTTCAGACTTATAGAACATTGTTGCTAATGAGACTGAGCGGTCATTGATGGATCGACGATGAAGCTTTTACAAGAGTGATGACTGACTTTGGTTTATGACTAGGTTTTAACATGGTCATTGATGAATATAGACTAACAAATATGGATCGACGACGGAAGGCTTTGACAAGTGATGTTGCATTTTCATACTTAGGCTTATCGTTGATGGATAATTTTAGTCACGAATTGAATTGATGACAAGGTGCTTGGATGAGAGATGATGTTTTTGTTGAGCAAGGTGCAGCAGGAGTATTGTCATTGTTGTCAACATAGTCAGTTAGATCTAATGATGCAGTGGAAAGGCAGGTCAAAAGCCATTCAGATGCAGAGGACAGGAGTTCTAAGGTTATTCAGAGTATGGACAGTGAGTTTCCAAGAAGACCATAGTGGCCCTTTTGCAAAAGATCAAAGAAAAAGACAAGTAAGAAAAGTGTCGCGATATCGCGACATATACAGCAGGCAAGAAAAACTATCACGATTTCGCGACATGTTAGAGGAGAGAGAAAAATCTGGAAAAACTGTCACGATTTCGTGACATGTTGGAAGAAAGAGAAGAAGCAGGAAAAATTGTCGAGATTTCGTGACATGTTGGAAGAAAGAGAAGAAGCAGGAAAAATTGTCGCGATTTCGCGACATGTTGGCAGAGAAAAAGGCAAGTGGAAAAACTGTCGCGATTTCGCGACATGTTGGAAGAAAAAGAGAAAGCAGGAAGAAGTGTCATGATTTCGCGACAAGTTCGAAGAAAGAGAGTAAGTTTGAAAAGTGTCACGATTTCGCGACATGTCGCATTTTCGTGACTTGAAGAGAGCAGGAAGGCAGAGAAGGAAAAGTGTCACGATTTTGTGACATATTGCAAGGAAAGTTGTACGAATGAAAAAGTGTCACGATTTCGTGACATGTTGCAGGAGAGAGAGTCCGAAAGAAAAAGTGTCACGATTTCGTGACATAATGCAGAAGAGAGAGTCCGTAGTGTGAACTATCATGATTTCGCGACAAGTTCGAGGAGAGAGAAAGTAACATGAAAAGTGTCACGATTTTGTGACATGCTACAGAGTTCAAAGTGAGAACTATCACGATTTCATGACATGCTACAGAGTTCGAAGTGAGAACCGTCACGATTTCGTGACATGCTGCAGATGAAAATGTTCCAAGTGAGAACTGTCATGATTTCGTGACATGCAACAAAGGAAAGGTTTTGAAGTGAGAACTATCACGATTTTGCGACATGCTGCAGAAGAAAGTGTTCGAAATAAGAAATGTCACGATTTTGCGACAGGTTGTGGAGAAAACGTACGGATGCAGAAAGTGTCACGATTTCGTGACAGGATGAAGGGAAAGCGTACGGATGCAGAAAGTGTCACGATTTCACGACGAGGAAAAGAAAGCAAATGAAGGAAGTGTCACGATTTCGTGACAAAGAAGGGGGTCTTCAATAGGAGAAGTGTTACGATTTCACGATAAAAGCTAAGATGTGAAGTATCGAGCGAAAGTGTCACGATGATTCGTCTGTACTAGTGAAGTGACGAAGTCCCCAGAGGCAAGTGTCATGATTTCCATGACAAAAGCCAGAAAGGAGGTCGACGAAGGGAGAAGTGTTGTCGCGAAAAAAGCAAATGATCGCAAAGGAGAAGTGTCGTGATATCATGACAACAGCCAAAAGAAAGTGTACGGAGGCAAAAGTGTCATGATATCATGACATGTTGTATTTTCATGGCAAAAGCTACAGAAGAGTTACAAAGGCAGTTGAAGCGGACAAAGTCAAATATTAGCCGATGAAGATTAGGGTTTGCAACCGACGAAGTCTAGGGTTTTGCAACCGACTAAGATTAGGGTTACAGTCGACTAAGATTAAGGTTTTGATCTTGAAAATGTGGTTATAAAAGGAAGGCTGTTTTGAAGAGTTGGGTGTGTTGTTAAGTGCGACGTTCGTAGAGAGTGCACAGAGTGAGAGGTTCGATCGCAGTGTGCAGAGTGCAAAATTTGATCGTAGTGTGCAGAGTGCATTTCATCGAAACACTCTAAGTGTGAAAGATCGAAAAGGAAGCAGAGTGCACGAAGGGGAGAAGACGAACGTTCGACAGTTTAGCAGCAGATTGTGCGAAGTGATAGCGCAGGGAGAGCAACGTGTGCACAGAATGAAAAAGTGAAGCAGATCGGTCAGGGTCTTGTTGAAGGCAAAGGTATCTCACTGTCATTCTTCTAAGTTTTAGATTTGAAGTCCAAGTTGGTGCTTGGCATAAGGGGTTGGTGCTCCTTCCAGTTGGTGCTTGGCAAATCAGGGGTTGGTGCTCCTTCCAGTTGGTGCTGGTAAATCAGGGGTTGGTGCTCCTTTCTGCTGGGTCAGATAAAATTAGGGGTTGGTGCTCCTTCCAGTGGGTGTTGGTAAACTATTTGTAAAAGTTGTTGCTTTGCAAAGGCTGGATTTGGATGGTAGTCCAAGCGGTCATTTTTGAGGAGTAGCCACATTGGTGAACCTCATTAAAATCTTGTGTTGTGTGATGTTCTCTTGTTGTTCTTGCTATATCTATTTATAAGTTTTAACTGCTGCTATTTTTAGAGCTGTTAATTCATGATTAAAGAGCTACACTGATTCACCCCCCCTCTCAGTGCCATTGTAAGTACAACAATTGGTATCAAAGCTAAGTCCCTGTACAAGCTTAACCAGCTAGGGTGATCTTGGAAATATCACAATGGCAGGTGGTGAAGGTTTCTCATCAAACAAAGCACCATTGTTTGACGGATCTAATTATGCTTTTTGGAGAGTCAGGATGCAGACATATCTCTGTGCTTTGGGATATGATATCTGGGATTCAGTAGTGAGTGGATACTCAATTCCTATCATTCCTCCAAAAGAAGCAGAGGAAAAGAAACTGTTTGAAAACAATTCAAAAGCAAAGAATGCCATCTTGTGTGGATTAGCAGACAATGAACTGGTAAAGGTCATGAACTATCAGTCAACAAAAGAAATATGGGACAAATTGAAGAGTGTTCATGAAGGAGATGATAAAATCAAAGAAGCCAAGTTATAGACTCATCGAGCTCAGTTCAAAGCTTTGAAGATGAATGATGATGAAAACATTGAGGCATTCATGTTGAGAGTTAATGGAATCATCAATGCAATCAGAGGACTCGACGAGAATATCGATGACTCTGCTATTGTGAAAAAGGTATTAAGATCCCTCCCTCAAAGATTTGATTCCAAAGTCTCAGCAATAGAAGAAGCTAAAGATCTAAATTATTTTAGTATAGATGAGATGTATGGTTCTTTAACTGCTTATGAGATGAGGATAGGAAGATCTAAACCCACTGATAGAGAAGCAGCTTTCAAGGCCCTTAAAAATAAAAACACAAAACAAGAGTCCGAGGAAGAAGAGACATCAGATGAAATGGAAGCAAACTTTGTGAGAAAATTGAAAAAGGGGAAAGGAAAATACAAAGGGAAGCTTCCATTCAAATGCTTCAACTATGGAGGCATTGGGCATTTTGCAACTAAATGTCCACTGAAAGAGAAGAACAAAAATGATGAAGGATCCCACCAAGAAAGAAGTGACTGGAAGATGAAAGCAAATTTCAGAAAAGGCAACCTCAAAAAGAAAAGTTTCATCTCCAAGAATGTTAGTTCATCAGAAAACAGCTCCGGTGAAGAGTCTGAAGAAGAAAGAGATGAAGCTCTCTTTATGGCATTTGAAGAAGTTAAATCAAAAAAAGAAGAAGGAGTGACCTCTGAAGTTTGTGGTGAAAATCTCGAGGCTGAAGTTGACTTAGAGGGTGAGTTGATATCTGCACTTGAAGAGTGGGAGATAGAAAAGAAAAAGAATAAGAAACTATCAAGAAAGCTTGAGGATGCAAATGGAATCATAACCAGCTTAAAAGTTTAGATAGAAGAATCTAAGAAAATCATCGAAGATCTCGAAGTTCAAATAACCATGAGAATAGACTATTGAAGCAAGCTAGAGGAAGAGACTATTGGTCTAAGAATGCAACTAGAAGAGATGAACAAGAAAATCGGTTGTTATCACAAACGTGAAGAAAGTTCTATGAAATCGGATAAAATCATAAATGACCAAAGACCTGCAGGCATCAGGTTTGGTCTGGGTTTTATCGAAGGAGAATCATCAAGTGGTTCAAAAGCCAAAAATATAGAATCCACAAAGAATGAAGATAAGAAATAGGTCGATCAAGGGAAATTGCCTCTTGCAAAAGAAAGCAATAATGCCAGGCAGGAAAGGAGAACTGACAGTAATGGTTTCACCAATGTCACACATCAAAGAAGAAGAAGACCTATGGCTCCTACGGCAACATGGCAAAGACCATCTCCCAGGTTCAATTATCCCTTCTCTGGTTTCTGTTTTAAATGCAATGGCTATGGACATAAAATCTCAGACTATAAGTACAATGTTAGACCAAGGAATTTCACAAGTAGAAATGCTTTTTCTCCTTTGATGAATTACACAATAGAATGTTACAACTGTCACAATTTTGGGCACATTGCTAGAAATTGTAGAAGCACATTTTCATCAAATCAGTTTCAGGAAAGAAAAGTTCAACCAAACAGGATGAGACAAAATAGGAAACTTCCTGTAAAACATGCACAAGTCTGCTGATAAGGGAAAAACAAAACAAGAGCCCAAAACCACTATCAAAACAATGTGGAAAGGGAAAGAACGTCTGAAGGAAGAAAAGGAATCCTTAATCGTTCAAACTGCTTTCAAAGCACAGAATAAATATGTACCATGGATACTAGATAGTGGATGCTCCAGCCATATGACAGGTGACAAACAAAAATTTGATAAGTTACGAAAATATGAAGGAGGATCAGTAAAATTTGGAAATAATGATGGAGCCAAGATAGTCGGCAAAGGCTCAGTCAAAATTAGTGATGGAAGGATTAAATCAGAAGAAGTCTTATTTGTGGATGGATTGAAACATAATTTATTGAGTGTAAGTCAGATTTGTGATAAAGGTCATGAAGTGGTCTTTATGAAGCAGGGTTGTGAAGTCAGAAAAACCAACAGTGGAAAATTAATAGCAACAGGGTCAAGAACATCTGGTAACCTGTATACTCTTTCAGAGACTTCAAAAGGAGCTTGCTTTATTGGACAAGAAGAAGAAAATTGGTTGTGGCACAAAAGACTTGGCCATATCAGTTTTGATAATCTAGTGAAAATCACCTCAAAAGGGGCTATAAGAGATATTCCCACCATCAGCAAACCTGCAAATAGCATCTGTGCTTCATGCCAAAAGGGGAAGCAAACTAGAGTCACATTCAAAACTAAAGAATACTACACCAGCAAACCACTGGATCTAATACACACTGACTTATGTGGACCCATGAGAACACAAAGCATAAACGGTGACAAGTATTTTATGTTATGCATTGATGACTATTCCAGAATGACATGGATATTCTTCTTGAAGCAGAAATCAGAAGCTTTTGATATGTTCAAGATCTTCAAAAACCAGGTTGAGAATGAAATAGGGAAGAGGATCAAATGCTTAAGATTAGACAGAGGTGGAGAATTCATTTTCAGAGGAGTTTGCAGAATACTGTGAAAAGTATGGTATTAGGAGACAGTTCTCATCAGCAAGGACACCTCAGCAAAATGGGGTAGTAGAAAGAAAGAACATAACTGTACAAGAAATGGCACGAACTATGTTGGCTGAAAGCAAAGTAGCTGACAGATTTTGGAAAGAAGTAGTCCATACTGCGGTGTATATCCAAAATAGATACATGCTGAGAACACATGAAAACAAAACTCCTTATGAATTATGGTTCAAAAAAAGGGCAACAACAAAATACCTCAGAGTGTTTGGCAACAAGTGCTATATCAAAAGAACTAAAGACAATCTTGGCAAATTTGAAGATAGAGCAGATGAAGGTATTTTTGTTGGTTACTCACCAAGAAGCAAAGCTTACAAATGCTACAACAAAAGGCTAAAGAAAATTGTGGATAGTGCTGATGTTAAGTTTGATGAAGGTAAAGAACGGGTGATTAGTCATGAAACGAACTACCCAATTTATGAAGAGGTTATTGAAGGAGATGAAGAAAATGAAATTGAAAAGATACAGAAAATTGACTCAGATGATGTAAATTGTGATTCAGAAGCAGAAGAGAATAATAAATTCAAAATAGGCAGCTGGCAAGAAAAATCATCCTAGAGACCAAATAATTGGAGATCCCAAAGTTGGTGTTCAAACAAGAAGAAGAGTAGCAAGTAACTACTCTTTGTTATCCAGCATTGAGCCCAAGAATATTGCTGAAGCAAGCAAAGATGAAGGTTGGATGAAGGCTATAAATGAAGAATTAGACCAGATTGAGAAAAACAAAACCTGGGAACTAGTACCTAGACCTACGAACAAAAACATAATCGGGACTAAATGGATCTTTCGTAACAAATTGAATGAAGACGGACAGGTCGTTAGGAATAAAGCTAGACTGGTTTGCAAAGGCTATGCACAAGTTGAAGGCATTGATTTTGAGGAGACTTTTGCACCAGTGGCTAGACTAGAAGCAATCAGAATGTTTCTGGCCTTAGCAGTCTACAAGAACTTCGAGTTTATCAGATGGATGTAAAATCAGCTTTTTTAAATGGGAAACTTAAAGAAGAGGTTTATATTGAACAACCAGATGGTTTTCAAATTAGTGAAGATCCCAACCTTGTCTGCAAATTAAAGAAAGCTTTATATGGCTTAAAACAAGCACCCCGAGCATGGTATGCAAGGCTAGACAACTATCTCTCTCAACAGGGATTCAAGAAAGGTATGGTGGACAGTAATCTGTATGTCAAAACAGAAGGTGGGCATCTCATTGTTCTTGTTGTATATGTAGATGATATCATATTTGGCAACAACAAAGATGAATCTTGTAAAGACTTAGCAAATAAGATGCAGAAAGAATTTGAAATGTCTATGATTGGTGAACTGTCTTACTTTCTTGGGTTACAAGTTAATCAAAATGAGAAAGGCATATTTATTTCCCAAATCAAATATGTGAAAGAGATGCTAAAAAGGTTCACAATGGAGGACTGTAAGCCAGTTAGCACTCCCATGACAACAGGCTGCAAGTTGAGTAAAGATGACAAATCTCCACCTGTTGATCAAACCATGTACAGATCAATGATTGGAAGCTTACTATATTTAACAGCTACCAGACCAGATATTCTGCAGGCAGTTTGCATGGTAGCAAGATTTCAGGCCAGTCCCAAAGAGACTCATGTGACAGCAGTAAAAAGGATTCTTAGGTATCTCAAGGGTACTATGGAGTATGGGTTATGGTATCCGAAAGGTAAAGACTTCACCCTTATTTCATATTCGGATGCAGATTGGGCAGGATGTGTCGATGACAGGGAAGAGTACCAGTGGAGGTGCATTCTATCTTGGTGATAGGTTGGTTGCTTGGCACAACAAGAAACAAGAGTCAGTTTCTTTATCAACAGTTGAGGCAGAATATATTGCAGCAACAACATGTTGTACACAAGTTTTGTGGATGAAACAAACTCTGAAAGATCTTGGTATTAATTTTAGTGAGCCAATATCAGTTAAGTGTGATAACACCAGTGCTATTAACATCTCCAAGAATCCGGTAATGCATTCACGGACAAAACACATTGCTATCAGATATCATTTTTTGAAAGAGAAAGTTGTTGAAGGTGAGGTTAAGCTGGATTTTGTTCCAACTACAGAACAAGTAGCAGATATTTTCACAAAACCATTGCCCAAGGAAGTGTTTGAGTACCTTCGAAACAAATTGGGAGTGGTCACACTTCCCAAGAATTGACTAGCTACAGGGATCACTTTCTCAGGGGGAGCATTTGAGTATTTGATTATTCTTTTGCTCATGATCATAATTTGTGCTAAGTGCAACAAATTGTGCCCGAGAATGTTGTGCATGGACTCAGGGGGAGTCTGCAGTAGCCCTTTGGTATTATTGACAAAGGGGGAGAAGAGTTACAGGAAATTACACGTGTTGCCAACAATTCCAAAGGGGAAGATTGTTGAGCAAGGTGCGGCAGGAGTATTTTCATTGTTGTCAACACAGTCAGTTAGATCTAATGATGCGAGTGGAAAGGCAGGTCAAAAGCCATTTAGATGCAGAGGACAGGAGTTCAAAGGTTATTCAGAGTATGGACAGTGAGTTTCCAAGAAGACCATAGTGGCCCTTTTGCAAAAGATCAAAGAAAAAGACAAGTAAGAAAAGTGTCGCGATATCGCGACATATACAGCAGGCAAGAAAAACTGTCACGATTTCACGACATGTTAGAGGAGAGAGAAAAAGCTAGAAAAACTGTCACGATTTCGCGACATGTTGGAAGAAAGAGAAGAAGCAGGAAAAACTGTCACGATTTCGCGACATGTTGGAAGAAAGAGAAGAAGTAGGAAAAATTGTCGCGATTTCGTGACATGTTGGCAGAGAAAAAGGCAAGTGGAAAAACTATCACGATTTCGTGACATGTTGGAAGAAAAAGAGAAAGCAGGAAGAAGTGTCACGATTTCGTGACATGTTCGAAGAAAGAGAGTAAGTTTGAAAAGTGTCGCGATTTCGCGACATGTCGCATTTTCGTGACTTGAAGAGAGCAGGAAGGCAGAGAAGGAAAAGTGTCACGATTTCATGACATATTGCAAGGAAAGTTGTACGGACGAAAAAGTGTCACGATTTCATGACATGTTGTAGGAGAGAGAGTCCAAAAGAAAAAGTGTCACGATTTCGTGACATAATGCAGAAGAGAGAGTCCGTAGTGTGAATTGTCACGATTTCGCGACAAGTTCGAGGAGAGAGAAAGTAACATGAAAAGTGTCACGATTTCGCGACATGCTGCAGAGTTCGAAGTGAGAACTGTCACGATTTCGCGACATGCTGCAGAGTTCGAAGTGAGAACCGTCACGATTTCACGACATGCTACAGATGAAAATGTTCCAAGTGAGAACTGTCGCGATTTCGTGACATGCAGCAAAGGAAAGGTTTCGAAGTGAGAACTATCACGATTTCGTGACATGCTGTAGACGAAAGTGTTCGAAATAAGAAATGTCACGATTTTGTGATAGGTTGTGGAGAAAACGTACGGATGCAAAAAGTGTCACGATTTCATGACAGGATGAAGGGAAAGCGTACGGATGTAGAAAGTGTCACGATTTCGTGATAGGCAAAAAAAAAGTAGACGAAAGTAGAAGTGTCACGATTTTGTGACAGAAATAGAAAGCAGGTCTTCAACGGAGAAGTGTCACGATTTCATGACAAAAGCTAAGATGTGAAGTTCAAAAGCAGAAGTGTCACGATTTTATGATAGAAGTGAAGACGAAGTCTGCAGAGGCAGAAGTGTCGCGATTTCATGACAAAAGTAGAAAGGAGGTCGACGAAGGGAGAAGTGTCGTGATATCGTGACAAAAGCAAATGATGCTGACGAAGATAAAAGTGTCGTGATATCGTGACAAGAGCTTAGTTAATGTCGACAAAGGTAGAAGTGTCACGATATCGTGACAACAACCAAAAGAAAGTGTACGGAGGCAAAAGTGTCGTGATATCGTGACATGTTGTATTTTCACGGCAAAAGCTATAGAAGAGTTACAGAGGCAGTGAAGCCGACAAAGTCAAATATTAGCCGACGAAGATTAGGGTTTGCAGCTGATGAAGTTTAGGGTTTTGCAGCTGACTAAGATTAGGGTTACAACCGACTAAGATTAAGGTTTTGATCTTGAAAATGTGGTTATAAAAGGAAGGCTGTTTTGAAGAGTTGTGTGTGTTGTTAAGTGCGACGTTCATAGAGAGTGCGTAGAGTGAGAGGTTCGATCGCAGTGTGCAGAGTGCAAAATTTGATCGTAGTGTGCAGAGTGCATTTCGTCGAAACATTCTAAGTGTGAAAGATCGAAAAGGAAGCAGAGTGCACGAAGGGGAGAAGACGAACGTTCGACAGTTTAGCAGCAGATTATGCGAAGTGATAGCGCAGGGAGAGCAGCATGCGCACAGAACAAAAAAGTGAAGCAGATCAGTCAGGGTCTTGTTGAAGGCAAAGGTATCTCACTGTCATTCTTCTAAGTTTCAGATTTGAAGTCCAAGTTGGTGCTTGGCATAAGGGGTTGGTGCTCCTTCCAGTTGGTGTTGGCAAATTAGGGGTTGGTGCTCCTTCCAGTTGGTGCTGGTAAATCAGGGGTTGGTGCTCCTTTCTGCTGGGTCAGATAAAATCAGGGGTTGGTGCTCCTTCCAGTGGGTCTTTGGTAAACTATTTGTAAAAGTTGTTGCTTTGCAAAGGCTGGATTTGGATGGTAGTCCAAGCAGTCATTTTTGAGGAGTAGCCACATTGGTGAACCTCATTAAAATCTTGTGTTGTGTGATGTTCTATTGCTGTTATTGCTATATCTATTTATAAGTTTAACTGCTGCTATTTTTAGAGCTGTTAATTCATGATTAAAGAGCTACACTGATTCACCCCCCCTATCAGTGCCATTGTAAGTACAACATTTTTATTGGGTTAAGTCTATCCCTAATGACTTATTATGGTCACAGATCGAATCGGTGATGGGATTTTAGAAGGGCGGTGAAGACTTATGGTTATTTAGCCTTAGCGAACAGCTTAGGAAAATAAGGTGAATGTCTAGGCGAACTTAGGAACTTAGACTTAGGGAAATTTAATCAAGGTAGACTTTGGAAATATTTTTGGCCATGGTCTAACCTAGGGATACATCATTCGTTTTAATATTATAATATGGCTTTTTTAATCCTCTTTGCAATGGTTAGGCGATTTGGATGGTATGGAATGAATGGGGCTATGGTGATGGTATGGACCATATATTGAGGGTAAAAAAATGGTGGAAATGGTTAGAACTTATGATATGATAGGGGTGGATGATATGGAAATGAGGGTCTTCTTAATGAATGGATGAATAGGGATGAACTCATGGAGGGTGAAATGAAACACTATAAGAGTTAGACTATATATTTTCAATGACCATGAGGACTCTACTAAAACAAGAATTATTTTCTCAAGACTCCCCTCTTTTGCTTTAAAATTATTCTCATAAGACATTCCCTTTTAGACCTAGTACCACTTCCTAAAATCACCTAGGATCTCAATTTAGCCATCTTTAAAAATTAGGGGTCAGGAATAAGTTAGGACTTTTGAAGCCCAACACAGGCTCTGTTTGGGACAAGAGAAATGTTTGATCTAAGAAGATAAAAATTTCTCTTGAGAACTCTAGAATCTTCGATTTAAAAATAGACCTGACTGAACCCATTCCCTTGTGGACTTTTTGCAATAGGCTTCAGATAAGTATTAACCTTAAGGACTTGTTTTTTAGCTCAGATTTTATATACTCTCTGATGGTTCAGCTTCATGACCAACCTCATTAAGACCAAACACATCTTGATAGCATCCTAGTCTAAAAAACTAATCATCTAAGATGATAACAAACTGAAAACTTACTAGACTGCTATAGGCTGAAATGAAAACACATAGGACTAAAACCTACTGAACTAGAATAAACACATAAATTTTTCCTCTTTTTTTTTTGTATGTACAAGAGGTAGACACAAAGAGTTCATATGAACTAATCCCCGTTACAGGGATGGTACATCTTCATATTTCTTCACCTAGCAGAGTCTGCAACCTGTAGGTATGATGGCCTATTTTCTAGGAAATTTGGTAAGGGCCTAGCCATTTGGGCTCCAATTTGCCTTTCTCTCCTAGTTTTTCATTCTTTAGATCCCAGTATAATACTATCTCCTTTCATAAATGGATATGCTATAGCCTTCTTATTAAAGACCTATAGTATTTTCTGAGTTTCTTGGGTCATTCTCCTGAAGGCATCTCTCTTATATTCTAGTTTGACAATCTGATACATTCTCCTCTGTAAATTGTTAGGCTTCTTGTGGTATTGTAGTAATAAGGCTAAAGCTGATCTTTCAACCTATGGAGGGAGTAAGGCTTGCTCTCCATAAACCAACTCATAAGGTGTTTTTTTTGTTGCTCTTTTAATAGAAATTTTGTCAGCCCATAAAGCAAATTTTAATTCGATGTCCTAGCTTCTTTTGTTTTTGCCAAAAGATCTTTTTATCCTGGTTATGAGGTTTTTGTTTGAAGATTCTACCAAGCAATTTCCTTGAGGGTAGTAATTTGTTGAATGAGCTAGTTCAATGTTATACTTATTGCAGAACTCCACCATTTCATAAGAAATAAAACTGCTACCATTGTCAATCACTAGCTTTCTGGGTACTCCAAATTTGGTAAGGATATTCTCTTCTAAAAACTTGATGATTACCTCAGTAGTTGATATTTTTAAAGGGGCAACTTCCACCCACTTAGTGAAATAGTCTGTAGCAGTTATTATCCATCGATGGCCTCTTGATGAATTTGGATTAATTTCCCCTATCAAGTCTAGATCCCATTGAGTGAAAGGAGCTTCTACTATCACAGGCTTTAAGGGCATCGTAGGCAGCTTTTTCTTGCCATCAAATATTTGATAAGTTTGGCATCTTCTTACCAACTAGTGGACATCCCTGAACATGGAAGGCCAATAGTATCCTGAGCTCAAATGCTATTAATAGTTGCCTTTAGTGCAAAATATCCTCCATAAAAACCAACATGAAATTCCTCAGCTATTCCAACTATCTCTTCCTAGAAAAGGCAGAGCAGTAGTACACCACTAGGATGTCTCCAATACAGTTTGTTTTCTTGAATGTAATATTTATGGGCTTGCAATTTAATGCTCCTCATTTTTCTTTGAGAATAGCCAGTAGGGACTGCCAATGTCTGTAAGTAGTGTACAATGTCTTTATATCAGTCTTTTTTAGATGCTTTTATTTCAGCAATCTACTATGCATTGACTATCACTATTGTATTGTTGAAGTCTTCCTCTCCTTTAGTAATCATATATTTGGTCAAACCTTACCATTTTATAGTTTTTAAAACCTTGAAATCTACCTCATATTACTATAATTTAACCATCCATATGGCTAAACTACCTATAGGCTCATTTTGAGTGAAAATATCTTTGACAACTGAGTAGGGAATACAGGCTATGACTTTGTTTGAACCAAAAATTCCTTTGAAATGCTCTAAAGCTTTTATGAGTGTGAAGGTCTACTTCTCTGTCATGGTGTACTTCAATTGATATTCTTTTAATCCTAAACTCATAAATGCCACAAGTATCTCTATGTTTTTTGCATCTTTCTATGACAGTACAACAACAATGGTGTCTTCTGAAGCAAAATAATAGATATTAAAATCTTTGTGATAGTTTGGGCATGCTAATACAAGAGCCTGCATGATGGCATCTTTTATTTTTTGAAAAGCCTGCAAGTTCTCTTCTGTCCATATTATAATGCCCTCTTTTTTATCATGTCATTTATGGGCTTTGCAATTTGGGTAAAATTTGGAACAAATCTCCTGACAAAATTAATCTTCCCGAAGAACGATTTGAATCCTTTCAAGTTCTTGGGTAGAGGAATCTTTGCAATGGCCTCAGTCCTTTCAGGATAAATACTAATTCCTTCTTTAGCAACAATGTGTTCATTTTTCCCTGCTTTGCTCCAAAGATACACTTCTTGGGATTCAATGAGATGCCAAATTCCTTACATCTTGCAAATACTTGGGTGAGATGCTCAAAGTGATCTTTAGGATTCTTGGAGAAAATAGTTATGTCATCCAAATAGACTACTACCATCTTAAACATCAAACCTTTGAAAGAAAAATCTATAGCTCTCTGGAATGTGGCTCCTGCGTTCATCAAACCAAAGGGCATTTTGAGGTATTCAAAAGTTCCCCATGGAGTAGTAAAAGTTATCTTGTGCCTATATCAGGATTGACCTGAATTTGATTATAGTCGGAGAAGCCATCTAATAGGGAAATTCTGGCTAATCCTGCAACAACCTGTAATAGTTGCTCCATGTTGGGCAAAGGATAATTGCCCTTCAAAGAATTTTTGGTCCAATTTCTAAAATCTACACATAGTCTGATATATCCATTTTTCTTCCTCACTAGCACCAAATTTTCTATCCAAGTGGAAAATCTGACTATCCTAATAATATTGGCATCCAATAGCTTATGGAATTCTTTTTGCATTGCAATATGTAATGTGGGATTAAACTTCCTCTATTTTTTCCTGTGTGGCTTAGTGCCCTCTTTCAATGGAATGATATGCTTTATTACCTCTGTATTAAAAGTCCTGAGGTCTTCATAGCTCCAAGCAAAGGCATATTTATGTTTTTTTAGGTACTTTATGTAATCTCTTTTTTCTTTCTCAGACATGGACTTTTCAACCTTCACCATTTTGGGCTCTTGTTCAGTGCCAATATTGATCTCTTTTGCTTCCAATCCTTGCAAGGTCGGTTTATGAGCTTTGTAAAAATCATCAAACAAGCTCTCTAACAAAATCATACCTTTAGGCAATTTGTTAGTCTTTAATTGTATCACCTCCATAGGCTCTCCGATCACCTTTTTCATTTTCTCTTCATCCTCTTCATCACATATAATATCAACATATTGATTTTGTAGTGTCATGAAATCCTTGATATCTATGTCATCTTGGAAAACTTGAAGGTACACTATGTTGTCTAGGATAGACGGATGGTATATTGAAATAGTAGGGAACTTCTCTTGATACTCTGTCTATTTCTGGGCTGTCTGAATCGGAGGTATTCATGGCTAACATATTGGCTACCTGGTTTTGGTTCCTAGGAATGTATGTGATGTTGAAAGCTAAAAATGTATTAATCTCTTCTTGAATAGCCTATTTGGACTGCTTCAGCCTGGATTGTTTGACCTGATATTTACCTTTAACTTGTTATATTATTAGTTTTGCGTCTCCATATACAGTTAGATAATTAATTCCTAATTATTTAGTCTTTCTCAAGCCTAACAATAGCACTTCATATTTTGCCACATTGTTTGTGCATGGAAAGTGTAGTCTGTATGGAATACCTAAATAGTTTCCATTAATGTCAGTCAGGTTGACCCCTGCTCCTGCTCTAGTATGTGACTTTGCTCCATCAAAAGTGAGTGTCCACATTTCAAACATCAGTATTCTTGTAGACTCAGCATCAACTTGGGCTATTGTTTGTGGGTCCATGTCTATTGCTTTGGGTACTTCAACTAGGAAGGTTGAATGCCAAATGGAATTGACTCCTATTTCTTTCTCCTCAAAAGACTAAACTAAGTTGATAATGGTGTTATCAGATCTTTTAATCTCAACAGAGTACCTATGAAGGTGTTCTCTTATGAGGGTAGCATACTGATATCCACTATCTAACATACCGTTATGGATAGCATACTGATATCCAAAGTCTGAATTATATCTTAAGGATATATAGAAAGATCTGACTGTTGATGGATTTCTAGGAATGGGCTTGGGCTTTTCTGCTACTAAAAAATTACATATATGATAATTTAATGGTTCAACCAAACCAAAGGCTTGACACACTTGATATATGTACTTTGGTATGGTCATTAATTCTCCAAATGTGATGTTAGTTTTTTGTTTTGCCAACTCCTGGCCTACACCAAACTTAGTCTTTTTGACCTCTATGTTTTTGTCAGGATCTAGAAGTTTCTGAGCCTCATTCTTGACTTCAACCTCTGAGACTGACTGCTAATTATTATTATTCTATTTTTTGGCAGCTTTGTTCTTGTTTTGGGGCTATTAGATTATGTCATCCTTATTAGAATTATTTGCCTTATCAAGCATTTTCCTACCTCTCAGATTGATGGCATGCATCCTTTTCAGTGTTTCGATTTCCTTAGCTGTTGGAACAATTTTAGCTTGTTTCATCATTTCATACCTACTCTCTTGAGGTATTTTTAATATTTCCACATTCTCAAGGACCATATCTCTGGGTTATTTTTCTGATTTAGGTAATTCATCCATTTCCCTTTCAAACTGTATTTCTCTTTCCTCATCTTCATTAGTCCAACAGGTATTTATTCTTATTTTCTCATATGATTATTCCCCCAAATTATCATTGGGGTGTGCACTCATATAGATACAATAGGCAATTGGGTTATGTGGTAGATCACATTCGCTACAATAGTATGGGAAGTTAAAAACTATATTTACAATGGTCATGGGTTTGGTACTGAATCCATGTCTTTTGGACCTTCCCTCCTTTTCTAGTAATTTATTTTATAAATTAATTTATAATATAAATATTATAAATAATTTATAAATAACCTTAGGCATTATTTTAAACCTTAATATTATAATATTATTTCCTTTGGGCCTAGGGATCTCCTTCCTTCAAGGTATTTATCCAACCTTTTGACCAATCATATGACGCTTTTAAACCAAATATCTTGGGCTTAAAATATAAATATTTTAACCCTTATTTTACCAAATACTTGCACAAACAACTGACACTGATTCTTGACATCAATGACAACACAATTACTCAAAATTTCCAACAGTCAACTCAAATGAATGAGGAATTAGAGAAATCCATTACAAAGGAAGAGGTTTATGAGACAATCAAGAGTATGAGCTTGGATAAGGCCCTTGGGCCTACTATGAAAAGATTTGAATATCCTTGTTATTTGTCACGCTATTCAAATACATTAAAGCCCACAAGCATATATGTGAGCTCTAGTAGACTCACCACTTCATCCTAGGATGACTTGGAAGCTAAACAGGCCAAGACTAGACACCCTAATCTGAGCTTACAAAAGTATTCATTAAACAAATAACTCAACCAGATTAATATAGATTGTAAAATAACATTGACCAAGAATACAATGAAAGAATTTAAGTAGTTAAAGCAAACTGGTGGCTTGTCCATTGGGTTATCATAGCAATTTTAATCATCCACATGAAAAAAAGAATAGGAGAAGAAAGAAAGACTAATAAACCTACATTCGTTCGAATGTTGCAACCAACATAGATTCTTAAATCAATGAATAAACATTACCTACATATTCAAATAATGTAATATGAAGGCAAGATAACATACATACATTGCACAATAAATTACCAAAAAGCAGGAACCAGACATTTTGTATTATATTCAGAATAAAATGTTTACAATGGCAAAGCTTGGCAAAATACTCAGGTATTCTAATAAATACAATATATGACTCACCTTGTTCAAATGATGTAATATGGGACCGCCATCTACTATCCTAATTGTAGTGACACATATACTCTAATTCTCTAGAACAACTCTTGGAAATGATCTCATATAGACTGCTCGACTTTCGGCAATACCTGCACAAGGGTGGGATGAACTTAAGAAAATGACTAAAACAAAAGGAAAACAAAGGAGATACAATAACCTAGGTGAAACACTCAAAATACCTCACATAAGATTGCTACATGATTGCTTGATGATGAAGCTTGGTTGTCTTGACTCCTTTTATGACCAGGTTGTTCAAAGTTTGTTACAAATGCTTGGTCCTGGTATGGCCACATGTGCTCTCCATGGTCCTATGTCACTTAGGCTTCCTGAGTTTGTTACAAAAGAATCAATTGATACCAACTGTCAAAATTTATGTCAGGCTACTTATTTTTTCAAGATTGTTCCATCTGTTGTTGCAACTCTTTTTCTCGACTCTTTATTTTTAACAACTTTTGATTTGAAGGGGACTCTTAACAGTGGTGGGTTAGGCATTTAATATTTGCCTTAAAATTTGTACAAAATGCTAATTTATCTAACTTTATTTTGTTCCTATTATCCTAGTCATCTATTTTATTGCCTTTGGATGATCCTTGACTAGGGTTGATGCAAGTATATTTTTAAGGTGAAACAAAGGGGGACCCGATGTGATGATGAAGATAGAAAAGAAAAAACACAATGAGGTGGAACAAGATGAAAGACAATATGGATGGTGGTGGGAAAAATTGGACACAATAGAAGTGGAAGACTACAAACAATGGTGGTGATATGGTGCTTTGTGGAGCAGACTGTGATGGTGATCAAGAGAGAATGCCCATAAAGAGGAGGGCAAAGGGAAATGAGAGAAAATATATAATGGAAAACAAGATCTAGAGGTGCACAAACTAAGAGGAATGACAATAAAGGTGCATCTCCATAACTATACTCCATCGGGGTGAGACCTCTATAACTATATTTCATCGAGGTGCTTGTCTTTTTCTAGAGCCGATAGTATGATGAGGATTCAAGATTTTCTTCTTTTTGTTGCACCTTCTGCATCTGATGAAAAATAGGAACTTTTTACACTGCTTGCCATATTTTATGGTTACTATATTTTTCATGCTTTGACCCATCATTGTTACTGAATCCTTTGCTTTACCCACTGCCTTCATATAAATCTATATCGAGATCATCCATTTTGTCAGTTGATGGCAACAACATCATGTTCTGTAGATACAAATGGATCTGGATATCTTGGACCTGCATGGAGTTTATCTTTTGAGTTGCTCACTCCATAAGTTTACCTTTCTTAGTAAGTCTTTGTGGTCTTCGACTTGTGTGTGGAATTTATTCATGTGGTTTGATATTCCTTCCTTTGAGCATTCTTTAAATCCACCAGGCTTTGTTGCCTATCTTCTTAACATCTTCAAGTTGATGGTATTCTTACTGCATTTACTCAGACTTTTATACTTTTGTTGCAGCCTTAGTTTTGAAACCTGCCCTGAGTGATTTTTTGATATTTTCTAATTCAAAGAGATATGTTCATCTTGAGACGCCTTCTAATTTTATCACTTTTGGCTCTTGGGTCGTTTAACACTTCATGCCTTTTTTAGTCTTTGGATAGTGAACCACGTGCCTTCCTAGGTGAAATGAGCATCATTGATTTTCTTGGGATTATTTGGGTCATTGATACCCCTCTTCGCTCTTTGCATTGGCATATCGCTGATGCATCGTCGATGGACATTCTTGATGAGTGACAAAGACCTGCACATAATACACTATCACTAATCACCTAGGGCTATTGTTGATAAATTAGTGACCATATGTTTGTAGGGGTGATGGCTAAACTTATTCGTTGATGAGTTAATATCGTCATTGATGGATGAGCGAAAGGAAAGCATGATCATTGATGGGTGAATTTAAGACTTTTGAATATACTTAGGTTGACAACTCAGCAAACACCCATTTATTTAATGTACGATAGTAAGAGGAATACCTAAGACAATGATATCCTGACCCTTTTAGCGACTAGAAACATCTCATCATTGATGAGACTTCATCATTGCTAATGGATCGGTGATAGGATTTTCTTAATCACGACAAAGGATAAGCAATATATACTGAGTTATTTAGCAGTCGTTGATGGAGGAAGAGCTTTCACTAATCGATCGACGATAAGAATTTTTCATTGGTTACAAGCTAGCTAACTCAGTTTATATTGCTTATCCTTTGTCACACTTAAGAAAATCTTGTCTCCAATCCATCAGCGATGATGAAGTCTCATCAGTGATGAGATGTTTCCAATCACTAAAAGGGTTAGGTTGTCATTGTCTTAGGTATTCCCCCTACCATCGCGCATCAAATAAATGGGAGTTTACTAATTCGTTAGCCTAAGTTTGTTCAAAAGTCTTAAATTCGTCCATCATTGATCATGCTTTCCTTTCACTCATCCATCAATGATGATATTAACTCATCAGCAAATAAGTTTAGCCATCACCCCTACAAACATATGGTCGTTGATTTATTAGTGATAGCCCTAGGCGATCAATGACAATGTATTTCATGTAGGTCTTAGTTGCTCATCAAGAATTTCCATCGGTGATGTATCAACGATAGGTCAAGGTGAAGAGCGAAGAGGGGTATCAACAACCTAGATCATACCAAGAAAATCAACAATGCTCATTTCACATGGGAAGGTGTGTGGTTCACTGTTCAAAGACTGATAGAAGGTATGAAGTGTTAAACGATCCAAGAGCCAAAAGCGGTAAAATCAGAAGGCATCTAGAGAAGAACATATCTCTTTGAAGCAAACAAATATCGATATATCACTCCGGATAAGTTTCATAACTAGGGCTACAACAAAAGTATAGAAGCTTGATTAAACGTCGAAAGAATACCATCAACTTGAAGATGTTCAAAAGACAGGAAATGAAGCCTAATGGATTTAAAGAATGCTCAAAGGAAGGAATATCAAACCACGTGAATAAAATCCACACACGAGTTGAAGACCACAAAAACTATACTAATAAAGGTAAACTTATGGAGTGAGCAACCCAAAGAACAAACTCCACGTAGGTCCAAGATATCCTGATCCATTTGTATCTACAGAACATGATGTTGCCACCATCAATTGACGAAATGGATGATCTCGATACGACTTTATATGAAGACAATGGATAAAGCAAATGATTCGGTAACAACGATGGAAGATTGAGTTATTTAGTGGTCGTTGATGGAGGAAGGGCTTTTGTTGATCGATCGACGACAAGGCTTTTTCATTGGTGATAGGCTAGCTTGGACACGGGGGCTACAATTTTAAGCGAATATTATACTCACTACTTAGGTGGGTGAATACTGAATAGCATACTATATGACCCAAGGCTAAAGCATCGCTAATGAATTTGACTATCGTTTATGGATTTGCGGTGGATCGACGATGACAGGTTTAGATGAGCAATGAAGACTTATGCGAGTTTTGGACTATCGTCAATGAATTACTACAATCATGGATGGATCAATGATAGGGACTTCGAGTATACAATACTGGCTTTAAAACAACTTAACTTGACCAATTTATGTTGGGAGGGAGACTGGTTAGGTTGATGTTAATTAGACCATTGCTTTAGACTTATGGAACATTATAGCTGATGAGACTGAGTGATCGTTGATGGATCAACGATGAAGATTTTACAAGAGCGCCAATTGAATTTCGTTTATGATTGGGTTTTAACATGATCACTGATGGATACAGGCTATCGAAGATGGATCGAAGCCAGAAGGCTTGGATGAGCAACGTTGCATTTTTGAACTTAGGCTTATCATTGATGGCTGAGTTTGATCGCAGATTGAATCAACGATAAGGCGCTTGGATGAGCAATAATGTTTTATTGGGTTAAGTCTATCATCGATGGCTTATTTTGGTCACGAATTAGATCTACGATGGGGTTTTAGAAGGGACACAAAGACTTATGGTTATTTAACCTTAGCAAAAAAAATAGAAAAATAAGGCGAATGTCTAGGTGAACTTAGGAACTTAGACTTAGGAAAATTTAATCAAGGTAGACTTTGGAAATATTTTTGGCCATGGTCTAACCTAGGGATACATCATTCATTTTAATATTATAATATGACTTTTTTAATTCTCTTTGCAATGGTTAGGAGGTTTGGATAGTATGGAATGAATAGGGCTATGGTGATGGTATGAACCATATATTAAGGGCAAAAAAATGGTGGAAATGGTTAGAAATTATGACATGATAGGGGTGGATGATATGGAAATGAGGGCCTTCTTAATGAACATATGAATAGGGATGATCTCATGGAGGGTGAAATGAAACGCTATAAGAGTTAGAATATATCTTTTCAGTGACCTTGAAGACTCTCCTAAAATAGGAAATATTTTCTCAAGACTTCCCTCTTTTGCTTTGAAATGATTCTCATAAGACCTTCCCTTTTAGACCTAGTACCACTTCCTAAAGTCACCTAGTCTCTCAATTTTAGCCATATTTGAAAATTAGGGGTGAGGAATAAGTTGGGATTTTTGAAGCTCAATAGGGCCTGATGGTTTTTAGGTTAATTTCTATAAGGCTTGTTGGAAAATTATAAAGGAATATTTGGTCAAAATGATTGAAGAATCCAAATATAATGGTGTGGGTTTAGGGGCTATCAATACCTATTTCATTGCACTCATTCCTAATAATAGAGATGCAATAACATTTGATAGATTTCATCCTATTTCTCTTTGCAATACCTCTTATAAGACAATAACCAAGTTAATGGTTAAAAAATTGAAGGCCTTCTTAAATGATTTGATCTCGGTGGAACAAGGTAGATTCATTCCAGGTAGACACATACAAGACTATTGTAATAGCTCAAGAAAATTTAAATTTTTTAGTGATAAATAAAAATAGAGCCATGGCAATCAAGGTGGACCTCTCTAATGCCTATGATAGGTTGGATAGGCAATTTATAAGCAAAGTGTTAAAGAAAATGGGATTTAATGATCTATGGATGAACTGGGTGCAGGGATGCATATGTAATCCAAATGTTGCAGTTCTAATAAATGGGGGTCCATCCTCCTTCTTTGAGACATCAAGAGGCATTAGTCAAGGATGCCCTTTATCACCCTTTTTGTTCGCTTTAGTCTCAGAAGGGCTAAGCAGATCCTTCCAAGTAGGTTAGGAAAAGCACAACTTTCAAGACTTAAGTGCTACTACCAATGTGAAAGCAACCTCTCATCTCCCCTTTGCAGATGACACTTTATTAATGGGTTTAACTAGCATTCAAACAACCAAGACTATCTGAAACATTCTAACAGATTTCACTTCAGCATTTGATAAATAAGGAAAAAGTATCATCTTTTTCATCAATACACTGCTCCATTCAAAAAGGAAAATTTGTAGAATTCCATAGTTCCAAGTAGGAGAAGATAATTCAACAATCAAGTGTCTAGGCATTCCTATCAAAATTAGCAACCATAAAGTTATGGACCGGTATTACCTTGTAGATAAAATAAAAAGAACAATAGGCAATTGGGAAAATTAATTTTTGAACCTGATAGGTAAAAGAATGTTGATTTTGGAAACCTTATATGCAATCCCATTTTATTCAATATCCTTACTGTTAACTCTTAAGACTTTAATAAGTGAAATGGAAAAAGAATTCAAAAAGTTTTCTTTGGTTTGGAGGCAAAACTAGCAGGAAGAAATCACCTTGTGAATTGGACTAAGATCTGCAGACTCAAAAATTTTGGAGGTCTAGAGATAAGATAACTTAACAAAGTTAGCCAATATTTAGCCACTAAAAATGCTTGGAGAATGTTGCTCAACTCTGAGGCTCCTTGGGACAACCTTTTATTGAAGAAATATTGTGGTAGAGGTAGACCAAAATATGTTCTATTGAACCTCAATCTGGGATAGAGAGGTACCAAAATTTGGTCAAACATCTTGATAGGGTTGAAGATCATTAAGGAGAATTTGACTTGGGTGGTGAAAGAAGGTGACTTAAATATTTTTACTTAGTCTTTGGTTGGGTTCAAAACCCTAGAAACATTTACATATCTTAACAACATTATGATTCATTTATTACAACAAAACATTTATAAAGTCAAGGATTTTCTTTGTGAAAATAACCCACACAATAGGGTGGAGATTGTGTTTTTAAAGCAGATTTGACAAACCTTTATCTAGAACATTTGAAAGATGATTTTAACTGTCTAAAAGAGCACTTGGGTAGCAGGCGTATTTTTCTCCAAGAGGGGAAAGATCTACCATCATGGAAGGAGAATGAAAGACCAATGAATCTATCAGCAAAATTTGTGTACAAGTTCTAAACTGCTTAGGACAACAAAGAAAATTCCCTAGAGGTGTTAATGGAGCATGCTTGGAAGTCCATGGTGGTTTCAAAAATACAAATGTTTGGATGGTTGGTGGCTCATGGTGCGATTATAATAGCTGAGAATCTAAGAAAGAGGGATGTGATTGGTGTAGACAAATGTCACCTTTGTGAAAGAGAAGGAGAAACTTTAAATCATCTACTCTTTAATTGTTCAGTGTTAACATATCTTTGGACCAAGTTGCTAAAGCTTTTTAAATGCCTTGCTTGGGAGTTAAAGTGCTTTATGGAATGTTATAGATATGCTGAATCAAATGACTAACTGGTTACTAGTCAAAGAACTATGCAGGTCTATGGTTTTTTGCTTGATGTGGCAGTTATGGAAGGCTCAAAATGACAAATGCATTAGATATCAGGTCATAAAATCAAGAATAATATAGGCAAATCTAATCAGTTTTGTTAGTGAACAAGCTATTGTTTTATTTCCAACTGAAGTACTGACAATTGCACATTGTTCTAGGGAGCAAAAATAAATTTTGGAGGTCTTTGGTTTGAATTTGAACTAGTTTGTTCCTTTGAGACAAACAATAGATATTGACACCATAGAAGAATCTACGATGACCTTCTATTTTGATGGAACTTCCCTTAGAAATTCGGGCAGAGCAGGGGTAGGGGGAAACTAGTATGGTCCTTACAAGAAAATATCATTTGCTTCTCTAAAGGGTTAGGGTTGAACACAAACAACTACGTAGAAATGGTAGCTCTATTGAGAGGATTGAAAATTGCTTTGCAAGAAAATGTCATAAAGATTTTTGTCAAGGGTGACTCTAAGCTAATCACAAAATCCTTAGGATAAATTTGGGAATTAGATGATTTGGTCCTTAAGGACATGAAAGAGGAATCGATTAAATTGTCAAAGTTATTTAAGTCCTTCCAAATTCACCATGTTTATAGGGATTTTAATTCAGATGCATATCAATTATCAAATACAACCGTACACTTAACTGCCAAAAATATACAAATTTACCATTGCTCTCATTGATCATTGAAAAATAAAGAATCAATATCTAGAACTTTCTTCAATCATCTAGTTAGGTTATTTTTTGTCCTCTGTTGTTAAGGGATAGAGTGCAGTTATTTGGAGGAAAGAGTTGGCTGTGAGGTTTTTGGTCTTTTTATTCCTATCTATGTTGTGAGATGAGGAAGTGTTTTGTCAGCTTCTCACTTTTGTTATAGTTGTTTTTGTTCTAGGTCTTTTAGAGTTGTATGCTTTTGCTTTCTAAATTGATGGGCAAACATTGTTGGATTTAGGGATGAGTTGATCAATGTCCTAATTACCTTTGTTTGTGGTCAAACATTGTAAGGATTATAATATCTTCCCAAGTTTAATAAATTCAAAGCCTTTTTATTGTAAAAAGAAAGAGAAGAAACTTTATTTATATCAAATGACATTTGCTCATATATTCTTCAACTTTCATGGAGAAAATTCATGCATAATTACAAAATTGATATAATACCACTAAGTGATCAAGATGTAATACGGGAAAAACCCATTTTAGTCCCATATAACCAATTAAAAATAGAATTTAAATCTAAATAAAAACATAATATAAAATCCTTATTTAAAAATGAACAACTTTAACAATTTAAAGTGTTATTTATAAAAATTGAATTATAATATTCATGTTTTTTTTTCAATTGGTTATATGGGATCGAAACGGCCCTATCCATATCACATCAAATCCTTATATAAAAATGAACAACTTTAACAATTTAAAATGTCATTTATAAAAATTGAACTATAATATTCATGTTTTTTTTTTTAATTGGTTATATGAGATTGAAACGACCCTATCCATATCACATCAAATCCTTATATAAAAATGAACAATTTCAACAATTTAAACTTTCATTTATAAAAATTGAACTATAATATTCATGTTTTTTTTCAATTGGTTATATGGGATTGAAATGACACTATCCATATTACATCATCGTCACATAGTTGTATTACAACAAAGCTCGAGGAATCTAACCAATTAAGCTAATGCCACTTGATAACTATAATATTCATGTTAATAATATATATAATTAAATTATTATTTATAAAAATTGAACAATAATATTGATGTTATGATATACATAAATATACTTTAATATAAACTACAAACTTATTGTTGTGTAAACTCATTAACAAAAAAAATCTTTAATATATATTATGACAAGGATAAATATACTTTAATTAAAAATTGTAGTTTACATTGATTCAAAGTTTAAATACCCATCAGTACGAGGGGACCGAAACCCCTCGTAAAGACCTATGTAAACTCATTGAAAAAATTGTAACTTAAAAAACAAATATAATTAAAATAAACTATAATTTGCATGTAAATGACAAAAAATAAAAATAAAAGGTCGATATATTTTTTACTTTAAAGTGAGGCATGTGACACCTCAGATAAAAGACCCATCTTATTCACCTATTAATAGGTTCAAAACAACTTATCTACTTTGGACATCCACATGTTGTAGGTGAGTTGGAGAGGGTAGGGCAATCCTCCAAGGGATGTTGTAGGTGAGTTGGAGAGGGTAGGGCAATCCTTCAAGGGAGGTTCGTTTTCTAGTTGATAACATTGGTACGACCAAGGCTAGGTACAACTCCTGGTGATTTTGACAGTGTAAAACTCCTTATCGTGATTTCTCAAACCAAAACAGTTCAACAAAGACATTTTTGGTATATTTAAAAAAAGCTTTGGACATTGGTAATATAGGTCCAAAACATTCTCAAATAAAAGACCCATCCTATTCACCTTAATAGGTTCAAAACAACTTATCTACTTTGGACATTCAACATGTTGTAGGTGAGTTGGAGAGGGTAGGACAATCCTCCAAGGGATGTTGTAGGTGAGTTGGAGAGGGTAGGGCAATCCTTCAAGGGAGGTTCGTTTTCTAGTTGATAACATTGGTACGACTAAGGCTAGGTACAACTCCTGGTGATTTTGACAGTGTAAAACCCCTTATAGTGATTTTTCAAACCAAAACAGTTCAACAAAGACATTTTTGATATATTAAAAAAAAAGTTTTGGGCATTGGTAATATAGGTCCAAAACATTTTGACATGGATTCAACATGCAAAAAAAAGTAACATATAAAATATTGTAATGATATATTTGGCTTAGAAACTTAATCATATTCAAGAGATCTAAGCTTTTTAAAAAAAATTATTCTATTTTAAAATTTTAATTTTTATTAAAATATAATGAAATCAATACTACATATAATAATGCTTCATTTCTTTATGGGCTCAACTTACCAAAATTTTGGTCAATAAATGTTACTTTAAACCACACTCACCTATATTAAATTATTGTTATATATAATATTATAATAGTTTAAAGGTTTACTTAAAAAAAAAACATGAACACCTATAATTATTCTGAACACAATGTAAACATAATAAATGCTGCTTTAAACCATACATATCTATATTAAATTATTTTTTACATAAAAATTTGATAAACACCTTTTCACTATATTAAATAACTATTATATAATAATTTAATTATTATATATATTATTCCAAAACAAATTAATAATTTAATTATTTTTTATTAAACATCTTTATGCCAACTATTATTAACCAACATAAACAAACGACAACTTAAAATGTTTTATTTTAAGTAGGTTATCCTTCTTTTGTTTCCTAAGACAAGCGTTTATGAGCAAAAACAAACAAATCAAGAAGTTTCTCATATACCTCTCCTAATATTAAATTTTGGTATAAATAATTAAAAAAACAAAATAGATCAGGATAGACGGGAGGTCATAATGTGTAATTTGAGTAATGTCTGATTTATTTAAGTTGTTTGAGTGGATGAGAATCTGTTCTGCCCTCTTTTTCATTGGTTTTTCTTTGTCTTTTTGATTGGTTTCTTCTTATTTTTTTAATTCGTAAATTATAGATGGTGTCTTTTTTATTAGGTGGTTGTTTTTTTTTGTTTTTTTGTTTTTTTTACTCTTTTCTTGTGATTGTTTAATTTATTTTCAATTAATAGTAGGACTTTATGTTACGTAATAACTTATTGCTTTAGTCCGTAAGTCTAGGTGGATTAGTAAGTTGGGGCGCTTACCGAGAGGAGACTTGGGTTTCAATTTCACGGGCGTGCCCATGCATAGCCAGTAGCCCGATCTGACTCCTCTGCGTGTTATACTTGACTGATGACGACATACGATCTGTTTCCTGCTTGTCTGACGGTCCCCTTTCATGCCACGTGTTGAACTAGACTGACGAAGATGGTGCGAATCCTGTGCGTCCGACGGTCCCCATCTCATGACGGTGGATGTGTTGGAAGCCTTCGCTGATAGTTTGAACCCAAAACTTGTTGTCTTTATTTTCTTAACAGTTTTTTTTTTTTTTTTTTTTTAAATTGTAAAAGGTTGGCTCACCAGGGCTAGGTAGATTGGTAAGTGCTTGTGTGACTAAACACTTACCAAGAATACATCTAAGTTCAAACCTTGAAAACAACCTATTTGCAAAGGTGGTAGTCTGATCTGAATCCTTTGAACACCCTGTTTGAAAAGGTTATAGTCTGATCCCGAATCCTTTGAATCCACATAGTATATGACCAACTCCCTTAAATAACCACAAAAAAAAAAAAAAAAATCCTCACATAACCCCTTCTAATCAAAATAAACTTCTTAGAAAATTAATTTAACAACGCTAATCAAAACAAACTTCTTAAAAAATTAATTTAGCAACGCTCAATTTTATTTGTTTTTTTACCTGTACATTTGTAGGGCCGTATTGACCGAAACGACGCTTTCAAACGTGGGATGACGTTTGACTTGGGATGGTTTCGTGTTCGAATCCCGGGAAGGCGACCCTTCCAATTCCGGAAAATGAAAGGGCGGGCAAAATATAAAAATATAAATCGAAAAGAAAAAGCGGTAGAAGTTTTCCGGCCAAAAAGCCGATTCTTCAATGAACGGTGCGTAGCTTCTTGGATTGTTCGGAGGGATTTCCATTAAAATATGTCTACATTATTTCTTTCAAGGCCATTGATACGACTTGTTATGGAACATTTCGTTTCTTCTGAAGTTCAGCCTTAAATTTCCCCGGCGAATTTTAGATATTTTCCTTTTGTATAGTATTTTGCATAAATTTGGTCTGTTACCTGTAGGAATTAAGAGTTTCTCTGCGGAAATGCATTCCCTGTTAGTGCAGTTTTTATTTGTGGCCTTGAGCGTGTTATTTGCTGAGGAGATCGGTGCTGCTGCGCAAAACTCGAGCCGCGGAGGGAGACCGGGGACTGTAAATATCGGCGCTCTGCTTGCATACAATTCTACAATTGGAAAGGTTGCAAAGAAAGCGATCGAGTTGGCGGTGGAGGACGTGAACGGGAATTCCAGCGTGCTTGAAGGAACTCGACTCGTGCTCACTGTGATGGATTCATATCACTCTGTCTTACCGGGCATGGAAGCAGGTACATAACATTTTTCATTAAGTTACCTCTAGTACAAAAATATTTGCCTTTATCCCTTTATTTTTGGGTTTAAAGGTTAAATTTACATTTTTTTGGTGCATATTTAGGGGATTTGAAACGCTGTGGTTGTTATATTTGTTGATTGAATCCTTTTCGCTATCATGGAAAATATGAGGATTGATAAAGTCTAAAATGTCGAACGGTTGAAAACAATTGAAATTTTTTTCCTAGAACTTAATAATTCTACAGGTTTGGAAAATCTGGAATATTTGTACCGAGAATGTGAAATAGATAGATGCTAGGACTTTCAATCACTTCAAATTTCAGCGGCAAGGGTTCCCCTATAAATGAACGAATTCGGAAATACAGAAAATGGAGACTGTTGCTAAAAAAGTAGAAACAGACATGGTTTAGCAGCAAACTTCTCTGTAGCTAAGGATGGAACATCAATTGTTGAACATTTCAATTTTTTGTTTTAAAAATTTATAGAATATTACTTCGCCATAGAATCCTGCTTCTGCGTAAAAAAATTCAGGATAAATGTCAATGAAATCGTAAAAATTGTTAAAATTTATTCAGCATCGGCTGCTATGAAAATTTAAGCAGCCCTCTTCTGGCTTCCGGATACAGAGGCTCCCAATTTTATTTTGGAGAAAAAGTTAACAACCCATCAACATTTATTCTTGGTTAAAGGTTAGATGTTAAAATACGGCCACTATAAACCTTCTCTATTTTTGATAAACATTAAGCTATGAGACAGTTCCCAAAGGAATCTATCTGGATCACCTAATCGAAACCACTCGTCTGCAACCTATAATAGCCTTCTGTTAAAATTCTCTTCTTTTATATATAGATCTTATCTTCCTTCTATTTAAATTCTGTAACTTCCTCGTTTGATCTTATCTTCCTTCTGTTTAAATTCTATTACTTCCTCGTTTGATCTAATCTATGAAAATAAATTTAATTATTTATATATAAAAATAAAATATTGCAACCTTGAAAAAAACTGAGGGTTTACCTTATTCGAATTGTAAAATTACCACACCACCACATGTAGACGTCCACAGGTCAGTGCATTTATGGCACCTTTAACTGAAGAACGTACACAGGTCAGTGCATTTATAGCACCTTTAAGGACAAATCTGTTTGGGTTTTCTTATTTAGCATACAGGTAAGAAAAGAACAGCATGTGAAAAGACTTATGCTCTTCCGAATTTGCTCCAGGCTCTCTTTTGCTTTAAAATGTACATACATATTTGTTAATAGCAGACCTAAGTCCTTTTTGAAGCATATATTTTCTCTTTTTAAAGTTGGTTCACATCCTCCGTATGTAAATTAATTTGTTTCTTTTAAAATCAAGAGCATTATGATGTTGCTGTAGCTGTGAGAAGCCTACATCATCAACCACTTATTAAACTTGTATATTTGTATTATTATAAATTTTACATCCAACAAATCAAATCAAAACCATTTATAAATAAATACTCATAAATCATAACTATCAACAAATCTATCCATTTTAAATTAAAAACATTACTACAAACGGCACATCCAAAAAAAAAAAAATCAAAATAATCCATAAATAAACACTCATAATTACCAACAAATCTATCCATTTCAAATCAAAATAACTTATAAATAAATACTCATAACTACCAACAAATATATAATTTCAAATTTAAAAGCACTGACTAATAGACATCAAAGACCAGTAAACTATTAATAACTATAAAAACAACTTACAAAACTCATAGCTACCAACAAATATATAATTTCAAATTTCAAATTAAAAACACTGACCAGTAGACATCACCGACCAGTAAACTATTAATAACTAGTTTTAAGGTGAAAAGTTCTATAAGGTTTAACTAGCATGGATGCTTAGTAAAATCTATGTTTTTTTTCAGCATATGCACTGAGGGACAGGTCTCCACCCCATTGCCAGGGGACGAAGCCTTCAACGTCCTTTACTGTATCTGTGCTTATTCAGGGATTCTTTTCAATTTTTTTTTGACCGAAAGTCCTTGGTCTCCTTGGTAAATTATAGGTAAAAGGTTAACCTATAGCTATCCCTTTGATTTTTCTCTAAGCAAAGAATCAATATCTGGGTGGGCTGCCCCATGGGAGGACCGTTGGCCTTGACGAGTAAAATGCAGGTCTACGTTTTTGAGTGCCGGACTGTATCAACCATATTTTTTTTTTTTTAATTTTTTAAAAAGTATTTATATTATTTCTATTAATATAAATGCTTTTAAAAAAATCAACAAACCATACGAGGTGACTCTGTTTGTACTCATAGTCAACTCTAAAAGTGCTTTCTTTTCAAATTTAGTGGGACCGAACGTCCTTGGTCTCATTGATAAATTGTACTTAAGAAGTTACCCTCCACTTGTTAGGAATATCCATCCCATTGCTTTTTATTTAAGCAAAGAATCAAATCACACGAGGTGACCATGTTTGTACTCATAATCTCTATCACGGGATAATTAATTAGTCGTTTTTTTAAGATATGATAGAAATGAGTAATATCTTTTTATCTTTAAGATATTTTCTCAAAGATTTCTGTCTCTTAACACACTTTAAATCATTAAAGTTGTCTTTATAACCTCTGCCTTTCCTAGGTAAGTGTGACATCTCCCGGGTAAATGCGACCTCTCCTCGGCAAATGCAACCCTGAGTAAATGCGACCCCAGTGGCTCAGGGTTGATATCTTCGTTATCAAGCTGGTTGATATGAGTAACCTCTCCTCGGTAAATGTGACCCAGAATGTGACCCAGAGTGAGGGAGACCCCAGTAGCTCAGGGTTGATATCTCCGTTATCAGATTGGTTGATATGAGTAGTTATATATTTATAATTATCTTCGGTGATTAAAAAAGGCTTTTTATAATTATATAAATTTTTATTTTTTAAAAAATAAAAAATTAAGGTTCAAGGTGATTGGTGCGGCGAAACCTCTTATGGGAGAAGGATGTCTAGGGTACAAATCTGAGGGAGACCCTCTCCTCGGTAAATGCGACCTGAAGTAAGGGAGACCCCAGTGGCTCAAAGTTGATATCTCTGTTATCAAGCTGGTTGATATGAGTAGCTATATACTTATAATTATCTTCGGTGATTGAAAAAGGCTTTTTATAATTATATAAATTTTTATTTAAAAAAAAAATAAAAAATTAAGGTTCGAGGTGTAGGTCAATTGGTGCAGCGAAACCTCTTATGGGAGAAGGATGTCTAAGGTTCAAATCTTGGTCTTCGTCCTCGTTGACTGAAAGCTTGTCCCTTTCCTAGTGCTTTTAGCGTCTTAAAAGGTTAAAAATAAATGCCACATGGTATAGGGCCAGGTTGATATCTCCGTTATCAAGCTGGTTGATATGAGTAATTATATACTTATAATTATCTTCGGTGATTGAAAAAGGCTTTTTATAATTATATAACTTTTTATTTAAAAAAAAAATAAAAAATTAAGGTTCGAAGTGTAGATCATTCGGTGCGACGAAACCTCTTACAGGAGAAGGATGTCTAAGGTTCAAATCTTGGTCCTCGTCCTCGTTGACTGAAAGGTTGTCCCTTTCTTAGTGCTTTTAGCGTCTTAAAAGGTTAAAAATAAATGCCACATGGTGGTTATAGGGGCAGATTACATGGATTACTGTGTGATGGCTTCATAGGCTGACAATACTGGATATTGTAACAACCATAGAAATAGACAACATGTTGAAATTGTTTTGAAAGCTATCAAATCCACCATGTAAAAAAAATAATATATTAAATATAATATTATTGAATATATATTTAATTAAAATAAAATTTAATTTAAATTTTTTAAATTTGTAATCTATTTTATTTTTATTTGGTTAGTATGAGAAACCTTACGACCAACGCACAGAGCTGGGCAAGTTCCCTCATTTTTTTTTTGATTTGGTTAGTGGGAGAAACCCGTACGACCAAAGCACAGGGTTGGGTAGGCTTCCCCCAACCGTGACCCCTCCTAAAGCCAAGAGTTATGCTTATCAATAGAGAACTTAACACACAGCCATCACACATCTACTCCTCACACATGTTAGAAATATTAACCCAGATTTCACGCCTCCGCCAGACTGCGCTCCGAACTTGGGCGAAGCCGGACTGCGCTCGCGCAGTTGGGGATCCCGGCAAAAAGGTCTGACATGACGTCGCACCTACCCTCTGACAGATGTGACATCTGACAGATCCGATCGCCGCAGAAGTTAATGCCAGTTCGACGATTTAATGCCAGTTCGACGATTGGTCAGAAACCCTAGTTGAGGGCCTGTCAGAACTTGTCAGAGGACAAACCCTAATCCTCCTCTCCCCGCGGCTATATAAGGCAGTTCGGGTCTTCAGACGAGGATGTAGTGCAAGAGAGGCAATTAGTGGAGAAGAAGAGCGGAGAATAGAGCAGAGAAAGGAGAACGTTTCAATGAGCAGTGTGGCTCATCTGATTAATGTCCGAGCAGCCACCTCGACATTTCTCCTTTTAGTTTATCCTGCAGCTTAGTCTGCAGATGTTGTTATTTCCTCAGTTGAGGACCTCTGTAACCCTCGTTTCATATAAATAAAGTTTGTTGTTTGTTTTAGGCATCTTTAGGGTTTGCAGTTAATTTATGTGTGTTAAAGCTTGTTGCTCTCTGTACAAATCGCCTCAGAGCGATTGTGTTCGGGTTCTAATAGTTAGAGCTCAGATCCGAGACTCTGATCACAGTTTCGGTGTTTCTCTCCTCCCAGCCAAGCAAGCAGTTGCCGCAGCCGCGCAAGCCTTCCGAGCAAAAAATATTGCAGAGCCAAAGTTGGCTAAGTCGAAAGAAGTCTTCCGAGTTCGCTGCCGCAACCCGACTGCGCCCGAGATCCGAGCGCAGCCCGAGTGCGCAAGCGAAGCTTGAAGTCGAGCGCAGTCCGCACTTCGCCCCCGAAGTTCGCACTGCGCCGTCGGCTGAGCGAAGTCCGCACTTCGCCCCCTTTCGACTTCGGCGAGCAAGTGCGCATTTGCACTTCGCCCATTTTTCAGGCGAAGTCCGTTGGCGCCCTCGAAGTTTGCACTTCGCCCATTTTTTGGGCGAAGTCCGTCGGCGCCTCGACGTTCGCACTGCGCCGCAACCCGAGCGCAGTCCGCACTCCGTTCTTGACGAACGTCGGCAAATAAAAAATAAATTCTTCAAATTGGTATCAGAGCTACTGATCCCTTGATGCGGAGACCGAAGCAGAATGGCTTCCACTAGCAACAATTTGCAGTTGCAGATCCCGCGCTTCAATGAGAAAAATTATGATTACTGGAGCATCCAGATGAAGATCCTGTTCGGATCTCAGGAGCTATGGGAGTTAGTCGAGAACGGCTACCCGTAACTGGCAGATGCAAGAAGATCGGCCGCCCTCTCTCAAGCAGACAAGGATCTGTTGAAAGAGAACAAGAAGAAGGACCAGAAGGCCCTCTTCTACATCATGCAAGCGGTCGAGGAGACCATCTTCCCGCGGATCGCATCAGCCACCAGCTCGAATCAGGGCACCAACAAGGTAAAGTTGGTGAAACTGCAGATGCTCAGGAGGGAGTTTGAAAATCTGCAGATGAGTGAGTCCGAGTCCATGAGTGATTTCTTCACCCGGACGATGGACATTATCAACCAGATGCGGTTGAACGGAGAAAATGTGCAGAGCCGGAGAATCATGGAGAAAAGTCTGCCTGCTAAGTTTGACTCGGTTGTGATAGCAATCGAAGAGTCGAGGGATCTGACAACCCTCTCGATAGACGAACTCATGGGTTCATTGCAGACCCATGAACAGAGGCTGAGCCGTTCATCTCAGACCTCTCTGGAGCAAGCATTCAGGGCTCAGGTCTCATTTCGAGACAACGGCAGACAAGATTCCCACCATGGCGCCTCTAGTTCTCATGGAGGAAGAGGCAAAGGCAGGCGTGGGAAAGGCAACAAGCAAGGAGGAAGGTCAAACCCTAGCGAAGGGGAGACCAACTGTAATTTCCATCAGCAAGGTGGAAGAGGCAGTTCGAGAAATCAGCAAGCTGGATCTGGTCAGAAGAAGGACATGTCAAAGGTCCAATGCTATTTCTGCAAGAAGTTCGGCCATTACATCTCACAATGCAGAAAATGGATGGCCACGGAGAACCAGCAACAAGCCCATTACACGGATGAAACCGAAAATGCGACAGGAGGAAATGTGTTGTTGACTTGCAACATTGAGGAGGAGTGCCAGAAGAATGTCTGGTACTTAGACAATGGGTGCAACAACCACATGACGGGGAACAAGGAGATGTTCTCCCAACTGGATGAAACAGTCCAGTCTGAAGTGAAGATGGGGAACAACAACAAGGTTCCCGTAATGGGGAAAGGAAAAATCCTCATCCGCACCAGGCACGGCGAACGAAAGCATATCTGTGACGTCTACTATGTGCCTGGCCTGAAGCATAACCTGCTGAGAGTTGGACAGCTCATGCGTAAGGGACATACGGTCCAGTTCAAAGATGGAGCTTGCACCATAAAAGACAAGTCGCATGGGCAGATTGCTATAGTTGTCCATGACGAAGAACAAAATGTTTCCGTTGCAGATTCAGAATGAATCATTGATGTCTCTGAGTGCAGTTGTGAAAGATGCTACCTGGTTGTGGCATCTCGGATTTGGTCACCCGAGCTTCAGTGGCCTGAATCAACTGCACAAGATGCAAATGGTGAAGGGTTTACCCCTGATAGAGCAACCAAACCAAGTTTGTGAGGGTTGCCTAGTCGGCAAACAACACAGGGATGCATTCCCTTTCGGACAGTCTTGGAGAGCATCACGACCATTGGAGCTGGTGCACTCAGACATTTGCGGTCCGATGCAGACCACCACGTTTGCCGACAACAAATACTTCTTAACATTCATAGATGACTTCAGCCGAAAGACTTGGATCTATGCCATCAAGTTGAAGTCAGAAGCATTTGCCGGATTTAAGGAGTTCAAGGCTCTGGTGGAGAAACAGAGCGGATATCGGATCAAGACTCTCAGGACAGATGGTGGAGGTGAATACATCTCCAACGAATTCCATAACTACTGCAAGCAAGCACGAAATTCGAAGGCGCTTCATCGCGGATACACGCCACAACAGAACGGCGTAGCTGAGAGGAAGAACCGAACCATCATGGAGATGGCACGAAGCATGATGAAGGCGAAGGGATTGTCGCATGAATTTTGGGCAGAGGCCGTAACATGTGCAGTCTACCTGTTGAACAGATGTCCCACCAAAAGTGTGAAGGACAAAATCCCTCAGGAGGCCTGGAGCGGAGTGAAGCCAAGTGTGGCTCACTTGCGTGTGTTCGGGTGCATTGCATATGCACATGTTCCAGAAGAGAAGCGGCAGAAGTTGGATGATCGAGCCGAGAAGTGCATTTTCATAGGGTACAAGTGAGCAGGCGAAGGCATATAGGCTGTACAACCCTGTGACGAAGAAGCTCATCATCAGCCGTGATGTGAAATTTCTTGAAGATCAAGCCTGGAACGGGAAGTCAGAGACTGGCCAGTCAGAGCCAGCAGTAGTACAGTCTGTTGACTTGGAAGAAGGAAGTGTGCAGCCACCTGCAACTTCCAGCAGCAACAACGGTGCCAGCAGTAGCACAACCACTCCATCTCGGTCGCCTCCACTTGCAAGTAGAATCCAGAACCTGGTGACGCCAACGAAGACAAGGAGCTTGCAAGAAATCTACGAGGCAACCCAAACCCACATAGATGAAGAGTACTCTGACTTTGCATTCTTTACTGAAGTTGATCCAGTAGAGTTCGAAGACGCAAGTTAGAATCAGAAGTGGGTGCATGCGATGGATGAGGAGATAGCAACCATTGAAAAGAATGAGACATGGCAACTGACAGATCTTCCAATAGGGAAGAAGACCATTGGGGTCAAGTGGGTGTATAAGACAAAGTTCAACGCCCAAGGAGACGTTGACAAGCATAAGGCCAGACTGGTGGCGAAGGGTTACAAGCGTAAGTCATGCATCGATTACCATGAGGTATATGCGCCTGTAGCCCGACTTGACACAGTCAGGATGATCCCGGCATTGGCAGCCCAACAAGGTTGGAAGATGTACCGGATGGATGTCAAGTCAGCCTTCCTCAACGGAGTGTTGGAGGAAGAGGTCTACATAGACCAGCCACCAGGTTACGAAATTGAAGGCCAGGAGGGCAAAGTCCTGAAGCTGAAGAAGGCCCTGTACGGTTTGAAGCAGGCGCCCTGAGCTTGGTACAACCGGATTGACAGCTATTTTCAGGAAAATGGGTTTGTCAAATGCCCATATGAGCACACCCTGTACATGAAGACAAATGAAGCAGGTGAGCTCATTATCGTCTGCTTGTATGTGGACGATTTGATTTATACCGATAACAGTAATGTCCTGTTTAACCAGTTCAGAACAACCATGAAGAAGGAGTTCGAGATGACGGACTTAGGGCCGATGAAGTATTTTCTCGGCATTGAAGTTGACCAATCGGCAGATGGCATCTTCATTTCTCAGGGAAAGTATGCGAAGGATGTCCTGAAGCGGTTCAAGATGGAGGACAAGAAACCCGCCATCACACCCGTAGCCACAGGTTTGAAGCCGAGCAAGCTGGATTCAGGGAGGAATGTAGATCCAACCCTCGTTCAAGAGGCTAGTTGGCGATCCGATGTATTTGATCGCAACTCGGCCGGATCTCGATGTTCGGAGTCGGTCCGATCAGCCGTTTCATGGAGACTTCGAAGGACACGCACTGACAAGCGTGCAAGAGGATCTTGCGCTATGTCAATGGGACGCGAAACAATGGCCTATTTTACGCTAGACAGGACCAGCTTGGTCGGCTTCACAGATAGTGACTGGGCTGGCAGTATCGACGATCGAAAGAGCACCTCCGGGTATGCTTTCCATCTCGGATCAGGGCAGTCTCATGGGCGTCCAAGAAACAACCCATCGTTGCGTTGTCCACAGCCGAAGCAGAATATGTCGCCGCCACGTCAGCCGCATGCCAGGCAGTTTGGCTGCGAAGAGTTCTGAGTGAACTAAACCATCCTCCGGAAGGCACGACAACAATTTTTTGTGATAACAATTCGGCCATCGCACTGTCAAAGGATCCCGTGTTCCATGGCCGGACGAAGCACATCGATATTCGTTATCACTTCATCAGAGAGTTGGTGAAGTCCGGAGAAATTCAACTCCAGTTTTGCAGATCCAAGGAGCAGCTGGTAGATATCTTCACGAAGCCTTTGAAGGAGGAAGACTTCAGCAGATTGCGAGAGCAGCTTGGAGTCAAAGCGCTCGTGAAATCAGGCTTAAAGGAGGGTGTTAGAAATATTAACCCAGATTTCACGCCTCCGCTAGACTGCGCTCCAAACTTGGGCGAAGCCGGACTGCGCTCGCGCAGTTGGGGATCCCGACAAAAAGGTCTGACATGACGTCGCACCTACCCTCTGACAGATGTGACATCTGACAGATCCGATCGCCGTAGAAGTTAATGCCAGTTCGACGATTTAATGCTAGTTCGACGATTGGTCAGAAACCCTAGTTGAGGGCCTGTCGTAACCTGTCAGAGGACAAACCCTAATCCTCCTCTCCCCGCGGCTATATAAGGCAGTTCGGGTCTTCGAAGGATGAGTGAAGAGAGGCAGTTAGTGGAGAAGAAGAGCGGAGAATAGAGCAGAGAAAGGAGAACGTTTCAGTGAGCAGAGTGGCTCATCTGATTAATGTCCGAGCAGCCGTCTCGACATTTCTCCTCTTAGTTTATCCTGCAGCTTTAGTCTGCAGATGTTATTTTCCTCAGTTGAGGACTTCTGTAACCCTCGTTTCATATAAATAAAGTTTGTTGTTTGTTTTAGGCATCTTTAGGGTTTGCAGTTAATTTATGTGTGTAAAGTCTTGTTGCTCTCTTGTACAAATCGCCTCAGAGCGATTGTGTTCGGGTTCTAATAGTTAGAGCTCAGATCCGAGACTCAGATCACAGTTTCGGTGTTTCTCTCCTCCCAGCCAAGCAAGCAGTTGCCGCAGCCGCGCAAGCCTTCCGAGCAGAAAATATTGCAGAGCCAAAGTTGGCTAAGTCGGAAGAAGTCTTCCGAGTTCGCTGCCGCAACCCGACTGCGCCCGAGATCCGAGCGCAGCCCGAGTGCGCAAGCGAAGCCCGAAGTCGCCCCGTCCGCACTTCGCGCTGTCGGTTGAGCGAAGTCCGCACTTCGCCCCCGAATTTAGGACTTCGGCGAGACAAACTGCGCAGTTTGCACTTCGCCCATATTCCGGGCGAAGTCCGTCGACGCCCCCGACGTTTGCACTTCGCCCATTTTCCGGGCGAAGTCCGTCGGCGCCCCCGACGTTCGCACTGCGCCGCAACCCGAGCGCAGTCCGCACTCCGTTCTTGACGAACGTCGGCAAATAAAAAAAAAAAAAAATTCTACAACACACTCGCCCACACCGTGGGTTGAACCTTGGACCTCCCAAAGAAGAGCTCGAACCTACCATTGCACTGTCCCCTGGAACAAAAATATAATCTAAATAAATATAAAGGCTAGTTTACTAACCTTTATTAATGAAAGTTAGTTTGATTCACCATGGGTTATGTCAACCCGTCCACTTTTTTTGATTGTAAAAGCTATTATCTTAAATTAATATATACTTATTTTTTTATAAAAAAATATAATCTAAATTTTAATTAAATTAATTTATTAATTATTTTATAAAAATAAAATATAAATGAAAGCAAGACAGAAACTAATATATAGTTGTTACTTGTATGACTTTATTTCTTAATATTAATTTATTTGCGTGCGTTCAATGTTTTATTATCTAAGGCTGACTTTATAGTGTTTAGATTGCATGTCAAATAAAGATTTATGTTAATTTTGGTAGATAGTAGGTTGGTTTTTATTTAAGTGATTTAATTTGAATTATGGGGAGAAGGGTTTCTTGGAGGTGTTTACAGTTGTACTAATAGTTGTACTTTTTATTATTTAAAAAAAAATTAATTTAAAAGAAAGGTGCTGTTGCTATGTGTAAAAATATGACCTTAAAATTTTTAATTATTATTTAATAATATATAAAAGTTGGTTACATTCACATTAATTTTAGTAACTGTAAAATACAAAATTCAAACCACATAAAATAATACCTTCAATTATTATTAAAAAAAATACAAAATTCAAACTACATAAAGTGAGGGTCATCACTTTGTTGAACGCCCTTCCTCCACTATGAAATTCTGAATTTGTACGCTGATGGGCATGGCTGTCTTTTCCTTTAATGTGTCCCTGATCTTGTTATATCTTGAAAATACGGGCAGACTTATTTATTTCACTCGACCATAACATAACATATCAGGTCTAGCTTATTTTCGAAGTTATATGTTCAAAAACTTGTCTGAATGCAAATTAGCTACTTTATTTTTATACACTGGACCAAAGACTACAGGGAATATTGAAAGAATGTGCAACGTTCCTACTTTAAGGAGTTTCAAAATACATATTAAAATTAATTTTTAACCGAAAAATATCTATTTTGTGTTCTCTGATAAACGGATCAGATAAGTATTACCTCCCCTGATAAGATATTATTATTATTATTTTATAAATAATTTTTATATATTTTTCTCTTAAAAATTCATTTTTAAGGTCCTAAGACTATTAGGGAGCATCACTCTTTGTTATGATGAACTTTTTTTACCTTTTTGTTTATTTTTTAGAACATTTTTTAAATTTTATTAAAATTTATATAATAAAATTTGAGGGTGAAATTTTTTTAAATGAATGTTAGTTGAATATATAAATATTTATAATTTTTTTTGGATATGTTTAAAAGATTATAAAAAAATAGTTTGTATATTTTAATAATCAAAATTTTCAAAGAATATTTATGTGAATGAATAATTTTGGAAAAAAAATAATTTACCATTAAAAATAGAAAAGAGTTACATTTGTTTCCGAAGCTGTGTTCAAAAACTTGTCTGATTGCAAATTAGCTTACTATGATGTTAGAACTTTATTTTTATACACTGGACCAAAGACTACAGGGAATATTGAAAGAATGTGCAACGTTCCTACTCATTTTTAATGATTTTAAGGAGTTTCAAAATACATATTAAAATTTATTTTTAACCGAAAATATCTATTGTGTGTTCTCTGATAAACGGATCAGATAAGTATTACCTCCCCTGATAAGATATTATTATTATTATTTTGTAAATAATTTCTATATCTTTTTCTCTTGAAATTCATTTTTAAGGCCCTAAGACTATTAGGGAGCATCACTCTTTGTTATGGTGAACTTTTTTTACCTTTTGTTTATTTTTTTAGAATATTAAAATTTATATAATAAAATTTGAGGGTGAAAAAACTTTAAATGAATGTTAGTTGAATATATAACGGTTTCTCTCATGATTGGATAGAATGGGTCATGGGTTGTGTTTCTACTTCGACATACTCAGTGTTAATCAAAAGCCTTCCCTCGCAACTATTTGGAGCTACTCGAGAACTTCATCAAGGAGATCCTTGTTCCCTTTATATTTTTCTCATATTGGTTGAAGGCTTGGGTAGACTCATCTTGAGGAGAAGACAACAAGGTTTGCTAACAGGTATCAAGGTGGGTGAGGAAGTTTTGACTCACTTATAGTTTGTGGATGATATAGGATTGGTGGGAGTGGCCAACTTCAAGGAAGCAATAATGATTAGAGATAATCTTAATGTTTACCTTAGGGCCACAAACAAAGTCATCAATGGTAAAAAATTCAAAGTTGTCTTTTTCAATTTTGATCGAAGGCTTCACGGCAAAAATTTAGAAATCTTGGGATTCATGAGGACATTTCTTCTAGTGGTATATTTGGGGTCCCTTTGCATTTAAAAAAATTAAAAATAGATATTTGGAGGAATCTTTTGGATTGTATCAAAGAAAGAATTAATTATTGGTCTCACAAATGCTTAAGCTATGGGGATAGATTAACTTATTTTGTAGTCAGTCATTCAAGCCATGTCAATTTATAAATTTTCTATCCTTGTTGCCCCACATACCATATGGAAAGAGTTAGACAAAATGGCTAGAGAATTTGTATGGGGAGGAGTAAAAGGAGAGAGAAAATGGGCCTTAGTAGGTTGGGAGAAAGTAAGCCAGCCCAAGGTAAAGGGAGGTTTGGGACTGAGGAGATCAGAGTTAAATAATAAAGCTTTGGCTGGAAAGCTTTACTGGAGGTGGATTTCCCAACCAACTTCTTTATTTAGTAGAGTTTTAACTAGTAAATATTTGGGACAAGTGAACTTGAATGAGGTGAGTCGTTTCCCTTTGGATGGTAATGGGTCCTTGGTGTGGCAAGCTCTAAAGTTAGGATCTTAGGTAGTGAAAGATGGATTATTTTGGAAAGTGGAGAGAGGGGAGAAGGCATGATTTTGGACAGATTCATGGGATCAATACCCACCTATCATTGTTGAATTTCCAGAACTGCAACTAGTAAAAACAACCATGGAAAGTAGGGGTTGGATCTAGATTGAAAGTTATTTCAACACTAGTTAGCTGGGGGATTATAAGTTTAAGTAGTTTAAGAAGTTAGATGAGTGGCCAATTCCAATCCCTTTGGAATTGACACCCATCATGACTAAAATCTTGGCAAAAATATTTCTCACAAGTAGAGATGAGGAGGATGAATTAGCTTGGGGCTATGGAAGCCTTGGAGTCTATATAGTGAAGGATGAATATGATAAGATCTTGCGAGAATCTCCTCCTCATGCATATCAGGTTGAGGATTGGAGAAATATTTGCCAGTCTAAGGGTTGGTTGAAAGTAAACTTCTTTGCCCGAAACTTCATGCACAATGGAATTCTTACTTTTGATAATGAGATGTAGGGGAATCAACGATCCATCTCAATGTGTTTAATGCTACAAGAGCGAGGAAACATCTGACCACTTGATGTTTGAGTGCCCATTTACGCGCCATATCTAGAAGCGATGATTTTTATCTTATAAAATTCGAGCCAATGGTGATTTGAATTAGATTAATATTTGGGAAAGATGAAAGGGGTAGATTTAAATCTAAAGCTCTTTGTATGGGCTGGAATCTTGGATTAAACTTCATTTGGTGGCAAGTGTGGTTGGAGAGAAATGACCATTTTTTTTGAGAAACCTTTTCATTCTTAGATGGCGGGTAGGTCATTTGGAGCGAAGTCATTGAAATTTTGGCAATATATGCCAAAAAGGAAACTCAGGCTGATATAGGGACGATGGAGAAGGAAGCCGAAGTGCAAGAGGGGCAAGACAAAGTTGGTTGGAAACCAACCCCCTAAGGTTGGATTAAAATTAATACTGATGAAGCTGCAAAAGGCAATTCGGGTAGAGTTGGAATTGGAGTGTTCTACAGGAATCATGTTGGGATAGTGCTCTATTGGGAGCTGCAAGGCCTAGGAAGGGCCACGAACAATGAAGCAAAAGCCTTAGCTATCAAATCTGCTTCTATTTAGACGGTAAGACAAAATTATAGGAGTAGAATCAAATTCTCAAATACTAGTAGGAGCTCTGGATTGCATGAGGAATTATGCTTTGAAGACATGGAGGTTGAGGATTCTTGTCACCCAAATTAAGGAATTGTAGAGGAAATTAGATGATGTGATTTCAATTTATGTGAATATAAATCTAAATAAAGTGGCAAACTTCTTGGGTAGGATGGATACTGAGAAGGAGGTAGGGGTTCAATGGCACAATGACATGGCTATTGAGGATGAGAGGATTAGGCAGGTTGGTGAGCAAATCTAGTGTTTAGCTAATTTGGACAACCATTGTAAAAATATGGTTAAGGAGATTTGGCTCCAATACAAATCTTTTTTTACCGTTGTGAACAAGTAGACAACCCTTGTAAAAATATGGTTAAAAAAATTTGATTCTAATACAGTTCTTCTTTTATTGTTGTAAAAAAGTATCTTATTAACTAAAATTGAGAGAAATCTCATCCCAACTTATAAATAATCTTATTTTAATATGAAATTTTTAAATTCATTTTAAAAAACAAAAGTTCTTAGTGAATAACCTAAACATCTCTTAATAGAGAATATATTCCCATCTTATCTTCTAATATTAAAAAGTTAATTCTAGGGTCCACAATAGGCTCTCTTTATAAGGAGGGCCATTTATAAAGCTTAAACGATGGAATTTAATCCAGTGGGTTTTAATGTGCTTAATTCAGATTCTTTTTTAATCTTTTTTAATTACAATTTGTGCTAAGGACGTTGACGTGAACGTGAGTTTCATACCCACAAAATTAAACGATCAAATTGTAGATTTATTGCTTCTCTTTTAAGATGTTAAAATTAAAATTTGATTGTTACCCCTCGTAATAAATAATGTTATTGTGCTTCAGCACTACACATTAAAGATTCACTTTAGAGCATGCTAAGTTTACATCTTAAAATTAAGAAGAAAACACAGCGACAGATGCTACCACAGGGAAGTTGATGTGAAGAGGATTCTTGCCTCCTTAATATATATATTTTTGATTATATAAAAGTTGGTAACAACAATTATTTTTAGTAATTGGTTAGCGTAGGCTTTAAACAAAAGGACTATATCTATCAAGTCTATCTGTCTCGTTAAGGTTAATCGGCATGAGATGGGGACTGGACTACCGTCGCTCGGATTTGTACCATCGTTGTTTAGAACATACTACTACCTTTGCTTAGAGGCACCACCAAGGTTTGAATCTAGGTCTCCTTTGAATAAGTGTCCAACTAAACTAACATTTACCAATCCACTAACCCTTAGGACTAAAAAAAGTATTAAAACTTGCTTATGAATAGATTTTCCACTAAGTGCAGGCTAGTAGATTGGAGATTCAAACCTTAAGAATTTTTATATGAATTATTTGGTTATATGTGCTCCTATCAATATCATATTGAAAAGTGAGCTAAATCCAGAATGTTTGTATTCCCTAATCTTTTAGGAAGAGACTAAGATTGAGATTTCAAAATGTTTAGATATGTTCTTATTGAATGTTCTACCCTTAACATAAAAATTTTGTATTAAATAAATAAATAAATAAATAGATATTAACATGAAAAGAAATTCCAATCATGCTTACTTTATTGGTAAAGTGGAACCTTTTAAGCCACGAAGGTTCGACATTCCCTTACCCTAAGAAACGGAAGAATAGACATTTTAAAAAAGTGGGTATCATGAAGGACCATTTTGTAGGACAAGAGTGCTAATAGATTTAAAGGAGAGCAATTTTGTTTAACCATTTAATCTGCATGCACCGATGGAAGGGGCATGCTTTCTCCAATAGGTACATGGAAGCACGTCTGCACTGTCCAAACGAGCTTATAGCGTTTCAAAATCATAATCATTATGGTTTGATAGAAGTGATTGACCGATTTTGATTTTCTGAATCAAAAATAGCATTTTAGTCATGGGCGGCTTAGGTAATTAAAGGGCAGGCACCCTTGAACCACGTCTTGTCAAAGGGGAATAATCTCGTGGAGAGAGAAGAATGTCGGACCCACACAACCCCGAAAAACTGGAAGTCTCTGGTTAATATGCGTATGGCTGCCTAACCCCTGATGTGACCCTAATCCTAATCTAAGACTGAACGGTTTGGCAATCTTTTTTTGTATACTTCCACTTAGATAGAACATGCGCGAGTTTAGTTTACCTCTCAATTTGAGAGATTTAGGTCCTTCACTTCGTTCTACATGTTAAAAACTGGGTGGCACACACTGAGGCATAAAATTGCTGTTTTTAATTATTACTTAAGTTTTTGTTTGGGGAAATTGATCGATGTCGTCTCTAACGCTATAATTTTTCGTAAAACATAAAAGGATATCGATTCCACGGAACAGATCGGAGACTAAAATTAGTATAAGACAACGGAGAAAGGTAGAAATGGCTATAGAAGACTTTTAACTTTGAGATTGGCAAAAATAGAACGAATGAAGTCTGAAATTTATTGAAGTTTCAAAGTGAGAGTTGCCTTTGTTCTTAAAAGCATTAAGCTAAATCTATATCGTGCATCGTTTAGTATGGCATATAGATGGATAAGAGCAAACAATTTGACAGAAATTTTTCACATCGCGATACTACGGTCCTAGTGACAAACTATTCAGCAGGTGCAATAATTTTTTGTTTTGCGCCTAAATTCTTTTTACAAAAAATTCTATGTTTCTCGGCTTGTGGAAATTGTAATCCACTTGGACTACACCGTTGCAGCAACAGGCTGATGTACTGTTGATCCAAGTGGACCCTCTAACAAATTAGAATCCATCTCTTATTTTTGAAGAGTGGGTTTTTATTTCGGACAGGAATGCAACTCTTCCCTCTCATTTTATATAGATTGATAATTGTTTAAAACAAAAAAAATTACCAATAAAAAATCTTGGAGGAGGGGATAGTACTACTGCATTTTATCCGGATGCGTTTTTTATTACCATTGTACCTTAAAAGTAAAAAAATTTCAATTGCTTTTATTTTATGGAATTTTATTATTTGAATCATAGCCCCTAAAAGAATTTATTGGATAATTAAAATTCTGTTACATTAATATCTATGTATCTATCCCACAAAATTTTATCTTAAAAAATAATTAAGCCGTACAATGGTTGGAGCTGGACGGAGATAATTAAACGATAATCTGGGACAATGGTTGGACCTGGACGGAGATAATTAAACCGTCCAGCAAGCCACGGGCCCACTGCCAGGATATATTTATGTTTATACACACTTTCTTATCTAAATATAAGTTTACTATTGTCTGACCTTTTTCTCTCCATCCTAATCAAAAGGAAACAAAGATCAACAAGTGGATAGCACGTGCACCACGTGAGGGTTCGTTCATTTCCAAAAGTGATGTCGTCGTTTATAAAGAAAATATCGATTGGGAGATTTTGGAGTTGGGCTTATTTTGCCGTAGGGAAAATTCTGGGAGAGGTTGGACTTATTTTGCGGAAATGTCAAATTAAAATGGGTGTTTATAAAAATGGACGGAGATTTTGGAGTTTAAACTTACTTTGCTGAAGGGTCAAATTAAAATGGGCATTTTAATTACTCCAGACGCCCGAGTAAGTATGTGACACTGGGTATTGCTAAGGATATTTTAAAAGAAGTAAATTTTAAGTTATTGGTGGTTTTCATTTTCACGATGGTTAATAATAATGAGATTATTTAGGGGTCATAGTTTTAAGATGAAAAATTTATTTGGTAATAAAAAAAATTTAAATATAATGGATTTTATTATATAATTAAAAAATAATTTTTTTTTTAAGAAAGTTTGAAAATAAACATCTTAAAAGGTTGATGAGGTCACCAAGATTTTGAAGGTTTGAAGTTTGAACTTATTTTGCGAATAATAGTCAAACTAAAATAGTCATTTTAGTCACGAGGGCGGCCTCAGTAACTGTAAGGAATGGCGTTTTTTTAACTTTTGGATCTCATAACACATTGTTCTCCATGTGCTTTGATCAGTATGATGTTACGTCAAACACTTCGGTGACTGTAGAACATTAGATTAAAAAACATGATACCGAAAACATCTGTTACTGGGACCCTCACGGTACTTGTTATGCAGGTGGGTTTGGCTGCCTAGGCCTCTGATATGACCCATTAAAAACTCTCGCAATCTTTTTTCTTTTTCTTGGGTGACATAGAGGAAGCAATCTTCTTCATTCTCCTCTATCTGAACATCCCCAAGTTTCTTTATCGCTTTCAACATTTGTTTTTGAACAAGATAAAGTTTTTTTTTAAATTTATTTATACATAGGGGAAGCAATCTTCTTCATTCTCCTCTATCTGAACTTTCCCGAGTATAGTTTGTTTACTCCTTTCAACATTTGTTTTTGAACAAGATAAAGTTGGTTCTATAGCTTCATTCTATATATTCAAAATTTCTGTATATGCAAGTTTTGAGAGAGGCGTGTCCAGCTCACTCGGAGATGCACCTCAAGGTGGTTCTGGTTATGCTGGTGACTTTATGCTTACTGCTTCTCCAGTGCATCTGTGCAAAAAATGCAAGCATTAGCGGCAGACCTGAGACTATAAATATCGGTGCTCTGCTTGCATACAATACCACTTTTGGAAAGGTTGCTAAGAAAGCCATTGAGTTAGCAGTGGAAGATGTGAATGGGAATTCCACTTTGCTTAATGGGACTCGGCTTGTGGTTACGACAATGGATTCTAGATGCTCTGCTTTCATAGGCTCGGCCGCAGGTACAGTATATTCTCGTTGTTTGGGATCTCCCGACTGTGGCAATGTTATCTCTTTGGTCGCAGAAATTTTGAATTTTTGTTCAATTTAGATGATTAAGTTTATGTTTTTTGAATTTGTCTCTTGAATTCCTTTACACGGTCAACTTTTTCTTGTACTGGAGAAGCCTATCCAGTTTCCTTGTTCTACGTTTTGATGTAGTGTTGCACTCTACGATGACCACAAAAAAAATTCAAATAAGAAAGACATTTCTTTAGGGGGTAACTAATAGAGAAAGCTCCCCTGGAAGAGATAAAACTGGGTAATTTCATTTTGCTGTCCTATGCATAGGGAGGGTGATATGAGCAAAATTGCAACAATGGTATGCATTTATAGTAAATTGCTCGAAAGCAAGTAAATGTGTACAAATAGTTTGCCGCAATTGTACACTCATTTGCATTATATATATATATATAAAGAGCAGGGCACATCTATATCTATACTAGTGCACAGTATATGGCATCAGTTTGGGTGCCTGGACATGTGGATATGATATCTGATGTCATGTCATGAACAATAACAGAATTTCTAGGGTGAAGTAGCACAAGCACCAATATAATATGGATATTCTATTTAGGTACCTAACTGGTTGTAACTTGTAATAGATACTGTTGTTATTTTAGATTCTTAGAAAACTCACTTGCAAATTGATTGGTTAATGATATTTTTGCATAGTCAGGTGATTTATTCAGTAGCAAGAGCTCTAAGGTGCCAATGATTCTTGTTCCTAGTGCTGTATAGTGACTTTTTAAACCACATTGCTTTTGATGCCAATTTGATCTGGTCTGACCTCTTAATGCTCAGAAACCATCTTGATCTTTTCGAGTCCTGTTAATTCTTTGATACCAAATTGAGTTGACCTTGGTAGGGCATCTACTACTTATGTGAGTAGACACGGCCAGCAGTGGAAATAATAATGGTGCAGCTGGAATTGTAAACTATTTAACAGATTTTTATAATTTGCAGCTGGAATTGTGAACAGTTCGAAAAAAATTAATATAATATGCCGAACGAATATTATAGACTTAGCAGGTGGTAGAGCTTTGCAATATGAAGCATTAAGAAATGTTCTTTTTACTTTCCTTGATGGAGTATGAAACAAATTAGATGACATTGTTCCACTCAATGACCTGTTTGCAATTCACACTTAGAGAGTCCTAGTTATCATCGTAGCCTGTTGTCTCCAGAGACTTTTGTCACCATTGCGAGTGCTTGTAATCAGTTCCCTTGCTCTGAGCTTTGGTACAAACTTTGTTACAAGATGTTTTCACAGCAAATATTGCTGTCACCAAAGGCCTGTCTATTTGTCATGGCATTTATCTAAATCCATTCATGGATCATACAATGAAGGGCTAGAGTAATGTGAGAGGCACTAATTTCTCTCTTTGTCTTAGTTAATGATATGACCGGAAGGGAGCTTGAAGGCATTTTGATGAGAATTATGTCATGTTTGATGAGAATATGCATGTAAAGTGAAATGCAGTGAGATTACTTTCAAAACTTGAAAGTGTGTAATTAAATCTTATGAAGTTGAAAATACATCCAACTACAATAAGAAACATGCTTCTATATATAAGGCAATGTAGTCCAGGTTAAAAATCATATTTTACGTCAAAATTACAAGAAAAAAAAAATGAATACCAGTTGCCCTTTTTGTGTTTGAAGTCTAGGGTTTTTCTTTTAATTTCTTTTTTTGGAGGGTGGATTTCTAGGGGATAATATCTCTTGGTTCCTACAAATGCCCTCATGGACCTTATAAATATGCGAGAAATGCTCAGATGGTTCACAGGGATAGAAACATACCTGGAAATGTATTTGGTGAACTGCTGAGAAATTTCCTTATTTGAAACACTTCCAACTAGGCAGAAAAATGGAAGTGAATTTGCAGAAGCCTAGGGGTTCAACAACATACCATCAGACAAATTTGAGGTATATGAGATGTTATGTGTTCTCTAGTTACTTTTTTTTAGCAATTCTGGCATTTGTTTTGTTGGGTTTGAAAGTTCCTGATGTTATTGAACTTTCTTAATGTATGATACAATGTAATATTGTTAATATTTTCCATGGAATGCAAATATGGATAACCTTGATGTTTACAGTTTGGCTTCTATTTGAATGACAGCTTTGGAATTAATGAAAAAAGAGACAGTGGCAATAGTAGGACCACAATCATCAGTGCTTGCTCATGTTGTCTCACAATTGGCAAGTGAACTCCAAGTACCAATTATGTCATTTGCAGCAACTGATCCGTCTCTCTCATCATATCAGTACCCATATTTTCTACGTATGACACACAGTGATTTTGCTGAGATGCAAGCTATTGCTGCTGTGGTTGGTCACTATGGCTGGAGGAAAGTTGTAGCTGTGTATATAGATGATGACTATGGAAGGAATGGGATATCAGTGTTGGGTGAGGCACTCAGAAATGTGAGAGCAGATATTGTTTATAAAGCAGCATTGCCACCTGGAGTCAGCAGAAGTGGCATTGGCAGTGTCTTGGTACAATTGGCTTTGATGGAATCACGAGTTCTTGTTGTGCATACACCTCCAGATGTAGGGCTGAATCTTTTTGCAGAAGCAAGTTACCTTGAAATGTTGAAAAGTGGCTATGTCTGGATGGCCACAGACTGGCTATCCTCTACTTTAGATTCTAGAGTACTTGATTCTGACAGCATGAATTCCCTCCAAGGTGTCATTGGTTTACGTAGACATATTCCAATTTCAGATCAGCAACGTGCTTTTACAGTAAGATGGAACAATTTATGGAAAGCTGGGATTGTTGACACCCATTTAAATGTATTTGGACTGTATGCTTATGACACAGTGTGGGCAATTGCTGGAGCCATTTCTACATTCTTGAGTGAAGGTGGAAATATTTCTTTTGAAAAACATCCTCAAGTATCTCCTGCAAGTGGAAACAAATCTGAGCTGGCACAACTCAAGGTCTCCAAAGGAGGTTTACAACTGCTAAAGATACTACTTGAAACTAATTTTACAGGCTTAATTGGTCCAGTGCAATTGGATGAAAATGGGGATCTGCTTGGCTCTGCCTTTGAGATTATTAATATAGCTGGAACAGGTTTTCGAAGTGTGGGTTATTGGTCAAACCAGTCTGGCCTATCTGTTAATCCTTTAGAAAGTAACCAATCTCGCTCAAAACAAAAATTATATGATGTTATATGGCCTGGTGAAAGCAAATTAGTACCAAGTGGATGGGTATTTCCAACCAATGGGAAGCGCCTTGTCATTGGTGTACCTAGAAAGACAGGTTTTAACATGTTTGTGTCGACAATAGAAGGAACCAACATGATGAAGGGTTTCTGCATTGATGTCTTTGTTGCTGCAGTAAATTTGTTACCTTATGCTGTTCCATACACATTTGTACCTTTTGGAACTGGGAACTCAACTCCTAATTATAATGAGCTTGTGGACCAGCTTAATTCAAAGGTTTATATTGTTATATTTTCTTATTCATTAGTTAACAAGTTGCTTTCCGAAGTTTTAATGCTTCTTGCATTTTTATTAATCTGTGGATGAAAGTTGGTGAGAACTATCCACATTGCTGAGTCCAGCTATTTATAGCTGAATCACTGCAGAAATTTGATGCAGTTGTTGGAGACATTTCAATTACAACAAATCGGTCAATACATGTGGACTTTACACAACCATATGTAGATTCAGGCCTAGTTGTGCTGGCTCCTACCAGAGAAATCAATTCAAACCATGCCTGGGCGTTTCTGCAGCCATTTACACCTGGCATGTGGTTTACAACTGGTGCCTTTTTTCTTGTGATAGGAGCTGTTGTTTGGATTCTGGAGCATAGAACAAACCCAGAGTTTAGAGGACAACCAAAGAAGCAAGTTATAACCATCCTCTGGTATGTATGATATTGTGGCCATTACTTCCAAAGTAAACATGCAAATTGATTAATCAACTATAAAAAATTTCTTTCATTTGATAATTTCTGATATTTGGACTTGTTTTGTTATGAAACAGAAAGCATTTATTCTGCACTCAACTGTGCTATTAGATCCAAATTTTCGAATCTATATGCAAAGAGCATAAGACAAACATTGTTTTTTTCTATTTGGTTCATCTGTTTCCCTTTTTACATTTTGTGACTAAGTATTGCCTTTGGCATTTGACTATTTGAGGCTGTCAATAAGGATGAAAATCAAGATACAACCAGTTTCACAAGGAGTTTTAGAATTTTGAAGACAATCCTCAAACACAGACTACTGAGAATAAGCACAGCAGAAGAGAATAAGGAAATTTTAAAAAATTAAAGAAAGCTATAGAGGCATCTTCTGATGCTACAGAATTCTTTTATATGCTGTTAACATAGTTAGCTTCTAAAGAGTGATACATGTTTGCAGGAATAGTGAGACTTGAATGAATGAGCATAAGAAAAACACAATATCCATGACCATAAATCAGATTGTTCACAAAAGGAGGTATACTTACGGTAAAGAGAAGGTTGAAATGCTGATGCAGCAGACTCACTAAAAAATATCACTTCACTGAATGATCTGTAGGAAAAATTAGCGCACCTGCACAAAAACTTACATATACTGCAGGAGAAGATCATAAAATTTGTATCTTAGGTTAAATTTTCAGTAAAAAAACAGGGGTTTGCTGAAAAAAACAGGGGAAATTAATTCTGAAATTTTACCACAGATTTTTACTACCAGATTTCTTGCAACAGTAAAAGTGCCATATATGAGAATTCGAAAAGACCTAGTACAGAATTTCAAGAGATGAAATGAGTAGCAACTCCTCTGCTTCTATTGTGTTTGTACATACACGGCCCTCCAAAATTCCACTAGTAATTTTTGAAATCAAAACACTGACTGCATAGCAGTTCACAACTGAACTGGAATTATTCCCATTAAAGTAGACATCATTGTCTCTAACTAATTTTAGTTTTTATAACTATAAATACTGCAGATATCCTTGGACCTAGAAGAAGGATGGCCAGATATGTAGGCTTGGATTTGGAGTATAGTTAGATAACCATACATTGGGTGTACAATCTGATCGGGCCTAATAGGAGGTCTAAACTTTGGAACTCTAATAGGAGGTCTAAAGTTCGAATCCTACAGGGGTTAGGGTTGTACACCATGCTTCAGTAACCAGAGTATGGTTGGATAACCATATATTGGGTAACTGTAAATTTTCCAAACCCTAGATAACTGTTGTCCTATGTTCTTTTAAAATAAATCAGATCTGAGAATAATTTATTCAAACATGCAACAGTCACACAGATGGCTGGAAAACATAAACAGCATGAACAGCGGAAGTTAAATATATTTCTGAACCTGAAATATTACAAATAAAAGAGGCTACAGCTACAGCAGAACACTTCTACTCTCTTGCTGCTTTTCTAGCCAGCAAGCACTGTTCTTTTGCTCCTAAGCTTGTATTTTTCCTTCAACAATCTGTTCTCCTCCCATTATTTTTCTGTGTATATGTCTGTGTATCTAAAACACTCTTGATCTTCTCCTTTTATCCTTAAAAAAGGTAACCCTAATCTCTCTAACCCTAAGATTAGATCACATCTCATCTTGAGATGTAAGGTTAAAAATAGAAAATCACTTAAGTGAATATCAAAATAGAATCACTTAAGTGAATTACAAAATAGAATCACCTAAGTGAACTTAAAAATAGAAAATCACTTAAGTGAATTTCAAAATAGAATCACTTAAGTGAATTACAAAATAGAATCACTTAAGTGAACTTAAAAATAGAAAATCACTTAAGTGAAATTCAAAATAGAAATAGAAATGTCTCGAACCACTTCTAGCACGTTCATACTGAAGCCCGTGCAAGAAGTTCCTGTCCGAGCTACATTTCTCAACACTCCCTCTTAGCGAGGAAGGAATTCTGCACCAATCCAAGTTTGTCTCTAAATGCTTCAAACTTCCCTTTCACTAAGGGCTTGGTCAGAATATTAGCTACCTGCTGATATATGGGAATATACTGGAGCTTTACGGCTCCCTTATGAATCTGCCATCCCATAGATGAAGCTAAATACATAACTGCTCTAATGGAAGTGTATCTGGCGACTGGAGCAGAAGTCTCCTCATAGTCCACTCCCTCTTTCTGGGAGAACCCTCTCACCACAAACCTTGCCTTGAACTTCTCGATGTCGCCATCTGCAGCATGCTTAATTTTGTAGAGCCACTTGGAACTCACAACTGAATTCCCCTCCGGTCTTGGCACTATGTCCCAAACATCATTCTTCATGATGGAGGTGTACTCCTCCACCATGGCATCCTGCCAAACCTGCTAGTTTGTTGCCTCCTAAAAACTGGTAGGCTCTGAATTTATGATGTTACTCATCAATGCCATGTAGCTTGAAAACTTCCTTGGAGGTCTGCTCTCCCTAATCATGCTGCTAGGAGCCTCAACATACTCCTCAGCATCCCTCAATGTCTGTGTAAGCCATTGAGGTCTCCTGATAGAACTGGAAGGGGCTAATGTCTCCACCTCCTCACTTGAAGGTTGTTGTTCTGAATTAGAAACCACCGGTGTCTTTGGTGACCTTGGCTCAACCTTTGGAGCTTCTTTCTCCTCATTCTCTATCACTGGAATAGGCTCATGGGACTTCCTGGATGCAACGTCCTCCTCAAACTTTACATCTCTGCTCACTACTGTCTTCCTCTTCTCTGGAATATAAACACTGTAAGCTTTTGAAGTCTCATTGTATCCTACAAATAAACCCTTCCTACTGGAGGGCTCCAACTTGGTCCTCTTCTCTACTTGAACATGGATATAAATTGGATATCCAAAGATGCGGAAATGACTCACCTCTCGTTTCACACAAGTGAATGCCTCCTCTGGTGTCTTGTCCTCCAAGGTCCTGTGAGGACACCTGTTTTGGATGTAGACTGCTGTGTTGCATGCTTCTGCCCAAAGAAACATTGACAAGCCTTGGTCATGAATCATGGCCCTAGCAGCCCCTATGATGGATCGATTCTTTCGCTCTGCAACCCCATTCTGCTGTGGGTTGTATGGAACAGTCAGCTCCCTCGTTGATTCCTGCCTGCTTGCAGAAACCATCGAACTCCTTGGAGGTATATTCACCCCCATTGTCCGATCTCAAGACCTTGATCTTCTTCTCTGTCTGGTTCTCAACTAGAGCTTTGAACTCTTGAAACCTGCTAAAGACTTTATCCTTGGTCTTTAAAAAGTAGATCCATGTCTTGCGAGAGAAATCATCAATAAAGGAAACATAGTACATGCTACCTGAAATTGATGCGACTGACATCGGTCCACAAACATCCGAATGTACTCGATCTAGGATCTTCTTAGACCTATGCTCACTGTTTGAAAAAACAGCCTTTGCATGCTTGCCAAGCGTGCACCCTCTGCATACTCCCTGTTGCTCAATGCTGAACTCTGGAAGACCTGTGACTATCTCCCTCAGAATAGGCAACGCTCTATGATGCAGGTGCCCCATCCTCTTGTGCCACAAATCACACAAGTTGTTACTTTTATGAACTAGGGCTCGAACAGGTTCACCCTGCAACCTGTATAGACTGCCTTCTCTAACCCCTATTACTTGCGCTGTTTCCGGGCTAGATTATTTTGGTCTAATAAGGACATGCTGGTTCTTGAACTCCACTGCATATCCCTTATCCTTCATAACTGAAACTAAAAGCAAGTTCTTCTTGAGACCTAGAACAAACAAAACATCATCAAAGTCTAAAGATTTCCCTGACTGGAGTCGAAAAGGAATGGTACTGTTGGTCACGAATCTGCCACAGGAAAGGATTTTACAAGTGCGCCCTAGACCCGGCCAACATTGAAAGGCTGGAAGCAAGAGATGGCTCCCAGACCAATCTCCAGAGTGGGCTGGTTCCCTTCACTATTCTAAACTTGGTGTAAGATAAGGGTTACTGGAAAGAAATTAAAAAAGTTACATAAAGAAATGGGAAATATGGCCACAGGCCGAAGTTATGGGATTAGAAAATAACAGCAGGAAACTCCAAGTGCAGCAACAACAAGCAATAAAAGTTACTAACTTAACTTCCGCACGATGCATACAGAAAAACCCTCCAAAATCACATCCCAGGAATTTATACTCTTACGGCAATATTCAAATCCAGTATGCAGAATTTAAATGTAACAGCCATGAAGACATACAAATGCTATTAGAAATGCAACATGAACAGAAAGGAAATCACCAATGCAAACGCTTGAAAAATAGAAGCCAATCCTTTATTCCTGCAAACGAACTTCCAGTCTCTAGCAGAGAATTTTCCAACCACCCTTTCAAATGAAGCTTACATTGGTTTTTATAGAGGGCCGTCCTCTTTGCAGCATTAAATATTTGAAACCGACTTCCTTGTGATCTACAATTATGCATTGGAAATTATGCACACGATCCCCTTAATTGCAGCCTTGGAGACCCACAAAATTGAATGCAATGTACATGTCAACTTCGAAGAACCACCTTCATTAAATTTGTTTTTTTAAACATGTGCATGAAAAACCGTTAAAATGATCCACGACCAGCAGTTTCGAACCAAGAAAATCTTTAATTTTGGTGGCCTGGGTGCTCTTCGACCTTGACCGCATTGAAAATCCGCAAAGCATTTAATTCGGGGCAGCATTTAATCTTCGAAAATCGGAAAAACCTCCTCGGAACTCACAAAACTGCTTTGGGCCAACAATTTAAGCATTAATAATTAATAATAACAATAAATGTGGCAAAAATGCCAACAGTACCAATTCCTACAACTGGATATTTGGTATCATCACCAAGCTCAACTTGAATCCCTGAGTCTTGCTCTTGTACACTGGTAAAACATTGTCGGGCTGATGTCATGTGCCGAGATGCCCCACTATCCACATACCAAGCATTCCTTGGAACCGTGCTGGTAGAAAGGCAAGAGACCAATGAGAAATCCTTCTCGAATTTGGCAGCAAACTCACTCATTTGAGTTTCTGCAGAGGTTGCTACCTGCATCTGCTGCTGCTTCCCTTTGGCCTTCTTGTCTGGACACTGTGATGCATAATGGCCGTGCTTATGACAAATGAAGCACTTGATCTTGCTCAAGTCCTTCTTCCCTGACTGTGAGGTTGACTCCTCGTTCTTTACCTCACCCTTGTTGGGTCCTTTACCTTTGCCCTTCTTAGTTTGCCCAAAAAGAGCTAGGTTATTGTCACTACCTTTCTTGTTGGCCTTTGACTCCATCCGAGTCTCCTCCTGGATGAAATCATCCCGCAGTTTCTCAAATTTGGGAAGGTTTTCACGAGCACAAATGCCTTTGACAAATGGTTCCCATGAAACTGAGAAACCATTAAGTGCCATGCTCACCAACTCTGTGTCTTCAACCTTCTCCCCTACTGCTGTCAATTGATCACGAATCTGTGTGATCTTTATTAGGTTACTGGTAACGGTGTCAGATCTGGTCATCTCCATAGATCTGAGTTTGTTCCGCAATATCATCTTCCCGTTTATGTTCTTGCTCGGTAGAGGCTAACCAGGGCATCGAACATCTCCTTTGCCTTAGTCTTCTCGGATATGTGAGGAATCAGGTGATCCTTCATTGCATCCAAGATCATCCGCTTGGCCTTCACTTCCTTCTTTTTGTGAGCTGCCAATTCCTGCGGATCTATAGGCAAAGTCACATCAGCCTTGACAATATCCCAGAGATCATTCTCTTCCAATAAGAACATTACCCTAACTTTCCAGGGCAAAAAATTGGAGGCACCTTCCAATCTATCCTCAAATCGGAGGCTAGCTGCTGCCATTTCTGAGATCTGTTGAAATTTTAATGATTGAAAAAAAAAAGTCCTGCAAATAAGCTTAGTCCTTCAAGCCAAAAAAAATATGAAACCCTAACTGCTTTTATTTTTATTATTTGCTTGAAACCCGAACTACTTTTTTTTTATTTGCTTGAAACCCTAACTGCTGAAATATTAATGACTCAAAAAAACAGTCCTGCAAATAAGCTTATTAGTCCTTCAAGCCAAAAAAAAAAAAAATGAAACCCTAACTTGCTGTTTTTTTTTTCTTAATATCCAACAGTGATATACTGCTGTAAACCCTTGAGGATCTCAATCACAAAAACTATCTCTGATACCATGTAAATTTTCCAAACCCTAGATAACTGTTGTCCTATGTTCTTTTAAAATAAATCAGATCTGAGAATAATTTATTCAAACATGCAACAATCACACAGATGGTTGGAAAACATAAACAGTGTGAACAACGGAAGTTAAATATATTTCTAAACCTGAAATATTACAAATAAAAGAGGCTACAACTACAACAGAACACTTCTGCTCTCTTGCTGCTTTTCTAGCCAGCAAACACTGTTCTTCTCCTCCTAAGCTTGTATTTTTCCTTCAACAATCTGTTCTCCTCCCATTCTTTTTCTGTGTATATGTCTGTGTATCTAAAACACTCTTGATCTTCTTCTTTTATCCTTGAAAAAGGTAACCCTAATCTCTCTAACCCTAAGATTAGATCTCATCTCATCTTGAGATGTAAGGTTAAAAATAGAAAATCACTTAAGTGAATATCAAAATAGAATCCTTAAGTGAATTACAAAATAGAATCACTTAAGTGAACTTAAAAATAGAAAATCACTTAAGTGAATTTCAAAATAGAATCAAAATAGAATCACTTAAGTGAATTACAAAATAGAATCACTTAAGTGAACTTAAAAATAGAAAATCACTTAAGTGAAATTCAAAATAGAAATAGAAATGTCTCGAACCACTTCTAGCACGTTCATACTGAAGCCTGTGCAAGAAGTTCCTGTCCGAGCTACATTTCTCAACATAAACAACATTCTCCATGAGGATCATCCCATATGGCCTATGGCCTCTTGGATGTTTAAAACTACTTTACCTTTACATTTTACCTTTGCTAGGAAAGTTAAACCTCCTGGTTCAAGGTCTAGAGACATGTTAGCACTGTATTTCATCAATTTAGCTCAGATGTCCAAGAATTATAGGAATCTGGAAGATCTTTCCACATAACAAAATACATAGGGTACTCCTTGCCTTTATAGATGTGAACTTGGTGTCAATAACATTCTCTTGGCTCCCTCCTTTTCTTAGGCATTTGTTCAATCCAGGTCCTAGATACTTGACCAGTTTTAGGATCTTCAATTTCCCCTTGAAAACAATGTAGGTGCCACATTAAACACAACATTGATGTCTAAATCCCTTGGTAAGTCAATGACATAGGCATTCTCATTAAATATTTGAATTATTCTACTAGGGCCAATCCCACGTGGTTTGGGCTTATTATAGGTCTTCTCCGTATTCTTCTCCTTATACAGGCAAACCATGATTAAATCACCAAATCCAAAGACTTTTTCTCTATGATGAAGATCAACTCTTGTCGTCTATGATTTGTTTGTTTCATGTAATTTCTACCTGACTTGCTACAAAATGTTATGGATGTGGGTTGCAAAATCTTCACCTTCTTGATTATTTCTCATCCCTTAAGGGTAGTCAAACAAATTAACTGGAACCATAGGATTTTAACCATATACAATCTGAAATGAGGACTTACCTATAAATCTGCCGATGCTGGAATTATAAGTGGATTCAGCCTGAGATATTCGTAGGCCCCATTGTTTTGGATTGTCACCAACAAGGCTTCTTAGCAAATTTCCTAAACTGTGGTTGACTACTTCAGTTTGGCCATCGGTTTGGAGATGGTATGCTGAATTGTACTGCAATTTGCTGTCTAATCTTCCCCCCAATTTCTTCCAAAAATGAATCAAAAACTTAGTATACCTATGCTGGTTATAGTCTTTGGAAGAGCATGTAAGCATACTATTTCCTTAAAGAATAATTGAGCTAATGAGGGAACCACTGATTCACAGGGCACCTTCTTTGGCCAGTCCACATGCCATGCTGTTTTCAAAAACACTCTATTGGGTTGAGACATTATTATATTATTAACAAAATATTGCTTGGGTGAAGAAGGGATTTAAAATAGAGAGCGCTTTTTGTTAGAATATATTTCAATATTTCTTTCATTAGTTAATTCAATCCTAACGATCTTATATTGTTAGAATTGATTAATTTAGGCTAGTTGTTATTTTGTTACAACTGCGCCTATATTGGTCTCGGGTGGTTCCACAACCTCCGGACTAATCCTGGCCCTAATGTATTATTTATACTTCATCAAATAATTGAATTGTTGTTCCGCTTCTCACATGGTATCAGAGCGTGACCTCCGCCACTCTCATTTCTCTCGAAGTGATCTCGTAGTAGCGGAGCTCTAGATGAGCAGAGATTTTTAAATCTCGATTGGAAATTATGAATTTTTTTTTTAATCGAGTTAGAGAATTTTTTTTTAATCAAGTTTGATTGGATTTCTCGAAAAATTGGTTTTTAGATCGGAAGAAGTGATCGACGAACAACTAAAGGAGCGATCGACCATACGGTCGACATAGCAAAGGAGCGTCGACCATACGGTCGAAAGAACAAAGGAGCAATCGACCATACGGTCGAAAGGGGCTAAGCGTGGCGACCAACACGTCGTGGGAGCCAACACCGAGGCTTACCCACGACCCTCTCGGGAGAGAGCCTCTCCCCGAGAGGCTATACTCCTTTGTGGAGTAAAGGTTCTTTTAAAACCTTATACGCCTCACTATCCCATCAATGTGGGATAAACCTTTTATCTGCCTCGATATTGAAGAAATCAACCGCGCCTGTCTCCTGCAACTCTTCGCGTCACCGACGTCAAAACTGTGACACAGTTGGTATTTTTCCTTATCACTGTGTTCAGTGCTTTTCAATTCTGCGGGATTTTCTGGAATAAGGAAGCCAATCGGAGCAGATTGGCTGGATTAAAAATTGATTTTATCCTTTAAAAATCTTCCAGAGCTGATTTTTTCATCACGCAGGGCGTCAATGGCCGATCAGTTTTTAGGTGTTTCTGCTTCGTTCTTGAAGTTTTAAGGCAAAAATTTGGTTGTATTTAATTGTAGAGGAGAAAACGATCCGAAAGGATCCTTGCAGAGCGATTTTGGTGGCAGTTTTGGCTGTCTGTGAGCCAGCCACCCCGTCGCCACCCACGCGCCGCCCGTGCTCCGCCCGAGCGGTGGCTGAGGAGGGAGCGCCGCCGCGAGGGCCTTTTGGCTCGTGGAGGCTCTTGAAATAAGAGCGGAGCCTGATCTATTACAGATCAGCCCACTGGCTCACCTGGCGGTGAGCCGAGTGGTTAAGGCTCCGGGAGCCTGAGGTCGCGGGTTCGAATCCCGTCGACCCCCCCAAAGCAAAGGTAAAACGTTTTTTTTTAAGTTATTTTTTAATATTTTTTTTCTAAAGTTAAAAATTAATATTTTATATTATTTCTTTTATAGTTTAAAATTATTTTTTTTAATAAGATAATTTTTACTATATGGGATAATAATTTTTTTTTTTTAAACTTTAGATATAAAAAAAAATGTTTAAAAATGCTTTATAAGAAGAAGTTTTAAAAGGGGGGTATTTTTTTTCGAAAAATCAAGGGGGGAAAGAGAGTAATTTTTTGAGAAAAAGCAAATTTTGGCATTATTGTAAAGGTGCATTTTCGGTTGCGCCCGACACCTAGTGGTTTATTTTTGTGGGCACTTTTATGTTGTATGTTGCATTTTTACTTGCTTTGCACTACATCATTAAAAGTTAAAATCAAATTCACTCCCTAAGTCCCTGGAATAATTAAAACCCATCCGTGCAATTTATTGCATCTGCAGCGTTCGGTATTTGTGATACCTCTGGCCAGCACTTACAGGTAAAGCTGTCGTGATTGCGCTCATTGTATCCGCCGCCTAATATAGCTGCCAAAAATGACGTCTGAGCTTGTTCTCTATTAATCGTCGGGGAGAGATAAGTTTGCCATTTTGCTATTTTTTTACTCCATCCACTACCCCAATCACTCTCGTGTTTAGGCTTAAATCCAGACGAAAGTTCGGATATCCAAAGTGTATAGGGGAAGTTACGCCCCACGCATGCGGATTGAAGGCTTTCTAAGGTCGGTGCCATCAACGAGGTGATTCCCTTTCGATACCGCCTAAGTACCACGTATCGTATAATCATTAAAATTACCTACAGTCTCCCTCACGTAAGGGCGGGTAATTTTTCTGGTTTTTCAAAATACCTATAGTCTCCCTCACGTAAGGGCGGGTATTTTGTACGGTATAACGGCCTGGCATTAAGGTATATCGAAGGGGGGACCATTTGGTGTTATAAGGAACCTTCACAATGTCTGCAAAACTAATGACTGATGCTCATCAGTTGTTGAAAGGTCCAAACTATACACCATGGAAAAACAAAATGAAGGCTATCCTAGAGATGGATGATCTTTGGGATGTTGTGTCTGGAACAACAAAAAGACCTTCATCTGCAGCTGGAGCCACAACTCTCACTGCTGGTCAGAAAGACTTTGATAAGATAGATAGCAAAGCAAAAGTGCTCATTTTGCTTGTTGTTTTTGATGAAGTTCAACCTCATATTGCTGACTGTCAAAATAGTAAAGCGGCATGGGATGCCCTTAAAACTATATATGAAGGAAAGAATGATTCCACCATTCTATTTCTTCAGTCTCAATTACACAATCTAAGCATGAAACAGGGAGAGACAGTTGAAAACTTTCTTTGCAGAGTGTCCGAGTTGAAAGGAAAATTGAATTCCTTGGCAGCACTAGTTGATGATAAGCTCCTTACCTCAGTGGTAATGAGAGCTCTACCGGATTCTTTTAGAGTGTTGATCACCTCACTTCATGTATCATAGAGACAAGTTACCTTTGTTGAGTTGGTAAATTTGCTTCAAGAAGAGGAGGCACGCCAACTACAGCGAGATGATTCTTCTAACACTGCCCTATACACCAACAGGAAGGAGCAGAACAAGAAGAAGGGTAATTTTCAGAAGGGAGGAAGTTCTCAAAAGGATTCAAAAGGGAAACAAACTCAACAACCTCAACAGAAAAAGAGATATTGCAAGATCTGTGACAAAGAAGGTCATGATACAAAGAGATGTTGGCATAAGAATAAACAATCAAAACAGAAAGGCCAGAACAAACCACAAAAGAACAAACAACAAGTGAATGTTGTTGTTGAGGAATCTGACACGGATTCTGAGAGAGCACACAAAGTGCTCATGACTACCACAATATCCAAGCAGACGGATCCTATTTGGTATGTCGATTCTGGAGCCAGTAAGCACATGACTGGCGACAAATCATGGTTTGAGTCTTTTGAGGCCAAAGAGGGCAAACCTGTCACTATTGCCGATGATAAAACCTACAAGGTTCAGGGAGAAGGTACAGTTTTTGTTACTCTTCCTGATGGCAAGTGCCAGATTGAGAAGGTTCTCTATGTTCCAGGATTGGCGAACAACTTGTTGTCAGTCACACAAATTCTGGACAAGGATATGGTTGTAAACTTTAGGGTTGAGGGGGGCAAGAAGTGTTGTTCTATTACCAAGAGAGGTAGGAACATTGCAACCACTTCATATAAGCATGGCTTATTTGCCCTAGATGCTATCTCTACTCTAGATGTGGCCATGACTTGTCTCTACAAAGGAGGCAACTTCCCTATGGCACAAGAGATATGGACATATGAGTTCTGGTTACTTACTTGAGTTAAGTAAGTATGAGATGGTAAAGGGTCTTCCTTCCCTTTCTACCACATTGCCAGTTTGCTCTGACTGCTTGGCAGGAAAGCAGCATAGAGTACCATTCGAAAGGAGCTCTACAAGAGCAAAGAAACCTCTGGAGTTGGTTCACACCGATCTGTGCGGTCCTTTGACACCCAATAGTTGTGGGGGTAAAAGGTATTTTCAGTTATTCGTGGATGATTACTCATGAAATATGTGGGTATTCTTTCTTCAACTGAAATCTGAAGCATTTGGCTTCTTTCAAGCAATTCAAGAAATCTGTTGAAAAGGAGTCGGGGACTTCTATAAAGACCCTCCGCTCGGATTGAGGGGGAGAGTTCACCTCTAAATAATTTTCTGCATTCTTGACTGAAAATGGGATCACACGACAGTTGACTCATCGCTTATACTCCTCAGCAAAATGGAGTTGCTGAAAGGAGGAACCGTTCCATCATGGAAATGGTTCGTTGCATGCTCACAGGAGCTAGAATTGGGCAACAATATTGGGCAGAAGTTGTCACCACAGTAGTATATCTGTTGAATAGGGCACCCACTAAGGCCCTACAAGGAATGACTCCACGGGAAGCATGGAGTGGCGAGAAAACCCTCCATCTCTCATCTACGCATTTTTGGTTGTAAAGCATTCATGCACATACCGAAAGAAAAGAGAAAGAAGCTAGATGAGAAAACATTGAAGTGCATTCTTCTTGGGTATGATGAGCACTCTAAGGGTTATCGATTGATTTATCCCTTAAACAAGAAGATTCACATCGGTAGAGATGTAGTTTTTGATGAGGCTTTCACATCAGAAAACACATCAGATGTATACCTAGACCTTGTGGAAACTAAGGTTGAGAAGTCTCCTTCATCCAAGGTTGGAGGTCCTTCTTCATCTTCTTCATCACCACAGAAGAAGAATCCAAAGTGGTATACAAGTACAATTAGAGACTCTAAGCTATCCACTCCACCGGATTTGACATTGGATAGGCCTCGTACTCGTAGCATGGCTCGACAGGGGAAAGTCTGCAGCAGAGATTACTTGGGGTTGATGATTTGTGTCAATATTTTGAGGAACTTTCTGTAGATCCAGTGAGAGATACGAGAAGATATGGATATTGATGATGACAGGGTGTTTATGTCCTCAATAGATGAACTTGAACTCGCGTCAGTGCAAGATGCCCTTGGTGAGCCTCGGTGGAAGGCCGCTATGGATGCAGAGTACAAGTCTCTGATGAAAAATAAAACTTGGAAGCTTGTGGATCTGCCATACGAAAAGAAGCCCATAGGCTGCAAATGGGTGTACAAAATCAAGTACAAGGTAGATGGAACAATAGATAAGCATAAGGCCCGACTTGTTGCAAAGGGCTATGCTCAAAGAGAAGGTATTGACTATGAGGAAACTTTTGCACCTATTGCTCGGATGACAACCATTCGAGTTCTTTGTGCTATGGCAACATACAGTATGGGTGGAAAGTGCACCAAATGGATGTCAAGAGTGCCTTTCTAAATGGTGATCTCCAAGAGGAAGTTTATATGACTCAACCAGAAGGATTTGAAGTGGAAGGCCAACAGCAAAAAGTTTGCAAATTGGTAAAATCCTTATATGGTTTGAAACAGGCCCCTCGGGCTTGGTATATAAAAATGGATAATCACCTACTGCAACATGGATTCAAGAGATGTCCGTCTGATGCAAACCTCTATTTCAAGAAGCAAGGCTCTGAAATAGTGTTGCTTGTACTCTATGTTGATGATCTGCTCATAACAGGGAGTTCAAAAACAATGATCTCTATTGTCAAACAGGATTTGAGCAAATATTTTGAAATGACAGATCTCGGACTTCTCCATTATTGTCTTGGTCTGGAAGTGAACTAGAAGGAGCACTACATCAAAGTGTCCCAAAAAAAATATGCCAAGACACTACTAGAAAAATATCGCATGACTTATTGCAAGCCGATGGCAACACCAATGGAAACAGGACTTCAGTTATCGCGATATGACAAATCACCTCAGGTAAATGCTACTCTCTATCGTCAACTGATTGGGAGTCTCATATATCTGACCAACACTAGGCCAGATATCGTATTTGTTGTCAACTATCTTTCGAGGTTCATGCAGGAACCTAAGACTACACACTGGAAAGCAACAAAGCGAGTTCTTCACTATGTCCGTGGCACAATGGAATATGGCCTAGAATACAAGAAGAACAACAAATTCTTCTTACGGGGATACACGGACTCCGACTATGCCGGATCATATGATGATCGTAAATCAACTTCGGGATATTTGTTTCATCTTGGATCTGGTCCTGTCTCTTGGCACAAGCAAGAAGCAACAGGTGGTTGCTATCTCATCAACAGAGGCGAAATATCGCGCTGCACGTGAAGCTGTGTGCGAAGTGATATGGTTGCATCGCATCCTGACAAGTATGGGTCTTCCATCAAAATCTCCAATACACTTGTTCTGCGACAACATGGGTGTTTTGAATCTTGTTAAGAATCCAGTGCATCATGAGAAAACGAAGCACATTGATACACAATGCCACTTCATTCGAGACGAAGTACCAAAGCACCGAATCCAGCTTCAGTACATCTCCACCAATGCTCAAGTTGCAGACATATTCACTAAGGCACTTGCACGTGTCAAATTTGAATTGTTTCGCAGCTCTCTATGTATTTCAAAATAATGGGGGGATGATAGTATAGCTAGTAGTTATATGTTTCCTGAAATATTGTAATATGGGGGGATGTTAGAATATATTTCAATATTTCTTTCATTAGTTAATTCAATCCTAACGATCTTATATTGTTAGAATTGATTAATTTAGGCTAGTTGTTATTTTGTTACAACTGCGCCTATATTGGTCTCGGGTGGTTCCACAACCTCCGGACTAATCCTGGCCCTAATGTATTATTTATACTTCATCAAATAATTGAATTGTTGTTCCGCTTCTCACACTTTTAGAGCTCCTTCCCCCTGTGAGAGAATGTGATACACGACTTTACTGGTTCCAATAAGGGCTTATATAGGCTTGTGTTTTGCTGTCCTCCTTTTGCTACTTGACAGGTTTTGTAAGCTGAAACAAATTTATTAACATATCTTCTACATTGTGGCCAAAAAAACTTTTAATCTACCAAGTTGAAACTCTTGCCTCTCCTGAAACATCCACCCTAGCCTTCAGAGGGCAGCTGTTTGATGAGCTCTTCTCTTCTTGATTCTTCAGGAATGCAAAGTTGTTCACCCTTGAATAATAATCTATGCATGCATGAATAATCAACAAATGGAGCACTTTCTTATTTGTTTACTCTATTGAGTACTTCATAAATCTGTCTAAAGAAGGGGTTTATAGCAAACTTAATTCTTATCTCTTCGAATCTCACAAGTTCATTCTTCATTGTAACTAGTAAGTGGCACCTTCTACTACAGTAGTTTTGCCACTTTTATGATGGACAACAAAGATATAACTTGTCGAGAATGAGACTCATTTTTCATGCCTAGGAACAACTTATCTTGACAGTTTATATTTTTCAATGTTTTGATGAACATTGACAAATAAGCTCCTTATAAAGGAGCCAATGCTGCCAATTCCATAAAGCTTAGACAATGGCATACAACTGTTTTTCATAACAACTGTCATTCCTTTTGGACTCATTCAGCTTTTCACTGAAAAATTCAATTGGCATACTTTCTTGGATCAATACTCCTCCAATGGTGGCATCTGAAGCATCACATTTGACAGTAAATGGTTTGCCATCGTCTGGCAAAGAGAGAATAGTGTCCTCAGTCACCTTCTCCTTTGATCTGAGAGGAGTGTCTTCAAATGTTCAAAACTCCTTTGATTTGCTTTAGTTCAAGAAAAGAATTTTCCTTTGATGCAATCAGTGATTGGTACACATATGGCACTGAAGCAAATTGATGTATTTCTTGTAGAAATTGGCAAGGCCTTGGAAACTTCCAACTTCTATATTACTTTGAGTTGTGGACCAATCAAGAATGGCCTTGACCTCCTCTTAAATTGATAGAATCTTTCAGCTTTCATTATGTCAAATACTTTTTTAATGCGTCAAATGCTCTAGATTTTTTTTGAATATCAATGGATGGTCAAAATATAGAAAAACAAACTTTCTTGTGTAGGACGGAATACTTGGTTCATGGTGCATTGAAAGGTGTCCTCAGCATTGCATAATTCAAAAGGTATCACAAACCACTCGTACAAACAATCAATGGTCTTGAAAGCTGTTTTCTACTCGTCACCCTCTCAAATTCTGATTTTATAGTGTTCGCTTCTCAGATCAATCGTGGAAAAGATCTTAGCATCTGCCAAACAAACTAGAATGTCATCGGTCCTCAAACTGGTACTTGACTGTGATTTTGTTAAAAGTTCTTGAATCTACACACAACTTTCATGTTTTTTTTCCCTTCGTAGGAGATAGTAGAGCTGGACAAGCAAAGGAGCTCATACTTTTTCTTCTGAATTCTTTCTTCGATAGTTCAGGCAATTTGCCATTTCGTTTCTTCATTCTCATGGGAAGCAAATATATAAGCTTGTTGATTTGGAAGCTTGATACCAGGATAATATCAATCTGATGATTCATGCCATGCTGGTAATTCCCTGGGAGTTATATTTCAATACTCCTCCAATAATTCTTGAACTTGAAAAGGAAGCTTGTAGTGAGGTTTCACTACACAGGCAAATTTAACTTAAAAAGGAGGAGGAGATGTTGAGCCAGATTGTTGGCCAGAGCCAAGCACGATGAGAGGGCATGAAGCTCCCTTCGTATTTCAAGTGGCTGATGTTGAGAGAATGCTAAGGATGCCGATGAGGGAAGGCCTACGCCAAAGATTGCTAGCAGATTCAAAGCTCCCTACGCCATGAGGCAAAGATAACCACCTAAACCAGATCGACAAGAGATTATAGCCTTTTTGGTGGCAGCTAAGCCAACCCTCTCCAACAATTGGAGCCCCAAAGCCTTTCTGGTGGTAACTAAAAGGGCTCCATTGTTGTAAGGGTTTCCACTCGCTTGGTAATCACAAATTTATCATCCGACCAAATGGACAGGTGCGGTGAGCGAGCCATCCTTTGTTGGAAATTGGGTTTGCAGCAAGTCATATACCCTGGTGAAATTACAAGGCAACACCAACAAGATCCCAGGGAGGTAATGCCCAAAAACCATAGGGGAGAAAGAGGAGGGGTTTAGGGCGCTCAAATGAAGGATCAACGTGACTGTCCAAGCCTATTGATCCATGAGAAGGTTCTCCTGAAAATCCGTGTAAGAAGGGAGCAAATTGGCCAAAAACTCGACAACAAGCATAGTTCAAACATACTGCCAAATGGTGAAGTCCAGCAATCCCCACCTAAAGACAACCTCAAAGCATTAGAAAAGGAGGAAAGAGCAAAGAGAAGAAGATTTCACTGACCCGAGAGATGGGCAAAAAACACAAAAGAAATCTATCGGAGTAACTAAATTGCTAAAGGGGGTCCCAGGCCATAGAATGTCGCTGGAACTTGGTAACCGAACATCAAGGGATACAAGATGGCAAGGTGGTAGTATTTCAAAAGTCACTCATGAGGCCTTAAGCACTGGAAACTGAGTAAAGATTGACCTAAGAAAGCTCCAACCGGACTCAGTGGAAGGCATGATGATTCGATGACCAGGCAAGCATGGAAATAGGACCCACGCTGCCTAGGGATAGGCTTTACCAACATGTAACGGATTGCGCCACTTGAGCTCACGTTTCCAAGAAAAGGAGAAATCCGTTAATAACATCCCTTAAAGACGTCATCCTACCACAAGAGCATTTATGATGATTGGACCTTTGAATAGACTCCACATCTACAAGAATGAACATAACATAGTACTCCGGATTCCACAACCAAGGAAGACACAAGTGCTCCCGCCCACAACAGTTGGGGGCAATTTTGAATTTTGGTGCAGGTTATAAATAGCCAATTTTGGAACATAATTAGGCAGAGAGAAAGTGATAGTTCCTCATGCCTAGTATCTGGCGCAATTAATTTTCTCTTCTCATTTTCTCGTGTATTGATTGGGACTCGAGCTCCGAGTCATTCTGTGTACAGGCCCCTTCAAGTCCTTTCATTGCGACATATGTATTCACTCGTTTTTAACATATATATAAGATCTGTGGCTATGTGCTTTCTGCTTTGTTCTTTGTGTGTATGTAAGTTTGTATGGGAACCTCATGACTAGTAATTGTCCCTTGTGTGAACTTCATAAGAAAGAATGTATACGTTGTAATGAGTCATGTTCACTTTCATGGCATAGGTGGCTCATGTGTTCATTAATCCCATCATTGCACATAGAACCTTTGCTTTTCTTGGTGCATCGCTATAGCACGAGTGGCGGTATTCCCAACAATGGGGTGGCGATAGATTTAGAAACTGAATATACCTTTGTACAACATGACTCAACTTGTATGATCTCAATGAATGATCAATTGGCTATATGACCTTATCTGTCGTACAACACTTAATCATACAATGCACCCTGTCGTATGATGAATCTATCGTGCGATACTTGTCGTACAACACAACCAGTCATACGACACCTTTTTGTACAATCCTATCTTTGTATAGGTCAATCCCCTTGTACAATCTGTCTCTCGTATGGTTCAATATAAGATTGATGGGCAATACTCTAAATAGTCGTATGGTGATAACTTTGTACGATATCACACACAATGTTACACTTAGCTAGCCAACAGTAATGCGGGCAACACTCTGTTGTGTTCTCTTTGTATGATTCCACCCTCGTACGATCTGCAACTGTTGGAATGGCCAACTCCTTGCAAGGGATTGTATGATTGACTACAACCGTGTAGATTGTATTGTAACTTGCAATACTACCACCCTAACGATATAGGCACTTAATAGTTCTATCATCAAATAATAACTCATACATCTTGCAATACAAATACACAACTTGCATCATACAATAATCACAACAATGAGAACTGCAATTGTAAGCAATGGCTGAATATATATTATGCACTTTATTGCTGTAACTCGCAATATCCACAAGCAATTACAATGGCTGCCAACATGTAACAACAATAGCAGTGCTATCTAATGGCAATCAATGTAGCCTCCATGTACATTGCAATAACATAAACAACCGTGATTCAGACTTGCACAAAACTCTATCAACATGCACAATAATCCTTCCTTGCTTGCTCTTCGGATCAATATCTATCTCTCTTGGGATGACTAACTCCAAAAATAAAGGTAGGGGGGCCTTATGAAGCCTGCCTGGGCCGTTCCAAGTGGTTCCCAAGACAGCGTGTCATTTACAACCGCCACCCCGAATCCTTCGACTTGCATGAATTAATTCACTTTCTAAAGTTCTAAGTCACTTTTATTAAACTCTAATTTCATGCACATTTTGCCTAATTTCGCCTCATTTCATTTAATTTGCACTTTAATTTCATTTTCTCTAATTTATGTACATTTCATTTCACATTTCAATTTGACAAAATTACAAACAAAACTTGTCAAAATTGCAAACACATTCTGTACAATTTTTCATTTCTTCTTCTTCTGGGAAGCAAATTTGCCGCTACATCTATCCTTCCCTTTAAATTAGTTGGCGTCCTTGCCGATGCTTGCTACTTTCCCGTGCTTGGTTGTTGTTGCTGTGATCCAAAGACAGGTGCTCCACCCATATCAGCTATTTGAAGTCGTAGAGCTTCCTGTTCATCCTTCAATCTCTCTGCATACTTATTGATATGAACACATTGTAACCCATAGTGATTAGCTTTCTTCTCCATTTCAGCTAATTGCACTATCAACTCTTTTTCTCGTTCTGTAGCTCCCTTTTGTATTCTCTGTTTCAGCTCAGCCTCAGTCCTGGCTACAATAGCCAACTATTCATCCCTCTCAACAATGAGCTGATCCTTATGCTCTAACTCTTTTTTGTGAGCCTCATACATCTATGATTTTATCTCTCTTTTTGCCTTGAAATTCATGATGATCTCATTATACCTCTCTATATCTTTCTTCATTGCAACAAGTTCGTCGTCTTTGGCCTTCAACTGCTCATCCTTATCCTTCAGCTGTTCATCTTTGGCCTTTAGCTGCTCTTCATAGTTCTGTTTTAGGCTGGCAATTTCTTCTTCAACTTCCTTTTTCATTACTTCTGCTTCCCTCTTCATTGCCTCAGCTTCTGCCTTTACAACTTCCATTTCTTTTCTTATTGCTTCTGTCTCTTCCCTATGTTGGTTAACCTGTTCTTCCTTGGATTGGTAAATCCCTTCCAACCCAACTGTTACATTGGTGCTAATTCTGGTGGTAGTTTCCTGTACTCCACCTCTTCTATGTTTGGTGGACAAGGCTGCAAGGTACTTGCATCTATATACACTCTTCGAGGTACCCTGTAATTGGTCATTGCACCTTTTGGTAGCTCCTTTACTCCGATCATACTAGTCACTTCCCCAACTGGTATCACCAATGGTTGTTTTTCATAAATTTCAGTGAGTTTCTTTGTTCTTCTATCATCCTGAACCCATTGCATTACCTTTTCCATCTCATTATACACCATGGATTTCCATTGTCATGGTTGTGTCCTTCACAACCTATACAAAACTGTAACTGTGCATTGTCTAGGACCTATATCATTTTCCCTAAGAGCTCATCAACCTGATCATCCTTTTGGGTTCTTTTTTCATCAATTAACCCAAAACTAGGCACCCCAATAATAAAGTGCTTATGTAACCCTTGATCAATTTCTTCTTCTTCTTGTTCTATATTTTGTTCTTCTCTATCTTCTTCTTGTTGGTCTTGATGTAGTTCTCTATTCTCTTCTTGTTGGTTAGGCTGCTCTATAGTTTGTTTTTGCATATCTTCTAGCTGATTAGGCTGTACTACACTTCGTTCTTGCATATTTGGCAACCTTTCACTAGTTGATCTTTGGCTGTTGCAGCCTCTCCTAATTACTCTGATCTTCTGTCTCTTTTTCTAAGTTTCAGGTGGTGCAATCTCAATTTCCATCTCCTTGCCCCTTTCAGGATTCTCATCTTCTGTTTCTCCTAGCACCACTATTTCTTTTAACCCTTGAGCTCTTTTTGAGAACTCAAATTGTTCCATACTTAACAAAGTAGGTGATATGCAAAAATTTATTTGCTATGCCTATTCAGCAACCTGTCAAATCTACCACCATATTGTCCATCACCTCTGGTTCTTCTTGGACCTCTTCAACTAGTTGTGCCCTCACTTTTTGCTGCTGTGCAATCTGTTCAAAGGGCTGCTACTCTTTCAGCATCAACCTCTCTCGTTCCTGTTGTCTCCTTGTTTAATCAGGGCTTACTAGTGGTTCTTTTTCCTCCCTTTTTTCTTGATCTTGCTGCTCTTGCAGCAACTCCTGATGAGATTCTCATATAGTAACATCTCCAGTCTCTTGCTCCAAATCATCTTCTAACCTCCTTTGCCTCTTATGTTGAGGGGCTAAGACCTCTAAAGCCTCACTATCCTCCAATGGGACAATATCTACTTTTTTAAAAATCTTCTTAGTCTTCACTTTTGTTGGAGTGGACTTCACTATGGGTATTGACTTTACCCATCTCAAAATTGTAGGTTGATCTTTTGGCAACTTCCTTGGAGTAGTGAGGCCAGGGAATTCCAAATTAGCATAGGATACTGCATTAAGCATAATTCCAATGGCATGAATTGCCATCGAAAAATTCTTCGTCTGCCGCTTTAGGAAATTCTTGATTTTGGATGACAAATACGATGCCCAATTGTATTGTACACCTTGCATCATGCCTTCCACATATTGTGCTAACCACATAAGCATCTCCAATGATCTTGTTTCTCTTGACAGCTTTGACATGATGATGTTCATGACACATCGCATCTCGTCATTCTTCAACTGGCTTTGTTTGATCCTACCCCCTCCTGAACCAAAAGTTTTATTGACATTATCAAGTTTAATACTTGTCATCGTCTAAATTATCCTATTCCATTTGTTTTGGTCAAGACACTCCTTCACTTCAATTCCTTGTTGCGGCAACCCAAACCTCCACCAAAAATTGTTCGTTGAGAACATTACCTTGATGTGTCAATTCCGAATCCTAAAAAAGCTCACATTCTTCTTTGTGTCATAGGACTCAAGCATCTGCAACAAGTATTCTCTAAAGAAGTCTATTGAAAACTGGATTTTGCACAATGACACGTACCCCTACTTGTGTTAACTTAGCCTTCAACTAATGATTTGATGGAGTCTCCTGCCATCATTTCTGACAAAATTCTTTTGTTGGTTGAGTCCATGTTATCTCATTCATTGGTATCTTTTCCTTCTCGGGTTCACTCCGGTGCCCTCTTAGAGACTGAGTTTCCTTCACCATCCGATAACCTCGTCCTCGTCTGATAATTCTTGCTACTCTGTCCGAGGCTGTACTTCATCCGGTGTTTTTTGTACGAATCCTTCTTGAACTATCAGGTTTACTGGTGTCGATTCCTTGTTCTGAACTCGTTCATTTTTAGGAACAAGCACATCTTGCTCGTATTCTTCCGTTCTGTTTGGAAATCGTACATGAACTCGTACTCTTCTTCTTTCCTCGAGATGAGGTGCCAACTCTCATTGTTCTATGACTGGTTGGGCTTCCTCTACCTTTGCAAACAACCTTCTCATCCCCATGTTGCCCTCGTCCCGTTGACAATTTTGATTGCTCCAGCTTGATTCTTGTCGTTCGCGGAGCTCTTCTTGTTCTCTTCTTCTTCTTTCTGTTTCTTTAAAAGAAATAAACAGACATTGAGCTTTTACTTTACAAGGCTTTAGTTTCGACCCATTAGCGGTTTTAGGGACTATTGTCCCGTCCAATTTTTGCAACTTTATCATGTCATTTTCCATCATTCTTACTACTTTTAGGGACCAAACCATAATGTTTTCAACTTTCCTGGTTTGATTTCTCTTTTACCATTGAACTTTAGGACCAAGTCACTTGGTTTCAATTCCAATTTCTTGAGGTGCTTGTCATGCCACAACTTCCTTTGTCATTGGGCTACTTCTATCGCCCAATGTGCCATAACTCTCTTTTCATCCAGTCAAATCAATACCATAGGCCTCTCCTCTAGGCTTTCTTGATCTCCTAGCTAGTTTTCCATTGCTACCCTCAACCTGGGTATTAGGAATTCTACTGGCACTACTGCCTCTTGGCCATACATCAACTAGAATGGCGTATGATTCATTGTGGGCTTATACGCCCATAGGATTGATGGCATCTTCTCCTCCTAATCAGCTCGTTCATAAGTTTTGTAGAGGGTGGATACAAGATCTTGTTTGTCGCATCTGCCTGCCCATTTGCTGTAGGGTATATGGACTTGACAAGAATGCAAAATCTTGAATTCCGTTGTCAACTTCTTAATAAATTCATTCACAAAGTGACCTCTATCACTTGTCAATTGTAGAAGAATCCCAAATCTTTGTAATTACTTGCTTATATAAGGATCAGGTTGTACTCTTTGCTGAATTATTTGGCAGTGCCCTTGCCTCTACCCACTTTGTTAGGTATTCAGTTACCACTACTATATATTGACACTTCCTCCTTTGACCCATCTCTCAAATAATTCTTGACGTTGGGATGGGTGTAATGGCATGAAGTCTTGGCATACGACTATCAATTGGAAAGGTGTTGACTTTATGATCACCTTCCTCTTCTTCGTTGCTGACATCTCCTTTGGCAGCTCCCCTATGGATACGTATTCTCCAATTGACTTATACCATGATGGTAAAACGCGTATTGTAAACACTTGAGCATCAAGGAACTCATCTGACACTCCTGCTCCTGTAGGTTCTCCGAAGTGAATCCTTGATAATTGATCCGCTATCACATGCTTTTGGGTCTCACCACTACCCGAAACATAACGTGACAAGTCACTTGCTAACTTGTCTGTGTATACCTGGTTTGTTAATCAGATACAACTGTGCTTGATGGTCCATGTAGAAGAAAAATGGGTTGGCCAACAAATAGTGCCTGTACTTCTGCACTGCATACACCATTCCCAAAGCCTCTCACTCCGTCGTGCTATAATTCCTTTCTGCCCTAGACAACAAAGGACTTGCAAAATAAATAGGCTGGTCTAGCCTAAACTGTCCTTCTTGGGACAATGCACATCCAATTGCAAAATTGGACGCATCTATGTGGACATGAAATTCCTTATTCCAATCTAGAAATGCCAAAATGAGATTGCAAACAAGCTTTGCCTTCAACTCCTTGAAGGCTCCTTGATGTTCCTCTGTCTGCGTGAAAGGAACATTCTTCTTTGTCAATGAATCCAACGGATAGGACACATGGCGAAATTCTTGATAAACCTCCTATGGTATCCTATAGATCCTAGGAAGGTCTTCAATGAAATCACGTCATGTGGTTCCTCCATATTTATAATGACGCGAATTTTATCAGGATCTATCTTTAGCCCTTCTGTACGTACTATGTGTCCTAACAACTTGTCGTACGACATCATCAGGTGATACTTTGCTAGGTTCAAAACTAACTGGGCATTCTTGCATAACTTCATGCATTCCTCTAATGCTAGCCAGTGCTCCTCTACCTTCCCATATATCGACCAATCATCCAAGAAAGCTTTAAACTTTCCTATCACCATTAGGTCGAATATGTACAAAATAATTTTCTGAAATGTGACTGTGGCATTACACAGCCCAAATGGCATCCTGTTGTAAGCATAAATGCCATTCTGTATGACAAATGTTGTCTTTAGCTTATCCTCTTTTGCAATGCTGACTTGATTGTAGCCAGAGAACCCATCCAAAATTGAGTAAATCTCATGTACAACTACCACCTCTAGAATGGAATCAGTGAAGGGAATCAGAAAGGGATCCTTTATCGTTACTGCATTGAGACTTCTAAAGTCCACGCATATGTAGATTCTATTTGCCTCTTTCTTCAAAGTAATCACGATCGGTGACATCCACTCACTCACTATAACTTTGAAGATTATGCCAGCATCCAACATCTTTTCTATTTTCGCATTCACCAAATCTGCATACTTTGGGTTCATTCGGTACGATCTTCTCCTTACTGGTAAGGCACCTTGGATCAACTGGATCCTATGAACACATAGCTCTGGGGGTACTGTTGGTCACAAATCCGCCATGTTGGTCACAAATCCGCCATGTTGGTCACAAATCTGCCACAGGAAAGGATTTTGTTTGTCTATGCGCCCTAGACCTGGACCAACCTTGAAAGGCCGGAGGGAAGAGATGCCCTCCGTGCCAATCTCCGAAGAAGGCCGACTCCTATACTAAACTACTGGGGTTTTAAGCTAAGAGTGAAGGAAAGAGATTAAAAAGTACGAAAAGAAATGGAAATAGCTTGATATTGCAGTGGGAAAGAACAAGCAGCACAATAACTTAACTATATCTAAACTAGCAGCATTCAATAAAGAAAATGTAACAAAAACTAAAACTGCATATGCTTCTCTATGTATCCTCTACAGAATTCCAGACACATTTATCTTCCAATGCTAAAATCCAAATATCAGAATTACAACAACCATAAAACTAAATGAAAGCAGAAATACTTGCCAGAGGCAGCATAAAAAGAAAGCATAAATACTTGCCAGAGGTAGCATAAAAAGAAAGCACAGATTCAGAGCCAAGGATCTTCAGTATTGATGCAAAATGTTTAGCTACAGTAGCTTCTTTAGCAATATGTTCCCCCCCCCCCCCGTTTTCATTACAATGCATGGGTTTTTATAGAGGACCCTTCCCTTTGAGCCATTAATGCACTAGATCTACAAGGACGCTCAGGCGGCTCCAAAAATCGTGCTCGCCACCTTCTACAATTGAAACTTCTCATCCTATTACCATAACTAGATACAGGGCCTTTCGGGGCAAAAAACTGCATTTATGTGCCATAAAAATGCCTTGGATAAATACCCGGTCTTGGAATGTGTGCCCCTTGGGAGAAGCACCGTCGTCAGAAGCACCCTGGGTGAAGCTTCGCTGAATTCGCGTCCGAAGCGCAGCTTCGCAATGAACTCGGGCCGAAGTGAAGGCCAGGATGGGAGGCAAAATGTTTTCATCTGGGATGGTTCGCTGGAAACTGGCTCCGAAAACAACTTCGCGAGAAAAACTGGCCGAAGTAGCCAGCCTCGCTGAAGAGAACGGGGTGACCCAACTCCCCGCTATGCTGCTTCGTTGAAAGATGGATGCTTCGTGGCGATTGGGTCTCAAAGTGGCCATTCAGGGAAGCTCTGGCCGAAACTCACCCTTCACCTTAGGAGTTTTCCCACTCTTCAAATGGTGCTTCGGCAATGCAGTGACCGAAGTGGGAGGTTCGTTGGGTGAATGGCCGAAGTAACAGTTTTGCCAGACTAAGGCCCGAACTGGCGCCTTCTAGATGATGGTTCGTCGGGGGAAGGGGCCGAAGTGACACTTCGGCGTAATTTCCAGCGAAGTAGTCAAAACTGAAACTTCGCAGCTCCGTTGCCCGAAGTAACAGCTTCGGTAGTCTTGTGAGTGAAGTGTACCCTATGCCTTGGCAGATTTTAAGCTCAAACTAGATTTGCCTGTTTTTCTTCTTGCGAAGCTGCCAGTCCCTGACTGTTTTTAGTGAAGCTCCCAATTTCTCTCTGCTTTCTGTTGGCGAAGCTACTTATATACATGAAATGAATACAAGGGGCCAAAAAGGTGGATACCAAAAGTGCTGTGATGCCATGAAATATAGAAAAAGCAAGGGAACAAATTCATAAAAAATAAGAAAACACATTATAAAATTGACTTATACTTCAAAATTTTGCCCCTCCACAAAATGTGACAGAATTGTCAACAGGTACCTCTTTCAAGTCTTTGTACGTCCATGCAAAGAAATCCTTATAAAATAGGAAAATTTTGAAAGTTGCTGCTTTCTACACTGGGTCCCAATCATCTCCGCAATGGATTGTCTTACAATCTTCCTTCGTTCCCAAATTCACTTCTACTATGTTTGGTCCTTCATACTTTATATTCTCTGGTTCGTCCTTCGCTTTTGCCACATTTTCAGGGTGTGCTGGTTTTGCATCAATTTCAACATCACCGATTGTGTATTTTGCAAAACTCTTGGGGAAAGTCTATTTCTCTTCATCCTCTTCTTTCTTGTTGTTAGTCTCATCTTTTTCATCATAGGTTTCTTGAGTCTCCTTTGTTTGTATCATAGTTGAGAAAATCTGCAAAAAAGGCCAGATTTGAGCGATTTTTCCCGATTCACAGCCTAGCCAATTTTTTTGCTGATTTTACTGATTTTTTTCCAAAAAATTATGACATGCATGAAAAAAGCTTTTTTTCAATGAAAAAATGCATTTTCTTTGGTTTTTTAAATGAAAAATTACCGATTTTTTCTCCATTTTTTGTCGAGTCCCGATTCCTTTGCATGATGATTCCAATCAGATTCTGATTTTCTCAACTTTGGTTTGTATGCAAAGGTAGATGGGCTGAATGTTCTGAACCTCCTTGCTCATCAAGGAATTAGTATCAATTTATAGAAATATTAAAAACGCGTACTCTCAATGAATATTAGAACCTTCACATGTATGTTCAAAAATAATTAAATTAATTTATGAACAATTCATATAAGATAAAACATGCAATTTCTTCAATTTATAAATCAAACCCTTGAGGTAGGGCAACACTGTACATCTTATTGGAAGGAAGCCACTCCTTAATATGTCTCAATTTGAGATAAATACAATATTCTTCTCTCCATGCCCCCTCTATGAGTCTTTGCCCACATTTATAATGCCCAACTACCTACCACTTCCTTTTATCCATATATGTGGGATAATTACATCTTGGGTACCTAACATTCCATTTCCCTTACAAAATGTTTCATCCTTGAAACATAAGAAGAGACTAAACAATATAATCTTCCGAGCCTTGCTGTCTGGTACCGACCTCGGTCATCCATCCATCCCAATGAAACTTTGATTGGTGGTGGTCTTTGTTGATGCTGGTATGTCCTTTTGCCATTTGAATTTTTGGAAGTAATCCTTTGGTTCCATGTGTTGGAGGCATCTTTCTGCTGGCAATAAATATCACTCTTTTTCATCCATAATTGTTTGCGTTTGCCACTTGAGTATCTAGGATTGCTTTGTTGGCTCCTCGATTTTGTTGCTCTACTCTGGTAACTCAAATGATGGGTCCATTTGTTCCTTGATGCTGCTGCACCACTTAGAAAACCAAAGTCACTATACTTTGTTTTCTAAACACTGCCATAGTTGGTGCCCTTCTGATTCCATATAGAACAATAATATTGTCTCCCTAAGCCATTACCTCCAAGATTGTTGCCGCTCCTGGTGGTGTGGGCCATATGCTGCAACCTTAACCTGATGTTCTGTTAGCTTTAATTGTTTAGTATTTTGTTCTTTTCTTTTATGCTCCTTTGTCATGCTCCCATATTTTGGTTCGTCCTTGGACTTTGCTTTTGCTTCTTCTTTGATTTTTGCTATTGCCTCCTCCTTCGCCTCTATTTTAGGTTCTTTTGCTTCTTCAATTTGTTTCAGAGTTTCCTTGATCTTTGACATAGTTTCTTGGATCTTTGTTGTTGTTCCTTCCCAGGTTGTTGTTTTCATAGATTCAACTTTTGATTCTTCTATTGGTTTCTCGACTTGTTCCCCTACTATAATTGCTTCTTGTTTTTCCTTGGATTCTTGCTTCTTACACTGGGAAATATCTTGTACTGTTATTTTTTTTCCTTTCCAAAAATTCATGAACTTCTTTTGTATATTATTAACAGTACCCAAAGAATTTAACCAAGGATAACCAAGAACAATGTCTACATCATCCATCTCAATAGCATAAAAATCTGAATGTAAAATATATTTGTCCATGGTGATCTTCAGATCTTCAAAAATTATGAACATTTGTACCCTCAAGTTGTATGTCTTTGATTTTCTTTGTGAACCTGCAACCTCTTAGCCAAAGACATATTAATGACATTGTATCTATTGCTAGGGTTTATAGAAATAATAACGTTTTCCTTCTGGATGCAACTATGAACCTGTAAAATAGAATTTTTTAAATTGAACAAATCCATCTGACCACTCTTTGGCTTATCTGATACCAACAATGTGGTTCTTTCAACTTGCAAGTTATCTATATTTTTTTTTTTCTATCATGTCCTCTTTATTTATTTATTTTTGTTCCTCCTAAAGCTTGTTTACCTCTTCTATCAACTTCATATTTTCAAAATTTTCTACACAACCTTTGGTGCTTCCTTCAATCTATACACTATCATCCTTCTCTTTTTCTTTTGCCATTTTTCGGAAATTATCTGTCTGTTTATTTCTTCTACACATTTTGGCAGACACAAACCTTTTTGAACACTGTTTGACTTGTCTAATGCCCAAGTTGTTCTTCCTTCAATCTGCATATTGTCACCCTTATCTTTTTCTTCTGCTAACTTCTTGAAAATTTTCAACTCTCTTTATTTCCATTTGTTCAACCTGGGTCTTAACTACCATTTTCTTGAATACCCATCTGATTAAGAATGCATCTTCAAATTCCTCTTGTGTGAATGTATGTTGATGGGTCCACTTAAAGTTTATGAACCTATTATAAATCTTACCTTTCCAATCAGAATTATTTTAAGATTTAAAAATTCTTTACCATCCCCTAGCATCATCATTCCTTTCAATGAATGTTGACAACTCCATGACCTTAAATCCCAAAAAATTTCAAAACTTAGATTTTTTTTTTTCTTTAAGTATGCTCTATTCTTTTCAATAAACAATTAATTCTACACTCCAAACTAGCAACTGTTAATGGCCTATGGACTGTGTACTTCCAACAACTGATAACGGCCTGCTCTGTAGACTGCCTTTTTATTTTTATTTTTTGAGACTGTGACCAAACCACAGACTTCTCTCTTTATTTTTATTTTTTAAAAACTGCCACTTCCGGATTGCTACAAAATTGCAAACTTTTTTTTTTTTTTCCGATACTATTACCAAACTATAGACTTTTTTTTTAAAAACGAATTGCCATTTCCAGACTGCTACCAACCTGTGGGTTTTGTTTTTTTGAACTGTTACCAAATTGGAGACCTTTTTTTTTTTTTTTCCTCGGACTGTCTGGTAGACTGCAAACTGTCTGCTCTACTAAAGCTATGGAACTATTGTAAACTGTGGAAACTGTGCGGAGATTCTTGCTGAAGCTATTGCTGATGATTGTATGACGTTTTTGTGGAAATACTAGCAATGAACTGGGCCCCAAACTTTGGCTTTCTAATGGCTTAAGGCAAATCTCACTGGCCACAAAGGTTGTTTAAGTGAGTACCGCTCTTTGATTACCAACAATATTTCCTTAGGGAATAATTGATGATAAACCAACCACAATTTTATCTCTAAATGACAATTCTTTGTATACTCTCATAAGGTAAAATACAAGTAACAGGGTGTGGGGCTGTTGACCCTTTTCACTGGTGGCACACTCAAACCAGTTACTGTGGGGTTCTTGGGGTACTCCTCAAAATGAGTTATAGGGCAAATATTAGTCCAAGTACTTCCTATAGTTAAACTGATGAGACTTACACACATTCCTACAAGAGGTTATTAGCTTAATGCAAGCGCTTATTAAGCACCAAAATTTAGATCCAAACAGTGAATAGACGACAAAAACTTCTGTAGCAAAACACGGCCTTGGAAAGTGCTCTGATACCACTTGTTATGAACCTCCTTGCTCATCCACAGGAATTAGTATCAATTTATAGAAACATTAGTATCAATTTATAGAAACAGTAAAAACACGTACTCTCAATGAATATAAGAACATTCACATGTATGCTGGAAAATAATTAAATTAATTTATGAACAACCTATATAAGATAAAACATGCAAATTTCTCAATTTGTAAATCAAACCCTTGAGATAGGGCAACACGTACAATGCTCCTTATTGGAAGGAAGCCACTCCTTACTATATCTCAATTTGAGATAAATACAATATTCTTCTCTCCATGCCCCCTCTATGAGTCTTTGCCCACATTTATAATGCCCAACTACCTACCACTCCCACTTATCCATACATATGGGATAATTTTCCCAGTAGCAGGCAAACACAGTCGATCTAAAGGCGCGATTGCTAATTTTCCCGGTGAGGAAAGGCATCCAGCATGGCGAATCAAACAAAAAATGCTAGGTGTTCGAAACCTAACAAGGTTTGCCTTAATGATGATGCTGCCACCTCTTGCTGGAAAAATGTATCCAAGCGGGCCATAGAGCTTTATGGTCAGGAAAGTTTTGGAGACTTATATTACGTGATGATGGCGGATGAAACTGGATCCTCACCAAAGTTTTGCTATCAGAGCAGATGATCAAACGTATCTTTTTCGTCAATGTGGGCATGCGAATCGAACTGTAGTTGCTGGGGAACTTCTCTGGCAATGGATTCGTGTTGGGGTGCGCTCAAACAAGTGTGAAGGAACTTATAAAGGGACCCATGGTGAAGCTTATGCAAAAGGCCAAGAAAATGCTTAACTGAAGGGAGGGATAATTTCCAATAAGGGCAGATCGATGCTTTATGAGGGAAATTCCCCCTCACAAGCCAAATCGATGCTCTGATACCAGTGATATGAAAATTAGAAACCACATGTTTATTGATTGTTGAAAGGACTGATTACAAGTTTTTTATAAGCATCATAGATGCAATCTCTGTGAAGAGCAAAACTAACAGATCGCTAATCTTAACAAGAGGCTAATTTAAGATAACAGCTTAATCTTCTAGAAAGTTGACTTTAGCTATCATGTTTGACATAGGAAAAGATAAAACTTAGAAGCTAAAATATATGGCCTATCAATCCTCATCAAACCCAGTACAGAACCTAAAGACATAAAGTAACTAGCAACTCCCCTACTCCTATCCTGTTCCTATCTACACAGCCCTCCAAGATCTCCCTAAGTTCCCACACTCTAATTTTTGTTCACTTCCCAGCCAAACTGGAGTTGTTCCCATTAAAATAGACAGCACATTGCCTCTAACTAATTTTAGTTTTTATATATTGCAGATGTTCTCAGATTTAGTGGAAGGATTGCCACTTATGCCTGATCAAATGCCTTTTTATTCCATCACAGACAGGCATGGATCTTATCCCTAGCATTAACAATTGGTTTTGTCACAGCACTACCATCTTCACGGTCTATGCCATAAAAACTCCTTTCCTGATTTAAGATTAATAAATATGAATCTGAAAATTAATATGGTCATGGACAGAATCCAAAGAATAAATTTCCATACGGATGCCTGATAGGCCCAATACATGCTCTGAAAGCTTGAGCTTCTATGTTTCATAAACAACATTGAGTGCTTTCTGGTCATCTGTGAAAATTAGCATTATGCCTTTTTTGTCTTCCTTGAATTACTAAGGATTTCTTACTGGATAACCACTCAATTTATAGATGGTTTGTATTAACAAGTTTCTTTTTTAAGTACAGATTGAACTTAAGTGATTCTTCTAGATGTTTCCCTGACGCCTTTCTATGTTCTGGAATTGAAATTCTAAACTTACGACCCTTTGCATAGTGTTCATGGCAATATTCTACTTGGATCACCAAAGAGGAGTGTTTACTCAACCAATAACACATGCTGTAGGAATTTTCCTAATTAGATCACCTATCTTTCTTTTCATTGCAAATTATGAGAAATAATGCATTCCAAGATAGTCTATTGGAGAAGCTCCCTTGTCCCTTGTGTAATATATTTCTTGCAAAATTGGTATTGAAATGATCTCTTTTAAGCAACATATTCATTTAGCTAATCCAAGCATCATTATTGGCTTGCTAACCAAAACAAAAGGCATTTCTATGTTAATGCTCATACCTGTACACTATATCTTCAACGACAGAGTGACTGGGATGGCCATTTGGAAATGGAATAACTTACCACCTTGAATTGTGTTTTGTGCAGGTTCAGCTTCTCAACGTTGTTCTTCTCTCATAGTAAGTAAAGTAACTCCTTGTATATGTTTTAACATTTGTCTTAAATGTCTTTACTGCTGAAAGTATAAGTGATGTTCTGTCTTTCTTTCCGGTTCCCAAAAATTTGAATTGCTTAAAGCTGTTTAAAAATATAAGACTTATTGACCATTGATTATAAATGATTTAGAATTAGTGTAGGTACATCACTTAAATGTTGATAAGAATATCTTGATATATGAAATGATATTTTTGCCTTGTGAATCTGATGCATAAATCTGGGGGTTAACACAGGACAGAACACTATGAGTGCACTTGGACGAGCAGTGCTTATCATATGGCTATTTGTGGTGTTGATCATCAATTCAAGTTACACAGCAAGCCTGAGCTCAATCTTCACTGTGAGACAGTTATCACCAACAGTTGGAGGAATTGACAGTTTGATTGCGAGCGACAGTCCTATAGGATATCAGACAGGATCCTTTGCAAAAAACTATTTAATTGAGGAGTTTGGGGTATCCCCTTTGAGATTGGTGCCCTTTGATTCTCCACAAAGATATGCTACAGCATTATCCCTTGGACCAAACAAAGGAGGTGTGGCTGCAATTGTAGATGAGCTTCCCTATGCCCGAGTGTTTCTATCAATGCAGTGTGGATATGCTATTGTTGGGCAGCAATTCACCAGAAGTGGATGGGGTTTTGTAAGCATCTCTCCTTATTTGATATACCCTTCTTTTTTAATGTTTGTGTCACAGCTTGTTATTTGTTAATTCTGTCATTTGTGATTGTGTTTTATTATTCTAAGATGCTTCATTTTTATTTATTTTTGTTATTAGGCATTCCAAAAGGACTCTGCGATGGCAATTGAAATGTCCACAGCAATTCTGACTCTGTCAGAGAGTGGAGAACTCCAGAGAATCCATGATAAATGGTTCAGTCAAAGTGGTTGCAATTCAGAGGAAAGTCAAGTGGAATCAGATCAGCTAAGCCTGAAAAGCTTCTGGGGTCTTTTCTTGATTAGTGGAATTGCATGTTCTATTGCCCTGTTTGCTTTTTTCTGTCGTATGATTTGCCAATTTATTCGCCATTCTAGGAATGACAACGATGAAGAGGGTTCTGCCTCTGGATCACGTTCTCTGACTTTGAGGAGTGCAAAAGTTTTACGATCATTTGCTAGTTTTGTTGATGAGAAGGAGAATGAAATGAAAGCAAAGAGTTCCAAAAGGAAAAAGACTGAAAAACCAGACGATGGAGGACCTGGGTTGAGTCCAGGTCGGAGTTCTACACACTCAAGTTCTCATACTCATGTGGTCCATGATGATGCCCTAACTTCACCTGTATAAACAACCATGTAGAGCTATTTATTCTGTATGCTATTCTCAAGTTACTCATCCAGAGGGCTCAAGTAAATTTTGATAAATACATATGATAATCGATTTGGGGATGTAAAAAGTAAGGCATAAATCCAAGCTGGCCAATACTTTTCCATTGAAGACTATTCCTGGACGAAAATGTTCAACTAAACCTCTTAGGCAAATTACTGTCTGGCTGTGGGCTGGGGCTTAGGTGTTTTATCGAAGCAACAAAAAAAAAATGCTTCCTGGTTCTGCCATCTTCACCTTGGGGGGTAATTTTTGAAATTGGATTAATTCTTTCATGCTTTTGCACCTGAAGTGTTCCAATGATGGGCTATGGAATTTTCAGTTCTGAATTACCAAATTCTCCTGCAACAGATTGAATTGAATGACAACCATTTAAAGACTTGTCATCAAGACGTTCACAAATGGAATCCATGTAAAATACTAATTTCATTGCTAATATATGGCAATAGTTAATTTGTTTCTCAAGAAAGTCAAAATTGGGTACTTTAAGCAAGCACTGACCTTCATATTTTATTTCCTAGTTGAACCTTGAAATTGCATGTCAGCTTCTCTTTCATAAAATTGCCATTCCAAGATGATGTTCTCAAGTTATGACTTTATCATTGTATTAGATCAACTTGGGATTTTGTTTTCAAGCAACCCGATTGCACTCCTACAAAATTTAATTGTTTGAAAGGGCAACAATTGTTATAATATGTTATGAGAAATGTAACTTCATTTTTTTTTCTTTGCAAGATACTGACATTGTTCTGTTCGTGTGCTTCCTTCTTGTTTATTTAATTGTTAATCCTTATTGGCCTGACAGTTCCTCCTAGACATCCTAGCAGCTACTAGTTCTTCTTGACCACCACCTCTTTTTCCTATAATGGACCTTTTTGGATAGAAGAAAATGTGCCTTCAAACTAGATGGTGCTGCTTCTTGTTGTTGCAAGCAACTTGTAATAAGATGTAGGATATTTCCTCCCTAGTTGTGAGATTTCTTTCAGTCTCTCCATCTTCCAATTTGTATGTGTATAGGTGGTGGGGAAGTAAATTTGGAGAATGTTGAGGTGGAGTAATCATTCTGGTCCAAGTGTAGTTGGAGGAAACATAAGAACTGAAGACAAATCTTATTCAGATATTTATTGGATGAAAGCATAAAATTTTTGTCCATCAGATTATGGTCTAGCGGTGAGTTGGAGTAGCTTGTCTCATAGTGATCCAAGTTTGAAGCTCTGTAATTGTACTTGGTGAGTGATATGGAAATATGTGAGTACCATTGGTGTTCAAAAGAGGTTTGGATATTAAAAAGGGTGTAACTTATCTGAGATATTCATTTACAGAGAAAGGGGGTTTAAAGGGGATATATATATATATATATATATATATATATATATATATATGTATGTATGTATGTATGTATGCAGCAAGAGGATATGCCAGTGGAGAAATGAAGTTGTTAAAATAAGATGTATGTGGTAGATGATTATTACTCATCTTCAAATCAAGCTATGGTATTTTAGTATTTTTCTATAGCTCAGAAATAGTATCTGTTATATTACAAAATACAGATTTTGTTTTCTGTATTCCATACTTTCAAGACTCAGACATCTGGACTAGGCAAGCCTGTTTTTTGACCTAGACTCTGAGAAAAACTCAGCAAATAAGAGATTATAATATAGTACATTTTACATAAAGAGACTTAGCAAGGGTCAAAATGACTCGTCTGAGGTCATCTGGCTAGCAAACTTGTTAGTGCTACCGTCAAATATTGCAATAGTAAGCCACGATGGTCCTATATATTGCCTTGTATGGATAAGTTATGGTTGTGGGGTGTGGTAAAAGTGCAACATCAACAAGCAAAATTTGAAACCAATTAAGTTAAATGGTAACACATTGTGTGAGATGTGGTAAATGTCCAAGGTCAATAAGTGTAATTTCAAACCAGTCAAGTTAAGTGGCAATACAGTGTTAGTAAGTTCAACATATGCAAGTTAGGATGTGTCAAGTATTACAACATTATGGTCATTTATTAGAACATAATCATGCAAAGTTGCAATCCTTATGTAGTGATGCAATAATGCAAGTGCATATCAGATGTATAAATGTTTGTTGTCCCATAAAGTAAAAATATAATATATAAGAGATCATCATAAAACACTTGGACATTTTATGCATAAATTATCATTTATCTTCTTAACATAGAATTGCTATACAATCCATGCCTTTATATTTAAGTAATATTAACTTCCAAGTAAAAATGGTTTAAGTGAAACAAGTCTTGATGGTTCAATGAGGCAAAGTTTTGATATTTGATAGAATTAAAATTGCATAGAGCGTAGACAAAATGAATGGACTAATTTAGAGGAAGAATAATTGTGGAGTTATTATTTCAATATATTTAACATCCATGATATCGTCCTAATACCAAAAGTGGAAGGTCGTGAGTTTTCATGAATGAGATAGCACACAAACTCTAAAATTCAAAATAAAGGTTGTGTCATGTGTCTTTTATTTTGAGATGTCACCACCTTTTCAATTCTAAGCAAGCCAAATTAAATGTTGTGTCATGTGTCTATAAGACTACCCAAAGGAAGCAATCTTTTTGTTGAGATGTTATGTATGTATATGGGAACCTATGAGACTCACTGTTTAGTGATGAGGGAATTCAAATCCTTGACCTCTTCATGACAACCAAGACCAAGATTTTTGTCAACTATATTATTTAATGATCAGAATGATTCAATTTGAAAAAAAAACCTTGCTTGATAAGAGGTCCAACCACTAGATTAGTGTTTATGTTATAGGTAGAGTGCAAACAAGGCTCACTAAAAATATGCCCTACAAGTCATTAACTTAGTGGTATGCTAACTAAAATCCTGTTATTTTTTGCATGGTAAATTCATGTTGCAGCCAAGAGATTAGAGCTTGGATTTTCTTGAGCACTTCATTTCTCTAAAATCCAAACTTGTTTGGTATGGTAAGTGGATTTGCTAATGGAAGTCAAAAAACTAGAATTATGTTTATGATGGGTATGGTGTAAACAAACCCCATTAGGACTAAGCTATATAATTTATTTTATGTGCTATTATAAAGCCTACTACGAAATCGCTTTGGAGCTCCTAAAAGGAGGTTTTAGGTTTGAATTCCAAAGGTTGTACATCATGCTTCATAATATGGTTGGATAACATGTTTGGATAAACAACATCTTCCATGATAATAGTCCCATGTGGCAAATGGCCTCTTAGACATGATAAACTACTATGCCTTTTTATTCTTTTAAAATGTCTTTTATGGTAAATTTATGTTGTAACGAGAAGATTAAAAATCTAGTTCCATAGATCATTTTATTGTCAGAAGATTTTTATTGATACTAAAATATTTGGTGATTTTTTTTTTTTACAAATATTTACTCAAATAATTTAAATAATCTAAAGATAGTTTGAGTCTTTTTTCCAAAATGTGATCATTTGATACATAAATTTATTATTTTGAACTTTTGAAATAAATATTATTTAAATTATACTCTTAAAATGTAACTAATATTTTAAAATACATACATCTGTTTGAAATAATTTTGTTATTAAATTAAATTTTTAATTTTATTTTAAATCTAGTGGTAAATAGGTAAGAATAATTTTTTATAACAAAATTATTAATAAATTACTCTATACAATGTCCACTAGCCAAGGGATAATTAAAAAATAAAGAAAATACAAAGTGATCACTATTAAAAAAGCAAAAACAATAAAGATTCGACTTTAAAGTAAACATCTTTCAATGGATTAGCTAGGAATTTTTTTTTTGGAGAAAAAAAGATTGTCTCAAGTCCCCTATCCTTGACAAATCACAAATATCTCCTTTAGAGTTTGAGAGTTTACAAATAGATTCAATTGTCATCTCAATTGAGTTTCTATAGTTATATACCTACATTTTTTATATTAAGTTTGAATTCCTGATTTTTATTTTCTAGATCTTCTTCAATTTTTTTTGTAAATACATATATTCCAAAACTCAACATCCTTTTTCTTGACAAACCTTCACAATGCCAAAAATCTACATCTACTATCTATGCATTGCATCTTAGTAGAATAATATTTCCAAAACTTCGCATTATCATAGCAAGCTTTACCAAGTTTCCTTCGGATTAGCTAGGAATTGAAATATAAATAAATATGAGTTTTAGATAAAAGTAATTATCAACATATTTCATCTTAAAGAGTGTGAAGAGAGGCCAAACATATTTATCAAATTAAATAAAAGAAAAAACAAACATCATAGCATGAGTAGGAATAATAGCAAGTGTTCTATAATGCTAAAACATTGTCTTTTGTTGATAAATGTTATTATTGTACTTTTTATAATAGATATGTTCAGTGATTGACTAAAACACTCTTTTAGGCTAGAAACATAACTAGTGGTGTGGATGTAAAGTACTTGTTAGATCAACGTGAAGGTTTTATTTAGACTTATAAAATACATTTATGTTCTTAAAGTTGGTTATTCAAAGATTTGATACATTTGTCTAGATTTATCTAATAAATATATAAATAATGAAATTATATTGAGATAATGCAAGCAATATACAAGAATGATTGTTGAAAACATGGAATAAAACTCTATAATTGTAAAATGAGGTGAAAACCATCATTTAAATTAAAAAATTAAAAAACATACAAAGATCAACTAGAAAGCCTTGATCTACATGCCATTGCTTTTACAAAGAACACTAAAGAAAAAATGAGATATACCAAGATATCATCAATATTTATGGCAGATGAATAGTTTGGCCTCTAATTCTTATCTTCATTGGAGGCAAAACACATCTTCAATTTAGAATCAAGGAATTCATAGACAATGTTCTAATGAAGATTAGGAAGATGGATCAAATTGCTTTGTTATAGAATTTAGCATCATTGAATCATCATTATTTCCATCATAGCATGCATGACTTTCATCATGTTAGTAATGGATATGGTTGCATTCATTTTAATATTTTTAATCTCGTGCTTCATCTTTTGGGCTTGGAAGAGCACATTGTTTTTACTTGATAACATTCGTTTATGCTTGTTGATATTGAAATTTATCAAGTCTAAGACATCATCATTTGTAAAATTATCCTTCATAAATGGTAATATGAATGTCTCCACCTCCACCTTAGTAATTTTTTGTAACTCCCCACCTACGAAATTCCTTTATTTTTTCCCCTGAAACTAGCACTCAATTTCAGAAAAAGGGTCCACCTTGACCATTTGGAAATCACCCTCCCTATCACATGTTGGACATGAATAGTACCTTAAACCAACACAAAGAAATTTCTATACTTGATTCTAGTTGTAGTTCCATATTTCCACACCAAGCTCTAAAAATAGAACTTCCTTACATTGAAGTAAGAGGCTATGGGGCTTACCAACATACAAACTAGCTACAATTGGGTCTCTAAGTAGTGAAATATGATGAAAAACCTACATGGTAGTCCACATCACACCCTAGTATTGGAGGAACCACCCGAGCCCATACACTAGAATCGGTTCCCTTCGTAATCGAAGGAAAAACCCACCGCCTTGACTATGTTACCATAGTCCTAAGAGTTCAATAAATGAACTCAATGCTAGTTGCATTCCCTTTAGAAGGGTTTGCTTCACCCATATGGTAATTGAATCAAAATCTCTTTTAAACATCTCTTGAAATTTATTCATTTTGATCCATTTGCACCATGTGGACTTTCTAGTATTGAAGCCCATTCATTATATATTTTTGTTTAATACTCTGCCTTATTTGATACTTTATAAATGCCAATAGGATTTAGTTTTATTAATACACAATGAAGACAAATTTCAATCTTATAGAGGGTTAGCCTTCATCAAGTGTGATTGGGGTCCACTTCCACAATCCAACTAGTATTTGTGTCCACAATCACCTCCCCCATATTGGATTCCTTCACTTGCTTTACATAGTAGGAAATATGGCCAACATCCTCGAGTGGAATCTCCTTTCCCTCCTAAGTCATTCCTAGAATGTGGTTAGACAAATGATTATAAGTAGAAATCGATAATGAGAATTCTTCCTTCCTCTAAACCTCCTCATATTAGGGAGATCAAAAATAAATTTGAGAAGCCCACATGAGCAAAAACATGTTTCACATAGGGACAAATCCTTCATAAGATGTCTATAAATAGAGTGTGCTTCACAATATTAGCTTTCCATATTTAGAGATGAGATGTCATGGAGTTCCCTCATCTAGAAACCACTTAATTTTGAATTGCTTTGATAACCCCTACATAATCAACGCTAAATTCTCTCCATTAGGGTTCATGTTGAAAGTACAACTTAAAACATGAGTGGAGGGAATTAACTTCCCCAACATAATTCCCTTGTTTGAGTTGTAACAATATATACAAAGATGACAATGTAATTAGGAAATGATATTTTCATGTGAGGCTTTGACCTCTCTTAACTCCCACTTCCTTAGCAACTACCATGTACCCTTGGCACCTATCCTTACCTTTTTATCATATATCATGACACGATAGAAGAGTGTCATATAATGATACATTGAGTCTTTTCCATTGTTAAGATCTATCATCAAAATTGAGACATATATTAGTGGGAATAATTTGGAGAAATAAATTATGAATGAGCATGCAAATATATCCAAAAATAAGTGGACACCTACTGTTTGCAAGTCAAAGCTTATTTTTATCAATGAAGCAAATCTAAGTTGACATGGTGGTAGGCAACATATATGTCTATTGAGTATCAATTTGGAAGCATTCTCCTTCTATCATTATAAAAGGGTTCATGATATTGATCAATTATTGCACTTAGACAACAGCCTTTCCAATGCTTCATATTGTAGTCTTTTGTCTTTTCGATGGGTCCACATGGATATCCCACAACAAAACATTATGGGTTTCTTCTATTGAGGGAGATAAACATAAAGTGGGTGTTAAAGCCATTTCATTGGGAATATATAGATTGCCAAACCTTTCATTTATTGCTTATGTCTAGGTTGGCTAAGATATTTACCTTTCACATGGGTTGTAGTAGCTTTGAAGATGATTCCCCCTTTAGTATAACATTGTTTTAAGGCTAGTCATTAGTTTCTTCAAAGATAAATTGACGTATATTTCAAAATTTTATACATATTACACAACCAATGAACTATTTGAAACTAGGCATTGATCTAATTATTTCACTTTAAGGTCCTCATCTAGAAAATTTGGAATTTTATTTTCCAAATCTAATGAGAGAAATTCCTTCTCATCCCTAATTTCAAGTTTAGCTTCCTCTCAATTTGATGCCAATTTACAAAAATCCACAATTCGGTTACCTTATCTATGAAGTATGATTTTACCTCACCTTTATTATACCTTTCACCAAAATCTTGATATTCTTCAAACTTCTCTCAACCACCAATGTTTAGGCATGGAGGGAATATATTGATTAAACAGATCACCTAGGATCTTGAAATTCAAATTTAATTTCAATATTAAACAACTATATTATTTGCTTCCAAACTTTTTGAAAAATAGCCATTGTTTCAACTAAAATATTGGTTGTTTTTCTTAGAATTCTCACAAACTAGAAGATCATTCTACTATCATGGTCTTGACATACACCTTCCATATCTACATTATTCATATTTCTTAAGAAACATCATTAATATTTATTATGATATTTTTTCTTCAATAAATCTTAATATTTTCTTTATTTGTTTTACATAATTAAAAGGTATATGTTTGTATTAGAAATATGAATCTTTTATTAAGATGTAAATCTTATATTTAATAAATAAATAAATGGACCAAGTTGAACTAAAGGACAAAGTGCAATTAAAAAATAAATCACATCTTTTTTGTTTGTTTGAAAAATTAGCATTCCATATGGCCCCCTTCCCAAGAGAAAACAAGTTTGAAATATAAATATTTGAAGAAACAAACTAAAACAGTGGCCAATCATCCTAAATACAACTACACGTCAATACCATAAGACCAATAGAGGAAAGGAAACTATGTTTAGAAAATAATGATTTAGCGTAATAAGAAGTGGTGAATCATTCCAATCAAGCAAAGGTCATTGCTTGCCAAGACTAGAATTCATCCCCAAAAAACTCTCATCATATTTTTAGCACATCAACCCAAATGAATTATATAAACCAACATTGAACCAAGAAAAATCCAAGAGCGAAAAACATTCTAAAATAGCATCATGCAACAACCAATCCTTCAACCATGCTTAATCTTCCTCCTAGGTGAGCCAACCAGGAAACATTTGACTTCCCTATAGATGGACACAACTCTCTTGAGCTAAGATCACTCTTCATTGCTAGAATAGACTCTACAATCATGGTAACCCAAGAACACAAATTTTTCCATCTTCCTATCTCACAATTATTGCCTAGAAACTCCTTTCTAAGACTCATTTGTGAGAGTAACCCTCCATAACAAAATCAAGACCACACTCAAGCCATATCCCCATGAGATGAGTAGCCTATGATGCATAATTAGTTGTGCTCAAAATGGGGATCACAAAGTGAGAAACTAAACATCTATGTAAAAATAACTAATAAAAATCCTAAAACACCAAAAAATACACAAAAATATCTTATTTTTTAATATCTTCTAGTGTGCATCATGACACTTGTCATCATGACCCACCTTGGCAGGACTTACTACTTAAGTTTGAATTATGTATTAACAAATGATATTTAATGCTTAGCTTTGATACTATTGATGGATGCATGCTATGTTGATGTATCTTTTTATGCAAGGACATGGTACTCCTGATGCTCTGCTTGGTTGTAGGATCAAGTACTCTTGTGGATAAGAGAATTAACCACAAATAATGAAAGACCATATTAAAGGGGAAATGATAACGATGAGTGGTTCATCAAGCAACTCAAGGTAACATGAATGAATACCCTTTCATGTAGGTGCATTATGGTTTGCTTATGCTCATGTTTGTACCATTGGACCAAGAAAGTTGCTTGCAATGAGTCTCCTTAACATGAGTAGGTGATAGCTTAAGTCTATCTTAAATAAGGAGCCACTCACTTGAGGATAAAACAATGCACTGCACCCAAAATGGTCTTTAAGGGTGATTCTTCAGCCATCTTCTATGAGGGCATCGTAAAAAGTATGCAACATACGAGGGCGGTTAAAAACCGCCTAAAAAACCCGCCCTCTTAGGGTCTATTAGGGCGGCTTAAAACCGTCTAAAAAACTGCCTTAGTTTATCAATATGAGGGTGGTTTAAAACTGTCCTAATAGACCCTAAGAGGGCGACTTTAAACCACCCTCTTAGGGTCCAATGTCGGCCAAAGGTCAGCCGATGCATTTCGATACCTGTCGACCTTCATCGACGCATTCTGAACATAGAGAAAAACTAAGAACATTATAGATTTCAGTATTTCTTAGGCCTTTACTGGATATGCTCATTAGAATCAAATATTAGAATGGGCATACTGCATGTTCTTCAACTGTATGTCTACCTTATTGTCAATTTGCTAAATAGGGATCAATTTCAGTGCACTATGAAGCAGAAATAGAAGATGATATCATACCTTTATTTTGCAAAGGAGAGGTTTGTTTGAAGCAATCTTATATGCTTTATTTGGATGGTAATTGAAATGATATTATAGCTTTAAGTTTTTTTTTTTAGCCTCTTCATATCAAATATTGCAAGTGCCTGGTGTTAGTACATATGATAGTAGGTTAATGTCGCTTTTATAATACTTGTAATGTTTCAGGATTTTGAATATGGTGCAGAATTTTTCCTTCTTATTTCAGTGTATGAAGATGCTTCAGCAGATACTGTAAAAGATGCATTAGATGCATTTGCAAATCTTATACAGGACTTTGGATCAACGATTATACAGTATACTCAAGGTAAAAGACAAAGGAAAACCCATTACTGTATGTTGCTCTTTTTTTTTGGTGTCAATTTGTTTTCTATGGAAGTGTAATTTGAGCTGGAAAATGCAGTTTATTTTTCCATAGTTGACTGCCTACACACACATACAGAGGGATTGAGTTTGTTCTGTGTAATGGTGGTAATTTTCTAGTATATTATTTTGTATTTCCTTCATTCAACACTACTTTGGATTGTTTCTCTTGTTATTTTCCCATGCCAACAAGGTAGTTTCTTTGCCAGGAAGCAATATCAGCAACAATAGCAAGGACTACACGCATGGCATTATCATACGATTTCCATCAGGTTGGTCGAATTGCAAAATCACATTGCATTAATTGAATAACTTTCCTTTTCATTCCATTATATCTAAAATTTCTATATTGAAGGCCAGAGGATCAACTTCTTTTAATGCTTAACTAATATGTATATAAAATTTCTCTTGCAGAAGAGGCCGTAAAGATCTTTACCAACAACACAACATACACTGATGTATGATATACAATTTAATAAACATGATGAACTCATATTGGCTTCTTTGGACTTGAAGTTGGTTGTTAATGTCAATATATATTCCATAAAGAAAAATTCATGCCAATTTAAGAGTTTCTTTGTATTCTATTGTCCCTACTAGTTGCTTTTCTAACATTGCAATTCTTTAACTGTAGATGTGGGAACAAAATATTTTACCTATAACGAGAGAGACTTTGATGGTTTATGTTTTGGTTGATCCTGTTGGAACCACAGTTATGTAGAACATTCTGGCATGACCAATCTAACCATTTCTTACATGATATTGGAGCACAGCTTGGCTTCTGAATACCCAGAGCTTATTGGTTATCTTTTTCAGTCAGTTTATTTTCTGCCCTGATTCTGCTGCTTCTATTTTTTCTCATGCTGCTCAATTAATCATTGTAATATTTGACTTCTGTATATGTCTTCGGTCAATCTTCGGGTCTGTAATCCATGACTAATGTAATTTTAGATTGTTCTTTCTAGCTCTTTCAACTTCTCTGACATTTCTCAGCCCACCTCCATGTGATGATACATTATATGTTTGCCCCAGGCCTTCAGCCTTTCAGGTGGGGTTTTTCTTTTTTTCACTATACGTGGTGGCTTTGGGGCAAGGAGGTCACAAACCTTGTTTACAAGCATTTGGTGCAGATCAATTTGATGAGGAAGACCCATTGGAGAGGAAGGATAAGAGTTTGTTCTTTAATTGTTGGTATTTTGGTATAAATAGTGGCCTAACTGTATCTGTTTTTGTGCTTATGTACATTCAAGAGAATTTTTTATGGGGTCTGGGATTTGGCATCCCAACTGTGGCTATGGTGATAGCACTCTCTGTTTTCTTGTGTGGAACAAGAATGTACTGACACAAACTGCCTTCTACAAGTCCAATAACTCAAATCATCCAAGTTTTTGTTGCAACAATTCGCAAGTGGAATCTCTTAATTCCTTCTCAAATGGAATAAAGAGTCTATGTTGTTGAAGAACTTTTTCAGAGTGAAACATAGAAGCTTTTGCCCACAAACCAATTCAGGTAAACCCCTTTTCAACCTGCTTATATGCATTTAGTTTGCTGCTGCAAAAGGGTGCACAAATGGACCTATTTCTGTTTATTTTTAGGTTTGACATTTTTGTTTTGTAAATGCAATCTATAAAATCAGAAATAATGTCCACAAGCCTATCCATTATTTTGTAGGTTTCTTGACAAAGCAACTATTGCAATTGATTCTAACTATGAACATAAAACAGAGATTCATTGGAGGTTATGCACAACCACACAGGTTGGAGAGGTGAAACTTGTTCTAAGGTTGCTACCCATTTGGGTAGCTTGTTTGATGTATGGGGTAGTTTTTGCACAATCTCCAACTTTCTTCACAAAACAGGGCAGCACGATGGATAGAATCATCTATGGAGATTTTCAGATCCCTGCAGCTACCTTGCAAAGCTTCATTAGCTTATCTGTTCTTGTGTTGGTGCCAGTGTATGATTGTATCTTTGTTCCACTTGCCAGATACTGTTCTTTGTTGGTGCTAGTGTATGATTGTAGGCTTGCAGGAGTACTTTTATGATCAGATGCCTGATGCGATGAGAAGCTTGGGAATTGCACTTTATTTGAGCGTTTTTAAAGTTGGCAACTTCTTAAGCAGTATTTTTATTTTGATTATTGAGGAACTAAGTAGCAAAATGGGAGAAAATTGATTTGCAGACAACCTACACAAAGCTCATTTGGACTACTACTATTGGTTTCTGGCTGCACTAAGTGCATTGTTTCTATGCATTTATTTCTCCTTTGCCAATTGCTTCATTTACAAGAAAGTAGAAAGCAATTTTTTGCAATGATGAAGAGATATCCTTAAACTATAGTTGACATAATTTGTGATTGCTCAGCAACCTGTGACCGGAAGAGACAACACAAATAGGCATACAGTTATAGTTTAGTTGTGTGCATGACATGTCATCAAACTCAAGGCCTAAGATAATGCAGTTGTAATTTTCTTCATGTTTGCTTCAAAGTGCAATTCTAGGAGAGGGTGAGGAGATTACAAATCCAACTTCCCATTGAATGCTGCGTAGAACCAAACACGGTCTGTGGCTACTGATGATTATTGAAATTCCAAGAAATTTTCATTTGATGCCTCTAAATTCCCTTGGGACAGAAGAAGTTCTTCCTACAACCACCTTATTTCAGTCCATCAAACAGTGAAGTATTTGCAGCATAATCTAACATCAGAAGACAATGGACTCATTATATAATATATTGTGGGACTCAATAAGAAAGGTCAAATGTATACTGTGGGACAAGCAACCAGAACGATTTGTGACAATGTAAAATTAAACAAAATGGATAGTTGCTCTTCATTAAATAAGAAATAGAGCATATAGAGTCAAATATGATGATTGCTGCATTGAAAAGGTGAAGTATTTGTTTGAATATTATGCATTAAAAACAAAAGTGCAAGAATTAATAGTTGCACACAAACTGGTTTGTAGAACTTGCAGAGGTATTTGGAAATCATTCTTCAATTTTCAACAATATAGCAAAATATATTTTTTCAAGAACACAAACACATTTCAAAATATGTAACAACTTTAACAAAAATAACAATGCGTAGAGAGGGAAAAGATAATTGTTAAGATGCAAACATAACTAGAAAAAAGAACACACACATTAGAAGTTTATTGCCTTTATAATTTCATCAATTAAGAGAGGTGAAAAAGCAAATTCTAGCTATATAAAAAGTATTTCCGAAAGATTGTTGGATGGATTTCCCACAGCTCTAGAGCTTTGTGCTTGTCTATTAATATAATTCTACAATTATATTAATAGACAATCTTTCCAAGTGATACATGCATAATAGTTAAGTTGTTGCAATACCACTATGTTGATACCAATGAATCTTTCTTAATATTTGATAGGTGTGAAATAGGGAAATGGACAACACCCAAAGAAGAAAGGGAAACAAGCTATATATGTGTATTCTGTTCATCAGGGACAGTAGAAACAAAAGTGACATTTTATATTAAAAGGTTTAACCTAAAATGATATTTGATCAGAGATACCCTAGCATTCTAGAGATACACTATGGAAACACTATTTGAAGAACAAATACTGCAAAAAAAAGGCACCGATATCGCTATTCATTATCCATGCAATCATACTGATAGATAATCACATTGACGAATCTCTATTAAAAGAAAAATAAATAATCAGGAGAAGGCAGGACATTTGTAGGTCTGAGGACTAATACCATTTCACGAAGCAGCCAAATGTATGAAATGAAAATTAAATGGATACGATTGGAATGTTATTAGTTGGACTATATGTATCTGTATGTATAGGAGATATCAAGGGCCTTAAGAATAGCTATGTTCACATATGACAATAACAATCATTCAAACACAGGAAAGCTAAGCATAAATGTCCAAAATTGGATACCAATGAAAATTTCTTAATGTTTGATAGGTGTGAAACAGAGAGATTAACAACACCCAAAGAAGAATGGGAAAACAACCTATGTGTTTTCTGTTCATCAGGGGCAGTAGATACTAGAAACAGAGAGACATTTTATGTTAGAATGTTTGGCCTACAATAACATTCAAGTGAGATACCCTGATATTTTAGAGGCACACCCTATGGAAACACTGTTTGAAGGGCAAGAGCTGGAAAAGGAGAATTATTGATAAACATAAAGAACAGGAGAATCACCCTCCAAAAGAGGGTAGCAAAGACTTAAAATGTCCTTTTTATCTTTAGTAAAAGTTTGTGTTAGACTGGTTTGTCTGTTGGATATAATTAAAATAATTTCAATTCATTAAATAAAATTAAAAAGTGAAAAGATGTATTGAACATAACATTATGATCTCTAAGATTATGGGAAGTTAGAAATTAAGAGACTTGTGGGTTATCACAATATGCAAATCAAATACAAATGAAAAAATAGTCAATTAGCGCAACAATTACAATAGGAGATGGTGGGGACATTGAAAGCTGTGAACTTTGTTGAGATAGGATCAAGATACTTCCCTAAACTATAACAAACCAATCAAGTAAAATATGCCTTGCATTGATGGTAAGGTAGAATCAGCAGGATTTGACTTGGGAAGTTTTATAGAGGAGAAGCAGGCAAGGCCCAAGTATTTGTATGTTATGTCAGCCAGAGGAGAAATATCACACATTTGTTAATCAAATGCCCTTTTTCTCAACAGGTTTGGTTAGAAGCTGAACAAATAACTAGAGTAAAAAATATTTGGGAAGGAGAAATAGTGGAGGAATGCTTAAGACAATGGTTTTTGAAAAAAGAGCTGAAACAATTTCTTTCTTTACCATGTCTTATATGGTTGGCACATAATACAACTATTTTTGAAGGGAAGTTAATACCTCCATTTCAAGTTATATTTCAAGTGAGGACTTTGGTATCAATCAATAAAGGGCCTAGCAAACATAAGAAACCTCGACAAATAAACAATAAGTATCAACCATGGGGTTTTTTTGATGGGGCCAGTAAGAGACAATCGACTTTTAGTAGCGCGGAAGGCATTATGTATTTCTCAAATACCCACTATATCAAATTTAAAGCAGGTCTTGGGATAGGTTCCAACAATCTTGCAGAGTTTCAGGCATTGAGATTGCTAATGAAGTATTCTTCAGAGAGAAATGTGAAAAAAACATTAATTTTTGGAGATTCTACTCTAATCATCAACTAGATGAATAGATCTACTCAATTAAAAAATAATCTGCTTAGATCGATGGGAGCTGAACTGTTGGAGGCGATTTCTCTTTTTGAAAATATATCTTTAACTCATGTTTATAGAGAATTAAATCAAGAAGCAGATAGGTTATTGAAAGAAGGTCAACAAGTTCCAGAAGGTTTCCTACAAATGGAAGAGAACAAGGATGGAGTTTCTTCTTTCACCCACATATCATACCCCTAGTTTCTAAGTTAGCTCTGGACTTTTATTGTGGGCCTATTCATTTGATTGGAGATTTATGGCAGTTTTAACTGTTTTTCTCCTTATGCTGGTTTCTTTTTCACTAATTTCTATCCAAGTTTTGAACATAGAGGTTATTTTGATGATTAAGTATCGATATATAAGGATATTTATCCTTATTATCCCCATGCTATTTTGAAGATGGGTTTACCTCTTTGATCTGCTTAACTGTAATTATATTTTGACTCCCAGTAGTTTGCTTTTATCTAGGTTTTTCTTTGTGCCAAGGCACCTAAGAAGTGTAATTTTCTTTCTTTCTTGAAATATAATTACAATTTTTTTCTTGTGTAAAAAAATTTAGAATCAGCCCACTTGGATTGATTCCATCTATATTAGGAGAGTCATATGGTGCAAGAATTGTTACATTCTGAATATGGAAGTTGCTACAAAAAGACCACAAAAAACATCAACTCAGATCACTGCAAAAGATATCCAAACTAAAATGTAGATCCAACAACCACTATTCTGAAGATTCAAGTCATAAAGCTATTGTAACAGGATGAATGTTCCAAAATGGTGAATTCAAAAATGATAGATTTGCAATGACGATGTCAGTAGAGCTTCTCAGCTCCACAAGGTGAGGTCGTGTGTAATTAAGTGTATGATTACAAAACCAATCCCACCAAACAACACCCTAATCATAAATCATTCCATTATCACTTGCGCATATGAAATATACAAAAGCAAAACTTAGTTATAACTTAAAACTCTATTAAACAAAAACAAAATATAAAAGGTTAAAAAAAGAAAGAAAAAAATACCACTTAGACAACCCAACATAAACCAATAAATTTCCTCCAATTCTATGTGACAAGTTGTGCTAAATGTGCAAGGATCTACCACTACAATATCTGTGAGATTCTAACCATGTATCAGGCTGCAATGTCTTCCACTAGGCAGTTCCTCCCTTTGCCATAGGATGGCAACGAATCAATCACTGGCCAATCCTTTGAATCTTGAAACCAAATTGCAAGCAAGTGCGAAACCCAAAGCCAAGGAATATAATTTTTATACCAATGTTGCAAATATTGTGTGCATAGAACTATCAAGAGCACGAAAGCAAAGTCATCACTGAATTTCTTGAGAACCTGGTCCATTGGGTAGAGGATTTGATTGCGCAAGGCCCTGTAGGCCTCAATCACCACCATATATTCTTTTGAATTCATGGTGAGACCATACTACCTCCTCAGAACCGCCAAATTATCCATACATCCCACAAAAATGTAGATGATATCATCGATGTAGGTCAAATATCTGGGCTTGAGACGGGTTCTGGTTCTTGTGGGTGTAAGCCATGGCACCGTCAGGCTCCACCTTCAAACATAAAGAGTTATGTACCACTAGGTTCATTAGGATCAGCAAAGAGCCTTGTGAAACCATCTCAAGTAGCAACCAATATACCGAATTTCAAAAATCCTGCCCTCTAAAGTTCCTACAAATCTTTTAATTTTTTTAAGGGAGATTTTTTAGGGCGGTTTTTAACTGCCCTCTTAGGGTCTATTACGACGGTTTTTTATTGTCGTAAAAAACTACCATCATTTAGGTGTCGTTAAAAGCTTTTTTTTGGTGAGGGCGGTTTAAAACCACCCTCTTAGGTTTATTAGGGCGATTTTTTACCGCCGTAAAAAACTGTCGTCTTTTAGGCACCATTAAAAGCTTTTTTTGGTGAGGGTGGTTTAAAACCACCCTCTTAGGATCTATTAAGGTGGTTTTTTACCATCGTAAAAAACCATTGTATTTTAGCTGCCCTTAAAAGCCTTTTTTGGTGTAGTGATGGTACAAAAATTTGAGAGAGTGCATTTGTTCTTGGACATGATGGTTTTGATTATCTTCCTTGCATGTGATTGAATGGTTTCTTTAGATTAGATAGATTTAATCTAAGGTTACTTCTTAAGGTTGGAATGAAATATTTAATCTTTGCTAATGTTAGATTTACATTAATCAAATGGGTTGATTAATTAGAGATAGACAATTCTAATGTTAGTTTCATGATTGATTAATGCTTCTTTTCTAATGTTAGATTTACATTAATCAAAAGGGTTTGATCAATCAAGGATGGACTAATCTAATATCGGTTTCACGTTAATCTAATGGAATGATTAAATGATTTTTGCTTTCCGTTGAGGTTGTTTCCTCCTTTATGACAGTTGTGGTTGCTTGACTAGCATGGTGGAGCCGCCTTGTCTTTATTAGGTGCCTTGCTATCTCTTTTTGGCTACGTGAATGACCTTTGAATGGTGTTTTTTGACAATCAAGAAAACACTCCTGGCGTTACTCCTGACTGAAGGCGAGTGGAGGCACTTGACCTCTTTCTTGTTCTCCTTCCCTCACCTTTAAAGAGAGGTTGCATGTTTGTTTTTCGGGAAGTGCATAGGGAATAGAAGAGAGACGTTGGCTGAGTGGCAGCTTCGAACATCCTCTTGGTTTTGAATCCTAGGTAATATCTTGCTATGTGTTGACTTCTAGGTGCTTTATTTGTGGCATGCATTTGCCTTGTTGCTTTTGTTTACCTCCCTCTTATACTGGAATTAAATGACGTATTCCTGTGTTAAGTTTTTGGTTGGATGTTGTGTTTAGAGTTGCATGCTCATCCTCACCATCTTGAAACTTGTTCTCCTTGCATGATAGGAATGGTGCATAGTAAAGAGTGATGCAGGGCTTAAAGGCAACCTATAGCTAGCCTTCACTGAGCAGCCTGCGTTGATACTTTGCTTAGAGGAATATGAAATCGTTCACTTGTTGCATGTCTCACTGCATCCTTTGGACGTTTGAGCTCTTACACAAATGGCACCTTCGAATATTCTCCTTTGATTGGATGCTTATGCAATATTGGATGCACATTGTCTTTGTAATTTACGTTTGTTTACGTAAAGCTTTGTTTAGGGTTAGTTAAAATCGTTTAATTCTTTTGGACTATGATGAAGCCTAGTTAAGATTAAAGATTGCTCACTTTATATTTTATTAGATTAGTACGTTGGTATTATTAAAGCCTTATGCTTTGTGCTGGATAAGTTAATCCTTTCTTTTATTTATATGAAAGATTAAATAGTTTAAGGTTAACTTAATGGTTTTAATAGAAATTTCTTTAGATGTTTCTTTAATTTAAGGTTGGATTATTGCAGTGTAGTATTAATCCAATGTTAGATTATTTTTTTATAATATTTAGATTATTAATTAATTAAATGATAGGTTAGTTTGAAAATTAATCTAATGATTAATTTTTTATTATCTTTAGATTATTAACTAATCAAATGATAAATTAGTTTGACAATTAATCTAATGATTAATTTATTATAATCTTTAGATTATTAATTGGGTCCAAGGGCTTGGTTCAAAAGTCAAAATGCTTCTGTAGGAGCATGGAGACCAGGGTTCCAATCCCTCGGGTCTCGTAGTACCAGTGGGCATGTCACATCAACGTAACCAACTATAAAAGGTTTATCCAATGCAATTGGATGTTATAGTGACGACAAGGAGCGATATTCGAACCCACAAAGAGGCATAGAAAATTGTAATGAGTTACCTATTCCTCTAGTATAATAATAAAAAAAAATCTTTAGATTATTAATTAATCAAATGATAGATTAGTTTGGCAATTAATCTAATGATTAATTTTTTATAATCTTTTGATTATTAACTAATCAAATGATAGATTAGTTTGTTAATTAATTCATTATAATATTTAGATTATTAATTAATCTAATGATAGATTAGCTTGACAATTAATCTCAATCAAATAATAGATTAGTTTGGCAATTAATTCATTATAATCCTTAGATTGGTTATTAATCAAATGATAGATTAATATTTAGTCTTGATAAGACTTGCAAATGGTAAATTGATTACTTAGATCTCTAAATTTGCTACTTAACCAAATGATGGGTTAATTTAATCTTTAAGCTAACAAAGGATTAATTTAGTTTTTAGAATTGACCTAATAATGGATTAACCTTTAGTTAATATTTTGAAAGATAAATTGTTGGAACTTTAGATTTATTAATAATATAATGGTGGAATTTATTGATCTAACCTTTAGTTTGATCCAATGATAGATATAATGGATTAATATGTGGAGATAACCTTTCAAGATTAGATACAATCTATGAATAGTTTCTTAGCTTTGGAATTTGATATTTGTGGAAAATATTTTGGAAAGAAGTATGGGCTTCTACTTGTGTTTTGCTATATTGAATTAGAAATGTATAGCTTTGGAATTTGATATTTGCATAAATAGTTTGAAAAGAAGCATGGGCTTCTTACTTGTGTTTTGCTATATTGAATTAGAAATGTATAGCTTTGGAATTTGATATTTGTGGAAAATATTTTGGAAAGAAGTATGGGCTTCTTTTGCTTGTGTTTTCTATATTGAATTAATTTATATAGAAATGCAAGGGCTTGGGATTTAAAATATTTATGGAAAATATTTTGGGAAAGAAGTATGGGCTTATTTTGTGTGTGCAATGAATCATATAGAAATGCATTCATACCTACAAATGAGTTGTTTTGATCCCCACATTCCTATCAACTACCATGAAGGCCAAAGGAAGAAGATGTTCAAATCATGCTAAGTTAAAACTTCAAATATTCTTGTTGTACTATTGAAAATCACTCTTGGTGAAAGAGGATTTATTGTAATAGAAGCAAAAGACTATTCTTTGTGTAATCTAGATATTTTATTGGATGACTATATGGTGCCATGTTGTTATATGGTTTTTATGGTTCTTATCCATGCTAATGCTATGATCTAAAGGTTTTAATTGCAAGCTTAAGATAATTAGTTTTGCTTCCTACCTAGAATATGCTTTTATTTTAATGCTTGCTGAGTGAGAGAGAGTGAGGGTTGTTCTTGGGCTTAGGGTTTTCTTTGGAATGGTTTTAAAGGTAACCTTGACTAAAACTCTCTTTTTCAATTTGGGTTATTGTGAGGTAGCAACAACTAGTTCATGTGTCCATGTGAAGACAATCACACAAAGTGATTGTGGCTAAGAGACATTGCGGAGATGGAGAAGATAAGCCTAAGTTTAAGGGATCACCACGAAGGTGCAGTTAAACTAGACTAAGGCATTAGCTTGATGGACCCAACATAGATTGACTTATGACTAGAAGAAGGAATTGGCATCCTCCTCTCTAAAGGTTGAGAAGAGATAATACTAACACTAAGATCAATAAGTTTACATTCGTAGAGAATACCACAAATGTGGGAAGACCTTTTTAAGAGCGTTCTCTATACCGTGGAGGTATACAAGGTAAACCCTAGTTATCTACGGGAGCTTGGAATCGAAATGTGAGTATGCCTAGTCAATGTATGTATTCCATGGATATTTATGATAACCTTAATAAGTTCTTTTTAAGAAAAAAATCTCTCTCATATTGGTTAGCTCTTTGGGTTGTTACACTTATGTTTTTGTACAAAGTTCAAATAAAATAACCATCCCTTCATCTCATTGGGCTCCACACCTTTCATATATTCCATCATACCAATAGTATGTAGCCTTAAAAAGTAACATAAGCCCATTGATTGTAGAACTATCCATGTGCGCACATGAATTGCCATTCGAATCTATATATATCCTCATGTAGCACTAAGTATCCACATATTACCCCCCCATAAAATTCTCTTACCATTTGTGAATACATCAAGAAGTGACAAAAATAATAAAAATGATCAATACCCACCTTCCTTTTCATAAAAATAAAGGCCCCACCATTGCCTCAGTGTAGCAACCCATTAGTACCATCTAGCAGCCTTTGGCCTAGCTAGAGATTGCCAATACCACATAATTGGTCCACATCACCTAAAACATCCCAAAATTGGCTACATTGCACAAAAATTATTATTAAACATAACCATGTAGTGGGAAATCAAGTCAACCATATCAAAATTGATGCATCCTAAGCACCACAACACCAAATATAAGAATGATGACTATGATGTGGAAGACTTTCACTAATAACCTCTTCACCACCACCATAGTGATAATTGTTCTGTCTCACTCCAACTGAAACATTGCTTTAAACCTCTTCATGTCACCAAAATATTTTGATCTGCAAACCCCCATGACTTACAACCCTTATGAGACAATAATTTGGGGCAAAAATAGCCTTACATAATGACACCATTATAGCCCTCCTTACTATGTTTGACATCCTAAAAATTGCTAAGAGTTATTACATCATAGCCATGTGAGAAAGCAAGTGGTATAACCACCCCTCACAAGGTATATGCATGTAGTGTAGGATAGAGAGAAGTTTGGTTAAGAGTTTTTTATACCTTAAATATACATTCTATGTACTTAAATACACTTCATTACTTAATGTAAATCATTTGAAGCATTAAGTTCTAATATGTTGTATCAAAGCAAGTTGAAGGAAGAAAGAATTCTCCTTCTAATCCTCCTTTAGTTTTGATATAGAGAAGCCAAAAGAGCACTCTATTTGAGAAAACTTTTCAAGTTTCAGAAAATATGTTTCAAGGGTAACATTACCCTATATAATATTGTTTAAAAGAAACCTCAAAGGAGAGGAAATCATCACTATAAAGCAACATTCCATGGTAGATTCAAAGGTTTTAGGGTGAAAAACCCTTACCAAAGGCAAAAACCTTTAGGCATAAAAAAGGGTTTCAATCACTTTTGAGACTAATAAAGTCATAAGCCTATGAGTAACAAGGCCAATTTCAGCAAGAAAGAAAAAGGGTCATAAAGTTTCCCTTGAAGAATTGCCATTTCTAAAAGGCAAGAAAGGAAACCATAGAAGATCCTTCAATTTTCTAGAAACACACTAGCTTCAAAAAGTAGCTTTGGACTGCAAGAAAGGAAAGCGACATTGAAATTTAGTTTCTAAAGAATTGCCCTTCAAAAGTTGCATAATCATATTGCAAAAGATCATTTTGTTCTAAAAAAAAGAACAAGCAAAAAATTGAAGCAAACTAATTGCTAAGAAGCAATCACAATTAGTACATTTTTGTGAATTTTGTACAAGCTCAGAGAAATATGAGAATACCCAAAAGAAAAAAAAGGTGCAAAGCCATCAAGAAAATATATAGAAATCAAACTAGCAATAGACTGGTTTGAGGTGTTGACAGTTCCAATTAGAACAACCATTGGAGAAAAGACAAGAAAATAAGTTCCATAAGAGCAGAGGACGCATACAAGGCATTAATTATATTCAATAGATTGTGTGATCTCTCTACAACAATAGTGAAGTGCACGAGGAACCAAAGGCTCAAGAATGACAAAGGGTAGACTTTGCATGAGTGAAGGAAGTATCCAAGGCAAGAGTCAAATTTAGAAAAATTCATGAGGAGCTAAAGCCCAAATGGCAAAGATTTCAAGAAATACAAGAAGCACATTCTATGACAGTTAAAAGCGTCACCATAATCAAGAAAACATAAAAAAACAAAGAATATACATCAAGGTGGACTACATCTAAAAACAAAGAGTTTTATATACAAAAAGAAAATCCAAAGCTTCGTTAAGCATGAATTCTTGAGTAAAGGAAAGGTATGAGACTAGAAGATTGAAGCATGAAGGATATAGAAGAAAAGCCCTCCTCCCAAAAGTACACCTCCAACTTGGACAACCTAGATTGTCCAAAAAAAAACTTTGAAGCACTTGGTAAAAGAGCAGTTCAGAACTTCTGTGCATAACCAAATAAAAATTCCAATAAAATATAGACATCTAAGACATTTAAAGGTTGCAAGAAAGTGTACGGCAAAAGAAATAATGTTTTTAGATCACTATCAATTGAGTTGTCCCATGAAGAAGAAAAATGAGTTATCCCATGAAGAAGAAGAAAACATCTAGAAATGCTCTCCAGGCACAAACAAAAGAACTTGAAAGCACTCCTACAAGTATAATCTGAGTGCTCAAATCTACTTTAAATTTTTTTCAAGGAATTCAAATACAAAATTAAGAAGAACATAACATCAAAGAGACAAAATCTTGCGAGTAGAGTGAGAATTCAAATTAAAATCCATGTTCACCAAGCTAAGGTATGTAAAAATATTTTGACATAAGATTTGATGCTTTGAGCATTACTCAAGCAAACTAGTACAAGGAACAATCAAAATATTTATTTTACATGCAAACATGGATGTGTGAAATTCAGAGGTACATAAAAGATATCCTACATTGGTGGTGAATAGAGTATTAAGATAAATATAAGTCTACTCTTTCCTTTAATAAAATTAGAGGATAAAAGAAAAGATTTATATTTTTGATAGAAAAGAAAATTATTGGAATATTCCTTAAAGGAAGAAAAATTATCTCTAGCTATTTATTTTCCCGAAAAGACACTCTTCTTAAAATTTGAGGTATCATTTGAATCATGAGTATAGACTTATATATACTCGTTAGAAAAAAAATCAAGGTAAAGTCATTAAAATAATAATATTCAAATTTTGTGAAAGACTACTATGGCTAGTGGAGCACCAAAATTCTTGTTGCCCAATTTCCAACTACTAAGGGGGAACAATTATGTTGCGTAGAAAACTAAACTTAGAACACAACTTAAGTTTGAGGAAGTATGACAAGTAGTAGAGTGACTAATACTCATCATAAAGAAGAAAATAAAGACCAAATAAAGTTTGACAAGGCAGATAGAAAGGCAATACTAATCATCATGTTCATAGTAGCAGATGAAGTCAAAGCATACATTTGGGATTCAACCTCTACCAAAGGTGCATGGGAGAAGCTAAAAATAATATTTGAAGCCAAGAATAAAAATCAAGTTCTATCCCTTTGGAGCCAACTCCATTTATTGAAGATGAAGAGTGGAGAAAAGTTGCAATCATTCATGAGGAGAATTATAAAGTTACAAGAATTATTATAAGCATTGAGAACTCAGGTATTTGATGAAACATTACTTCCAATTATTTTGAGATCTCTCCCATTAAAGTATAATATTTTTGTGATAACATTAAATATTATTGAGCAAACACCAAGCTTTGAAAAGTTGGTGAACCTACTTCAAAAAGTAGAGGCCTCACATATAATGTATGAAGAAGAACAATTACTACTTACAAATAAAATGAGGAAGCAACCATTCAAAAGAGGCATAAGACCTTCATAGCACTTCCACCAGAGAAACAATTTTTAAAGATATCCAAATCAAAGGAATGATTCTCAAAGAAATATTTTCCACATGCAAAAAATGTGTGAACATTATGGCAAAGGTTGTCACATCGTGAAGGAATGTTGGCATAGTCCATTAAAAATGGACCTCCTCCATGAAAGATGAACTACCAACAAAGCACATAATATTTAGACAAGCAAAATCAAAATTGGAGAAAGGCACAACAAAACAATGTAGTCGAAGAAAACATAAATGAAGAAAAAGAAGAAATAAAAAAAGAATAAGAACATGTGTTTGTTGCACAAGCAAAATCAAGTCAATAAAATCAAATTTGTCACAATGAAGAAGTAACCAAACATATCACAAATAAAAAAAATTCAATTCATTAAAATTATCCAAGTCATATAAAAATATCTCTACAATATAACACAACTAGGGACATCAAGAGCCTAGTTAAACACTCCAAGCCAAAGGAAAACAAGAATCGTAAAGCCAAGCAGATTCAAGCAACTAAGATTGAAGATGTGCATTCCAAATCCATAGAAGAATTTGAAGCAAAGGCGTTGGATCAACCAAAGCTTTCAAGAAGAAATTCTAAAATAGAATTAGAAAAGGAAAAAAAAAAAAAAAACCAAAGGAACATGCATTAAGAAACTTGTAAAATGAATATTGTCAAAGGATTCAATAGAACAAACAAAATTTGAAGACTATAGAAAATAAAATACTTCATCCAAAATAAAATTAGTTAAAGACTACAAAGATGATACCGCTCCAACAGACAAATTAATACAATAGATTGCCAAAAATATCATCCAAAAATTTAGAAAAGAAAATTTGAAGAGCAAAAATTGTTGGGAATCTCCCAGATTATTTCACAAGTCCTTTTACTAGGGTAAAAAATTAATTCACAAGTCATTTTACTAGGGTAAAAAATTAATAACATATAAAATCACTCACATAACCAAAAAAATATGCACACAATAAACAAAATATTATTAATAACAAATCTACTAATGCACGCAAGAAGCTATACATATTCAATGCTTTACCACTAATATATAATTACATGTGGCTCCTCAAGTGCTACACTCTTGACCTTCTCTCTTTTGCATAACTCTTCACTTGCCTACTTAACACCTAACACCTATAACTTTTAACTTACTTATATAATTACATGTGGCTTCTCAAGTCTTACACTCTTGACCACCTTTCTTTTGTACAACTTTTCACTTGCCTACTTAACACCTGACACCTATGACTCTTAACTTGCTTGATACTTGGCAGTTTCACAACTTTGCACACTACACTTTGTTAAATTAATACATAAACACTCCTCACACAATGACATATATATTAAATAAATATTTAACACACTTCCTAAACTATTACATAATATTTGGTTATGTATTTAACACCCCTATTACATGGTAATTTTTCAAATATTAAAAATACTCCCCAACTCATCATATGATTGTCCACGTGGAACCAATAACTTAACTTGTCTAGTTTTTGTGCTTTATATCTTGCGGGCATGTTCTTTTTTATTTCCTCATAAGTCATTCCATCACAAGCTCCATTTTTAGCCTCTCATGTACAAACATGGTCAATCTCTTTGCATATAATTCTCCAGTTTCACATAAAACAATGTCTCCTCCAATCCGTCCCCGTACGTTGTGACGACTCTCCCCATATGGTGTGAGATGTGCATTCACCATGAAAAAGACCATTCACCCAGGAAGATATATTGTTTACCTATATCTCTCCTCCTTGGCCACTGGCCATATCTATCATTTTTATGTAAGATCCCTCTTCTACTGGTTCATAAACCTTCTCATAATTTGCTAGCTAAGTTTTTGAAGTCATCAAGAGTTGCTTCAAAGTCCATCTCATTTGCATAGTCAAGGCTCTCTTGGATTTTAAGAAGGATATTTTTGCTCAATAAGAGCCTGGTCATTAGAGACCGTCTCCAAAAATATCACCTTGCACTTTCCTTGTGCCATCTTCATAAGCATGTTACGATGTTGTCTGGTGCTATTTATTGCATCATCGATGCCCACAATATATTTTTATATATAAAGAATCAATTATACTTCTTATCTTTTTTACTATCAAGCAAGGTTCAAATATTAGGGTTGATCCCTATAACTCTAGTTATTATTTAGCGTGACTTGAAATGGACCACCAACTGTTCGATCAGATGATTCAGATCCGACTACTACCTTTGCAAAAGGTTGGCTTCCTTTGAACCTAAGTCTCTTTTTTTAGTAAGTGCCTATACCCACAATATTATGTTCATCCTACCAAGGTTCAAATCCATCTTGTTATTTTTTAGCCTGATGTGAAATGGACCACCAGGTGCTCCAATTTAGTATTGTTGTCATCAGTTTGGCGCGCACTCAGATTGTAGTCATCAGTTTGGCGCGCACTCAGATTGTAGTCATCAGTTTGGCGCCCACTCAGATGATTCATATGGGACTACTAATTTTACAAAGGATTGGCTTCTCCAAAGTTTAAACCTAAATATCCTCTTAATAAATACTTATACCCACAATATTATGTCCACGAAGATGGACTGTTCAGCCATGGACTCTGAAACATTGACCTTATGCTGCTGCTGCACATTATTTTGTAATGGTTCTTCGTTCTTGGTTTCTTCTTCACCCATGTACTTCTTTTCATTCTTGTATAGAATTCCAAGCTTTCAATTCTTCTCTTTAGTTCAACAATCATTTTTTAATAATATTTTTCCCCTTAAATAATCACTTTCGTTAATTTTTTCGTTTACTCGCAGTCCGCTTCCAGGATTTTTGAATACACTTTCGTCAGAGGCACTTTGGTTCTCTTTGAACGCAATCTTGTTTTAGGTGCTTTCAACTTTATCTGCTGCTTTCTTCTAACATTTCTTCTCCTCTTTAATTTTGTCCTCTGGTTTTATGGTTTAAATCTCAAGTGTCTTCCACCCTCGATTGGCTTAATTCTAGGCTTCTTCTATGTTCCCTGAGGCTTTGAAATTCTCCTCTTTGCAATATTTTTAAATCTATTACATCTTCAACTTAAATATCAACTAGTTCAAAGGCTTTCTACGTCACAGGATCACAGCTCCAAAGACCTTCATTACAAAAGCTTTCACTTCAAATGCTTTTGCTTCAAAAACTCTTTGACAAAAAATAATGACAATCCGCCTTCACAATTTCTTATTCAAATTCTTCTTCTATTTTCTAATCTTTTAGCTTTTTTTTCCTTCAAATATTTAAAAAAAAAAAATTATTTCTTTTAAATATTCGTCTTCCTCCTTTCTTAAATTTTTCTTTTAATTTTTTTTTTTCTTTGCTTCAAATTCTTCTCAAATTCTTTATCTTCTTATATTTCCAAAATATTCTTCTTTATATTTCCAAATTTAATTCTTTCACTTAATTAATAAATCTTCTCTTCTTCTTAGTTCTCTCATAATTAAAATTCCTTGAATTCAATTTCTTCTCTCCAATAAAATAACTTTCTTAAGAAATGTTTTTCAAATAAAAATTTTCTTACCTTATCAATATTTTTCAATATGCAATTTGGGCAACCTCAACCCTTATCTTCTTTTTTCAAAATTTTCCTATCTTATCAATCTTCTTCAATATGCAATTTGGGTGACCTCAACCATTTTCTTCTTTTTTCTTTCTTCTCTACCTCAATATTCTTCTTTTCTACAATTTGGGCTACTTCATCCCTTCCATCTTCAACCTTCTTCACGTCCAATATTAATAATCACTTCTTCGTATAACGATTTCTTATTTCTTCATCCATCCTTCACCAAGGGATTCTTATTTCTATAGTAACTTCTTCAATTTCCTTCTTTCAATCTTCAATCTTCTACAAATTTCCAACAATCTCTATCTTCAACTTTGGGAAATCTCAACCCTTTTTTTCTTCAATATTTGGTTGAGCTCAATCCATATTCTCTCAATATTTAATATTCTAGATTTGTAGCTACGTATTCTCATCACTGTTAACTTCAATGTTCAATCGTGAAACTTACAATTTTCTTGTCACAAGTCTTTCTTTTTTCAAGGCTTGACTACTTACAAGTACGATATTCTCATTGTTTATCTTCCACAAATATGACCTTCCAAAATTGTGTCCCGGCTCCTTCAAAAAACACAATCTTCTCAACCTTATGGTCTCTCAAATTTTACAATGGACTTGAGCTATCTCTTCATCCCTAAAGTTTTCTCAATCCTCGTGTGCACTTATCACTAGGATGACTTCTGCCACTATGGCTCTGATACCACTGCTGGGAATTCTCCTAAATTATTTCACAAATTCTTTTACCAAGATCAAAGATTAATTACATATAAAATCACTCCAATAGTAATTCACAATAATATGGACACAATAAACAAAATATTATTGATAACAAACCTACTAATGCATGCAAGAAGCTATGCATATTCAATGATTTTCCATTAATATATAATCACATTTGGATCCTCACATGTTGCACTTTTGACCTTCTCTCTTTTGCGTAACTCTTCACTTGCCTAATTGACACCTAACACCTATGACTCTTGACTTACTCACTTGATACTTTGCACTCTCACAACTTTGTACACTTGAACACTTTATGACATTGACACATTTGAATGTTTGTTTCTAATAAATGTATTTTAGAGTGCATGATCAGTGGAACCCGATACTCTTAAGTATCATAGTAGAAAGTCTACATTATGGGGGGGTATTTCTCTCTTAAATTTATAGATTCTAGTTTCACCCTAGAAAATAATTTTGGTCATAAGAAAAAATAGAGCTATGACTGTGATGTAATAAGTGAGGGAATATTAGGAGTTATTACTTCATAACCATGTGAGAAGAAAAGTGGTATAACAACCCCTCACAAGGTATATGCATGTCGTATATGATAAATATAGAAGTTTGGTTAAGAGTTTGTTATGCCTAAAATAGGTATTCTATACACTTAAATACCCTTCATTGCATAATGTAAATCATTTGAAGCATTAAGCTCTAACAAAAATGCCATTGTCTCATTCATCTCTATTATGGATAACAACCTCCAAAAAGTACTCCAAAACCCATCCAACCATCTAAAAATACATAGTCACTCTTTTCCAAGTCAAACCTTAAGGGAACTAAGCAATGCATCATTACCACCATCACCTATTCACACAAAATATTTAGCCCCATGCTTGTCACCATGGCGCATTTGGCCAAAAGCATTATAAAATATTAGCCAAGCTTTTCATATGTTCAAGAGTAGATTAAATGGAAATGGGATTGAGTTCAAAATATTCAACAACTTTCCTTTAGAAAGGATATTTTTTCTCATAATCTTCTCTAGTTAAAAAAATATGGATAAAATAATGGATGGTAGCCCATGGTTTAGATAGAGAATTGGCTTGTATTTAAGGCTATAGAGTGAAGAATTTTTACATGGTTGAAAACTCCTAAAAAGCTTCCATTATGAGTTAGTCTTTTGGACTACTTTATCAACTAATCAATAAGAATGTTTTGAAGAATATCAATTATACTTTAGAGGGTCAACTACTAAGGAGTGATAGCATGCTACATGTATATAAAAATATGTTACCATAGATATTTTAAAACCTTTCTTAAAATACATTAAGATTAAATCTAAATAAAGATAATGAGATCAACATAACTCTTACAAAAATATTGCATATTGATATTGCAAATTTTATAAAATTGGGTACATGGCAAGGGACTTTAAAGTGAAAATAATCGAGAAAAAGATGAAAATATTTGGCCATAAGACAAACCTGAGTATGAAGTAAGGGGATCATATTATAGTAGAACATGTCTTGGATCAAGTATTTTATAGTCTTAAAAAAATGGTAAAGAAATCCCCTCCATCTCATCTGTCATAGTTCAATTTACTAAGGCTAATTTTGATGTTTAATTTCAAAATTATCTTAGATTATTGGCTAGCATATGGTTGTAATGACTCGTTGTTATGCTTAGTAGGATAACATTTTCAAAATGATGTTTGATTTTGTGGTTATATGTTTTAATAATTAAATTGATACACATATATGATATGATGATGATTTTTTGTATGATACTAGCAGAAAATTATTTATCTTGTAATTATATAATATTGTTTAACATATTTATGTTTTTTGATAAAAGACTAACTATAGTTTTGTATCCTAGATGTTTGGAAAGTCTACCCTCAACTTATAATTCAAGGGAGGGTTAATCAAGGAGTAGGATGCAAATGTCATACAACAAGATGACATAGAGGAAACATCACACACATCATATATATAATAAACCATTTATTTAATTGAATTGCATGATTGATTAACTATTGCTAGAGATACATAGAAATGGTTGTATATTTTAGAAATTTTTTTATGATTGTTTGATGAGATTATTTGAGGGGTTCAAAATAATTGTGGCTTGGTTTTCATGTTGTGAAAGACTCCTATTTGATGTATAAATATTCATGTATGTGTGTGTCTATGCACACATACACGTGTGCATACATATCATAGTTTAAATATTCATAAAATCCATGGTTGAATGGAACCTTTGTAGTATAAAGAACTTTTTAAGGTTTGAATTGTTTGTCCAAAATTCACCTCCCTCTAGCCTTAGTGACGATGCATGTTGGACTTAAGGTGGAAAACCCCATTTTAGAGGCCCATGTTGGTAGAAAATTATGCTATAAAATTAAAATTCAAGATCATATTTATTATAAAAAGTAGGGAAATGAGTGACCAAGTTAGCTTAACCTTACCCAACAAAATATTTAAGTCTCCTTTCTTAAAAACACCTTATTCTTTTCTAAGGTGTTAGAAGAATTTCTAAGAATTATAAGGAGGATAAGAAGGTGGGCATAGCATTACTTGATAGTATACACGCTAGGTACCCATCCATCCATTATATCAATTGTTTGATCTCCTTATACTGGAATCTCAAGTGGGTGAGGAGTATTTGTATGTTCAAGAGAACTTAGAACTTTGAGTACATAATTTTAAGTCCTATAATAGGTATTCTAGTGACTTTGAGGACATCACATGTTGAAAGAAAAACAAGGAAAGGAATATTGAGCTAGAGAAGGAAATTTATAGAAAGTGTTGCCATATTGGAATTTTGATTGTCATATCCAAGTCATCCTTGATTTTTTCTTTTCTTGTTGGATATTAAATAGATCTTGCATTTCTACTTTGTTTGGAAAAGGGAAAGAATATTTATATATTCCATTTTTATTTCCATAGTTTGAAAATACTGTTGTATTTTTGCATGGAGAAAATGTGAAAAGAAATAATCCTTTATTTGCATTTATATTTCCTATTATAAAGAAATAGGTCGTTTTCTTCTATATTCCTCATACTTTTGTTGCATTTCTTGGAAATGGAATAGAATGAAATTTGATAATAGTGAAATATATGAAATTTACCTTGTTCCATTCTCTTGAAATCAATTTATTGAGTTTTTATTAGTAAACCCTTGTATTATATTCTTCTATAGTGAAAGATAATGCTTACCCTACATGCAATATTTTATAACTGATGAGGAAAGTATATTTTAATGGCATAGTAAATTGTTTAAAAACCCTCATCTAAGTTTAAATGATCAAGAGGGTGTGGGAACTAAGCCTAAACCCTTAATATTTTATATAAACCATATTGAATTAGGGTCAAAACATGTTGTAGAGTTTGGTTGTTAGTATCATGGTTCATTAAATATCATAATTTTATTCTTCTTGTGAATATTTTAATAAAATTAAGCCAAGTCTATGTTTTAAATGAAATATTGAAATGTTACCTTGATTTTTTCTAACTCTTTGATTATACTTGCAACTTGGATAAATTGATGGATGGTCTTGTATGTTGCGTCACCTTGTCTTGCATAAGGGTTGTTACAAATAATTTCATTCCAGTCATAGAGTTATGAATATATTGACATTATAAGATTTTGTAAAACCAATATTATTTCCTTCCTTATGATAGTTGCCTTATTCATCTGCCATGTAGGCTTAGAAAGCATAGAAAACATAATTACTTCTACTCTATCTTGGTTGTCCGAGACTTGTACAAATAGAGAGAGAGCACTCCACAATTCAATTTTGCAACTATTGTTATTGACATGAATATGCATGTGATGAAATTCTATTATTGGAAAACCAACCAGTGATAGGATTTTAGTTGGGTTCTACCTTCCTACATTTGATTTTACCAACAATGTTGAACCTTAGCATGAAAGTTAATTTTTTTTCCTCAAAAGGTTACAAGACCTATAGGTACATGTGTATTCATGAATTGATTATTTTGAAGTTTTAAGTTACTGATCTAGTTGTTTACAAACATATACTATTGTTTGAAATATAATGGATGTGGAGGTTCCATTTGGACATATGCAATTATAAAAGTTATAAATTACACACTAAAACCTACACCCTAACTTATGATTGACCTCTTTGAAAGTGCATTTCTATTTGGTCCTTGAATTGGGATGATGGTTCTTTTTTGTTCACATAGATGTTGTAGGTAGTTAAAATAAGAGTACGATATTTGTTGAAACTTGGGGTAGCTTGTTGTTTGTAAACTTATTCTATATAATTTATAAATATGCACCTATTTGGGACACAACAAAAGAGTGTGTAGTCTCACTAACCAAAAAAAGGAAAATATGGATTGAATTTTGCAATACTAGCTTGGGTAAATGAACATGAGAAGTAAGCATGGATACATATTTTTAGGATGTTGTATAAATTTTGCATATTGTAGCATGGATGATTGTATTTAGTCTTATACCCTAGGTGCAAGAAAAAAGACTATATGAGAACCATGTGATATTCTATCTCTCTCTAAGTGATGGTGTAACATGTTTGCATCTTCATTGAAGTGTCAATATTGTCAAGTAGTGGAGTTGAACCAAGGAAACCCTATGGAATTCATGGTTGGGTGGTGAATTGCTTCAATGATATGTTGGCAATTTTGGGCACTTTGGGTACATTGCCTTTGCTCAAATGTATAAGTTGTCATTGATGTCAAAAGGCATTTTTGTTGATATCAAAAGAGTGTGATGTCAAGAATATCTTGAGAAGCTTCTTTATGTTAAAGGGTTTTTATTAAAACCATGGTGACAAGGCTAAAGGTTTTTCTTAAAACCATTTGGACTCATTAAGGGTTTTTATTAAAACCAAGCTTAACTTAATGCAAAGGTCCATGTTTATTATTAATAATTAAATTAACTCAAACCTTTGTCAAAGGTCCAAGTTTAATTTATTATTAATAAAATAATAATAATTATTTTAATTATTATTAAAGGGTCTTTCAACCCTTAAGCGACGGAAGAAAAAAGAATTCTTTCGCCGATATGTTGCCATCGTTGGAGGAGCGCCGACGTCAAACGAGTTAAGGAAGAATGGCTATATAAGTGGGGATGATTTTCTAAAGTGAGCACCTCCGATTATTATTGATATCTACGATTTGTGGTTACTCTGTATTTTTTGATTTGCGCTTGGCATCTACGATTTGCACTTGCTCTGTTTCGTTTGATTTGCGCTTGGCGTCTGCGATTTGCACTTGCTCTATTTCGTTCGATTTGCGCTTGGCGTCTACAATTTGCACTTGCTCTGTTTCGTTCGATTTGCGCTTGGCATCTACGATTTGCATTTGCTCCTTACCTTTCGAACAGCGCTTGGTGTCTTCGAGTTGAGCTTGCTCTGTGTCTTCGAATCTCCGATTGACGTCTTTGAAACCATGCTTGGCATACTCGGATTTGAGCTTGGGCTGCATCCTTACTTTTTGTGTGACGGCAGTGGATTGGCAATTGCTCCTGAACTGCATTTTTAGACTGTCTTGTGAGATGACTAATGCAAGCATTCAGTGACTTACGTCTTGGACAGCGCTCACCAGTTTGCATGTGGTTTGTGGAAGACGTTTACGTTTTCCAGATTCTTGGCGTCAAAGGAAGATAAAAGAGAGGGCAGCGCTGTAGTATTTCGTTGGGCACTTGTGACCCAACGGCGGTGGCGTTTAAGCGAAAGCGCTAGAAGGCAGAGGTGCCGAGTTCGATTCTCTTCGTTGGATTTTTCTTTTGGTCGCGGTGTGCAAAGGATAGTGGTTGTGAATGCGCGGGAGGTATAAGGTTAAGGTATCATATTTGTTTTGACATTGTTTTATTGATGTTTAATGTTTATATGGAGTAATAAGGTGTAAAGAGGTTTTACTTTGTATATATATTGTACTTTGGTGGTTTTTACTAAGTTGGAGAAATAAGGTGTTATTTTGGATCTTTATTATTGTGTATTATTGTATAGTTGCTAACTCTAATTAGTGGCAAATTGAGAGTTAGTGTTGTGACAGATTTTGAGTTCTCCTTCTTCATCAAAGTAAAGGTATGGGCAACATCTTCCATGTATGTTGTTTATGGTATATTTTCTGAAATTGAGTTTGGAGTGAAAAGGTTGTCTACTAGGTATTCTTTGGTGTGAATCTTATTTTCTGGATATTGAAGATTGTTTATGCATTAAAGTTATTGTTGAATTTTTGGGTGAATGCATAATTCTGGTTGAGGAAGAGGAAGCATTTTTGCAATAGGGTTTATGTTAGTAAGTCTTGCTACTTGCTTTGAGATGATGAAACCCTAGTTGTTGGTGAAAAGAATATAAGTATCATTGTTATATGAGATATTGCATGGTTGGCAATTGTTGGGTTGTGTTTCATATTCTTGAGAAAAGCATACTACATCTATCTTATTCTTTTGAGTTTGAGATTGAGTTGAGATTGAGATTGGGAGTTAAGTATAGAACATATTGGGTCTCTAACAATTCTCTTTATGTTTCTATGAGATTTGAGATTGATATTGGGAGTTAAGTATAGAACATATTGGGTCTCTAACAATTCTCTTTATGTTTCTATGAGATTTGAGATTGATATTGGGAGTTAAGTATAGAACATATTGAGTCTCTAACAATTCTCTTTATGCTTCTATGAGATTTATGAATCACATTGGGTCTCTAACAATTCTCTTTGTGGGTTCATGCTAAGCAAGTTTTTCTTGGTGAGCTTGCTGAGGTTTTGGACAGGTTTCGATGGGGACTTGTGAGCAGGTTTTGGACAGGTTCCAGTGGGGACTTGTGAGCAGATTTGGACAGGTCCTAGCAGAGGACTTGTGAGCTGAGTTTTTGAGAGTTCTATCAGAGAACTTGAGGACAGAGGTGCTTTGGTTCTTTGAGAAGAACCTGAGGACAGATTTGGCAAGTCTTTGAGAAGGCTTGTGTGTAGAGGATTGATTTGTTCAAAGAGTTGGACAGATCTGACAGACAGAGGAAGACTTGTACTAGACCGACTGATTGTGTTTGGTACAGGTAGGTGAGCTATTGTGGACGTGATCATAGAAGGCGAGAGGTCTCTTAGGCTAAGCATTGAGGATAGGAGGTCTTCGGTGGAAAGGAGTTCCACGTGCTGGCAAGAGGTAGAGGCGAGTTGATCTTCTGAGGGATCATTTCCAGAGCAGAGGGGAAGGTATCTCCTTTGAGGAGAGGCTCATAAATTCAGATTGGGGGAAGGTGTCTCCTTTGAGCCGAGGCTCATAAACATTGTAATTGGGAAGGTTTCCCAAAGAACTTTGAGATAACTTTTAGAGAAAAGTTTTGTGGACGTAGCCCAGGCTTTCTGGGTGAACCACGTTAAAATTGGTGTCACTTTGTGGATGATATTGTGCATTGTTTTGATATTGCTTTGGGTATATTGCTTTACTATTTTGAAGTATAAAGGAATAAGTAAAAAGAGGTCTTATACTGTTCACCCCCCCTCTCAGTATAAGCTTGTGTTCTTCAATTGGTATCAGAGCGGGTGCCTTCGAAAAGTTTAACAGCTTGAAGGAAAAGCTAGTAAAGAACACAATGGATCATTCAAGTGGCAATGCAACACCTATTCTTGATGGGTCAGATTTTGGTCTTTGGAGTGCAAGGATGAAGGTTCATCTAATGGCACTTGGGAATGAGGTTTGGGAAGTAATTGAAGATGAGTACACTATTCCTGAACATGGTCCTAATACTAAAGAAGAAAGACTCCTACATCACAGCAATTCAAAAGCAATGAATGCAATCTTGAAAGGCTTACAGAAAGCAGATCTCACCAAAGTGATTCACTGCAAGACAACTAGTGAAATGTGGAATCAGTTGAAGGTGGTTCATACAGGTGATACAAATGTCAGAAAGGCAAAGTTGAGACACTTCAAAGGTATGTTTGAACAACTCAAGATGAATGATGATGAAAATATTAGTGACTACATGCTTCGTATGGATGAGGTTGTTAACTCCATGAAAGACCTAGGTCTTGAGCTTGCTGAAAATGATGTTTGTGATAAGATTTTAAGATCTCTTCCTAATAGATTTAGTGAAAATATTTTTGCTATTGAGGAAGCTAAAGATTTGGATAAGTTGAAAAAGGATGAGCTCCATAGTATACTTGCAGCATTTGAGTTGAGAACTCAAGTGAAGGTTGATGTCAAGAAGGAGGCAGCTTTCAAGGCTACCAAGAAATCCAAAGGTAAACAACTTCAAGAGAGTGATGAGTCTTCTAGTGATGAAGAGGCATATTACAGCAAGAAAGGCAAGTTCTCTAGAAAGCACAAAAATATGAAAAACGTAAGATGTTTCAATTGTGGAAAGTTTGGTCATTATGCTACTGACTGTATTGTTGCCAAGGATGAAAGTGATGATGATAAACGGACTTTGTAAGAGCAAGGATTCTGAAAAGCACAAGCATCATAGGAAAAACAAAGATGAGCACAACAATCAAGGAAAGAGGTATTCTCACAAACACAAGAAGAGTTTCTACCTAGACAAAGCAAGTAAGTGTTCTAGTAGTGATAGTGAAAGTTCTTCAAGTGATAATGAAAATGAGATGTTGTTCATATCAGAAAAAGAGGAAGAACCAAAACATAGATTCATTATCATGAAATGTCTTAGGTGTGGAAATTTTGGTCACCTTGAGGATGATTGCACAAATAATGATTTGATTTCTAGTATGTATGAGGATGCTTCAGAAAACTATAAGGAAGATGCATGTATGGTTTTTGAAAAGGGTAGCACCTCTAGTGATAAGAAATCTGAAAAAGGCTTTGATGATTCTAATAGCAAACATATAGAGGAAGGTGAAGTAGATCTTAAAGGTGAACTTATTAGTGCTCTTAGTGCTTTGAAAAAGGAAAGAAAGAAGAATGCTAGACTCAAGGATAAGTTGGATGAATGTTGTATGGAGAGAGATGATCTTATAGAAAGTCTTGACTTCTCTATAGCTAAGACACAAGAACTCAAGGATGAGTTAGAGTCTAAGGTTCTTGAGTATAGTGAGTTAGAACAGAAAATGGCTTCTTTGAAAGAGGAAACTAAAGGGTACAAGGATAAGCTTCACGAGGTTTCAAGATAGCTCCAAAAAGGTTAAGTCTCTCATCAAAGGTCAAAGAAAGACAACGAGATAAAACAGGCCTTGGTTTTGTTAAGCATCACAAGGAACAAGTTGGAGAGTCTAGTAAAAGACTCCAAAAGGAAGAGAGTTCTGATGAGGAAAGTATTTCAGATCATGAGTCCTTGAATGATAGATGCACAAAAATAGAAACCAGAATTCAGAATGAGAAGAAGAAGTTTTCAGAACCTAAGAGGTCAAATAAAGGAAAGTTTCAAGGCAAATGTTTTGCTTGTCACAGGTTTGGTCACATAGCTTCACATTGCATGGCTCAAGTGAAAAAGGTAAATGACAGTTTTAGAGGTGGTAATTTCTTTCAAGGGTATTGCTACTCTTGTCAACAGTTTGGGCACAAGGCGAGTTTATTGCAAGGCAAATATCAGGAACAGGTTTGATCAGAATAGGTTTGGTCGAAACAGGTTTGGTCGAAATAGGTTTGGTCAAAACAGGTTTGGTCAGAACAGGTTTGGTCAGAACTGGTGGATTCAAAGAACAGGTATGCCTAAAAGAAATAACATTGTTACTTGTTATAAGTGCAACAATGAAGGTCACACAGTCAGACAGTGTAGAGCTAAAATTCTAGAATACAAGAACAGGAACAGTGGCATGATCAGGTCCAAGGATCAAGGCATGGATAAAAATAGGGATGAGAACAAGAACAAGAACAGTGACAGGAACAGGAATATGGACAAAGAATTCAAGAGAAGGCCCGACAAGGAAGTTATAGACGCCGATGATGATCAGTGCCTAATGGGAGTTTTACTCCCACCCCAGAATTAATCACCTCATCGGGAGGTGGGGGAGGGACTAAGCTAAGAGGCTAATTCTTAGTCCCGAGCCCCAAAGGTGGCCCTTTGCCATTGATGACAAAGGGGGAGAGATATGAGTAAGGGGGAGAGCTTCAAAGTGAAGAGGAAAGCTTCAAGTCGGGGGGAGCAAAACTTCAAAGGAAGATTCTCGGTTGTTAGCACGAGTTGGTTTCAGTTTTGGCTCTTGAGAAGTGTTTTCAATAAAGGTTTGCCATCAATGACAAAGGGGGAGATTGTTGGCAATTTTGGGCACTTTGGGTACATTGCCTTTGCTCAAATGTATAAGTTGTCATTGATGTCAAAAGGCATTTTTGTTGATATCAAAAGAGTGTGATGTCAAGAATATCTTGAGAAGCTTCTTTATGTTAAAGGGTTTTTATTAAAACCATGGTGACAAGGCTAAAGGTTTTTCTTAAAACCATTTGGACTCATTAAGGGTTTTTATTAAAACCAAGCTTAACTTAATGCAAAGGTCCATGTTTATTATTAATAATTAAATTAACTCAAACCTTTGTCAAAGGTCCAAGTTTAATTTATTATTAATAAAATAATAATAATTATTTTAATTATTATTAAAGGGTCTTTCAACCCTTAAGCGACGGAAGAAAAAAGAATTCTTTCGCCGATATGTTGCCATCGTTGGAGGAGCGCCGACGTCAAACAGTTAAGGAAGAATGGCTATATAAGTGGGGATGATTTTCTAAAGTGAGCACCTCCGATTATTATTGATATCTGCGATTTGTGGTTACTCTGTATTTTTTGATTTGCGCTTGGCATCTACGATTTGCACTTGCTCTGTTTCGTTTGATTTGCGCTTGGCGTCTGCGATTTGCACTTGCTCTGTTTCGTTCGATTTGCGCTTGGCGTCTGCAATTTGCACTTGCTCTGTTTCGTTCGATTTGCGCTTGGCGTCTACGATTTGCATTTGCTCCTTACCTTTCGAACAACGCTTGGTGTCTTCGAGTTGAGCTTGCTCTGTGTCTTCGAATCTCCGATTGACGTCTTTGAAACCATGCTTGGCATACTCGGATTTGAGCTTGGGCTGCATCCTTACTTTTTGTGTGACGGTAGTGGATTGGCAATTGCTCCTGAACTGCGTTTTTCAGACTGTGTTGTGAGATGACTAATGCAAGCATTCAGTGACTTACGTCTTGGACAGCGCTCACCAGTTTGCATGTGGTTTGTGGAAGACGTTTACGTTTTCTAGATTCTTGGCATCAAAGGAAGATAAAAGAGAGGGCAGCGCTGTAGTATTTCGTTGGGCACTTGTGACCCAACGGCGGTGGCGTTTAAGCGAAAGCGCTAGAAGGCAGAGGTGCCGAGTTCGATTCTCTTCGTTGGATTTTTCTTTTGGTCGCGGTGTGCAAAGGATAGTGGTTGTGAATGCGCGGGAGGTATAAGGTTAAGGTATCATATTTGTTTTGACATTGTTTTATTGATGTTTAATGTTTATATGGAGTAATAAGGTGTAAAGAGGTTTTACTTTGTATATATATTGTACTTTGGTGGTTTTTACTAAGTTGGAGAAATAAGGTGTTATTTTGGATCTTTATTATTGTGTATTATTGTATAGTTGCTAACTCTAATTAGTGGCAAATTGAGAGTTAGTGTTGTGACAGATTTTGAGTTCTCCTTCTTCATCAAAGTAAAGGTATGGGCAACATCTTCCATGTATGTTGTTTATGGTATATTTTCTGAAATTGAGTTTGGAGTGAAAAGGTTGTCTACTAGGTATTCTTTGGTGTGAATCTTATTTTCTGGATATTGAAGATTGTTTATGCATTAAAGTTATTGTTGAATTTTTGGGTGAATGCATAATTCTGGTTGAGGAAGAGGAAGCATTTTTGCAATAGGGTTTATGTTAGTAAGTCTTGCTACTTGCTTTGAGATGATGAAACCCTAGTTGTTGGTGAAAAGAATATAAGTATCATTGTTATATGAGATATTGCATGGTTGGCAATTGTTGGGTTGTGTTTCATATTCTTGAGAAAAGCATACTACATCTATCTTATTCTTTTGAGTTTGAGATTGAGTTGAGATTGAGATTGGGAGTTAAGTATAGAACATATTGGGTCTCTAACAATTCTCTTTATGTTTCTATGAGATTTGAGATTGAGATTGGGAGTTAAGTATAGAACATATTGGGTCTCTAACAATTCTCTTTATGTTTCTATGAGATTTGAGATTGAGATTGGGAGTTAAGTATAGAACATATTGAGTCTCTAACAATTCTCTTTATGCTTCTATGAGATTTATGAATCACATTGGGTCTCTAACAATTCTCTTTGTGGGTTCATGCTAAGCAAGTTTTTCTTGGTGAGCTTGCTGAGGTTTTGGACAGGTTTCGGTGGGGACTTGTGAGCAGGTTTTGGACAGGTTCCAGTGGGGACTTGTGAGCAGATTTGGACAGGTCCTAGCAGAGGACTTGTGAGCTGAGTTTTTGAGAGTTCTATCAGAGAACTTGAGGACAGAGGTGCTTTGGTTCTTTGAGAAGAACCTGAGGACAGATTTGGCAAGTCTTTGAGAAGGCTTGTGTGCAGAGGATTGATTTGTTCAAAGAGTTGGACAGATCTGACAGACAGAGGAAGACTTGTACTAGACCGATTGACTATGTTTGGTACAGGTAGCTGAGCTACTGTGGACGTGATCATAGAAGGCAGAGGTCTCTTAGGCTAAGCATTGAGGACAGGAGGTCTTCGGTGGAAAGGAGTTCCACGTGCTGGCAAGAGGTAGAGGCAATTGATCTTCTGAGGGATCATTTCCAAAGCAGAGGGGAAGGTATCTCCTTTGAGCAGAGGCTCATAAATTCAGATTGGGGGAAGGTGTCTCCTTTGAGCCGAGGCTCATAAACATTGTAATTGGGAAGGTTTCCCAAAGAACTTTGAGATAACTTTTAGAGAAAAGTTTTGTGGACGTAGCCCAGGCATTCTGGGTGAACCACGTTAAAATTGGTGTCACTTTGTGGATGATATTGTGCATTGTTTTGATATTGCTTTGGGTATATTGCTTTACTATTTTGAAGTATAAAGGAATAAGTAAAAAGAGGTCTTATACTGTTCACCCCCCCCCCCTCTCGGTATAAGATTGTGTTCTTCAATTGGTATCAGAGCGGGTGCCTTCGAAAAGTTTAACAACTTGAAGGAAAAGCTAGTAAAGAACACAATGGATCATTCAAGTGGCAATGCAACACCTATTCTTGATGGGTCAGATTTTGGTCTTTGGAGTGCAAGGATGAAGGTTCATCTAATGGCACTTGGGAATGAGGTTTGGGAAGTAATTGAAGATGAGTACACTATTCCTGAACATGGTCCTAATACTAAAGAAGAAAGGCTCCTACATCACAGCAATTCAAAAGCAATGAATGCAATCTTGAAAGGCTTACAGAAAGCAGATCTCACCAAAGTGATTCACTGCAAGACAGCTAGTGAAATGTGGAATCAGTTGAAGGTGGTTCATACAGGTGATACAAATGTCAAAAAGGCCAAGTTGAGACACTTCAAAGGTATGTTTGAACAACTCAAGATGAATGATGATGAAAATATTAGTGACTACATGCTTCGTATGGATGAGGTTGTTAACTCCATGAAAGACTTAGGTCTTGAGCTTGCTGAAAATGATGTTTGTGATAAGATTTTAAGATCTCTTCCTAATAGATTTAGTGAAAATATTTCTGCTATTGAGGAAGCTAAAGATTTGGATAAGTTGAAAAAGGATGAGCTCCATAGTATACTTGCAGCATTTGAGTTGAGAACTCAAGTGAAGGTTGATGTCAAGAAGGAGGCAACTTTCAAGGCTACCAAGAAATCCAAAGGTAAACAACTTCAAGAGAGTGATGAGTCTTCTAGTGATGAAGAGGCATATTACAACAAGAAAGGCAAGTTCTCTAGAAAGCACAAAAATATGAAAAACGTAAGATGTTTCAATTGTGGAAAGTTTGGTCATTATGCTACTGACTATATTGTTGCCAAGGATGAAAGTGATGATGATAAACAGGATCTGTAAGAGCAAGGATTCCGAAAAGCACAAGCATCATAGGAAAAACAAAGATGAGCACAACAATCAAGGAAAGAGGTATTCTCACAAACACAAGAAGAGTTTCTACCTAGACAAAGCAAGTAAGTGTTCTAGTAGTGATAGTGAAAGTTCTTCAAGTGATAATGAAAATGAGATGTTGTTCATATCAGAAAAAGAGGAAGAACCAAAACATAGATTCATTATCATGAAATGTCTTAGGTGTGGAAATTTTGGTCACCTTGAGGATGATTGCACAAATAATGATTTGATTTCTAGTATGTATGAGGATGCTTCAGAAAACTATAAGGAAGATGCATGTATGGTTTTTGAAAAGGGTAGCACCTCTAGTGATAAGAAATCTGAAAAAGGCTTTGATGATTCTAATAGCAAACATATAGAGGAAGGTGAAGTAGATCTTAAAGGTGAACTTATTAGTGCTCTTAGTGCTTTGAAAAAGGAAAGAAAGAAGAATGCTAGACTCAAGGATAAGTTGGATGAATGTTGTATGGAGAGAGATGATCTTATAGAAAGTCTTGACTTCTCTATAGCTAAGACACAAGAACTCAAGGATGAGTTAGAGTCTAAGGTTCTTGAGTATAGTGAGTTAGAACAGAAAATGGCTTCTTTGAAAGAGGAAACTAAAGGGTACAAGGATAAGCTTCACAGGTTTCAAGATAGCTCCAAAAAGGTTAAGTCTCTCATCAAAGGTCAAAGAAAGACAACAGATAAAATAGGCCTTGGTTTTGTTAAGCATCACAAGGAACAAGTTGGAGAGTCTAGTAAAAGACTCCAAAAGGAAGAGAGTTTCGATGAGGAAAGTATTTCAGATCATGAGTCCTTGAATGATAGATGCACAGAAATAGAAACCAGAATTCAGAATGAGAAGAAGAAGTTTTCAGAACCTAAGAGGTCAAATAAAGGAAAGTTTCAAGGCAGATGTTTTGCTTGTCACAGGTTTGGTCACATAGCTTCACATTGCATGGCTCAAGTGAAAAAGGTAAATGATAGTTTCAGAGGTGGTAATTTCTTTCAAGGGTATTGCTACTCTTGTCAACAGTTTGGGCACAAGGCAGTTTATTGCAAGGCAAATATCAGGAACAGGTTTGATCAGAACAGGTTTGGTCAAAATAGGTTTGATCAGAATAGGTTTGGTCAGAACGAGTTTGGTCAGAATAGGTTTGGTCAAAACAGGTTTGGTCGGAACAGGTTTGGTCGAAGCTGGTGGATTCAAAGAACAGGTATGCCTAAAAGAAATAACATTGTTACTTGTTATAAGTGCAACAATGAAGGTCACACAATCAGACAGTGTAGAGCTGAAATTCCAGAATACAGGAACAGGAACAGTGGCATGATCAGGTCCAAGGATCAAGGCATGGATAAAAATAGGGATGAGAACAAGAACAAGAACAGTGACAGGAACAGGAATATGGACAAAGAATTCAAGAGAAGGCCCGACAAGGAAGTTATAGACGCTGATGATGATCAGTGCCTAATGGGAGTTTTACTCCCACCCCAGAATTAATCACCTCATCAGGAGGTGGGGGAGGGACTAAGCTAAGAGGCTAATTCTTAGTCCCGAGCCCCAAAGGTGGCCCTTTGCCATTGATGACAAAGGGGGAGAGATATGAGTAAGGGGGAGAGCTTCAAAGTGAAGAGGAAAGCTTCAAGTCAGGGGGAGCAAAACTTCAAAGGAAGATTCTTAGTTGTTAGCACAGTTGGTTTCAGTTGGTTTTAGTTTTGGCTCTTGAGAAGTGTTTTCAATAAAGGTTTGCCATCAATGACAAAGGGGGAGATTGTTGGCAATTTTGGGCACTTTGGGTACATTGCCTTTGCTCAAATGTATAAGTTGTCATTGATGTCAAAAGGCATTTTTGTTGATATCAAAAGAGTGTGATGTCAAGAATATCTTGAGAAGCTTCTTTATGTTAAAGGGTTTTTATTAAAACCATGGTGACAAGGCTAAAGGTTTTTCTTAAAACCATTTGGACTCATTAAGGGTTTTTATTAAAACCAAGCTTAACTTAATGCAAAGGTCCATGTTTATTATTAATAATTAAATTAACTCAAACCTTTGTCAAAGGTCCAAGTTTAATTTATTATTAATAAAATAATAATAATTATTTTAATTATTATTAAAGGGTCTTTCAACCCTTAAGCGACGGAAGAAAAAAGAATTCTTTCGCCGATATGTTGCCATCGTTGGAGGAGCGCCGACGTCAAACAGTTAAGGAAGAATGGCTATATAAGTGGGGATGATTTTCTAAAGTGAGCACCTCCGATTATTATTGATATCTACGATTTGTGGTTACTCTGTATTTTTTGATTTGCGCTTGGCATCTACGATTTGCACTTGCTCTGTTTCGTTTGATTTGCGCTTGGCGTCTACGATTTGCACTTGCTCTATTTCGTTCGATTTGCGCTTGGCGTCTGCAATTTGCACTTGCTCTATTTCGTTCGATTTGCGCTTGGCATCTGCGATTTGCATTTGCTCCTTACCTTTCGAACAACGCTTGGTGTCTTCGAGTTGAGCTTGCTCTGTGTCTTCGAATCTCCGATTGACGTCTTTGAAACCGTGCTTGGCATACTCGGATTTGAGCTTGGGCTGCATCCTTACTTTTTGTGTGACGGCAGTGGATTGGCAATTGCTCCTGAACTGCATTTTTAGACTGTCTGTGAGATGACTAATGCAAGCATTCAGTGACTTACGTCTTGGACAACGCTCACCAGTTTGCATGTGGTTTGTGGAAGACGTTTACGTTTTCCAGATTCTTGGCATCAAAGGAAGATAAAAGAGAGGGCAACGCTATAGTATTTCGTTGGGCACTTGTGACCCAACGGCGGTGGCGTTTAAGCGAAAGCGCTAGAAGGCAGAGGTGCCGAGTTCGATTCTCTTCATTGGATTTTTCTTTTGGTCACGGTGTGCAAAGGATAGTGGTTGTGAATGCGCGGGAGGTATAAGGTTAAGGTATCATATTTGTTTTGACATTGTTTTATTGATGTTTAATGTTTATATGGAGTAATAAGGTGTAAAGAGGTTTTACTTTGTATATATATTGTACTTTGGTGGTTTTTACTAAGTTGGAGAAATAAGGTGTTATTTTGGATCTTTATTATTGTGTATTATTGTATAGTTGCTAACTCTAATTAGTGGCAAATTGAGAGTTAGTGTTGTGACAGATTTTGAGTTCTCCTTCTTCATCAAAGTAAAGGTATGGGCAACATCTTCCATGTATGTTGTTTATGGTATATTTTCTGAAATTGAGTTTGGAGTGAAAAGGTTGTCTACTAGGTATTCTTTGGTGTGAATCTTATTTTCTGGATATTGAAGATTGTTTATGCATTAAAGTTATTGTTGAATTTTTGGGTGAATGCATAATTCTGGTTGAGGAAGAGGAAGCATTTTTGCAATAGGGTTTATGTTAGTAAGTCTTGCTACTTGCTTTGAGATGATGAAACCCTAGTTGTTGGTGAAAAGAATATAAGTATCATTGTTATATGAGATATTGCATGGTTGGCAATTGTTGGGTTGTGTTTCATATTCTTGAGAAAAGCATACTACATCTATCTTATTCTTTTGAGTTTGAGATTGAGTTGAGATTGAGATTGGGAGTTAAGTATAGAACATATTGGGTCTCTAACAATTCTCTTATGTTTCTATATTTTGAGATTGATATTGGGAGTTAAGTATAGAACATATTGGGTCTCTAACAATTCTCTTTATGTTTCTATGAGATTTGAGATTGAGATTGGGAGTTAAGTATAGAACATATTGAGTCTCTAACAATTCTCTTTATGCTTCTATGAGGTTTATGAATCACATTGGGTCTCTAACAATTCTCTTTGTGGGTTCATGCTAAGCAAGTTTTTCTTGGTGAGCTTGCTAAGGTTTTGAGTAGTTTTGGACAGGTTTCGATGGGGACTTGTGAGCAAGGTTTTGGACAGGTTCCAGTGGGGACTTGTGAGCAGATTTGGACAGGTCCTAGCGAGAGGACTTGTGAGCTGAGTTTTTGAGAGTTCTATCGAGAGAACTTGAGGACAGAGGTGCTTTGGTTCTTTGAGAAGAACCTGAGGACAGATTTGGCAAGTCTTTGAGAAGGCTTGTGTGCAGAGGATTGATTTGTTCAAAGAGTTGGACAGATCGATAGACAGAGGAAGACTTGTACTAGACCGACTGACTGTGTTTGGTATAGGTAGCTGAGCTACTGTGGACGTGATCATAGAAGGCAGAGGTCTCTTAGGCTAAGCATTGAGGACAGGAGGTCTTCGGTGGAAAGGAGTTCCACGTGCTTGGCAAGAGGTAGAGGCAGTTGATCTTCTGAGGGATCATTTCTAGAGCGAGAGGGGAAGGTATCTCCTTTGAGCGAGAGGCTCATAAATTCAGATTGGGGGAAGGTGTCTCCTTTGAGCCGAGGCTCATAAACATTGTAATTGGGAAGGTTTCCCAAAGAACTTTGAGATAACTTTTAGAGAAAAGTTTTGTGGACGTAGCCCAGGCATTCTGGGTGAACCACGTTAAAATTGGTGTCACTTTGTGGATGATATTGTGCATTGTTTTGATATTGCTTTGGGTATATTGCTTTACTGTTTTGAAGTATAAAGGAATAAGTAAAAAGAGGTCTTATACTGTTCACCCTCCCCTCTCAGTATAATCTTGTGTTCTTCATGATACTTTCTATATCTCTCTTAGATGCTATGGTATTTTTATATTATATACCTTCTTTGGCCATCACAATTGAGGGCATGCACCAGTGGTGGTTGGTTCATATGTGATCATCGAAGAAGAAATTTGCTAAGAGTAATTATTATACATAGTATGTGTAGATGTGTATTTCTTAATGATTGTTATGATCTTTTTTTTCATTTTTAATCTTCATGCTTACTACATGTAGATAGAATAACACATGTTATTCTCTCTCTCTAAGTGATGGTGTAACTTGTTTGCACCTTCATTAAAGTGTCGATACTGTCAAGTAGCAGAGTTGAACCAAGGAAAACCTATGGGATTCATGGTTAATGATACTCTCTCTCTTAGATGCTATGATATTTTTAGAGTATATACCTTCTTTGACCATCACAATTAAGGGCATGCACCAGTGGTGGTTGGTTCATATGTGATCATCAAAGAAGAAAAATATTAAGAGTAATTATTATACATAGTATGTGTAGATGTGCATTTATTAATGATTATGCCTTACCTATTTACTATGTAACAAATGGAATTATATTTGAAATTGTCATCGTATTTGTGATATCATGAGTTCTATAACAAATCAAAGTGTTATCAACCTTCATGACTATAAACTTGTGTATAAATCAATCTATTTTATTATATGTTGATGTAATTGAATTCTTATTAATGAGATTATCAAACCCATGGTGGGTGTATTAATATAATCACTAGTATACTTAGTACATGCAGTATCTTTGAGCAATGAATTATAAATCATACCTATAGTGATTTCTCACTCCACACAAGGTTTTGGCCTCAAACAAAAGGATAAGATGCATGCTCATCCCATTGTGTTTAGGGTTGCATGCTCATCCTCGCCAACTTGAAACTTATTCTCCCTGCGTGATGGGAATGGTGCATAATAAAGAGTGATGCAGGGCTTGAAGGTAACCTATAGCTAGCCTTCACTGAGTAGCCTGCGTTGATCCTTTGCTTAGAGGAATATGAAATCATTCACTTGTTGCATGTCTCACTGTATTTTTTGGACGTTTGAGCTCTTACACAACTGGCACCTTCGAATATTCTCCTTTGATTGGATGCTTATGCAATATTGGATGCACACTGTCTTTGTAATTTATGTTTGTTTGCATAAAGCTTTGTTTAGGGTTAGTTAAAATCGTTTAATTCTTTTGGACTGTGATAAATCCTAGTTAAGATTAAATATTGCTCACTTTATATTTTATTAGATTAGTACGTTGGTATTATTAAAGCCTTATGCTTTGTGCTGGATAAGTTAGTCATTTCTTTTATTTATATGAAAGATTAAATAGTTTAAGGTTAACTTAATGGTTTTAATAGAAGTTTCTTTAGATGCTTCTTTAATCTAAGGTTGGATTATTGTAGTTTAGTATTAATCCAATGTTAGATTAATTTTTTATAATCTTTAGATTATTAATTAATCAAATGATAGATTAGTTTGAAAATTAATCTAATGATTAATTATTTATTATCTTTATATTATTAACTAATCAAATGATAAATTAGTTTGACAATTAATCTAATGATTAATTCATTATAATCTTTAGATTATTAATTGGGTCCAACGACTTGGTTCAACGGTAAAATTGCTTCTGTAGGAGCACGGAGACCAAGGTTCCAATTCCTCGGGTCTCATAGTATCAGTGGGAATGTCACATCAACATAAATAGCTATGTAAAAGGTTCACCCTATGCAACTGGAGGTTATAGTGGCGACAAGGAGTGAGATTCGAACCCACGAAGAGGCGTAGAAAATTGTAACGAGTTACCTATTCCTCTAGTATAATAATAAAAAAATATCTTTAGACTATTAAATAATCAAATGATAGATTAGTTTGGCAATTAATCTAATGATTAATTTTTTATAATATTTAGATTATTAACTAATCAAATGATAAATTAGTTTGGTAATTAATTTATTATAAAATTTAGATTATTAATTAATCTAATGATAGATTAGCTTGACAATTAATCTCATGATTTATTCATCTCAAACTTTATATTATTAATTAATCAAATGATAGATTAGTTTGGCAATCAGTTCATTATAATCCTGAGATTGGTCATTAATCAACTGATAGATTAATCTTTAGTCTTGATAAGACTTGCAAATGGTAAATTGATTACTTAGATCTCTAAATTTGCTACTTAACCAAATGATGGGTTAATTTAATATTTAATCTAACAAAGGATTAATTTAGTTTTGGAATTGACCTAATAATGGATTAACCTTTAGTTAATATTTTGAAAGATCAATTGTTGGAACTTTAGATTTAGTAATAATATAATGGTGGAATTTATTGATCTAACCTTTAGTTTGATCTAATATAATGGATTAATCTGTGGAGATAACCTTTCAAGATTAGATACAATCTATGAATAGTTTCTTAGCTTTGGAATTTGATAAGTGTGGAAAATACTTTGGAAATAAAAATGGGCTTTTACTTGTTCTTTGCTATATTGAATTAGAAATGTATAGCTTTAAAATTTGATATTTGCAGAAAATAGTTTGAAAATAAGTATGGGCTTCTTACTTGTATTTTGCTATATTGAATTAGAAATGTATAGATTTGGAATTTGATATTTGTGAAAAATATTTTGGAAATAAGTATGGGCTTCTTTTGCTTGTGTTTGCTATATTGAATTGATTTATATAGAAATGCAAGGGCTTGGGATTTAAAATATTTGTGGAAAATATTTTGGGAAAGAAGTATGGGCTTATTTTGTGTGTGCAATGAATCATATAGAAATGCATTCATACCTGCAAATGAGTTGTTTTGATCCCCACATTCCTATGAACTATTGTGAAGGCCAAAGGAAGATGTTCAGATTATACTAAGTTAAAACTTCAAATATTCTTGTTGTACTATTAAAAATCACTCTTGGTGAAAGAGAATTTATTGTAATAGAAGCAAATATTATCTTTGTGTAATTTAGATATCTTATTGGATGAGTATATGATGCCATGTTGTTATATGGTTTTTATAGTTCTTATCCATGCTAATGCTATGATCTAAAGGTTTTAATTGTAAGCTTAAGATAATTAATTTTGCTTCCTACCTAGAATATACTTTTATTTTAATTCTTGCAGAGTGAGAGAGAGTGAGGGTTGTTATTGGGCTTAGGGTTTTCTTTGGAAGGGCTCTAAAGGTAACATTGACTAAAACTCTCTTTTTTAATTTAGGTTATTTTGAGGTAGCAACAACTAGTTCATGTGTCCATGTGAAGACAATCACACAAAGTGATTGTGGCTTAGAGACCCATTGCGGAGATGGGGAAGATAAGCCTAAGTTTAAGGGATCACCATGGAGGTGCAGTTAAACTAGACTAAGGCATTAGCTTAATGGACCCAACATAGATTGAATTATGACTGGAAGAAGGAATTGGCATCCTCCTCTCTAAAGGTTGAGAAGAGATAATCCTAACACTAAGATCAAGAAGTTTACATTCATGGAGAATGCCAAAAATATGGGGAGACATTTTTAAGAGTGTTCTCTATATTGTGGAGGTATACAAGGTAAACCCTAGTTACCTACGGGAGCTTGGACTCGAAATGTGAGTATGCCTAGTCAATGTATGTATTCCATGGATATTTATGATAACCTTAATAAGTTATTTTTAAGAAAAAAAATATCTCTCATATTGGTTAGCTCTTTGGATTGTTACACTTATGTTTTTGTACAAAGTTCAAATAAAATAACCATCCCTTCATCACTTTGGGCTCCACACCTTTCATATATTCCATCATACCAATAGTATGTAGCCTTAAAAAGCAACATAAGCCCATTGATTGTAAAAATATCCATGTGCGCACATGAATTACCCTTGGAATCTATATAGCCTCATGTAGAACTAAGTATCCACATATTACTCCCCCCATAAAATCCTCTTACCATTTGTGAATACATTAAGAAGTGACAACAATAATAACAATGATCAATACCCGCCTTCCTTTTCATAAAAATAAAGGATCCACCATTGCCTCAGTGTAGCAACCCATTAGTACCATCTAGCAGCCTTTGGCCTACCCAGAGGTTGCCAATACTACACAATTGGTCCACATCACCTAAAACACAACAAAAATTGACTACATTGCACAAAAAGTATAATTAAACTTAACCATGTAGTGGTAAATCAAGTCAACCATATCAAAATTGATGCATCCTAAGTACCACAACACCAAATATAAGAATGATGGCTATGATGTGGAAGAATTTCACTAATCACCTCTTCACCACCACTATAGTGATAATTATTCTATCTCACTCCAACTGAAACATTGCTTTAACCCTCTTCATGTCACCAAAATATTTTTATCTACAAGATCCCATGAATTACAACCCTTATGAGACAATAATTTGGGGTAAAAATAGCCTTACATAATCACACCATTATAGCCCTCCTTACTGTGTTTGACATCCTAAAAATTGCTAAGAGTTATTACATCATAGCCATGTGAGAAAGCAAGTGGTATAACCACCCCTCACAAGGTATATGCATGTAGTGTAGCACAAAGAGAAGTTTGGTGAAGAGTTTGTTATGCCTGAAATATACATTCTATGTACTTAAATACCCTTCATTACTTAATGTAAATCATTTGAAGCATTAATTTCTAATATCTGATATCAAAGCTAGTTGAAGGAATAAAGAATTCTCCTTCTAATCCTCCTTTAGTTTTGATATAGAGAAGCCAAAAGAGCACTCTATTTGAGAAAACTTTTCAAGTTTCAGAAAATATGTTTCAAGGGTAACATTACCCTATATAATATTGTTTAAAAGAAACCTCAAAGGAGAGGAAATCATCACTATAAAGCAAAATTCCATGGTAGATTCAAAGGTTTTAGGGTGAAAAACCCTTACCAAAGGCAAAAGCTTTTAGGCATAAAAAATGGTTTCAATCACTTCTGAGACTAATAAGGTCATAAGCCTATGAGTAACAAGGCCAATTTCAGCAAGAAAGAAAAAGGGTCATAAAGTTTTCCTTGAAGAATTTCCATTTCTAAAAGGCAAGAATGGAAACCATAGAAGCTCCTTCAATTTGCTAGAAATGCACTAGCTTCAAAAAAGTAGCTTTGGACTGCAAGCAAGGAAAACAACATTGAAATATATTTGCTAAAGAATTGCCCTTCAAAAGTTGCATAATCATATTGCAAAATATCATTTTGTTCTAAAAAAAAGAATAAGCAAAAAATTGAAGCAAACTAATTGCTAAGAAGCAATCATATTTAGTATATTTTTGTGAATTTTGTACAAGCTCAGAGAAAGATAAAAATACCCAAAAGAAAAAAAAGGTGCAAAGCCATCAAGAAAATATATAGAAATCAAACTAGCAATAGAATGGTTCGAGGTGTTGACAGTTCCAATTAGAAAAACCTTTGGAGAAAAGACAAGAAAATAAGTCCCATAAGAGCAGAGGAAGCATCCAAGGCATTAATTATATTCAATAGATCGTGTAATCTCTCTACAACAATAGTGAAGTGCACGAGGAACCAAAGGCTCAAGAATGACAAAGGGTATACTTTGCATGAGTGAAGGAAGTGTCCAAGGCAAGAGTCAAATTTAGAAAAAATCATGAGGAGCTAAAGCCCAAATGCCAAAGATTTCAAGAAATACAATAAGCGCAATCTATGACAGTTAAAAGCATCACCACATCTAAAAAAAAAGAGTTTTATATCCAAAAAGAAAATCCAAAGCTTCGTTAAGCATGAATTATTGAGTAAAGGAAAGGTATGAGACTAGAATAATGAAGCATGAAGGATATATAAGAAAAACCCTCCTCCCAAAAGTACACCTCCAACTTGGACAACCCAGATTATCCAAAGAAAAGCTTTGAAGCACTTGGTAAAAGAGCAGTTCAGAACTTCTGTGCATAACCAAATAAAAATTCCAACAAAATATAGACATCTAAGATATTTAAGGTTGCAATAAAGTGTACGATAAAAGAAATAATGTTTTTAGATCACTATCAATAGAGTTGTCCCATGAAGAAGAAAAATGAGTTATCCCATGAAGAAGAAGAAAGCATCTAGAGATGCTCTCCAAGCACAAACAAAAGAACTTGAAAGCACTCCTACAAGTATGATTTGAGTGCTCAAATCTACTTTCAAAAATTTTCAAGGTATTCAAATACAAAATGAAGAAGAGCATAATATCAAAGAGACAAAATCTAGAGAGTAGAGTGAGAATTCAAATTAAAATCCATGTTCACCAAGCTAAGGTATGTAAAAAATCAAAGGCACCCCTTCTTTTGACATAATATTTGATGCTTTGAGCATTACTCAAGCAAACTAGTACAAGGAACAATCAAAATATTTATTTTACATGCAAACATGGATGTGTGAAATTCAGAGGTACATAAAAGATATCCTACATTGGTGGTGAATAGAGTATTAAGATAAATATAAGTCTACTCTTTCCTTTAATAAAATTAGAGGATAAAAGAAAAGATTTATATTTTTGATAGAAAAGAAAATTATTGGAATATTCCTTAGAGGAAGAAAAATTGTCTCTAGCTATTATTTTTGCCCGATAAGACACTATTCTCAAAATTTGAGGTATCATTTGAATCATGAGTATAGACTTATATATACTCATTAGAAAAAAAATTCAAGGCAAATTCATTAAAATAATAATATTCAAATTTTGTGAAATATTACTATGGCTAGTGGAGCACCAAAATTCTTGTTGCCTAATTCCCAACTACTAAGGGGGAATAATTATGTTGCGTAGAAAACTAAACTTAGAACACAACGTAAGTTTGAGGTAGTATGACAAGTAGTAGAGTGACCAATACTCATCATGAAGAAGAAAATAAAGATCAAATAAAGTTCGACAAGGCATATAGAAAGACAATACTAATCATCATGTTCAAAGTAGTAGATGAAGTCCAAGCATACATTTGGGATTCAACCACGACCAAAGATGCATGGGAGAAGCTAAAAACAATATTTGAATCCAAGAATCAAAATCAAATTCTATCCCTTTGGAGCCAACTCCATTGATTGAAGATGAAGAGTGGAGAAAATTTGGAATCATTCATGAGGAGAATTATAAAGTTACAACATTACTATAAGCATTGGGAAATTAGGTATTTGATGAAACATTACCTCCAATTATTTTGAGATATCTCCCATTAAAGTATAATATATTTGTGATAACATTAAATATTATTGAGCACACACCAAGCTTTGAAAAGTTGGTGAACCTACTTTAAAACACAGAGGCCTCACATACAATGGATGAAGGAGAACAATTACTACTTACAAATCAAATGAGGAAGCAACCATTCAAAAGAGGCAAAATACCCCCATAGCACTTCCAACAGAGAAACAATTTTCAAAGATATCAAAATCAAAGGAATTATTCTCAAAGAAATATTTTCCACATGCAAAAAATGTGTGAACATTATGGCAAAAATTGTCACATCGTGAAGGAATGTTGGCATAGTCCATTAAAAATGGACTTCCTCCATGAAAGATGCACTATCAACAAAGCACATAATATTCAAACAAGCAAAATCAAAATTGGAGAAAGGCACAACAAAATAATGTAGCCGAAGAAAACATAGATGAAGAAAAATAAGAAATAAAAGAAGAATAAGAACATGTGTTTGTTGCACAAGCACAACCAAGTCAATAAAATCAAATTTGTCATAATGAAGAAGTAAAAAAACATATCACAAATCAAAAAAATTCAGTTCATTAAAATTATCCAAGTCATATAAAAATATCTATACAATATAACACAACTAGGGACATCAAGAGCCTAGCTAAACACTCCAAGCCAAAGGAAAACAAGAATCATAAAGCCAAGCAGATTCAAGAAACTAAGATTGAAGATGTGTATTCCAATTACATAGAAGAATTTGAAGCAAAGGCGTTGGATCAACCATAGCTTTCAAGAAGAAATTCTAAAATAGAATTAGAAAAGGAAGATAAAAAAAAAACAAAGGAACATGCATTAAGAAACTTGTAAAATGAATATTGTCAAAAGATTCAATAGAACAAACAAAAGTTGAAGACTATAGAAAATAAAACACTTCATCCAAAAGAAAATTAGTTAAAGACTACAGAGATGATACCACTCCAATAGACAAATCAATACAATAGATTGCCGAAAACATCATCCAAAAATTTGGAAAAGAAAATTTGAAGAGAAAAAATTGTTGGGAATTCTCTCAGATTATTTCACAAGTCCTTTTACTAGGATAAAAAATTAATAACATATAAAATCACTCACATAACCACAAAAATATGCACATAATAAACAAAATATTATTGATAACAAATCTACTAATGCACGCAAAAAACTATGCATATTCAATGCTTTTTACAATGCTTTACCACTAATATATAATTACATGTGGGTCCTCAAGTGCTACACTCTTGAACTTCTCTCTTTTACATAACTCTTCACTTACCTACTTAACACCTAACACCTATGACTTTTGATTTACTTATATAATTACATGCAGCTCCTCAAGTGCTACACTCTTGACCACCTCTCTTTTGTATAACTCTTCACTTGCTTACTTAACACCTAACACCTGTGACTCTTAACTTAACACCTAACATCTATGACTCTTAACTTACTCGATACTGATAATTTCACAATTTTGCACACTTTCACACTTTATTAAATTAATACATGAACACTCCTCACACAATAACATATATATTAAATAAATATTTAATACACTCCCTAAACTATTACATAACCTGTGATGTATTTTTTTTTGAAAAAACTTGTATTAAAACAAAGATCAGTTACAATTGGGAGTAGACACATCCCAGCCGAAAACACAGAAAGCACATGATTACAAGGCGCGAAAACGTGACACTTTTCACCTCAGACCGCAAAAAGTCAACATGCCACGAAATCGCGACATGTCACGAAATCGCGACATGTCGCGATATCGCAACAACAATCCATCCTTGGCCGCGCCAGAGCAACAAGTCACGAAATCGTGACATGTCACGAAATCACGACAACTAACCATCCTTGGCCGCGACGAAGCCACAAGCCGCGAAATCGTGACATGTCACGAAATCGCGACATGTCACGATATCGCTACAACAATCCATCCTTGGCCGCGCCAGAGCAAAATGTCGTGAAATCGTGACAACTAACCATCCTTGGCCGCGACGGAGCAACATGTCACGAAATCGTGACATGTCGCGATATCGCGGCAACAAACCTTCCTTGGGCGCGACGGAGCAACATGTCACGAAATCGTGACATGTCGCGATATCGCGACAACAATCTTCCCTTGGCCGCGACGGAGCAACATGTCGCGAAATCGCGACAACTTTCCCCCCTTGGCCGCGACGGCGCAACATGTCACGATATCGCGACAACTTTCCACCAGGGGCCGCGACGGCGCAACAAGTCGCGATATCGCGACAACTTTCCACCAGGGGTCGCGACGGCGCAACATGTCACGAAATCGTGACAACTTTCCTCTAGGGTCCACGATGGCGCAACATGTCGCGATATCGCGACAACTTTCCAACGGCTCCCGCGATGGCGCAACATGTCGCGATATCAAAATTTCCAGATGTGATATCGCGACAACTTTCCAACGGCTCCCGCGATGGCGCAACATGTCGCGATATCGCGACAACTTTCCAACGGCTCCCGCGACGGTGCAACATGTCACGATATCGTGACAACTTTCCAATGGCTCCTGCGACGGCGCAACATGTCGCGATATCACGACAACTTTCCAAGGCCGCGACGGTGCAACATGTCGCGATATCGTGACAACTTTCCAGCGGACGGTGCAACATGTCGCGATATCGCGACAACTTTCCTCCAGCACCCACGACCTCGCAGCATGTCACGATATCGCGACAGCTTTCCTCCAGCACCCATGACCTCGCAGCATGTCGCGATATCGCGACAGCTTTCCTCCAGCGCCCGCGACGTCCCAACATGTCGCGATATCGCGACAAAAATAGGTCGCGATATCGTGACAAAAACCACCCTTAGCTTTTTCATTGATCATTGGTTCAAGGATCTTTCAAGACCCTGCCTAATCACCTCATCCTCAATAGGCATGTCACTATGCAGCTGCACCCCAACCTCTTTCTCAGCACCCATCTTAGCCAGGAAATCTGCCGCTTTGTTTAAATTTCTACTCACATAAACTGGAATCACATCATCTAATTCCCTCCATAATTCCTTGATTTGAGAGACTAGAATCCTCAACCTCCATGCTTTCAAAGCAAAGTTCCTCATGCAGTCAAGAGCTCCAACCAGTATTTGAGAGTCAGATTCAAGAATTATCCTCCTGTGGCCCTGATTAACTGCCCAAATAGAAGCAGATTTGATAGCAATGGCTTCAGCTTCATTGTTTGTGGCTCTTCCCAAGCCTTGCAGTTCCCAATAGAGCACGGATCCCTCGTGATTCCGGCAGACCACACCAATTCCAGCACTGCCCGGATTGCCCTTTGCAGCTCCATCAGTATTGATTTTAATCCAACCTTCTGGGGGAGGTTTCCAACTAGCTCTGACCTGTCCCTCTTGCTTTTCAACTCCCTCTTCCATTGGCCCCGGACCAACCTGAGTTTCCTCATTAGCGTGGACGGCAACTATTTCTGTGACTTTGCTCCAGATGACCTGCCAAACTCCATCAAGCGTGGAAAACGTTTCTCAAAAAATTCTAGCATTTCTCTCCAACCACACTTGCCACCAAATGAAGTTTAAGCCAAGCTCCCAACCAATTCGAAGAGCTTTAGATTTAAATCTACCCCTCTTCCATCTTTCCAAAATATTAATCCGATTCAAATCACCATTAATCTGGATTTTATAGTGAGAGAACCAACGCTTCCAGATCTGACGCGTGAAAGGGCATTCAAACATCAGGTGATCAGCTGTTTCCTCGTTCTTATGGCATAAAACACATTGAGATGGACCGATGATTCCTCTACACCTGAGATTGTCAAAAGTGAGAATTCCATTGTGCATAAACTGCCAGGCAAAAAAGTTCACTTTCGGCCAGCCCTTGGAGTGCCAAATCTTTCTCCAATCCTCAACCGGATAAGCAAGGGGGGGAGGCTCAGGGAGGATCTTATCATATCCGTATTTTACAGTATATACGCCAAGGCTCCCATAGCCCCAAGCTAATTCATCCTCCTCGTCTCTCCCTGTGAGAAACCTTTCTGTCAAGATTTTGGTCAAGATGGGTGCCAACTCCGGAGGGATTGAAATTGGCCACTCCTCCAACCTCTTAAACTTCTTAAACTTATACCCCCCAACTGAGTAGTATTGAAATAACTTTCAATTTGGACCCAACCCTTGGCTTCTATGGCAGATTTTATTGGGAGTAACTCGGGGAATTCAACCATGATGGGTGGAAACTGATCCCATGAATCTGTCCAAAAACGGGCCTTCTCCCCTCTCCCCACTTTCCAAAATAGCTGGTCTTTAATAACCTGAGATCCTAGCTTGAGAGCCTGCCACACTAAGGATCCAGAACCATCCAAAGGGAAACGGCCCACCTCATTGGGGTTGACATGACCCAAGTATTTACTAGTGAGGATTCTACTGAATAAGGAAGTTGGTTGGGAAATCCACCTCCAATACAACTTTCCAGCCAAAGCTTTGTTATTTAACCTGGATCCTCTCAGTCCCAGCCCACCTTTTACCTTGGGTCGGGTAACTTTATCCCAGCCCACTAAGGCCCACTTTCTCTCTCCCTTTGCTCCTTCCCACAAAAACTTTCTAGCCATCCTGTCCAACTCTTTCCAGATTGTAAGCGGGGCAGCCAAGATAGAGAATTTGTAGATAGGCATGGCTTGAATGACTGACTGTAAGAAAGTTACTCTGCCACCATAGCTTAACCACTTGTGAGACCAGTGATTAATTCTGTCCTTGATACACTCAAGCAAATTCCTCCATGTGTCTAATTTCAGCTTCTTAAAGTGCAAGGGGATCCCCAAGTAAACCACAGGGAGAGAAGTCCTAGTGAATCCCAGGATTTCTAAAATTCTGTTCTGAAGCCTTTGCTCCGGATTGAAAAAGACCACTTTGGATTTCTTGTCATTAATGACCTGTTGAGTAGCCCTGAGATAGACATTAAGAGTATCCCTAATCGATCTTGCTTCCCTGAAGCTGGCCACTCCCATCAAACCAGTGTCATCCACAAACTGCAGATGCGATAAAACTTCGTCCCCCACCCTAACACCCAATAATCTGCCTTGTTGTCTTCTCCTCAAGAAAAGTCTGCCAAGACCTTCAGCCATAATGAGAAACAGATAAGGAGAACAAGGATCCCCCTGGCGAAGACCCCGAGAGGCTCCAAAAGGTTGCGAAGGAAGGCCCTTGATTAGAACAGAGTAAGTCGGGGAAGAGACACAGCTCATGACCCACTCTATCCAGTCCTGAGAGAAACCAAAGGCAGCCATCATTTTGGCCAGGAAACTCCATTCAACCCTGTCATAAGCCTTAGACATGTCCAGTTTTATGAACATCCCTTTATTCCCAGAAGTGTGCATTGAATGTATTGCTTCCCGGGCCGGAACCACCCCATCCGTAACTGCTCGACCCTCAACAAAACCCCCTTGCTCAAAGGAGATAATGCTGTGAAGAAGGGGTTTTAGTCGCTCAGCCATTACCTTTGTGATTATTTTATACAGCACATTACATAAGGCAATAGGCCTATAATCTGAAATATGAACCCCCTCCTCCCCTTTTGGAATTAAGGTAATGAAAGTGTGGTTTATAGCTTTAAGCATTCTCTTATTTTCTCTGGATTCTTCAACAACAGCTCTAACATCTTCCTCTAAGTAATCCCAAAAGGCCTGAAAAAACTCAATGGGGAAACCGTCTGGACCTGGAGTTTTACCAGTACTCATTCCAAAGACCACAACTGTCAGTTCATCTCTATCAATGGGTTTGAGGAGGGCCTGATTTTCATCCTCAAAAATGATAGCAGGAATGACAGAAATAACTTCATTTTGGGCCTCAACATCTTGAACCACACTTTCCTTAAAAAGCTTTGAGAAATAGTCCATAGCATGGGAATGTATAGCTGGAAGAGTATCAAAGGAATGACCATTCTCATCTTGAAGGGCCTCCATCTTATTCATCTGTCTTCGAGCACAAGCAGTCCGATGAAAGAATTTTGTATTTCGGTCCCCTTCCAATAACCAGGTGGTTCTTGCTCTCTGCCGCCAATAGGTCTCCTCCTGGTTGTCAATGTCCTCCACTGCTGTACGCAAGGCATCATCCTCAGCTTTGAGCTGGTCTGTAATTACTCCTTCTCTAAACTATTTTTGGACCTCATCCCATCGGGCCACCAACGGAGCTCTTTGGGCCTGGAAGTCAGATTTATTAGAACGTCTCCAATATTTCAACTGAGTTTTGACATATTGAAGTTGTTTGTGGATTCTGAACATTGCTCTCCCATAAGCTGGGCGGCCTTCTTCCCACCACTGTGGGATTTTCTCCCGAAGTTCTTCTTTCTGAAGCCAAAAATTCTCAAATCTGAAAGGTTTGTGATGGTGTCCCCTCCCAGTCCCACCTTCCAACAGAATAGGACAGTGATCAGAAATAGGGCCTGCTAAAATCTAAAAATTGATATTCCATTTTACAAACGTCTCCTCTGAAAGCAAAAAGCGGTCTAGCTTCACCTTCCTACTATGTGGCTCCCGCCTTTTATTAGTCCAAGTGAAGTTATTGCCAGGACATTTGATGTCCACTAGGTGCAAAGCCTGGACTTGAGCAATCATGAAACGGTCCCCTGGATCCAAAAGAGGTGTTCCCCCTTCCTGGTCTCTAGAAGATAATTTAGCGTTAAAGTCCCCCGCTATAATCCAGTCTAGATCTTCCCTGGATGCTCGCATATCATGCACAACCTTCCACTGCCGCCTCTGACCCTCCAGGTTTTGAGATCCATAAAAGTTAGTGATTAGAACGACTTTCGCCGAGACATTATTCCTAAAAAGAGAAGTGAGAACACCCCTCCAGGCAAGGTGATCTATTGCAGACCATTCCAGAGAGTTCCACAGAGTAACAATCCCCCCTGAGGCACCTTGGGCAGCCACATCCATGTGACCAGCACCCCTCCAAATTCTGTTGACTGTTTTAGACATAAGATCCAAAGACATCTTAGTCTCTTGTAAAAGCAAAAAATTAGTATTGCTATTCTCTAATAGCCTTTGAACAACAGATTGATGGGTTCTGCTGTTTAAACCCCTCACATTCCAAGATTGTATAATCATGGGTTACCCTGGGAGCAATAAGATTCAATTGTCCTCATCGATCCTCCCATGATCAATTTGTCTCCTTGGGTCGCTAGCAGCTCCTTATTGGATCTTCTACCCGCTCCCTGAGAATTGCTATTTTTTGGTCTTTTTTCTACCTGGGTTATCCCCAAAGATGGCCTTTCCCTATTCTTCTCTGCTATCCCCATGTGAACATCCTGAGATACTGTCTGCTCCTGGTTATGGACTACTAAGGCACCAGAAGACACTGGCTGTGATACCTCACAGAGATCAACTACCTGCTGTATGACAGGAGAAGATGAGAGGGGGAGATGCCCAGGGATATTAGAAGTTTCCTTGAAACCCTCCAAGCCCTCCATAGAGTGATCCTCTTCATCAACCAATGACCTAAAAATCTCATACCTATTGGCAGGCCTGAGATGAGATTGCTCCTTTCCCTCCTTTTTCTTTGTCCGTCTTCTTCTTCTGGGCTGTTCAAAACCCTCTCTCTGAGCTTCCTGGCCCTGACCGATGCTATTAGGATCTTTATTAGGAGCAGCCTTATCCTCTTTAGGCAGGTTTGGCATTCCTGAAGGGGCCTCCATTTTGGCATTCATATTAATAGGACAGAAACGGGCTAGATGTCCATGCTTGTGGCAAACCCTACATCTGAAGGGTAGGGCCTCATAGTCCAGCTGTTGAATCCAGGTGAGACCTGCCAGTTCAATATCCAACTCAGCCGACAAAGGCTGGCTGAGATCCATCTCCACACATATTCGAGCGTACACCGCCATGCTCCCTTCAATAGTGTCTCTGGCAACACCCAGATGTCTACCAATCGAGTTGCCAATCATTGCCAATACCTGCTCACCCCAGAATTCCATTGGAAGGGCATATAATCGAATCCATACTGGTACAATAGTAGGTTCAACACGAGGATCGAAACCCACCCTCCATGGTTGAACAAATAGCCCTGTCGGGCCATGGTTTTTCTTCTCCGACTCGAAAGCCTTATTTCTATCGGCCAGAGCCGAGAAGCTGACAATAAAATAACCATTACTAATAAACCACAATGAGTACTCACCGTGGGGCTCCCAGTTTTGATGGATCCAAGAATGCAGAAAGTTCAGGGAAGGGCGAATACCCATGAACTTGTAGATTAGATCATGGTTAGCTCTGTAGAGGACTGATTCTTCAACCATGCTGGGCTCAATGACGATTTTTGGCCTGGATTCGGCCTACGGCAAACAACCATTCACCCGATGTGTTGACGACCTATTCCCAGCAGCCGTGAAGAGCTTTTTATATGCCATCTTTTGGGCTTCAACGGTCTTCGGAGAAGAATCGTCTTTAAACAGATCAGCGTAAGAGCTGGTGCTTCCTGGGAAAGGAGCCGGAGAAGTCCCCATTGGACCCTCCTGGGGCACCGATCTGACCTTCAGATCCACCGTACCCCAAAGACACTTCAGCAAATCAGCAGAAGCCAGAGATTTTTCGAGGATGCAGAAACCCTAGTTCAGAGGAAAAAATTGCCAGAGCTCATTTTCCCGCCCCCAACCTGTGATGTATTTAACACTCTTATTACATGGTAATTTTTCAAATATTAAAAATACTCTCCAACTCATCATATGATTGTCCATGTGGATACCAATAACTTAACTTGTCTAGTTTTTGTGCTTTATATCTTGCGAGCATGTTCTTTTTTATTTCCTCATAAGTCATTCCATCACAAGCTCCAATTTTTAGTCTCTTATGTAGAAAGATGGTCAATCTCTTTGCATATAATTCTCCAGTTTCACTTAAAACAATGTCTCCACCAATCTGTCTTCGCACATTGTCACGACTGTCCCCATGTCGCATAAGCAATATAGGTCATGGTGTGAGATGTGTATTCACCAGGAGACCATTAGGCTAGGAAGATATCCACTTATATTGTTTACCTATATCTCTCCTCCTTGGCCACTGGCCATATCTATCATTTTTATGTAAGATCCCTCTTCTACTGGTTCATAAAATTTCTCATAATTTGCTAGCTGAGTTTTGAAGTCTTCAAAAGATGCTTCAAAGTCCGTCTCATTTGCATAGTCAGGGCTCCGTTGGATTTTACGAAGGATATTTCGCTCAATAAGACCCTGGTCATTACAGACCGTCTCCAAAAATATCACCTTGCACTTTCCTTCTGCCATTATTTTAAATTTATTTTACATGGTGGAATCCGTAGCTCTCACGAATCATAGTATTTTGCACTGTTCGGGTTTTGTCATCTTCATAAGCATGTTTTTTATTTTTATTTTTTATTTTACATTGATTCGGTAGAATCGGTAGCCGCCACAAATCTGGGCAGGCTATTCAACTTTTATGGTCGTCACAATATTATGCGCTATCTGCCCCGAACCACACAGGAACCTTGGACCTCCAACCCCTTACGGGGTTTGGGGGAACCAATTGATCTACACCTCGAACCCATCTTCATAATGTTGTCTGTGCTATTTGTTGCATCATAGATGCCCATAATATATATATATATATTTTTTGATACATAGAGAATCAGGTTATAGTTCTTTTTTACTATCAAGCAAGGTTCAAATCCTAGGGTTGACCCCTATAACCCTAGTTATTATTTAGCCTGGACCACCATGTGCTTGATCAGATGATTCAGATGGGACTAATACCTTTGCAAAGGGTTGGCTTCCCCAAGGTTTGAATCTAAGTTTCTTTTTAGTAAGTGCCTATGCCCACAATATTATGTCCATCCTACCAAGGTTCAAATCCTGGGACTGATCCCTATAACCCCTATTCCATCTTGTTATTATTTAGCCTGATGTAAAATGAACCACCAGGTGCTCAGGATTCGTATTATCATCATCAGTCTAACCCACATTCACATGGGTTCTGACCCACACTCGCATGGGATTCGTATTATCATCATCAGTCTAACCCACACTCACATAATTTAGATCTGACTACTACTTTTACAAAAGATTAGCTTCCTCAAAGTTTAAACCTAAACCTATGCCCACAATATTAGATGGACTGGTCAACCATGGACTTGTTGAGTGGTATTTTCACACACTTGTGAAAGTACACTCTCCTTTAGGATTTGGACTCCAAATCCCCTCTTGCAAAGAAGTCAAACAAACAACTTCTCCAAGGTCTCTGCTGTATTAGCATTTGCAACTGTGTATTAGTAATCTCAAATGAAGATAATCAATTTAAATTCTTGGAAAACCTTAGTAATTGCAAGTAACTGTAAACAAGGGGCAATGTTGGTTTATTTCATCATGAAGCTTTATTGATTGTTTATTGAAACAGAATAACAAATGTGAATCGACCCAGCAATAAAAATTTCCATTTTCGAATTTTTAAAGATCTTCAATAAAACAACTTCGGTGAATTTATGAAAATACTAATAATTTCGAAAGTGAAATTTTAATGTGCATATTTGAAGTCTGCGATATTACCTATGCCCTGGTGCAACCATTTTGGGATTTTGAATTTTTTAAATTTTAACGACTGCAAAGTAACAACTTTTGGAAGAATAAAATAAAATGAAAAAGAAATGCAAAAAATTAAAAATAGAACATATTCAGTTTGATGCTATCCTGTTCCGACAAAACCGAAGATATGAGGTTTCCATGCATGCAACCTAACCTATTGGACCTGTAAAACATGCATGATCCTGATAAGCTAAGTGCTAGCTTCTAGGGATCTGAATGAGGTTTTCAGATTTAAGCATTCGCATGCAGCAACCAAGAAAAACTTGTATCAACTACATTTACAAGCCTAAAATCTGAAAAGGGAAAATAGACATTTAATCTTGCATGCAGAAAATGACTCCTTCTTTCTTGCCCATAAGATGCAAATTTATAAAATGTTATCTGCCTTAAATATTTGTCTTTTTACAATAACAGATATCTGGTTTTCCAAAACCAAAAAAAGTGGAAGAAAAGCACTCCAAAGCAGGTCCAGAATGGCTCATCACACTCAGCTCTGCAACCTTGCTCCCAGTGGTTTTCGACCCCCGTACCAATCTGTGCCTCTGCATTTTATACTTGCTGGCAAATTGCTTCTCCTTCCACGACGGTTCGTTTCGTTTCCCAGATTGCATCGTTTCGTATTCCTCGTCTCATCGTTATCTTTGACTTTCTGTTCGATGTCTTAAACGTTTAATCTTCTCCGTGAACTGTAACGCCTCTGTCGCCCTTACACTTTTATGCCACATGTTTCATGCTTCTCTGCATGTTCTGTAACTGCCCCCTGTAAATCATGACCAAAAATAGCATGTCGCGATGTCACGATGCTTTTCTGCATGCAGCTTTGCTCTTCTACCTGCATCGCAAAAATGAGACATGTCGCAAAATCGTGATGTTTTTCGACCAATAGCCTTGTCCGCAACCATGCACAGCTAAAATGAGACATGTCGCAAAATCATGAAATTTTCTTGTATGCAGCCTTGTTCGTCCTCATGCATCGTAAAAATGATACATGTCACGAAATCGTGACATTTTTGTGCTATCGGGCCATGTAGGTGCAACCTGTCGCAAAATCGTGACATTTTTCTGCTTCGGGCTATGCAAATGCAACCTATCGTGAAATCACGATGTTTTTCTCTATCGCTGGGTTTTGTTGCACTTAGCCATGAAAACATGACATGTCGCGATAACTTTTCATTCCATACACTTTGGCTGCTTTCTGTCATGAAATCGCGACGCATTTCTCTTCCGTACCATCTGGCTGTTTGGAGCCGCGAAAACGTGACCTGTCGTGATATCGTGACGTTTTTCTTCTACGTTCATTTTGGCTGCTCTTGGTCATGAAAACGTGACATGTCACGATTTCGCGACACATTTCCCTTGCTCAGTTTGTCAGTCGTCATGAATAGCAAAAATGAGACATGTCGCGATTTTGCGACAACTTTAGTGCCTTGCCCTGTTTGACTGGTTTGACTACGATTTTGTGACATGTGATTTCGTGACATCTTTCCATTTTGTCTTTCTCTCTCTTCTGAGAACCGCGATTTCATGACATGTAGCGATATCGCGACAATTTTTCATTCTACTGTATTCTGTTGCCCTTATCCGTGAAAACGCGACATGTCATGATATCACGACAACTTTTCATTTTCGATCGTGATGGAGCAACATGTCACGATATCGCGATAACTTTTCATTTTCGGCCGCGACGGAGCAACATGTCGCGATATCGCGACAACTTTTCATTTTCGTCCGCGACGGAGCAACATGTCGCGATATCGTGACAACTTTTCATTTTCGACCGCGACGGAGCAACATGTCGCGATATCGTGACAACTTTTCATTTTCGGCCGCGATGGAGCAACATGTCGCGATATCACGACAACTTTTCATTTTCGGCCATGACGGAGCAACATGTCGTGATATCGCGACACTTCTTCTCTTTTGTGATATTTTGCTTTTTTCCTTGATTTTTAGCATCTAGGCCACTGTGGTCTTCTTTGAAAGCATGCAAAAAATGTGGGTCCCCAATTTTGGGGTGTGTTGTGGATCAGCCACAACAAATGATGACTCTGCTATCAAATGCTCCTGAGCATTTTGGTGAGAACCCAACCTGAAATATATAAGCTTAGATACAGGCATCAGCACATCAAAGATAAACAAATACCAATAGATCAAAAATACATGAAACATCAGAATCATTTAGTATCAGCTCGGTGTGTGCAATGTGTTTTCATTCCCTACCTTTGAACTTTATCAACATTCCACTGTCAGTTTTACTTATGATTTGTATGCAAGGCTATGAATGATTTGTGTAGGATTTGATGCATGATGAAGATGCTAGATATGTAACAACCTGCTTTATAAATGCTCAAACCTTCTTATATCATGGAAAAACATATTAAAGCTGTCAAACCCTCTTAGGACCAGATATATGTCTATTAAATTAACCCTTAGATCCCAAAGTTGGTTATGTGTCACTACCATCTTGAACCCATGTGCAAGTGTACGTGAAATCAGAACTTTGGGGAATAGGATTCCCAACCTAAGCGAGATGGGAATTTAACCCTATCCTTACTATTCTGATTTGGAGTTCATTACCTCATATTGAACAAAATGATTTAACCTGTTATGGATGAAATGGTCAGGCTAGTCTATCCATATGAGCAATCAGTGGTCTTGCTTTTAGGCAAGAAATGTTGCCACGCATGAGCATACTTAACCCCATAATCCATGACTTGGCTTTCATTCATTCTTTTCTTTCTCTTTTTTCTTTGGACCTTTGGGATGACTACCCATCCTTGCTAGGGACATGTAGTACGATCCTTCCAATCCAAGCCTTATGATGAAATGGGAAAAATGGAAGCTTTGGGGAATCAGATTCTCAACCTAAGCGAGATGAGAATTAAGTCCTATCCTTACTACTCCATGTAGGTCACACCAGAGCTTTGGGGAGTTGGATCCTCAACCTAAGTTCGATGAGGATTTAACCCTATCCTTACTACTCTGTTTTTAGGCTTTAAGCTTTTATGGGAGTGGTAAAAACCACTGTTTTAAGGATTATGTTGCATGATAGGACAAATATGAAATATGCTTTTCACCTCACCTTTTCATCCAAGTATGGTTTTGACCATTTTGCTCAAGATTCTTTTTAATGTGCATGGAATGTGCTTGGTTCAATATAGTATGGGCAGCAGTTCCCAACCTTAGGATCCTTTTAATATATGTTATGTAATAATCCTAAGAGGATTCAACACCTTCTCAATAATTTCCCATGGAATGAAAATGTAACTCAGATGACATGTATATGCAATGTGGAATATGACATGAGGTATGAATGCATTGCTTCTTTTGGAATATATCATCTATTTTACCATAATGTGCAAAACCGGCAACTTCATGCATCACAAGATTCAAACGATATTATTTAAATGTTTGTGTTACTTGTGGAGCTTTCTACAACACAATTCCAATGTTTCATATTCTCCTGATTTTAGGCATAAGTTGACATCTCAAATTTTTTTTATTTTTTTTATTTTTATTATATATATTTTTATTTTATTTTTATTTTTATCAAAACAAACTAAACATGTCAAATGAAATCAACCACACAACTTAAATCCTAATCCAAATAGCAATCCCAAAATGAAACTTGAAAGCACAAACCCAAACCAAAACCAAAATCTATATACAAATGTACAATATAATACAAGATGATGCAAAGCTTGGATAATCACTTCCCTGGATCCCAAACATGATTAGAACACTTCAACAAAAATATAAGGTGATATACATGCCAAATGTTGTAGGAATCCACCAAAAATAATAGTAGACCACACCATGCACCAACTTTTAACTTCCCTTGCTCACCCCACCAATTAGATTTAATTCCATTAGTACTCTCATAGGTGAGCGTTAAAATACTAAAATGATTAGACAATAAATGATATTCAATTTTATCTTGTCTATTCTTGAAAGTATCCGTTTCATAGTTCGATTCATGATTTAGAACTAGGCTCTCTTTATCCAAAATGAGACTTTGTAAGCAAGAGGCTATTTGTAAAATTTTTAAAGCCAAATCATTTTCCAAATTTGTACGCCAATCAAATTTGTGTAACAGTTTGCAAGCATCTAGGATATTTACCACATTGAGATCATTAGGAGCTTTTATCCTAGGTTCAAGAATTAATTGTTGATGAATTTGATTTAGCAATTTAAATGCATCAAGCTCCTTTTCATTCATTAAAGTAATGTTATCAAAGGTGTGGTTAGGAATTAATCCTTGTTCTTCATTCACCTTCAATGGAATTTCATCATAATGTAGCACTTGTTCTTTCTCCATGATTTGTTTATCAAAGGCACCAAACTTAGATACCCAATTGAACACGTGTCCATATTTTTCAAAACAAGAGCCTAATTCTTCAAGATATGTGTCACGTGACACATTTCCACGATCAATGGCTTGAGTTGCCTCAAAATCCATATTTTCATTAGCATCATCAATAGTATTAAACCCATACCACCTAGGTTTTGTAATTTCATCATTTTGAGATGGCATAGACATTGTAGAAACAATAGGTGGATCAAGATTTTCTATTTCTTGCCCCTCAAGGGGAACAAAAACAATTGATTCTCCTTCTTGATCCATGGTAGTAAAATCATTATCCTTCTCTAACCTTTGATGAGATTCCAACCCTTCTTCCAAAACATTCTCAGATTGTACAGGACTTGTAATATCCTCATGTGAAAGGGCAATTGTATCATCCTGCATATCAATAGGCACACAAATTTCATTAGCAGTTTTGGAGTGAGCATACTCTTCCCAAGAATCATGATGATCATCTTTCAAAATCAAATTGTGATGCTCAACTATTTCTTCTTCATATTTTAATTCATCAACATGTTTCTCATCAAATTTATCTTCACCTTTCTTAGATGGTTCAATTACTTCCAAAATTGGGTTATTGCTTGTATTCAAATTGATAAGGCTATCATAATCCACATGTGTAACCCATGATTCACGTTTAACATGATTTGGAAGGTGTGAATTTTCTAGGCCATTACTTTCAACAATGTCATCCAATGTGTCATCCGAAATAGATTCATCCTCATAGAATTCATCTTTTGGTGAGTCAAGGGTTTCCAATCTGTCACATGTTTCAATACTAGTTGGATCCATTACCCCTCCCTTGCCTAAAATCATATTCTTGTGAAAATCATTGAAATTGATTTTAGAAACATCTTTTGAATCAAGATGAGTATTTTGAAGTTGATTCATACTTAAGAAATATGGTGGATCTTGCATAGTAGGTTGAGTATTTTGAAATTGATTGAAGCTTGGGAATGATTGTTGATTCTGAAATTGATTTACACTTGAATTTGGTTGAGGTGGATAAATCATTGGATGGGTAAAGGAGGTATTAAATGATTGAAGATTATACGATCCAAAACCCACACCATAATTTTGACAACTCGATTGTTGCTCAATTGCCATTGCTTGAGTATAGGCTTGTGACAAAGATGTGATTTGAGGCATCCCTCGCAAATATGTGGAAATGAGTGGGTCAAGAGCATTTACATATATCTGGAGAGCCATTTCTTCTTGAAGAGAATAAGATGTCACTAATTGAGCATATAATCCAAAGAACCTTTCAGAAAATGACTTCACATTTTCACTTGGTCCTTTTTTAATAGTGAAAAACTGCTGATACATGCGGATTGGGTCAACTTGCTCTTTGTTGAATTGATTAAGAAATGCTGCCTCTAGCTGAGCCCAAGAAGTGATAGACCCTAAAGGCAAACTTGTAAACCAATCATATGCCACTTTGTCCAAGGTGTAAGGGAACATTTTACAAACCACATCATCATACCAAATTATTAAGTGATTCACAACAAATTTGAATGCTTGAATGTGTTCTCCTGCAATATTTGTCCCGTTAGCAAAAATTGAGGAAGACATCTCTCAAAACCAACGGGAAAATAATGTTGAACTCCCGGTATGTTCAATGGGCTACCTGTCATCCACGGTGAAAACATAGCCATTAGTGAATCTTAAAGAATATAACTTTAATACCCAAAAAAAAATTCTTTTTTATTTATTATTATTATTATTATTTTTTTAAAATCAAATCAAATCACATTATTCCTGTATGAACAATCAAAGCGTTAGGAAAGTGCATAGCAATTCATGTCCTCCTTTTGACAGTACAAGGTTGTATTGTTAAAAGAGGGCTAAAGATAATAACCAATAAGGCATGAAATATTCAAAATTTAAATCCCTATAGCATTTAAATCAATCTGAAATAAACCGGTTCAGGCCCTCCTTCTAGCACCAAAATGTTGAGTGGTATTTTCACACACTTGTGAAAGTACACTCTCCTTTAGGATTTGGACTCCAAATCCCCTCTTGCAAAGAAGTCAAACAAACAACTTCTCCAAGGTCTCCGCTGTATTAGCATTTGCAACTGTGTATTAGTAATCTCAAATGAAGATAATCAATTTAAATGCTTGGAACACCTTAGTAATTGCAAGTAACTATAAACAAGGGGCAATGTTGGTTTATTTCATCATGAAGCTTTATTGATTGTTTATTGAACCAGAATAACAAATGTGAATTGGCCCAACAATAAAAATTTCCATTTTCGGATTTTTAAAGATCTTCAATAAAACAACAACTTCGGTGAATTTATGAAAATACTAATAATTCCTAAAGTGAAATTTTAATGTGCATATTTGAAGTCAGCGATATTACCTATGCCCTGGTGCAACCATTTTGGGATTTTGATTTTTTTTAAATTTTAACGACTGCAAAGTAACAACTTCTGGAAGAATAAAATAAAATGAAAAAGAAATGCAAAAAATTAAAAATAGAACACATTCAGTCTGATGCTATCCTGTTCCGACAAAACCGAAGATATGAGGTTTCCATGCATGCAACCTAACCTATTGGACCTGCAAAACATGCACGATCTTGATAAGCTAAGTGCTAGCTTCTAGGGATCTGAATGAGGTTTTCAGATTTAAGCATTCGCATGCAGCAACCAAGAAAAACTTGTATCAACTACATTTACAAGCCTAAAATTTGAAAAGGGAAAATATAAATTTAATCTTGCATGCAAAAAATGACTCCTTTCTTGCCCATAAGATGCAAATTTTTGAAATGTTATCTGCATTAAATATTTGTCTTTTTACAATAACAGATATCTGGTTTTCCAAAACCAAAAAAAGTGGAAGAAAAGCACTCCAATGCAGGTCCAGAATGGCTCATCACACTTAGCTCTGCAACCCTGCTCCCAACGGTTTTTGACCCCCATACCAATCTGTGCCTCTGCGTTTTATACTTGCTATAAAATTGCTTCTCCTTCCACGACGATTCGTTTCGTTTCCCAGATTGCATCATTTCGTATTCCCCGTCTCATTGTTATCTTTGACTTTCTGTTCGATGTCTTAAACGTTTAATCTTCTCCATGAACTATAACGCCTCTGTCGCCCTTACACTTTTATGCCACGTGTTCTGCGCTTCTCTGCATGTTCTGTAACTGCCCCCTGTAAATCACGACCAAAAATAGCATGTCACGATATCGCGACATGCTATTATGCATGCAGCTTTGCTCTTCTACCTGCATCGCGAAAATGAGACATGTCACAAAATCGTGACGTTTTTCGGCCAATAGCCTTGTCCGCCACCATGCATAGCGAAAATGAGACATGTCATGAAATCGTGACATTTTCCTGTATGCAGCCTTGTTCATCCTCATGCATCGCGAAAATGATACATGTCACGAAATTGCGACATTTTTGTGCTATTGGGCTATGCAGGTGCAACCTGTCGTGAAATCGCAACGTTTTTCTGCTTTGGGCTATGCAAATGCAACCTGTCATGAAATCACGACATTTTTATTTATCACTGGGTTTTGTTGCACTTAGCCGCAAAAACGCGACATATCGCGATATCGCGACAAATTTTCATTTCGTACACTTTGGCTGCTTTTTATCGCAAAATCGTGATGCCTTTCTCTTCCATACCATCTGGCTATTTGGAGCCGCGAAAACATGACCTGTCGCGATATCGTGATGTTTTTCTTCTACGTTCATTTTGGCTGCTCTTGGTCGTGAAAACGTGACATGTCGCGATTTCGTGACACATTTCCCTTGCTCAGCTTGTCAGTCGTCATGAATAGCAAAAATGAGACATGTCGCGATTTTACGACAACTTTAGTGCCTTGCCCCGTTTGACTGGTTTGACCGCGATTTTGTGACATGTCACGATTTTGTGACATCTTTCCATTTTGTCTTTCTCTCTCTTCTGAGAACCGCGATTTCATGACATGTCGTGATATCGCAACAATTTTCCATTCTGCTGTATTCTATTGCCCTTAGCCGCGAAAACACGACATGTCACGATATCGCGACAAATTTTCATTTTCGGTCGTGACGGAGCAACATGTCGTGATATCGCGACAACTTTTCATTTTCGGCCGCGACGGAGCAACATGTCGTGATATCGCGACACTTCTTCTCTTTTGTGATATTTTGCTTTTTTCCTTGATTTTTAGCATCTGGGCCACTGTGGTCTTCTTTGAAAGCATGCAAAAAAGGTGGGTCCCCAATTTTGGGGTGTGTTGTGGATCAGCCACAACAGGACTCTGAAACATTGACCTTATGCTACTACTGCACATTATGGTTCTTCGTTCTCGATTTCTTCTTCACCCATGTCGACTAATTTTCTTTCATGTATAGAATTCCAAGCTTTCAATTCTTCTCTTTAGTTCAACAATCATTTTCTCCTTAAATAATCACTTTCGTTATTTTTTTCGTTTACTCGCAGTCTGCTCCCAAGCTTTTTGAATACACTTTCGTCAGAGGTACTTTGGTTCTCTTTGAATGCAATCTTGTTTTAGGTGCTTTCAACTTTATCCGCTGCTTTCTTCTAAAATACACTTACCTCCTTTTTAATTTTGTCCTCTGATTTTATGGTTTAAATCTCAAGTGTCTTCCACCCTCGATTGGCTTAATTCTAGGCTTCTTCTATGTTCCCTGAGGCTTTGACGTTCTCCTCTTTGCAATCCTTTTAAATCTATTAAATCTTCAACTTAAATATCAACTAGTTCACAGGCTTTCTACGTCACAGGATCACAGCTCCAAAGACCTTCATTACAAAAACTTTCACTTCAAATGCTTTTGCTTCAAAAACTCTTTGACAAAAAAAAATAATGACAATCCACCTTCACAATTTCTTATTCAAGTTCTTCTTCTATTTTCTAATTTTTTAGCCTTTTTTTTCTTCAAATATTTAAAAAAAAAATTTATTTCTTCTAAATATTCGTCCTTTTCCTTTCTTTAAATTTTCTTCTCAAAAAATCTTTTCTTTGTTTCAAATTCTTTATCTTCTTATATCTCCAAAATATTTTTTCAATAAAATATTCTTCTTATCTTTCCAAATTCTTTTACTTAATCAAATCTTCTCTTCTTCTTAGTTCTCTCATAATTAAAATCCCTTGAATTCAATTTCTTCTCTCCAATAAAATAATTTTCTTAAGAAATGCTTTTTCAAATCAAATTTTTCTTACCTTATCAATCTTCTTCAATATGCAATTTGGGCAACCTCAACCCTTATCTTCTTTTTTCAAAATTTTCTTATCTTATCAATCTTCTGCAATATGCAATTTGGGTGACCTCAACCATTTTCTTCTTTTTTCTTTCTTCTCTACCTCAATATTCATCTTTTCTACAATTTGGGCTACTTCATCCCTTCCATCTTCAACCTTCTTCATTTCCAATATTAATAATCACTTCTAATAATGACTTCTTATTTCTTCATCCATCCTTCAACAAGGGATTCTTATTTCTCCAGTAACTTCTTCAATTTCATTCTTTCAATCTTCAATCTTCTACAAATTTCCAATGATATCTATCTTCAACTTTGGGAAATCTCAACCATTTTTTTCTTCAATATTTGATTGAGCTCAACCCATATTCTCTTAATATTTAATCTTCTAGCTTTGTAGCTACGTCTTCTCATCATAATTAACTTCAGTGTGCAATCATGAAACTTACAATTTTCTTGTCACAAGTCTTTCTTTTTTCAAGGCTTGACTAATTACAAGTACGATATTCTCATTGTTTATCTTCCGCAAATATGACCTTCCAAAATTGTGTCTTGGCTCCTTCAAAAACACAATCTTCTCTACCTTATGGTCTTTCAAATTTTGCACTGGAATTGAGCTATCTCTTCATCCCTAAAGTTTTTTCAATCCTCGGGTGCACTTATCACCAGGATGACTTCTTCCACTATGGCTCTGATACCACTGCTGGGAATTCTCCTAAATTATTTTACAAATTCTTTTACCAAGATCAAATATTAATTACATATAAAATCACTCCAATAGTAATTCACAATAATATGCACACAATAAACAAAATATTATTAATAGCAAACCTACTAATGCATGAAATAAGCTATGCATATTCAATGCTTTGCCATTAATATATAATCACATTTGGATCCTCACATGTTGCACTTTTGACCTTCTCTCTTCTGCATAACTCTTCACTTGCCTAATTGACACCTAACACCTACAACTCCTGACTTACTCACTTGACACTTTGCACTCTCACAACTTTGTACACTTGAACACTTTATGATATTGACACACAGACACTCCTCACACAATGATACATATAATAGACAAATATTTAACACACTCCCTGAACTATTACATAACCAAATAATGTAATATCTCCAACAAAATACTTTAAGGACTCAAATCCTTGAAATGATTCAAGAAAATAAATCTAGGAAGAAAAGAAGCACTTCAACTTTTACTACAACTACAACCTGCAAAACAAGTTAGTTCTTGTCAACAATAATCTCTTAAGAATAAAGGCCTAAATTCAAGTATTAAGGATAAACAGTGGTATCTATAAAGTATTAAAAAATATTGAATGGTTGTTTCTAATAAATGTATTTTAGAGTGCATGATCAATGGAACCTGACACTCCTAAGTATCATAATATAAAGTATACATTATGGGGGGGTATTTCTCTCTTAAATTTATAGATTCTAGTTTCACCCTAGAAAATAATTTTGGTCATAAGCAAAAATAGAGCTATGACTGTGATGTAATAAGTGAGGGAATATTAGGAGTTATTACATTATAACCATGTGAGAAGGAAAGTGGTATAACCACCCCTCATAAGGTATATGCATGTAGTATAGGATAAAGATAGTTGGAAGTTTGGTTAAGAGTTTGTTATGCCTAAAATAGGTATTCTATGTACTTAAATACCCTTCATTGCATAATGTAAATCATGTGAAGAATTAAGCTCTAACAAAAATGCCATTGTCTCATTCATATCTATTATGGAGAACAACCTCCAAAAAGTACTCCAAAACCCATACAACCATATAAAACCACATAGTCACTATTTTCCAAGTCAAACCTTAAGGGAACTAAGCAATGCATCATTACCACCATCACCTATTCACACAAAATATTTGGCCCCATGCTTGTCACCATGGCGCTTTCGGCCAAAAGCATTAGAAAATATTAGCCAAGCTTTTCATATGTTCAAGAGTAGATTAAATGGAAGTGGGATTGAGTTCAAATTATTCAACAACTTTCATTTAGAAAGGATATTTTTTCTCATAATATTCTCTAGTTAAAAAAACATGGATAAAATAATGGATGGTAGCCCATGGTTTAGATAGAGAATTGGCTTGTATTTAAGGCTATGGAGTGAAGACTTTTTACATGGTTGAACACTCCTAAAAATATTCCATTATGAGTTAGTCTTTTGGACTACTTTATCAACTAATCAATAAAAATATTTTGAAGAATATCAATTATACTTTAGAGGGTCAACTACTAAGGAGTGATAACATGCTACATGCATATGAAAATATGTTACCATAGATATTTTAAAACCTTTCTTAAAATACATTAAGATTAAATCTAAATCAAGATAATGAGATCAACATAACTCTTACAAAAATATTACATATTGATATTGCAAATTTTATAAAATTGGGTACATGGCAAGGGACTTTAAAGTGAAAATAATCGAGAGAAAGATGAAAATATTTGGCCATAAGACAAACCTGAGTATGAAGTAAGGGGATCATATTATAGTAGAACATGTCTTGGATCAAGTATTTTATAGTCTTAAAAAAGTGGTAAAGAAATCCCCTCCACCTAATCTGTCATAGTTCAATTTACTAAGGCTAATTTTGATGTTTAATTTCAAATTTGTGTTAGATTATTGGCTAGCATATGGTTTTAATGACTCATTGTTATGCTTAGTAGGATAACATTTTCAAAAAGATGTTTGATTTTGTGGTTATATGTTTTAATAATTAAATTGATACACAAATCTGATATGATGATGATTGTTTATATGATACTAGTAGAAAATTATTTATCTTGTAATTATATAATATTGTTTAACATATTTATGTTTTTTGATAAAATACTAACTATAGTTTTGTATCCTAGATGTTTGGAAAGTCTACCCTCAACTTATAATTCAAGGGAGGGTTAATCAAGGAGTAGGATACAAATTTCATACAACAAGATGACATAGAGGAAACATCACGCACATCATATATATAATAAACCATATATTTAATTGAATTGCATGATTGATTAACTATTACTTGAGATATGTAGAAATGGTTGTATATTTTAGAAATTTTTTTATGATTGTTTGATGATATTCTTTGAGGGGTTCAAAATAATTGTGGCTTGGTTTTTATGTTGTGAAAGACTCCTATTTGATGTATAGATATTCATGTATGTGTGTGTCTATGCACACATACACATGTGCATACATATCATAGTTTAAATATTCATAAAATCCATGGTTGAATGGAACCTTTGTAGTATAAAGAACTTTTTAAGGTTTGGATTGTTTATCCAAAAGTCACCTTCCTCTAGCCTTAGTGAGGATGCATGTTGAACTTAAGGTGGGAAAACCCCTTTTAGAGGTCCATGGAGGTAGACCATGATGCTATAAAATTAAAATTCAAGATCATATTTATTATAAAAAGTAGAGAAATGAGTGACCAAGTTAGCTTAACCTTACCCAACAAAATATTTAAGTCTCCTTTCTTAAAAACACCTTATTATTTTCTAGGGTTTTATAAGAATTTCTAAGCATTATAAGGAGTATAAGAAGGTGGGCATAGCATTACTTGATAGTATACATGCTAGGTACCCATCCACCCATTATGCCAATTGTTTGATCTCCTTATACTGGAATCTCATGTGGGTGAAGAGTATTTGTTTGTTCAAGGGAAATTAGAACTTTGAGTACATAATTTTAAGTCCTATAATAGGTATTCTAGTGACTTTGAGGACATCACATGTTGAAAGAAAAACAAGGAAAGGAATATTGAGCTAGAGAAGGAAATTTATAGAAAGTGTTGCCATATTGGAATTTTGATTGTCATATCCAAGTCATCTTGATTTTTTCTTTTCTTGTTGGATATTAAATATATCTTGTATTTCTACTTTGTTTGGAAAAGGGAAAGAATATTTATATATTCCATTTTTATTTCCATAGTTTGAAAATACCTTTGTATTTTTGCATGGAGAATATGTGAAAATAAATAATCCTTTATTTGCATTTATATTTCCTATTATAAAGAAATATGTCATTTTCTTCTACATTCCTCATACTTTTGTTGCATTTCTTGGAAATGGAATATAATTAAATTTGATAATAGTGAAATATATAAAATTTACCTTGTTCCATTCTCTTGAAATTAATTTATTGAGTTTTTATAAGTAAACCCTTGTATTATATTCTTCTATAGTGAAAGATAATGCTTACCCTCAATGCAGTATTTTAGAACTGATGAGGAAAGTATATTTGAATGGCATAGTAAATTGTTTAAAACCCCTCATCTAAGTTTAAATGATCAAGAGGGTGTGGGAACTAAGCCTAAACCATTAATATTTTATATAAACCATATTGAATTAGGGTCAAAACATGTTGTAGAGTTTGGTTGTTAGTATCATGGTTCATTAAATATCATAATTTTATTCTTCTTGTGAATATTTTAGTAAAATTAAGCCAAGTATATGATCTAAATGAAATATAGAAATGTTACCTTGATTTTTTGCTAACTCTTTGATTATACTTGCAACTTGGAGAAATTTATGGATGGTCCTGTATGTTGCATCACCTTGTCTTGCATAAGGGTTGTTACAAATAATTTCATTCCAGTCATAGAGTTATGAATATATTTACATTATAAGATTTTGTAAAACCAATATTATTTCCTTCCTTATGATAGTTGCCTTATTCATATGCCATGTAGGCTTATAAAGCATAGAAAAAATAATTACTTCCACTCTATCTTGGTTGTCCTAGACTTGTATAAATAGAGGGAGAGCACTCCACAATTCAATTTTGCAACTATTGTTATTGACATGAATATACATGTGATAAAATTCTATTATTGGAAAACCAACCAGTGATAGGATTTTAGTTGGGTTCTACCCTCCTACATTTTATTTTACCAACTATGTTGACCTTTAGCATGAAAGTTAAAATATTGTTTCCTCAAAATGTTACAATACCTATAGGTACATGTGTATTCATGAATTAATTATTATGAAGTTGTAAGTTACTGATCTAGTTGTTTACAAATATATACTATTGTTTGAAATTTAATGGATGTGGAGGTTCCATTTGGACATATGCAATTATCAAAGTTATAAATTGCACATTAAAACCTACACCCTAACTTATGATTGACCTCTTTAAAAGTGCATTTCTATTTGCTCCTTGATTTGGGATGATGATTCTTTTTTGTTCACATAGATGTTGTAGGTAGTTAAAATAAGAGTACAATAATTGTTGAAACTTGGGGTAGCTTGTTGTTTGTAAACTTATTCTATATAGTTTATAAATATGCAACTATTTGGGACACAACAAAAGAGTGTAGAGTCTTGTTGTGGCTGATCCACAACACACCCCAAACTTGGGGACCCACCTTTTTTGCATGCTTTCAAAGAAGATCTCAGTGACCCAGATGCTAAAAATCAAGAAAAAAGGCAAAGTTGCACAAAATAAAAAAGTGTCGCGATATCGCGACATGTCGCTCCGTCGCTGCCAAAATAGTGTGCGATGACGTGTTGCACTCGTCGCGGCTGAAAATGAAAAAGTTTCGCGATATCGCGACGTGTTGCGCTGTCGTGGCCGAAAATGAAAAAGTGTCGCGATATCGCGACGTGTTGCGCTGTCGCGGCCGAAAATGAAAAAGTGTCGCGATATCGCGACATGTTGCTCCGTCGCGGTCCAAAGAGGAGAGAGAAAGACAAAATGGAAAATTGTCGCGAAATCGCGACATGTCACAAAATCGTGGTCAAACCAATCAAACAGGGCAAGGCACTAAAAGCGTCGCGATTTCGCGACAAAAAGCAGCAAAGAGGCACAAAGCGAAAAAACGTCGCGATATCGCGACAGGTCGCGGTTTCGCGGCTCCAGAGCAGCGAAGTCGTACGGAAGAAAAATATGTCGCGATTTCGTGACATGTCGCATTTTCGCGGCCAAATACAGCAAGATAGCTCCGAAATAGAAAAGCGTCGCGATTTCGCGACGAGTGAAAGAAACGAAAAGGCGTAGCGATTTCACGACAGGTTGCGGCCAAAAGCGTACCAAGTAAAAAATGTCGCGATTTCGTGACAGGTTGCGGCCGAAGGCATACCAAGTGAAAAGGCATCGCGATTTCGCGACAGAAAGCCGCAAGATAGCTCCGAATGAAAAAGCGTCACGATTTCGCGACAGGAAGCAGCCGAGGCGTACGGAGATGAAAAAACGTCACGATTTCGTGACAGAAAAATAGCAAAGTGTACGAAACAGAAAAGTGTCGCGATATCGCGACATGTCGCCATTTCGTTGTGCATGAAGGCAAGAAAGGCTGTTGACAGAAAAACGTCGCGATATCGCGACATGTCACGTTTTCGCGATGAAAGCAAAGGAGCAAAGTTGCATGCATAAAAACATCGTGATTTACATGGGGCCATTACAGAAAGTGCATAGGAAGCACGAAACACGTGGCATATAGGTGTCAGGGTTACAGAAGCGTTACATGAAAATAGAAAACATCGAACGTTTTGGCATCGAGCATGAATTCAAAGCAACGAAAAGGCGGGAATATGAAACGATGCATTCTGGGAGGTGAAACGAAGCGACGCAGGGCGAAACAGAGAGCCGCGCCAGACAGTATAAAATCAGAAGCGCAGATTGATACGAGGGTTGGAAATTGCTGCTAGCAGAGTTGCAGAGACAAGGGCTGCAAGCCATTCTGGGCCTGCACTTGGAGCAATTTCCTTCACTTGTTCTCGGATTTGTTAAACCTGGAACATTCTATCAATGTAACTGATATATCATTTTAATACAAAAATACAGAGAGTTGATATCTCATTGATAAGAAAGAAGGAGTCATTTTGCATGCAAGATTTAATGTTTTATCTTCCCTTTCAGATTTCTAGGCTTCTAGGTGAAGTTTAATGCAAATGTTTTTGGTTGCTTCATGCGAATGCCTAAAATCTGAAATTACAGTAAAAACCCCAAAAACCCGCACCTAGCTTATCAGGATTGTGCGAATTTGCAGATTCAATAGGTTAGGTTGCATGCGTGAAAACCTCATTATCTTCGGTTTTGTCAAATCGAGATGGCAGCATTCTGAAAGTAGTTTAGTTCATCTACTTTGCATTTTCTTTTATTCTCAATTCTTCATTTTATTTTCTGCATTTTTAATTACCGTCATTTAAATAAACGACTGAAAATCCATCAAAACTCAGGATTCAAATAGATTCATCTCTTAGATTAATTTGCTTCGAGTCCATTGCAATTTCAAATTAAAATAAACCACAGTGCCCCTTGTTAACATCCACTTGCAACCCTAAGGTATTCCTAGCATTTAAATTGAACAACATCATTGGTAAACAAAGAGCCAGCATAACAGGAACCTTGGAGAAATTATTCCGTTATAATTTCTTTGCAAGCAGAGGATTTTGGGACTCAGATCCTATCGGAGAGTGTGCTTTCACAAATGGGTGAAAACACCACTCAACAGATTGGCGCTAGAAGGAGGGCATGAAACGGTTTATTTTATTGTGATTTAAGTGCTATAGGAATTGCTATGCACTGTTCTTAACGCTTTGATTGTTCATATGGGAATAATATGATTTGATTTGATTTAAAATATAAAAAAAAAATAAAAAAAAGAAGAATTTTTTGGGTATTAAAGTTATATTCTTTAAGATTCACTAATGGCTATGTTTACACCGTGGATGACAGGTAGCCCATTGAATATACCGGGAGTTCAACATTATTTGCCCGTTGGTTTTGAGGGATGTCTTCCTCAATTTTTGTCTAATGGGACAAATACTGCAGAAGAACATATTCAAGCATTCAAATTTGTTGTGAATCACTTAACAAGTTGGTATGATGATGTTGCTTGTAAAATGTTCCTTTACACCTTGGACAAAGTGGCATATGATTGGTTTACAAGTCCGCCTTTAGGGTCTATCACTTCTTGGGCTCAGCTAGAGGCAACATTTCTCAATCAATTCAACAAAAAGCGAGTTGACCCAATCCTCATGTACAATCGGCTTGGTCTATATTAGAAAAGGACCAAGTGAAAATGTGAAGTCATTTTCTGAAAGGTTCTTTGGATTATATACGCAATTAGTGACATTTTATGTTCTTCAAGAAGAAGTGGCTCTCCAAATATACATCAATGCTCTTGACTCACCCATGTCCACATATTTGCGAGGGATGCCTCAAATCACATCTTTGTCACAAGCCTATACTCAAGCAATGGCAATTGAGCAACAATTGAGTTGTCAAAATTATGGTGTGGGTTTTGGATCATGTAATCTTCAATCATTTAATACCTCCTTTACCCACCCAATGATTTATCCACCTCAACCAAGTTCAAGTGTGAATCAATTTCAGAATCAACAATCATTCCCAAGCTTCAATCAATTTCAAAATCCTCAACCTACTATGCAAGATCAACCATCTTTCTTAAGTATGAATCAACTTCAAAATACTCATCTTGATTCAAAAGATGTTGCTAAAATCAATTTCAATGATTTTCATAAGAATATGATTTTAGGCAAGGGAGGAGTACTAGATCCAACTAGTATGGAAACATGTGACAGATTGGAAACCCTTGACTCACCAAAAGATGAATTCTATGAGGATGAATCTGATTCGGATGACACATTGGATGACATTGTTGAAAGTAATGGCCCAAAAAATTCACACCTTCCAAATTATGTTAAACATGAATCATGGGTTACACATGTGGATTATGATAACCTTATCAATTTGAATACAAGCAATAACCCAATTTTGGAAGTAATTGAACCATCTAAGGAAGGAGAGGATAAATTTGATGAGAAATATGTTGATGAATTAAAAGATGATGTAGAAATAGTTGAGCATCACAATTTTATTTTGAAAGATGATCATTATGATTCTTTGGAAGAGTATGCTCACTCCAAACCTTCTGATGAAATTTGTGTGCCTATTGATATGCAGGATAATACAATTGCCCTTTCATATGAGGATATTACAAGTCCTGTACAATCTAAGAATGCTTTGGAAGAAGGGTTGGAATCTCATCAAAGGTTGGAGAAGGATAATGATTCTACTACCATGGATGAAGAAGGAGAATCAATTGTTTTTGTTCCCCTTGGGGGGCAAGAAATCGAAAATCTTGATCCACCTATTGTTTCTACAATGTCTATGCCATCTCAAAATGATGAAATTACAAAACCTAAGTGGTGTGGGTTGGATGCTATTGATGATCTTAATGAAAATATGGATTTTGGGGCAACTCAAGCCATTGATCGTGGAAAGGTGTCACGTGACACATATCTTGAAAAATTAGGCTCTTGTTTTGAAAAATATGGACGCATGTTTGATTGGGTGCCTAACTTTGGTGTTTTTGAACAGGTATTGGACGATGAAGAAGACAACGAGAAAAAAGAAAAGGCTACTAATACTCATCAAGTTATGACAAATTTTAATCATGATGGGTTGAGTATGGATGACAAGGGGAAATCTTTACCTTTGGTAGTAGCTACAAAAATTTCAAGTGATAGGTTACATGATGTCCCTTTGGATGCTAACATCATTAATGAGGAAATGCCAAATTTTGTTGATGCTTGTCAAGTTTTGAATGATTTTGATTGCTTTAAAATCCTGGAAAATGATTTGAATTCAAGATTTTTAGAAATAGGCTCTTGTTTGCAACATCTCACATTTGAAAAGGAAAGCCTACTTCTAAATCATGAATGGAACGATGAAACTTGCACTTTAAAGAATAGACAAGATAAAATTGAATACCAACCATTGTCTAATCAATTTGATTTGATTCTCACCTATGATGTGGGTAATAGAACTAAATCAAAGTGGGATGGTGAGCATGGCAAGTTGAAATTTGTTGCATTGCTTGGTTTGATCTTATTGTTGTTGGATTCCTACAAAATTTGGCATGTGTATTGTGTCATATGTTTTTTGATATGTTCTAATCATGTTTGGGATCCAGGAAAGTAATAGTCCAAGCTTGGCATCATCTTGTACAATAGTGTATATAATTTTTGTTTTTTTTTGGTGTGGGTTTTCAAGTTTTTGTTTTTGGGATTGTTTTTGGGTTTTGGTTTTGGTTTGTGTTTTTCAAGTTTCATTTTTTGGATTCTTAGTTTAATCATGATTTAAGTTGTGTGTTTGATTTCAATTGACATGCTTTGTTTGTTTTTATAAAAATAAAAAAGATAAAAAAAATAATAAAAAAAAAGAAAAAAAGAAAATTGAGATGTCAACTTATGCTTAAGACTAGGAGAATATGAAACATTGGAATTGTCTTGTAAAAGCTCCACAAGTAACACAAACATTTTAAGTTATATCGTTTGAAACTTGTGATGCATGAAGTAGTCAGTTTTGTATGGCAAATATTTCATCTACAATTCAAAAGATAATGCATTCATGTTACATCTCACTTTACATATACATTCCACCTTAGTTGCATATGCATCTCAGGTATAAATCATTAAAGTGTGTCAAATCCTCTTAGGGTTGTGCTATAACATAAATGTGAAAAAATCCTAAGGTTGGAAACTGAGCCTCATGATATCTAGAACTAAGCACATCTTATACATTAAAAAGGATCTTGAGCAAAATGATCAAAACCTTGCTTGGAAGAAAAGGTTGGGCGAAAGAAGTATTTCATGTCTATCCTATTATGCAACATGATCCTTAAAATAGTGGTTTTGACCACTTCCATAAAGCTTAAAGCCTAAAATCAGAGTAGTAAGGATAGGGCTAAATCCTCATCGAACTTAGGTTGAGGATCCAACTCCCCAAAGCTTTGATTTGACCTACATGGAGTAGTAAGGATAGGGCATAAATTCTCATCTCGCTTAGGTTGAGAATCTGATTCCCCAAAGCTCCTATGTCTCATTTCATGATAAATCTTGGATTGGAAGGATCGTACTACTTGTCCTCTGCAAAGGATGGGTAGTCATCCCCAAGGTCTAAGCAATAAATTAATATTTTCCATTTTTATCCAAAGCTTGGATTGGAAGGATCGTACTACATGTCCCTAGCAAGGATGGGTAGTCATCCCCAAGGTCCAAGAAGTAAAAAATTAATTTTTCCCATCTCATATTTATATTGGATTGGAAGGATCGTACTACTTGTCCTCTCGCAAAGGATGGGTAGTCATCCCCAAGGTCCAAAGAAATGAAGGTAAGTCTTGGATTATGGGGTTAAGTATGCCCATGCATGGCAACATGTCTTGTCTAAAAAACAAGACCACCGATTGTCCAAAGGGTTAGACTAGCATGACCATTTCTTCCATAATTGGTTAAATTATTTTGCTCAAAGTGAGGTAATGAATTCTAAATCAGAATAGTAAGGATAGGGTTAAACTCCCATCTCGGTTAGGTTGGGAGTCTGATTCCCCAAAGTTCTGATTTCACGTTCACTTGCACATGGGTTCAAGATAGTAGGGACTCATAACCAACTTTGGGATATAATAAAGCAATTCATTAGTGGATCCTAAGAGGGTTTGGCAATCTTGAATGTTTGTGCATGATACTAGAAAGTTTAGGCCTTTACAAGAGCAAAATCTCTAAGCATAGTTATCGAGTTACACAAATCATTCACAATCTCACATATGCATTCATGTAAAACTGACAATGGAATGTTGATCAATTTCAAACGATAGGGAATGAAATACATTGCACACACCGAGCTAATACTTGATGATTCTGATGATTCATGTACTTCTGATCTTTGGGGCATTTGTTTATATTTATTATGTGCTAACACATGTTTTCGAGTTTGTATACTTCCAGGTAGGGTTCTCACTAAAATGCTCAAGAGCATTTGACAACAGAGTCGCCATTTGTTGTGGCTGATCCACAACACACCCCAAAATTGGGGACCCACCTTTTTTGCATGCTTTCAAAGAAGATCTCAGTGACCCAGATGCTAAAAATCAAGAAAAAGGCAAAATTGCACAAGTATGAAAAAGTGTCGCGATATCGCGACATGTTGCTCCGTCGCGGCCGAAAATGAAAAAGTGTCGCGATTTCATGACGTGTTGCGTCATCGCGAAAAAATGAAAAAGTGTCGCGATATCGCGACGTGTTGCGCGGTCGCGGCCGAAAATGAAAAAGTGTCGCGATATCGCGACGTGTTGCGCGGTCGCGGCCGAAAATGAAAAAGTGTCGCGATATCGCGACATGTTGCGCTGTCGCGGTCCAGAGAGGAGAGAGAAAGATAGAATGGAAAATTGTCACAAAATCGTGACATGTCACAAAATCGCGATCAAAACAGTCAAATAGGGCAAGGCACTAAAAACGTCGCGATATCGCGACAAAAAGCGGCAAAGAGGCACAAAGCAAAAAAACGTCGCGATATCGCGACAGGTCGCGGTTTCGCGGCTCCAGAGCAGCGAAGTGGTACGGAAGGAAAATATGTCACGATTTCATGACATGTCACGTTTTTTCGGCCAAATACAGCAAGAGCAGCTCCGAATGAGAAAAGCGTCGCGATTTCGCGACAGGAAGCAACCGAAAAGGCGTAGCGATTTCGCGACAAAGTTGCGGCCAAAAGCGTACCAAGTAAAAAACGTCACGATTTCGCGACGGGTTGCAGCCGAAGGCATACCAAGTGAAAAGGCGTCACGATTTCGTGACAGAAAGCCGCAAGATAGCTCCGAATGAAAAAGCGTCACGATTTCACGATAGGAAGCAGCCGAGGCGTACGAAGATGAAAAAATGTCATGATTTCACGACAGAAAAATAGCAAAGTGTACGAAATGAAAAGTGTCGCGATATCGCGACATGTCGCCATTTCGTTGTGCATGAAGGCAAGAAAGGCTGTTGATAGAAAAACGTCGCGATATCGCGACATGTCGCGTTTTCGCGGTGAAAGCAAAGGAGCAAAGCTGCATGCATAAAAATGTCATGATTTACATGGGGCCATTACAGAAAGTGCATAGGAAGCACGAAACACGTGGCATACAGGTGTCAAGGTTACAGAAGCGTTACATGAAAATAGAAAACATCGAACGTTTCGGCATCGAGCATGAATTCAAAGCAACGAAAAGGCAGGAATATGAAACGATGCATTCTAGGAGGTGAAACGAAGCGACGCAGGGCAAAACAGAGAGCCGTGCCAGACAATATAAAATCAAAAGCGCAGATTGATACGAGGGTTGGAAATTGCTGCTAGCAAGGTTGCAGAGACAAGGGCTGCAAGCCATTCTGGGCCTGCACTTGGAGCAATTTCCTTCACTTGTTCCTCGGATTTGTTAAACCCGGAACATTCTCGTCAATGTAACTCGATATATCATTTTAATACGAAAATACAGAGAGTTGATATCTCATTGATAAGAAAGAAGGAGTCATTTTGCATGCAAGATTTAATGTTTTATCTTCCCTTTCAGATTTCTAGGCTTCTAGGTGAAGTTTAATGCAAATGTTTTTGGTTGCTTCATGCGAATGCCTAAAATCTGAAATTACAATAAAAACCCCAGAAACCCGCACCTAGCTTATCAGGATTGTGCGAATTTGTAGATTCAATAGGTTAGGTTGCATGCAGAAAACCTCATTATCTTCGGTTTTGTCAAATCGAGATGGCAGCATTCTGAAAGTAGTTTAGTTCATCTACTTTGCATTTTCTTTTATTCTCAATTCTTCATTTTATTTTTTGCATTTTTAATTACCGTCATTTAAATAAACGACTGAAAATCCATCAAAACTCAGGATTCAAATAGATTCATCTCTTAGATTAATTTGCTTCGAGTCCATTGCAATTTCAAATTAAAATAAACCACAGTGCCCCTTGTTAACATCCACTTGCAACCCTAAGGTATTCCTAGCATTTAAATTGAACAACATCATTGGTAAACAAAGAGCCAGCATAACAGGAACCTTGGAGAAATTATTCCGTTATAATTTCTTTGCAAGCAGAGGATTTTGGGACTCAGATCCTACCGGAGAGTGTGCTTTCACAAATGGGTGAAAACACCACTCAACAAGTCTCACTAACCAAAAAAAGGAAAAGATGCATTGAATGTTGCAATAGTAGCTTGGGTAAATGAACATGAGAAGTAAGCATGGATAAGTATTTTTAGGATGTTGTATATATATTGCATATTGTAGCATGGATGATATTATTTAGTATTATACCCTAGGTGCAAGAAAAAAGACTATATGAGAAACATGTGATATTTTCTCCCTCTAAGTGATGGTGTAACGTGTTTGCACCTTCATTGAAGTGTCAATATTGTCAAGTAGTGGAGTTGAACCAAGGAAACCCTTTGGGATTCATGATTGGGTGGTGAATTGCTTCAATGATACTCTCTATCTCTCTCTTATATGCTATGGTAATTTTATATTATATACCTTCTTTGGCCATCACAATTGAGGGCATGCACCAGTGGTGGTTGGTTCATATGTGATCATCAAAGAAAAAATTTTCTAAGAGTAATTATTATACATAGTATGTGTAGATGTGCATTTCTTAATGATTGTTATGATCACTTTGTTGATTGTTAATCTTCATGCTTATTACATGTAGATAGAATAACACATAATATTATCTCTCTCTAAGTGATTGTGTAACGTGTTTGCACCTTCATTGAAGTGTCAATACTATCAAGTAGCGGAGTTGAACCAAGGAAACCCTATGGGATTCATGGTTGGGTGGTGAATTGCTTCAATGATACTCTCTCTCTTAGATGCTATGGTATTTTTAGAGTATATACCTTCTTTGACCATCATAATTGAGGGCATGCACTAGTGGTGGTTGGTTCATATGTGATCATCAAAGAAAAAATTTGCTAAGAGTAATTATTATACATAGTATGTGTAGATGTGCATTTCTTAATGATTGTTATGATCACTTTGTTGATTGTTAATCTTCATGCTTATTACATGTAGATAGAGTAACACATAATATTATCTCTCTCTAAGTGATGGTGTAACGTGTTTGCACCTTCATTGAAGTGTCAATACTATCAAGTAGCGGAGTTGAACCAAGGAAACCCTATGGGATTCATGGTTGGGTGGTGAATTGCTTCAATGATACTCTCTATCTTAGATGCTATGGTATTTTTAGAGTATATACATTCTTTGACCATCATAATTGAGGGCATGCACCAGTGGTGGTTGGTTCATATGTGATCATCAAAGAAGAAAAATATTAAGAGTAATTATTATACATGGTACGTGTAGATGTGCATTTCTTAATTATTATGCCTTACGTATTTACTATGTAATAAATGGAATTATGTTTGAAGTTGTCATCATATTTGTGATATCATGAGTTCTATAACAACTCAAAGTGTTATCAACCTTCATGACTATCAACTTGTGTATAAATCAATCTATTTTCTTATATGTTGATGTAATTGAATTCTTATTAATAAGATTATCAAAACCATGGTGGTTGTATTAATATAATCACTAGTATACTTAGTACATGAAGTATCTTTGAGAAATGAATTATAAATCATACCTATAGTTATTTCTCACTCCACACAAGGTTTTGGCCTCAAACAAAAGGATAAGATAAATGCAAAGTGGCAAAAAGCATAAAGTTCTTGATTGGAGGAAATAACTATTTTTGTAGAAGTCCCAAGCAAAGAAGAAAGGAAAACATTTTGAGCTTCCATATGTAACTTCTCTAAAAAGGGGTAAAAAGAGGAAGAAAGGGCCGATTGGCATGAAGAAAGAATAACTCTTTATAGTCAGAGGTTTTAAAAATTTACAAGGAAATAAAAGTGGAAAAGCTCTGACATGTACAATATATAAGAAGAAGATCTCGAGAGGTAACACTAAAAGGTCTTATGGAAGAACAAAATAAGAATCTTTCACAAAATAGTTTTGATGAGAGATGCAACCTAATTGCTCAAGTCTTGAAAAGTCCTGATACATATCAACAAGTGAACGTCCCAACAAATAGCTAGTATCTTGCATAGGGATTTGGAGGGACTAAGAGTGCACCATAATTTATACTTAGCATGAAGAGACACCAAATCAAAGGAAACAAATAAAAAGTAATGATGCCTCCTAGAGAAAGTAGGTGAGATATATGGATATAGCATTACCAAGAAAATAAAGATCATCTATCATTGTCATCTCAGCTTAGTAGTCCAAGAAAGCATTTAAGACAAACATGGTAGCTACAATCCTACATATGATAGCAGTAATTATAGAAGAAGCCCTCACTTACAGCTGTAGAAGAAGTAGTTTACAAGTTTTTGGGGGAAAAATATCTTAATTGTATCTATAAATAGTACTTAGTTTAGCATTATAAAGTGTTGGCTTTTAAGGTAAACTATCTCAAGTACCATTATAATTAATCCATAATATCTCAGGTCTTAATATAAATATTCAAGAGTAGAATTATATATAAGAGCAATTAAAATCTATAAATTATAATAACATTCACTATAACATCAAATATGAATGTAAATGGCTAAATTCATTCATGTAATAACATGAAAAATACTTATGATAAAATTACACAATATTTGTATACAAGATTCAATATCATAAATGATAGCTATGGTGATCGTTTACAAACTATTTTCCCAATATGTTGTGTAGACACCAAATCCTAGCCATTCATCGTCCATTCCAGGGTTATGCATAAGGGGTAATACCAAAAATGCATTTATAAAAATGGGGTGAATCAATTTCAAAATCAAGGTGAATCGTGTCTAAACTCATATAAAATAGGTGGTGAATTTTTCCATTTTTTCCTAAAAATTATAATTTTTTTGTGAATTTGATGACAAATAAAAAGGTTAACGATAGACATGGAAAATGGACGAAAAACGTTTTATAGGGCGACAGACAAGGAACGATCGTAGTAGTAGATGAAATACATGACGATAGATAGTGTGCGGACATAGCAAACAAAATATATATGGTGATAGACATATGCGACCTTTGTTGGTGATAGACATATGATAATAGATATATGACAATGGACATATGGTGACAAACATATGGCAAAAAATATATGGTAACAAACATATGCCAACAAATATATGGCAACAAACATATGGTAATAAACATATGGAAACAAATATATGGTGATAGAAATATGACAACACTAATAGACATATGGCAACAAATATATGGTAATAGATATATAACGATAGGATATATGGCCTCCCTTGTTTCCATTACCAACAAGTAACATTTTACCTATATAAATAGAAGATAAACATGAACATCATGTTTAAAAAATAAAAATGACTAGAAAAAGAGAATAGTTGTTCAATAAAATAGAATGTTTGAGGATAATTCTGGATGACTAACAGAAATACTAGACGTATATAGCAAATATGAATGGAAGACAAAAACATTGGACATATGACACCCATAGGTTCAGCATGTTACTCAAATATATTGTTAGTGTGATTGCATATTCTCCAATATAATCAAGGAATGATTTCAAAACCAGGCTTGGGATTAATGCCCAAATAATAGGAAAACTTCCTTATTGAATGTCCATGTTTTAGAGAAAAAAAAATGATAGGAAATAAATAAAGCATGAAAAATAAAAACATATTTTAATGGAGGCAATGCACAAAGATCCTAAAGTTCTTCCATATGAACATGAACAAGATGTTTAAAAAAGGAAAATTACTAGTAAAAAAGAATTACTGGTTAGGAAAATAGAATTACTGACAACAAATCTAGAATACTATGTCTATCACTGTATGTTTATCATTGTATATTTATTGTCGTATGTATGTCACCATACGTCTATCAACTTATGTTTCCTGCCCTATGTTTGTCATCCAATGTCTTTCATCTAATGTTTATCACCCTATGTCGGTCCCCCTATATCTATCACCTTATATATGTCACCCTGTGTCTACCACGCTATGTCAATCACTATTTATCTTTCATTTACTGTGGTCACGTAATGTATTTTGTCTACTATAGTTACCTCTTGTTTATCATGTCTTATTTATCTCCTAATGTCTATCAATTTATATTGTTTACCCTATATCTATTGCCTATTGTGGTCACCCTATGTCTATCTCCTAATATGGTTTCCCTATGTCTATCACCTGCTATGGTTATCTCTTGCTTATCATTTTCTATGATCGCCTATTATCTTTTGTTGGTGCCAGTTACCTTCTATTTGTTGCCTGCTTTCTAGCTTTAGCTCTCTTTCGCTTATTGTTTGTTATCATTTATATTTTGATATCTATTGTTTATTATCTCTTGCCTACTATCTCACTCGTTGTTTGTCACCTGTTGTGTATCACTAGCTATCAAGGAGAATTAATGTTTTAAATGTATGAGTATCACTCTCATGTTAGCTATATATAATGGGGGTATAAGAGGCGAATTTGGTGGGATAAATTTTTTTATAATTTGAAGGTGAATGTTAGGTGGGAATGCTCCATGAAATAAGTATCATAGCGGGGTGAATGGACCCTAAAAAATTTGGTCCCAAAAATTTCGGATGAATGGGCTGACATCTAAGGTCCCTATTTTTGTCAAATTTCAATTTAAAAAATCCTAATATTTGCCTAATTTGTGAATATTTTCCATTGTGCATAACCTTGGTCCATTCATCATCATCAAATCATAGCCATCCATATATTTATATATTTATATTCATATTTATATATATATATATATGATATTAAATCACAACCATCCATCAAACTGCAATCCTAGCCTACCATTTGGTAATCTTGGCCACTTAACCAAATCTTAATCTTAGCTTCTCATCAAGGTTTAATCTTAGTCACTCATTTCCACTGTCAAAACCCTAATATTTAATGAAAGAGTTTTAAAATACTATTCACTTGGGTGAATAGAGATAGGACACGAGTTATCGAGAACTTGAACATTCGCACAACATTTCTCACACACTTTTTGGCATCTGTGCAACAACACTTCAAACCCTCAAGAACATAAATCAATGTCAGGTATTGGCAAGGTAGTGTTGGATTTTATTTTTTACGTTTTCCTACATCTTTACTTCTTATTTGTAAATATTTTATTTAGGGTTTGTAGTCTATTTTTAATATATATATCAATAGGTGCTACTAAATTTTATTTGTTGGTTGTGTGCAGGTTACAAATCATTGAAGGTTATTGCAACAAAGAGAGTGGCCTGACTAGGATACACAAGCCCACTCCACAACTTGATTATAGTAGGAGAGAACACAAACACCCGCTATTCAGTTGGATCCGATGAAGGGGTTGTACCCTCTTCATGTTAATTGTAATCCAAATATGACAAGCAATTATTATTTTGTAATAAGACCCCTATGACTTGGGGTAAATCATTGTAAAAGGAGATCAAGGCTCCACATCATTTTAATACAAAAGCATTTTATTTCATTATCATTGCTTGTGTCAATATTTCATTATTTGGGTGTTGTTTTCACTGTTTACAAAATGACGATCATGGTTATTTTCCACACTAATTTTTGTTTTCTATGATTGCAGGGGTTATTGTTAAAAAGAGAACTAGCCTTGGTGATGAGGAACAATTAGAATCTAGATGCCAAAAACCAGTGTCTAGTAACAAACTTCCAAAATTTCAGCATCATACAACAAGGTAGGTTTCTCAAAACACATCTCATTATGTACAAATGTTTCATATGAGAAATTTGTGTTTGCATGGAGTTTAGTTTCATTGTCATCCAAAGCTCAAAAATGAAAAATCTGCATGATTTTTATTTTTAGGATTTGAAAATTCTATCATATACATAAAGGCATCTTCTATTACATTTCCTGTAAAGTTGGTGGCTTTGTTAAAAATTTTAGAATTCTGTTTGACAAAAAAATCTTCTTGTTAGGGTTAGTTTTGGATTCTTTGGTTTTAAACTTGTATATTCTTAGATCCAAATTTTTTTGGCTTTGCTTTGCATGTTTTCATTCTCTTGTGTCTTATTTCCAGATCTCAATCTAGTTAAAAGTATTTTGTATCAAAATAATTCTACATGGGTTTGAGGAAAATTTCTCTTCCCTCTTACCAAAGCCTTGAATTCTATGTTTTTAGAATAAATAAACAAACATTAAACCCCAAGGAGCCACATGGTCCCTTTCTCCTTACCATAAAGGGTTAATTGTTTTTAAAAAACAATTAAAACATACAGGCCAGGTGACCCCATAAAAGCCAAACCACGACCCCTTTACCCTTACCACAAGGGGTAAAAAAAAATGTGTCAAAAACAAAAAAATTTCAACATATTGTCAAACATTTTTTTTTTTTGAATAAAAACTTATCAAAAAGTTGTCAACAACAAAAACTTGTCAAAACTTATCAAAAAAGTTGTCAACAACAAAAAACTTTTCAACAAATTGTCAATTATTATTTTTTAAATAAAAACTTATCAAAAATTTGTCAACAACATAAACTTGTCAACAAATTATCAAACAAAAAAAAAGTTTGTTTTTGCACAAGAGCTTGTCAAAAACTGTCAAACAAAAAAACTTGTCAAAAACAAAAACTTGTCAAAACTTATCAAAAAAGTTGTCAACAAAAAACGTTTCAAAAAATTGTCAAAAAAAAAAAATGTTTTTGAATAAAAAAATTTCAACAAATTATCAAACGAAAATAATTGTTTTTGCACAAAAACTTTTCAAAAACAAAAACAAATTGTCAAACAAAAAAAAATTGTTTTTGCACAAAAGCTTGTTAAAAACTGTCAAACAAAAAAACTTGTCAAAAACAAAAACTTGTCAAAAATAAAAACTTGTCAAACAAAAAAAATTATTTTTGCATAAAAATTGTCAAACAAAAACTTTTCAAAAACAATTTGTCAAATTTTTTTTGCACAAAAGCTTGTTAAAAGTTGTCAAACAAAAAGAAAATTATCGAAAAAAGATTCAACATAAAAATTTCAACAACAAATGCACATTAAGGTGCCAACATGACACGGGTACACTCAAGTGCCCCAATAATAACTAGAGCATATTTTAATACCAAAACAACAGGAGTACAACCAAGTGTCACTCCAATAGGGGTATAACCAGAGGTCACTCCCCTATAAGAAGCGAGGGGTTGTTCCCTACATCAAGCAATTTACATTTCATGTCAGAGGTTGCTCCCTACAAGAAGCAAGGGGTCGCTCCTTACATAAATAAATTCACATTTCATGTTAGATATCGCTCTCTACAAGAAGTGAAGGGTCACTCCCTACATCAAGAAATTTACATTTCATGTCAAAGGTTGCTTCCTACAAGAAGTGAGGGGTCACTCCCTACATCAAGAAATTTATATTTAATGTTAGAGGTTGCTCCCTACAAGAAGAAAGGGGTTGCTCCCTACATAAGGCAATTTACTTTTCATGTCCTTGGCATAGAGTTTTCTCCCTACAAGAAGTGAGGGGTTGCTCCCTACATCAAGCAATTTACTTTTCATGTCCTTAGCATAGAGGTTGCTCCCTACAAGAAGTGAGGGGTCGCTCCCTACATCAAATAATTTACTTTTCATGTCCTAGAGGTCACTCCCTACAAGAAGCAAAGGGATCACTTCCTACATCAAACAATTTACTTTTCATATCCCTAGCATAGAGGTCACTCCTTACAAGAAGCGAGGGGTTGCTCCCTACATCAAGTAATTTACTTTTCATGTCCTTAGCATAAAGGTAACTCCCTATAATAAGCGAGGGGTCGTTCCCTACATCAAGCAATTTACTTTTCATGTCCTTAACATAAAGGTAACTCCCTACAAGAAGCGAGGGGTCGTTCCCTACATCAAGCAATTTACTTTTCATGTCCTAGAGGTCGCTTCCTACAAGAAGCACAATATTGCTCTCGACATAAAGCAACTTGGGGGTGCTCAAGGTATTGCACCTTACCCATCAGTTACATCGCATCATCAAACAAATGGGGAAGGTTCAAGGTCTCACACATTCTCCACCAATCAATCAAACAATATAACATGCAAAATAACAACAATCAATCAAGCAAACAATCCACTTGAGGATGTTCAAGGTATCACACCTTCCCCAATAAAACAATCAATAAACTAGGGGTGCTTAAGGTATTGCACCTTCCTCATAAATCAACATCACATCAAACAATCATCATAAAACAATAATAAATAATTTCATTCACATTGCATTTCTTGCATCCATTCACACATTTCACTACATTCATCCCATTTGCATCCATTCATGATACCTATCATGTTAATTGTCATTTAGGTCAATTTGGATAATTGTTAGTCTAACAAGTCTTGTTGCCTTAATCAAGGACACTTTCGATATAGAATTAGTTCCATATTGCCATCCATTGAGCATTAATTCCATCCATCAAAAAAACAAAAACAAAAATAAAAGAGAAACAAATGTAATAAAAACTCCTTAGCACCTTGTTTTCAATCACTTAGCCATTCCTAGTGTTTCAAGCAACCTCAATCAAACATTAAGTTTCAACTTGGACCAAAACACACTTCTCCACTAAGAAAATATTGAGTTTTGGGAATTGAATTTACCAATTTTGAACCAAAACATATTTCACATGTATTAATGATATCTTGCATCAAAGAGGAATGACACCATCATTAGGTTGAACTTTGAAAGCAAAAAAATTTCTTGCTCATCTCATTATGCACATAGTCCAAAATAACAATGAAAATAGTGGTTTTCACCACTTACAACACTTCAAAATAAAAGAGTGAGTAGTAAGGATAGGGTAAAATTCTCATCACACCTCGATTGAGAATCTGATTCCCCAAAGATTTAACTCTTTTACAAACCATAAAATAGATCCCTAAGTAGTAAGTATAGGATTACACTTCCATCCATATGGTTATGTAGTTTGATTTATCAAATATTAGAGATCATATCATTGGATTATGGAGCTAATATCCACCAGGCTATAGATGCTTGACTGGTAGTGGAGTACACTCATGTGTGGTGACACGTCTCTCTTGAAGAGACCTTTAACCGCACATAAGGACAAGATAGATTTTTGGTTCTCTTCTTGACTGGATTAATCTCACTTTACTCAAGATAGGTAAATGAACTCACCATTCACACACACATTGGTTCTCAATTGGCTTGAGTTATTACCATGTTCATGATTGGTAAATAAAATTTCATTGCACACATATTTGGACCTTGACAAATTTAGATTTGAGATATTAGTTTTCTTGAGGTCACTAGGATGTTTGAGTTTTTCAAAAATAATCCTATATTTTCATCCCATATTACCATTGCATATTAGGTCAACTTCATATGTTTACCATTATATATTGGTGCCCCTGATTAGGCTATAAAGATAAAGTTGGTCAAAGCAAGAGTCTAAAACTTCTACAAATAATCATTTACATACATCATCAGTTCATCCACATACATCATTTTAGTATGCATTCATATCATCATCCACATATACATCGCCAACTCAAAAAAAAATAATAAAACTGAAAAACATTACAAAAATAAATGATAAGGCTAGAACCACTTACCTTCACCACTCACCCTCCAACTCTAGCCATAGCGCCAACTCCCTTCATTTCCATCATCAAACACTCTCACTCTTCTTCACTCTCAACTTTACACTCCAAACTCTCAAATGCAAGAATGAGTGAAAAATAACTCTCAAACATTGTAAAAATCCCTCAAATCAACACCATGCATTCAAATCATCATCTCACATCATCATCATCTCAAGTGAACCTTGTATCTAGTGATTTACTCTAGTCACCTAGTGGTTGTAGCGATTGGTCATCCATGCAATCTGGTAGGATGAGCATCTCACCATAAAGACACTTGTTCAAAAATCATCAAATAAACACACTATTGCATCCAACAACATCATCTCCCCTCATCATCATTGAAAAAAATCAATTGGGTCCCTCATTTCTTGAGTGAGACTGTGTTCAAGATGATTTGCCCAAGGTTGTCATTGACACCCTCTCCATGGGGTTACAAACATGGAAAAATATTACTTCATAATTTTGCATTAAGGAATTTGATATAGTCACTAGGACATTGAGATCCTAGGGTGATTGTTTCCACTACTCCATCATTTTGCATTAAGTAATTTGATACAATCACTAGGATAGTGAGCTCCTAGGGTGATTGGTTCCTCTACTTCATCATTTTGCATTAAGGAATTTGATATAGTCACTAGAACAATGAGCTCCTAGGGTGATTGGTTCCTTTACTTCATCATTTTTGCATTTCAATGATACCAAAAGGTAAATTTTTGATAGCATAGAACCACCCCAAACTTGGGGTAACCAACTTGATCTTTGATTTCTAACATCTACATACATCACACACACCCATTTCATCATCCACATTCGATCAATTGGCTCGTGGGTTTCATTCTTCACTCATTCGCCAATTGAGGGAGTAAGCTAAAATTACAAAAAATTTAAAAGCTTCTTGCATGCTAAGGAAGGAGTCCATTTCATAAAATTAGGTGTCTCTTATTTTTGCACTGCATTGTGTTTCACGTAACGTGATACAAAAAGGGGCATCTGTAGACACCAAATCCTAGCCATTCATCATCATCAAATCATAGCCACACACACACACACACACACACACACACACACACACACACACACACACACACATATATATATATATATATAATTAAATCACAACCATCAATAAAACTACAATCCTAGCCTACCATTTGGTAATCCTGGCCATTTAACCAAATATTAACCTTAATCGTTCATCAAGGTTAAATATTAGCTGCTCATTGCCACCATCAAAACCCTACTCTTTAATGAAGGGGTTTTAAAATACTATTCACTTGGGTGAATAGAGAGAGGACATGAGTTATCAAGAACTTGAACATTCAAACGATATTTCACACACGCTTTTTGGCATTTGTGCAATAGCAATTAAAATCCTCAAGAGCATAGATCAAGGTCAGGTATTGACAAGGCGGTGTTAGATTTTATTTCTTACATTTTCTTGCATCTTTACTTCATTGTATGCAAATATTTTATTTAGGATTTATAGTCTATTTTTAATATATATATATATCAATAGGTGCTACTAAATTTTGTTTGTTGGCTATGTGCAGGTTACATATCATTGAAGGTTGTTGCAATGAAGAGAGTGGCCCAACTAGGATACACAAGCCCACTCCACAACTTGATTGTAGTAGGAGAGAACACAAACACCCGCTATTCAGTTGGATCTAACGAAGGGGTTGTACCCTCTTCATGTTAATTGTAATCCAAATATGACAAGCAATTATTCTTTTGTAATAAGACCCCTATGACTTGGGGTAAATCATTGTAAAAGGAGATCAAGGCTCCACATAATTTTAATACAAAAGCATTTTATTTCATTATCATTGCTTGTGTCAATATTTCATTATTTAGGTGTTGTATGGAGCTTATATCCATAATATATATATATATATATAGAAATATGACTCTTCAATACTTACCTATTGCACTTATCACATATCCATGAGTTGCAACCTTTCCTATTATTTACATAGGACGAGACTCTCATGTCCTTTGGTTTCTCATCTTGCCACTTGTATACAAGACTCTTCACTCTCTACTTACATGCATACTTAACTCTATGACACTTTTATGTGGAAAACACTTTTTATAGACAACACGAAATGGCATAATGAAAACTTAGAATTGTATTAATCAAAAATATATTTATAGGCATGTCTGCCTTTATAATTTGGTATTTAATACGCAGGATCCATGTGAGTATTAAATGCAATATAACATGATCCATGTGAGGAGGGAAAATATTATAGAATTTAATATTATCCCTATTATTCCTCCCATCATAGGAGAATTGGACTCCAATGCGCTCAAAAAGGGAAGGAAGCTGGGGAGAAACCTTAAGGCTATAGGGATGCTCCATAATTGGGCTCCATGTAGATGCAATGTGGATTGCCAATATGAATAGGATGGCAATTGTGAACATGCCAACAAACACTGAAAGTGTTGCAATGTGAAGGGGGCAGGATGTGAAGTGGTGTGAACCAAATGAGGAACTATAGGTTGAGCTACAACTAGAGCAGGAGAAGTATCAACAAGAAGAGATGTTTTTGCAACAAGAGCAGGTGCTGGAGCAACTAGAACAGTTGCTGGTGCAACAAGAATTACTGGTGCAATCAAAAAAACTATTGGTGCAATAGGAACTACTGAGACAACAAAAATAATTGCTGGTATAATACGAACAACTGTTGGAACAATAGGAACAACTAATGGTGCAATAGGAGTAAATGCTAGTACAATGGGAACAACAAAAATAACTAGAACACCAGGAACAACTACTAGAATAACAAGAATAATTGCTAGAATAATAGGAACAATAGGAACAACTGTTGGAACCACATGAACAACCAAAGGTACAATAGAAGCCCAATGAATGTGAGGTGAAGTGGATAAAAGTGCTCGTGGTTGGACCTCCTTCTACTGTGGTGTGCTAAAAATCAAAGCAATTGGTCATGCCTGATGTAAATTAGTTCAAGTCCAATGTGTAGTGGGTGGAACACTACATACAAGAAAGGATTTTTTCTCATGCTGCAAAGTATATGTATTGTGAGAGACATCATAAGTGGCACACCTATCATATTGGTAAGGTTTACCTAGAAGTAATCCACAACAATCCATGTGTGTGACATCACACATGACCTTATCCCAAAACTTGGGGCTAAATGCAAATGTGATGGTGCACATGTGTGTGATTTTTGATGTGTTTGTGCTATCCTTCCACCCAATAGAGTAGAGGCAAGGATATTTTTATGTAGGGATTTTGAGATTATCGGCAATGTACTGTGCAATCATATTCTTTTGCGATCCATTGTCGATTAGACAATCTACTACAAAGTTATGGAGCAAGTGAGCTTGAGTGACAAATAGATGGTCATAGTCATTGGATCTGGAATGGTGATTCATGAGTGTTACATTATTGAGTTGCCCTCTCAACTCCTCATAAATTTCTTCTTCCCCAATAGTCTTGATGGGGTTATCACAAGTTCCCTCATCAGGTTGTACAAAATTATTCTTCTTCTTTTGTAATTGTGGACATTGAGTTTTATCATGGCCTTACCTCTTACAATAGTTACAAAATTTAGTAGTTTGAGCATTATATGAGTAAGAAAATAATTTTTTAGAAGTAGGGGATGAGTAAGAAGTGGGAGTAACAGAAGAAGAGAAGTGGGAAGATCTCTTTCTTTCTGGTTTATGCTTGTGCCCATCTTCAGTCAATCCACAGAAAGAGTAGCGAGGCTCCCTCCGTTGTGCCATGAACTCCTTAGCTATATGCACATACTTGAAGGCATCATCCAATGTTGTGCAAGTAGTATAATTGATCTCCCTATACAAGAGTGCCAAAATACCACTTTTAAACTTGGAAATCAAGACAACATCATAATATAAAATTCCAAGTAAGACTCGAAGAAGGTTGAAATGATGAATAAAATCTTGTATAGATTCCCTCTTGCCTTGAAAGAGGTATAACCATTGATTTAGTAAGTCCTCATAATTTTATGGATAAAATGAGACCTTCAAAACTTTGACCATATCCTCCCATGTACAAATTGGATTTTGGCATTTGGAAATGAGGACTTTGGCAATGTTGGAAATTTTGAGCTTTGCAAATGGAACCTTTTCATCATCAGGGGTGTGAGTATATTCAAACCAGGTCTCCATGTCAAGGATCCAGCTATTGAGTACATCAGGGTCTCGGGAGCCTTCATATATTTTTACTTCACACCTTGGACGAGGAGGATGGGAGGAAGAGTGAAGGTTTTGCAACATGGCAACCATTTTAGCCATTTTTTAATTTTGGATTGCTATTATTTCAGCTATTTTTTTAACAATGGCCATATTGGTAGCCATAGGTTTACTAGGAGTGATCAAGGGTTTACTAGGCACTAGTTTGGGTGATAAAATAAGAATGTGGCAACAATTTGTTGTCAACTTTTAATGGGACCTCTCTCTCTGATTGGACCAAGGAATTTAATTTTAAAATTTGTGAGACTCAACGTCTAACAGTCAACAAAAAAATATGGAACCAACACAAGGCACAATAGGCAACCAACGGTCATAATTTACAATAGTCAACAGTGATCCAATGGTCACAATTTACAATAGTCAACAGTGATCCAATGGTCACAATTTACAACAATCAATAGTGATCCAATGATCATAATTTACAAAATTCAACAGTGATCCAATGGTCACGGCACCCAAAAACCAACCTCCTCCAACGGTCATAATGCATAATAAAAAATAGTCCAGCAATGATCATAGTGGACACTATCCAGCGGTCAACAATATCCAATGGTCAATAGCAGTAATGTGCAATGTGGGATAAAACCCATGGAAATTTTTTTATTTTTATTTTTTATTTTTAAACTCAAATGAAATTCACCCAAAAGGAATGTTAACATGACGTCGGTAAATAAATTTAACTAAAAAATTAAAATAATCTTAGGGCACGTAATTTATTATAGCCAAAAATTGATAACCTTATCGAAAATTTGTTGTCGCTGCACATGAGTTCTTTGTGATTATCGATAAACGTAAAATCACTCTAGAGCTGAGTATTTAGACATTGATAATTATAGATTGCCATCGAGAAGCAACAAAAACATTCGAGACATGATAATAACATAGTAGAAAATGGATCTGTATGCTAGCTGAACAAGAATGATTAAAAATATTATCAAAATCATTGAAATTTCCCTGAGCGATGGTGTCGTATGGCAAAGTGTTATCGTAAGGAAAGTGGCACCGTTAAGTGCTTGAGATTTCCAAAAGAAATGGATAAAATACCAAGAAATGGTGACAATGAGAAGCCATCAGATCAACATTTACGAGTATTGGAAATCCGCTAAAATGGTGGTCAAGTTCTATATGCGGCTGACTAACAGGATCATGCTACCGTAGAAGAAAATAGATATCACCTTGTGTATAGCGACAATGAGGAATACACTGGATCAACACACGATTGCACGATTGTGACTACAAATATCAAAGAAATGACAAATCCAAGGGTAAGGCTTGGATCAAAATTTGAAGGTCAAAGTCAGAGGGACCCTAGCTAGTTGAGAGTTTTCATGAACAAAATGCTCAAAGGTATCTGCAAAAAAATGAAAGAGTGTTCCTCCAAGACCAAAATCCGTTGGTGGTTTTCTCATTCCTCTTTTAAACTATATTGGGCTAGAGGAAGAGGATACTCATCTATCCAATGCTCAACTATGATATTAATGATGTGGGAAATACTCTTAATAGACAACACAAAATGGCACAAATGAAAACTTAGAATTATATTAATCAAAAATATATTTATAGGCATGTCTACTTTTACAATTCGGCATTTAATACGCACAATACGTGTGAGTATTAAATGCAATATACATGATCCATGTGAGGAGGGGTAATATTATAAAATAGAATATTAATCCCTATCACACTTGCACACTTTTACATGAAACTTACTCTTCTACATGCACTCCTAATAGCTGGCACTTGTGCACATCCTCACATTACATATTTGCACACTTATATACATGACACTTTTGCACTTTCTCTCATTATACACTTGCACTCTTACTTACATTTCACTTGTTCTTATCCTGCATATTACACACTTACATTATACTTGTGCATATTCTGCACATAGATACATAAATATAAATCACTTTCCTAAACTATAGATTCAAATCCTAATCTATTACATATTTACATTTGTACCATAAAGGTACCATGGGGTACATTAACATGTACTAAATAATGTAATATTCTCCAACACCCCCTTATTACATTATTTGGTTATTTAAGACTTTAGTCTTCAATATTTATCTTCATCTTCAATCAAGTAACTTTTCATTGTGCATGATCTTCTGTTGCTCTGAATTCTTCTTCATCTTTGTTCTTTGGTTCTTCAATTTTTGCTTCTTTGTTATCTTGTTCATGAACTGCCTGAGCTTATTCATTGTTCTTGACTTTTGGTTCATGTGGTTTTGCATATTTACTATGAAATTTGATGGATTTTCATGAATGGTTTGAGTTTCTTCTTCATCTTTCTCCTCTAGTTCATGTGCTTCTCTTATTCCTATAATATCTAAACATTTTCTTAGAGCATCATAATAATTTCTTGAATTTGATGAGCTTGGAATGTCAATATTACATGAAGAATGAAACATTGCTTTTAGGGATGATTCACTTGACTCACTTGTATCATGATCAATCACTATTTTTTTAGAGTTTCAATCAACTCTTTTTGCTTTTGATTTTCATTCTTATGAATTTCAAGTGAAAGCAATGCCATATACATTATACTACCTATATCAATAGGTATTGTAATATCATCCTTTGAATTATCAATTGCTTCAACAAGCTTTGAATGTAAATAATATTCAAATGTTTCAAAGCTTTGAAGAACACAAGCTTATACTGAGAGGGGGGTGAACAGTATAAGGCCAATTTTTACTTTTATTTCCTAATAAATATTATGCAATATTAAATAGCAATATCAATAATAGTAATCAAAGTAATGCACAAATCACCACACACAATAAAGATACCAATTTAACGTGGTTCACTCAATGTGGGCTACTCCACAGAGAAAATCTTTCACTAAAATTTTCTCAATAAATCTCTTGGGAAAAATTTCTCTGTTATAATGTCTATGGACCTCTGTCCAAAGGAGACACCAATCCCCTAATCATGTTCATGGATCTCTATACATAGAAGGCACCAATATCCTCTTCTCTAGCTAGTGATCTTCTAGAATAACTGCTACCTCCACTACACTGGCTTATGGATCTCTATCCATTGAAGAATCCTATCCTCACTTAGAAGACCTGTCCTCACTACTCTAGATAATGGATCTCTATCCAATGGAGACTATCATCCTCTATACTCTATCACCTCCAAATCTTACTCTCGGCTCTTTCTCAAATATGCACTAAACTTTGTCCTTTGGTCTAGCACAAATCTACTCAATATCTGTCTTTGGTCTAGCACAAACTTATCCTCAAATCTGTACCAAACTCTATCCTCAAATCTACACTAAACACAGTCCTTCGGTCTAACACAAATCTGTCTTCAATCTCTGTCCTCAAGCCTTAACACAAAGCTTGACTTAATAATAGATCAACTCTCCTAGATATGCCCCAAATCTTAACTCAAGGTTTGAACAAATCAATCAACCAACTCTACTCATAAGCCTTCTCAAATACTTGTCTCAAATATGCCTTGTAAGTTTCCACAAAAGCTCACAGTAATCTATCCATAAGTCCTCTCTAGAACTTGTCCAATGTCACATAAACATATAGAGAATTGTTAGAGACTCAATATGCTTCACACTCGCAACAATGCTCAAATACTTTTACTATCTCTCTCTCTTTTTATCATAGAAAAATATAGAGAATTGTTAGAGACTCAATATGTTTCACACTCACAAACACTCAACCTCTTACTCAAATCAATTCAGAATATGGAATGATTTATTTCACAGAACTAGGACTATCATCTCAACACTTCCACTTGACTAGGTTCAACCAAATATACTCAACCAATCACTCAATGAAACAATACTTGCTCACAAACCCTAGTCCAAGCATATGAACACTCACTCAATTATTTCCAATCAATGCTTATCAAACAATCTCACATAACAATGATACTCATGTACTTTTACAAACCCTAGTTCAAGATAGTTCACAACTTCACATAACAATGATGCTCATGTTCTTTCAAAAACTCTAGTTCAAGCATATGAAAGCTTTACTCAATATTTACAACAATGCTTATCAAACAATCATTTTCACTCCAACTTTTTTTTTTTTTATTGGTGGTGGCCACAAGGGGTAAACAGGCTGTGACCACGAGGGAACCATTACATAACATATCCGCAACATGTGAGGCGAGAGATTTGAACCTGGGCCTCTCAGCAACTAGAGAGGTTTAACTACCCACTTGCTCTCCAACTCCTCTACATGGGCGGATCATTTTCACTCCAACTTAGCATTCACAACATCCAATAATTACTCACTAGGAAGATGTGCCCATACCTTTTGTTTGATGAAGAAAATGACCTCAAAACCTGTCTTAAACACAATTTTCTTCTTTACCAATTTCAATGGTTAGATGACAAAATATCACGCTAACATTCTCTCAAAAATATTTCTTAATTACAAAAATAATCAAACTCAAATACACCTTATTACTCCTTATTTGAAATTAGTAATCATCAAAGCATACATAAAATTTAATTACTCAGTTACTCCTTATAATCTCCAATCTTTAATTAACAACCTCCAAAAATCAAACTCTCAAAAATAATGTTGTCTATCCTTTTATCTCCCTCAAATACTCCATAATAAAATTTAAAATAAACTTTATAACCCTTCAAAATATTTAATTTCCATTCAACCTTAGCAAATCCAAAATACCTCATGCAACCTTGGCAAATATTAATGCTTACCTTTTATCTCAAGCAAAAGGCCTCTGCGGGTTCCGAACACGAGACCACTCCTAGCCGAGCACTTTATCAAGGAACTAGCCCACCACGTGGGCTATGAGCCTCCACACAAAGGGGAATGCTCAAGCCTTCCTCTTCTCCCTTTCTGACAAGGTTATGCATAGTGGTGCACTTTCTCTCATTACACACTTGCACTCTTACTTACATTGCACTTGTTCTTTTCCTACATATTACACACTTACATTATACTTGTGCATATTTTGCACATAGATACATAAATATAAATCACTTTTCTAAACTATAGACTCAAATCCTAATCTATTACATATTTACATTTGTACCATAAAGGTACCATGGGGTACATTTACATGTACCAAATAATGTAATATTATCCAACACCCCCTTATTACATTATTTGGTTATTTAAGACTTTAGTCTTCAATCTTTATCTTCATCTTCAATCAAGTAACTTTGCATTGTGCATGATCTTCTGTTCATCTGAATTCTTCTTCATCTTCTTTCTTTGGTTCTTCAATTTTTGCTTCTTTGTTATCTTTTTCATGAACTGCTTGAGCTTATTCATTGTTCTTAACTTTTGGTTCATGTGGTTTTGCATCTTTGCTATGAAACTTGATGGATGTTCATGAATGGTTTGAGTTTCTTCATCTTTCTCCTCTAGTTCATGTGCTTCTCTTATTCCTATAATATCTAAACATTTGCTTAGAGCATCATAATAGTTTCCTGAATTTTATGAGCTTGGAATTCCAATATTGCATGAATAATGAAATATTACTTTTAGGAATGATTCACTTGAATCACTTGTATCATGATCAATCACTGTTTTTTTAGAGTTTCAATCAACTCTTTTTGCTTTTGATTTTCATTTTTATGAATTTCAAGTGAAAGCAATGCCATATACATTATACTACTTATATCAATAGGTATTGTAATATCAACCTTTAAATTATCAATTGCTTCACCAAGCTTTGAATGTAAATAATATTCAAATATTTCAAAGCTTTGAAGAACACAAGCTTATACTGAGAGGGGGGGTGAATAGTATAAGGTCAATTTTTACTTTTCTTTCCCAATCAATATTATGTAATGTTAAATAGCAATATCAATAACAATAATCAAAGTAATGCACAAATCACCACACAAAATAAAGACACCAATTTAACGTGGTTCACTCAATGTGGGCTACTCCACGGAGAAAATATTTCACTAAAATTTTCTCAACAAATCTCTTGGAAAAAATTTCCCTATTACAATGTCTATGGACCTTTGTACAAAGGAGACACCAATCCCCTAATCAGGTTTATGGATATCTATCCATAGGAGATACCAATCTCCTCTTCTCTAGCTAGTGATATTTTAGAAGAACTGCTACCTCCACTACACTGGCTTATGGATCTCTATCCACTGAAGACTCCTATCCTCACTCTGAAGACCTGTCCTCACTACTCTGGCTAATGGATCTCTATCCACTGGATATTTTTGTACTCTATAATCTATCACCTCCAAATATTGATCTTAGCTCTATCTCAAATATGCACTAAAATTTATCCTTTGGTCTAGAAAAAATCTGTTCAATCTTTGTCTCTAGTCTGGAACAAACATGTCCTCAATTCTGCACCAAACTCTATCCTCAAATCTGCACTAAACATAATCCTTCGGTCTAGCACAAATATATCTTCAATATCTATCCTCAAGCCTTAACACAAATCTTGACTTAATCACAAATCAACTCTCCTAGATCTGCCCCAAACCTTAACTCAAGGTTTGAACAAATCAATCAACCAACTCTGCTCATAAGTCTTCTCAAAGACTTGTCTCAAATCTGCCTTGTAAGCTTCCACAAAAGCTCACACTAATCTATCCACAAGTCCTCTCTAGAACTTTTCTAATGTCACAAAAACATATAGATAATTGTTAGAGACTCAATATGCTTCACTCTCACAACAATGCTCAAATAATTTCACTCTCTCTCTTTTTATCACAGAAACATATAGAGAATTTTTAGAGACTCAATATGTTTCACACTCACAAACACTCAACCTCTTTCTCAAATCAATTCAGAATATGGAATAATTTATTTCACAGAACTAGGACTATCATCTCAACACTTCCACTTGACTAGGTTCAACCACATCTAATCAACCAATCACTCAATGAAACAATCCTTGCTCACAAACCCTAGTCCAAGCATATGAAAACTCACTCAATTATTTCCAATCAATGCTTATCAAACAATCTTACATAACAATGATACTCTTGTACTTTTGCAAATCCTAGTTCAAGATAGTTCACAACTTCACATAACAATGATACTCATGTTCTTCACAAACCCTAGTTCAAGCATATGAAATATTTACTCAATATTTCCAACAATACTTATCAAACAATAATTTTCACTCTAACTTAGCATTCACAACATCTAAAAATTACTCACTAGGAAGATGTGCCCATACTTTTTTTTTTATGAAGAAAATGACCTCAAAACCTGTCTTAAATACAATTTTCTTCTTTACCAATTTCAACGGTTAGATGACAAAATATCACACTAACGTTCTCTCAAAAATATTTCTTAATTACAAAAATAATCAAACTCAAATACACCTTATTGCTTCTTATTTGAAATTAGCAATCGTCAAAGCATACATAAAAATTAATTACTCAGTTACTCCTTATAATCTCCAATATTTAATTAACAACCTCCAAAAATAAAACTCTCAAAAATAATGTTGCATATCCTTTTATCTCCCTCAAATACTCAATAATCAAATTTAAAAATAAACTTTATAACCCTTCAAAATATTTAATTTCCATTCAACCTTAGCAAATCTGAAATACCTCATGCAACCTTGGCAAATATTAATGCATACCTTTTATCTCAAGAAAAATGCCTCGACGAGTTTCGAACATGAGACCACTCCCAACCGAGAACCTTATCGAGGCACTAGCCCACCACGTGGGCTACGAGCCTCCACATGAAGGGGAAGGCTCAAGTCTTCCTATTCTCCCTTTTTGATAGGGTTATGCATAGTGGCAAATATTTAAAAATTGGGCGAGTTTTAGGATTTTCAAAATTTGAAATTGGTGAATATGAGGACCCTTGACGTCGACCCATTCGCCTAAAATTTTCAGGATCAATTTTTTCTTAGGGTCAATTTGCCATAATATATATCCAAACATAGACATATTTGTACTCATTGGAAAGCTATTTTTAAGGATGATCTAATGGTGGGGTTTTTATGAAGTTATAAGGTCATTTAATAGGTCAAAATGTGTCCCAAAGATGAATTTACATTTTAGGGCTTCAAATACCCCAAATTTTTGTGTGAAGATGATTGATTTGATTTGCTTAGGATTCACCATGATTCACCTTGATTTCAATTAGGATTCGCCATTTTTTTAAAAGACATTTTGAGTCCAACCCCTTATGCATAACCCTGCTTTCCGATTAGTGCGGTGCAAAACAAAATGTACTCCTTCCTTGCAAAACCAACTCGATGGCTTTCGAACCCTTATATCCTCGCTTGTCGTCGTATTAGCGCTACCCGTTATTGCCAACTGCACTATACAACACTGTGCAAATAAAAAGGAGCCCCTCTCCTATTTTTATTATCCTCTGTCATCGAAATCTTTCAATAACATGAAAAACCTTTCCTCTTCCTTGCGCACGAGTCTTTGGAGTTTTCAATCGATAATTGCATGGGAGTTTTTGACTAAGGTTCTTGCCCTCTTTTATACATGAAGGATAATTTCTTAAAAATGTCGGTGCCTTATTCGAATTTCAAAATTGAATAAATTAATAACCTTTATAACCCAAACTCAAGGTTATTTTAATTAAGATAAATTAATTTTATAATTAAATTATAATTGATCTATAATTAACTTAATAACTTTAGAAGTTAAATTAATTTATAATGAAATTATTCAAATTAATTTAAATCTCCCCTTTTAATATTATAATAAAAAATTATAATATTATTTTTCTTGGGCCTCTTCATTGCTATTTGAAACTCATCTGACCACCTGAAACCAAATCTGACCAACTAGAGGCGTATTTTTCTTTTGCACTGATTGCAAAACTACTTCTTGCACTGCTCACTGAAACTGACTTTTGACATCAATGACAGCTCAATTAATCAAAATGTCCAACAATCTCACCCTTTGTCATTGATGGCAACCCAATTATATTTTTAATTTCCTTAACCTTTTTATGTTCTGCTCCCCTTGACTCAATGCTCTCCCCTTAAATAAAATCCCTCCCCTTACTCAAATATCTCCCCCTTTGACATCAATGGCAAAGGGTCACCTTTGGGGCTCAAGGCTAAGAATGAGACTCTTATCTTAGCCCCTCCCCCACATCCTCTTGAGGTGGTTAATTCTGGGGTAGGAGTATTTCTACTCCCACCATCTAATGATCTTTACCTTTATCCACTTTTCTTCTCATCTGATCCTTCTGATTTCTCTAACTGTTCTTGTTCCTATTTGTCTCTAGAATTTTTGCTCTAAACCAATTTTTGTATGTCCATCATTATTGCACTTGTAACACTTAATATTGTTATTCCTTGGAGGTGTGAATGTCTTGGGATTTCTCTTGGTGAAGCCATATCTATTCCTATCATGAACCTTGCAATTCATTACCTTGTGATCAAACTGATTATATGAGTAGAAATACCCATGAAAAAGCTACCTATTTCTGAAGTTCCCATATTCTTGTATTTCATGTGTCCTGCACTATGAAGCCTTGTGCCCAAATCTATGACATGAGAAACATCATCCATTGAAATTTCCTTGTCTTGACCTCATTGGTCTCTTAGTCTCTTTTACCCTATGCTAGTTCTTGTTCCATCTGTTTCTCATTTGTGCATTATTCATTTCCTTGTTGAACATTCTGTTGTCCAACTCATCGTCAAAATTTTCACTTTCTCTTACACTATATTCTTTTGAAGTTTCTTCTTCATCAAAATTTGAGATTGACTCTTCTTATTTTTTTTTTACCTATTCAAAACCAAGACCTATTTTATTTGACCTTATTTGTACCTTGATCATCTTATCTACGATATTTGAGATCTTTCCAAACCTGTGTAACCTGTCCTTAGAATCTTTTATTTCTTCCCTTAGTAGAGCCACTTCATATTCTAACTTTTCAAATTGTAAGACCTTTGATTCTAACTTATCCTTGAAATTATTTTTCTTAGCCATTGACTTATTTAGATCCTCTATAAGCTTTCCTTTCTCTTCATCACATTCTTGAAACTGAAGCTTAAGTTGGGAATTTTGCTTTCTTACATTTTTTAATGTGTTAAGAGCATAAATAAGCTCTCCCTCAATATCAACTTCTCCTTTCTTTGATTCTTCCTCAATTTGTTTGTCTTTGAAAACATCTTCATTCTTTTTTGACTTGTCTTATATAGGATCACCTCCTTCTTCTTCTAGTGCCATTAGAATATTCTCTTTTGGTCCTTCAAGTGTATCTTCATATTCATCATCACTGAAACTGAAACCACTCTTTGTACAACTATCTTCAAGATGTCCAAAGTTACCACATCTAAAACACTTGAGAATTATTGGTGATCTTTTCTTAACTTCTTATTTTTCTTCTATCATAAATAGAACTTCATCTTTATCATTATCTAAGAAACTATTATCACTATCACTTGAGTACTTACTTACCTTGTATACATAGTAACTCCTCTTTTGTATTTGAAAGAACTTATTTCCTTGTTTGCCTTATTCATCCTTTCCTTTCTTTTGGTACCTGTATTTTTTGATTCCTTATTATTATGATCATGTTTTTCTTCATCATTGCTATTTATAGCTTCTTGACAATTAGTTGCATAGTGACCATACTTTCCATAATTGAAACATATAACAAATTTTGCATATTTAAATCTTCTTGGATCCTTATTCCTTCTGCCATAATTTGCTTCTTCATCACTGGATGACTCATTGCTTGAATCTAACTTTTTACCCTTTGTCTTCTTATTAGCTTTGAAGGTTGCTTCCTTATAGAGATTAGGTTCCTCTTTTGTTCTCATCTCAAAAGCTGTAAGAATGCCAAGTAATTTATCTCTTGTTAAAATATCACCATATTTTGATTCCTCTATAGATGAAATATTTTCACTAAATATTTTTGGGAGAGATATTAATATCTTATCACAAACATCAAATTCTTGAACCTCAAGTCCAAGTCCTTCCATGGATTTAACAACCTCATCTACACGAAGTAGATAAACACTAATGTTTTCCTCATCCTTCATTCTTAATTCTTCAAATTTTCCCTTGAGATTTCGTATCTTTGCCATTTTGACATTTTTATCTCCTTCATATATGCTTTGCAACTTATCCCAAATTCCTTTTGCTGATTTGTAATGCATAACCTTTATGAACTATGTTCTATGCAAACCTTTCAAAATTGTATTCATTGATTTTGAATTGTAATGATGTAGAAGCTTACCATATTTATTTGTAGGTGGAGTAGCTGGTGGTGTGTATCCATTTTCAACTGCTTACCATATTTCATTGCCAAGTGCCATCACATGAATCTTCATTCTCATACTCCAAAATACATACTCGCTTCCATAAAATACTGGTGCTGAATTATTTGAGGATCCACTCTTAGAATCCATTGTGTTCTTGTAGGATTTTTCTTCATGCTATTAAACTCTTCTGAAGGAACCCACTCTAACACCTATTGAAGAACACAAGATTATACTAAGAGGGGGGGTGAAAAATATAAGACCACTTTTTAATTTTATTTCCCAATCAATATTATGCAATGTATAAATAGCAATAGCAATAGTATTAATCAAAGCAATGCATAAATCATAACACATAATAGAGACACCAATTTAATGTGGTTCACCCAATGTGGGCTACTCTACGGAGAAAATATTTCACTAAAATTTTCTCAACAAATCTCTTTGGAAACCTTTCCCTATTACAATGTTTATGGACCTCTATCCAAAGGAGATACCAATCCCCTAATCAGGTTCATGGATCTCTATCCATAGGAGACACCAATCTCCTCTACTCTGGCTGATGATATTCTAGAAGAATTGTTGACTCCACTGCACTGGCTTATGTATCTCTATCCACTAAAGACTCTTGTCCTCACTGAGAAGACCTATCCTCACTACTATGGCTAATGGATATCTATCCACTGGAGACTATTGTCCTCTATACTCCATCACCTCCAAATCTTACTCTCAGCTCTATCTCAAATATGCACTAAAATCTATCCTTCGGTCTAGCACAAATATGCTCAATCTTTGTCTTTGGTCTAACACAAATCTATCCTCAAATATGCACCAAAATATATCCGCAAATCTGCATTAAACATAGTTCTTCGATCTAGCACAAATCTGTCTCCAATATTTTTCCTCAAGCCTTAACACAAAGCTTAACTTAAACACAAACCAACTCTGCTAGATCTACCCCAAACCTTAACTCAATGTTTGAACAAATCAATCAACCAACTCTGCTCATAAGACTTCTCAAAGACTTGTCTCAAATATGCCTTGTAAGATTCCACAAAAGCTCACACTAATTAGTCCACAAGTCCTCTCTAGAACTTGTCCAATGTCACATAAACATATAGAGAATTGTTAGAGACTCAATATGCTTCACACTCACAACAATGCTCAAATACTTTCACTTTCTCTTTTTTTATCATGAAAACATATAGAGAATTGTTAGAGACTCAATATGTTTCACACTCACAAACACTCAACCTCTTTATTAAATCAATTCAGAATATGGAACAATTTATTTCACAAAACTAGAACTATCATCTCAACACTTCCACTTGACTAGGTTCAACAAAATATACTCAACCAATCACTCAATGAAACAATTCTTGCTCCCAAACCCTAGTCCAAGCATATGAACACTCACTCAATTATTTCCAATAAATGCTTATCAAACAATCTCACATAACAATGATACTCGTACTTTCACAAACCCTAGTTCAAGCTAGTTCACAACTTCACATAAAAATAATACTCATGTTCTTTCACAAACCCTAGTTCAAGCATATGAAATATTTACTCAATATTTCCAACAATGCTTATCAAACAATCCTTTTCACTCCAAATTAGCATTCACAACATCCAAAAATTACTCACTAGGAAGATGTGCCCATACCTTTTGTTTGATGAAGAAAATAATCTCAAAACCTGTCTTAAACACAATTTTCTTCTTTGCCAATTTCAATGGTTAGATGACAAAATATCACACTAACATTCTCTCAGAAATATTTCTTAATTACAAAAATAATCAAACTTAAATACACATTATTGTTAGTCAGAGCATCAGTTGGGCAGAGAAAATAAAACAAAATAATTAAAAATAAAGTTTCAACACGCAGCGCTTTATTCTCATTATATGTCATTTGAATAATGCATAACATTTATATAGGGAATGCGAGGGGTGAGGAGGAATAAGGGGATGAGGAAGAAGGGAAAGTCGATGAGGGAATTTAGGGAAGAAGGAGGAATAAGGAGCGGAATAATAGGGAGGAAGGGGAGAGATTTTTATAATTTAAAAACTTGCCGACAATAGCAATTGTGTCGACAAATTTACATTGGATTCACACTAGATCTAGAAATTGAAATATTTTTGATCCCCTTAGACTGGAACCCTTTTTACACTTGCAACATTCTCCCCCTTAAAGTTGAGAGGACTGACTACACAGTCTCTCAGCTTTATAAACTGAGCTTTTGCCATCGCTTTGGTGAAGATGTCTACGACGTTCTCCAAAGTGTGACAATATTGTAGCTCAACAATTTCATGTTCCACCATATCTCTAATGAAGTGGTACTTCATATCAAAATGCTTCATTCTGCTATGGTGGATAGGATTATATGCCAACTGAATGGCACTGATGTTGTCACAGTATATTTTGGTTGGACCACTTTGCTGCTCTCCAATATCTTCTAAAACTTTTCTAAGCCACAAGGCTTGGGTACTAGCATAAGTGACTACTATGTACTCAGCTTCTGTAGAAGATAAAGCTACCACTGTTTGCTTTTTGGAGCTCCATGTTATTAGTCCTGATCCAAGACTAAAACAGTTCCCTGACATTGATTTTTTGTCATCAATGTTATTGCCCCAATCACTATCACTGAAGCCTACAAGCTTGATAGTGTTACATTTATGGTATTGGATTCCAAAATCCAATGTACCCTTCACATATCTCAAAATTATTTTAGTTGCCTACAAATGTTGCTTAGATGGGCTAGCCATAAATCTAGAGACAAGAGATACAACATACTGAATATCTGGTCTGGTGTTGGTGAGAAACATCAAACTCCCAACAATGCTTCTAAAAGTGGTCATGTCAACTTTTGGTGCTCCATATTCTTTGCTTAGTTGGATCCCATGTCCAACTGGAGTTGCAACTGGTTTGCATTGCTCCATAGAAAACTTCTTAATCATATCCCGAGCATACTTTAGTTGACATATGAAGATCCCAGACTCTATCTGATGAACTTCCATTCCAAGGAAGTAGTGCATTAAACCGAGATCCTTCATCTCAAACTACTTCATCATGGAGCGCTTGAACTCCATATTAACTTTTTCATTACTACCCATAAAAATGAGATCATCCACATACAAAAAAACTATGAGGATGTCATTACCTTGCTTTAGGTAGTAGAGTGTGGGTTCATTTCTGCTTCTGGTGAACCCAAAATCTTTAAAGTACCCATCAATGCGTGAGTACCAAGCTCGAGGTGCCTGCTTGAGGCCATAGAGTGCCTTCTTCAATCTGTAAACAAGATGTTTCTTACCTTGCTCTTGAAATCCCTGTGGTTGCTCAACATACACTTCTTCTGTTAAATAACCATTGAGAAAAGCACTCTTTACATCCATGTGTTGGATTTTCCATCCCTTGTGTGCAGCTAAAGCAAGAACAGTTCTGATAGTCTCTTGTCTGGCTACAGGAGCAAAAGTCTCTTCATAATCAATTCCATACTTCTGAGTGAATCCCTTTGCAACTAATCTTGCTTTGTGTCTCTCAATGCTTCCATCAGCATTGAACTTGGTCTTGAAGACCCATTTGCAACCAACACATTTCTTTCCTTTAGGAAGCTTTACCAGCTCCCAAGTGTCATTTTTTATAGAGGTTATCTCCTCTTTCATTGCATCTTGCCAAATATTTTGAGTACAAGCCTTCTCATAACTAGAAGGTTCAAGTTGTGCACTAGTTAACAAAGCATAGTTAACTAAATCTCCCCGAGGTTCTTGGGAGTCATCATCTCCATACAAATGCATATTTTCAAGTCTTTGCAAAATTGAACCCATTTCACTTGCTTGACTTCTAGTATATCGTCTCTAAAAATTTGTATCCAACATCTGATAAGATGGATGATGTTGGAGAGTTCTCTTACCTCTAGATGGAGAATCAATATCCATTGGTGAGGAACTAATTGACCTTTGTGGAGAAGGACTTGGTGATGATGATGATGAACTGGAAGTCGAATGTCGGCTTGGGCTTGGAGGAGGAGGAGACTTCTTGCTTTTCTGTGGCGCCTGTTGAATTTGTGAAGAACCTGCATCATGAGATTCAACATCACTATAAATTTGGGGATTTCCCCATTCTCCCCCTTCATCAAAAATCACATCCCTGGAAAGTATTATTTTTTGAGTCCTAGGATTGTAGAGTCTGTAAGCTTTTGTGTTCTCACAGTACCCTACAAAAATGCATGCTTGACTCTTAGGATCGAGCTTCTTCCTCTGTTCATCAAGAATGTGTGAGTAAGCCAGTGAACCAAACACTCTGAAATGCTTGACATTCAGTTTCTTACCATACCATGCTTGGTAAGGAGTTTTCCCTTTCAAACTTGAAGTAGGGCTCCTATTCAAAATATACACACTGGTCCTGGCTGCATCTTCCCAATACATATTGCTCAAATGCTTCGTCTGAAGCATAGATCTTGCCATCTCTACAATGGTGTGGTTTTTCCTTTCAACTACACCATTCTGTTGTGGAGTATAGGCAGTAGTGAACTGCCTCTTTATTCCATGTTTTTTACAAAAATTCAAAAATTCATTAGAGGAGTATTCTCCTCCTTTATCTGATCTGAGACACTTAACAAAATATCCACTCTCATTTTCAACTCTTGCTTTAAAATCTACGAAGCAATCGAATGCCTCATCTTTATGCTTTAAAAAATATATCCAACACATTCTTGAAAAATCATCAATGAAAAGAAGAAAGTAAGAGTTGTTACCAATGCTCTTGGTTTGCATTGGACCACAGATGTCCGAATGCACTAGTTGGAGTGGATAACTGGCCCGCCATGCTTGTCCATGAGGAAATTTGGTTCTAGCATGCTTGCCCAAGGCACAACCTTCACAGACTTCCTTATTGTCCTAAACTTTAGGAAGTCCGGTCACCATTGCTTGAGAAGTTAACATCTTCAAACTAGCTAAATTCAAATGATCGTATCTCAAGTGCCACAACACACTTGGATTTGCAATAGCAACATTTACTAATTTATCTCCTCCTAGTTGGCCAAAATTTAAAGGAAATAACCTGTTCCTTGTCATTGGTACTTGAGTAATGACTCTATCACTATTATTCTTATCAAAAATAGTACATTTACCCTCATCAAATAGCAACTTATAGTTTTTCTCTAACATTTGACCAACACTTAAAATATTGTGTTGGAGATGAGGTGTGTAATAGATATCATTTACTTGTTTCATGCCTTCTTTTTTTGGAACCTCCATGGCTCCAATGCCTTCAACCGCCAATGACTTGTCATCTCCCAATTTGATGTTGGATTTGTAAGAAGAATCCAGAGTAGCAAAGAGTTCTTCTTTACCACTCATATGATTTGAACACCCAGTGTCCAAGATCCAAGTGTCATTCAGGTTCTGATCTGACTTGCCATATGAGAGAAAGAGATTTGAGGTCCCTTCCTCTTCTCCAAAATTGCCATACTAACTGCTCTGGCTGTTGCTCCCTTGTGAATATTTTGACCAGCAATCACGAGCAAAGTGACCAAGTTTACCACAATTGTAGCAAGCTTTTTTTGACTTGTCACTTCCTTTTCCTCGTCTTGGATGCTTCCCTCTATTCTGTTGTCCACCTCTATTATGACCTCCACCTCTGTTTGAAGATCCTCCTCTATTAGGAGTTCCACCTCATGGACTATTCTTACCTCTACCTCTGTGCTGACCTCTGCCATGACCTCTGCCTTGTCCTTTTCCTTCTTGTGAAGTGAAGGCTTTGTCATCGCCTCCGTGGCTAGTGGAAGGAGATTCTTGCAATCTCTCTTCATGTGAAAGAAGAGAACCAATTAGTGCATCAAAGGAAAGTGCAGTCAAATATTTTGACTCTTCAATAATGATTGCTACATGATTCCACTTAGGAAGAAGTGTTCACAACACTTTCTTCACCACAACCTCTAGTTTAACTTCTTCACCTAGAGTGACCATTTTATCTACTACGGCTTTGACTCGCACACAGTAGTCTCCTACTTTTTCATTCTCTTGCATTTTGAGATTTTCAAAATCTCTTTTCAAAGTTTGAAGCCTGACTTGCTTCACTTGATCACTCCCTTGAAAACTTTCCTTTAAAGCCTTCCAAGCATCTTGATCTGTTATACAGGATGCTATTCTAGGAAATATGCTTTTATCTAGGGCTGCTTGTAAATGATATAGGGCAAAAGAATTGTTTTTTGGGCTTCTTTCTTGGTTTTTCTATCAACAACACTTAAGGTAGACCAGTCAGTAGGAGAGGGTTTTGTGTAACCCTCTTCAACTATTTCCCATAAACCTTTACCAATCAACATAGTTTTCATCTTTATTGACCAGTATTCATAATCACTACCATTAAATTCAGGAATTGGAAGATTTGAATTTGAAGCCATTTCTACTACTTTAAAGCAAACTTTGATTTGACTAAAAATAGGAAGTACAAAGCAATTACAAGTTCAAATAAAATCTAGATTTCTTAACTCTCTCACTGATTTCTTCTTCTTCTTCTTGTGGATTGCCTAGTACTGGAGGCCCAAAATTATCTACAATGGAATCCTCGTCGTCATTGATGACAACAATTTTAGGAGCTATCATTGGCTCGACCTATGCTAGCTTAGGCTCTGTTGGCTCAAGCTCTGGAGAGCATGGGGTATAACTTTCACTGGATTGTTGCTCTGGCTCAGCTGGAGAGTAGCTATCACTAGCTTGATCTATAGGTGCAACTTCAATTGTATCAAACTCCTCCACTCATTGTCCAAAAATATTATCTTTTGAGTCAGCCTCGTATCCAGAATCAGGCTTCCTCAGGTGGGCTATCATTGAATTCTATAGCTGACTGAATACGACATGTAGTCCATCTCGTCGAACTCGTTCATCAAAAGCTTTAGCAGTTTCTCTCCGTAGTAGAGAGCACAAAGCATGGTAACATCTGGTGGATCTGATCATCTACTCATTATCACAACAGATGAACTGAGTTATAACATCAATTTTCAAGGTGCCAAAAAAAAAACTTTATCTCCGAAAAAGTATCTTTCCAATTCCACTTAAAAGGTTTTTCAAAAAAAATTTATAAAGTCTTTAAGAAAAAAATTTAATAATTTTCTTTATATCCTTAATTATTTTTTAAATAAACTATATATTTAAAAATAATTAAAAATATAAAAAATGAACAATTATTAAATTAATTATAAAGCTTTTAAAAAAAAAATAGAAAAACAATTTAAATTAAAAAACCTTTTCTTAAGCGGTTCGAACCCTCGACCGCTTCGTTCCAAGTAAGGCACTTGGGCCACTACACCACGCGGCCACCTCTGGGACTAAAAACGCATGCGCTTCTCCTTAAACCTCCTATGTTGATTGCCTTTGGGCAATCGCATTCAGTATTTTACCCTTTAGAACTTTGCCATATGCAACTAACCAATCGAATGCTACCACATAGCGCTTCTCTTGCCTTTGACATGTGTCCATCCAATCATTGCCACATCAACATAGCCTACTCATTCACCCTGTTAGCTGGTCTACTCTTCCAGCTCATCACCGCCACGTGTCCATGCCACATAATCGCCAGTTGGCCGCCTGCCCAATCATGCCAGCTCGCCACTCTCAGTTGCCACATATCACTACCAGCTCACCTCGGTCTATGTTCTTCACTACTGTATGGACCTCCTGTCTACCTCGGTGCTCATGCCCCACGTGCGGTCTACTCAGTTTATCGCATTGAAATTCGAGCTACCAGTCATTGCCACCTCGGATAGCTTCCTCAGACATTGACTACTCCTGTATCTACCTCGAGATCCATGCCTTGGTTTTTGCACCCCTGGCCCTTCGGATCTGATACCAGTGTTATTCAGAGCATCAGTTTGGTAGAGAAAATAAAATAAAATAATTAAAAATAAAGTTTCAACACGCAGCGCTTTATTCTCATTATATGTCATTTGAATAATGCATAACATTTATATAGGGAATGCGAGGGGTGAGGAGGAATAAGGGGATGAGGAAGAAGGGAAAGTCAGTGAGGTAATTTAGGGAAGAAGGAGGAATAAGGAGCGAAATAATAGGGAGGAAGGGGAGAGATTTTTATAATTTAAAAACTTGTCGACAATAGCAATTGTGCCGACAAATTTACATTGGATTCACACTAGATCTAGAAATTGAAATATTTTTGATCCCCTTAGACTGGAACCCTTTTTAGACTTGCAACAATTATTACTCATTTGAAATTAGAAATCATCAAAGCATACATAAAAATTAATTTCTCAATTACTCCTTATAATATCCAATATTTAATTAACAACCTCCAAAAATCAAACTCTGAAAAATAATGTTGCCTATCCTTTTATCTCCCTCAAATACTCAATAATCATATTTAAAAATAAACTTTATAACCCTTCAAAATATTTAATTTTCATTCAACCTTAGCAAATCTGAAATACCTCATGCAACCTTGGCAAATATTAACACATACCTTTTATCTCAAGCAAAAGGTCTCGACGGGTTTCGAACATGAGACCACTCCCATTCGAGTGCCTTATCGAGGTCCTAGCTAACCACGTGGGCTACGAGCCTCCACATGAAGGGGATGGCTCAATCCTTCCTCTTCTCCCTTTCTGATTAGTGCAATGCAAAACAAAACATACTCCTTCCTTGCAAAATCAACTTGATGGGTTTAGAACCCTGCTCTCCTCACCTATCGTACATCTTAGTGTTACCCATTGTTGCCAACTATGCTACACAATGTTATGCGAAGACAAAGGAGCCCCGCTCCTATTTGTCTTATCCTCTACCATCGAAATCTTTCAAAAATGCGAAAAACCTTTCCTCTTCCTTGCGCACGAGTCTTTGGAGTTTTCAATCGATAATTGCATGGGATTTTTTGACTAAGGTTCTTGCCCTCTTTTATACACGAAGGCCAATGTCTTAGAAACATCAACGCCTTATTCAAATTTTGAATTTGAATAAATTAATAACCTTTATAACCCAACCTTAGGGTTATTTTAATTAACATAAATTAATTTTATAATTAAATTATAATTAATCTATAATTAACTTAACTTTAGAAGTATTTAAATTAATTAATAAATTAAAGATATAATGAAATTATTTAAATTAATTTATAATTAATTTAAATATCCCCTTTTAATATATATATTTTTTGTTTTTTTTTGTATTTACATGGTGGAATCGGTAGACACCACGAATCCGGGCAAGTTGTCTAGATTTTTATTGCCACCACAGTATTCTGCGTTGTCCGCCCCGAAAGCCGCCACACAGATCTTCGTGTATTCTACCCCTATAACCAACATTGCACAATCATTTTAAACCTTTTACGTCGTTGAAAGCACCAAGAAAGGGACAAGTGTTCAGTCCGACGAGGCCCGAGATTTGAGCCTTGGACCTCCGTCCCCCTTATGGGGTTTACCCCTTTTAATAGTATAATAAATTATTATAATATTATTTTTCTTTGGCCTCTTCATTGCTCTTTGAAACTCATCTGGCCACCTGGAACTGGATCTGACCAACTAGAGGCAGATTTTCTTTTTGCACTTATTGCAAAACTGCTTCTTCTTGCACTTCTCACTGAAACTAACTTTTGACATCAATGATAACTCAACTACTCAAAATGTCCAACAAGCTTTCATTCATTTCTTATTTATAGATAATTGCATTGCTATATCTAGCTTACCATCCAAATTTTAAATCAATTTGTCTTTACCAGACTTTATAACTTTCAATATTTTCTTTCTTATTGTGAATTTCAAATTTTCTTCCATGATAATCAAAGTTTGCAATTCAATGATTTAATTCCTTTGAAGTTGAAATATTTTGTACTCCAAAGTTTAATATTTTTCAATTTAAAATAAGCTAATAATAAATTTGCAAATTTAAATTTTCCAAATCTTTCAAATCCTTTGAAGTAGCAAACCTTTATCTCCATACTGAATTAAATTTGCAAATTCAAAAAACTTCAAATTTCAAAATCTCCTTAAATTTCAAATCTTCAAAAATATTAGATCTTCAAACCTTCAAATCTGCAATTTTAAATTTCAAATTTAAATATACTAACTCTTCAAATTTCAAAAACCAAATTTAAAATTCAATTTTTTTTATATCCTATAATTCAAAAGTTAAAAATTTGAAATATCAATTTCAAATTATAGTAGAAGTCCTTATAACTCCCACCTAAATTCACTTCATTTAAAAAGGTTGTATTCCTTTTAACTCCCACTTAATAATTAAAGTTCCTAAGATTTAAAAACTTAAATAATATCTCACTTAGGAATTTAATTAGTCAATCAATAAAGGTAATGTTACTTAACTTAGTATCCACTTGGAAAAATACTTTAAATGTAGATATAGTACTTCTAAATTAATTAATGTTGCTAGTGATAGACATTATGTCTATATCATAACTCTCTACATACGTTACTCCAATGGCAAATTGTAGACATAGAAAATTGACCCACCTAAATGAGTCATTTTCCCTAGAACCCCTACGAAGTCCCTTAAACTCATCAAGTGCAAGTTTGGGCTTATCTCCCCCTTATTTATTTTTTCCTAGTTTTTTCAAATTCATAGTCGCCTAGTATAGAGTGCAAATTCAACAAATTAGGGTTTTCTCTTAGAAAACCCAATTTTTGGGCTGACCTCCAGGACGTCGGCCCTCCCATAGGTTTTATCCTTTATTTTCTTGCCCTGTTGCATCCAAACCTCTTATAAAAAGAGCGATTAGATCCTATTTTTCTTCTAACAAGTTTTCTAGCAAGTTAACAAGTTCTCCTAACAAGATCAAGAGAGAAACGACAAGTTTTGAATGCCATCAAGTGTCTTCAATTATTCTTCTGTTGATGCTCTGCTTTTATGATTTGCTACTCTTGGTGGAAAAGTGTTGGAGCCTTGAGGAGTCTACAATTTTGTGGAGGTCTTCATCCTTTGGTTGTTCTTTCGCTACCACTAGGTTCCTTCTTGCATTTTTAGTCTTCTTAGATTATTAATTGCCCATTTTGTGTTACATTTTTGCATTGATAGATCATTTTAGCATCTCTATCACGAACTCACACCTCATACATATAGGGCACAAATCCAAGAGATCCAAATTCATGGTCGCTCCTTACAAGGCGTGAATTCAAACCCTTTCAGTTTAGGGGTAAGGTTTTGCTCCCAAAACCTTGGTCTGCTCCCAAAACCTTGGTTTCATTAGGTCATGTTGTGGCTGCTCCACAACACACCCAAAAATTGGGGACCCCCATTTTTTGCACACTTTCCAAGAAGATTGCAGTGGCCCAGATGTTAAAAGAGCAAAGAAAAGCAGAAATGATAAGTTGTCGCGATATCGCGACATGTTGCTCCGTCGTGACTAGAAATGAAAAGTTGTCGTGATATCATGACATGTTGCTCCGTCGCGACCAGAAATGAAAAGTTGTCGCGATATCGCGACATGTTGCTCCGTCGCGGCCAGAAATGAAAAGTTGTCACGATATCGCGACATGTTGCTCCATCGCGGCCGGAAATAAAAAGTTGTCGCAATATCGCGACATGTTGCTCCGTCGCGACCAGAAATGAAAATTTGTCGTGATATCGCGACATGTTGCTCCGTCGTGGCCAGAAATGAAAAGTTGTTGCGATATCGCGACATGTTGCTTTGTCGCAGCCAAAAATGAAAAGGTTTTGCGATATCGCAACATGTCGCATTTTCATGGTTCAAAATAGCAAAAGTACAGTCGAATGAAAAGTGTCACGATATTGCAACATGTCACGTTTTCACGGCTCAGACAAGCGAAGTACAATAGAACGAAAAAGTGTCATGATTTCACAACATGTTGCGTTTTCGTGGCTAAGAGCAACAGAATGCAGCACAAAGTGAAAAATGTTGTGATATTGCAACATGTCATAAAATCACGGTCAAAGCAAGCAAGAAGAAGTGTTGACCAAAAATTGTTGCGATATCGCGACATGTCATGAAATCGCGGGTCAAAGAGGAGAGAGAAGATAAGGCACTAGAATTGTCACGATATCGCGACATGTCATGAAATCACGGTCAAAGCAGTCAAACAGGGCAAAGTATAGAAATTGTCGCGATATCGCGACATGTCTCGGTCTCGCGGCCCACAAGGAAAAATTGTCGCGATATCACGACATGTCATAAAATCACGGTCAAAGGCAGCAAGAGAAGAGTCAATGCAGAAGTTGTCATGATATCGCGACATGTCGCCATTTCGTGACCTGAAGACGAGATGAAGGGCAAAGATAAAAAATGTCGCGATATCGTGACATGTCAGGTTTTCGTGGCAGGAAAGTGAGGAAGGAACAAATGAAAGAAAGTGTCATGAAATCGCGACAGGTTGCGTTTTCGCGATCTATCGACGGTAAAGGAGGTAAAGATAGAAAGATGTCGCAAAATCGTGACATGTCTCATTTTTGCGATTCACAATGACTGATAAGCTAAGCAAGGGAAATATGTCATGATTTCACGACAGAAAGCAATGAGATGGTACGAAATGAAAAAGTGTCATGATTTCACGACATGTCACGTTTTCGCGACTAAGTACAACAAAACATAGCGAAGGAGAAAAATGTCGCAATTTCACGACAGGTTGCATCCATGCGGCCCAAAGGAGAAAAGCGTCGTGATATCGCGACATGTCTCATTTTTGCGACGCATGAAGGCGAACAAGGCTGCTGACAGAAAAACATCACGATATCGTGACATGTCTCATTTTCGTGATGCATGATGGCGAACAAGGCTGCTGGCAAAAAAATGTCACGAAATCGTGACATGTCTCATTTTTGCAGTGCCTGAGCACGAACAAAGCTGTGGGTATAAAAATGTCGTGATATCGTGAAATGTCTCATTTTTGTGGTACAAGAAGAATAACAAAGCTGTAGGTATAAAACGTTGCGATATCGTGACATGCTATTTTTTATCGCAATTCATGGAGGGCCGTTACAGAACATGCAGGGAAGCGCTGAACACGTGGCATAAAGGTGTAAGGGTTACAGGACAGCTACAGTTAGCAAAGAAGATCAAACGTTTCAATGCTCAAACAACAACCAAAAATAATGAAGAGTCGGGGAAGACGAAACAAAAAGATCTGGGAAATGAAACGAAGCGTCACAGAGTGAAACAGAGAGTCGCACCGGAGGGTTTAAAAGTAGAATCCAAATATAGGTACGAAGGTCAAAAACTGCTACAGGCAGAGTTGTAGAGCTGAAGGTGATAGGCCATTCTGGGCCTGCTTTTGGAGCATTTTCCTCCACTTTTTTCTGGTTTTGATAAAACTAGAAACATTTTGTCATTGTAAACTGATACATTCTTCTAATACATAATTATTGAGAGTTACATCTCATTGACAAGAAAGGAGTTATCTTCTGCATGCAAGATTTAATGTTTATCTTTTCCCCTTTCAGATTTCTAGGCTTATAGATGAAGTTTAATGCAAGTTCTCTTGGTTGCTTTATGTGAATGTCTAAATCTGAAAACGCAAGTTCTCTTGGTTGCTTTATGTGAATGTCTAAATCTGAAAACCAAAGTTTAAACCCCAGAAACCAACACCTAACTTACCTGGATTGTGCGTGTTGCAGGTTCAATAGGTTAGGTTGTATGAAAAAAACCTCATTATCTTCGGTTTTGTCAAATTAGGATCGTAGCCCTCTGAGTGTACTTTAGTTTTAGTTTCTCTGCATTTTGTTTTCATTTCTTTTATTCTCTGCACTTTTATTTTCCCGAAAGTCTAAATTTAGTTGAATTTACAGTCCTTGAAATAAAATACTTGAAAATATACCAAAGTCAAAATAAAATAATTCCATCATTAAGATCAATTCACATTGAGTTCATTCTGATTAAATGAACAATCATTACATTTTCAAAATAAAATAAACCACAGTGCCCCTTGTTTACAGTTACTTGCAACCACTGAGGTGTTCCAAGCATTTAAATTGAATATTATTATTTATGTAAAATGCTAACATAGCGGAGACCTTGGAGAAATTATTTATTTAGTTTCTTTGCAAGAGAGGATTTCGAATTCGAATCCTATCGGAGAGTGTGTTTTCACAATAGGGTGAAAATACCACTCAACAGATTGGCGCTAGAAGGAGGGCCTGAAAGGGTTTATTTTATCATGATTTTAGATGCTATAGGTTTATAATTGTTTAAGAGCTTTACATTGCTAAATATTTCAAGTCCATTTGATTAGCATCTTCGGCCTCCTCTAACACCACTCAATAGATTGGCGCTAGAAGGAGGGCCTGAACTGGTTTATTTCACTGTGATTTAAGTGCTACAGGGATTTAAATTTTGAATATTTCATGCCCTATTAATTGTTATCTTTACTCCTCTAACACTCAGAAAATTGTTAAAAGGATGGCCGAATTGGTTTAATTTATTCTATTTTAAGCAATTCAGGTATATTGTTCTAACACTTTTTTATTGCTCATGCAGAAAATAATGTGATTTGATTTAATTTTGAAAATTTTGGTCTCGACTAACAAAGTGTTGTTTCCATGCAATTACTTTTCATTTGATTGTAATGAATACACCTCTTGGTTGATGCTAACTTGATTTGTTATACATTAAAGGTTGGATATTTGCTAGTCATTTCACGCTGATGTGCCGTGATTCCTTCTGTCATTTTTGACTAACAGATTTGGTTCTAAAGTTACATTTTGAGTTTCACTAATGGCAACACTTGAGGAGTAAATTGTATCCCTAAGAGCTGAAATAGCATCTCTAAGAGAAAGAATGGTATCAACGATGGAGGATCATTATAAGGGTTTGTCTACACATGTGACACCCTATCAAATTCCTAAATTGTTATTGGATTTTCTATGATGTTTTAATCAAGAGGTGCCACTAGGATACTTGCAAAAACTGTACGTCTATAAGAATACATTATGTCAATTCCAAATTTTCTATGAGGAGGTGGCTTGTAAGTTATTTGCATACATTTTGGAAGATAAACCCTTCTTTTGGTACAACCAACTACGCATGGAGGTTAGGACTTCTTGGATACAACTAGAAGCAACCTATCTTTATCATTTTGATAATCAGGTTGACTTAGAGATGTTGAAAAATCAATTTACCTCCATATGTAAGGAGCCTAATGAATCCTTGAGTCAATTCAATGGAATATTTCGTGAGTTACACTCCCAAATGTGGGAAAATTTTAACACATTAAAGAGGAAGCCATGGAAGTATACCTGGGAGCCATACACCCCACACTTGCTTCACTCATTGAGGAAAAAATGGGTGGCTTGTATCTAGAGAAAATATATGAGATCCTAGAAGAGGTAGAACGACAAGGTCTTGAAGAAGAAAAGGCACAACATGTTCACATGAGAGATTGTCCTTCTAAAGATATTGATGCCAACCTACACCAACCATAAAATATAGCACCCTCCATTCCAATGATACCTAAGGTAAATGATCAAGGGGATGAATTTGAATATCCAAATGTTACAACCACCTTAGATATAGTCCAAGAGGAGGTGCAAAGTGCTAAACCAACATCCGCTAGTGAAGATTATGCAAAAGCAATCTCATTCATAGAGATGCACGATTATGTGGATAAAGGGGTTCTAAATTCAACAATGTTTGATATATGTGATAGGACGGAACCCACCATAGAATTGAATGGAATGGTTGAAAGTGAAATCGGGAGAAAACCAATAAATGAATTTGAAGATATGATAGAGCTTCACCACTTGTTCTTGGAAGATACTATTGATGAGATGTGTACAATTAAAAATCAAGAAATTCTTCACCCTCCAAATTATGATAAAACTGTATCATGGGTTACTAATTTGGACGATGATAGCCTTATAAATTTGAATTCAAGAAACGACCCACTATTGGAAATAATTGAACCATCTAAGGAAGGTGAAGATGAATTTGATGAGAAACACATTGATGAATTGGAAGATGTTGAAGAAGTAGTTGAACGTCACCACTTGATTTTGAAAGATGATTATTATGATGCTTGGAAGAAGTGGGAAGACTACACTCTCTCCAAAACTGCTAACGAAACTTGCGTGCCAATTGATATACAGGACAACATAATCGCCTATTCGAAGGAAGATATTATAACTCCTGTATCATTTGAGGATGTTTTGGAAGAGGGTTTCAAATCTCATCAAATTTTGGAAGATAATGAGGATTTTACTACCAAGGGCAAAGAAGAAATTGAATTGATGAATGAATCAAAAGATCATGTCACAAATACCATGGAGTTTCATTCCACAAATTTGGAAGATAATTTTTATAATGGTTGGGGGAGATATGATGATGCATTCTTTTCTCACACCCCTGTAGATGAAACCCATATTGCACTGGATATACAATATATTGAAACTTCTACCTCACATGAAGAGATACCATGGATAGTGAACAAAGAATTAGAACCAAATGACAAAGAGATTGATCAATTGGAAGCAACTCGAATAAGGGATCATCAAAACAGATTACTTGACATACACTTTGACCAAAAACATTTGAGGGTTGAAAAGGAGGTCCATGTTTTCAATCGGGTGCATGACCATATTTTGAATTTGAATTATGTTTATGATGAAATGTCGTTAAAGGTGAATGAAAAACAAGGTATAATTTTTAATCACACCTTTAATAACATTGTTTTAATGAATGGAAAAGAAGTTGATGCAATTGAATTGTTAAATCAAATTCATCAACAATTACTAATTGAATCTAAGGTAAAAACTATTAATGATCCTAATTTAGTAAATATCCTAGATGCTTGCAAACTGTTACACAAATTTGATTGGCCTACAAATTTGGAAAATGATTGGCTTTAAAATTTTTAGAAATAGGCTCTTGCTTACAAAGTCTCATTTTGGATAAAGAGAGCCTAGTTCTAAATCATGAATCGAATTATGAAATGGATACTTTCAAGAGTAGACAAGATAAAATTGAATATCATTTATTGTCTAATAATTTTAGTATTTTAATGCTCACCTATGAGAGTACTAATGGAATTAAATCTAATTGGTGGGGTGAGCAAGGGAAGTTAAAAGTTGTTGCATGGTGTGGTATAATATTGTTTTTTTTTTATTCCTATAACATTTGGCATGCACATCATGTTATATTTTTGTTGAAATGTTCTAATCATGTTTGGGATCTAGGAAAGTGATAATCCAAGCTTTGCATAATCTTGTATTATATTGTACATTTGTATATAGATTTTGGTTTTTGGTATTTGGTTTGTGTTTTCAAGTTCATTTTTGAAGTTACTTTTGGGTTTGGTTTTAAGTTTTGTGTGTTAGTCCTTTGGACATGTTTGGTTCGTTTAAAAAAAAAAAAAATGAATAAAAATTTGAGATGTCAACTCATGCCTAAGATCAGGAAAATATGAAACATTGGAATTGTGTTGTAGAAAGCTCCACAAGTAACACAAACAACTTAAAGTAATATCGTTTGAAACTTGTGATGCATGAAGTAGTCAGTTTTACAAGTTATGGCAATACTTTATCTGCAATTCAAAAGGGCAATGCATTCATATTACATCCCACTTCGCATAGACATGCCATCTTAGTTGCATATGCATTTCAGATACAATCATTTGAAAGGTGTCATGTCCTCTTAGGGTTATTATATAACATAAAAAAGAAGAAAATAAAATCCTAAGGTTGGGAACTGATGCCCGAACTATCTTGAACCAAGCACGTTCTATTCATATTAAAGAGGATCTTGAGCAAAATGATCAAAACCAGACTTGGAAGAAAAGGTCAGGCAAAAGAAGTATTTCATGTCTATCCTATTATGCAACATGATCCTTAAAACAGTGGTTTTTACCACTTCCATAAAAGGTTAAAGCCTAAAATCAGAGTAGTAAGGATAGGGTTAAATCCTCATCAAAATTAGGTTGAGGATCCAACTCCCCAAAGCTCTGATTTGACCTACATGGAGTAGTAAGGATAGGGCATAATTCTCATCTTGCCTAGGTTGAGAATCTGATTCCCCAAAGCTCCTATGTATCATTTCATCATAAATCTTGGATTGGAAGGATCGTACTACATGTCCTCTGCAAAGGATGGGTAGCCATCCCTAAGGTCCAAGAAATAAAAACTAAATATTTCCCATTTCATCTTAATATTGGATTGGAAGGATCGTACTACATGTCCTTCGCAAGGATGGGTAGTCATCCCCAAGGTCCAAGAAATAAAGAAATGAAGCTAAATCATGGATTATGGGGTTAAGTATGCCCATGCGTGGCAGCATGTCTTGTCTAAAAACAAGACCACTGACTGTTCAAACGGATAGACTAGCGTGACCATTTCATCCATAACTGGTTAAATTATTTTTCTCAAAGTGGGGTAATGAATTCCAAATCATAGTATTAAGGATAGGGTTAAACTCCCATCTCGATTAGGTTGGGAGTTTGATTTCCCAAAGCTCTGATTTCACTTTCAATTGCACATGGGTTCAAGATAGTAGTGACTCATAACCAACTTTGGGATCTAATAAAACAATTCATTATACATATAGTTGATCCTAAGAGGGTTTGATAATTTTAAATATTTGTATATGATATTAGAAGGTTTAAAGCTTTTATAAAGCAGGTAGTTATATCTCTAGACCATTAATTAGGCTATGCAAATCATTCACAACCTCACATATGCATTCATGTAAAACTAACAATGGAATGTGGATCAATTTCAAACGATAAAGAATGGAACACACTGCACATACCAAGCTGATACTTAATGATTCTAATGGTTCATGTATTTCTGATCTATTGACATTTTTTTTTTATGTGTTGACGTTTGTATCTAAGCTTGTGTATTTCAGGTTAGGTTCTCATCGAAATGCTCAGGAGCATTTCCTAGCAGAGTCACCATTTGTTGTGGTTGCTCCACAACACACCCCAAAATTGGGGAACCCCCTTTTTTGCACACTTTCCAAGAATATTGCAGTGACCCAGATGTTAAAAGAGCAAAGAAAAGCAGAAACAATAAGTTGTCGTGATATTGCGACATGTTGCTCCGTCGTGACCAGAAATGAAAAGTTGTCACGATATCGCGACATGTTGCTCTATCGCGACCAGAAATGAAAAGTTGTTGCGATATCGTGACATGTTGCTCCGTCGTGACCAGAAATGAAAAGTTGTCACGATATCGCGACATGTTGCTCCGTCGTGGCCAGAAATGAAAAGTTGTCGTGATATCACGACATGTTGCTCCGTCACGACCAGAAATGAAAAGTTGTCGTGATATCGTGACATGTTGCTTCGTCGTGGCCAAAAATGAAAAGTTGTCATGATATCGCAACATGTTGCTCCGTCGCGGCCGAAAATGAAAAGGTGTCGTGATATCACGACATGTCGCATTTTCGCGGTTCAAAATAGCAAAAGTATAGCCAAATGAAAAGTGTCGCGATATCGCGACATGTCGTGTTTTCGCGGCTCAGACAAGCGAAGTACAATAGAACGAAAAAGTGTCACGATTTTGCGACATGCCGTGTTTTCGCGGCTAAGAGCAACAGAATGTAGCACAAAGTGAAAAATGTCGCGATATCGCGACATGTCATAAAATCATGGTCAAAGCAAGCAGGAAGAAGGGTTGACCAAAAATTGTCGCGATATCGCAACATGTCATGAAATCGCGGGTCAAAGAGGAGAGAGAAGATAAGGTGCTAGAATTGTTGCGATATCGCGACATGTCATGAAATCACGGTCAAAGTAGTCAAACAGGGCAAAGTATAGAAATTGTCGCGATATCGCGACATGTCTTGGTCTCACGGCCCACAAGGAAAAATTTTCGCGATATCACATGTCATAAAATTGCGGTCAAAGGCAGCAAGAGAAGAGTCAATGCAGAAGTTATCGCGATATCGCGACATGTCGCCATTTCACGACCTGAAGATGAGATGAAGGGCAAAGATAAAAAATGTCTCGATATCGTGACATGTCAGGTTTTCACGGCAGGAAAGTGAGGAAGGAACAAATGAAAGAAAGTGTCACGAAATCGTGACAGGTTGCGTTTTCGCGATCTATTGACGGTAAAGGAGGTAAAGATAGAAAGATGTCGTGAAATCGTGACATGTCTCATTTTCATGATTCACAATGACTGATAAGCTAAGCGAGGGAAATATGTCAAGATTTCACGACAGAAAGCAGCGAGATGGTACAAAATAAAAAAGTGTCACGATTTCGTGATATGTCACATTTTCATGGCTAAGTACAAAAAAACACAGCGAAGGAGAAAAATGTCACAATTTCACGATAGGTTGCATCCACGCGGCCTGAAGGAGAAAAGCGTCGTGATATCGCGACATGTCTCATTTTCGTGATGCATGAAGGCAAACAAGGCTGCTGACAGAAAAACATCGCGATATCGCGACATATCTCATTTTCGCGATGCATGATGGCGAACAAGGCTGCTGGTAAAAAAATGTCATAAAATCGTGACATGTCTCATTTTTGCAGTGCCTGAGGATGAACAGAGCTGTGGGTATAAAAATGTCACGATATCGCGACATGTCTCATTTTTGTGGTACAAGAAGAATAACAAAGCTGCAAGTATAAAACGTCACGATATCGCGACATGCTATTTTTTGTCGCGATTCATGGAGGGCCATTATAGAACATGCAGGGAAGCGCTGAACACGTGGCATAAAGGTGTAAGGGTTACAGGACGGCTACAGTTAGCAAAGAAGATCAAACGTTTCGACGCTCGAACAACAACCAAAAATAATGAAGAGTCGGGGAAGACAAAACGAAAAGATCTGGGAAATGAAACGAAGTGTCACAGAGTGAAACAGAGATCCGCACTAGAGGGTTTAAAAGCAGAAGCCAAAGACAGGTATGAAGGTCAGAAACTGCTATAGGCAGAGTTGCATATTTGAAGGCGATAGGCCATTCTGGGCCTTCTTTTGGAGCGTTTTCCTCCACTTTTTTGGTTTTGATAAAGCTGGAAACATTCTGTCATTGTAAACTGATACATTCTTTTAATACAGAATTACAGAGAGTTGCATCTCATTGACAAGAAAGGAGTTATTTTCTACATGCAAGATTTAATGTTTATCTTTTCCCCTTTTAGATTTCTAGGCTTATAGGTGAAGTTTAATGCAAGTTCTCTTGGTTGCTTCATGCGAATGTCTAAATCTAAAAACCAAAGTTTAAACCCCAGAAACCAGCACCTAACTGACCTAGATTGTGCGTGTTGCAGGTTCAATAGGTTAGGTTGTATGCAAAAAACCTCATTATCTTCGGTTTTGTCAAATTAGGATCGTAGCCCTCTGAGTGTACTTTAGTTTTAGTTTCTCTACATTTTGTTTTCATTTTTGTTATTCTCTGCACTTTTATCTTCTCTATAGTCTAACTTTAGTTGAATTTACAGTCCTTGAAATAAAATACTTGAAAATATACCAAAGTCAAAATAAAATAATTCCATCATTAAGATTAATTCACATTGAGTTCATTCTGATTAAATGAACAATCATTACATTTTCAAAATAAAATAAACCACAGTGCCCCTTGTTAACAGTTACTTGCAACCACTGAGGTGTTCCAAGCATTTAAATTGAATATTATTATTTATGTAAAATGCTAACTTAGCGGAGACCTTGGAGAAATTATTTATTTAGTTTCTTTGCAAGAGAGGATTTCGAATTCGAATCCTATCGGAGAGTGTGTTTTCACAATCGGGTGAAAATACCACTCAACAGGTCATAATATCATTGTCTACACTCTATATTTTGCACCATTTCATTTGTTGTATCTTATCTTGTTCACTTCTAAAAGGGTTAACAATCACTTTTGTTTTCAAATGATCAACTAAAAGGACCAAGGGGGCTTGATTGATGTGCCTCCAAGATCAGTCACATAGTGGTCTAAGTAGGCCCCCAAACATTGATTAATTTTTATAAGGTTTTTGAAGTTGTTTTGCAGGTTTTGAAGCTATTGGATATATATGGATGCAAGTTAAAAGCAAGGGTCAACCATTGGGTCAAGTAAGTTCCCTAAGCAAACTTCTTAGGCTATTTGTTGTTTGTTTGTTGTATATTTTTGTTTTAGACTCAACTCATGATAAATGCAATAAAAAGAAAAAGAAAAATATTTGACTTTATTTTAGGTATTTTGGAAGGAAAAAAGCATATAGTTTGCACCTTAGGTTAAATCTATTTGTGCATTCTCTTGAACCCTTGCTGAAAATAAAAAGATTTACTTATTTGCAAAACTAGGGTTTTAGTTCTCATTGAAAATAAAAAATCATCCTAGGGTTAGCTCCTTGTTTGATTGCATTATTGTTTGTTGTGCACCATTATTTCATTATTCATAGCTTAGATCTTAGTAAGGCAAAACATATGTGCTTGCTCAATATACACATCAAGTATTCCATATTTGGACTTGGAGTGAGTCCTAAAACCATTCATGGTGAACCCCTTTTATCCGCTGGCCCTCGCATGTACAGGATCAACATACCCTTGTGGTCACCTCGACACTTAGTGTATCCAGTTGAGAATCATACACGGTAGGGCGGTTTTCCACTCTCTACATCTATGGTGAAACCAACATGAAAGCACACATTTAGTGGCTAAATTATGAAGCATCTTCCTTTTTTTTTCCTTTTGAAAACTTTAAGCAAGACCATTAAATTTGTTTTCTTAGAATAAAAAATATTAAAAAATCTTATAAATACCTTTTCTCCTTTTCTCCTCCTTTTGTTAGTTTTTATATACTCCTTTTCTCCTATATAATTTCTCTTTCTCCTATCGCTCCCGTCCTTAGGAGTAAGAAAAGGCTTTTAGAATCTGGTTAAATTCTTCAAGAAGATGACCAGATGGATAGGGAGAATCCTAACCTAGAAGAGGAATATAATGTAGAAACTAGTAATGACCTTGATCCTACTAAGGGGTCTAATGGACACCTCACATTTAAATCATTTTGATCATATCTGGAATTTCTTTAAGCATCACAAGGATACCTTGAATAAGGCTATGGATGAAGAATCCCAAATCGAAGAGGCTGGGGTATATCATCATCAAACCATTCCTCCTAAAAATATTTGCACCAATCCATTGTTTGAATATTTGCATCATGTTAATTTGTTTCATAAGCCAACATATGCTACTACTATAACCACAAACATTGGAATATTTCCACAATCTCCTCCAACTAGTAGTGCATCTCAAAATTATGCTCAATTTCCTCCTCATTCTGCTAATCTCAACATTCATTCTTTTGTTCCACCAAATGTGAATTGTTTCTCATAGCAAGATACCATGCAAAACATACCATACCATAACCCATATCATAACAGTGTTAATACCTCCAACATTAGTCAAGTTTCCTTTCAAAAGTCTACCCATAACCCTCCCCTAGGTAATATAGGGGTATTGCATAACAATAATCCTAATATGCAAAGCTTGAAAAATATGGTGAAACAATTAGCTTTAAGACTGGATATGCTTCAACCTCCAAGTTTCACCTACAACTATAAGGAAATATGCAATCAACCCTTAGATCCTATTATCGCCTCAAGGCCCTACCCTAATCATTTCCCAATGTCATTTTTGTCTATTTATAAGGGAACAAAGGACCCAATTGAACATTTAAGGATGTTTGGGACAACATGCCATGATATCATATATGATGACATGTTGTTACTAAATATGTTCCCTATGAGCCTTGGTGGTATGGTATTGGAATGGTATTATCAACTGCCTAATAATTCTTTGAGAATTTTTAGGAGATAACAAAGTTGTTTGTTCAACAATTTGGAGCTTATGTTGAGAAAAGTGTGACTATGAAAGATGTTTATTTGTTGAAGCAAGGTAAAGATGATTTTTTTTCATAATTATTATCTCATTGGAGAAGTTTAGTTGGATGATTAAGATACACCTTACCTCCCCAAGACATGCTAGAGATCTTTATTGGAAATTTACAAGAGTAAATATCATATGAATTGGAAAAAACAACTGTTATCTCTTTCGAACAAGCAATAGATATGGTAAGAAGGGTTGAGCAAGCCCTTATTCAAAGAAGTCAACTTAAACCAAGGAAATAAGAAGATAGGACCACGAAACCTGGTATAAGAACAGGCATGGCATTGGTGATGGGGTAATAGATAGTAGACCTGTCAAAAATATTTCTAATACCTTGCAAAATATGGTTCTTAGCAAACCCCAAAGACCCCCACCAAGAAAATTCATGAGACTCAATAAACCTATTTCATCGATCCTAAAAAAACTCTTGTAAGATAACATGATTGAGTTTCCTTCCATAAGGCAACCCGATACCATGGTTTATTGGTATAATATTGGTCAACATTACGAGTATCACAGAGTGGAGGGGCATATGACACATTCATGTAAGAGGTTAAAACATGTAGTTCAATACTTAATCAATGCAGGTCATCTTGCTATAAAGGATTCTCAACCTACTCCTAACCATGATCCTCTAGCAAATAAACAATCACCTACACAACAAGCACCCACAACTAATCAATACATGGGGATCTTCCCAAATCCCCTACCTAATCATGGGTAATAGGTAGTTAATCAAGTGTCATATCATAATGTGCCACCTCCTTATAACAATATGGTTGGTATGATAGTGGTAACTACAAGGCAATAAGCTCAAGCTCAATTGAATCAACAATCTCAGTAGAAGATAAGTTCTACATCCAACCAACCTTCTAGACTACCTTTAATTTTGAAGAGTATCCAGAAAAGGAGCACAAGAGTAGAAAACCCACCCTTAGTGTTGAAACCACAACAAAAAGTATCTTCGACATTCGACAATAGTTGGCTAGTACCTTAGCCAATATTTCCCTCTTAGAGCTTTTGCAAACTTCTCCTATTCATAGGAAAGCCTTGTTGAAGCTTCTAAGTCAATAATCCGTTCCTCAAGATATTTCCCCTAGTGACATAGTTGATGTTGTAGGTTCCCTTTGGATACATCATATAACATTTTCGGATGATGATATTCCTTTCTCAAAATTGTGAGGGGATTATTCCCTCTACATCATTGAATATATTGGAAAAATGTTTATCAAGTAAATTTTTATATATAATGGTTCCTCCTTCAATCTATGCACCTTTCAATTTTTCAAAAATTTTGGATTCAAAGAGGAAGATTTAATTAAATTTGATGTCATCATCAAGGCTTTCAACAATGAGTTCCAAGAGACCTACGATATTATATCCCTTCCTCTTGTTGAGCATGCAAATGACACATTGTCAAGGGTATGTAAACTTACTTGGAATAGAGATATGTTCACTCTTGAAAGGAAAATCTCTTTCCCCAATGTTCAGGTATGCCAAGTCTTGGCCAGTGCATATAGACTCAGAGGCTGGATGATAACTGTTCCTTCAAGGGACCTTTGTTGGTTATGTCTAAAAATATAAATTTCCTTGTACAATGCTAAAAAATGAAATGTTTGACTACATGAAAGTGATTCTACTCCTAATATAAATAAGATTCAAAGAAAATTCAAAGGTTGAAGGGTGAGATAAAATAAAAGAAAACAAGTTGATACTACCCTGAGCTCTAGCTCCAATTTGATAAAGCAACAAATCCAAATTAAACCAATCTCAACCCGACCAGTATTCACACAGCCTGAGGTTTGAGATGGTGCAATCTTTAGAGGAACAATAGACTATGAAATGGACTGAGTGCAACCACCATCAACATGCGCAAATTGAACACAACAAATTCTAAAAGCCTTTATATTAAAATATAGTCATTAAGTACATCATTTCAAATTTATCCACTTTAGTGGATTGCAAGAGTAGAGCTCAGAAAGCAATAGCTACTTGGTTTAGAAATACCATCCAACTACAAAGAGAAAGAAGAAAAGAAAACTCTAAGTTGCTAATAAATGGATTTTGACCTTTGTAATTGGCTAGTGAGCCAATATTTATACAGTTTTTTGCCTTCACGTAGCATTACATTGTGCAATTAATTTCCATTTACTTCCAGGACACGCCTCTTGAAATTAATTTTCCTACCATACTGCAGCCAATGCCTCATTAAATGGGAACTACTCTAGCCATGCCTCATAAAGTCTTCATCTCCAGTAAGCCCTGCAATGACCAAACTTCATTAAATTTCAATTTGCATGATTCTCAGGAATTCTAAAATAACCATGTCTCATTAACTTTTCATTCTGCAAAATCTAGGTGGATCATTGATTTCTGGTATCTTCCATCTCAATTGTATTTGCCTACCTCACATTGAAATTCCATGCATACCCTTATATCCACCATATTTAATGCAACCACCAGCAAAAAATCTGCAAAAAATAAAAAGGCAAGGGTTAGAACATTAGATTACTGTTAATTTAATATTTTAATTTTTCCTAAGGTTTTGAATTTTTTTATTTTTTATTTTATTTTTTAATTGTTTTTTATTCTCTTTCATTTTGACCTGCAAAAAAAAAATTCTAGGTTTAATACCATGCTTTTTCGGGATTATATTATTGCTCATTGCTAGGGCATCAATCCCGGTGGCCTTCAATTGCCAATTATTACCAATTGTCGGGTTTCATTTCTATTGGTGGACTTTATTTTCTATTTTCCAGGATTTCTTTCATTGTCAAACTTCACTTTCTAATTTTTGGGCTTTTTAGGTTTCATCATTGATTTCGTCCTCCCCAAAGTATAACACTTTTAATACTTAGCAAAATTTTAATCTATTTATAAACTACAGAGTGACAGGGTTTTGGGATGCTACCAGGCTCCAGATGGGTCCCACAAACCTGCCATGGAACATGATTTTCGGTAATGCTCACACTTAGAAAATTTTTTAATTCGGGTACTGTGCATTGGCTTCGTAGACTTCAACTTCGCACTTTGTATTTAATGGTTTATGAATAATTTTCTCATTGGCGACATTGATTTTCAAATCACGAAATAAATTCTATCACCCGAAATTGATTTTTAAATGTTCGAAGATAAAATTTCAATACCACAAAATTAATTCTTGATTGTGTTGAAAATAAATTCCAATTGCACATAATTCCATTGATAAATTTCAATTGATTTTTAAATGCTCGCAGATGAATTTTAATTGCCTGAAGATAATTGTTTAACTGCGTGACAATAATTTTTTAATGCCTGAAAATAAATTCTTGATTGCTCAGAATGATTTTCAATTGCTTGGAAACAAATTTCAAATGACTTGGAATTAAATTCCAATAGCCCGGAATTAATTCTTGGTTGTTTGGAAATAAATTGCAATTGCATACAAACAATTTCAAAAGTCTAGAAATGATTTTCACTTATTCGAAAACAAATTTCACGAGTTTGGATTAGTATTTGATATCCCGAAAATGAATCCCAAATGCTCAGAAGCGATTTTAAAAAATCTGGACTTAAATATCAATAGCTTGGAGATGGATTCCAAATGCCCGTGAATGATTTTTAATTATCCAAAAACAACTTCAATACTCCATAATTGGCTTGCAATAGTTTGGAATTAATTTTTTTTTTTTGATGAGGAACCTTTTATATACAACATATCCGCAACATGTGAGGGGAGAGATTTGAACTTGGGCCTCTCGATAGCTTGGAGATGGATACCAAATGCCCGAAAATGATTTTTAAACTATCTGAAATTAATCTGTGATTGTGCAGAACTAAAATCCAAATACCCAAAAGTGAAAAAAATTATTTTATTTGAGTGCTAGGGTTTTAGAAAATGCATGAGGATTTTTTAATAATTTTCTAGGTAACCTCGGTAATGATATCTTGAACAATAGCCGAAGGCAAACAAAATCAGGCTTAATTCACCCTAGAGCCCACACAAAAACAAACTTTTAAAGAGCTATTTTCAAATAGTGTCAAACAGAAGGAAATACAAATACAATCATGGTAACAAATATCACAATAAGCTCAAGGCACAACAAAATTGAAAGACCTTAAAAGATATTTTCAACTAACAACATAGGCTTGGGGTGATTGAAAAATTACATATAAACCTAAGAAAAATAAGAGAAGGCCTGCCAAAAATTTCAAAAAATGGGTTCCTAGTCTAGACTGGGTCATGTTGTGCAATTGGACAACAAATGGTGACTCTGCTGGAAAATGCTCTTGAGAATTTTGGAAATAGAAAGAAACCTCTCTAAAAAAAATGAGATAACAAACCAGTAAAACCAAAAATTTGGCATCCATCCAAATCTGGGGTTGGGTAATTTTATCGAAAAGTAATACTCCATTTTGTTTTAGCAAAATTGTGTGCATGTGAATTCATTTTGTTCCAGAATCAGTTAACATTTACCACCATAGTTTGGAAATTAGTCTAGTTCACCCTGAGTGAACATTGGTCTACTAATGATGAATTTTGCTACATGGGTAGACATGTCACCAATTGCTGGACATTGCTCCATTGCCAGCCGGGTGTTCATAGCCCCGACTAAGTTATCTCTTATCCCACTCTAGACCTTGCTCTATTATCAACCAGGTGTTCATAGCCCCGGTAGAGGTTGTTTGAATCACCCAAGCACTTGAACCCTTTTTTCTTTTCCTTTTTTTTTTGAACATGGATTTTTTTAATACTAAAAATTTCATAAGCATTGGGTTCTAATTTTGGGTTGGGGATCATTATGACAAATAAGAGGGCAAACACTTGAATGAATTTCATTAAAAAACAAACCATAATGGTTTCATTTATTTTGGCTTGGAACTTTCATAAAGTGTTTTCAATGTGAAGTTGCAACATCATTTTGCATTACTTTCAAATTCATTTGCTTTGTCCCAAACAATGAATAAATATCAAATAGTTGATTAAACTAATTTCAACTTCATTGAGATATAGGGTGGGACTTTCACCCCCATATTACATAGAAACCTTTCCATCTTAGAGCAACCACAATTAGGTTGCACTTGGATGATTTAGGACAAACTAACAAAAAGCTTAGAACAAACCAAAGTTGAAAACAACAAAGTGAAACTAGCATAAAATAGACCAACATTAAAAACAAAATAAACAAAACTAGAAAAACAAAACATGAATCCACAACTATATACAAAACTATTTACATGATAGGATCGACATATTATCAAGCACTAAAGTAATGTTTGAGAAATTGCCCATTTACTGGTAGTGGAACATCTTCTCCAGTGAGGCTTTTTAATATGAAAGTATTCTCTCCTAGAATCTCAGATATTTGAAAGGGACCTAACCATAGGGTGTCAAGATTTCCATGGTCTATTTTCTTTTCATGGGTTTTATCCCATAGTAACACTAGGTCAACAATTTTGAAGACTTTTATTTTTGTCCTCTTATCAAACCATCATTTTAGCATTTCCTAGTGCTTACTAAAATGTTGTAGTGATTCTTCCCTTTTTTCATCCAAGCTCATCAAATTCAATAGCCTAGATTCTACCCTATCATCTATTTATAGGTGGTCTTTCATGAATTGCAAGGTAAGTATCTTGGGGTTGATGGGAAATATAGGATCCTGACCATAAACTAGATGATAGGGAGATGTACCTAGTGAATACTTAATCCTCATTATTTTTGATGATAATGCATATTTCAATATATTATGCTAATCCCTAGGATTTTTGTCTAAAATTTTCTTAATTATTTCTAGAAATTTTTTTTGGGGAGGGGGAATTTATTTAGAATCTAAAACAATACATTCCACAAGGATTTCCAAGTGATCCAAGCTAGCACATCATATGAAATACAATAAATCCACCAAGGAAATCCATGGATCATTATGACAACTTCGACAGGACACAAGAACCCATGACAATCAAGTTCCTCCACCTTGAAATTATCTTTCCTGGTCCTCATGAATTAACTGATTAAGGAGTCTATATTTCTCCTGATCAAGATCATTCCAGCTATCAGTTTTCCAGTAAGGAAATTCTTCAAAATCCCACTTCGCCAAACAATCAGTCACTCTAGTCCATTCTCTTGGGATATCAATAAAATAAATTTTAATAAAATTCCTAGCCAAGCTCAAAATATGTTTCACTATTCTAGCCATAAACTCATAAACATCCTAAAAATGCTTGTTGTTCAGAAGAGACACCACTATCATAGAATCATATTCACAAATAACCCTTCTCCATCCCAAAGAAAAATTTGTTTCCAATGCATGGATAATTGCCAATGCTTCCATATGATTATTTGAATGAATTCCCTTATACACAGATAAAAATAGGTGGGTCACACCCTCACTATCACATCCAATTCCTCCTATACCAGCATTACCTGGGTTGCCCATCCATGTTTATTTTGATAACACCCCTAGGGAGGACTCCACTTCCCAAATCTATTGACCTTCAACGAACCAATACCCCTAACAGGGCCTCTATTTGCAACTGGTGATGATAAAGAAATCTCCAATCTATTGATAATATGCTAGTCAAAGGAAGTAAGAGGAGAACTTAGAACACACTTGGCCTCAATAGTCTCCTTAACCATCCTTTTGACTCTGAGCCATACATGTAAGGCTCCAAGTTGACATCCTTGAAAAATTATTTGATTGCATTCTAACTAAATCTGCCAAAATATGAAGGAGGACCAAAATACCAGGTAGTTTGAAGATATGAAGCAGAGGTAGGGGGTCTACCCAAGCTTTCTCAAAACTCAAAAATAGAAGTAGCATGGATTATGGGCCTTTTCCATACCACAATTTCCAGACCTCCAAGGAATATGAGCATTGGAATAAAATATGAGGAATGGGTTCCTCATTCTTTACACAAAGAAAACATAGTGAAGGACCTTGAAAACCTCTTTTCTAAGTATTATCCCAAGTTGAATGTTTCTTGACACAAAAGCCAAAGAAAAAATTACATTGAGGTCAACCAAACTTATTTCAAATCTTCTTCCACTAGGGGGACATAATCTCCTATCTTCTCTACATAATAAGGGTTTAATAACCTAGAGAAATAGTGTACTTCCCTTTTGAATTATGGTCCCAAGCAAGAATATCATAGTCTTCAACAGAACAACACGTTCTCTCAGCCAAAATAGAAACTAGAGTGTCATGATCCTTAGGACAACCACCCTCTCGCTAGCCCTGCGAATTCCATAATCAGTGAGTAAAAGAACTGCCAAGAGGACTTTATTGCTTGAATTCAACCACCTTAGACCAGCCCACATCAGAAAAAATATCCTGAATAAGAAAAATGTGGGGAAAATAAGAAAGGATAGGAGGATGATTATCCCAAGAATCTACAAGAGGGTTATTAGGCACCACCCCTTATTATAAGTTTGCATTTTAAAAGAAGGATTTAGGAAAGAACAAGTACCTAGATCTTAAATACAAGCATCCATATCACCTCCATTCCAGACTTGCTCCTCAAAATGTAGCTCCTCAAAATTCTCAAGCACATCAAATCTATTACCAAAACTTTCCTTCCCTACACCTTTATTCTGACGAACAAAAAGCCTAGATCTTGAACGAGACTTAACAGGAATAAATCCATCAGAACTGGGCATCTTATTAACCATAGGAGATTATCCTTTTGCCTTTGTAGATGCATATTTAAAGTCAGATGAAGAGGATGAATGTTGAGAATTCACTTTCTTATAGTTTCTTTGAAGATATCCATATTCATGGCATATACGGTATTGAAATGGGAGAGCTTCATAATCTAACTGTTGGAACCAAGATATGTTTTCTAGTTTAATCTCCAATGATTCAGGCAATGTATTATTCTGATACACTTCAAAACATAGTCATTCAAGAGAAGCAAATTTCATATCCAAAGTTTGGCAAGGTGGACCAACCGATTTCCCATAATCTCTGCAATAGAATGAAGAATATCTGGCCTCAAATATTCCATAGGGATTCATGGCAAACAAACCCACACAGGAATCTTAGAAGGCCTCTCCTCCACTGGATCAAATCCTAAATTCCAGGGTTTGATAAATAATCCATACTGATTATGAAATTAAGGACCCCCTTGAACACTTTACTACGATATACCATACGTGAGAACACCACAATAAAATACCCATTAGCTGTAATAATAATCTCCATATCACCTTCAGGGCTCCAATTTCTCCTAACCCAATTTTATAAAAAAATCATAGAAATTCTGAGACCCCTGAATTTGTAGATGAGTGCATGTTCAGACAATTATAAAATATCATCCGCAATAAATCAGTATTGATAACCAAGACAGGACAATCTTTGCTTTTCTCCAAACATCCATTATTCTTCATCTTCAAAGTCGAAGAGGAATTAGAAACATGATCAAGGGTTGCATGCAATAAAAAATTCATGGCATTTGCATGATCAGAAGAAGAGGTATCCTTACTCAAAACAACATCATTAAAAGACAAATACTGGGGGTCATCAGAACCCCCCGAAGCTGCCATATCTAAAGCCAAACTACAACACACCTTTCACTAGCCAACATGCTGGTTTTCAAAGAATTTTTCAACACCCTAGCATGTTTTTATTAGTTGAATCTGCTAATCCATTTCCTTGAGGATGATAATTAGAAGAAAATTTTAGAGTTACCTTATTATTGTAAGCCCATTCAACAAATTGTAAAGAAAATAAATTAGGTTCATTATCACATAATAGAGCATATGGCATCCCAAACATGGTCACAATGTTATCTTCAATAAATTGGATTACGATCTCATATGTGCAATTTTTGAATGCTTGAGCCTTTATCCAGTGTTTGCAATAATATATGGTAGTCAGGATGAACTTATGGCTAGCTAATGAGTTAGTATTAATGACACCGATAAATTCCAACCTCCATCATTCAAATGGATGGGCTTCAATTACTGGTTGCAATGGCATAGGATAATTCCTTTCTCGTTGAGTTGCAGTCTAAAAAATATGCCATGATCGAACATGTGCATGTGTATATTTTAATATGTGGGGCCAGTAATAACCAAATCTCATTATTTTATGTGTTGTGGTATTCCTAGAGCCATATCCAATTCCATACTTGCCATGAAATTATTTGAGAACCTCAAAAAAAATTTTCTTGTTTAAGCACCTCAAGTAGATTTCCTTATAATTATTTCAATATAAAATGCCTAATTTAATCATAAAATTTGTACTTTTGAGATGCGTGCTCTCATTTAGGTGGAATTCAAGTGACCAAGGCATACTCCATTCAATAAATAATAAACAATGTCCTAGTACCACTCATCATTTGTAATTTTCTCCACAACATATGGTTGGCATGAAATATGGAGGTCAAATTCTACTAGTGCTTTGCTCAGCCCTTGTCCTCTAAGAATTCTCATAGACTGATTTCTAGATCAAACTCTTGTAGGATAGACATCCACTTTTCTTTGAGTTCATATAACTCATTCTGCATTAACATCATCTTCACTGTTGGATCTGGCACTATCATAAACACTCTGCAATGGAGGATGTAAGGCCTGTTTATCAATAGTTGAATATCTGAGTTGAACATATTTTAGAGGTGAGCTTATAAAACGTATTGGTCTCTCATCACCAATCTCTTTCTTTTGAGTTAAAACACTAGCAGTTGATTTTTCATATGCAAATAAATAAATATAAAATATTGGAGTGTAATTAGGGCTGATTAATACTGGAGCATTCATGTCTGCCCTTTTAGTTTTATAAAATGCAATTTGTGCTTCTCTAGTCTATACAATCTTGGTATCCTTTTTTAATATTGCATTTAGAGGCTAAACTATTTATACAAAACTAGAAATAACTTTCTCATGAAATTAATCTTGCCAAAAAAAGACTTCAACTCCTTTTTACTTCCAAGAAGGAGATGTTTTTGAATTGCTTCAACTCTATCTGGGTCGATAGAAATACCAGCTTTAGAAATTATATGCCCCAACAACTTTCCTTTTGTAACCTCAAAAATGATTCAATGAAATTCCATGTTCTTTACACCTTTGTAGTACCTTCCTTAAGACTTCCACATGGTTTATACATTTCTTAGAAAAGATAGGGAGGTCATCCATATATATCATAATGTATTTCCCAATGAGATGCTTGAAAGCGATGTCCATAGCCCTTTGGAAAGTTGCTCCTATGTTGATTAGACCAAATGACATTCTCTTATATGAAAATTTTCCCCACATGGTAGTAAATGCAATTTTAATCCTATCTTGGAGATCTACCATTACTTGATTGTACCTTGAGTAACTATTTAGGAAATACATCATTTGAGAGCCATTCACCATTTGTAGTATTTCATCTAGGGAAGGGAGAGGATAATTATCCTTCTCAGATGTCTTGTTAAGATTTCTAAAATCTACACACAGGTATTTTTTCCATTCTTCTTACGAACAAGTGCCTAATTTCAACCCAAATAGAATGTCTTATTGGAAAAATAATGCAGGCTGCAAACAATTTTTGTATTTCTTTGAGAATAAGGAGCTCTAAAAAAGGATTCACTAGTCTCTACTTTTTATGGAAAGGTTTTATTCTCGACTTCAAGGGAATGGTATGGGTAATTATGGATGTGTCATATGTCTTCAAATATTCATAGCTCCATGCTATGACATCTCAATAATATTTTAATGCTTGGATTATTCCTTCATTTTCCTCCTTAGTGCAAGCTTTTCCCAAGAAAACATTTTGGGGGTTCTCAGTATTTCCTAAATTATAAGCTTCATATGATACCTTCTCTGATGGAACAATTTATTTCTTTCGAGCATGGTAATCCATATCAAATAGTATTTCCAAAGAAACCATACCTTTAGGAATGGTATTTTTTTTTAAATTCAATTCACGCTCCTCTAGCTCTGCACAATTTCTATCTTCCTCATCTATGATATGAGCTTCAAATATGTCGAAGCTAGTGATAAAATCAACTATATGCCTATCATCGTAGAATACCTAGAATTTTTTTATGTTGTTTTGTATGGAGGGAGTGACAACCAACTCAATCGAGAACCGCTTTATCTTGAATGGGAAATTAATTCTAGGGTACTTGTCACTATCACCAATGAATCCATAGTGTGATTCTTTTTTTGTGGAACAGTCTAGATATTGAAGTTATCAAATTTCTTGATTAAATCCCACACATGGCTATGGTAATTTAAGAGATATTTATCATGGCAGACATACTGATTTTGCACTTGCTTTATCACCAATTCAGAATCTCTCAAGACCTGTACATATTTAAATATCTTCTTGATGGGAAACTATAGTCCATGAATCAATGCCTCATATTCTAAAATGTTGCAATTACAAGGGAATTAAATTGATAAGTTGCAAGATGTGATTTGCATTTGGGATTAACCAATTCAATTTTGGTGCCATTGCCATGTTTACATTTTGACCCATCAAAATTGAGGGTCCACAAATGATCTTTAGTTATTTTTTATTTGCTTGGTGGGGTCTCTACTACTAGATTATTCTATTCAGGTTTGGCTTCCACTTCTATAGTGTAGTTTCCCAATTCTGGCTTAGTGTACAAAATCTCATTAACATTTTTGTACTCTATAATTAGCTCTTTCAGCCTTGGCTCTCTTTATACCTATATTTTATTGGCTATGCCATGCCATGGAAGCCACATATGTGAGAAATAAATTTCCATGTAACCATCCAAGGTCCTTGACCAATCATGACTAAGCAACATCCCATATACATCTAGGATATCCACCACCTAGATATCAATGTATTGCTGTATCTGAGGTTCAGAAGCTAATTATATATGGATATGGTTCAACACGTCAACCACGTTCACCTATGTCTTATCTAGTTGAACAACCTTTTTTTTTGAAGGAGTAAGATTCAGTCCTAATTTTTGGCTGATTGTATATGGCATCATGTTTCCAGAAGCATCTAAATCCATAGTATAATTATGTAAGTTTTTACTTGCAATTCTAATGGTCAAAAGAAAAAGAGAGGATTCTACCTTCTCTTTGTATACTATCACTTAAGCATCAATAGCCTTTTTTAATTATTTTTTACTTTGACTAGAGAGCATTTTGATCAACAAATCCTTGATCAGTTAATTGAGCTACCTCAAACAAAGAAATATTTGCCTTGGTTTCTTAATATCTTCAATGGTATTATATCCAGACTTGTTTTGCTCTAGGTTTTTCTCTGCTTGCGGTAATGACATGTTGAGTTTTGGTGGAGTCGGCATTGTTGAACCTTTAGGTGGGATTGGGTTTTTTTTGGCTTGCTCATCAAGTGGGATGGAGGTTTTGTTAGGAGGTGTAGAAGTCATTGGGGTTTTTCCTTTACTCTGAAGTATATAATTGTTGCCTCATTGAAACTATCGGTAAGCTTTCACATCTTATTTTAAGTATTCTTTTACCTCATCTTCATCCACTCCTAAGAATTCATAAGTCTTTAAAACTAGAGTTACCCCTGCATTTTGATCAATTTGATTCCCAACATTCTCATTGGTGGGCACTAATTCCGAATTATCCATCTTCTTTTGGACAATATCCAAAGTATTTTTAAACTTTGGATAATCATTTTCCCCGTGTTGAGTTGTGGAATGGGCCCTACACCAACTGGGTAAAGCAAGATCCTCCAAATTCACTGAAGTATTTGGGTTGTTATTTGGTTGGTTTTGGTTTCCAACAGGATTTGGAACTCCTTCGTTATTTGGGCAAGTATTCCATTGATGATTGGTCCTCTGAAAGACAAAGTTCATATTCTGAATGTTTATATTTGTAGGTGGGTTTTGAGGAACTTGCCTTTGTAGTTGAAGCACAGTAACATTGCTGCAGTTTTTGAACCATCCTTTATATACTATCTAACTGAGGATTTGAATTACTGGGTTGACTTGGTCCAGGCTGACCTATTATATTATTCACAAGCATTGATGTATTAAAAAATGCAGGTAGAGCTTATTTATTAACTGTAGGAGGTGTATGATTGAGAATATTTTTTGTGGTCATCTGATTATCCAAATATGTTGGAATGGTTTGTTGAATGCTCATGCTAGGCATCATTGATTAAAGGGAGCCAGATTGAATGGTTGATTTTGGTTTGTATACATGGATCCTAGCAATGGATTTAGTATGGGAAGGTATTGTGTAAGGGCTTGATTTATTAATGGTATCTGATTATAAGCTCTTATTTATCCAACTGAAGGTAATTAACCCAAACCAAAACCTTGAAGTATTAACTATTGTTCAACATTTAAAGCTTCACTATATGTCATGGGTAAGGTTGTGATCTATGGAGCTCTCCTCACAAACATACAAGTTAATGGATACAAAACTCCAAGATACATTTGGATGGATGCTTCAGTTGTGAGGGTGTAAGGTGCCATCAACCTGGTGTATAATTTATGGAACCTAGTGTTGAATAGTCTCAAGGGTTCACTGGGTTCTCTACGAGCAGAGGAAAATTGATGATAGATCACAGCTGGATCAATAGGTAATCTAAAATGGCTAATAAGAGCTACCTCTAACTAAGCCTAAGAAGTGATGGAGCCTGAAGGTAGTTGATGTACCAATTATAAGTAAACTCGTACAGAGTATATGGAAACATCCTATAGGTAACATCTTCATGTTCTTCATATAATCTTGTTCCATCATACCTATAACGAGGGAGATATATTTTAACATTTTTAGGCATATCATGTGCAGGTCATGGGATGCTCAAAGGGTTGCTTCCCACTAACCAAAAAGTAATACCTACCATTGGTGGACCTTAGGGAGTGGCAAAAGGATCAACACAAAGGGTAATGGCCTCTAGAGAACTATTAGAAGTCAAAGGAGTACTCGGTATACCTTTATCAACTTTGGTTTTTAATATGGAGAAAGACTGAAAAACTCAACACCTTCGACAAATGACTTAGACCTTATTAGGTACCAAGATAGGTATCTAATATTGAATAATTTAATATTATATTGTATAATGGTATGAGCCATAAGTTAATTATTGAGTAAGGAAGGCCACATATCAAAATAGAAATAAGTATGTCATAGAATCATATTTGTAACCGTTGGGGGAATATTGTCATATGTAACCGCAAGGAATATTGTTATATTATTATGCACTTTGTAACTCATGGAAGGTGAACCACCACATGGGTGATATTGTAACTCATGGAAGGTGAACCACCACATGGGTGATCTTGTAACTCATGGAAGGTGAACCACCACATGGGTGATCTTGTAACTCATGGAAGGTGAACCATCACACTCTTGTATAAATAGAGATGTACCCCCATTGTAAAAGACATCCATGATGTATTCTTGGCGAGGTCTTGGCTCATGGAGCTAGAGATATTGTGGAGTGGATTCCTTCCAAAAGGAGCATTGTATGGTGTTTTCCTATATCAAGGGTATAATCAATATTTATTTTTTTGAGCAAATTATTGTGCAAATAATTTATTTGTGGATGCATGTTGAATATTTTGATAAATTGTTGAAAGATATATGGAATGAGAAGAGAGGTTCATTATAGACCTAGTGATGATGACCTTAGGCTCTATATTTGATAATCTGGATGTGTAATATAAACAATGAACCAAGAAAAAGTATAGGCTTAACGGGCCCTCCTTCTAGCACCAGTTCTTTTGAGCATGCAAATGATACATTGTCAAGGGTATGTCAACTTACTTGGAATAGAGATCTACTACATTTTGAAAGAGAAATATCTTTCCCCCAAGGTTAGGGAATGTCATGTCTTGGCCAGTGCAGATAGACTCAAATGTTGGATAATAATTGTTCTTTTTAGGGACCTTTGTTGGTTCTGCTTGAAAAATATAAATCTCCTGGTACAATGCTAAAAAATGAAATGCTTGACTACATGAAAGTGATTCTACTCCTAATCTAAATAAGCTTCAAAGAAAATTCAAAGGTTGAAGGGTGAGAGAAAATAAAATCAAACAAGTTGATACTATCCTGAACTCTAGCTCCAATATGGTAAAGCAACAAACCCAAATTAAACCAATTCCAACCTGAAAATTATTCACACAACCTGAGGTTTGATATGGTGCAATCTTCAAAGGAACAACCAACTATGAAATGGAATGAGTGCAACCACCATCAACATTTAAAAATTGATCACAAAAAATTCCAAAAACCTTATATTAAAATATAGTTATTAAGTACATCATTTCAAATTTATCCACTTCAATGGATTACAAGAGTAGAGCTCAAAAAGTAATAGCCACTTAGTTCAAAAATACCATTCGACTACAAAGAGAAAGGAGAAAAGAAAACTCTAAGATACTCATAGATGGATTTCGACATTGTAATTGGCTAGTGAGCCAATATTTATATAATTTTTGACCTTCACCTAGCATTAAATTTTACAATTAATTTACATCTACTTCCAGGATACCCCTCTTGAAATTAATTTTCCTGCCATACTGCAGTCAATGCCTCATTAAATGGGAACTACTCTGGCCATGCCTCATAAATTCTTCATCTATAATGAGCCCTGCAATGACCAGACTTCATTAAATTTTACTTTACACGACACCAAGGAATTCCAAAATGGCCACGCCTCATTAAATTTTCATTTTGCAAAATGTAGGTGGATCATTGATTTCCCACATCTTCCATCTTTGCACAATTGTACTTGCCCAGCTCGCATTGAAATTTAAAGTCTGCCCTTATGTCTACCATATTTAATGCAACCACTAGTAAAAATTTTGCAAAAAAATAAAAAGGTGGAGGTTAGAACATATATTACTATTAATTTAATTTTAAAATTTCAAAATTTTAATTTTTTAAATTTTTCCTAAGGTTTTGAAATTTTTTATTTTTAAATTTTAATTTTTTTAATTTTTAATTTTTTATTCTCTTTCCTTTTGAGCTGCAACAAAAAAATTTCTAGGTTTAATACAACCTTTTTCTGGGATTATATTATTGTTCATTGCAGGGCATCAATCTGTGTCGCCTTCAATCACCATGCTCAAGTTCTAAGTGTTGGATTATTACCAATTGTTGGGTTTCCTTCCAAACTTCATTTTCTAATTACAAAGATTTTGTTTCCATTATCAGAATTCACTTTCTAATTTATGGGCTTTTTAGGTTTCATCATTGATGTCGTCCTTCCCCAAAGTTCGACACTTTTAATACTTAGAAAAATTTTAATCTATTCGAAAACTACTGGGTGACAGGGTTTCGGGATACTATCGGGCTCGGGACAGGTCCCAAAAACCTGCCATGCAACATGATTTCCGGTAATGTTCACACTTAGATTTTTTTTGAATCCAGGCATTGTGCACTAGCTTCGTAGACTTCAGCTTCACACTTTGCATTTTAATAGCCTGTGAATGATTTTATCACTACCCTGCATTGATTTTCAAATCACAAAACAAATTCTATCATCCAAAAAATATTTTCAAACGTCCATAGAAAATTTCAATAGCATGGAATTAATTCTTGATTGTGTCGAAATAAATTCCAATTGCATAGAATTCCATTGATAATTTCCAATTGATTTTTAAATGTCCGTAAATGAATTTTAATTGCTCGAAGATAAATTTTTAACTACCCGAAGATAACTTTTTAATTGCCCAACAATAATTATTCAATGCCTGGAAATGAATTCTTGATTGCCCAGAATGATTTTCAATCATCTGGAAACAAATTTCAAATGACTCGAAATTAAATTCCAATAGCCCGAAATTAATTATCGGTTGTCCTTACATAAATTGCAATTACACAAAAACAATTTTCAAAAGTCCAGAAATGATTTTGACTTGCTAGGAAACAAATTTCATGAGTTTGTATTAGTCTTTGATTTATCGAAAATGAATCCCAAATGCTCGAAAGTGATTTTAAAATATCCATATTTAAATATCAATAGCTTGGAGATGGATTCCAAATGCTCGGGAATGATTTTTAATTATCCGAAAACAACTTCAATACTCCATAATTGACTTTCAATAGCTTGGAATTGATTTTTTAAATGCCCAAAAATGATTTTTAAACTATCCGAAATTAATCTGTGATTGCCCAAAACTAAAATCCAAATGCCCAAAAGTGAAAAAATTATTTCATTTGAGTTTATAAAATGCATAAGGCTTTTCTAATAATTTTCCAGTTGACCTCAACAATGGCATCTTGAACAATAGCCGAAGGCAAACAAAATTAGGCATTAATTCTCCCTCTTTCGAAGAGCTATTTTCAGATAGTGCCAAACATAAGGAAATACAAATACAATCATGGTAACATATATCACAATAATCTCAAGGCACAACAAAATTTAAAGACCTTAAAAAATATTTTCAAGTGATTGAAAAATTACATATAAACCTGAGAAAAATAAGAGAAGGCTTGCCAAAATTTTCAAAAAGTGGGTTCCCAGTCTATACTGGGGTGTATTGTGCAAGCACACACCTCTTAGGGTTGGACCTAAGATCTTAGATACTTCATTTTATGTGGTATCTTGTCCTGCATATTTTAATCTTCTTCTTGGATGCCCTTGGGTTCATGCGATGAGGGTTGTCCCTTCTACTCTTCATCAATGTTTAAAGCTTGAATTCAAGAATCAACTAGTCACCATTCCGAGCGACCCTCATCCATTTCAATATTTTTCAATGGTTGAGCAAGCTTAATCTAGTCTCAATTTATGTCCATTAGTTTTCTCATCTCACATCACCAAGCAACTTATAAAATTTGAAAATAAGTGAGGAACCGCTAATCAATGTTTTATCACAAGATCAAGTCAATCCTTTTTTCAAGATCCTCTTCTAGATTTAGCCAAGCTACGACCTTCACCTTGGACTATAGGTTTACCTCATAAGAAAGGTAAAGTAGTACACATTGGCACGTGTATCTTTCTCTTTGTAGGTACAACCCTTGAAGAAATGATTTGTGGTAGCAACCCTCCTCCTATAGAGCGATATTTTACCCATTGTTATTTATCTAATGATTACAAGCTTCCTAAGCAGATACTGTCTAGTATGGGATATGTAGGTAAGGTATTAGGGTGACAACCTTTGAGCTTTGGCCTAGAATATGTGGCATATGCTACATTCCCAATAAAACCAACCCTTACCAACTAATGATGATCACCTCATTACTTATGTTGAATTATTAGATCGTCATAGATTAGAGTGGGATGATGAGGATGAGGGACCCCCTTATCCCTCAAACATATTATTTTGCAATATAATAACTTTTATTCCCTGTTGTATTCCTTCAGTGATTCTTTCTGACAATGATACCCCTTTTAATAACAAGGATATCCACAAGCTTTGTGCTAAGTACAAGATTTAGCACAAGTGGTCAACTCCATATTACCCTTAGTATAATAGTTAATTTTAAGCATCCAATAAGTATTTAATCAATATCCTTATGAATTTGGTTAGTAATACTAGTTGATATTGACATATCTAGTTGCATCATACCTTGTGGGCCTATCGTACTAGTGTGCGAACTCCTACGGGTGCTTCTTCATATGTCTTGGTCTATGGGGTTGAGGCAGTTTTTCATTCAATTTAGAGGTCCCTTCGTTGCGCATCTTCCTACAATATGCCTCGATCGATGATGAATATCATTTAGATTATGTTAAATAATTGGAGCTACTGGATGATAAGTGCATTCATGCCTTAGAGCATATTCAAGCGTATCAAAATAGGCTCAACGATCTTATTCCAAGAGAGTGCCAATAATTCTTTTAATGTTGGGGACCTTGTCCTCAAGGAGAACTAGAATAACACTTATGCTTGTTCAAATATGAAAGGCAAGTTTTAGCCCAATTAGGTAGGCCCATTTGTCATAATGGCCATGTGTGGCTCAGTAACCTATCATTTAATATCGTTAGATGGTAGATATTTAAAATAACCAATGAACATAATGCACCTAAAGAGATATTATGCATGATTTTGCATCTTGCTTATTCATCCTGCATTTGGTTTGCTTGCTCATACTACATGACTGCCTATCCTATGTTTGCATGAATTGCCTAACATTCTATCCCATTTGCATATTTTCTTGTCATATATTTGCATTATTGCTTGATCATACTTGCGTGATTGCTTAATCATATAGATTCTTGGGGACTTTGTAAGGATGAAAAGGGATGAAACCTAGTTAGGTTCTAGCTCACATGCATTGCACTCATACTAGGGCTCTGATGCTAACCAAATCCCCAACCTATGGTACATATCTATGCATTTTTATTTCATTTCTTATTCATTATTTTTTTATTTTTTTATATTCCTTTACCTTTGAAAGTATAATGTGATCATCAAAATTTTCTCCAAGTCAAGGGAAATAGTTCTTCTTTTTTGGTCCTTTGCATTCTTTCTTTCTCTTTTTGTCAATACAATGGATATAAATTACTTCTGAAGAACACAAGCTTATACTCAGAGGGGGGGTGAACAGTATAAGACCACTTTTTACTTTTCTTTCCCAATCAATATTATACAATTTATAAATAGAAATATCAATAGCAGTAATAAAATCAATGCACAAATCACCACACATAATAGAGACACCATAATTTACGTGGTTCACCCAATATGGGCTACTCCATGGAGAAAATATTTAACTAAAATTTTCTCAATCAATCTCTTGGGAATCCTTTCCCTATTAAAATTTTTATGGACCTTTATCCAAAGGAGACACCAATCCCCTAAATCAAGTTTGTGGATCTCTATCCACATGAGACACCAATATCCTAATATCTGCTCTGGATGGTGATCCTCTAGAAGACCTCTACCTCCACTGCCCTTAGCAAATGGAACTCTATCCATATAAGACACTTGTCTTCCCTGCTCTGGTTGGAGTACTTTGTCCTCAACCTTGTCACCTCCAAGCTCTATCTAAAATCTGTACTAAACATAGTCCGTTGGTCTAGCACAAATCTTTCCTCAATCTCTGTCTCTGGTCTAACACAAACCTATCCTCAAATTTTCACCAAACTCTATCCTCAAATTTGTACTAGACACAGTCCTTCGGTCTAGCACAAGTCTACCCTCAATATCTGTCCTCAAGCCTTAACTCAAAGCTTGACTCAATCTCAAATCAACTCTATTTGATCTTCCCCAAACCTTAACTCAAGGTTTGAACAAATCAATCAACTCTGCTCTCAAGTCTTCTCAAATACTTATCTCAAATATGCCTTGTAAGCTTCCACAAAAGCTCACACAAATTTGTCCTCAAGTCCTCTCTAGAACTTGTCCAATATGCTCAATAAGTTCTCACAAGAACTTATCCAAATCTGCTCTCAATCTATATTGTAAGCTTCCACAAAAGCTTACCCAAATCTGTCCACAAGTCTTCTCAAAGACTTGCCTCAAATCTTCTCAACAAGTCCACACTAGAACTTGTCCAATATCATATAAACATAAAGAGAATTGCTAGATACTCAATATGCTCTATACTCATCACAATGATCAATCACTTTCAATCACTCTTTTAGAAACATACAAAGAATTTTTAGAGACTCAATATGCTTCACATTCACCTCAATGCTCAATCAATTTCAATCACTCTTTCAAAAACATACAGAGAATTGTTAGAGACTCAATATGCTTCAACTCAATACTCAATAACTTTCTCAAATCAATTCAGAATATAGAATAGTTTATTTTATGGAACTTGAAAAATCACTTCACACATCCACTTGACTAGGCTCAAACAACTCTACTCAACCAAACACTCAATGAAACAATCCTTGCTTACAAACCCTGGTCCAAGCATATGATCCTTCACTCAAAATGTTTCCAACAATTCTTATCAACCACTCTCACATAACAATGATACTCATGTTATTTTCAAACCCTAGTTCAAGTTCTTCACACAACCAATGGCTTCAACAACAATGTTTATAAAATGAGGTTTTAACAATAACTCTTTATTCCAGAAAACCTTGAAGCATTAACTCAACACACTCAATAAGGAAACCCTAATCAAGTCCTTTTCACTCCAAATTTATTTTCCAAAAAACCAACCAATCAAATCAACTATGGAAGAATGTGCTCATACCTTTTTCTTGATGATGAAGGAACCTCTAAAATCTGCCACAACCACAAACACCTCTTTGCCAATCTCAAAGGATTTAGAAGACACTAAGCTCTCTCAAAGAAACAATGCAAATATCAAAACACACATACACCTTATCACTCCATATTAAATAAAGCATCCATAAAAATATAAAAATAATTAATCAAATACACCTTTTAATCTCCTAATAATATTCAATACCAAGAATAATATCAATGCAATATCCTTTTCAAAAATAACTCAATGGCAAGAAGTCCTCTCAACAATTTAAATTTCCAATACACCAATGTGACACAAATATTTTATTCAATAATAAATCTAACTCCTTATTCCTCCAATTTACCAAAAATAATTATCAATTAAAAACCTTTTTAAACAACCCTTTTAACTCCCTAAGACCTCATGTCAAACCTTAGGCAATATAAAAATTATATTCAAAATTTATTACCTTTGCCTTGGTGGGATTCGATCTCACGACGTAGCCTCAACTAGTGCCCTAGCCGTGGTTCCAACCGTCGTGTGAGCTAGGCGCTCGCTTGGGGAGTAAAGAACACCACGTGCTCTATAACCCTCCCTGACTCGCCTATGCACAAATATGCACCGCTTCATTTGGCGCTTCCAACATAAGCACAACCAACAAAACAATGATGTCACCGCAATTCTATCACAGGTCACTCCGCGCCTAAACACTCTAGTTGTTATCCACTTGCCACTAGGCCACGCTGCCTAGATGGCTCTTGCAATTCGGTGCTCGTCGATTTATCCTTATTCGTTGGCACTCAAAATAATGTTCTCTTCTCTTTTTTGCACGAGTTCTCAACACACGATTGCACGCATTATCATTCGAGCAAAAGGATAATTAAATACCTCTAAGGCATAGTGTTTTTATATTGATTTCCTCCTTCACACATAAATGTCGGTGCTTCGATTTTTCTTCAAACTTAAACGTCGACACTTCGATTTTTAATTTATTAATTTATAAATTATTTAAATTCTTTAGAATTTAAATTTTATAAATTAATTTCTACATCCCTTTGGCTTTATTAAAGTCTTCTCTCATTTTACAACTTTGTATAAATAATATTTATTTATAAAATTTAATTTCAATTTGAATTTAAATATTTTATAAAATAAATATTAAAACCTCCTTTAGCTTTTCAATAAGCTTCCTTGGGTTTTTATGAAAAACCTCTTATTTTTGCTCACCATTGGTTTTAATAAAAACCCTTCTAACTTATGCTTCCACATAATATTAAAAATATTATGAAGCCCTTTTGCCTTTAACCTTTGCATTGTTCCTCTTGACCTTTTGACATCAACGGTAGCTTATTCCTTGACATCAATGACAACTTCGTTCCTTGACATCAATGACAACTTTGACTCAAAATGTCCAACAATATCCCCCTTTATCATTGATGGCAACCCAAATTATTTTTACCAGAAACTTAACCTTTTCTTTGTTCTGCTCTCCCTGGGATATTTCTCCCCCTGGCTCAATGCTCTTTTCAAATCTCTCCTCTTTACTCAAATACAAAATCTCTCCCCTTTACTCAAATCTCTCCCCCTTTGACATCAATGGCAAAGGGTCACCTTTAGTGCTCGGGGCTAATAATGAGCCTCATAGCTTAGCCCCTCTCCCACCTCCTCTTGAGGTGGTTAATTCTGGGGTGGGAGTATTTCTACTCCCATAAAGCACTGTTATTTACCTTTATCCTTTTTTCTTCTTATTTGATCCTTCTGATTTCTATGATTGTTCCTTTCCATGTCCATGTTCCTGTCCATGTCCATATTTTTATTCCTATTCCTATTCCTATTCCTTTTCTTGTTCATATCCATGTTCCTATTCCTATTCATATCCATATCCCTTTTCTAGTTCTTGTTCATGTTCCTGTTCATGCTTGATTCTAGAATGTCTACTCTGCACCATTTTGTTGTATATCCATAATTATTACACTTATAACACTTAATGTTATTATTCCTTAGAGGTGCAAATGTCTTAGGACTTCTCATAGTAAAGCCATATCCTTTTCTATCAAGAACCCTGCAATTCATTGCCTTGTGACCAAACTTATTACATGAGTAGCAATACCCATTGAAAATTTTTTAGTTCTCATATACCTATCTTTCATGTGTCCTGTACTATGAAGCCATGTGTCCAAACCTGTGACATGAAAAACATCTTCTAGTCAAGCCTCCTTGTCTTGACCTCATTTGTCTCTTAGTATCTCTTGACCTATTCTGATTGTTGTTCCATATGTATCTTCTTTGTGCATTGTTCATGTTCTTGTTGAAATTTTTGTTGTCCAACTCATCCTCAGACGTCTCACTTTCTATTACATTGTCTTCTTCTGAAGTTTCTTCTTCTAAAGTTTCTTCTTCTGAAGTTCCTTCAAAACTTGAGGTTGACCTCTCTTCTTATTTCTTTTGAGTTTATTCAAAACCAAGACCTGTTTTGTTTATTGACCTTCTTTGTACCTTGATCATCTTATCCACAATATTTGAACTCTTTCCAAACTTTTGTAGCTTACTCTTGGAGTTTTCTAAATCTTCCTTTAGTAGAACCACTTCTTGTGCTAACGTTTCACATTCTAAGACCTTTTCTTCTAGATTATCCTTGAAATTTTTGTCTTAGCCTTTGATTTGTCTAGATCCTCTATAAGCATTCTTCTCTCTTCATCAAATTCTTGAAACTGAGATTCTAATTTGGAGTTTTGCTTTCTTACATTCTTTACTGTTTCAAGAGCATAAATAAGTTATCCCTTGAGATCATAACCTTATTTATCTGATTCTTTCTCTATTTGTTTACCTTTGTCCACATCTTCATTTTCTTTTGACTTGTATTCTATAGGATCACCTTCTCCTTCTTCTAATGTCATTAGAATATTTTCATCTGGTCCTTCAAGTGCATCCTCATATTCATCATCACTAAAAATATAACCATTCCTTGTACAACTATATTCAATATTTCCAAATTTACCACATCTAAAACACTTGAGAATCATTGGTGCCCTTTTCTGGACTTCTTTTTCTTCAATCATAAATAGGAATTCATCTCTATCATTATCTGAAAAACTAGCATCACTATCACTTGAGTACTTACTTGCCTTATCTTCATAGTAGCTCATTTTTTACCTTTGAAATAACTTATTTCCTTGTCTTTTTTGTCCATCCTTGCTTTTATTTTGGTGCTTGTATCTTTCTGATTCCCTATTCCTATGATCCTATTTTTCTTCATCATTGTTATTATTTGCTTCTTTACAATCAGTTGCATAATGACCATACTTACTGTTGGTCATCAAATCCGCACAGGAAAGGACTTTCGGTGGGTTTGCGCGCCCTGGACCTGCGACCAACATTGAAAGGCCGAGGGGAAGAGATGCCCCTCGTGCCAATCTCCGGAGAAAGGCCGGCTCCTATACTAATCTACTTTTGGGGTTTGAGACAAGAGTGCAGGAAAGAAATAAACCGAGTAAGGGTTAGGAAAAGAAATAAAAAGGGGTAAGGGTTAGAGAAAGAAATAAAAAGAGTAAGGGTTAGAAGATGATGATTTAAGGTGGGAGAGAACAGGAAGCACGATCACTCGCTAATAACTCGAATAGCAGCAAAGAACACCAAGAATAGATGAAAGAAACGTGATACTCGCTTTCCTATGTATCCTCTGGACGAGTTCACAGGGTTCTCCTTTCTCTCTCGCTGGAATTCAGGGTTCGGAGTAACAACGATTAAGAAAAGGGAATAACAGAAACCACGACCCACCGGGCGGCATAAAAGAAAGCTTATACGACGTTTTTCCTCTCCTATGTATCCTTCGGGGCGAATTTTAGGGTACCAGTCCTCAATTGCACACCGGATTCAGGATTCAGAGTCTCGGTATACGAGTGCAGACAGACAAAAGAATTAAGCACAGAAGGCAGCATAAAAGAGAGAAATGGAGTACAAAAATCTTTAGTATTAGACGTAGGACATCAAGTTACAGCAGCTTTCTAGCAGAAAGTTCCCCCCTTTTTACATTGCAAAGCCTGGGTTTTTATAGAGGACCCGACCCTCTGAGTCATTATTACAAAAAATGGTGGAGTACACCCTCGGGCTCTGAGAAATCGGCTCCTCGCGGTTGCTGCGACTGAGCTTTCAAATCGGTTGCCAAAACTGGCAACTACGACTGGGTCAACCATGGAAACGTTCATTTAATGCACCGCCCGAGTGTCCCTGGCTTCTGGATGCTGTGCTTGAGTGATCGTTACGCCCGTCGGGTTTTACTTCGAGGATTGTTACGTCCCTTTCGTTTGCCAGAAATGGTCAGCGGGCTTATCGGGCAAGAAAGGGGGTATTTATAAGGGGCCTTCGATCACCTTGGGAAGCTGCCCCCCTTGGAACGTGGGCCCAAAAAGTGCTTCGCTACATCTCCGCCTCGCCAAAGCCTTGGGCCGAAGTAGATCTTCCTTGATTTGTTCTTCGCAAAATAATGCTTCGCAGAAACTACTTCGGGGATGTCGAGTGCCGAGCGGGCTCCATCTTTGAAATGGGGTTCTTTGTCCTTTGCTGGCGAAACTGCTTCGGATGGAAAATGTTTCGGCCCGATTCTCTCTCAAAACTGCGGTTCGGGGAATATCCTCCCGAAGCACTTCTCTATTTTTGAACCATTGTCATTTTGCTTCGGGCGCCACTGCTTCGGGTGAAAACTGGCCGAAGTAGGTGTCAGAAATACTTCGGGCCCGAAGTAGTTTCTTTGCCTTAGCTGATTTGGATTATGCTCTCCTCCTTCGGCGAAGTCGTTTGGATGCTGCTTCGCAAAACTTTCGCCCGAAGCGGTTGCTGAAAATGCTTCGGGTGCGAAGCGTTATTTTTGTATTTTCTTCGGTGATATTACTTCGCAACGCTTTCGCCCGAAGTGGTGATTTAGAGTGCTTCGGGCCCGAAGCTCTTTTCACATTCTCCTTCTTTTCTTTCGGTGAAGCTATTTTCCTTGGCTTGTTTGGTAGCGAAGCTCTTTTTATAAAAGGGGGCGATAGGGAGAGTCAAAATTGCTGTAACTTAAAATAAAAGAAAACTTTCAACAAGGAAATATTATACAAAATTCTACTATTCTTCTACCCCTTGTATAATGTGACAAAAAGTGTCAACATTCTTGGCGGCTCGCGGGGTGACGAGCTCGTCTCGGCAAAAGAACCCTTTAGTCCTGATCCATTGGGCTGCAGAGTTACTGGTTTTCCCCAGACCCTGCTTCTACGGTCTGTCCCTCTTCTTGTTCCTCTTCTCCTTCTTCTTCTCCCTCTTCCTCTGGCGCGGCTTCTGGCTGAGGCGATGGTTCGAGGCGATCGCGGATGTGCTTCATCGTTCTTCGGACATGAGCCCAGGCACCCTTTTGGAATGGTTCTTGATCTTGTAATGCCTTAACCAAAATGCGAAACCGATCAATTTGCCCGATGTCAGCATGTTTGGCCCTGATGAATAAATCGTTTAGGCATGCTACCATCTTGCAGTACCTCAAAATGAAGTCGGTTATCTGCCCTTTCGAGATCGGCTCCGCCCACCCGTCTATCTCCGAGACATCGCCCTCGAACTGGAGCCAGACTGGTTTGAGGTCATCTTTAGTCAGAAGGTTCCCGTCATCGTCTGTGAAACTCGAGAAACCCAAGGAGGAGAGGTCCTAAAAATAATTCATCGAGGCATGCTGCTCGTTGTCAAAAATGTCCTGGAGCCTTCTCGCCTTCTGAGCTTTGCGCACCTTGGAAAAGAAGGCGCGAACTGTGGCCTGGGCCGTGGACCAATCCCTAGCCGTCCGAGTCATCGCAGTGACCTGCAAGTCCTGATATTTCGCATTCTGGACGTCGAAGGCTAACTTGAGCCTGCTCCTGGCTTTCTGCGTGACTTCATCAATGATTGGCCCTCCTTCGGCAATAGCGCGTTGGGCTTCGGTGATGAAGGTTAGAATCGTGAGGGCGCTGGAACATCGAGACCTAAAATTCTTGAGCAAATGGGCATGAATCTCCTTAATTCTGCTCCTATCAAACATCGACAGGTCTTCCTTCTCGTACAGCTGGGCTTGCATTTGTGCAACTCTGCCTTCCAGCTCTTTGGCCTTTAGATCGTTTTTGGCCTGTCTCCGTGCCTGATTTTCTTCAGTATTCTGGAGCTGTAGAACTTGCAGCTTTAGGGCGCGTGTTTCCTTTTTCATGGCCTTGCACTGCTCCTCGGCCTCTGCCAACTTGGAGCGGACCCTCGCCAAATCTTCTTCTAACTTAACATTGGCGGCCTCGGCCTCGATCCTGCGCTGGTTGGCGATGACTGCATGAGCCCTAAAGGTCTCAATTCGGACATGCATGGATGCCGATTCGTTGTCTACATTTAGATGCACCAGGTCCTTGGGTGTTTCTTGGTAGTCATAGTCTGCTGGAGTCATTTCATCCAGAGGCTTCTGAACCTTAGGGACCTTCTTGATCTTGTGCATCTTCCCAGCTTTCAAATCAAACACGGCGCATTTTTCAACTTGAGCCATCGCTCGCCCTCTTTTCTTTCTCGCCTCCTTCAGGATTTTGTCAGTATTCTGTCGGGCTTGGAGCAGCTTCTCGGCGAGGGGGCGTTCCTTGATCAAGGACATCTCAGATTCAAACAAGGCTGGGTCACCAGCCGAAGGAGTGAACAAATACAGGGAGTGGATGGGGGATGTCTCATCAGAAGGTCCGACGGTGAGTGTAGCGGGCATTTTGGCAATGGCGGCCACATCATGCGAGACGGGGGATTGGGTGGTAGGGCTCGGCGTCAAAGTGATACCTCCGCTTCTACTAAGAATCAAGGGAGTGGCAGCGTGAGTGGGCGAAGTGATATCAATGGACTTATCTCGGTCGGGATCGTGGGATGGACCTGGACTAGCTACGGGCGATGTGTGAGGGGATGAGTGGCCCTGCAGGGGAGACTGATGGGATCCTTCGGCCATGGCCGCAGTGGACGTGGGTGAGTCCTGAGCATAGGGTGAAGCATGCATACCTGAGTGCCCTCCTGGCAAAGCGGCTGTAGTGACTTCAGGTGCAGCCGTCTCCTGTTCTTCTTTTGCTTTGGCATCTTCAACCTCCATGGTTTCTGCCTCAGCGTCCCCTTCGGATTGGAGGAGTTCCTCCACATTGATGACATTAATATCTGGGATGGTTTCGGTGCTTGGTGGTGCTACGCCTTCGACGTTTGCTTCGGACGGGCCCGATGTAGGTCGTCCAGTGGAAGGGCTCTGAAAACCTGTGCGAAGCCGCTTTGGATGGCTTGGAGGCACTTGGACTGATTCTGGCCTCTTTCTCTTTGTCCTCACCAGCGGTTGTTCTGACTCCTCGAAACTCATGCCTTGGCCTCCCATAGGTACCTGAGGTGGTTTACGTGGTGTGGCTTTGGCCTTCTTCCCTTTCTTCGGCTCTGAAGTAGTTTCCTTACCTTTTGGGCTTTCGCCCGAACCTGGTATAGCTGGGGGAATGAGGTCGGCAAAGGACAGGGGCTTCCATGTCCCAGCATTGGCCTCATAGACCGTCGTGAAGTCCTTGTCAGTTGCCAAAAGTCCGTAAGAGTTCATCTTTTGGTGGTGGACCCTCATTATCCACCATTCTCTTAGCTGGGCCACATCCCAATCTTTCGTCGCCTCCTTCAAGTCATCCTTTGCCTTCTTCGAGAAGGTGGAGTTGGGGCTCGGGAGAGGGTGCCGAACTGGGTCATATGCGACCTCCATCGGGTAGAACTCGTGCCAGGGAGGTAGCATTTCCATTTTCTCCAAGTGCCACTCCAGATCCCTCCCATTGGGATTGTTCCTCTGCTCTACGATTTTTGGATAAGGGCAAGCGTGGAAGTTCTTAAATCGAAGATGGTCCCTCATTACCCCCAGGGGGTCATAGAGCCATTACTGAGGAAGCTAGACTAGGCCAAAATTGGCGAGTTTCTCCTCCAAGAAAACATTTTGTTTGAGGGCAAACACCTCGATAACTCCCATTTTGAAAGGGAAATCGTAGGTGTGAGCCCATTTTCGTCCATGGCCATAAATGGCGTTTGTTGCATCGCTCTGCCGAGCGACCTCCAATGCGAACTGGTACTCGGAGGGGTAAACTGGCAGTAAGAAGGGCTTCCCTATGAAGCCGAATATGCGAATTACAAGCCCCTGTGTCAGCTGAAAAATGTCTCCCCTTTTCTCTTGTACCACCTTGTCCCTTAGGAGGAGGGGAACCCGAGGGGAAGACCCCGTTAGCATGTGCATTGCGGGTCCCAAAAATTGTTGGTTAAAAGAATAATAGGACTCCGTCTTCAATAGGAGAGGGGTCCACTGGTATACAGGCAGAGGATTTCCATCCTCGCCGCTTGCCGTAATAGCAACATAAGGGAAACTCTTATGTACATGAAAGAAAAATAACCAAATAAGAAGAGAACAGGGCGAGAAATACTTATTTGTCCCAGCATTCTTCATGCTGGTGAGCCACGTATGTAGGGTCCTGGCCACCCATTCTGCCCAGTCAAAAAATACTGGGTTGGTGCTCGGCCTCGAAGCATCAGGGGCATAAAATTCCCCTCTGGAAATACACTCAGCCAAAGACACCTGCCACGGGTGTACCGAAGCGTCGGTAGATAGGCCTGCCACCCATGCAATGATGGAGAAGATGTCGACGTTTTTGAAGGCCTCTAAGGGTAGGGGCATTTGGGGCAAATTGCTCGAAGGGAGCCCGCTTTTGAGGCTCTGCTACAAAAAATTGATCATGTAATTGGAGGACTTGAACCTCTCCATTTGTTCGCTAAGAATAACGTTGCGAACTGTGTACCCCTTAGGAGGGCCCTGCTGTGGTGCAAAGGCTGCCTGGACATCTTCTTTCAGAATGGAGAACAGCTTGTGGCCGGAGGCATCCACCACTTGCCTGGAGGTGGGCTGATAGTTTCGCGCGATGGCATCAATCAGCTCAGGGCAGTGATGTGTGGGGGGCGTCAGATACCAGTATATCTGGGAGTAGTAAGCGACAGCTCTTTTGTTGTCTATCGAGAGCCTACTTTTCATGAACTCGATGGTGCTCCTGAGTTCAGCTACGCTCCTCGACAGCTTGGTGTCTCTGATCCTATCCCATGCATCAATCGACGGTTCTTCAGGTTGCTCATCCTCAGAATCCTCTCTTTCTCTTATGACTTGTTTCTCGGGGCGGCGGCTAAAATCAACTTTCTTCGGCCCTTTGTCATGGCCCTTTGCCTTTGGCTGTTCGGGGCCGCCACTTCTGGTTCCTTCCCCTTTTCCTTAGAGTTCTTCTTTCCCATAGTGCTAGGGGTAATGGAGAAAACAATGCGGAGGGCTTCGGGATTGGAGGCTTCGAAGCGCAAGATAGGAGAGCTTGAAGGCTAGCAGCGCAGTTTGCATGAATTATCGAGCAAATAGCTTTCTTGCTACTGGAGCCTGCCTTATATAGCCCTAGAAGGCAACTACCCATATTTAAGGCACTTACCATAATTGAATCTGCGTCGCTTCATCTAATTCGCCGCATGGTGGAGTGGTACACAGGGTTGTGTGTTATGATGATTGCGGCTTGCTTTGGAAGCGTGACCCTCTGCCACTTTGTACCCGAGCATGAACTTTTCTCCTAAATGAATCCCTAAAGGACGTACCCACCACCTTTTCATTTAACTCGCCCGCTTCGGACGCTTTTGAAGGTGGTTGTCGGCACGTTCCCCTAGGCACATTTTAAATGCCCCTACCTTTTTCGTTGTCGGGTTGGTGAAGCCGAAGTCAGAGTTGAAGTGCTTCGGGGCGAACCCTTGGTGCGAGTTGTTTCTCTATGCTTCGGGCCCAAAGTAGTTCTCTTTGCCGAAGGTGGCTCGTCGGTCCTCCTTCGAAAACTATTTCGCTTGAACTCCCCTTGGCGCAGTACTTCTCGGGCCTTGGTCCGAGTCGTTGCTGCGAACCATTTTTCATTGGTTACTTTGGGAAACCTTTTCTCGAAGGAGTTTTTTTTTTTTGGAGTGTTGTCGAGTCAAAACTCAACCTGAGTTTCTGAGCAGCACTTTTATTTAATAGCCGAACTATTTACAATATTCACACAGGCTTGCGGCATAATGGGCATGCCGCCACCATGGATTCACTTCAGGTGATTATCCGATGAACCTGCAGTGTCCAGACCAGATCTGATTGTACTTTAGCAGACCCTCGAGGTTTGGCTGGACCCTTCCTGAAGTTGTCCATGCTACGAAGAGGAAACAACGTAGCCGATTTTCGTCCTTGCTAGTGCCCAGATTATTGGCGAAGAAGTTCGCCACTTGAAAGCCTTCTCGGGGCATTGGTCTTAGGGATAGCCGGAACCAATACCAGACCCAATGCCAGAATTCTGTAGATTCTTCCAAATGAAGGCCGGGTACAGGTTCTTCCATCCCATTGATATGGTAACAAGGTTCCTCCGACGAAGAGTAGTCCTCCAGGATCTCTTCGGGCTCATCCTCTGAATCGGACAGGCTTGATGAGCTTTGGCTGAACACTTGCATGCCATCTCTTGGGATACAAAAAGGGTGCAAAAATGTGCCCTCTTTGTTCTCGGGTTCTTCCACTCGAGTCTGCTTCTCTTCTCGGTTCACCTCTTGATGGAGATCGTGAGCAGCCATGTTGTTCATTGGGTGGGCCACGCTTGCGTACTTCCATTGTTGAGCTAGTATGAGGTCTGCTTCCTGAGCTCCAAATGACTGCATCTCAGGTCTCGGCTCAGTGTGAGGAATGCCCCATGATGAGTACTACGTTGGCCGGACAGGAGCAATAATTATCGGAGGAAGCGACGGAGTTTCTCTCCACTGCCACTTTCTCGATAGGAGCAGAAGCCGTTCCGCTCGTATTGCCTCCTCAAATATTTGAGGGAAACTTCGTTCCTCGGATTGTAGTAGAATGAGGCTTACGTCCGGGTGGAAGGCCCGAACATAGAAGAGATGGGCTTGGGCGGGCGTCGGTTGGATCTCTAGTGGAATTCTCTTCCAACTTCTGTAGAATCGGACATTGAAATCCGTGATACCCTCCGAGGGTGCTCTCTTGATGGTGGAGAGGTATGTGAAGAGATGGAAGGGATCTTGAGAGCCATCGAACATCTCAATCAATGCCCCCGCTAAGTCATCCCATGAGTAGATGCTTTTGGGCCTGAGCAATCTGTACCACCGCAGCGCCCTTCCTTCCAGAGATAGAACAAGAAGTCTGATCATGACATCTTCATGGATAATGTCATGGAGGGTCGCTAAATCGGCAACATCTTCAAGGTGCTCTCGGGCCATTCCCGTGGTGCCATTGTATTTCGTCAATGATTTCAAAGCACTTTTGGGAATTTCGTGGTAGCTTTGGATATTCAGGGGGCCTGGATCATTCCAGCTAGGAAAGCTTCTCCCAGCCATTACGACAGCAGCCTATGGAAATCATGGTTGTCACCGCTGAGTCGGAGTCGTTAGGTGGACATTCTTTCTCCGCTCATGAGGTCAAGGCTGCTCACCGAACCTTGATTCCTCCGGGATATCTTCTTTCAGATTTGAAAGGCGCCTACGACCAGGAAATCTGGATCTTCAGCTCAACTGAGTCGCCAGGTGATTTTATCAGATGAAGACAAGCCAGAGATTCACCGAACTCGGACCTTCTTAAGACACGGGAAGTCCTGGTTACAAAAACCAGGCTTAGGCACTGGTCTTCACGACTTTAGAGATTCTCGGGTAAAACAGAGTCGCCAGATGCTAAGAGTCTTTTAGTAATGAGAGCATCGATTCTCACTACTACTCAGAAGATGAGACTGACCGGATCTCACCGAGAACTTGTTAGAACCTACGGCTCCGGTGAAGACGGGCTAGAAATTTTCTCAAATATGGGACCTTGGGTCCCATCGAGCGTGCCAAAAATTGTTGGTCATCAAATCCGCATAGGAAAGGACTTTCGGTGGGTTTGCGCGCCCTGGACCTACGACCAACATTGAAAGGCCGAGGGGAAGAGATGCCCCTCATGCCAATCTTCGGAGAAAGGCCGGCTCCTATACTAATCTACTTTTGGGGTTTGAGACAAGAGTGCAGGAAAGAAATAAACAGAGTAAGGGTTAGGAAAAGAAATAAAAAGGGGTAAGGGTTAGAGAAAGAAATAAAAAGAGTAAGGGTTAGAAGATGATGATTTAAGGTGGGAGAGAACAGGAAGCACGATCACTCGCTAATAACTCGAATAGCAGCAAAGAACACCAAGAATAGATGAAAGAAACATGATACTCGCTTTCCTATGTATCCTCTGGACGAGTTCACAGGGTTCTCCTTTCTCTCTCGCTGGAATTCAGGGTTCAGAGGAACGACGATTAAGACAAGGGAATAACGAAACCACGACCCACCGGGCAGCATAAAAGAAAGCTTATACGACGTTTTTCCTCTCCTATGTATCCTTCGGGGCGAATTTTAGGGTACGAGTCCCCAATCGCACACCGGATTCGGGATTCGAGTCTCAATATACGAGTGCAGACAGACAAAAGAATTAAGCACGAAGGCAGCATAAAAGAGAGAAATGGAGTACAAAAATCTTTAGTATTAGACGCAGGACATCAAGTTACAGCAGCTTTCTAGCAGAAAGTTCCCCCCTTTTACATTGCAAAGCCTAGGTTTTTATAGAGGACCCGGCCCTCTGAGTCATTATTACAAAAAATGATGGAGTACACCCTCGGGCTCTGAGAAATCGGCTCCTCGCGGTTGCTGCGACTGAGCTTTCAAATCGGTTGCCAAAACTGGCAACTACGACTGGGTCAACCATGGAAACGTTCATTTAATGCACCGCCCGAGTGTCCCTGGCTTCTGGATGCTGTGCTTGAGTGATCGTTACGCCCGTCGGGTTTTACTTCGAGGACTGTTACGTCCCTTTCGTTTGCCAGAAATGGTCAGCGGGCTTATCGGGCAAGAAAGGGGGTATTTATAAGGGGCCTTCGATCACCTTGGGACGTGGGCCCAAAAAGTGCTTCGCTACATCTCCGCCTCGCCAAAGCCTTGGGCCGAAGTAGATCTTCCTTGATTTGTTCTTCACAAAATAATGCTTTGCAGAAACTACTTCGAGGGATGTCGAGTGCCGAGCGGGCTCCATCTTTGAAATGGGGTTCTTTGTCCTTTGCTGGCGAAACTGCTTCGGATGGAAAATGTTTCGGCCCGATTCTCTCTCAAAACTGCGGTTCGGGGAATATCCTCCCGAAGCACTTCTATTTTCGAACCATTGTCATTTTGCTTCGGGCGCCACTGCTTCGGGTGAAAACTGGCGAAGTAGGTGTCAAAATACTTCGGGCCCGAAGTAGTTTCTTTGCCTTAGCTGATTTGGATTATGCTCTCCTCCTTCGGCGAAGTCGTTTGGATGTTGCTTCGCAAAACTTCCGCCCGAAGCGGCTGCTGAAAATGCTTCGGGTGCGAAGCGTTATTTTTGTATTTTCTTCGGTGATATTACTTCGCAACGCTTTCGCCCGAAGTGGTGATTTAGAGTGCTTCGGGCCCGAAGCTCTTTTCACATTCTCCTTCTTTTCTTTCGGCGAAGCTATTTTCCTTGGCTTGTTTGGTAGTGTTGTGGCTGATCCACAACACACCCCAAAATTGGGGACCCACCTTTTTTGCATGCTTTCAAAGAAGACCGCAGTGGCCCAGATGCTAAAAAATCAAAGGAAGAGCAAAATATAGCAAGAAAAATAAAGTGTCGCGATATCGCGACATGTTGCTCCGTCGCGACCGAAAATGAAAAGTTGTCGCGATATCGCGACATGTTGCTCCGTCGCGGCCGAAAATGAAAAGTTGTCATGATATCGCGACATGTTGCTCCGTCACGGCTAGAAATGAAAAGTTGTCGCGATATCGCGACATGTTGCTCCGTCGCAGCTAGAAATGAAAAGTTGTCACGATATCGTGACATGTCACGTTTTCGCGGCTAAGAGTAACAAAATGCAGCAAAATGGAAATTTGTCATGATATCGCGACATGTCGTAAAGTCACGGTGCAAGACAAAGGAAGAAGTGTTAGACAAAAAATGATCGCGATATCGCGACGTGTCGTGAAATCGCGGGTCATAGAGGAGAGAGAAAGACAAAATGAAAAATGTCACGATATCGTGACATGTCACGAAATCATGGTCAAACCATTCAAATAGGACAAGGCACTAGAGTTGTCGCGATATCGCGACATGTCGGAGTTTCGTGACCTAGAGCAGCCAAAATGAATGTAGAAGAAAAATGTCGTGATATCGCGACAAGTCACGTTTTCATGGCTCCAAGTAGCGAGATGGTACGAAAGGAAAATATGTCATGATTTTACGACATGTCACGTTTTCGTAGCCAAGTACAGTAAGAGCAGTCTAAAGAGAAAAGCGTCACGATTTCATGACAGAAAGCAATGAGACAGTCCGAAAGAGAAAAGCGTCACGATTTCGTAACATTAAGTAGTGAGACAGCTCGAAAGAGAAAAGCATCATGATTTCATGACAGAAAGCAGCGAGACATCGAAAGAGAAAAGCGTCACGATTTCATGACATAAAGCAACAAGATGGTATGGAATGAAAAAGTGTCACGATTTCGTGACATGTCGCGTTTTCGTGGTTGAGTGCAACAAAACACAATGAAGGAGAAAAACGTCACGATTTCACGACAAGTTGCATCCATGCGGTCCGAAGCAAAAAAATGTCATGATATCGTGACATGTATCATTTTCACGATGCATGATGACAAACAAGGCTGCTGATAGAAAAATGTCACGATATCGCGACATGTCTTGTTTTCGCGATACAGGTAGAGGGGCAAAGCTGCATACATAAAAATGTCACGATATCGCGACATGCTATTTTTGGTCACGATTTACAGGGGGCCGTTACGAAACATGCAAAAAAGCGTAGAACACGTGGCATAAAGGTGTAAGGGCTACAGAAGCGTTACAGGTCACAGAGAAGATCAAGCGTCTCGATGTCGAACATAAAGTCAAAAACAACGAAAAGGCGGGGAAGGTGAAACGAAGCGATCTGGGAGATGAAGCGAAGCGTCACAAGGCAAAACAGAGAGCATTGCTAGAAAGTATAAAAGTAGAAGCACAGATTGGTACAAGGGTCGGAAACCGCTGCGAGCAGAGTTGCAGAGCTGAGGGTGATTAGCCATTCTGGGCCTGCTTTGGAGTGTTTTTCTTCCCCTTTTTTTGGTTTTGAGAAAACTAGAGATTCTGTTATTGTAAAATGATCAATTTTTAATACAAAAAATTCAGAGAGTTGCACCTCATTGGCAAGAAAGAAGGAGTTATTTTCTGCATGCAAGGATTAAATGTTTATCTTTCCCCTTTTTAGATTTCTAGGCTTATAGGTGAAGTTTAATGCAAGTTCTCTTGGTTGCTTCATGCGAATGTCTAAATCTGAAATCACAGTTAAAACCCCAGAGACCAGCACTTGACTTATCTGGATTGTGCATGTTTGCAGGTTCAATAGGTTAGGTTGCATGCATGGAAACCTCATTAGCTTCGGTTTTGTCATAATAGGATTGCATCACCCTGAATGCATTTCATTTTTCTTTTTGCATTTTATTTTCATTTTTTCTGCACTTTATTTTCATTTACAGGCATTAAAATAAAAAATAAAAAACTAAAAATTCCAAAGTCTGAAAATAGAAAATTTCCATTTCAAGGCCAGAATTTCATTTTTCAGTTTTGTTTTTCATTCATGAGTAGATGATGATATTCCCTTCATAAAATTCCAATTTCATTGAAGGGGTTATGTTTTATGACATTTCATAAATTTCCATTTTTTTTGCAGCGTGGTCATACGAAGATCAAATCACATTTGCTTTATTCGGGTTCAACGAACAATCATTAAAGTTTCACAGTAAAATAAACCAACATTGCCCCTTGTTATCAGTTACTTGCAACCACTAAGGTGTTCCAAGCATTTTAATTGAATATCTTTATTTGAGATTATTAATACACATATACAAATGCTAATATAGCGAAACCTTGGAGAAGTTATTTATTTAATTTCTTTGCAAGAGAGGATTTAGAACCCAAATCCTATCGGAGAGTGTGTTTTCACAATCGGGTGAAAATACCACTCAACAGATTGGCGCTAGAAGGAGGGCATGAAAAGGTTTATTTCATTATGATTTTAAATGCTACAGGTTTATAATTGTTTGAGAGCTTTACATTGCTAAATATTTCAAGTCCATTTGATTAGCATCTTCGGCCTCCTCTAACACCACTCAATAGATTGGCGCTAGAAGGAGGGCCTGAACGGGTTTATTTTAGTGTGATTTAAAATTTTTGTATATTTCATGCTATATTGATTGTTATCTTTAGTCCTCTAACACTCAGTAGATTGTTAAAAGGATGGCCTGAATTGGTTTACTTTATTCTATTTTAAGCAATTCAGGTATGCTGTATATTTTTCTGATTGTTCATACAGAAATAAAGTGATTTGATTTAATTTTGAAAATTTTGGTCTTGACTAACAAAGTGTTGTTTTCATGCAATTACTTTTCATTTGATTTTAATGAATACATCTCTTAGTTGATGCTAACTTGATTTTTTATACATTGCAGGTTGAATATTCAACAGATTTGGTTCTAAAGTTACATTTTGAGTTCACTAATGGCAACATTTGAGGAGCAAATTGTATCCCTAAGAGCTGAAATAGTGTCTCTAAGAGAAAGAATGGTATCTATGATGGAGGATCATTATAAGGGTTTGTCTATACATGTGATACCCTATCAAATTCCTAAAATGTTATTGGATTTTTTACGGTGTTTTAATCAAGAGGTGCCACTAGGATACTTGCAAAAACTACATGTCTACAAGAATACATTATGTCAATTCCAGGTTTTCTATGAGGAGGTGGCTTGTAAGTTATTTGCATACATTTTGGATGATAAACCATTCTTTTGGTATAGCCAACTACCCATGGAGGTTAGGACTTCTTGGATACAACTAGAAGCAGCCTATCTTTATCATTTTGGTAATCAGAGTTGACTTAGAAATCTTGAAAAATCAGTTTACCTCCATATGTAAGGAGCCTAATGAATCCTTGAGTCAATTCAATGGAAGATTTCATGAGTTGCACTCCCAAATGTGGGAAAATTTTAACACATTAGAAGAGGAAGCCATGGAAGTATACCTGGGAGCCATACACCCCACACTTGCTTCACTCATTGAGGAAAAAATGGGTGGTTTGTCTCTAGAGAAAATCCATGAGATCTTAGAAGAGATAGAACGACAAGGTCTTGAAGAAGAAAAGGCACAACATGTTCACATAAGAGATTGTCCTTCTAAAGATATTGATGCCAACCTACACCAACCATCAAATATAGCACCCTCCACTCCAATGATATCTAAGGTAAATGATCAAGGGGATGAATTTGAATATCCAAATCTTACAACCACCTTAGATGTAGTCCACGAGGAGGTGCAAATTGCTAAGCCAACATCCGCTAGTGAGGATTATGCAGAAATGATCTCATTCATAGAGATACACGATTATTCGGATGAAGGGGTTCTAAATTCAACAATGTTTGATATATGTGATAGGACGGAACCCACCATAGAATTGAATGAAGTGGTTGAAAGTGAAATTGGAAGAAAACCAATAAATAAATTTGAAGATATGATAGAATTTCACCACTTGTTCTTGGAAGATACTATTGATGAGATGTGTAAAATTAATGATCAAGAAATTCTTCACCCTCCAAATTATGATAAAATTGAATCATGGGTTACTAATTTGGACGATGATAGCCTTATCAAATTTGAATTCAAGAAATGACCCACTTTTGGAAATAATTGAACCATCTAAGGAAGGTGAAGATGAATTTGATGAGAAACACATTGATGAATTGGAGGATGTTGAAGAAGTAGTTGAACGTCACCACTTGATTTTGAAAGATGATTATTATGATGCTTGGAAGAAGTGGGAAGACTACACTCTCTCCAAAACTACTAATGAAACTTGTGTGCCAATTGATATACAGGACAACATAATCGCCTACTCAAAGGAAGATATTACAACTCTGATACAATTTGAGGATGTTTTGGAAGAGGGTTTCAAATCTCATCAAATTTTGGAAGATTATAATGATCCTATTGCCAAGGACAAAGAAGAAAAAGAATTTATGAATGAATCAAAAGATCATGCCACAAACATCATGGAATTTCATTCCATGGATTTGGATGATAATTTTTACAATGGTTGGGGGAGATATGATAATGCATTCTTTTCTCACATCCCTATAGATGAAACTCATATTTCACTTGATATGCAGGATGTTGAACCTTCTACATCATACGAAGATCTCACATTCACAAGATTTGAGAAGGTTGCAAAATTTGATCATGTTGAATATAAATTCATTGAAGATGCGGATACAAGTTTGCATGATGATTTTGAGGATTCAAATGAAGAGATACCATGGATAGTGAACAAAGAATTGGAACCAAATGACAAAGAGATTGATCAATTGGAAGCAACTCAAATGAAGGATCATCAAGATGAGTCATGGGACATACACTTTGACCAAAAACATTTGAGGGTTGAAAAGGATGGGCATGTTTTCAATTGGGTGCCCAATTTTGGTATGTTTGATGAACAAGTAATCAATGAAGAATATGAAGACCATGAGGTAAAAGAGGGAGTTACAAATCCCCATCAAATTTTGGTAAATAAAAATGTTCAAAAGTTAGAATCTAACCTTTTGTGTTCAAACATCCAAGATTTAGGTGAAAATTTGCATGACCATGTTTTGAATTTGATTGATGTTTATGATGAAATGTCATTAAAGGTGAATGAAAAACAGGGTATGATTTCTAATCACACCTTTGATAACATTGTTTTAATGAATGAAAAAGAAGTTGATGCACTTGAATTGTTAAATCAAATTCATCAACAATTACTAATTGAATCTAGGGTAAAAACTTTTAATGATCCTAATTTAGTAAATATCCTAGATGCTTGCAAATTGTTGCACAAATTTGATTGGCCTACAAATTTGGAAAATGATTTGGCTTTGAAATTTGTAGAAATAGGCTCCTACTTACAAAATTGCATATTTGAAAAAGATAGCCTAATTCTAAATCAAGGATGGAATTATGAAATGGACATTTTAAAGAATAGACATGATAAAATTGAAAATCAATCATTGTCTAATCAATTTGAAAATTTGAATCTCACCTATGAGAATACTAATGGAACTAAATTTAATTGGTGGGGTGAGAGAGGAAAGTTGAAGTGGGTTGCATTGTTTGGTCTAGTCTTGTTTTTGTTGGATTCCCACAACATTTGGCATGCATATCATGTTATATTTTTGTTGAAATGTTCTAATCATGTTTGGGATCCAGGAAAGTGATAATCCAAGCTTTGCATCATCTTGTATTATATTGTACATTTGTATATAGATTTTGGTTTTTGGTTTTGGGTTTGTGTTTTCAAGTTTCATTTTGGGATTGCTATTTGGATTAGGATTTAAGTTGTGTGTTGGATTCCTTTGGACATGTTTAGTTTGTTTTTATAAAAAAAAAAAAGAGGAAAAATTTGAGATGTCAACTTATGCCTAAGATCAGGAGAGTATGAAACATTGGAATTGTGTTGTAGAAAGCTCCACAAGTAACACAAACATCTTAAATAATATCGTTTGAATCTTGTGATGCATGAAGTTGTCAGTTTTACACATTATGGTAAAGTAGATGATATATTCCATCCACATTTCAAAAGAAGCAGTGCATTCATATCTCATGTCACATTCCTCATTGCATATACATGTCATCTCAGGTACATTTTCATTTCATGTGCAATCATTGAGAAGGTGTCGAATCCTCTTAGGGTTATTCTATAACATAAAACATAAAAAATCCTAAGGTTGGGAACTGATGCCCGAACTATCTTGAACCAAGCACATTCTATACACATTAAAAGGAATCTTGAGCAAAATGATCAAGACCATGCTTGGAAGAAAAGGTGGGGTGAAAAGAATATTTCATGTCTGTCCTATCATGCAACATAATCCTTAAAACAGTGGTTTTTACCACTTCCATAAAGCTTAAAGCCTAAAACCAGAGTAGTAAGGATAGGGTTAAATCCTCATCGAACTTAGGTTGAGGATCCAATTCCCCAAAGCTCTGATTTGACCTACATGGAGTAGTAAGGATAGGGCATAATTCTCATCTCACCTAGGTTGAGAATCCGATTCCCCAAAGCTTCCATCGTTCATTAAATCATAAAACTTGGATTGGAAGGATCGTACTACATGTCCTCTGCAAAGGATGGGTAGTCATCCCAAAGGTCCAAGAAACAAAAATAAAATTAATATTTCCCTTTCATCTTTAATCTTGGATTGGAAGGATCGTACTACATGTCCCTAGCAAGGATGGGTAGTCATCCCCAAGGTCCAAGAAATAAAAATAAAATTAATATTTCCCATTTCATCTTAATATTGGATTGGAGGGATCGTACTACATGTCCCTAGCAAGGATGGGTAGTCATCCCAAAGGTCCAAGAAAAAAAAGAGAAAAGAATGAATGAAGCCAAATCATGGATTATGGGGTTAAGTATGCTCATGCGTGGCAACATGTCTTGTCTAAAAGCAAGACCACCGATTGCTCAAACGGATAGACTAGCCTGACCATTTCATCCATAACAGGTTAAATCATTTTGTTCAAGATGAGGTAATGAACTCCAAATCATAGTAGTAAGGATAGGGTTAAATTCCCATCTCGCTTAGGTTGGGAATCCTATTCCCCAAAGCTCTGATTTCACTTACACTTGCACATGGGTTCAAGATGGTAGTGACACATAACCAACTTTGGGATCTAGTAAATTAATTCAAGTATACATATATTTGGTCCTAAGAGGGTTTGACAGTTTTAATATGTTTGTTCATGATATTAGAAGGTTTGAGCCTTTGCAAAGCAGGTTGTTATATCTCTAGCATCTTCATCATACATCAAATCCTGCACAAATCATTCATAGCCTTGCATACAAATCATAAGTGAAACTGACAATGGAATGTTGATCAAGTTCAAGCGATAGGGAATGAAAACACATTGCACACACCAAGATGATACTTAATGATTCTGATGTTTCATGTATTTCTGATCTATCGGTATTTGTTTATCTTTTATGTGCTGACGCTTGTATCTAAGCTTGTATATTTCAGGTTGGGTTCTCACCAAAATGCTCAGGAGCATTTGACAGTAGAGTCACCATTTGTTGTGGCTGATCCACAACACACCCCAAAATTGGGGACCCACCTTTTTTGCATGCTTTCAAAGAAGACCGTAGTGGCCCAGATGCTAAAAAATCAAAGGAAGAGCAAAATATAGCAAGAAAAAGAAAGTGTCGCGATATCGCGACATGTTGCTCCATCGCGACCAAAAATGAAAAGTTGTCGCGATATCGCGACATGTTGCTCCGTCGCGGCCAAAAATGAAAAGTTGTCACGATTTCACGACATGTTTTGAGCAAGGTGTTGCAATAGTTTTGTCATTGTTGTCAACTTAGGTAGTTAGATATAATAATGTAGTGGACAGGCAGTTCAGAAGTCATTCAATGCAGGCTGACAGATTTTAGGGTTTGCAATTGACCACATTTAGGGTTTGTAGTTGACCATGTTTAGGGTTTGCAGCCGACCAAGATTAGGGTTTGCATTTGCATAATCAGTCGACTACTATTAGGGTTTTCATCTCAAAATCTCAAGTATATAAGCGGGGTTGTTTGGATATTTAGGTATCCATCGGGTGAATGTTGAAGTGCGAGATGCGACCGTAAAAGCATAGATAGCATAGAATCGACGAGATGATAGCAAAGTGCATAATGTGAATGCACATAGAGAGCAGAGTGTGGAACGACACAGAGTGTGCAAAGCATGTGAGCAGAGAAAGTAGAATGTGCAGAGAGCGTAAAGGGCAAAGTTGATTGCAAAGTTTGGCTATAGCAGTGCAGCAGATTATGTGAAGAGGTTGCACAAGAAAGAGCAGAGTGTGCAGAGATTGCAAAGGTGAAGTAGATCAGTTAGAGTCTTGCAATAACAAAGGTATTTGTCAAACATTTTCATTCAAAATTGAAGTCTAGTTGGTGCTTGGCAAATTAGGGGTTGGTTCTCCTTTTTGTTGGTTCAGATAAATAAGGGGTTGGTGCTCCTTCTAGTTGGTGCTGGTAAACAAATTGTAAAGTTGGTGCTTTGAAAGAGGCTGGATTTGGATGGTAGTCCAAGCGGCCATTCTTTTTGAGGAGTAGCCATTTTGGTGAACCTCGTTAAAAATCTATGTTGTGTGATGTTCTCTTGTACTTATTATATTTGTTTATAAGTTTTAATTGTTGTGGTTTTTAGAGCTGTTAATTCATGTTTTGGAATGCCACACTGATTCACCCCCCCTCTCAGTGCCATACTAAGTACAACAATTGGTATCAGAGCCAAGTTCTCTTTAAAGGCTAAATCAGCTAGGGTTGATCTTGGATTAATACTCTAATGGCAAAGAAAGGCAAGAATGGAACCATGAGACACAAGAAGAAAAGATCACATAGGGTCATAAAAGAAAATAAAGATAAATTCATTATTGCTGTAGATTCAAGAGATGAATCAAAAAATGGAGAAAAGGCCAAGAGTCAACTCGGTCATAATGTAGGTTCTCAAGGTTCAGAATGTTTTGATCAACTCCGGCATAATGAACGTCAGTGTTATGGGTTTAGTAGCGGTGAAGATGAAGAAGAAATAGAATCAGAACGAGAATGTAATAAAGAAGAAATGAATGCAGAAGCAAATTGGAATGAAGATCAAATTATAGCTCTAAGTAAGAAGAATAGAACCTCCTTCAAAAGGACATCTCAGCCAGTTTCAGTTTCTGTGGTAGAGGAAATTGAACCAAAAAATGCAGAAGGGGTGAACACTGAAGCAGATAATAAAAACCTCAATGCTGAAGTAGACTGGGAAGGTGAGTTGATCTCTGCTCTTGAAGAGTTTAGTATAGAAAAGAAAAAGAACAAAAGACTGTCCAAGAAATTGGAAGAATATGGGGATGAGATTGAAAATCTGTTCTTACAATTCCAACAGGCCAAGAAAATAGAAGAAGACTTGAAGTCAGAGCTGAATGATAAAGTCAATGTGTGTAACAAACATGAAGAGGATTCTAACAAAGTAGTTAGTAATCTAAAGTTGCAAGTAGAAGAGTCTAAAAGGATTGAGGAAACTCTCAAGTCGCAGATCAATGAGAAAGAGATTATTTGCCGCAAACAAGAAGAAGAGATTGTTTCATTGAAGAAACAACTAGAAGAGGCCAATACAAATCTTAAATTTGAGAAGAGCACAGAATTTCTAGATAAAATGATAAGTCATCAGAGAAGCTCCACAATTAAGCATGGTCTTGGATATGAAGCTGAACAACCTGTATCTTCCAATTCTGCAGAGAAGAAGAAGTTCACTGTTGAAGGGTTCGAGCAAGAAAAGGTTAAAGCTGTATCTTCAAAAGAAAGAAAATATCAAAGGATATTTACAGCAAAGTAGCCACAACAAAAGAGGTTCTACCACTCTCACTTTTTTCATACTAACAATTTTAATAGCTATTGTTTCAGATGTAACCAGTATGGTCACAAGGCAACTTATTGTGGATTAAATAATAAATCAAAGAGTTATGCTGGTCGAAATACATCTACATATCTGAGTGAACACTTTGTACAATGTTTTCAATGCAATGGTCATGGGCACATAGCAAGTTTTTGTCCAAGCGCTTATGTATCAAATCTAAGGCAAAACAGTAGATTTCATAAGATGCAAAGAACACAACACAGACAGGAAATAAATCAAGTTCATAGAAGAAAGGAAAATAATCATTCATCATGGATGCATAAGAGACAACCACACCAGAGAGATATTCAAGTTCATGTAATGATGCAAAATAGGGATGCAAGTGAAAAATCCAAGCCCGAGGTCAAGAAAGTCTGGAGAAAGAAAGAAGAGAGGAAATCGTGTCTCCTTGAACTAAAGGAGACTGCTCTTCTACTACACTAAGCAACTCCAAGTAACACATCCTCAGGGGGAGCATTTTGAAAAATGTTTTATTTTAATGCTTTTGTATATTTGTCTAGGTATCTGAGGATGAAAGACCAGCAGTTGGGCTTTTGTGGTATAATTGTCAAGTGTGTTGGTTGTTCATTTAGTTATGTGTGGAAGTGCCGTGAAGGGTAGTGTTTGCATTGAGAATCTTCACCATTGGTAGTATTGATTATGTCATTGTTGTTTTGTTGATGGTTCTTACTGCCATTGATTATAGCTATGGATTATAATAGTTCAGATTGTTTTTGTTTATTGAAAGAATGCTTGCCCCAGCTGCGTATTTGTGTTTTGATAATAGCAGCATGTTTTTGTTCGACGCTTGATGTGAAGATTGTCAGATCTTTCATTACACCTTGGTGAATATATTTAATTCACAGATAGTTTTGTTTTAACTTTTAAATATAATGCCAATTCAAGGATAAGAAGTTTGAGGCTGAGTAAGGTGCACTACGGTTGGCCATAAAGTGTTTGACAAAATGTCTTCTTTCGACATGCACAGTTGAAAGTAAGAGTTGGTAGTAAAATTGCAGTGCTGGACAAAAATTGGTACAGATGTGAGTCACTTGTCAATTCTATTGATAGAAGTGAAATCAGCATGTTGAATGGGAAGATTGAAGAAAAAGTTTATAATGTGCAGCCAGATGATTTCCAGCCTGGTGATGAATGTTTGAGGTGCTTTTATAAAGAATTGAGGTAGTCTGCTGGATTCTCACTGCAGAGAAATACAAACAACTGTCAGTAGGTTCAAGTCTGTTGAGAATATTCAAGATGTATATGCAGATGTTGTTTGCATTACAGAGCAAAAAGTTGGATAGTTAAACGATCGGTGTATGCTTTCACTAAAATCAGTGGACAAGTTTGAGATTGCAGAGCAACAGAGGGTTGAGGCTCAGAAGACAGTGTGAATTGAAGTGGCCACATATTCCCAAGAATAGTCTAAAATTTGACTAGCCATTGGGATCAAATTCTCAAGGGGGGCATTTGTGCATTTGTTCATCTTATTGATCATATCCATGATTTTTGCTAACTATTGCGATGTGGTTCTGAGAATGGTGTGTATGGACTCAAGGGGAGTCTGCAGCAGCCCTTTGGTATTATTGACAAAGGGGTAGAAGAGTTACAGGAATGTACACAGGTGTTGCCAACAATTCCAAAGAGGGAGATTGTTGTGCAAGGTGTTGCAAGAGTTTTGTCATTGTTGTCAACTCAGGCAGTTAGATCTAATAATGCAGTGGACAGGCAGTTCAGAAGTCATTCAATGCAGGCTGACAGATTTTAGGGTTTGCAATTGACCACATTTAGGGTTTGTAGCCGACCATGTTTAGGGTTTGCAGCCGACCAATATTAGGGTTTGCATTTGCATAATCAGCCGACTACTATTAGGGTTTTCATCTCAAAATCTCAAGTATATAAGCGGGGTTGTTTGGAGATTTAGGTATCCATTAGGTGAATGTTGAAGTGCGAGATGCGTCGTAAAAGCGCAGATAGCATAGAATCGACAAGATGATAGCGAAGTGCATAATGTGAATGCACATAGAGAGCAGAGTGTGGAACGACACAGAGTGTGCAAAGCATGTGAGCAGAGAAAGCAGAATGTGCAGAGAGCGCAAAGGGCAAAGTTGATTGCAAAGTTTGGCTGTAGCAGTGCAACAAATTATGTGAAGAGATTGTGCAAGAAAGAGCAGAGTGTGCAGATATTGCAAAGGTGAAGTAGATCAGTTAGAGTCTTGCAATAACAAAGGTATTTGTCAAACATTTTCATTCAAAATTGAAGTCTAGTTGGTGCTGGCAAATTAGGGGTTGGTGCTCCTTTCTGTTAGTGCAGATAAATAAGGGGTTGGTGCTCCTTCTAGTTGGTCGTTGGTAAACAAATTGTAAAGTTGGTGCTTTGCAAGAGGTTGGATTTGGATGGTAGTCCAAGCGGCCGTTCTTTTTGAGGAGTAGCCATTTTGGTGAACCTCGTTAAAAATCTATGTTGTGTGATGTTCTCTTGTACTTATTATATTTGTTTATAAGTTTTAATTGCTGTGGTTTTTAGAGCTGTTAATTCATGTTTTGGAATGCCACACTGATTCACCCCCACTCTCAGTGCCATACTAAGTACAACAACATGTTGCTCCGTCGCGGCTAGAAATGAAAAGTTGTCGCGATATCGCGACATGTTGCTCCGTCGCAGCTAGAAATGGAAAGTTGTCGCGATATCGTGACATGTCACGTTTTCGCGGCCAAGAGTAACAAAATGCAGCAAAATGGAAATTTGTCGTGATATCGCGACATGTCGTAAAGTCACGGTCAAAACAGCAGGAAGAAGTGTTGACAAAAAATTGTCGCGATATCACGACATGTCATGAAATCGCGGGTCAAAGAGGAGAGAGAAGACAATAAAAAAATGTCACGATATCGCGACATGTCACAAAATCATGGTCAAACCAGTCAAATAGGGCAAGGCACTAAAGTTGTCGTGATATCGCGACATGTCGGAGTTTTGTGACCTGGAGCAGCCAAAATGAACGTAGAAGAAAAACGTCGCGATATCATGACAAGTCACGTTTTCATGGCTCCAAGCAGCCAAGTGGTACGAAACGAAAAAGCGTCACGATTTCACGACGAAAGCAGCCGAGATGGTACGGAAGGAAAATATGTCACGATTTCACGACATGTCACATTTTCACGGCCAAGTACAGTAAGAGCAGTCCGAAAGAGAAAAGCGTCATGATTTTGCGACAGAAAGCAGCGAGACAGTCTGAAAGAGAAAAGCGTCGTAATTTCACGACAAAAAGTAGCGAGACAGCTCGAAAGAGAAAAGCATCGCGATTTCACGACAGAAAATAGCGAGAGCAGTCTGAAAGAGAAAAGCATCATGATTTCACGACAGAAAGTAGTGAGAGTAGTCTGAAAGAGAAAAGCATCATGATTTCACGATAGAAAGCAACAAGATGGTACGAAATGAAAAAGTGTTGCGATTTCGTGGCATGTTGCATTTTTGCGACTGAGTGCAACAAAACACAACGAAGGAGAAAAACGTCGCGATTTCGTGACAAGTTGCATCCATGCGGTTCGAAGCAAAAAAATGTCGCGATATCGCGACATGTATCATTTTCACGATGCATGATGACAAACAAGGCTGCTGACAGAAAAATGTCGCGATATCGCGACATGTCTTGTTTTCGTGATACAGGTAGAGGGGCAAAGCTGCATACATAAAAACGTCGCGATATCGCGACATGCTATTTTTGGTCATGATTTACAAGGGGCCATTACGGAACATGCAAAAAAGCGTGAAACACATGGCATAAAGGTGTAAGGGCTACAGAAGCATTACAGGTCACAGAGAAGATCAAGCGTCTTGATGTTGAACATAAAGTCAAAAACAATGAAAAGGCAGGGAAGGTGAAACAAAGTGATCTAGGAGATGAAGCGAAGCATCACAGGGCGAAACAGAGAGCATTGCTAGAAAGTATAAAAGCAGAAGCACAAATTGGTACAAGGGTCGAAAACCGCTGCAAGCAGAGTTGCAGAGCTGAGGGTGATTAGCCATTTTGGGCCTGCTTTGGAGTGTTTTTCTTCCCCTTTTTCTAGTTTTGAGAAAACTAGAGATTCTGTTATTGTAAAATGATCAATTTTTAATACAAAAAATTCAGAGAGTTGCACCTCATTGGCAAGAAAGAAGGAGTTATTTTCTGCATGCAGGATTAAATGTTTATCTTTCCCATTTTCAGATTTTTAGGCTTATAGGTGAAGTTTAATGCAAGTTCTCCTGGTTGCTTCATGTGAATGTCTAAATCTGAAATCACAGTTAAAACCCGAGAGACCAGCACTTGACTTATCTGGATTGTGCATGTTTGCAGGTTCAATAGGTTAGGTTGCATGCATGGAAACCTCATTAGCTTCGGTTTTTTCAGAATAGGATTGCATCACCCTGAATGCATTTCATTTTTCTTTTTGCATTTTATTTTCATTTGTTCTGCACTTTATTTTCATTTATAGGCATTAAAATAAAAAATAAAAAACTAAAAATTCCAAAGTCTGAAAATAGAAAATTTCCATTTCAAGGCCAAAATTTCATTTTTCAGTTTTGTTTTTCATTCATGAGCAGATGATGATATTCCCTTCATAAAATTCCAATTTCATTGAAGGGGTTATGTTTTATGACATTTCATAAATTTCCATTTTTTTTGCAGCGTGGTCATACGAAGATCAAATCACATTTGCTTTATTCGGGTTCAACGAACAATCATTACAGTTTCACAGTAAAATAAACCACAGTGCCCCTTGTTAAAAGTTACTTGCAATCACTAAGGTGTTCCAAGCATTTTAATTGAATATATTTATTCGATATTATTGATACACATATACCAAATGCTAACATAGCGGAACCTTGGAGAAATTGTTTATTAAATTTCTTTGCAAGAGAGGATTTAGAACCCAAATCCTATCGGAGAGTGTGTTTTCACAATCGGGTGAAAATACCACTCAACAGGTAGCAAAGCTCTTTTATAAAAGGGGGCGATAGGGAAAGTCAAAATTGTTGTAACTTAAAATAAAAGAAAAATTTCAACAAGAAAATATTATACAAAATTCTACTATTCTTCTACCCCTTGTATAATGTGACAAAAAGTGTCAACACTTACCACAATTGAAACATCTAACAGATTTTGTATCTCTAGATCTTCTTGAATCCTTATTCTTTATTTCGTAATTAGCTTCTTCATCACTGGATGACTCATTGCTTGATTCTAACTTCTTACCTTTTGTATTCTTGATTGCTTTGAATGTTGTTTCCTTCGTGGTCACTCGCAGTATTATTTGCACAAATTATTTTACTTATGTCCTTCTTGTGAATCACATCCAACGTTTCAGTGACAGCACTCTTAGCTTACTCCTGGCATAAAGTGCGCCTGTGAACTAGCTTTTTTGGTCAGATCTCCACATCATATTCTTGAATTTTAGATACCCACCCGTAACACCTAGTTCTCCTTGTAGTATAAAGTTTCAAACATCAGGATGAATAACATAAACAACAGTCTTGCTTTGAGAAACAAAGTGTCAAAACTTTTTCAATGATTTCATCATGGCATAAAATTTCTTCTTAATGAAGTTGTACTCCTGATGTGGTGCAATAACTTGGCTCAAGAAAGCAATTGGCTTTTCTTCTCCATATTCTTATTTCTGAGTCAACACTACGGCATAGCTTTCATGCTCACCTACTGCATAAAGAATGAAGTCTTTCGAATAGTTAGGATTAATTAAGATTGGAGCTTGGTTATTTTTCTTTGATTTCTTGAAAAGCTCCTCTCCTAACTTCCATCCACTTAAACTCAATATTCTTTTTCAAAAGCTCAGTCATGGGCTTCACAACTTGGGTGAAATTAGCAATGAACTTGCAAATGAAGTTAATTTAACTGAAGAAATATTGTAGGTCTTTCTTATTAGAAGGCAATGACAATTTCATGAGCACTTCGGCTCTTGCAAGATCTATCACCAATACTTTTTGTGAGATTATGTGACCCAATAATTTCCCTTCTTTGACAAAAAATATCAACTTCATTGGATTGATGGAAATTATGAACTCATGACACTTCTCAAATACCTGTCTTATATGAGCAACATGATCTTCTCTACAATGGGAAAATATAGTCATATCATCGAGATATATCACAATAATTATATTCAGTAACTCACTGAAGGTGACATCCATTGCTCTCTGAAATGTAGTGTCGACATTTGAGAGACCAAAGGGCATTCGCTGGTAGGTGAATGTTCCCCACTTGGTAGTGAATGTTGTTTTATTCTCTCACCCATATTTTATTATATCTGAAGAAACTGTCTAATAGTGAGAACCTCTGAGCACTGGCAACCAGATGAAGAATTTGATCTATCTAGGGTAGAGGGTAATGATATTTAAGTGATTCCTGGTTCAGGTTGTGAAAATCAACACATAACCATATGTCTCCATTATTTTTTCTTACTGGGACCAGGTTTGCCACCCAGGTCGAGTGCTTAATCATATATATAATCTTTGCCTCTAACATCTTCACAAATTTTACCTTTATGAGCACTTCAATCTTAGTATTGACATGACATTGCTTTTATCGACAGGTTTTTACCCCCTATTACAATTCTATGGTATGTTGGATCACATTCTTATTATATCCCTTCAAATCTTGATAGCTCCATGCCACAATGTTAGGATATTCATAGCATAAGTTTTTAATACCTTCAAGTTCATTCAGCACACAATCAATCCTGATATTGATAACCTTTTCAGGGTCCAACTATAATTCCTTCTACTCTTTGGCATCCACTTTAATCTTGTTCTTATCAACTCTATCATTTTGATCAAATAAACTTTCCAATGAGATTAAACCTTGGGGAATGTGGTTATTCTTTAATTGAATCATCCGTTCTTTCTCTTCTTTGATGAGTACTCTGTCATATGTGCTAGCAGCTTCTCTGAGCAGGAAATTAACTATGTTGGCAATTTTGGGTACCTTGGGTACATTGCTTTTGCTCTAAGTGTAGATGTTGTCATTGATGTCAAAGAGTTCTTGAAGCAATCTGGTTTGATGTCAAAGAATGTGTCTTGATGAAGGGTTCAGCATGGACAGTGAGTTGCCAAGAAGATCAGGGTAGCCTAGTTGCAAAAAGATCAAGAAAAAGACAAGTAAGAAAAAGTATGCAGGCGACTGGAAAAACTGTCACGATTTCGTGACATGTTTTAGGAGAGAGAAAGCGCTGGCAAAACTGTCATGATTTCGTGACATGTTTGAGGAGAGAGAAAGTTCTGGCAAAACTGTCACGATTTCGCGACATGTTGGAAGGCAGAGACGAAGCAGGAAAAACTGTCACGATTTCGTGACATGTCGCATTTTCGTGACTCGAAAAGCGCAGGAAGGCAGAGAAAGAAAAGTGTCGCGATTTCACGACACATTGCCAGGAAAGTTGTTCGGACGAGCAAGTGTCACGATTTCATGACATGTTGTAGGAGAGAGAGTCCAAAAAGAAAAGTGTCACGATTTCACGACATGTTGCAGAAGAGAAAGTCTGCAGTGTGAACTGTCATGATTTCACGACAAGATTGAAGAGAGAGAAAGTGATTCAGGAACTATCGCGATTTCGTGACATGATGCAAAGTTTCAAGTAAGGGCTGTTGCATTTTCATGACATGCTGCAAAAGACAAAGTGAGGACTGTTGCGACTTCGTGACAAGCTGCAAAAATCAAAGGAAGGACTGTCACGATTTCGCGACATGCTGAAAAGCTTGAAGAAAGAACTATTGCGATTTTGTGACATGCAGCAAAGGGAAGAGTCTAAAACAAGAAGCATCACGATTTCGTGACAGGCTTCAAAGAAGTTGTACGGATGAAGAAAGTGTCACGATTTCGAGGGTTACGACAGGTTGAGTTGGCAGCGTTCAGTTGGAGAAAGTGTCATGATTTCATGATAGAAATTGGAAGCAGGTCTTCTACAGGTGAAGTGTCATGATTTCATGACAAAAGCAGAGAGGAAGGCTTTGTAGACAAAAGCGTCATGATTTCGTGACATGTTCCAGTTTCATGGGCATATGGCAAAAAAGAGCTTAAGGCAGTGAAAGCGTCGCGATTTCGTGACATGTTCCGTTTTCGCTGGTGCAAGCCATGAAAAGGTTGAAGAAGCAAGAAGGGTCATGATTTCATGATAGAGTGAAGATGACGTCAGCAAAATTCAAAAGGTGTCACGATTTCATGACAGAAGCACAAAGGAAGTTGACAAAGGCCAAGGTGTCACGATTTCGTGACAGCAAGCATAGAAGGTGTACGGCAGGCAAAGATGTCACGATATCGCGACATGTTGAAGTTTCACGCCAGAAGCTACAGGGAGGCAGTGAAGCCGATAGAGTTAAATCTGGGCCGACGCAGCGTAGGGTTTTGCAGCCGACGTGGTTGAAGGGTAAAACAGTCGACTAAGACCAAGATTTCAATCTTGAAATTGTGAGTATAAAAGGAGGGCTGTTTGAATAGTTGTGGGCATCGATCGATGTGTGCGTTCGAAGTGCGATTTACGTAGATAGAGTGCGGGGAGAAGTTCGATCGTAGAGGTGCATAAGTGGAAGTCTGAGCGACTGTTGTGTTTGCGTGAAGTGTGCGACGTCTATGCTACTGTGTTTGTGTAGAGGTTGCGAAGATAGTGCTATCGTGTTTGAGCAAGAGTGCGAAGACTGTGCGACTGTGTTTGCGTTGGATGTGCGAAGACTGTGCTGCTGTGTTTTCGTAGAAGAGCATAAGTAGATCGAGAGCTACTGTGTTTGCGCAGACTATGAAAAAATTGGTTTCGACCAAGTGCAACTATAAAAAAAAGAACAGAGGAAGAGGACAGATTTGTGCTAGACCGAAGGACTGTGTTTAGTGCATATTTGAGGACCAGCTTTGCGGTGACAGAGTTGAGGACAGAGATCTCCAGCCAGAGTAGGGAAGACAGGTGTCTTCTATGGATAGAGTTCCACTTGCTAAGGGCGAGAGGAGGTAGAGGTCTTCTAGAGGATCACCAGCCAAAGCAAGAATTAGGGGAAGGTATCTCCTTTGAGCCGAGGCTCATAAACATTGTAATCGGGAAGGATTCCCAGAGGACTTTGATATAACTTTTAGAGGAAAGTTTTATCCGTGGAGTAGCCCACCTTGGGTGAACCACGTAAATTGTTGTGTCACTTTGTGGATGGTGTTTTGTGCATTGTTTTGATTACTGCTGTTGATTACTGCTATCTTTATACTGCTTAATATTGAATTGAAAGTTGTTTGAAAGAAAAAGTTAAAAGTGGTCTTATACTGTTCACCCCCCCTCTCAGTATAAGCTTGTGTTCTTCAATTGGTATCAGAGCTAGTACCTTCAAAAAGTTTAACAGCTTGAAGGAAAAGCTTGCAAAGAACACAATGGATTATTCAAGTGGCAATGCAGCACCTATTCTTGATGGATCAGATTTCGGTCTGTGGAGTGCAAGAATGAAAGTCTATCTAATGGCACTTGGTAATGAGGTATGGGAAGTTATTGAAGATGGGTACACCATTCCTGCAAATGGTCCTTATACTAAAGAAGATAGGCTCCTACATCATAGCAACTCAAAAGCCATGAATGCAATCCTGAAGGGTTTACAGAAGGCTGATCTTACCAAAGTTATTCACTGCAAGACAGCTAGTGAAATGTGGAAACAACTGCAGGTTGTTCATACAGGTGATGCAAATGTCCGAAAGGCCAAGTTGAGACACTTCAAAGGTATGTTTGAATAGCTCAAGATGAATGATGATGAAAATATTAGTGACTACATGCTCCGTATGGATGAAGTTGTTAATTCTATGAAAGACTTAGGTCTTGAACTTGCTAAAAATGATGTGTGTGATAATATTTTAAGATCTCTTCCTAATAGATTTAGTGAAAATATTTCTGCTATTGAGGAAGCTAAAGATTTAGATAAGTTGAAAAAGGATGAGCTCCATAGTATTCTTGCAGCATTTGAGCTGAGAACTCAAGTGAAAGTTGATGTAAAGAAAGAGGCGACTTTCAAAGCTACCAAGAAATCAAAAGGCAAACAGATTCAAGAGAGTGATGAGTCTTCTAGTGAGGAAGAGGCATATTACAGACAAGAAAGGCAAGTTCTCTAGAAAGCACAAAAGCAAGAAAAATATAAGATGTTTCAACTGTGGAAAATTTGGTCATTATGCTACTGACTGTATTGTTTCCAAGAATGAAAGTGATGAAGATATACAGGATGTTAAGAGCAAGGATTCTAAAAAGCACAGGTATTACAGAAAGAACAAATATGAGCACATCAATCAAGGAAAGAGGTATTCACACAAGAACAAGAAGAGCTTCTATCTGGACAAAGCAAGTAAGTGTTCTAGCAGTGATAGTGAAAGCTCTTCCAGTGATAATGAAAATGAGATGTTGTTCATTTCAGAAAAGGAGGAAGAACCGAAACATAAATTCATTGTCATGAAATGTTTTAGATGTGGAAATTTTGGGCACCTTGAGGATGATTGCACAAATAATGAATTGGTTGCTAGTATGTATGAGGATGCTTCAGAAAATGATAAGGAAAATGCATGTATGGTTTTTGAAAAGGGTAGCACCTCTAGTGATAAGAAATCTGAAAAAGGCCTTGATAATTCAAAGTGCAATCAAATAGAGGATCTTGAATGTGAACTCAATAATGCTCTTAGTGTTTTGAAAAAGGAAAGAAAGAAGAATGATAGACTCAAGATTAAGTTAGATGAATGTTGTATGGAGAGAGACGATCTTATAGAAAGTCTTGACTTCTCTATAGCTAAAACACAGGAACTCAAGGATGAGTTAGAGTCTAAGATTCTTGAGTATAATGAGTTAGAGCAGAAAATGGCTTCTTTGAAAGAAGAAAATAAAGAGTACAAGGATAAGCTCTATAGATTTCAGGATAGCTCCAAGAAGGTTAAATTTCTCATCAAAGGACAAAGAAAACCAATAGATAAAATAGGTCTCGGTTTTGTTGAGCCGCACAAGAAACAGGTTGGGGAATCTAGCAAGAGATTTCAAAAGAAAGAGAGTTCTGATGTAGAAAGTACTTCAGATCAAGAATCCATGAGTGATAAATGCGCAGAAACAGAGAACAAAATTCTGAATGTGAAGAAGAAGTTTTCGGGACCCAAGAAGTCAAACAGAAGAATATTTCATGACAGATGTTTTGCATGTCACAGGTTTGGTCACACGGCTTCTCAGTGCATAGATCAAATGAAGAGGGTAAACAACAATTTCAGAAGTTTTAATTTCTTTCAAGGATATTGCTACTCTTGTAATCAGTTCGGGCATAAGGCAATGTTCTGCAAGACTAATAACAGGAACACGGTTACTCATAACAGACGGATTCAAAGAAGAGGTATGCCGAACAGAAATAACTTTGTTACCTATTATAAGTGCAACAATGCAGGCCACACAGCTAGACAGTGTAGAGCTGATCTTCCAAGGTACAAGAATAGAAAAAGTGATATGAACAGGTCTAAGGATCAAGGTATGGATAAGAACAGGAATGATAAAAGAAACAAGAACAACAGTATGAACAGGTCCGAGGATCAGAACAGTGACAGAAACAGAAATACAGACAAAGAATTCAAGAGAAGGCACGACAAAGAAATTGTAGACACTGATGATGATGAGTGTCTAATGGGAGTTTCACTCCCAACCCTATTTTAAATCACCTCATCAGGAGGTGGGGGAGGGACTAAGCTAAGAGGCTCATTCTTAGTCCCAAGCCCCAAAGGTGACCCTTTGCCATTGATGACAAAGGGGGAGAGATTTGAGTAAGGGGGAGAGTTATGAGTAAGGGGGAAAGCTTCAAGTGAAGAGGAAAGTTTCAAGTCAGGGGGAGCAAAACTTCAAAGGCAGATTCTCAGTTGTTGGATCAGTTGTTTTCAGTTTTGGCTCTTGACTTGTGTTTTTAGTTAAGGTTTGCCATCAATGACAAAGGGGGAGATTGTTGGCAATTTTGGGTACCTTGGGTACATTGCTTTTGCTCTAAGTGTAGATGTTGTCATTGATGTCAAAGAGTTCTTGAAGCAATCTGGTTTGATGTCAAAGAATGTGTCTTGATGAAGGGTTCAACATGGATAGTGAGTTGCCAAGAAGATCAGGGTAGCCCAGTTGCAAAAATATCAAGAAAAAGACAAGTAAGAAAAAGTATGCAGGCGGTTGGAAAAACTGTCGCGATTTCGTGACATGTTTCAGGAGAGAGAAAGCGTTAGCAAAACTGTCACGATTTCGTGACATGTTTGAGGAGAGAGAAATTTCTGGCAAAACTATCATGATTTCGCGACATGCTGGAAGGCAGAGACGAAGCAGGAAAAACTGTCACGATTTCGCGACATGTCGCATTTTTGCGACTCGAAAAGCGCAGGAAGGCAGAGAAAGAAAAGTGTCACGATTTTGCGACACATTGCCAGGAAAGTTGTTCGGACGAGCAAGTGTCACGATTTCATGACATGTTGCAGGAGAGAGAGTCCGAAAAGAAAAGTGTCATGATTTCGCGACATGTTGCAAAAGAGAAAGTTTGTAGTGTGAACTGTCATGATTTCGTGACAAGATTGAAGAGAGAGAAAGTGATTCAGGAATTGTCATGATTTCGTGACATGATGCAAAGTTCCAAGTAAGGGCTGTCTTGTGACATGCTGCAAAAGACAAAGTGAGGATTGTTGCGACTTCGTGACAAGCTACAAAAATCAGAGGAAGGACTGTCGTGATTTTGCGACATGCTAAAAAGCTTGAAGAAAGAACTGTTGTGATTTCGCGACATGCAACAAAGGGAAGAGTCTAAAACAAGAAGCGTCACGATTTTATGACAGGCTTCAAAGAAGTTGTACGGATGAAGAAAGTGTCATGATTTCAGGAGGGGTTCGATTGTGATAGGTTGAGTTGGAGCGTTCAGTTGGAGAAAGTGTCATGATTTCATGACAGAAACTGGAAGCAGGTCTTCTACAGGTGAAGTGTCATGATTTCACGATAGAAGCAGAGAGGAAGGCTTTGTAGACAAAAGCGTCATGATTTCGTGACATGTTCCAGTTTCACGGGCATATGGCAGAAAAGAGCTTAAGGCAGCGAAAGCATCGCGATTTCATGACATGTTCCATTTTCACTGGTGCAAGCCATGAAAAGGTTGAAGAAGCAAGAAGGGTCACGATTTCGTGACAGAGTGAAGATGACGTCAACAAAATTCAAAAGTGTCATGATTTCATGACAGAAGCACAAAGGAAGTCGACAAAGGCCAAGTAGTGTCATGATTTCGTGACAACAAGCATAGAAGGTGTACGACAGGCAAAGATGTCACGATATCGTGACATGTTGAAGTTTCATGCCAGAAGCTACAGGGAGGCAGTGAAGCCGACAGAGTTAAATCTGGGCCGATGCAGCGCAAGGTTTTGCAGCCGACGTGGTTGAGGGGTAAAACAGTCGACTAAGACCAAGATTTCAATCTTGAGATTGTGAGTATAAAAGGAGGGCTGTTTGAATGTTGTGAGCATCGATCGAAGTGTGCGTTCGAAGTGCGATTTATGCAGATAGAGTGCGAGGAGAAGTTCGATCGTAGAGGTGCATAAGTGGAAGTTTGAGCGACTACTGTGTTTGCATGAAGTGTGCGACGTCTGTGCTACTGTGTTTGCATAGAGGTTGCGAAGACAGTGCTATCGTGTTTGAGCAAGAGTGCAAAGACTATGCGACTGTGTTTGTGTTGGATGTGCGAAGACTGTGCTACTGTGTTTTCGTAGAAGAGCATAAGTAGATCGAGAGCTGTTGTGTTTGCGTAGACTGTGAAAAATTGGTTTTGACCAAGTGCAACTGTAACAAAAAAGAACAGAGGAAGAGGACAGATTTGTGCTAGACCGAAGGACTGTGTTTAGTGCATATTTGAGGACCAGCTTTGCGGTGACAGAGTTGAGGACAGAGATCTCCAGCCAGAGCAGGGAAGATAGGTGTCTTCTATGGATAGAGTTCCACTTGCTAAGGGCAGAGGAGGTAGAGGTCTTCTAGAGGATCACCAGCCAAAGCAGAATTAGGGGAAGGTATCTCCTTTGAGCCGAGGCTCATAAACATTGTAATCGGGAAGGATTCCCAGAGGACTTTGATATAACTTTTAGAGGAAAGTTTTAATCCGTGGAGTAGCCCACCTTGGGTGAACCACGTAAATTCTTGTGTCACTTTGTGGATGGTGTTTTGTGCATTGTTTTGATTACTCGCTGTTGATTCATTGCTATCTTTATACTGCTTAATATTGAATTGAAAGTTGTTTGAAAGAAAAATTTAAAAGTGGTCTTATACTGTTCACCCCCCCTCTCAGTATAAGCTTGTGTTCTTCAAACTATTTATTCATCATTGTTGAATACTTGCCAATAGAGATTTAGTGTCTAGCACTGAAGGTCTGTAGATCACCCTGATAGTCTTGGGATTTTAGACTACTTGCTCCACATAAGAATAGTTTACACAAAGAGAAGCTAAAATATCTGCATGTCTATTCTGATCCTAAGGAATCGCTTGAATGTTCAAAGTTGTGAAAGCTTCAAAAAAATCCTAGACCCTATTGCGATAAGCTTTCAGGTAATGCTGCTTTGATACACACTTATTGGTGGTCTAATTAACAATAAGCTCAGAGTCACCAAAAATCTGCAGCTGCTTAATTCCCAAATTTTCAACCTTTTCAATCCAAGGCACAACCCCTCATATTAAGCTGCGTTGTTTGTGCAAATCCAAATCAACCTATAATAATAAGTATTTTTTGTACCTTAATGAGAGATCAATACAACACCAACTCCTACACCATTGTTACATTTGGCACCATCAAAATACAGTTTCCATAACTAATTTGTGTTAGAACTCTATGAATCGAGAACTTGCTTTTCAATTTGCTCTGGTTTAGTTAATGTGTAACAACCAATGTCCATTCTGATCATTGCATTAAAATTTATGAGCAAAAACTCATCCTCCAAGCAAATCTCACTCAATACTTATCCTACCAATTCAACTTCTTCTAGTTCCTCAGTCATCATGTTCATTGCACCTAGAGATTGTTCTTCTTCTTCTAACATTTCAATGTGAAAAGGTGAAGGTTTTTCATTATAGATACGAATTTATTTTCCCTTGAATGGTACCTCCAAATGTGAATAGTCCAAGGAAAGGTATCCTCCCAGCTTCGTCATGAATTCCCTTAGAGTCACATGCTAAAGTATGGCTCCAATTCAACCACTACCACTTCCTAGATGACCATGATTTGTGGTATACTATGAAGGACAATGGTAATACCTTGATCACTCCCACCATCTTGACCAGAGTCCCATCCATATATAACACTCCTGGGCTGCTTCTTGTATATTCCATCCCCATTACTTCACATACTACCTTTGGCATGATAGTAGTTGCAGCTCCAGAGTCGATCATATAGTTGTGTACAATCAACCCTTCCATTCTTAGTGACAAAAAAAAAGTGGGAGGCCTATTTTTTGCTATCATGGAAGTGTGTAATGCTTGCACTAGGACTGTTTGATAAGAAACTTTTTTTTATATTTAGCAGTCTTCAAGGATTCTTGCAACAAATCAATTTGTCCTGGAAACTGCAACATGCCATATAAGCTAATCTTCATTGGGATCTTCTTCATTTCCTCTACAAAATTGTAACTTGGAGCAGCCAAAACCTTCTCTTCTGGAGCTCGTTCATATTTATCTCGATACTATTGAGTAGCCTCTACTCTTTATATTTTTGTCAAGGAAGGGTACTTAAGTTTCTCCCTGGCCTTCTCTTTTGTTTCATGTTGTGTTCGAGCAACCGCTACAGGTTGCAAAACTAATATCTTATTTTATACTTTCTCTTATGCTTTCTTAGGCGATAAGTCTCTCAACTTAACAAACTCTCGCTCCTTAGTTCCCACACCAGGAACTTTCATTGGAGGTGACCACTTTTCATCTTGTACCTTTGGTTCTGATGGCACCTTCAAATGTTTGAGCTCGACCGGATCTACAGTTACTGGATTCTTCCTAGACCTTGTGAAGACCAAAACTTGCTCTAAGGATGGCATCATGAAATTGTGTTTAACTTCTCTAATCATATTAACTTGTCCGCTAGCCAAAATTTCTGCTAGTTTTTGCATGTAATTAATATGCACCATGCAAGTTTCTTCTCCATGAGGATCATTACATGTCGAACACCAATACACCTTCTCTATTGCGCTAGTCTCCTCATTCACCATCACTGCTTGGATATTCTCATGGCCTCTACTTGTAGAAGATTATTCTCTTGTAATATGTGGGTTTTGGAATATTTGTGATCGAAACTCAGCCTCTACTTGCTTCTTCCTTACTATTGTGAGCTCATTAGATATTGTCCTCAAGGCTACATTATTGAAATTTACTTCCTGCAAAAACACCATGAGGGGATCAGGATTAGATGGTGGAGTGGGCATTGGCAAATATAAGGATTCTTGTGATGCAGGTAACAACAAGGGATTTGGGGGCACTGGTAATGTTGGGAAAGGGACAGGTGTTGGAAACTTTGGAACTGATTGAGTTGGCAATTGAGAAAATCCTGAGGTCGAACATTGTGGGATAGGGATCGGAGCAACATGAGGTGGGCTAGAACTCCATGAGGGAACCAGGTATATGGAAGGCATGGGTTGCAAAAATACACTTGAATACAGATACTATGGAAGGTCAAGGACAATGGGTATAGTCATATTTAAGGGAATCCTACCTACAGTAATCAAATCAGATTCAACCTTTTGAGCTTGTATATACAAGTCTGGAAAGATAGTCATATTGGCCTATCATACAACCATACCAATTTTGATGCTAAATACCCTAAGATAGTAGAACATATCTTGCTCATGTGTGGGTCATAATCCATCAGGGACTCTTTTCCAACTTCGAGTGAATATGACATTAAAATCTATGATCTCTTCTTATGGATGTCTTTGAATCGTCATAAATTGATGCAACAAAGAGTATGGATCAGCTTGTTCATGAAAATTTTTAATCATCAACTCTGTGAGCTGATACCATGATGTAATGGTACCAGGTTGTAGTGATCAATACCAATAAAGCAATTTCCCTCTCAACAATAATACCAGCAATTTTATCATTACATCTTTGTTTGTTATGTCATGGATAATCACCAAAGAAGCCACATCTTGAATATGTTCATATGCAGTTTTACCGGTACCATCATAGGTTGGCAAGGATTTCAAAGCATCTTGGGGCACCGGATTTTATGCTTACAGGTTCAAGGCTCCTGAGCTATTCCATGTTGGGAACTACCTTTGTGACTACTGTTGATAGGGCGGGGGGTTCTAAGCCATGTGGTCTAGTATATGAGGTGGAGTATTTAGGATATATGGGGAAATGAATATGTACACCAAAAAGTTGTTAAATGGGGATGCCCTCCCAACATTTGAATATCAAGTTTGTAGAACTCGATTTAATAATCTATATTTTTGGCCTTTGATCTTGTATTCATGAAACACAGCTTTCATTGCTCTCACATTCAGATATTTCTTAGTATAATTGAGTCACCAGATGTTCTAATCTTACAACATAAATGCAAACATCAAACATTAATGTTGTTGGAAGTGGAACTTTGAAGTCCCATTGGGTGTGCCAAAAATTATTGGTCAAATATCTGCCTAATAAATAAACATTGCATTTGTGCATCCTAGATACGACAAAAATTGAAAGGCCGAAGGAAATAAATTTCTCCCATGCCAATCTCCAGAGAGGGCTAGTTCCCAAACTAAATCCTAGACTAGCAAAATACTAGGGATGCAAGAAAGGAATTCGAAATATACGAAAAGAAATGGGAAATATGGCCATAGGCCGAAGTGTAGGATTCAGGGCAGACTAATAGTAGGAAAATCACCAAAATATGAAATAGCATTTAACAGAGGAAAAAGTAGTAGAATTTACTTATAAACTTGTAGTAACAACCTTCAGAATAACACTCCAGCATTCACTCCCTCACTAGAAATATTTAAATCCAAATGCAGAATTAAAATTAACAACAAACAAGAAACATGAATGTAAAATAGAAGTCCACAGTACAGAAGGAAATTGCACACAAGATCACTTGTAAATTCAGAAGCCTCATACCTTGTATTAATGCAAATAATTTGGAGAGTATTCTCGCAAAGTGTCTAACCTCCTTTTACAATAGAAATTCCATTAGTATTTATAGAGGTTTTTGCCTCTTTCATTTAATGCACAAGAGAGCAAAATTATCTCGAATCAGAAATAAAAATGAGAAAAATCCTCCTCAAAATCATTGAAAATCCCTTCTTTAGAGACAACGATATATCTTTTAGGGAACAATTCCCAAGAAACCAGCAACTCGGGATTCGATGCACAGATAATTTGGAAAACATATAATTCTTTGGAAATGTCTTTATGCCTACTCTTGTATAGCTTCTTTTCTACTCAAGATCCATGATTTGAGTTACTTCTTTCCACCATTTTTAATGTGTATAAATATGGCGCCCTTGATAGCTTTAACTATGATTCATTTCGCCCAATCTTATGTTCATCTTCTTATAAAATATATTTTTCCTCATCCTTATTCAAGCGCTCAGGGTCATTTCTCAAAAAAAATGTGTTCACCTATGGGAAGGGTGAACAAGATGTTCTCCCCTCAACCAGGGCAAACATGACATTGTCTTCTTCTCAGGGTACGTTCGCTCAAACGAAAGGCGAACGGGACATTCACCCCTCAATTGGGGACAACGTGATGCCACTTTATGTTATGGTAAACATAATTGCATTTTAATGTTGGAACACATTTGCGCAAATGAGGGGTAAATGGGACGTTCACTCCTTAGCTGGGACGAAATTGAATGTGTTTAATTACACTTCCTTTGCTTCTCCTTGATTTTTTTCAAATACTTGGTTGTTTCATTCACCTGATCCTAGGGTGAATGGGTTGTTCACCCCTTGTGTGGGGCGATTTTTGGTGTCTTCAATATAACTAATTTCTTAAAATTCTCCTCCTAATCATTCATTGTTTGTTTCACAAGCTCAAAATATGTCTCTATTTTAACAAGGAAAACTTAAATCCCGAATGACATTATCGAATGATGTTTTACAAAAACACTAATAACACCATTACAAATATGTAAATAAAAAATAAATAGATGAAATAAAAGCCTCCATAAACAAACAAAATTGTATCATCATATTGCATCAAAATACATCAAAATATTCTAGCAAAATCTCCAATGTGGCAAAGTGCAATACTGCCAACATGTTCCCACTAATGCAGTGCACCTCCTAAAATAAAACACCACATTGAGAAATACACAAAAAAGAGAAGCAAAATGTAGAATCAACATCCAATCCTAATAAAGCAAATAAAGCAAAAAGGGTTGTGGCCAGAGAAGATCTAAGTATTGGTAGAAACCCCATTCCAAGTTTGTCACCCCTTTCTATAGATGGAAAAATAGCCTTAGAAATAATGGAATACCTCACAATCGAAGTTTAAAATCTCCTTTCTACGCAAACTAGATCATCCCTTATTCACCCAATAATTTTTCTCAGTCATGGGGTGATGCAAATAGTGCACCCTTGTAATGTCGCTTCACTAGCTACAACCCTTATTTCTTCATCACCCTCTATTACAACACTTTTAATTCAATCTATTATTGGTGTTCTTATCATCCCCAGGTAGCAATAAGGGACACATAGAAGCCCTACCAATTTTAAGTCCATGGCAAAAATTCTATATGATTCAACAAAAAATGACTCAACACAACCAAGAGAGGTAGGCCAACTTAGCACAATAGTTGGCTACCACCCACGTAATTAGTCATTTTGCTTCACAAATGAAATCTTGATTATTTACAAAAAGGGACCCATTGGTATCAAAACTAGAGAGGGAAATAATAGACCAATATTAGAAACTAGCGATAGTTGGATCAAATTTAAAAGTGTGTGACCTCAAGATATGTTGCAGCTCACACAAGAGGCTGATAAAATAGTTGCACATGAGTATGAGTTGATAAGTCGAAGGCTATCAAGAAAAAAATGGGAGCTAGAACAAGTTAAAAGAGTTCTAAAAGACTCATAATCAGTAAAGGTGCTCCATAATCAATACAATGTGCTAAGTGCTTGAAAGAGTAAAAATAAAAGGCTATCTTGAAAGAAAAGGAAGACCAATCAAAATTATTCTAGATAGGATCATTAATTAGGAGGCTTAGTTTACTCAAGAGAGAAATGCTTTGTGAAAATAAATGAATTTGAAATAGAATAATGAAAGCGAGCAGTGGCTAGGAATTATAAGCCTTATCAAGAAAACTAAATATTCATAGATTCAGTTGTAGTCTTGAATATTCAGGTAAGTAATGAAGTAGATCAAAGCCTCAATGATATTAACACAAGATTGGAATATGCTAAAATCTATCAGATAAAACTAGCCACAATGTTAGACTTGAAGTAGCATATGTGGGAATTCAATACAAAGAAACAATGGCATAAAAAGTAGTTAGCCTCCCTCGAAAATAACAAGCAACACAAAAATATATGGATCGATTTAATGCCTTATATGTTACCATCAAGAGACTCAAAGGGGAGGTTGACTATTTAATTCAAGGAATACTTCCCTCTCCTTGGAATCAACTTAGATAACTTTACTCAAAGGAGGAGTACATGGATCTTATTAGGTAGTAGAAGAGCCCTCTGAATTTGAAAAATAATCAGATCCCCCCACTACAATGAACATAGCCTAGGCTACAGTTGCATTAAGTGGTAAGCTAAATGAAAAAACTTCTCCCATGATGACAGATTTGAATTACTTGCAATCTATGGGGAGTTTCAACAAATTCAATGTCCATCAGAAGAGGAATGAGTATAAATCAAACAAGTGTTGGACAAGCTATCAACCTTGTAATTTTATCCTTGTTTTGTATTTTTCTTTCTTGTGTTTTCTTTTTGCAAGACTTCAATTTTTTGGCCCCACACCCAAGAATAGAGGCGATATTTTCAAGTTCTTTTTCAGCAATTAGGAAGACTCTTGAGTCACCATAATTATAGTGATTTCTAACTACACACAAGGTTTTAGCCTTAGATAAAAGAATATGATAAAGGCAAAGTGGAAAAAAAACATAAAGGTCCTGATTGAAGGCTATCACTATTTTTGTAGAAGTCTTGAGCAGAGAAAAAGGTAAAATTTTAGAGCTTTCACAAGTAACTTCTATAAAAGTAGAAAAAAGTGGAAGAGAGGGCCAACCCACATGAAGAAAGAATAACTCCTGATAGTCAGAGGTTTGAAAAGTTACAATGAAATAAAAGAAAAAAAGCTCTGATATGTGTACTATATAAGAAGGATCTCTTGGGAGGTGAACACTAAAAGGTACAATGGAAGAACAAAAAATAAGTTTTTGCAAAATACTTTCGAAGAGAGATGCATCATGATTGAAGTTTTAAAAAGTCCTAATACAATCCAACAAATGAAAGTATTGACAAATTGCCAATATTGCATAGACATCTGGAGAGAGTATGAGCATGCTAGAATTTAAAGCTTAGCACAAAGAGTCACCAACTCAGAGGAAAATCAAATAAGTTGAAAATAATAATTAATGATGCACAAACTCCCAAAGAAATTAGGTGAAGTAGATCGATATGTCATTACCAAGAAAATAAGGATCACCTATCATTGTCATCTCAACTTAGCAATCCAAGAAAGCATTAAAGACAAACATGGTGGTTACAATATTGCATTTGATAATAGTAATTACAAAAGGTGCCCTAATTTATATCTGTAGAAGGAGCAATTAGAATTGCCATAATATCCTATAAGATTTTGAGAGAAAATTACCTCAATTGTATCTATAAATAGTAGTTACTTTAGCATTGTAAAGGATCGACAAGTTGTATAACTTTCTCTTGATTTTTTCTATATAGCAACACTTGAATCATGGGTCATTTATGAATATCTTTTATAACCCCCAATTTTGACATAAATTAAAATATTCATACTTAGATATACATATACTAGAGGTCGTAACTATTTAGTTTTTTCTGTCATGTTTCATTTATGTATATGTGTTTATGAGTGTATACTAGAGGTCATGACTAATTGATTTATGTCTTATTTTCTTTATACACAACCTACGCTTCACTATGTTGAGAGGAGGAAGTGTTCCTTGAGCACTATTTATGGTGATTTACATGTACGGGTGTATTTTTGTTATACAATTGAATCATAACTTGATCTTGGTGCATCACCTTAGTTAGTTTTGGTTTTACTTTCTTGTTTTTTATTTTTTGCATTTTCTCTAACCCTTTTTCCCAAAGCTGTTAGATTAGAACTATACACCCAAGGCCAAATTTTAAAATATGTCAGCCTTGTTAAAAATCCTAGAGACCCCCAATAGAGCCAAACCTTGTGCTATTAAAATTTGCCCTATTGTGTTGCTTCATGTGAGGTGTGATAGCCCCAAATATCTGGTCCAAACCCTATCTAATGGACCAAGATAATCGAAGAGGACAACAATACCATTGGCTTGACAATATCATTGATGAATCATATCAAATGTATTTAAAATTGCATTGTACTATACCTTGAAATACTTAACATGGATGAATACATTTTGTAGACACGGAAAATTAACCCACTTTTAGTGGACAATCTTCCTTAGAGCCCTTATAGGTCCCTAATCCTTTCCCTAGGCAAGGGTAAGCCTCTTTTCCCCCTACCTTGCCTTTCTTTAGCCTTTTAGTGAAATTGCACCCGGTTACAACGAGGCTCGACTTCGCGGAAGCAATATCGTACCCCTTAAACACGGGGCATGATTTCACTATTTTAGGGTTTAAATTTATTAAGGCCCGAGTTTAATCTTTTAGCGTGCTTGGCATAGGATTATGTTTTTTTTCTGCTTCTTTTACCCTGATCTTCGTATATAAAAGGAGGGGTTAATCTCACTCTTTCATCATGATGATTCTAGATAACAATTAAGCTCAAAAATTTTATGATTGATTTGTGCTCACATTTTTACTTTCACTCTGCTTCCTTGTTTCTTCTACAAGAGTGCCTGTTTGGATACCCCGATCTCTTCTACCTACTTTTGCATCATCCATAAGGTTGTGCGCACTTTATTTCCTGCATTTATATTTTATTTTTTGTGTCTCTAAAGCAAAATCATACCTTGTCCCAATGAGGCACAACTTCGCTAACCATAATTTAGGGTTTTTTCTCACATAAGCAAGATCCCTGTTCTAACGAAGCATGACTTTGCCTATAGTGTTATCATGCCCTCCATCTATGAGGTATGATTTTTCCTAGGACTGAACTAGGGGCATCTGTCAGATTCTAATTTCATGAGTATTTTCTAAATTACATTTAGGGCATGATAGCATAATTTATTTTCTATTTCTCTGATGTTGCATTGTTGTTTTATGATTAATTCTCCAAAGTTCAATTTTTGCTTTTGTTTTCAAAGGTCATCTAAAAGGACCTAGGGGGCTTGACTAGTGTGCCTCCAATAATTTTTGTACAGTAGTCTAAGAAGGCCCCCCAATGCTAATCCTATTTTCAATTGTTTCATAAGTTATCTTGCAGGAACAGGTATTTATGATATCTTTGAACAAGAGGCAAAAAAAGCTAAGTCAACCACTAGTCTAGATAAGTGCCCTAATTATTTTATTGGTTGAATATCTGATATGATTATTGATTCTTAGGCATCTAAAAGTAAAAAGCATATAGTGTGCATCTAGGGTTAATATTGTGCATTTATTTTGTGTCTTTGCTTTAAATATTTTATGGATACAACCCTAGGTTAGTAAGCATTCAAAGGAAGAATCATATTAGGTTAGACCTTGTATTCTTGCATTCTGTTTTCTGCATTGTCCTTTATATTTCATAGCATAGATCTAGAAAGGTTAAACTTAGATGATTGCTTGAAAACTGAATACATCAAACATCCCAAAATCTTGAGGACTTGGAGCGAGTCCTAAAACCATTCCTGGTGAACCCTTCCTCCCTAGCACCGAGTGTAGAGAACACATAGCCCCCATGGTTCACCCCATAAGGCCTTCTATCTTTGTAGATCCAGCCTTTTTGGGAATTGTACATGGTGGGGTAGTTTTCCCCCTCTACATATTTAGTGAACCTAACATGAACACCTCCTTTCTTTTGAAAAATTAAACAATATCATTAATTATATTTGAAAATTCTTAAAAGAAATTAAAATATGTGTGTTAGTGTTTTCCCCTAATTATTTTCACTACTTCTAAATGGCTCCCTTTCGTAGAAGTTAGAGAGATGACCAGATTGATAAGGAAGACCCTAATGTAGGTCCAAAAGAGAAAGAAGAGGTAGATATGGAAACTAAAACTAATCTCGATCCTTATGCTAGACCCAATGATAGCTTTGTCTTATCATCATTTGATCATATTTGGGAATTCATGAAAGCTCATAAGGAGAAGCTATTGGAATATGTAGAACAAGAAGATCATATTGAAAATAGGATGCTACTCCTCCTCCCATTAGGTCTCTTGTGCTTAATCATGATAATCCCACATCTCAACCTGTGCATCTCAGTAATTTGAAGAACCAAGTAACTTGTGCTACTACTAATACCACCAACATTGGATGGAATCCACCTATTCCTCCAACTATTAGTGGCACTCAAAATTATTTTCAATTTTCTCATTTATCTTCTAATGTCAACACTATTTCTTCTATTCCACCACAAGTTAATCTTTCATTCTTACAACACACCATATATAACAACAACCTTCTCATGTCCAACGTAAGTCAAGGGAATATTGGGAATACACATAATTCATAAATACAAAATTTGGAAAATATAGTGAATCAGTTGGTTTCAAGGATGGATATGATTTAGCCTTTAGGGTTTACATACAATTATAAGGAAATGTATAGTCAACCATTGGATCCTATTGTTGCTGCTAGACCTTATCCCAAGCATTTTTCTATACCAGTTTTACCAATCTATAAAGGAACAGAAGATCCAATAGAGCATCTTAGAGGATTAAGGATAGCTTACCATGATCTTGTTTATGATGATATGCTTCTATTGAAAACATTTCCAAAGAGTCTTGTTGGGGTTGCATTGGAATGGTATTATCATTTTCCCAACTATTCTTTAAAGAGCTTTGAAAAGACTGTAGAAATATTTGTTCATCAATTTAGTACTTATATTGAAAAGGAAGTGACAATGAGAGATATATATGACCTAAAGCAAAGTAAAGAAGAATTTTTTTCAAAATTCTTAGCTTTTTGGAGAATTTTATTTGGTTTATTAATATATCCTATGTCTCAGATAGATATTCTTGATATATTCATGAGTAATTTACAAGAACATATATCTTATGCACTAGAAACTACTATTGTTACCTCTCTTGATCAAGCAATTGAGTTAGCCAAAAAAGTGGAACAAGCTCTCATTAGAAGAGGTCATATTAAGAATAAAGAAGAAAATTCTACTAAGTCTCAACATAATAATAAGCATTCAGGAGGTAATAATGATAGTAGACCTGTTAATAATGTCACCAATAGCCTACAAAATATTGTACTTCAAAAACCTCCTCAAAGGAATTTTACTAGACTTAATATACCTATGGAAGTAGTTTTGAAGCAACTATTGGAAGCTAAGGCTATTGAACTACCTCCTATAAGACAACCAGATACTACAACTTATTGGTATAATGCAAGTCAATATTACACATATCATAGAGTAGGACACTGGATAAACTCTTGTAAGAAGTTGAAGCATGTGGTTCAATATTTGATTTATGCAGGATGCATTGATTTAAAGAATTCTCAAAATTCAAGTAATCAGGCTCCTATTCAACAAGTCTTAATGATAAATCAAGATATGGGAATATTCATGGATCCATTACCAAAGCATGATGAACAAGAAAGCAACCAAGTGGTTTATCAAGATGATTTCCTACGCCATAGTAATGTGGTTTGCATGGTTGGGGTAACTACAAGGAAACAATTTCAAAATTAGAAAGGACAGAGTTTAGCATTGCAACCTAGTTTAGTTTTAAAGGAGAATTAGAGAAAATATTCAGCTACAAGAATTCCACCTATAGTGTTGAGACCATAGTCACAGATTTCATATGATTTTCATAAGAATTTAGCTAATACTCTAGCAAAAATATCAATATTAGACCTTTTGTAGACTTCTCTTGATCATCAAAATGCTTTAATGGAATTTTTAAAACAACAATCTATTTCTCCAGACGTCGCCCCTGATGCCATAGTTGATTCCATAGGTTATTTTGGGATACATCATATCTCATTATTATATGATGATAAACCTTCCTCAAACTTACACGGAGATTCATCACTTTACATCATTGCACTTATTGGGGATACCCTTATCAAACGAGTTTTGATTGATAATGGCTCATCCCTCAATTTGTGTACATATCAATTCTTTCAGAAATTTGGATTAAAAGAGGAAGATTTAAAAAAATTTGATATCCTTATTAAATCTTTCAACAATAAGTCCCAAGAGGCATGTGGTGTCATATCTCTTCCATTAAAGTGGGGCCTCGAATATTGGATACTTTTTTCTATGTGGTGTCTTATCTTGCATCTTTTAATCTTCTTCTTGGGTGACCCTAGATTCATGCGATGAATATCATCCCTTCTACTTTTCATCATTGTCTCAAATTTGAATTCAAGAATCAAGTTATCACCATTATGGGTGATCCTCGACCATTTGAATTCTGTTCAAATATAGAGTTAGCTCAATCTGAATATTACTCTTGTCCTTATATTTTTTTAGTAGTTTCTCCATGTTCCTCATCTCAAATTTTTGAGCATTTTCAAAATTTAAAAGTGAGTGAGGAACTTCAACCCTATTCTTCATCCTTGGATCATGAAAATCAGTTTCTTTAAGAGCCTCTTCTAGATCTCACCAAGCTACCACCATCATCTTGAACTATGGGTTTGCCCCATAATAAGGGTGATTTTGTACACATTGGCATGTGTACCTTTGTCTTTGGAGGGACTACCTTTGAAGAAAATATTTGTGGTAGCAACCCATCTCCTAGCGAGCTCTCTTTTGCTCAATGTTATCTCACTAATGATTATCCCATTTCTAAGAAGATCCTATCTAGTATGGGATATGCTGGTAAAGAATTGGGACCACAACATAAAGGTATTCAAGAACCTTTGAATGTTGATATTTGGCCTAGGAGGTGTGGTATATGTTTTATACCTAATAAAAATCAACCTTTGTCTTTTGAGGATGATGATCATCTTGTGACTTATGCAGAATATATAGAATATCAAAAGATGATAATAGATAAAAATAAAAGGACTAATAGTGCTTCTCCTCTAAAGCTAATTTCTTGCAATATGATTGATTATGTTTGTTTTAAAGATGACATTGCTTTTGTGCAAGAGAGTGGTGGATCTTTATATAATGTTTTTTTTACTAAAAAACATGGTGTTGTTAGAAGATGTGTTGATTATTGTGCCATGGATTTCCAAAGGAAGGCCTTGGAAGAACTTTCTCATGATTTTTATCATCGATAAAATGTACTCCTTAGGGATATCTTCGATCCAACACCTCATGGCATGCTAATTTATTTTAATAATATGAATGGTGCATTTAGGTTTTGCATTGATTTCAATTTTGTATAACAAAAACAAAATATTTCATGTAGTTGCATTTATATTCCTATTGCATCCACCTAATTGCTCATATTGCATTATTTCTTGTCATACTTGCATGATTTCTTGACATCTAAAGAACACCTAGCATGATTGTCTGTCATAATTGTATTGTTGCTTGTTCATGACTGCTTTCTCATATAGATTTTTGAGGATTTTGCAACAATGGCATGTGATGATACCTAGTTAGGACATAGCTCACATGCATTGCACTTCTCACTAGGACTCTGATGTCTAGAAAGACCCCCCTAGGAATTTCTCCCTTCTTTATTCTTATGATTACTTCTTCTCTTTCTCTTGATTGCTTTATCATGATAATGCTTTTATTCACAAAGTATTTTTTTGATCCCTATCTGGGATAGCACTTGCATATCATTTATTTACATATTACACCCCACATGGAATAATGATACATCCTAGCCGATATTACATCATCTATAATCTTATATCAGGTCATACTCTCTTTCGACTCAGCAGGCTTAACACCCCATTACAGGATAAGCTCCTTGGTCAATTTAGTAGACATTGGCATACATCCTAGAAGGTAAGTGTCTCATAGTAGTCAATAAGGGAGCAACCACCCATAGCGGGTTAGACTCCACACACATGTTTAAACTACTGCAAGTGTTAAACCTATAGTGGGTATAGCTCTATTCTTGAAATTATCTATGGTATATAACTATACTGGTTCCTTGCAACCTACGCTAGTTACATGCTATGGATCGCCAGTTCTTATCCTTTTCATATGTTTGACTTTTGGATTTTCTTCTTCTTCTTCTTCTCTCTCCTTTTCTATCTTCTTCGTTCTTCTCCTCTTTCTTTTGTTTCTTTATTTTTTATTGTCTCCTTCGTTCTCCTTATTCTAATTTCTTTCCTTTTGCATCCATAAATTTTCATATAGTTTACATTAAGATAGTTTGCATACATGAAAACACATAAATAAAAAACACATTACACACACAAATAAAATAATAAAAGCAGCTATATATTACTTGAGATAAAAAGAGTTCATGTCAGGTTGGTGTACCATAATCTAGACTCGATACACTCAACCTAGGGATGTACACCACAATCCAAAAATTGGTGCATCATCCTAATCCCCAATCCTCTCTCTCCTAGCTTCGAGAGCCATCTCCCTCTAGCTTGTACTAAGGAGGAGGTAACCAAGGTTTTTACATGAACTATCGTGATACCGATGTCATCCGTGATTGAGATCGCAATCTACTCACTGACTGCAAGGATGGAGGAAGTGGCATCCTCTGACCTAGTGGGACAGTTGCACAGTAAGCGATCTCATAAAATATAGCCCATTGAAGGGCTATCTCCAACCTCTCTCCCATCCATTGTAACTTTTCTTGAATAAGCTACACCATGCCTCCCACCTGGCTACCCTCAATGACAACCATCCCCTTCACCCTGGCTCTCTAGTGCTCTCCATCCAAATGAGCCATCTCTTCCTAGAGTTGGCTGATCTCTGCCCAAGCTGCATCCCTCTCAGCCTTTGTAGTGCTCAACAAAATCTATAATTTCCCTAGCCTCTTGGCCCTATCATCCTAGACCTAGGTCATTTGACTCTGTAGAGAGGCTACCTGTGCTCGTATCTCCTCTATCTCCCTCCTATCCTAGCTCTTGCTAGCCAATACTGTAGATGTGGATGCCTCTCTAGTATATATGATCTATGATCTCCCTAGTTATGGGGATATACCTTACCCCCTCTCTTGTCCCTAATGCCTGGATGGTCTCCTCTACCACCAAGATCTAAACATGTGTTGGTCTCTATATCAGAGTAGTGGGAGTCTACTATGACCTCTCTATGGCTCAGTGAGTTACCTCTTGGAATACTCATTGCATTATCGGGTCCATCACCTAGTGCCTATGTATTGATACTAGTGGGGATATCCTTTGGGGTACAACTCCTCTATACCATAACCTATACTTGACAGTCAGTCCTGCATCTACCTTGGGATCGACACAAGGAGGATCATCCATATCCTCCTAAACCCACCTAGTGAAGTCTGGCTCATATCCTACCCCTATTGGGTCTTGGTTCACCCTTCGATACTAGTAGTCCCCCAGGTTCGGGACTCCTTATAAGATCATGTGCTACTGAAGGACTCGACAAAATATGAAAATATTTGGCTCTCCCTTCTCTGACCTCAACTTCCTGATCCTTCATATCCTTGATAGCTTTGTCTCATCCTCCACCCACATAGGGTGAAGACACCATGGCCTCCAGATGATCTTCACCTCTTGAAGTTCATAAACCATCCACCTCGCTAGTGGCAGGTTCCCTCCATAGACCCTCACAGTCCTCTCCAGGGACCTCAACTACCTGTATGTTGTTGGTTTCTCTGAGTTGGGCAATGGGCCTGGTAGTAGCTTTGATCTCCATATCACGATGTGCTCCCAACACCACACTTGAAGCAATGTCGTACAAACCAATCCTATACGGTTCTTATACATAATGTTGTACAATGTCCTGTATAGGCAGCTCAACACATATGGACCCCATGTGAATCAAACCCTCTAATCATGCATACTACCACTACTCCTACCATCATCCATGATAAGTGTTGCTTTCTAGTATGGCACATTAGTAGCCTAGCCACAACCCCACAAAGCTTAGTGGTCAGAGGATCTACCCCATAGCATTCCACTAGATCATTGCTTGATATGGTGCTCTCTCACACCTGGCAGGTAAACCCTACTGAGAATTATTGTAGTATGGCTACCCATCCTCATGCTCTGTAAACTACTATTCCTCTAATAGGAATCTACAAAATCCACCACACATCCTCTAGTGTGATGGTGAGCTCTCCTATGGATAACCATAAAGTAGAGGACTCTAGGTACCACCTCTCTATTAGGGCTATCAACATAGTGAAGAACACAAGCTTATACTGAGAGGGGGATGAAAAGTATAAGACCACTTTTTACTTTTCTTTCCCAAATAATATTATCCAATACTATTAATGGCAATATCAACAATAGTAACCAAAGCAATGCATAAATAATCACACACAATAGAGACACTAATTTAACATGGTTCAGCCAATGTGGGCTACTCCACGGAGAAAATATTTCACTAATATTTTCTCAACAAATATCTTTGGTAATCCTTCACTATTACAATATTTATGGACCTCTATCCAAAGGAGACACCAATATCCTAATCTGGTTTATGGGCACCAACCCACATGAGACACCAATCTCCTAATCTGGTTTGTGTATCTCTATCCATAGGAGAACTCCTTCTCCTCTACTCTGGATGGTGAACCTCTAGAAGACAACTACCTCCACTGCCTTGGGATGGTGATCTCTCTCCACTAAAAAACTTTGTCCTCTCTATCCTGGCTAATGGATCTCTATCTACTAGAGACTATTTTCCTCTACTCTTTCACCTCCAAAGCTCTCCTAAATCTCTGTCTCAAATATATACTAAACATAGTCCTTCGATCTAGAACAAATCTGCTCGATCTCTATCTTTTTTGCACTAAACCCAGTCCTTCAATCTAGCACAAACCTTGCTCAATCTCTATTTTTGGTCTGGTACAAAGTTATCCTCAAATATGCACCAAAATCTATCCTCAATCTATCTTCAAGCTTTACCACAAATCCTGATCAATCACAAATCACCTCTACTAGATCTGCCCCAAACCTTAACTCAAGGTTTGAACAAATCAATCAATCAACTCAGCTCTCAAGTCTTCTCAAAGACTTGTCTCAAATCTATCCAAAAGTCCTCTCAAGAACTTGTCCAATGTGCTCTCAAGTCTTCTCTAAGACTTTCCTCAAATTTTCTCAATAAGTCCTCACTAGAATTTGTCCAATATGCTCAACAAGTCCTCACTAGAACTTGTCCAATATTTGACTGTAAGCTTCCACAAAATCTCGCACAAATCTATCCACAAGTCCTATCTAGAACTTATTTGATCTGCTCAACAAGTCTTCAACAAGACTTACCTCAAATCTGCTCAACAAGTCCTCACTAGAACTTGTCCAATATGCTCAACAAGTCTTCACCAAGACTTGCTTCAACTCTATTCAATAATTCCTCACTAGAACTTGTCCAATCTGCTCAATAAATATTCTTCAAGATTTGCCTCAAATCTGCTCAACAAGTCCTCACTAGAACGTGTCCAATCTTCTCAACACTATCACAAAAAATCTCTTCAATCACATAAACAAGTTTCACATAGAATCTTGTTTAACTCACATAAACATATAGAGAATTGTTAGAGACTCAATATGCTTCACACTCATAACAATGCTCAATCACTTTCAATCTCTTTTTCAAATCAATTTAGAATATAGAATAATTTGTTTCACATAACTTGAACTATCACTTCAACACTTCCACTTGACTAGGCTCAACCAACTCCACTCAATCAATCACTCAATGAAACACTCCTTGCTTACAAACCCTAGTCCAAGCATATGAATACTCACTCAATTATTTCCAACAATGCTTATCAAACAATATCACATAACAATGATACTCATGATATTGCACAAACACTAGTTCAAGATAGTTTACAAGTTCTCACTCAAGCATTCATTAATCATGCATATAAAAGTTTGCTCAACAATACTTATCAATCAAGAACCTTTTCACTCCAACTAAGTATTCATAACATCCAACAATCATTATTAAGGATAATGTGCCCTTACCTCTTTATTTGGAGAATATCTGACCTTAAACACCTGTTTTAATCACAACTACTCTTTTTCCAATCTCAAGGATTAGTTGACAATAATATTTCTCAAAATCCCCTTTAAATATTTTCCCAATAATTATTTTTCCACAAGAATACCAAGTCTTAAATACACCTTATAATCTCCACACTTTCAAAAACTCAACACATAAAACTCAATTTCTTTTATAGACTCCAAACATTAAAAATCAGATCCCTTTATTACCACTTTATAACCTTTTAAATAGCATTCCACATAAAACATTAAGTTACTCCTTTTAACCCTTATCCCTCCTAACTCATTCCCTTTACCTTATTACTCAAAAGTTATATATATCAATCGTAGCTCTATCCCTCCTAACTCATTCCCTTTACCTTATTACTCAAAAGTTATATATATCAATCATAGCTCTATCCCTCCTAACTCATTCCCTATACCTTATTACTCAAAAGTTATATATATTAAACATAACTCCTAAGACATAAACCCTTATGTCTCCCAACCTTTAATTAATCAAACAACAATTGGATCCAAAATAAAGATATGATTCATACCTTAATGATTTTAGGCGCTTCCAAAAATTGTTTGCACTGCTGTCACCATAGGCAGTTGAACCTGCGCTACACGCTATCTTGCACCCTATCGTGATAGGGGCAACCACATGGGCTAAAATCCCACTTGAGTCTAAAGGAACATGTGCTTCTACTTCACTCTTCAATCGGCGCTCAACAAAAACATTTAAATATTTGCGACCGCCAAGTCTCAAACCTGAGACCTCTGTGCGTCACTCAAACTCGTAGCCAACTACGCTGTAAACTGTAGCTTCGACTGTGTTTTGCTTCACTGGTTGTGCACTCTCAATAATAGGATGAACACCACATGGGCACGTGCTCCGACTTCCCTATTAAATTCGAACCCTCAAAATATGTGTGCGTTGTTTTCTATCTCCACCGCGTGTCAAGCCAAGCGCACGAACGTTCTCATTTTTCTTATAGTTTGTTTCTCGAATGGTGCAATAAATTGTTTTATATCCTCTCCAATGAATTGCTCGAGTATATACCCGGTGCTTTGTTTCACCGTAGAATTTTTATGTACAAAGGCATTCGAAATCATAATCTTGCGCAATCATCATCCCATATAAATTTTGAATTCACCTCTTTAAATATGATAAATGGTCTTCAATATAACATCATCGGCGAAGTTTCTCCTTTTTTTTACTTGGGCTTAATATGGAATATTTGGCCCTCAATCGTCGGCACATTGGTTTCTATGACGTTGACATTTGGCCCTCAATTGTCCACTAATTAATCATTGCTTAGGTCTTAAAATTGCACCTTCAAAACTTTAAAGCTTTATAAAAAAATTGCGCCCAACTTTTAAAACTTTATAAGAAAGCTTAATTAAAATATTTAAATTTAAATTATTTAAATATTTAATTTAAATATTAAATAATTTAAATCTTTTAAATTAAGTGACTCCTTTAAGTATTTTGAACCATGGTCATCAAACTCTTTATCCATTAACTTAGGACCTATTGGAACAAAATCTGCCTTGGGTTGTTTAGTTGCACCTTAGATTTTGTCAACATTGAAAAGACGAGAAGGTTTGAGACTTTTCGCTTGATCTCCAGAGAAGGCTGGTTCCTTGAAGTTTTTTATGGGAAAAGGGGAAGGAAGTAATACTTGAAAGAGAGGGAAATATAGTCGAAGCTAGATCTAATATATGGTGCAGATTAGACGACAACGAAGATAGATTTACTTACTTCTATCCAAAGCATTTAAGAACATTTCTATGTAGAAATTATATAATTTCAGATATGATTTCTAATATTTCGTTTAGCATGCGTATATATTAGATTCTCATTCCAGCAATATGATTTATGTATTGCGAAAGTTCAGATATAATAACAAACTCAATTTACAATTCAATATTGTAAGTAGAAATAAAGAACATTAATACATACACTTGCACAATATGAACCAAAAGCCAATAGGAGATGTGATTTTATTGCTTGTATTCGAAGTACATGCATTCAGTCTTGTAAACGTCCAAGAGCTGACCCTTTGTCTGAAGTCGCTCACCCCTATATATACCCTAAAAGAGTATTTTTTTCTAAGTACATCTTACTATTTTACAAGCAATCATCTACAGTTTCTAATAATACACAACAATTCTTCTATGAATTAGATATCTTCTCTGCAGATTAGATTCTAGACGAGCCTATCACATTTTCAATCATCTGGCAAGCTTGCTCTATCTTGGATTTCTGATAATCATTTCAGAAATCACTTCTTGGTGTCAGTGCATGCCTTTGATTTCCAAAAATACATTTTATTCCTTTACAGCTGGCGCGTCGTGAAATCGTGACATTCTTTCCTTACTTTGCTCTTTTGCCGCCTCCAGTCGCGAAAATGAGACATGTCACGAAATCGTGACATTCATCTCTTACTTTGCTCTTTTGCCGCTTTTCGTCGCGAAAATGCGACATGTCGCGAAATCGTGACATCTTTATGTCTTTTCCTTCATTTCTTCTGGGCGGTCGCGAAAATGCGACATGTCGCAAAATCGCGACATTCCTATGTCTTTCCTTTATTTCCTTTTAGATGGTCGCGAAAATGTGACATGTCACGAAATCACGACATTCTTTCCTTGCTTTGTTCTTTTTTCGCCTCCAACCGCAAAAATGAGACATGTCGTGAAATCGCGACATTCGTCTCTTACTTTGCTCTTCTGTCGATTCCAGCCGCAAAAATGCAACATGTCGCGATATCGCGACACTTTTCCTCCTTGCTATTTCTCTTTGCTTTGGACCGTGAAAATGCAACATGTCGCGATATCGCGACACTTTTTCCTCCTTGCTATTTCTCTTTGCTTTGGACCACGAAAATGCAACATGTCGCGATATCGTGACACTTTTGCCTCCTTGCTCCCTTTTGTTGCTCTTGGCCACGAAAATGCAACATGTCGTGATATCGCGACACCTTTTCCTCCTTGCTCTTTCTCTTTGCTTTGGATCGTGAAAATGCAACATGTGATATCGCGACACTTTTTCCTCGCGGTGTTTTGTTTTTTCTTTGATCTTTAGCATATGGGCCACTTCGGTCTTCTTGGAAAATATGCAAAAAGGTGCATCAGCTATTTTTCTGTAGTTAGTCACTTTTTGACTAACATTCTTGGCGCCTTTTGGGGGAATTTTTGCTCATAAAAATAGGGACCAGACCTTCATCCATTGGGAAACGGAGTCACTGTTGGTCATCAAATCCGCACAGAAAAGGACTTTTGGTGGGTTTGCGTGCCCTAGACCTACGACCAACATTGAAAGGCCGAGGGGAAGAGATGCCCCTCATGCCAATATCCGAAGAAAGGCCGGCTCCTATACTAATCTACTTTTGGGGTTTAAGACGAGTGCAGGAAAGAAATGAACAGAGTAAGGGTTAGGAAAAGAAATAAAAAGGGGTAAGGGTTAGAGAAAGAAATAAAAATAGTAAGGGTTAGAAGATGATGATTTAAGGTGGGAGAGAACAGGAAGCACGATCACTCGCTAATAACTCGAATAGCAACAAAGAACACCAAGAATAGACGAAAGAAACGCGATACTCGCTTTCCTATGTATCCTTTGGATGAGTTCACAGGGTTCTCCTTTCTCTCTCGCTGGAATTTAGGGTTTAGAGTAACAGCGATTAAGACAAGGGAATAACAAAAACCATGACCCACCAGGCAGCATAAAAGAAAGCTTATACGACATTTTTCCTCTCCTATGTATCCTTCAAGGCAAATTTTAGGGTACAGTCCCCAATCGCACACTGGATTCAGGATTCAGAGTCTCAGTATATGAGTGCAGACAGACAAAATAATTAAGCACAGAAGGCAGCATAAAAGAGAGAAATGGAGTACAAAAATCTTTAGTATTAGACGTAGGACATCAAGTTACAGCAGCTTTCTATCAGAAAGTTCCCCCCACTTTTACATTACAAAGCCTAAGTTTTTATAGAGGACCCGACCCTCTGAGTCATTATTACAAAAAATGGCGGAGTACACCTTCGGGCCCTGAGAAATCGGTGCCTCACTGCTGCTGCGAATGATCTTTCAAATCAGCTATCAAAACTGGCAACTGTGACCGAGTCAACCATGGAAACATTCATTTAATGCGCCGCCCGAGTGTCCTTGGCTTTTGGATGCTGTGCTTGAGTGATCGTTACGCCCATCGGGTTTTACTTCGAGGACTATTATGTCCCTTTCGTTTGCCAAAAATGGGCAGCGGACTTATCGGGCAAGAAAGGGGGCATTTATAAGGGGCTCTGGATCACCTTGGGAAGCTACCCACTTTGGAACATGGGCCCGAAAAGCATTTCGCTACTTCTCCGCCTCGCCAAAGCCTTGGGCCGAAGTAGCTTCTCCTCAATTCGGTCTTCGCAAAATAGCGCTTCACAAAACTACTTCGGGGATGTTGAGTGCCGAGCAGATTCCATATTTGAAATGGGGCTCTTTGTCCTTTGCTGGCAAACTGCTTTGGCTGGAAAATGTTTCGGCCCGATTCTCTCTCAAAACTACGGTTCGGGGAATATCCTCCCGAAGCACTTCTCTGTTTTCGACACACTATCATTTTGCTTCGGGCGCCACTGCTTCGGGTGAAAATTGGCCAAAGTAGGTGTTAGAAATACTTCGGGCCCGAAGTAGTTTCCTTTCCTTAGCTGATTTGGATTATGTTCTCCTCCTTCGGCGAAGTCATTTGGATGCTGCTTCGCAAAACCTTCGCCCGAAGCGGCTACTACAAATGCTTCAAGTGTGAAGCGTTATCTTTGTTTTTTCTTCAACGATATTACTTCGCAACGCTTTCGCCCGAAGTGGTGATTTAAAGTGCTTTGGGCCCGAAGCTCTTTTCACATTCTCCTTCTTTTCTTTCGACGAAGCTATTTTCCTTGGCTTGTTTGGTAGCGAAGCTCTTTATTTTTCATTTTAAAAAGGGGCGATAGGGAGAGTCAAAATTGTTGTAACTTAAAATAAAAAAGAACTTTCAACAAGGAAATATTATACAAAATTCTACTATTCTTCTACCCCTTGTATAATGTGACAAAAAGTGTCAACAGTCACCAGCACAGTTGTAAAAAGAATCTTTCAGAGAAAGACAAAGAACACAGGAAAATGCACTTAGATTAAAAGTGAACATTACCTCGTCAAAACTCTCTCTATACCTTAGTATCTCTATTAAAAAAAAATGTCAACTTCTGATTGGCTGCGACTGAAATTTTTTGTTAAGGCCGAAAAATGGTAATATTTACAAATATTGTCTGAATATACTTATATTATACTGTACATATAATTCTTTTTCTGCTTTCTCAATAGAAATATAACTTTAGGTGAAATGCATTCACCGTGATGGGAAGAACCAATCCATCTTGATATTTCAACTCGAAAGCATTGAACTGTTTCTTTGAAAAAATTTTAAATGGTCCCTCCCAGAAAGCATTGAATTTATCATGGTTACCTGGCTTAGCTTTCTTTACATTCCATTTCAAAACCAAGTCTCCCACTCTAAATTTTCTGGCAGCTGTCTTTTTGTTGAACCATCCTTTAGTATCCACCATATGCTTCTGATTGTTATTGTATGATTGCTCTCTTTGTTCTTCTAACTATAAGAGCTGCATTAGTCGAGCATCCATCGGTTGACCTTCTTCTTCGTTCATCTGATTTAGTAGCTTCAATGCTGGTATCTCCATATGTATGGGAAAAATAGCTTCTTTGCCATAAACTAAAGCATAGGGTGACGTATTGATGGATTTCTTGATTGAAATTTTGTCAGCCCATAGCGCTCGGTTTATCAAGGAATGCCAGTTTCTTTTGTTATCTTCCAGCGTCCTTTCCAGGATTCTAAGAAGATTCTTATTTGTAGACTCAGCTAAGCCATTACCATGTGGGTAATAATTGGACCATGAAAATGCAACATGTTGCGATATCGTGACACTTTTGCCTCCTTGCTCCCTTTTGTTGCTCTTGGCCACGAAAATGCAACATGTCGCGATATCGCGACACTTTTTCCTCCTTGCTCTTTCTCTTTGCTTTGGACCACGAAAATGCAACATGTCGCGATATCGCGACACTTTTTCCTCCTTGCGGTGTTTTGTTTTTTATTTGATCTTTAGCATATGGGCCACTTCGGTCTTCTTGGAAAATATGCAAAAAGGTGCATCAGCTATTTTTCTGTAGTTAGTCACTTTTTGACTAACATTCTTGGCGCCTTCTAGGGGAATTTTTGCTCGTAAAAATAGGGACCAGACCTTCATCCATTGGGAAACGGAGTCACCCATGTAGTTGTAAAAAGAATATTTCAGAGAAAGACAAAGAACATAGGAAAATGCACTTAGATTAAAAGTGAAAATTACCTCGTCAAAACTCTCTCTATACCTTAGTATCTCTATTAAAAAAAAATGTCAACTTCGATTGGTCATGATCGAAATTTTTTGTTAAGGTCGAAAAATGGTAATATTTACAAATATTGTCTGAATATACTTATATTATACTGTACATATAATTCTTTTTTTGCTTTCTCAATAGAAATATAACTTTAGGTGAAATGCATTCACCGTGATGGGAAGAACCAATCCATCTTGATATTTCAACTCGAAAGCATTGAACTATTTCTCTGAAACAATTTCAAATGGTCCCTCCCAGAAAGCATTGAATTTATCATGGTTACCTGGCTTAGCTTTCTTTACATTCCGTTTCAAAACCAAGTCTCCCACTCTAAATTTTTTGGCAGTTGTATTTTTGTTGAACCATCCTTCAGTATCCACCATATGCTTCTGATTGTGATTGTATGATTGCTCTCTTTGTTCTTCTAACTGTAAGAGCTGCATTAGTCGGGCATCCATCGGTTGACCTTATTCTTCGTTCATCTAATTCAGTAGCTTCAATGCTGGTATCTCCATGTGTATGGGCAAAATAGCTTCTTTGCCATAAACTAAAGCGTAGGGTGACGTATTGATGGATTTCTTGATTGAAATTCTGTCAGCCCATAGCGCTCGGTTTATCAAGGAATGCCAGTTTCTTTTGTTATCTTCCAGCGTCCTTTCCAGGATTCTAAGAAGATTCTTATTTTGAGACTCAGCTAAGTCGTTACCATGTGGGTAATAATTGGACCACGAAAATGCAACATGTTGCAATATCATGACACTTTTGCCTCCTTGCTCCCTTTTGTTGCTCTTGGTCACGAAAATGCAACATGTCGCGATATCGCGACACATTTTCCTCCTTGCTCTTTCTCTTTGCTTTGTACCGCAAAAATGCAACATGTCACGATATCGCGACACTTTCTCCTCCTTGCGGTGTTTTGTTTTTTCTTTGATCTTTAGCATATGGGCCACTTCGCTCTTCTTAGAAAATATGCAAAAAGGTGTATCAGCTATTTTTCTGTAGTTAGTCACTTTTTGACTAACATTCTTGATGCCTTTCGAGGGAATTTTTGCTCGTAAAAATAGGGACCGGACCTTCATCCATTGGGAAACGGAGTCACCAGCGCAGTTGTAAAAAGAATCTTTCAGAGAAAGACAAAGAAGATAGTAAAATGCACTTAGATTAAAAGTGAACATTACCTCGTCAAAACTCTCTCTATACCTTAGTATCTCTATTCAAAAAAAAATGTCAACTTTTGATTGGCTGCGACTGAAATTTTTTGTTAAGGCTGAAAAACGGTAATATTTACAAATATTGTCTAAATATACTTATATTATACTGTACATATAATTCTTTTTCCGCTTTATCAATAGAAATATAACTTTAGGTGAAATGCATTCACCGTGATGGGAAGAACCAATCCATCTTGATATTTCAACTCGAAAGCATTGAATTATTTCTCTGAAACAATTTCAAATGGTCCCTCCCAGAAAGCATTGAATTTATCATGGTTACCTGGCTTAGCTTTCTTTACATTCCGTTTCAAAACCAAGTCTCCCACTCTAAATTTTTTGGCAGTTGTCTTTTTGTTGAACCATCCTTCGAGATCCGCCATATGCTTCGATTGTGATTGTATGATTGCTCTCTTTGTTCTTCTAACTGTAAGAGCTGAATTAGTCGGGCATCCATCGGTTGACCTTCTTCTTCGTTCATCTGATTCGGTAGCTTCAATGCTGGTATCTCCATATGTATGGGAAAAATAGCTTCTTTGCCATAAACTAAAGCATAGGGTGACGTATTTATGGATTTCTTGATTGAAATTCTGTCAACCCATAGCGCTCGGTTTATCAAGGAATGCTAGTTTCTTTTGTTATCTTCCAGCATCCTTTCCAGGATTCTAAGCAGATTCTTATTTGTAGACTCAGCTAAGCCATTACCATGTGGGTAATAATTGGAAGAATTTTTTAGGTATATACCATACCTACTGGTAAACTCAATCATCTTTGCTTCGACGAAGGTAGATCCATTATCTGAGACTAGTGAATCTGGTATACCGAATCTGGTAATCAGAATTTCTACAAACTCAATCACAACTTCCTGATCAACCTTTTTAGTGGGAATGGCTTCGGCCCACTTGGTGAAATAATCAGTTGCTGTAAGTATATACTTATGACCAGCTGATGAATTAGGTTCTATTATCCCAATGAAATCTAACCCTCACTGCTGAAAGGGATCTTCAACCTGGATAGGTTTCAAGGGCATGGAGGCATTTCTATTTCTTCCAACATACCTTTGACACTATTCACAAATCTTGGTGATATTGTATGTGTCTGAAAATATAGAAGGCCAGTAACAACCTGCTCGGAGTATCTTCAAAGCAATTGATTTCCCTGAATAATGTCCTCTAGAGAGACCTCCATGAAATTCTCTTAGAACCTTTTGTTTCTCATCTTCTCTTATGCATCTCAAAAGTACACCATCTATATTTTTTCTATATAATCCTTCATTTTGAAGGGTGTACTTCAATGCTTGTGCTCTAAACCTCCTTCTCTGTGAAGCATTTAGATTTTTAGGACACATACCAGTCTGAAAGTATTCCACCAGGTCATCAATCCAATCAGTGTCTTTGGGCATAGAATCTGCTTGTGTATTAATCATTACATCTTGGAGTTGCACTTGTTCATCTATAATCTGCTTGGCTACCTGGTGATACAAGGCTCTACCTCTTACCAATTTTGCAGGATGTATTTCTACATCATATTCCTATATTTTGGTTACCCAACTAGCACGTTTTTCACCAAACTCTCCTTTTATGATGAAGTTCCTAACGTCAGGATGTATCACATAAACAAGGATCTTGCTTTGTGACAGAAAATGTTTAAACTTCTGCAAGGACTTCATGACAGCATAAAATTATTTTTCAATAAAGTTGTATCTCTCATCATGATCATGCATTGTGGAGCTCAGAAAAGCTATGGGTATTTCTTCGTTATCTGTCCCCTTTTGTGTGAGGACTGCAGCATAACTCTCTGATTCACCAATAGCATACAAGATGAAACTTCGTGAATAATCAAGATTGATTAATACAGGTGCTTGGGCTATCTCTTCCAGAATTTTCTTGAAGGCATTTTTCCTAACATCTGTCCATTTGAAAAGAGCATCCTTCTTCAGCAGTTCTATCATTGGTTTGACAATTTGTGCAAAATCTGCAATAAATTTGCGTACAAAATTTATTTGCCTAAAGAAAGATTTCAAACCTTTCTTATTGATTGGTAAATAAAGTTCCAAGAGTGCTTTTACCCTACTAGGATCAATAGCTAGCCTGTCTTTGGAGATGACATGACCGAGTAGGATACCTTCTTCTACCGCAAATATAGAATTTTTTGGGTTCAATGATATCTCAAATTCCCTGCACTTCTCAAAAAAAAATTCTAGATGTGAGGCGTGATCCTGCTTATCATGAGAGAAGACAGTCATATCATCTAAATAGATGACTATGATTTTATTAGAAAGTTCGCAAAACGCTACATCCATTGCTCTTTGAAAATTTGCTCCAACATTGGATAAACCAAATGGAATCCTTTGGTAGGCAAATGTTCCCCACTTCGTAGTAAAAGCGGTCTTGAATTGGTGTTCATATTTTACCCATACTTGATTATAACCTAAAAAACCATCCAGTAAGGAAAACATTTTTGCTCTTGCAACTGTGTGTAGAATTTGGTCAATCTGAGGTAGCGGGTAATGATATTTGAGTGATGCTTTGTTCAGATTTCTGAAATCTACACACAATCTGATATCACCATTTTTCTTCTTGATTGGTACCAATTTTGCCACCCAGGTGGAGTGTTTAACAGGGTATACTATTTTAGCTTGAAGAAGTTTTAGCAGTTCTTGTTTCATCAAAGATTCTATCTTCGGATTCACTGGTCTTTTCTTTTGCCTAAAAGGCTTAGCTCCTTCTAATTCTATGGTATGTTGAATAACATCTTTATTGTACACTTTTAGATCACTATACACCCAAGCTATGATTTCAGGGAATTTTTTACACAATTCTCTGATCTGGTTTACTTCCTCTTCTTTACAACTAATTCCAACCTTAATAATTTTGCCTGGCTCCAACTCTACATCTTTGTATCTTCGTTTATCGACCTTTATTTTCTAGCCAACTGCTCTATCATTGTTATCAAACAGGCTTTCCAGGGTGATGAGACCCTTAGGAATATGATTGTTTTTTAACTGAATAATGTCCTCTTCCTCTTCATCTTGCAGATCTTGGTTGGCTGAGAAATTCATTTCATGGATTAAGAAATCCAGTATTTGTTCATCATTTTCAAAAACTTGCCAGAAAATATTTTTATCAGGCACTGAAGGCCTGTATATAAGTCTAATAGTTTTAGACTTCTGAATAACATTACTTACAGGACAAAAATTAGCTCCCACTGAAGCTAACAAATCTACGTGGGTATTCTGTTCTCTAGGGATAAACTTTATATTTAGGGCCTCAAAGGCCTCTAAGAGATCCCACACTTTGTTCCTATAAGCCTTCAAATAATTTTGTTTACTTATACATTTTTTGGTGACTTGATTCACAATAAGTTCTGAATCTCCATAGATGAGTAATTGTTTGATTCCCAATTTCTCAGCCTTTCTTAACCCTAAGCACAGGGCCTCATATTCTGCTGCATTATTGGAGCAACTCCAAGTCAACCTGTAAGAGAAAACATTTTCCTCTTCGGTGGGAGAAATCAAAACTATTCCGGCACCAGCTCCATTCTTGCACCTAGCCCCATCAAAGAAAATCTTCCACAATTGATTCACAGAACCATCCTTTTCTAGGGAGGGTATCAATTTTCTTTTTGGTTTCTCAATAGAATAGTTTCCTATTTTTTTTTCTATCATGGCATTAAAATTCTGTAGAGAAAACTCATCCTCAGCTTGGAGCTCTTCTAATGTTTCTTCCATTAGATCTTCTTCTATTGTTTCTTCAGTCATCATATTTACACGGTCAGTTTCACCAATATTTTCTACATGAAACGTCGATGGTTTCTCATTAAAAATCTTGACCCTTCTACCTTTGAAAGGTATCTCCAAATGAGAATAATCTAAGGATAAGTATCCTCCTATCTTTGCTATGAACTCTCTGGATAGACACATACCAAAATAGGGCTCCAAGTCTACGACTACTACCTCTTGTATGATTGTCATCTGAGGCATTTTATGTAGCCGTATGGGAATATCCTTTATCACTCCTACAATTTTTATTGGAGTACCATCTAACTATAGGACGCATACGCTGCTCCTAGTGTACTCCATTCCCATAATATCACATACTGCTTTGGGTATCACAGTGGTAGCAGCGCTTGAATCTATCATGCAGTTGTGGACAACCCATCCTTCCATTTGAAGGGACAAATAAAAGGGTGGTGGCCTGTTCTTACCAGTGGCAGACGTCAAGTTCGTTAGAACCATTTTTGAAGATGATGTAGTCCCACCTCCATTTTTCATTGTTCTTAGGAATTCCTATAGGAGATCGATTTGACCTGGTATTTGAAGAGCATCATACATACTTGCCTTAGAAGGAGTCTTTTTCATTTCCTCTACTATATTGATTGTAGGTGAATCAACTATTCTTTCTCTTTCTTTGGTAAAATTTTCATATTTATTTTTGTATCCCTGGGTAGCTTTAGTTCTTTGCATTTTTGTCAGCGAGGGGAATCTCAACCTTTCCCTAGCCTGTTCTTGGGTTTCATTTTCCCCCCAAGGAATAAATTCTTTGTGTGTTTCTTGCCCTTGAATTTTGGCTGGAAACTGATATTTTCTTTCCTGAGGAAACTTACCTTAGGATTTTCTGTTAGGATCCTCAATCCTAACATTATTAGTTAGTATTAGTTAGTATTATTAATCATTTAATTATTATATTATTAACTTATAAAGTGAACCATCACAACCCTTCATAACGTGAACCATCACGTCTCTTCATACGTGAACCATCATGTCTCTTCACCAACGTAGCTTTAGGGTAGATATATATATATATTAGGTTGGCCATCCATATCAAATCATCCAACAAGAAGAATATATATTATTTAGACCCATTGGAGGGATTTCCCAAACCAATGCAAAAGGCGATTCATATCTAAAAGTGATTCTTTTAATTTAGATGCTATTTTAATTATTTCTTTATTAAAATTGTGCTAGAACCTTCAGGGTTCTACCATTTGGTATCAGAGCCATGTGGGACCCAATCATGTGGGAATTGCTCAAAGATCTTCATCAAATCACTTATGTGCGTGAGTATCAAACTTGGTTTGAGGATATCACCAAACACAACACAATATTGGATGAATCAATTCTCATCAATGGCTTCATTAGGGGATTAAAAGAGGAAATTAGAATGGAGGTGACAAGGTTCAATCCCTATACCATGATGCAGACCTATGGATTGGCAAAATTAGCTGAAGATAAAATCAATGCACAACAACGATTAGAGAAATCACTTATGGAAAAATCGTCAACCACTTACATCGCTCCCAAACCTATGCATAATGGAAGGGCACAAAGCACTTACACAACCCCCAAATCTAACCGAACTTTACGAATTAAACATCTTAGCTTTGAGGAGATGAAGGAACGACGAGCAAAAGGAATCTGTGATAATTGTGATGAACAATTTGGACCCCACCATAAATGTGCTACACTAACATTGTATTTATTGAAGGAAGTTGATCCCTGTCTCTCCATAGAGCAAGTAGATGAGGTAGTTGTGTCCGAAGCGACCAGTGCACCTACTCACTACAATGAAGACAATGAGGTCGATGTGCAAGAAGTGATTGATGTACCAAGCAAGGATGAGGTAGACATACCCAAAGTGATCAATGCTAGCCAAAAATGCACTCTACAAGACCTACACATACCTTCCTCACCAATAGTGAGTTCTTTCCATATGACCAAACCTATTTGGAACCAACGCAGAGTGACTACACACTCCTCTGTTGGCTCTACCAAGGAACCAAAAAAGGATATGAAATCATTACCATCACTTTTGATGCATCATTCTGAAGTATTTGAGGAACCCCAAGGGTTGCCCTCCCATCGTCATCATGATTTTCCTAAGGAAGATTCTACTATTGTTCTTGGCAACCCCCCGCTAATGCTTCATCCTTCTCGATATCCCTGCCTATGAAAGGATGCCATTAAAAGAGTCCAAGAACTTACACAAATCCTTCTTGGAAAACAAAGGACAAAGCTTCTCACTTTGAGCTTTGAGGACAAAGCTCTTTTTAAGGAGGGTGGCATGTTAGGATCCTCAATCCTAACATTATTAGTTAGTATTAGTTAGTATTATTAATCATTTAATTATTATATTATTAACTTATAAAGTGAACCATCACAACCCTTCATAACGTGAACCATCACGTCTCTTCATACGTGAACCATCATGTCTCTTCACCAACGTAGCTTTAGGGTAGATATATATATTAGGTTGGCCATCCATATCAAATCATCCAACAAGAAGAATATATATTATTTAGACCCATTGGAGGGATTTCCCAAACCAATGCAAAAGGTGATTCATATCTAAAAGTGATTCTTTTAATTTAGATGCTATTTTAATTATTTTTTATTAAAATTATGCTAGAACCTTCAGGGTTCTACCAGTTTCTTTGGGAAATTCCTTGGGAGCAGGGGAAACATTCAATGGCTGAAGCTCTTTAGGGTCTACTTGCAGTGGTTTCTTACCTGATCTTGTCAAAACTGAAACCTGTTCTATTGTAGGCATCATGAAGTTGTGGTCCTTCTCTCTAATTATATTTACATGGCATTTCATTTTTTCTTTACTATTTTCAACTGCTATACTTTGTACATAATGCTGGTGTATCATACATGAAATTTCCCCATGTGGATCGTTACATGTAGTACACCAAAAGTTAGAATTAGTGGGAGGCTCCTCGGCCTCCACTATCTCATTTGTATATACCGTGATCGATTTCTCTTGTCCCCTATTGCTTGATTGTGTTGCATCTCTTGTTACCTAAGGGAACCTCCTTGGCAGAAAATTCCTTTCAACCTCTCTATTTTTAATTGATGTTATATCATTTGCTAGATTTTTCATGGTTTCCAGGATAAGAGTAAGCTGATTATCGGGGACTTGCTGAGGAGGTGGCGTAGGTAATGCAGGTATAGCAGAAAGAGGAGGCAATGCCAAAGGAATTTGAGGCATTGGTATTGTAGGTACAGAGGGTGATCCATTCCATCTTGGAAGATCTGTGAACTTTGATTCAGCAGAGCTAGGAGAAGAAGCATGAGTAGCCTGGGGAATATCAAGAAAAATGGGCATTATTGCTTTGGGTGGATACCTTCCAGGTGGCTATGAGATCTCTCTCTGCTATATAAGCTTGTTGATAAATGGTAGGGAATGTGAATATTCTTGATTGTCGTATTATCATACTAATATCTGAATCAAAGGATCTCAGATAGTAATTTATTGCTTGCTATTCTGTTGGTTTCAATCCTTGAGGAATCCTTTCCCAAGTCTGACTGAAACGGATATTGAAGTCTACAATTTCTTCTTGAGGATGTTTTCTTATGATCGTGAACTGGTTCAATAAGGAAAATGGATCTACATGCTGATTGAATTCATCCACCAACTTTCCAACGAGCTCTACCCAGGTGGTAATTGATTGAGGAGGGAGTGCACGATATCAATAGAGCATTTTACCCTTCAGAGAAATAACTAGCAATCAAATCATCACATCCTCTTGTGTGATGTTATAGGTTGCAGCCATTGCTGCTACATCTAAGCAATGTTCATATGTTGTTTTTCCTGTTCCATCATATGAAGGCAATGCCTTCAATGCTACACCAGGAATTTGATTATGGGCTGCTAAATTTAGTAGACCAGTGTGGTTCCATATAAGATAATATGGTGGTGGAGGAGCGGCCATTGTAATTGCTATATTCATTTGAACTATTGGGGTTGTAGTAACAGCTGGAGATGAACCAGTGATAGAATATGGAAAAACATAGGGTATAATGGCGCTATTATTGGTAGCAAGTGGATTTGATCTTGCAGATAAAACTGGATTCACTCTTAAGCTACCAAGATGTAACTCGAAGAACTCAATGGGCTCTTCTGAGTTTTTTGATTTGGATCTGGTTATCATATAAACATATACTAGCTTTAACCAGGTCTACAAATATAAGGTATTTTTTGGGTCTATACCTTCAGACAGATTCACCAGGTGATTGGGTTTTTTATTCTAAATATCAGATGCAAAACACCAAAACTTGTAAAAATAATGTGGGATTTAGGGTCCCATCGGGCGTACCAAAACTTGTTGGAACAAAATTTGCCTTGGGTTGTTTAGTTGCGCCTTAGATTTTGTCAACATTGAAAAGACGAGAAGGTTTGAGACTTTTCACCTGATCTCCAGAGAAGGTTGGTTCCTTGAATTTTTTTATGGGAAAAGGGGAAGGAAGTAATACTGAAAGAAAGGGAAATATAGCCAAAGCTAGATCTAATATAGGGTGCAGATTAGAAAACAACGAAGACAGATTTAATTACTTCTATCCAAATCATTTAAACACATTTCTATGCAAAAATTATATAATTTCATATATGATTTCTAATATTTCGTTTAACATGCGTATATATTAGATTCTCATTCCAACAATATGATTTATGTATTGTGAAAGTTTAGATATAAGAACAAACTCAATTTACAATTCAATATTGTAAGCATAAATAAAGAACATTAATACATACACTTGCACGATATGAACCAGAAGCCAATGGGAGATGTGATTTTATTGCTTGTATTCGAAGTACATGCATTAAGTCTTGTAAACTTCCAAGAGCCGACCCTTTTTTTGGAGTCGCTCACCTCTATATATACCCTAAAAGAGTATATTTTTCTAAGTACATCTTACTATTTTACAAGCAATCATCTGCAGTTTCTAATAATACACAACAATTCTTCTATGAATTAGATATCTTCTTTGCAGATTAGATTCTAGACGAGCCTGTCACATTTTAAATCATCTGGCAAGCCTGCTCTATCCTGGATTTCTGATAATCATGTCAAAAATCACTTCTTGGTGTCAGTGCATGCCTTTGATTGCCAAAAATACATTTTATTCCTTTACAACTGGCGCATCGTGAAATCGTGACATTCTTTCCTTGCTTTGCTCTTTTGCCGCCTCCAACCACAAAAATGAGACACGTCACGAAATCACGACATTCGTCTCTTACTTTGCTCTTCTGTCGCTTTTCGCCGCGAAAATGCAACATGTCGCGAAATCGTGACATTCCTATGTCTTTCCTTTATTTCCTTTTGGATGGTCATGAAAATGTGACATGTCACAAAATCACGACATTCTTTCCTTGCTTTGCTCTTTTGCCACCTCCAGCCGTGAAAATGAGACATATCGCGAAATCACGAAATTCGTCTCTTACTTTGATCTTCTGTCTCTTCCAACCGCGAAAATGCAACATGTCACGATATCGCGACACTTTTTCCTCCTTGCTCTTTCTCTTTGCTTTGGACCATGAAAATGCAACATGTCGCGATATCGCGACACTTTTTCCTCCTTGCTCTTTCTCTTTGCTTTGGACCGTGAAAATGCAACATGTCGCGATATTGGGACACTTTTTCCTCCTTGCTCTTTCTCTTTTCTTTGGACCGTGAAAATGCAACATGTCGCGATATCGTGACACTTTTGCCTCCTTGCTCCCTTCTGTTGCTCTTGGCCATGAAAATGCAACATGTCACGATATCGTGACACTTTTTCCTCCTTGCTCTTTCTCTTTGCTTTGGACCACAAAAATGCAACATGTCACGATATCGCGACACTTTTTCCTCCTTGCGGTGTTTTGATTTTTCTTTGATCTTTAGCATATGGGCCACTTCGGTCTTCTTGGAAAATATGCAAAAAGGTGCATCAGCTATTTTTCTGTAGTAAGTCATTTTTTGACTAACAGGACCCAAGGTCATTTCCTTGTTTTCATAGAATATCAGTGGCCATGTACCTTTAATCTCAATATATTTTTGCCTTTGCACCTTTGACATCAATGACAACAAAACCTGCTCATATTTCCAACACATAGCCCTATTTGTCTCAATGTAAGGCATCCTTGCTAGGTGGTCTAGCCCCACCGTCTCTAGCCGAGCAATCTCCATTGGCCCTAGTGCATCCAACTCTATCGCCAGATCCCCTGCCCTCCACTCTCCACTCTCGAGGATACTTAACTACGTCCATAAAAGAATAATATTAAATCAGTTTCATGAGTTAAAATAAAAATAATAAAATCTATAATTTCAAATCAAAACACAAATATTTATCATAATTTGCACTTCGCAGTTGTTTGTTTTCCGTATTTTTCCTCCTGTGTTTTGTTTTTGCTTTTATTTTTCCTTTTTTTCTAGTTTCTAGTGAAATCGCATCCCACTCTTAAGATGCACAATTTCGTCAGAGCAAAATCATGTCCTCAATTTTAGAATACGTGATTTCATGAAATCACGCTAGATTTTATCCCGACGTGATTTCATCGCGCTTCGTTCGAAGCAAAATCACGCCCGAATTGAGTGCAATTTTTATCATCTAAATTGGCAATTCCCTATTTTTGCCCTAAAAATCTATGAAAATAGAGGAAAATGTGCATCAAGAGGAAGGAATTTAGTACTTACCTGCTCTCGTGCCCCAGCTTCACCCCTCGCGATAGCTGCTTGATAAAATGGTAGTGCCATTTGTTTTCTCCCTAGAGCCCTTTCTCTACCAACGTGTGGTGAAAATGAATTAGGGTTTTATCATTTTCACCCTTTTTAAACTCCATTTATTACCCTTGATTTCTCTAGTTTTTGTTCTTTCTCTCTCTTTCTTCTTTTGTGTCAGTTCTTTCAATTTTTTATGAGATATGTCATCTTCATAAAAAGTCGAGGGGGCACCCTGGCCTATAGAGGCATTAATATCTTTAATGCCTCGATTTGCATGCAAAATAAGAAAGTGTTTGGAATGACATTGTTTTTTTACCACCCCTTTCTTATAAACTGGCCATCCCATTTTTGCTTGTTGTCTTCTTCTAGTGAGTGTTTCTACATCCTTTTTTGATGTATTTACTTGGCCTTAAATGCATCAAAGAGGGGGCAAAATGTAGACACAAAAAATTGACCCACTTTTAGTGGGTAATCTTCCTTAGAGCCCCTAAGAGGTCCCTAACCCTTGCCCTAGGCAAGGGTAAGCCTTTTTTCCTCCTACCTTGCCTTTCTTTAGCCTTTTAGCAAAATCGCACCCGGTTACGATGGGGTACGATTTTTCTATTTTAGAGTTTTAATTTATTAAGACCTGGGTTTAACCTTTTAGTGTGATTGGCATCGGCTTGTGTTTGTTTTTCTACTTATTTCATCCTGATATTTGTCTATAAAAGGAGGGGTTACTCTCACTCTTTCATCCCGATGATTTTAGATAACAATTAAGCTTGAAATTCTTATGATTGATTTGTTCTCACATTTTTACTTTCACTCTCCTTCCTGTTTCTTCTACAATCTGACCCCGAAGTGTGAATTTTGGATTTTATCTTCTGCTACATTAATTTGGTTTATTGTGTGGTTTGGTGGATTCGTGTTGTAGTTTAGAAGGAAAGAGAGTACTCATTTGGATACCTCGATCTCTCCTACCTGCTTCTGCATCATCCATCAGGTTGTGCACACTTTATTTCCTACATTTATTTATGCTCTGCATTTATCTTTTATTTTTCATGTCTCTAAAGTGAAATCATGCTCTATCCTGGTGAGGCATGACTTTGCTAACCCTAATTTAGGGTTTTCACTCACAGAAGCAAGATCATGCCCCACTATGATGGAGCGTAACTTCGCCTATAGCATTATCGTGCCCACTATCTATGAGGCGCAATTTTACCTAGGTTTGAACTAGGGGCATATTTTAGATTCTGATTGCATGAGTATTTTCTAAATTGCATTTAGGAAATGATAGCATATCATCTAAAAGGACCTAGGGGGCTTGACTGTTGCACCTCCAAGCATGGTTGTACAATGGCCTAACTAGGTCCCCTAATGCTAATCCCATTTTCAAATATTTCATAAGTTATCTTGTAGGAACAAGCATTTCTGATATCATTGGACAAGAGGCAGAAAAAGCTAAGTCAACCATCGGTCTAGATAAGTGCCCTAATTATTTTATTGGTTGAAGATCTAATCTGAGTATTGATTCTTAGGCATATGAAAGTGAAAAGCATATTGTGTGCATTTAGGGTTAATATTGTGTATTTATTTTGTGTATTTGCTTTAAAGGTTTTCTAGATACAACCCTAGGTTAGCAAACATTCAAAGGAAGAATCATATTAGGTTAGCTCTTGTATTCTTGCATTCTATTTTTTGCATTGTCCTTTATCTTTCATAGCATAGATCTAGAAAGGCCAAACTTAGATGATTGCTTGAAGACTAAATACATAAAACATCTCGAAATCCCGAGGGCTTGGAACGAGTCCTAAAACCGTTCCTGGTGAACCCTTCCCCCTAGCACCGAGTGTAGAGAACACATAGCCCCCGTGGTTCACCCCATAAGGCTCTCTATCTTTGTAGATCCAATATTTTTGGGAATTGTATGTGGTAGGGTAGCTTTCCCCCTATACACTTTTAAAGCAAATACAGATAATTTATTTAAATATTAATTATTCATGCTTTCCAAGAAGATGATCAAGCAAAAATTATTTAGAGGATAACTCTTTAAATGCGATTGTTAAAAATAGCATTGAAAGTATATTTAAAGATTATGCTATTTATGGAAATTTCAATAATGAGGTTGTTACATCATTAGATTGTGGAGGCCCTCATAGTCCATTTAGAGCAAACATTTGAAGAAACTAAGAGGGATTTATATGATGAGGAATTGAAATGTTCAAATTTAAACATAGGTTGCAAAGGAATATGTAGCGTCAATTTTCAAAATAGATAAGATAGAATAAGTTAATTTTTATTCATCTGAATCATCTCCAAACTCCTCAAATAATAGAAAATCATCCACTTGTAATAAAAATAAGAATAATGTAAAAATTATTCCCTGCACTTTAGAGTTTTTAGAAAAGCACAATAAATAAAAGAATATGGAAAATGTCCATTGTATTTATGGTTTTTAAGGTAACATATGAAAGTAAGTATTATGGAGGTTTCCTCTTGCACTTTAGGGTTTCCATGATAACATAGAAAAAGGTATACTTTAGGGTTTCCATGATAACATAGAAAAAGGTATTTTCAAGGTTATGTCTTATATTTTAGGTTCTCCAAGGTAATCTAATTTTAAGATGATAAGTTAATTTATGAATGATATAAAAAAATAGAATAGATTAATGAGGATGAAAGTAGTAGTGCAAATGGAAAAATGAGAGGAATACCCTCAAAGCAAGAACAAAGAGAAATGGAAACCCAAAGGGATCTTGGGAAACCATACAAAAATATAAAAAATGCTAACAAGAAATAGGGCTAAGCTCACAAATAAAAATAAAAGACCACACTCACTTTTTTTAATTATCGGTGACCCGGGTTCAATCCCCATGGTGGATGTGTATAAGAAGTATTACTATATATATATATATATATATATATATATATATATATATATATATATATATATATATATATGATTATGAATAAGGTATATGGTATCTTTGAATATTTTAGGTATGAATATGGAACCCCCAAAAAGAGTTATCAAGGAATTAATAAATTGTTATTTTTATAAATTTATCTTAATAATTGAAACAAAATAGGCAGTGAGGAATAAAACATTTGAACATGGGGGATTGTCTAGTGATTTTTGCTACAAGATCTTCAAAAGGTGTTACAATGGTATGGGACAATTACAAGTGAGATGAAAAATTGATAAAGGCAAAAAGTAATTAAATTGTTGGTCTTATTTAAGGAAAGAGGAAGGTATATATTCATAGATGTATGATCCAAATATATTTTCTCTTTAATATATATGTTGGAAGAACCTCAATTCATGTTTTTTTTTTTTTAACATAGTGGAATCGGTAGCCACCACGAATCTGGGCAGACTGGCCAACTTTTATGGCCGCCACAGTATTCTGTGTTATCTACCCCAAAAGCTGCCACACAGATCTTCGTGTAGTCCACCCCTATAACCGCCATGCCACAATCATTTTAAACCTTTTACATCGTTGAAAGCACTAGGAAAGGGACAAGTGTTCAGTTCGACGAGGCCCGAGATTTGAACCTTGGACCTCCGCCCCCTTATGGGGTTTGGATGAACCAATTGGTCTACACCTCGGACCTTGACCTCAATTCATGTTAAATTCCATGATGAATTGCAATTTTGCTTCTTGAAGAGGACTTCAACAAATGTCTATTGCTTTTGAAAAAGAAGGATGGTATTCCTAGTTGATATAAATAAATAAAGTATTTTATTTCTAAATGGACTTAGGAATGTTCCTTTAATATTTCAATATACATGGGTAGTAAATGTACTGGGCAATATCATATGGCAGAAATATTGGACAGGTTCTTGATATTCAATAGTTTGTTATAAAAAAGTATATAATCTCTTCTAGCTATTTTGTTGTGACTAGGATCACATAAAAGACCAATACTTTTGAAATATGATCTACTCAGTAATGGTCACTAAAATCTATTTTGTTTTTAGTCTGTGACTCCAAGACTCGAATTTCTTCCAATGGTTATGTTGTGATGGGATGAAGCAAAATTTGAAGGATCACACATATACATGTTTTTTTAGAAGATAATAATATACGTAAATGGGATAATAAGGATTCAGAATATGAAATATTTTAGTAGCATATTTAATATAAAAAACAAAATTAAATTTAAGATCAAGATTTACAAAATTAGTGGAAAGCAATGGAATGGATTGTAATATGTGCAATAAAATAACTATTTTTTATTATCATAACATTCTACAAAATAAAGAGTAATTTTCAATCCAAAATTCCAAGAAAAAATTATTCAAGAAAGGTGATTGACATACTAATTTTTTATGTTATTGCTAAAGTTGATTCATCCTTTTATTGAATCAAAGGCATTTTAACTATATATGAAAGAAATTTTAAATAAGAATTTTAAATAAGAGATAAAAAAAAAGAAGCAATCAATTATTTCAAAGATATTTGTTAAAAGTTAGGTAGGATAACAAGGTTCGGAGTGAGCTTTTGCAAAATATTTCATCAAATCATTAGCAAAGACATAGTGAAATCTTTATGAGAAATATCTCAATGGAGGAGTTGGAGATAATTTTCTCTTTCCACCTTGGCATGACACATGGTCTTAGTTATTTTCCTCTAATTTTCTTTAAAAAAATTTGGGATAAGTTGAAGAATGAGATGTTGATTACAATTGAAGAGGTTAGAGAAAATGAGAGTATTATACGTGAATTTAATGTCACCTTTATTGCATTGGTTCCCAAGATATATGAGAAAAGCAAACTCAATCATTTTTCATTTAATAATCCTTTGCAACATGATTTATTAGATTATTTCAAAGATTGTATCAAGTAAATTTAAAAACATTGTAAGATTCTATTATCCCATAGGAATAAGATGGTTTTTTCATAAAAAGAAAATCCCTGATAGTATAATCATTTTACAAGAGGCCATATACTATATTTAATACATGAAAAACTAAGTATACTTGTAAAATTAGATACAAACAAAGCATATAATAGGCTTTGTTGGAGTTTTTTATATGATTTTGTCAAAAAAAATGGTTTTAAGCAAAGTTGGTGCAAAATAATTAGATGTTGTCACAAAATCTAAAATATCCTTTTTTTATCTGGTTAGTGTGAGAAACCCCTACGTCCAAAGCACAGGGCTGAGTAGTCTCCTCCCAACCATGATCCCTTGTAAATCTAAGAGCTATGCTTATCAATATGGAATTTAACAGACAACCACCACATGCCCACACCCTCACACACTCACCCACACCGCGGTTTGAACCTTGGACCTTTCGAAGAAGAGTCAAAGCCCGAACAGTTACGCTGTCCTCCCTAGGATAAAATATTCCTATTTTAATCAATGGATATTGCATTGGAGTACTTCAAATCATCCTATGGTTTCTTATCATTAAGGTTGATACATTGGAAAGATATCTCTTAAAGGTAAAATTGAAAGGAAAAATAAAAGGTATTTAGTTTGTGATAAATGGTCCCTTCAAATCTTATCCATAATGTTTTGGTGACACTTTTCTTTTGGGTCATCTTTTAGTTAGTGAGTTTGTGGAATTTAAATCAATTCTATCCTACTATGAGAGGACCATGTTGAAATTAAATTTAACATGCTACACACAATTCCATTTACACTTAAAATAATTCTACATATCTACATTTATTGTAGTATAGCAATAATAATGCACAGAAAACCTGCAACAACAATAGCAACAATGGCAATAACAATAGCAATATCAGCAGCAATGGTAGATAACAATAAGTACAACATTTTTAAATTAAAAATGGTATGTATGATACAAAATTACAGTTTTAGCATTACAATTTATAGCCTGCAAACCCTAGGCAGAATATCCTTCATGGTTTCATACAAGACTAGATTGCATCAATCAACCTGCATTACTTTCCTTAATGCCTGAACAACCACTGTGAATGAACCCTTTAATCCATGAAAGAACAACTTGAATGAATTATGGGAGGGTTTATTTATACACCAAAAAGTAGTTATCCTCCAACTACCTCATAACTTCTCCCAAATTATATTTCGTATGCATTTTCTCTTGCATTACATGACATTTTCCACTATAGGACAAATAGTTTATAACTCTAATTTAGTCGACATACATGACTTAATATGAATTTATTATTACATACAATATTAAATTGCACTTTACAACATAATTAAATATATGCATGCATATTTCATCAACACTTTGCGTACAATTATAAAATACCACATAATACCAAGACTGGTTCAGCAATTAAAGACATATCAATTTGCCTATCTACATATATCCCCTCCTCTAAATTGGTTGTCATCCTTGAGGACACGAGCTAAACATTGGGAATAGAAGTAGTGAATAATGTAACAAAATCTCGTCACTTTCCTTCCACTTTCTCCTGTTCTATACATATTTGGCAATAGACTTCACTTGAGACTGCTTGCAACAACTTAACTTGCATTTTTGCATCCCATTGCATGCACGTTCCTTTAGAAATCCCTTCATTTGCATCACCAAAAAAATAAAAAATTTGGTGCGTCTTCACCTACGTCTTTGGCTGAAATCCATTGTTTTAGTTGCACATCTTCCTAAGGGTTTTACTTCTAAGAACTTCATATCACCAAATTGGACCCAACTTCGATCAATAAACAGTGCCAGAATGTAGAAATGAAATTTAACATGCTATACACAATTTCATTTCCACTTAAATAATTCTACAGATCTACAATTTATTGTAGGATAGCACTAATAATGCATAGAAAACCTGTAGCAACAATAATAACAACAATAGCAATAATGGCAATAGCAATAGCAATAGTAGCAACAATGGTAGATAACAGTAAGTAAAACAATTTTATATTAACAATGGTATGCATGATACAACATTACAGTTTCAACATTACAATCTGAAGCCTGCAAACTCTAGGTATAATATCCTTCATGGTTGCATACAAGACTAGACTGCATCAATCAACCTGCATTACTCTCCTTAATGCCTTAACAACCGTCATGAATGAACCCTTCAATCCATGAAAACAACTTGAATGAATGAGGGAAGGGCTTATTTATACACCAAAATTAGTTATCCTCTAACTACCTCATAACTTCTCTTAAATTACATTTCATATGTATTTTCTCTTGCATTACATGACATATTTTGCTACAGGAAAAAATAGTTTATAACTCTAATTTAGCCGAATTACATGACTTAACATGACTTTATTATTATGTACAATATTAAATTGCACTTTACAGAATAATTAAATATATGCGTGCACATTTCGTCAAACACTTTGTGTACAATTACAAAGTACCATATAATACCAAGATTGATTCAAAAATTAAAGACATGTCAATTTTCCTGTCTACATCTATCCCCTCCTCTAAACTAGTCGTCGCCCTTGATGACACGAGCTAAACACTAGGAATAGAAGTAGTTAACAATGTAATATAATCTCTTGTCACGTTCCTTTCGCTTTCTCCTGTTCTATACATCTTTAATAGACTTCACTAAAGACTACTCACAACACCTTATTCTCTGATTGGGCACTCCCCTTGCTACAAGCACATGTAACATCAGCATGATCAAAATTCTTTGAATAGGCACTTAACTTTGAGAAATTAGCCATATCATCAGCATGAGCAATTCCATTAACATCATGAACATGATGGGCAACACCCGTTACCATCTATGTCGAGGGTCAAGGGGATGGGAGCCCCCTTGCAGGGTCAAGAGATAGCATCCCTTTCGGGGTCGAGGGGCAAATCCTTTCATGTTAATATCTGAACAATTTTTTTTTCCTCAACAACATTTTGGAAGACTTCACTCAATCTATTGAAACTGCTTCCTCAACTCTAAGTCACTGCTTTCTTGATCCAACTGACTTCTTATCAACCTTTGACAAACATCTCCTTTATCATATTGTACTTTTGATAGCAAATCCTCTAACTGCACTACCTCAGATGATAATATTTTTGATGATAATACCTGATAGATTAGGCTATATGGATTGATAATTTTAATGGATATAATGTCTAGATGTCTAGGACAATGAGTTATATGGCTCAGACAAGTAGACATCTCATATGGATTGCACATAGGTATATATAGATAGGGGTGTGTACATTCTCGGGGTAAGGGATGATGACAGTAAGAATTACCAGTTATAGACTTGGGTGCTATGTATCTTTAATGGTTATGTATAGACATTAAAGCTTTAGACATATGAATGCACTTGTCTTCGATGTTACAGCTAGACATATGGAGTAGACGTCATAGACTAGACATCTGAGTATTTCAAAGTAGACATCTATAGGCTAAGACTAGATGTTTATAGGTCAGGGTTAGACGTCTATATATCTGGGCTATACGTCTACAGGTCTAGACGTCTAGAGGTCAAGGCTAGACATCTACAGGTCTAGACGTTTAGACATCAGGGATAGACATCTACAGGTCTAAACATATGAAGATTGAACTAGATGTTTGCAAGGTACACTTAGACACCAAGCGAGTTTAGACATCTAGAGACAAGTGGAGACATCTAAGGGTTAGATGTATAATGTTTGGACTAGACAGATATCTATCTGGAAATGAACTCAGATGTCACAATCCACCGTATGCACTCTAGTATTTCGTACTTGCAACACTCTAGATTCTCATCCTTGCCACTACAACAAAACCTACAAGTACACCTCAAATAAAAACTGCAACCATACCACTAAGTACTATCTACATTACAACCTGCAATTACTAGAACATGCACAAGAACACCAAAAATGTTAAACAACCAGTTCGTACAAGAGCATTGGAATTATGAGCAGAATGATCATATTTTTACAAATTTGAAGGGGGTATATATAGGAGGGTAAAGTAGTTACTGCAACTACTTCACTCCAAACCGCCCAACCATCTTAACCATTCATTAGACGTTATTATTGCTAACCCAGACATCTAAACAAAACTAGACATCTAAAAAAACTAGACATATAAACTATCTAGTTATCCGACTAACACGGTGATGGATACTTTTATTCTCTAGTGCTCATTGTATGTAATAAACCTTTTGCATTCATTGGCTAATTTTACAAAATCATAAGACCAATTAACATACCAAAAATGTTATATACAATCAAAATTGATGGACATTATTTTCATCCAGTTCTTCATGGATTATCTTGCTTAGAAATTTTGTCTACATATATCCTCCCCTTCAAAGAAGTTGATGTCCTTAGTGACTTTCTCCATTCAGTTGGAGGAGTTTCAGCTTCTGTGGGTGCTGAGTCTTGTTGTACAATGACCTAAAATAATTTTTGGTACTCCTCAAGCTGGGCCTTCATGGCTTCCTGATCTTGCTTGAGCCTCTGGGAATACTTATAATATTTGGCCCATTCAACTCCCAAGGTGTTGGCACGCTCTTCTATTTTTCTAATAATGGTTAATAATTTTGTCTCCCTTTGTAGGAAAATTTCTTTCATATGTTGTTTTGATACTGAAGGAGCAGGTTTTTGTTGTTTTTCCAGTTGTAGTTCCTCTTATAAAACTTCATTTTCTGTTTTCCAGTTGTCCCTTTCCTTCTTCCAAGCACGCTCTTGTGCAATATTATTGGTTGCAAATATCTATGTTTGCTTGATTAGCAAATATTTTGTATTTTTAAGTTGTGATACTTTCACTTTTGATTCGGACAGTTGCTAGTCCTTTTCCTCCAGTTGGGCTTTCAAATCCTCTAGAGTCTATCCTAATTCCTGACGTTCCTATTTGAATGCATCCATCCATGTCATTCCTGGATATAAGAGGTGATACTTTCCTTCCAAATATTCCTTGGCTTCTTTTTCAATCGTCTGCTTTGTTGAGTGCACATATTTGATCCCTTCTCCTAGCCAACTCAGCATATATGCAAGGAAATTCAACTATGTATAAATTAACAGTAATTCAGGTACTACCTCTACTTGTGAGCCTTGCTCCATAGGATGATTAGGGGGATGAACACTATGGCTGCAAATATATACCTGTGTTATATCCAGATAGAGGCTTGGTATCTTTTCAGGCAATTATTCTACACCCTCCATAGTCTTCAAATTGTCAATGGGTAGTGACCAAGGGTGGGACCCATATATGCTGGAAATATCCTTATTCCAAGGTCCTTGTCTTGCCCACTTCACCAATCGATCTAACTCATCCTCTATCAAGCTCTGCCACTTCTTCCATTGACCTACACATGCCATCTCAAATTGCAAGCATAAATTATCCATAATGCCTCCCAATTTCACAAAATAGTTTATCGCTTGCTGATCCATGGAGTCTAATGGATCCATAAGGTTAGGTATTTGTACAAGAAATTTCTCATCCCAAGCATCCTTTTGTTTCCCCTCCTAAATTATTGCTTTCGCTTCATCCATTTGAGCAACGGTTGACCTATCTATCTCCTTTGTGACTATTCCAGACTGAACTGGAATCTGGTTGTTTTGACCCTCCTGCTTCTCCAACTGTTGAATATCTAGTACTTGTGGGGGTTGTTCCTCTTCTTCAATGGGGATTTCCATTTCCTTTGACATCTCTACTTATTTTGTTATTGTGGGTTCTTCTGCCTCAGGTGCCACTTGTTCCATAGCTGGTGGTAGGCCCTCCTCTACCCCATGATTATTGCTTGTTCCTAAATTATTTATATCAGTTGATTCTTGTGTTGCAACCGCAAACATCTCCTCTAGTGAAAATATGCTCAATTTATCTACTAGTGACATTAGTATCACCAATTATTCCACCATTGGTCTGGGCAAACCTGTGCTACCCAAAAAATATACCTCTACAAAGTACTCTGGAGGTCCAATCCATGTAGCCAAGCTGGTTCCGACTGTCTGCTCATGAAAAACTATAGTTATGGTAAAATCCACTTCCTTCTGTATTGACTATTGTTGCTCCCGAGTAGAAGCTACCTCCAAATTCTCAACTATATTTTACAGTGCTTCTTGGGAGAAAACTGAAGGTGGCACATCGAATCGCCCCTTCTTCTTCTTTTGCTTGGGCTCCTCCGACAAATGAACAATATTTTGTTTTTATGACTTCTCCTCCCTAACTTGTGCAACCACTGTATCCTTCCCTTCTAGAGTAGCCACCAATTTCTCTTGCCACGGTTTATGTAATATCTGCTTTACACGGGCCTTTTTCACTGGTGTCATCTTCGTTGCTTGAGTATCCACCCATCGACATATAGATGGTGCTAAGTCAGGTAGCTTTTTTTGAGATACCAATTCCGAGATCTATACTCCAGCTCTAAAAGCTGCATCTAGGAGTAATCTGATGGTGTGAAATTTCATAGAGAAATTCTTTGTTGTTGGCATCAGGAAAGCTTGAATGCGAAGTGATAGATGTGTCGCCCAATCAGAGGTTGTTCCCTGCTCCATTCCCTGCAAGTAAAGAATCAGTGAAATGGGGAGATCTAAATTGCACTGTTCCCTTGAAAATATGGATATGATGATATTCATTAAGACCTCAAATCGTTTATTCCTCAATTGTGTTTGTTTAACTCATCTTCCACCATGAGTGCCCAACATAGAATCTATCTCCTCCTTCAGGGTTGTGACACTCCTAATCAACTTTGACATTTTCTTAGAGTCCACTCATTTGTTCACCACTGAAACACCCTTTTGTGGTAGCCCAAATGTGCACTGGAATGTTGTAGGTGAGAAATAAACTACCACTATGTGATTTCCCACATGAACTTGGTTGATGTTATTATCCTCATCATATGTTTCCAGCATCTGAAGCAAGTATTCTTTGAAAAACTCCTTATCAAAATTTGGAGCTTGCAAAATGAAATGCACCCCTACTTATTTGATTTGTTCCCGTGTTGGATCATCTACTGGTGCTTCCACCCACCATTATCGATAAAATTTACCTATTGGACATATCTAGGTAATCTCATCCATAGGAATCGACTCTTTGCTACTACAGTGTATTTTCTTATTTTTGTGAGTAGCAATCTTTGCTGCCTCTCTCTTACTTTGAACCTGTCCTCCATCTGGGCTTTCAATTTGACCACACATCCCATGCTCTTTTTGGTGCTTTAGTATTTTGGCAACCACTGATTTAGGTTCTGGTTCTGACTGGATTGGGGTTTTTCCAAATTTTTGGTGTACCATTTCTTTTCTAGTTCTCCTCTTTATCAGGCTCGATCTTGTCTGTCATATCTAGCTAGATGTCAGACTGCTACAATCATCAATATCATGAGCTAGTTGTCACTCCTTTCGCTAGACGCCTTCTCTTCTTCACTAGATGCCTTACTGCCATTAGACGTCGAATTTTTTTGTTAGACATCTACTACCGATTAGATGTCTACTTGATGTCAGATGTCTATCTTCTATCCAAGACATATTCTTTCCACCCTAGACGTATCATCACCATCTAACATCTGCCATCCTAGATGTCTCTACCCTAGATAGCTTCACTTCTACCCTAGACGGCTTCACTTCTGCCCTAGACAACTTTACTTCTACCTTTCATATTCTGTTCTTCAGTCTTGCCATCTACTCTCCCTAGGCATCTTGTCTTCTTCACCTGATGTCTGCGTAGTCCTCCTATATATCTGCACATTCTTCCTAGATATCTATGCAATCTTCCTAGATGTCTATGCACTCCTCCTAGACATCTGTGCAATCTCTCTAGATGTCTGCTCGATGCCCTAGCTTGTGCAAACTATGGTGTACTTTGTTGTTCTCCTTCACTACTCTTTTGCACCTCTTCCTATTTTCTCCTGCAAAATAAAAATGGTGTGCCAAATGCATTTTCTCTCCTCCTTTTATAGTTGTGTGGCCATATCCCAAATCGTTATGCAATCGCCATATTGCAACCATCTTCTTGCATGTGCACCATGTCATCCCATATAAACGTCTAGGGTTTTTGTTGTAGCAAATAGTTGCACAATGATAAATGAAATATTATTAATTCAACATTAGCTAGACTTAGGAATGTCGTAGCTTAATATAGGTTACAAAATAGGTTTAATAACCAATTAGCTTAGGTAGCGCTAACGGAGTTTTGAAATAGAATTATGCTAACAACTTGACTAAAATATCTTTAACATAGGATATTTTAGTTACTAACCTAAGTTAACCACAAGATATTTATAAAATAGTAAATATCTCCTATGGTAAAAAGTAAATGTAATAACCTATGTAGTATAATGCAATATACTACCTATTTTACCTAGTCGAGTAAAAGGGTAAATATCCCAAAGAATGGAATATTACTCTAACATCCCCCCTTATTACATTATTTGGGTAATACATATACATCCTCCTATACAACAATATTTGGGTAAAGTATATAACTGTCCCAATACAGTGAAAAATATGTTGATCTGCTGGTTCTTGCTTTGTCACAATGCTCTAGATGCTCCTAAGAAAAAAGTGGGTCATTCCTCACTTTGTCTTCACACCAACTAATGTCCTTATAGTAATCATTTCATCCAACCGAATTGCATGGGTAACCAACCATTGCAATCGCTAGGTGTAGTAGAATAGATCACTTCATACGAGGTTCATTTAGTTTACAATATGAGTTTGCAAAAGATAAGGTAGCTAAGGTGTCGGTCACTGCCAAAAATGCACCCTTATAAGTTTCCCCCTTCTTGTTGCAAAACATGTTGTAATTAATTTCTGAAAGAAGTATGACTAAGGTGTCGGTCACTGCCGAAAATGCACCCTTATAAGTCTTCTTCTCTTTTTACAAAAAATTGTGAAGAAAAAGAATTGAATATCCCCCCTTAATTGCAAAATATGTGCAACTCAAGAGTTTTGTGAAGGATTTTACAAATATTGCCTCCTAGGCAATTTTACACCAGAAAATTCCCTCCTTTTGTTACAAGAACTTCAAACAATGAGAGTTTGCTATTTATGAAGCCTAAAAGAGGTACAAACACCCCTTTATTACAAGTACTTCAAACAAAAACTTATGCTATTTATGAAGCCTAAAAAAAAAGAGAGAGGAAATGGTGTTTGCTCAAGGTGACAAAATGTGTTTTCCCTCTACAATATTGTCTTAGCAATGAGCACTCTGTGTGCTTTTTCTGAACCAGAATCAGAATCGAAACTAGACACTTCACTAGCAATATGGCCTTTGTTTTGCTTCTGTGTTGTGCCTTTATCTTTCTTGTTTTGCTTGTTTTTGAACCAACACCGATTGGTGTCATGGTTGTCCTTTTTACAATACGAGCAAAACCTCTTTTGAGATTTCTTTCCCATACCTTTTGAAGATGATCCCCCCTTTTGAAAGTTTTCTTTCTTCTTATCACCCTTATAGTTTGAATAAAGTGCATTGTTCGACACTTCATCATTTTGGAGTTGGTTTGCTTCCTCAGTTTGAAGCAAATTGACTAACTCCACAAAGGTGACAACTCTTTGTGAAACATTAAGGGATGTAATCAACATTTTGTAGGATTCGGGAAGAGCTCTCAAAATTACTGAAGTCAAAATGGTGTCTTCTACTTTGGCCCCTAAAGCATTAAGCTTAGACTTCAGATCTGCCACTCTACAGAGGAATAGTTCTACTGATTCACCTGACTTCATATGGAGTGTATGAAGTTGTGTTTGAAGGTTTAGAACAGTTGATTGATTCTTGCCTTCAAAAATGGTACTAAGTGCATCCCATGCAGCTTTACCAGTTTTAGCTTCACTTATGTGAGGTTGGATCTCATCAGTAGTTGCAAGGAGTATCAACATGAGAAGACGATTGTTCTTTTTGTCCCATGCTTTTTGATCTACTCCTGGTGATGCGGGTCTTGTTTTAGTGCCATCAACTAAATCCCACATGTCCTCTATAGTCAAGATGGCTTTCATCTTAGTTTTCCATGCTGAATAGTTAGGACCCTTTAGCAATTGTGTATCACTTAAGTATTTATTGATAGTTGCCATGATGAAGGTCCTACAATTTGAACTAAGATGATCTTTCTTTCACTCTTAAGTGATATTTCATGACACCTTCCCGAAAATTCTCTTGAAGAGAGATAATCAGTTGGAGGAAATTAAGCCAAACAAATAAGAGATGAAAGATAATTCACTCAAAAATATATTTAATGGCACCTACCTAAAAATCCTCTTGAATAGGGATAATCAGTTTGAGGAAATTAAGCCAAACAAATAGAGTGAATTAGGGGTTTTTGTTTGTAGGAGAGAATATCAAGTGAATATTGGCTTTAAATATGTGCAAGGATTTACACAAATTTATTAGTGAAATTTTGGGGTATGGAGTGTTCTTGATTCTATGACTTATAATTGCAAAAGAAATAATGCAATAATCAAACAAGAATGCCCACAAAATTCTTATCACCTAGGTGTCGGATGCAACCGAAAATGCACCTAATTTGCCAATGAAGGTGTCAAGTAAAATCGAAAATGCACCTTTTAATTTTTGCAACAAAATGTGAATTTGTGTTGTGCAAAAAAATTGATATATTTTGTCTCCTCCTTGTCTTACAATTTTGCAAATTATGTGGCAATAAACAATTGCCTATCTTTTTTTTTATTATTTTGCAAAATAAACAAGTTTTGATTTTTAAAGTGCTCCTAACTTTGTATTACAAATTTGCAAAATAAATACAATTTCTTGTCTTCCCCCTTTGTTTTGCAAATTTAACAAATAGCACTCCTTTCAAGACAAGTCGACACACGACCCGCGTTTGAAAGGCTTCCAGAACCAGTCGACAAACGACTTGGTTTTGATGGACCCAAGGTTACAATTTCTTCTCAATTTTGCAAAAAAGAATGTGCAATTTTATGTCTTATATCCCCCTTGGAGAAAACAAATGCACACTTTGCCTTTTGAATTTTACAAAAAAATTCAGTCTCCTTGTTGTCTAATTTGCAAAAAGAATTCAAGTTTGATTCTTTCTTGTATGCTAAATTAACAAGGTTGAGAAGAGTTTTTATGTTTTGCAACAAAATTGTTGGTTTCTTTGTCTCTTTATCCCCAAGTGTGGAGAAAACATAAGAAATGGAATTGTTATAGTTGCAAAAAAAAAATTGGTGTATAAAAGGTTTCCAATGTAAATGCTAAAAAAAATAATTTTAAAGACTTAATTTTACATAATTAAACATAATTTGTCAAAAAATAATCAAGTTATAAAGAAAAAAATGATTATTTTAGGCAAAACTATATAAAATTATGAAAAATTATCTAAAAAAATATTAAATTTAAGCAAAAATTAAAAAAAATTGGAAACTTTACCAAATATTACTCAAAATACACCTTGCTTTGATAAGGCAAAAAATTACCTTTTGTTCTTTTGTCCCTGATTGGCAAAAGAATTTGTCCCCGTCGGGACTCGAACCGGCGACCCCGCGGGACTTAGCCCTTGGCTGGCTCGTCGAGCCAGTCAGGCTATCCCGCCCGATGAAATGTGAAGGGGAAGGCCTTCATTTTGAAGGCGTCCCCACGTCGGAGCGGGAGAAACGTGGGAATAATCCCACATGCGTCCCGCGGATGCAATTTGGGGTTTTAAAAGGGCAAAGGCACCCTTTCTTTGTCGACTACCTTCGGGTAGTCAGTCGATCATCGCCTTTTGGTCCCTACCACTTGTCGATGGTAGTCCGGTCCACGTGTCAGGTGGACACGTGGCTTGTCCCGCCATGTGTCTACCACGTCCTATCCAGTCCGTCCAGGTGGCACGTGGCTAGTCCACCACGTGTCGCCCATCCCAAGTGCCACGTGTCCCTTGTCTACCTCATAATCCACACCCACCAGTTGTCAGTCCATGTGTCTGGTCTCGAAGTGTGTGTCAGTCCGATGGGCGTGCCACCTGTGTCCCATCGATGTCCAGTCTAGTCGGTTCACGTTGGCATGTGGCAGTTTGCCACATGTCACCTCGGGCTTCGAGTCAGGTCTGGTGCATCCTCGAGGTGCGTGTCATTGTTGTCTCACCTAGGGTCTATCCCCGACATCGATGGAGGGTGCGCCTACCCTCGCTGACCGGTTGTCGACTGTTGATTTGTTGGAGTCAGGGCGCTCCTGCCCTGACTCTACTTCATCGGTTATCGGAGTGTGCTTCGGTGGCCATGCGACGCTGTCACCGCTATCGGTGCAACCCTTGAGGCGTGTCGCCCAAGGGCCCCTACAGCCGGGCCGGAGAGAATAAAATCTTTGATCGTCAACAGAGGGCTTTCAAGCCCTCGCTCGCGGAGACCGAGTTGGGCCGGTCACCAAAAATAGATTTTTGGTCGTCGGTCCACTGAGAAGGCCTCGCCTACCTCTCGGTGCACGTGGGCCTCCTGCCCACTGTGCGTCAGGAGATGTCCGCCTGACTACGCACGTGGACCTCCTGCCCACTATGTGAGCCTGTCAGATCTGACAGTAGAGTGTTGTCAGATTCTGCGGGCCTGAGGTCCTAAAATCAAATCAGACTTAGGAGTTCAAAAAATTATGAAACCTAAAGCAACCAAATAAAAAAATAAATGGTGCTTCCTCCTCGAAATGCGTAGAACGTGAAACCCTTCGCCTTGTCCAACGAAACGAGAAGTTTCTCGCCTTGCCCTATGGAACGAAGTTTGACTCCCACCTTGCCCAGCGCTTCAGGTGCTCTGATGCCAATGTAGCAAATAGTTGCACAATGATAAATGAAATATTATTAATTCAACATTAGCTAGACTTAGGAATGTCGTAGCTTAATATAGGTTACAAAATAGGTTTAATAACCAATTAGCTTAGGTAGCGCTAACGGAGTTTTGAAATAGAATTATGCTAACAACCTGACTAAAATATCTTTAACATAGGATATTTTAGTTACTAACCTAAGTTAACCACAAGATATTTATAAAACAGTAAATATCTCCTATGGTAAAAAGTAAATGTAATAACCTATGTAGTATAATGCAATATACTACCTATTTTACCTAGTCGAGTAAAAGGGTAAATATCCCAAAGAATGGAATATTACTCTAACATTTGTTTTTCCTTAATTTTTGTCTTTTTCTTTTATTTTAAATTTTTCTTTTTCTTTTTGACTTTTCTCCTTTTTATTTTATTTCTTTATTATTTTTCAAAATTTTCTTTTGCACCTGACATATTATCTCAACATCGGCGGGTGAAACGTATGGCCAAGCCAATATGTAGCTCCCATACGTTAGGCGTATCATTTTCTTTATGATGACTATTTCCTCCAAAACTGCTAAATTCATCTTCATCATCAATTTTCGTTCTTTCTGTTGGCTGACATCTTCGATGATTATTCCATCTTGGGAGGGTTTCTGGTCATGGCTGTTGTTGATGCCTTCTAACATTTCTCAGTATAATACGTCAATATAATTTTTATGCTTCCACCAACTGATGTTGTGTTTTTGACTCATCAAACTGATAGTTGCTAACTCGTCTTCTGTCATTATTAGTAGCTTGTTGGTTTCTTTCTGCTACCAGACGTGTTTGTTCCATTTAATTTTCCATCATGCAGATTTCTCCTTCATTTGGGTTAGCATTATTTTTATCTAGGTGTTTGACTACATCCTCTAGGTGTGTATTGGTTACATTTGGGCATGTAGCATCATTTCTTGGATGGACGAGCACCAGCAGAATCCGTTTTGTACATCAATTCGTCAGATTATTCTCCCCTTCTTGCGGTTGTTGATCAAGTTCATATTGATTGGGCTGTTGTTGTCTCCAATATCCTCTGTTTTGTAGAGTCATCTTACTCTTGGGCCTCTTCCTCCGCCTCTATCATTTCTTGCAACTGCCATTTCTTAATCCCTTTGTTCTATATTAATATTTATGTTCCAATTTCCTCTTATGTAGACCTGGTTACCACATCCTCAGCCTCTTTTCGATTGAACCTCCCTAGTGTTGGGTTGTTAAACTCCCATTTTCTTGATATTTGATTGGTCCCTCGATCATTATTGATGATATCTTCAGTTCCTATGAGCTTACTGATATGAACCTATTGGTCTATTCTCAGGAGCACGTAGTGATGGATTGGCTTGGACTAAGTTCTTAGATGGACCTTACGGTCCAAACTAAGAACCAATCGACCTATGGATAGCCGAAGGGGAATTTATTCCTCTCAGGCTATCGAGATGGAGGTCAACCACGCTCCTCCCTTAGTCAGGTGCTCTTGAAATTCTTTATAATCCTCCAAGAGTACCTAAATTATCTCTGCTACAGGATTTATTTATCAGTTGTTCTCTTGTTTCTGGTGGATGGTGTAAGTGCATAGGTGTTATTTTGTGTAATATCCTCAGTATCCTATCATCCCTTATCAACATTTATCTCCATATAATTTCCTCAAATTTTCATTACATGGCACAATGAGTTAAGTTTTCCTAATACTCTTTTGAAAATACTGAATCAGTGCTGGAGTCATTTCCTTCTCCTATCATATTCAATGGTCATTTTGATTTTTCTTGAACCTATTGCTGTAACATTCTTACTTCCATTCTATTCTATCATAATTCAAGGGTAGCCATCCAATACTTGGCTACCTATTCCCATTCATTTGGACGTATCATGGCTCCAACATATGGTGTTCTCCATGCACAAGGTGGTGGTGCTTCTAGCATCATGTCCTCATTCAATCCTGTGTCGTACTCATATTGTGGGTATATTGATGCATCATCTTTGATTATGTGTGCAATTTCTATGAATATGATACCTTCTTATCGAATGTGATCTTCATCTCTCTGCCTCCTACAATCTTGGTTAGGATTGGCATATGGTATATCAGGAATCTGTGGTAGGTTTTTGTCACTACTTGACTCCTCCCACCAACTTCTGATCTTTGGTTTTTTTGGTACTATCTCAATATCCTTCCATATGATGTCTTCCATTTCCTCCTTGCTTATCTGATGTTTGGTAGTAGATATTTGTCTTGCTTCCCATATACTGGGTCTTTTTGGATATTCTCTCATATCTTGATGGTTCACTAACTTTGAGCTTGATTATTATTCTGAATTAAGCACGATTTTTAATCTGGGTGAAGAAGAAGAACTCCTAGGGCATTCATCTATTGCTATTGCTTTTTCTCTTCTATTTTCAACTGGTCTTATCGTATCTTCCTGCTCTTCTTCTGCTAAGGAAAATAAACTGCTCTCCGAAGAGTTACCTATTGCACTTCCTCTTAGCTCTCCTTGTTCTAGTTTTATCCATTCTACTTGATGTGCTTCATGTATTTCATTCACTCGTTGCATGGTTGTGTCCAACTCTTGAATCACCTATTCCCATAGTTGATTATTGTATTGTCTTAGTGTTTTATATTCTTCTTGTAACCTTTGTGTCTCCAATCGTATTCATTGCAGAATTCTAGCTCCTTCTTCTTCATATTCTTCTTCTTCTTCTTCTTCAAGAAATTCTTGTAGTGCGACCTCTATCAGAGCTTGGATTTGGTCTTCCTCATTGTCATTTGGAAATTGAATATGTAATTGCAAACTTCACTGCTCTCCTTCCCTGTGTTCAATTGATGGTACTCATTCTGTTCCAAATAACCAATCCAAGTTATGAGTTTCCTCATCTCGAACAACATTACTTTGCTCATCATTTTTAGGGGATTATGTTCCTAGATCTACTTCTCTTGTCTTTGTTTTGAAAGTTCTTGATTGCTCCAAGTTGATCATATTTACCTAAGCATGTGGTTTATATACCTTCAAATTATAATATTTAATTACCTTAGGGTATAGTGTTTCATCTAATTTTCTCAATTTCACTACCCCATTCTTGAATACTTCCTCCATCTGGAAGGGTCCAAGCCACAAGGTTTTCAATTTTACTGGCTTGAGTTCTCTCTTTCCATTGTATTTGAGAACTAGTTTACCAGCTTTAAGATTCATTTTCCAAAGATGCTTATCATGCTAGAATTTCCTTCTTTTTTGTACTATCTCTATTTCCCATTGTGCATGTTGGTCATCAAATCCGCCTAGGTAAGGATTTTTGTGTAAGTGTACGCGCCCTAGACCTGGACCAACATTGAAAGGCCGAAGGGAAGAGATGCCCCTCGTGCCAATCTCCGGAGAAAGGCCGGCTCCTATGCTAAACTACTTGGGTGTTTTGAAGACAAGAGTGCAGGAAAGAGATAAAAGGGATAAGGGTTAGAGAAATAAATAAAAAAGGGTTAAGGGAAGAGAGATTGGTGATTTAAGGTGGGAGAGAACAGGAAGCACGATCGCTAACAGACAACTTGAATAGCAGCAAGGAACACCAAGAGTAAAATGAAAGAAACGTAGTATCAACCTTCCTATGTATCCTCCCGAACGAGTTTCAGGACACTGTCCCCGATCGCACACCGGACGCAGAGTTCAGCATCTCAGTTTACAAACGAGGAGAGATAGAAGAATCAAGCAAGGCAGGCAACATAAAAGAAAGTCAATACGACACTTTTCTACTCCTATGTATCCTTCCGAACGAGTTTCAGGACACTGTCCCCGATCGCACACCGGACGCAGAGTTCAGCATCCAACATACAAACGAGGAGAGATAGAAGAATCAAGCACAGAAGGCAGCATAAAAGAGAAGAATTGAGCTCAAAGTCTCTTAGTATTAATCGTAGGACATCAAGTTACAGCAGCTTTCTAGCAGATAGTTCCCCCCCTTTTTCCATTACAATACTTGGGTTTTTATAGAGGACCCGACCCTCTGAGTCATTATCACAAAATCGACGAAGTGCATCCTCGAGCTTCGAGAAGTCGGCTCCTCGCGGTTGTTGCGACTGATCTCTCAAATCGGCTACTAAAAATAGCAACTGCAACCGGGTCCATCAGGGAAATAGGCATTCAATGGGCCGCCTGAACTGTCCTTAGTTTCTGGGTGCAATACTCGAGTAGCCACCATGCTTGACGGGTTCTCCTTCTTGGACCGGTACTTCAGGTCCAATTGCCCAAAATGATCGACGAACTTGCTAGGCAAGGAAAAATGCATTTATGAAGCAACTGACCACCTCGAGAAAGTACCCGGCTTGAAGTGCGTGCCTTGGAAGCGCTTCGCTGGATCTCTTCTTGCAATTCTGCTTCACGGTGGGTTTGGGCCGAAGCAGATCCTTCCTCTGGGTTTGGTACTTCGGATAGTTGAGCTTCGCGGCACAACTTCGGGAGGTTTGAGTGCCGAAGTAGATCTCTTTTGGTGGGGCCCTTCATGCTCTACTACTTCGCTGGTTGAATTACTTCGCCTATGCCTCAAGGAAATGCTTCGCCGTGATATTTCTTTGAAACTATGGTTCGGGAGGCTTGCGGCCGAAGCAGAAATGGTTCGCAGGTGGAGGGGCCCGAGGTGGGTATTTCGATGACTTTCTGGCGAAGCATTTTCAATGTTTGCTTCGAGATCTGCTTCGCAAGTTTTTGGGCCGAAGTAGCCTTTGGAAATGCTTCGGGTCCGAAGTAGTTCTTCTGCCTTAGCGACTTTGGAATTTGATTTTTGGGCCTTCCTTCTTCGAGCGGAGTTGTCATTTGAATATCTCTTCGCTAGGTTCCCACCCGAAGTAGTTTTGGAAATGCTTCGGGTGCGAAGATTTTCTTGGCGCTTTCCTCATGTTTTTCTTCGACGAAACTGCTTCGCTGATTTTCCACCCGAAGTAACCTTTTGAAATGCCTCGGGCCCGAAGTTCTTTTCATTTTATTCTTCCTCCCCTCAACGAAGCTATCCTAGCTGCGAAGCTCTTTCTATCTTCTTTGGTGTACAAGGGGAATGGCTAGGAAAACCAAAATTGCTATAACTTACATACATTTTAAAAGGTAATAATTAATATCATACAAAATTTTTGCTATTCTTCTACCCCTTGTATAATGTGACAAAAAGTGTCAACATTCTTGGCGGCTCACGGGGTGACGAGCTCGCCTCGGCAAAAGAACCCTTTAGCCCCGATCCATTGGGCCACCGAGTCACTGATCCCCCTCGCACCCTTCTCCTTTTTCTCGTCTCCTGGGGTGCTTCTGCAGTTTGCCCTTCCTCTGCCTCTGCTCTTCCTTCTCGATTCCTCTTCCTCTTCTTCCTACGTGGCTTCCTCTGGCGTGGCCTCTTGCTGCGGTGATGGTTCAAGGCGATCCCGGATACGTTTCATCGTTCGTCGGACATGAGCCCAGGCACCCTTCTGAAAAGGCTCCTGATCTTGCAATGCCTTTACTAGAACGCGAAACCGATCAATTTGCCCGATGTCAGCATGTTTGGCCCCGATGAATAGATCGTTTAGGCATGCTACCATCTTGCAGTGTCTCAAGATGAAGTCGGTTATCTCGCCCTCTGAGATCGGCTCCGCCCACCTGTCTATTTCTCGAGACATCGCTCTCGAACCGAAGCCGACCGGTTTGAGCTCGTCTTTAGTCGAAGATTTTCGTCATCGTCTCGTGAAACTCGAGAAACCCAAGGAAGAAAGGTCCTAAAAATAATTCATTGAGGCGCGCCGCTCATTGTCAAAAATGTCCTAGAGGCTTCTAGCTTTCTGAGCTTTTCGCACCTTGGAGAAGAAGGCGCGAACCGTGGCCTGGGCCGTGGACCAGTCCCTAGCTGTCCGGGTCATTGCAATGACCTGCAGGTCCTGATATCTAGCATTCTGGACGTCAAAGGCCAACTTGAGCCGGCTCCTGGCTTTCTGCGTGACTTCATCAATAACCGGCCCTCCCTCGGCAATAGCACGCTGGGCTTCGATGACGTAGGTCAATATGGAAAGGGCGTTGGAACACCGAGACCTAAAATTCTTAAGCAGATGCGCATGAATCTCCTTAATCCTGCTCCTGTCGAACATCGATAGGTCTTCCTTCTCGTACAACTGAGCTTGCATTTGCACGACTTTGCCTTCAAGCTCTTTGGCCTTTAAATCATTTTTGGCCCGTCTCTGCGCTTGATTCTCCTCTGTACACTGGAGCTGTAGAATTTGCTGCTTTAGAGCACGTGCTTCCTTTTTCATTGTTTTGCACTACTCCTCGGCTTCTACCAACTTGGAGTGAACCCTTGCCAGATCTTCCTCTAGTTTGACATTGGCGGTTTCTGCCTCCAACCTGCGCTGGTTAGCAATGGTAGCATGCGCTCTAAAGGTCTCGATTCGGACATGCATGGATGCCGATTCGTTATCCACATTCGGATGCACCAGGTCCTTAGGTGTTTCCTGGTAATCATAGTCTATTGGAGTCATTTCATCCAGAGGCTTCTGTACCTTAGGGACCTTCTTGATTTTGTGCATCTTCCCAGCTTCTAGATCAAACACGGTGCATTTTTCAACCCGAGCCATCGCGCGCCCTCTTCTTTTCCTCGCCTCCTTCAGTATTTTGTCGGTATTTTTTCGGGCTCGGAGCAGCTTCTCGACAAGGGGGCGTTCCTTGATCAAGGACATCTCTGACTCAAATAAGGCTGGATCTCCAGTCGAAGGAGTGAACAAATATAGGGAATGGATGGGGGATGCCTCGCCAGAAGGTTTCGACGGTGGGTGTGGCGGGCATTTCAGCGATGGGGGCCACATCATGAGAAGTGGGACTCAGCATCGAAGTAGCATCCCCGCCTCTACTAACGACCAAGGGAATGGCAGCATGAGTAGGTGAAGTAGGATCGATGGACTTGTCCCTGTCGGGATTGTGGGATGGACTTGGACTAGCCACGGGTGACGCGTGAGGGGATGAGTGGCCCCGCAGGGGAGACTGATGGGAACCTTCGGCCGTGGCCGTAGTGGACATGGGTGAGTCCTGAGCAAAGGGTGGAGAATGCGTACCTGAGTGCCCTCCTGGAAAAGCGGCTGTAGTGACTTCAAGTGCAACCGTCTCCTGTTCTTTCTCTGCCTCGACATTTTCAACCTCCATGGTTTCTGCCTCAACGTCCCCTTCGGATTGGAGGAGTTCCTCCACATTGATGACATTGATATCCGGGACGGTTTCGACGCTTGGTGGCGCTACGCCTTCAATGTTTGTTTCGGATGGACCTGGTGTAGGTCGTCCAGTGGAGGCACTCTGAAAACCTGTACGGGGTCGCTTCGGATAGTTCGGGGGCACTGGGCCTTGTTCTGGCCTCTTTATTTTTGTTCTCACCAGCGGTTGTTCTGACTCTTCGAAACTCGTGTCTTGGCCTCCCACAGGTACCTGAGGTGGTTTACGTGGTGTGGCTTTGGCCTTCTTCTCCTTCTTCGGCCCCGAAGTCTTATTTTCTCTTCTTGGGCTTTCGCCCAAACCTGGGATAGCTGGAGGAATGAGGTCGACGAAGGACAGGGGCTTCCATGTCCCGGCATTGGCCTCATAGACCGCCGTGAAGTCCTTGTCAGATGACAAAAAACCATAAGAATTCATCTTCCGATGATGGACCCTCATTATCCACCACTCTCTTAGCTGGGCCACGTCCCAATCTTTCACTGCCTCCCTCAAATCATCTTTTGCCTTCTTCCATAAGGTGGAGTTGGGGCTCGGGAGAGGGTGCCGAACTGGGTCATATGCGACCTCCATCGGGTAGAACTCATGCCAGGGAGGTAGCGTTTCCATTTTCTCCAAGTGCCACTCCAGATCCTTCCCATTAGGATTGTTCCTTTGCTCCACAATTTCTGGATAGGGGCAAGCGTGGAAGTTCTTGAATCGAAGATGGTCCCTCATTACCCCCAAGGGGTCATAGAGCCATTGCTGAGGAAGTTGGACTAGGCCAAAATTGGCGAGTTTCTCCTCCAAGAAAACATTTTGGTTGAGGGCAAACACCTCGATAACTCCCATTTTGAAAGGGAAATCACAGGTGTGAGCCCATTTCCGTCCATGGCCATAAATGGCGTTTGTTGCATCGCTCTGCCGAGCGACCTCCAATGCGAACTGGTATTCGGAGGGATAGACTGGCAGTAGGAAAGGCTTCCCTATGAAGCCGAATATGTGAATTACGAGCCCCTGTGTCAGCTGAAAAATGTCTCCCCTCTTCTCTTGTACCACCTTGTCCCTTAGGAGGAGGGGAACCCGAGGGGAAGACCCTGTTAGCATGTGCATTGCGGGTCCCAAAAATTGTTGGTTAAAAGAATAATAGGACTCCGTCTTCAATAGGAGAAGGGTCCACTGGTATACAGGCAGAGGGTTTCCATCCTCGCCGCTTGCCGTAATAGCAACATAAGGGAAACTTTTATGTACATGAAAGAAAAATAACCAAACAAGAAGAGAACAGGGCGAGAAGTACTTATTTGTCCCAGCATTCTTCATGCTGGTGAGCCGCGTATGTAGGGTCCTGGCCACCCATTCTACCCAGTCAAAAAATACTGGGTTGGTGCTCGGCCTCGAAGCATCAGGGGCATAAAATTCCCCTCTGGAAATACACTCAGCCAAAGACACCTGCCACGGGTGCACCGAAGCGTCGGTAGATAGGCCTGCCACCCATGCAATGATGGAGAAGATGTCGGCATTTTTGAAGGCCTCCAAGGGTAGGGGCATTTGGGGCAATTTGCCCGAAGGGAGCCTGCTTTTGAGGCTCTGCCGCAAGAAATTGATCATGTAGTTGGAGGACGTGAACCTCTCCATTTGTTCGCTAAGAATAACGTTGCGAACTGTGTACCCCTTAGGAGGGCCCTGCTGTGGCGCAAAGGCTGCCCTGGACATCTTCCTTCAGAATGGAGAACAACTTGTGGCCGGAGGCGTCTACCACTTGCCTGGAGGCGGGCTGATAGTTCCACGCGATGGCATCAATCAGCTCAGGGTAGTGATGTGTGGGGGGCGTCAGATACCAGTATATCTGGGAGTAGTAAGCGACAGCTCTTTTGTTGTCTGTCGAGAGCCTGCTTTTCATGAACTCGATGGTGCTCCTGAGTTCAGCTATGCTCCTCGATAGCTTGGTGTCTCTGATCCTATCCCACGCATCAACTGGCGGTTCTTCAGGTTGCTCATCCCCAGAATCCTCTCTTTCTCCCATGACTTGTTTCTCAGGGCGACGGCTAAAATCAACTTTCTTCGGCCCTTTGTCATGGCCCTTTGCCTTTGGTTGTTCAGGGGCCACCACTTCTGGTTCCTTTCCCTTTTCCTTGGAGTTCTTCTTTCCCATGGTTGATGCTTAGGGCGGCGAAGTCTGCAATGTGCTGGGGTTCGGAGGCTTGAAAGCGCAGGATGGAAGAGCTTGTAGGTTGACAGCGAAGTCTGCATGAATCGTTGAGCAAGTAGCTTCTCCACTGCTGGAGTCTACGTTATATAGCCTTAGAAGGCAACCACCAGTATTTATGGCACTTGCCATAATTAACTTCGCGTCGCTTCGTCTAATTCTCCGCATGGTGGAGTGGTACATAGGTCGTGTGTTATGATGATTGCGGCTTGCTTTGGAAGCGTGACCCTCTGCCACTTTGTACCCGAGCATGAACTTTTCCCCTAACCGAATCCCTAGAGGACGTACCCACCACCTTTTCATTTAACTCGCCCGCTTCGGACGCTTTTGAAGGTGGCTGTCGACACGTTCCCCTAGGCACATTTTAAATGCCCCTGCCTTTTTCGTCGTTGGGTTGGTGAAGTCGAGGTCAGGGTTGAAATGCTTCGCAGCGAACCTTTGGTGCGAGCCGGTTTTCTACGCTTCGGGCCCGAAGTAGTTCTCTTCGTAGAAGGTGGTTCGCCGGTCCTCCTTCAAAAACTGTTTCGCTTGGACTCCTCTTGGCGAAGCACCCTTCGTACCTCGGTCTGAGTCTTGCTCGGCCAACAAAATTTGCTGCGAGCTATTTTCTATCAGCTACTTCGTACGCCCAATCCCCGAGCTTCTCTTCTTTTTTTTTTTTTTTTTTTATATTAGTTGCCAAAGTAAAACTCGACCTGAGTCTTTGAGCAACACCTTATTTACCAGCCGAACTATTTACAGTATTTACACAAATTTTTTGCGGCATAATCGGCATGCCGCCACCATAAATTCAACTTCGGGTGATTATCCGACAAACCTGCAATGTCCAGACTAGATCCGATTGAACTTTAGTTGATTTTTGAGGTCCGGCTGGTTTCTTCCCGAAGTTGTCCATGTTGCGAATAGGGAGCAACGCAGTGAGTTGTCACTCCTGCCAGTACCCGTACTGTTGATGAAAGATGTGGCGAAGAAGTTCACCGCATGAGGGGCCTCTTGGGGTACTGGTTGTAATGATGGCTGGAACCAATACCAGAATTCTGATGAATCTATTAACTGTGGGCTGGGTACAGGTTCTTCCATCCTCCTGATGTGGTAATAGGGCTCTTCCGGCAAAGAGTAATCTTCTAGGATCTCTTCAGGTTCAGCTTGATGAGATACGCTTGATGGATTCTGGTTGAACACTTGCGTGCCATCCACTGGGATACAAAAAGGGTGCAAAAATGTGCCCTCTTTGTTCTCAGGTTCCACCACTTGAGACTGCTCTTCTTCTTGGCCCATCTCTTGATGGAGGTTGTTGGTTCTTTTTTTTGCTGCAACTTTTTGTTTTGTGATATTCCCCCACCCACTTTCCGATAATAATTTGTTCTTCCTCAAAAATTTAAAACTTTTCCCCGATTGCGAGAGAGGCCCATGTCCGGGTGAAAGGCACGAACATAGAAGAGGTGAGCTTGGGCAGGCATCTTTTGGACCCCTCCTAGAATTCTCTTCCAACTTCTATAGAATCAAACATTGAAGTCTATAACTCTCCCTAGAGGTGCTCTCCTAATGGTGTAGAGGTACATCAAAAGCTGGAAGGGGTCTTGGGAGCCATCAAATGCTTCGAGTAGTGCTCCCGCTAAGTCATCCCATGAGCAGATGCTTCCACGCCTGAGCAGTCTGTACCACTGCAGTGCCCTTCCTTCCAGAGACAGGAACAGGAGCCTGACCATGACATCTTCGTGGATTATGTCAAAGATGGACCTTAAATCAATAAGATATTCAAGGTGCTCTAAGGCCATTCCCTTAGTGCCATCATATTTTGTCACTGTCTTCAAGGCACTTTCGGGAATTTCATGGTAACTTGAGAGATTCAGAGGGCCACGATCATCCCAGCTGGGATAGCATACCCTCTCCATTATAGCAGTGGCCTGCAGAGATCACGGTCCTCGCCACTAGGTCGGAGTCGCCAGGTGAACATACTTTCTCCGCTTGTGAGGTCAAGGCTGCTCACCGAACCTTGATTCCTCCGGGATGTCTTCTTTCAGATTTAAAAAGGCGCCTACGATCAAGAAATCTGGATCTTCAACTTAGTCAAAGTCATCAGGTGATTTTACCAGATGGAGGCAAGCCAAAGATTCACCAACTCGAGCTTCCTTAAAACATGGGGACTTTTGCCATGAAGGCACAGGTTTAGGTACTGGTCTTTACGACTTAGAGATTTTTGGGTTGAACAGAGTCGCCAGATGCTAAGAGTCTTTCGGTAATGAGAGCATCGGTTCTCACTACCACTAGTCAGGTGAGACTGACCGGGTCACACCGGGAACTGGTTAGAACTATTGGCCCCGGTGAAGATGGGATTGTGCTTTTAAAATATGGGACCTTGACTAGTTATGGATTTTCTAGACATACAGTGGGTCCCACCGGGCGTGCCAAAAACTGTTGGTCATCAAATCCGCCTAGGTAAGGATTTTGTGTAAGTGTACGCGCCCTAGACCTGGACCAACATTGAAAGGCCGAAGGGAAGAGATGCCCCTCATGCCAATCTCCGGAGAAAGGCCGGCTCCTATGCTAAACTACTTGGGTGTTTTGAAGACAAGAGTGCAGGAAAGAGATAAAAGGGATAAGGGTTAGAGAAATAAATAAAAAGGGTTAAGGGAAGAGAGATTGGTGATTTAAGGTGGGAGAGAACAGGAAGCACGATCGCTAACAGACAACTTGAATAGCAGCAAGGAACACCAAGAGTAAAACGAAAGAAACGTAGTATCAACCTTCCTATGTATCCTCCCAAACGAGTTTCAGGACACTGTCCCCGATCGCACATCGGACGCAGAGTTCAGCATCTCAGTCTACAAACGAGGAGAGATAAAAGAATCAAGCAAGGCAGGTAGCATAAAAGAAAGTCAATACAACACTTTTCTACTCCTATGTATCCTTCCGAACGAGTTTTAGGACACTGTCCCCGATCGCACACCGGACGCAGAGTTCAGCATCCAACATACAAACAAGGAGAGATAGAAGAATCAAGCACAAAAGGCAACATAAAAGAGAAGAATTGAGCTCAAAGTCTCTTAGTATTAATCGTAGGACATCAAGTTACAGCAGCTTTCTAGCAGATAGTTCCCCCCTTTTTCCATTACAATACTTGGGTTTTTATAGAGGACCCGACCCTCTGAGTCATTATCACAAAATCGGCGAAGTGCATCCTCGAGCTTCGAGAAGTCGGCTCCTCACGGTTGCTGCGACTGATCTCTCAAATCGGCTACTAAAAATAGCAACTGCAACCGGGTCCATCGGGGAAATAGGCATTCAATGGGCCGCCTGAACTGTCCTTAGTTTTTGGGTGCAATACTCGAGTAGCCACCATGCTTGACGGGTTCTCCTTCTTGGACTGGTACTTCAGGTCCAATTGCCCAAAATGATCGACGAACTTGTCGGGCAAGGAAAAATGCATTTATGAAGCAACTGACCACCTCGAGAAAGTACCCGGCTTGAAGTGCGTGCCTTGGAAGCGCTTCGCTGGATCTCTTCTTGCAATTTTGCTTTGCGGTGGGTTTGGGCCAAAGCAGATCCTTCCTCTGGGTTTGGTACTTCGGATAGTTGAGCTTCGCGACACAACTTCGGGAGGTTTGAGTGCCGAAGTAGATCTCTTTTGGTGGGGCCCTTCATGCTCTACTACTTCGCTGGTTGAATTACTTCGCCTATGCCTCAAGGAAATGCTTCGCCGCGATATTTCTTTGAAACTATGGTTCGGGAGGCTTGCGGTCCAAAGCAAAAATGGTTCGCAGGGGGAGGGGCCCGAGGTGGGTATTTCGGTGACTTTTCGGCGAAGCATTTTCAATGTTTGCTTCGAGATCTGCTTCGCAAGTTTTTGGGCCGAAGTAGCCTTTGGAAATGCTTCGGGTCCGAAGTAGTTCTTCTGCCTTAGCGACTTTGGAATTTGATTTTTGGGCCTTCCTTCTTCGGGTGGAGTTGTCATTTGAATATCTCTTCGCTAGGTTCCCACCCGAAGTAGTTTTGGAAATGCTTCGGGTGCAAATATTTTCTTGGCGCTTTCCTCGTGTTTTTCTTTGGCAAAACTGCTTCGCTGATTTTCCACCCGAAGTAACCTTTTGAAATGCCTCGGGCCCGAAGTTCTTTTCATTTTATTCTTCCTCCCCTCAGTGAAGCTATCCTAGCTACGAAGCTCTTTCTATCTTCTTTGGTGTACAAGGGGAATGGCTAGGAAAACCAAAATTGCTATAACTTACATACATTTTAAAAGGTAATAATTAATATCATACAAAATTTTTGCTATTCTTCTACCCCTTGTATAATGTGACAAAAAGTGTCAACAATGCCATTACCCTCTTTTCATCCAATTGCACCAATTCTATCAGTCATTATTGCATACTTTCCTTGGCATTCAGTAGATTGTCGACTGCTACCCTTAAACTTGGTATAAGGAATTCAACTGGTACTACTACCTCCTATCTGTACATCAATTGAAAGGGTGTGTGACTCGTAGTGGGGTTGAAAGTGGTTCTGTATGCCCATAACACTACTAGTAACTATTCCTCCCAGTCAACTCCTACTTTGCATGTCTTGTACACGATTGAAACCAGAATTTTATTTGTCGCTTTCGCCTGCCCATTTGCTCTAAGGTAATACAGACTTGACAAGGAGTGAAAATTTTTTAATTCTTCTATCAAATTCTAAATAATTACATTTACAAAATGGCCTCCTCTATTGCTTGTCAATTGTAGAGGTATACCAAACCTTGTAATCACTTGTTCATACAAAAAGCGAGTTGTGCTTTTTGTCGAGTTGTCCGATAAAGATCTTGCTTCTACCCATTATGTAAGGTACTCCATAGCAACTATGATATATTAGTATTTCCTCCTTCTACTTGTTTTTAAAGGACCTACAAAATCTAGTTCCCATCTCTTAAATAGTTCTTGTGGGATGGATGTAATAGCATGAAGTCTCTTTTTAATGGTTTCCCTATTCTCTAACATGTATCACATGTTGTCACAAAATTCTTTGCATCGTGAAAGAGGATGGGCCACCATAGACCTGCCAAAAGCACTTTCTTGGCTATCACATATGGTCCCATGTGTCCTCCTGCAAATCCCTCATGTGTCTCTTTTAGGGTTTGTTGTACTTCATCCTCCATTATGCATGTTCGCAATATGTGGTCCTCCCCCATCTTGTAGAGCAATCCTACAATAAATGTGAAGGGTGTTGATTTCGTAATCACCTTTCTCCATTCGACTATTGTTAGCTCCTCTACCAGCTCTCCTGTCGACAGGTATTCCCCTATGTTCTTGTACCATCATGTTATTGTGCTAATCATAAACAATTGGGCATTAGATAATTCATTTGGTATTCCTCCATCTACAGGTTCTCTAGAGCGAATCCTTGATAATTGATCTGCTATTACGTGTTTCTTCCCTAGTATTACTACCAATCTAAACACAAATTCTTGTAGGGTGACGATCCATCGACTCACTCATTCGTATATTATTGGTTTATTGATCAAGTACAATAGGACCTGATGATCCACATAGAAGCAAAGGGGTTTTCTAGTAAATAGTGTCTATACATTTGCACCGCATACACCATTTCCAGTGCTTCTCACTCTGTTGTGTTGTAATTCTTCTCAGCTCTGAACAATAGCCAACTTGCAAAGTATATGGACTGATCTAGCCTGAATTGGTCTTCTTGTGCCAATGCACATCTAATGGTAAAGTTTGAGGTATCCACATGCATGTGGAATTCCTTCTCCTAGTTTGGGTAAACTAGGATAGGTGCTTTCACCAAGTGCCCTTTTAATCCCTCAAATGATCCTTGGTGCTCCTCTATTCATTTGAATGGAACACCTTTACGCATAAGTGCATCTAGTGGATGAGATTTTAGTGCATAATTTTGGATAAACCTCCTGTAATATTTGACTATCCCTAAAAAGGTCTTGATTGATATCATATCATGTGGCTCTTCCATCAGTAAAATTACCCGTATCTTATCTAGATTGGGTTTCAAACCCTCCTGGCATACTATATGCCCCAATAACTTTCCTTATGGAACCAATAAGACACATTTACTTGGATTCAATGATATTCATGATTTCCTACACAATCCCATACATTCTTCTAATACCTTTAAATGTTCTTGTGTCCTGCCATACAGTGACCAATCATCTAGGAAAGCTTTGAAATTCCCTATGGACATCTTATAAAAAATGTACAATATGATCCTCTAAAAAGTAGCTGGTGCGTTGCATAGTCCAAATGGCATGTGGTTATATGTGTATATTCCATTTTCCACAACAAATGTGGTCTTCAGCTTGTCTTTCTTTGCTATGCTAATCTGGTTGTAGCTCGAGAATCCATCCAAAATGAATATATCTCATGGTCGGCTACTTCTTCAAGTATGGAGTCTATGAAAGGGATCAATAAGAGGTCCTTTATGGTTACGAAATTCAAACTTTGAAAATCCACATAGATTCAGATATTATCTACTTCTCTTTTTAGAGTAATCACAATCGGTGAAACCCATTCACTTGTCATAACTCTTAAGATAATACCTACATCCAATATTTTCTAAATTTTGGCATTCACCCTTGTTGCGTATTTGGGATTCATTCTGTAAGGTTTCCTTCTTATAGGTTGCACATCTTCAATCATATGAATCTTGTGTACGTAGAGTTTCAGTGGAACTCCATTCAAGTTCTTATATGTCCAAGAAAAAATATCCTTATAGTCCAGAAAAATCTTAAATGTTGTTGCTTTTAGGACTGGATCCCAATCATCTCCACATTTGATCATCTTTTCCTTAGCATTTTCTTCCAATTTTACCTTAATCATATTAGGACCTTCATATTTGATGGATTCAAGATCATTTGATGCCTTTAGTGCAGTGATGGGGTGGGTTGGTTTATCTTCAATGACTGCCTCTCCCATAGATCCACTTCTCCATTTCCTTGTCCTTATCTACTGGTGTTTATCTTCTATTGCTAGTTCCCTTTTTCAGGTTCTTATATCTCATCCTTTTGAATCTCCTTTCCTGAATATATGCAAAAACATTAGGGAGAAAATATCTTGTAGTCTCCCAACTGCCAATGTAGTAATCCTTTGTCCTAGTAAGTCTTCAAGGTGCAACACTCCTTCCTCATCCGGTTCATACCTTGTCTCACCATCTGATGAAGAAGATCCTGAATCATCTAAAGTGGTTATGTCTTGACTTGTAGTTTGATTCTTTAGATTGATTATATACTTGAGCTACCCCTGATTAAAGGATAACCATTCTTCTCCTAATCGTGGTTGATTTTTTTTGTTCTCAACCATCCTCATCCTAGAAATGCATCATATGTGGGTTTTTGCATAGCAATGATGACAAAATCTAAGGTGAAGTCTTACTCTGCTATGTGTACCTTCGGATTCATCAAGACACCTATTGTTTCAATGCCATATTGATCATACCATATAGTTTGAAATTCAGAGATCATAAGGCAGGTTGCCCCAGAATCTACCATGTCTTCTCTGACATCACATTCACACTAGATCCTCCATCTACAATCACCTAATTCATTCTATGGTCCAAAACTTCCATCTGGACTATAGTTGGCCTCCTATTGGATTTAATCATCAAGATTGTCGGATCGATGAATTTTCTTTGCTTGATGGTTGCTACCTGTCGAGTTTCATCCTTCTTCTCAATGGCTTCCCCGATCATAGTATACAAATTAGGTACTATACTAAAGAATTTGGTGACATTCATTTCCACCTTTGTGTTTAGTACCTTTGTTACCAAGCCTTCTACTAATGCCTTCTTGGTGATCTTCGATCTCTTAAATACTTTTTCCATAACTAGTTGACCCTACTTCTCCTTTGCTAGTTCTATTTTGATTAGTTCTTGGGCTTCCTACCATCGTTCTTTCTCCTTGGAAATATTTAATAATTGTTCCATCTTCTTGATCTATGCTCTTGATATAGCCAAGACTTCATTGTCTCCATCTGTCACCTCTACAATGCCAATGAGGTTGATATTCTGAGTTCCACTGGTGCTTGCCTTCTTCGAATAATTAGGTTCCTTGTGGTTACCCTAACTACACTATTTACACATTTGGGTGGTATTGTTACCATTGTTTTTGCCTATATTCTAGGTTTGGAACAATTCTTCACAAAGTGACCCCATTCCTGGCAATTCTAACATTGAATAATCGGTTGACCATTAGAGTTGTATTGTATTCGACTCTGACCTCCTTGTCTTCCTCCTTGGTGACTATTCCTATATCCTTTGCTAGTGGCTCCTTGTCCATTCCTTGGCATATTTGGCTGCTCCTCCTGTTGTATAGCCAATGTTTGATACCTCTTGCTTTTCAAGTTGAATGGACAATCAGCTACAAGATGTCTCACTATCTCATAGATGTTACAGTATGAATTCTTTGGACAATTAAAATTTTAATGTCCTTCCATTTTGTAGTCTGAGCACCAAATCTCTTTTCGATCCTTATAGCCTTCTCCTTTTTCTTCCTTTAGAATTTTGTCAAATTCTCCCCAAAAGGTGTGAATTGTACTCTGAACTTTATCTTCTGCTTCACTGTCTGAATCTTCATTATGCTTTAAGTAACCTCTGATACCTGTGGTTGTTTATTTATCTTCACTTTCAAAGTTTTTTGCCTTCTCCAGTGCTTCTGTGTATTTTAAGGATGGTACTACCTTCATATTCTCTTTAAATTTTGGTAGTAGTCCATCCAAAAACCACCGTTTTATCATACCATTGGTAGGTGTCATCTCTATTTTATCTGTCAATTTATTCAATCTTCTATTGTAGCTTTTGACATCCTCGTCTAGTTTTTTCTTAGTGACACAGATTTCTGTGATGATGTCAATGTCATCTCTTAGTGGTTAGAATTCTTCTATGAATGCATTCTTCAAATCCTTCCATTGTGTAAATGCTCGTGTACTTTGTCTTTTCAAGTACCAGTCTATCGCCATGCCTCACAATGTGGCTGGGAATAGTTACAACTATTGTGTGTCTTGTGTGACCCCAATGCTTCCCAAATGGTAATGCAAGTTCCCATATGCTAAGATGGGTCCTCTTTTCCTTCACTTGAAAAAGGTGGGCATTTTTGTGTTCTATTGGTGGGATTTGTCGCCATAGTATTTGTTCTATTGTTCAGACTTCCTGGTGTTGGTGGTTTTGGAGTTTGATTTGGTTGTCTATCTGTTGTTGGTGGTGCAAAATTATACTCAAATAGCCTTCTGCCTGACTCTAATTGATCTCTACTTTGTGACCTCCTCCATGAATACACCAAATGTGGCTCCTATCTTCCTCCCCACGAACCTCCATGTATTTTTCCTGATACAAGGTCCCCTCCTTTAGTATCCTCTGGCCAACTCTCCCTCACTGGTTTTGGTGTTACCATCCAATTCTCAATGATGGGTTCTTCCTCAGCTATTTTTTCTTCCTCATTTTCTGTAATACCAAAAATGTTTCAGTTCTTAGATTATCCTCATCTTCTAGGTTCCAAAATCTCTCCACTCTTGGGTGAGAGACTTATGTTGCCTCTTGTGTCCTTAATTTCACCAGTCGTGCACTTTTTCTTACTAGTATTTAATTTTTGCTTTGTAACCTGGAATCAGACATTCACCTCTTACACCTATCACTTGCATCTCTAGAATCTGGGTTCACTTAGGCAATGGTGCCAAATGTAGATAGGGGTGAGTACATTCTTGAGATAAGGGATGATGACAGTCAGGATTACCAGTTAAATACTTGGGGGCTATGTATATTTAATGGTTAATTCTATATGTCAAATATTTAGATGTCTGAATGCACTTATCTTAGACGTCACAGCTAGACGTCTGGAGTAGACATCACAGACTAGATGTCTGAGTACTTCAAAGTAGACATCTATTGACTAGATGTCTATAGGATAGTACTAGATATTCATAGGTCAGGGTTAGACATCTATAAATTTGGGCTAGACATATGTAGGTCTAGATGTCTACAGGTCTAGACTTCTGGAGGTCAAGGCTATATATCTATAGGTCTAGATGTCTACAGGTCAGGTCTAGATGTCTACAGGTTTTGATATTTGAAGATTGGACTAGACGTCTGCAAGGTAGACTTAGAAACCAAGGGATTTTAGATGTCTAGATACAAGGGGAGGTGTCTAAGGGTTAGACATCTAATGTTTGGACTAGAAAGCTATTTTCTAGTGATGAACTCAAACATCACAATCCATCGTATGCACTCCAGTCTTCCATACTTGCAACACTCTAGATTCTCGTCCCTACCACTATAACATAACCTACAAGTACACATCAAAGCAACACTACAATAATACCGCTAAGTACTATCTACATTACAACCTACAATTACTAGAACATGCACAAGATTTCCAAAAACGTAGAACAACCAGTTTGCACAAGAGCATTGGCATTATGAGCATACATATGTTTATAAATTTGAAGGGGGTATATATAGGAGGGTGAAGTAATTACTACAACTACTTCAATCCTAACCACCCAACCACCTTAACCTTTTTTTAGATGTCATTTCTACTAACCCAGACGTCTAAACAAAACCATACATCTAAACTATCTAGTTAGTCGACTAACACAATGACGGCTACTTTTGTCCTCTAGTGCTCACTGTACGTAATCAACCTTTTGCATTTATTGGATGATTTTACAAAATCATAAGACCAATTAACATACCAAAAATATTATATATAATCAAAATTTATGGACATTATTTTCATCCAGTTCTTCATGGTTTATCTTGCTTAGAACTATTGTCTATAGTAGACATCTCATATAGATTGCACACATGTAGATGTCTCAGACGGGTTGTACACAGGTCTAGATGAGTCAATGTAGATGTCATAGATAGATGGGTTGCTAGACGTCGGGGATGGATGGCTATACATCTGGACTGGATGGCTAGATGAAAGACCAGATGGCTAGGTCATATGGCTAGGTGGATGGCCCAATAGATGACCAGATAGACGATCAGACATCTGGTTTAGATGATCATATATCTAGGATGGATGGATAGACAGATGACCAAATTTTTGGGATGGAAAGCTAGATGTTTGGGATAGACAAATAGGTGGATGACCAGACGTCTAGACTGGATGGCCAGACGACCAAATATCTAGGTTAGATAACTAGACGAATGACTAGACGTCTAGGTCAAATGGCCAGATAGACGGGCAGACGTCTGGGTCTGATAGCTAGACATCTGTACGATTAAACATCTAGGATATATGGTTAGATATTTGGATGAGTAGACTTCCTCATATGGGCAATTCGTTAGATATCGAACTTCTTCAGACATGTAAGTGTCAAACGGGTATATTTCAGACATGTAGCCTCTAAATGACTCTTTTTTAGAATTTTTCTCAGATTTTGGTACCTTAGATGGCTCTTGCTCAAATTATTGTGCCTTAAATATCTCCTTATCAAATGATTGCACCTCATATGTCTTCTTCTCAAATGGTTGCACCTCAAATGTCTCCTTCTTACATGGTTGCATCTCAGACGTCTTCTTCTCATATGATTTCACCTCAAACGTCTTCTTATCATATGGCTACACATCAAATATCTTCTTCTCATATGGTTTTACCTTAGACATCTCCTTATCAAATGTATCCTCTGCCACCATATGACTGCCTTCTTTAGTCATTCGAGTCTCATTCATCGATGAGGTTTTTGCATCACTTTCCCAAGTCAAGAAATAATTTAAAGCCTCTTGGTATAATCTTGGAGAAAATATCTTCATCTTCCTTTGATACATAGAGAGAATTACATCTATGAACCACATACTCTTTGATTCCTCTAAGTGGTATTTATCCACATGGTCAAACTACCTACTAAAGCTTCAATTGTAATAATGAACAGACGCATTCTCTCCTTGTATGCTATAATTTTCATTAGTATCATATGATCAAAATTCTTTCATAAATGCATCATGCAACTCTTCCCATGTCTTGTACTTGTCTGTTAGGAATTTTATGTACCAATCCATTGTGAATCCATGAAACGTTGCAGGAAACCACCTCATCCAATCTGCTTCATTGTTATGCCCAATCACTTTCCACACCATGCGGCAAATTCTCCAATGCCTAATAAGGTCTTCCTTCCCTTCTCCTATAAAAAGTGGACACTTTAGTTTCCTAGATTTGGTGGCTATGTTGGCCATTGGTGAGGTTCCTATCAGCAATGTTTGCCCTCTTTCTTACTCTGCTCTTGGATTCTCTTCCAAACAACTGATCAGTCTACATATTTTGTTGTTGCAGGCATCTAGACTGTAGATGTCCAAACTGCAAACATCTAGATTGATGTTGTAGACATCTAGACTGCAAACGTCCATGGATCCTCAATATGTAAAATCATCACTTGAATTTTTGCATCCCATTGCATGCACATTCCTTTAGACAACCTTTCATCTGCATCACCAAAAAAACAAAAAAATTGGTGCATCTTCACCTATATCTTTGGCTGCAATCCATTATTTTAGTTGCACATATCCCTAAGGGTTTTACTTATCAAAACTCCATGTTACCAAATTGGACCCAACTTCAATCAAGGAACGGTACCAAAATACAAAAATAAAATTTAACATGCTACACACAATTCCATTTCCACTTAAATAATTCTATAGATCTACAGTTATTGTAGTATAGCAATAATAATGCACAAAAAACCTGCATCAACAATAATAACAGTAATAGCAACAATGGCAATAACAATAGCAATAGTAGTAGTAATGATAGATAATATTAAGTACAACAATTTTATATTAACAATGGTATGTATGATACAATATTACAGTTTCAACATTACAATCTGCAACTTGTAAACCCTAGGTAGAATATCCTTCATGGCTACATACAAGAATTTTTTTGGAAAACATCCCAGAAGGGATGCCACTTTCGGGTAAGACCCAAGGAGGCAGGGGTATCTCTTCCACCAAAATCACCCAGGGCTCGCACCTGGCCTACCACCTTTGACATACTCAAGGAGCAAACCTGAAACAACAAAAAACAAGAACACACAAACACAAACACACAAAAATATTAAAAAATAAAATAAAAAACATGCTCCTTGAGTGTGTCAAAAAGATAAAGCACAACCAAACACACACACAATAAGATAAAAAAACACAACACGAACCACACAGAAAAAACACAAGAACAACATAACAAAACACAAACATAACAAAAAACAACATAATGCTACAAAGACACAACCAACAAAAACATGAAAAACAAAAACAACCAAAACCTAAAAAATAATAAAATAAAATAAAAAACAACCAACAATAGACAACAGAGAAAAATAAAAACATAGAAAACACTCACACACCAAAACACAAAAACACCAATTAACACAAACATACAAAAACACAAGCACAAGAACAACAAAAAAAACACAAAACAACAAAAACACAAGAACAACAAAAACAACACAAAAAACACAAAAAACAAAACAAAACAAAAAAACACACACATAAATAGAAAATAAAAAGAAAAAAATAGAACACAACAATGACCTTTCTAGACCAAAAGACTATTAAGGCAAGAATCAACAGAGGAAACAAAAGAAATATTAGTTTGAGCTAGGGAACTAAAATACCCTGACCAAACCAAAGAGAAGCAAAAATAAAGCAAGAAGAAACTAGGTACCTCTAGAACTAGAGCCATCCAAAGAAATGATAGAAAGAAGAGCTTCCCTTATTTGTGAAGCCCACCATCTAGGAGGGTGGTCATAGCAAGTAAGATCACCTTTGTCCAAAGCCCAATTAGCTAAAGCATCAACACTCTTGTTCTGATCTCTGACCACATGATTGTAATCAACTTTCAAAAATCCCATCTGGATTAACTGAATCTTCTCAATAATTATTTTTATTCTCCAATCAACCTTATGATTCTTAGGAGTCTTCAAAATATTAATCATGAGTTGAGAGTCAGACTCAACTAGTACCTTTTCCCATCCAACCTTAGTAGCCTCTTGAAGGCCTCTAAGGATACCATACCCCTCAGCAAGGTTATTGGATAGAATACCCAAATTCTCAGCAAAAGTAAAAACCAGGGAGCCATCTGAAAGTCTACCAATTCCTCCCGCACTAGCTTTTCCAGGGTTCCCTCTAGAGGCTCCATCAGTATTGACTTTTCCAAAATCCTTAGGAGGAGGTTGCCAATTCCTTGTTCTATCCATCTTGCAATTACTCACATTCCCTTTAAGTTGGTTGCTCTTAGAAGAGTTAATATTCAATATTTGCATCACTTGATCCCATCTTTGGTGGGAGTTTTGGGGGTGATTAAGGAGTTGATGGACTGATTCAACTAAGTTGGCAATGGTATTTTTCCAGATATAGTGAATATCCTTCCTTTCTTGATTAAAAATTTGGTTGTTCCTTTCATTCCAGATATTCCAAAGAAGAATGGTAGAACCCATCCAAACTAACTACCTAATAAAATGATCAACACCCTCTTGATTAGGCCAATCCCTCCAAAGTTGTTCAAAAGTAAAAAAATTGGACCACTGTAAGCCAAGTAAAGTGGCCATTCTCCTCCAAATATCAGAGGCTAAAGTACACTCAATAAAAATATGGTTGAGAGTTTCCACATTCTCTCCACACATTTCACATCTAAAAGGGCCATGAAAACCATGCTTCATAAGATGCTCCCTAGTAAGCACCCTACGATGCAATAAAAGCCAAGTAAAGAACCTCACCTTAGGCTAAATATTTTGAGCCCACAACTAAGAAAATATGTCAGATGATTGGTTGGGATTATTATGGCATAAGGCCAAATAACCTTGAGCAACTGAATACTCACCCTTAGTAGTGTTGTTCCATCCAAAACAATCTTTATCATGGGACCAAGAGAGAGATCTCATATGAAGGATGCACTGGATATCTTGTCTTTGCCTTTCTGGGATTTGAATAGGCCAGTCCTCAATAGGGATCCAATATCTACCAACCTCTGAATTACCATTATGGTACCGATAGTAATTAGCCACCTTTATCCAGTTAGCTCGGTGAAGCTCCTCCATCCAAGGCCTCCAATCGAGAAACTGAGTTATCAAAGGCTTGTGACCATCCCAAGAATCTATCCAAAAATTTACCTATTGACCATTATGAATGATCCAAAATAATTTTTTCTTTATCAAATCCTCACCAGTCTTAAGAACTGCTAAAATGGGAGAACCTTTGGAAGGCAATTGATAGCGAACAAGGTCTTCAGGACTTTTGTTCTCAGCATATTTAGCATGAAGATTCTTGGCCCAAAGAGCATTGGGGTTATGCAAAATCCTCCAATATAATTTAGCAGCTAAAGCTTTGTTGTTATTAATAGCAGACCAGAATCCTAACCCCCCTTCATTCTTAGGAAGACATAAAGTGTCCCATTTCACCAAGGCCCATTTTCTTTTCTCCTTAGTACCACTCCAGAGGAACCGATGACTGATTTGATCCAGTTCTCGAAGAACAACCTTTGGGATATTCAACATGGTAGAAACATAAATAGGAATAGCTTGAAGGACTGATTTTACCAAGGTGATTCTACCCCAGAAGAAAGCCACCTATTGGTCCACTTTCCAATTTTCTTCTTGACTTTGTCCAACAACCAATTCCAATATTTTTTTTATCTTCGAATATTGATGGGAATACCTAAATAAGTGATTGGAAGGGAGGTCTTCTTATATCTTAATTTATCCAAGACCATGGATTCCTGTCTGGAAGAGCAGTGAAAGAAAATGACTTTAGATTTATCTTCATTGATCAATTGCTCGATAGCCTTAGAAAAATAGCTAATGATTTGCTTAATAGTAGAAGCTTCCTTAACTGTAGCTTTACCTAAAAGAGTAGAGTCATCAACAAATTGAATATGAGAGATAGGTCTAGCTCCATGAGCAATGGTAACTCCCTCAAGGGTTTTGTCTTCTCTCTTTTTGGTTATAGCCCTACCTAAGCATTCAACAATAATGATGAATAAATAAGGGGATAGGGGGTCACCTTGCCTAATACCTCTGGAAGCTGGGAACAATTGAGAAGGCCTACCATTGATAAGAACTAAGTAGGAAACTAAAGAGATACATCCCATAATCCAATCCATCCAATCTTGAGAGAAACCAAATTGCCTCAAAACTTTGATAAGGAAGTGCCAATCCACTCTATCATAAGCTTTGGATAAGTCTAACCGAATGAACATGGAAGGAGATTTTTGCATATCCATGGAATGGATGGCTTCTTGAGCAAGAACTATCTCATCAACTATTTGATGCCCTTCCACATAACCCCCTTGTTCAGGGGAAATAATCTTATGCAAAAGAGGCTTCAACCTTTCTGCCATGATCTTAGTAATGATTTTGAGAAGAACATTACATAAAGCAATAGGTCTAAAAGTTGAGATATGTTCAACCTCTTGAGCTTTTGGAACAAGAGTAATATAAGTTTTATTGATAACCTTCAAAATTTCTTTGGCTTTCCTAGCTTCTTCCACCACCTCTAATAAATCAGCATGAAGGATATCCCAAAACTCTTGGTAGAACTCAATGGGAAAACCATCAGGACCTAGGGTTTTCCCTTTTGCATTTTAAAAACTACCTGTTGAAGCTCATTGATAGTAATAGGAGCAGTCAAAATAGAGTTCTCCTCAGAAGTGATAAGAGAAGGGATTGCTTGAAGAACATTTTGTTGAGAAGCCGAGTCAAGAGGAGTAGCAATAAAAATATTGGAAAAGTAATTGACAACAATAGAGTTCATGCCATCCCAAGTGTAGACAACATCTCCAGAATCTGATTTCAGGGAAGAAATAAAGTTGTGAGATCTTCGAGCTAGAAGAGATTTGTGGAAGAAATTTGTGTTTCGATCACCTTCTTTGAGCCATTGAATTCTAGATTTTTGCTTCCATAAGAGTTCTTCTTTTTTCCCATTCCTCTAATCGAGTTGTGAGTTTAATTTCATCTGCACTTGTACTCTCTGTGAGGCCATCTAAATGGATTTTCTTATTCAAATTTTCAAGTTGAGCAATAACTTCATGTTTTTTTATGAACATCCCCAAACTCCTTCGAGTTCCAAGTCTTGATTTTGGATTTAATGTATTGCAATATTTTGGTAAAATAGAACATCTTAGTCCCATACCTAGGTTTACCTTCCTTCCACCATTGTTGCACTCGAGGTTTAAAGGAACTATCTCTAAGCCACATTAACTAAAATTGAAAAGGAGAGAAACTCACATTGGTTTTCCACATTTCCACCATGACAGGCCAGTGATCCGAACCAACATTGTTAAGAGTCTTCACTTTAGGAATGTGACCATGGATTAAGAAATTGTCAGAGAGCAAGAACCTATCCAATCTCTCCATTATACAAGCTAAGCCTTGCCTTCTGTTAGACCAAGTCATAAGGCCATTATCTGGTTGGATGTCCACAAGATGGAGGTTTGTAATATATTCGCTCATGAGGTCAGTGCTCCTATCCAAATTTCTATTTCCCCCCATTTTCTCATCTAGAGAGAGGATGGTATTGAAATCTCCTCCGATCAAGATCCAAGCTTCAAGAAAATGAGAGATAATATAAGTAATATTCTTCCACTATCTTCTTTTTTCCTCCAAATTAGTCAGAGCATAAATAGTAATGCAGAGCATAATTTGGTTGGAATGTCTGCTTTGAATAGCTATAGCCAAAAGACCCCAACTACCAACCATATGGTGAATAACTACCTCTTTTGGGTCCCAAAGGCAAGCAATGCCACCAAAAGTCCCCTAGGAACTAAGGGAAACCACTTTTCCAGCTGGCCAAATTTTACTAGCAATTGATTCCATATCCTCTATTGACATCTTCGTTTCTTGAAGGAAAACAAGATGTGGATGATTTATCTGAATCATTCTTCTAATTTCATTTTGTTTTGAAAGACTCCCTTTGAGTCCTCTAATATTCCAAGTGATGATCTTCATTAATACCAGGGCTAAAAAATTTGGGAAGGGCATTAATCTTACCTTCCTCTACAAGCTTTTCACCTTCTTTTACCATATGATATTGATTAGTCTTGCGACCTGCCTTTTGATTAGAATCCATCTTCAATTTTTTTCCCTGTTTCTTGACTTACTCCAATTGAATCTGAGATGGCTTCTAGCCTTGAAGAATGCTTGTACACAGTCAAAATGTTACCAGAAGGTTCAACAGAGTCTATATTGGGACCTGTATTATTTGAAGTTTTAACATTTAAAAGATTGTTTTTCTTGTGAATATTTTCTCCTTTTTTTTTGTTGAAAACCTTTGATTTGTTGGTTTGTCTCTAAGTTCTTCCCTTTATCTTTAAATTGTGTTTCTAAGATTTTTGTTTCCATTATTTCCTCTTCCTCACTTGGGACCTCATTTGTGGAAAGAATTTCAAACATATTAGCAGATAACTTTGATTGATCCTTCATAACTGGTTTTTTTTAAGTGTTCTTCTTCTTAGGCATTTGGAAACCTGCTGAATTTATATCTTCTTTCTTTTGATCTGGAATTTTATTTGGGCAAACACTAGCCAAATGACCATATTCATGGCAAATTCTACAATGAAAAGGAATGTTCTCATAGTCCACTACTTGCTCCCAAGTGTCCTCCCCAAATTGTAAAGTGATCTTTTTAGGTAGGGGTTTGTCAAAATCCATTAAAACACAAATCCGAGCATAAATAATATGTTCAAATTTTTTAGTACAATCAACAATCATCATAAATGTTCCTAAAGAGTTTCCAATTGAAGAAAAAATAGTCGGATTCCAAAATTCAATTGGGAGGCCAAAGAGTCTAACCCACACGGGACTTGTAGAAGGCATCTCTTCTTCGGCTTTAAATTTAGTATGCCGGGGCTTCATGAAAAGCCCTGCCCTTCCAAAGAACCAGGGACCCTGATGTGAACATCTTTAGATTTAGGATAATGTTTATTAGGATTAGTTTATTTTATTATTTACTTAATCCTAAAGTCCTAAGTCTAAGTTAGAATGTGTGAGTTCTAGACGAGGTGTTAGCTTTACTTATTTAATTAAGTATTAAGTCTTCAGTCTAGGTGTATTTGAATAATATCTTATTCCAACGTGTAAATATCAATACATTTGGACATCGTAATTCATTGGATAAGATTAGTCTTCTTGTTAGAGTTAGCAAGATCTATTAGTTAGCATCTTAGCTTAACTATAGCTTTTGGTTAAGCATCTTCCTATTTTGGGAGATTATTGTTGTGAATAGTGTTATTTAAGCACAACTTGGAAATAATATGAGTTGGTGTGTTTTTTGAGTTTAGTTTCCTCGTCACTGGCTTGTGATAGTTAGCTTCTAGTTGTCTAGGAAGCTATAGTTTACATAGGAAATATCTAAGGTAGAAAAATAAAATTAATTAATGTTAATATTATATATAAATAATAAATATTAATTTTTTATTTTTATTATTGGGTAAAATTTTAATTTTCCCTATTTAGGGTAAATTTCCTGATCGGTGCCCTTTATTAACTGTCGACAGTCTGCCGACGGCAGTCGCTCACCGACGCCCGATTCACCGATGGTCGATGCCAGCCGGTGCAGCACAACCGGTGACCGCTGGCCATTTTTTGATGGCGAGCTTGTACCTTGACAGCATTAATTCGTCGCTACCGACGACAAGCCCTACCGGCCCCGTCGCCACCCGACTTCCAATGGCTAGCTAGACGACAGCCCTTGTTCCTCCCGGTGACTTGTTTTTCGATGCCAGCATACTCCATTTTTTGGCACAGTTTCTTCGGTGAGCCTTGTGTAGGTGCACCTCTTAACGCAGGTCCTCGATGTCAACTTCCCTCGATCGGCGATGCTGCTCATTTCCGGCATCATCCAGCCACCAGACTCCGGCACTGCTTCCTGACCGTCGATGCCGCAGACGCTAATCGCCGATCGCTGTCAGCCCGACGATAGAGTTTTTCCTAAGATATTTCGTGCACATGACCCCAACTTTTCGACGTGAATTGCAGACAGTGCAACATTACAGTCATTTTTTGGTAGAATTCTTGTGACCAGACTACGTTTTTCGGTGGACCTGATTACCGCTACAATTGTCATTCCTGTATTGCTGACTACACTTTTCGGTGACTGGGATGGTGATTTGCTTTCGACGGTTAGGTTTCCAGCGAGATTCATAGTGAGTCTCATTTCGATTCAAAATATCAATCCCACAGTAAAGTTAATAGCTAGCTTGGCTAGCTGGTGATTCCCGCAAGGAAGTTTGGAAATAAATTACAATTAGCTCGAACCACTTCAAATTTGACACGTTACACGGTGAAATATTAACAATTTTCATAGTTGTTTCTTGTTCTATGTGTAGGACTTTGTCCCACATTTATCGTGGGGAGACAATATTTCAGGTTTAATAGGCACAATGCGCATAGTGAAGGATAGCCAGCCCCGTGGGGTTGGCTAGCGAGCTATAACGTGCTCGACGACTTTTCGTGAAGGTGGTTTGTTGTCACCTTGCCTCTTGTTAATAGGCAGTAAAAATCCATTTTTATTGTCATTTAAAAAAAAAAAATTTTGGTTGAAGTTAAATTTTTGCTGAAATGAATATTAATTATTTAATATTTTAATTTATTTCCCAATATTTGTAAAAGCAAGTAAAATTTATTTTTGCTCCTTGGTTTAGAAATTAAGCACATCATTGTAAACAAGAGAGGATAAAGTTTTGCAAACTTTTTGTAATCCTTCTTGTAGAAGGCCATATTCTAAAAACTTGCAAGTTCATAGCCTAGGAGAGGGTATCTTTTATAATCGATCTAGCATACACTAGATCATAAATGGCATCAGACTTGGCTGACAAAATGTTTGCTTTAGCACAAACTGTTGGCAATTTGGTCAACAAAGTAGATGAGATTTATGTTCAATATGCTCATGAAATCCCCTAGAGATAGTAAATATCATCTCAAATGTGATGTCAAGATATATGATGGTTCACGGAATCCTGATGTGCTAAATAACTGGATCATGGACATGGAAACTTGGTTTTCTTATACAGAAATTTCATTAAATGATAGAGTTCCTTTTGCTAAACTCAAACTAAGTGGGTTAGCAAAACTAGTCATCTTGGATTGGTAAGATGAATAGAATCCCATTACTTTTTGGGATAAATTGGTTCAATCTTTGAAGGATTCTTTTTATCCTTCTAATTATGCACAAGAATTGAAAGTGAAATGGTTTAGATTGCGCCAAGGTTACAATATGTCTGTACATGATTATATCTCTTATTTCAACAGCTAACACATTTTGTTGAGTGTAAAAGATCCTGCAACAGAGTTGATTGTAAAATTTACAAGTGGCCTTCAAGAGCACTTGTATAGGGAGATCAAATATACTCCCTTGGAAACCATTGATGCGGCCTTCAATCATGCACAATTGGCCTAAGAGAATTTCACAACTCGAGCACAAGAAACTTCTCGCTCTTCAAATCAACAGTTCGAAGGCCAAGATGCCTTCCAATTCTTCTCTTTCTTCTACTCCTCATTCTTCTTCTTCCTCTTCTTCTCCAAAGTCTTATAATGCAAAGAAATATTGTAATCATTGTAAGAGACCAGGACACTTAGAATCTTAGTGTTTTAGGAAATAGAAGAACTTACTTGTACAACCTATAGTGGAGGAGCCCCCAAAGGCCCCCATTGTGGTTATGGGAGAAGGGAGAGCATATGATGAATTGAGAGGAAAACTGAACAATGTTACACTGCTACATCAAAAATATGGGCGTGATCGTTTGTTTATCACCAAAGCCCACCTCACACATGACTTCTTTATGGATTGTATTATCAACAATGGATCCCAAACCAATCTGATTGCACAATATGTTGTCGATAGGCTCAAATTTCCTATAAAACCACATCCTCATCCTTATCCATTGGGATGGAAGGATACAGATTCCAACTCCTACATCACAAATACTTGCATTGTATCATTTACTTTTGGGCCTCATTATGTATATTTAGTCACCTGTGATGTGAATCCCATGGAATATTGTGGTCTTATTCTTGGGTAGCCCTATTAGTTTGATAAGAGGGCTATTTATGATGCATACCATCAGACCTACACCTTGCATCATAAACATAGGCAATATTGTCTTCATTCTCAATCCCAAACCACACTTATGCCTAATTATTATCTACCAGAGAAAATAGCCCTTGTATTCAATAGGTCTTGTGACACACTTGCTTTCGTTGCACTGCCTTCTTCCATGGTGGCATCATCATCATCATCTTCCACTACATTACCTCCTCCTACGAAGGCAATTTCTTCATTGGCACCTCCTCCTATAGACACCTAAATTGTGTCATGCTTAGGGGAGCTGCTCACTTAGACACATTCATAAGACCATAAGACACAATATTGAACATTCCAAGCATCAACAATGGTTCTCACCACTCATTTAGGGCCTTTTCAAGCCATCCAAGCCTAGCCGCTCAAGCCAAGAGCGACCATATCCTAGCCGCTCAAGCCTAGAGTGGCCAGACCTTAGTCACTGTAGATGACAGTGACCAGATCTTAGTCATTGTAGATGACATCGGCTAAACCCTAGAAGCAGTTTTGCCAACAAACTGGCCTAATCATGGGTGGAAGTGGCAGTCTGCATGAAATAAATGTGGCGGGAGTAACTTTGCATTCTTTTTCGTTACCAATTCACATAGGAGACTTGAGTTTGCATTTAAACTTTAGTTAACTGACCTCCAAGCATAAACAAAGAACAAAAGCTTCTCATGCTAACAACCAGTTTGCATAGGAGACTCAAGATTGGCAGTTATATTTTAGTTAACTGGCCTCCAAACATAGAAAAGACAAAAATCTTCTCATGCTTACTCACACTACGTGATGAGTGTCATTGAGTCTCATCATTTAATCTCAATGATTTATCAATCCGGGGTGGTGTCCAAGGCTGTCTACGATAGAAGGCTAGGGCAGAGTACAATTCAGGCATTCAGATTTCAAGCATTTATTGGTGAAGCAGATTTTGGTTTAGCCTTTTGGTGTCACACTAAACCTAGTCTAAAGAATGGAAACTAAAATAAATTACAAGAATTGAAAACTAATTCTAAGTTGCAAGAATTGAAATCTAACTACAATTGCATGAATTGAAATTGCTAAATTGAAAGTCTAATCTACTTTTGCAAAATTGAAATTGCTAAAATGAAATCCTAAGTTACATTTGCAGAATTGAAATCTAGTTACTCTTGCATAATTGAAATGATGCTTGTAAATGAAACTTATTCTAAAAACACTGTCAATGCCCTGCCACAAAAGGTCGTCAAGCTTCTGCTACAGGAATTGACAACAAAATGAAATATGCTGAAAATGGAAAGTTGCTAAAATAGAAAGCAGGGAAAACATGGAAAGCAAAGGAAAAATGCTTAATATAATTTGTCAGCTGACATACACACAAATGTTGTACACAAACATAATAGAAAACATAAATCACATAATACAAAATAAAAACAAGAAAATGAAATCTGGCAAGCAATCTATTAATTCTGCTGTAGCAAAATTATAGATTAAAACCTGCCATAAAATCCCTCCTTCTAGATCTGAAAGTGGGCCCATACTTCCTGATCTAGAAGGAGGTGAAAAGCACTCCTTAACTAATTAACACTCAGAACATAAAATGATAAAATAGCTGCACTTTTATTGATGACAAAACATGCTGAAAACTGTTACAGAAAATTATTGTACAGTCCTAATTGCTTGCTATTGAAAACTCTCCTCTATTCTAATTCCTAACTGGCTCAACCAAGGAGGGAGCTGTGTTATTTATATAAATATTTACAACATATCCCATGCTCAAATCAGCCTATGTGCTACTTTACAGTGATTTGCCAATAATTTTGGATCTGAAATAAATGCAAATCTGGACAGTTTGTGTTGCAGTAGTAGTCATTGGCCCTTAGAAAGCATCTTCAAGTGGTGGGAGTACATGGGAGGAGTCTAGAAATATCTCACACATCTTTCTCCACTTCAGAATATGCCATTTCTATCTTGCAAACAACTTCCTATTATGCTGCAGTTATTTCTGGGTTTATCCTAGAAGAGGATCAAAATTGATCTTTTCCATGAATGGTGGCTTTGGACGACAAGGACGACAAAGTCAGATGGGAGATATTTTCCTTTAACCTTCTCAACCTTCTTTCCCTTTTTCCACCATCAAAAATTAGTCAACAAGTCAAAAAGCACTTTCTGTTCTCATTCGAAGATAAGTGGCTCATTTCAAAGAGACTGTATTTCTCATTTCGAAGATGTCTGTTCATTCCGAAGATCTTTGGAATGAACAACTGTGTGCTCTTCAAGTGATTTTAGCTGCATTTCTCAGGTGGATTAGCCCTCAGGATCAGATTGCAATAGCCTTCATTCCTCTCCATGTGTGAATTCCATGCCTTGCCATTCATTGGTAGCTTGCTGGAATTTACATGGTAAATTACTGCATTTTCCAGCTCTGTTGCACAGTTGTAAAATATTGGCATTTCTTGCAAATTCAAACAAATTAGAACATGGAAAAATTATTCAAATATCAACATGAAGGAGTACATCAAGTTGCTACTGAATTTATACACTTCATTCACCAAGTAACCATGCTGAAATAGTGCAACAATTCTGCACAATTGTCCCTGCTCTATTATACCCTGTTGCCGCCTATTTAGACCATGTGGGAATGCTTCTAAATAGGTCAGATGTCTTCTGTAGTCCTTCTGAACTCATTCCATCCATATCCTCATGCTTTGCTTGACAACTTCAAGGTGTTCCTATAAAGTGACAACTTGCTGATTTTTATATGGCTATTTTTTTCAGATTTTCAGATTTATGACAGTCCTAAAATTTTGGCTTCAATGTGGATTTGAAACAAGTTGAAGGGCAGGAAAACATTCAAAAACCATTGAGAAGTTAATGGATATCAGCATACCACATTTGGTTAATTGAAATGCATGTTCTTACTTGCTACTTAATCAAGCAAAATCAGTCACAAAATGCTGAAAATAGTCAAAAATAGAGATATAGTATTCCTAACATAAAATCATGCAAACACTTAACAAATAGTATATTTTAGTCAACTATTTGGCAATTAACTTATCATATGGTAGTCAAACATTGTGCAATAATGAGGCATTTTTGGGCCTCATCATCCCCCCCAACTTGAACTGATGCATGCCCTCATGCATCTTAGTAGGCCATAGTAATATGCAGGTTTTATTCTTGTGAACAACATCCTTTGCTACCTGCTAATTGAGAAATTCCTCCTTGCTGCACTATATCAAGTATTTTGCAATTAAGCACATGTATGACTCTTTTTCTATTTTTCTACAAGTTTTAGTGCTGCAAGGTACCTCTTAAAGGCTTGATATCATATGATTCATCTTGCAATAGTCTTATTGTGGAACCATATTTGGCAGATGCACTACTATTGATGGAATTTTCTGTTCTTAACAATATTTCAGCCTGAATGCTTATTTTTGTTGTTTGCACCTTTTGAACAAAATTGATAAAAATTTGGATTTGAAATGCTTGAGGGATGTACTTACTTGTGGTAGAGCCTTATAAACCTCAATATTTGATGTACCCTACTCTTTTTGCTATTCTGTAGCATTTTTAGCAATTTTGGTACAGTTTTTGCTCATTTCGAAGATATCTGCTCATTTCGAAGAGATTGTTATTATATCATTCGAAGATGTTTGTTCATTTCGAAGATCTTCAAAAAAATGCAAAAATGACCTCCTATGCAAAATTTAGCTACAGATTCTATTGTGGGCCCATCTCTAGAGTGTATAAGCCTTCCATAACATCAAAAATCCCTTCTTCATCCTTTTGTTTAGATGTTATTCTTTGTTTTGTATGTTGCTATTTTATTCTAGTAGTACTAAAATAGAACCTTCAGGTGCATTTTGTTGATTATCCTCCTTCAATTTATCAGACAATTGTGAGATATAAACTTGCAGTTCTCCTTCTAAAATTTGCCCTACAAATTGAAATAGAATTGCTGCCATGTCTGTCCCAAAATCAGGTTTTTGCATAGTTTTGGAATTTCCATGCAATTAAGGGCATAAGGGGGTGTTTCTTGACATCTTGAACATGTTCCTTTTTCAACTTGTCAATATTGTATGAATAGTTTATGCCAAATACCGACTATCATACACTAAATGCTAAATGTTTACTATGAATTAAATGCAAGAAACACATACCTTATTGTCCTGAAAATTGGTCATGCACCTTACAAGTTGCTTTTGATGATTGTTAGCAAGCTATCTGAAAACATAAACATAACACATGTGCAGTGTGAGATTTGTACAATGGTGGAACAATGATGGGTAGATCAACAAGGCAATGCATGCCGAAAAATTGGTTTTCATGCAAGCCAACTCAATAGCGCCTCCAAGAAGGTTTTCACTACTGAATTATTCATTTTTTTTCTTTTTTTTTTTCATTTTTTTTCATCAGAAGAGGCTGCCATTTCTGGTTTTCAACCAACTTCTGTCCTCTTTTTTTTTTCAAGTGCTTCAATGAGAGAGAACATCTCTCACTCTTATTTGGATAAGACCAATCCTTATTCTGCAAAAACATGTCAATTGTTGTATGAAAACACCATCTCTTTCTGTTGAAACCTGCAACATTGATGCAACCTTCCTTTCTAGATGAGCAGTAAGAATCTTCTTACATCATAATTGCCTCCTTATTGCTGGAAATGAAGTATTGGCTCCATTGTTCCTCTTCCTTGCTGAAATTGATGCTTGTCCTCATGTATCCCCATTTTGTGGGACATGCCTTTGCTGCAATTTTTTTCTCTTTTTTTTTTTTTTTTCTTGTCTTGCTTGTACCCAAGAAGGAAGTTCACAAACAAGACTATTCTTCTTTTTGCTTTTCTTGTATTTTTTTTTTTGTCAAACTTTTTATCATCACTCTGAATCTGATATTGAAGAGAAATTCTCTTCCATTATGTGTACATCCAATGGAATCTCCTTCAAGAACTCCTCCTTAGTTAATGGTGCATGGTATACCCGAAGGCAATGTCCATTCACCACTAACATCCTCCATGAATTACCAATGGGAGAAAGAAGCACTGCTCCATATCTAAAAACTTCTTCAATCAAGTGTTGTCCATGCCTCCTAGTCTGCAAAATCTTGTCAATCTGTTCTTGAAATAATTAAATACCAATTCCCAAAAGATGTTAAGTGCTTACATCAAGATAAAATCTTGATATACCCTTGTAATTCCATGTAAAGGGATTGAAATATTGTTTCAAAATAGCAACAATTTTGCTTTTTGTTTATAAGTCAGCTAACTAATAATGTTCAAGAATTTTCTTGGCTGCACTTCAATTTGTTTCATTCCTAGGAGGACATAATTTACCCCTAAGGAGTTCAATGGAAGTAAATTTTCTATGTGCATTTTTCTAGTTTTTCTCCTTTATCCAAGGCTAATTTCTGTGTGTTTGGACTAAAGGTTTTCTGTGTATCTCCATTGATTTTTGTCTCTTCAAGCTCAGGTAAGTTCTTGTTTGAGCACAGTTGGATGTTGTTGCAGTCAATAACATTTCCTGTAGTTTTTTTTTTTATACCAGATTCAGCTACATAGACAGGGGTTGCCTATCTTGTATTATTCAGACTGATCATAGGTTGGGCTAAAAAAAAAATATTTTTGGTTTGCACAATAAGACAAGAAGTGTACAACTTTAGCAGATCAACTACTTGTCGGGTAGGATCACCTCTAATGAGATCAACTATTGTCTGTGTAGGCTAAGAATTGCTAGGTTGCGGTTTAGCAGTAAAATCCTAACAATATTTAAGTAATAATGGAAAACTCTAGGATCATCATTAAGTTGTAAACTCCTATTTTGATTGTGCAAAATTTTTTGTGATTTTTTTTTAGCTTACATAGATAGGGGTTGTTCTGTATTATTCATATTGGCCATAGGTTGGGCTGAAGGTGGTGGTTGATTTACTTGCCTTGTTTGTTGTTGTTGGGATCTCTCTTTGAGAAGAATTCAGACTAGGTAACAGATTTTGCATATCTGAGTTATGGAAGCAAATGGCATTCATCAATGATATGTCCCTATGAACAAATGCTACAGGTAGCTGATATGGCTATTTTGTTCAAGGGATAGTCTTGTATATCTACCATGATATCTTTCCAACACCTAGTACAAATTTGTTTATACTACCTCGATGATATGGATATAAAAAGGAGTACTAGTAGATGGCTCCTCTATTTAAGAGATCTTATGTTTCTTGATAATGAGGATGATGAATTCTTTCAATTTTTATCAAGAATTTCAAACATAAGCAATTTAACCCCCAAGTGTGAAGATCACCTCCCTGTGGTTGCTTGTTTTCTAAATGGACTGAAATGCAACTATCAATAATTATTATTTATACCAACTATTTCATTCAGATTTTACTCTAAACTTCATAAGTTAGCATAATAATAATTATTTGACTACTTTTACCCTCTAACAACACCATGATCCTCAACAATGATGCCAAAATGATGAGTGTCATTGAGTCTCATCATTTAATCTCAATGATTTATCAATTCGGGTGGTGTCCAAGGCTGTCTACGATAGAAGGCTAGGGCAGAGTACAATTTAGGCATTCAGATTTCAAGCATTTATTGGTGAAGCAGATTTTGGTTTAGCCTTTTGGTGTCACACTAAACCTAGTCTAAAGAATGGAAACTAAAATAAATTACAAGAATTGAAAACTAATTCTAAGTTGCAAGAATTGAAATCTAACTACAATTGCATGAATTGAAATTGCTAAATTGAAAGTCTAATCTACTTTTGAAATTGAAATTGCTGAAATGAAATCCTAAGTTACATTTGCAAAATTGAAATCTAGTTACTCTTGCATAATTGAAATGATGCTTGTAAATGAAACTTATTCTAAAAACACCTGTCAATGCCCTACCACAAAAGGTCATCAAGCTTCTACTATAGGAATTGACAACAAAATGAAATATGCTGAAAAATGGAAAGTTGCTAAAATAGAAAGCAGGGAAAACATGGAAAGCAAAGGAAAAATGCTTAATATAATTTTTCAGCTGACATACACACAAATGTTGTACACAAACATAATAGAAAACATAAATCACATAATACAAAATAAAAATAAGAAAATGAAATCTGGCAAGCAATCTATTAATTCTATTGCAGCAAAATTATAGATTAAAACCTGCCATAAAATCCCTCCTTCTAGATCTGAAAGTGGGCCCATACTTCCTGATCTAGAAGGAGGTGAAAAGCACTCCTTAACTAATTAACACTCAGAACAGAAAAATGATAAAATAGCTGCACTTTTATTGATGACAAAACATGCTGAAAACTGTTACAAAAAATTATTGTATAGTCCTAATTGCTGCTATTGAAAACTCTCCTCTATTCTAATTCCTAACTGGCTCAACCAAGGAGGGAGCTGTGTTATTTATATAAATATTTACAACATATCCCATGCTCAAATCAGCCTATGTGCTACTTTACAGTGATTTGCCAATAATTTTGGATCTGAAATAAATGCAAATCTGGACAGTTTGTGTTGCGGTAGTAGTCATTGGCCCTTAGAAAGCATCTTCAGTGGTGGGAGTACGTGGGAGGAGTCTAGAAATATCTCACACATCTTTCTCCACTTCAGAATATGCCATTTCTATCTTGCAAACAACTTTCTATTATGTTGTAGTTATTTTTGTGTTTATCCTAGAAGAGGATCAAAATTGATCTTTTCCATGAATGGTGGCTTTGGACGGCAAGGACGACAAAGTCATATGGGAGATATTTTCCTTTAACCTTCTCAACCTTCTTTCCCTTTTTCCATCATCAAAAATAGTCAACAATTCAAAAAGCACTTTCTGTTCTCATTTCGAAGATAAGTGGCTCATTCTGAAGAGACTGTATTTCTCATTTCGAAGATGTCTTGTTCATTTCGAAGATCTTCAGAATGAACAACTATGTGCTCTTCAAATGATTTTAGCTGCATTTCTCAGGTGGATTAGCCCTCAGGATCATATTGCAATAGCCTTCATTCCTCTCCATGTGTGAATTCCATGCCTTGCCATTCATTGGTAGCTTGCTGGAATTTACATGGTAAATTACTGCATTTTCCAGCTCTGTTGCACAGTTGTAAAATATTGGCATTTCTTGCAAATTCAAACAAATTAGAACATGGAAAAATTATTCAAATATCAACATGAAGGAGTACATCAAGTTGCTACTGAATTTATACACTTCATTCACCAAGTAACCATGCTGAAATAGTGCAACAATGCTGCACAATTGTCCCTGCTCTCTTATACCCTATTGTTGCCTATTTAGACCATGTGGGAATGCTTCTAAATAGGTCAGATGTCTTCTGTAGTCCTTCTGAACTCATTCCATCCATATCCTCATGCTTTGCTTGACAACTTCAAGGTGTTCCTATAAAGTGACAACTTGTTGATTTTTATATGGCTATTTTTTCAGATTTTCAGATTTATGACAGTCCTAAAATTTTGGCTTCAATGTGGATTTGAAACAAGTTGAAGGGCAGGAAAACATTCAAAAACCATTGAGAAGTTAATGGATATCAGCATACCACATTTGGTTAATTGAAATGCATGTTTTTACTTGCTACTTAATCAAGCAAAATCAGTCACAAAATGCTGAAAATAGTCAAAAATAGAGATATAGTATTCCTAACATAAAATCATGCAAACACTTAACAAATAGTATATTTTAGTCAACTATTTGGCAATTAACTTATCATATGGTAGTCAAACATTGTGCAATAATGAGGCACTTTTGGGCCTCATCATCCCCCCCAACTTGAACTGATGCATGCCCTCATGCATCTTAGTAGGCCATAGTAATATGCAGGTTTTATTCTTGTGAACAACATCCTTTGCTACCTGCTAACTGAGAAATTCCTCCTTGCTGCACTATATCAAGTATTTTGCAATTAAGCACATGTATGACTCTTTTTCTATTTTTCTACAAGTTTTAGTGTTGCAAGGTACCTCTTAAAGGCTTGATATCATATGATTCATCTTGCAATAGTCTTATTGTGGAACCGTATTTGGTAGATGCACTACTATTGATGGAATTTTCTGTTCTTAACAACATTTCAGCTTGAATGCTTATTTTTGTTGTTTGCACCTTTTGAACAAAATTGATAAAAATTTTGATTTGAAATGCTTGAGGGATGTACTTACTTGTGGTAGAGCCTTATAAACCTCAATATTTGATGTACCCTACTCTTTTTGCTATTCTGTAGCATTTTCAGCAATTTTAGTTTCTCATTTCGAAGATATCCTGCTCATTTGAAGATATTTTCATTAAGATGTATTCTCATTCGAAGATGTCATTCGAAGAGAGTATTTCTCATTTCGAAGATGTTTGCTCATTTTGAAGAGATTGTATTTCTCATTAGAAGATGTCTGCTCATTCGAAGAGATATTTCTCATTTGAAGATGTCTCATTATCTTAAAAAAAATGCAGAAATGACCTCCTATGCAAAAGTTAGCTACAGATTCTATTGTGGGCCCATCTCTAGAGTGTATAAGCCTTCCATAACATCAAAAATCCCTTCTTCATCCTTTTGTTTAGATGTTATTCTTTGTTTTGTATGTTGCTATTTTATTCTAGTAGTACTAAAATAGAACCTTTAGGTGCATTTTGTTGATTATCCTCCTTCAATTTATCAGACAATTGTGAGATATAAACTTGCAGTTCTCCTTCTAAAATTTGCCCTACAAATTGAAATAGAATTGCTGCCATGTCTGTCCCAAAATCAGGTTTTTGCATAGTTTTGGAATTTCCATGCAATTAAGGGCATAAGGGGGTGTTTCTTGACATCTTGAACATGTTCCTTTTTCAACTTGTCAATATTGTATGAATAGTTTATGCCAAATACCGACTATCATACACTAAATGCTAAATGTTTACTATGAATTAAATGCAAGAAACACATACCTTACTGTCCTGAAAATTGGTCATGCACCTTACAAGTTGCTTTTGATGATTGTTAGCAGGCTATCTGAAAACATAAACATAACACATGTGCAGTGTGAGATTTGTACAATGGTGGAACAATGATGGGTAGATCAACAAGGCAATGCATGCCAAAAAATTGGTTTTCATGCAAGCCAACTCAGTAGCGCCTCCAAGAAGGTTTTCACTATTGAATTATTCATTTTTTTTTTTTTTTTTTTTTCATCTTTTTTTTTTTATTTTTTTCATCAGAAGAGGCTGCCATTTCTGGTTTTCAACCAACTTCTGTCCTTTTTTTTTTTCAAGTGCTTCAATGAGAGAGAACATCTCTCACTCTTATTTGGATAAGACCAATCCTTATTCTGCAAAAACATGTCAATTGTTGTATGAAAACACCATCTCTTTCTGTTGAAACCTGCAACATTGATGCAACCTTCCTTTCTAGATGAGTAGTAAGAATCTTCTTACATCATAATTGCCTCCTTATTGCTGGAAATGAAGTATTGGCTCCATTGTTCCTCTTCCTTGCTGAAATTGATGCTTGTCCTCATGTATCCCCATTTTGTGGGACATGCCTTTGCTGCAATTTTTTTCTCTTTTTTTTTTTTCAATTTTTCTTGTCTTGCTTGTACCCAAGAAGGAAGTTCACAAACAAGACTATTCTTCTTTTTGCTTTTCTTGTAATTTTTTTTTTTTTCAAACTTTTTATCATCACTCTGAATCTGATATTGAAGAGAAATTCTCTTCCATTATGTGTACATCCAATGGAATCTCCTTCAAGAACTCCTCCTTAGTTAATGGTGCATGGTATACCCGAAGGCAATGTCCATTCACCACTAACATCCTCCATGAATTACCAATGGGAGAAAGAAGCACTGCTCCATATCTAAAAACTTCTTCAATCAAGTGTTGTCCATGCCTCCTAGTCTGCAAAATCTTGTCAATCTGTTCTTGAAACAATTAAATACCAATTCCCAAAAGATGTTAAGTGCTTACATCAAGATAAAATCTTGATATACCCTTGTAATTCCATGTAAAGGGATTGAAATATTGTTTCAAAATAGCAACAATTTTGCTTTTTGTTTATAAGTCAACCAACTAATAATGTTCAAGAATTTTCTTGGCTGCACTTCAATTTGTTTCATTCCTAGGAGGACAAAATTTACCCCTTTGTAATTTTTATAAGGGTCAATGGAAGTAAATTTTCTATGTGCAGTTTTTCTAGTTTTTCTCCTTTATCCAAGGCTAATTTCTGTGTGTTTGGACTAAAGGTTTTCTGTGTATCTCCATTGATTTTTGTCTCTTCAAGCTCAGGTAAGTTCTTGTTTGAGCACAGTTGGATGTTGTTGCAGTCAATAACATTTTCTGTAGTTTTTTTTTTATACCAGATTCAGCTACATAGACAGGGGTTGCCTATCCTGTATTATTCAGATTGATCACAGGTTGGGCTAAAAAAGAAATATTTTTGGTTTGCACAATAAGACAAGAAGTGTACAACTTTAGTAGATCAACTACTTGTCAGGTAGGATCACCTCTAATGAGATCAACTATTGTCTGTGTAGGCTAAGAATTGCTAGGTTGCGGTTTAGCATGGTAAAATCCTAACAATATTTAAGTAATAATGGAAAACTCTAGGATCATCATTAAGTTGTAAACTCCTATTTTGATTGTGCAAAAGTTTTTGTGATTTTTTTTTAATAGATTCAGCTTACATAGATAGGGGTTGCTTGTCCTGTATTATTCATATTGGCCACAGGTTGGGCTGAAGGTGGTGGTTGATTTACTTGCCCTGTTTGTTGTTGTTGGGATCTCTCTTTGAGAAGAATTCAGACTAGGCAACAAATTTTGCATCTCTGAAGTTATGGAAGTAAATGGCATTCATCAATGATATGTCCCTGTGTAACAAATGCTAGGTAGGTGATATGGCTATTTTGTTCAAGGGATAGTCTTGTATATCTACCATGATATCTTCCCAACACCTAGTACAAATTTTGTTATACTACCCTGATGATATGGATATAAAAAGGATAGGATGGCTCTTATCTAAGAGATCTTATGTTTCTTGATAATGAGGATGATGAATTCTTTCAATTTTTATCAAGAATTTCAAACATAGGCAATTTAACCCCTAAGTGTGAAGATCACCTCCCTGTGGTTGCTTGTTTTCTAAATGGACTGAAATGCAACTATCAATAATTATTATTTATACCAATTATTCCATTCAGATTTTACTCTAAACTTCATAAGTTAGCACAATAATAATTATTTGACTACTTTTACCCTCTAACAACACCATGATCCTCGACAACGATGCCAAAATGATGAGTGTCATTGAGTCTCATCATTTAATCTCAATGATTTATCAATCTGAGGTGGTGTCCAAGGTTGTCTACGATAGAAGGCTAGGGCAAAGTACAATTTAGGCATTCAGATTTCAAGCATTTATTGGTGAAGCAGATTTTGGTTTAGCCTTTTGGTGTCACACTAAACCTAGTCTAAAGAATGGAAACTAAAATAAATTACAGGAATTGAAAACTAATTCTAAGTTGCAAGAATTGAAATCTAACTACAATTGCATGAATTGAAATTGCTAAATTGAAAGTCTAATCTACTTTTGCAAAATTGAAATTGCTGAAATGAAATCCTAAGTTACATTTGTAAAATTGAAATCTAGTTACTTTTGCATAATTGAAATGATGCTTGTAAATGAAACTTATTCTAAAAACACCTGTCAATGCCCTACCACAAAAGGTCATCAAGCTTCTGCTACAGGAATTGACAACAAAATGAAATATGCTAAAAATGGAAAGTTGCTAAAATAGAAAGCAGGGAAAACATGGAAAGCAAAGGAAAAATGCTTAATATAATTTGTCAGCTGACATACACACAAATGTTGTACACAAACATAATAGAAAACATAAATCACATAATACAAAATAAAAACAAGAAAATGAAATCTGGCAAGCAATCTATTAATTCTACTATGACAAAATTATAGATTAAAACCTGCCATAAAATCCCTCCTTCTAGATCTGAAAGTGGGCCCATACTTCCTGATCTAGAAGGAGGTGAAAAGCACTCCTTAACTAATTAACACTCAGAACAGAAAATGATAAAATAGCTGCACTTTTATTGATGACAAAACATGCTGAAAACTATTACAAAAAATTATTGTACAGTCCTAATTGTTGCTATTGAAAACTCTCCTCTATTCTAATTCCTAACTGGCTCAACCAAGGAGGGAGCTGTGTTATTTATATAAATATTTACAACATATCCCATGCTCAAATCAGCCTATGTGCTACTTTACAGTGATTTGCCAATAATTTTGGATCTGAAATAAATGCAAATCTGGACAGTTTGTGTTGCAGTAGTAGTCATTGGCCCTTAGAAAGCATCTTCAATGGTGGGAGTACATGGGAGGAGTCTAGAAATATCTCACACATCTTTCTCCACTTCAGAATATGCCATTTCTATCTTGCAAACAACTTTCTATTATGCTGCAGTTTTTCTGTGTTTATCCTAGAAGAGGATCAAAATTGATCTTTTCCATGAATGGTGGCTTTGGATGGCAAGGACGACAAAGTCATATGGGAGATATTTTCCTTTAACCTTCTCAACCTTCTTTCCCTTTTTCCATCATCAAAAATAGTCAAAAATTCAAAAAGCACTTTTCTGTTCTCATTCCGAAGATAAGTGGCTCATTTCGAAGAGACTGTATTTCTCATTTCGAAGATGTCTTGTTCATTTCGAAGATCTTCAGAATGAACAACTATGTGCTCTTCAAATGATTTTAGCTGCATTTCTCAGGTGGATTAGCCCTCAGGATCATATTGCAATAGCCTTCATTCCTCTCCATGTGTGAATTCCATGCCTTGCCATTCATTGGTAGCTTGCTAGAATTTACATGGTAAATTACTGCATTTTCCAGCTCTGTTGCATAGTTGTAAAATATTGGCATTTCTTGCAAATTCAAACAAATTAGAACATGGAAAAATTATTCAAATATCAACATGAAGGATTACATCAAGTTGCTACTGAATTTATACACTTCATTCACCAAGTAACCATGCTGAAATAGTGCAACAATGTTGCACAATTGTCCCTGCTCTGTTATACCCTATTGTTGCCTATTTAGACCATGTGGGAATGCTTCTAAATAGGTCAGATGTCTTCTGTAGTCCTTCTGAACTCATTCCATCCATATCCTCATGCTTTTCTTGACAACTTCAAGGTGTTCCTATAAAGTGACAGCTTGCTGATTTTTATATGGCTATTTTTTCAGATTTTTAGATTTATGACAGTCCTAAAATTTTGGCTTCAATGTGGATTTGAAACAAGTTGAAGGGTAGGAAAACATTCAAAAACCATTGAGAAGTTAATGGATATCAGCATACCACATTTGGTTAATTGAAATGCATGTTTTTACTTGCTACTTAATCAAGCAAAATCAGTCACAAAATGCTGAAAATAGTCAAAAACAGAGATATAGTATTCCTAACATAAAATCATGCAAACACTTAACAAATAGTATATTTTAGTCAACTATTTGGCAATTAACTTATCATATGGTAGTCAAACATTGTGCAATAATGAGGCACTTTTGGGCCTCATCATCCCCCCAACTTGAACTGATGCATGCCCTCATGCATCTTAGTAGGCCATAGTAATATGTAGGTTTTATTCTTGTGAACAACATCCTTTGCTACCTGCTAACTGAGAAATTCCTCCTTGCTGCACTATATCAAGTATTTTGCAATTAAGCACATGTATGACTCTTTTTCTATTTTTCTACAAGTTTTAGTGTTGCAAGGTACCTCTTAAAGGCTTGATATCATATGATTCATCTTGCAATAGTCTTATTGTGGAACCGTATTTGGCAGATGCACTACTACTGATGGAATTTTCTGTTCTTAACAACATTTCAGCCTGAATGCTTATTTTTGTTGTTTGCACCTTTTGAACAAAATTGATAAAAATTTTGATTTGAAATGCTTGAGGGATGTACTTACTTGTGGTAGAGCCTTATAAACCTCAATATTTGATGTACCCTACTCTTTTTGCTATTCTGTAGCATTTTTAGCAATTTTGGTATAGTTTTGCTCATTTCGAAGATATCCTGCTCATTCCAAGAGACGATTTTATTTAAGATGTTTTAATAATATTAAGATTTCTCATTCGAAGATCTTCAAAAAAATGCAGAAATGACCTCTTATGCAAAATTTAGCTACAGATTCTATTGTGGGCCCATCTCTAGAGTGTATAAGCCTTCCATAACATCAAAAATCCCTTCTTCATCCTTTTGTTTAGATGTTATTCTTTGTTTTGTATGTTGTTATTTTATTCCAGTAGTACTAAAATAGAACCTTCAGGTGCATTTTGTTGATTATCCTCCTTCAATTTATCAGACAATTGTGAGATATAAACTTGCAGTTCTCCTTCTAAAATTTGCCCTACAAATTGAAATAGAATTATTGCCATGTCTGTCCCAAAATCAGGTTTTTGCATAGTTTTGGAATTTCCATGCAATTAAGGGCATAAGGGGGTGTTTCTTGACATCTTGAACATGTTCCTTTTTCAACTTGTCAATATTGTATGAATAGTTTATGCCAAATACCGATTATCATACACTAAATGCTAAATGTTTACTATGAATTAAATGCAAGAAACACATACCTTACTTGTCCTGAAAATTGGTCATGCACCTTACAAGCTGCTTTTGATGATTGTTAGCAGGCTATCTGAAAACATAAACAAACATAACACATGTGCAGTGTGAGATTTGTACAATGGTGGAACAATGATGGGTAGATCAACAAGGCAATGCATGCCAAAAAATCGGTTTTCATGCAAGCCAACTCAGTAGCGCCTCCAAGAAGGTTTTCACTACTGAATTATTCATTTTTTTTTTTCATCTTTTTTTTTTTCATTTTTTTCATCAGAAGAGGCTGCCATTTCTGGTTTTCAACCAACTTCTGTCCTCTTTTTTTTTTCAAGTGCTTCAATGAGAGAGAACATCTCTCACTCTTATTTGGATAAGACCAATCCTTATTCTGCAAAAACATGTCAATTGTTGTATGAAAACACCATCTCTTTCTATTGAAACCTGCAACATTGATGCAACCTTCCTTTCTAGATGAGCAGTAAGAATCTTCTTACATCATAATTGCCTCCTTATTGCTTGGAAATGAAGTATTGGCTCCATTGTTCCTCTTCCTTGCTGAAATTGATGCTTGTCCTCATGTATCCCCATTTTGTGGGACATGCCTTTGCTTGCAATTTTTTCTCTTTTTTTTTTTTTTTTTTCTTGTCTTGCTTGTACCCAAGAAGGAAGTTCACAAACAAGACTATTCTTCTTTTTGCTTTTCTTGTATTTTTTTTTTTTGTCAAACTTTTTATCATCACTCTGAATCTGATATTGAAGAGAAATTCTCTTCCATTATGTGTACATCCAATGGAATCTCCTTCAAGAACTCCTCCTTAGTTAATGGTGCATGGTATACCCGAAGGCAATGTCCATTCACCACTAACATCCTCCATGAATTACCAATGGGAGAAAGAAGCACTTGCTCCATATCTGAAAACTTCTTCAATCAAGTGTTGTCCATGCCTCCTAGTCTGCAAAATCTTGTCAATCTGTTCTTGAAACAATTAAATACCAATTCCCAAAAGATGTTAAGTGCTTACATCAAGATAAAATCTTGATATACCCTTGTAATTCCATGTAAAGGGATTGAAATATTGTTTCAAAATAGCAACAATTTTGCTTTTTGTTTATAAGTCAGCCAACTAATAATGTTCAAGAATTTTCTTGGCTGCACTTCAATTTGTTTCATTCCTAGGAGGACAAAATTTACCCCTTTGTAATTTTTATAAGGGTCAATGGAAGTAAATTTTCTATGTGCAATTTTTCTAGTTTTTCTCCTTTATCCAAGGCTAATTTCTGTGTGTTTGGACTAAAGGTTTTCTGTGTATCTCCATTGATTTTTGTCTCTTCAAGCTCAGGTAAGTTCTTGTTTGAGCACAGTTGGATGTTGTTGCAGTCAATAACATTTCCTGTAGTTTTTTTTTTATATCAGATTCAGCTACATAGACAGGGGTTGCCTATCCTGTATTATTCAGATTGATCATAGGTTGGGCTAAAAAAAATATTTTTGGTTTGCACAATAAGACAAGAAGTGTACAACTTTAGCAGATCAACTACTTGTCAGGTAGGATCACCTCTAATGAGATCAACTATTGTCTGTGTAGGCTAAGAATTGCTAGGTTGCGGTTTAGCATGGTAAAATCCTAACAATATTTAAGTAATAATGGAAAACTCTAGGATCATCATTAAGTTGTAAACTCCTATTTTGATTGTGCAAAAGTTTTTGTGATTTTTTTTAGCTTACATAGACAGGGGTTGCTTGTCCTGTATTATTCATATTGGCCATAGGTTGGGCTGAAGGTGGTGGTTGATTTACTTGCCCTGTTTGTTGTTGTTGGGATCTCTCTTTGAGAAGAATTTAGACTAGGCAATAAATTTTGCATCTCTGAGTTATGGAAGTAAATGGCATTCATCAATGATATGTCCCTGTGAACAAATGCTATAGGTAGCTGATATGGCTATTTTGTTCAAGGGATAGTCTTGTATATCTACCATGATATCTTCCCAACACCTAGTACAAATTTGTTTTTTTTTATACTACCCTGATGATATGGATATAAAATGGGAACTAGTTAGATGGCTCCTTCTAATTTTTTTAAGAGATCTTATGTTTCTTGATAATGAGAATGATGAATTATTCTAATTTTTATCAAGAATTTCAAACATAGGCAATTTAACCCCCAAGTGTGAAGATCACCTCCCTGTGGTTGCTTGTTTTCTAAATGGACTGAAATGCAACTATCAATAATTATTATTTATACCAATCATTCCATTCAGATTTTACTCTAAACTTCATAAGTTAGCACAATAATAATTATTTGACTACTTTTACCCTCTAACAACACCATGATCCCCACAACGATGCCAAAATGATGAGTGTCATTGAGTCTCATCATTTAATCTCAATGATCTTATCAATCCGAGGTGGTGTCCAAGGCTGTCTACGATAGAAGGCTAGGGCAGAGTACAATTCAGGCATTCAGATTTCAAGCATTTATTGGGTGAAGCAGATTTTGGTTTAGCCTTTTGGTGTCACACTAAACCTAGTCTGAAGAATGGAAACTAAAATAAATTATAGGAATTGAAAACTAATTCTAAGTTGCAAGAATTGAAATCTAACTACAATTGCATGAATTGAAATTGCTAAATTGAAATCTAATCTACTTTTGCAGAATTGAAATTGCTAAAATGAAATCCTAAGTTACATTTGCAGAATTGAAATCTAGTTACTTTTGCATAATTGAAATGAAGCTTGTAAATGAAACTTATTCTAAAAACACCTGTCAATGCCCTTCCACAAAAGGTCGTCAAGCTTCTGCTACAGGAATTGACAACAAAATGAAATATGCTAAAAATGGAAAGTTGCTAAAATAGAAAGTAGGGAAAACATGGAAAGCAAAGGAAAAATGCTTAATATAATTTTTCAGCTGACATACACACAAATGTTGTACACAAACATAATAGAAAACATAAATCACATAATACAAAATAAAAACAAGAAAATGAAATCTGGCAAGCAATCTATTAATTCTGTTGTAGCAAAATTACAGATTAAAACCTGCCATAAAATCCCTCCTTCTAGATCTGAAAGTGGGCCCATACTTCCTGATCTAGAAGGAGGTGAAAAGCACTCCTTAACTAATTAACACTCAGAACAGAAAATGATAAAATAGCTGCACTTTTATTGATGACAAAACATGCTAAAAACTATTACAAAAAATTATTGTACAGTCCTAATTGTTGCTATTGAAAACTCTCCTCTATTCTAATTCCTAACTGGCTCAACCAAGGAGGGAGCTGTGTTATTTATATAAATATTTACAACATATCCCATGCTCAAATCAGCCTATGTGCTACTTTACGGTGATTTGCCAATAATTTTGGATCTGAAATAAATGCAAATTTGGACAGTTTGTGTTGCAGTAGTAGTCATTGGCCCTTAGAAAGCATCTTGAGTGGTGGGAGTACGTGGGAGGAGTCTAGAAATATCTCACACATCTTTCTCCACTTCAGAATATGCCATTTCTATCTTGCAAACAACTTCCTATTATGCTACAGTTTTTCTGGGTTTATCCTAGAAGAGGATCAAAATTGATCTTTTCCATGAATGGTGGCTTTGGATGGCAAGGACGACAAAGTCAGATGGGAGATATTTTCCTTTAACCTTTTCAACCTTCTTTCCCTTTTTCCATCATCAAAAATAGTCAACAAGTCAAAAAGCACTTTTTGTTCTCATTTCGAAGATAAGTGGCTCATTCCGAAGAGACTGTATTTCTCATTCCGAAGATGTCTTGTTCATTTCGAAGATCTTTAGAATGAACAACTATGTGCTCTTCAAATGATTTTAGCTGCATTTCTCAGGTGGATTAGCCCTCAGGATCATATTGCAATAGCCTTCATTCCTCTCCATGTGTGAATTCCATGCCTTGCCATTCATTGGTAGCTTGCTGGAATTTACATGGTAAATTACTGCATTTTCCAACTCTGCTGCATAGTTGTAAAATATTGGCATTTCTTGCAAATTCAAACAAATTAGAACATGGAAAAATTATTCAAATATCAACATGAAGGAGTACATCAAGTTGCTACTGAATTTATACACTTCATTCACCAAGTAACCATGCTGAAATAGTGCAACAGTGTTGCACAATTGTCCCTGCTCTGTTATACCCTATTCTTGCCTATTTAGACCATGTGGGAATGCTTCTAAATAGGTCAGATGTCTTCTGTAGTCCTTCTGAACTCATTCCATCCATATCCTCATGCTTTGCTTGACAACTTCAAGGTGTTCCTATAAAGTGACAACTTGCTGATTTTTATATGGCTGTTTTTTTCAGATTTTCAGATTTATGACAGTCCTAAACTTTTGGCTTCAATGTGGATTTGAAACAAGTTGAAGGGCAGGAAAACATTCAAAAACCATTGAGAAGTTAATGGATATCAGCATACCACATTTGGTTAATTGAAATGCATGTTTTTACTTGCTACTTAATCAAGCAAAATCAGTCACAAAATGCTGAAAATAGTCAAAAACAGAGATATAGTATTCCTAACATAAAATCATGCAAACACTTAACAAATAGTATATTTTAGTCAACTATTTGGCAATTAACTTATCATATGGTAGTCAAACATTGTGCAATAATGAGGCATTTTTGGGCCTCATCACTATGCATGAGAACATTCCCTAGGGCTGACCTGGGTTTCCCCCAAATGTGCAAGCCTCCAAGGCCCGATATTTTATCCATCAATATTGTAAAAAGGTTCCCAGCATGATTTCCTTATGATGTTGGTTGGCCGGCTTAGCTTAGGGTTTTAAACATTAGATTCATTATTTTGTTTAGCATATCATTAGCATAACATCATTTCATTCGTTCATATTCATAGCATTAGTCTAATTTGCATTTACTTTAATTTTTTATATTCAATACTAACAACCTCATCCAGGGAGGCATTCTTGGACATCTAAGCGTGTGTTGTTGTTTCATTGCTTATAGGGCCACAGGTTCATCGGATGGAATCTACAACATATGAGAGCAAAAGGGATCCCTCTAGGAAATAGACCTAGATAAGGAGGCATCTGTAAGCCCTCATACATTTCCATGTGCGAAACCAGGAATATTTTTGAAAGTGCACTACCTCTTCACGAAAGGGGCACTCTTTACCTATTTGTAACATCATTGTATCAAAATGGGTATCCCTAAGAGGGACCGACATGTAACCGAGTTTCAATACGAATAAAGAGATCCATATTTGTTATTTTTATGTTATATGCTTTTTCATTGTCTTCCATTTCATCTTGGGTTTTTAATAACATTGCAAGTAGAGTAAAAGAGCGGTGTGTGCATCTCGGGGTCGCTACAGATGGCGATCATGGTGGGACCACCACTAATTTTTCATTTGCTACCAAAATACTAACTTAATTTTGTGTGTAGGTCTAGACGCTCTGAGCTATATCGGCCAGAAACTAGTCGCTCTAAGCTACAATGACCAATAGAGCTTTAGCCGCTCTGAGCTACAGCGGCTAAGAACCAGCCGCTCTAGTCAATATAGGCCAGAACTGGAGTGCAACAGAGGTCAAAACATCGACTCTCTGAGTTGGATCAAAGGTTGGTATAGCTTATCTAATATTTTACAACTTTCTATCTACTTCTGTGTGTCTAAAATAGAGAACTTAAAGCACATTTATGTTTGGAAATTAAAATAATAAAAGGATAAAGAATTAAGCATTTCTCATATCTTAGATCTTCTTTTAAATTTTCCACTAGGCATTACTAGGAACAACGACTTATGCTTGAAAATTTTGCCCTAGAATCCAATGTTCTAGACATTGTATGGTGTTTGCTTGCTTTGAGGCCCTACTAGAGGCCATAGCTACACAAAATAAAGTGCGCTCATACAAATAATAGTAGTTCATGCATCTTTCTAAATATTGAAATGTATTTTTGGACTCATGCATATAGAAAAGATTCATTTTTGCTATATGATTCACTTTGTGTTACGCAAGCTTAAAATGAACACCACACATGGATGTCTCATTTAAACACTAGGTAGTTGGATTTCATCACCAACGCTCAATTCAGTCCAGTGACATTTGAATTCATATCCTTCCATTGGTTTACCCCCTAGAGCTTCCTAGAAATAGATTGAGAAACTTATAGTGATACTAAGTTACTTGTGCTCAAAATGTCTCCCACTATTTGAACAATCATTGGTTCAAAGTGGAAGATCTAGGCAAACTCCCCACTGGGTCTTCAACGGTGTACCCTAGCTTCTTTTGAGAAAATCATGTTTGGCATGGGTGTAATTGATTATCACTATGGATGAGTCTTCTCATTCTTAATCCAAGAACAAGAGCAAGAAATTAAAATAACAACACATCAAAACACACCAAATAGTTTAGGGCACACTTAAATCAGTAATCAAGATAAAAATTTGTTTGGTATTGTGTGGCTATTCCTAAATTGCAAATTAAAAGATCAATTCATAGACAACATGGTCAAAATAAGAAGTAAGCACCCTCGGTCTGATATCAATGGAGAGATAGAAGCAACTCATACCCATAGGTAGAGTCATAGTAACATTGAATGACCTACCCGTAAGACCGTGAGATGTAGCTCTGCGAGCCTAAACCCTTGGGGGATCTCCTCAAGAAACCCCAAGAAAGGAACCACATCATGGAACAAATTCACATAAACAAAAAGAGGCTTCACAGCCATCCTCATCAAGGAGACATGAGGAGACCTCAAGGGCCTCCTCTAAACACACAAAAACATCTCAAAGATATGAGGAAGCTTCAAGGGCTTCCTCCTCACATGGACATAAAGAAGGTTCTAAAACTCATTATTCACATAGGGATGACAAGACTGCTACATCTCCATCCACATGGAGAAAACATGTTACCACAAAGTCCTCTTCATCAAGAAGGCAAACAAGAATTGCAACACCTCAAGACTCATAAGAAACATATGAAATAGGTTTGCCCATTGAAGGGTAGGAAACTAGAGCTACATCTAGCCATGGGAATCAAATAGAAGAAACCCTTCACACAAAAAGAAATATTCCCATAGACTATGACCTCATAGGAGTGAATGGCACCCCATGGGACCAGCCATGGAAAACAAGATAACTAGATGGGTTGGATTAGTTTCCTACATGACCAACTCAAAGAACTATAGCTACTGAGAACTCTGCATCTGGAAGCTCATGAAATGTGACTTCTAAACACATCTCTCAGTCTAGGGGTACCTCATATTGACCCCACAGTAGACGCCTAAAGTTTTATCGTAGGGATACTCAATAGTATATTGACCAAGTCACCTTAGCTAGCAAGAGTACAAAAATATCATAAACCTCCTCGAGGAACCTACGAGTCAAGAAAAAAAGAATAGAGTTAGATAAACATGAGTCTTCTATAATAGCACAAATTGATCGAATTTGGTGGTTATAAAATGCATTACGTAAGGAGTGAGAGCTAGTGGAAGCTCTCGAATAGGATAAACAAAGAGAAATACTCTTGCACCAACATGAGCAGCGTTTAAGAGAGCAGGCTGAGTGGCTAGATCTTAAAAATTTATAGACAAATGGTGGTGACCACCAAAGAACTAGACACGTCGACTCACCTAAGGAGAGGCACACTAGACAAGATAGCCCACAAAAAAATCCCCCACCAAATCATGAACAAAATCCAACTAATGGGGGAAGGGCAAACACAACAAACCAAGATCGCAATCCTGAGTCCCCTCGTAGGAGGGAGGAAAATGGAATAAATCAAATGGATAGAGAGTTACCTCCATTTCCACTATGGGTAGGCCTACAAGAGGAGGAAATCCATGCATCAAATGTATTTAAAGAGCTTGCTAAAAGGATGAAAACCTTTGAGAAACAAGAGGTAGCTGGGAACTCGCCAACATTAAGCAAAATACACAACCAACCATTGTGCCCATCAATCCCTAGCACTCCGTATCATAAGAACTTTGAGATACCTAGGTTAGAAAATTTTAAGGGTGAAGAGGATGCACAAGAGCATGTCACTAATTTTATCAATGCCTATTTTCATCTTGAAGACAATGACACTCTCATGCTAAGAACATTCATAATGACATTTTCAGGTGTTGCCACTCAATGGTTCAACCAACTACCTAAGCATAGCATAACCAACTTTGAAAAACTAGTAAATGCATTCTTAAAGTGTTTCTCCTTTGGTGCTAAGAAGAAGGTAAACCTTTCAGACCTGGCCAACTTGAAACAGTATGATGATGAGCCAGTAATGGATTATGGGAATAGATGGAGAAAATTCATGGAAAAATTATCATTCTCCGTTCCCACAGAAGAGATCATTCACATGTTCACCAAAATTTGCTCTAAACACATCTCCCTCTTACTACAAATTCATAAGTATCCTTCGTTTGAGGAAGCTTTGGCACAGGCCAAGCTCATCGAAGAAATAAAAGTAGATGAGGGAACCATTAAACTTCAAAAAAAAAAGGAGTGGAACAAGAATGGTAAGAATGACAAGTACAAGTAGAAGTAGGGCAACCCTCCTCCAGTCAATCAAGTCGTATTGTCTACACCCAAGGATGGGGGTGCACAACAACCCAAGAAACTATCAAGCACATTCCTCACCAGCTAATTATGGCCAAAAGAACAATCAGGGAAGAAACCGAGAATGCAAGACACCTCATTATTTCATGCCTCTAATAGAATCGATGCAATCAACCTTTAATCAGTTGAGTGAGTCTAGGAGGATCAGATTTCCTGATATACCTCTTATAGATCCCAACCATCCTAAGCCAAAAGGATATAGGGAAGATAAATTTTACCCTTATCATAGGATACCGGGGCATGACATTGAGGCTTGTGTTGGTTTTAAGCATCAAGTGCAAAATATGATTGATGTGGGAGAAATCAAAGTTGACAACCCACTAGCTCCCGATAACAAATACATGGGCATATACAAAAATCCATTACCCAATAATGAGGCCCCTAGAGAGCAAGGGGCCCAAGTCAATCAAGTTTGATCTGACATACCTATCCACGGATGCGTTGGGATGGTTGAGATTATTAACATAGCAACAAGAACTAGGTGGTATGGTCAATCGCAACCGCCTGCAGCTCCCATGAACATCCCAACTACCCCTAGGCAAAGGTAAGATAACCTTCCAGGTCCACCAATGCGACTTGTGGTAACTATTCGGAGTAGATTGGAGCAAAACCTACAGACAACTCCAACTAAGTTATCCATCTATGAGCTCATACAATAGTCCCCAAAGCATAGGGAGACTCTAATGGAGATCTTAAGGACAATTGAGCTCCAACCACAAGATGCGAATGCATTCACTCACTTTGTGGGACAAGTGCAAGAATTCCAAGAGCCTATAATTTGATTCTATGATCATGAGATTAAGATAATTCTTGCTACCTTACCAGGCCCTCCGCTAAATATTGTAGCAGCAATCAACAACTTACCTTTCAAGAGGGTCTTGGTTGATACAGGTTCATCGATAAACATCATTACAACAACTACAATAGAGCACCTCAAGATCCCCAAGTCCAATATCATTATAGGAGCTTACACATTGAGAGCTTTTAATGATGCTTTATGCAATACTATGGGAATGATAGTCCTACCCATAAATGTGGGGCACAAGACCATCCCTGTGATGTGTCACTTCTTGGAAGGAGCTATGCAGTACAACATCCTCTTAGGACATCCTTGGATAAGGGCCATGAATTGTGTGCCTTTGATCTTGCACCAGTGTGTCAAGTACATGCACGAGAACAAAGTCTATATGGTTCTGGTTGATGAAGAGCCTTTTAAATATGTCCATTAGGTGGACATTCTAGGAGAATTTGTAATCCCTTCTACCCACCTGTATGTAGTGCCTTCATCCCCAACCACACAAATGGATAAAAAAGATAAAGGGGTAGGAAAAGACCCATGCACTTCAACACCTCCTGGTGCACTCAAAGTAGTCAATTCTTCTAAAGTGCCATCAATGTCAAAACTAAAAGATAATAAGAATATAAATGCGTACCCTTAGTTAAGGAAGAAAGGCCCAAGGAAGTGCCAACTATAGCCCTTGTTGAAATGTCAAATCCTATAGAAGAGGAAGAACTTCAAGATCAAGATGAAGATAGTGATTATCACCTTGCTTCACCAATGTCATCCGTAGGGTCATCCACATCGCATGCATCAATACACTTGGAAAGCATAGGCATAGGGAAGTACCTGTTGGTCATCAAATCCGCACAGGAAAGGACTTTCGGTGGGTTTGCGCGCCCTGGACCTGCGACCAACATTGAAAGGCCGAGAGGAAGAGATGCCCCTCGTGCCAATCTCCGGAGAAAGGCCGGCTCCTATACTAATCTACTTTTGGGGTTTGAGATAAGAGTGCAGGAAAGAAATAAAAGGAGTTCGGGTTAGAGAAAGAAATAAAAAAGGATAAGGGTTAGAGATTGATGATTTAAGGTGGGGAAGAACAGGAAGCACGATCACTCACTAATAACTCAAATAGCAGCAAAAAACACCAAGAATAGATGAAAGAAACGAAGTGCCGAACTTCCTATGTATCCTCTGGACGGGTTCGCAGGGTTCTCCTCTCTCTCTCGCTGGAATTCAGGGTTCAGAGTAACAACGATTAAGAAGAGGGAATAACAGAAACCTCGATCCACCAGGCAACATAAAAGAAAATGACAAAGCATTTTTCCTCTCCTATGTATCCTTCAGGGCGAATTTTAGGGTACAGTTCCCAATCGCACACCGGATTCAGGATTCAGAGTCTCAGTATACGAGTGCAAACAGACAAAAGAATTAAGCATAGAAGGCAGCATAAAAGAGAGAAATGGAGCATAAAAATCTTTAGTATTAGACGCAGGACATCAAGTTACAGCAGCTTTCTAGCAGAAAGTTCCCCCCTTTTACATTGCAAAGCTTGGGTTTTTATAGAGGACCCGACCCTTTGAGTCATTATTACAAAAATGGCGGAGTACACTCTCGGGCTCTGAGAAATCGGCTCCTCGTGGCTACTGCAATTGAGTTTTCAAATCGGTTGCCAAAACTGGCAACTGTGGCCGAGTCAACCATGGAAACACTCATTTAATGCGCCGCCCGAGTGTCCCTGGCTTCTGGGTGCTGTGCTTGATTGATCGTTATGTCCGTCGGGTTTTACTCCGAGGACTGTTACGTCCCTTTCGTTTGCCAGAATTGGTCAACGGACTTATCGGGCAAGAAAGGGGGTACTTGTAAGGGGCCTTCGATCACCTTGGGAAGCTGCCCGCCTTGGAACGTGGGCCCGAAAGTGCTTCGCTACATATCCGCCTCGCCAAAGCCTTGGGCCGAAGTAGATTCTCCTTGATTTGTTCTTCGCAAAATAATGCTTCGCAGAAACTCCTTCGGGGATGTTGATTGCCGATCGGGTTCCATCTTTGAAATGGGGCTCTTTGTCCTTTGCTGGCGAAACTGCTTCGGCTGGAAAATGTTTCGGCCCGATTCTCTCTCAAAACTGTGGTTCGGGGAATATCCTCCCGAAGCACTCTTGTTTTCGACACATTGTCATTTTGCTTCGGGCGCCACTGCTTCGGGTGAAAACTGGCCGAAGTAGGTGTTGGAAATACTTCGGGCCCGAAGTAGTTTCCTTGCCTTGGCTGATTTGGGTTATGCTCTCCTCCTTCGGCGAAGTCGTTTGGGTACTGCTTCGCAAAACTTCCGCCCGAAGCGGCTTCTGAAAATGCTTCGGGTGCGAAGCGTTATCTTTGTATTTTCTTCGACAAAATTACTTCGCAAGGTTTTCGCCCGAAGTGGTGATGAAAAGTGCTTCGGGCCCGAAGCTCTTTTCACATTCTCCTCCTTTTCTCTCGATGAAGCTGTTTTCCTTGGCCTATTTGGTAGCGAAGCTCTTTCTTCTTCATTTTATAAAGGGGCGATAGGGAGAATCAAAATTGCTGTAACTTTAAATAAAAGAAAAACCTTCAACAAAGAAATATTATACAAAATTCTACTATTCTTCTACCCCTTGTATAATGTGACAAAAAGTGTCAACATTCTTGGCGGCTCGCGGGGTGACGAGCTCGCCTCGACAAAAGAACCCTTTAGTCCTGATCCATTGGGCTACGGAGTCACTGGTCTTCTTCGGACCCTGCTTCTACGGTCTGTCCCTCCTCTTGTTCTTCTTCTCCTCCTTCTTCTTCTCCTTCCTCCTCTGGCGTGGCTTCTGGCTGAGGCGATGGTTCGAGGCGATCACGGATGCGCTTCATCGTCTTTCGGACATGGGTCCAGGCACTCTTTTGAAATGGTTCTTGATCCTGTAATGCCTTTACCAAAACGCGAAACCGATCAATTTGCCCGATGTCGGCATGTTTGGCCCTGGTGAACAGATCATCCAGGCAAGCCTTGATCTTACAGTATCTCAAGATGAAATCTGTCACCTGCCCTTCTGTGATTGGTTCTTCCCAACCATCGATCTCCGAGACATCGTTCTCAAACTACAGCCAGACTGGCTTGAGGTCATCCTTGCTGAGAAGATTTTCGTCATCGTCCGTGAAACTCGGGAAACCCAAGGAAGAAAGGTCCTAAAAATAATTCATTGAGGCGCACTGCTCATTGTCAAAATTGTCCTGGAGGCTCCTAGCTTTCTGAGCCTTTCGCACCTTGGAGAAAAAGGTGCGAACCGTGGCCTGGGCTGTGGACCAGTCCCTAGCTGTCCGGGTCATTGCAGTGACCTGCAGGTCTTGATACCTGGCATTCTGAACATCGAACGCTAGCTTGAGTCGGCTCCGGGCTTTCTGTGTGACTTCGTCAATGATTGGCCCTCCTTCGACAATAGCGCGCTGGGCTTCGGTGATGAAGATCAATATCGTGAGAGCACTGGAACATCGAGACCTAAAATTTTTTAGCAAATGGGCATGAATCTCCTTAATTCTGGCCCTGTCAAACAGCGTTAGATCCTCCTTTGCATACGGCGAAGCTTGCATCTGCACGATTTCGTCCTCAAGCTTCCTGACCTTCAGATCACTCTCGGTCTGCTTCTGCGCTTGGCTTTCGGCTGTAGACTGGAGTTGTTGAACCTGCTGCTTTAGGTCGAACGTCTCCTTCTTCATGGCCTTGCACTGCTCCTCGGCCTCTGCCAACTTGGAGCGGACCCTTGCCAAATCTTCCTCCAGCTTAACATTGGCGGCCTCGGCCTCAACCCTGCGTTGGTTGGCGATAACTGCATGAGCCCTAAAGGTCTCAACTCGGACATGCATGGAGGCCGATTCATTATCAACATTCAGGTGTTCCAGGTCCTTAGGTGTCTCTTGGTAATCATAGTCTGCTGGAGTCATTTCATCCAGAGGCTTTTGCACCTTGGGGACCTTCTTGATTTTATGCACCTTTCCAGCTTCTAGATCAAAAATAGCGCATTTTTCAACTGACGTTGTCGCGCGCCCTCGTCTTTTCCTTGCCTCCCTTAGTATTTGCTCAGTGTTTTGCCATGCTTGGAATAGCTTCTCGACAAGGGGGCAGTCCTTAATTAAGGACATTTCTGATTTAGACAAGGCTAGATCTCCAGCCGAGGGAGTAAACAAATATAAAGAATGTGTGGGGGATGCCTCACCAGAAGGCTCGACGACAGACGTGGTGGGACTCGGCGTTGAAGTGGGATCAATGGTCTTACCCTTGTCATGATCATGGGATGAGGCCGGACCGGCGGTAGGTGACGTGTGATGGGGTGATGGGCTATGCAGGGGAGACTGGTGAGAACTCTCAGCTGGGGCTTCGGCAAAACTGTGTGAGGCTAGGGCAAAGGGTGGAGAATGCGTACCTGCGTGCCCTCCTGGCATTGTGGCAGAGGTAACTTTTGGTGCAGCCGCATCTTGTTCTTTCTCGGTTTTGGCACTTGGTAGGGCTGCGACCCCGACACTTGCTTTGGATGGGTCTGATACCAGTCGCCCAGTGGAGGGGCTTACAAGTCCTGTGCGAGGTCGCTTTGGGTGCTTTGTGGGTGCCAGGGTCTGCTCTTGCTTTTTCCTTTTCCTCCTTACCAGCGGTTGCTCTGACCCTTCAGTGCTCGAGTCGTGGCCTCCTATAGGCCCCTGCGGTGATCTTGGAGGTGTAGCTTGGGCCTTTTCCTTTCCCGAAGTAGTGTCATCTCTTTCTGGACTTTCGCCCGAGCCTGGGATAGCTGGAGGGATGAGGGCGGCGAAGGAAGAAGGCTTCCACTTTCCAGCGTTGGCTTCATAAATTTTTGCGAAGTCCTTGTCCGTTGCCAAGAATCCATAAGAGTTCGTTTTCTGTCGGTGGACCCTCATTATCCACCATTCTCTCAGTTTAGCCGCGTCCCAATCCTTTACTCCCTCCTTCAAGTCATCTTTCGCTTTCTTCCAGAAGGTGGAGTTGGGGCTCGGGAGTGAATGCCGATTTGGGTCATATGCGACCTCCATTGGGTAGAATTCGTGCCAGGGAGGTAAGGCTTCCATCCTCTCTAGATGCCATTCTAGATCCTTTCCCCGAGGATTATTCCTTTGTTTCACAATTTTTGGATAAGGGCAAACATGGAAGCTCTTGACCCGTATATGGTCCCTCATTACTCCCAAAGGATCATAAAGCCATTGCTGGGGAATTTGGAGTAGGCCGAACTTGGCAAGCTTTTCCTCCAAGAAGACGTTCTGATTTAGGGCGAACACTTCGATAACTCCTATCTTGAGAGGGAAGTCACAAGTGTGGGCCCATTTTCGACCCTTGCCATAGATGGCATTGGTTGCATCGCTCTGCCTAGCGACTTCCAACGCGAATTGATACTCAGAGGGGTAAACTGGCAGTAGGAAGGGCTTCCCTATGAAGCCGAAGATGCGAATCACCAGCCCCTACGTTAGTCAAAAAATGTCTCCCCTCTTCTCCCGGACTACTTTGTTTCTCAAGCCGAGGGGGACTCGCGGGGAGGATCCCGCTAACATGCGCATGGCGGGTCCCAAGAATTGCTGATTGAAGGAATAGTAGGACTCTGATCTCAACAGTAGGGGAGTCCACTGATATACGGGCAAGGGACCTCCATCCTTGCCACTTGCCGTAATGGCAACATGAGGAAAACTATTATGTACATGAAAGAAAAGTAACCAAACAAGAAAGGAGCAGGGCGCGAAGTGTTGGCTGGTCCCAACATTCTTCATGCTGGTGAGTTGCGCATGCAAGCCCCTGGCCACCCATTCTGCCCAGTCGACAAAGACTGGGTTGGAACCGGGTCTCGAATTATCGGGGGCATTGAACTCCCCTCTGGAAATGCATTCGGCCAGGGACACCTGCCATGGGTATACCGAAGCGTCGGTAGATAGGCCTGCCACCCATGCAATGATGGAGAAGAGGTCGACATTCTTAAAAGCTTCCAAGGGAAGGGGCATTTGGGGCAGTCTGCCCGAAGGGAGCCCGCTTTTGAGGCTCTGCTACAAAAAATTGATCATGTAGCCAGCAGACGTGAACCTCTGCGTTTGTTCGCTCAAAACAATGTTGCGAACTATACATCCCTTGGGTGGGCCCTGCTGTGGCGCAAAAGCTGCCTGTACGTCTTCTTTCAAAATTGAAAATAACTTTTGGCCAGATGCGTCCAACACCTGTCTGGTGGCGGGCTGGTAATTCTGCGCAATGGCATTGACCAGCTCCGGGCAATGGTGTGTGGGGGGCACCAGATACCAGTATATCTGGGAGTAGTATGCGACGACTTTTTTACTTTCCACCGGGAGCTTGCTTATCATGAGCTCAATGGTGCTCCTGAGCTCAGCTACGCTCTTTGACAACTCCGTATCCCTGATTCTTTCCCACCTGTCGACTGGTGGTTCTAGGGGTTGCTCATCTTCGAAATCCCCCTTTTCTTCCATGACACGCTTATCTGGGCGGAGGCCCGAATCAACGGGCCTTGGCTTCGGCCTTTTTCCATGGCCTTTTACCTTTGGTTTCTCGGGGGCTACTACTTCTAGCCCTTTTCCCTTCTCCTTGGAACTTTCCATCGTTGCTACTTAGGGCGACGAAATTTGTAGTATGGAGAAAATTGGCGTCGAAGCTTTAGAGTGCGAAGTGGGAAAAAATTTGCAGGTTGGCAGTGGGGTCTGTATGAGTCGTTGAATGAGTAATCCTCTCGGCTGCTTGAAGTCTACGTTATATAGCCGCCAAAGACAACTACCCGCATTTATGGCCTATGCCACAATTAATCCTGCACTTTTCACCTGAGAGATCATCGGTTCGTCGGATTGGCCCCACGGTGGCGTAGTACACAGGGCCACGTGTTATGACGATTGTGGCTACTTTGGGAAAGCGGTCGACCGCCACCTGGTACCTGGGGGCAAACTTTTCTCTCAACCGAATCCCCTGAGGATGTACCCGATGCCTTTTCATTTAACTCGCTTGCTTTGGACGCTTTTGAAGGTGACTGTCGGCACGTTCCTCTAGGCGAGCAATAAATGCTTCTGCCTTCTGCATCTTTGGGTCAGCGAAGCCGAAATTGGAGCTGACATACTTCACGGTGAACCTTTTCATACCTTAGTCGAAACCTTGCTCGGCCAATCGCACTTCGCTGCGAACCACTTCGCATGCACTACTTCGCAAGCCAAGTTCCCGAAGGAGTTTTTTTTTTTTGGATATAGCTGCCGAGGCAAAACTCAACCTGAGTCTCTGAGCAGCATTTTATTTAATAGCCAAACTTTTTACAATATTCACATAGGCTTGCGGCATAATGGGCATGCCGCCACCACAAACTCAGCTTCGGATGTTTATCCGATGAATCTGCAATGCCCGAACCAGATCAAATTGAACTTCAGTTGACCCTTGAAGTCCGGACGGCTCCTCTCCGAAGTTCTCCATGCTGCGAACCGAAAGCAATACAATAGTTCGCCGCTCTTACCAGTACCCGCGTTGCTGATGCAGGAGGTGGCGAAGCAGTTTGCCATATGCGGGCCCTCTTGGGGTACTGGTTGTAGTAATGGCTGGAACCGAAATACCGAAGAGTCTAGCAACCGTGGGCTGGGTACAGGTTCTTTCACCTCTTTGATGCTGTAATAGGGCTTTTTCGGCAAAGAGCAAACTTCTATGATCTCTTCGGCTTCAGCCTCTTGAAGTAAGCTTGATGGATTCTGGCTGAACACCTGCATGCCATGCTCTGGGATACAAAAAGGGTGCAAAAATGTTCCCTCTTCGTTCTCAGGCGTTATCACTCGAGCTTGTTTCTCTTCTTGGCCTGTCCTCTGATGGAGATCGCAAGCACCCATATTGTTCATCTTCGGGGCAAAGCTCGCAAATTGCCATGGTTGGACTTGGATGGGATCTGCCTCTCGAGCTCCACATGACTGCATCTCAGGCTTCTGCTCAGTATGAGGAGTCTGCCATGAAGAATATTGCGTTGGACAGACGGGAGAAGTGATTATCGAAGAAAGTGATGGGGCTTCTCCCCATTGCCACTTTCTCGATAGAAACCGCTCCGCTCGTACTGCTTCCTCAAAAATCTGAGGGAATCTTTGTTCGCCTGATCGCAGCAAGAGGAGGCCTATGTCCGGGTGAAAAGCTCGAACATAGTAGAGGTGAGCTTGGGCGGGCGTTGGTTGAATCTCTCCTGGAACTTTCTTCCAAGTTCTGGAGAATCGGACATTGAAGTCCGTGACGCTCTCCAAGGGTGTTCTCTTGATGGTGGAGAAGTACGTCAAAAGTTGGAAGGGATCCTGAGAGCCATCAAATGTTTCGAATAGTGCTCCCGCCAGGTCATCCCATGAACAGATGCTTTTAGACCCGAGCAGCCTATACCACCGCAGCGCCTTTCCTTCCAGAGACGCAGCCAGAAGTCGGACCATGACATCTTCGTGGATTATGTCGTAGAGGAACGCTAAAGCAGCAACAGCTTCAAGGTGTTCTCGGGCCATTCCCGTGGTGCCATCATATATTGTCAATGCTTTCAAGGCAATCTCGGGAATCTTGTGGTAGCTTTGAAGATTCAAGGGGCCTCGGTCATCCCAACTGGGAAAACTTACCCCTGCCATTATAGCAATGGTCTACAGAGATCACGGTTATCGTCGCTAGATCGGAGTCGCCAGATGAACATTCTTTCTCCGCTTGTGAGGTCAAGGCTGCTCACCGAACCTTGATTCCTCCGGGATATCTTCTTTCAGATTTGAAAGGCGCCTACGACCAAGAAATCTGGATCTTCAGCTCAACTGAGTCACCAGGTGATTTTATCGGATGAAGACAAGCCAGAGATTCACCGAACTCGGACCTTCTTAAGATACGGGGAGTCCTGGTTATGAAAACCAGGTTTAGGCACTGGTCTTTACGACTTTAGAGATTCTTCGGGTAAAACAGAGTCGCCAGATGCTAAGAGTCTTTCGGTAATGAGGGCATCGATTCTCACTACTACTCAGAGGATGAGACTGACCGGATCTCACCGGGAACTTTGTTAGAACTACTGGCTCCGATGAAGACGGGCTAGGAATTTTCTCAAATATGGGACCTTGGGTCCCACCGGGCATGCCAAAAACTGTTGGTCATCAAATCCGCACAGGAAAGGACTTTCGGTGGGTTTGCGCGCCCTGGACCTACGACCAACATTGAAAGGCCGAGAGGAAGAGATGCCCCTCGTGCCAATCTCCGGAGAAAGGCCGGCTCCTATACTAATCTACTTTTGGGGTTTGAGATAAGAGTGCAGGAAAGAGATAAAAGGAGTTCGGGTTAGAGAAAGAAATAAAAAAGGATAAGGGTTAGAGATTGATGATTTAAGGTGGGGAAGAACAGGAAGCACGATCACTCACTAATAACTCAAATAGCAGCAAAAAACACCAAGAATAGATGAAAGAAACGAAGTGCCGAACTTCCTATGTATCCTCTGGACGGGTTCGCAGGGTTCTCCTCTCTCTCTCGCTGGAATTCAGGGTTCAGAGTAACAGCGATTAAGAAGAGGGAATAACAGAAACCTCGATCCACCAGGCAGCATAAAAGAAAATGACAAAGCATTTTTCCTCTCCTATGTATCCTTCAGGGCGAATTTTAGGGTACAGTTCCCAATCGCACACCGGATTCAGGATTCAGAGTCTCAGTATACGAGTGCAAACAGACAAAAGAATTAAGCACAAAAGGCAGCATAAAAGAGAGAAATGGAGCACAAAAATCTTTAGTATTAGACGCAGGACATCAAGTTACAGCAGCTTTCTAGCAGAAAGTTCCCCCCTTTTACATTGCAAAGCTTGGGTTTTTATAGAGGACCCGACCCTCTGAGTCATTATTACAAAAATGGCGGAGTACACTCTCGGGCTCTAAAAAATCGGCTCCTCGCGGCTGCTGCGACTGAGTTTTCAAATCGGTTGCCGAAACTGGCAACTGTGGCCGGGTCAACCATGGAAACATTCATTTAATGCGCCGCCCGAGTGTCCCTGGCTTTTTGATGCTGTGCTTGAGTGATCGCTATGCCCGTCGGGTTTTACTCCGAGGACTGTTACGTCCCTTTCGTTTGCCAGAATTGGTCAGCGGACTTATCGGGCAAGAAAGGGGGTACTTGTAAGGGGCCTTTGATCACCTTGGGAAGCTGCCCGCCTTGGAACGTGGGCCCGAAAGTGCTTCGCTACATATCCGCCTCGCCAAGGTCTTGGGCCGAAGTAGATTCTCCTTAATTTGTTCTTCGCAAAATAATGCTTCGCAGAAACTCCTTCGGGGATGTTGATTGCCGATCGGGTTCCATCTTTGAAATGGGGCTCTTTGTCCTTTGCTGGCAAAACTGCTTCGGCTGGAAAATGTTTCGGCCCGATTCTCTCTCAAAACTATGGTTCGGGGAATATCCTCCCGAAGCACTTCTTTGTTTTCGACACATTGTCATTTTGCTTCGGGCGCCACTGCTTCGGGTGAAAACTGGCCGAAGTAGGTGTCGGAAATACTTCGGGCCCGAAGTAGTTTCCTTGCCTTGGCTGATTTGGGTTATGCTCTCCTCCTTCGACGAAGTCGTTTGGGTACTGCTTCGCAAAACTTCCGCCCGAAGCGGCTTCTGAAAATGCTTCGGGTGCGAAGCGTTGTCTTTGCATTTTCTTCGACAAAATTACTTCGCAAGGTTTTCGCCCGAAGTGGTGATGCAAAGTGCTTCGGGCCCGAAGCTCTTTTCACATTCTCCTCCTTTTCTCTCGACGAAGCTATTTTCCTTGGCCTATTTGGTAGCGAAGCTCTTTCTTCTTCATTTTATAAAGGGGCGATAGGGAGAATCAAAATTGCTGTAACTTTAAATAAAAGAAAAACCTTCAACAAGGAAATATTATACAAAATTCTACTATTCTTCTACCCCTTGTATAATGTGACAAAAAGTGTCAACAATACCTTGTGCTTAACATCACCTTTATGCCTATCATTGAGTCTCCACAAGACATGAGAAGGCCTAAGTACTTGAAGATGCTAGTGGAAACAGTGGTTCCACTTGGAATCCCTCCTAACTAAACCAATTTTGTCTATGCCGGCCTAGACTGCGCTCATAAGTCTTCATATATAGAATAGGATAGTGATCAATTATTCATGGTCAATGTTCGTTACCTCTCTAACCCTGAGTTTGCTCTAAGCTACTTTAAGTGTTTCCACTGGCATGGCTATGGCCTTGGCATATATGAGCAAGAGTGCAGGCGGCCATACGAGCCACAATATCAGCTTCCCTCTAACAGATTTGGCTTAGGCTATTATATTGAAGGTCGAGATGACTCTCTTGCAGTGACATTGGAAATATTATGCTTAGGGTTAGGAGAAGATATTGATTTCATTCCTTATCACCACCTAGGAATAGGAAATTTGAGCAACAGACAAGTGGCCACGATAAACATACCGCCACCAATAATTTATCATCCAAACATCTCAATTGATTCCACCCCAACAGGGTACAACTCATGGGATGAGGAGAATTGATATGAAGCAAGTGATGATGAGGCAAAACTTGGCTTATCCTGCCAGAGGCATCGCTATTTACAAAGATTCACATGGTCCATCCACGATGAGAGTGGGTATACATTAGAGGAAAGTGACTATGAATCAAAAGACTCAACAGAAAGAGCCTACTTAGGCCTAAGTCATCAACCCCTGACTTTGGAGCAAGAGATAAATGCAAATATATTCTTCATAAGTGACGAAGAATATGAAGATGAAACAGAGATGGCCTACTTAGGTCCAATACATTAGCCCCTTGTCTTAGGGTCATATACCAATGCTAACAGTTTCTGGATAAGTGATGATGACTTTGAGGATGAGACCGAGATGGCTTATCTTGGACCTCACCACTTACGATAAGTCAACAAGCTATTAGGGAGAGAGGTGGCACTCCGTGCCATAGACCCTCATCTACAATTTTTGGGGACACCTGTTGATCTAGCTGCTATTCATCGGATGGTCAATCCCCCTTCGCCTACATTTAGAGAGCTATTAGATCCCAATGATCCTATTGTCTGCCCTGCTCATGGGCCAGATCCATAAATTCCCATTCTTCCAAAACCTCATCGCGAGCATGGAAGGGAAACCCTTGAGATAAGATTACACCCCTGTGGTCCTAGAGACTTCATTCTATCCATCAACATGATCTCCATTGATTTGACCACTCCACTTCATAATATAGCAGATCCTACCAAATAATTGCATCTTGATGTAGAGGCTATTGATTGGGATCGTGCTAATTCACCCGTAGAGCCTGAAGACCTCCTCCCCAATGAAGATATGTTACAAACGTTCCATTTTGCATCAGATTGTGCGTATGACGTCTTTCATGTTGGTTTGGAAACTAAGTCAGTAGGTCCTGTAAATCCTATCGATGACATTTATTTGATACCCATGTCTCATCAGCTAGAGGATGGGTCACATATGGCTATAGAAGTGACTTTCAAGGTGGACATCAGCAATGATCCTACCCAACCAAGAAAAGACAAGTTCGGAGAAATTCTATCTCCAAAGGAACAAGCCATCCTAATTCCTCTCCTCAAAGAGAGGCCAAATATTTTTCCTTGGACTTACAAAGACATGTCAGAGATAGATCCAAAGTTAGTCATTCACAACCTTTCGTTGGATCCCATGAAGAAGCCATTCAAGTAAAATTTGAGGAAAATGCATCCAACCATCACTTTGATGGTGTAGAACGAATGCAAAAACTACTAGATGCAGTATTCATAGTTCCCATCGACTATCCTGAATGGATTTCGAACATGATACCCATGGGGAAACCCGACGAAAGAGTCTGTATTTTTATAGACTTCAAATATTTAAATAGGGCAACACCAAAGGATTCATTCCTGTTGCCAAATATAGACGCTCTTGTAGATGCAACCGTAGGTCATGAGATACTTTCCCTAATGGATGATTTTTCTAGGTACAACCAAATCCAGATTAAACCCGAAGATCAACACAATACTGCCTTCATTACTCCATGGGGAACATTCTATTACAAAGTGATGCCATTCGGTCTCAAAAATTTTGGTGCCATATATCAGCAGGCCATGACATACATATTCCATGACTATATACATAAGATCTTGGAGGATTACATGGATGATTTACTGGCCAAGTCCCTATTATGGCAAGAGAACGTTGAAGTCCTTAGACAAGTATTTTATTGCCTCATAGAGCACAATGTCCGATTGAATCCTACTAAGTGCGTATTTGGTGTAACTTCTAGCAATATTTTGGGATTCATTGTATCCAAGAGAGGCATTGAAGTCGATCCTATAAAGGTAAAGGATATACTAGAAATGGCTGCCCCTACCAACATTAGGGAGTTTCGGAGCCTACAAGGCAAGATAACATCCATCAAAAGATTCATCATGCAATTATCATACAAATGCCGACCTATGAATCGGTTTCTCCGTAAGGAGGTCCCCTTTCATTGGCCCGAAGAATGCCATCAAGCCTTTGCAGAGATTAAAACTTATCTGGCAACACCACTAGTATTGGCTCCACCAAGGCCAAACATACCATTTTTACTATATATATCGGCTACTGATTTCGCATTGGGCACCATGTTAGCCTAAAAGAATGAACAATACAAAGAACAATCCATATATTACATTAGTCACACCTTGGTGAGTTATAAGCTAGGATATGCATATGTCAAAAAGTTGTGTTTAGAAGTAGTCTTTGCTACTCGAAAATTGCGACACTACATGTTGAGCCATAGGACCTACATCATATCAAAACAAAATCCTTTGCAGTACATGATGAGCAAGACATATCATAATACACATGCTGCAAAGTGGATCATGCTATTGATAGAATTCAATCTAGAGTTCATAAGACAAAAGTCCATCAAGGGACAAGTCATAGCAGATCAATTAGCAAAGGTGCCTCTTCAGGATAACAAGCCTCTCACCATAGAATTTCTTGATGATGCGGTCTTTGCATTATTAGATCCGCAAAAACTCGAAGAACCTAAGAAAGAAAGAGACATGTCATTGTTCTTTGATGGTTCGAAGTGTGAACAAGGAGGTAGAGTAGGGATTGTCTTTATCACACCACAGGGCGCTCCATTGCCATTATCATTCAAACTAGACTTCCCATGCACAAACAACAATACAAAATATGAAGCATTGGTCTTGGGATTCCAAAAATCCATAGCAATGGGCATTAAAATACTGAATATCTTTGGTGACTCCTTACTCATAGTAAACCAGGTCAAAGGACTATTCCAATGCAGGTGCCCACTCCTAAAAACTTACAAGGAAATTGTTGACACTTACCTAGCTCAGATGGAATGGTACGACATCAAGGCAATCCCTCATACGTCGAATAGATTTGTAGACACAATGGCCTCTTTGGGATCCTTAATCCCTCAGAATCTGTCTGCTGATTTTAAAACCGTTCATGTGAAAGTGCTTTCACACTTAGCATTACGTCATGAAGCTCTTGACAATCAAGAATCAGTCAACATGATCAACATCGAGCCAAATTAGGAATGGTCTTTCGTAGCCAGAGACTTCTTGCAAATGACACCTTGGGGGTCTTTGATATCCCAAGGACCTGTGGAGTGTGGTGTAACCATACACCATAGAGTTGTTCCTCAATCTATGTTCACTAGCTCAAAAATGCAAGAAAAGCAAGTCATCTTTTCTATAGAAGTTGTGGCTTATCAGGATTGGCTTTCCCAACTACGAGACTTCCTGAATATTGGAATAGTACCTCAAGGTTTATCGCATACTGAAAGATGAACGTTCAAACAAAAATTAACAAGATACATCTTGCTAGGAGAAATCCTCTACATACGAGGATATGATGGAGTATTACTCCGTTGTCTTGAGCCCTAGGAAGCATCCTCGATAATTTTTTAAGCTCACGACGGTACATGTGGAGGGTATTTCAGTGGCATGGCCTTCATTAAGCACATCTTGAGAATGGGTTACTATTGGCCCACCATGGAAAGGAACTACTACGAGTATGTCAAGAAATGCAATAAGTGCCACCATCATGCAAATCTAACACTTGCCATCACAAGCCTTACAACCAATCCAGGCAGCATGGCCATTCTCATAGTGGGGACTAGACTTGATTGGGAATATCTCACCCCCATCCTCAGGCTGACACACATTCATCATAATGGCCACATAATACTTTACTAAATGGGTAGAAGCGATCCCCTTAACATCAACAACTGGACCAAGGATTGCGAATTTTATACTCCACAATATCATAAGTCATTTTGGGGTCCCTTCTAAGATAATATTGGATAATGGGCCATATTTCAAGAACAAAAATGTGCGTGCTTTAATGAAAAAATATCATATTCAACATAGTTTTTCAATGCCTTATTATCCACAAGCAAACGGGCATATAGAAGCCTCAAACAAAACAATAGTCTCCATCTTGAGGAAGGCGGTGCAAGACAATCACAAGGATTGGCACATGCAATTGGCTCTTGCACTATGGGCATACAAGATTAGTATACAGATGCCCACTGGGGCAACACCATTTTCACTAGTATATGGCATTGAGGCCATCATGCCACTAGAGTTAGAAATTTTGACTCTACGCATAGCATTAAAGGACTTCATAGATGATGATGCCACGCGGCAAGGCCACCTTGATCATTTGATGCTTCTTGATGAATGCTGAATCAATGCTTTAGAGCATATTTGCGTTTACCAGAATCGCCTTGTGCGAGCTTACAATAGTAAATTCCACCTAAGGGAATTCAAGGTTGGAGATCTAGTGCTCAAAGAAAACCATCAAAATTCGAATCTGCCACCGCACCTACAATATAAGTTTATGGCAAATTGGATAGGCCCATACATGATTTCATAGAGAGTTGGGCCGAGAGCATATCGCCTTATATAATTAGATGGTTTTGAAGAGCCTGAACCTCTCAATATCATTCACCTAAAGGTATTTCACACATAAAACACAAAAACATCCAAATATGTCAAAAACACAAAAAAATTCAAATATGGCATGTCAAAACACAAAACAAATCATAAAAACATAAAATTTCAAAAATACAATCAAAGGCTCCAAGGGTAATTCATCCCGCTTGGTCAAAATCAATTCAAAATGCTCCAAGGGTATTCAAACCACTTGGTCAAATCCAATCAATTCAAAAGGCTCCAAGGGTAATTCAAATCGCTTGGTCAAACATCAATTCAAAGGCTCCAAGGGTAATTCAAACCGCTTGGTCAAAATCAATTTAAAAAGGCTCCAAGGGCATTCAAGCCACTTGGTCAAAATCAATTCAAAATGCTCCAAGGGTATACAAACCGCTTGGTCAACTTCAATCAAAAAGCTCCAAGGGTACTTCATGCTACTTGGTCAAAAACCAAAAAAGCCCCAAAGGCATAATAAGTGCTTTGGTCATATTAAGCAAAAATACAAAAACAACATAAAAACCAAAAATACAAAAATAATTGCATCTCACCTCTTGCATCCACATCATTGCATTGCATTTTCATATACACTACAATTGCATATGTCATGAGAGCTTTAAAAGTGACACCATAGTTTGTCATGAAAATCATTCAAATCCATACCTCCATCAACACCAGTGTGTAATTATGTTTTTCAACACAACCATTATTTGTTGCTATATACTAAGGTTTTTCGGTTAATCAACCACACCTAGTGATCTTATCAACTTTTGAGGAACATAACTTTGATTAGTAGAAGGTAAGGTCTAGCCGTGATAATGCCTTGGATATTCAATATCCCGTCACTAATTGAAACACTAAAATCCTAGCTGGTACAAGGAAAATATGAAAGCTGCAAAGTGGTCTAGGTTACCTTAAGTGAAAAGGATTTTCCTTTCTTATCCCCGTGTGCAACCAGTTTAAAGGTTCTGAGAATTGGAAAAAGGATAAGCTTTACCCTATCCAAATCCCTTGATTACATCAAAATAAGCAAAATCCCAAAGCAAAGTACATATTCAAAAGGTCAAGGATACAGTCCAGATTTCAAAGCAATAATCCAATACACAAATCATAAATTCAAAGAAACATAGCTCAAAAAATCAATAAAAAATAAACAATTATTTTCATCACTACATATGAGCAAAATAAATAGTGATTATCATCACTACAAAAATTCTTGCTCAAAGAAAATTCAATCCAAATAAACAGTGATTTTCATCACTACATATGAGCAAAAATCCAAAAAGACCCAAAAGGGAATAAAGCTTGAATCCTTGGAATTCTTAGCATTGTACAAAACTGGAAGGAGAAATCCTTACGCTTAATGATATGTCTACCACAATTGCTTCATGCATTTGTGTAGACCAATGTTTGAATGTGGATGAGCTATCTTAGATAACCCGATATTGCCTAGTGGTATAGTCCAACTAAGTCCAACATAAGGATGATATGAACACTTGAGGATCCATGATCTTAGCAATGGGCTGAAAAATCCCGCCTGACATCGGAGGAAATGCTTGAGTTCTACCTCAAAATATACAATCACTTGCACATACAGAGATCATGAAAAACTAGGTCCATGGTAAAAACCTCACTTTTCGAAAGTCTAAGTGATTAGTAGACAATTGTTGATAGGGTAACTAGAGTGTTTGAATCTCCGAAAAGTCCCAAAAATTCTTACATAGAAACAAATCATAACATCATTCACACCATCACTTTCTTTATAAGATTCTATAAATTAGGGGGTATCAACATAGTAGGACAGATACCGCATATATATTAGAAATAGTATATAGATGGCCACTGACTACTTTATATCTTTTAATTTACAAAAACTTATTAAGAAAATACATTACACACCATTACATCTCATATATGAATACTTAATCAATTCTTATGATAAGAGTGATTATTTAAATTCATGATTATTTTTTTACTTTCTATGGTATCACCCATTAAGATTGTCAATGTCATATGCATTTCGTATGTTTTAAGTGATTAGAGCATACAGGTTCTTGTTGGTCATCAAATCCGCACAGGAAAGGACTTTCGGTGGGTTTGCGCGCCCTGGACCTGCGACCAACATTGAAAGGCCGAGGGGAAGAGATGCCCCTCGTGCCGATCTCCGGAGAAAGGCCGGCTCCTATACTAATCTACTTTTGGGGTTTGAGATAAGAGTGCAGGAAAGAGATAAAAAGGGTAAGGGTTAGAGAAAGAAATAAAAAGAGTAAGGGTTAGAAGATGATGATTTAAGGTGGGAGAGAACAGGAAGCACGATCACTCGCTAACAACTCGAATAGCAGCAAGAAATACCAAGAATAACATGAAGGAAACGAAATGCCGAACTTCCTATGTATCCTCTGGACGGGTTCGCAGGGTTCTCCTTTCTCTCTCGTCTGGAATTCAGGGTTCGGAGTAACAACGATTGAGATAAGGGAATAACGAAAACCTCGATCCACCGGGCGGCATAAAAGAAAGCGACAAGGACATTTTTCCTCTCCTATGTATCCTTCGGGGCGAATTTTGGGGTTCGGTCCCCGATCGCACATCGGATTCGGGATTCGAGTCTCGGTATGCGAACGAGAAAAGACAAAAGAATTAAGCACAGAAGGCAGCATAAAAGAGAGAAATGGAGCACAAAAGATCTTTAGTATTAGACGCAGGACATCAAGTTACAACAGCTTTCTAGCAAAAAGTTCCCCCCCTTTTACATTGCAAAGCCTGGGTTTTTATAGAGGACCCGGCCCTCTGAATCATTATTACAAAAACGGCGGAGTACACCCTCGGGCCCTGAGAAATCGGCTCCTCGTTGCTGTTGCGGATGATCTCTCAAATCGGCTACCAAAACTGGTAATGGTGACCGAGTCAGCCGAGGAAAGATGCATTAAATGAGCCACCTGGGTGTCCTTGGATTGCAGGTGCGGTGCTCGAGTGGCGGCCATGCTTGTCGGGCTCTTCTTCTCGGGTTGATACTTCGCATCCAATTGCCAAAAATGAGCAGCGGGCTTATCGGGCAAGAAAATATGCATTTATGAGGCTCTCTGATTGCCTCGGGAAAATGCCCAACTTGGGAAGCATTCTTGGGAAGCGCCTCGCTGATTTCCGCTTCGCAAAACTACTTCGGGGCGTGGAGTGCCGAAGCCGATCTCCCTCTATCCTTCGCTGCTCTTTGGCGAAACTGCTTCGCTGATGGGTCGGGAAAAACGCTTCGGGCCGATCTTCTTTTGAAACGGCGGTTCGGGGGAGTTTTGGCCGAAGCACTTTCTCGACCTCTACTGCTTCGGGTGAAAACTGGCCGAAGTGGATTTTAGAAATACTTCGGGCCCGAAGTAATTTCTTTGCCTTAGCCGATTCGGGCTATCTTTTCTTCTTCGGTGAAGTTGCTCGGATGTCGCTTCACAAAATTCTTCACCCGAAGTAGTCGTTGGGAATGCTTCGGGTGCGAAGCATTTCCTTCGTTATTTCTCGGCAAAGTTCTCGCCCGAAGTGATGATTTGAAGCGCTTCGGGCCCGAAGCTCTTTTCTTTTCATTTTGTCCACCAAGGGGCGATAGGGAAAACCAAAATTGCTATAACTTATAAACAAAAGAAAACTTTCAACAAAACAAATATCATACAAAGTTTTAATTTTTCTGCCCCTTGGTGGAATGTGACAATATTGTCAACATTCTTGGTGGCTCGTGGGGCAACGAGCTCGTCTCGGTGGTAGAACCCTTAGCTTTTATCCATTGGGCCAGAGTTACCTCCAGACCCTTCTCCTTGTTCCTTTTTTGGGGGTGCTTCCACAGCTTGTCCTTCCTCTTCCTCTTCTCTCTCCTCTTCTTCCACTATTGCTTCTTCTCCTCCCATCGCCATTGCTTTTGCTACGTCTTCGGCCGTTGGCAATGGGGCCAGGCGGACGCGGATATCTCTTAAGGTTCGACGAACACGAGACCAGACGCTTTTCGTGAACAGCTCTTGATTCTCCAGGGACTTGACCAAAGCGCGAAACCTATCGATCTGCCCGATTTTTGCATCTTTGGGACCTGGTATACAGATCGTTTAGGGAGGCGGCGATTCTATAGTATTTCAATATGTAATCGGCAACCTGCTTCTCTGTTATTGGTTCGGCCCACTCGTCTATCTCCGAGACGTCGCCTTCAAACTGCTGCCACTTTGGCATGATTTCTTCCTTGGCTAAGGGCTTCCCATCATCATCCGTGAAGCTCGGGAAGCCTAAGGAGAAGAGGTCCTCGAAGTAGCCCATTGACGCGCGCCTCTCGCTTTCGAATGCGTCCAGTAGGATTTTTGCCTTTTGAGCTTTCTTGGCTATGGAGAAAAAGGCGCGAACTGTGGCCTGGGCGGTTGACCAATCCCTTGCTGTCCGACTCATCGCTGCGAGCTTCAAATCTTGATACCTTGCATCTTGGACCTTGAGGGCCAGCTTGAGTCAGGCTCTGACATTCTGAATGACCTCTTCGACGATTGGCCCTCCTTCGACGGTGGCAACCTGGGCTTCTATGGTGTAGACTAAAACTGAAAGGGCACTGGCAGCTCGAGACCTGAAACTCTTGAGCAACTGTGAGCGAATCTCCTTGATTTTGCTCTTGTCAAATAGCCCTAGGCTTTCCTTCTCGTGCAGCTGGATCTGAGCTTGCAAGATCCTACTTTCAAGCTCCTTGGCCCTCAAATCATTTTTGGCCTGCCTTTGTGCTTGATTCTCGGTTGTGCACTCCAGTTGTGCTATCCGCAGCTTTAGGGCGTGTGCTTCTTTCTGCATCAGCTTGCACTGCTCCTCGGCCTCTGCCAATTTGGAGCGAGCCCTTGCTAGCTCCTCCTCCAGCTTGATGTTAGCACTCTCGGCTTCGAACCTGCGCTTGTTGGCAATGTTGGCATGTGCCTTGAAGGTCTCGATTCCAATGTGCATAGAGGCGGACTCCTTGTCCACGTTCGGATGTTCCAAGTCCTTTTCTTTATCCTGATATTCATAGTCCGTTGGAGTCATTTCATCCAGGGGCTTCTGGACTTTGGGTATCTTCTTTACTTTATGCACCTTTCCCGCCTCGAAATCGAAGACGGCACATTTCTCAACTTGAGCGAGCGAGCGCCCTCTCTTCTTTCTTGCCTCTTTCAACATTCTCTCTGTGTTCTGTCGGGCTTGGAGGAGTTTTTTGGCCAAGGGGACTCCCGTATTGAGGACAGCTCGGAGTCGAATGCGGCTGGGTCTACAACCGAGGGATTGAACAAATATAAGGAGTTGAAGGGGATAGCCTCACCCGAAGGTTCGACAACAGGGGTGACGGGGGCTTCGACGAGTGGGAGCACGTTATGTACAATGGAGGAATGAGCCTCGGGGTTCGGCATTGGACTATTAGCTTCGCCCTGGTTGATGACTGGAGGATTGGCGGTGTGGCTGGGCGAAGTAACTTCGACAGGTTTGTCCTGGCTGGAAGACTCGGGGGAGTAGTTAGGGACACGGCGTAAGGAGGTGACTGACCTTGTGGAGGTAGGGTGGACGGGTGAGAGCTTTTGGCCGGGTTCGGGGTGGACTTACGAGCAACCAGAGCATAAGGTGAAGAAAACGTACCTGCGTGCCCTCCTGGCAGAGCGGCCATGGTGATCTCCTGGGTGATTGGCCCTTGTTCCTCCTGGGCCTCGGTACTCTCGGCTTCCATGACTTCCACGAGTTCCTCCACGTTGATGACATCTACGTTTGGGATCGTTTCGGCACTTGGTGGAGTTCCTCCGTCGTTTTCTTCGGTCGAGCCCGATACTGATCTTTCGGCAGGGGCGCTCGGAGTGCTTGTACGTGGTCGCTTTGGGAAGTTCGGGGGTGCCTGTGTAGGTTCCCGCTCCTTTCTTTTCTTCCTCTTGAGGGGTTGCTCTGATTCCTCTATTGCTGTCTCGAGATCTTCGGATGGACTCTGTAGTAAAGCTTTTGGCGCGGCCTTGGCTGCTTTTTCCTTGGGGACATTATCAGTCCTTCCGGGCTTTCGCCCGAACTTGGGGTGGCCGGTGGAACGAAATCGGCGAAGGACAAGGGTTTCCAAGACCCAATATTGGTCTGATACACAATTGCGAATTCCCTGTCCATTGTTAGAAGCCCATAAGAATTCATCTTTCGGCGATGGACTCTCATAATCCACCATTCTCTTAACTGCTCCTCGTCCCAGTCTTTCAACTCCTCTTTTAAATCGTCCTTTGCTTTTCTCCAGAAAGTGGAGTCGGGAGTTGGGAATGGGTACTGGTCCGGGTCGAATTCGACCTCCATAGGATAGAAGTCATGCCAAGGAGGCAACGTCCTCATCTCCTCTAAGTGCCACTCTAGGTCCGTACCATTGGGGTTATTCCTCTGCTCCAGAATTTTGGGGCGAGGACAGACATGGAAGTTTTTGCTTTTCAAATGATCTCTCATCACCCCCAATGGGTCGTAGAGCCACCTCTGTGGTATTTGAAGCGAGACCAAAATCGGTGAGCTTCTCCTCCAGGTATATGTTCTGCTTCAAGGCAAAGACTTCGATCACTCCCATCTTGAAGGGGAAGTCGCAGGTGTGTGCCCACTTCCGCCCATGGCCGTAGGTTTCGTCGGTCGCGTCACTTTGCCGAGCAACTTCTAGGGCAAATTGGTACTCCGAAGGGAAAAAGGGCAGCAAGAAGGGCTTCCCTGTGAAGCCAAAAAGGCGGATCACAAGCCCTTGTGTCAATTGAAACACATCCCCTCTTTTCTCCAGTACCACTTTATCTCTAAGGGAGAGAGGCACCCGAGGGCTAGACTCTGTCAGAATGTGCATCGCAGGTCCCAAAAACTGCTGATTGAAAGGGTAATAGGACTCCGACCTCAGCAAGAGACGGGTCCACTGATATACAAGCAAAGGGATCCCATCCTTGTCGACTGGTGAAACATCACAATGGGGAAGGGCTTTATGTACATGGAAGAAGAAGAGCCAAACCAAGAAGGAACAAGGCTGGAAGTGCGGCTCCTTGCTAGCATCCTTCATGGATGACAACCGCATATGCAGATTTCGGGCCACCCATTCTGCCCAATCGAAGAAAACTGGGTTGGTGTTCGGCCGCGAAGCGTCGGGAGCATAGAACTCTCCTCTGGAAATGCATTCGGCTAGCGACACCTGCCATGGGCATACCAAAGTATCGCTTGACAAGCCCCCTACCCATGCAATGATAGAGAATATATCTGTGTTCTTGAAGGCCTCCAAGGGCAGGGGCATCTAGGGTCGCTTGTCGGAAGGAAGTCCGCTCTTGAGATTTTCATGCAAAAAGCTCAGAATGAAGGGATTAGAGGTGAACTTATCCGTTTGTTCGCTCAGGCTGACATTGCGAATGGTATAGCCTTTTGGTGGCCTTTGCTGTGGTGCGAATGCTGCCTGCACATCCTCCTTCAGAATGGAAAACAACTTTTTACCCGAGGCATCCAACACCTGTCTTGTTTGCGGTTGATAGTTCTGAGCGATGGCGTATATGAGCTCGGGGCAGTGATGTGTAGGAGGGACTAGATACCAGTATATGTGGGAATAATATGCCATGGCCCTCTTGTTCTCCGTTGAGAGCCTGCTTTTCATGAAGTCGATGGTATGCCGAAGCTCGGCCACGGTTCTTGAGAGCTCCGGGTCTCTGATTTTTGCCCACTTATCGACGGGTGGTTCTATACTGGGCTCATCATCGGACTCTTCCCTTCCTTCCATCACCTGTTTTCCTGGGCGTGGGGGAGGATTGGCCCTCCTAGGTGTCTGTTTCTTTTCTTCTATGGCTTTCGCCTTCTCTGGAACCGTCACCTCTGGCTCTTTTCCCTTTCGCGTGGGGTTCTTCCTTCCCATTGTGAATGATTGCAGCGAAATAACTTGTGATGTAGAAGAGTTCAGCACCTCAAAACAAGGGATGGGATAATCACGGTGAACAATGGAACCTTTGATGCAGAATGCAGACTCGACTCTCACACTTGCAAATGGTTTGTTCTTAACGGGCATCTGCATTTTATAGCTTCGGAGGGCAACTTTCGGCATTTATGGCAACCATCATAATTACTTCGTGGGCCTGGCCTGAAAGTATCATTGTGGCATCTGATTGGCTATATGGCGGCGTCGTACGCGGGGCCATGCAATTCGACGATTTGATTTTGTATCGAGAATGCGAATCGCTGCCACCTAGTACTTTTGCGTGGCTTTTCGGTTAACGAACTGCCTTGGGATGAGTGCCATTTCTTTCGTATTGAGTTCATCTACTTCGGCCCCCTTTTGAGGCTATTGTCGGCACGTTCCTCGAGGCACATCTTAAATGTGCCTGCCTCAAAATCGAGGTTCGATGACATGGAGTTGGTGAAGAAAATACTTCGTCACGAAGTTCTTCTTCGGGCTGATTTTCTTCATTTCGGGCCCGAAGTTCCCCTTTGCCACGCTGTTACTTCGGTTCGCCGACCGAAACCTGTTTCATCGAGGAGGGCCTCGCCAAGAATTACTTCGGACAATGCCTTCGGCACATTTCTTTAGCGAAGCATTTTCCACGTCCTTGATCTGCATGTGGTTTGGTTCTACGAGGATGAACTGCTTCGCGGCGAACTTCCCTTCGTCGGCTACTTCGGACCGAAAACCCCCGAAGGCGATTTCGATCGTGCTTTGTGAAGCCGAAGCTAGGAATCTAGCTTTTGCGGTTGAAGGCGCTTGCTCTCCACGATCTTTTGAACAGAGTATAGACAAAGAATTGAAACCCTATATACAAAAATATATGCAAGATTTTTTTTTTTAGAGATATACATACCTCAGCGATTGAAGGTCTTCAGGTGGAGACCATTGACGGAGATTGGTAAAACTTGGCCATTCGCATCTTTGAGGATGAAGGAATTGGCTGAATTCACTTTTACTATTTCAAACGGTCCGTCCCAGAATGCATCCATTTTGTCATGATTCCCAGGCTTGGCCTTCCATGAATCCCACCTCCATACCAGGTCTCCTGCTTTGAATGTGCGATCGGATGATTTCCTTTTGAACCATTCTCGGGTGACCTCGGCATGCCGTGCGAAGTTACGGTAGGCCTTTTCACGTTCCTCTTCTAGTTGTAGTAGTCTGGACCGGGCGTTCCTCCATCGGGTTAGCTTCATCTTCTTCTAGCAACTATAATGCAGGGATCTCGATGTGAGTGGGCAGGATGGCCTCCTTGCCGTAGACCGAGCATAAGGCGAAGTCTTGATTGACCTTTTGACAGAAACCCGATCGACCCACAAGGCCCGATCCAGAAGGAGGTGCCAAGCTCTTTTGTTTTGCTCGATCGGCTTTCTCGGTATCCTCAACGGGGTTTTGTTGGTGGATTACGCCAATCCATTGCCCTGGGGGTAATAGTTGGAAGACACCTTGTGATATATCCCATACTTGTATAGGAACTCGTTGATCTTTGCTCCTGTGAAACCGGGACCGTTATCTGTAATAATTGCTTTGGGGATGCCGAAGCGGGTAATCAATCCTTCCAGGAAGGTGACCACAGTATCTTGATCGACATGTTTTGTGGGGACTGCCTCGGCCCACCTGGTGAAGTAATCAGTCGTAGTCAGAATGAATTTGTGCCCAGCGGAGGAGTTTGGCGATATGGCCCCTACGAAATCTAGTCCCCATTGCTGAAAGGGGGCTTCCACTTGTATCGGTCGGAGTGGCATCGAAGCATTTCTGCTTCGGCCGACGAATTTCTGGCATTGCTCGCACCTTCGACAAACGGAGAAGGCATCGGCAAAGAGTGTGGGCCAATAGTAACCCGCCTTGATTATCTTTAGCGTCGTCGCTCTTCCAGCAAAGTGTCCTCCAGATAGTCTTGAATGAAATTCGCCCAGGATTCTCCTCTTATCATCATCTTTTATGCATAAGAGGAGGACGCCGTCGATGTTCTTGAAAAATAGGCCTTACGGGCGCATAGTGTATCGGGCGGACCGCATCCTGAAATGTCTTCGCTGCGAAGCATTCAGATGTGAGGGGCATCTGTCGGTGTTGAAATATTCCACTATTTCGTCGACCCAATCTTTCTCGGCCTCTTCTTGATTAGCGAGGCATTCTCCTGTTGGCAAGTCATCCGACTGACAGTCTATTATTTCGGCCGTTGCGCTCTTCGCCAGCTCTTGACATAGTGCGCGACCGCGAACTAGTTTGGTAGGCTTGATCTCAATATCGAACTCTTGGATTTTGCTTACCCAACCAGCTCTCTTGCTTCCCGGTTCCCCTTGGATAATGAAACTACGCACATCGGGGTGAATGACGAAGACTGTGGTTCGACTCTGAGAAATGAAGCTGTTTGAATTTCTTGAGAGACTTCATTACTGCATGCACTTGACGCTCGATGAAATTGTACTTTTCTTCATGGGGATTGATTATCTGGCTGAGGAACGCGATGGGACGTTCCTCTCCATCTTCCCCCTTTTGCGTCAAGACCGCGGCGTAGCTTTCAGGTTCTCCTATTGCATACGGGATAAAATCTCGGCTGTAGTCGGGGTTGATCAAGACCGGTGCCTGAACAATTCGGGCCTTGATTTCTTTGAATGCTTTTCTCCTCTCTTCTGTCCAGACGAATTCTGCACCCTTCTTTAAAAGCTCAGACATCGGCTTAATGACCTGGGCGAAGTCTGGGACAAACTTCCTTACGAAGTTAATCTATCTGAAGAAAGATTGAAGGCCCTTTTTATCTGCTGGGATTGGGAGCTTCATCAGAGCTTCGGCTCTGTCAGGATCCACGGTGAGACCCTTTTCCGAAATTGCATGTCCCAGCAGCTTTCCTTCGTTGATTGCGAAGATAGACTTTTTTGGATTGATTGAGATGCCAAATTCTCGGCATTTTTTGAAAATTTGTTGAAGATGTTATGGGTGGTTCTCTCTCCTTCGGGAGAAGACGGTCATGTCATCTAAATAGATAACAATAACCTTGTTCAGAAGCTCACCAAAAGCTAGGTCCATCGCCCTCTGGAAAGTAGCTCCCGCATTCGAGAGGCCAAAAGGCATTCGTTGGTAGGCGAATGTGCCCCACTTGGTTGTGAACGCGGTCTTATGTTGGTCTTCGTCCCTGACCCAGATTTGATTATATCCGGAGAAACCATCAAGCAGGGAGAATCGTTGAGCTCCGAGCCATCGAATGCAAGATCTGATCGATCTGCGGGAGAGGATAGTGGTCCTTGAGGGAAGCATGATTCAGGTTGCGGAAGTCCACACATAACCGGATGTCTCCGTTCTTTTTCCTGACAGGGACCAAGTTCGCTACCCAGGAAGAATGCTTGATGGGATAAATGATCTTTGCTTCGAGCATTTTTAGCAGTTCGGCCTTCATCAGGACCTCGATCTTTGGATTAACCGGCCTTTGCTTCTATCGAAAAGGTTTGGCCCCTTCTTGTAATTCGATTGTATGTTGGATCAGTTGCCGATCATATCCCTTGAGGTCGTGATAAGACCAAGCCACGATATCTGGGTACCTCTTACACAAACATCGGATTCGCTCTATTTCTTTCGAAGTACAATCGGTCCCGACCTTTATTACTTTCCCAGGTTCCAGTTCTAAATCTTGATATTGCTATGCGTTGATCTGGATCCTGTGGGAGAGCGATCGATCATTTTGATCGAAAAGGCTCTCAAGCATGATCAATCCCTTGGGAACGTGGTTGTTCTTCAACTGGACCAATCCTTCGTATTCTTCCTCATCAGGGCTTCGGTCTTCGACTGTAGCGGCTTCTTGGATCATGAAATTGACAATCTGCTCGTCATTGTCAAAAACTTGCCAGTGTAAATCTCTGTCCGGGACAGAGGGTCTATAGATCATCCTTACAGCCTTCGGCTTATGCACCATATCATCCATTGGAGAATATCGGGCTGCGATGGATGCTAAGACATCTGCATGTCGATTCTTTTCTCGTGGAATAGACTGTAGATTGAGGGATTCAAACTGGTCGAACGGGTCCCATACCCTATTGCGGTATGATTTAAGATAGTGCTTCTTTGAAGAGCATCTGTTGGTGACACAGTTGCAAACTAGTTCGAGAATCTCCGAAGATTTGAAGATGCCTTATGCCTAACTTGTCGGCTTTCTTGAGTCCCAAGCACAAGGCTTCATACTCTGCTGCATTGTTGGTGCAGCTCCATGTCAATCGGTAGCAATATTCCTTTTGCTCATCGGACGGCGAAATCAGAAGGATTCCTGCCCCGACGCCGTTCTTGCATCGGGCACCATCGAAGAACAATTTCCATAGTCCTTCTTGAGCAGAAACCTTTCCCTCCATTTTGGCTGGTTTCTCGGACTTGGCGATGGTGTAGCACCCCACCTCAGTCTCTATCATGGCATTGAAATCTGCCAATGAAAATTCATCTTCACAACACAGCTGTGCGAGGGATTCCTGGACGAGATCCACTTGCTCTAGCTCCTCCGCGATCGTATGCACGGGGCCACTTGCTCTCTTCCTCGGACATCTTCTGAACCGAGGAACGTAGAAGGCTTTTCATTATAGATCTTCACCTTCTTCCCTTTGAAGGGGATCTCCAGATGAGTGTAGTCCATGGACGGATATCCGCCCGACTTTGCCGTGAATTCCCTTGACAGGCACATGCTGAAGTAGGGCTCCAGGTCCACGACTACCACCTCTTGTATGACTACGATTTGAGGTGTCTTATGTAGCCGAATAGGAATGTCTTTGATGACACCTATAGTCTTCATTGGGGTACCGTCCAGTTGGAGGACTCCATGACTGCTTCGTGTGTATTCCATGCCTATTTCCTCGCATACCGCCTTCGGCATTACTGTCGTCGTAGCTCCAGAATCTATCATGCAGTTATGCACGATATATCCTTCCATTTGTAAGGATAAGTAGAACGGTGGTGGTCTATTTTTCCCCGTGATGGACGCGGACAAGGTCTGCACCAGGGCGAGCGGCTCTGCCTTCTTTGTATTGATCCTCTTCAATGATTCTTGCAGCAGGTCCACTTGTCCAGGAAGTTGCAGAGCATCATACAAACTGATTTTGGCTGGAATTCTCTTCAATTCTTCTACAATGTTGTAGGCTAGGGAGCTATGCACCTCAGGTTCCTTTCTCGGTTCGTACTTGGTGCGATATTGCTCTGTCGCTTCGACCCTTTGTCGCTTGGTGAGCGAGGGAAACTTGAGCTTCTCCTTAGTCTGTTCTTTGGTCTCCACCTGAGGTGGTTCAGCGGTGGCCTTTTGGGCCTTTTCTTTGACTGGAGCTGGCGGAGGAGCTTCGCTCGGGGTCGAAGAGGATGGTTGTCCCTTCTCAAATCGAGCGTGTACCTTCAAGGGAGCCATCTGAGTAGCATCCACCTCTATCGTCCTTTTACCTCCCCTGGTAAGGACTACGACTGGCTCTTCCTCACCGATGGACAAGTTCTGATCCAATTGTCTGATGACGTTGACTTGACCACCCTGACCGCTGCTAGCTAGTGTCTGCACGTAGTGTTGATGCAACATGCATGTATTCTCCTCGTGAGGATCATTACATGTAGAGCACCAGTATACATGATCGAAAGTGCTTGGGACTTCATCTATCGCAGCATTTCTTGTCGAAGCTTTTCCTTGATGGACCGCTTGATCTTTGGTAAGTGCAGGCATGGGATAAGACCTTCTTGGTAGAAACTCTTGTTGCGCTTGCTTCTTCTTGACAACGGTCATGTCGTTGGACAAGGTCTGCACTTGTGGCATTTAACGATTGCATTTCTTGCGGTATCTTGGCTTGCATATCATCGGCCTTGGGAACTGATGGTAAAGAAGCCATAGTCGGTATCGGAGGCAGGGCAGGATGTTGGAGGGGTGCTGGCAACATTGGAAATGTTGGAGTGATAGTGGGCGGCGTAGTTGAAAGTGTGGGGAAATGTATCTGTGGAGCGGTGATCTGCGAGACAACGGGATTCGGGTTCCAGGATGAGATCGGGTATGCAGGGATTGCAGAAATCTATGGAGCGACTACGCTCGCGTACTGGGCTTGAAGGAACTCGGGGAGTATGGGCATTGGCATTCTTTGAGGGAGTTTACCCATGGCTATGAGGTCCGTTTCTGCTTTCTTGGCTAACCCATACAACTCTGGAAAAGTATTGACATTTGAGTACCTTATCATAAGGCCGATATCAGGGTTGAATGCCCGAAGGAAGTAGTATGCCGCGGCTTCGTCAGTTGGGCGAAGTCCAACTGGGACTCTTTGCCAGGTTCGAGCGAACCTAACATTGAAGTCTGCAATCTCTTCTTGTGGATGCCTTTGGATCGAAGTGAATTGTTGCAGAAGAGAAGTTGGATCAGTGAACTCATTGAAGCCTTGCATCAACTACTCGGCTAACTGGTCCCATCCCGTAATAGTGTCGGATGGCGAGAGATCTATACCAGTAGAGGAGTTTTCCTCTAAGGGAGAGAACCGGGAGCTTCACCATCACTCGCTCTTCCGTGATATCGTGGATTACCGCCAAGGAAATGATGTCCTGGATATGCTCTAGAGCAGTCTTTCCGGTTCTTTCGAATGTCGAAAGCTTTTTATTGTAGGTGGTGGAACTTGCCCTTGGCCCGTGAGATTCAACGGTGACGAAGAATTCCATGCTTGGAAATAATCTGGGCGGCGGTTGCTATTGTTGTTGTTGTTGTTGTTGTTGTTGGGCCATATTTGTGCCCGGGTTCTATGGAATAGAAGTCCCCGAAGTCCCTCTTGGGTTGCTCGTCGGAAGGGCAATGGGAACGGAGGCACTAGGATGCTTCGGTGAGTTGGGAGGATTCGGAGGAAAACTAGCTGCTGTGCTATCGAAAGTTGGGCCTTGCTCGTCAACAGCAGCCTCTTGCGAGGATGTCCCGCGTAAGAGATATTCGGGGGTAACTAACCTAGAGCGTTCCCCAAAGGCATCAATATCAAGCTCAAAGAACTCGGTTTCCTCTCCTCTATTCCTAACTCTCCATCTTGTTTGCATGAAGGCACAGGCTTTAGTGCTTGGTCTTTACGACTTGAAGATTCTCGGGTAAAACAGAGTCGCCAGATGCTAAGAGTCTCTTAGTAATGAGAGCATCGATTCTCACTACTACTCAGGGGATGAGACTGACCGGATCTCATCGGGAACTTGTTAGAACTACTGGCTCCGGTGAAGACGGGCTAGAAATTTTCTCAAATATGGGACCTTGGGTCCCATCGGGCGTGCCAGAAACTGTTGGTCATCAAATCCGCACAGGAAAGGACTTTCGGTGGGTTTGCGCGCCCTGGACCTGCGACCAACATTGAAAGGCCGAGAGGAAGAGATGCCCCTCGTGCCGATCTCCGGAGAAAGGCCGGCTCCTATACTAATCTACTTTTGGGGTTTGAGATAAGAGTGCAGGAAAGAGATAAAAGGAGTAAGGGTTAGAGAAAGAAATAAAAAGGGTAAGGGTTAGAGATTGATGATTCAAGGTGGGAGAGAACAGGAAGCACGATCACTCACTAATAACTCGAATAGCAGCAAGAAATACCAAGAATAGCACGAAGGAAACGTAATGCCGAACTTCCTATGTATCCTCCGGACGGGTTCACGGGGTTCTCCTTTCTCTCTCGTTGGAATTCAGGGTTCAGAGTAACGGCGATTAAGATAAGGGAATAACAGAAACCTCGATCCACCAGGCGGCATAAAAGAAAGCAACAAGGCGTTTTTCCTCTCCTATGTATCCTTCAGGGCAAATTTTAGGGGTTCGGTCCCCGATCGCACATCGAATTCAGGATTCGAGTCTCGGTATGCGAACGAGAAAAGACAAAAGAATTAAGCACAGAAGGCAGCATAAAAGAGAGAAATGGAGCACAAAAGATCTTTAGTATTAGACGCAGGACATCAAGTTACAGCAGCTTTCTAGCAGAAAGTTCCCCCCTTTTACATTGCAAAGCCTGGGTTTTTATAGAGGACCCGGCCCTCCGAATCATTATTACAAAAATGGTGGAGTACACCCTCGGGCTACTGAGAAATCGGCTCCTCGTTGATGCTGTGGATGATCTCTCAAATCGGCTACCAAAACTGGTAATGGTGACCGAGTCAGCCGAGGAAAGATGCATTAAATGAGCCACCTAGGTGTCCTTGGATTGCAGGTGCGGTGCTCGAGTGGCGGCCATGCTTGTCGGGCTCTTCTTCTCGGGCTGATACTTCGCATCCAATTGCCAAAAATGAGCAGCGGGCTTATCGGGCAAGAAAATATGCATTTATGAGGCTCTCTGACTGCCTCGGGAAAATGCCCAACTTGGGAAGCGTTCCTGGGAAGCGCCTCGCTGATTTCCACTTCGCAAAACTACTTCGAGGGCGTGGAGTGCCGAAGCCGATCTCCCTCTATCCTTCGCTGCTTCGCTGGTGAAACTGCTTCGCTGATGGGTCGGGAAAAACGCTTCGGGCCGATCTTCTTTTGAAACGGCGGTTTGGGGGAGTTTTGGCCGAAGCACTTTCTCGACCTCTACTGCTTCGGGTGAAAATTGGCCGAAGTGGATTTTAGAAATACTTCGGGCCCAAAGTAATTTCTTTGCCTTAGCCGATTCGGGCTATCTTTTCTTCTTCGGCGAAGTTGCTTGGATGCCGCTTCGCAAACTCTTCACCCGAAGTAGTCATTGGGAATGCTTCGGGTGCGAAGCGTTTCCTTCGGACCTTTTCGGCAAAGTTCTCGCTCGAAGTGATGATTTGAAGCGCTTCGGGCCCGAAGCTCTTTTCTTTTCATTTTGTCCACCAGGGGCGATAGGGAAAACCAAAATTGCTATAACTTATAAACAAAAGAAAACTTTCAACAAAACAAATATCATACAAAGTTTCAATTTTTCTGCCCCTTGGTGGAATGTGACAATATTGTCAATAGTTCATTTATACCATCCCATCACATAAGTTAGATGCATACAATTAAAGCAAAGTTAAAACATGCATTTAGCAATAGCACCACATCCACAAACACAATTCATTAATCATTCATCATCACATCATAAAGCATATAGGCAATATCCATTTGCATACAATCATGAATTCACCATTTATCAAAATCAAAATACATCGCATCATATCATCAAATCATATAAGCATCTACACATCCATCTAAGCATCTTCAATATCATCTAACATATTCATCAAGTCAACATAATACCATCATCGATCATATCATAAAACAAAATAACAACAAAAACATGAGTAATAAAAAATACACATAATAAGTCATAATGCAAAGATATCATAAAAGTATGTGTTTCAAGTCTGATGGATGTACAAAAATATCCGTGGGCTACATTCATATAGGTTAGTCGACCTCAAAAATAGATCAAGGATTAAATAAAGCATCAATCAAATACTGGGCCTGAGCCCCCTGCATCACCTCCTCTAGTGCCACCTCCCCCTGTAGCGATGTCACGAGTCGAATGATGTGAACCTATCGGTCTCTCTGTCCAATTTTGGGTCCTCTAGCTAGGATAGGTGGAAGACTACCCCGACGTGGAGTGCCCACTGACCTGCGAACCACCCGCACTAGGTGGCTCATTAGGGATAATCCCATGCCTCCTGACCTGCATCTAAAGAATGGTGATGTGATCCATATATCCCCAGATCCACTCCTCATACTCATCCAACAAAGACTAAAGTTGTACCACATCCGCTCTTCAACCTACCACTGGAAACTCTTATGGTGTAGAATGAGGAACAACAAATTGCATCCTAGCATCACCACCCCCAATAGTAGCCTATAGAGCCTATATCTGTGTTATGAGTTGCTCAATGGTAGCATCTCACCGCTATACCTAGATCTTAGTTGCCTGAAGCTCAGCGTCAACCTCATGCAGCTATGCTCTCAGAGGAGAGTCTCTCTCCTTGAGCTCTAACTCCTACTCAGGAACATCAGGATCCTTTAGGATCCTCCAATGCCACCTACTCTGTTGGCTGGCCCTATACCTCAATTCTGGCTCAGACTCTACGTCCTATCAGATCTGCACCATCACCCTCGCCATCATACTCACGCCCTAGGCTGCCGACACCATGCCACATCCGATCGCCCCACCACTAAGTGTATGCCTCTGTAACTCCCCCAACCACTCTAGGGTCAACATCTAGGGCATCCTCCTTGTCTAAAATCTCTGTAATCTATTGTGGAGGTAGGTCCCCCTCTGCCATGAGGTGCTTGTACAAGAACGATACCAAAGGTACATCTTGTTGCAACCTGTATTGACGAAGAACCCGAGAGTAGAAGAAGTACTCCCAGATAGTAACCTTACGGCGAACGAGCCATTGCTTGCATCGTGTCCTAGAAGTAAATCTAGCTGGATCATCCTAAGTAGGACACTCATTGTAAGGCCACCATACAAGTAATGCTGACATGTCCTCGTTGGCAGATATGGTACAACTCATCATAGCACTGAGCCAATAGTGATCTACCCCATGCATAGATTATAGGCTCCTCACTATCCAATAGATCCCGCACCATCACCAAAAGGTTCTACGGTAACCTCAAACTCAAGTAGTTTGGGATAAGAACATTGTTGATAACCATCAGTAATACGACATGCCTCACCGTAAAGACACACTTCCCATGCCAGCGACTGATAGACACTCCTCTAAAATTGGTGTCCTTGAGAGCATCTTCAGAATACCTCAAAAACACCCAAGTTAAGACGACCACCTGATCATTAGTGGCTAAAAAACAATGGCCACCCATCAAATGGAATCTAAAATATCCTATATACATCCTCCGGTGTAATGGTCATCTCGTCGGTCGGGAGGTGGAAGGTATTAGTCCGCGGGTCCCAGCGATGGGCCATGGCCGTAAGGTAAACCTGATCTACCATGATGTAAGGTAGCCTAATGATATACTATAACCCATAGGCTTTGAACCATGCCTAGTCCGTGTCATCAAAGCTAGGAAGTACCTCAAGTAGGATCTTCGGGTCCCGAGCCTGAGTAGAGAGGATCTAATAACAAAGGAAAATAAAACATAAACTACAGTGCATCTAAGGCATAAATCAAACAAAGCATAACAACATAAACACTCCTATGTTTGAACAAACGAAAAATAAATGCATATAGTCGGGAAACACAAATCTTAGGAGTGGTTCAAAACTTAAGAAAAAAATCAAAAATATGTCTTAAAAAAATCATAAAAAGGACAAAAATATGGCTAAGGGTTTAGCCGCTATCACCTACAGCGGCCAAAAATTGGCCGCTGGAGACAACAGCATCCAAGACCCAACAGTCAGCAAATTTTGACCGTTGGGGTTCAAACCTGGCTGCTCTGAGCGACAGCGACTCATAATCGGCCGCTCTGAGAAAAAATGACCAAGGGGCGACACGGAAAACCTGTGAACCCTTGGCCATAAAAATGCAAAAAAAAATCCAAAAATTGTAAAATAACATAAAAAAACACAAAAGGGAAGGAAAAACAATTTTTTTTAAAAGCAAATTCCCACACAGGCATCAAAAACTAAGCTAAGTTCAAAAATGGTTAACATGGCAGAAGCAGGTGAACAACATAAAACTTGGGAACCCTAGGCTAAAGCCACTAATAGAAAAACAAAATCAAAATTGGGGACTAACCCACCAGAGCAGAAGATAAGCTAAACCTAGCTATGGGTTTTGATTTGTTACCAACAGGTTTAGTAAGGTTCATTTTAGCCAATTACTTAGTGAGGTGCAGTTTTACCCAAATAAAGGAAAAGAGAGCTAGGGTTTAGAAAAAGAGAAATACCCGAGAAGCTTCGGTTCCTCCAACAGCTGATGTCTCACCCTGTGCAGCCATATCCTCGACGCTAAGTAAACTCCAAAGTTGCAACCGTCGCTATCACACCAGAGCTTTGAAAAGCGGATCTTCAATAGTGAAAATGAAAGGTCAAACCCTAGAAAATACAAATTTTATATTTCTTTAATTACGTCTTGGTCGCTGCTGACATCAGCGGCTCGAACTTCATGGCCGCTCAAGGCGATAGTGGCCACAAGCAGGAACTCAAATGCCGCTGGACCTGATAGTGACCAGATCCACAAATCAAAATAAGGGACTTCCTCCTTGAGGGATCCCATAAAAATAGTAAATATACACACTTTGATGGTTTAAGATCATCAAAATGTTCAAAATAACAAAAAAAATCACATAAGAGCACAATCTCAGGCAGGCCTCGTACCCAGTTACTTACTCTATCCACTCGACGATTGTAGCGATTCACACTCCATGTATTTCAATGAGATGAGTAGATAACCATAAGGCCACTTGGGGCAAAAACAACTCATTTTAGAATTACGATGCGCCACCCTTCAACCTCAAAGAAGACCAAGATGGTCAGACTGCTCCATGGGTACGAAAGGATCATTCTAATTCCCCTATGACATCAAAAACATTAATCCAAAGTGATACAATCTAAACATAAATAGAATCACTCATCCTAACTCCCTAAGAAATCTATTGATAGTTGGACCGCTCCTCAGGATAAGGATGGATGATTATCAAAAACAATTAGAATCACACTTGGATGTGGGATTGCCCATTAAAAGCAACAAATGTTAGAAAATAACAAGATTAGTCATATTGGTCAAACGACTTGTCGTTTCATTCATTGTCATTTCTTCACCAAATTCATTGTGTGAGGAAGTAGTTCAAAACTTCAACATAATCATAATCAAAATCAACAAAAGATCACTCAATCATAGCAAAATTGTGTTCGTCCTACAAATCATTGCATACAACAATCACAAATTTCTCTTGTTTGCTGGGAACATAAGCAGACATGACATCTTCAATTGTAGCTCTCCTACCGGTTGAAATTGTTGTAGCAGTTGAAGATACCCGATTGAATTTGAAGAATGAGTGTAATTTAACATGCTCAAGCCACTGAGCTAAGTACTTCGAACGTTGAGGCAATGATTCAAAGGATGCACACAATCTTGCATGATTGGGCCATCCGGCATTGATCAGACCATTGATCATCATACACCCTACAAATAGATCAGTCTACGTTTTTGCTCAGCGTTGTATTTTCCACACAACACATCGCAAAAAGGGGCATCTGTAGACACCTAAATCGTGTCATGATTAGGGGAGTTGTTTACCTAGATACATTAATAAGACCATAAGATATAATATTGGACTTTCCAAGCATCAATAGTGGTTCTCACCACTCATTTGGGGCCTTTTCAAGCCATCCAAGCCTAGCCACTCAAGCCAAAAGTGGCCAGATCCTAGCCTCTCAAGCCTAGAGCGGCCAGACCTTAGCCGCTACAGATGACAGCGACCAGATCTTAGTTGTTGAAGACGACATCGGCTACACCCTAGAAGAAGTTTTATCGACAAACATGCCTAATCACGGGTGGAAGTGGCAATTTGTATGCAATAAAGGTGAGCAGGAGTAACTTTGCATTCCTTTTCATGACCAGTTCACATAGGAGACTTGAGTTTGCATTTAAACTTTAGTTAACTGACCTCCAAGCATAAATAAAGGACAAAAGCTTCTCATGCTAACAACCAGTTTGCATAGGAGACTCAATATTGGTAGTTATATTTCAGTTAACTGGCCTCCAAACATAGAAAAGACAAAAAACTTCTCATGCTAACTCACACTACGCATGAGAAATTCATTCCTAGGGCTTGGACATAGACCTAGGGTTTCACACTATAAAAGGTGCAAGCCTAAGAGAACTATAATATATGAGTTAGTGTGTTTTTTGAGTTTAGTTTCGTCGTCAGACCCCCTTGAAAAGTTTTCTCTCTATCTTCATTATTAGAAAATAAAACAAGAAAATAACCATTTGGATAAATAGAGATTTGTAACTCACCTTTAGTTTCCCAGCTTTTTGCAGTCCATACTTTGAAAGCAGATAGGCTCGGATGAAAACCCACGAAACGATAAATTAGTCCTCTTTTTTCCAAATCTTCAATGCCAAACTAAATGTTGCCCATATCAAGCTTAACAATAGGAGTTCCATGAACTTCTTTAAGACATCCTAACTCTTTTTTTCTAGGATAAATATTAGGCATTCTAAGAGGTTTACGGGAAGCCCTAAGATTAACATTAGCATTAGGCTGAGGCTATCCACCACGGAGGGCATCCTTAAAATTTATTTTTAGGGATGATTCTTCAAAAACTTTACCCTTGACAGGGTTTTCTACAATAGATTTATTATGTGGGTGCACCTTAGCACCAGATTCATTTGAGATATGAGCTATTTTTTGATCAGCTGCTTGAAACTTGTTTCATGATATCTTTAATCCATGCCCTAGATGTCGTGGAAAGGTATGATTTTCACTTTTCTTTTGTACAAAAAATTGGAAGTCATTGTCACTCAATTTCACAACATGAAGATCTATTGAAAGATAGATTTATAACCCATCTTGGATCCCCTACAATATTTCCTGCTAAAATATTAAGCATAAACCACAAAAATATTGGCCGCTAGAGCCCAAAGGCCCCGAAAACCAACCTCTGGAGTTGCTTGCACTTAACCCAGATGAAACCCTCGCACAATCGCTTACCAAAAATATTGTTCACACATAGGGATGTGCTAGGATCTATGTTACTCCAAATGATCTGAAAATTGGTGGAGACGTTCTCCAGCTATATACAAGACTAGACTACATCAATCAACCTGCATTACTATCCTTAATGCCTGAACAACCACCATGAATGAACCCTTCAATCCATAAACAAACAACTTGAATGAATGAAGGCAGGACTTATTTATACACCAACAAGTAGTTATCCTCCAAATACCTCATAACTTCCCTCAAATTACATTTTGTATGCATTTTCTCTTTCATTACATGACATTTCCCACTACAGGACAAAATAGTTTATCTCTAATTTAGCTGACTTACATGACTTAACATGACTTTATTATTACGTACAATATTAAATTACATTGTACAACATAATTAAATATATGCACGTACATTTCATCAAACACTTTGCGTACAATTACAAAATACCACATAATACTAAGACTGATTTAGCAATTAAAGACATCAATTTTCCTGTCTACAGACCATTGGATGGTTAATATGATAAAATTTATGATTTTTATCAAAACTTCCCTTGATTCATAATGACTTATTGCATTAAGGGCTAAGTGAAGCAAGGGAAATGGTGATGGAGCAACAAGGAGGAGGAGCGGGAGGTCTAGGGGTGGCAAACCCTAGGTGTGGGGCTTCGGATGGCAGAACAGCAGGCACGATAGGTGGGGGCTCTGGTGAGATAGCAGGGCCCCAGGCGGAGGATGTGGACAAGGAAATTTCATTGGAACCGGACCCAGGGCGTTGGGCGGATGCGGTCGAAGATATCTCTGATGGGGACCAGGACTCTGTGCATCAGGATCAAGGGAAGACCCAGGAAGGAGACAAAGAGAAACCTGACAACTGGAGACCATCTTATCTTAATGCTCTTCGTGGTAAGTAAAAATTGTCCGACTCTTGTTTTAATCTAAAACCCATCAATGGTAGGTTGGACATCCCGGATACCCTAGCTCAACATGTGGCTATGGAGGGCAGAACGTCTCTGGTGGCAAAATTTATGGGGGTTCGACCGGACTTGGAAGTCATAAGGAGATGGGCCATCCAAAAATGGTGGCCAAGGGTCGGTATGATGATTAAGGCTTTACCCAAGAGTTTCCTTTTGGTGACATTTCAATGTGACCAGGACATGGAAAGGATTCTTCAAGGAGGTCCTTGGTTTTTTGGGAAAAGGGGCTTGTATCTGAAGCGTTGGACCCCCGATTTCAACCCCCAGACCCAGGTGTTGGATTTGGCTCCTATTTGGGTTAAGATGTCGGGATTACCTCTACTTTTCTGGAATGAGCAAATCTTGGCTGGGATAGCTACAGAGATTGGGGAACTGGTAGCTATCGATCCTGCAACCTTGAGCAGAACAAGACTTCTTTCTGCTCGCATGTGTGTGTTGGCGAACCTGAGTAAAGAACTCCCTAAATCTATTATACTATCATCTATGTATGGCCTTCATACTCAGGACTTTGAATATGAAAATATGTCTATTAAGTGTAGTGTTTGCGGGAAGGTAGGGCACCAGGGTATCCACTACCTTTCCAAGAACCAACCCCCACCCCAAAATACTATTCCACAAACCTAGAATAATATCCCTCCCTCGTAGGTCTCCATTCCTGCCCAACATGGGCCTCAAGGACGTGGGGCTCGGAATCCGAATATCAGAGACCCCGTTCGACCTAATGTCAGAAAGAGGTAATGTTATAACCCTCCTCCTAGAAATACCTATGCCTCAAAATCCTCTCATAGGGGAGTTGGTCCCTCTGGTGGGAACCCTCAAGTACAACCTGCTCCAAAGGTGATGCAGCAGGCCCCAGAACCAAATCACAAAGGAAAAAACCACATAGATCAATGCCCTGGAGCAAGTAAGTTCGATTGGGTAATACGAGAGACCTATGGAGGCTCGACGAAAGTGGTCCCCTATACTGTAGAGGAATTTATGGGAAGAAATTCCAAGGAGATCAACATCCTAGTGGAGAATAGTTTTGATGCATTAAATCATCTGAAGGGAGATCATATGGATAGCCAAGAAGTGGAATCTGAGGTAGAGGAGACCCAAGAGAAGGATTTAGAGGAGCAAAATTAGAGGAAGGAGCAGGAAACTGATAAGACAGGCAAGGATACTCAGGAGGTAGAGGTGAACCACCAAGATCAGTGTACCCCCAAAGCAGGGAAAAAAGAACCTACTAATCAAGAAGCTAAGAGCACGAAATCATCTCCACTGTCAGAAAGACCAGTTAACCTGGAGATCCAGGTTGTTACCCCAAATGCCAAGACTGACCCATCCAATATGGTGACTAGAAGCCAAGTGAAACCCAAGGAACCCCCCCTAAAGTGGATGTATGGGGATATGGTTTGGTAGGAAGAGGGAAACCTAGCAATGTTGCCTTAAGGTAGAAAGAAGCAGAGCGAGGAGTGGTTGATGGCACTCAAGCAGTATTACACTTTGGGGTGAAGGCTCGAGGATCCAAAGCCCATAAATGAAGATTCTATCATGGAATATACGTGGGAGCAATCCTACAAAAATGAGAGCTTTGTATGCTCTTAGACAAGAACACAAACCGGATATGATATTACTACAAGAAACTAAAATGGAGGAGAGTAGAGTGATCCCTTTTAAGAATAGTACTTGGCGAGAAGCTGAAGTAGTAGCCCAGGAGGCCACTGGAATAGTAGGAGGGTTGTTGGTTATGTGGAACAAGAATGTGATTGATAGTAGAGTGATTCTGATGTCTAGTTGGTTTATTTGTCTCCTATGTTTGGATAAAACCATGCAGGAAGAGTGGATCTTAACGAATGTATATGCTCTAGTTAGATAGGGACTGAGAAGGGTTCTCTGGGGTCAGCTAGCTGAACTGAGGGAGACGGTCCCCAACTACCCTTGGATTGTGGTGGGGGATTTCAATTGCTACCTTAATCCTGTAGATAAATTTGGGGGCTCTCAAAGAATAACTACTGATATCTACGAGTTTAGAGATTTTGTTGATCAACATGAGTTGATGGATGTGGACCTACGTAGATTCTCCTATACATGGTCTAACAAAATACTAAAGGAAAACCAAATTCAGATCATATTAGATAGGTTTCTTCTTTCTCAGGAATGCCTGGAGAGGTTTGGGGACTCTTCATTAATGACACTACCAAGAATCGGGTCTGACCACAACCCAATTCTATGGGAAACTAGGGAGGACTCTAAGAAAAAATACATCAGACCCTTTCGATTCGAACTTATGTGGCTCCAACACTAGGATCTCAAGGATCTGGTTGCCCAATGGTGGGACAAAAAGTATAATGGTTCGAAACTGGCCCAAGTGGCATGTAAACTGAGGAATGTGAAGGCTAACATTAGAGAGTGGAACAAAACTTCCTTTGGCAATATTTTTGCAAAAAAGGTAGAACTAAAAGATAAGATCAATGAACTGTAGGAGAAGCTGAAGTCAGATCAGCTTATAGAAGATCTGAGAAACTAGGAGAGGGAGTTGTTAGCCGAATACCACATGGTGCTGGGATTTGAAGAAACCTTCTGGAGGTAAAAATCTAGACTGCGTTGGTTGAAGGAGGGTGACAGAAATACAAAGTTCTTCCATGTCTCTACTCTTCGCCACAGGAGTACTAACAAAATTAAGGAGATCAAGATGGTCGATGGGTCTAACACCAAAGATATGGAAGACATAAGGAGGGAAGCGATCGAGTTCTTTAAATCATTGCTAGAAGATGTAAATCCTACTATTGAAGAAGAGGACTCTCTGTTGGTGGCCATTCCACCCCTTGTCACTGAGAATCTTAATGGATTCTTACTCAGCCCTTTTACAGAGGAGGAAATCAGGAAGGCAGTTTTTGACATGGATGGTAACAGCTCCCCAGGACCGGATGGCTTCCCCGCTGCTTTCTTTTAGAATTTTTGGGATATCCTAGGCGATGATGTAGTGGAAGCTATAATTGAGGCTCAAAAGGACATGGAAATCCCAGAAGGAGTTAATGCTACATTTTTAGTCCTCATCCCTAAACTAGTGGGAGCAATGGAATTTTCCAGTTTCCGCCCTATCAGTTTATGTAACACTCTGATGAAGATTCTCACGAAAACAATCGCCAATAGGCTGAAGGTTATCCTGCCATTCATCATTGATATGAACCAAGGAGGTTTTGTGAAAGGGCAACAAATATTGGATGGTATCATCACAATTCATGAAGTTATTCATTCAATGGTGGCTAGTAAGGAAGCATGTATGTTACTAAAGCTAGACATGAATAAAGCCTACGACCGGGTCTCATGGCGTTTCCTCACCAAGATTTTGGGTAAGTTTGGTTTCTGTCCCTAGTGGATTAAGTTGATTTTTAGTTGTATCTCTACCACAAGATTTTCTGTCATGGTGAATGGGTCACCCTCCGGTTACTTTAAGAGTGAAAGGGGGCTGCGACAAGGAGATCCTTTGTCTCCATACTTGTTTATTATTTTAGCGGAAGCATTGGGTAGGAACATTTCAGAAGTTATGGCAGAAGGTCGATTGGGAGGTTTCAAACCAGCCTCAATAGTAGAGCCAATGTCTCACCAATAGTTCATGGATGATACGATCATTGTGTCCAAAGCCTCGGTGCCTCAGGCTAGGAAGCTGAAGAGAATTCTAACCAAGTATGAGATGGAAGCAGGACAATACATAAACTATAAGAAGAGTAGCATCTATTTCTTTAACACGCCTGGTGGGAGGGAGGAAAGAATAGCTAACCTCTTTGGATGTGGAAAGGAGCTTTTACCGATGACTTATCTAGGCATGCCTATGTTCGAAGGAAGAATGAAGGCTACATTGTGGAACTCAGTCATTGATAGGATCTCCAAAAAGTTAGCAGGGTGGAAGGGCAACCTTCTCAGCTCCGCAGGGAAAGCCTTACTAGTTCAAACTACTTTATAGAGCATTCCAATCTACTGCATGTCTCTATTTAGAATGCTTGCAAAGGTCCGAGCTACACTGGAGCAAATTCAGTGCAACTTCTTGTGGTCAGGTTCGAAGGAGAGAAAGAGAATTTCATTGGTAGCATGGAATCAGGTGTGTGCAAGCAAAGATCAAGGGGGCCTGGGGCTGAAGAGAATGAAATAAATGAACCAAGCTCTGATTGGAAAATAGGTCTGGAGATTTTTCAATAATGATCAATTGGGATGGGTAAAACTTCTTAAGGCAAAATATATCAAAAATAATCAGGACTTCCTGAAAGCTGATAATCTCCCTAGAGGATCCTATTTTTGGAATTGTTTGCTCGAATGTCGTGAGGTAGTCAGGAAAGGCATCATATGGAGAATTGGTAATGGAAGACAAGTGGACTTTTGGCAAGATCCATGGTTGGAAGAAGCCCCTCTGCAAGATAACTTAGACCTTCGGGTCCTCCAACACAAACTTTCAGAGGAAATGGGAGGAAAAGTAGGGGATTTTCTTGTTGTAGCACAAGAAACTTCCTCTTGGAAGAAAATCATAGTTCAAAATCCTTCAGAGCAAGAGAAGGTGGCCCTGACCAAACTCAATGATGCTTTAAGGGTGTTCTCGATCATTCCAGGGGGAGGAAGAGACAAGATGATTTGGGGCAAAACTACAAGTGGGATCTATTCAATAAAAACTGCCTATAAACTAATCCACTCAGGATTTAATGGTTGGACTCTAACTTCTATTATTTGGTTAAAGAATTTAACCCCAAAAATAGCTTTCTTCTTTTGGTTGGTAGTTCAAAATAAGATTCTGACAATAGATAATCTGTAGAGGAGAGGTTTCCAATTCATCAATCGATGTATCTTGTGTGAGAAAGTGATATAATCTGTAAGTCATATCTTTCTAACTTGTGAATTTTCTTGTGTAGTCTTCCAAATGATTCTGTCCAAATTTCATATAGATTGGGTCCGCCCAAATAGCATGTCTGACTTCTGCATACAGTGGGCTTCCCCTTTCGGGTGAAACTTTTGACTTGGCTCTGGAAGCTCAGCTTACCCCATTTTTTATGGGGGATATGGAATGAGAGAAATAAGAGAGTATTTAAAGGATGGAAGAAAGATCCCAGGTTATGTGGTAATAAAATAATCAGAGCTCTGAAAGAAAACTGGAAAACCTTTTACTTCAAAAATGAGACCCTGTCTCCTAGGGAAAGGAGGATTTTGTGGAACTAGGGAGAGGAACCTCCAGACCCAATCATTACAACCAACCCACGGGATGGTGTCAAGTGGATACCCCCCACACAAAAGTGGGTTAAGTTCAATTTTGATGGGGCAGCCAAAGGAAATCCGGGGGTTGCAGGAGCAGGAGGAGTTCTGAGAAATGAGGAAGGAAAAGTGGTCCTTGCCTTTGCGGAGCCTTTGGGAACTCAAACAAATCATTTTGCAGAAGCCCGAGCCTGCATGCAGGCAATGAGAATTGCCAGACTAGAGGGTTATAAGGAAGTAATATTTGAAGGGGATTCACTTAATATAATCAAGGCAATTAAGGAGGATAAAGACCCCAGCTGGACCATCTCGGAGCTTATCCTAGAAGCAAAGATTCATAAATCCCATTTGGTTAGTGCCCGAATCCAACACACCTTCAGAGAAGGGAACCAGGCGATGGATCTAATGGCAAATATTGCAGTTTCTGCTGGGGAGATGCAAATTTGGAAGGATAACTTCCCTCAAGAATTACTGGTGTTGGCTTCTAAAGAAGATCTAAGATCAAACCTGTTAGAGCAGCAGGAGATCAGAGTGGTTGATGATGAGTAATCCGGCAGATGGAATTAGGCAGAGGGACAAAAGGCAACCCATTTGCTGGGGCCTGGGAAGTGACAAGTGTACGGTACAACAACCTAGTGTTATGTTTAGTAAGTGCTAGGTGTTGTCTGGTTTTTGTTTTATCCTGAATAGTCCAACGACAAGTATAGGACTACGGACTCTAAGTATGGCTTAATGTGGGTCTTGGGAAGATCCATTTTGTATTTTGATTATACGGGCTTGGAGCTAGAACCAACCCATTTTGACTATGTAAAAGGTTTGTGGACCTTATAACCACCTCTACCTAATACCAAAAAAAATAATGACTTATTGCAAATATTTCAGGGTCTAAACTTGGAAAATTTCCATCAACATACCTAGGTATTCCCTTGTTGATAAAGAAAGAAGAATAAGCTTTGGGGCCCAAGTTTAGATAGAATCAAATCTTGTGTTGTCTCTTGGAAAGGTAAGTTTCTAACCATGGCTAGAAAACATATTCTCATAAAGGCTACATTGGAAAATATCCCTACATATATGATGTCATTTCAATATTAGTAAGTATATCCAAATTTAATAAAATTTTAAGAGATTTTATTTTGAAAGGATGGAAAGAAATTTAGCTTTCCTATTTATAAATATGACAATATTTGTGAAAGAAAAAATGGACACGTAATATTATGAAATTGAATATTAATGAGTATAACATTAGGGGTAAAACTTGGATGAAGATTATTCAAAGAACAAGGGAAGAGTTAGTCAAAAATATTACTTAAAGACCCTACAAGTTTTAAGGATTTTAATTGTTAAGGAAGTGAACTATTCCTACAGGTTCAATAAAATATAACTTCATGTCAAATAGTTTGTAAATAAGCAAAAATATATTAGATGGTCAATTAATCAGGAGGAATTTATAAATATTTGATCTAGTGCTTTGTTGAGTCTTATCCTTTTTATCCAAAAATGACAACAATTGGTTTAAGTATGTTTGGCTTGTAGAGGTTGAAAAGTAAAAAATTATACTATTGCAAGCCATACTTCTAAATATTGAATTTCTATTGGTAATTTGGTTGAGGGATTGGACCTTAAAAAAGTAGTAAATAACCTCTAGAAGATGCTCCAAGTGTTCTATTTGCCAATTTTTATGCGAAGCGATGAATTAGTCTGAAATCTATCAAAATATGATGAATACTCCATCAAGTTGAGATATAAGGCATTTGAGCAATAAGAATTACCTCGTCTTAAGAATTCTCTTGAAAGAGTCTTTGGTCCCTTAACGTCCTCCCTAAGGCCTAAAATTTCTTTCATTTACATAATGAAACAAAAGTTCTACAAATGAAAATTTGCAAAGAAAATGATATAATAGACGTGTATGTGTGCCTTATGCAAGGAGTTGTTAGAAACTTCAAATCTCTAGCTTCTTTTCTATTCCTTTACTTCCACAATTTGGGTACTTTTCTAAAAAAATAATCAATTGTGTTACTCCATAGACATTAGAAGAGTTAATGAAATATTGATATATCATCATGTGGAGGATAGGTCCTACCATTATTTGTTGGAATATGTGGTTTTAAAGGAATAATAGAATTTTCAAAATTAAATCTTAAAATCATATTCAAGTTCACAAAAAAAAATCATATTCAAGTTTGGATTCGTGTTGTTGCCTCTTTTGCAAAATGTTTAAATACATGGTTCTCACCATGAGATGTCTTAGTTGTAGTAAAAGAATGCGATAGTTGCTTTATTATAAGATTTTGACTTTCCATATTGGAGCTAATGGAAAGGACCTACATCAAATCATGATAAAATAAAAGTATTCATAACTCAGGTTAATAAAACTTAGTTTTGATGATGCTTCTAAGGAGACTTTGAAAAATTTGATAGAGGCGATGTTTTTTGATAATGAAGGAAAATTCTCTTGGCCTACTAAAAATCATATGAAACTTCAACAAACTATGTAGAGGCTATGATACTTCTTATAGGGTTATGGATGGCCATGAAAAAAGGATGAAAACATATTCCAATTGATGGGGTTTCACAAATTATTATGGGATCAACAATAACATTTTTCTAGTGTCCATCAATTATTAATGGAGGCTACATCTTGGAGATGTCAACATATCTACAGAGAAAGAAATACATGATAGAGAATTTATCTAATTATAGGGTTAATCTTCATGTTGGTGAACTTTACATTTTAGAAAACAATTGGCCAAAGGATTTTTTAGAGAGTACTTTTTATAGAATGATAAGCTAGATATAGTCTAATATCTAAAAGTAGATGCAATGTTTTGATGTTTCGATGAATGCCCCTCTCAAAAACCATATAAAACATCTTAAAAATACAACATATTGGTTTTTTTTTGAAGTATAAGAAGGGGTTTTGAAAGGCTCCTTGAACCTTTTACAAAGCAGAAAAGGTGACTAGAGAAACCCCAAGTCACTTACAACAAGACATAGCCTCGAGAAGATGGCTACGAAAGTAACTAAAAAGCAAAGTTAAACCATGATTTGACAAACCAGGATCTAAAAAAGAACAGTGTTAGATCCTGAGGATCCAACATGACCAAACATAAACTGAGGGTTAAAGAAACCGAGAATGCCAAGGAAATCTCAAAATCCACAAAACCATCGTTTTCAATTAAATTAATTCAAATTTGTTATGCGAGAAAAAATGTCAAGCCTCTTATTTATACTTAAATAAGATATTTGTGAAAATATATATTTTTCAAATTATCATCATAATAAAATAACTATTTTTCATTTTTAAACCAATCATATCACATAATTATTTTATTTATAAGCTTTCTTCTATATTTCTTTTAAAAACTATTACATCTAAGAAAACCATATAACTTGAACAATTCATTTATAATTTATATAAGTTCACTCCACCTCAAACAATGCCTTGTCTTAACCATTTCAAACCAAACCAAACCAAATTTTATGAATGGTGAAGTGAAAAGAAACAATTGCAACTATTAAGCAAAAGTTATTTGCATGGGTGTGGTCTACCGACAAGGATGCCACTTGCATTATCAATGATGAGACCCGAGTTCAACCCCCCAACATATGTGTATAAGAAGAATTGATTAAAAAAACTATTAAGCAAAAGTTCAATTCAATGATAAGATCAATTACAATCTAGAGCAACTTATACAAGTGAGGAGTTCCACATTATAAATAAATATTAATGAGTGATCTTAACATGTTTACCTATGGGATTAAAGTTTGATTGTTAGAATATTTGACTCACAAATAACCCACTAAATACAACATATTGTAATTCCACAATCATGTGGTTTATAAAATATAGTGGTAATGGGTATGATATTATACAAGGAAAATAATCAACTAAATCATTATGAAAAGTAAAAATATTCAGTTAAAATTATTTTTTCTTTAAATAAAAAGTTCAAGTTTTGAATGAAAAAACCTTATAATAATTAAGAATAATCATACAAAAAAGGGCGATGGAATAAGCACACCTCAAAAACCATAAAATTTGTTAGGTGGAGGAAATCACACCTCCCCAATAAAAACAAAGTCCAAAAAACATTACTACACACTATCATTAGTAATAATTACGTAGAAATCCCAAGACATAATCACTAAACAAAGATCAAGGAGCGGGACGAAAGTTATCTTCCTCGTTGATACACTGTCAGCCGCCATCCAAAGAGACTAGGGCAGTTCATCCTTCATCTGCATTACCATCAATTAGAGTTCGTTGAGGAGGACCCTGGTTGACTCAGCTTGGAATGCTTGGTAGAATACATGTTGCTTGTAATATGCGACCTCTTCTACTAGGCAATTATTATTTATTTACAACACACTGTCTATCAACCTTACTGATTTTCAAAATAGACTTAATGCTCAGTGGACTTTCTTGGCGAAAGTGAATTTCCAAGGCATAAAGACGAAACAAATTCAATGACCAAGCTCCCGATTTCTAGGTGATTTTGTTGCATCTCAATGCACTGACATCCAAAGTTGCTTCTTAGCATTTAAACATGTTGATTTCTCCATGTGATTCTCCCATCGAAGCCAAATCGTAGCTTCCTTGCCAAATATTTTGACTAGAATATCACTGATGTCAAGGAATAAATTATTCTCGTTGGTTTTTTATTCACCAAGATTTTGTTTGTAAGTGCATTAAATGAAAGAGGCATAACTCTCTATAAATACTAAGCATTTCAATGTAATGAAGGAGGATGGACACTCTGCACAAAAAAAAACTCAAAATAGAAACGCTTCGACTTCTTGTTCTTTGAGTGGCCTTGTACTTGATAAGTTTTCTTTGTGTAATTTTTGAATGTTGCCATTCTCATTATTTGTTGTGTTTAGATTCTGATTTTGAATTTAATTTTGCTGGTAAAGGAATGAACACTGAAATGCCCATGGGAGGCTGTCACTGCACAACAAGTTTCTATGCTTGTATTTTTATTGTATGCAGCTAATTACTGCTTCATGGAATTTCAACTGTTAGTCTATTCCCATCCTATATTGCTGGCTTATATCCATATTTCCCTATTTATTTCCTATTACCCTAAGATTTCAACCCAAGTAGATTAGAAAGGGAGCCAACCCTCTTTAGAGATTGCAACAGAGGATATTTTTCCTTCGTAATTTCAATGTTGGTTGAGTCTAGGGTGAAAAAAGTGTAGACTTTGTAACTAGGCAAATTCGTGACCAACAATACTCTTTGCCAAATTTTTCTTCCCTTGGGCTTGTTGTCATATGAAGATAATTATCCCAAGTTCTTCACTATCAAGAGCTTCTCCTTGGTAGTGGATTTCTCCAATGAGTTCTTATAGGAACTCTTTTGATGATGCTTCTACGATCTCTACAACAAGGCTCTCCAATCCTTCTTATTTCTCCTTGAGACCTCTCCAAGGTTTTCTATCTTACAACTTCTTTGGTCTTCCAACTGAGACCTTTTCTTCAACCTTATACTTTTGGAAGTATTGGTGATGAGATCTTCTTCTTGGATCTCTAATTTTTTTTGCTTTTGGATTATGGAATGGGACCTTGTTGGTCCTTATTTTCTTCTATAGTTTATAGGATTTAATGGAGATCACCAATCTCCTATTTTGTAGACTCTTCTCTGGAGTCCCTTTCAAGAACTCTTATCTAGAGTCTTTTTTTGGAACTCTTCTCTGGAATCTTCTTCTAAATCAGGAACTCTTCTCTAAAGTATTCTTTAGAATTAAGTCTTATGTGGCCTTCTCTTCTATAGCAGGGCTTATGTGGCCCTTTATTTTGGATCAAGGCTTCTATGGCCTTTTCTGCTTTTACAATGTGAAGTTTTTCAATATTGCAATGGAGATCTTCAATCTCCAAACTTCACCATGACTCTTCTCCTAGAGTATTTTTTTGCAACAAAGAACTAATATCTGCATGAGGAAAGCATATAGACTTTCAAGAAACAAAGGTGAAATCATTCTCTATCTATTGTAGGAAGTGTCCCAAATTTTGAGAGTTAATTTTCTGCAACAAAAATTTTTAGACAATAATTAACATTAAAAAATCCATATCCTTAAATAGTCTTCACTAGTTGATCCATAAAATTAGTGGAATGAATGTTGAGTCCTAGTCTTCATGAGATTTTTTGCAACTCTATGGAAAGACTCTATATGGAAAGACTCTAGCCAAATGTAATCTTAGAATTTTTTGCAACTGAGATATATTTCAGTCCTTTCAAATTTTCCCGTGACTTTCTCTAATCCTATTGACTACTCTACATTTTTCTATCAATCGGTTCCTAATGGAAATGTTTGCATGCAGCGTTACACGACATATCTAATTTGTAACGATGTAGGTCAACAATAGCAATGGCGATTCTCCCTAATCCTATCTTGATTCATTGTGGCTTTGATACCACTATTAGCTTTTGAGGATATATGCAGTGGGAGAGATCTAACACATGTCGTAATAAGACATAGAAAATATGAGAGAGAGTGATTTTGCAATATATTATATATAGAAAGTGGTAAAAATACAATGCAGTATGGAGGTAATGGTCACTCCATTACTATAAGCTAAAGAACTACATTGTACTCCATACAGGAGTTCTACCACTATCTACTACTCTTTACTATAATGCACTTGATATGCTTGATCTCTATATGAGGCCCTTTATATAGGAATATAGACTCCTTAGCCAACACTCTACCTAGTTGTACAAGGGGACACCTTGCACATTACAACTTGCACATTGACACATGCATTTATTACATTGCTTGAAGTAAGTAGCTAACTTCCCTTTAATATAATCTCCTACTCTATATACCAAAGGTGGTACATTTACATGAACCAAATGATGTAATATACTCTAACTCTAACATTATAATATTATATTATATTATAATATAATATAATATTATATTATAATATAATATTATATTATATTAGTAGTCGGTTCCCCAAAGTAGAATTAGAAGATGGATATATAAAGAAGAGATATTTGTCATTGTAATCATCATGAAGATCAATCATATGTAATCGTCTTTGCCCATGAAGTGGCTTATGGGACTTTGCCCTCCTTAAGTGGCACTCTTATCTTGGGAGATCTTGTGGAGTTATTCCTTCCTTAAGGATTATTATTGGTGTTTCCCTACCTTAAGGGTATTATCTATCTCTCTCTCATTTGTGGATAATTATTTATGGATGAATGATTTGATATTTTTTCATATTGGTGAATGATTTATGTTAATGATAATAAAATTTCGTAACAGAAGACTACATGTTTTTATAGGGAAATATGAGTGCAAGATCTTTGCACAACATTCATTGTGGTAGTCATGAAAACTTACCTAAGATCAGTTTATGAGTGTGAGGAAGATACTACAAAATACAACCATATTATTTTTATTTGTAACTCATTGTATCAAATTGGTAGCAGTCCCTAGGAGGGATCTCATTCTAATAATTTTGAAAAGAAAATATTTGATATTAATAAAAGGGAAACATTTCATATATTATTTTGTCATTATGGTTACATAATTGCTACGTTTATTTCAATTGCTTGGGTGTACAAATTTTTCAACATTTCAGTGGTAATCATGGTGGGACCTAGTCCCTATTTTTATTTATATTACTAATTGTTGTTTATTTTTGTGATTTTAGGTTGTAGGTTTAACCATATAGAACTAAGATGGCTCTGTTCTACAACTGTCTGGAACTATGACGATCCTTGTTCTACAATTGTCCTTGCTTGATATGATGCCTATTCTATAACCATCATTGCCTGAAACGACCCCTATTCTACAACTATCTTTGCTTGAGATAACCATAATATGCAACCATTTATTTATGTGATTTTTATATGGTTGTACAAATGGCAAAAAAAATCAAGGGCTTCCCCCTAAATAAGGGGGGGAACTCCCCCTGTGATCCCCCTTTTGGCACGCCCCGCACATACGAACAATGTGTGCAAAAGGAGACAATCCTCGATCAAGAGAAAAATATACCCAAAACAACAAAGAGTGGGATCTACATTGAGTGTAGGCCATAAAAGTGAGTACCTTATAAAAAAATTACAAAAAAAATCAAATTACAGAATAAAGTACATAGATATTAAAGTGCCGGGGCTCTATCTATGATCGTCTCTAGTGCAGACAGTCCTTGTCTAAGATCATACCTGGTTCAAATGACCCCTATTTGTGGTGATATTTAGGATAGAATACATTTGTCTACAATAGTCCCTATGCAATATGACTCTATATCTGTCACTTTTTGGCTTACCTATTTTTGCCTACCCAAAGGCTGATCTCATGTAGGGTTTTGCATTTTAGAGTTATATTATTTTTTAGGATTTCTAAAAGTAAAACATCAAATTTTGCATCAATAAAAGAATAATCGAGTGCTCTATGATATATTTACTTTTGCAAAATAAAAATAGCCCCACACATCACAACTTTTTTAGACATCAATGAGTTGGATTTCATCACCAACCGTTGATCAAGACAGTGATGATGGGTTTCATATCCATTTGTTGGCTCGCACCATAACAACCTTAGAGACCAAAAGAGAGTAGATTTTTGGATTTCATCATCGTAAAGTCCCCTACTCTTGGATGCACCTAGAGTAGGAAGGATTAGTGAGCCCCTTTACCACAAGGCTCTTTAAAATAATTAGTGGATGTAGTTGTCGTTATTGTTCATGCCTTAAACATGTGGGTTAAGCAAAAACAAGGCTTTATCGATAGTAGAACATTATACAACGTAGCCCCTTCAAGGGTTATTTTTTTCCCATAAGGTTACCTTGAGCCACATCCATAGGAAGCCACTTTTTGCCATTTGAGTTACACTCCTTGACAGGGGGGTGTGCTCGAACTACCTTTAGTAGTTTTCTATTTTTCACCCTTAGTTTTCATAGGCATAAGGTATAACATCAAAACACACTCAAAAAGTTATAGGGACTCACAATAAAAATTTAAACAAGATAATCACATTATTTACTTGTTTGTTTCTTTACTTTTTGTTTAATACACATCATCGTAATAACATGCAACCAAGCTCACTCACGAGCTAACATTGCCAAAAATTTACAAGGAGACATGTAATATCTTCGGTTCAGCCTAGAGGACATGACCATTCTTGAATGGTGTCCTGGTGTTCATCATGAAACCAATACCATCTACAAGGAATTCTACCTTCAAGACACCCCTATTAGGGAAGCACCCATAGGTCCTCCAAGATACTTTCCTAATTTGGACACCCTGAGAGATTTTTATAAAAAGAATAATTCATCCATTGAGGGGCCTAGTAGGTCGGTGTAACGAGTTCGCATTTTGGATCGCTCTATCCATCAACTAGACCATGAATAAGAGTATACCCCATGGACAAGGCTCGATGATCAGGCCACTTTTCTTGATCATCCATGGATGAGTTGATAGTATACCTATTTAAATAGGTACGACATGAATCATCCTACTCAAAAAACCATGTTGTCTCATACATTTCTAGTTAATGAAGAAGAGGAAGATCTAGATCATTCTCCTACCCATTAGGAAGAGTACTATGCATAAGCACATAGTGCCTCTATATCGCCTAAGTGTGTAGAGCTTACATTTAAGCCCAAATACTACGTCAACGTAGCTTCCCTCGATTATGGAAACTAGGTAGCCAACCCTTTTGGGGCCACAAAGCAAGTCAAGTCCCTTTGTATTAATATGAAGGCCAATTGAATTTGCACTACTGATTAGACAAATTAAGCACTTAGGTAAAATGTTGATAGACAAGAACAGTTAGACAAGTTATGGTTAGATGAGAAATGCTTAGATCAATAACATCAACTGAGTTAGCAGAGGCTACACCAACATAGGTTTCACCAGCAATTGCTATATCAAGAGTGATTATAGAAAGCCTTACATGAGATGGTTCCCACACCTAGTACCCATAGGCAAAAAAACCATCAAAGATACCTTGCACATCATCAAAACCTACCACCTAGGCCATTTTAGAACCGTTTGCCTCATGCACCTATCCATCCCCACAGGTCCATACAACGTCCACCCTACAACAAAAAACAAGGGTATGAGACTTATGAGGATTTACAATCAGAGTACCAGGAGAAAGGGTATCCTAGGATAGCTTATGAGGATATGGTTGATGATCACATTCAACCACCACATCCCAATCAAAATATTTCTCGCTCCCCTCTTCAAGGAAAAAGGTAGGAAGATGAGATTATATCATTTGAAGCTTACAAGTTGCTTATCGAGCACATTAAATTATTGGAAAAACAAGCTTCAGGAACGAGTTATCAAAAATCTACATCGAGCCAACTTTGTAATCAATGGCTTTATCCTTCTATCCCATCTCCTCCATATCTTGAGCATTTCAAAATGCCCAAGCTAGATAATTTCAAAGGAGATGATTGCATAGGAGCATGTCACCCATTTTATGAACCTTTGCTTTCAACTCCAGGATGATGTTGCCTTGTTACTTAGAACCTTCTTAATAATGCTCTTTAGCCCAACCCTAGAGTGGTATAACCATATACCAAGGTATAGCATCTATAACTTTGAACAATTTGCAAATCCATTATTGAAAGACTTCTCATTTAGCGTGAAAAAGAAAGCAACCTTGAATGATCTGTATAATATTCACCAGTTTGACAATGAACCAGCCTTAGATTATGGTAATAGGTGATGAGCGGTTATATCAAAGTTACCATTTACCCTGCTTATATCAGAGCTAACTTTTCTATTTATAAGGAGTTCAAAATTAATTTTTGTTGCTATTACAACTCTAACAATATCAAATATTTGAGGAAGTCCTAACTCAGGCAAAGGTTATAGAAGAGATTAAGATTTAGAAGGGAGAGATCAAACTTTGTAAGGAGTGGAACAAGAATCCAAAGGTAACCATACACAATAGAAGCCATCATCAGTTAATCAAGTTGTCTTGAGTGTTCCAGGGCCTGTAAAGCAAACTCCACCTCAACAAACCAATTATCAGGCCCAACCCCCTCTTGCGTAGTATCACAATCAACATCAGCAAAATTAGGTGCAAAATCAATCACGCTGTGAACCTCGCCATTATATGCCATTGCCTAAATATTTGGTGTCACTTTTTAATCGACTATGCAAGGCAAATACCATCAATTTGCTAGATATTCACCCCTTGGAACCTAATTGACCAAAGCCTAAATGGTTTCAAGAGGACCTATACTATCTTTATCACCAATAAAATGGTCATTATATTTAGTTATGTTACTCTATAGAAATATAGTACAAGATATGCTTGAGAAAAATGAACTTTAAATAGATAATCCTCTCGCTGCAAATAATCAACAAATGGGCATATTCAAGGATCCACTACCCACACATGAGGTTCAAGTAGATCAACCAATATAGGTCAATGAAATCCACACAACCCCATCCAATCAAGGGTTTTGGGATGATTAGTATCGTAACAAAGAACTAGAGGTATCCTAATCAAGCTACACCACTCGTAGCTTTGAATAATGTTCCTTCCATGCCATAGCCTTTGCTGCAACCAAATCCTATTTAAGATCCTCCACCTCACTCGGTGGTGATGGTCATAAGTAGACTTACCCAAATTCTACAAGCAACATCGGTAAGACTCTCCATTTATGAGTTGATACAATAGTTGCCACCACATAGACATGCTCTAATGGAGATTCTAAAATTAATCAAATTGTAGCCTCGAGATCCTAACTCTTTTGCCAATTTTGTGGTGCACGTTCAATACTGCAAGGAGCTTGTTATCACATTTTATGATCATGATATCAAGCCAACTTCCATTGATGTACCCGATCCTCCACTAAACATTGTTGCTAGTGTGAATTAGATTTTTTACAAGCGAGTCTTGATCGATACAAGCTCCTCCATCAATATCATTATAACTACTGTACTACAACATCTTAATCTTCCATCATCACATATTGTAGCATCTACATTCACCCTTTGAGAATTTAATGATGCTTTATTCTCTATTGTCGACACAACAGTCCTCCCTATTCAAGTTGGGTTAAAGACTATTCCCATGTTGTGCCATATCTTGGAGGGTGCAATGTAGTATAACATATTTCTTGGAAGACCTTGGATTAGAGATATGAAGTGCATCCCATCCATATTGCACTAGTGCCTTAAGTACATCTATGAAGGGCAGGTTCATATAGTTCTCGTAGACCTCAAGCTCTTCAAGTACTGCAATGTGGTACACCATCTGTAAGAGTCTACCTTTCCATCCGTTCATCTAGACATCCAACCAAATGATCCTATCAAAAGTCCAAATTTATAATAACAATCATCCACTAAACCATTACCACCTCCTCTATCTCCATCATAACCATTGGTTTCTTTCGATATCCCTTCTTCATCATCGGATCCCTCGAGTAAGAAGATGTTGAAGGTACCAATAAATGAAATCCTATCATCCATTTTGACCATTTTTGTAGTAGATATTCCAAATTCTATGGATGAGTAAGAATCATCTGTTGCTATGGATGAGTTATCTCAAGTCACACCCCCATCATACTTATCCACCCCATCACAAGTCATGGTTCATTTGGCTAATCCTGGGCTTGTTGAGTATCTCGTGTAAAATATTGCATTCACCCTACTCATAGAGTCAGTGCAAGACATGGGTAGGTCTCACTTGTCGTCACTACCCATTGATACCATTGTGCCTTTGGGGGTGTCCCCAAACCAAATGAACTTTGTCTATTGGAGTTTTGATAATTCTACAAATTCATCCCCTATGTTAGACGACAATGATGATCCATTTTTCAAGGAATGTTAGTTATCTGTCAAACCTAGATTTTATCCTATGGTATTTTTATTGCTAGAATTGGCATGAGAATGACCTTAGATGATATGAACAAGGTCTTTGGACCCATTAGTATCAGCCCCCCTATGATAATTTTGACTTAGGGTATATTGGATGCATACCAGATGATGCCCTAGTAGATGCCCTCCAGCGCCTTACCGGGATGAGATTGATGAGCTTATGATATGAAAGTCCACCTTAGGGATTTTAAATTTGGGAATATTGTGCTTAAAGAGAATCAGAAGAACTCCAACTTGCTACCCCACTTGCGAGACAAATTTGTGATAAACTGGTTAGGCACAGTCATCATCACATAGAAGATAAGGCCAGAGACTTATAAGTTAGATTCTCTTGAGGGTGTTAAGGAACCTGAACCTATCAAAATTATCTACCTATGGGTATTTTATGCATGATACGATGCATTAAAAAATTTAGAAAAATAAAAACCACAAAAATAATATAAAACATTAAAAACACAAAAATATTGCATTCCCATTTACATTGCATTCCACCATGCATTTCATGCCACTGTATTCACTTACTTGCATTAGGCATATTATTTCATTGCATTAGCATTAGGACTAGTCTATTATTGCATACTAAGGTTGGAAACCATGCTTGTATATTTTTCATCTTTCTTAATCAACCTTTTTCATCATCATCATTTTGCACTTTTGCTTATGAGCTTTTGCTTATTAAGGGTTCCTCATAAGATAGGGTAGATACCGAGTGACCATAAAAAATAATGTTTAGATGGCCACTGACTATTTTATGCATACTTCTTACTTTGCAAAAGATCACAGGGAAAACCCCCATATTCCACATATCATCACCGCCCACATTCCCCATTTTTGGTAACTGTGTTTTTCAACACAATCAGTAAGTGTTATAAGGTGTTCACTAGGGTTTTCGGTCATTCTTCCATTCCTAGTTTTATTTTTAGATTTTATAGAAAGCTATCTAGATTTTTGAAGGTAGGGTATTGCTTTGATAGTACCTTGCATATGAGTGAAACTACACATTTAAAATATGATTTCGACCAAGGAAGGATGAAACTACAACATAGTCCTTACCCCTTAAGTGAAAGGTTTCTCTTTCTCATCCTATTATGCGCATGGCCTTGAATGCTAAGAATTAAAAAAAGGAAAAGCTCCCCCTACCCAAGCAATCCCATTGATCCTCCATAAAATGAGCAATTTCCTCCCCAAAAAAAGAGTGGTTCTCACCACTAATAAAATCCCTTACTCGTCCTAAAAAATGAGCAAGTATCCCAAAAATTCCTTAGTAATTAAAAGAAAAGAAGGGGGTGAAGAGCTTGAATCCCTAAAATTATTTGTGTCCAAAAACTATGGGGTGATCTCCATTACAACAATGGACTCTAAGAGTCAGCCTAGCAATGGGGTAGTCTTATACGTGGTGATATGTCTATCACATTAGCGACCTTCTTTTGTACAAATCAATGTCAGCTTGTGGATGAGCTAATTTTTGGTAGCTTGTATTACCTGGTAGTCTATTCCAACTATATCAAAAATTAGGATAATGATGACCATGGGATGATATTCATTACAACAATGGGCTCTAATTGTTGGCTTGGCAATGGGGTAACTTTATGTGTTTATCACAATTAATGAATATCACATGCACACACAAGGATATTGAATATCTTGGTCTTCCTAGTAGATGTTTACCTTTTTAGAATCTTGCGTGGTTAGTATACATATTTTTATTGGTCAAATAGGGTGTTTGAATCTCATGAAAATCATATTGTTTCCCCATAATATCCTATCATTTCCCATCCATCATTTACATTTCATCATATCACATTTTAGTCACAATTAAATGCATGATCTTATGAAAGGATTGGCATTTGGATTTATGATGTTTATACATTTTGTGGTGCTTGCAATTAGTTTTTTAGTGCATATAGGTTCATTCATTATGTGTTATATATTAAAACATACATTCACATTTCACATCACATATCACTAATATGGCTTACAAATATCTAAGTCTATGCATACATATTAGATTTGTCAAATCAATAACATGAGTTACATAAATTCATAATTACAGAAAAAAATCTCAAAATGCATCTAAACATTAGGTATTGCATCCATAGTTGCATCCAAACATGTAATAAAACATTAATAAACACATGATAAACCAAATAACATCATATGATATCATATATATGGTAAATCCAGTACATCATGATACAAAAATGCTCACAGGCTACAATAACATAGGTCCTCAAGTCTCACACTCCAAAATAGAAGCACACACATATCACAAGTCAGGTTGGCCCTGCACCACTAGTCTCACCTCCACCTTCAACCTCATTTTGATGAGGCTGAGCAGGACCCACTAGCCTCTTATCTTTGGGGAATACCTACAAACCTCGAAACTAGCAGCCTAAATAATGGCTGCCCTAACTCACTATATTGGCTCTGATGCGATGCCCCTAATGAAGGCAATTATAGTGACAAGTTATCCATACAACCTGATAGGATGGGTAGATTACCATAAGGACACTTGAACATATTCCATTTCAATCCAAAAGGCTCCAAAGGCACCTACCCCTTTGGTCAAATTAGTGCAAAAGGCTCCAAAGGCTCCTACCCCTTTGGTCAAATTAGTGAAAAAAGCTCCAAAGGCACATAACCCCAATGGTCACATTCCAATTCAAAAGGCTCCAAATGGAACCTAACCCCTTCAGTCAAATAAATTCAAACAACTCCAAAGTCACCTAACTCCTTTGGTCACATCAATCCAAAAATTTGAGTGAACCTCATATCTAATAATTTACTCTAGTCACCTGACGATTGCAGTGATTGGTTATCCATGTGATTTTGTAGGATGAGTAAATTACCATAAGGTCACTGACACAAAAAAAATTAATAAAATGGGTCAAAATCTAGGTTGTATTGTGGTCTTACATCCTTTTACTTTTGCAATTGTCCTAGAAAACCTAAATCAAGTCATATTGGTCAAGCGACTCATTGCTTTCATAATTTTTCTATTTCCTCATCGACTTGTTGCTTGAGGGGGTAGTCATACATCACAACATTCATAATCAAGTTAATAATTAAACATTCAATCATGCAAATTGTGTTCGTTCAAGAATCATTGTCAAAGATAACCGTGTCCTTCTTGCTTGGGGCAGATAACAAATGAAAATTTAAATAAAAACAAAATAGTCTAAAAAATCTATTGCTTATTTATTTGGTAATCTCACAACCATCATCTGTAGACTAGGTCTTGTCTACTCACATCTGAAAATATTACCAAAATCAAGTTCTTCAATGCATCAAAAGTAATAGTTAAAAAATGCATGCTCTTGCCATGATTGGAGTGTCTAACATTGATCAAATTAATGGACATCAACAACCTTTAATTTGACTTTGGGTCATCTATTTTTGCTCTGCATTGTGATTTCACACAACACATCCCAAAAGGGGCATCTATATACACCTAAAACATGTCATATTGAGGAGACTACAGACCATATGATCCATCTTGGGTAGCCCTAGGGATCAAACAGTGGTTTTTACCAGTCAAATAGGGACATTCCCCTTTGCAAACATGGTTGTCTCACCTTGAGATGACCTCCAAATCATGGCCATATCTGAGATGACCTCTAGTTAGGGTTGTCGTACTAAAAGCAACATAAAAAAGAGAGTAGGACATAACTGGTAGTTGAAAGTACCAGTTAATTCCATGCATGAAACTGTACCATAATTTGGCGTATGCATGAGCCGAGATTAGAGCAACCGCATGACACAATCAGTTGTATAGAAATTACAAATATAGGCATTCGCTTTTATTAATGCGAACTACCTCTTCACTTTTTCATGCACAGGGTTGTGCTATTATTATATTTATTTTGAGGAATCTATATAATAATGCTCACCCCTCAATTAAAAGATATCGAGTTTTCAAATTTCTAAGCAACAAAGTGCTACCTAAATTTCACTATAAGTTTTCGTATTTTGAAGGGTTAATATTCCAAATATTCAAACCCTCTCGTTGTTGAAAGTTATGGCATCAAATCACTTTGAGGACTGAAACTGTTCTAGCATCTTCAGTGTGACCCTACATTCTTGCTTCTACTACTGATCAAACCTAGTAAGCCATTCTCACGAACACACCAATCCATCGACGAAACCTTAGATCAAACCCAAACGTCACCCAAACTCGACCATGAGAAAATTAATTATAGGGCAATGATTATCTTGATCTAAGACGATCTGCAGGTATGATTATCTCACCATACGATAACCCCTAGGGCAGTGATCTATTTGTTTATTTTATGGTAGTAAATTTTAGCAATATTTTCTTTATTGCATTTTAGATAAGTTATAATATCATTTATGCATGCATCTATTTTCATTTAATTTATGTTTTGCATATTTTATCATCATTGTATCGGACCCTATATCGAAGGGATCTACATATGCTACTCATGTATTTGCTTTCCTTGTGTGCAAGCTACATGTTTTTACAGGGAAAGAGGAGCGTAAGACCTTTGCACACAATTCATTGCAATAGTCCTAAAAACTTTCCCCAGATCAATTCATGAGTGCAAGGAAGATTCTGCAAAATACAGCTAGATTATATTTATTTGTAACTCATTATATCAAATTGGTAACAATCCCTTAGAGGGATCTCATTGTAATAATTTTGAAAATAACAGATTCAATATTAATAAAAGGGCACCATTTCATATACTGTTTTGCCATTATGGTTACATAATTGCTATCTTTATTTCAATTGCTTGGGTGTACGAATTTTTCAACAGTTTAGAAGTCTAAGGTTGGATGTTATTTCTTTTGAATTTCTATATTTTCTTGTTATTTTTTTACATATTGATTATACTTCCTCCCTCTAGTAAAATATCTTGTGGTTGGGGTGCCTCCTAGAATCATTGTTGTTGCTAATTGAGTCTCTTCTATTTCTTCAATATCCTCTTCCTGAAGGTTTTCTTTGGTAGCCTGAGTTTCCTCCACTTCATCTTCTATTTTAGGATCTAATGGATCTTCCCCTTTTTTATATGTTCCTCTTCCTCATTTTATGATCAAATAGAAAACTTATTATTGTTTTGTCTTTCTAGCTATGGTTAAGGCCTCCTTCTTCTACTTTTAGATATTCTTTGTTATTTTCTTCTTACTAATTGGAATTCTTGATCTTCCTCCTTTGTCTCTTGTTGTACCTTAGTGGGATAGTTCCTTGAGAAATGACCATATTGATGATGGGTAATACATTTAAAGGGAATGTGCTCATAATCCAGTGGCTGGGTATATATCCAATCTAAGACTTTGATCCCTATGTTTTTAGAAAGCCCTTTTTTAGATTAACTTGAACACACAACCTAGGAGGATCCCAGTCTACAAATGTGCCAATAGAGTTACCTATCATCTCAAGAGTTGGTTTATTTTATAAATTTAGGGTTACAAATGGTAGTCTTATTCAAATTAAAACTTCTTTTGGTTCTTCCACTTGTGGGTCATAACTAACTAACCAAGGTGTCATATAGAGAGGGATTGATCCAAGGAACCAGGGACCTCCTTGAAGTATTGCATCTCTTTCCTCTATGGAGGAGAAAATAACTATGAAATACCCTATCCTTTCCATAATGAATTCATAGCTAGATATTTTAGATCCCTAAAAATGATGCAATCCATATTTGAATGGCTATTGGACTTAGGCAAAATACCCACAAATTTGCAAGCAAGAGCTCTCTCAGTTAGGGTGAGGATTGGGCTCTTAATATAGTCAAGAGGAATCCCCACCACTAGAGCATCATTCAAATTAGGAATAAAGGAGCCTTTATTACTTGGTTGGGATTGTTGTGGCCTCCTCATATTCAAAGCTTTGATCATATTTTCTATTTTTGACTAGTCAAACAAATGAGATAGTGAGAACAAGGAAAATGATCTATGATTAGTATTATTGAGTATGGAGGGAGTCATCATGGTAACATTTCAAAAGGAGGGTTTGGGGCTGGAAGGGATAGCCTTCACCACCATTGCCATGATAGGGCTTTGGAGGTGACCAAACCCTAATCTAAGCCAAAAGAGAATACCCTCATTAAAATCTCAAAGAATTTATTTCTTGGCTCACTTTCCTCTGTTCAATTCATGGATAGAGCATGAAAGCAAAAGCAAAAGTAGAGGAAACCAAAAAACGAAGAAGAAAAAGATCTTAAGATAAAAAACTACAAAAAAACTACAAATAGTCACAATACCTACTGGATCAAGGAATGCAAAGAATAATGCATTGAGTGGCATAAACCCTTGTCTAAAAACTAGGTCCAAGCATCAACAACAAATACTAGATTCAAAATCGACAATGTTGCAACTCTTCCCCTTCCCAGTCTAGATTAGGATTCTTGCTAGAATTCAATCGCATTTACCCTTAAATGAGTGTTGCCCTAATCGTCTCCTCATCCTTATTATTATTATTGTATTGAATAACATTAATATTTTTTATTTTTGCATTGTGTTAGCATATAAAAAATTTTCTCACAAGATATTAAGTTTAAATTCTCACATACATTCAACAATAACAATGACAATAACTCACTGAAAATATTATTGATAAATATATCTACTTGAGCAATGCAAATACAATGTATTGTAGAGCTTATTCAATCATCATTACAATGTTTTGTCTTCAATGCATAACTTGAACATTCACATTCACAAGACTCTTGAACTTTTTACTTTCACTAACTCTTCATCTCCTCAAACTTATTGGAGATATGACTTTTCATATTTCTCATAAGAGAAATATATTTTATTTACTCCTAATAATGACAAACTTCTAATGATTACTAAATGATAAATATTTACTTAACTCCACACATTAAATATTTACATGACACCTAATATTTACAAAATTTGACTCAAATATTTACAACCTATATACAAGGTACTTGCAATATTATTGTAAGGTATCAAATAATGTAATACTTCCAACACCCCCTATTACATTATTTGGTATAAGATCCATTGTCTTCATATGGTTTGGTTTTTTTAATCACTTCTTATCCTTCTTCACAGTGATGTTGTTTCTTGAATATTTTTGGATATTTGTCTTTGTTTTTATTCAAGAGGTACTTGTTTCTATCCTAATACTGATAGTAGTTGTCATCTATACCTTTCACAATTATATCTTCATATTTTCTATCATAAGATTAGTGTCTCATGTCTCTAATCTAAGCAAATAATTATTGTAATATAGATCATTATTTATAAATTATGAAGACCATAAATCATAATAATTTGAAACATTATTGTCTTTATCACTATTTTAGTACCATAACTCAATGTTAACATCTCTAAAAATATCACTGTTAAACTTATTATCAATACTATTAAATTTAGAATGTAAGAATTCATCATTCTCATATCTTGAGATATCCTCATTATTAGATTGTCCTATTTCATCATATTTCTTTTTAGTGCCATCTACTTTTGTATGTTTTTAATAACCTTATGAAAATAACAAGTCATCGTAATCCTAATTACTATTTGAGGACTACAAATCATTACTAACAATTCTACCTTTATTTTTACCAACACATATGTCTTATGTACATTCTTTTTCTATGCTCAATTTTTTTCCATATGCTATATTTGTTTCTTGAACAAGGTCATAACATACATTTTTTATCATGTTTTTATAAGTACCACAATCTACATGAGCCTTCATGGGTTCCAAATTATAAGTGTCTTCTACCATGAGTTTCACATTTTTATTTTGATGAAGTTTATTAGTATCACACTAAAGTAAGTCATGTTTATTTATCATTGTATTGCTCACTTTTTTATTTTGTTCTTACACTTCTTTTCCCATTCTTGTCAATCATTTTGGTTGTCTTGGTGATCTTTTTGTTGAAATAAAATCATTGTTTGACATTTCTTCTTTTACTTGGTTTATTTCTTCTAACTCTTCAGATGCCTTAGTTTGTTCCTTAATAAAGTTAAGGTTTTCTCTACAAAATGCTAAATACCATTTAGCATATTTATTGTTCATGTATTCTATCTGAAGTTTATCTTGAACATTTTAAATAAATCTTTATTGAACCAAACTTTTTGAATGTGCTTTAATCAATGTTCAACATTCTTATCCATGATGTAAGTCTTTAATAACTTGTTCCTTCAATTAAATATGCCTTTTTCCCTTTTTAAATAATTTTTTGTTCTTCAAAATAAATCAACAATTCTTTTCCCTAATAATTTGGTACTTTTAATAATTAATTCAATTTTCTTCAATCTGTCTTCTACTTCAATAAATTATTGTTACTTAAAAAAGGATTTTTGTAGTAGTTTACTCCCAAATTCAATGCTTAATAAAAATCTTCTTCCTTCAATAATTCTTCTAAATTCTTCAAATAATTTTATTTTCTTCTTTTCTTCTGTCGACATGGAAAATTGACCCATCAAAATGAGGTAATATTTCCTTAGATCCTTAGGAAGCCACCCAAACTTGTTAAGTACAAATTCGGGGTCCTTTTCTCCTAGTCTTATCAAATTCATGCTTGGTCCATACGGGGCATGAATTTGGCTTGCTAAATTCACACCTTATAATTACTAAGTGTAAATTTAGCAATTTAGGGGTTTTTTCTCTCAAAAACCCCTCCCCTCGTTGGCCCGTTTTGGCATCAACCCTTACCCACAGTGAAATTTTGTTTTCCCACCCTTTTAACCCTCCAAACCTTTTATAAATAGAGGATTGAATTCCTTATTTTCCCCCAATGAATATTCTTGAGAATCCTAATCTTGACTTACTCATTTTTTTGTGCTCATAAGTGCTCTTCTGCTATGGGATTGCTATTTTGCTATTTTGTGCTTTGGTGTTAGCTACCCTTGGGGATCAAGTGGAGGAGTCTTGATGATTGGAAACATCTACCATCTTGGGGTGCTTATTCCACCTTCTCATTGCTCCTTGCTCCCTCCATTAGATAAACATATTTTTTACTTGCATTATTAGTTGTTAGATATCTTTTTCGTTGTTTTGCATTGTGTTTTTCGATATTTTGGGACCTGAAAAGTGCATCTAAACCAATTTTTTTCCCCGTCCATATAGGGTGCAACTTTGGCAAGCTAGATTTTCATCCCCTCATTACAGGGTGTAAATTTGGTCAAGTAGGGCTTGGGGATAAATTATTCCTTCCCAAAACCCTAGTTTGTTGTGTGCATTTTAGCCTTTTGTCACTTACAGTATGTTTCATTCCATTATGTTGTATATATATTTAATCTTTCTTTGCTTTTTATAAAGGTCAAAGATCATTTTATTTTCAAATGGTCAGCTAAAAGGACCAAGGGGGCTTGACTATTGTGCCTCTAAGCTCAATCATATAGTAGCCTAAGCAAATCCCCAAACACTGATCAAATTTTCTAAGGTTATGTAAGATTTTTTGCAGGTTTGAAGTTGTTTGGATATTCTAAACACAAGTTAAAGATAGGATCAACTATTATATTAGGTAAGTACCCTATTATATATTTAGGATGTTTGTTGAGTGTCTTTGTTCTTTTTCTATTTCAGATTTTGATCATAAAAGGAAAAAAATATTTGACTTTTATGTCTAGGCATTTGAAAGAGTAAAAAACATGTAGTTTGCATCACAGGCTTAAGTTTGTTTATGCATTATATTAAACCCTTAATCAAAGACAAAGATCTATTTTATTTCAATTTAGGGTTTAAACATCATTGAAAATCAAGAATCATTCTAGGGTTAGTTTCTTGTCTTCTTGCATCTTTGGTTGTATTTCATTGTTCTTTCATTTCCATAGATTAGATTTTATAAAAGGATAAACACAGGTGTTTTTTCAATATAAACATCGATTATTTCCACCCTGGACTTGGAGCGAATTCTTAAACCATTTCTGGTGAATCCTTCGATCCCCAAGCCTTGAGTGTAGAGAATATAACACATCCCTACTGTCACCTCGACTCCCAATAGATCTAGTCAAGAATCATACATGGTAGGACGGTTTTTTCCCTCTACATATTTGGTGAACCCAATGTGAACACACATATTAGTGGCCAAGATAGGAAGCCTCTTCCTTTTGTTTTTATTTTGAAAACTTTAAGCAAGACCACTAATTTTGTTTACTTAGAATTAGAAAATATTAAAAATATCTTAAGAAATATTTGTGTGTGTGTGTGTGCTTTGTTAGCTTTATTCTCTATCATTTCTCTTTCTCCTAATGGATCCAAACCTTAGGAGTAAGCAAAATATTTTAGAATCTGATCAGATTCTCCAAGAATATGATTTAATTGATAAGGAGAACCCTAACTCGGATGAGGAATAACAAGTAGAAACGAGTATTGATCTTGATCCTCTTGAGGGGTACAATAGAAACCTTACATTCACATCATATGATCATATATAAATTTTCATGAAACATCATAGGGGTGCTTTGGTTAAGGCTATGGATGAGGGGGCCCAACTTGAAGAAGCCAAGACTTCTCATACTTTGATCATTTCTCCTTGAAATGTTCACACTAATCAATTGTTTGAATCTTGACATAATATTAATCATTTTCATAAAAAAAATATGCCACTACTACAACCACCAACGTTGGAAGAATTCCACAAGTTCCTCCAACTAGTAGTGCATCTCGAGATAATGCTCAATCTCCTCCTCATTCTACTCATCTCAACATTCATGTTTCTATTCCATCAAATTTTAATTATCCTTCACAAAAAGATACCACATATCAAAACCCATACCGTAATAGTGTCAATGCCTCCAATATTGATCAAGTTCCCTTTCAACAACCTACCTATAACCCTCCCTTACAAAACCTAGGGGCGTTGCACAATAATAATCCCAATGTGCAAAGTTTGACAAATAGGGTGAAATAACTGGTTTCAAGAGTGGATATGATTCAACCTCCAAGTATCACCTACAGTTATAAGGAAATGTACAATCAACCCTTAGATCCTATTGTCACTTCTAGTCCCTACCCTAAGCATTTTCCAATGTTGATTTTACCTATTTATAAGAGAACAAAGGACCTAATTGAACACTTAAGGATGTTTAGGACAACATGCCATGATATTATATATGATGACATGTTGTTGCTAAAGATATTCCATAAGAGCCTTGGTGGTATGACATTGGAATGGTATTATCAACTACCTCATCATTCTTTGAAGAATTTTGAAGAGACATCAGATTTTTTTGTTCAACAATTTTGAAGCTTATATTGAGAAAATTGTGATTATGAAAGATGTTTATATGTTAAAATATGGTAAATATGATTTTTTTTTGGAATTATTGTCTTGTTGAATAAGTTTAGTTGTATGATTGAGATATACTTTACCTCCTCGAGAAATGCTAAAAATATTTATTAGAAATTTACAAGAGCAAATATCATATGAATTGGAAAAAACTATTACCTCTTTTGATCAATAAATAGATCTGGCAAGAAGGGTACACCAAGACCTTATTCAAAGAGGTTAAATTAAACCAAATAAAGAGGAAGATAAGACCATAAAAACTTTGTATAAGAACAAACATGTAGTTTGCGATGAGATCACCGATAGTAGTCATGTTAATAGTGTTGTTAATATCCTACAAAAGATGGTGCTTAGCCAACCTCAAAAAATATTGCCAAGGAATTTTACAAGACTCAACAGACCTATGATAGTGATCCTAAAACAACTTTTGGAAACCAACATGATTGAGTTGCCTCCCATAAGACAATCCGATACCATGACTAACTGGTATAAGCCTGGTCAATATTGTGAGTATCATAGAGTAGACGGACACATGACAAATTCATGTAAGAGGTTGAAACATATGGTTTAAGACATAACTTATGCAAGTCACCTTGTTATAGAGGGTTCTCAACCTAATCCTCCAACAAAAAATCAACATCCTACTTAACAAGCACCCATAACTAATGTAACAACCTAAAAATATAAGGGGTTGCTATTATTATTTTTTAAACATACAAACAACACTAAAAACTAACACACACCGAGAGATATATCCATATACTTTAAATAAGCATGGAAAATAACAACTAAAAATAGTATAAAAAACAAGACCAAAAGGAGGACAATCAACATCCATAACACATAATTTACCCTAGGAAAAATCCTTATGAAAAAACACAACCTCAAATGTCTCTTTATTGCATAAGTTTAGTTCCTTTAATACAAAGGAATCCCATATATTTTTTTTTCCAAATATATGCCAATACAATGTATGAGAACCTCGTAGTTCTCAAGTCTCCATCGTGAATTGATTCTTTAATCCACGTTACATGCATAACAAGGGAATATCGTAATGGATCCTTTATTAATTTATCTAGGGGCAGCTTCTTCCTTCTAATCCTTTCAAAAGAGCAACACCTCCCTAAAGGTCTAATGTATCCATAACATTAGTACCAATATTACATAAGAATCATTCCATTTTTTTAGCTAATATCCCATACTCTTAACCAAACAACCACATATCAAACCATATTTCCTTAAGAGACCATGCTCCAAATAAATTAAGTACTTATTATATCATTTTCCTTAATTAATTAGAAACCCATACTCCTAATAAATTAAGTACTTACCAAACATCTTTCCTTAAATCACTAGGAGACCACACTCCTAGTCAATTATGTACTTATCAACTACTTTCCTTAATTAATTAAGAGCCCTTACCCTTAATCAACTAAGTGCTTATCAATTAATTTCCTTAATTAATTAAGAACCCTTACCCTTTAATCAATTAAGTACTTATCGTAATTAAAACCACTCTAAACAATACCATATTTAATATTATATTTCTACTTCATTCTAATTATAACCTTCTCTCATTTAATCTAAGAGGTATATCCTTCCTACTTCAAACTTATTAAGACAAATATACTCTTCAAGATATAGGTGTAAACCTTTAAACTTAATATATCGGTTGACCTTTTCATTCGTTGAAACACCTACCATTCGATATTTCAACATCTATCTTTCATTACTTTAAACATCTATCCCTTTTGATAATCAAACATCTATATTTGATCTAAATAAAAACTATCTTTTATTTCATTATAGTCCTTCATTTAAAAAAAAAATATATTCTTTAAAAACATATCTAATTGTTATTTCAATTAAATACATATCTATTTCTTCTTTCAATTAAATACATATCTAATTTTTTCTTTCAATTAAATATATACCTATTTTTATTTCAATTAAATACATATATGATTTCTTCTTTCAATTAAATACATATATATTTTTTCTTTCAATTAAATACATATCTAACTTCTTCAAATTAAATACATATCTATTTCTTCCTTCAATTAAATACATATCTAATTTCTTCCTTCAATTAAACACATATCTAATTCTTCTTTCAATTAAATACATATCTATTTATTCTTTCAATTAAATACATATCTAATATCTTCCTTCAATTAAATACACATATAAAAATTCGTTCTCTTTGAAGTAACAGCCAAGAGGAATGAGTGTGCTGAGGTTTAGCGGGTGCGGCGGGAGTGAGGGTTTGAATTTTTTGGGTAGGAATCTCATCCAAGACGGTAGAGGTAGAACAGGTACAGAAGGGGTGGGTGGGAACCTCGAGCATGGATCAAGAAAAGATCTAGAGGAAGGTGGTCAGGCTACGGAAGATTTGGAGGTGGGCATCACGTGGGGGCCCGACCCTCCTCAGAAAGACCCCGACAAAAAAGATATGAAGGACAATGCAGGGCCCAAGAAGTGGCTGTCTTTTGCTGTGACTCTTAGAGGAAAAATAAAGGAGGTTATCTCTCTTTCGCCCCTAGTTCCAGTAAATAATAAAATTTCGGCCCTGGCAAGTTCCATGAGCCCTTTTCTTTCAATGGAAGAATTCTCCCTGGTAGGCAAGTTTTTGGGAGGTAGGCCGGACATGGAGACTATTAGGGCTTGGGCAATGGGTAAATGGCGATCGGTAGGCAACTTGGAGTTGGTATCTCTAACTCGAGGGTTCTTCATTATCCGTTTTAACAATATGGAGGATGCTAACCGTATTTTAATAGGAGGTCCTTGGTTTCTAGGAAAAAGGAGCCTTTTTCTTAAACGATGGGGTGAAGATTTCAACCCTAAAAAGCAAAATATTAACATTACCCCTATTGGGGTTTGTCTCCCGAGTCTACCTGCCCAATTATTCAATGAATATTGGCTGCAGGGCATAGCAAAAACTATAGGGGACATGATCTCCATTGACCATGCGACCTTGGCCAGGACAAGGATGACTCATGCATGAATCTGTGTAAATGCTAATTTGGATAATGAATTGCCAAGGTTTGTGGAGCTAGAGTATGGAGAATACTATCAAAAACAACTGGTAGAATACGAGAACAAACTGAAATTCTATGCAGAATGCAAAAATCAAGGACATCTATGCAATCAATGCCCTAACTTGGCAATGAATAGAGAAAAGCAGAAGTAAGGAATGCTAGATAGAGGAAATTTGAGGAGTTTCCATAGCAAAGTTGATTTCAATCAGGTAAACTATGTCTACCAAAAAAAAAAAAGAGAGGGTGCAGGGTCCCAACAAGACAAAGGAAAACAACATGTTGTTGGCAACCAAAATACTTAGATAAGTTCCAATCCTCTAGTTTCAAATAAATTTTCAATTCTATTCAATATGGGAGTAGGAGGATTATCGGAAGACATGGAATCCCAAAACCTTCAGGCTAACCTTTATGACTCTCTAGAATCCCCATCCAAGTCAGGATCCTCAAACCCTAATGCTAAAATTATTGTAAGCCCCGTGGGCATCACAAATCCAAACCCTAATGCCCAATCTCTAGAATCCTCATCCAATTCGGGATCCTTAAACCCCAATGCTAGAAATACTTCAAGCCCAGTGGGCATCCCAAAGCCAAACCCTAATGTTGAAGAAATTAGGAAGAAAGTTGAGGCATTGGAAAATAAAAAATATCATCTCCCTAACATCATCACTAGGAGCTAGGTGAATCCTACTGAGGACCGTCCCGTAGACCAAGGGAATACAGGAAAAAAGGAGAAGATTTGGATGTAGGGGTGGAGATATGTGAAAATCTTCATACTGAGGAATATGGTAGTCCGGTTCTGCAACAAATTGCCTCCCCCAAATTTAGTCCTAAAAAAACTAGGAGCACTGTGAAGTCTCCTATAGATTTTGGTAGTGAAAAAAGAAGAGGGAGAATATCAAATGCTGAGCATCAAAAAATTAAAACTGATGACATTGCCAATAGAAAACAAAGAACCTTATTTCAACAGGTTATTATGGGTTCTGAAGACAACAAATTAGGAAAAACCCCTCAAGGGAGAGGGAGAGGAAGAAATCCCAATAATATAAATGAAGTTCCTCTCATGGAAAGTGAGAGGCCTCAATGGTCTGCCCAAACATAGGGAAGTCAGTGCAATAAGAAATCAAGTGAATCCAACTATTATCATGTTGCAAGAAACAAAAACTGATGAGATTCAATCAAAAAAAGTAGCAAAAAAAATCTAGAATCAAGGGGATATGGTTTGCAAATCAGCCAGAGGAGCGTCTGGAGGCCTTATGACTTTGTGGGATCACCGAATAGTAGAAGGCACCATTATTCAGAAATATGATAGGGTTCTTAGTGTTTTATTTAAGGAAATAAACAACAACGGGTCATGGATACTTTCAAATATTTATGCCCCGACTTCAATTCAAGGGAGAGCTCTACTATGGGAGTACTTAGGCAATCTGAGTGAAATCTTCCATAATATCCCCTGGATTTTGGCTGGGGATTTTAACACTCCTCTTTACCCTTCAGAAAAAATGGGTGGAAATGGACCACCTATCAGGAGCATGGATGAGTTCAATGACTTTGTGAACTCCAACATGTTGATGGATGTAAAACTTAGAGGAGCAAATTATACCTGGATCAATCGACGGATAGGGTGTCATCTCATTCAAGAAAGGCTTAATAGGTTTTTCCATCAAAGGAGGCTACAACTCTGTTCAATGATTCTACCCTGCAAGCCCTACCTAAAATTGCCTCTGATCATAATCCCATTTTTTTGAATATTCCTAACTCTCTGTCCTTCAAGAAACCTTTCAGATTTCAATCTATGTGGATCAAACATTCCAGTTTCAGAGATAACTTAAGTCAGTGGTGGCAACAGCCTATCAGGGGTAGTGCAGCTTTTAAACTTGCTGGCAAATTAAAGTTTGTTAAGGAAAAGCTTCGAAATTGGAACAAAGAGGTCTTTGGGAACCTCTTTGAAAATAAAAAATAGGTTGTTGAAATTTTGAAGATAATTGATCAGAGGATCCAACATGGTGATGCTAATGAAACTACTAGGCAGGAGGAATGAACAAAACTAGCAGAGTTTCATAACATTTTGGCTTGTGAGGAAATATATTGGAGGCAAAAATCAAGGGCTCTTTGGTTGAAATATGGAGATTCAAATTCCAAGTTTTTTCATGTCACCACGCTTAGAAACAGAAGCAATAACAAGATAATTTTTTTTTAAAAGCAGATGGTTCTATTACTCAAGACTTAACAAAAATCAGAAAGGAGGCAATAACTTATTTCAATTCTATCCTTGGTCAGGAATCATAGTGCAATGAGGAGGCCAAAGATATTCTCTTGCAATCCATTCCTAGCATAATAAATGAGGATATAAAACCTTAAGCTTCTAGCTCCCTTTTCTAATGAGGAAATTAAGGAAGCCTTATTTAGCATGGAGCCAGACAAAGCCCCGGGACCCGATGGATTTCCCCTTATTTCTATCAAGATTTTTGGGACATCGTAAGTGAGGATGTAATTTATGTTGTCAGAGAATTCCAAGCAAGCAATCATATCCCAAAAGGTCTCAACTCTACTTTTATTTCTCTAATTCCTAAGAAGCAAACCCCTGAATCTATGGCTGACTTCAGGCCAATCAATCTATGCAATGTTTCTTACAAGATCCTAACTAAAGCCATTGCAAATAGAATGAGATATGTTCTACCCCGCATCATAGATCCATGCCAGGGAAGCTCTATCCAGGGCAGGTCAATCTTGGATGGAGTTATCACAGTTCATGAAGCTCTACACTTTGCTCATAAGACTAACATGTCTATTTTTTCCCTCAAGCTTGATATGAATAAAGCATTTGACAGGCTAAATTGGGACTTTCTGATTGTTGTCCTCCTTAATTTTGGTTTTCACCACCAATGGGTTAATTTGATCAAAGAATGCATTTCTAAAGCATGGTTCTCGATTCTGGTTAATGGAACAAATGTTGTTACTTTCAAAGTCATAGAGGAATTCGGTAGGGGGACCCTATCAGCCCCATGTTATTCATCATTGTGGCAGAAGCTTTAGGTAGAACCATAAAAAATGCTTGTAGTTCAAGGCTAATATCGGGAATCAAGGCAACATATCTCACTAGGGCTGTTTCTCACCAACAATTCATCGATGATACCCTTATATTGACTAAGGCATCGGTGGTTGAGGCCAAAATAATTAAATACATCCTGCAACTCTACGAGGATGTTGTTGGTTAGAAAGTTAATTTTAGTAAAAGCAAGTTATATTTATTGAACACCCCCATTCAGAGGCAAGGAAGGATTGCAAAAATTTTAGGGTGTGATATAGCAAACCTCCCCACTTCGTATCTTGGTCTCCCTCTTTTCATTGGTTCTCCGAGAGAGTCAATGTGGGACAGGGTTATTGAAAGAATTCAAAAAAAACTTGTTGGATGGAAAGGTCATCTTCTATCTCAAGCAGGAAAGATGACCCTCACTAAGGCCTCTCTTCAGAGCATTCCAGTCTATTTCCTCTCCATTTTCAAAGCCCCTGTGAAGGTTTTCTAGAAAATTGAGAAACTCCAAAAATAATTTTTATGGACTGGATCAGAGGAGAAAAAAAGGATACACCTTGTAGGATGGACCAAAGTGTGCAGACCCAGGGAAAATGGGGGCTTAGGTCTGAGGAGAATTGCTCATATGAATTTAGCTTTACTAGCTAAGCAGGCATGGTGCCTCATTTCTAGTGAAGAAAATGAATGGACAACTATCATCAAATGAAAGTATCTTCAAAATATGGAATTTCTAAGTGACTCAGTTCCAATCAGAGGTTCTCCTTTTTGGAAATCAATTCTCAATTGTAAGGAAATCATCAAAAAAGGTTTAAGATGGGTTTTAGGCAATGGTGAGAGGATAAATTGTTGGAATGATAGGTGGGCTAAGGATGAACCACTGATGCAATATCCTAACTTAGCCCGAATCAGAGATATCATAAAAGAACTCATTGGCAAAAAAGTCTCTGATTATATGGTTGAGGATAGAGGTAGAATGAAGTGGAAACAAATAAGAATTCAGGGATTTCAAGCAGAATCAAATGATCTTTGTAACATTCTCGAGCAACATTTTATCCCCATGAGACCCAAGGAAGATCAAGTGACCTGGGATCCTATGGAAAATGGGAAGTTCACTGTTAAATCATCTTACAAGCTTCTGCTTGATGACAAGGATTTTGTCCTCCAAAAGGACTTAGTTTGGATAAAAAATTTAATTCCAAAAATTGTAGTCTTTTCATGGCTGGTTATCCAAGGAAGAATTCTAACCATTGATAATATGATGCGTAAAGGTATTTGTATCACTAATCGTTGTTATCTATGCAAGGCTAATTGGGAGACCATTTATCACATTTTCCTTGAGTGCCCTTTTTCCTTGACTATCCTAAGTGGGGTTTTTCAGGCCTTCAATATTTCCTGGGTTAAACCAGCCATCGTACTTGATTTTTTTGTCCAATGGCCTTGCCCCTTTTCAAGCCAAAGACTTAGATACATGTGGAAAATTTGTCTCAATCACTATCTTTGGCAGGTGTGGTTAGAAAGGAACCATAGAGTCTTTAATGAGTCTATCCATGATCATCAAACTATCATTGCTAGGATCCTATCCTTTGCCAATGAGAATGTGAACCTTATCCATTTTGATAGTCGTAAACCTCATTTGCAGGAGACCACGATTGCTCAATATTTAAGCTTAACCTTGTTAGATGAGTATGTGCCTAGGGTAGTCAACCCTAGAGCCAATGTTAAGTGGTCCCCACCTCCTACGGGTTGGTTTAAGATTAATTTTTATGGAGTGGCTAAGGAAAATCCTGGAAGTAGGCATTGGTGGCATTGTGCGAGATCATAATGGGAATATGATGCTTGCATTTTTTGAATATTTGGGAACAAGGACGAACAATGAAGCTAAAGCTAGAGCTATGTGGAGAGGCCTTCAAATGAGTCAAGAATTAGAAGGCAATTTGATCGTAGAAGGAGACTCTATGCATGTTATAAATCTCCTCAATAATTGGAAAACACCTCCTTGGAGGATTAAAACAATTTTTGAAGAGGCTAGGATCCTTTTTCTAGGGAAGACAGGACAGAAAAGCCCAACATGTCTTTCGGGAAGCTAACAAAATTGTTGATAAGCTAGCCAATTTGGGTGTCGATGGTGACGGAATTTTCAAATGGGAACACGGTGTCCCGAGTGAAGTAGAGGAGCTTATTCAACAAGAATGCCAAGAATGATAGTCAAATTTACCAACAGGGAAGGCACTATAAGTTCGAAGGCTAGGAGTATTCCCATATATTTTTTGAAATGGACTCACAATAAAAATTATCCGAGCTGTCAGTCTTCGTGGATGTTGCTTGGAAATACCACAAAGACTAATGGGGATAGTCACATGTCAGATAACATGGATCCTAGTCATATTAGTAATTTGAGGTTGGTTGATAATCATAGGGCAGGAAAGAAATGATAATATAAGACTTCGAACCAGAGCCACATGGACCACCAGATAGCCACCGCCATAAATATAGCTAGCAAGTTCACTTCTCCAAGGTTGATTGGCCAAGATGGGATGTGGTCCCAAAGCATGTCATATATGAAAGAAAGCAATTACCAAAGAATTATTAAGAGTAACTGTCAATACAGAGCTTGTGGGAGTTTTTTTTAGTACTCTGCTATGTGTGTCTTCAGCTTTTTGTTTCTCCATTGTTTCAAGGAAGGGATCCATGTCTGTTTCTTTTTTGTAATTATGATGCAAGTGTGTTTTCTCGGGGTATACCCAAAATGTTGTATGGGAATTTTCTTTTTGATAACAAGCTATGTGCCTTACCGGATGTAATGGCTTTGGCGGCATGTAGATTTTACATATATAGGATCCTTAGTAAGGACATGTTCATCAATAGCCCTGGGCTGATTTTTGTAAAATGTTTTGGGTCAACCTGTAAAACTTGGTATTAATGCTATAGTATCTTATCTACCAAAAAAAATATATATCTATATATTCACAAATAAAGATAATTAATTTTTTTTATAATTTATTTTTTTATTATTTTTTTAATATATTTTATAATTAACTTGTTGAAATTAGATGACTTATGGATTTATTTCTATTATCTGAGGGTTTGATGAGGAAAAACTACTCTGCTAGGGTTTGATGAAGAAAAACTGCTCTACGGGGATGGCAGCAACTTTCGGAGGAGGTCTAAAAAATTGGAGGAATGTCGTGATGGCATCGGGTCCGGCATAGAGAGTGCATGCTCATGATGTTTTTTCATCTGAAAATGATTGGAAGGAATAGGATTTTCCAGTGCATGTCGGGAACCACTTGTTAAAGAACAATGGATGTTTGGAACGATGTGAAGCCAGGCCAGTTCTAGTGGTTCAACCAGACTCGATGGCGGAAGATGTGGAGTATCTAACCAAACATGCCCTTATTGGCAAATTTTTGGGCATCCGAATTTCTCTCCCCTTTGTGGAGGCTTGGGTCAGGAAGACTTGGAATCCTGAAGGCGATGTGGAGGTGATGTTGAGTGCGAACAACTATTTTATGGTGGTTTTCTCTTGTATTGCAGATCGTAACAAAGCATTTGAAGGGGGTCCTTATTTCTATAACCAAGTGGGACTCTTTCTTAAACCCTGGCATGTGGGTTTCAACCCATCATAGGAGCGGCCGTCATGGGTTCCAGTATGGGTGCGGCTTCCATGGCTCCCGTTGGAATTCTGGAGAACTGATATCTTGCATAAGATTGCCCTTCTACTTGGGAAGCCGGTTGGACCATCACAATAGACAATGGATAAAAAGGTAATCTCTGTTGCTCGTATTTGTGTTGAAATTGACTTAAATAATCCTATTCCAGATTCTATTGAAATACAATTTGGATCAACTACATGGGTTCAAAAACTTGACTATGAAGCTCTTCCATTTCGTTGTCGGATTTATCGTGAATATGGCCACCTGCAAAGAAAATGCCCTAAGTTTGTCTCACCTGTGGCTTCAAATCTTGGGCCCTCTCGGTCTGGACAAAGTTTGGATAAAGGAAAAGCCCCGATAAAGGAAGGGGAATGGGATAAGGAAGGTTTTGTTCTGGTAAAATCCCAAAACAGAGGACGAAGGGCAAACAAAGACCTTAAGGATAGCTAGCCAGATGCTCTACTCAACCATTTTGAAATATTAGATGATCTTGATCAGTGCATGGAGATACCTGAAATGTCGCTACCTGATGCAAATATAACAAGGCCGAATCAGATGTCTCTTCTTGAGGGGGAACTTAAGGAATCAGATCTAGGGGGTTTAAATGAAGAACAAAGGGCTTTGGATCTGAGTATAGGGGACATGGATGGGTCTAGCCCTATAAGGGAAACTATTTTGGAAAGTGGTACATATTTAGTTATGCCCTCTCCTACTCAGCACTGATGCAATCATCCTTGGACTGCAAAACTCCTATGGTGTTGGGATTGCAGTAGAAAATAATTAAAAAAATTTTTCGGATAAGAATATGAAGGTGGGTCGGAAGAAGGACCAGGATAAAATTAAGTTAATGGGGGAGACTTTGGTGGAGTCAGGCTTGGTGAGAACATTGGACTCCCATTTTTATAACCCCCAAAAATGATTATCCTCTCATGGAATGTAAGGGGGTTGAACAACATCCCCAGACAAAAAGTTGTTCGTGATTTGGTTCGTGTGCATTCTTCGGATGTGGTGTTTATTCAGGAGACTAAATTGGCTATTGATAGTATGTTCAATATTGCTCCCAAGTTGTGGAGAAGGGGGCAATGCCAGTGTATTGGTGCATGTGGATATGTTTGTGGCATCGCTTGTTTATGGGATCCGGTTAAGATATCCCCTCTTACTTGGATTTCTAGCAGATGGTCTATTTCGATGGTCGGGCATGATAATGAATCTGGTGAAACCATCCTACTTACAAATGTGTATGCTCCTATTGATTACAATGGTAAAGTGAATTTGTGGGAGCACATTTGCTTTGTGAGAAGTTTGGTTCCCCTGTACCCATGGATTTTGGCTGGAGACTTCAACTCTATCACTTGTCTGGAGGAGAAACATGGTGGGGTGGACCGTCTCGAGCCTTTTTCTTCTGTCTTCAGTGCTCATATCCAGGCCCTAAACTTGGTTGACATCAAGCCAGATAATGGGATCTTTACTTGGCACAATAGAAGGTGTGGGGAAGCTTCCATCTCAGAGAGACTGGATAGGTTTTTGATATCCAGTTATTGGATGGGTAATAACAGAAGTGCTAGTTCTATGATTCTGGAGGGTAGGGGATCTGATCATTGGCCTATCAAACTCTCTACTTTGGAGTTAGGGCTAAAAAATAATCCCTCCTTTAAGTTTCAACTTATGTGGCTTCGTGATCCTAAGCTTCATGATTTCATGCGAGGTTGGTGGACCACTGGCAAACCTCCTCATGGCACCGCTATGTATTCCTTTATGAAGCGACTACAATTTGTAAAACATAAATTGAAGAGATGGAATAGACTAAATTTTGGGAACCTTTCCTTGGCTAAGCTGGCAGCTCTTAGGAGGATGGAAGAAGCTTCAAGGAAGATTAGAGATCAGGGATTCACGAAGGAGCTTCTTGTTGAGGAATCTGAGGCTATGAAAGACCTTGTTGAATGGGAACTAAGGGAAGAATTTTTTTGGAAACAAAAAGCTCGAGTAGATTGGCTTCAGGAAGGGGATAGGAACACAACCTTCTTTTATAACTCAGTTAAGGCTCGCCGTAATGGTAACTTGATTACCTCTCTTGTGAATTCTCAGGGTGCCCTGCTCTCTTCTTTCAGGGATATTTCAGAAGAGACTAAGAGGTATTTTTCCTCTCTTCAAGGAGGACTCCCTATCAGATGATGAGAATGAAAAGCTTATTCTAAACTGTATTCCAACGATTGTTTCTAGAGAGATGAATGAGCACTTGATGGGTCCAATTTCCCTTGAGGAGTTGGAAAATGTTGTATTCAAGATGAAAAAAGGAAAATCCCCAGGCCCAGATGGATTCTCGATTGAGTTTTATCAGGAGTTTTGGGATTTAATCAAATTTGATCTTTTGGAGGTGGTCCATGAGTCCCAAAAGAACAAACAAATGCTAAGGGCCCTAAATGCTACCTTTGTGGTGCTTATACCCAAAAAAGAGGGAGCAAATTCCTTGGATATGTTCAGGCCTATTGCTCTCTGCAATGTTGTGTATAAGATCATCACAAAAATTATTGCTGAGAGGCTGAAGATATGGTTGAGCAAAATCATCTCTGAGGAGCAAGGAGGGTTTGTTGTTGGCCGAAAAATCTTGGATGGGGTTGTTATTGCTACAGAAGCTATTCACTTGATGGAAACTTCTAAGGAGAAAACTATGTTCATTAAGTTGGACATGGCCAAAGCCTATGATCGGGTCAGATGGTCCTTTCTTCAGAAAGTTCTTGCTGCTTTTGGATTTGAGGAGGAATGGATTAGATGGGTGATGAGCTGTGTTTCTTCTTCCTCATTCTCTGTTCTTGTTAATAATGAGCCATCAGAGCTGTTTGAGGCCTCAAGGGGATTGAGGCAAGGAGATCCTTTATCTCCTTATTTTTTTATCATTATGGCGGAAGGGTTGGGAAGATTGCTCAAGTCTCAAGTCATGCAGGGTCTCATTCAGGGGTGGAAGTGGGATAGTAGTTTGCCACCTCTTTCCCACATTCAATTTGTTGATGATACTACTTTTTTGGGAGTTGCCACTATCAGGGAAGTTGGAAATATTAGACAGTCTCTTGACATATATCTTGGTGCTTCTGGATAGTTGATTAATGAGGACAAGTCTTCTATTTTCTTCTTCAATACCCCTCCTCTTATTCAAGCCAGGATTGCTCGCATTCTAAGATTCTAGGTTGGGACTCCCCCCTTCATTTATCTTGGTATTCCAATTTCATCTCATCCTCTACCTAGATATTCTTGGCAGTCTATGCTTGATAAGTTTAGAAGGAAGGTGAATCACTAGACTTTCATATGGCTATCCACTGCAGGTAGAGTGTTGCTTTTAAAATACATATCTAATTTTTCTTTCAATTAAATACATAACTAATTATTCTTTCAATTAAATATAGATCTAATTTCTTCTATCAATTAAATACATATCTAATTTCTTCTTTCAATTAAATACATATCTAATTTCTTCTTTCAATTAAATACATATCTAATTTCTTCCTTAAATTGAATACATATCTAATTCTTCTTTCAATTAAATACATAACTAATTCTTCTTTCAATTAAATACATAACTAGTTCTTCTTTCAATTAAATACATATCTAATTTCTTCTTTCACTTAAATACATATCTGATTTCTTCTTTCACTTAAATACATATCTGATTTCTTCTTTCAATTAAATACATAACTATTTCTTCTTTCAATTAAATAAATTTTTTAACAAGAAAAAAATCGTAATTTCTAATTCTTCTTTCAATTAAATACATAACTAATTCTTATTTCAATCAAATACATATCTAATTTATTATTTCAATTAAATACATATCTAATTTCTTATTTCAATTAAATACATAACTATTTCTTCTTTCAATTAAATAAATTTTTTTACAAGAAAAAAATCGTAATTTTATTTCAAGAGTGAAAGAAAATTACACTTCTCAGGTGCCTTAGCACAAACAAAAACCTAGATAAAAGCAGATTACTGGGATTCAAGATATAATTACAATCGAGCAGATCAGAGAGGAAAAAATCCCATCTTCGAAATAGCATGGGGATAATAAGGATAAATATCCTTATATATCAATACTTAATCATCCAAACAACCTCCATGACCAAAACCTGGATAGAAATCAGTGAAAAAGAAACCAACAGAATAGAAAAGAAATAGTTAGAAACTGCCATAAAGCTCTAATCAAATGAAACAGGCCCACAGTAAAAAACCTAGAGCTAGCATAGAAACTAGGGATATGATATGTGGGTGAAAGAAGAAACTCCATCCTTGTTCTCTTCCATTTGCAAGAAACCTTCTGGAACCTGTTGACCTTCTTTTGATAACCTATCTGCTTCTTGATTTAATTCCCTATAAACATGTGTAAAAGAGATATTTTCAAAAAGAGAAATCACCTCCAGTAGTTCATCTCCCACTGGTCTAAGCAGATTATTTTTTAATTGAGTAGATCTATTCATCCAATTGATGACTAGAGTGGAATCTCCAAAAATTTGTAATTTTTTCACATTTCTCTCCACAACACACTTCATTAGCAATCTCAACGCCTGAAACTCAGCAAAATTGTTGGAACCTATCCCAAGACCTACTTTAAATTTGATATAGTGGGTATCCGAGAAGTACAGAATGCCTCCCACGCTACTAAAAGATGACTGTCTCTGACTAGCCCCATCAAAAAACCCCATGGTTGAGACTTTTCAATGAACAAATTGTCTACTTGTCGAGGTTTCTTATGTTTGTCAGGCCCTTTGTTGATTGAGACCAAAGTCCTCACCTGAAATATGACTTGAAATGGGGGAATTAACTTCCCTTCAAAAATAGTTGCATTCCGTGCCAACCATATACCCCAACATATAAGACATGGTAAAGAAAGAAATTGTTTCAACTCTTTTTTCAAAAACCACTGTCTTAAGCATACCTCCACTGTTTCTCCTTCCCAAATATTTTGTACTCTAGTTATCTGTTCAGCTTCTAACCAAACCTATTGAGAAAAAGGGTATTTGATTAACAAATGTGTGATGTTTTCCTCCTCTGACTGACACAACATACAAATACTTGGACCTTGTCTGCTTCTCCTCTGTAAAACTTCCCAAGTCAAAGCCTTATTTCTCAAAGCTAACCACATGAAAATAATTGTCTTTTTTGGGGCAGATAATTTCCAAATCTGCTTCCACCACCAAGTAGGCCCTTGAGGATGAGGGTCAAAACTTGCTTTGTAACCAAGTCTAGTCGTATATTGACCCCCATATTTGTTGTATGCCCAAGCAATAGTATCTGGTTCAGCTCTCAACTTGATATGACTCTTATTAAGACTATCAGTGTAAGCCTTCCACAAAACAACCTGCTCATCAGAAAAACCCAAGACCTGAGCCTGCTTCCAACCTTGGGTCCAAAGACTAGAAGAATCTGATTCCCCCACCTGATGAAGAAAGTAAAAACCCTTGTCTTGTAAAGAACTTATCATAGCTTTCGACAACAAAATGTTTTCTCCACAACCCAAAATAGAATCAACCCCTATTCTAACTTGTTCACCATTGCCCACTTTCCAAGCCAAATATTTTCCAATCATAGGAAAGGCCTGTACTAGTGCCTTCCATTGAATGGAAATATTTTTAATGCTTTTCTGTGGACTTCTGATCCAATCCATAAAGGTCCCTGGACAAATATACTTTTGTTCAATAATCTTCTTCCATAATCCTTCTCTGGTCAAAATCCTCCATAAACTTTTTGCTGCCAAAGAAGAACAAAAAAGATGGATATTTTTAAGGCCCCAACCACCTTCCTCCTTTGGCCTAGCAATACTCTGCCACTTAACTAAAGGAATGCCTTCATGTTCCTTGCATCCAGTCCAAAGAAATTTGAAGCAAAGTTTTCTTATTTTCTCTAGAACTCCTTTGGGAATGAAGGCCAAGGAGTGCCAAAACATAGGAATTGCCTCAAGAACCGACTTTACAAGTGTTAATCTCCCACCAATAGACAACCATCTATTACACCAATGGTTAATCCTAAATTCAATCTTCTCTAAAAGCCATCCCCAATCTCTCTTCCTGTAAGTATTTGGCTTCAATACAAACCCCAGATACTTAAAGCCTTCCTGGAAATCTAAGAGATTAAAAGGAAAAATTCTGATTAGATCCTGTTTAGTCTCCTGCTCTAGACCATTAAAGCAAATAGAGGATTTTTGAAAATTTATCTCCATGTCGGTAGCAATACTGTAAGTGTCCAAGATTTCCTTCAACTTTCTAGCTTCCCTTAAACTTCCATTTGTGAACAACAATACATCATCAGCAAATAATAAATGAGATAAATAAAGGACCCCCACTTTGATCCCGGACAAGGATCCTACCCTCTTTGCATCCAAAATAGCTCTACTCAATCCTTCAACAACCAACAAAAAAGTAAAGGAGATAAAGGACATCCCTATCTCAGTCCTCTCGAGGGTCTAAAGAATTTGGAAGCTGATCCATTGATAAGAACAACAAAATATATAGAAGAAATACATCCCATAATCCACTTTACTATCGGATAGCTAAAACCCACATGTAAGAGCATCAATCTGAGATACAACCAGCTAGTTCTATCATAAGCTTTAGATAGATCTAGTTTAAGGACCATTGCAGGAAGATTTTTGGTTTTAATAGAGTGAAGGCCCTCTTGTGCAGCTCCTATGGCTTCAAAAATATGTCTACCTACTAAAAACCCAAACTGCTCCTAGGAAATAACTTCAGAGAAAATCTTCTTCAATCTAACAACCAGAATCTTTGCAATGATTTTATAGATACAATTACACAACGAAATAGGTCTAAATTCATCAAATGTTTTAGGCTTCTCCTTTTTGGAATCAAAGCTAAAAAAGTGGAGTTAAAAGCCCCCAAAACCTGACCACTCAACCTAACTTCCTCCATTACTCTGAGAAGATCCTCCTCAACCAGATCATAGAAAACTAGGAAAAACTCCACAAGCCATCCATCAGGCCCTGGACTTTTATCCTTTTTGAAAGAAGTCAGGATAGCTTTCAGTTCTTCCTATAGTAGAAATTAATTTTAATTTCCCCAATATTGACTCTATCAGGTTCTTTATAGATAGATTGAAAATGTTTTACTCCCAAATATGCTAACTCAAAAAAAATCCTAACGAGGACCCCTTCTTCATTCTACATCTCCCATATAGTGTTAACCTTCTTCCTGTGATTAGAAAAATTATGAAAAAACTTAGTATTTTCATCCCCTTTTTTAACCATACAACTCTACTTTTCATTCTCCATTCAACTTCCCTCCACTCCAAGAATTTGTTCTTCGTTCAACTAGTCTTGTTTTCTCCTCCTCTTTAAACAAACCAACCTCATTATTTTTATGAATTTCTAAATTTTCCTTCTCCACAAACTTAAGATCTCTATCCATACTCTCCTTTTTAACTGCAATCCAAGATGACACAACTCCTTTTAATTTTTTTAGAGCAACAACAAATTGAAAACTCGTTGATGACCTAGAACTTTGGTCATAACCAATCCATTCTTTTTTAATTAGTTGTTGAAAATATTCTTCCTCCAACCAAATTGGATTGAGCTTAAAAGGACTGGTAGGTTTTGCCTCTTGAATTTCTAATTGAATAAAAATAGGAGAATGATTTGAGCCACCTCTAGTCTCAACCCATGACCGTTTTCTATCTATTTCATTGTATAATATCTCTAAGATAAAAAATCTGTCCAACCTCTTTGAGATCCCAACTTCCCCAACTCTATTATTTCTCCACGTAGGCATTAATTTTATTGGTTCCAAATAAATTAAACCAAATTCTTCAATCTTATGCTTGAAGTAATATGTAATTCTATCAAGTCTTGCAGATTCTCCCCAGATCTCACTTCTATTCATAGTAAAATTTAAGTCCCCACCAATGATAACTCTTTCATCCCTAACACACCTTTGGGAGAAAAAATCATCCCATAAGACCTGCCTATCTTCATAGGGACCATAACAATTAATAACTGATAACCTCAAACCCAAGTCTTTAAAAAAAGAATTATGTCCACAAGTCTAAAACCATAAAGGAAGAATTAATTAAGGATACTGAGTTCTTCCAGCCAGTCAAAACACCCCCTAAATTTTTGGTAGCATCTAGAGCCAAGAACTCCTAGTCCCTAAGCAATTTACTCAACCCTTCAATGACTTTTGTACTTGCCCCCATGGTTTCTTGTAGAAGGATAACATCCTAATTATGAATTTCCACTAGCCTGGCTAAGGCAAGTCTTTTAGAGGGACTTCCAAGACCTTAGATATTAAGGGATAACAAGATCATTTAAACATCTTAGAGGGGTTTTGTCCCACTCTAAGGACCCCTTTGATAGATTTTTGTTTACCCTACTGAATTTCCCTCAAAGCCTTCTCCTGTGCTTGAAAAAATTATTTTCTACTTATTGAAGTAGTGGAAGATTCCTTTATATGGTTCAGATCTAACCCAAACATTCCAAAAATTGCACAAGTTATCAGCTCGGATTCCCTTTTCCTAGAACATAAAAAATATCTGTAAGAGGAACCTATTTCCAAACCATCCCCTAAAATAGATACCTCAATAGAATATTCACCTGAGAGGTCACAGAGACTTCCCCTAATAGTAGAAAAAAATGTATCACAATCCCTATTCAATGCATTTGAGTTTTCCAGCCCATTGTCCAAAATCTTAGAAAATTCCTTGTCCCTGAGACTTCTCTTAGAACATTCATAGTCAATTAAATACATATCTAACTTCTTATTTCAATTAAATACATATCTATTTCTTCTTTCAATTAAATACATATCTAATTTCTTCTTTCAAATAAATACACAACTAATTATTTTTTCAATTAAATACACAACTAATTCTTCTTTCAATTAAATACATATCTAATTCCTTTTTTCAATTAAATACATATCTATTTCTTCTTTCAATTAAATACATATCTAATTTCTTCTTTCAATTAAATACATATCTATTTCTTCTTTCAATTAAATACATATCTAATTTCTTATTTCAATTAAATACATATCTATTTTTTCTTTCAATTACATACATATCTAATTTCTTCTTTCAATTAAATACATATCTATTTCTTCTTTCAATGAATCATAATTAGACCCGTTCACCAAACATAGTTTAAATCAATTGAAAGTTGTGTGTCTAGGATATAACTTCCACAATAATTGATTAAAAAGGAGGTGCTCTTCATCCTAACGACTTAAAACAATCAAACCTCATCCAAAAACTATCAAAGCCAAGTGTACATCAAACAAAGGGGTTGTTGGTGCAAAATATGCCTTTGGTTACGTTTGCGCCCAAGACTTTGCCAACATTGAAAGACCGGATTCAAAGTAGAGTTTACCTAGTTCAATCTCCAAAGGAGGCTGGTTCCTTGCTTTATTTTAGGAAAAGAGGGAGAGTAAAATGCATAAAGAGAGGGAAATATAGCTATTGCTAGGAACGTTTATATGGTGCAGATTAGATAACAACAAAGAAACATCTACAACCTTTTACAGATAAGCATTCTTTGAACCATCAAATTAGAATAACTAGTCCTCTGGTGCAGATTTAATCAAACATAAGCTTAATGGAAATGTCAATTTTAGAGATAGCTGAACCTTAAACGCAAAAATTTAGAATGAGAATTAAGGTGGTTTCTATTCAATGTAACTTATATAGCAATCAATAATCCATACATACTTGATAACAACACCAATGAGCCAACAACCATAATGAGCAGTATTTATTTTCTTTCAAAAGTCCGAGTACATTTCCTTGTAAACATCCAAGAGTCGCCCCTTTGTTAGGGTCGCTCATCCTATATATATATATATCTTTTTACATAACAAAAAAATTGAAATTTATTACAACAATATGCTCATAGGCTCATTTTGGTAGAGTGGCAGTTAAGAAAGCATGGGATCTTCAACCAAAAATCGTTGAGATCTTCTTTTTATTGCATAGCCACCTTTATCTTCTTGGAGACATCGTGGCCCAACTGTCTTCCACTTCTTTACTTCTGGTTCAAAAATATTGTGAGACCATGAAATTTTCTCTTCACTTGGTCTTTTGACTAAAAAATCTCATGAGATCGCGATGTTTTCTCTTCACTTGGTCTTATGACTTAAAAATATTATGAAATCGTAAAGTTTTCTCTTCGCTTGGTCTTCAGGCTAAAAAATATCACGAAATCATAATGTTTTCTCTTCACTTGGTATTTTGGCTCAAAAATATCATGAGATCACGATGTTTTCTCTTCACTTGGTCTTTCGACTTGAAAATGTCATGAGACCATGAAAGTTTCTCTTCACTTGGTCTTCCAACTCAAAAATATCATGATATCATGATGTTTTCTTTTCACTTGGTCTTTCGGCTCAAAAATATCGTGAAACCAAGACGTTTTCTCTTCACTTGATCTTTCGGCTCAAAAATATCATGAGACCATGATGTTTTCTCTTCACTTGGTCTTCCAACTCAAAAATATTGTGAGATCATGACGTTTTCTCTTCACTTGGTCTTTTGGCTCAAAAATATCATGAGATCATGATGTTTTCTCTTCACTTAGCCTTTGAGAAATAAAATATCACGAGATCACGATGTTTCTTCTATACTTAGCAAAATTTTGAGAAGACCCTTGATGTGGTCATTTTGACCTACATTATTGGCACCTCCTAGGGGAATTCTACCAGTAGGAATGTTAGAATCTAGAGCCTTTATCCATTGGGGAATGAAGTAAAAAGAACAACTAAAAAAAAAAGGGAGAAAGGGGAGTGATACCAAGCAAAAAAGGATGTTTCTTGCTTTGTGTGGTCATTCATCAGGAGTGTCTTCCTCTATGGATTTATCTGTGTTCTCTTTATCAAGCACTATTGTACTGCTTGTTGAAGCTTTCTTAGCCTTTTCATGTTTCTCCTTTTCTTGGACAACTTCATTGTAAGCGACACAGGCCTTTTTCCAAGTCTCTTCGTTTGGGTCTAAAGTTTCCATGAAAGTTAAGTACAAATACTCTAGTTCTTCTACTTTGTCATACGATAGAACTTTTGACCTCATGTATAGCTCATGCAAATAGGAGTTGATCTGGGTGAGGTCTTAAGCCATACTAAATATTTGTTCTTCTTGGACTGGCTCTTCCTAGTTGTCTATCTTCGATTCATCTTCTATGAAAGTTTTCCAAGAAGCTTTCAGCTCATCTTCCTCCAAGAATTTTGAATCTTTATCCCAGAAGCTCGATATGCCATAGTTTTTCGCTATGCTTACATGTTTCAAAATTACCTTAGCCTCTACCTTGAGTTCTCATATTATTTTAGCACTTTCTGTCACCAACTTGTGTCTTTTGAAGAAAATTATAGCAGTTATTTTGGCTTGGGACCATTTTTCATCTTGGGCTCTGTATCCAAATATTGTCTATGTGCTTTCTAGAACTTGGATCTTTGTTGCTGCAGATAGCCTTGCTTTTAGGAAGTTGATGGATGTAGTAAATTCATCTTCTACCCGACCCAATGTCTCCTTAATTTTGACCAAGTATGATAACGTAGGCCTTGCTTTTAAGCTCATATTTTGGATGTCCTCAAACATTTCTTTCCTGACTACCTTGGATTTTTCTTTGGATAGCCCACTGGTCTTACTAGTGCCATCTTGGATCTACTTCTGAAGGTCTTCGACCTATTTTTTCAATAGTTAGATTTGTTTCGCGGTCTTCTTTGCTTCTTCCTTATATGGTTCCGCTTCATTGAACATCTATTCCCATTTATTTGCCTCATTTTTCAATGCCTTTTCAATTGTATTTTGCTCATTTAAGGCTTCTTCTAAATGCTTCCTTGCCTACTCAGCTCTGAGGTATTTCTCCTTGTAATACTCAACATTCAAGTATATAGTCCCCATGTGAGCTTGGGATTTTCCCCACTCATCTTCCATAGGCAGCTGAGTGATATCTTCGATGATTATCTTAGCTTGATAATCTTCCAAGGTCATTTCCCCTTTAGGCTTTTGAACCAGTGGCATCATATTCATAGTTGAACATTGCATATTGATAGGATCTAGGGCTATTCCTTCCCTGACATGAGCTATGTCCTTGGAACTTTGAGCATTGCATGATTTTAACTAGGATGAAGCATTTAGGGTTGCTTTCTTCAAAAAATTTAGCATGGTAATGATGGGATGGATTTTAGAAGAGAATGCAGGAATATATTGGAAGTTGGAGAAGCTATGGTAGGAACCTAGGGTTCCTAGCTCATAAATTGATAAATAAATAAATAATAACCTAAAAATAAAAGAATCACTTTTGGATTATCGGGAAGTCCCTTCAATGTTCTATATAATATTTCATGCATTCTCGAATGAATGATTGGGATAATAATATATATCGACCTAGCCCTAATCATCACGTCACTTCATTGTGTTGGTTCATAATAATTAATGTATTTAATTATTATGACTATATAACTATCTAACCCTAAATATATAATATAATAAATAATTATTAATTATTTATTATATTATTAAATATACTAACTTTAGGATATGAAATGTATTATATTTATTATTAATAATGAATGTTAGGATAGGATCCTAACATGCCACCCTCCTTTGAAAGAGCTTTGTCCTCAAAGCTGGAAAAAACTAAAAATATGTTTCTACTTATCCCAACATCACATGCTCCCTTGTATTTAATTTTATCACCCTGCTTCCATGTTTATCTCGAGGAGTGTTGCAAAAGATTTTTTGTGAGATATGCAAACTGAATTCATCATTTCCAACCCAACCTCATTTCTTCTTGAAATATGCATCAATTACCATATTTTTGTTTTGTAGTCTCAAGGGCTAGATGGAATATACGCATGCTATCATGGTTCATAGAGCTCAAAATTCTCGAAATTTAATTATTTGTAAACTTATATTAATGAGGCGATTTCAAAATACTTTTTTTTTTCAAGGCAAGTAATAAAGCAACTAAGGTTTTATTCCTTAATTCTCCTTATAACCTCATGAAAGGCCTTGCATCAATGTTTAAGGTTGGAAGTTGAATGAAATTACCTTTCAATGAGTGCGCTGCATATTTGATTTGAACGCTTAAGAATTATTGTTCGGCTTCCCCTTGAAGTTTGCAATACATTTCTATCATGGACGGAAGTAAGTTAGAGCCCCATGTTCGAGTGATTCTCCGTGTGCACTGTGAAGAGCTGAAGTTTAGGTACGAATTATACCAATAAAGAAGATTCGACTGAAGAACACTCTTGAGCACATTTGTTTCAAGCTCATGACTTCAAAATAAATAGGTACCATGTAGTATTTCATTATAATACAAATAAAATTGTCTATTGAAAGAAAAAGTTTTTCTATAAATGCTTTGCCAGTAGCTTGTTTTTCAAATTTTAAAATTCTTGGCTCTTCATGTCGCGAAGGATCCAGGGCACCAATTCATCAATAAAAGCAAATATTCTCTTTTCCAAATATAATGAATTGTTCTCCCATGATTTAACTACAAAAGCAAAGCCTACTGCATGGCATGAGTATCCTCTTCTTACGCCAGACCAAACTTCGTACCCCAGCTGCTCCTTTACTCTCAGCTGAGAGTAGAATGGAGGAGAAAAAATATGTTCAAAGAAATTTGCTATAGCCCGATATTTGGGAGTGTCTCGACCAATTTGGAAATAAACTTCAACAGAAGAGTTTACTTCATAATAATTTTCAAGAGGGTAGTTGTCTGTTCGCTTAGAACCCGTCAACAACAAAGGCTCGGTATGAAAGTCCCTTTTCCTTGGTGAGAATGGGGGGAATGTGTCTTTCAATGCATCTGCAATATGAATAACGTCTGCCTTGGATAATTTTCCATAGCAAAGTCCTTCAATATAAGCATTGTAACGCAGATATGAGCTAGAAGTGTTAAAGTTTGAAAAGCTCAAACAAAGGAGGCAATGAAGTCTATTGTGCATTTTATGATCTGGGTGTTCTCTTTCTATGCACTCTTGTATCATCTTAAAACGATCCTTCGTAGGTTCATAGAGTTTTATGCCTTTCAAAATATTTAATGCCAAAATTGTCATATTTTCACTAAATTCGCATAATCGTAATGAGTATGAGTTTTCTTCAGCTAGAATATCTACGTTGAATTGACAAACATCCCACTGAGATAATATCTCCTACAGACTATCCCTCAAAAGTTCCACATACAGTCTAATGATTACAATTTCTTTAACATCTTCAAGAGTGTATGGCATAGCAACCTTACATGAGGTATTATCATAAACCATGCCTTTGCACGAGGAATATTATGATACTTGTACCATATTTTGAGAAAATCTTGTGTGACCAAACATTTTGAAATTTTAAACTTGTCCTTGCAGTTACGATAACTTGAGTTTGGAATGACAAGATATCTTGGAATATGGTCACTTTTCTCTGGTAGCGATAAAAAAGGATCTATGAATATGGGATTTTCCCAAGCCATTAAGAGAGGAGCTAGAATATTTGTAATAACATAAGGATTTCCATACCATTGCTCATATCGGACATCAGAAGATATCCGATTAAATGATTTTGTGACCACATCAATTCTCATATTATGGGGGTTGAATAAACTAAGCGTACATGATATCAATGCTGGATCCCATAGAAAATATACTTTTCAAGAAAATTAAACAAGTTCGTAGACATATTGCATGCGTAACTGCTGGACGCATCATCATCATGCCAGTATTCTGGTGGATACATAAATTTGAGCTTCGCGATAGTTTGAAGCTCCTCAAACACCTATTTTTGTGGACCAGTATATTGCATCAACTTCATATACTGGTATATAATTTGTATAGCTTCCAACATATTCCCTACCCCTAAATCGGTAAGCCCATTTTTCAGTTGAAAGATGTAATTCACAGAAACGTCATAATCGTTAATGTTTTTGAATATTATGCTTGTTGCCAAACCTTTTCTTTTAAGAAAAGATAATAAACTATCAACACTCCGGTTGTAAATGAGATAGTGTAGATATTCTTCAGGTTTCTTTAAATACTTCCTATGCAATGGAGGCAAAGGCCATGTTACAAAAAGATATTGAACGTGTTTGATGGGCTGGACCCAGAAAATATTTTTGGCCTCCCACACTGCTCCATGAGTCTCAAACTTAGCCTTTTGACTTCACCTCTTTTAACATTGCTAAACAACTCCACAATCCATTCTTCTAATGTTTCCAAAGAGTCACCTCCAATCACAGCAAGTTTCATATTACCAGCCACATAAAAATTATTGAAGACATCCAAGAGTTTTGTTCTCGTATCGATGCCTTCGGGCATCAATGTTTTTGTTACCACCATTTCTCTTACGAAAAGGATGTCCCACGACTGTAGAACTAAATTGCAGCATTTGAATTCTACAATAATCATATTCCATCTCATTATTAAACTCTGAAGTTATTGATTTTATCTCTCTTTGCATAGCCTCGACATTGACAAATGGTGAGATGAATTACTGCGAAAATCTCTTCAATGCTGGTTTTAAGGCATCACCATTCACCGTTAAGAAGTAGGTAGTATAGTTGCCCTCTGTGCATGCATTGCAAGATCCCCCATTTTTTTTTAATGTCTGCATGGTATTCATATTAATCTGGAAATTTGGAACTTCCCATATCTAATATATGCTCCAAAAAATGAGCAAGGGCTGGAGCATCGAATGGATCGTAAAAACATCCAACTCCCATACACATGGATGCGACTATAAATTTTATTGATTTCCTCCTCCTCATAAGTAGGAGAAAAATATCCTTATCTTTCTGTGACAAAACATCTGGATCATGAATTAACGCTGATGTCAAACCATTATCCAGATGTACAATTCGATACTGACGCTTGTCCACAGCGGATTTGATCACTGTATCCTTCTCTACGCTTATTATTGTTTTAAAAAAAGGAGGTGGCCATGGAGGTGGCCTCAAAGGAGATAGAAAATAATATCTCAATTTAAATGAGGCAACACCCTTTGTATCTCTCATATGGGGTAATCTAAAATCCTTGTTTTCATGTAACCCTTTGCAGTGCTGCTGTCCAGTTTCGAAAGAGAAATTACTTGAGTGATTTTTTGAATATGATTTGGATTTATTTGCAGATTTTGAAAACATTTTTGGAGCAGCACAAGAATTCCAGGCAAAATGTATATTGTTGTTGGAAAAAACCTCTACATTTTTGGCAATATTTTTTGTGGGAAAGCTATCATTCTCTTCTTCATGTATTTCTTTAAAAAATATATTTTTAGGGTTTGAAATATTTTTTCTTTCTTGGGGAGTGCAATGGGTACCACCCGAGATTCCCTAGCTATGGGCTCCTCCTCCACCTGGGATTCCATGTCTATTGGCTCCTCCTCCACCTGGGATTCCATGGCTAGGGTCTCCTCCTCTTGCATTTTCATTTTTATTAAATACTCTATACGATCAAAACGTTCCATTTGTTTATTATGGTATTGTTCATTTATTCTTATAATTTTTGCGATGTCATTTTTCATTCCTTTGATATTTATGTCCCATATGGTTGGATCCATAAGGCTCTGATACCATATGGTAGGAACCTAGGGTTCCTAGCACATAAATTGATAAATAAATAAATAATAACCTAAAACTAAAAGAATTGATTTTGGATTGTTTGGAAGTCCCTTCAATGTTTTATAAATGTTTTATATAATATTTCATGCATATTCTTGAATGAATGATTTGGATAATTATATATACCGACCTAACCCTAATCATCACGTCACTTCATTGTGTTGGTTCATAATAATTAATGTATTTAATTATTATGACTATATAACTATCTAACCCTAAATATATAATATAATAAATAATTATTAATTATTTATTATATTATCAAATATACTAACTTTAGGATATGAAATGTATTATATTTATTATTAATAATGAATGTTAGGATAGGATCCTAACAAGCTGGCGGTATAGGGGAAAGGAATGGTGGCTATGGAGGCATCCACATTTGGTTGTTTTATGAGTGTATCTAGGGATGCTTTTGGGTTAGGTTGGGTTGATGATGGTGATGGTGGAGGTTGCTGATTAGAAGGAGAAGAAGCATCATCTTGATCTGTAGAATGGGGAGGGGAATTTCTCTAGGGATGAGAAGAAGAAGAAGATGTAGTAAGGTTGATAGGAGACATACCTGATACCTTTTACGGGTTTGAGTCTCTAGTATTTGGTGCATTCTCAGGAGGGGTCGGGTCTTCAGTACAGGTCTCTACTATCTTTTGCAGACTCATATCTCCAGTATCCAATGCATATTTGGCAAAGACTTGTTCTTCAACAGAGGCTTCTTTGTTAGGAATAGACTCTTCAGTCGTTTTATCCAACTCTTGGTTGTTGGTCTCCTATTGTCTAGAGAGTTATTCTATGCTTTCCCCTATGTTTCCTACATGGTCCCCTATCTCAAGGTTAGTGTGTGTTTATTATTACCTCATTTTATTTTGTTCCCCTACCTTTACCAATTTTGCTTTCCTCTTTATCTGGAAGAGAGAAACATCATCATAAAAATTTGTGTTTGATGTGGAGGGGGATGATTATATGAGCCACATTATTTGGGACTTTTGTTTTCTCGGAAACAATTTCTTTACCTTTACCTTGGCTAGTCCCAACATTTTCAGTGATGAGTAGAACCGAGATACCATTGATTCCTAGCGATACTTTATCTGTAAGAGTTTTAGACCATGTGGCATGATAATTATCATATCTCTCATAAAATTCAGTATCAACTTTTATTCCATATCTGGAGTGTATTTCGATCTGGCACCTCATCTGGCACCAAGCTATAAATTTTACATGTGTCCAATATTTTCCCTTTTTCTTCATCCTCCTAATGACCTTCTCATCTAACTTATGGCTCGGATTGACTTCGGGGTTCCAGTCCGTTAGATGCTCGTAGAAGTCATGCCACAGGGCCAATGGCTGCATTTGTTCGACATGCCATTCTAGTGCTTCATCCTCCTCATTATTTTTGCCCTGTTTGTCGATTTGTCTTTTCGATGCATGAAATTGTTTAAAGGGATTATGGTTGAGAGAAGCTTGTTTTTGTGCAAATCTATCAATGGGATCATACCTCCATTTTTGTGGAAATTCTATTAACTTTAGGATTTTTAGAGTTCGAGCGATTTGCTCATGGTCTCCATTTTTTGATATAGATACCCCTCCAAATTGGAAGGGCATGAGGCATGTGCCAGTCCGACCAGACCCTATGCCAAATTTAGAGTTTATATATTTAGTTTGCCTTACATACTCTAGAACAAACAACTACTCAGTGACATAATATGGAAGTAAGAAAGGCTTCCCTATGAGCAAACACTACTTAGTGACATAATATGGAAGTAAGAACAGCTTCCCTATGAAGCCATACAATTTGATGACTACTCCCTGTGTTAAGATGAATTAATCTTCCTCTTTCACATGAGTGTGTTGTACGGTATCCCACATCTTCTAAGGAATTCTTAGCATTGTGCCATACATAATTCATAATACAGGTCCTAGGAATTCCATGTTAAAGCAGTAGTATCTCTACTTTTGAAAGCACCTTCATCCATTCATATACAGGTAAACCCTTCCTGTCTTTGTCCTTGATGGTCATAGAGATGAACTCTATATTCTTTGATTAAAAGAAAAATAAAATCCATATTAGGTAAGAGGAAAACCTAAAATCTTATGGGGAATCCCTTTATATTTTTAACAAGCCTACGTGTATCTGCTGAGCCAGATATGCTAGCCAATCGAATAAAATTGGCACTGTATTTTTATCCATATGTGAGGCATCATATAATTTAGGGTTTGACATACACTGCATCACTACAATCTACCATCCATAGACTTGCATGTCATATTATAGCCTTGCCACCATAGCTAGCATGGAGAAAAGCTCCTTAGTTTTAAATTTTGATAGGGGAATCAATGATTCTGGCAGGGTCCCATTAGGAGAGGGTTTTGACATATGTTCTTGCAGAAACAACTTTATATTGAGAGAAGGGGTATAGTACTTGGTCGATGTAATTGGGTCAAATGGAATGGGGTTTACAACGAGCCTTTTTTCATAATTGAAGGTGACCCTAATTGCATCAACATCTAGGGTAAAAATGACATCACCCTTGGAATTCTTAACAATTCAATGTTTTACATCATAAAAAGTTGCCATAGCTCTAACTAATTTAGGGCAGGGGTGAATAGGGGTGCAAACATACCAAGAGATAAGAGAGTGATAGGATAATGTACTCAAATTCGATGGCGTGACACAATTTGCTACCTTAGCTTCCACATATATTCAAAAATTTCTCTGGATTTTTCCATGTTATTATGGTATCGGTGATGTGGGAATCCGAGTCTGTGAAATCACCTTCACTTTTCGAGGCCCTGCACTTTTCCTTAGCATTTGGAGGAGATGTTGTCATGGTTGCTTATTGTGACTTTGGTATACAAAAAACCCTGAAAGGCACTCAGAGAAGCTCAGAGAACTTGGAGGGAATGCAAGGACGTCGTAAGCAAAGGAAGATTTTTTGAGGATAGAGAGGCGATAAAAAAAACTTTTGTGGTATAAGTAGATGTGCATGCATGCGTTAAGGGGCCATGCATTAATTATGGTTGGTGGTGCACACTTTGTGACTAATTTTGAATGTTATTGGATGCTTTGTTTTGTGTGCCACCTTCAAGAAAACCAATCGCCATGCATCACCATTTTATCGGGGCCAATGACATCGTGTCACCTCTACCCTAGGTTAATAACTTTGCATCACTTATTTTTTGGACCAATAACTTGGTACGATGGTATTTTGAGAGGCAGGTATTTAAAATTTCAAGAAAACTAATTTTCTCGTCGAAAGTTTGACTTTGACCCTTTGAGTGCTGAAATATCGTGAAATTGCGACAATTTTCTTTGAAGTGGCCTTTGAGTGTCAAAATGTCACGATAACTCGACACTTTTTCTTGAAGTGGACTTTGAGTTCCAAAATGTTGCAATATCATGACACTTTTCCTTGAAGTGGCCTTTGAATGCCAAAATATCATGAAAACTTGACACTTTTCCCTGAAGTGACCTTTGAATGCCGAAATATTGTGAAATCATGACAATTTTCCTTGAAGTGGTCTTTGAGTGCCAAAATACCATGAGATTGTGACACTTTTTCTTGAAGTGGCCTTTGAGTGCCAAAATATTGTGAAAGCATGACACTTTTCCTTGAAGTGGCCTTTGAGTGTCAAAATATCGTGAAAACTTGACACTTCTCCTTTAAGTGGCCTTTGAGTGCCAAAATATCGTGAGATCACGACACTTTTCCTTGCAGTGGTCTTTGAGTGCCAAAATTTCATGAGATCATAACATGTTTTCTTGAAGTGGCCTTTGAGTACCAAAATATCGTGAGATCGTGGCACTTTTCCTTGAAGTGGCCTTTGAGTGCCAAAATTTTGCGAGATCATGACACTTTTCCTTAAAGTGCTTTAGGAAAAAGAAACAACATATTTACATTTAGTACATGCAAAGTGAAGGAAAATACCTTACTTATAGTACAACTTCAAATGGAAGCCGTTGACAGGGATGGGTTGAAATTGACCCTGTCCATATTTCAATTGGAAAAAAATCTATTTTTTTCGTCAATTATCTTGAAGGGACTTTCCCATAAAGCATCAAATTTCTAATGATTTCCAGGTTTTACTTTCTTTTCATTCCACATTAGGACCAAGTCTCCTACCTTGAAATTCATGTGAGTAGTCTTTTTGTCAAACCATTTCTTCATATCTCCAATATGCTTCTGATAATGGTTGTAGGCTTGTTCTTTCTGTTCTTCTAATTGTAGGAGTTGTATCAACCTATTATCCATTGGTTCTGCTTCTTTTATGCCTGTTTTATTGAGCAACTTTAAAGTAGATATTTCTATGTATATCAAGAGGACTGCTTCCTTACAATATACTAGCAAGTAGAGAAGGTGTTTATAGATTTCTTGATGGTGATTCTATCAGCCCATAACACTTGGTTTATCAAAGAGTGCAACTTCTCTTGTTATCTTTTAGAGTTCGCTTCAAGATTCAGAGGAGATTATTATTCGTTGATTCAGCCAACCCATTTCCTTATGGATAGTAATTTGAATATATTTTCAAATAGATCCTATATCTACTAGCAAAATCTATAATTTTGGCCCCTATGAAATATGTGCCATTGTCTGTGACCAATGCATTTGGGATACCAAATCTTGTGATCAAACTCTCCATAAATTCCAACACAACATCTTGATCTACTTTCTTAGTGGGTATTGCTTTAGCCCACTTAGTAAAATAATCAGTAGTAGTTAGAATGTATTTATGTCCAACTAACGAGTTGGGTTATATCACCTCGATGAAATCTAAATCCCATTGTTGAAAAGGTTCTTCAACCTAAATGGATTTCTAAGGCATTGAAATATTTCTATTTTTTCCCAACGTACCTCTGGCACTCCTCATAATTTTTGGTCACTCTGAAAGTATCTGAGAAAATGGTTGGACAATAGCACCTAGTTTTTATAATATTTAAAGTAGTGGTCCTCCCTAAGTAATGTCCTCCTGATGGACCTCCATGGAACTCATCCAAGATCCTTTGCTTTTAATAACTATTTATACACCGAAGCAGTACCTCATCCAGGTTTTTTTCTGTACAATTCTTCAGGTAGTAAAGTGTATTTCAAAGCTTGGATCCTATATCTCCTCCTCTGTTAAGGATTCATTTTTTTTGAACATCTTCCAGTCTAGAAATATCTGATAAATTCATCATCCCAGTCAGTATTTTACAAGGGTTGATCATCCCCAAGGGCCTTTTCTTGTATCTAGAAAACCACATATTTTGATGAGGCTTGTTTGACGAGTTCTTGACATAATGCTTTACCCCTCACTAACTTGGTCAGGTGGATATTAACATCGTACTCTTGTATCTTTGATACCCAACCAACTCTTTTCTCATCAAGCTCCCCTTGTATAATGACATTTCTAACATCAGGGTGGACCACATACATGATGGTCTTACTCTGTGAAAGAAAGTGCCTAAACCTTTTTAGCGATTTCATTATCACGTAAACTTGTTTCTCGATAAAGTTGTACTTCTCTTCATGTTCTTGTATTTTCTAACTTAGAAATGCTATGAATATCTCTTCACTATCATATCCTTTCTGAGTAAGTACTGCAACGTAACTCTCTTGCTCGCCTACATCATACAAGATGAAACCTATGGAATAGTCCAAGTTTACCAAGATGGGTGCTTAGGCCATAATAAATAGTCTTCTTAATATATTGTAATATTCTCTTTGTAGCTTTCCAATGAATTTATCTTGGTTCTTATATGAATCGTGAAATATAATTTACAACAAAGACCAAGTCAGGTCGACTATTTGTTAAGTATAGAAGACTTCCAATTAATTGGTGATACATAGTTGCTAAAACCAAAGGTGTTTCATGATTTTTGGATAATTGAATCCCTTGTTCCATAGGTGTATCTTTTGGCTTACAATTCTTCATCCTCTATTTTTTCAAGTAAGGCTTCTACATATTTTGATTGATTAATTGTAATATTGTCTTTATTTTGATATATTTCCAAGCCAAAACAATAATTTAGTAGTATTAGATCTATCATTTCAAATACCTTTTCAAGATATTTCTTAATATCACTTATTAGTTTTTTAGAGCTTCTAGTAATCACTATATCATAAATATATACTATAAGGATTAGCATATCATTTCCAATTCTCTTTGTATACAGACTAGGATTAGAAGTACTTTGTTTGAAGTTATGTTATAATAAGTGATTATTGATTTTTATATTCCATGCTCTAGGAGCTTGCTTTAGACCATATAAGGATTTGTTTAATTTGCAAGTCTTATACTCTTGTCATTTAACAAAAAATACTTCTAGTTGTGACATGTAAACTTCATCTTCTAAGTCACCATTAAGAAAAGAACTTTTAACATCCATTTTATGAAGTTTCCATCCTTGATGAGTTGCTAGAGCACAAACTATTCTGATAGTAGTCATTCTAGTTTTTGGTGCAAATTTTTCTTCATAATCATTTCCCTCAGTATGAGTATATCCTATGGCTACTAGCCGAGCTTTGTACTTGTCAAGTGTCCCATATTATTTATACTTGATTTTGTAAATCCATTTGCAACCCAAATTTTTCTTTCTTGGAGGTAATTACACTAGATCCCATGTTTTATTATTTTGTAGTGATGCATATTCAGACTCCATAGCTATATTCTGATGCGAGTGATTTAGTTCTTGAAGTGTTGATGTTGGCTCTACTATATTGCTTAGTAACTGGTGAAAATTTTGTCACATTGCCTAGAGGGGTAGTCAAATCAAAGTTTTTGTAAAGTATTTCTTTGAATTTCATGAATTTGTTCCCTTGTTTTTTTTTTAGAAACAACATTTGCAAGTATTGTAGCAATTTTGGCTTCCATTGCCATCCCCCTTGTACATAGAATGAATATGAAAGAGCTTCGCTACTGAGAAGGCTAAGGAAAAAAGATTCACAAGAAAAGGATGATAGCTTCACCAAAATAAAGAAGTAGAGAATGAAAAGAGCTTCACACCCGAAGCATTTCCAGCAGCTACTTCGGGTGAAAGTTTTGCGAAGTGGCATTCGAGAGGACTTCAAGCATTGAAGAACAACTTCACCGAAGAAGGAAAGTCTATATCACGGCTCGAGTCTATTAAGGCGAGAAAACTACTTCGGGCCCGAAGCATTTCAAACAGTCACTTCGGGTGAAAATCTTGCGAAGCAAAAAGAGTGCAAATATTTAAAAGTACTTCATCGAAAAACCACTAAAGCATCCACTTCGGGCCTCCCCACCAGCGAACCATTTCTACTTCACCGAAATTTGTCGCGAAGCATCTACTTCAGCTAGCTTTCATGCGAGGCACTTTCACCCGAAGCGGTAGCGACCATAAAGAACGAAACATTTTTTCGAAGGCAAGAATGCGCTTCGGCCGAAAAGCCCCCGAACCACAGTTTTGAGGGAGGATCATGGCGAAGCATTTTGAAGACTCACTAGCGAAGCATCCACTTCGGGCGAAGAACCTCAGCAAAGCAGTTTTGATGCATTTCTCCAACAAAGCAACGAGAAATGAAGAACCCCATCTTAAGGAGGAATACTTGCTTCGACACTCAACACCCCCGAAGCTGCCTTGCGAAGCTCCACCATGCAAAGTATAAGCCAAGAAGGAAGATCTACTTCGGCTCAAGTCCATTACGAAGCGGAGTTACAAACGAAAATTTATCGAAGTGATTCAAGTGCACGCACTCCAAGCCGGGTATTTTTTTGAGGCAATCAAGTGCCTCATAAATGCATTTTTACGTTCTCGATAAGACCATTGCTCATTTTTGGCAATTGGAAATGAGGTATCAGTTCCTAAAGGAGAACCCGGCGGGCATGGCGGCCACTCGAGCACTGCACCCGGAGGCCAAGGATGTTCAGGCGGCTCATAAATGCATGTTTCCCCGGCTGACCCAGTCGTAGTTGCTAGTCTTGGAAAAGGATTTGAGAGCTCCGTCATGAGAGCTATGAAGAGCCGACTTCTCAGGTTTCAAGGATGTACTCCTCCATTTTTTGCATTGATGGCTCAGAGGGTCGAGTCCTCTATAAAAACCCAGACATTGTAATGTAAAGGGGGGGGGAAATTTTTTCTAAGAAAGTTGCTATAACTTGAGTCCCTGTGATTAATACTAAAGACCTTTAAGCTCAATTTCTCTCTTGTATGTTGCCTTTCGTGTTTATTTCTTTTATCTCTTTCTTCATTTGCATACTGTAATTCTGCATTTTGGATTTAGGTGTGCGATTAGGGACGAAACCCTAAAATTTTCCCGAAGGATACATAAGGGAGGAAAACGTTGTATTAGTTTTCTTGTATGCCACCTGTGGATCTTGTTTCTGTTATATTCACTTTGTCCTAATTGCCATAACTCTGAACTTTGAATTTCGACGAAAGGGAAGGGTAATCTTGAAACTCATCTAGAGGATACATAGGAAGGCTAATATCGTGTTCTTTTCATTTTATTATTGGTGTTTCTCATTGCTATTTCAAGCTATTGGCCATGATCATGCTTCTAGTTCTTTCCCACTTTTAATCATCAACATCTCTTCCCTTACCCCTTTTATTTCCTTCTTGCACCCTTACTCTATTTATTTCTTCCCTGCACCCTTACTTATTTTTATCTCTTTCTTGCACCCTTATCTCAAACACCTAAGTAGTTTAGTATAGGAGCTGGCATTTCTACGAATATTGGCACAAGGGGCATCTCTTCCCTTCGGCCTTTCAATGTTTGTCCAGGTCTAGGGCGCGTACACTATCCAAAATCCTTTCTTGGGCAGATTTGATGACCAACAATTTTTGGCATTCCCGATGGGACCCGGTCAGTCTCACCTTGTGAGAGGTAGTGAGATTCAATGCTCGTATCATTGCCAAAAGACTCTTAGCATCTGGAGACTCTGTTTAACCAAGAATATTTAAGTCATAGAGATCGGTACCTAAATCTATGCCTTGATACAAATGAGATGGAGAGTTAGGAATAGAGGAGAGGAAACTAAGTTCTTTGAGCTTGATATTGACACCTTCGAGGAACATTCTAGGTTGGTCACCCTTGAGTCATTGTTACGTACATCCTCGCAAGAGGCAACTGCTGAAAAACAAGGTCTAACTTCTGATAGCACAACGGCTAGCTTTCCTCCTAATCCTCCCAACTCACCGAAGCATCCTAGTGCCTCCATTTACATTAGTCATCCTGTTAGCAACCAAGGAGGACCTTTGGGAATTCCTGTTTCTCAAAATCCAAGAGCAAATATGGAATAGCAACAACAACAACAACAACAATAGCAACAACAACAAATGCAGCAGCAGCAGCAATCACCACCCAGACTATTCCCAGCATGGAATTCTTTGGGACCGCTAAATCTAGTGGGACAAGGGCAAGTTTTGCCTACTACTATAAATAAGATCCCCATGTTCAATGGAACTAGGAAGACCGCTCTGGAGCACATCCAGGACATAGTTTCTCTTGCGGCAATTCATGACATCATAGAGGAGCGAGTTATGGTAAAGCTTATGGTTCTATCTCTTAGAGGGAAACTCCTCTACTGGTATAGATCTTTACCACCCGATACTATAATAGGATGGGACCAGTTAGCCGGATAGTTGATGCAAAGCTTCAATGAGTCCACCAATCCATCTTCTCTTCTGCATCAGTTCACAATGATCCAAAGACATCCACAAGAGGAGATCATCGACTTCAATGTTAGGTTCACTCAAACTTGGCAAAGAATACCAATTGGACTTTGGCCATCTGATGAAGCTGCAACATACTATTTCCTTTGGGATTTCAACCCCGATATCAATGTAATGGTAAGGTATTCGAACATTAATACCTTCCCCGAGTTATACGAGTTAGCCTAGAGAGCGAAGATGGATCTAATAGCTATGGGCAAGCTTCCCCAAAGGATGTCGATGCCCATAATTATTGATTTCCCTTAATCCTAGTATGCGAGCACATCCGCTTCATAGATCTCTGCAATCCCTACATACCCAATCTCATCTTGGAACCCGAATCCCATTATATCACAAATTGCTACTCCACAAATCCATTTTCCTACATTCTTGGTTTCATAGCCCACTATCTCTTCAGCATTCCCTATACTGCCAGCACCACCTCAACACCCCTCTTTACCTCCAATACCAACAATGGCTTCATTGCCACCTATCCCTAAAATCGATGATATGCAAGCCAAAATACTGCAAGAAGTTTAGTATCTGAACTCCATAGTGTAGACCCTATCTAATGACATGACAATTATAAATAAGAAATAAGTGCAACAAGAGTTTCTATCGAGAAGATCTTATCCTACACCTATGCTTACCAAAGATCAAGCAGTCCAGCAAGGGAGAGCATCGGTAAGAAATGTCATGATTGACAAAGCTCCGAGCACTTCCGATTACATACATTGGTGCTCCATGTGTAATGACCCTCATGAAGAGAATACCTGCATGCTGCATCAACATTATGTGCAAATCCTAGTGAGCAGTAGTCATGACAGTCAGGTCAATATCATCAGGCAATTGAATCAAAACCTAGTGACTAGCGAAGAAGAGCAAGTTGCAATTCTCACCAAAGGAGGGAAAAGGTCGATAGAGGTAGATGCTACTCAAATGGCTCCTTTAAAGGTGTATGCTCTCCATGGGAAGGGACATCAACATCCGCAGGTCCTGAGCGAAGCTCCTCAGCTTGCACCAGCCAAGGAGAAGCCCCAACAGGCCCCTACAAATCCACCTCAGGTGGAAACTAAATAACAAGCTAGAGAGAATCTCAAGCTTCCTTCACTGACCAAATGGCGGGTCGAAGCTACGGAGTAGTATTCCACCAGGTACAATACAAAAAAATAACTTGAGGTGCACAACTCCCCAACTTATAATATAGTATACAAGCTAAAGAATATTTTGGCCAAGATCAATCTATATGATGCACTACAGTTGCCTGATCAGGTGGTCTTGTTGCAAGAATCGTTGAAGACAACTAAGGCAAAAAAGTCAGCACCGCTTGCCCTAGTGCAGACCCTGTCCACCTCCATTATAGGAAAGAATCGGCCACCTCCGTTCTACCTATCTCTATAGATGGAAGGGTATATTGTACACAATTGTATGATTGACTCTAGGGCCATGACAACAGTCATGCCCAAAGTAGTGTGCGAAGAGATAGGAATGAAGTATACGCGAAGCAACCACGGTGTGCTCCAGTTGGATGACACTACCATGAAGGCTATAGGTGTGATTAAGGATATTCCTATTCGACTACACAAGATGCCTCAGATCACAATTATACAAGAGGTGGTGGTCGTCAACCTTGAACCCTATTTCAGTATGTGCTTGTCAAGAGAGTTTATGGCGAAGCTAGGAGGATATCTATCTATGGATTACTCACACTTGGAGATTCCATTCAAAGGGAAGAAGGTGAAGATATACAATGAAAAACCTTCTACCTTCCTTGTACAGAAGATGTTCGAAGAAGAGAGCAGCGATCCTGTGTAGGCCATAGTGGAAGAAATAAAGCAAGTGGACCTGATCGAGGAATCCCTCATGCAGTTAAGTTGTGAAGATAAATTTTTGTTGGCAGATTTTAATGCCATGATAGAAACTAAGATGGGATGTTATGCCATCACAAATCTTGAGAAACACATCAAGTCAGAAGATAAGGTCTCTATCCAAGGCGAATTATGGAAGTTATTCTTCGATGGCACCCGATGCAAAAATGGTGCTGGGGCGGGGATTCTTTTGGTATCACCTTCAGGAGAGTAGAAGGAATATTGTTATCGATTGGTGTGGAGTTACACCAACAATGCAGTAGAATATGAAGCATTATGCCTAGGACTCAAGAAAGTAAAAAATTTAGGCATAAAGCATCTCCAAATATTTGGAGACTCAAAATTGGTATGCAATCAAGTCACAAACAAGTGCACTTCAAAGAAGCACTATCTCAAGTCATACCATAATAGGGTATGGGACTTGTTTGACCAGTTTGAATCTCTCAATCTATAGTCTATTCCACGAGAAAAGAATCGACATGTCGATGTCCTAGCATCCATACTCTCTAGCAGAAGACATGCTGCATAAGCCTAAAGCTATGAGGATGATTTACAGGCCCTCTGTCCCAGACAGAGATCTGCATTGGCAAGTATTTGATAGTGATGAGTAGATTGTGAATTTTATGATTCAAGAAGCAACACAGATTGAGAGAAGAAGCCCAGATGATGAAGAATATGATGGGCTAGTTCAATTGAAGAATAATCATGTACCTAAGGGATTAGTTACTCTTGAGAGTCTCTTTGATCAGAATGATAAAGCAGTTCCTCATAGAATCAAGGTCAATGCAAAGTAGTATTAGGATTTGGAACTTGAACCTGGAAAAGCAATAAAAGTTGGAACAGATTGCACTTTGAAGGAGCTAGAGCAAATTCGAACTCTGTTCAGAAGGTATCCCAACATTGTGGTGTTGTCTTATCAATATCTAAAGGGATATGATCGACAACTGATTCAGTATACAATTGAATTGCAAGAGGGGATCAAACCCTTACAACAAAAGCAAAGGCCCGTAAATCCAAAGATCGAGGTCTTGATGAAATCCGAGCTCCTAAAGATGCTCGAGGCAAAGATAATTTATCCCATAAAGCATTCCTCTTGGGTGGCGAATCTATTCCCTATTAGAAAGAAGAACAGAGATATACGACTATGCATGGACTTTCGCAACCTGAACTAGGCTTCTCTCAAATATCACTACCCTCTCCCATAAATAGATCAGATCTTGCACTTAGTGGCTGGGGCTCAGCACTTCTCCCTACTTGATGGCTTCTTAGGGTACAATAATATATGGGTTAAGGATGCGGATCAGCATAAAATCGCATTCACGACCAAGTGGGGAACTGTTGACAATTTTGTCACATTTCTCAAGGGGTAGAAAAGGAAATCAAAATTTTGTACAGTGTTTTGTAAAGTTTTTCTTTGTTGTTTTTTTATTTGAAAAGTTGCAGCAATTTTGGCTTTCAATGCCACCCCTTTGTATATAAAATAAAAAAGAAAGAGCTTCACTGAAGAAGCTAGAGAAAAGAGCTTCGTCGAAAGAAAATGAGAAGAGCTTCGCACCCGAAGCATTTCCAGCACTACTTCGGGTGAAATTTTTGCGAAGTAGTATTGCCGAAGAAGAATACAAGGGTAGCGATAAAAAGAACTTCGGGCCCGAAGCGCTTCAAACCACTACTTCGAGAGAAAGTTGAGCGAAGCGGCATTCAAAAGAACAACTTCATCGAAGAAGGAAGGTCCAGACCGTAGTCCAAATTGGCTAAGGCAAGAAAACTACTTCGGGCCCGAAGCATTTCCAGCAGCCACTTCGGGCGAGATTTTTGTGAAGCGATGTTGCCGAAGTAAAATACAAAGGAGGAAGAATGAAACTACTTCGCACCCAAAGCATTTCAAAAGGCTACTTCGGCCAAAAGTTTTACGAAGCAGAATTTGAAAGAACGCAATACTGAAAACACTTCGCCAAAAGTCGTCGAAGCATCCACTTCGGGCCCTGTGACAGCGAACCATTTCTACTTCACCGAAAATCATTGCGAAGCATCTGCTTCGGCAAACTTTCATGCGAAGTACTTTCACCCGAAGTAGAAGATGCATTTTGAAGGCAGAGATGCACTTCGGCCGAAATACCCCCGAACCACAGTTTTGAAGAAGGATCATGGCGAAGCATTTCAAAGACTCATCAGCGAAGTATCTACTTCGGGTAAAGGACCTCGCCGAAGCATTTTTGGCATAGTGAAGCAACAAAAAGTGAAGACCCCATTTAGCGAAGGAGATATGCTTCGGCCTCCATCACCCCCAAAGCTGTCTTGTGAAGCTTCACCATGCGAAGTGCAAATCAAGGAGAATCTGCTTTGGCACAAGTCCATCTCGAAGCGAAGTTAAAAGGCTAGCGAAGCACCGCAAAGGCATGCGCTCCAAGCTGGGTATTTTCCCGAGGTGATCAAGTGCCTCATAAATGCATTTTTTCGTGCCCGATAAGCTCGTTGCTCATTTTTGGCAATTGGAAATGAAGTATCAGGCCATGATGAAGAGCCCGACGAGCATGGCGGCCACTCGAGCACCGCACCCGGAGACCAAGGACGTCCAGATGGCTCATCAATGCATCTTTCCATGGTTGACCCGATCATAGTTGCCAATTTTGGTAACGGATTTGAGAGCTCGATCACGAGAGCCTCGGGGAGCCAAATTCTCAGGGCTCGAGGGGGTACTTCTCCTTGCTGTGTAATTATGACTCAGAGGGTCGGGTCCTCTATAAAAACCCAAGCATTGTAATGAAGAAAGGGGGGGAACTATCTGCTAAGAAAGCTGCTGTAACTTGATGTCCTACGATTAATACTAAAGAGCTTTGGGCTTGATTTCTCTCTTTTATGCTGCCTTCTGTGCTTGATTCTTTTGTCTTTCTTCGTTTGCATACTGAGAAAGCTGAACCCTGTGTCCGGTGTGCGATCGGGGACTATACCCTAAAACTCGTCTGAAGGATACATAGGAGTGGAAAAATGTCATATTGGCTTTCTTTTATGCTACCTTCTGTGCTTGATTCTTTTGTCTTTCTTCGTTTGCATACTGAGAAAGTTGAACCCTGCATCCGATGTGCGATCGAGGACTGTACCCTAAAACTCGCCTGAAGGATACATAGGAAGGTTGATATTGCATTTCTTTCATTTATTCTTGGTGTTCTTTGCTTCTATTCAAGTTGTCAGTTAGTGATCGTGCTTCCTGTTCTCTCCCACCTTAAATCACCAATCTCCCTTCCCTTACCCCTTTTTTATTTCTTTCTCTAACCCTAACTCCTTTTATCTCTTTCCTGCACCCTTATCTCAAAACACCAAAGTAGATTAGCATAGGAGTCGGCCTTTCTCTGGAGATTGGCACGAGGGGCATCTCTTCCCTTCGGCCTTTCAATGTTGGTCCAGGTCTAGGGCGCATACATTTACCCAAAATCCTTTCCTAGGTAGATTTGATGACCAACAGTTTTTGGCACGCCCGGTGGGACCAAGGTCCCATATTTTAAGCGCAAATCTCAAACCCGTCTACATCGGGGCCAATAGTTCTAACCAGTTCCCGGTGTGACCCGATCAGTCTCACCTTCTGAGTGGTAGTGAGAATCGATGCTCTCATTACTAAAAGACTCTTAGCATCTGGCGACTCTGTTTACCCAAGAATATTTAAGTCGTAAAGACCAGTACCAAAAGTCTGTGCCTTCATGCAAATAAGATGGAGAGTTAGGAATAGAGGAGAGGAAACTGAGTTCTTTGAACTAGATATTGATGCCTTTGGGGAGCGATCAAGGTTGGTCACCCCCGAGTCACTATTACGTGGAACATCCTCGCAAGAGGTTGCTATTAGCGAACAAGGCCTAACTTCTGATAGTACAACATCTAGTTTTCCTCCCAATCCTCCCAACTCACCGAAGCATCCTAGTGCCTCCATTCCTATTAGTCGTCCTATTAGTGATCAAGGAGGAGCTTCGAGGATTCCTATTTCTCAAAATCCAGGGGCAAGTATGGCACAACAACAGTAACAACAACAACAACAACAACAACAACAGTAAATGCAATAGCCATCGCCACCCAGGTGGTTCCCATCATGGGATTCTTTGTCACCACTAAATCTAGCGGGACAAGGGCAAGTGCCACCTGCTACTATCAAGAAGATCCCAACGTTCGATGGAACTAGAAATACTGCTCTGGAGCACATCCAGGACATAATCTCTCTGGCGGCGATCCACGATATCATAGAAGAGCAAGTGATGGTAAAGCTTCTGGTTCTTTCCCTTAGAGGAAAACTCCTCTACTGGTATAGATCTTTACCACCCGATACTATTACGGGATGGGACCAGTTAGCTGAGCAGTTGATGGGAAACTTCAATGAGTCCTCCGATCCTACCTCTCTCCTGCATCAGTTCACTTCAATCCAGAGACATCCACAAGAAGAGATCATAGACTTCAATGTTAGGTTCGCTCGAACCTAGCAGAGAGTACCAGTTGGACTTCGGCCAACCGACGAAGCTACAACATACTATTTCCTTCGGGCTTTCAACCCTGATATCAGTATTATGGTAAGATATTCTAACATCAATACTTTTCTCAAATTATATGGGTTAGCCAAGAAGGTGGAAATGGATTTGATAGCTATGGGCAAGCTTCCCCAAAGAATGTCGATGCCCATACTTCCCGAATTCCCTCAACCCTAGTGCATGAGCACAGCTGCTTCACAAATCTCTACAACCCCGATGCTCCCGATCTCATCTTGGAACCCGAATCCTATTGTGTCTCAAATCACTACTCCACAAATTCATTTTCCCACATTTTCAACTCCGCAGCCTACTATCACTTCGACATTCCCTGTACTACCAGTAATTTCCACCCCCTGCTCTACCCCCAATACCGACGATGGCTACATTACCTCCAATCCCAAGAGCCGAAGATATGCAAGCTAAAATTTTGCAAGAGATGCAGTCTCTGAACTCCATAGTTCAGACGTTGTCCAATGACATGACCATTGTAAAGAAGAAGCAAGCGCAACAAGAATTTCTACCAAGAAGGTCTTATCCTACACCTGCGCTTACCAAAGATCAAGCAGTCCAACAAGGGAAGGCTTCGACGAGAAACATTGTGATTGATGAAGCTCCGAGCACTTCTGATTATGTATATTGGTGCTCTACGTGCAATGATCCGCATGAAGAGAATACCTGCATGCTGCACCAACACTATGTACAAACGCTGGTGAGCAGCAGTCATGGCGGCCAAGTCAACGTCATCAGGAAAATGAGTCAAAACTTGGCAATTGGCGAAGAAGAGCCAGTTGCAGTGCTTACCAGAGGAGGAAAGAAGGCAATAGAAGTGGATGCTACTTAGATGGCTCCCTTAAAAGTGCACGCTCGACCAGAGAAAGGACAAGCATCTTCTTTGGCCCCGAACGAAGCTCCTCCACCTGCACCGATCAAAGAAAAAGCTCAAAAGTCCTCTGTCGAACCACCTCAAGCAAAAACTAAGGAGCAGGCTAGAGAAAAGCTCAAGTTCCCTTCACTAACTAAGCGACAAAGAGTTGAAGCTACAGAGTAGTATCGCACTAGATATGAGCCAAGGAAGGAACCCGAAGTGCTCAGTTCCCTAGCATACAACATTGTAGAGGAGTTAAAGAAGATTCCAGCCAAAATCAGCTTGTACGATGCACTGCAACTACCTGGACAAGTAGATCTGCTGCAAGAATCATTGAAGATAATCAAAGCAAAAAAGGCAGCACCGCTTGCTCTTGTGCAGACCCTATCCACATCCATTATAGGGAAGAATAGACCACCTTCGTTCTACCTATCCCTACAAATGGAAGGGTATATTGTACATAACTGCATGATCGACTCTAGGGCCGCTACAACAGTCATGCCAAGAGCAGTCTACGAAGAAATAGGGATGGAATATACGTGAAGCAGCCAAGGTGTACTCCAGTTGGATGGAACCCCAGTAAAGACTATAGGAGTGATCAAGGACATTCCTATCCGACTACATAAGATGCCTCAGATCACGGTCATACAAGAGGTAGTGGTAGTCGACTTGGAACCATACTTCAGTATGTGCTTGTCAAGGGAATTCACAGCAAAGCTAGGTGGATATCTATCTATGGACTACTCTCATCTGGAGATTCCATTCAAAGGAAAGAAGGTGAAGGTCTATAATGAAAAGCCTTCTTCCTTTCTTGTGTAGAAGATGTCCGAGGAAGAAAGCAGCGATCCAGTGAATGCAATAGTGGAGGAAATAGAGCAGGTGGACCTGGTCGAAGAGTCTCTTGCGCAATTAAGTTATGAAGATGAGTTCTCATTGACAGACTTTAATGCCATGGTGGAAACCGAGATAGGATGTTATGCGATCACCAAGCCTAAGAAACACACCCAACCAGAGAATAGAACAAGTGCCCAAGAAGGACTATGGAAGTTGTTCTTCGACGGTGCCCAATGTAAAAATGGTGCTAGGGTAGGGATTCTTCTAGTTTCACCGTTCGGAGAGCAAAAGGAGTATTGCTACCGGTTGACATGGAGCTGCACCAACAATGCAGCATAATATGAAGCATTATGCCTAGGACTCAAGAAAGTTGACAAGTTAGGCATAAAGCACCTCCAAATCTTTGGAGATTCTAAACTAGTATGCAACCAGGTCACAAATAGGTGTACCTCAAAGAAACATTATCTAAAGTCATACCACAATAGGGTATGGGACCTGTTTGACCAGTTTGAGTCCCTCAATCTGTAGTCAATCCCACAAGAAAAGAATCGACATGCTGATGTCCTAGCATCCATCGCAGCCAAGTACTCTCCCATAGAAGACATGGTGCACAAGCCCAAAGCTATGAGGATGATCTACAGGCCCTCTATCCCAGACAAAGACCTACATTGGCAAGTCTTTGATAATGATGAACAGATTGTAAATTTCATGATTCAAGAAGCCGCCATAGTCGAAGATAGGAGCCCTGATGAAGAAGGATATGAGGGGCTAGTTCAATTGAAGAACAACTACGTTCCCAAGGGACTGGTCACTCTTGAAAGCCTCTTTGATCAGAATGATCGAGCACTCTCTCACATGATCAAAGTTAATGAAAAGTAGTATCGAGATTTAGAGCTTGAACCTGGAAAGGCAATAAAAGTTGGAACCGATTGCACTTCAGAAGAGATAGAACAGATCCAGAATCTGTGCAGAAAGTATCCAGACATAATTGCTTGGTCTTATCAAGACCTCAGGGGATACAATCGACAGCTGGTTCAACACACAATCGAATTACAGGAGGGGGTCAAACCCTTTCGACAAAAGCAAAGGCCAGTTAACCCAAAAATTGAGGTCCTGATGAAGGCCGAACTTCTAAAAATGCTCGAGGCAAAGATCATTTATCCCATCAAACATTCCTCATGGGTAGCGAACCTGGTCCCAATCAAAAAAAGAACGGAGATATACGATTATGCGTGGACTTTCGCAACCTGAACCAGGCTTCTCTCAAGGATCACTATCCTCTTCCGCAAATCGATCAGATCTTGCACTCCGTGGCTGGGGCTCAACGCTTCTCCTTGCTTGATGGTTTCTTAGGGTACAATCAGATCTGGGTCAGGGATGAAGACCAACATAAAACAGCATTTACTACCAAGTGGGGAACATTTTCTTACCAACGAATGCCATTTGGTCTTTCGAATGCTGGTGCCACTTTCCAGAGGGTGATGGATCTTGCTTTTGGTGAGCTTCTGAATAAGGTTATCGTCATCTATCTAGATGACATGACCATTTTCTCCCAAAGAAGGGAGGATCACCCCATACATCTACAACAAATTTTTGAAAAATGTCGAGAGTTTGGCATCTCAATCAATCCAAAGAAGTCCATATTCGCAGTCAGCGAAGGAAAGTTGCTGGGACATGCGATATCAGAAAAAGGCCTCGCTGTAGATCCCGACAGAGTCGAGGCTCTAACGAAGCTCCCACTCCCAGCAGACAAGAAAGGACTTCAATATTTCTTCGACCAGATCAACTTCGTGAGGAAGTTCGTCCCTGATTTCACCCAAGTCATCAAGCCAATGTCCGAGCTTTTGAAGAAGGGTGCCGAATTCACCTGGACGGAAGAGAGAAAGGAGGCATTCGAAGAGATTAAGGCCCGAATCGCTCAGGCGTCGGTCCTGATCAACCCTGACTACAGTCAAGATTTTATCTTGTATGCCATAGGAGAGCCCGAGAGCTATGTTGTTGTCCTGACACAAAAGGGGGAAGATGGCGAAGAGCGTCCCATCGCATTTCTGAGCCAGGTGATCAATCCCCATGAAGAAAAATATAATTTCATAGAACGTCAGGTGCATGCAGTAATGAAGTCTCTGAGGAAGTTCAAGCAGTTCATCTCCCAAAGTTGGGTCACGGTCTTTGTCATTCACCCCGATGTGCGCAATTTCATCATCCAAGGAGAATTGGGAAGCAAGAGAGTCGGTTGGGTAAACAAGATACAGGAATTTGACATTGAGATCAAGCCTACCAAACTGGTTCATGGTCGCGCATTGTGTCAAGAATTGGTGAAGAGCGCAGCGGCCGAAGCGACGAAATCTCAGGGGGATGACGCGCTAGCAGAAGGATGCTTCGCTAACCAGGAAGGGGACGAGAAATACTGGGTCAGTGAAATAGTCGACTACTTCAACACCGGCAGATGTCCTTCACATTTAAAAGCATCGCAGCGAAGACATTTCAGGATGCGGTCCTCCCGATACACTCTGCGCCCTAAAGGCCTATTTTTTAGAAACATTGATGGTGTCCTTCTCAAGTGCATCAAATATGATGATAAAAGGAGAGTCCTGGGAGAATTTCATTCAGGACTATCTGGAGGTCACTTCGTAGGGAGAACAATGGCACTAAAGATCATCAAGGCGGGTTATTATTGGCCCACACTCTTTGTCGATGCCTTCGCAGTTTGTCGCAAATGCGAGCAGTGTCAAAAGTTCACCGACCGAAACAAAAATGCTGCAATGCCCCTCCAACCGATACAAGTAGAGATGCCCTTTCAACAATGGGGGCTGGATTTCATAGGGGTCATATCGCCGAACTCCTCCATTGGGCATAAATTCGTATTGACTGCGACTGACTACTTCACCAGGTGGGCCAAAGCAATTCCTACGAAACATGCAGATCAAGAGACTGTAATCACCTTCCTAGAAGGGTTGATCACCAGGTTTGGCATCCCCAAAGCAATCATCACGGATAATGGCCCTAGCTTCACAGGCGCCAAAATCAATGAATTCCTCTACAGATATGGGATATACCATAAAATATCCTCCAACTACTATCCACAGGGCAACGGCTTGGCAGAATCCACCAATAAGACTCTATTGAGGGTGCTAAGAAAGCTCATAGAGACAAACAAAAGGACTTGGCATCTCCTTCTAGATCGGGCCTTGTGGGCCGATCGAATTTCTATCAAGAAGTCAATCAAGACTTCACCTTATGCCCTGGTCTACGACAAGGAGGCCATCTTACCCATCCATGTGGAGATCCCTGCACTGCAGCTATTAGAAGCAGAAGATGGAGTTAATCCAATGGAAAATAGATTAGCTCAGCTGCTACAACTAGAGGAAGATCACGAAGAAGCCTACCAGAACTTCGCTAAGCATGCTCAGGTCACTCAAGATTGGTTCAAGAAAAATTCATCCGATCGCACATTCAATGTGGGAGATCTGGTATGGAAGTGGGACTCCTGGAAGGCCAAGCTTGGGAATCACGACAAGATGGACGCCTTCTGGGATGGGCCATTCGAAATTATGAAGGTGAACTCGGCCAACTCTTTCATCCTCAAAGATGCAGATGGCCAAGTTTTGCCGATCTCTATCAATGGTCTTCATCTGAAGACTTTTCACCGCTAAGGTAAAGCACGATTTCTCTCTTTTAAAAAAAAAAAAAATGTGTGTATATGTACTTTTGTATATAATTTGCATTTGTATATACATCCTGTTCCAAGATCGCAAAAGCCAAGTACTACACTTCAAAATCCCCTTCGGGGACTTTTTATGCGAAGTAGCAGTTGCAAGAAGGTTCGTTGCGAAGCATGTTACTCTCAGAAGGGCCGAACCAAAATTCACACAAAGGCACGAAAAGAGCTTCGCACCCAAAGCATTTTCAGCAGCTACTTCGGGCAGCAGTTTTGCAAAGTAGATTTTAAAAGATTCCTTGCGAAGCTTTGAAGGGTAAAAGGAAGGGAAGCGGCAAGTGGCGAAGAAGAAGTACTTCGGGCTCGAAGCATCAAAAGGCAGCCCGCACCAAAGGTTCACTGTGAAGCATTTTCAACATTGATTTCTCGAACCAACAATGCACGAAGTGAAGAATTTAAAATGTGCCTCGAAGAACGTGCAACCACCAACCATGAAAAGGGTTCAAAGCGGGTGAATTTAAGGCAAAAGTGGTGGAGCACATCCCGAGGTGAATTCGGTTAGGAGAAAAGCTCACGCCCAGGTACGAGGTGGCAGCAGGTTGCTTCTCCAATACAAGGTATAATCATCAAAGCATGTGGCCCTGCGTACCACGTCCCTGCAGAACCGATCAAAGAATACGGTGACCTCCTCCGACCGAAGTGTAAATTTAATTTTGGTAGGTGCCATAAATTCAGGTGGTTGCCTTTTAAGGCTATAAAACGTGGGGCTCTAGCAAGAAGGAGGTTATTTATCCATTAGTTCACATGAAACTAAGAGCCTTTGGTTCCTCTGTAATTCTCCTGCCCTTTGCATCTAAGTCTTTCACATCAAGCCTCTGTATCAAGGACTCAGCCGCCATCATGGGAAAGAAGAACTCAAAAGAAAAAGGAAAAGAGCCCGAAGTTGCAGGCCCTGAAAAAACAAAGAAGGGCAAGGAAGAAAAAAGGCATACTCCAAAGAAGATAAATCCCACCCCTCGCCTCAAAAAGCAACCGATAGAAGAAGGAGATGACTCTGAGGAGGAGCAGCTTGTAGACCCACCAATTGATGGGTGGGAGAAAATTAGAGATACAGAGCTCTCTAAGGATGTGTCCGACCTTCGACGCATCATTGATTTTATGGTGAGCCGACTCACTCCAGAGAATAAAAGGGCTACTACCTATTATTCTCAGATTTACTGGTATTTGACCCCTCCTGCTCACCATTGCCCAGAGCTAATTTATGCTATCGCGCAGAATTACCAGCCTGCATCCAGGCAAGTGTTGGATGCTTCAGGCCATAAATTGTTTTCCATTCTCAAGGAAGATGTGCAAGCAGCATTTGCACCATGACAAGGGCCACCCAAGGGTTATTCGGTTCGCAATGTTATTCTAAGCGAACAGATGGAGAGGTTCACCTCCAATAACTTCATATTGAAATTTTTGCATGAGAACCTCAAAAGCGGGCTCCCTTCAAGCAAGCTACCCCAAATGCCTCTACCCTTGGCAGCTTTCAAGAACATCGACATTTTCTCCATCATTGCATGGGTGGCGGGCCTATCGACAGATGCCTCGGTACAACCCTGGCAGGTGTCTTTGGCCGAATGTATTTCAAGAGGGGAATTCTATGCCCCTGATGCTGCAAGACCAAGCACCAACCCAGTTTTCTTTGATTGGGCAGAATGGGTGGCCCGAACCTTGCATACGCGACTCACCAGTATGAAGAATTCGGCGATGGGCCAGTACTTCACACCCTGCTCCCTCCTAGTCTGGTTGTTCTTCTACCAGGTTCATCAGTGATTCCCCCATATCACCATCTCTTCGAGCGACAAGGATGGAAATCCTCTGCCTGTATACCAGTGGACTCCTCTCCTATTGAGGATAGAGTCCTACTATTCTTTTAACCAACAATTCTTAGGGCCCGCCATGCATTTGTTGAAGGGTTCTTGCCCTCGGGTCCCCCTCAGTCTGAGAGATAAAATAGTGCAAGAAAAGAAGGGAGATGTTTTTCAATTGATGCAGGGATTGGTGATTCGTATGTTTGGCTTTACAAGAAAACCCTTCCTGCTCCCTGTTTTCCCTTTCGAGTACCAATTTGCATTGGAGGTCGCTCGACAGAGCGACGCAACCAACGTCGTGTATGGCCATGGTCGGAAATGGGCACATACCTACGACTTCCCCTTCAGGATGGGAGTAATTGAGGTATCTGCCTTGAAGCAGAATGTTTTCCTAGAGGAGAAGCTCACCAATTTTGGTCTGCTCCAAATCCCTCAGCAATGGCTCTATGATCCCTTGGGAGTAATGAGGGATCACTTAAAATTCAAGAATTTCCACATCTGCCCTCACCCTAAAATTGTGGAACAAAGGAATAATCCGAATGGGAAGGATCTGGAGTGGCATTTGGAGAGGATGAGGACATTGCCTCCCTGGCATGAATTCTACCCCATGGAGGTCAAATTTGATCCTGATCAGTACCCCCTCCCAACTCCAAGCTCCACGTTTTGGAGAAAGGCAAAAGATGATTTAAAGGAGGAATTGAAGGATTGGAGCGAGGAAAAATTAGGGGAATGGTGGATAATGAGAGTCCATCGCCAGAAGATGAATTCTTATGGACTCTTGGCAATAGATAAAGACTTCACGATTCTTTATGACGCCAACGTTGAAACTTGGAAGTCTATATCCTTCGCTGATTTTGTCCCTCCAGCTCCCCCGGGGTCGGGTGAAAGTCCAAAAGGAGCTGAAGATGCCTCGGTAGAGGAAGAAGCCGAAGCTACTCCAAAGGCACTACCACAAGGACCATCAAAAAGCCACGACACAAGTGCCAAAGAGGCAGAGCAGCCATTGGAGAGAAAGAAAAGAAAGAGGCAAGAGCAAATTCAAGTGCCTCCGAGCCACCCAAAGCGACCTCGCACAAGGCCCCCAAGCGCTCATGCTGAGCAACCTGCATCAGACCCGGTCGAAGCAGGTGTTGAAAGTGCGATGCCACCAAGTGCTGAGATGGTCCTAGACATAGACGTCATCGATGTGGAGGAACTCCTCCAAGAAGGGGACCCTAAAGTAGAAGTCATGGAGGTTGGAAGTGCCGAAGCCCAAAAAGAGCAGGAGTCGATTACGCAAGAAGTCACCACGGCCGCTTTGCCAGGAGGGCACGTAGGTATGCACTCTCCCCCCTTCGCCTTGATCTCTGACACGTCCACTGTGGTCCTAGTTGAAAGTCCCCATCAACCTCTCCCTTCCCTACAAGGTCAATCACCCCCTCAAGCATTGCCTATTTCCATTCCAACTCTGCCTAGCCCCACTCCACCTGAGTCGTCCAGCCAGGACCAGCCCATTGAAACCGCTTCGCCCTCCCACATCATTGTTCCTTCGGTCCTCAGTCAAGGCAAAGATAGTAACCCAATGCCGAACCTCGTAGCCCATTTTCCCATCATACACGGTGTTGTCCCACTAGCCGAAGCCCCCGCTACACCTGTCGTCGAACCTTCTGGTGAGGTATTCCCCGTCAACTCCTTATATTTGTTTACCCCTGTGGTTGGAGATCCGACCTTATTTGAATCTGAGTTATCCATAATAAAGGAACGTCCTCTAGCTGAAAAGCTACTTCAAGCACGGCAAAACATAGAGAAGATGCTGAAGGAGGCTAGGAAGAAAAGAGGGCGCTCTCTGGCCCAAGTTGAGAAGTGTGCGGTCTTTGATTTAAAGGCTAGAAAATTACACAAGGTGAAGAAGGTCCCCAGGGTCCAGAAGCCTCTGGATGAGATGACTCCAGTGGATTATGATTATCAGGAGAAAACCAAGGACCTGGAACACCTGAACCTAGACAATGAGTCTGTGTCTATGCATGTAGGGATCGAGACCTTCCGAGTGCACGCAAACATTGCAAATCAGTGCAGATTCGAGGCAGAGGGCGCCAATATCAAACTAGAGGAAGAGCTGGCAAGAATCCGGTCCAAGCTAGCGGATGCCGAAGAGCAGTGCAAGCTGATGAAAAAGGAAGCACATGCCCTAAAATTGCAGATACAACAACTGGAGTGTACAGCCAAAAATCGAGCACAGAGGTAGGCCGAGAATGATCTGAAGGCCAAAGAGCTTGAAGGAAAAATCTTGCAGATGCAGAGTCAGTTGTATGAAAAAGAGGGCCTAGGGCTGTGTGATAGGAGCAGAATCAAGGAGATTCGCTCGCATTTGCTTAAAAACTTCAGATCTCGGGCCTCCAGTGCCCTTTCAATTTTGGCCTATATCATGGAAGCCCAGAATGCCACTGTCGAAGGAGGGCCAATCATTGATGAAATCACTCAGAAAGCTAGAAGCCGACTCAAACTAGCTTTCGATGTCCAAAGCACCAAATATCAAGACTTGCAGGTCCCTGCGATGAGTCGGATAGCTAGAGACTGGTCTACAACCCGGGCCACAGTTCGCGCTTTCTTCTCTAAGGTGCAAAAAATGTAGAAGGCAAAGGACCTCATGGACATGTTCGAGAATGAGCAACGCACATCAATGGGATATTTTCAAGATCTCTCTTCCATGGGCTTCCTGAGCTTCACAGATGATGATGGGAATCTCCTATCCAAGGAAGAGATTAAGCCGACATGGCTTCAGTTTGAAAGTGACGTCTCAAAAATAGACGAATGGGCGGAGCCAGTAACAGAAAGGCAGATCACAGATTACCTTTTGAAATACTGTAAGATCGTGGCCTATCTAAATGATCTATATACTAGAGCCCAACATGCAGATATCGGGCAAATCGATCGGTTTCATGGTTTGATCAAGGCTTTACAAGATCTAGAACCTTTCTCGAAGAGTGCTTGGTCTCAGGTCCGCCGAACTATGAGGAAATTCCATGAGCGTCTTGCCCCATCGCCGTCACAGGAAGCTGCTCCCGAGGAGGCCGCGCCAGAAGAAGAAGAAGAAGAAGAAGAAGGAGAACAAGAACCAGCTATAGAAGCGCTCCCAAAAGAAGGAGGAGAAGGATATGGAGAGGACTCTAGCCCAATGGATCAAAATTAAGGGTTCTCCCACCGAGACGAGCTCGTTGCCCCATGAGCCACCAAGAATGTTGACAATTTTGTCACATTTCTCAAGGGGTAGAAAAGGAAATCAAAATTTTGTACAGTGTTTTGTAAAGTTTTTCTTTGTTGTTTTTTTATTTGAAAAGTTGCAGCAATTTTGGCTTTCAATGCCACCCCTTTGTATAGAAAATAAAAAAGAAAGAGCTTCAGAAAAGAGCTTCAAAGAAAATGAGAAGAGCTTCACACCCGAGGCATTTCCAGCACTACTTCGGGTGAAATTTTTGCGAAGTAGTATTGCCGAAGAAGAATACAAGGGTAGCGATAAAAAGAACTTCGGGCCCGAAGCGCTTCAAACCACTACTTCGGGAGAAAGTTGAGCGAAGCGGCATTCAAAAGAACAACTTCGCCGAAGAAGGAAGGTCTAGACCATAGTCCAAATTGGCTAAGGCAAGAAAACTACTTCGGCCCGAAGCATTTCCAGCAGCTACTTCGGGTGATATTTTGTGAAGCGGTGTTGCCGAAGTAAAATACAAAGGAGGAAGAATGAAACTACTTCGCACCCGAAGCATTTCAAAAGGCTACTTCGGGCAAAATTTTTGCGAAGCGGAATTTGAAGGAACGCAGTACTGAAAACACTTCACCAAAATGCCATCGAAGCATCCACTTCGGGCCCCGCGTCAACGAACCATTTCTACTTCATCGAAAATCATTGCGAAGCATCTACTTCGGCAAACTTTCATGCGAAGTACTTTCACCCAAAGTAGAAGATGCATTTTGAAGGCAAAGATGCACTTCGGCCGAAACACCCCCAAACCACAGTTTTGAAGAAGGATCACGGTGAAGCATCTCAAAGACTCATCAGCGAAGTATCTACTTCGGGCAAAGGACCACGCCAAAGCAGTTTTGGCATAGCGAAGCAACGAAAAGTGAAGACCCCATTTTGCGAAGGAGATATGCTTCGGCCTCCATCACCCCCAAAGCTGTCTTGCGAAGCTTCACCATGCGAAGTGCAAATCAAGGAGAATCTGCTTTGGCACAAGTCCATCTCAAAGCGAAGTTAAAAGGCTAGCGAAGCACCGCAAAGGCACGCGCTCCAAGCCGGGTATTTTCTCGAGGCGATCAAGTGCCTCATAAATGCATTTTTTCATGCCCGGTAAGCTCGCTGCTCATTTTTGGCAATTGGAAATGAAGTATCAAGCCATGATGAAGAGCCCGACGAGCATGGCGGCCACTCGAGCACCGCACCCGGAGACCAAGGACATCTAGACGGCTCATCAATGCATCTTTCCATGGTTGACCCGATCACAGTTGCCAGTTTTGGTAACAGATTTGAGAGCTCGATCACGAGAGCCTCGGGGAGCCGAATTCTCAGGGCTCGAGGGGGTACTTCTCCTTGTTGTGTAATTATGACTCAGAGGGTCGGGTCCTCTATAAAAACCTAAGCATTGTAATGAAGAAAAGGGGGAACTATCTGCTAAGAAAGCTATTGTAACTTGATGTCCTGCGATTAATACTAAAGAGCTTTGGGCTTGATTTCTCTCTTTTATGCTACCTTCTATGCTTGATTCTTTTGTCTTTCTTCGTTTGCATACCGAGAAAGCTGAACCCTACGTCCGATGTGCGATCGGGGACTGTACCCTAAAACTCGCCTGAAGGATACATAGGAAGGTTGATATTGCGTTTCTTTCATTTATTCTTGGTGTTCTTTGCTTCTATTCAAGTTGTCAGTTAGTGATCGTGCTTCCTGTTCTCTCCCACCTTAAATCACCGATCTCCCTTCCCTTACCCCTTTTTTATTTCTTTCTCTAACCCTAACTCCTTTTATCTCTTTCCTGCACCCTTATCTCAAAACACCAAAGTAGATTAGCATAGGAGCCGACCTTTCTCCGGAGATTGGCACGAGGGGCATCTCTTCCCTTCGGCCTTTCAATGTTGGTCCAGGTCTAGGGCGCATACATTTACCCAAAATCCTTTCCTAGGCAGATTTGATGACCAACGGGAACATTTGCCTACCAACGAATGCCATTCGGCCTTTCAAATGCGGGGGCCACTTTTCAGAGAGCCATGGATCTAGCTTTTGGAAAATTCTTGAATAAGGTTATTGTTATCTATCTGGATGACATGACCATCTTCTCATGAAGAAGGGAGGATCATTCTTTTCATCTACAATAGGTATTCAAAAAATGCTGAGAGTTTGGCATTTCAATCAATCCAAAGAAGTCTATATTCATAGTCAACGAAGGAAAGCTATTGGGGCATGTGATATCAGAGAAGGGCCTCGTTGTAGATCCTAATAGAGCTGAGGCTCTACTGAAGCTCCCACTCCTAGTGAACAAGAAAGGACTCCAATCCTTTTTTGGCCAGATCAACTTCGTAAGGAAGTTTGTTCCAGATTTTGCCCAGGTCATCAAACCAATGTCCAAGATTTTGAAGAAGGGCATCGAATTCATCTGGATGGAGGAAAGAAAAGAAGCATTCGAAGAGATCAAGGCCCGAATCACTCAGGCACCGGTCCTGACCAACCCTGACTACAACCAGGATTTCATCCTATATGCCATAGGAGAACCTGAGAGCTATGCTGCAGTCCTAACACAAAAGGGGAAAGATGGCGAAGAATGCCCCATCACGTTTCTAAGCCAGGTGATAAACCCCCATGAAGAAAAATACAATTTCATAGAAAGGCAGGTGCATGCAGTAATGAAGTCTCTTAGGAAGTTCAAGCAATTTATTTCCCAAAGTCGGGTTACAGTCTTTGTCATTCACCCGGATGTGCGCAACTTCATTATCCAAGGAGAATTGGGGAGCAAAAGAGCCGGTTGGGTCAGCAAGATACAAGAGTTCGACATCGAGATTAGGCCCACAAAATTGGTTCGCGGTCGCGCATTGTGTCAAGAACTGGCGAAGAGCGTAGCGGCCGAAGTGATAGCTTGCCAGTGGGACGATTTGCCAGTGGAAGGATGCTTCACAAACTAGGAAGAGAATGAGAAGGACTGGGTCAATGAGATAGTTGAATACTTCGACATCGGTAGATGTCCTTCACATCTAAATGCTTCATAGCGAAGGCATTTCAGGATGCGGTCCCTCCAATACACACTGTGCCCCGAAGGCCTATTTTTTAGAAATATTGATGGCGTTCTCCTCAGGTGCATAAAGGAAGACGATAAGAAGAGAGTCCTAGGAGAATTTCATTTAGGGTTGTCTGGAGGTCACTTCGTAGGAAGAGCAACGACATTGAAGATAATCAAAGCTGGTTATTATTGGCCTACACTCTTCGTCGATGCTTTTGCGGTCTGTCATCGATGTGAGCAATGTCAGAAGTTCGTCGGCCGAAGCAGAAGCGCTCCTATGCCTCTCTGATCGATACAAGTAGAAATGCCCTTTCAACAATGGGGGTTGGATTTTATAGGGGTTATATCACCGAAATCTTCTGTAGGGCATAAGTTCATCCTGACCACGACCTACTACTTCACCAGATGGGCCAAAGAAGTTCCCACAAAGCATGCCAATCAGGAGACCGTCATCGCCTTCCTCGAAGGATTGATCACCCAGTTTGGCACCCTAGAAGCAATCATAATAGACAATGGCCCCAATTTTTCAAGCACCAAAATCAACGAGTTCCTCTATCAATATGGGATATATCATAAAGTCTCCTCCAACTACTATCCATAGGGCAACAGATTGGCGGAATCAACCAACAAGACTCTGTTAAGGGTGCTAAGAAAGCTCATGGAGGATAACAGAAGAACTTGGCACCTCCTTCTAGATCGGGCCTTATGGGCCGATCGGATTTTTGTCAAGAGGTCAATCAAGACATCACCTTACGCCCTGGTGTATGGCAAGGAAGCCATCCTACCAACTCATGTAGAGATCCCTGCATTGTAGCTGCTGGAGGATGAAGAGGAAGTTAATCCTATGGAAAATAGACTGGCTCAGCTTCTACAGCTAGAGGAAGATCATGAGAAGGCTTACCAGAGCTTCGCTAAGCATGCTCAGATCACCCAAGATTGGTTTAAGAAGAAGTCCTCCGACCGCACTTTCAAAGTGGGAGATCTGGTATGGAAGTGGGATTCTTGGAAGGCCAAGCCTAGGAATCATGACAAATTGGACGCTTTCTAGGATGGACCGTTTGAAATCGTGAAGGTAAACTTGGCCAATTCTTTCATCCTCAAGGATGCAGACGGCCAGGTATTGCCAATTTCTATCAATGGTCTTCACTTGAAGACTTTTCATCATTGAAGATGATTTCAAAAAAAAAAAAAGGGTTCGAATTTTAATTTTGTATATAGTTTTTCATTATATATACCCTGCTTCAAGATCTCCGAAAGGCTAAGTGTCACAGTGACAAATTCCAGCTTCGCTAAGCATAGCCAAAAGCTCCTTCGGGAAGTTTTGATGCGAAGCAACTGATGCGAGATGCTTCGCAGCGAAGCACTTTGACTTTGAAAGGGTCCTCGAAAGACCAAAGGAGTCATCAAAAGAAATGAAGGCATAAGAAATGCTTTGCAAAACAAGTATGGGTGAAGCAGTTTTCGAAGGCAGTCTAGCAAAGCTTTTTTCAAAGAAAATGAGCTTTGGGGGAACTAACCTTTCGCAAAACAAGCAGTGACATGGCGAAGTAAAACTACTTCGGGCCCGAAGTATAAAAAATGAGCTCGCATCGAAGGTTCGCTGCGAAGCATCTTCAGCGCCAATTTCAACTTTGCCAACCCAAAAAACACGCAAGGCGGGAACATTTGAAATGTGCCTAGAGGAACGCGCCAATGACAACCTAGGGGAACGTCTGCAGCAAGTGAAATTAATGTAGGGGTGGTGGAGCACATCCCGAGAGAATTTCGTTGTGAGAAAAGTTCATGCCCGGGTACGAGGTGGCAGAAGGTCAAGTTCTCGATGCAAGGGAAATCATCGAACCACATGGGCCAGCGTACCACGCCGTCGCAGAACCAATCAAAAGTTACGACAACCTTCCCAGTTTGGGTTGTAAATTTAATTATGGTAGGTGCCATAAATTAAGGTAGTTGCCTTTTAAGGCTATAAAACGCGAGGCTTAGTGGTGAGAGAGGTGTTCGCCAACTGTTAATGCAAAGATTGAGAGCTGCCATGATAGCCTGCATTCCTCTGCCCTTTGCATTGAAGTCCTTCGCGTCAAAATATTCTGCAATGTGAACTCTACTACCATGAATATCCATAATGGGAAAGAAGAATTCTAAAGAGAGGGGGAAGGAACCTGAGGTAGCAGCCCCGAAGAAGGGCAAGGAAGAGAAAAAACATACACCTAAGAAGATCAATCTCAACCCCCGCCCAGAGAAGCAACCGGTGGAAGAAGGAGAGGATTCTGAAGAGGAACAACTTGAAGAACCACCAATTGATGGGTGGGAGAAAATTAGGGACACAGAGCTCTCAAAGGGTGTGGCCGAGCTTCGACGCACTATCGAGTTTATGACAAGCAGACTCACCCCGGAGAACAAGAGAGCTACTACATATTATTCTCAAATTTATTGGTATCTGACCCCGCCCGCTCACCATTGTCCCGAGTTAATCTGTGCCATCATGCAGAACTACCAGCCCTCCTCCAGGAAAGTGTTGGACATTGTGGGCCATAAGTTGTTTTCAATTTTAAAAGAAGATGTGCAAGCAGCTTTCATGCCGCAGTAGGGGCCACCCAAGGGTTATTCGGTTCGCAATGTCATCCTGAGTGAACAAATGGAGAGGTTCACTACCTCCACCTACATTTTGAAATTTCTAAGAGAGAACCTCAAGAATGGGCTCCCTTCAAGCAAGCTACCCCAGATGCCCCTCCCCCTGATAGATTTCAAGAGCATGGACATCTTCTCCATCATCACATGGGTGGCGGGCCTATCAACCGATGCTTCGGTGCACCCCTGGTAGGTGTCTTTGGCCAAATGCATTTTGAGAGGAGAATTCTATGCCCCTGATGCTTCAAGGCTGAACACCAACCCATTATTCTTCGATTGGGTAGAATGGGTGGCCCAAACCCTGCACACACGACTTACCAATATGAAGAATTCAGGGACGGGCCAGTACTTCGCACCCTGCTCTTTCCTTATTTGGTTGTTTTTCTATCATGTACATAAGCAATTCCCCCACATTGCTATTTCTTCGAGTGGAAAGGATGGAAATCCTCTGCCTGTATACCAGTGGACTCCCCTCCTATTGAGGGTAGAGTCTTATTATTCTTTTAATCAACAATTCTTGGGACCTGCTATGCATTTGTTGAAGGGTTCTTGCCCTCGGGTGCCCCTCAGTTTGAGAGATAGAGTGGTAATGGAGAAGAAGGGAGACATGTTTCAACTAATGTAGGGACTTGTGATTCACCTATTCGGCTTCATAGGGAAGCCCTTCCTACTGCCTGTCTACCCCTCCGAGTACCAGTTCGCTTTAGAGGTCGCTCGGTAGAGCGACGCCACAAATGTCATTTATGACCACGGTCGAAAATGGGCGCACACCTGCGACTTCCCCTTCAAAATGGGGGTAATAGAGGTGTTTGCCCTAAAGCAACATGTTTTCCTAGAGGAGAAGCTTGCCAACTTTGGTCTGCTCTAGATTCCTCAGAGGTGGCTCTACGATCCCTTGGGAGTGATGAGGGACCACCTCCGATTCAAGAATTTTCATGTCTGCCCCCACCCAAAAATTATGGAGCAAAGAAATAATCCCAATGGGAAGGATCTGGAGTGGCATTTAGAAAGGATGAAGACCTTGCCTCCCTGGCATGAGTTCTACCCCATGGAAGTTGAGTTTGATCCTGTGCAGCATCCTTTCCCAACCCCAGACTCCACTTTTTGGAGGAAGATGAAGGACGATCTAAGGGAGGAATTGAAATATTGGGGCATGGAACAACTAAAAGAATGGTGGAAAATGAGAGTTCATCAACAAAAGATGAAATCATATGGACTCTTGGAGATGGATAAGGACTTCATAGTTGTGTACGAAGCCAATGCTGGGACTTGGAAGCCCACCTCCTTCGCTGACTTCATTCCCCCAAGTGCCCCAGGTTTGGGCGAAAGCCCAAGGAGAGATGATGATGCATATGAAGTAGAAGAAGAGGAGGAGATAGAAGCTACACCCGACACAAGTGCCACGGGGTTGGCACAATCATTAGAAAAGAAGAAAAGAAGGAGGCAGGAGCAAGCTCAAATGCCTCCGACCCACCCGAAGCGACCCCGCACGAAACTCCCAAGTGTCTCTGCCGAACAACCTGTGACCGGCCCAACAAAAGCAAATATTGAAGGGACGACATCACCAAGAGCCGAAGCAACCCTGGACATGGATGTCATTGATGTGGAGGAACTCCTCCAACAAGAAGGGGTCCTCTAAGAAGAAGTCATAGAGGTCACGAGTACCGAAGTTCAGAAGGAGCAAGAGCCGATCACACAGGAAGTCACTACTGCTGCTCTGCCAGGTGGGCACAAAGGTACGCACTCTCCACCCTTTGCCCTGGTTTCTCAAAGCATGTCCCCCATGGTCCCGACCATGAGTCCCCAATAGTCTCTCCCTCTCACGCAAGGTCAATCACCCTCTCGCGTGTTACCCCTCGCCACCTCAAGTTTGTCTTGTGATCCCGTTAGCCCCACTCCATTCGAGTCGTCTGGCCGGGACAAGCCTGTTGATACTACCTCGCCTACCCATGCCACCATTCCCTTGGTTCTCGATCAGGGCAAAGATAGTACTCTGATGCCGAACCCTATTCCTCTTTCCCCTATTACACATGGCATCATCCCTTTCATCGAAGCTCCCGTCACACCCATCGTTGAGCCTACTGGTGAAGCATCCCCCATTCATTCCTTGTATTTGTTCACCCCTTTGGCTGGAGATCCAGCCTCATTTGAATCAGAGATGTCCTTGATTAAGGAATGCCCTCTAGCCGAGAAGTTGCTCTAGGCCCAGAAAAATACCGAAAAGATGCTGAAGGAGGCCAGGAAAAAGAGAGGGTGCTCTCTGGCCGAAGTAGAAAAATGCACCATTTTTTACCTGAAGGGCGGAAAGCTACATAAAGTGAAGAAGGTCCCTAAGGTCCAGAAGCCTCTGGATGAAATGACTCCGATAGATTATGATTATCAGGAGAAGACCAAGGACCTGGAGCACCTAAATGTAGACAATGAATCTACATCCATGCATGTCAGAATTGAAACTTTTTGAGCGCATGCGAACATCGCCAATCAGCGCAGATTTGAGGTTGAGAGCACCAACATCAAGTTGGAAGAAGAGCTAGCTAGGATCCACTCCAAGCTGGAGGACTCAAAAAAGTAGTGTGAGCAGATGAAGAAGGAAGTAGTTGCCCTGAAATAGCAAGTGAGACAACTGCAAGGTGCAACTAAAACCCAGAGCCAGATACAGGCCGAAGCGGATCTGAAGGCCAAAGAATTTGAAAGTAAAATCTTGGAGATGCAGTAGCAGTTGTACGAGAAGGAGAGCCTGGAGCTCTTTGACAGAGGCAGGATCAAAGAGATCTGCTCACACTTGCTAAAAAACTTTAGATCTCGGGCCTCCAGTGCCCTATCAATTTTAACATACATCACCGAAGCCCAGTATGCCACTTCTCAAGAAGGGCCGATAGTAGATGAGGTCACCCAAAAAATTAGAAGGTGACTCAAATTGGCTTTTGAGGTCCAAAGTGTCAAATATCAGGACCTGCAGGTCACCGCAATGAGCCGAACCGCTAGAGACTGGTCTACAGCTCAAGCCACGGTCCGCGCTTTCTTCTCCAAGGTGAGAAAGGCACAGAAGGTGAAGGACCTCCTGGATGTATTCGAACACGAGCAGCGTACATCACTGGGATATTTCCAAGACCTCTCTTCATTAGGTTTCCCGAGTTTCATGAATGAGGATGGGAACCTGTTGACCAAGGAAGAGCTCAAGTCGGCTTGGCTACATTTTGAGAGCGATGTCTCAGAGGTAGATGGCTGGGAAGAGCCAATTATAGAAGGACAAGTCACAGATTTTATTCTAAGACATTGCAAGATCATGACCTGCCTCAATGATCTAAGCACGAGAGCCAAACATGCCGACATAGGGCAAATAGATCGGTTCCATGTTTTGGTAAAAGCGTTACAAGACCGAGAGCCTTTCTCGAAAGGTGCCTGGGCTCACGTTCGCCGAACCATGGAACGCATCCGTGATCGCCTCCTCCCATCGCCACAATAGGAAGCCTCACCAGAGGAGGAAGAAGAAGAAGGAGAGGTAGGAGAAGAAGAAGAAGAAGCCATGGAAGCACCCCCAAAAGGAGAAAAGGGAGAAGGCTCTGGAGATAACTCTGGCCCAACGGATCAAAGCTGAGGGTTCTTCCACCGAGACGAGCTCGTTGCCCCGTGAGCCACCAAGAATGTTGACAATTTTGTCACATTGCCTAGAGGGGTAGTAAAATCAAAGTTTTTGTAAAGTATTTCTTTGAATTTCATGAATTTGTTCCCTTGTTTTTTTTTAGAAACAACATTTTCAAGCATTGCAGCAATTTTGGCTTTCATCGCCATCCCCCTTGTACATAGAATGAAGATGAAAGAGCTTCGCTACTGAGCAGGCTAAGGAAAAAAGCTTCACAAGAAAAGGATGATAGCTTCGCCGAAAGAAAGAAGTAGGGAATGAAAAGAGCTTCGCACCCAAAGCATTTCCAGCAGTTACTTTGGGTGAAAGTTTTGTGAAGCGGCATTCGAGCAGTCAAAAAGAACAACTTCACCGAAGAAGGAAAGTCTAGATCACGGCCCGAGTTTGCTAAGGCGAGAAAACTACTTCGGGCCCGAAGCATTTCAAACAGTCACTTTGGGCAAAAATCTTGCGAAGTAGAAAGAGCGCAAACATTTAAAAGTACTTCACCGAAAAACCGTCGAAGCATCCACTTCGGGCCTCCCCACCAGTGAATCATTTCTACTTCACCGAAAGTTGTCACGAAGCATCTACTTTGGCTAGCTTTCGTGCGAGGCATTTTCAACCGAAGCGGTAGTGGCCATAAAGAACGAAACTTTTTTTGAAGGCAAGAATGCGCTTCGACCGAAATGCTCCCGAACCATAGTTTCGAGGGAGGATCGCGGTGAAGCATTTTGAAGACTCACTAGCGAAGCATCTACTTCGGTGAAGAACCTCAGCGAAGCAGTTTTGACACATCTCTCTAGCGAAGCAACGAGAAATGAAGAACCCCACCTTGAGGAGGAATACCTACTTCGGCACTCAGCACCCCCGAAGCTGCCTTGCGAAGCTCCACCATGCGAAGTATAAGCCAAGAAGGAAGATCTGCTTCGGCTCAAGTCCATTGTGAAGCGGAGTTGCGAAGAAAATCTAGCGAAGCGCTTCAAGGGCACACACTCCAAGTCGAGTATTTTTTTGAGGCAATCAAGTGCCTCATAAATGCATTTTTACGTGCCCGATAAGACCGTTGCTCATTTTTGGCAATTGGAAATGAGGTATCAGTTCCTAAAGGAGAACCCGACGGGCATGGCGGCCACTTGAGCACTGCACCCAGAGGCCAAGGATGTTCAGGTGGCTCATTAATGCATGTTTCCCCGACCGTAACTGCTAGTCTTGGTAAAGGATTTGAGAGCTCAGTCACGAGAGCCGCGAAGAGCCGACTTCTTAGGTTTTGAGGATGTACTCCTCCATTTTGTGCATTGATGGCTCAGAGGGTCGGGTCCTCTATAAAAACCTAGGCATTGTAATGTAAAGGGGGGGGAACTTTCTGCTAAGAAAGCTGCTGTAACTTGAGTCCCTGTGATTAATACTAAAGACCTTTGAGCTCAATTTCTCTCTTGTATGCTGCCTTCTGTGTTTATTTCTTTTATCTCTTTCTTCATTTGCATACTGTAATTCTGCATTCTGGATTTAGGTGTGCGATTGGGGACGAAACCCTAAAATTTTCCCGAAGGATACATAAGAGAGGAAAACACTGTATTAGTTTTCTTGTATGCCGCCTGTGGATCTTGTTTCTGTTATATTCACTTTGTCCTAATCGCCGTAACTCTGAACTCTAAATTTTGACGAAAGGGAAGGGTAATCCTGAAACTCATCCAGAGGATACATAGGAAGGCTAATATCATGTTCTTTTCATTTTATTCTTGGTGTTTCTTGCTGTTGTTTCAAGCTATTGGCCGTGATCGTGCTTCTGGTTCTTTCCCACTTTTAATCATCAACATCTCTTCCCTTACCCCTTTTTATTTCCTTCTTGCACCCTTACTCTATTTATTTCTTCCTTGCACCCTTACTGTTTTATCTCTTTCCTGCACCCTTATCTTAAACACCGAAGTAGTTTAGTATAGGAGCCGGCCTTTCTCCGGAGATTGGCACGAGGGGCATCTCTTCCCTTCGGCCTTTCAATGTTGGTCCAGGTCTAGGGCTCGTACACTTTCCCAAAATCCTTTCCTGGGTAGATTTGATGACCAACAGTAACCCTCTATTTATTCTACTTTTACTACGAGTTTGAGGTCTAGTAGTAGTAAGATCTTGCATTCTTTCTAATTTTTATTCCCTGAGTGTGTCTCTAAGCCATATTGGTTCTTTCCTATGCGGAATTGTGGATGTTTCCATGTATTCACTATATTATTCTAGAGTATCTGACTCTATTTCTTCACTTGTTACATCTTTCCCTAAGAATTTTAGAAAGACTTATGTCTCAGTATTTTTTTTCTTGGTATCTATCTTGACTTTCTCATCAAAAACTACATCTCTGCTTATGTATATATTTTTTTATGTGGGTCTATTATTTTGTAGCCTGTAGATTCATCATCATAGCCAACAAAAATTCCTACCATAGTTTTGTCATCTAATTTAGTCATTTTTTTTTTTGTAATATGCATATAAGCTTTGCATCCAAAAATTCTTAGTTTTTTATATGTGGTTTTTGTCCTGACCATTCTTCTTTTGGTGTAACATGTTTGAGTATTCTTGTAGATAATCTATTTTGTAAGTAAACTATTGTTTTAGCTACTTCTACCCAATATTTATGATCAAGATGAGAGTCTTTTACCATACACATAAACATTTCCATTATAGATCTATTTTTCTTTTTGCAATTCCATTCAGTTGTGGAAAATATGTTGTAGTAAGTTATCTTTTAATTCCATTGTCTCCTAGAAAAGAATAAAATTATTTTGATACAAATTCACTTTCTCTATATGAATGAAGAGCTTTGATTGTCTTTCCTGATTCTTTCTCTACTTGAAGTTTGAATTGTTTAAAATAACTAAATGCTTCTGATTTATACTTCATGAAGTATACCCACATTTTCTTGGTGTGATCATCGACAAATAATTAAAAATACTTATGTCCTCCAATACTAGTGACATTCATTGGGCCACATAAATTTGTATATATTAATTCTAATGGTTGTTGAGTCCTATGTTGATGAAGTTCAAAAGGAATTCTATGTTGTTTTCCTACTAAATATTATGGAAAAACAATAGATTCTAGGGATATATTTGGTATTCCTTCAACCATTTGATATTTGAGCATTTCATTCAAAGAAGATACACTGGTATGTCCTAGACGTTTATGCCATAGATATGAGACCTTAACTAAAAAATCTGAATGTGTAGTAATATCCAGAGCAAATAGACCATTTTTATAGGTACCTAATGCTACCTTTTTCCCTTGTTTAAGAATATGACATTTTATTCCATTGGAAACCTTGAACTATACAGTCATATTTTGATCCATGAGTTGAGAAAATGAAAGGAGCTTAGTAGTAAATCCTGGGACATATAAAGCATTTTTAATTATCCCTTTTCTATTTACTATATCAACTAAAATATTTTCTATCCACTTCATAAGTTTTACTATCTGCTATAGTAACTAGTTTCTCATTTTTATTTTATAGAGAATCAAACAATTGTTTTCTTCCAGTCATGTGTTTGCTTGCTCCTGAATCTATATACCAATGCTCCATGGTTGTGAAGTTTTCAAATTTTCTAATATGAAGATGTATTCTATCTTGAAAGTGTTTGAATGCACTATGAATCTTGATAGTATGCTTAGCTTTCCTAGTTTGAGTTGAATTCCTTTTGTCTCCCTAATAATTAGTAAGTGGAAAGCTAAATATAAATGATGATGCACCTTCAAATTTTAATAAGTTTTTTTCTTCAAGATCCTTTAGTTGGATTAATGTCTCATAAATTAGTGTAAGATACTAATGTAAAATGCAATTTCAAACTTTCATGCAATTAATGATTTTGCTCCTTTAACCTTTAATTTTCAATGGTTCAATTTTTTTTAAATTCTAAGAAACTAAGTTTGAAGTAGTATTCCTTATAACTCCCTAATTAGTTATTTGAAAACTAATATTTCAAAATTTCCAATATTAAAAACCTTGGAGTAAAAATATTTACAAACTAATATTTCAAATTTTCCAATATTAAAAACCTTATATCTCCTAATTAATTATTTGCAAATATTTTAATGTTTGAATCTCATGCAATTTGCACTATCTTTTAAGATATACTCCCTTTGCTTTAATTGTCTTCTAATTCACTAAGGTTGGTATTTGCTTAGTTTTTCAATGCAATAATAAGTAAAATTAAAGCTTATATTAAGCACTTTATAACTCCTTATACTTAAGGAAATCAAATATTAAATCAAGTAAACCTTTACCTTTATTGCAATGTAAAATGTGAGTGTTGATTGGCTTTTGGTTTGACTCTTCAATCCAAGCTTTGGTACTATAATTCTAGTCTTATATATATGAAAAATAGTATTTATTGCTCATGGGTACCTTATGATTCTTTCTCCTCCTTATTAAATGCACTTTGAATCCACTCAAATCTTAAATCTCTAATGCTCAATCCCGTGCTTCCAAAATCTGCACTTTTCTTCAACTTGGATGTGTCCCTTCTTGAAGCTCTAGCCACGTGGCACGTACATTGCTCAGGTGGCAAGTGGAGGTTACAGTATTGATGAGTTTTATTTTAGGTGTCTTCAATGCTCTTATATTCCTTTGAATAATATGCAATAATTAGTATGCATTCTAACCTTCAAAGTATGCTTTCAACGCTCAATATGGGTGTTACTTTATCATTGGTACTCCCTTCCTACACAAGTATTAAAAGGTATATTTAGGTGTATCCTTTTGTTGCTCCAAGTGGCACAAGATACCTTAGCTTGATATGGCAAGTGGTGCTCCTTTTACTTATATGTAAGGATGCCTTCAACATCTTCTATTTCCTCAATACTTATTACCAACGAATGTAAACTATTTGGTCTTTACTGCAATGCTTTCTCTCAAGAAAATGGTGATGCTACTCTCCCATGAAGTTGGATCTAGCAATGGTGGTTCTATGGTGCTCCATAACTGCCCTCTTAGGTGATGATTCTACTCCAATAATGGTGGCTTTAGGTGCTTCAAACCTATATTCTTAGCTGGTGGTTCATCCAAGCTATTGCTTGGGTAATGCATTTTTTGTTTGCACCTTGATTTTTACATAACTTGCTTTTTTATGCTTGCAATACGTTATACTTTGTACTATCCTTATTTATTTACGTAGATTTGCAATGGATGTTATGCTCCTTACGTAGGCTCTTTGATGCTATAGGTTATAATTTTGTAGGTGTTGGATTTTGGTGTCTTTAGACACCTTGAAACTTAGCTATTTAAGCCCTTCATTGGCTCTCTTCCTTCACTTGAAGTTTGCTCTACAAACTTGATGATATGGCCACTTTGTAGATGTAGAATGCTTGTTGTTTTAGTGTCTTTGAGACACTCTATATTTTATCCTCCTTTACTACGTAGGACAAGAGGAATATGGTGTAATACTATAATTTAAATAGCTTTGCAATAGTTAGAAAAATACCTTAACTTGCACCTATACTTTGAGATCTTTAAATCTCTCTTTTTTCAAGCTTTCTCTCTTCCTTGATGAGGTAACTTCTTTCTCTACTCCTTGGTGGAAAATAGATATTTGATATTGCCTTCCTTACAAGATAACTTTCTTCTATAGTTCCTTTGCTTGGTTAATTTTGTAATAGTGAATCCAAGCCTTTAATCATGCAACTAATATGCCCTTTTGAATGGATTAAATTTACACTTTTTTTCACCTTGACATGAATACTTAATGCACCTTTAATAACTTGTAAGAATAACCATTATGATGCAATAGTAATTTCTCCTTATTGCTCCTTTTAATGAACTCTTAATACATGCAACCTTCACTTAAGAATAATATCTTATTTGCTTTCACTAGAAGATAGGATGTTGATATTTTTCTTTCTTTCAAAATATATTTAACTCCTTTTTGTGTCCAGGTTATAACCCTTGTAGAAACTATCTTTTACACTTCCTTGAATACTTAATATGTAACCTTCTCCTTGCAAATTTTAAACTCTAATATGGTGCTTAATGAAACTCAATAATGAACCAAGTAACTAATGTTCAAGTAATAAACATTTTGCACCGAATTTGCTTACCTTAGTGACCTCTATAGATGATGGAAATCTTGGTGACTAGATTCACCTAAATATTACCCTCCTTATTGTCCAAAATGGTTATTTATCCCATTGATTTGCAACTTTGAAAACCTCTAACTTGCTGCTCGAAGAATGTAGTATGGTGGCTTTAAATATTCTTCAAAATTTGGCAAACTCCTAGCCAAATTCATCTCTTTTTGGGATTGTTGTCGGATGGTGGTAATTATCCCATATTCTTCAATATACAACTCTACAAATATTGTAGTCTTAAATATTCAATGGAGATCTCCAATCTCCAATATTCTCCTGGACTCTTTTATGGAGTCTCTACCTCCTTCAACCTTTCTTTAGGTCCCCTTGTAGCTCTAATACCAATGATAGTTTTTGCACTATTATATCTACTCAAGAAATATAATTAATAAGAAGAAAATGAGCTACATGAATAAGAAGTATCACTTCATATTACATAAATGAAATTGTACAATAAAGAATGGAACTAAGAGTCCATTATATAGGTTTTACAAAATGACTCTTGGTCTTCCTCAAGTGACACTTGGTCTAACTTACATGACACTTGGCATGAATACCAAATAATGGAATATATTCTAATAGAAAGATTTGTTTATGTAGGTTAAAATTTTGACAAAACCAAGGTATGCTAGGCAAGGGTGTATGTAATACCTATAGGCCCTGTGTTATACCACAGTGACAAATGATAGTGCTCAATTTTGGGGAAAAAACATTGGTTAAATTCTACTCAGGATGTCATAGCCCTTTCACTAATTGTCAACCCAGGGATGCTCGTAAACTTACGATGTACCAAGTAGATATTGACCACAATACCACTGAGACGAGTCCACTAAAATCTATATTTTGGGGGGTGTTGTTGTATAGCATTAATTCAATCCAAACCACTTAATATTTAGAAAATAAATTGTAGGAAATAAAATCACACCATACTTGCAAAAATTAAAGAAAGCAGTAAATAAATCAAATTGTCGAAAATAATCAAATGTAGGAAAATAGAATTAATAAAACTGAAATAAAATTATAGAAAAGTAAAGGAGAGGGGAGGAATACTGGTCACGAGTGGGCCCATGATCTATTAAATTATGCCCGGTTAACTACGTATGCTGAACTTCAAATAAGAGAACTTCGAACAAATTTTATTGCATATTTTTTTGCTATTTTTTTCCTCCTTTTCTTAGATAAGTCCTGTGCATTTATATAATGCACAGGCTTCTCTGTTACAATAACTAATTTCTACTAAAAATATGAGTAAAATAACTATACACCAAATTAAGAAAATTTAGTGTATTCAAAAAAAAAATTGTTTGCTACATAATTAGTCTGTGGTCCACTTAAATAAAAAAAAAATTATTCTCTCTCGACCTTTGCTGGAAAATGGTCGATTTTGGTTTTCTATCATCGTCATCACTCATGTTATACCTTAAGAAAATCATTACTCTATTTTATACGAAAATAAAGCAATTGACGTGTTTGTCGGTTAACGAGAGGTAGGTGCCATCTGATCAAGAGTTAGGTGCTTCATTATGCTTATGTGGAGTTAAAAATATTTGACTTCATAAACAAAAATAAGGTGCATTTCCATTGGAAGTCAAGAGTAAGGCATATTTCCACCAGAAGATGGGAGTAATGTGCCTTTTCGTTGAAATATGGGAGTAAGGTGCCCTTCTCTTTCGGGGTCGAACTCCTTCCATAGTATTCATTGAACTCCTTTGAAAATAGATGATGCCAGGTCCAAGTGGGACCTTAACATAGTTATGCAAAAACAATGAAAATAATCAAATCTATACACAAAGCACACTTTTCACACAAGTTAGGCAATATACACAATTTACCATTAAATACATATAAACATTCATAAAAGTATAAATTTGATATAATAATACCATGTAAAACATTAGAAACATATGCAAAAATATGAGCAATTCTGGTGCTCATCATCCCTCCATGCCTAAGGATTGTCACTTCCTCATGGCACTTTGTATTTGTAGTCCCTAGTTTCGTCTACAATCTCCCAGTAAGATTTATTCCACTACTTCCTCTTATTGGTAGTGGCCTTGTCTCTTTCTTTATCCCTGGGCTTCCTCTTCTTAGTAGTATGAGGGACACTAGCCCCTTACTATGACATATGCTATCATGGGCTACGTATAACTATTCTGGTAGGCTTGGCACTTGTACTTGGTGGATTTGTCACATACATTTTCTGTCTCACTTTTTCCTTCATGTAATATCCTATAAAAGTAGTGGTCCATTTCTAGAATGCAGGCTCTGCCTCCTTCCAAAGTGCATTCTTTTTCTTTTGTTTTTCCGCTCGAAAAGTTTACTTTTCGCAACTGTGCTGGTGACTCCATTTCCCAATGGATAAAGGCCTGGTATCTATTTTTGTGAGCAAAAATTCCCCTAGAATGCACCAAGAATGTTAGTCAAAAAGTGACTAACTACAGAAAAATAGTTGATGCACCTTTTTGCATATTTTCCAAGAAGACCAAGGTGGCCCATATGCTAAAGATCAAAGAAAAAGCAAAACACCGCAAGGAGGAAAAAGTGTCACGATATCGCGACATGTTGCATTTTCACAGTCCAAAGCAAAGAGAAAGAGCAAGGAGGAAAAAGTGTCACGATATTGCGACATGTTGCATTTTTGCGGTTCAAAGTGAAGAGAAAGAGCAATGGGAAAAAGTGTCACGATATCATGACATGTATTTTCACGGCTAAGAGCAACAAAAGAGAGCAAGAGGTAAAAGTGTCGCGATATCGTGACATGTTTCATTTTCATGGCTAAGAGCAACAAAAAGGAGCAAGGAGGAAAAAGTGTCATGATATCATGACATGTTGCATTTTCACGGTTCAAAGCAAAGAGAAAGAGCAATGGGGAAAAAGTGTCATGATATCACGACATGTATTTTCGTGGCTAAGAGAAACAAAAGGGAGCAAGAGGCAAAAGTGTCACGATATCACGACATGTTTCATTTTCGCGGCTAAGAGCAACAAAAGGGAGCAAGAGGCAAAAGCGTTGCGATATCGTGACATGTTTCATTTTCGCGACTAAGAGCAACAAAAAGGAGCAAGGAGGAAAAAGTGTCACGATATCGTGACATGTTGTATTTTAGCAGCTAAAGAGAAGAGAAAGAGCAAGAAGTAAAAAGTTTCGCGATATCGTGACATGTTGTATTTTCATGGCAAAAGAGAAGAGAAAGCACAAGGAGGCAAAAGTGTCGCGATATCATGACATGTTGCATTTTCGTGGCTAGAAGCTATAGTAGAGCAAAGCAAGAGATGAATGTCGCGATTTCGCGACATGTCTCATTTTCACGGCTGGAAGTTGTAAAAAACCAAAGCAAGGAAAGAATGTCGCGATTTCGCGAAATGTCTCATTTTCATGGTTGGAAGCGGTAGAAGAGAAAAGCAAGAGATGAATGTCGCGATTTCGTGACATGTCTCATTTTTGTGGTTGGAAGCGGCAAAAAAGCAAAGCAAGGAAAGAATGTCACGATTTCACGACATGTCTCATTTTCACGGCTGGAAGCGACAAAAGAGCAAAGCAAGAGACGAATGTCATGATTTTGCGACATGTCTCATTTTCGTGGTGGAAGCGGCAGAAGAGAAAAGCAAGAGACGAATGTCGTGATTTTGCAACATGTCTCATTTTCATGGCTGGAAGCGGTAGAAGAGCAAAATAAGAGACGAATGTCGCGATTTCATGACATGTCTCATTTTCACGGCTGGAAGCGACAGAAGAGCAAAGCAAGAGACGAATGTCATGATTTCGTGACATGTCTCATTTTCACGACTGGAAGCGGCAAAAGAGCAAAACAAGAGACGAATGTCACGATTTCGTGACATGTCTCATTTTCACGGCTGGAAGCGGTAGAAGAGCAAAACAAGAGATGAATGTCATGATTTCGTGACATGTCTCATTTTCGTGACTGGAGACGAAAAAAGAGCAAAGCAAGGAAAGAATGTTGCGATTTCGCGACACGTCAGCTGTAAAGAAATAAAGTATATTTTTGGCAACTGGGGACATGCACTGACATCAGGTGCTATTTTTTGAAGAATGGTCTATTGATTATAACTTGGCAGGTCCGCTAGATGATTGCAGAATAACAAGCTCATCTAAGTTAGCCAGAAGGAAATCTATCCAATCTACAGGAAATCCGTTGTATATTATTAGAAACTGCAGACAATTACTTGTAATTGATTAAAGAAATTAAATGTACGTAGTAAAAGATACTCTTTTTAGGGTATAAATAAGAGTGAGTTGACCATGAAAAATTTTGGCTCTTGGACGTTTACAAGCTTGATGTACATGTACTGGATTACAAGCAATAAAAGATTTCTTCCTTTGGATTTCGAAACTTTTGTGTGTAAGTGTATGTATCCTGGTGTTTTAGCTTTTATTCACTCTAAGTTTTATAATGTATCTATTCTAAAATATGGACTGTGCACATATAAATCTTGTTTCTAGAGTTGAACATTAAAATATAGTTACATGCTTTTAGATGAATATGTATAAGGCGCACTCAGGAATTCGTGTTTTCTATAAAAGGATATAAAGAAAATTCTGAAAGTTGTAATCTGCATCATCAATGTTTGTTGTTGTCCAATCTGTACCCTGAGAAAATTTTCTAGCTTAGGCTATATATACCTTATCTCTTGTTCCCCTTTTCTCTAAAAAACTCAAAGGAACCAGCCTTCTCTAGAGACTAGATAGATGATCTCAAGTAAGATCTGTCTATTCAATGTTGGCAAAGTCTAAGGGGCAACACTATTAACTAAAGGCAGATTTTTTTCCAATAGTTTTTGGCACGCCCTGTGGGACCAACAATCCCACAATATTGTATAAGTTTTGGTGTTTTACCTTAAGAGCCTTTTTGTTGAAAATCTCAATAAAAACCACCTGGCGACTTCGTTGCAATTTATACCATAAAAGAAAGACCTTGTCTAGAAACCTTCTGGTTATATAGCCATATGATAACTAGATCCTGAGCTAGAAACTCTGAAGAACCTATCAAGTTCTTTGAACTACATCTCGAAAGCCTAAAAGCACACCTTATGCTAGCTGCACGATCAAATCTGCCCGGCACCATTAGCACCTCTTTAACACCCACTTTAGGAGCATCTGCAAGCAATCCCATAGCAGTTGTAACTCCTTTAGAAATCATGGCAGCTTCCCCTGCCCCAGTGCATCTTGTGTGGAATCAAACTGGCCCTTTGAACTTAGGAACACACCACCAAATTCCACAAGCTACGTTAAAAGCCTTACCGATCTTTGATGGAACAGGCAAAAAAACAGATGAGCATTGTTTAGATGTATCAGCGATAGCATCTATTTATAACATCACTCAGGAAGATGTAATGGTTAGATTGTTGATTATATCTTTGAAAGGAAAGATGCTCTATTGGTACAGAGTGCTTCCCACTGGATCAATTACTTCTTGGGCAGTACTGGCTGGCCGTCTGGTTGATGAATTTAATATACATGCGGATCCTTTCACATTGCTGAATCAATTCACCGTCATTGAGAGGCATCCATAAGAAGAAATCCAAGATTTCAACATCAGATTTACCAAAAATCGGGATAGAGTACCTCAAGGCCTAAAGCCCACAGAAGAACAAGCTATATGTTATTATTTAAGGGCTTTTGATTCAAATCTCAGTATGATAATAAGGCAATCCCGTGTAACCACTTTTCCTAGAATCTATGTAGAGGTAGCAAAGGGCGAAGCTGATCTCATCGCTTCAAAAAGATATCCATAAAAGAGTCTATTACCAATTGTACCAGAGCTTTCCCAAGCATCAATCTCTAAACTGCCTATACTCCCATCAATGTAGGCCCTCCCAGCTATAGCTGCACCTCCTGCATTCCGTGCATTACCAGCCACACCCCTTGCATCAGCTCCCCCCAATGATCAATACACAACCATAATTGATACAATGAAGACGTCAAATGAAATGGCATCCATGAAAAAGAGAGAGGCAAAAAGGAATATTCAAGCAAGAAGATTTCCACAGATATAAAAGGAAGGCGTTTCGACAAGTGGAAGGGTACAAGAGAGAAAAAATGTGGTGTATGCAAATGAGACAAGAGATAATAGAGAACCTGCTAATTCTGATTACTGGTGTACCACTTGCAATGATCCTCATGGAGAAGATTCATGCATGATTCATCAACACCATGTGCAAGTAGTTATTAATGAAAGAACCAAGGAAATCGACAAGGGACAAGTGAATATAATCAGAGAAGTCCACCATAATTTGGCAATGCCATCCATGGAACAAGTCTCAGTCTTGACAAGGTCGAGAAAAAAGTCGTTACAAACTGATCCTAAGGAATTACAACCACAAGGTTTTCCTCCTACCCCCAGGGCAACTCCATAAAAAAACCAGTCGAATGAGAAAGGACGTTCTGACCCTCCTCAGACTTTTGCGGCTACACCAAGAAAATAATTTCCTCCTAGAAAAGGGAGCGAGGCTCAAGAGCAAGCGAAGGAAAGACTTAGATTTCCTTCATTGAAAAAAAGGCAAAGAACAGAAGCTACACAGGTCTATAGAGATAGATACGACGCATCTACTAGTGGAAGGGAAAAGAGTACTGAGGTATCCCCAGATGCAACCCTTTCGTTCAACATTGCAGAAGAAATGAAGAGGACTCCTTCCAAGATAAGCATGTATGATGCATCGCAAATTCTTGGTCGAGTTGACCTCCTCCAAGAATCTTTAAATTTAAAGAATAATACCTCTTCCTCAAATTTTATACAGGCAAATGTTGTGTCAACCTCTGGAAAAAATAGACCGCCCCCATTCTATCTATCCTTGCAAATGGAGGGGTGGATAGTTCACAATTGCATGATTGATTCAGGGCCTACGGTGATGCCAAAAGTCATATGTAACATAATGGGGATGGAATATACTCGAAGTCATCCTGGTGTGTTGCAATTAGATGGTACTCTAGTAAAAACTATCGGGGTGATCAAATATATCCCTATTCAACTCCACAGAATGCCAGAAGCAGTTGTCATACAAGAAGTAGTTGTTGTAGACTTAGAACCATATTTTGGTATGTGTTTATCCAGAGAGTTCGTAGCCAAACTGGGAGGTTATCTGTCACTATATTATTTGCATTTGGAGGTACCTTTCAAAGGTAAAAGAGTCAAGATCTACAATGAAAAACCATCTACTTTTCATGTAGAAAGACTAGAAGAAACAACTATCGTCAACATGATGTCTGAGGAATTGGAGAATATCGATTTAATGGAAGAAACCCTATAGGAACTCCAATCTGAAGATCAGTTTTCAATGAAATACTTCAATGCTATGATAGAGACAAAAATGGGAAGCTATTCTATTGAGAAACCAAAAAAGCTCCCTATTGTTGTCCCTAAAACAGATGATTCAGCCAACCAATTATGAAAATTGTACTTTGATGGTTCAAGGTGCAAAAATGGAGCAGGAGCTGGAATCGTCCTGATTTCACCCACTAGAAAAGAAAAAGTATTTTCATATAGGTTGACATGGAGTTGCACCAATAATGCAGCTAAATATGAAGCCTTGTGTTTGGGACTCAAGAAAGCTAAAAAATAGGGTGCAAAACAGTTGCTGATCTATGGAGATTCAGAACTGATTGTTAAACAGGTTACTGGTAAATACATTTGTAAGCAGCATTACCTAAGGGATTAAAAAAACAAAGTGTTAGATCTATTGGAAATTTTTGAAGCACTAAACATGAAATCCATTTCTAGAGAGAAGAACACACATGCAGACCTGTTAGTATCAGTAGGATCAAATATTTGCCCAGTCAGCAATGTTATTCAGAAGTCTAAAATAAGTAGACTTATATACAGGCCTTATGTGCCTGACAAGGACATTTTTTGGCAGGTATTTGAAAACGATGAGAAAATCCTAGATTTTCTGATTCATGAGATGAATTTCTCTACAGAAATAGCATTACAAGAAGAGGATGAAGAGAGCCTTATTCAACTGAGAAATAATCATATCCCCAGGGGACTGATCACCCTGGAGAGCATTTTTGACAATAGCGACAAATTTGTAGGTCAAAGGATCAAGGTAGATGAATGCCGATATAAGGAAATAGAACTAGAACCAAGCAAAATGATCAAAGTGGGGACCGATTGTACAGTGGTAGAACTAGAAAAAATTAAACAGTTTTGTAGAGAATATCCAGATATAATAGCTTGAACTTATAGTGATCTGAAAGTGTACAGGAAAGAGGTCATTCAACATACCATCGAACTAGAGGAAGGAGCTAAACATTTTAGGTAGAGGCAGAGGCCCGTGAATCCCAAGATTGAAGCCTTAATGAAACAAGAGTTGTTAAAACTCCTACAGGCTAAGATAATATACCCAATCTAGCACTCTACCTGGGTGGCAAATTTAGTTCCAGTCCGTAAGAAAAATGGAGAAATAGGACTATGCATAGATTTTAGAAATTTGAATAGAGCCTCTTTAAAGGATCACTATCCTTTACCCCAGATTGACCCAATCCTTCATACTATGGTGGAAGCAGAAAGGTTTTCTCTGTTAGATGGATTTTCTAGTTATAATCAAGTTTGGGTGAGAAATGAAGATCAATACAAGACTACGTTCACCTCTAAGTGGGGAACATTTGCATACGAAAGGATGCCCTTTGGATTATCTAACACAGGAGCAAATTTCCAGAGAGCCATGGACGTAGCTTTTGGGGAGCTTGCGAATAAAATTATTGTCATCTATTTAGATGACATGACTATTTTTTCTCATGACAAAAAGGACCATGCCACTCATCTGAGCAAGTATTTGAGAAATGTAGAGAATTTGGGATATCACTAAATCCTAATAAATCCATTTTTACTATGGAAGAAGGAATACTCCTTGGGCATGTTATTTCTAAAGCTGGGCTGTCAATTGATCCTGATAGAGTAAAGGTGCTTCTTGAGTTGTCACTCCCAGTTAACAAGAAAGGTTTGTAGTCTTTCTTTGGGTAAATAAATTTTTTTAGAAAATTCATTGCGGATTTTGCCCAAATAGTTAAGCCAATGACTGAATTATTGAAAAAGGACACTCCTTTCAAATGGACAGAGCCAAGGAAAGAAGCTTTCCAAAAAATTCTAGAAGTCATCACTCAAGCTCCTGTGCTAGTCAACCTTGACTATTCTTGAGGTTTCATACTATATGCTGTCAGAGAGAAAAATAGTTATGCTACAGTTCTCACTCAGAAAGGAGCAGATGACGAAGAGAGACCCATAGCCTTTCTAAGTTCCACCATGCACAAACATGAGGAAAGGTACAGCTTCATAGAAAAACAAGTATACACAATTATGAAATCCTTGAATAAGCTAAAACACTTCTTATCCCAGAGTCGGACGATGGTGTATGTTATTAATCCTGATGTAAGGAACTTCATAATTCAAGGAGAATTGGGTGAAAAAAGATCCGGATGGGTGACTCGCATCCAAGAGTATGATGTAGAAATACATCCTACTAAAATAGTCAGAGGGAGAGCTTTGTGCCAGGAATTGGCCAAGCAAGCTGCAAGTGGATATGGGGAGAGCCACCCTGTCATGGCAAACACAGAGCAACACCAATATAGAGTGAGTTCGGGTTAGATCGATGACTTTGTGAGGTATTTTCAGACTGGGTCATGCCCTAAAGATATGAACGCTTCCCAGAGAAGGAGATTCAAAACCCAAGCATTGAAATATACCCTTCGAATAGAGGGGTTGTACAGGATTAACATTGATGGTGTATTGTTAAAATGCGTTCTCGATAATGAAAAGTAGAAAGTGTTAGATGAATTTCATGGGGGTTTTTTAGGGGGACATTATGCAGGCCGAACTACAGCTTTGAAGATCCTTAGAGCTGGATGTTATTGGCCTTCCATCTTCCTAGATGCATACAGAGTGACCCAGAGGTGTGAACAGTGTCAGAGGTATGTGGGAAGAAATAGAAATGCACCCATGCCCTTAAAGCCTATTCAAGTCGAGGAACAATTCCAATAGTGGGGGTTGGATTTCATAGGGATAATAGATCCAAACTCATCATTAGGCCACAAATACATTCTCACTACCACGGACTATTTCACCAAGTGGGCAGAAGCAGTGCCTATGAAGAAAGCTGATTCAGAAGTGGTGATAGAATTTGTCGAAAGTCTAATCACAAGGTTTGGCATACCAGATTCTTTGATTATAGACAATGGATCCCCTTTCACTAGTGCAAATATGATCGAATTCGTCAGTAGATATGGAATTTACTTGAAGACTTCCTCTAATTATTACCCACAAGGTAATGGATTAGCTGAGTCTACTAATAAGAATCTTCTAAGAATTCTGAAAAGAACATTAGAGGACAATAAGAAGAACTGGAACTCACTCCTAAATCAAGCCCTGTGGGCCAACATAATCTCAATAAAAAAATCAATCAATACTTCGCCATATGCTTTGGTTTATGGCAAAGAATTTGTTCTACCGATTCATATGGAAATACCCGCATTGAGAATGCTAAACCAAGTCAATGAATATGAAGGACATCCAATGGACACACGACTGATGCAACTTCTACAGCTTGAAGAATCTAGGGAATAGGCCTATGATCATCATCAAAAGCATATGGTAAAAATAGCCAGGTGGTTTGATAAGAAAACCACTTTCAGGAAATTTAAAATAGGTGACTTGGTATTAAAATGGAATGTCTAGAAAGCAAAGCCAGGACATCATGACAAGTTTGATGCATTCTAGGAGGGGCCATTCAAAATTGTTTCAGAAAAGCAATTCAATGCCTTCTAGTTAAAAGATCAAGATGGATGGGTTCTACCCAATCACGGTGAACGCTTTTCACCTAAAATTGTATTTCCAGTAAAAACTACAGATCACCATTATATGTACAGTATATTATAAGTTTGAAATTTTGTAAATATTTCCCTTTTTTACGGCCTAATATTTCCAGAAGACAATAATAAGGATTGACGCTCACTCCTAGGAGGAAGTTTCCCTATTAGAATCCTTCCAAGCGAAGGAAATGGTCATTCTTCTGCTCCCGAAGTGTTCCAACCACCTAAGAAGTCCCGAGCGCCAGAGCTGGGACCAGCTCCCAGAATTGAATTTTTGTGTTCTTTAGACAAAGGTTAAATACCTAAGCGGTAAAATAAAGGTTTTGATAAGGTGAAGATCACTTGTCTTCCAAAGTGCATTCTTTTTCTTTTGTTTTTCCGCTCGAAAAGTTTACTTTTTGCAACTGTGCTGGTGACTCCGTTTCCCAATGGATAAAGGTCTGGTATCTATTTTTGTGAGAAAAAAATCCCCTGGAATGCACCAAGAGTGTTAGTCAAAAAGTGACTAACTACAAAAAATAGCTGATGCACCTTTTTGCATATTTTCCAAGAAGACCAAGGTGGCCCATATGCTAAAGATCAAAGAAAAAGCAAAACACCACAAGGAGGAAAAAGTGTCGCGATATCACGACATGTTGCATTTTCGTGGTCCAAAGCAAAGAGAAAGAGCAAGGAGGAAAAAGTGTCATGATATCGCGACATGTTGCATTTTCATGGTTCAAAGTGAAGAGAAAGAGCAATGGGAAAAAGTGTCACGATATCGCGACATGTATTTTCGTGGCTAAGAGCAACAAAAGGGAGCAAGAGGCAAAAGTGTCGCGATATCACGACATGTTTCATTTTCACGGCTAAGAGCAACAAAAAGGAGCAAGGAGGAAAAAGTGTCGCGATATCGTGACATGTTGCATTTTCGTGGTTCAAAGCAAAGAGAAAGAGCAATGGGGAAAAAGTGTCACGATATCGCGACATGTTGTATTTTCACGGCTAAGAGCAACAAAAGGGAGCAAGAGGCAAAAGTGTCGTGATATCATGACATGTTTCATTTTTGTAGCTAAGAGCAACAAAAATGAGCAAGAGGCAAAAGCATCGCGATATCGCGACATGTTTCATTTTCGTGGCTAAGAGCAACAAAAATGAGCAAGGAGGAAAAAGTGTCACGATATCGCGACATGTTGTATTTTCACGGCTAAAGAGAAGAGAAAGAGCAAGAAGGAAAAAGTGTCGTGATATCGCGACATGTATTTTCACAGAAAAAGAGAAGAGAAAGCACAAAGAGGCAAAAGTGTCGCGATATCGCGACATGTCACATTTTTGCAGCTAGAAGCTGTAGTAGAGCAAAGCAAGAGATGAATGTCATGATTTCACGACATGTCTCATTTTCGCGGCTGGAAGCGACAAAAAACCAAAGCAAGGAAAGAATGTCACGATTTCACGATATGTCTCATTTTCGTGGCTGGAAGCGACAGAAGAGCAAAGCAAGAGACGAATGTCACGATTTCGTGACATGTCTCATTTTTGTGGCTAGAAGCGAGAAAAGCAAAGCAAGGAAAGAATGTCGTGATTTTGCGACATGTCTCATTTTCACGGCTAGAAGCGACAGAAGAGAAAAGCAAGAGATGAATGTCACGATTTTGTGACATGTCTCATTTTCGTGGCTAGAAGCGGCAGAAGAGCAAAGCAAGAGACTAATGTCATGATTTCATGACATGTCTCATTTTCACGACTGGAAGCGACAAAAGAGCAAAACAAGAGACGAATGTCACGATTTCGTGACATGTCTCATTTTTGTGGCTGGAAGTGACAGAAGATCAAAGCAAGAGATGAATGTCACGATTTTGTGACATGTCTCATTTTCGCGGTTGGAAGCGGCAGAAGAACAAAACAAGAGACGAATGTCACGATTTCGTGACATGTCTCATTTTCATAGTTGGAAGCAGCAGAAGAGCAAAACAAGAGATGAATGTCACGATTTCGTGACATGTCTCATTTTCATGGCTGGAGGTGACAAAAGAGCAAAGCAAGGAAATAATGTCGTGATTTCGCGACATGCCAGCTATAAAGGAATAAAGTATATTTTTGGCAACTAGGGACATGCACTGACATCAGGTGCTATTTTTTGAAGAATGGTCTATTTATTATAACCTAGTATGTCCGCTAGATGATTGCAGAATAACAGGCTCATCTAAGTTAGCTAGAAGGAAATCTATCCAATCTATGGAAAATCCGTTGTATATTATTAGAAACTGTAGACAATTACTTGTAATTGATTGAAGAAATTAAATGTACGTAGTAAAAGATACTCTTTTTAGGGTATAAATAGGAGTGAGTCGACCATGAAAAAGGTTAGCTCTTGGAAATTTACAAGCTTGATGTACATGTACTGGATTACAAGCAATAAAAGATTTCTTCCTCTATCTTTCGAAACTTCTGTGTGCAAGTGTATGTATCCTGGTGTTTTAGCTTTTATTCACTCTAAGTTTTATAATGTATCTGTTTTGAAATCTAGACTGTGCACGTATAAATCTTGTTTCTAGATTTGAATATTAAAATATAGTTACATGCTTTTAGATGAATATCTAGAAGGCGCACTCAGGAATTCATGTTTTCTATAAAAGGATATAAAGAAAACTCTGAAAGTTGTAATCTGCATCATCAATGTTTGCTGTTGTCCAATTTGTACTGTGAGAAAATTTTCTAGCTTAGGCTATATTTCCCTTATCTCTTGTTCCCATTTTCTCTAAAAAACTCAAAGGAACCAGCCTTCTCTGGAGACTAGACAGATGATCTCAAGCAAGATCTGTCTATTCAATGTTGGCAAAGTCTAAGGCACAACACTATTAACCGAAGGCATATTTTGTTCCAACAAGACTCTATGTCTGGGATATCTAGTTTTTCCCAAAAAGGGATTCAAGATTCATCCACCACTTTGACCTTGTGCAACTGGGCCACTTTAGGAGGAAGCTTAGCATCTTCTGAGTCAGGTGGTTTTGTACTTCCTTCAAAAAGTGGCTTCTTGCTAGCTACTTTGCCCTGGGTTGTAGCTATCTCTAGGCCTAATACCCCCATCTCCTATAGGTATCTTTTCATTTTGGAGGGTTGATCTCCAATGGACCCATATATCTCCCAGAACTACTTCTTAGGAGTAGGATTAATGTTAATCCCAGGCTCTCTGACCATTTTATTGAAGGCCTTTCTTGCCATATTTCCCTCCTTAAGCTCTTTTCGGAGCTTGTCAAACTGCTCTTGTTGCCTGGAAAAATCCTTCAGAGACCCAACCCATTCTTCATCTGAATCAAGGGTTGGTTGGGTCTTTACTTTTGTAGCTCTGGCCCTAGTTCTAGGCTTCTACTGTGGTGCCCTAGTCCTAGGCTTCTATTGGGGTGCCCTGGTTGCTTTTGTGGCCACTTTCTTCTTAGACCTCAGTTGAATTGAGTGCTCTAGGGTTGTTGTGTGAGGGGGAGTTTTACCCTCAGGTGTAGGTGATGTCATTTCTCTGATGCTAGAGGGTTTAGGTGCCTGATCCTCTAGTTTTACCTCAGTAGGCATCTCTTCATCTACCTGCTCAGCTACTAGTGTTTTGGTAGGTGGTTGGCCTACTAATTCCTCTATAGAGTGTACCAGTTGTTGAGGTTGTGTTGTCTCTACCTCATCTCCCTGCTCCATATCCTCTTTAAGTTTTTGGTTGTGAGATGATTTCTCAGCCTCTACTCCCTACTCCATCTCTTTGTTAGGTTGTTGGTTTTGGGTTGATGGCTCAACCTCATCTTTTGGGACCTCAATTATAGGGGGCTCTATTTGCAAAATGGGGTCCTCCTATTTTTCATCAGCTATTCTAGTAGAGGTGGATGAAAGATCCCCTACCTCAACTTCCTCATTTCTAGCATCTAACTTGAATGGGCCAAAAGAAGCAACTTTCTCCATAGAGTCTAGAGAAGTTGTGGGCACTTCCATTGCCTAGTCTATTTGAGTGGTAGCATCTACCTTGGTCGTCTGACTGACCTTTTGCTAATTCTAGCTACTTTTCTATAGCTACTTTCCTAGACACTTTAAAAAGTGTCTCTTCTACCTTAAATTTTCCTTCCTATATGAAGGCCTATTATTTTACCTTCTGTAGTTGTTCTTGTAGGTTTTCTTGAGTCTCTTGGGAAGAGGGTTCACCACTAGCCAGATTTTGTAGCACTTGGGTCGTAGCCTCTTCTATGATAATCTTAATTTCTTCATCCTTGTTGGATGGGTTGTGGGTGATCGAGGCTGCTAATTGCTTCATCCTACTCCTGGTTCTTGGGTAGTTAGCTATTTGAATAGGGCTAGGAATGCTCTGCTTGATATCTTCATTGATTTGTGGAGAAGCGGTCGATGAGCTTTGCCCTACTTCCCCTTCGACTAGGTCATCCTGGAAGTTGGGTGCTTGTTCTACTGTAGGCTCCTCTATAGCTAATTGTTGTTGGGAGTTAGGCACCTCGGACCTCTCTTCCTCTACTTTTGGAACTTCTCTGTGTGCCCCTACAACCGACTGTTGTTGGAAGTTATGTACCTCGACTCTCTCCTCCTCTACCTCTAGCACTTCTTTGTGTGCCTTTGCATATCGAATTAGGGTTAAAATTAGCTCGTGATGTGCTAGGGTAGAGGTCATTCCTACCTGGTATCACTTGGCTTCATCTTGTAGAGCATAGGCTAGGTAGAATAGGATATTAATATTTACTCCATGTAGTAGGTGGCTCAAGAACCTCATATGGTTGGTGTTCAAGTGTGTATACTTGCCTGTGCAAGTAAATAACCTAGCCACCTAGTCAAAAATCTATTACTAGAGCCCTAGGAGGTCACATTTTGGTAACCTTGAGCATGTTAATTCCATTGGTAGGTGCCCAAGGAGTTGTTCTACGCACTCAACTAGATATTATTCCTTATAAATATGGTCCCCTATTCGAGGGAGATCGATAATAGCTACAATATACTCCTCTATGACTAGAATTTCTAGTTCACAGTCGAGCAACGTCCTCATCCACAGACACAATGAACTCCTCTGCTGCTTCCAAGTCCTAGTTTTGGCTGACCAGGCGATAATAGTCCATCCACCCAATGACTTTGAATTGGGCTTGAACCTCTTTATTAATTCCTACCACATTGTAGGGTTCACTTTTCTTTTGATTGTGGTTCGTATATTTTCCTCCCATTATGGAAATTTTGATTTGTGTCTACCTCTACAACTTTTCTCTATTCTCTAGACTTGTCTGTAACTGGTTTATCATTTCATAGTTTTGACTGTAATTGCATGAAGGTGCCTCTTCATTTGTGGAGGTAGGTGCATTATGTTTTGCATGGAGGACTGTGAGGGTAGCCTTCCCAAATCAATGTTTGACATGTCATGTTGGATAGAGTGGGTGATCGGTGGTTGGATGTTTTTACCAATGTTGTGATGACACTATTTTTAGAAATGTTCTAATTATGAAAATCATATGTATCTAATAGAAAATTGTATACATACCTTATTGGTGATTCATGCGTACCAAGCGTGATGATGATCATGGAGTGTTCTGATTCATTATTTTGTGATAATTAGAATGACTATGTATTCCCCATGTGAGAAATTTCTTCGGACTATTCTTCTTGGGTACTATAAAAATATTCATTTGAAGTCTCATGCTAAAAATTAAGAAATATCGATGGTTTGTATGGGATGACACACATCCTTGTGTTGATTGCTTTGGAATGTGTTGAAATCCTCCACAAGATTTTGTAATAATTTCTTATGAAATATTTGACCTTTTTATCATGTGGGATGCTGATATGGCTTCGATCGCTTCCCAATGCTACCAAATTATTCATATTGCATATAAGCACTTAAATGGAAGGTAGGCACCTTTTCATTGAGAAATAGGTGCCTTAATCGGAATGTAGATAAGCACCTTACTTCAGGTACATGGGAGTTAGGTACCTTCCTAATGGGAGTTAGGTGCCTTCCTCTAGATACATGGGAGTTAGGTACCTTCCTATTAGGATTTAGGTACCTTCCTCTAGATACATGGGAGTTAGGTGCCTTCCTATCGAAATTTAGGCATCTAACTTTAGTATATGTATCGGATATAGGTATCATCTTGCTTGATGATAGGTGCCTATCTCTAGTGGATGGGAGATAGGTGCCAATCTATTGCTTTGAAAAACTCTCAAGTTGGGTGCCTTTATGGGAATTAGGCGCCCTTCCTCATATATAAGAATTTTCAATGGGAGTTAGGCACCCTTGAAGTACTTGAGAGTTAGGCACCTCCCTATAATTAAAAATTTAGCATCTATTGGCATGTCTACAATCAATGCTTCCCAGTTGATCAGGCCTTTCAACGCTTCCTCCTTCATGAGCTCCATCAATAGTTACTTGTTTGAACATGTAGATGGGCATTTTTCTTCTTGCAAATATTTAACACCCATGTACGTATCCAGATTGTGACTATCCCCTCTAGATGGGAACAATCAAGCTTCTACTCCTAGAAAACTAGAAATCATGCAGGTTCATGGATCTTGTGCCTATTAGGCCTAGGTTTCCCAGGTTGCCTACAACATGCATTCAGGGCATCATACCTACAAAAGCTAAAAATAAAAACTAAAAAGTAGTAAAGATGCAGGTTAGTGGAATCTGTGCCTGATAGGCCTAGGTTTCCTAGGCTACCTATAGATTGCACTCAGAGCACTGTACCTACAAAATAGAAACACAAGCAAAGAAAGAAAAATAAAAGAATAAATTGTTCTTGTTTTTGGGTGGACATTCCTATCCACTGACTACTAAAAATTTTAATATTTTTGATCATATGGGGTCTCCCCCATGCCTATCTTGGACTCCATCACAATATTTTTAGATATGTGGTAAGGCCATAGTCGATGATCATTAACTATTAGTATGGTGTTGCTGCCATCAATAGTTCTGATGCACACAACACCATTATTGATCAGTTCGATCACTTCGTATGGCCCCATCCATATTTGCATAAGCTTACCTTTTTACTCCTAAAATCGAGAATCATACAACAACACCCACTCTCCTACTTTGAACTACTTCAGCCTAATGTGGTGGTCATGCCATTGTGTTCTTTGTCTCTGGATGACCTCTGTTCTATGTAGGGCATCTAATCGGTGTTCATCCAACTGATTCAGTTGTTGAATCCACTCTTTTTGTGCATCATCCAGGCTTAGGTTCAATTCTACTACAGTCCTAAGGGTTCTTATTTCAAACTCAATGGGCATCATTGCATTCTTCCCATACACCAATTGGAAAGGTGTGAAACCAATAGTTGTTTTCCATGCAGTCCTATAGGCCCATACTACCTCTGGCAACCTCATAGCCCAATATTTTTTGTGTTGTTGTACAATTTTTGTGAGGATATTCTCCAACTCTCGGTTGGTAACCTCAACCTATCCATTTTCTTGAGGATGATAAGGGGTAGTCTTGTTATGCCTGATTCTGTATTGTTGCATGATTTCTTGAATCAGCCTTGAGGTGAATTGGGGACCTTGATCAGTGGTGATCTCTCTGGGTACCCCAAACCTTGTGAAGATTTGTGAAAATAGGAAGTCTACTACAATTTTCTCCTTGGAATCCCTCAGTGCCTATACTTCAACCCACTTAGTCACATAATCAGTACAAACCAAAATATACCTTTTTCCTACTGACTATGGGTTGATTGGCCCTACAAAATCCATTCCCCATTTATCGAATGGTTCAATGTGAACATGTGGCTGGAGGGGCATCTCATCTCTGAAAGTTGGTCTACCCATCCTTTGGCATTGATCACACTAATTTGCATATTTGGCTGCATCCTTGAATAGTGAGGGCTAGTAATATCTAGTCTACAATATCTTAAATGTAGTCCTTTTTCCTACAAAATGGCCACCATAAGGTTCATCATGATAGGCTTTAAGGATTTCTGAAAACTCATGCTCAACAACACATCTTCTCATGATTTGATCAGGCCCTATTTTGAATAGACAACCATCAATCCATGAGAAGGCTGCACTCTTCTCTATTAATGTCTACTTTTCATGGGGTGAGAGTGTAGGGGATACTCTACCAGTGGCTAAGTAATTAGCCATATCTACATACCATGGTGTTTGTTCATTCAGAGAGAAAATATGTTCATCTAGGAATTGGTCTTCCATAGTTGAATGGTCTGGAGGTGTCAACCTTGATAGAAATTCTGCAACCACATTATCCTTACCTAGTTTTTCAATGATGGTAACATCAAATTCTTGTAGGAGTAGAAGCCACCTGATTATTCTACCATTAATTGTAGGTTTTTTCATCAGATATCTAATGGTTGCATGGTCAGTGTGCACAAAGACCTTGTACCCTATAATGTAGTGGTAGAATTTATTAATGGTATGGACAACTACAAGGAATTCCTTCTCAGTGATAGTGTAGTTGAACTCAGCCCTAGTGAGATGCTTGTTGACATAATAGATGGCGTAAAACTCCTCACCATCCTTCTATCCTAGAACTACCCCTATAGCATTGTTAGATGCATCAAAGTATATATGGAAGGGGATGGCCCAGTTTGGGCCTCACAGTACTAGAGCAGTGATCAACTTCTCCTTCAGAATCTGGAAGGCTTGTTCACACTCCTCTATCCAGACAAACTCTACATTTTTGGATAGCAAAGTGTGTAGAGGTCTGGCAAGTTTGCTGAAATCTGCTATGAATCTCCTGTAATACCCAATAGAGCCAAGAAAGCTCCTGACATCTCTCTATGTTGTAGGACTGGGTAGATCTTTAATAACTTCAATTTTTTTCTTATCCACTTTTATCCCATTTGTAGAGATGTGGTGCCCCAGAACTATCCCTTCTTGCATCATCATGAAGCACTTCTCATTGCTCAGGGATAGGTTGGTCTCTTCACATCACTGGAGTGCATGTTCCAGGTTTGTCATAGCTTCCTCAAAGGTTTCACCATAAATAGTGAAGTCATCCATGTATATCTCCACTGCTTCTCCCATCATATCAAAAAAATGCTCAGCACTACCCTCTAAAAAGTGGTTGGTGCATTGCATAGATCAAAGGGTAGAACTCTATAAGCAAATGTACCCCATGGATAAGTGAATGTCATCTTGTCCTGATCTTCTTCTCCAATATGGATCTGGTTATACCCACTGAATCCATCTAGAAAGGAGAAGTACTTCCTCCCTACCAGTGTATCAAGAACTTGGTCAACAAAAGGTAGTGGGAAGTGGTCCTTTTTAGTTGCTTTGTTCAACAATCTATAGTCAACATAGATCCACCACTTCCCATTCTTTTTGGGTACCACCACTAGAGGTGACACCCACTCACTATCAGATATGGGGTAAATGAATCCAACTGATAAGAGTTTCTACAATTCTACCTTGACTATCTCCTTCATGGTGGGGTTCATTCTTCATTGTGGCTGCCTGATCAGACTTACCTATTCTTCCAAGTAAATGTGATGGGTACAAGTCTCTAGAGTGATCCCTCTCATATCTGAATAGTCCCAGGTGAAGGCCTATTGATGCTTGGTCAGTATCTCCTTTAATGCTATCAACTGAGTTGGTGTCAACTCACTACTGATGTTCAACATTCTTCCAGGCTCAATCTAAATTTGTTTGACATGGTGGTCTTGGCTGCCTACCAGTGGTGACTCTAGAGAGGTGTGGGAGGATTCTCCATGGAAGAAATTTGTGATAATTCTATCCTCATCACCCTCATTTTCTAACTCCATCAATGCCATTATAGGTTGCACCATTGATAATGCTCCATCATCCTGATTTTCCCAAATAGGCTCTCCTAATGCATCGATGGACTATGCAGGTGGAGATATGGTCAGATTTTTAATGTTTTGACCATCTAAAATAGTCATCTATCCATTTTGGTAGCTTATATAAGCATCTATTATTGCCAACCAAGGCCTTCCTAGGATGAGCGGATAGCCCCCTAGTCTAGACTTGGATTATAGTACTAAAAATTCTATTGGGTATTCCCATGCATCCACCATCATGATGATATCTTCCAACATTCCTTCTGGTGATACAGTTGATCTATCAGCTAACTATAAAATAGTCTTGGTAGGCTTTAGGCCTATGAGCCTAAGCTTCTGCATGGTCTCCTTTGGCATAACATTGATGGCTGCTCCTAGGTCCACTAAAGTGTTGGCCAATGAGTGGCCACCAATATTCATAGTCAGGATCGAGTTGCCTAGGTCTACATATTTGGGGTGGTAGGTATTTCCTAGCATTAGATCAACCAATTTCCCTACCATATTTATTGTCTGGGTTGGCTTACGGCCTGGCCTTCTCAGACATAGTTCCTTGATAGCCTTAGTGTAGATCAAGACATCTCTTATAGCTTGGAACAAAGGGATTGTCACTATCAAATTCTTTAGACTTGAGAGGATATCAAATTCTGGTTGTATTGGCTTTCTCTGCTCTTGTAACCTTTTAGGAAAAGGAGGAGCTTCTTCTTCAATCTTCTCAATAGTTGGTTCTTCATCAACCTCTTCAACTAGAGGTGATTCTCCTACTATAATATGTACATCCTCCTCCTCTTCTATCAAAGGAGGAGCCTCTACTCCTATTTTTCTACCTGACCTCAATTGTACAGGATTGCAATTCCTAATATTGTACATGGGAAACACCTCACTTTCCATTTGATATGCTTGTTGGTTTATCTTATTGTTGGGATTGACTATGGGTTGTGCTGGGAGTTGCATAGGTCTCACTATAGGGGGTGTTGGTAAGCTTTGTTGTAGTGGAGCCTGGACTGCATTTGGTGGAGCTGCATTCCATGCATTGTAGTTTCTCCATTGCTGCCTTGGTTGCTGATATGGCATCCATGGGTACTAATTGGAGAATGAGGCTCCTTGGGAGGTGTTCATCTAGGGTGGTTGTCCCCACCATCCCATATTGGGTGGTTGGGCCTACCCTTGTGGCATGTAATTTCCCCCTCCATAGGGTGGCATTCCTGCTGGCATATTCCCCATAGGGGGCTACTGCTAGTTTCTTTGGTTTCCCATGAAGTATGCTTCTGAAACTTCAGCATTCTCTTTGGTAGTTGGCAGTTGTGGGCATAGTCTAGTCTTGTGATTTTTTTGACAAACAATGCATACCCTGATCTTGTCTTCAGGACACACATTCCTTGCATGCTTTCCTCTACATTTTGGATAGTAGTAGGCCAATGCTACCTCATTCTCTTATTTCTTCTTCTCTAGTAGGAGAGTATCCATTTGCAGTGCTAGGGAAGACAACATTTCACTCTTCAGGTCCTCTAGCATGTTGCCTATCTCTATCTTTGTGATTGAGGTTATTGACTTAGTGATCCTAGAGGTTGGTTTACCTTTTCTTCGAGAGTAATTCTGACATAATTATTGGATATCTGACATCTAGTGCTGGTAAATATCTCCTCTAGATATCATATTCAGTGCTTCAAGAGATTCACTATTGAGTCCCCTTAAGAAGATGCTTCTGAGGGACTTATCACTTAGCTTCGCATGGGGAGATCTCTACAAATTGAAACTGAATCTATCCCAATACTCTTCTAGGGATTCATCTTCCTTCTGCATCATGTTTAGGACTTCCTCTCTGGAATCCCATGCTCTACCAAAATCTTGGTATTGCTCTAGGAAGAGCTTTTTCATCTCCTCCTAGGTATTGATCTGCTTGTTTCCCAAGCTGATGAACTAGCGCAGGGTTGAATCATCCAATGTTGAAGGAAACAACTTCAAATTTTGGGCATCCATCTTATAATCCATAGACCTGCACAAGACATCAAACTTGAACAAAAATAGGTCAGGATCTTCTGTTGGAAATCCTTTGAAAGTAGGAATATGGGTAGGGGATATGTTTTTCATTTTTGTATCTCCCCTAGCCTCTTCTATTGGGAAGCTAAAGCTGGTTGATGTCTCTTCTATCTCAGCCATTTTTTTAGGAAATGTGGTCTCTATACCTATTGTCCTTGAAGTAGTTTCTAAGGCCTTGTGGTCATTCTAAGTTTTCTACACAAGAATCTTCAAATCAACTGGTGAAATGGTTCCATCCTCAACAACTTTCCACTATTGTTCATACAATAGATCCTCTTCAGATGGGGTTCTTCTAAACAAAGGATTTTGTATTATCCGCTCTTCACTCAGGTCTGGATGATTGGGTATGGAAGAGCTTTGTGCAAAAACTGGGTGTTCAATCCAATGCACTGGTAGAAGTGACTATGGGGACACTATTTCAGGTTTAGAATCTATAGCTAGTTTAGAATTTACCTGTGGGCTCTTACCTTTCAGAAAATGACCATCTGGTCCTCTATTTCTCGGTGGACTCATGCAAGATCAGATGAAAAAGTTTTGCAGACTAGATCAAAATTTTTGTAGAACTAGGTATTGTAATTATATCTACTATTGGCACATCCCCAACAATGGTGCCAAAATGTTGGGGCAAAAATATTGGTTAAATTCTACTCATGATGTCACAACCCTTTCACTAATTGTCAACCCAGGGATGCTCGTAAACTTGTGAAGTACCAAGTAGAGATTGACTACAATACCACTGAGATGAGTCCACTAAACTCTATAGTTTGGGGGTGTTGTTGTATAGCATTAATTCAATCCAAACCACTTAATATTTAGAAAATAAATTGCAGGAAATAAAATCACACCACACTTGCAAAAATTAAAGAAAGCAATAAATAAATCAAATTGCAAAAAATAATCAAATGCAAGAAAATAAGAACTAATAAAACTAAAATGAAATTATAGGAAAGTAAAGGAGAGGGGAGGAATACTGGCCAGGAGTGGGCCTAGGCTCCAGCAGATTTTTCCCGGTTAACTACGTACGTCGAACTTCAAATAAGAGAACTTCGAATGAATTTTATTGCATAAATGGAATTACATTACAGTCTGGTTCTTCTGCTATTTTTCTCCTCCTTTTTTCAGAGAAGTCCTGTGCATTTATATAACGCATAGGCTTCTCTGTTACAATAACTAATTTCTACTAAAAATGTGATTACAATAACTATACACCAAATTAAGGAAATTCGGCGTATTCAGAACAGATTCTGTTTGTTGCGTAATTAGTCTATGGTCTGGTTAAATCAAACAACTTTTATTCTCTCTCGACCTTTGCTGGGAAATGGTCGATTTTGGTTTTATCTCATCATCATCACTCGTGTTCTACCTTTAGGAATTCGTTACTCTATTTCATACAAAAATAGCCTTTATAATGTTCCATAACACTTATGGATCATAGTCACATCTATCAATTTTGAATCTAATGCTTTGTAGTGGTACCAATGGGTTAGAAAAATGAATCCCATATTACTTGGGATGAATTGGAAACACAATTACTCACTCAATTTGGTCCTAGTAAGTATGAGGAATTCATGAGAGTCATCACTAAACTAAAAAAATCCCAACTATTAGAGACTATCATGCTCAATATGAAAAATTGGCAAACCATACTACTAGCTTGAATGGAGACTTCTTTCAAATTTGTTTTGTTAGTGGGTTGAAGGATGATATTGAAGCTAAGGTTTAAATGTTTAATCCATAAACATTACAATAGGCCATAGGCTTGGTTAGGCTAGCCAAAGATAATTTTTTTGCATAGAGACGCACTTCCAAATTTCCACAAACACGATCTCCATTCCCAAATAAACTAACCACCAATCCAACTAACAAGTCACCCACCATTAAACAATTAAATCAACAAGATATGGAAGCTCATAAAGGTCAAGGGTTGTGTTATAATTATGATGAGAAGTATTCACTTAGCCATAAACATGTGCAACAAAAATTGCATTTACTTCATGTGGATGAGTCAGCAACTATAGGGTCTCAAGAGGTGGAAGAGGACCATCAAGAAGAATAGATAGGGTAAATTGAAGTCCAAGAAGAACCCTAGCTAGAAATCTTGGTTCATGTCTTAGAAAGCATAGCTACCCCCCAAACTATGGAGGTGATAGGGCATTTCAAGGGACAATGACTATTAATTCTCATTTACCTGGATAGCACACATAATTTTATTAACCCTAAAGTAGCGAATAAGACAAATTTTTATATAAATACTTACAATTCCTTTGAAGTCATGATTTCCAATGATAAAACTTTACCTTATCAGGGTGTGTTAAAATGTCAAAATATAAATAGAGATATATAATATTAAGACTGGTATGTTTACCCTTCCCTTGGATAGTTGTGATTTTGTATTGGGATCATAGTGACCTAAAATACTAGGTCTTTTAATATGGATTTTTTTTGAGTTATGGATGAGATTTAGCCAACAAGGAAGTGAATATACTCTATGAGGAATGAAGGCCACTCACAAGATAGAGAAGCTATTAAAAAATTCATCACATGGAGTTGTGGCACAATTGTTTGCTATATAAGCCCTCAATTATACTAAACAAGAACCACAAGTAGAATTATAACTTCTATTGGATAGATATGTAATAGTTTTTAAGGAACATAATGGACTTCCAAGGAGTCTCCCTCCAAATATCTACCCTTATAGGTATCCATATGTCCAAAAACAAAAATTTGAGAAAATGGTATAAGAGTTGCTTGTAATAGGGGTTATTTTCCCCAGTGTTAATCCCTACTCCTCGTCGGTGCGGTTGATACAAAAAAAATATGGTTCATGGTGGTTGTGTGTGGATTTTAAGGAACTTTATAAAACAACCATCAAGGAAAAATTCCCTATTCTAGTAATTTATGAGTTGTTGGATGAGTTGCATGACACTCAATTTTTCTCCAAATTAGATTTATAGTTTGGCTACCATCAGATTAGAATCAAGGAATAGGACATTCCTAAAAATTCCTTTAGAAACTATGAAGGGAATTATGGATTTTTTGTTATGCCATTTAGTTTGACCAATGCACCTTCTACTTTTAAGAGCCTAATGAATGCAATATTTCAACCCTTCCTATGAAAATTTATTTTAGTCTTCTTTCATGATAATTTTATTTATAGTCATACTTGGGAGGAGCATCTCAAACATTTAGATAAAGCCTTACAAATTTTATCTAAGAATCAACTTTATGCAAAGTAATCAAAGTGTTCTTTTTGCATGCAAGAAGTGGAATACTTGGATCACATTGTCTCAAAGGACAGAGTTAAAGTTCATCCCAAGAAAATTCAATCTATATAGGAATGGGAAAAACTTCAAACCATCAAAAGACTTCAAGATTTTTGGGTCTCATATGGTATTTTTAGAATTTTGTTTAAAACTATGGGAAGATAGCAGCCCCATTGAATACTATGTTGAGGAAAACCTCTTTTAAGTGGTTATAAGTAGAAAAACAAGCTTTTGAGGACCTATAAAAAGGTTGATATCAACACTAGTGTTAGCCATGCCCAATTTTTCTAAACCCTTTATAATTGAAAGTGATGCTTCTAGTAGTGGAATTGGGGCAGTTTTGATGCAAGAAGAAAGACCATTGAATTTCACTAGTAAGGCACAATTTGGTATAAATTTAGCAAAATCAAAATATGAAAAGGATATTTTGGCCATTTTGCATGTTATCAATCATTGGTGGCCATACCCTATTGGGAATCATTTTTCTATCAAAATAGATCACCAAAGTTTTAAGTATTTCTTGGAACAATGTGTAGCTATCCTAGAGTAGCAGTGACGAGTATCTAAATTATTGGGATATGATTATTACATCATATATAAAAAGAAAAAGAGAATATAGTGGTCGATGTACTCTCATGAAAATATGAAGATCATGGTATGCTATATGTTATATCCACCTCACTTCCTCAATGGACTTATCAACTTCGATATGAGATGACTAAGGATCCAAGTTTACAATCCTTGATTCAAAAACTCCAAGAATATCCCAAATCATACCTTGGATATGTGTGGAATGGACACCACTTGAGATATCATGATCATATTATTGTACCTCAAAATTTCCAATTGTGAGGATTCATATTGCATAAAATGCATGCATCACTCATGGTGAGACATCCAGGGTTTCTTAAAACCTATGAAGGGGCCAAGTGCACATTATTTTAGAAGAAATTAAAGAGATATATTCAAATATTTGTGGCATAATGTGACAGGTGTCAGAGGATGAAATGGGAAATGGTTTGCATACTAGGAAGACTTCAACGTCTTCTAATTCTAGAATAGGTATGGATACATATTTCTCTATATTTCATTAAAGGAATATAACAATAAGGAGAAAATTAGTCATTCTAGTGGTAATGGATCATATCATGAAGTATGCTCATTTTTGTTCCTTATCACATCCCTACACAACCTCTATAGTTGCCCAAATTTTCTTAAACTTATCGGTCATCAATCTAGCACCGCACGGAGGGTGGGGATAGACCATCGCCAACATAGAATGACCATCGAGTTGGGATGGGACGATTGATATCTGGATGAGGTCAGTTCCTCAAGGGTGGTTCTAGCTATCTACACCAAAAAGTGGGAAAAGAGAAAATGGAGGAAAGAAACGAAAAATGACCATAGCCAAATTTCACAAGGACGGGTATAGCCACATCAAGATATACATAGGCATCACACCCTATGTGGAAACACAAATACAACATCTAATATATCAGCCTATGATACCTTCATTAAGATCTACAAAGTGGTGGGCAGACGGTAAATTCGAGAACTAGTGAATAGGTGCATGAAATCCAGGATGCAGAATTAGAGCGCTCTTATTTGAATAGATTTAGCAAAAATAAACCCCCAACCCATATTTATAAATGCACACTCCCAAGTCACTAAGAAAATCCCATGAAATCTAGATTGTAGAATAATATGAGACCACTCAAATGACCAAAGCAGAAATAAGCATTCATACATTCAATAAAAACATGAAGGCAAAATCAAAGACCAAACAGTGATGAATCTATATTTACATAGTGGTGAAAACCTTACATAAGAATTGTAATGGCTAAATATCCACCCTTAGGAATGGCCAACATTCCACTATTTATAGGTAATTTTACATTAATTTTAAAATTTGAACATTAATGGTGGTAGGTGGGAAGACAACACTTGAAGCTAATAGGCTTTCAACAAGTACGTTGTTCCTCAACATCGCATTGATATTTTAGAAGGAGGTAGATGCATCTGGTTTGATATGGGCCTTTGGATTCACTGACATGTCTACCAAGTTCATTAATTTTCATCTACCTCATCATTTTAATTGGTTGGTGATCCCCTGGTTAGGCGATGAATTATTATCATTAATCACCTTGGGAGCAATGCACCTCAAATCTATCACTTCTATGTACGAGCACTAGATATTGGAGAGCTACGATATTTATTACATCTTCTATTTGAATTTTGGGTGATGGTAAGAGCTTTGCACATTGGGCAGGTGTTTTCTTTGTCCTTATTTCCACCTATGGAGACATAAGGGAGGAGGGTATATATTTGTTCTAAGTTCCACCTAATTTGTGCTTGCATATTCTACCCGATATGGGGGAGGGTTTCTATCTTCCCCAAGGATAGGGTTATATGGCTTTTCTACCCTTGATAGCCACTTGAAATGTTCACCCAACTAGTGGGTGTGCCTTTTGGATGTTTTTGCCCAAGGCCAAGGGTGGATCGTCTACCCATTTTATCATCCATCCTACTTCAATCCGCCATCGGCCTGATGCTTGTATCTACCCTTTATTGCTACCATCATGACTTTCCTTCCACCCATCCATAAATATTCTCAAAATTTGGAAAAATCCTTCTAAACAAAGGGAATCACTTCCTGAAGGGAAGGGTGGGTGAAGGGTGTAAAATTTCACCCACACTTCTGGTGACTCACAAGGATTTTCCATATTGTAGAAAAAAGTAACCTAGAAGGATAAAAAAATGTAACAATGAGAACATAGGGACGATGAAGAGGAGGAAAGGACCAAGAAGACAGGAAGATGTGAAGACGAATACAACGCAAGGGGAAGGTCGAGTATGAAAATCTTCTAGAGGAAGTGATACACTTAACATGGTGAAAAGCAAAGTGGAGGAAATAGAACAAGGATACAACCATTGGAAACAAAAATAGGAAACAAGGAAAATAAATCCAGAAGAATAGGGTTGAAATGGATAACACAGAGAGGAATGATGCACACAAGAGTAGCAGAAAGACAAGTAGTGGAAATAGGAAGCAAATACTTATTTAGCCTACTAAGGGACGTAAAGAGGAAGAAGGGGCAATAGGAAACAAATGAGACAAAGAAGCCTTTGTTACCAACTAGAAGAGTTACAAGAAAAAAAGGGAAGAGGAAGGTGAAAGAAAGGGTGGGGCAAGGGAATGGGGAGACACGAAGGAAAAAGTAATCCAAAGCTTATAAAGGGAAACCAATAGGGCATAAACCCTTTTCCATGAGGTATTATTATCGATTGAATCCCCTTAAATGTATTCCATAGAGGATCTAAGATATTTCAAGAGTATATAGATTGCCATTTTTATTTATCTCTTCTATCCCAAACCTTATTTTTTACACAATCCAACAAAAAACCTCTTTTACTAACTATTATCAACTAGGATGCCATTCTATTTCAACCATAATTTGTGGTTTATATTTTTTGGTCTTCTGCATTTGACCATAGGGTGATATTTATAGCATACTAACCTTACCTTATTCTTGCATCTATGAGTCCCAAGGTTTGTTGTAGCTCCCAAGGATGAGTTTAAAGGACTTGAAAACTACTGAATGTATCCGTTGGGCTACAGGGTTACAACAACAACAAACAGAAGAATAGAAAACTAGGAAGACAACACAGAGATAGAGGAGGAATGTTATATTTCCTAGACAACTCCTAGGGAATCCTTTCCTGATGCTTCTTGGTGCCTAACCAAGTGGCAACCTTTCATAGGATTATGTTGCCCTAATGGTTGCTGATAAAATTTGTGATATCCCTTCATTGGACATGTGAAATGTGCGACCTTATTTTTTGGCCTTAAAATTGCAGTGTGACAGACATGCTTGAGCCAGGATGTCATATGAAAATCATCCTATAAATATGTAGTAGTCAAACCAGATTACATTATATTTAAGGCACCGTTTGTATTCCTTCTAGAACCATCCGTGCTAATTCAAAATTACGATAAGGTTGTAATTCTTATTGTTTTTCCTGAGCTTTTGAACACTCAGGCCCTTGCAACCTATGGTGGTAATGAATTTTTCCACCGTATTCCATATTTCAAGTGGTGAGCTATTAGGGAATAGATTTTTATGTTGTTCCTTTTCGAGATTGTCCAGTTTCACCAATCTTATTGTTGGCTCCTCCACCATTGGATTGTTCACCCACTCATGGGCATCCACATCCTTGTATAGACTCAACTAAGTTTGGGGTTGATGTATCATGTTATCCTTGTGGACATGGTCACCATGGAACACTCATTCCTAATGTGTTCCTACTATATGATCTAGCACCAGCTCTTGAGAGGAACTGATTGGATGAAGTCTCCACATCAGAACTTGCTCAGCTCTGATGACTCTCTCATAAAGTTACAAGAATCTATTTTCCTTATATTGGTGTAGAAGGAAGTCGATATCAGGTCAAGAGTTCATATGTAGAATAGATACATCTTGGCAAAGGTTGGAAGGATTTATCGTGAAATCCTCTTCTAGATTTTTTCAAAATGGACGTTAAAGTCCGCCACACTTTCAATAGGATTTCTCTTGATAAATGTAAATTTATTTAGAGGCTAGAAGATGTCATCCAGTTCACCAAATGTATCCATGAGAGGCTTTTCCAGATCCACCCATGTAGAGATGCTCCTAGGCTACAAGGTTTTGTACTAGAGCCATACTCTATCTTTAAGGGGAGTGACTAGCAACCTGATCATTATGCCCTCGTGCATGATATTGTGAAGAGTGGCTAGAGAAGCCACATTTTCAAGATGCTCCTTCATGGCTCCCCTTACATCATAATATTTTACTAAGGTATCAAGGGCAGCTTCTGGAATATTATATCGATTAGGGAGACTAAGGGGACCTGAGTCATTCTAGTGTAGGAAGTTCATGATGGTACTAGTCTTCAAATATCTTGTTGGGGTTAGAGTTGGAATCAGGGCTGCCAAATGAACATACTTTCTCTGTTGATGAGGTGAAGGTTGTTCATTAAACCTTGAGTACTATAGGATGTTTGGATCTTCAACGCATTAAGGCAACTGATATTATAATCTAGAAGTGTCACACCATCAAAGTCATCAGGTGATTTTGAGAGGATATGGAAAAATCAAAGTGCCACCAAACTCAAATTTTCTAAAATATGAAAACTCAGTGAGTTCCCAAGTAGAGTCACAAAAAACTATTGGTAATTAATATAAAACCATACAGAGGGTGGGGGTGGACCAGTTCCAGCATCGAATGACCATCAAGTTGGTATGGGGTGGTCAATCTTTGAAGGAGGTCAATTCCTCAAGGGTGGTTCCAGATATCTACATTGTAAAGTGGGACAAGGGAAAAGGGAGGAAAAAGAAAAGAAAATGGTTGTAGCTAGAACTCACAAGGACATATATAGCCACATAAAGACATATGTAGGTGTTACACCCCATGCAAAAACATAGATACAACACCTAAAAGATCAACCTATGATACCTTCATTAAGCTCTATGAAGTGGTGGGTGGAGGGCGAATTCTAGAACCAGTGAAAAGGTGCATAAAATCTAGGATGTAGAATTAGAGCACTTCTATCTTAATAACTTTAGAAAAAATAAACCCCCAACCTGTATTTATAAATCCACACTTCCGATTAACTAAGTAAACCCATGAAATCCATATTGTAGAATAATATGAGACCACTCAAATGACCAAAGTAGAAATAAACATTCATACATTCAATAATTATATGAAGGTAAAATTAGAGACCAAAAAGTGATGAATCTATATTTACACAGTGGTAAAAATATTACATATAAATTGTAATGGCTAAAGAGCCACCCTTAGGAATGGCCAAAATTCCACTATTTATAGGTAATTTTACATTAATTTTAAAATTTGAACATTAATGGTGATAGGTGAGAAGACAACATTGAAGCTAATAGATGCTCAATTGGTACGCTATTCCTCAGGATGACATTGATCTTATAGAAGGAGGTAGATGCATCTGGTTTGATCTGGGCCTTTGGATTCACTGATATTTCTACCTAGTTCATTAATTTTCATCTACCTTATCCTTTTACTTGGTTAGTGATCCCCTGGTTAGGTAGTGAATGATTGGCATTAATCACCTTGGGAGCAATGCACCTCAAATATATCACTTTTGCATATGAGAACCAGGTATTGGAGAGCTACAATAGTGAGTATTTCTTCTATTTGAATTTTGGATGATGGTGGGAGATTTGCACATCGGAAAAATACTTTTTTTGTCCTTATTTCCACCCGTGGAGACATAAGGGAGGAGGGCAAATATTTATCTGAAGTTTCACCCAATTTTTGCTTGAATATTCTACCCAAGATGGGTGGGGGTTTTTGTCTTCCCCAAGGGTGGGGTTATATGGATTTTCCTCCCTTTCTAGCTGCTTGAAAGGTCCGCCCAACTAGTGGGTGGGTCTTTTGGATAATTTCACCCAAGACCAAGGGTGGATCATCTGCCCATTTTATCATCTACCCTACTTCAATTCGCCATCCGCATGATGCTTGTATCTACCCTTTATTCCTACCGCCATTACTTACCTTTTGCTTGTCCATCAATATTCTCAATATTTTATGAAATCCTTCTGAACAAATGGAATCAATTCGTAAAGGGAAGGGTGGGTGAAGGGTGCAAAATTTTACCCACAAGACTCCATAATTTTCCTTCATGGTATACCTAAATCTATTGTTTTATATAGATACCCTACTTTTACTAGTCACTTTTGGTAGGAACTATTTAAGTTGCAAGGTACACACCTTAAAATGAGTTCCACTTATCACCCTCAAAGTGATGGCCAAACTGAGGTTGCTAACAAGTTCCTAGAAAAATACCTCCATTATTTTGTATTATAAAATCCTACACAATGGGATAAATGGCTTCGTCTAATTGAATGGTGGTATAATACTTTCTACCACATAGCCACCAAGGTCAAACCATTTCAAATAATTTATGGTTACCCTCCACCAACATATTTATCCTACATTCTAGGAAGATCTAAATCAAGTTATAGATACCACTCTTCATGAGCATGATGCACTCCTCAAACAACTTAAGGAGAATGTAGAATTGGTCTAGAAGGGTATATGACAAGCTAATAAACATTGTTATGAGTGCAAATTTGATGTAGGTAATATAGTTTTCCTATGTTTGCAACCCTACAAACAATCATCACTACAACTACGAGGGTGCCAAAAACTTACAACAAAATTATATGGTCCTTACCAGGTGTTACAGTGAATTGCATCAACTATCTACAAATTGGACCTTCCACCCACTTCCAAGATCCACCCAATTTTTTATGCCTCTTCATTGAACAAGGTCATCAACAACAATATAAAGGTGCAATTCACATTACCTAAAATAGATGAATAAGGATCTATCATTATAGAGCCTAAATATATTTTAGATTAAAAATCGCATACCCTTTGCAACCATGCCATCTCTAATACCTTTGTGCAATAGCATGGTCTAAAACCAAAAGATGTCGCATGGGAGTTGCTACATCAAATTTGATAATAGTTTCCTCATATTTAGCTTTGAGGATAAAGTATTTTGAAGGGGGGGCATTTTAGGACCCCATTCTAACATTAATATGTAATGATCCCCTTTTTAACATTGGGACCTCATCCCAATGTTATTTTGTAAGCTTTGTAATGTACATGTGGCACTTGAGATGCCTAGACAAGTGGGGTCATTTAGTGTAACCATTATCAAGAATGTAATAGTTTATTTAGTAGAAGATTCTAGCTTGGGTCCCCACTTGCATGTCTAACCAACCTTTGAGTATTATGGTTAGGGCTGAGAAGAGCCCTTAAAAAGGCAAGAGGCATAGATGGATGTATATCGTTTTGCATATTATATCAATTTTTTTATTCTAAGGAGGTTACTGTTGGTCATAAAATCCGCATAGGAAAGGACTTTCGGTGTAAGTGTACGCGCCCTGGACCTGCGACCAACATTGAAAGGCCGAGGGGAAGAGATGCCCCTCATGCCAATCTCCAAATAAGGCCAGCTCCTATGCTAAACTACTTTTGGGGTTTGAGACAAGAGTGCAGGAAAGAGATAAACAAAATAAGGGTTAGGAAAATAAATAAAAAGGGGTAAGGGTTAGAGAAAGAAATAAAAAGAGTGAGGGTTAAAAGATGATGCTTTAAGGTGGGAGAGAATAGGAAGCATGATCGCTAACAAATAACTTGAATAGCAGCAAGGAACACCAAGAGTGAAATGAAAGAAATGTGGTATCCACCTTCCTATGTATCCTCCCGAACGAGTTTCAAGACACTATCCCCGATCACACACCAGACGCAGAGTTCAGCATCCAACATATAAACAGAGAGAGATAGAAGAATCAAGCAAGGTAGGCAGCATAAAAGAAAGTCAATACAACACTTATCTACTCCTATGTATCCTTCCAAATGAGTTTTAGGACACTATCCCCAATCGCATACCGAACGCAGAGTTCAACATCTCGATTTACAAACAGGAAGAGATAGAAGAATCAAGCACAGAAGGCAGCATAAAAGAGAAGAATTGAGCTCAAATTCTCTTAGTATTAATCACAGGACATCAAGTTACAATAGCTTTATAGCAGATAGTTCCCCCCATTTTCTATTATAATACCTGGGTTTTTATAGAGGACTCGAGCCTCTGAATCATAATTACACAGCAAAGAAGAGTACGCCCTCGAGCTTTGAAAATTTTGCCTTCCTCGGCTCTCGTGACTGAGCTTTCAAATTTGCTACCAAAACTGGAAACTGTGATCGGGTCAACCATGGAAAGGTGCATTGATGGGTCGTCTGGACGTTCTTGGTCTCCAGGTGCAATGCTCGAGTGGCCGCCATACTCGCTGAGTTCTCCATCATGGTTTGATACTTCGCTTATGATTGCCAAAAATGAGCAGCGAGCTTGCTGGGCACGAAAAATTGCATTTATGAGGCACTCGATCGCCTCAAGAAGATACCCAACTTGGAACGTGTGCCAGTGAAGCGCTTCACTAAGTCTTCATCCATTACTTTGCTTCGCAATTGTTCTAGGCTGAAGAAAAACTACTCTTTGATATGTACTTCATAGGATTGAGCTTCGCAAAACTGCTTCAGGGGTGGGGAGCACCGAATCATATCTCCTTCGCAAAATGGTCTTCTTCGTCCTTGTCGCTTTGCTAAAAAAACTGCTTCGCTGATGCCTTGGAGAAGTACTTCGTCGCGATCCTCTTCAAAATTGTGGTTCGGAGAGATTTCGGCCGAAACACATTCCTGCATTCAAAATGCTTCGTTTCTCTTGGCTGCCAGAACTTCGGTTGAAAATGCTTCGGACGAAAACTAGCCGAAGTGAATGCTTCGCTAGGTTTTCCGTCGAAGTGGAAATGGTTCGGGTGTGAGGAGGCCCGAAGTAGATGCTTCGAAAACTTTTTGGTGAAGTAATATTTGATGTTCCCTTGGATTCTGCTTCGCTGGTGCCTTGGCCGAAGTATTTGTTGGAAATGTTTCGGGCCCGAAGCCCTTTTCGTCAGTCCTCTTACATTTTTCTTCGGCATAACTACTTCGCAAAATTTTCACTCAAAGTAGTGTTGGAACTACTTCGGGTGTGAAGCAGTTTCATTTTCTTTGGCGAAGCTCTTTTCTCTAGTTTGTTTGGTAGCGAAGCTTTTTCTCTTTCTATTTTTTATACAAAGGGGTGGCTTTGAAAGCCAAAATTGCTGCAAATTTTCAAAGAAAAAACTTTACACAACACTATACAAAACTTGTTTCTTATCTACCCCATGAGAAATGTAACAAAATTGTCAACATTCTTGGTGGCTCGCGGGGCAACGAGCTCGTCTCAGTGGAGGACCCTTAGTCTTGATCCATTGGGCCAGAGTCTTTTCCCGATCCTTCTCCTCCTCCTTCCTCCTCTGCTCCCTCATCTGTTGGCGTGGCCTTCTACTATGATGGGATAAGGTTATCACGGATTTTGGTTTTGCCTCCTTTCAGGTAACATGCTTCACAAGGAGCCCCTTATAATCCACTTCGCAAGAATGCTGCCTGAAGTAGCCGCCAAAAGTACTTCGGGTGCGAAGCTCTCCTTTTGAAAACCGCTTCGTAGAATTTTGCCTTTGGTTACCTTCTTCGCAGCAAACTTTTTGTACTTGCTACTTCACATCAGAAGTCTTCGAAGAAGATTTGGAAGTGTTACTGGGCTTTGTGATCTTGGAAGAGAATGTACATGCAAATTATATACACATTTTTTTTTTTTAAAGAAGAGAAGAATTGTCTTTAGCGATGAAAAGTCTTTAGATGAAGACCATTGACAGAGATCGACAGAGCTTGTCCATCTGCATCTTTAAGGATGAATGAATTGGACGAGTTTACCTTCATGATTTCAAATGGCCCATCCCAAAAGGAGTCCATCTTGTCATGATTTCTAGGCTTGGCCTTCCAATAATCCCACTTCAATACCAGGTCTCCCACATTGAATGTGTGATCAAATGATTTTTCTGGAACCAATCTTGGATGACCTAAGTATGCTTAGCGAAGTCTTGGTATGCTTCTTCGTAATCCTCCTCCAGTCGCAGCAGTTGAGCTAACCTATTCTCCATTGGACTAGCTCCATCTTCTGCTTCCAACAGCCGCAATGCAGGGATCTCAATATGGATGGGTAAGATGGCCTCCTTGCCATAGACCAGAGCATAAGGCAAAGTTTTGATTGACCTTTTGATAGAAATCTAATCAACCCACAAGGCCCAATCTAGAAGGAGATGCCAAGTCCTTTTGTTCGTCTCTATGAGCTTCCTTAGCATTCTCAATAGAGTCTTGTTGCTGGATTCTGCCAAGTCGTTGCCTTGTGGATAATAATTGGAGGATACTTTATGATATATCCCATACCTGTAGAGGAAATCATTGATTTTAGAACCTGTGAAACCAGGGCCATTGTCTGTGATGATTGCTTCGAGGATGCCAAATTTGGTGGTCAATCCTTCCAAGAAGGTGACTATAGTCTCTTAATCCACATGTTTGGTAGGAATCGCTTCGGCCCACCTGATGAAGTAGTCTGTTGCTATCAGGATGAACCTATGCCCCGTGAAGGAATTTGGTGATACGACTCCTATAAAATCCAACCCCCATTGTTGAAAGGGTGCCTCTACTTGTATCGAACGAAGGGGCATTGCAGCATTTTTGTTTTGGCCGGCAAACCTTTGACATTGCTCGCATTTACGACAAACTACAAAGGCATCGACAAAGAGTGTGGGCCAATAATAACCTACCCTAATGATCTTTAACACTATGGTTCTCCCTGCAAAGTGACCTCCTGATAGTCTTGAATGGAACTCTCCCAGGACTCTCCTTTTATCATCCTCCTTGGTGCACTTAATAAGGACACCATCAATGTTTCTGAAAAACAGGCCTTCGGGGCGCAGAGTGTATCTGGAGGACCGCATCCTGAAATGACTTTGTTGTAATGCATTTAGATGCGAAGGACACTTGTCGATGTTGAAATAGTAGATTATCTCATCGACCCAATCCTTCTCATCTTCTTCATAGTTGGCAAAGCATTCTTCGGCTGGTAAGTCATCCCTCTGAGATTCTGTTACTTCGGGCGCCATGCTTTTTGCCAACTCTTGACACAATGCATGATCGCGAACCAATTTTGTGGGCTTGATCTCAATGTCAAACTCCTATATTTTATTCACCCAACCAGCTCTTTTACTTCCCAATTCTCCTTGGATAATGAAGTTACGCACATCGGGGTGAATGACATAAACTGTGACTCGACTCTGGGAGATGAACTGCTTGAACTTCCTCGATCTTAGGATTGACTAGCCTCTACTTTTGTCGAAAGGGTTTGACCCCTTCCTGCAACTCGATTGTGTGTTGAACCAGCTGTCGATTGTATCCCCTGAGATCTTGATAAGACCAGGCAATTATGTCAGAAAAAATTTTGCACAAATTTCGTATCTGTTCTATCTCCCTCGAAGTGCAGTCAGTTCCCACCTTTATTGCTCTCCCAGGTTCGAGCTCCAAATCCTGATACTGCTTTTCATGGACTTTGATCATGTGAGAGAGAGCTCGGTCGTTCCAATCAAAGAGACTTTCTAGGGTGATTAGTCCTTTGGGAACATGGTTATTCTTCAATTGAATTAGTCCTTCATACTCTCCTTCATCAAAGCTTCGGTCTTCGACAGTGGCGGCTTCTTGGATCATGAAATTTATAATCTGCTCATCGTTATCAAACACTTGCCAGTGCAGCTCTTTGTCTAGGACATAGGGCATGTAGATCATTCTCACAGCTCTAGGCTTATGCACCATGTCTTCTGTTGGAGAGTACCTGGCTACAATGGATGCCAGAACATCAGCATGTCGGTTCACCTCTCTTGGGATTGATTGTAGATTGAGAGATTCAAACTGATCGAATAGGTCCCATACCCTATTAGGGTATGATTTCAGGTAATGCTTCTTTGAATTACACTTATTTATGACCTGGTTGCAAACCAGTTTGGAATCTCCAAAAATTTGGAGGTTCTTTATGCCTAACTTGTCAGTTTTCTTAAGTCCTAGGCATAATGCTTTGTATTCCGCTGCGTTGTTAGTGTAGCTCCATGTCAACCGGTAGCAATACTCCTTTTGCTCTTCGGATGGTGAAACTAGAAGAATCCCTGCCCTAGCACCATTTTTACATTGAGCGTCATCGAAGAACAACTTCCATAGTTCTTCCTAGGCACTTGTTCTATTCCCTGGTTGGGAGTGATTATTAGGCTTGGCGATCGCATAACACCCTATCTCGGTCTCCACCATGGTGTTGAAGTCTGCCAGTGAAAACTCATCTTCATAGCTCAATTGCACAAGAGACTCTTTGATCAGGTCCACCTGCTCTATCTCCTCCACTAGTGCATTCACTGGTTCGCTATTTTCTTCTTCGAACATCTTCTACACAAGAAAGGAAGAAGGCTTTTCATTATAGATTTTTACCTTATTTCCTTTGAATGGAACCTCTAGGTGAGATTAATCCATAGATAGATACCCACCCAGTTTAGCCATGAATTCTCTTGACAAGCACATACTAAAATATGGCTCCAAGTCGACTACAACTACCTCTTGTATGACTATGATCTGAGGCATCTTATGTAGCCGAATAAGAATGTCATTGATCACTCCCACAGTCTTCACTGGAGTCCCAACCAATTGGAGTACACCCTGACTACTTCACGTATACTCCATTCCTATTTCTTCGTAGACTACCCTTGGCATGACTGTTGTAGCAGCCCCAGAGTCGATCATATAGTTATGTACAATATACCCTTCCATTTGTAGGGTTAGGTAGAACGAAGGTGGTCTGTTCTTCCCCGTGATAGATGTGGATAGGGTCTGCACAAGAGCAAGCGATGCTACCCCTTTTGCTTTAATTGTCTTCAATGGTTCTTGTAGCAAGTCGACCTGTCTGGGTAGTTGCAGTGCATCGTACAAGTTGATCTTGGCTGGGATCTTCTTCAATTCCTCTATGATGTTGTATGCCAGAGATTTGAGCACTTTGGGTTCCTTTCTGGGTTTGTATCGAGTACGATATTGCTCTATAGCTTCAACTCTTTACCGCTTGGTGAGGGAAGGAAACTTGAGCTTTTCCTTAGCCTGCTCCTTAGTTTCTACCTGAGGTGGTTCGACAGAGGCCTTTTGAGCCTTTTCTTTGACTAGTGCAAGAAAAAAAGCTTTGCTCAGGGCCAAAGTAGATGATTGTCCCTTCTCGGGCTGAACTTGCTCTTTTGCAGGAGCCGTCTAAGTGGAATCTGTTTCTATTGCCTTCCTTCCTCCTCTGGTAAGAACTGCAACGGGCTCCTCCTTGCTGATTGCTAGGTTTCGACTCATCTGCCTAATGACGTTCACTTGACCATTGTGGATACTGCTCGCCAGCATTTGTACATAGTGTTGGTGCAGGGTGCAGGTATTCTCTTCATGTGGATCATTGCATGTAGAGCACCAATATACATAATCGAAAGTGCTCGGAGCTTCATCAATTGTAGCATTCCTCGTCGTAGCCTTCCCTTGCTAGACTGCTTGGTCTTTGGTAAGTGCAAGCGTAGGATAAGGTCTTCTCGGTTGGAATTCCTATTGCGCTTGCTTCATATTTACAATGGTCATGTCATTTGACAACATCTAAACCGTAGAGTTCAGGGACTGCATCTCTTGTAGAATTTTGGTCTGTATATCATCGACTTTTGAAATGATTGGCAAGGAGGCCATCATCGGTATTGGAGGCAAGGCGGGGAGTTGAGGTGGTGCTGGCAGCACAGGAAAAGCTGAAGTGACCGTGGGCTGTGGAGTTGAAAATGTAGGGAAATGGATCTGTGGAGTAGTGATTTGAGACATGACAGGATTTGGATTCCAAGATGAAATTGAGAGTGTAGGGGTGGTGGAGATTTGCGAAGTGGCTGCGCTTGCATACTGGAGTTGTAATAATTTGAGAAGTATAGGCATTGACATCCTTTGGGAGAGCTTCCCCACAACTATTAAATACATCTCCGCTCTCTTAGCTAACTTGTACAACTTGGGGAAAGTATTAACGTTAGAATATCTTACCATGAGCCCGATATCAGGGTTGAAATCCCGAAGGAAATAGAGTGCTGCAACTTCGTTAGTTGGCCGAAGTCCAACTAGAACTCTTTGCCATGTTTGAGCGAACCGCACATTGAAATTTGTGATCTCCTCTTGTGGATGTCTTTTGATTGAAGTGAACTGGTGCAGCAGAGAGGTAGGATCACAGGATTCATTGAATTTTCCCATCAGTTGATCAGCTAACTAATCCCATCTCGTAATACTACCGGGTGGTAGAGATCTATACCAATAGAGGAGTTTCCCTCTAAGGGAAAGGACCAAAAGCTTTACCATAATCAGCTCTTCAGTAATGTCATGGATTGCCGCCAGAGATATTATATCCTGGATGTGTTCCAGGGTGGTCTTCCCAGTTCCATCGAATGTTGGGATTTTCTTTACAGCAGCAGGCGACACTTGTCCTTGTCCCACTAGATTTAGAGGTGACAAAGAATCCCATGTTGGAGACAATCTAGGCAGTGGTGGCTGCTGCATGTGCTATTGTTGTTGTTGTTGCTGCTATGCCATATTTGCTCTCGAATTTCCCGAAGCTCCCCCTTGACTGCTAATAGGACAACTGATAGGAATAGAGGGGCTAGGACGCTTTGAAGAGTTGGGAGGATTGGGAGGAAAGCTAGATGTTGTACTATTAGAAGTTGAGCTTTGTTTGTCAATAGAGGATGCTCCTTGCAGTAGGAACTCGAGAGTGATCAACCTTGATTGTTCCCCAAAAGCATCAATATCTAGATCAAAGAACTCGGTTTCCTCTCCTTTATTCTTAACTCTCCATCTCATTTGCATGAAGGCACATAATTTTGGTACTGGTCTTTATGACTTAAATATTCTTGGGTAAATAGAGTCGCCAGATGCTAAGAGTCTCTCGGTAATGAAAGCATCGGTTCTCACTACCACTAGTCAGGTGAGACTGACCAGGTCACACCGGGAACTGGTTAGAACTAGTGTCCTCGATGAAATGGGATTGTGCGTTAAAATATGGGACCTTGACTAGTTATGGATCTTCCTAAGACAAATACAGTCGGTCCCATCGGGCATGCCAGAAACTGTTGGTCATCAAATCCACACAGGAAAGGACTTTCGGTGTAAGTGTACGTGCCCTGGACCTACGACCAACATTGAAAGGCCGAGGGGAAGAGATGCCCCTCGTGCCAATATCTGAAGAAGGCCGGCTCCTATGCTAAACTAATTTTGGGGTTTGAGACAAGAGTGCAGGAAAGAGATAAACAGAGTAAGGGTTAGGAAAAGAAATAAAAAGGGGTAAGGGTTAGAGAAAGAAATAAAAAGAGTAAGGGTTAGAAGATGATGATTTAAGGTGGGAGAGAACAGGAAGCACGATCGCTAACAAATAACTTGAATAGCAGCAAGGAACACCAAGAGTGAAATGAAAGAAATGTGGTATCCACCTTCCTATGTATCCTCCCAAACGAGTTTCAAGACACTGTCCTTGATCGCACACCGAGCGCAGAGTTCAGCATCCAACATATAAATAGAGAGAGATAGAAGAATCAAGCAAGGTAGGCAACATAAAAGAAAGTCAATACAACACTTATCTACTCCTATGTATCCTTTCGAACGAGTTTTAGGACACTGTCCCCAATCGCATACTGGACGTAGAGTTCAGCATCTCGGTCTACAAATAGGAAGAGATAGAAGAATCAAGCATAGAAGGCAGCATAAAAGAGAAGAATTGAGCTCAAAGTCTCTTAGTATTAATCGCAGGACATCAAGTTATAACAACTTTCTAGCAGATAGTTCCCCCCCTTTTCTATTACAATACCTGGGTTTTTATAGAGGACCCTGGCCTCTGAATCATAATTACACAGCAAAGAAGAGTACACCCTCGAGCTCTAAAAATTTGGCCTTCCTTGGCTCTCGTGACTAAGCTTTCAAATCTATTACCAAAACTGGCAACTATGACCGGGTCAACCATGGAAAGGTGCATTGATGGGCCGTCTGGACATCCTTGGTCTCCAGGTGCAGTGCTCGAGTGGTCGCCATACTCGTCGGGTTCTCCATCATGGCTTGATACTTCTCTTCTGATTGCCAAAAATGAGCAGCAGGCTTGTTGGGCATGAAAAATTGCATTTATGAGGCACTCGATCGCCTTGGGAAGATACCCGGCTTGGAACGTGTGCCCGTGAAGTGCTTCACTAAGTCTTCATCCATTACTTTGCTTCGCAATGGTTCTGGGCCGAAGCAAAACTCCTCTTTGATATGTACTTCGTAGGATTGAGCTTCGCAAAACTACTTCGGGGGTGGGGAGCACCGAAGCATATCTCCTTTGCAAAATGGTCTTCTTCGTACTTGCTGCTTTGCTGACAAAACTGCTTCACTGATGCCTTGGAGAAGTACTTCACCGTGATCCTCTTCAAAATTGTGGTTCGGAGAGATTTTGGCCAAAACACATTCTTGCCTTCAAAATGCTTCATTTCTCTTGGCTGCCAGAACTTCGATTGAAAATGCTTCGAGCGAAAACTAGCCGAAGTGAATGCTTTGCTAGGTTTTCCGTCGAAGTGGAAATGGTTCGGGTGTGAGGAGGCCTGAAGTAGATGCTTCGGAAAATTTTTGGCAAAGTAATCTTCGATGTTCCCTTGGATTCTGCTTCACTGGTGCCTTGGCCGAAGTAGTTGTTGGAAATGTTTCAGGCCCAAAGCCCTTTTCGTCGGTCCTCTTGCATTTTTCTTCGGCATAACTACTTCGCAAAATTTTCACCCGAAGTAGTGTTGGAAATACTTCGGGTGCGAAGCAGTTTCATTTTCTTTGGCGAAGCTCTTTTCTCTAGTTTGTTTGGTAGCGAAGCTTTTTCTCTTTCTATTTTTTATACAAAGGGGTGGCTTTGAAAGCCAAAATTGTTGCAACTTTTCAAAGCAAAAACTTTACACAACACTATACAAAACTTGTTTCTTATCTACCCCCTAAGAAATGTGACAAAATTGTCAATAGTTACCCCCTTAAAGAGGCTTGTGATTTTATTGTGATCAATATATCTATTGAATTTTCATTTTGCATTGCAATATTTATATTTTATTTCCATTAATTCTCTAATTATTGCAATATTTGTGTGGATGTGCTTATTTTAATTAGAAGGATCCTAACATCATTTTATGTAATAAGGAAAATATTATTCATATAATGGTCAAATATTTGATGGTTTCAAATATAATATCCTCATGAACCTTATGTTGTAATCATGGATATTTTCCCAAGTATGTCTCTACATAATATTTTGGAAGAGGATAAAGTAGTTATTCCTTTAATTGTAAAAACTTCTCATGAATGGTTTAACTATGAATGCCTAATTAGTGATTGAATTATCAAGAAGGCTCCTATACCACATGGAAACATTATATCTCAATTAATAATTTATAAGTCTAACCATGATGTCTTCCTCTTCAATCCAATGCATATATTTTAACATTGATAATTCAATTATCAAGTGGCATTAGCTCAACCTGTTAGATTCTTCAATATTTAAAGAGGAGATCAAGGTTCAAATCTTGCCAAACAATACATGAATAATATTCAAGCTTTGTTGTAATACCACTATGTAGTGATGATGTAATACATATGGGTCCCGTTTCAATCCCATATAACCATTGAAAAAAGCATTGAGAATTCATTTAAATAGTCTAAAGTAATTTTATTCCCATTCGTATCAAAGGTTAGTAGAGCTTTCATCATAGTATAAGGTTTTCAAAAATAAACCATCACATTTAGATGTCCTTGGTAGATCCAGTTATGTAGTTTTTGTTATGGACTCATTTAAATTTACATTTGATAGTTTTGAGGTGGTTTCCCATATCACATCTATGGAATATACGATATTTGGTATTGAGGAGGACCCATGTATCTTGTGGTTGCTAAGAAAATTAATTAACCTATTGATTTTGAACTACTTATAGGTTTTGATGAGCCATAAACTATTGATAGGTAAATGGATGGTTAACATTTTAGGGCATATTTGTGTTAGGGAACACCTCAAATTAGGGTTTTAAAATGCTTGTGAATTAGGTATAATTTGTTGCTTTGGATGGTATTAAAATAACTGATGGCTAGGATGATTAGGAGGTAGTGGCTATAAATACTACATAGGATGGCCACCTAAGGGGAATGAAAATTTTTGGTTAGCACCTGGGGTCATTTGAACCCCTAATGATATTAATGGGGTTTTCCAGTTTTGTGCTAAACTTTGGTTTGGTTGCAAATTTTGTAAAAATTGACTCATTCAACTTTGAGTGGTGCTATGATTGGGTGGATTTTACAAGTTTTTTTGCATGCTAGGATTCAATGGCATCTATAAACCTTAATTTCTAGATGGATTTTGTATCATCTATTAGGATGACCCACTTTATAGTTGAAAATATATATTACAAGGTTTAGACTATTAACTTGACCCCACTTGGGCTTGGCTCGTATTAGTTTATTGAATAGGACCAATTTGCAAGGTTTGACTTGGTTGAGAGGTTGATAGACTAGTCAAATAGCTAAATACAAATGTCATTATTGTACTTACATTTAATTAGCCATAGGACTAGACTCTAGATATTGTGCATTGTCGATATTCGATAAATATTATGGTATTTAGGGTATACTATATAGGAGGTTGGTAATCATATTTGGAATGATGGGCCTAGAGGAGGTGTGGAACAAAAGTTGCATGGGGGTATTGGTCCCAAATGCATTCCCTCAGGGGGCATTCACACTCAGGTGGGAGAGTACTGTTGCTAATCTGTAGTTGGGACTATGCTTTTGTGTAGTGTTTTATCTTTAGTGGGGAGATATTTGGGTTTACCGAGGGCTTATAAATTTCTCTATTCTAGTTTGATGTGTATAGTTTTACAAACAACTAACTTTTGTTCTATCCTAGGAACTAATTCATAATATAATAATGAAATGTGATATGAAAGAAAATGCAAAATACAATATTTTATCCTATATGCAATTTATCTTTTTAATGATTGCTAGCTATGCTATGGAAATATAATTTTCTTTTGTTATTTTAAAAACAAGGGTGTTGTGAGGCAAAAATACGACACTAAAGCAAATATAAAAGTAAAATAATTCAAATGAACAAGAGATTGCACAAAAATATGATTTTATTCAATAAATGGGAGGGAGAAGCTGAGAAAATCCTTTTTGTTACAATGAATCCGTTCAAAGGAATTATTTTGATACAATAAATATAGATTCTAGGGTTCTCTGAAACCCTAACTACACAATAAATAGTGTCTCCAATGTATCTTGCTTCCAACAAGGTGAGTGGGCTTCTGGTTATCCATAATCGAGCCACTCTAGCTTCAACATCTACTCAACAATCCTTGATGAATGCCACCTGATCTTGCACACACATCAAACATAAAATAGTTAGCAAATAAAATGAGGGTTCCACAATGTGAACCATAAGAAATGTAAACTAAAAATCCTAGATTTGAGTGAATAAAACATGCAGAATATAAATAACATCCAATAATTAAAATGCACAAAAATACTTTGTTGTTTTGTTGCTCCATTGCAGATTGATGGCAGGGTGCCCCAGCGACACTTGATGATCTTATGCGATTGATTATGGTATAAGGCTGAAGGAACAATAGGCACTAGGTTGTTCCTGTAGAATGTCACAAAAAAGCGACTATACTTGCAAGATGAGGTAGGCACTCAGATATGCCTGTGGAATAAGGTTAAATCTATAGAAGTAGATCAGGGAAATTTGAAGGGCTTGGCGGATGGACGACGATGATGATGACGAAAGTGGGATACAAAGGCAGCTGGAATTAAGAAATCCTAGGGCAAGCTAGGGTTTCATGGAAGGATAAGCTAGGGCACAACCTACTCACAAGAGCTAGCTATCAACAAGGTTAGATCTCACAAGAAAATTAGAGTTCTAGCGTTCAAGTCCTCCAAGATTCAAGATTCAGATTCTCCAAGGGTTGAGCATTGAGAATGCTCCTATTTATTACCAAGCCTAGGGTTTTATTAGGGTTTTAGCTTAACACTTTTGATTGTGTGGCTAATATTAAAGCAGATCCAAAGGCTGATATTAAACTTTAGGTGTGACACGGATTAAGGGATATGGATGGCTGAGATTAGATTAGATCGAACGGTTGAGGTTAATTTGGTTTATAAATATATATTTTATAATAAATATATTAAAATATAATATAAAATATTATATTTAAATATAAATAATATAAAATAAATATAAATAAGTCAAATAGGGGTCGAAAAATAGCAATAAAAGGCTATAGTGGGACATTGGATGGCGAGAAAAACATTGAATGGCCAATGGACTAGCAGGAAAGTGTGATGATAGATAAGTGGCTAGGATTTAGTGTCTACATATACCCCTTTTTGTACCATATTGCGTGAAACACAATATGGTGCAAAAACATGAGAAACCCTGATGAGGCCTGGAAATGCCTCAATCATAACATGTTTTGAACACTGAAATTGCCTATAAACTCTTATGTTTAATCTAATATGCTAGTTAAGTTAATTCAATATGTTGTGTATTAACTATTTGCATGATGAATGTATCTGAAATACTATATTCTGATTTTTACAGCTTTTTGCATAAGTTTTATGTTGTTTTGTTATGACTTGCTAAATGAGATATGCTTAGATTGATAGCAACATTTCACTAATCATGTTTTGATATGTCTCAAGCATTCATTTTACCTAAATCTGACAATAGTTCAAGAAAACTGTTACTGTGCAGCAAAAACTGGGTTTTCCCATGTAAATTCCAGCTAGCTTCCAATGAATGGCAAGGCATGGAATTCACATGTGGAAAGAGATGAAGACCATTGGAATCTGATCCTGAGAAGTAACCCACATGAGAAATGTAGAAGAAATCATTTAAGGAGCCCACATTTGTTCATTCCGAAGTCTCTTCGGAATGAACAGATATCTTCGGAATGAGAAAACATAGTGTCTTCGGAATGAGCGGATCTTCGGAATGAGAACTGCAGTATCTTCGAAATGAGCGGATCTTCGGAATGAGAACTATAGTATCTTCGGAATGAGTGGATCTTTGGAATGAGAACTATAGTATCTTCGGAATGAGCGGATCTTCGAAATGAGAATTGCAGTATCTTCGAAATGAGCCACTTATCTTCGGAATGAAAATAGAATGTGCTTTTTGACTTGTTGACCGAATTCTGATGCTGGAAAAAGGGAAATAAATATTGAAAAGGGTAAGGGAAAATATCTCAGATCTGACTTTGCCGTCCTTGCCGACCAAAGCCACCATTTATGGAAAGATCAAGTGTGATCTTCTTCTAGGATAAAACCAGGAATTGTTGCAGCATAATAGGATTAGATCTTTTGAGATATTCTCAGCTTGTTAGTAAATCTTAGGACATCTATAAATATGGCTCCCATTCAGGTTGAGCTAGTAGAGTAAGGGGAGTAGAAGATAGAGAAATCAGAGAATAGAGAAAATAGGTGATAATTAGAAAGTGACTGTTACAGTCCTGTAACAGGTTTTCAGCAGAATTATTGTAATCATGTTCTTGAATCAATAAAGTATATTGTTTCTATTTCATATTGCTTGTAAATGAGTGTGAGTAAGATCTAGAGAGAGAGAGACTCATACCTTCTTCTAGACAAAGAGGCTGGCCACTTCCAGACCTAGGAGGAGGACTAACAATAGGTTTTTATTCTGATTTTGCTGCAGCATAATGAGTTGTAGAACTTGTCATTTCATTCCTTTGTAAACAACTAATGATATTTGCAATCTTAGCTTATTTTATGTTTTATGATTAATGGTTTGGTTGTAATCCCCACTTTCAGCAAAGCTTTCAATTTATTGCAGACTGTCATTTCTAGAATTTACTATTTTCTGTAATTTCTTGCATTTTATGTTTTGTTGTCAACCCCTGCACAGAAGATTGACAACCTTCTATTACAGAGCCTTGACAGTGTTTCATTTCCATGTTAGAAGTAGGTTTTCATTTACTACAAAAGTAAATAGATTTCCTTTCTGCAATTATAATCAGACTTTTAATTCTGCAATTGTTATTTCTGCAACATAATTAGGTCTCATTCTGCAAATTGTAATTAGGACTTCATTTCTATAGTTAATGATTAGTTTCCAATTCTGCAACTTAGATTAAGGTTTAATTCATGCAATTTAGAGATAGGAATGTCCTAAACCCCCACACACAATCGGTTTCACCAATAAGACCTATTGCTCTAGATTGACCTAAGTTATAACCTTGTTCACCCCTTCTTCCATAGATAGCCTTGTACATAGCCCTGGATTGACAAATTCATTGAGAATTAATGATGTGTATAATGACAACGCATCATTTTGGCACCGTTGTCGAGGAATTGTGTTGCTAGAAGGTAACAACAGTCCAATAGCTGTTAATTAGACTAAACTGTGAAGATTCAGGATAAAATCTGAATAGAATAGCTGGTTAAAATAACAACTATTGACCTATAATTTATGTCATTTAAGAGTAAACATGAATGAGTAAGTCTAGGGATGAAAAAGGTAGAATTACCCAAAAGGATCCCTGGCTTGTTCCATTAAGGAGATCTTCATGCCTAAGGGGTGAATCACCTGTGTTTGAATTACCAAAAAGATTGAAAGAAAAATCACCAGTCTCACCATCATTAGAACATTCTGAGAAAGGAAAATCACCAGTTTCACCATCATTAGAACATCCTAAGAAAGAAGAATCATCAGACTCATCATCAACAGAGGATCTTGGACCTCTTGAGAGTGAAATTTGGATAGGGTTAACTGTTCACAAAGAACATGAAACTATGGCAGAAGGAGGCAATCTAGATAGAGATGGCCAACATGGCTATGTCCATAATGAAGGAGATGATCAGGATATGCCCCAACCTTCCAGAACATTTGAATATCCTATCCGTTTGAACCCAACACAAAACTCTCCCATGAAAACCATTTCACCTTCAGTACTTCCAACCTTTCGAGGTGTTGTATCTGAAGATCTTGATCAGTTTTTGTTTGAATTCAAAGTAGTATGTCAAACCTATGACTATGTAAATGACAATCAAAAACTTAAGGTCTTTCCCTCAACACTCAAGGACTCAACATTACGTTGGTTCATGAGTTTAGAGCCAAATTCCATCCGAACTTGGGATCAAATGGAAACTGTGTTTTTAGACAAATATCAGGAGTATTGTCGTGTAAGGAATAGGAAAGATGAGTTATTCAGGATTAAATAGGAAGATGATGAAACATTAGAAGACTATCTTGATAGGTTCTCCTTTGTTCAAAGGAGATGTGGACTTGTAGAACCAGAGTTATGCAAAACCATATTTTTGAGAGGATTGCAAGATGAATCCAGAGACGTATTGGATTTGATGGGAAGAGGGGATGTAAATACTCTCAGTAATGAGGAAATTATGGATCTCTACAGGAATTACTCTCGCAATAAGCAAGGAAGAAGAAAAAAAATACAAATGGCACTGATGTGAAGGAATTAATAGAGGAACTTGCAAATTTTAAAACTGATATTCTAGTGCAATTAAACACAACTTTGGGGGAAATGTCTGCAAAAGCAAAAACCATAGAACCTTTGGCAATTTATTGCCCAAGATGTAGAAATAAACATGCTTTACAGGAATGTCCTTTGAATAAAACATCCATCTCAACCATTTGTAGTATCTGTTCAAAGAAGCATTCAACTGATAAATGCCACCTGCTACCACAACTCAAAACTGTGTTAGAAAGTCAGATTGAGGAACTCAACTATGTTGGACCAAAACAAGGGGGAAATTTCTCTCAATACCAAAATCCCCCTCATTTTCCTACAAATTGGGGGCATAATCCTGGGACTATGCCTTGGGGACAATCAGAACCACCCCAACGTCCTTGGAATTATCCTCAATGGACAAATTCCCAAGAATGGCCACAAACAAATTGGAGTAATTCAGCCTAGAATCAGAATCAAAACAACCCATCATGGAATCAAAACAACCCATCATGGAATCAAAAAAACCCATCATGGAGTCAAAACAACCCATCATGGAATCAAAACAACCCACCCTAGAATCAGAATCAGACTAATCCACATTGGATGCAAAATCAACCATAGTGGAATCAACAATACCAGTCCTATCCAAGGCAGCAAAGAAATCAAGGTCAAAATCAACATTTGCTACTTGCACCTAATCAAAACTTTCAAGAAAAATAGAACCAACCACAACAAACACAACAGGTGAAACAACCTCAACTTCCATCTCAATCAATCACTAATCCAAACAGCATGAGACAGGCATCCCCTGTCTATGTGGCTGAAGCTAAAGAAAATGTTGAAATAAATGTTATTGATTGTAGTAACATCCAACTTCGTTCAGGAAAAGTTGTACCTGAACCTGTTTCAATTAAAAGCAAGGAAAATGAAGAGCAAGAACCTTTGGAACCAGTTATAGTGGAACCAACAATAGAGAAAGAAGAAGAAAAAATAGAACCACAAGCAGAACAATTACCTTCATCAAGGATAATTCCATATCCTGAAAGATTCAATACCACAACAAAAAATTCTGAATCAGACCTGGTCAAGGAACTTAAAAAGTTAACTATATCATTGCCCTTATTGCAAGCCATTAAGGATATACCAGTGATTAAAATTACTATCCGATATTTGTGCATTAGAAGAGCAGGAAGAAAAAAAAAGCATTTCCCAAGACTGTTCAGGTTGAAGGAAAGATAGTTGATCTCTTATCTGGAAAACTAGTACCTCCAAAGTATAGTGACCCAGGAAGTCCAGTTATCATAGTTACTATAGGTTCAAGTACCAATATCAAATGTCTTAGTAGATCTAGGAGCTGCAATAAATGTCATGACCAAGGATATAATGAAACAATTACAGCTCAAACATCTCAGCCCCACATTTACAGTTTTAGAAATGGTTGATAGGTCAGTTGCAAAACCTGAAGGTATCATTGAAGATGTTCCTATAGAAGTTTCTTCTTGGGAATTCCCTACAGATTTTTTGGTTTTACAACCAAGAAATTCAACACATGGATATCCCATCATTTTGGGAAGACCTTGGCTTGCAACTGCAGCAACCTTCATAGACTGCAGATCTAGAAAAATGACTATTTCAAATGGTATTGATCTAAAACAGATCTCTCTGTATCCTCCTGCAAGACCCTCCAACAATTTTTTAGGTCAGTTATGGTTTCCTGATTCAGATGAAGAATCAGAGGAGGTTATTTCCACACTAGCCACCTTGGTAGTAAGGGAACACACAGAAGACCTCCATGACACAGAAAACTTAGAAAATGAAACTATCCTAATGAATGTTCTGCATGAACAAGGGTTAGAAGAGGAAGCAGTAAATATCCAGCAATTGTTAAGGAATGAGGAGAACCAAAACTCTGAAGGTGAACCATCTGTACTATTACAAGAAAACTCTGTTTCATTACCACATGGGTGGCACCATCACCTGATTTTTCCTTCTCACTGTTCCATACAGGATATGCTTCCATCAGAAAATAATGAAACAAAAACTTCTTATTTCCTTCCATCTCAGTAGTGTCCTCTTAACTCCCTAATCACCAGGTATGAAGAAGTGAGTTCAGTCCTTCCAAATACAAAACAAATAGAAGTCCAGCCAGGCAAATTTTTGAACATTTACAGCTGGCTTACTAGGGAAGAGGAAGACAAATTGATAGTTGTCTTGCAGAAGCATGTTCATGCTTTTGCTTGGGACTATAAAGATATGTCAGGAGTTCACCCTGATATATGTACCCACAGAATTTATACTTGAAGAAGTCAAGCCAGTAAGACAACCCCAGAGAAGACCGAATCCTGCCCTAAGGGATATTGTAAAGGAAGAAATTGAAAAACTTCTGGAGGTAGGATTCATTTACCCAATTTTTGATAGCCAGTGGGTCTCTCCATTGGTTATAGTTCCTAAGAAAAATGGAAAAATGAGAGTATGTGTAGACTATAGAGAGCTAAATAAAGTGACATACAAAGACCATTTTCCATTACCTTTCATAGATCAGGTGTTAGATACCCTTTCTGGAAAAAGATACTTTTGTTTTCTTGATGGATTTAGTGGATATAATCAAATTCAGATTGCACCTGAAGATCAAGAGAAAACAACCTTTACCTGTCCATGGGGAACATTTGCCTATAGGGTTTTACCTTTTGGTTTGTGTAATGCCCCAACAACATTCCAACGAGCAGTTTTAGCAATTTTTTCTGATCTGACTACCAACAATGTTGAGATATACATGGATGATTTCACAGTATGTGGACAGACTTTTGACTTTACATTAGAGAACCTTGACAAAGTTTTAACTCGTGAAACATACCAGTTATCCTTGAATCCAGAAAAATGTTTTATGATGATGAAGGAAGGAATAGTTCTTGGTCATCACATCTCTCTTCAAGGGATCCAGGTTGATCCAAAGAAGGTGGAAATTATCAAGAACCTCCTTCCTCCTAAAACTTAGACTGATGTCAAAAGCTTCCTAGGACACATTGGTTTTTACCATAGGTTTATTCCTAGCTTTAGCACAATAGCCAATCCCATGTTTGCCCTATTGACTAAAGATTCTGAATTTTCCTGGATCGTAAGGTGTCAGGAATCATTTGAAGCTTCGAAAGAGAAATTAGTAACTCCACCTGTGTTAAGAGGACCTAATTGGACATTACCATTTCACATACAGGTTGATGCTTCCAATACTGCAATTGGAGCAGCATTAGGACAAATTGACAATGGTGAACACTATGCCATCTACTACATTAGCAAGAATTTGACAGGAGCTGAGAAAAATTATACCACAACTGAGAAAGAATTCTTGGCAGTAATTTATGCCATCAACAAATTCAGGCATTACATCACAGGTTATCAAATATTTATTCACACAGATCACACAACCATTAAATATTTGATGAATAAGCCTATGGTAAGTGCAAGAATTATTCGTTGGTTACTATTGCTACAAGAATTTGATATCACTATAATCAACAAACCAGGAAAAGCTAATGTTGTAGCAGACTTCTTGTCCAGATTACAGAACACAGATGAAGGGGAATTAGTTGAAGACACCTTTCCTGATGAAAAATTATTTGCTATATCAGTCCAATCACCTTGGTTTGCAGATATAGCCAATTACTTGGTCACAGGGAAAGTTCCTCCACATTTCACTTCAAAATAGAAAAAACAATTGATCAAACAGAGTTCTTCTTTTGAATGGATCAAGGGTATACTTTTTAAGTGCAGTCCTGACCATGTGTTACGTAGGTGCATCCGAAAGGATGAGGTGTATGATATCCTTAGGGCTTGTCATGATGAACCCTCAGTGGACACTACTCGTAAAAAGCACAATTAGGAAAATCTTAGGGACAGGATATTATTGGCCATCTCTTCACAAGGATGTGAAAAAGTACATCGGGCATTGTGATGCATGCCAAAGAATGGGGAAACCCACTCATACAAATGAAATGCCACTGCAGCCTCAATTGGTTTTAGAACCATTTGAGAGGTGGGGGCTTGATTTTGTAGGACCTATTGATCCACCTTCTCAAGGAAAGGTGCATATTCTAGTATGCATTGATTACTTGACAAAGTGGGTAGAGGTGCGTGCTTTCAAACATGCTCATGAAGAGAAGGTCACCGATTTCTTGTATACTCAGATTTTTCAGAGATTTGGAGCTCCCCGGTCTATCACCACAGACCAAGGACCCCAATTTGCATCTAAAGTCATTGAGGCATTTACAGAATTATACGAAATCAAACATAGAAAATCATCACCTTATCACCCACAAGCAAATGGCCAAGTTGAGGTAACAAACAGGGAACTAGAACGAATCTTAACAAAAATAGTAGCTTTTCATAGGAGAAACTGGCTAGATAAATTACCTGAAGCAGTAGTCTTACAATACTACTTGGAAATCCACTACCGGATTCACACCTTATGAACTAGTCTTTGGTAAAAAGCCCCTCTTACCTATTGAATTTGAGCTACTAACACTGCGCACAACATTGGAAATTGGAATTGAATTGTCACAGGCATAGACAGACAGGATTTCGTAGCTGAATGCATTGGATGAACTTAGGATGGATGCTCTGCACCAAACTGAAGTAATTCAGGAGCAGAGGAAGATGTGGCATGACAACCACATTCAGCAGAGGAAACTTCAACATGGAGATTGGGCTTTACTGTTTGATTCTCGCTATGAGGACTTCCCTGGAAAGTTGAGAACTAGATGGCTTGGACCTTACCGGATTGAGGAGGTATTTGACAATGGAGCAGTTCGTTTATCTCCTATTGATGGGTCATAGAGAAAGTTGGTAGTGAATGGACATCGCCTCAGGGTGTACCATACACCTCTGACTAAAGAGGAATTCTTGCAGTAGCTTGACAGTTTGGATACACAACAGGTGGAAGAAATTTCCTCTTCCACTTCAAAACAATCAACATGATCATGGATTTCAAGAAAAAAAATAAAAAAATACAAAAAAAATAGAAAAAGCAGAAAATAAAAAGATGAATAAATTTTGATTATGAATTCCTTCATGGGCATGATTTCAGGGAAATCATGAATTCCTTCATGGGCATAGTCAGAATCAAGAAAAAAAAAGAAAAAAAGAGAGAAAAGGAGAGGTAAAAAAAAAGAAAAAGAAAAAAAGAGAGAAAATGAATAACTCAGTAGTGAAAACCTTTTCTAAGGCACTACTGGGTTGGTATGCATGAAAACCAGTTTTCTGGCATGCATAACCTTGAAAATTTCTGAACCATCATTGTACAAATTCACCAACTGCACTTGTTTTGAAATATTGCAGAAAATCTCAGCAGAACATCAACAGAAGCAGTCATATTTCAAAAACTTGCATTAACTTGTTTTAATCAGGTATATATTTCTTACATTTCTTCATTGTAAATGATTGGTATATAGTATATAACAATTAACCATTAGCATAAAAGGTATCCATAAGAGTTGGCATACTTAAAACATGTTTTGAGAATGGGAATATTGATTTCTGCCTAATCTTCGAAACAAGAATGCCAAAAATAGTGTCTGCTATCTTCTTCAGACTAATTGTTGTATTGTCTTCGGATTGAAATTGTCTTTGAAATGATAGCAAAATGATTGTTGCACTTTGTCTTCGAAATGAAGCTTTGTCTTCGAAATGACGATTTGTCTTCGAAATGAAGCTTTGTCTTCGGAATGACGATTTGTCTTCGAAATGAAGCTTTGTCTTCGGAATGAAGATTTGTCTTCGAAATGAAGCTCTATTTTCGAAATGAAGCTTTATCTTCAAAATGAAGCTTTGTCTTCGAAATGAAGTAGGATTTATCTTCAGAATGAAGCAGGATTTATCTTCGAATGAAGAGGATTTGTCTTCGGAATGAAGATTTATCTTCGAAATGAGGATTTATCTTCGGAATAAGGATTTGACATCGCAAAGAAGCATGATCTTCGGAATGAAGACTTGTCTTCGGAATGAAGTCATAATCTTCGGAATGAAGTTTTGTTTTTTTGCAATAGATCATAATCTTTGGAAAGAGCATTCAATATAATATCTCCACGTGGCATCCAAGGAAGAAAAGAAATACGATCAAGTAAAAATTCTTTTGATAGCATACGATAAATGAACATGTGTCAGTCAGGATGTGGTTTGTTTTTGCACCCATTTGGAAAATACCAGAATCACGGAGGACGTGACCAATCGTATGCCACCAATTTTTGATGCTAATAAACATGCACGTGAGAGTCTACAGGAAAAATAGAAAAACTAAAAATGAGTAAGGTGGATCTGACGGCAAGGACATCTGTGCAACCATTGATGGACATGTGTTCGAAGCAAAAAAATAGAAACGTGTGCCACTCTTCTTTCTGAAGACATATTTGCTAATGCAAAATGACTACGAGGTACAATGCTCAGATTACGGTTCATTTCGAAGAACAAAAATAGGGAAATTGAAAACTTGGAACCAAACCCTGCAAAGTTGCAAACACCAGAAACTAGAGATCCAACAGAGGAATAGTAGTAGAAGAGAGCAATTTGTGATGTACCAAGACAAGAAAATGGGGCAAAAAATGAGAATGGAACCAACGGATACCACCCACCTCCGAGAAAATCCAGAAGTGCTACAGATTTTTGAAGATGGAGGGCTTATGCCATTTTTGGATAAGTTTAATGGGTCCTCTGAAGATTTGGCCGACATGTTCACCCACACATTCAGAAACAACCGGGCACACGTTAACGACATGACTATTGAGGTAACCCCTAAAGTTTTGAGTCAAATTATTGAGCTGCCATTAGAAGGTCTTCCAATTTCTAGGTCTGGCAAAAATACATTGGTAAATATAGTTAATCAATTTCTGGAAGAAAACGATAGGGCACCTGAGTATTTAACACATAATAACACATGCAAGGGGGTAAAAAGGGCCAGCCTGTAGGAACCCTGGGATGAAGTGGCCACATGGGTAATCAAATTTCTAACCTGTGAAGGGCAGTATGTACTGTTGTCAGGGCATCATATAAAAATTTTAAATCATCTCAGACATGGTAGGCAACAACCAGATGTTAGGGTAAATCTTCCCCTATACCTACACCAAGAATTAAAAAACATGGCAAAAAGATATCAGGAAGGAAAAGGGAGTCTTCGCCACCATGGTCTCATCAAACTAGTTTGCCAACACCATTTTAGAGGAAACCCTAGGAGCTTTGAGAGGTTTTACTCTACCTTAAATGATGTAATTTTTGGAGATGAGGATGAAGAGGAAGAAATAGATACTGTTGATGTTGTTGCAGAAGAAGAAACAACTGTCAGAAGATGAAATAGAAACTATTGCAGAAGCTATTGTAGAAAAAGAAACACACCCAACAATAGCAGCAGAACACCTTGCTCCAGAACCTTCAACTTCACAAGCCAAAAGGCAAAAGAAAAGAGGATCTGGAACTGGCAGTAGAATAGAAAAATAGAAGAAGGTCCATTTTTTTGAAGTTGCAACTGATTTTTCAGAATAGAGAAATGAAGCACCTAGCCCAATAGGGGAAGAAACAACAAGGGAAATAGAAGCATCTGAACTTGACCCCACAACCCCTACTGTCACCCAAAAATAGAGCAAAAAGAAGAAGTTTGCATCTGGAACTAGGAGGTCTACAAGACTCCACTTGAGGGAAGTGGCGGACCAGGTCATAGAATAAGAAGATGGACAAAGCAGTCCAGATGTCACAGAGATACAACCAACCCCTGAAAACTTCCCAGAATTCCCTGAATAGATAATTGAGGAAGAGGCTAGGTAGGATAATTTGGAGGTGGCTACAGTTCAACAAGCCATAGAAATGGTAGATGCAATTATAGACAGTTTCATAGAACCTCCTGAATAGGAGCAAATAGATGTTGCAGAGGAAGAGCCAGCTGTTGAGCAGTCTGCTGTAGCTGACTTGTCTGCATCTGATTCTGAAGCAGAAACAGAGGAGGAAGACATCACAGAGCATCTGAGAGCAGCAAGGAGTGTTGTCAAGACACAAACCATATGGATTGCAGAGAGAGAAAACATCATTGAGATGCAAGAAAGAAAAATTGTAGAGTTACAGTAGGAAGTGGCAGAGTTGAGAGAAAGGTTGTCACAGTCTAAAAAATAGCCAATCGTATCCATTGATGAGGACGATTTGGCTCAATTGCTTGTAGATTTATCTAGGGCAGATGACTCTGTTGAGACAGACATAGGTGCTCAGTCTTCAGAAGCACCCTTTCATTCTAAAGATGTTTCAGACTTGGCAAAAAGCATAGCAAAAAACATTGGAGATGAGTCACCAACACAAGAACAGTCCAAGCAGCAACATGAAATAGATCAAGTAAGTACTTCTATTGATGTCCTTGTATTTCAAATTGTTACACCATCAGTAGAAGTAGCAGATAAGGGGGTGCAAGTGGAATTACTATCTGATGACAACCCAATAGAAATAGCAGATAAGGGGGTACAGGTAGAATTATTGATAGATGAACAACCAGTGGAAGTGGCAGAAAAAGGGGTTCAGATAGATCTGCTACCTAGAATTCCACCTATAGTCAGACCACCTAATATTGTGTCCTTAGAACAATACAATGCAGACATAGCCAGTTGGATGATTAGATATGAGAAGCTTGCCTCTAAGACTAAAAAATTCAAATTAGAAGGAAAACAGCTAGAGGCCAAGGAAACAGAAATTCAGGCATTGAAAGAAAAGGTGTCTGATTTATGTCAAATTGCTAAATTTTTAGTCCAATTCAGACGGCCAGCCAGATTTTACAGTCTTATTCTGAAGGAGAAATACCTCAGATGGCAGGTCATGAGGATTAGTTCAGGTCTTCCATATAAATTGGACACCACTGCAGATTTCTTGGAAGCATATTTTGATAGCCCTATTGAGCAGAAAAATCTCCTATGTGAACTATTTTTACACAGTTTCTTTATTCCAGAAGAAGTAGAATTTCATCCATAGATCTACATTGGAGATGTTCAATTGAGGGCATTCATGTCCACCTTGTAGAATCAGTTTTATTGGGACCAAGAAAAAAGGCAGAATAAGGAGATTGAAACAAGAGCTGAATTGTTAGTCCGAGCAATTCAGCCAAATCACCCCATTATCACAAGACAACACTTCACCATGATGAACAGGGATGATGTGAAGAGAATGTACTTGACAAACTTGAGGGACTGTGTGAATAGATTCTATAATTTCTGTAATGACAATTTTGTGCCAGCATTATCAGTCTATAGAAATAGATGGGCTGAACTTTCCATGTCTTTGCAGAAAAGAGAACCCATTTCCCCCATCAACTTAGAATGGTCTAGAAGAAGGGCAGAAGGAGTAATACAGTTGATTGAACTCATGCAACATAATTGGATAGGTCTTAGATTTAGGCCTCCAACCATCATCACTCCAGTTCCATTCTACTTTGAAGAAGATGCCCAACCTGATGAACAATTTGAAGAATGGCTCAGGGACCTTCGGAAGAATAGGGGATTTTATATAGGCAAGAAGTTGTTCTACAGGTCATGGAATTTGACCATGGACATATGTGATTCCATAGCCCAATAGAATGCATGAGGACATGCATCAATATAAGTTGGGGGAAAATGATGAGGCCTGGAAATGCCTCAATCATAACATGTTTTGAACACTGAAATTGCCTATAAACTCTTATGTTTAATCTAATATGCTAGTTAAGTTAATTCAATATGTTGTGTATTAACTATTTGCATGATGAATGTATCTGAAATACTATATTCTGATTTTTATAGCTTTTTGCATAAGTTTTATGTTGTTTTGTTATGACTTGCTAAATGAGATATGCTTAGATTGATAGCAGCATTTCACTAATCATGTTTTGATATGTCTCAAGCATTCATTTTACCTAAATCTGGCAACAGTTCAAGAAAATTGTTACTGTGCAGCAAAAACTGGGTTTTCCCATGTAAATTCCAGCCAGCTGCCAATGAATGGCAAGGCATGGAATTCACATGTGGAAAGAGATGAAGACCATTGGAATCTGATCCTGAGAAGTAACCCACATGAGAAATGCAGAAGAAATCATTTAAGGAGCCCACATTTGTTCATTCCGAAGTCTCTTCGAAATGAACAGATATCTTCGAAATGAGAAAACATAGTGTCTTCGAAATGAGCGGATCTTCGGAATGAGAACTGTAGTATCTTTGGAATGAGCGGATCTTCGAAATGAGAACTGTAGTATCTTTGGAATGAGTGGATCTTCGGAATGAGAACTGTAGTATCTTCGGAATGAGCGGATCTTCGAAATGAGAATTGCAGTATCTTCGAAATGAGCCACTTATCTTCGAAATGAAAATAGAATGTGCTTTTTGACTTATTGACCGAATTCTGATGCTAGAAAAAGGGAAATAAAGATTGAAAAGGGTAAGGGAAAATATCTCAGATCTGACTTTGTCATCCTTGCCGACCAAAGCCACCATTTATGGAAAGATCAAGTGTGATCTTCTTCTAGGATAAAACCAGGAATTGTTGCAACATAATAGGATTAGATCTTTTGAGATATTCTCAGCTTGTTAGTAAATCTTAGGACATCTATAAATATGGCTCCCATTCAGGTTGAGCTAGTAGTAGAGAGTAAGGGGAGTAGAAGATAGAGAAATCAGGAGAATAGAGAAAATAGGTGATAATCAGAAAGTGACTGTTATAGTCCTGTAACAGGTTTTCAGTAGAATTATTGTAATCATGTTCTTGAATCAATAAAGTATATTGTTTCTATTTCATATTGCTTGTAAATGAGTGTGAGTAAGATCTAGAGAGAGAGAGACTCATACCTTCTTCTGGACAAAGAGGCTGGCCACTTCCAGACCTAGGAGGAGGACTAACAATAGGGTTTTTATTCTGATTTTGCTGCAAAAGAATGAGTTGTAGAACTTGTCATTTCATTCCTTTGTAAACAACTAATGATATTTGCAATCTTAGCTTATTTTATGTTTTATGATTAATGGTTTGGTTGTAATCCCCACTTTCAGCAAAGCTTTCAATTTATTGCAGACCGTCATTTCTAGAATTTACTATTTTCTGTAATTTCTTGCATTTTATGTTTTGTTGTCAACCCCTACACAGAAGATTGACAACCTTCTGTTACAGAGCCTTGACAGTGTTTCATTTCCATGTTAGAAGTAGGTTTTCATTGCTGCAAAAGTAAATAGATTTCCTTTCTGCAATTATAATCAGACTTTTAATTTTGCAACTGTTATTTCTGCAACATAATTAGGTCTCATTCTACAAATTGTAATTAGGACTTCATTTCTGCAGTTAATGATTAGTTTCCAATTCTGCAACTTAGATTAAGGTTTAATTCATGCAATTTAGAGATAGGAATGTCCTAAATCCCCCACACAATCGGTTTCACCAATAAGACCTGTTGCTCTAGATTGACCTAAGTTATAACCCTGTTCACCCCTTCTTCCGTAGATAGCCTTGTACACAGCCCTGGATTGACAAATTCATTGAGAATTAATGATGTGTATAATGACAACGCATCAAAACTTGGCTGGGCTTTGGGTGTAGAAGCAACTTCTCTCTCTCTTGTTGGATTTTTGAGCAATAACGTTGAAGACAAAAGAATAAAGAATTTTGGAATTTGTGTAGCTTACCCCCTCAATTGGTGAATGAGATTATGGATGAATCTCACGAGCCAATTGAAAAATTTGTGCAAATGATGAATGATGTGGTACCATTTTTGCCCCAATGGTGTGAAGGGGGTTGGTGTAAAATTTGATATGATGTGTCTACGTTTACCCTAACGGATGAAGGATTTTGTGCAAATGTGATGTGATGTGGATGATATGAATGATGTAAAATGTGATACCATTTTTGCCCCAATGGTGGGAAGGGGGTTGTGTCAAATGTATATGTCATGATCATGTAAGGTGTATCCCATCATGGGAAAATCATAATCAAATTTTGGTTGCCCCAAATTTGGGGTGAGTCGATGTTGTTGAAACATTTTGCCTTGTCGATGTCATTGATATGCAAAATGATGATGCAAAAAGGAAGAAAAAGTAATTAACCTTGGATGTACTGCTAGTGATCAGTCATCCTAGCTAGTGCATATCTTGAAGGTGTTAATAAGATTGTGAATGATGAAATTTGAGTTGTGTCCATGTTTTAAGCCTCACGAACTAGGCCATCAATGACAACTGTTGTGCAAATTGTTCTTGGCAAGGTTTCACTCAAAATGTGAAGTACCAAATGTGATTGTGTTCTCGAACAAGGAGATAAGTGATGATGATTATGACCAAGTGTTCTTATGGTAATTCATTCATCTTACCGAATTGCATGGATGCAAATCACTGCAATCGCCAAGTATATAGAATAAACCACTATATACAAGATTCACTTGTAACTTTGACACGTGTTGGAAGAAATTATGGTAGATTATGATATTGGAAATAATGCTGATGGAATAATGTGATAAAATCACCAAATTTGGAGTTGATTTGTAAATGTAAGATTGTTATTGGTTGATTTTACACTTTTGGGATGAAAAAATTGATTTGATGGTCAAATCAACTCCAATTTTCACGAAAATTTGTGGAATGATGAAGAATATGGAGTAGAGGAGATGAGTGTTGGTTTTGTGAAAATTTGGATTCATTTGATGTGTTTTGTAACTCGATTTGTGTGTTTGAAAAATTTGCATTGTATTCAAAAAATGTGGGTGCAAAATGATTCTTGTTTTTACAAAACATGATTTTATGATGTGCATGATGTGTGGGTGAAATTTGGTGAGATTTTGAGGGGGCAAGCTACTATTTTGGTCCCTTTTGTCTTTATGGCATTCTGGTGCCAGGCACTCGGTTGCGCCTGTGGTATTCTGCAGGCGCCCGGATGCGCTTGGTGCTGCCTGTAGGCACCCATGCATGCTTGTGGCTTGCAAGCACTAAACTATGCCTGAGTGTGCTAGCTGCAACTATAAATATCTTGTAGGGAAATTTTGAAGGCTCATTCCTACGTTTGAGAATTTGTGAAGCTATGCCTGAGGAGTGGAGTGAATTGGTGAGGAAGGTGAGGTTGGTGAGAATCTACATGGGAGATATGGCGACGAGGAGCGAATTGGTGGAGGGAGCGATTTGCCTTGGTAATGTTGAAAAACACTTTTTCTTTTGTGCAAAAAAAATTATGTTTTTTTTTAATTAATACTAATGTAAAATGTTTTTTGTTATAGTTGAGGGAGATAGAGCCTCGACATCGCTTCTCTCCTCTCGTTATCGGGATGAGGAAGAAGCTCATGGAGGGTGATTGGGAGCTTTTGAGGGAGGTTGGCCTGGAGGGAGTGGCTAGGTTGGATGTGGTGAGGGTAGATGATGGATATCTCTCATCATTGATAGAGATATGGGACTCGGATAGGGGGACGTTCTAGCTACCAATTAGGGAGGCTACTATCACCCTTGAGGATGTATACCGCATACTCAAGGTGCTAGTGGAGGGGGAGAAGGTGACGGTTGGACACGATAAGAATGTGGATATGGAGAAGATGTTTGGCGAGCGATGGTGGGAGGTGAGGATGGGGGATGGAGGTATATGCTACTTGAGCATGTACAAGGCTAAGGATTTGGATGCACTCCTGGCCTTGATCATGTTTGTGTTAGCGAACATAGTGCTCCCTAATAACATGGGTTGTAGGTTCCCTTGGAACCTATTGGGATTGGTGAGTGACCTACTCATCAATCCGAGGGCATATGCATGGGCTCCTGCATTATTGGTGTAGCTATACTGGGAGCTATATGAGGTTACACAAAGAGGGAGGAAGGGGATTGGGTGCAACTTCCTCCTGTAGTGTTGGGCTTGGGAGCATTTTAGGGTAGCTCATCCAGAGGGGTTACCTTATGAGGCATGGTATATGGGAGAGCCCTATGCGAGGAGATGGATGATGGTTGAGGAGATGCATCTGAGTTGTGAGGTTCATACTAGCTAGTGGTATAGGGACATGTGGTTAGGGTTGACTCGGGTTGATGTGATATGGAGGCCATGGCGAGGAGCCATGTGGGAGGGTGATGAGGGGCAGTTGCATTGGGTGAGGCAGGCTCGGTGGTTGGTTGGGAGGAGGGATGAGGAGGTGGAGTACTTCCAGTACTTGTGGGTGTTGAGGTAGTTCGGCTTACCTCAGGATGTGTCGGATGAGCTGGTGTTGTACCGACATCGATAGGATGAGGTGGGGCTTCCATGTGCAGAGCCATGGAGGGTGCAGATAGGAGGATGATGAGCAGTTGGAGATGTCCCTGACTTAGATGATGTCGGGGTGACTCTAGAGTATACAGCATGGTTTGGTACCCAACCAGTATGGGTACCAAAGGTGGTGATGGATGGGGATGCAACAACTACGGGGTCGAGGATGACTTTGAAGAGGACGAGGCCTCAGTGATCGATGAGTTGAAGGTGGTCGAGAGAAACAACCTAATCGACTCTCGAGGTGGATGTGGCAACTGATGAGGGGGAGGATGATGAGGAGATGGGGGAGATATTTGAGGTGGCTAGGCTAAGGGCGAAGTTGGAGTAGCTCCATTAGGAGTGAGAGACTACATTAGAGTCTCACAAGGAGGCTCTGGTAATGTGAGATGGGGTCATAGTTGAGTTGCAGGCTACTATAGCCTAGATGGAGGTAGAGTGACTAACAACTGGGGCTAGTGATCAGGAGACAGTCACAAGGCTTTGGGCAGAGATTTTGGCGAGGGAGCATCGACATCATATTGACTTGTGGTGACTACATGCTAGCGAGACATATGCACACTCCTTGGAGGATTTATGCATGGCTAATCACATTCCTTTGCCAGATCCTCCTTCATCCTCTAGGACCGAGGCATCGAGGCATACAACATCTAGTTCTAGGTCTAGGGCTCCTACTAGGTCTCAGGGGTCCTCTCATGGACATTAGCTTAGTGCTTAGATGCACTTTTGTATATGAGCCTTGGTGCTCCATTGTAGCCTTTGTGGCATTCATTGTACATATGATATTTTTGATATATATACATGGATTTTTATATTTGTGTTATCTTTTGTGTGAATGTTTTTATGTGTATGCAATGCATGTTTTATGAAAATGTTTTTATGCATGTCTTATGGATGATTAATGCAAGCTAATCATGATGTGTATGCATAATGTTTATATGGATGATTAATGCAAGCTAACTATGATGTGTATGCATAGTGTTTATATGGATGATTAATGCAAGATAAATGGCATGTATATGAATGCTAACTATATGAGAGGAATGCATGATGTTCTAATGATCCTTTTTAGTTCAAAATTTTGTTGGCCATTTTTGTTCATTGTTTTGCAATCGGGGGCACCAATCTTGGTGGCTTTATGTGGGTTGATCCATGATGAAGACATGGATGCTGACATGGAAGAAGATATGGATGTTGATATGGAAGAAGATATGGATGTTGATATGGAATTCTACAAGATTTTTAGAGACTCAAACAGACTAGTGCTATCAACCAAACTCACTAAAGGTTGTCTAACTTTCTTTAGGACCAATGTGTGTGCAAGTGGAGTTCATGTACCAAATCTTGAGCATGACAATGACCCTAGGCAATCAAGAACCAATGTGTGTGCATGTGAAGTTCATTAACCCATTATGAGTAAATTGGGTATGACCTATTATGGAGAGGACCAAGAAGCTATCTTGTTCGTATGTGCGATCAGAGGTCTCCCTTTTGGAAGAGAGACATGTCGCCTCGCATGAGCTTACTCCATTGCCAGTCAAGCATCTATAGCCCTGGTGGAGACTCACTCCATAGTCCAATGATCTGATCTTTAGGCCTTGGGGATGACTACATAACTTTTTGAGGGAAATGTAGTAATCCTTACAACTTTAGGGATCTGTGGTGTGTGCATAGAATTTGTTAACTTTGGATAGAGCTTTGGGGAATTGGATTCTCAACCGAAGTGTGATGAGAATGTGACCCTATCCTTACTACTCTATATTTTGTGTTTATATTTGGAGAGCAATTGTGATAGTGGTGAGAACCACTATTTTTTATTTTGGACTATGTTGCATGATAGGACAAGCGAGGAATACCCTTTTCACTTCAAGGTGCCACCCAAGTATGGTGTTATCCCTCTTTGACTCAAAATGTTTTTAAGGTGTGAAAAAGTGTGGTTGGTACAAGATTGCTTTTGGAATCAGTTGACAAGACTCAAGACTTTTTTAATGTGAAAAAGTGTTTTTGGTCCCAAAGAAAATTGGACATATTTTTGGAGGTTGCTAGACACACTAGTAGTGGTTGAGTGAATGAAAATTTGGGCTTTATGACTTTTGACAAATGGAATTGTTGGCTTATGATATTGGAGAAAAATTGCATCAATACCAAAAATAGATACCCCCAATTGTGGAAGATTGACTTTTTGTATTTGGCCATATCATCACTACTATAAAAAATCATTGAACATGGGATGGGATGAATGCAATATGAAAAATGAAGGAATGTAGTGGAATGCATGCGGGATGTAAAATGTAGTGGAATGCATGTGGAATGAATGCAAATGGAATATGTGTGCAATATGTATGAATGCAATGTGAGAAATGCATGCCTATATGTAAATGCAAGATGTATGCAATGAGAACATGCCTATATGAATGATTTGTTTTTGTTTGTTTTTTTTAGCCATGTATGTATATATATATATATATATATATATATAAACATCATATTAACAATAAAATACCTTCAAATGGATAACATTAAGTGGTTTGGGTTCCTCCACTCCCTCTAAATTGGTAAGTCTATATGTACCATTACCCACTTTTTGGGAAATTATGTATGGACCTAACCAATTAGCCACAAATTTATCATGAAGGTGCGATAAAGCATTGGTGTTTTGTTGGTTCTCTTTAAGTACAAGATCTCCTACTTGGAATTCATGAAGATGAACTTTGGCATTGTAAGCACGCTTGAGGTGGTCTTGATAAACTCGTAAGTGTTCTAGTGCATTGACTCACCTCTCATCAAGAAGAGTGAGTTGGTCAAGACATGCTTGTCTAGCGGTGTCATCATCTATGAATTCTTGCAAAGAAATTTGCAAAGAGGGGATCTCGAGCTCAAGAGGCATGATAGCTTCAGCTCCATAGACCAAGGAAAATGGTGTTGCTCCTATTGGCATTCGGATGCTTGTTCGATAAGCCCATAGTGCCAAAGGGATTTGTGTATGCCAATCTCTATGATTTTCATTAACAAGTTTCTTGAGAATAGCAATCAAGGTCTTATTGGTAGCTTCGACTTGTCCATTTGCTTGTGGGTAATAAGGAGTCAAGAAACTATGTTGGATATTATATTTCTCACAAAGTGCTCGAACATCCTTGTTCTTGAAAGACTTGCCATTATCAAAAATGATTTTAGAGGGAATACCAAAACGATAGATGATATGGTGGAGTATGAATTCCACAATTCGAGGTCCTATCGTACTGGTTAGAGGAATGGCCTCAACCCACTTTGTGAAGTATTCAGTGGCCGTGATGATAAATGTATGTTGTCCCGAGGAAGGAGGTAAAATTTTTCCAATTAGGTCTAGGCCCCATTGTGAAAAGGGCCAAAGGCTTTGTATAGGTTGTAAAGCTTGTGATGGTACATGAACTAAATTGGCGTGTTCTTGACATTGCTTACAATTTTTGACATAGTTGCAACAATCACGTTCCATTGTGGGCCAATAATAACCCATGCGTAAAAGATGCTTTGCAATGGCCATCCCACTAAAATGACCACCACAAGTACCATCATGGGCTTCAGCTATGGCTCTTTGAGCCTCACTATTTTTGAGACAATGAAGAAGGATTCCATCATAACCATGTTTATACAACACGTCCCCCAAGAGAATAAAACGAGTTGCTTTTTGCTTGAAAGAGCATTTTGCAAACCGAGACATATCATATGGGAGTGTTCCAAATTTTAGAAAGGCCACTATTTGGCTTGACCAAGACTCATATGGTTCTGAATGGATAAAGCAAATGTCTTTTTCATCCTTAGGATCAATATGAACAATGGTTGCTTTAGATATTGTTGAGATTATTAGGGGTTGTACCTCTCCTAAGTCATCTTTTGGAATCAATGATCTAAGAGAGGCCATCGCATCTACAAATATATTAGTCGAATGAGGTAAGTTTTTGATTTCATACCATTCAAATGTTGAGAGCAATTTCATTGCTACTTCATGATAAAGCTTAATGGTAGGTTCTTTGCATTGGTATTCTCCAGTTACCTATTTTACAACAAGTTGAGAATCCCCAAATATCTTGATACGCTTGATGCCCATAGCTATAGCGGATTGAAGACCTAAGATTAAGGCTTCGTACTCTACAGTGTTATTTGTGCATGGAAAGTCTAGCTTAAATGATAAAGGGATGGGTATCCCTTGAGGTGTATGAAAGACAACTCCAGCACCTTGACCTTTCTTGCACTTAGATCCATCAAAGAATAAGGTGATATCGATGTCTTCCTTCGGAATGACATCTTCTTCTAATTTAGTGATAGAAAATATCGAATCATCAGGGAGCTCTATAATCAAAGGATGATCACTAGGTAGTGGAGCTTCCGCAAGTTGATCGGCTATAACCTAACCTTTAATGGATTTTTGGTTGATAAATTCAAGATCAAATTCTGTAAGGAGCATTATCCATTTAGCGGTACGAGTGTTATTGTAAGTGCGAGACATCATATAACATAGAGGATTTTCTCTAGCTATGACATAAGTTGTATGGCTAAGCATATAATGTCAAATTTTCTTAGTGGTAAAGACCATTGCTAAGCACAAATTCTCTACATAAGCGTATCGGGTTTCATAACTTACCAATGTTTGACTAATGTAATAAATGGCTTGCTCTCGATTTTGTTCATTTTTTTGTGCAAGCATTGTCCCTAAAGCAAAGTCCATTGCTAAAACATAAAGATAGAAAGGGACCCCCAAATGAGGAGGAGCTAAGACTGGCGGAGAAGCTAGGTATTGCTTGATGTCATCAAAGGATTTTTGACATTCATCTATCCATGCAAATGGCACCCCCTTTTGTAGCAGGTGGTTGAATGGCCTGCATTTATCAGAAAGTTGCGCAATAAAACATTGGATTGACTAAATATTTCCTTGTAAACTACGTAATTCCTTAATGTTAGTTGGGGGAGGCATTTCCATGATGGCCTTGACTTTGTTTGGGTCCACTTCAATGCCTCTTTTGGAGACAATGAATCCTAAAAGTTTACCTGAGGTAACACCAAAGACACACTTTTTGGGATTTAACCTCACCTTATGTTCTAGAAGTCGATCAAAAATATTTTCCAATACACTAATGTGCTCTTGTCGAGTTTTAGATTTAGCCAAGAGATCATCCACATAATCTTCAATAATCTTATGCATGTAATCATGAAATATGTAAGTCATGGCTCGTTGATAAGTAGCTCCTGCATTTTTGAGGCCAAAGGGCATAACCTTGTAACAAAAGGTCCCCCAAGGTGTTGTGAATGCTATTTTGTGTTGATCATCAAGATTTATGCGAATTTGGTTGTATCCTAAAAAACCATCCATGAGGGAAAGCATTTCATGGCCAGCGCAGGTATCGACAAGAGTATCAATGTTTGGAAGAGGAAAATCATCCTTAGGACACGCCTTATTAAGATCTCAAAAATCAGTGCAAACACATATCGACCCATTAGGCTTGCGAATGGGTACCATGTTTGAAAGCCACTCAGGATAGTCAATAGGAACAATGAAATTGACATCTAGAAGTTTTTGAAGCTCTTCCTTGACTAAGAGGGCTACGATAGGATGCATCCTTCTAAGATTTTGTTTGACCGGTTTGGCATCGAGGCGTAAGGTGAGATTGTGGACCACAAGACTAGGGTCAAGACCAAGCATATCCTTATAGGACCATGCAAACACATCTTACTTCTTCTTGAGGAGAGCAATGAATTGCTCTTGTTCATCGAATGATAGGATTTTTTCAAGCTTGATAATTTGAGGATTGTCAGGATCTGAACTAAGGTTCACTTCAATGGTATATTCAATAGACATATGTGAACCTTCCTCAAGTTGATGTGGTGTTGGTATCAGATGAATGTCATCTAAAATGTCATCCAACTCTTCCTGCTTAGCGTCCTCTAACTCTGCCTGGAAGAACTCAAGATTCTTGGTGGAATATGAAGGTGAAGGTGGAGGGGAAGGAGGAATGTAGTTGTAAGAAGCCCTTAACAATTCCTTAGATAGGATGAACTCTGAAAAGGAGGGTGGGGAAGAAATTCGGTCTATGTCAAAAAGTCTTTCATCAATTGGAATTGGCTTAGCCGAATTGTATGGATTACAGAGTGAGGTGAATAAGTCAATAGGATTCATACTAACTTAGTTGGAAAATATGGTTTGGAAGAAAGGATGGATGGAATGATTGGATTAAAACTAATGTTGACTCTTGTTAACCCTGGAGAGCAACAACAAACATGAAATCAAATTCTATGTACATGCAAAGAAGAATTTTGTTTTTGTTTTTTTTATTTGGTGTTTTTTTTTTAATGTTGTGATTATTTTTTTTGTACATATGTTACAAGTTTTGGCTTGGTTGAATGGCTCAATGGAACTCAGGTGGGGGTGGTTCACCAGGTGGATCAGCTTGTTATTATGGAATAAGCAAGTGAAAGATGGGTTGATGGATGGGGAACATTCTGAGATAAAACTCATCCTGTTGGGTAAGGGGAACGATGGGTGGAAATTTCTCTTCAGAATCGTCAGAAGCATTGGACATAAGTTCATACTCTTCATAAATTTCATCATAGAAATCTAGGAGTGGGTAGGAAAATTTTATGGGGTCTTCTTATTTGTTGAAACTAAGCTTTTGAAGAGCTTGTTCAAGAGAAGTGGTGGAGAAATATGGAAGGGGGACTATGTCTTCGTCATTGAGGCTAAGCCTTTGGAAAACTTGCTCAAGGGAAGCGATTGAGGAAAGTGGAGTATATCCTAAGCCTGCAATATCATGTGCTTTGTGATATGGGAAATCAATTATGTCATGTATCCCTTGTTAATGGGAACCTAGACCTTGACCTTGCCAATTGACTATGTGGAAGTAATGAGATGGAAATCCCGCCATGTTTTGTATGTTGGCACGTATTGGCTCTTTTGGTTCTTTGGATGGGTTTGCCTCAATTGAGGAATCCAACCCTCCATAAACAAAGCTAATACTATTAGGAGAAAAAATCATATCGTAGACATCACCTATGGTTAAAGGAGGATCACGTGGGTGACCGAAATCCTTGGCTGTAGGAATGACAAGGGGGGTAATGGTAATGTCTTGGACCACGTATTCACCAATACCAAGACTAGTGATGTGGACCTTGACTTGGGATGAGGTGGTGGATGATGTGGGAATGGATGGCTCAAGATTGGTAGGGGCTGTGGAAGATGGCAGGGAGTTGAATATTTCACACTATGAAAGTTTGACTTGTGAAACATCGACTGATGGAGAAAAATTGGGTGATGGCTTGAAATTATAAGAAGGTGGATGAGGCAACGATGATGAAGAAGAAATAGTTGTTGAAGAAGGAGTGGTTGATGTGGATGATATAGCAAAAGTGGATTGACCTTGACCTCATGTACAAGAAGAAATTGGTGATTGAGAGGGTTTGGTAATGGGTAACTCCTCAAGAATGGGAGCTTTAGAAGAAGATGTAGATGGATTCAAATATGAAGTGGATAGATTCAATAATGATGGGGATGTGAATAAGTGGGTGGAAGGTAACATGGATTCATAGGGATTTGAAATGAATTTGTAGTACTTGAAAGGTTCTACATCCATGAGGATACAATGGACTTGACCATCATGAACGTATTTCAAGCACTGGTGGAGAATTGATGGAACATATTTCATTTCTCTCATCCAAGGTCTACCAAGGAGTACATTGTACACCATGGCCCCTTCCAAGATGTGGAACATAGTGTGCAATTTTTTAACCCCTACTTCAATGGGTAAAACAATAGTGCCAACTATGGTACACAAAGCATCATGAAATTCTTTGAGGGTGAAGGATGACTTGGAAATATGGGAAGGTGGCAGTTTGAGGTTGCTAAGGGCAGCGATAGTGATGATGTTGATGGATGAGATAGTGTCAATTAAGACTCTCTTGAATGTCTTCTTATCTATTAAGGCCATGATATGCAATGGAGGATCTAGGAATTCTGATGTCATAGACTTTATTTCAAAGTCATAGAAAGTGATGGATGGCTCCATGCATGTTCTAATGCTCCCTACAAAATTGTTGAAGGCATTGGAGTCTTGAGATTCTAATTCAATAGATTTTAGAATTTTCATTAGGGCTTCCCTATGCCTAGGGGATTTTTGGATGAGCTCATATAAGGATAATTTTACTAAAGATATTTTCAAACTTGTGGTCAACCGATTACTTAATGATATCGCTTGGCCTTAGAGGGCGATGGATGGGCTGATTGGGTGGATTAGAAAGATGAATTGGTGGGGATGGATTTGAAGAAGTTTGAATAGGCGGTGGATTTTAAGGTTGTACATTTGGTTGTTGGGAATTTTGTTGATTTTTCCTTTGACCTCTTGTTACCACATGGACTTCTCCTACAAATTTTTGATATTATTGGACATGGTTAATTTGGTTAGGAGATGTATGATGAATATTACCTCCTAAATTAGTTTGATCCTCTTCATGGTTGGGAAGAGGTGTCTAAAAAATTCCCAAGTTTTTATTTTGTGGAGCTAGGGATTATCTGCCTTAAGGACCCTCAAGTCTACAAGGTCTTGAAAAATATTCTTAAAAACATTGCATGTGTTGATTTCATGACCATTTTACCTATGATATGGATAAAATAGATGTTCCCTATAATTTCTTCCATGTTTGGTAGGGTTATCAGGCCTGATTTCTGGTATAGCCAAATAATTCATTTCATAAAAATTTCGAAAGATGGAGGAATACAACTATATTAAAGGAGTGTATTGGCGTTGGGGTCGAGCATGTTGTCGATGGGTGGGGTTTTCCACAGTTGGCACTGTGTTTTGTATAGTGAGTGCTTGAGTTACTGGCTGGTTCATCACCACTTGATTTATTTGATTAGGGAAATTAGCCGAAGAGGCTTGTGATGATTTGTTTTGGCTAGATTGATTGCTTTTAAATTGGCCCTTGTTTTTCCATTATTTCTTTTTAGGCTTGATTACGCCCTCTTGGATTTTTATCTCCTTAATGACGCTAGCCTGTGCTAAATATTCTTCAAATGAATGATAGGTATGAAGTTGAAGCATCCAAGAGATGGATTTAAGGCAACTCTTGGTGAATAATTTAATGATTTCGTTCATTTGGAGGGAGAATGGCAATTTTATAATGACTGCCCTCCAATAGTTTCTAAAGTTATAGATAGTTTTATCTGCTTGTTGTGGTGCAGTGGTAAATGCCTTGGGTGCTGGTAGAGGCCGACCCAGGTTCCATTCCCCTTGTCTCCATCCTGTAGATATATGGTATAGTTAGGAATGTCCTATGTGCTAGTAGAGGCCGACATGGCTCCATTCCTCCTATGCCCAACCTGTTGAAAGTGGGACCTCAAAAGGGGTGTTTTACTGTTAGAATAATATTCCATAATTTGGGATATTTTCCCATCTCCTACATTAGGTAGTTTTTAGTTACCACATGGTAAAAAGTAATTAATTACTTTTTACCACTAGGTAAATATTTATTTACTATTCACCTAGGTTAAGTTATCTATTTGACTGATATTATGGACGACAAGTAGTAGGCAAATTGATTTAGGTTAATAGGTTAGTGGTTACCATGAATATTTCCTAAAGCTATCTATAGTCTATAGCATTTTGTATTTAAACATTATTCATCGAATACATTTGGTTACTGATTAATATATCATCATTGGTATCAGAGCCTCGCTTCTCCAACATTGTGGATTACCATGGAGCACTAGAGGCGCTCAACGTAGTTTTCCTCATGGGAGGCCTACAGACTAGGGCCCAAGCGTTAGGCCGCAGATCTGGCCACTCCAGCCCACAACACAGGCTGTCATTGACACTGACATCAGTCGGCCCGCAGACCTGTCGATGCGACCATAGGGCTCGCGAACGCGCTAGTCAACCTGGCACACAGGCCGAGGGCAGCACCCACGAACCCCTAGATCAGCCACGGTCAATGAGCCAAGGTTTTACAACCTCGACCCTCGTGCTGGCCCCTAGGGCCCGCAGTGCCACTAGGCCCCACAGGCCATGTGGCTAACTCTTGGGAGAGCCAAGAGGGCAGGAGCGCCCTCCTTCTTTCTAAGGATTTGATGGACATCGGGATCTGAGAATTCTTGATCGACATTAGGATCTGAGAAGGCAGGTGGCCCTCCAATCTTCGACAGTCATTGGGACTTAAGAGGGCAGGAAACCCTCCAATCCCTGATCAACACCTAGACATGGACTAGCATCGACAAGCCCTAACATGCATCTCGAGGGACACATGGAATGATGTCGATGGGCCCAGGCACGCATCTTGAGGGACACATGGACCCAGGCACACACCCTGAGGTGCAGACTCAACCGAACACATGGTGGACAACCACTAACAAACAATAGGCGAACAACTGCTGACCTAGATCGACATGACTCCCGAGGTGGACAGTTGACCTAGATAGACATGACTCCCGAGGTGGACAGGTGACCTGGATAGACACAACTCCCAAGGTGGATAGGTAGATAGCTGTTGACTTGGATCGACATGACTATCGAGGTGGCCAACTAACTTGGATAGACACGACTCTTGAGATGGACATCTGACCTGGATTGACATGACTCTCGAGGGGGACAAGCGGACAGTTGTTGACCTAGGTGGCACAAATTTCGAGGAGGCTAACGCTAAGGTGGTGGGTTTCTATTCGTCGGGTTGCGCAACAAAACAAACGGCATGATTGCCCGAAGGCAATCACTAAGTGGGGGGGCCAAAGTAGTTTTAAATCCCATGAGATTAATTGCAGGAGCAATGTGGGATTAAATCCCATTTTTTGCCCCGCCAGCCCGCGAGCACGCCTTCAAATAGAAGACAACCCACTTTTATTCCATTCGGGTTAGATAGCCCAATTGGCGATGGGCTCGGAGCTAAGGCTTTCGACGGGGTAGGTCGAGAGTTCGACCCTCATCGGGGCCATATTATTTTTTGCTCCAACGCACCAACAAAAATAAAGGGGCCAAGGTAATTTTTTTTTAATTTTTTTTAATTTTTTTTAGATTATTTTTTTAATAATTTAATTTTTTTTATATAAAAATATTTTTTTTTAATTTATTTATTAAAAGTGATTTTTTTATATAAATTAATTTTATTATTAATTTAAAATAAGCTAGAACTAATTAGATTTATACATTAAAATTGAAATTTAAGGGAATTTTTTTTGCAATATTGAAATTCAAAGAAGGAGCTTTTGTTTTCTCCACAAAAGGGAGATATAAGACAAGGAATAGCACCTATATTTTCTTTGCAAATTAGAAAACCCTTACTCTCCTCTCAACACCTTGTTTATTTTGCACATTTCAAAGAAGGATAAAATCAAAACAATTGATTCTTTATTGCAAATTTGAAAACAAGGAAACTTAAAATTTTGTAATATTCAAAGGTAAAATGTGCATTTGTTTTCTCCAAGGGGGGATATAAGACATAAAATTGCACATTCGTTTTTTTTTTTTTTGCAAAATTGAGAATAAATTGAAGACCTTCGGTCTACTAAAACCAAGTCGTGTGTCGACTGGTTCTGGAAGCTTTTCAAACACGGGTCGTGTGTCGACTTGTCTTGAAAAGAGTGCTCTAAATTCTACATTTTGTAAACATTAATGAGGGATAGAATTCATTTTTTTATTCTATAGTTTGCAAAATTGTAACAAAAAAGGGGGGATAATTTAGTATAAGAAAGGTGCATGCTCGATTTTACTCAACACCTCTTAAAAATTGCTTGTACTAGGTGCATTTTTGGTTGCATCTAACACCTAGAGTGATACAAATTTGGGTTGCTCTCATGTTTTGATTATTGCACTAAACACTCATGTTTTTGTGTGCAATTAAAAATTCAAATATAAACATTAAAATCAACATTTCAAAAAACCCAAACTTCACTCAAAAACCATGCTAAACTTTGCATAGGTTCAAACAAGTAATTACTCCCCATTAAAAGGTCAAAACTCCAAATCACCTTGATACACTCTCTTTGTTTGGCTTAATAACCTAAAATTTTTCATCCTTCCTTCAAGGGTGTTAAAGCAGGTTCCATTAAATATCCTAGAGGGCAAAATCACAAGTTTTCAAAACCTACCCCTGTTTCATTTGCTCTATTTTGTTTGGCTTAAAACTCCTCCAACTTTTCATCCCTTGGTAAGGGTGTTAAGGTAGGTGCCATTAAATAAATTATAGAGGCAAATTGAAAACTACTTCCATATACTCTTTTGATGGTATAGTGCAAGCTACATTCATCTTAGTCCTATCAAATTTGAAACCTACACCATGGCCATGATACACAAGTATCTCACTGAGAGCCAACTGCTCAAAGGTTCAAATTATTCAGCTTGGAAGACTAAGATGAAATCTATCTTAACTATAGAGGATTTGTGGTCAATAGTGGATGGAAGTGTCACTAGACCTCAAACAACTAGAGCAAATCAAAGAGACTTTGATAAAAAGGATAAAAAACTATCCTTAATGATTTTGCTAGCTATTATTGATGATATCCAACCTCATATAAGTGAATCTAAAACTGGAAAGGAGGCATGGGATGGCTTAGCTACCATATTTGAGGGAAAGAATCAATCAATGATTCTTAACCTTCAAACAAAGCTTCATACACTTCACATGAAATCTGGAGAAACAGTAGAGCTATTCCTTTACAGAGTGGTCGATTTGAAAACAAAACTACAAGCCCTAGGAGGAACTGTGGAAGACAAAGTCTTAATCTCAATTATTTTGAGAGCTCTTCCAAAATCCTATCGAATGTTGATTACATCCCTTCAACTCTCTGGTAGGACAGTGAATTTTGTAGATTTGGTGAACATGCTTTAAATTGAAGAAGCTAATCAATTCCAAAGAGATGATGCATCCAACAATGCACTTTTCTCACACAAACAACAAGGAAAGAAAAAGTGGAATCAACAACAAGGCTCTTCTTCTAACAAAAACAAAGGTCAAGGCCAAGACCCTAAGAAGAAAAAGCAGTATTGTAAAATCTGTGATAAAGACACTCATCAAACCAAGAGATGTTGGTTTAAGAACAAGCCTCCCAAAGAGAAAGGTCAAATGAAAAACCAAGGCAATGTTGCAAATGAGATGTCTAATACAGATTCTGATTCTGGTTCAGAGAAAGCACACAGAGTGCTAATTGCTAGAATGGTTTTGTAGAGGGAAAACACATGTGTCCCTTGGGCAAAAGCACCATTTTCTCTCTCTCCTCTTTTTGGCTTCATAAATAGCATAAGTATTTTGTTTGAAGACCTTACAAATAAGGGGTGCTTGTACCTCTTTTAGGCTTCATAAATAGCAAATTATAGGTGTTTGAAGTACTTGTAACAAGAGGAGTGACTTTTTGTGATGTAAAATTGTCTAGGAGGCAATATTTGTAAAATCCTTCACAACACTCTTGAGTTGCATACTTTTTGCAATTGAAGGGGGATATACATTTCTTTTCTTCACAATTTTTGTAAAAAGGGAAGATGGCTTATAAAGGTGCATTTTCGGCTTTGACCAACACCTTAGTCACACTTCCTTCATAAATTAATTACACTATGTTTTGCAACGAGAAGGGGGGAACTTATAAGGGTGCATTTTTGGTAGCGACCGACACCTTAGCTACCTTATATTTTGCAAATTCATATTGTAAATGAATGAACCTTGTATGAAGTGATCTATTCTACTACACCTAGTGATTACAGTGGCTGGTTACCCATGCAATTCGGTTGGATGATGTGATTACCATAAGGACATTTGTTGGCGTGAAGACAAAGTGAGGAATAACCCACTTTTTTCTTAGGAGCAGCCAGAGCACTGTGACAGAGCAAAGAACCAGAAGATCAACATCTTCTTCACTGTATTGGGGCAGTTATATACTTTACCCAAATATTTGTTGTATAGGAGGATATGTATGTATTACCCAAATAATGTAATAAGGGGGGATGTTAGAATAATATTCCATCATTTGGGATATTTTCCCATCTCCTACATTAGGTAGTTTTTAGTTACCACATGGTAAAAAGTAATTAATTACTTTTTACCACTAGGTAAATCTTTATTTACTATTCACCTAGGTTAAGTTATCTATTTGACCGATATTATGGATGACAAGTAGTAGGAAAATTGATTTAGGTTAATAGGTTAGTGGTTACTATGAATATTTCCTAAAGCTATCTATCGTCTATAGAATTTTGTATTTAAACATTTTTCATCGAATACATTTGGTTACTGATTAATATATCATCATTTACACTATAAATTAGTTTTACCCAAGTGTTGCAGGTGAGTTGGAGAGGAGAGGGAAATCCTACAAGGGAGGGCCCAGGTCAAAATATCCACACTACCAAAAAGTTGAATTGGGTATCCAAAATCCAATTGATAATGTTGGTGCAGGTAGGGTCAGGTGCGACTCTCGGGTGACTTTGACAGTGTAGAACCTCCTATTCGTAGTATCTTAGACCAAGGCAGATCCGCAAGGGGTTTTTCACTTAAAAAAATTTATATATAGTTTCACCTTCCCATTATCTTAATTCATACACATCTGATAATGAAACTTTCTTTTTAATGTTTAGGATAAAACACTCAAGGAATAGGTCAATCAGTTGAGAAAAGTATAGATACTATAAGTTGGTAGTTGATTGAACCACTCTATGGCATATCCTCCTAATTTTTAAGAAAATATTTGAAGCATGAGAGCATTATCGATTTGAATCCAAAAGCACGTGTTAAAAAATGAGCTAACATGCTCCTTAGGGTCCTCGGTTCCCCTAAACTTATCAAGCTTCGGTAGTGTGAAGTCTACCATATATGGTGGTGATGGTACCGAAGGATGGATTGGTTGATGAATCAGTTGTATTAGGGTTGGTTTTTGGCTTGACATGCTAGCAATATTTTGCATTAAATGATCTATCTATTTCTGCATGGCCTGAATCCAAAGATTTTCCCCAAGAATGTGGAAGCCTTGGATAACCTGATGACTTGGTGATGGACTATAAGAAAGATGTTGTGGAGTGATGAGATGATTTTTGTGGAATGGATTGGTTTGAAATTGGTGAGAGGGATATTGATGATGGAGAGAGGGGAAGACTGATGAAGAAGAATATTTTGGAGGAATTGGTTGGGTTGACCGAAAGAAATAGTGATCGGAGGGGTTGAATTTTGTATCGAAGGTGGCTTGGGAATGGATACTACCAATGATTGGGGTACCCAGGTGGAATTTTTATTGGCTGTGGTTGTTTGTGATAGAGCTACAAGATGCGTGGGATCTACTTGAACTTTTTTTTATAGCATTTTGATGCTCTAGAAGCACTTTGTTCATGAGACCCAATATATCCTAAAGATATTGATCAGACATAGAGGAAATTGAGAATTGCAGATGGATTAGAAGATGACAGTATGGATGTGGATGGATTGGAAGAAAGGGGCATGGTGTAAGTTGTACTTGATGTGGAAAATTGGGAAGTTTGTACCTATGAGGTAGTTTTGAGTGGTATTTTCACCCGATTGTGAAAACACACTCTCCGATAGGATTTGAGTTCTAAATCCTCTACTTGCAAAGAAATCTTGTAAATAATTTCTCCAAGGTCTCCGCTATGTTAGCATTTTGTATGAATAATAATGTTCAGTTTGAATGTTTGGAACACCTTAGTGGTTGCAAGTAACTGTTAACAAGGGGCACTGTAAATTCAACTAAATTTAGACTTTCGAGAAAATAAAAGTGCAAAGAATAAGAAGAAATAAAAATAAAATGCAAAGAAACTAAAATTAAAGTACATTCAGAGTGCTATGATCCTGCTTGACAAAACCAAAGATAATGAGGTTTTCTGCATACAACCTAACCTATTGAACCTGCAAAACTTGCACAATCCAGATAAGCTAGGTGCTGGTTTATGGGGTTTTAACTATGGTTTTTAGATTCAGACATTCGCATGAAGCAACCAAGAGAACTTGCATTAAACTTCACCTATAAGCCTAAAAATTTGAAAGGGAAAAAGATAAACATTAAATCTTGCATGTAAAAAATAACTCCTTCTTTCTTGTCAATGAGATGCAACTCTCTATAATTCTGTATTAAAAAAAATGTATCAGTTTACAATGACAGAATGTTTCCAGTTTTATCAAAACCAGAAAAATGGAGGAAAACGCTCCTAAAGCAGGCCCAGAATGGCCTATCACCTTTAGCTCTGCAACTCTGCCCGCAGCGGTTTTCGACCCCTGTGCCTGTCCTGTGCTTCTGCTTTTAAAATTTCTGGTGTGGTTCTCTATTTCGCTTTGTGACGCTTCGCTTCATCTCCCAGGTCACTTTGTTTCATCTTCCCGCCTCTTTGTTGTTTTGGCCTTTTTGCTCGGGTTTGAAACGTTTGGTCTCCTCAGCGAACTGTAACTGACGATCCTGAAACGTTATCATAGTCCCTCTACCTCTATGACACATGTTCAACACTTCCCTGCACATTCTGTAATGGCCCGCCATGAATCGCAACAAAAAATAGTATGTCATGATATCGTGATGTTTTTATATCTACAACTTTTCTCCTCTACCTATATCACAAAAATGAGACATGTCGCGATATCATGACATTTTTCTGTCAACAGCCTTTTTCGCCTTCATGCACCGTGAAAATGAGACATGTCACGATATCACGACATTTTTCTGTCAATGGGCCGTGCAAATGCAACCTTTCACGAAATCACGATGTTTTTCTATTTTGGGCTATGTAGATGCAACTTGTCGTGAAATCACGACATTTTTTTGTTTTGGGCTGTCTTTCTGTACTTGGCCGTGAAACCGTGACATGTCGCGATATCGTGACATATTTTCATTCTGCATCATCTTCTTGATTTCTATCGTGAAATCGTGACACTTTTCTTCTACATCCACTGTGATTGCTCTAGGTCGCGAAACTTCGACATGTCGTGATATCGTGACATATTCTCTTGCTTAGCTTGTAGGTCGCCGCAAATTGCAAAAATGAGATAGGTCACGATTTCACAACACTTTCTATTCCATTGCCGTCGATAGATCACAAAAATGCAACCTGTCGTGATTTCATGACAACTTCTTTCCTTTATTCCTTTCTCACTTTCCTGCCACGAAAACCTGACATGTCGTGATATCACGACGTTTTTTTCTCCTTGCCCTGTTTTGACTGCTTTGACCGTGATTTCATGACATGTCGTGATATCATGACAATTCTAGCGCCTTATCTTCTCTCTCCTCTATGAATCGTGATTTCATGACATGTCGCGATATCGCGACGTTTTTCACTTTGTATTTCTCTCTCCTCCATGAACCGCGATTTCCTGACATGTCGTGATATCGTGACATTTTTGGTCAATACTTCTTCCTGCCTGCTTTAACCACGATTTCATGACAAGTCACGAAAACATGACATGTTGCGAAATCGCGAAAATTTTTGTACTTGGTTGTTTTACCCATCAAACATCGTGAAAACACATGTCGTGATATCGCGACAACTTTGAGTCTTCAAATTAATTCTTTGTCTTGCATCATGAAAATGAGACATGTCACGATATCGCAACATTTCTGGCATCTTGTTCTATTTGACCGCTTTGATCGCGATTTCACAACACGTCACGAAATCATGACATTTTCTCATCATGCTGCATTCTATTGCTCCTGGCCATGAAAACATGACATGTCATGAAATCGTGACACTTTTCCGTTCCACTGTACTTCGCTTGTCTAAGCCATGAAAATGTGACATGTCACAATATCGCAACAATTTTCATTTCTGGCCGCAACAGAGCAAAATATCACGATATCGTGACAACTTTTCATTTCTTGCAGCGATGGAGCAACATGTCATGATATCGCAACAACTTTTCATTTCTTGCCACGACGGAGCAACATGTCACGATATCGCGACAACTTTTCATTTCTTGCCACGACGGAGCAACATGTCGCGATATCACGACAAATTTTCATTTCTGGCTTTTCTTTGTATTTTTAACATCTGGGCCACTGCAATCTTCTTGGAAAGTGTGCAAAAAAGGTGGGTCCCCAATTTTGGGGTGTGTTGTGGAGCAGCCACAACAAATGGCGACTCTATTGGGAAATGCTCCTGAGCATTTCGATGAGAACCTAACCTGAAAGAAATACATACTTGAATATAGGCGTTAGCACATAAAACATAAACAAATGCCGATAGATCAAAAATACATGAAACATTAGAATCATTAAGTATCATCTCGGTGTGTGCAATGTGTTCCATTTTCTATCGTTTGAAATTAATCGACATTCCATTGTCAGTTTTACATGAATGCATATGTGAGATTGTGAATGATTTGTGTAACTCTGATAAATATGCTTAGAGATTTTGCTTTTATAAAGGCTTAGACCTTCTAGTATCATACACAAACATTTAAGATTATCAAACCCTCTTAGGATCAACTATATGTATAATGAATTGCTTTATTAGATCCCAAAGTTGGTTATGAGTCACTACTATCTTGAACCCATGTGCAAGTGAAAGTGAAATCAGACTCCCAACCTAATCGAGATGGGAGTTTAACCCTATCCTTACTACTTTGATTTGGAATTCATTACCTCACTTTGAGCAAAATAATTTAACCAGTTATGGATGAAATGGTCATGCTAGTCTATCCGTTTGAACAGTCAGTGGTCTTGTTTTTAGACAAGACATGCTGCCACGCATGGGCATACTTAACCCCATAATCCATGATTTAGCTTCATTTCTTTATTTCTTGGACCTTGGGGATGACTACCCATCCTTTGCTAGGGACATGTAGTACGATCCTTCCAATCCAATATTAAGATAAAATGGGAAATATTAGTTAATTTTATTTCTTGGACCTTTGGGATGACTACCCATCCTTGCTAGGGACATGTAGTATGATCCTTCCAATCCAATATTGAGATGAAATGGGAAAAATTAGTTTTACTTTTATTGCTTGGACCTTTGGGATGACTACCCATCCTTTGCAGAGGACATGTAGTACGATCCTTCCAATCCAAGCTTTATGATGAAATGAGAAAAATGGAAGCTTTGGGGAATCAGATTCTCAACCTAAGCGATATGAGAATTATGCCCTATCCTTACTACTCCATGTAGGTCAAATTAGAGCTTTGGGGAGTTGGATCCTCAACCTAAGTTCGATGAGGATTTAACCCTATCCTTACTATTCTGATTTTAGGCTTTAAGCTTTATGGAAGTGGTAAAAACCACTGTTTTAAGGATAATGTTGCATAATAGGATAGACATGAAATACTTCTTTCGCCTGACCTTTTCTTCCAAGAAATGTTTTGATCATTTTGCTCAAGATCCTTTTTAATGTGTATAAAATGTGCTTGGTTCTAGATATCTCGGGCCTCAATTCCCAACCTTAGGATTTTTTCTTATTTATGTTATAGCATAACCCTAAGAGGATTTGACACACTTTAATGATTTGTATCTAAAATGCATATGCAACTAAGATGGAATGTATATGCAAAGTGAGATGTAATATGAATGCATTGCCCTTTGAATTGTAGATGGAGTATTGCCATAAAAAATATAAAACTGACTACTTCATGCACCACAAGTTTCAAACGATATTAATAAATTGTTTGTGTTTCTTGTGGAGCTTTCTACAACATAATTCCAATGTTCTATATTTCCCTGATCTAAAGCATAAATTAGCATCTCAAGACAACTTTTTCATCATTTTTTTTTTTAGACAAACAAAACATGTCAAATAAACACACAACTTAAATAATAAAAAGAAACAAAAACTTGAAAATTCATACCAAAACAGAAAGATATAATTCCAATATCCTATGACTTAAGGGCTAAAATAGTGCTTTAAAACATGCCCATTAACTGGTAATGTCAGATCCTTCCCATCTAAAGTTCTTAATCTAAAGGTATTTTTCCCTAGGATTTTCGAAATCTGATAAGGGCCTAACCAAAGACAATCAAATTTTTGATGATTCCCCTTTTCTTCATGTCTTTTATCCCACAGTAAGACCAAATCTGAAATTCTGAAGGACTTAATTTTAGCTCTTCTGTCAAACCAACCTCTTGGTGTTTACTCACGTGAATCATGGCTTCCTCCCTTTTTTCATCGAGGTGCAGTAAATGACTTAATCTAGCTTCAGTGTGGTTATCTGTTCCCAAGTATTCTTGCATGAAATGCAAGGTTTGCAGCTTCAAGTTTGCAGGAAATATTGGGTCTTGTCCATAGACCAAATGATAGGGTGTGTTCCCTATTGATTCTTTTACTCTGGTTCTATCTGCCCAAAGAGCAAACTTTAACTGGTTGTGCCAATCTCGAGGGTTCTTTTCTAGTAATTTCTTAATGATATTCAACAAATTTTTGTTTGAGGATTCTGCCAACCCATTTCCTTGAGGGTAATAGTTAGATGCAAATTTTAAACTCACTTTATTGTCATATGCCCAATTTGCAAATTGCGTAGAAATAAAAGCCTTACCATTATCACTAACAATAGAATTAGGCATTCCAAATCTTGTTATAATATGATCCTCAAGGAATTTTATTACCACATCTATAGTGGCATGTTTTGTAGGAACTGCTTCTGTCCACCTTGTACAATAATTTGTAGCTGTTAGTATGAATTTATGGGAATCTAAAGAATTTGGGTTAATAACCCCAATGAAATCTAATCCCCATTGTGCGAATGGTCTCATCTCAACTACAGGTTGTAATGGCATGGTTGTGTTTCTTTCTCTGTTGGCAGCTACTTGACAAATGTGGCAAGATCTCACATGGGCATGTGCATCTTTAAAAATGTGAGGCCAATAGTATCCTGCTCTCAGGATTTGATGTGTTGTGGCATTTGCCACACCGTGGCCAGTTCCATATTTCCCATGAAATTCCTGCAGAACCTTGGCAGCTTCTACTTTATTTAGGCATCTCAAGTAGATCCCCTCATGATTTTTCCTATACAGAACACCAGATCTAATCAGATAATTAACAGATTTAAGTCTTAAAGCCCTTATTTGAGTGGAATTCAAATTAGATGGACACTTACCGTTTAATATAAAATGCACAATGTCAACATACCAGTCATCCTTAGAAATGTATTCTGCATTTGAATATTGGCATGTCATTTGTGGATTATTCTCAGCGATCGCCTTCACAAGTCCCTGTCCTCGAACTATCTTCATAGGTTGGATTTCAAGATCAAATTCTTGGATGGTAGAAATCCATTTACCTCTTTTCTCACCTAGCTCGTTCTGTAAAAACATAGTCTTGACAGCAGGGTCAGGCACAATGGCAACAACTCTGCTATGCCCAATGTAATGTCAAAAAAAATTTACCGTTTTAAACAGTGCGTACATCTGCTTATCAAGGATGGAATACCTCAATTGAGCATATTTTAGAGGAGCACTTAAAAATGCTATGGGATTTTCAGTGCTATCTTCACCTTTTTGAGTCAATACACTCGCAATAGAGTGTTCCGATGCGAAAGCATAAATATAGAAAGGTTTAGAATAGTTTGGACTTATGAGGGCAGGCGCTCTGGAAATGGCATCCTTAATGTTTTGAAAGGCCACCCTACTTTCCTCATTCCATCTGACATCTACATCCTTCTTGAGCATCTTGTTCAATGGTTTTGCTATCTCAGCAAAGCTTGAAATAAACTTCCTCACAAAATTAATTTGCCCGAAGAAAGATCTCAACTCCTTTTTACTACCTGGGAGAGGCAAGTTTTGGATAGCTTCTATCCTTTCTAGGTCAATGGATATACCTTCTTTTGAAATGATGTGACCAAGTAGTCTTCCTTCTGTTACTCCAAAGATGCATTTTTTGGATTTAAATAAATTCCATGCTCTCTACATCTTTGAAGAACCCTTTTCAAATCCTTGACATGGTCTTCTCTTTTCTTTGAAAATACTGGAATATCATCCACATACACAATGATACACTTGCATATAAGCCCTTTGAATGCATAGTCCATGGCGCGTTGAAATGTTGCACCAGCATTTAACAGTCCAAATGACATTCTTCTCTAGGCAAATGTCCCCCATTTGGTTGTGAAGGCTGTTTTCATCCTGTCATTGGGATGAATAAAAATTTGATTATATCAAGAATATCCATCAAGAAAAGACATCATTTCAGATCCATTCACTGTTTGTAAAATTTCATCAATGGATGGCAATGGATAGTTATCCTTTTGAGAGGCCTTGTTAAGATTTTGAAAATCTATACATAGCCTAATCTCTTCGTTCTTCTTTCTTACTGGAACGAGGTTAGAAACCCAGGTTGAGTGCCTAACAGGAAAAATAATCTTTGCTTCCAATAATCTCTTGACCTCCTTTTCTATTAAGGGCTCCAATAGCGGGTTAACAACTCGCTATCTTTGTCTGAAAGGCTTGGAGTCCGGATTTAGAGGGATGGTATGTGTAATGACGTTTTGGTTGTATGTTTTCAATTCGTTATAATTCCAAGCAATGCAATCCATGTAGTGTTTTAGTGCATGTATTATATTTTCTCTTTCTTCAGCTGTACATGCTTTTGCGATGTACACTTCTCGTGGATTGTATGCACTCCCTAGATTAATTAGATCACATGCATCTTTGGGGAGTGGAACCTTTTTTTCTTTTCTGGCCTTGTATCCCATATCGAACATTTTCTCCAATGAAACTATGTCTTTAGGTATTTTTTTGGATTGACATGTAGTTTCACTTTCGTTTTCTGCTTCTTCTTGCCATATTTGCTCCTCATCAATCACCTGGTTTTCAAAAATACTTGAGTTTGTGACAAATTTGAACATGTGTCTGTCATTTTCAAAAAATTGGAAATTCTTGACATTATCAGGTATCGATGGACATGAAACTAATTCGATGGAGAACTTTTTACACCTTTTTATATCAACTGGATTTAACATGCCTACGACGACTGCAAGAGAATCTGCTATGCGATTTCCTTTTCTAGAAATAAGGGCTATATTGAAAGCATCGAATTCCTCAATGATATCCATTACCCTAGTTCTATAAAGGCTCAGTCTCTTATCGTGGTATGTATATTGTCCTTTAATCTGCTTGATTACCAATTCAGAATCTCCCAATACTTTCAAGCATTTAACCTTTTTGCTCAATGCCAGTTGTAAACCAAAAATCAGTGCTTCATACTCTGCCACGTTATTCATGCAAGGAGACTATAACCTATAGGAAGTAAGTAAAGGTTTACCTCCTGGACAAGTGAGCTCGACTCTGACTCCTACTCCCTATTTGGATTTGGATCCATCAAACCTAAGAAACCATATGAAATCATTTTCCTCAAGAGAGCTACCGTGAAATGTTTCCCCTTTAGGCTCTTCAGTAGCCTCTTCAACATCAAATGCATAAACCCCCAACTCAGGTTCAGAAAACTAAACTTCATTTGGCTTATTAAATTTTTTTATGATTTCCTTAAGCCTCGGTTCATTTTCTACTCTGATTTGATTCGCGATTCCTTTCCAGGGTAGCCAGATATGTGAGCAATCGGTTGAAAAATAGCCATTCAATTTTTTCATCCAATCCCTTGCAAGTAGCATTCCATATCTACTTGGGATATTAACAACTAGAATGTCGACCACTTGTTGGACCCTGGGTTCAGAATTTAGTTGAATTTTGACATCATATAGGGTCCCTACCACATTTACCTCGAGATCGATCCAATTGCAAAACCTTGCATTTGGATGAAACAGTCGTAGACATAGCATTTGACATATCTCTGAAGGCATGAGATTGCTCGTGGCACCCCTGTCCACCAAACAATTATGCAAATTCTTACCAGCAATCCTCAGAGTCAATAAGAATGGCAGGACATCCCGTCTCTCCTTTCGTAAAATCAAATGAGACTCAACTTCCTTTCCCTTCCATACTTGATTAGGTGAGTTCGGAGCCTTTATCAATGCTTCTTTTTGGCCAGGCAACTCTGGCCGCTTCTAAGAACGAAAGTCTTGATTTGGACTTCTTTAGATCCTCCACTATGTCATAGTTTGATTTTTCAAATTTGATTGTCTTCTGTGTGTCATTAGACGTTTCTCTTCTAAGTGGAGGAGGAGGATTATTATCTGCCTTAGTATCCAGAGGAAGGATAGAGTTATTTGGTGGTGTTGATGATGTTTTAGGGGCTTTAGATTTACTTCTCAAATGATATTCGTGATTCCCCTTTCTAAACTCTCGAAAAGCTTGCACCTCCTATTCCAAAATTTCATCTTCTTCTTCCTCACTCTCACCTTCTTGATGGTATAAAGTTTCCACCAACATAATGTTATCATCTTGATGTTGGGGTGGACCCTCATTTGGCACAAGTTCCAGGTCATCTACTTGGTGATGAGGCCTGAATAAGCCTCATTTATAGCATGTTTTAAATAGTTAAAACTGCCTAAAACTCTTGTGAATTATCTTATATGCTAGTTAAGTTGATTTAATATGCTGTGTATTAACTGTTTGCATGATTGAAGTATTAAGGACATTATATTCTGATTTTTAACAGTTCTTGTATAGTTTTATGTTATATTTTCATGCTTAGGTTGACAACAACACTTTAGTAGTCTTATTTTGATAATCATTAAGCATTAGTTTCTCTAAATTCAGCAAATAGTACAAAGACTTATTACTGTGCAGCAAAAAACTGGTTTTTCCATATAAATTCCAGCAAGCTGCCAATGAATGGCAAGGCATGGAATTCACATCCAAGGAAGAATGAAGACTATTGCAATCTAATCCTGAGGGCTAATACACTTGAGAAATGCAGCCAAAACCATTTGGAGTCAACACAGTTGGTCATTCTAAAAATCTTTGAAATGAACACAGTGTCTTCGGAATGAACAAATATCTTCGGAATGAGAAAACACAGTGTCTTCGGAATGAGCGGATCTTCGGAATGAGAATTGCAGTATCTTCGGAATGAGCGGATCTTCGGAATGAGAATTGCAGTATCTTCGGAATGAGCCACTTATCTTCGGAATGAAAACAAAATGCACTTTTTGACTTGTTGACTGACTTTTGGTGGTGAAAAAGGGGATAAGAAGGTTGATAAAGTTAAGGGAAATATCTCCCATCTAACTTTGCCGTCCAAAGCCACCATTTATGGAAAAGATCAGATTGATCCTATTCTAGGATAAACCCAGGAAATTCTGCAGGATATTAGGAACAACATATTTTTTGTTTATAATTAGATTTTAGGCATCTATAAAAGATGGCTCCCATCTAGATTGAGATATATTAGAGATTAGACATATTAGAGATAATAGACCTATAACAGATTGCAGATCTGTAACCTATTTTAGCAGAATTGTAATTATGTTTCTGAAGCAATAAAAGCGCAGTTTCATTCCATTTAATTTTTTATGTCTGAGTGTGAGTAAGACTTAGAGAAGAAATTATACCTTCTTCTGGAAAAGGAGGCCGGCCACTTTCGAGATCTAGGAGAAGGACTAACAAACAGGTTTTCAGTCTTGATTTTGCTACAGCAGAATAAGTAGTGGAACTTGTCAATTTCAGCATTTTGTGGTATTTGATTTATGTTTTAGTTTTTATCCATCTATTTCACATTTGTGATGTAATCAGCAATAGATATAATCAGTTTCTTTATTTTTCAATAATTTTCCAATTCTCTGCAATTTACATTTCCAGCAATTTACAAGTTTTCTATAATTTCCTGCATTCTTGTTTTTGCTATCAAACACTGCATAGAAGATTGACGACCTTCTGTTTCAGAGTATTGATAGAAGTTGATTACTTGTTTTATCTCATCATTGCAAAAGTAAATAGGTTTCTCATTTAGCAACTGTAATTAGGATTTTCCTTCTGCAAATCAATTAAGTCTCAATTTAGCAATTGTAATTAGGACTTTATTTATGTAGACAACAATTAGTTTTTCATTCTTGCAATTAGATTAAGGTTTAATTTATGCAATATAGGGATAGAAGTGACACAAATCCCCCACATAATCAAATCCTACCAATAAAGACCTGCTGCTCCCAAATGAGCTGAAATGCAACTCTGTTTGAACTTTCTATCGTAGATAGCCTTGGACACCACCCCGAATTGATAATATCTTTGAGATTTAATGATGTGCTTAACGACAAATCATCATTTTGGCACCGTTTCCGGGGAACACGGTGTTGTTAGAAGGTGAAAAGCAGTCCAATAATTTTTAAATATGCTAAGTTGTGAATTTTAGAGTAAAATATGAATGTAATGACTGGTATAAGTAATTGTTATTGGTAAATTGTATTTCAGTCCATTTAGGAAATAAGCAAGAAACCACAAGAAGAAAAATTTCACAAGAGGTTGAAATTATGTCAAAAATGTCTAAATTTTTTATTTCCAAAAATGTTGGAATTTTCAAAGAATCCCAATCATCCACTTCAATGACCTTGCAAGATCCTTTGAGAAATCATTACAAGGAGGAAAATTAAGTAGTTCAACACCATTTTCTCTTGACAAATCCATACAATCAAGAAAATTTGACAAGATTTATAATTGTTTTTGGGAACCTACAATGGAAGGCTCACAAGAGAATCAAGGTAGAGCCAACAATGTGCTCCACCCTAGTGCAACTAGTGCACCTGCCAGAACTTTTCAAAATCCCATCCAACTAGATCTTAATCAAAATGCTCCCATGAAGGTCATTTCACCTACAGTATTACCAACTTTCAAGGGAATTACATCCGAAGATCTTGATATGTTTTTGTTTGAGTTTAAAATTGTATGTCAAGCTCATGATTACACTAATGACAATCAAAAGCTCAAACTATTTCCTTCCACTCTTAAAGAGTTAGCTCTACGATGGTTTATCACCTTAGCACCTGACTCAATTAGAACTTGGGATGAGATGGAAAACATATTCTTGGAGAGATACCAAGAATATTGTCAAGTCAAGAATCAAAATGATGAAATTCTTACAATGAAACAAGAGGAAAATGAAATCTTAGAAGATTATATAGACAGATTTTCTTTTGTTCATAAGAGATGTGGAAGTGTTGAACTCTGAAATTTGCAAAGTCCTATTCTTAAGGGGACTACAAGATGAATCTAGGGATGCATTGGATATCTTGGGAAGAGGAGATACAAATGCACTTAAATTTGAGGAAATTATTAAACTCTGTAAAAATTACTCTCATTCAAGGCATAGAAAACACAGAATTGGTAATGAAAAACATGATTTGAAAGAATGCATGAAAGAGGCTGATATTTTAGTACATGATAGAACATTAGATGAAAAAAATGAATCTATTGAATCTTTAGCCATCTATTGTTCAGAATGTAAAAAGCAACACTCTCTTCATGATTGTCCTTTGAACAAAATATTTATACCTGCTACATGTAGCATTTGTCAATTAGGACACCCCACAGATCAGTGTAGTTTATTGCCGGAACTTACAAGTGTCTTTGAAAAACAGTCTCAACCTATGAAAAAAATCAATTTTGTAGGACAAGGACAAGGGAATAATTTTCATAAATTTCCATATCATGAATGCTTCTCAATTTCCTGCACATTGGGGAAATAATCCTTGGTATATGCCATGGTCCGCTTTAGGTCCACTTCAACAATGTTGGAGTCAACCACCATGGGCATACTCCCAAGCATGGTCTCAACATGGATGGATGCAACAACAATGGAATCAACAACATCCACCATGGTTGCAGCCAAAATTACAGGGATATCAATGGGTACAACATCAAAATCTATACAAAGGGCAGCAACATTGTCAAAAACAAAAATCAAATTTGTTGCCTAATCATATCCATAATTTCTATCATGGACAACAACAACAAAAATTAAAACAACCTCTGTTTTCAACTCAACTTTTGGTCAGTCCAAATCATGTTAAATAGGTAACCCCTGTCTCTATGGTTGAATCAGAAAATACAGCCCAAATAAATGTTAGTGACTGTGTTAAAACTCAGTTGTGTTCAAGTGAACCACTGCTTGAACCTATTCCACTTATCAGTGTAGAAAGTGAAGTTAAAAAGAATGAACATGAAAACAAATCCACACTAAAACAACATCAAGAAGAACAAGATACCTCATCAAATAAAGTATCATATTTTGAACAATCTGAGATATCAAAAACAACATCTTCACAATCAGATTTGATAAAGGAATTAGAACATTTAACTGTTACAATCCCTTTACCTCAAGTTGTACCAATCATTAATAGGATTGTTCAAGAAATGTGTTTTAGAAAACCAAGAAAAAAGAAGAAAGTATATCCTAAAACCATACAAAAAGGTGGAAAATTAGTTAACTTGCTTTCGGGTAAACTTATTACACCTAAGTATGATTGTACAGAAAGCCCATAGTTTCTTAGAACACATAAGGAAAATGAAAAGAATACTTTAGTTTTGGCCTCCATTGGTGTAAATAAAAATGTTTCTCCAAGAACCAATTCAAATAAGCCTAGTACAAAACAAACTGAAACACAACCAAAACAACCTTTGAACAACAATAGTTGGTTGACTAAAAACCAGGGAGCAAATTTGTTTGATATATTGGTGCAACATCCTAATGCTTTACTAACATTTTATGCATCTTTAGCAGTTGGCATTGAGTTGTTGCGGGTACAAAAAAAACAAATTTTGCAGTTGAATGCATTTGATGAACTTTGGTTGGAAGCACTTCACCAAATAGAGTTCACTCAACAAAAATGGAAAATGTGGCATGATGATCACATTAAGAGCAGCAAGGATGAACCAGGGGAGTTTGAGAATGAAGTTGTTCAACTTTCTTTAGTTGATGATTTAAGGAGGATATTAGTGGTGAATGGACATCTTTTATAGTTGTACCATAAACCACTAACAAAGGTGGAATTTGCTCGGTATTTCACACAGTTACATTTGACAGAAGAGGCTTCTTCTTCTGATGAAGATTCCAAATGATCATATCTTTGAATCTTAAAAGAAAAATAAAAAAAAATAGAAAAAGTAGAAAACAAAAAGATGAATAAATTTTGATTATGAATTCCTTCATGGGCATGATTTCAGGGAAGTCATGAAATCCTTCATGGGCATAATCAAAATCAAGAAAAAAGAGAGAGAAAAGGAGAGGAAAAAAAAAAAAAGGAAACCAAAAAAAAAAAAAAGAGAGAAAAATGAATAGCTCAGCAGTGAAAACCTTTTCTAAGGCACTACTGAGTTGGTATGCATGAAAACCAGTTTTCTGGCATGCATAACCTTGAAATTTCTGAGTCACCATTGTACAAATTCACCAACTACACTTGTTTTTGAAGTGTTGCAGGAAGCCTCAATGAGAATATCAACGAAGCTAGTCATCTTTCAAAACTTGCATTAACTTGTTTTAACCAGGTATATATGTTTCTTGCACTTTTCTCATTGTAAATATTTGATATATAGTATATGAAAATTAACCATTAGTATAAAAGTGTTCATAAGAGTTGGCATAAACAAAACATGCTTGGAGAAAGAGAAAAATGTTGGTTTCTGCTATGTCTTCAGAATGACTATTGTATCTTCAATAACCGTGGTATCTTTAGAGCCTTTCTCTTTTTCTAGTGGGGAGTCTATCTAGAGGTTATCTTCAGATTAAATGCCCAACTTAGTCTTCAGAATGAAACGTAAATCTTTAGAATGAATATTTGACAGTCTGTTTCCATGTGGCATCCAAGGAGGAAGAAAAAGATGTTGTTGATGCTATTGCAGAAGAAGAAACAACTGCTACAGAAGCTATTGCAGAAGAAGAAACAGAAACTACTACAGAAGTTGTTGCAGAAAAAGAAACACACCCAGCAGCAGCAACAGAACACCTTGCTCTAGAACATTCAACTTCACGAGCCAAGAAGCAAAAGAAAAGAGGGTCTAAAACTGACAACAGAAAAATAAAATAGAAGAGGGTTCATTTTTCTAAAGATGTTATTTATCTGTCAGAATAGAAGAGTGAAGTTCCTAGTGAAGAGCTTGAAGCTATCCCTATATCCCTGTTACCACAAGAAAATAGGGCAAGAAGAGAAAATATACATTAAGGACTAGGAGGTCTGCAAGACTCCAACAAAAAGAGATAAAAGAACAAATGATTGAAGAGAAGACCAGATAGGATAGCCTTGATGTCATAGAAGTGCAACAAGCCACTGAGAATTTGGATGTAATCATATATAATTTCATGGAACCTCCTGTACAGGAGTAGGGGTATGAAGTAGAGGATGAGATCGTTGTTGAGCAGCAAACTGCAGTTGATTTGTCAGTATTAGGTTCTGAGTCAAAATAATAAGAGGAGGTGGACATCACAAAACAACTAAGAGCAGCCAAGAGTGTTATAAAAATACAAATGAGATGGATTGAGGAAAGAAAATATGTTATTGAAAAAACATGAAAAGAAAATTAGAGAATTATAGCAGAAAGTGGAGAAACTAAAAAGCAGGCTGTCACAAGTTGATGACAATCAATTACATCAGATAAAGAGGAGGATTTGGTTCAATTACTACTTGGATTATCTAGGGAAGATGAAGACACAGGTTCTCATTTTGAAGTAGTGCCCCTCCACTTTGAAGCAGTGCCCTTCCATTCTGAGGCATTGCCTTCTCAATCCAAAGAAATACCTTTATGCAACATTATTGGGTAGGTCTCAGATTTAGGCCTCCAACCATCATTACTCTGGTTCCCTCCTATTTTGAAGAGGATTCCCAACCAGATGATCAGTTTGAAGAATGACTCAGAAACCTTCATGAGAAATTACACAGGCACTAAATTGTTCTATGAAACATGGAATATGAGTATGGACATTTGTGACTCCATAGCCCACAACAATGCATGAGGGCATGCATTAATATAAGTTGGGGGGAATGATGAGGCCTGGATAAGCCTCATTTATAGCATGTTTTAAATAGTTAAAACTACCTAAAACTCTTGTGAATTATCTTATATGCTAGTTAAGTTGATTTAATATGCTCTGTATTAACTGTTTGCATGATTGTAGTGTTAAGGACATTATATTCTGATTTTTAACAGTTCTTGTATAGTTTTATGTTATCTTTTCATGCTTAGGTTGACAGCAGCACTTCAGTAGTCTTATTTTGATAATCATTAAGCATTAGTTTCTCTAAATTCAGCAAATAGTACAAAGACTTATTACTGTGCAGCAGAAAACTGGTTTTTCCATATAAATTCCAACAAGCTGCCAATGAATGGCAAGGCATGGAATTCACATCCAAGGAAGAATGAAGACTATTGCAATCTGATCCTAAGGGCTAATCCACTTGAGAAATGCAGCCAAAACCATTTGGAGTCAACACAGTTGGTCATTCTAAAGATCTTCAAAATGAACACAATATCTTCGAAATGAACAGATATCTTCGGAATGAGAAAACACAGTGTCTTCGAAATGAGCGGATCTTCGGAATGAGAATTGCAGTATCTTCGGAATGAGCGGATCTTCAGAATGAGAATTGCAGTATCTTCGGAATGAGCGGATCTTCGAAATGAGAATTGCAGTATCTTCGAAATGAGCCACTTATCTTCAAAATGAAAACAAAATGCACTTTTTGACTTGTTGACTGACTTTTGGCGGTGGAAAATGGGATAAGAAGGTTGAGAAAGTTAAGGGAAATATCTCCCATATAACTTTGCCATCCAAAGCCACCATTTATGGAAAAGATCAGATTGATCCTATTCTAGGATAAACCCAGGAAATTCTGCAAGATATTAGGAACAACATATTTTTTGTTTATAATTAGATTTTAGGCATCTATAAAAGATGGCTCCCATCCAGATTGAGATATATTAGATATTAGAAATATTATATTAGATATTAGACATATTAGAGATAATAGACCTATAACAGATTGTAGATCTATAACAGATTTCAGCAGAATTGTAATTATGTTTCTGAAGCAATAAAAGTGCAGTTTCATTCCATTTAATTTGTTATGTCTGAGTGTGAGTAAGACTTAGAGAAGAAATTATACCTTCTTCTGGAAAAGGAGGCCAGCCACTTTCAGATCTAGGAGAAGGACTAACAAACAGGTTTTCAGTCCTGATTTTGCTACAGGAGAATAAGTAGTGGAACTTGTCAATTTCAGCATTTTGTGGTATTTGATTTCTGTTTTAGTTTTTATCCATCTATTTCACATTTGTGATGTAATAAGCAATAGATATAATCAGTTTCTTTATTTTTAATAATTTTTCAATTCTCTGCAATTTACATTTCCAGTAATTTACAAGTTTTCTATAATTTCCTGCATTCTTGTTTTTGCTATCAAACACTGCACAGAAGATTGACGACCTTCTGTTTCAGAGTATTGATAGAAGTTGATTACTTGTTTTATCTCATCATTGCAAAATTAAATAGGTTTCTCATTTAGCAACTGTAATTAGGATTTTCCTTCTACAAATCAATTAAGTCTCAATTTAGCAATTGTAATTAGGACTTTATTTCTGTAGACAACAATTAGTTTTTCATTCTTGCAATTAGATTAAGGTTTAATTTATGCAATATAGGGATAGAAGTGACACAAATCCCCCACACAATAAATCCTACCAATAAAGACCTGCTACTCCAAAATGAGCTTAAATGCAACTCTATTTGAACTTTCTATCGTAGACAACCTTGGACACCACCCCGGATTGATAAGATCTTTGAGATTTAATGATGTGCTTAACGATAGCTCACCACTTGGGCTTGGAGACAATGAGTGTATCTAGCGATTTCAGGACAATTCCTCTCATTGTGCTCTTTTGGATTGTGCAATCTGCACCCCTTTTCCCATGTAAAATCAAAAATATTTAAAAGGGAACTGGATTGACTGGGTCCTGTAGAAGTATCTAGTTGATTGGCAATAGGGGCAGGTACTCCTCCATTGTTTGGCTTTGTGTTCCAATGTCTCCCTCTATTGTTAAAATTTTGATTCGAGTGAGGGGCATGGGACTCATACTTCTATTTTTGAACCATGTCATTGCTCAGTTTATGAACCATCTTCTTGAGCTCTTCAACATCCGAATAAATCTCTTTCGGTGGAGCTACATTATTATTAGTTCCCATTGGGTTTGCATAATTCATGGGATCTTGATTTAACATTTGAGTCATATTTTGAGGAATTTGATTCATATATGGATTTACACTTTGGATCGGAGTTGGATTTGGGAAAGGAACTATATCCTGAGAATTAACCTAGCTAGTTCCTTGCATAGTCGATTGACTATTTTGCAAAAATGGGGGAACGGGTGGAATGGATGTGATCGGTTGGATTGGAATGGGTGCATAGGCAGGTGTTGGTGGATATGGTTGTTGATATGGGAAAGCATTCATGTTTGGCATTTGCGGTGCCATGATCTGATTTACCATGGAAGCTTGACCATATGGAGCATATTGTCCCATCATAGGCATCTAGGGAAACCCATAGCCCTGTGGTGTCATTTGTTGCTCGATGGTTATAGCTTCATTGTAAGCTAAGGTGAGTGTGGTGACTTGAGGATTTCACCTGGAAAACATCGTTGTCATCGGATCCAATGCCCCAAAATAGATATGTAAAGCTACTACGGGGTCTATGGCAAAATTCCGAACTGCTCTATTATAATATTTTTGGAATCTCTGATTAAAGGTTCTGATTGGTTCACCTTGGCCCCTTTTGCATGTAATAAATTGATTGTAGATGGTTGCGGGATCCAAAGGTGACCTAAACTGATTGACAAATGCATTCTCCATTTGTGTCCATGAAGTGATCGAGCCAGTAGGTAGGCAAATATACCATTCATAGGCCACTGGGTCTAGGCTCATGCGAAAAAATCTGCAAGCCACATCTTCATGTTGAACTTGCAATCTTATCAGAATGTCCCTATAGGCCTGGATATGCTCCTCTACGGTCCTTGGGCCATTTGGTTTATATTTGGGCAAAAATATTTCTATGTTCTTAGGGATTTCATGGATATCCCCTGCAATATTCAAAGGAATATTATTAGCTCCGTACCAAGGAGCTGTCGGAGGTTGGGCCATCTGATTTAAGATTGATGAGGATAAAACTACAAGCGTGGTGGAAATGGTACTGACAATAGGTACACTGGTGGCAATTGATACCACCGGTGTAGGTCCGCTCGGTGCTTCTAAAATAAAGAGGTATTCTGGGACAAGGTTTTTTGATGGGTTCATAGCTTGCTTGGTTTTATTTCTTGGAGTCTTACAAGTGAGTGTAAGGTCATGAAATATGGTTTCCCTAGTTGTTTTGGACCTAGTTGCGATCTGACGCGGTGGGTCCAGCTTTCCTGACGAAACTCTCGATACCTCCAAGAGAATCTGCAACACAACAAAAATGCTGCAGTTATAACCATTACTGAGATTGAAATAATAACGTTAAATCAAAACACATTATTTCTATATGAAAATCAAAATAAAGTAAACCAATTCGGCCCTCCTTCTAGTGCCAATCTGTTGAGTGGTATTTTCACCCGATTGTGAAAACACACTCTCCGATAGGATTTGAGTTCTAAATCCTCTACTTGCAAAGAAGTCCTGTAAATAATTTCTCCAAGGTCTCCGCTATGTTAGCATTTTGTATGAATAATAATGTTCAGTTTGAATGCTTGGAACACCTTAGTGGTTGCAAGTAACTGTTAACAAGGGGCACTGTAAATTCAACTAAATTTAGACTTTCGAGAAAATAAAAGTGCAAAGAATAAGAAGAAATAAAAATAAAATGCAAAGAAACTAAAATTAAAGTACATTCAGAGTGCTACGATCCTGCTTGACAAAACCGAAGATAATGAGGTTTTTTGCATACAACCTAACCTATTGAACCTGCAAAACTCACACAATCCAGATATGCTAAGTGCTGGTTTCTAGGGTTTTAACTATGGTTTTCAGATTCAGACATTCACATGAAGCAACCAAGAGAAATTGAATTAAACTTCACCTATAAGCCTAAAAATCTGAAAGGGAAAAAGATAAACATTAAATCTTGCATGCAAAAAATAACTCATTTTTTGTCAATGAGATGCAACTCTCTGTAATTCTGTATTAAAAAAATGTATCAGTTTACAATGACAGAATGTTTCTAGTTTTATCAAAACCAGAAAAGTGGAGGAAAACGCTCCAAAAGCAGGCCCAGAATGGCCTATCACCTTCAGCTCTGCAACTCTGCCCGCAGTGGTTTTTGACCCTTGTGCCTGTCCTGTGCTTTTGCTTTTAAACTTTCTGGTGCAGTTCTCTATTTCGCTTTGTGATGCTTCACTTCATCTCCCAGGTTGCTTTGTTTCATCTTCCTGCCTCTTTGCTATTTTGGCCTTTTTTCTCGGGTTTGAAACATTTGGTCTCCTCAGTGAACTATAACTGATGATCCTGAAATGTTATCATAGTCCCTCTGCCTCTATGACACATGTTCAACACTTCCCTGCACATTCTGTAACGGCCCGCCATGAATCGTGATGAAAAATAGCATGTCACGATATCGTGACATTTTTATATCTACAGCTTTGCTCCTCTACCTGTATCACGAAAATGAGACATGTCGTGATATCACGACATTTTTCTATCAACAGCCTTGTCCGCCTTCATGCACCGCAAAAATGAGACATGTCGTGATATCGCGACATTTTTCTATCAACGAGCCGTGCAAATGCAACTTGTCGCGAAATTGCGACGTTTTTCTGTTTCGGGCTGTGCAGATGCAACTTGTCGCAAAATCGTGACATTTTTTTATTTCAGGCTGTCTTGTTGTACTTGGCCGCGAAACCGTGACATGTTGCGATATCATGACATATTTTCATTCTGCATCATTTTCTTGATTTCTGTCGTGAAATCGTGACACTTTTCTTTTACATCCACTATGATTGCTCTAGGTCATGAAACTCTGACATGTTGTGATATCATGACATATTCCCTTGCTTAGCTTGTAGGTCACCGCAAATCGTGAAAATGAGACAGGTCATGATTTTGTGACGCTTTCTATCTTCATATTCGTTGTCGTTGACAGATCGTGAAAATGCAACCTGTCACGATTTCGTGACAACTTCTTTCCTTTATTCCTTTCTCACTTTCCTACCGTGAAAACCTGACATGTTGCGATATCGTGACGTTTTTTTCTCCTTGCCCTGTTTTGACTGCTTTGACCATGATTTCATGACATGTCATGATATCGTGACAATTCTAGCGCCTTATCTTCTCTCTCCTCTATGAACCACGATTTCATGACATGTCGCAATATCGTGACGTTTTTCACTTTGTATTTCTCTCTCCTCCATGAACCGCAATTTCCTAACATGTCGCAATATCACGACATTTTTTATCAATACTTCTTCCTGCCTGCTTTAACCGCGATTTCATGACAAGTCACAAAAACATGACATGTTGTGAAATCACGACAATTTCTGTACTTGGCTGTTTTACCCATCAAACATCACGAAAACACATGTCACGATATCATGACAACTTTGAGTCTTCAACTTAATTCTTTGTCTTGCATCGCGAAAATGAGACATGTCACGATATCGCGACATTTCTGGCATCTTGTTCTGTTTGACCGCTTTGACCGTGATTTCACAACATGTCACGAAATCGTGACATTTTCTCATCATGCTACATTCTATTGCTCCTAGACGTGAAAACGTGACATGTCGTGAAATCGTGACACTTTTCTGTTCCACTGCACTTTGCTTGTTTGAGTCGCGAAAACGTGACATGTCGCGATATCGCGACAATTTTCATTTATGGCCGTGATGGAGCAAAATGTCGTGATATCACACGACAACTTTTCATTTCTTGCAGCAACGGAGCAACATGTCGCGATATCGTGACAACTTTTCATTTCTTGTCGCGACGGAGCAACATGTCGCGATATCACGACAACTTTTCATTTCTTGCCGCGACGGAGCAACATGTCGCGATATTGCGACAAATTTTCATTTTTGGATTTTTTGTCTTTTTAACATCTGGGCCACTGCAATATTCTTGGAAAGTGTGCAAAAAATGTGGGTCCCTAATTTTGGGGTGTGTTGTGGAGCATCCACAACAGGTAGCATTGACATACTCCTCATACAAAGGACTAGAGCGAATTTAGGTATAGCCATATGGATGATGAGTGTTAAAAACACTCAAGTTTTGTTGGGTTGGGCTAGGGGAGGAGGGCATACCATATTCATAGGCAAAATTAGGGAACCCTTGGGTGGAATTGGATGGACAATATGTAGCCAATTATGTTTTTTCAACATAATATTGGTTAAGGGGCTCAAGAACATAGAAGACCTATAAACGACCTCTAATTTTTCCATATCAATTTGGATGGATGATTGTTCATTATTTTGGGGAATGGATCCCTCTTGTGAGAGAGATGGGTGAATAGTCCTGGATGGACTAGGTTGGGTGGAATTGGAAAGGTTAGCTACTGAAGTAGCGGGTATGCTTGTTGTATTTTCCATTAAATTATTTTGATTTAATATTTTTGTTTGATTTTGAGTTAAAACCATAAAATAATTAAATCAAAATACAATTTCAGGATAATTAAATTTCAAAACTAAAAATAGAGCTAAAGGATTTAGAAACAAAGAAAATAATCAATCCTAAGTTTCACCTTGTGTGGCTTACCTTATTCCTTGATTATCTCTTTTATTGTGTATTCCTTTTAGATATGACAATTCTGTGTGTTTTGGTGTATCCTAATATTGTTTAATGAAAAATAAAGGTAAAATACTATGGTTGGATGGGGCAACGAGATTATTTTTGGTGATGAAATCCAACAAGTTTTCTCGGGGGTAGTCCTAGGGTGTCTAAGGGTAGATATTGGTGGATGGAAATGACTACCACTGTCACCAAATATCAAGCAATGGATGGTGATGAAATCCAACCACTATTGTTTAAAGTGCAACGTGTTGAGTGTGATTAATTTTAAGTTTTTCTATTCTCTATTGTGGTCAAAAAATGTTAAAAGTAATAAATTTTACACATCTAAATTAGAATCCAACATAGGAATGTAAATTTCCTCTAAAGAGTGTGAAGTACACTGCTTAAAACCCCCTTCCTAGATAGCAACCGGAGGGTTCGTCCACCTCTCTACCAAAGGTGCCACCCAAGGGTAGGAATAGTTTTTGCATTCGAGTATTGTTCCTATTTAGATAAGTAAACTGAGCAACATTTAACTCCTAATATGCAAATTCTAATTGATGCTTTTCACTTTCATATGCAAACAAAAATATGCAAGAATTATTTGAATTTGCAATTTTCTTTAAAATAGAAAACTCAAAATATGAATGACATGAATACACAGATGCCCTAAATGCAGTCTAAAATGAATTTATTTCCAGATTACTTAATGTATGTTTTAACCTCAAAATCTAAAAAATACTGTAGAATATTGAAATATGTAAAAGAAAGAATTTAAAGCAGAATGCTTGCAGATCTTACTGGAAAGCCTAAGCCCTGCTCCAAATTATTTTTAGGCACGGCGTAGCGCCTCTATAGGTGCAGTTGGGTGCTTGTGTAGGTGCAACAGTGCACTTGTGGAAATCAACAGGTGTTTTAGAGCACCTGTGCACCTATCTACAACTATCATAGGACCTTACATAAATCCTAACCAATGATTTCAACTAGTTTTTTGCTCCAAAAAACCCTGCAAAATGGAACAACAGAATGAAAGTTGGCAAAGTAAATAAAAAAATAGAACCTTTGTGGGGTCCCATCGTGATCACCATTTGTGAAGCAAAAATATGACACTAAAAAAAATATAAAAGTAAAATAATTCAAATGAGCAAGAGATTACAAAAAAATATGATTTTATTCAATAAATGGGGGGAGCTGAGAAACTCCTTTTTGTTACAATGAATCCGTTCAAAGGAATTATTTTGATACAATAAATATAGATGCTAGGGTTCTCCAAAACCCTAACTACACAAAAAATAGTGTCTCCAATGTATCTTGCTTCAAATAGGGTTAGTGGGCTTCTAGCTATCCATAATCGAGCCACTCTAGCTTCAGCAACTACTCAACAATCCTTGATGAATACCACCTGATCCTGCACACACATCAAACATAAAATAGTTAGCAAACAAAATGAGGGTTCCATAGTGTGAACCCTAAAAAATGTAAACTAAAAACCCTAGATCTGAGTGAATAAAACATGCAGAACCTAATAACATCCAATAATTAAAATGCACAAAAATACTTAATTTGTTGTTTGTTTGCTCCATTGCAGATTGATGGTAGGGTGCCCCGATGGCACTTTATGATATTATGTGATAGATGCTGGTATAAGGCTAAAGGAACAATAGGTACTGGGATGCACCTGTAGAATGTGGCAGGTGCACGGTTGTGCCTATGGGAAGAGATATGCGCTCGACTACGCCTATGTAATAAGGCTAAATCTATAGAAGCAGATCGAGGAAATGCGAAGGGATTGGCAGATGGACGATGATGGCGGTGGTAGAAGTGGGATATGAAGATGACTAGAATCAAGAAATCCTAGGGCAAGCTAGGGTTTCATGGAAGGATAATCTAGGGCACAACCTACTCACAATATCTATCTATCAGTAGGGTTAGATCTCATAAGCAAATTAAAGCTCCAGCGTTCAAGTCCTCCAAGATTCAAGATTCAGATTCTCCAAGGGTTGAGCATTGAGAATGCTCCTATTTATTACCAAGCCTAGGGTTTTCTTATGGTTTTAGCTTAACACTTTGATTGTGTGATTAATATTAAAGCAGATCCAAATGTTGATATTAAACTTTAGGTGTGACACAAATTAAGGGAGATGGATGGCTGAGATTAGATTAGATCGGACGGCTGAGGTTAATTTGGTTTATAAATATATATTTTATAATAAATATATTAAAATATAATATAAAATATTATATTTAAATATAAATAATATAAAATAAATATAAATAAGTCAAATAGGGGTCGAAAATGGTAGGAAAAGGCTAAAGTGGGTCATTGGATGGCGGGAAAGGCATGGAATGGCCAATTGAATGGCAGGAAAGGGTGATGGTAGATAAGTGGCTAGGATTTGGTGTCTACAGGTGCAACTTATCCTAATGCAAACTATATGTGAATCGAGTTAAATGCCTAAGAAAATGAAGTTAAATACTATGTTATGGTTCTTTGACTTTACTATTTATATGTATTTGAAAATAAAAACTAGACAAATATGCAAGAAAACAATAAGTAGATAACCTTTGCTACAAACTAAAAACTAGAGGATCAAGGGGTACTTACCTATTTGGTTTTCAATGTGAATACGTCATCTACACACAAATACACCCTCTGTCAAATATGCTGCCTAGAAATCCTACACCTAGTAAATTTGCTAAAATCTACAAAAGAGATAGAAAAATAAATGGATTACAATTTGGGGGCCTAAAAAACAATAAGAACCATGTGCATTCTTTATTGGCATAGTCAAACCCCCTACTTATACACAAAATAAAAATGGATAGACTTTGGAGTTCGATGTTGTTATACCTGTAGTGAATTCACTAGTTGAAAGCTCTATAGTAGGCAAATTGTTAAGGTGATAAACTAAGTGATTAGAGAGCAAAAACAAGGTTCAAGGATTATTTCAATTGATATAAGGATATCTAGAACCAAAAGTAATTAGAATAAATGTTGGTTGACTAGGATAAATAAAATGTATCAAGTGGGTAGTGAATACATCACTTGTAACAATCACAAGTGGTATTTTCATTTTAGAGACTAGAAGGACAAAAGGAGTGCAAAGTGGAGGAACAATACTCTGAGTACCAATGGTGAATAAACCACCTATGTCAAGTATAGGTGGTAAATTCATGTAGGATGGAATAAAAACAAAAATAATCGATTAGTTTAAATTGTAGATCCTTTTTCTGGGAATCTAGAAGTTAACCTCCTCCCCTGTAAGTCTCCTAAGTTATCTACAAAACCAACAAAAGGTTCTTGACCATGCAAAGGGTTAGATGAATATAAAATAAGGATAGATACATACAAAAAAATTGAATAATAAAATATTAACCATAAATAATTATCAAATTTAGATAAGAAGAAACAATATTACTAAAAATCCTTCCAAGATGGTAAGGTGTCCCCTTGCTTAAAGATGTCTCTATGGCCAAATTTTGGTAGCACTTCATTATATAACCTTGCTAATAGATTTCAACAGGGTTTTATTGCACAAAAATTTAATTTTAAGTGCCACCCCAAGGGGCCAATCTATAGAAATTGGATCTCTTAGGGGTTTCCCAAAAGGGAGGGATGAGGTGGCTTGTTTTTATGTCTAATCAAGCTAATGATTAGGTTGTTGATAGGGCTAACTAGTTAGGCTAATTGGCTGATAGGATTACCTATAATAAGTTGCCCCCTTGATTGGGAATTATTTGGGTAGGTATAGGAATATGGAGGAAAGTTAGCCACCTTCATATATGTTTGTTGCTTTTCTATCATGGCAGGGGGGTAGGTAGGAGTGATTGGTGCCCTAATTGACTTGTACAGGTAAGATTAAAGTTTTCACATGTGGAACGTGAATACATCACCTATATGGATATACCACCAACATATTTTTTAATTCATTGTATTTACAAATTTGATTGTTAGAAATAAAATATGGTAGAAAGCTAGAGAATTTGGACTAGTTGTGAATATGTTGGTTGAAGAGTGTATTCAATTTTTAATGAATTCGCTCTAAGGAATAAAATTTGCTACTATTGGGTTTTGACTAAAATATTTGAGGTTGATTTAGTTGTTATAGTTGAGTTGATCTTTTTGTGGGTTTACATCAATTATTAGTCTAAGTTAGATGGATTTATTTTAGGTATCTGCACGAGGCCCAAGCATGATCACTAGTGTGTAAGGTAAGCTCATATATGGGAAGAGTGTTGAGGTATCCTACTTTAGTTGACCTAAAAATTTATTAGGGTTTAGATAAAGGGTTTTGAATTTGGTTGGTTGGGTTCACCATTGGCATTTCTAAAGAAGTTGGCAAAACAAGTTCAATTGAATATTTGATTGAGACAATTGTAGAAGGTTTTCTTCCTTTATTCCTTTTTGTTGGTATTCAATTAGTTTGAATTTCTTAATTTATTTATATTTATCACATACTTTGAATATTATATTTATAATAAATATGACCTATAATATCTTACACTTAATTAATGCCTAATATACTTACGATAAGAAAACCAATTAAAAATTTAGGCCAAGGTCGACGAATTGCTAGAAAGTCAATAAATTACTGGATAATTGACTAAGTAAAAGGTGGAGTTCATAAAAAATATATGTAATTAAATCATATTTTGTCAATAAATCATTACTTTGGTCAACGAATCAGAAACCCAAAGACAAAAAAAATGAATGAATAATTTCATAGGGACTTATGCAAAAAGATAGCAAATTGTCGACTAGTCAACAAATCACAAGTAAACAAACATGGAGAATTTAAGAAGTGATGTTGTTTTCTTAAGAAATATGCTCATAGACAATAAATTTTCAATGTAAAAGGGTGATTTTGAGGTTCTTGAAAGTTTTTGATACTTTCTAAGGTTTAATTACTAACAAAATTACCATTTGCATTTAGATTAAATAAATTTATGATGGTGTTCAACACAAAGCAAAACCAAAACTAGAGTATAAAATTATAAGATTCAAGTAAAATATGTATAAATATAATAATATATTTTTAGAATTTATTAGATTTAAGGTCTTTAATAAGCTCTTTTTTAGATCTAGAAAAATTTGCAATAAACTAGAGTAGATCTAAAAAATACAAGTGGACTTGTATCTTGATTGCACCATGGTTTTTTATTCATCATTAACAATATCTTTGTGGGATGGATAATTCATATTTAACTAGAAAATAAGGACCTATTCCACTAAATATTCCAAGAAAATATTAATCCATGAAACTATTTGATTGTAATAGCACTCGTAATTCAATGTCAATCGATGGAGGGGAGGTTTATGTCCCCTTGAACTCTAAATTTAGGCCAGCTCCACACTAATCTACACTAATCTAAACTAAAATTATTGTAAGAAAACAAAATTGATGAAGGTAAGGGTGTAAGAAATTAAAACAAAGTGCATGAAGGAAAATACCATAGAGACCATAGTGAGGCTAGTATGTGTGACTAATCAGATCAATTTGAGATGACCAAATAATGGCAATGTGATCAAACATCGATATAGCATAATTTCATGGAAAAGAGGAATAGTAGGATATGGTAAGGAAATAACATAAATATCATCCGGTCATGCATTGAGAGGTCAAATAAAACAATTAACACATAAGCACCATGCACACTTTTCTATTAAAATTCAAAATAAGAGGATTATAACACTTGATCATAGAGCATAGCTCTAAGCCTTTTTCAAAATAACCAATAGAAGATACAAATGAGCCTATGGATCTTATTTGTAGTAAGTGTTTAACCCATTTTTTGTTAAGTAATTAGGAATCACTTTTACATTTACAATAAAAGACAAAAAAATTATTTTTTAGGCCCTTATAGTCTCCAATTTTATGTTTGTTTCAACAATTGATCAAAGAGTTGTCGATTAATTAATAGATTATAACTTGATTATGAAATAGCTAGTTAGGTCAATGGAACAGGTTTCTCCACACTTAATCAATTCATAAATTTTTTATTTCACCTCCTACCTAGCACTTTTAATTTGGAATAGACATGGATTTTTGAGGCCTACATAATTTTGACCCCTGTAAGCTCATTGAGATTTCCCATCCCCCTTGCCCAACACCTTTTATTCAACTACCAAATAAAACTTTTGCATCAAAGATAGTAATAAGTATGTTGTGCTACACCTATTTTTATGAAGAAGGATGAGTTGGTTTGGATTCTATCAAAATATGGTGGATGCTTGGTCAAGTTGAGAGATTAGAATGTAGAGAAATAAAAATATCCTACTCCTAATAATTTTCCTTGGAAGGACCTCAACGTTCCTTTGGTTAGTGGTCTAAAGAAAGATTCTTACAAGAGAGATCTAAAAACAAGAGGATATTAGGGACCTTTCATATGTGGGACATGTGTGAGAAGGATCTAGAGCATCAAATTATTTACTTGTTTGCTATTTTCTTATATAATTTGGAATCAATTTTTAAAAAGATCATAATATATTGGGTAGCTCCATCAACATTAAACTAGTTGATGAAATTGTAACAGCCCCACTAGAATAACTACTTGAATTATAATTATTTTTCTTTTAGGACAAGATACTGCTGATGAATTTGTGACTGCAAGGGTAGGTGTTTGATGCTAGGTAGACGAAAGATAATTGAAAATATTAGTAACCCCTCCTTCAGGAAACTAGGGTAGGGTAGACTGCAAGAGGTAAGGAGGGATATGATGGAGGTGTGGAAAAACACCACGACTCGTGAGTACATGGAAGATCACAAGAAAATGTCATCCTTTTAGCTGCATCCATGTAATTGCACTAATTAGGAATGTATGTGTGTTTTGATGTTAATTTGTGTGCCATAAAATATAAAACAATAAAATAAATAAAAATAAATAAATATTTAATAATAATTTAATAGTTGGTAAATAATTTTATAAATATAAAAATAAACTATATAAATATAATATGTATAAATATAAAACATAAATATAAAATAGAAATATAGAGTACAACAAATATATAAAATAAATAAAATAGCTTTCATACCAATTATACAAATCAACTACACATCAAGTTTTAAGTTATATGACTCAGAGCTTAGAAGACACTTGGCAAATAGATGGATTGGAAAGATGGAGCCCACTTTTTTGATTGAGATCACTCTATTCACCCTATAGATAAGTAGGTATACTAGGGTTTGGGGTGTTTGGTGTTTGTGGAGATTGGTGGTAATCGGTGCTCTCATCTATTAGAATTTTGTTTGAGGATAATACTAAATTTACTAGGTTAGTGTCCAAAATTCTAAGAATCTAGTAGGATATGTGTTGTAGACTATGAATAAATAGTTATGATGTTACTTTACTTCAATTCTTTTGGAATGCGGATAATTGAGTTGGGTAGGTCTATCCTAAAAAAATTATAGGGGCCTTGATTGAACGATTGGCATGATAGTCTATCGTGTTAATTAAGCCTTATCAAAGAAAATTTAAAATAATGATTCAGGTATGGACACAACTCTTAAGGAGTACACATGGTATAATAAAGTCATTACTGGAGTTTAGAATTTCGTAAGCATAAAAATAGTATTGTGGAGTTTAGATGGCCTCGTCCCATTTGCCCGCTCCCCTACTCTTGGCCTACATCCTTTCTAGACATATGGGATCCACTAGATTTTCTAGGGTTTTTTCCTATGCTTGATTGAATATTCATAGCTATATGGATCATCCTGGAGTCCTTATCCCAGGTGCCTTTGGTTTGGTTGATTTTTGACTAGCCCAGTTGGGGGGATGTGGCTTTTGAAATAGGGTTTGGCATTTATTTCCTATTCTTACTGCTCAAGATCATAATCTACATATATCGTGGCTTCAATGGGACCCCATGTTAAGCATTTATAGATGGACATCCCTTCCTGATCTATATCAATATTTGCAATGCCTCTGGGATCTCTCAAAAAATCTAGTATTTTTTACTTTTGGGTGTTTTGATTGAGCCTCTTGCTACAGTCTATATTTTTGGTCTTAGGGTGAGACCCTATGCTTTTTTGTGCAACTGTGGCTTTGGCTTTCTTGGTTTTATCCCTTTGTTGAATTTCGTGGGATTGTGTTCTTTTCTAATACAGGTGGTCATCTATCAATGGTTCAACTATATAGTTTTAAATATCTTGGGGTTGGGACCTCATGCTTCATTATTTATTGTAGTTGTTGGGCCACGATTTATAATCCTTGTATTCAGTTTAGCTCTAGTTATGGGTTATCTTGGTGGCTGGTGTTCCTAGATATTTCTCCTTTAGCTTGCATATTCAGTCTCCTTCACAGAGATATCTTGGGACCTATCGAGATCTCTAGTGTCTTTTGATCCGCTTTCTAGGCCTTATTTTTGTTTTAGTTGTTCATAGGATTCTTCTTGCTACAGATGAGATTTCAGATTTACCTAATAGCTTGCTTGGATAATGCTACTTATTCTGGTAGGTAATATTTTTCCAAAGCTGAGTGGGACCGATGTTTCACTCTTGGTCAAGATTTTCTTTTTTGGACCAGTTTAGTTTTCTTGTGCATCCAAATGGGATTTTCCTACTGGGATAGTTTGTGATGGTCTTATGTTTTCCTAGGTAGGATCCTCCTTTGCTATAACTGCTACCTGATGATTAATCCCTGGTGGGATTTATTTGTTCCTGTTACTTTACCTAGGCTTCCATCATACAATTTTTTCAAATATGGTTTTCCCATTGTGTGTTTTGCTAGTTTTTGGTTTCCCACTTCTTGGGTCCTTCCTAGGTGGGATTCCATCCTATGCCCTTCCTGGGAAGGAATCCCAATTTCTAAGTTTATTTTATTTTTTTTGCTTTTTCAAGTGCTGGGATTTTTGCTCGTGGTTTGGCCAGCTCTGCTTTCATATGGGATTCAAGTTCCCCACTTCTCGAGTGGGATTCCATACTGAGCCCTTCCAGGGTGGGAATCCTGAAATCTAAGTTTAAATTATTTTTTTGCTTTATTGGTTGTCGGGATTTCTCTTCGCTCATGGTTTGGCCAACTTAGATTTAAGGCGAAATTCTGAGTTTAAACTTTTAATTCTAATTTTTGGGATCATCCCATTGTGACCAACTTCTTGTTGTTTTGCTTTGGCTTGTATGGGTTCGGGACCACCCTTTTGGCCTACCCTAACCTTCCTTGTTGGTCTTTAGACCTAATGGTTTTTGTAATCACTTTGTAATAATATTTTGGGGCCCTTTCAAAACTCGATTTTCAATCCAACTACCAAAAGAAAATACAAGAAATGATTTGGCTTGTGTGTTATGTTGAATGTCAACCATTTCTATAAAAATTATTGATGAATGAAAATTAAGTTTGGTTTCCTATTTGAATGCCTTTGTCTTGAAAAGGCATTTAGTTTTTCATTGCATATTTAATTTGAGTTATTCTGACCCATATCCTACTCGAGTCTTCACCTCGGTTGTGATGAAGGAAAGGAGACTATCCTGTGGTACTCATTGGCTCGAGGTAATAATGACCTCATCTATGTTACACCACTCAATTAAAAAATTCCTATAGTGTCATCGACCTCATTCATGGGTAGAATATTTAGGAAAGCCCTTTTAGTTGGATAATATAAATTCTCCGATGCAATTGATGTCCACTTTAGTAGTTGAATTTTTAAGTTTCCAATACAATCTACACCAGAAGGTGATTGAGCTAAGATACCTATAAAATGAGTATTTAATGATGCTTTACATACTTTTACTTTATCATATTTATAATGGAATTATTAAGTATTGTGTAAAGTTTCAATAAACCAGTCTGTTTGAGAAATGTTATGGTTATACCAAATCGATTGTGTGGATAGAATGATTTATGTGTGCATCGTCACTTCATGGATGAAATTGGAGGCTTGTTAATGTTCTATTTTAATTAATAAAACTCTAAATTAGTTCAATACCTAGCCATGGAAAGGAATCATAATTTAACTCAATGTTGATTAGATTTTTAGAAAGTTCATCATAACAGCTTGTGGATGTTGTCATTTTTCACTCTTGCGTGGTAGGAATTATTTGGTGGCATCAAAACGATATCCTTTTTCTTGCACTATATCCAAAACAATTAAACTTAGCCCTTGATATAAGAGCTACACTCTAGAATAGCTTCCCTCCGTACAATGGATGTGTATAATTCACCCTTGAATCCTTTAAAATTGCTTGAAATATTTTTGGATTTTCAATTAGCCTAAGAGTAATGATATTCTTATGGGGTGCAATTTATATTAGCTTCGGTTTGATATATTCCTTTAACTTATATAAATAGGTGCATACTTCATTTTGTATTCGTAAATTATTAGACACCCACACAAACATTTTAGAAAAAGGATTAAACCAGGCTCATTAATTCATTATATGGTATGTATTAAATAAAATTGTCGTACCTTCTATGTTGCTTTTAGAAAATAAGTTTAAAAGTAATATTTCATTGTTTATTAAATATAATTGCTATTTACTTTATAATTAAGTTAACCTTACTTTATAAGCTTCATTCAAAAGTCTTATGCTCATTTGCAATGCAGAGATTAACATTAACTATTTTCCAACCTAGTATCCAATTAAAGACTAGGGTAGGGGCATAATGAAACATTAGACTAACAATTGAAAATTAAAATTACTCCTTAAACAAAATATTGACTTCTTTTATAGAAGTGATAAGCATTTCATTATATTTTTGAAAAATTAATACGTGAGAATTTTGGATAAAATCAATACACGAATGTATAAGTGTTAGGATAGGAAACACTTTAATGGTTTAATTGTTGCTTGAAAGACTTAGTGTTATAAGTGTATCATAAATTGAAATTTAGGTTAAAATTATATTAGACTAAAATTTTTTTTCCTAAAAAGTTGTCTTTCTTTTAATCAATGGATATTGAAAATTAGATTTAAATATAAAATATTAAAAAAGTTGTTTAGGTCCTAATTAATGACTATTGTTTTAGATTCAAATATTTCTTTTATCAATTTATGTATATGATGTTAAAAATTATAGCTTACTCTTCACTTAGTTGATGATTAGAATTCATTTCCATTTATGAAAAACTAATGTTAATATTCCAATTGCTTACTTTATTTTGAAATTACATTATTTATGGAAGATTTAATATGCACAATGTAATTTATGTTTTTAATTTAAATGAAAGGGATTAAAGTCCCACGAAAACATAGAAAAATCATACACTAATAACCAAATGGTCATCCCTTAAACCTAGTATTGGATCATCGAGAAGGATGGAAGATGTTGGCGACTGATGAGACAATTCGGCCAAATATCATCTACTAAACCTAAATCTAAATTATTCTTGAATGTTGTTTTACAATAGCTCCTTCGGTGAAAAAGTATTTATAAAACATTTTATCTTGAAAAGTAAAATCATGGGGATTGCCTCTCCCATTCAGTGAAGTAAGTAATTCGTTATGTTTTAAATAATTAGACTAACATATGATAATTACGATTATGGTTGCACAATTTTGATTCACTTTTTGTATGTAGATCATAAATTAGATGGTAATGATAAAAGTGAGTTTCAAAGCTTCTTTACTTGTTTAGAGTTTCAAATTTTCTTTACTTGTATAGAGTAAGTGCAGTGAAAGCTACATTAAAACAAAATCTCTTTTATTTGATACTCTATTCATGCAATAGAAAATAATAAGATGATATATTTGGATACTCTATTCATATAAATTGAATGTATTATGATGTCTTCTTGAAATGAAATGCCTTATGAATTGAAGTGTATACGAGATTAGGTTAACTCATAGGAAACTTAGAACCCTTCTTAATAAGTCCTTGAATTAGATATCCTAAACATTACACCAAACTCATCATGGAAGATGAATGGTCAAGGTCTCATCATAAAACACTCAATACCGATGATTGTAGGAAGGGCAATCACTGTGAATTCATAATACATGCAATATCGATGATTTTAGGAAGGGAAATCACTATGAACCATAATACAACCAAAACGGTAATTTTAGGAAGGGCAATCATCGAGGCTTACAAAATACCCAACGTCAATAATTATAGGAAGGACAATTACTGTGATTCGACAGCGATCATTTTTTAGCAAACTAACCCGGGATGGGAGGTCCTTTTTCCAAGAACAAGTGACGAGGGGCGGTATGGGACATTACCTCTAGGTCATTGTGTGAGTAGTACGATGAGGGGTCTTGTTAGTCTAAAAAGACTACCCTCGAAGACAACATAGTTTTTTGCAGCATGATGCTATTTTGTGTGTTCTTCTGTTAAAAGATGCAGTTTATTTTTGAGATACTATGCAGAGGAAAATGGACTAAGGCAAGACAATGTCACGATTTCACGACATGTCAAGTTTTCACTGTGAAGGGAGACAAAGACAAGCTCAAGGAAGGGAAGACGTCGCGATTTCACGACATGTTGAATTTTTGCTCCAAAAGAAAGAGAGGGAAGCCAAAGTTATAAGAATGTCGCGATTTCACGACATGTCTAGTTTTCTCCGTGAAAAGGGATAAAAGAGACTAAAAAGAAGAAGATGTCACGATTTCGCGACATGTCAGTTTTTCGCCAAGGAAGAGGAAAAAGCAAAACTACAAGCCAAAATGTCGCGATTTCGTGACATGTCTTATTTTTGCCTGAACAGAAGCCTGAAGGAGACAAAGTGCTTAAAGACGTCGTGATTTCGTGACATGACAGTTTTTGTCGACAAGTATATAATTAGCAACTAAAACATGCTTTTCAAATAGACTTTTTGATTGCAGAGGATGTCAGATAAATGGAAGAGTATCAAGTCTGGAAGATTTGGTTTCTAAAGATCTTTATTTATTATTAGAAACTGTATCAGATTGCTTGTAATTGATTTGAAATCAAAGATGTAACAGTTGTAAAGATACCCATCCTTGGGTATATATAATAGTGAACGCATTCTAAAAAAGGGTCGGCTCTTAGGCGTTTACAAGACTGAATGTACATCCTCTGGATACAAGCAATAAAGTTGTTCTTCCATTTGGCTTCAAATATTTCTATGTGCAAGTGTATGTATTTGAATTCCTAAACTTCTATTTCCATTATTGAGTTATATATTGTATCTGTTCTAAAAACTGGACTATACATGTATGAATCATATTGTTGGAGTTAAGAATCCTTTACGCATATATGTGTTGGGTGAATATCTGAATCACATTTAGAGAGTTAAGATTTCTGCAAGGAAGATATAATAAAATCTTATAGACAGAAATATGTATGCTTTTATTTTGATTGTTGTCTAATCTGCACCGTGAGAAAAGTTTCTAGCTACGACTATATTTCCCTTTAAAGCATTCCCCTTCTTTTTGTTTCCCTTTTCTCATATAAAAACCTCAAGGAACCAGCCTACTCTGGAGATTAGATGGAAAAAAACCAAGCTAAGTCTGTCTACTCAATGTTGGCAAGGTCGAAGGTGCAACATATCAAACCAAAGGCCGATTTTGTTCCAATAGTTTTTGGCACGCCCGGTGGGACCCTAAATCCCATAGTATTCTATAAGTTTTGGTGTTTTCCTTTGAGATTTTTGTTTAAAATCTAAAGCAAAAATCACCTGGTGACTCCGTTCAAAGGGTATAGACCTTAGAAATACCTTATCTAAACTATCTGGTTACAAACCCATAATTGCCTATGCATATGATAACTAGATCTCAAGCAAGAAACTCTGAAGAACCCATTGAGTTCTTTGAGTTACACCTTGGTAGCTTAAAAGCACATCCTGTTTTAGCTGCAAGATCTAATCCACCTTGTAGCAGTGTTAACTCCCTTATACCTATTGTTGGAATAGCATCAAACAACTCTGCAGTATTAGTAAATACAGTTGCTATCATGGTTGCTCCTCCCATTCCGGCTCATCTTGTATGGAACCAAACTGGTCCATTAAACTTGGGGGTCCAGAATCAAGTTCCCACTGTAGCTTTGAAGGCGTTGTCGTCATATGATGGGATGGGTAAAACAACAGATGAACACTGCTTAGATGTTTCTTCATTAGCAGTAGTTTATAACATCACCCAAGAAGATGTGATGGTCAGGTTGTTGGTTATTTCTCTAAAAGGAAAAATGCTTCATTGGTATAGAGCACTTCCTCCCGGGTCTATTACTTCTTGGGCAGTACTCGTTGGTCGATTGGTCGATGAATTTAATGTGCATGCAGATCCCTTCTCTCTACTCAATCAGTTTACTATTATCAGAAGGCATCCGCAAGAGGAGATTGTCGATTTCAATATTCGGTTCACATGTACCCGAGATAGAGTACCCACTGGATTAAAACCCACTATAGAGCAAGCAATATGCTACTATTTAAGATCTTTTGATTCTGACCTCAGCATGATTATATGACAATCACGGGTTTTAACTTTCCCTGCTATTTATTTAGAAGCTGCTAAGGGAGAAGCGGATCTCATTGCTACTGGGAGATATCCTCCAAAAGCACCAATGCCAATTTTTCTAGATATTCCCCAAGTTTCAGGCATGAATCCCTCAGGACCTTCTCCAAAATGGAATGAGCAACCAGTTTTTCCAGCAATCCAGTTGCCTCAAAATATGCCAGCAATACCTCCTATCCCTGTTCTTCCCGCATTACCTGCCCCACCTCTCCATCTAGCTCCCCAAGAAAATCAGATGACTACCATATTGGACACAATGAAAACTTTGTCAAATGATATGTCATCTATGAAAAAAAGAGAAGCTGAGAGAAATTTCCAGCCACGGAGGTTTCCTCAGATAACAAGAGATGGAGCCACACCAAGTAATAGGGGGCAGGAAAGAAAAAATGTAGTTTATGCAAATGAACAAGAAGATAATGGAGAACCTTCTAATGTTGCTTACTGGTGCTCCACGTGTAATGATCCACATGGAGAAGATTCATGTATGTTCCATCAGCACCATATACAAAGTGCAGTCAATGAAAGAGAAAAAGAAAAAATGAAAGGTCATGTAAACATGATCAGAGAGGTTGATCACAACTTAATGATGCCATCAGTAGAGCAGGTTTCAGTACTGACAAGGTCAGGCAAAAAACCCCTACAAGTGGATCCTCAGGAACTCCAGCCATTAAGTTTTCCTCTGGCTCCTAGAGCCACACCTCAGAAAGACACATCTAGTGAAAAAAGACCTCCCAATCCTACCTAGAGCTCCGATCCAATGCCAAGAAAGGATTTCCCCCTAGAAAGGAGAATGAAACCCAAGATCAAGCTAAAGAGAAGCTCAGATTTCCTTCATTAACAAAAAGGCAAAGAACGGAAGCAACTCAGGGTTATAGGAACAAATACGATACTTCCACCAGGGAAAGAGAGAAGAGTGTTGAAACATCTTCGTTCAATATTGTAGAAGAGATGAAAAAGACTCCCTCAAAAGCCAGCATGTATGATGCTCTTCAGTTCCCTGGACAGATTGACCTACTACAGGAATCTTTGAAAACAATGAAATATAAGAATAAAAGCCCTTTTTATTCAAATTCCGTACAAGCTAATGTAACATCTATCACGGGAAAAAATAGACCGCCTCCTTTCTATTTATCTCTTCAAATGGAGGGATGGGTAGTACATAACTATATGATAGATTCTGGAGCAACGACTACAGTAATGCCCAAAGCAGTGTGCGACATCATGGGTATGGAATATACCAGGAGCCATCCGAGAGTTTTGCAATTAGATGGTACCCTAGTAAAAACTGTAGGGGTAATCAAAGATATCCCCATACAACTCCACAGGATGCCTCAAGTAGTCGTCATACAGGAAGTGGTGGTTGTAGATCTAGCGCCATACTTTGGTATGTGTCTGTCAAGAGAATTCACAGCAAAGATAGGAGGATACTTGTCCTTAGATTATTCACATCTGGAAATACCCTTCAAAGGTAGAAGAATCAAGATTTTTAATGAAAATCCATCCACATTTCATGTGGAAAAGATAGAAGAAGCCAACACTGTGAATATGATGACCGAGGAAATGGGGGATGTAGATCTGATGGAAGAAACTTTGGAAGATCTCCAGTCTGAAGATCAATTTTCTTTAAAGTATTTCAATGCTATGGTTGAGACAGAGATAGGAAGCTATTCTATTGAAAAACTGAAAAAGCAGTCGATTCCCGTCCCTGAAGGAAATGTTTCCACTAACCAACTCTGGAAACTTTACTTCGATGGATCCAAGTGCAAAAATGGGGCAGGTGCAGGAATAGTTTTAATTTCTCCTACCGGGAAAGAAAGAGTTTTCTCGTACCGATTGACATGGAGTTGTACTAACAACACAGCTGAGTACGAAGCATTGTGTTTAGGACTAAAAAAGGCTAAAAATTTAGGTGCAAAACAACTGCTGATTTATGGAGACTCTGAGCTTATTGTGAAGCAGGTCACGGGAAAATGTATATGCAAGCAACATTATTTAAGAGCTTACAAAAATAAAGTGTTGGATATTTTGGAAATTTTTGAAGCTCTAAATATAAAATCAATCCCGAGAGAAAATAACACTCATGCAGACCTATTAGCATCAGTGGGATCTAATTTTTGTCCAGTCAGCAATGTCATTCAAAAATCCAAAATTGTGAGACTTATATACAGGCCTTCTGTGCCTGACAAGAATATTTTCTGGCAAGTGTTCGAGAGTGATGAACAAATACTTGATTTTTTAATCCATGAAATGAATTGCTCCAATGGAAAAACATTGCAGGAGGAAGAAGAAGAGAGTTTGATCCAATTAAAAAATAACCACATTCCTAAAGGGCTAATCACTCTTGAGAGTCTCTTTGATAATAATGATAGGACAGTGGGCCGAAGGATAAAAGTGGACAAGCGCTGGTACAAAGAAGTTGAGTTGGAACCAGGAAAAATGATCAAGGTAGGAACTAGTTGTACAATAGAGGAATTGAATCAGATTAAAGAATTATGTAAAAAGTACCCAGATATTATAGCCTGGACGTATAGTGATTTAAAAGTGTATAGAAAAGATGTGATCCAACACACAATCGAATTAGAAGAAGGAGCTAAACCTTTCAGGCAAAGACAAAGGCCTATAAATCCAAAAATAGAGGTCCTAATGAAGCAAGAACTATTAAAACTCTTACAAGCCAAAATAGTGTATCCCATCAAGCATTCCACCTGGGTGGCGAATCTGGTCCCGATCAGGAAAAAGAATGGTGACATCAGATTGTGTGTGGATTTCCAAAACTTGAATAGAGCTTCACTCAAGGATCATTATCCTTTACCCCAGATTGACCCAATCCTTCATACAGTTGCAGGGGCAGAGAGGTTTTCTTTGCTAGATGGCTTCTCTGGCTATAATCAGGTATGGGTCAGGGATGAAGATCAATACAAGACTGCTTTCACTACAAAATGGGGGATGTTTGCCTACCAAAGGATGCCTTTCGGGTTATCAAATGTTGGGGCAACGTTCCAAAGAGCTATGGATGTAGCATTTGGTGAGCTCGCAAATAAGATCATAGTCATCTATTTAGATGATATGACAATATTTTCCCATGATAAGCGAGATCATAACGCACATCTAGAGCAAGTTTTCAAAAAATGCAAAGAATTTGGGATATGTTTAAACCCCAAGAAATCCATATTTTTCGTGGAGGAAGGTATATTGCTTGGTCATGTTATCTCTAAAGTTGGGTTGTCTATTGATCCTGATAGAGTAAAAGCACTCCTGGAGCTTTCTCTACCAGTTAATAAGAAAGGATTGCAATCTTTCTTTGGACAGATAAACTTTGTTCGAAAATTCATTGCAGACTTTGCACAGACTGTTAAACCAATGACGGAGTTATTGAAGAAAGATGCACCTTTCAAATGGACAGAACCAAGAAAGAATGCTTTCAAAAACATCCTGGAAGCAATAGCTCGAGCACCTATTTTAGTCAACCCGGACTACTCTCGAAGTTTCATTTTATATGTTATCGGAGAGCAAGACAGTTATGTTGCAGTTCTTACGCAGAAAGGAGCAGACAATGAAGAAAGACCAATAGCTTTCTTGAGTTCTACCATGCACAAGCATGAAGAGAGGTATAGTTTTATCGAGAAACAGGTTTATGCTATTATGAAGTCATTAAATAAATTGAAGCACTTTCTATCCCAAAGCCACACCATTGTTTATGTAATTCACCCAGATGTCAGGAATTTCATAATACAAGGAGAACTTGGTGAAAAAAGAGTTGGTTGGGTAACTCGTATACAGGAATATGATGTAGAAATACATCCAACTAAGATAGTGAGAGGAAGAGCTCTATGCCAAGAATTGGCCAAACAAGCTGCAAGTGGATATATGGAAAGTCAAGATGTGATGGTAAATACAGAACAGGACCAAGCTAGGGAAAGTTCTGATTGGATTGATGATTTGATGAAGTACTTTCAGACTGGGATGTGCCCTGATAATCTGAATGCTTCCCAAAGAAGAAGGTTTAGAACACAGGCACTAAAATACACCCTTCGATCAGAAGGGTTGTACAAAATAAACATTGATGGTGTGTTGCTGAAATGTATAGGAAATGATAAAAAATAGAAGATATTGGAGGAATTTCACGGTGGCCTCTCTGGCGGACATTATTCGGGCAGGATGACTGCTTTGAAAATTCTTAGAGCAGGTTGTTATTGGCCTTCTATTTTTTTGGATACTTACAAAGTAACTCAGAAATGCGAGCAATGTCAAAGGTATGTAGGTAGGAACATAAATGCTCCTATGCCCTTGAAGTCTATACAAGTTGAAGAACCTTTCCAGCAGTGGGGGTTAGATTTTGTGGGGATAATTGAACCAAACTCATCAGCTGGCCACAAATACATAATCACTGCTACAAATTATTTCACAAAATGGGTAGAGGTTGTTCCTACCAAGAAAGCTGACTCAGAAACTATGGTAGAATTCATAGAAAGCTTTGTTACGAGATTTGGCATACCTGACTCTTTAGTTACAGATAATGGATCTTCTTTTACAGGAGCCAAAATGATTGAGTTTGCTAGTAAGTATGGAATATATTTGAAAACCTCTTCTAATTATTATCCACAGGGTAATGGTTTAGCTGAATCTACCAATAAGAATATACTCAGAATCTTAAAGAGGATGTTAGAAAATAACAAGAGGGACTGGCATTCATTACTCAATCAAGCTTTATGGGCTGACAGAATTTCAATAAAGAAATCCATTAATACATCTCCATATGCTTTAGTTTATGGTAAAGAGGTTGTTCTGCCTATCCATATGGAGATACCAGCATTGAAATTGCTAAATCAAATAGATGAAGATGAAGGCCAACCGATGGATGCTCGACTGATGCAACTTTTGCAATTAGAAGAATCAAGAGAACAAGCTTATGATCACCATCAGAAGCATATGATCGATACAACAGGATGGTTTGATAAGAAAACCACTTTCAAAAAATTCAAGGTGGGAGACTTGGTTTTAAAATGGAATGTAAAGAAAGCTAAACCAGGCAACCATGATAAATTTGATGCCTTCTGGGAAGGCCCTTTTGAGATCATTTCAGAAAAATAGTTCAATTCATTTCAGCTAAAGGATCAACATGGATGGATTCTACCTATCACAGTGAATGCGTTTCACCTAAAATTATACTTCAAATAAGATACCAGAGGGAATTCTATGTACAGTATAAAAATATATTATAATGTTTGTAAATATTGTTCTATGTTCAGTATATTTGAAATTTGGTCATATGCTCATGGCCAACCACAGTTTGACAGCAAAGTAGAGGATGGAAAGCGGAAAGCATTATTTCATCATTTCCAGAGTTCAAATTTAAAAATGCCACGTGGTCTTTGAACATTTGGTGGGAGGAGATTATAGAAAGTTACCTTGAAAAGCGTTATTTTCCCATTTACGAAGGTTACTAAATCAATCATCGAAAATAATTCCTGAGCAGACACTATTGAAAAATTATGAGGCATCAGTAACCGTTTGAAAAGGCAACTAAGAGCTTTGGTAGGCGCTATTGTTATTTCCCATGCAAATTTAAGTGTTTAGTTATCTTTTCGAAGGAACATTCGAAAAGAGTGGCCAAAACGAAACACGAGGAGATCCAAGAAAATCGTTTCCACCAACCACAATTAATACAAGTCATTGCATGTCCTTTCCAAACGACGTGAAGAAAAACCTAATTTTTTCACCTAAGAGAAGATTTCGACTGTGCTACTTGCTATTTCCAGCTTTCACAAAGAAAGAAGTTTTCGACTGTGCTACTTGCTATTCTGGGTGTTCACGACAGAAGTTTGTTTCAGAACAGTTCGAAATACTTTCTGGTATATGGCTCCAAGGAAGAGCAAACAACAGGAAACGATGGAGGCATCCTCCTCAGCACCATCAACGATAAGAAAAAGGGAAGAAATGAGTGAAATATTTACTGATAGAGATGCCAGAATTGGTGATACCAGTATAACATGGAAAGACCCAGGGAAGATTCGAAGTAACATCAAAGAAAGGATGGCCACTAGGGTCTCTGCGTCTTCTCCTTCTACTTTCACCTTCCATTCACTATTATACTGGTATGTATATGTCCCTGTGCATTCTTGCCCTGAACTAGTAAAAGCAATTGCCAATTGTTACGATGAGAAGAGAAAAAATGTTAGGGACTGCAATGGAAAAGTTCTTTTTACTTTAAGCACAGATGCTTTCATTTCCACTTTCATCGCTGGTCATGTCCCTGCCTTCCAGCCAAAAACCTTTGACCCTGAGCAGCAAGCGAAATATTTTGGGACTACTAAAAAAATGAAGAATTTCCTTGTTTCCCAGTTGAAAGACCTCCCTACTGGGGGAAATCTACCTGAACCCCCTTATGATATAACAAATTTTAAAACCTAGAATTGTACTCTATTCTAGCCATGGTAGTTGGTCTTAAAACTGATGAAAAGGTCCATGGGTGGCAGGTTGCGTTAGTCAACTGCTTATCAAACCCAAAAAACTATGACTCTGTTGTTATGGACAAGAGTGTGAGGCCTATATTTTTAGACTGGCTAGGTTTCTTGTTTTCAAAAATACATGAAGGGCTATCTGCTCTAAAAAGGGGGTCTCAGTTTTCTTTCCACTTCTCATCATACCTGGTGTGGTTATTTTTCTATTTTATGTCTAAAGAGCTAGCTTTTATTTCTGTAAAAGATAAAGATGAACAGGGGAGGGTTTTACCTGTGTGTGAGTGGACAAATGTTTTGTATAGAATAGAGTCATACTATGATTTCAACAGAGAATTTTTAGGGCCTGCCCTAAAAATAATTTATGGAGATGTAAGAAGATTAACCCCTAAAGCAGAAAAGGTGTTGCAGACGAAATACGTCGAGGAAGGCGATTGGTTCATCCTTACTCAAGGAGTTGTAATTAGATTGTATGGTTTCACTGAGAAACCATTTTTACTTCCCCATTATGTTACAGATAGATTGTTTGCCCTGGAATATGTGAGGTAAACTGAACATATCAATGTTAAGTATGGGTCTGGTATTGGAAAAACTAGTACCTGCAATATGCCATTCAATTTTGAAGGGATTATTGTTTCAAGAAGGGGCAAAATGAGCAAATTGCTCAATTTTTAAGGGAATTAGGGCTGATAGAAATTCCCCAGAGATGGAAATATGATCCCCTAGATAGATTTGCTGAGAAACAATCTATTTTGAATAAAATGACAATGAAAAAATATCACGCCTCTGTCAGGCCTGACATTGAAGCCAGAAGGAATAATAGTGAAGATGACCCCCTAGAATGGCACATAGAAAGGATGCAGCCCCTGCCCCCTTGGCATGACTTCTACGAGCAAGTAGTAAATTATGACCCTTTGAATAAAACAACGCATGTATTAACCAACGAAAGGATTAACAGAATGCAGAAGAAGAGGGTAGATTGGATAGTAGGAAAGATTCATGAATGGTGGCTAATGAGGGTACAAATAGATATGATTACTTCTAGGTACCCGATGAAGAATGATAATGAATTTTCAATTCGATACAATCTGCATCAAAGTTCTTGGGTTGGAGTTTTCCCGATAAGAATACCTTCTAGCATTGGAGGTAGCAAAGAAAACAGCCCTGAAATATCACGATGGCAAGAGGCTGATAAAGACAAGGGAAAGCAAGTAGAAACTGAGCAGAAGCTATCCTTAATTCAGACTAAACCTAGAACTTCTAGGAAGAGGTCCATTGAGGAAGTTTTTATGAAAGAGCAGGGACAGACCTATGGCAAAGCTGCTCAGATTATGCTTAAAATGGGATACGAAGGAAAAGGCCTCAAAAAAGGAGGGCAAGGTATCACCGAACCCTTACAAGTAGAGATGAGAGAAAAATGCTTGGCACTTGGAGCTGATGCTTCAAAAAAGGAAAATTATACTTCTAAAACTGTGAAGTTTGTTTCTCCCTCTGATTCAGCCATAGAGTCTGATGAAGAACCAGTTGCTAAAAGGATGAAGAAATTGAAAATTATAGCTGATAAGCAAAAATAAGAGAAGAGTATTGCTCAAGTTTCATCTAGAGAACAAGATGCCCAAGCTGTTGAGGGCAATACAGTTGAGAATTCCCAAGGAAATGAGCAAGCTAAAGGGGATAAAGGAGATAATATTGGGGATACTCAGAATGTCGAGCATGAAGTTTCTCAGATTGAAGACACATGTGACTCGCAAGACCTGGCTCAAGGGAGCCAAAATGTAGATATTGAAAAAGAAGTTCAAGTAAAGCAGGAGGTTATTGAACCTGAGAAAGAACAGCATGGGGAATTTCCCCAAAATTTTCAAGTAATTAATCTTGATGATGATGGTGATGAAGATAACCAGGAAAGGAGTTCTGAGGGATGCACATATGATGAAATACAGAACGTAGATCAAGAAGTGTTGAATGAGCATGATGGAAATGAAGAAGAAAGAGATCAACAATAGATTTCGATGGAATCAGGTATGCTTCCTTTCTTATCTCCTTCTTTTTCTTCTACTCATTCCTATCATAATTCTCCCTCCTTTTCTAATGCGAAGAAAGATGTAACCTTTCTTTTCAAAAATTGGTTTTCTTCCCCAAAAATGGCAACATCTTCCCATACTCAATTCAACGTCAACACTGCGTTGGTCCCAATCCCTTTCCTCCCCAACATATGTATCCCGACCATCGAATCAACACTCCCACAGAATAACGAGAGTCATCCGACCCTCTCAAAGCTGAAGAATTTGAAAAGGGCCAGTAAGAATGCTTTAGACTGGTGGACCTCTCATTCTATCGAAGATCCGAAGGCACCTACCAGTGCTCATGAAATAATTGCCCTGGATCTTGTCACTATGTAGAGGAAAAAGGTAAAGTTGACACCAGTGACAAGGAAATGACTGTCGAAGATTATCAGGCAGAAGAGACAAATGAAGATATTTCTCAATTATAGATGCAAGATGAATGGGGAAAAGCACAAGCTCACCTAGGGACTATATATCTGCATGGGGGGCATTACAAAGAAAAATTCTTGAAGGAATATGATAAGAGGAAAGAATTGGAATCAGTTTTGCAAGAACAAAAACTGATAGAAAAATATTTGAAGCTAGAGGTAAATAAGTGGGAAGATAAGTTCAGTGTTGCTGCTAGTGAAGCAGCCCAATGTAAAGAAAAATTAGAACAAGCAGAGGCATAGATTCAGGCTTTGAATCTGCAAATTCAGTAGCTCCAGCAATAGTTGGTAGACAAACAAAATACTTTTTCAGGGCTGTCTAAGGAAAAGGTGAAAGAAATGAGGACAAAATTGCTAAATGATTTGTTGGCCTTGGGCCTTAAAGCATGACCTTTATTATTGTATCTAGCTAAGGTTAAAGAGGTAATAGAGATAATTGGCGAAGAATTCAAAGCTGCCATCAGTTTCCTGCAAGAAAGAGAAGATGTTGCTACCAAGATTCAAATATTGTCTGAGAAAATGCCAGAAAGTATAGCAGCCAAGGTGCGAAGTGAAGCCTGGTCTCAGGCTAAGATTGCAGCCAAGAATTTCTTCAGGAGATTTAAATTAGTGACCCAAGGAAGTAAACTCCTACAGGAGTTGGAGACTGAAGCAAAAGGGTTACTCAAACATTTAAATTTGGCCATTCAATGTGGACTCCCATATTTATGGGATGATAATTCAAAAGTTCTCAGTGAAAATGCACTCATTTCATCTTTGAAAACTTTCATTGAAGATCAATCAGAAATAGAAGGCTGGAGCGAACCTATGGAAGAAAAGCAAGTATTAGAGATGGTTCAAAAACTTACACAGGTTAAGTCCTGTTTACAGGAGTTGATTTCAAGGCACAAGATAATTTCTCATGATAAAATAGAAGAACTCTAGTATATATACCAGCTTTTCATAGATTCTTCAGATTTGGAAGATGAAGATTGGAAACAGGTTTGCCACACTTGTGAGGAAGTGGTAGCTGCAGTAGATAAAATCAGAAAATCAAGGCATGCTAGCCAGAAGCAGTTGACAGAGGCTGGGACTAGTGCTTAGCACTAAAAAATAAAACATATAGTCAAACATTTCTTTTGAAGTATTGATGTATTTTAGTAATAAGTCTTTAAGCTATGATAGGAGTTTTGAAAAGGTAATGCTTACTTGTTTAAAAGTGCATTGTTTTCTTACTCTTTGCTTTTGTAACACCTTATTTATGTATTTTTGACTCCGTTTCCCAATGGATGAAGGTCCTGGATTCTAAATATTTTGCTAGCAAAAAATCCCTCGGAAGGTGCCAAGAATGTTAGTCTAAAAAGACTACCCTCGAAGACAACACAGTTTTTTGTAGCATGATGCTATTTTGTGTGTTCTTCTATTAAAATATGCAGTTTATTTTTGAGATATTATGTAGAGGAAAATGGACTAAGGCAAGACAATGTCATGATTTCGTGACATGTCAAGTTTTCACTGCGAAAGAAGACAAAGACAAGCTCAAGGAAAGGAAGACGTTGTGATTTCGCGACATGTTGAATTTTTGCTCCAAAAGAAAGAGAGGGAAGCCAAAGTTATAAGAATGTCATGATTTCGCGACATGTCTAGTTTTCACCATGGAAAAGGGATAAAAGAGACTAAAAAGGAAGAGATGTCACGATTTCGTGACATGCCAGTTTTTCGCCAAGGAAGAGGAAAAAGTAAAACTACAGAGCCAAAATGTCACGATTTCGTGACATGTCTTATTTTTGCTGGAACAAAATCCTAAAGGAGACAAAGTGCTTAAAGACGTCATGATTTCACGACATGACAGGTTTTTGCCGACAAGTATATAATTAGCAACTAAAACATGCTTTTCAAATAGACTTTTTTATTGCAGAGGATGTCAGATAAATGGAAGAGTATCAAGTCTGGAAGATTTGGTTTCTAAAGATCTTTATTTATTATTAGAAACTGTATCATATTGCTTGTAATTGATTTGAAATCAAAGATGTAACAACTGTAAAGATACCCATCCTTGGGTATATATAATAGTGAACGCATTCTAAAAAAGGGTCGGCTCTTAGGCGTTTACAAGACTGAATGTACATCCTCTGGATACAAGCAATAAAGTTGTTCTTCCATTTGGCTTCAAATCTTTCTGTGTGCAAGTGTATGTATTTGAATTCCTAAACTTCTATTTCCATTATTGAGTTATATATTGTATCTGTTCTAAAAACTGGACTATACATGTATGAATCATATTGCTGGAGTTAAGAATCCTTTACGCATATATGTGTCGGGTGAATATCTGAATCACATTTAGAGAGTTAAGATTTCTGCAAGGAATATATAATAAAAGCTTATAGACAGAAATATGTATGCTTTTATTTTGATTGTTGTCTAATCTGCACCATGAGAAAAGTTTCTAGCTACGACTATATTTCCCTTTAAAGCATTCCCCTTCTTTTTGTTCTCCTTTTCTCATATAAAAACCCCAAGGAACCAGCCTACTCTGGAGATTAGATGGAAAAAAACCAAGCTAAGTCCGTCTACTCAATGTTGGCAAGGTCGAAGGCGCAACATATCAAACCAAAGGCCGATTTTGTTCCAACAGGTCCATTATTCATTTTCAGTTAGGAGACAACTAGCAGGAAACTGATACTGAAAAAATAGCTAACACAATATTGGTGCTAGTAGACTCAGTGGTTATTTGGTATGAGACAACTCCTTGCCAATAATTTAATGACAAGAGATACCTAAACCTAAGCCAGTGTAATGGTAGGACCTAGTTGACTCCAATAAAGGTGGACCCTCGACTAGGCACAAGGCATATTTATGCTACCCCTTTTCATTTTTAAAATCTTGGAAAAAAAATAGGCCAAAGGAACCTAAGTCCTCAATGCTAAGGGACAGGAAAATTATGCGTCCACCCTCTAGGTTTTATGGGCCCTAGAGGATAACCCCAGTCATGAACTTGGGTTCTCAGGGTGAGAGTATAGGTTCACAAAAATACACCTATTCCATGGGATTTAGCTAATCTTGACCACTTGGGAGATGATCTATAGCAATAAATATTTCCAAATGTGGAATTTTCTATGCCTCGTATTAATAAAACATTGGATGACCATAAAAAATTTCACCATATGTTATGTCTAAATCTTGAAACCAGTCAAAATTTTCACTTTGTGATTTTAGTGTGCAAGACTTGAATGGACAACCAAGTGTGTTGGATATGGGTTGTTATAGTTGGTATCAAAACCCTAGGTAGCAAATCCCTAGGCCACAAAATACTTAAGTTGTAAAAAAATTTGTGTCACCCTTGTGAGGTTGGAAGAGAAAACTTAACAATTAACATAGATCTTTATAGTCAAAAGTTAATAAAATATTTTACAGTAGCAATTAAATTATTTCAAGACCACTTGGAACAATCTACATCTATGAATCACAACAAAAAATATAGAGCTTCTCCTTGAACAAGGACATAGAAGCAAGAAGGAAAAACTATGGAAGAGACCAAAGTTTAGGAAGAGCGTAAAAGCCAAGAATTTGGTTAAGAAATATAAGAGTGATTATGAGTCTACAAGTATGCAAGAAGATAAGAAAAATATTCAAAGCTAGATTGCTATATTTGTGGAGGGCCATACTATACCCTCAAAATTTTGATCGAAGAGAAGCATATAAAGGACAAATATTTTAAATAACGGGCTCAGGTCAGGTAGGGACCTAACAAGAATAAATATTTAGTAAAAAAAAATGATTGTTATCCTTCAAAAATAGATTGGGTATAAAGCAGAACATAAAATGTTAAAAAGGTCAAAAGTTGAACATGTCTACCCAGTCAAAGGATTGTACCCACATACCATCCACTAAAGATGGTAAGTTATAGCCTATGAATTTGCTATGAATCAACTAGATTCATATGGTGGTAAACATATTTACACGTAAGAATATATGGTATGCTACACTTGTTCATATGCGTGAGTTAATCATCTCTACTAGAAGTATCAAGCTTACCTCAAGTTGAATAGAATGGTAAATGAGGGAGAATTGACCCAAAATTTTGAAGACATAAATCATCAGAATCAGGAGTAGATCAAACTAGATAATGATAGATGAATCAGATTCCTAAAAGGAACAATGCACTTTAAAATATCAAGATCACTGAGTGAATTCTCTAGGGAATGTAGAGATTTTACAAGGGTGAAATTAAAAAACAAAAGGAAAGAGAAGACAAGGCACCACCATGGAAATCCTCTAAGGTAGAGTTTTGTAAAGGTGGAATTCAAATTTTAAAATAAACATACTACATAATGGGAAACTTATAGAACTTGTTTACAATAATAGTCTGGGTATGGCTCCATTTGAAGCTCTATACGGAAGGGTGCAGGACTCCTCTATCATGGGACACTTTGAAAGATCGTATAATGATCAAAATAGACACTATCAAGATGATGGATGAAAAATTAAGATAAATACATCAAATACTCAAGGAAGTCTCAAATCGTCAAAGATCTATGTTGATCACAAAAGGATACTAAAATAATTCTTTGTAGGGGGATAAATTTTTCTTAAGAGTGAAACCTTCTAAAATATCTATTAAGTTTTACAAGCTCAACCCCATATTAGTGGGACCCCTTTAAGTTTGTTTGCAAAAATCAATCCTATTACCTATAAGTTGGCCTAACCACCCAGTCTATCAAATATACATGATGCCTTCTATGTTTCCTTCCTTAACATATATGTTGCAGATCCTTTTAATATTTAGATTGTTCCTCATTTGTAGATGGCCAATCCTCACCACATTAAACTCCACCCTATTAAGATTCTTGGTTATAGAATCAAACTGTTTAAAAATAGAAAAATTAATCAATGTAAGGTCCAGTGAGACTAGTATTATGAAAAGAATTCCACGTGGGAAAATGTGGTTGACATGCAAAAAAAGTTTCCATATTTGTTTGAAAGAACTTTAATATGTATTGTTGTATCTAGTTTTATAGATAAGTGTGAACTTGTTTGATATGACATATTGTTATATACATATTTATTTGATGATATATTAAAACACAGGGAATGTGTTTATTCCTATGGGGGAGAATGTAATAGCCCCACTAGAACAACTACTTGAATTATAATTATTTTTCTTTTAAGACAAGATGTTGCTGATGAATTTGTGACTACAAGGGCAAGTGTTTGACACTAGATAGATGGGAGATAATTGAAAATATTAGGAACCCCTCCTTCAGGCGACCAAGGTAGGGTAGACAACGAGAGGTAAGGAGGGATATGATGGAGGTGTGAGAAAGCACCACAACTCGTGAGTACATGGAAGCTCACAATAAAATTGTATCTATTTAGCTACATCAATGTAGTTTCACTAATTAGGAATGTATGTGTGTTTTGATGTTAATTTGTGTACCATAAAATAAAATAAAAATAATATAAATAAATAAATATTTAATAATAATTTAATAGTTAATTTGTGGTTGGTAAATCCGTTTTATAAATATAAAAATAAACTATATAAATATAAAATATAAATATAGAGTACAACAAATATATAAAATAAATAAAATAGCTTTCATACCAACTATACAAATTGACTATACATCAAGTGTTAAGCTCTATGACTTAGATCTCGGAAGCCACTTGGCAAATAGAAGGATTGGAATTATGGCATGGAATAGCCCACTTGTTTGATTGAGATCACTCTGTCCACCCTATAAATAAGTAGGTATACTAAGGTTTGGGGTGTTCGGTGTTTGTGGATATTGGTGGTAATCGGTGCTCTCATCTGTTGGAAAGTTTGTTCAGGGATAATACTAAATCTACTAGGTCAGTGTTCTAAATTCTAATAATCTAGTAGGATATGTGTTGTAGATTGCGAATAAATAGTTATGATGTTACTTCAATTCTTTTGGAATGCTGATAACTGATTTGGGTAGGTCTATCCTAAAAACATTATAGGATCCTTGATTGAATGATTGACATGATAGTCTATCATGTAAATTAAGCTTTATCAAAGAAAATTTAAAACAATAATTCTGTTCTGGATACAACTCTTCGAGAGTACGCTCAATATAATAAATCCATTACTAAAGTTTATATTCTATAAGTGTAAAAATAGTGTTGTGCTTGTTGACAAATAAAATAAATGATTTGACCTGTGTGGTATGTTGAATGCCAACCATTTATTTAAAAATTATTGATGAATGAAAATGAAGTTTGGTTTCCTATTTGAATACCTTTGTCTTGAAAAGGCATTTAGTTTTGTATTGCATCTTTAATTTGAGTCATTCTGACGCATCTCCTACTTGATTCTTCACCCTGGTTACGATGAAGGAAGGCAAAATATCCTATGGTAATTATTGGCTCGAGGTAATGCTAACCTCATCTATGTTACATTGCCTAGTTGATAGATTCCTTCAGCGATGCTGACCTCATTCACTGGAAAAATCTTTAGGAAAGCCCTTTTTGTTGGATAATATGAATTCTATGGTGCAATTGATACCTAGTTCAGTAGTTGGATTTTTAAGTTTCCAATACAATCTACACTAGAAGGTGATTGAGCTAAGATACCTATAAATGAGTATTTAATAATGCTTTGCATGCTTTTACTTTATCATATTAATAACTAAATTATTAAGTATTGTGTAAAGTTTCAACAAACTAGTTTGTTTGAGAAATGTTACGGCATACCAAATTGATTGTGTGGACAGAATGATTTATGTGTGCATCGTCACTTTGTGGATGAAATTGGAGTCTTTTTAGTGTTCTATTTCAATTAATAATAATCTAAATTATTTCAATACCCAACCATGGACAAAAATTATAATTTAACTCAGTGTTGATTAGCTAATCAAAATTTTCATCATAACAGCTTATGGACATTGCCATTATTCACTCTTTCATGGTAGGAATACTTTGGTGGCATCAAAACGATATCCTTTTGCTTGCACTATTTCCAAACCATTTAAAATTATCCCTTGATATGAGAGCTACACTCTAGAATAGCTTTCCTCCTCGCATGAATGTGTATAATTTACCCTTGAATCTTTTAAGCTTTCTTGAAATATTTTTGGATTTTCAATTAACCTATGAGTAATGATATTCTCATGGGATGCAATTTATAATAGCTTCGGTTGGCTATATTCATCTAAATGATATAAATAGGTGCATACTTCATTTTGTATTCACAAATTATTAGATGCCCAATTAAACCAGGCTCTTAAATTCATTATATGGTTTGTATTAATTAAAATTATCATACCTTCTACGTTGCTTTTAGAAAATAAGTTTAAAAGGAATATGTCGTTGTTTATTAAATATAATTGCTATTTAATTTATAATTAATTTAACCTTACTTTATAAGATTTATTCAAAAGTCTTATGCTCGTTTGTATTGCAAAGATTAACATTAACTATTTTCCAACCTAGTATCCAATTATAGACTAGGGTAGGGGCATAATGAAACATTAGACTAATCACTGAAAATTTAGTTTACTCCTTAAAAAAAATGTTGACTTATGTCTATAAACGTAGAAGTGATAAGAATTTCATTCTATTTTTTAAATAATTAATACGTGAGAATTCTGGATAAAATTACTATGTCGAATGTATAAGTGTTAGTGTAGGAAACACTTTAATGGTTTAATCATTGGTTTAAAGACTTAGTGTTATAATTATATCATGAATTGAAATTTAGGTTAAAATTATACTAGACTAAAGAGTTTTTTTTTAGTTGTCTTTCTTTTAATCAATGAATATTAAAAATTAGATTTATATATATTATATTAAAAAAAGTTGTTTAGGTCCTAATTAATGACTATTATTTTAGATTCAAATATTTTGTTTCATCAAGTTATGTATATGATTTGAAAATTATAGCTTACTCTTCACTTAATTGATGATTAGGATTCATCTCCATTTTTGAAAAGCTAATGTTAGTATTAAAATTGCTTACTTTATTTTGAAATTACATTATTTGTGGAATATTTAATATGTACAATGTAATTTCTATTTTTAATTTAAATGAAAGGGATTAAAGTCCCAATAAAACATGGAAAAATCACACACCAATAACCAAATGGTCATCCCTTGAACCTAGTATTGGATCATCAAGAAGGATGGAAGATGTTGGCAACCGATGAGATAATTCGACCAAAGATCATTTACTAAACCTAAATCTAAATTATTCTTGAAGGTTGTTTTACAATAGCTCCTTCAGTGAAAAAGTATTTATAAAATATTTTATCTTGAAAAGTAAAATAATAGGGTTTTCCTCTCCCATTCAGTGAAGTAAGTAATTTGTTATGTTTTAAAATGATTAGACTAACATCTGATAATTACGATTATGGTTGCACAGTTATGATTCATTTTTTGTATGTAGAGCATAAATTAGATGGTAATGATAAAAGTGAGTTTCAAAGCTTCTTTACTTGTTTAGAGTTTCAAATTTTCTTTACTTGCATAGAGTAAGTGCAGTGAAAGCTACATTAAAATAAAATATCTTTTATTTGATACTCTATTCATGCAATAGAAAATAATAAGATGATATCTTTGGATACTCTATTCATATAAATTGAATGTATTATGATGTCTTCTTGAAATGAAATGCCTTATGAATTGAAGTGTATAAAATATTAGTTTAACTCATAGGAAAATTAGAACCCTTCTTAAGAAGTCCTTGAATTAGATATCCTAAAAATTACACCAAACTCATCATGGAAGATGAATGGTCGAGGTCTCATCATAAAACATTCAATATTGATGATTGCAGGAAGGGCAATCATAGTGAATTCATAATAAATTCAACATCGATGATTACGGGAAGGGCAATAAATATCAACCATAATACAAAAAAAATGGTAATTGTAGGAAGGGCAATCACCGAGGCTTACAAAATACCCAACATCAATAATTGTAGGAAGGACAATTACTATGATTCGAGAGCGGTCATTTTTTGGAAAACCAACCTAGGATGGAAGGTTTTTTTGCCAAGAACAAGTGATGAGGGGTAGTATGGGACATCACCTCTAGGTCACTGTACGAGTAGTACAATGAGGGATTTATTACGCATTGCTCAGTTAGGAGATAACTAGAATGATATCGATACTAAAAATATAGCTAACAAGATATCAGTGCTGTAGAATCAACGATGATTTGGTATAGGATAACTCCTCATCAATCGTACCATGACAAGAGATACCTAGATCTAAGCTAGTGTAATGGTGGGCCCTAGTTGACTCCAAGGAAGGTGGATCCTTAACTAGGCACAAAGTATATTTTCGCTACCCCTTACATGGCTAAAATATAGGATAAAAATCAGGTCAAAGGAACATAAGTCCTTAATGCTAAGGGATAGGCAAATTATGCGTCCACCCTCTAGGTGTTATGATCCCTAGAGGATAACCCTAGTAATGAACTTGGGTTCTCAAGGGGAGAGGATAGGTTCACAAAAAGACACCTTTTCCATGAGATCTGGCTAATCTTATCACTTGGGAGATCATCTACAGTAGTCAATATTCCCAAATGTGGGATTTTCTATGCCTCATACTAATAAAACATTGGGTGATCATCAAAAATTTCACCTTATGTCATGTCTAGATCTTGAAACCAGTCAAAATTTTTACTTTGTGATTTTAGTGTGCAAGACTTGAATGGACAACCAACTGTGTTGGATCTGGGTTGTTATAGTTGGTATCAAAACCCTAGGTTGCGAATCCCTACACCACAAAATCCTTAAGTTGTAGGATTCTTTGTGTCACCCTTGTGAGGTTGGAAGAGAAAACTTAACAATTAACATAGCTCTTTATAGTCAAAATTTAATAAAATATTTTGTAGCAACAATTAAATTATATCAAGAATAGTTGAAACAATCTACATCTATGAATCACAACAAAAAAGATAGAGCTTCTCCTTGAACAAGGAGGTAGAAGCAAAAAGGAAAATCTATGGAAGAGACCAAATTTTAGGAAGAGCATAAAACCAAAGAATTTGGTTAAGAACTATAAGAGTGATTTGGAGTCTACAAGTATGCAAGAAGATAAGAAAAATATTCAAAGCTAGATTGCTATATTTGTGGAGGACCGTACTATATCCTCAAAATTTTGATTGAAGAGAAGCATATAAAGTATAAATATTTTAAATAATGGGCTTAGGTTAGGTAGGTACCTAACAAGAATAAATATTTAGTAATAAAAATGATTGTTATCCTTCAGAAATAAATTGGGTATAAAGCAAAACAAAAAAATGTTAAAAAGGTCAAAAGTTGAACATGTCTACCCAACTAGAAGATTGTACCCACATACCATCCACTAAATATGGTAAGTCATAACCTATGAATTTGCTATAAATCTAGTAGAGTCATATGGTGGTAAATATATTTACACTTAAGAATATACGAGATGTTGCACCTGTTCAGATACATGAGTTAATCATCTTTGTTAGAAGTATCAATCTTACCTCAAGTTGGATAGAATGGTCAATCAAGGAGAATTGAACAAATATTTTCAATACATAAATCATCATAATCAAGAGTAGATCATACTAGATAATGGTAGATGAATCAGATTCCTAAAAGGAACAATGCACTTTAAAATATATAGATCACTAGGTGAATTCTCTAGGGAAGGCAGATATTTCACAAGGGTGAAATTTAAAAACAAAAGGAAAGAGAAGACAAGGAACCACAATGGAAATCCTATGAGGAAGGTAGAGTTTCTATAAAGGTGGAATTCAAATTTTAAAATAAACATACTTCATAATAGAAAACTATCTATACTTGGTAGAACTTGTTTACAATAATAGCCTGGGTATGGCTCCATTTGAAGCCCTGTACGAGAAGGGTGCAGTACTCCTCTATCATGGGACACTTCATAATATTATATAATGATCAGACCAAACACTATGAAGATGATGGAGGAAAAATTAAGATAAATACATCAAATACTTGAGGAAGTATCAGATCGTCAAAGAGCTATGTTGATCACAAAAAGACATTGAAAGAATTATCTGTAAGGGATAGAGTTTTTTAAGAGTGAAACCTTCTAAAATATCAATCAAGTTTTCCAAGATCAACCCCATATTAGTGGGACCCCTTTAAGTTTATTGGCAAAATTCATTCCTATTGCCTATAAGTTTGTCTTACCACCTAATCTGTCAAAGATTCATGATGTCTTCTATGTGTCCTTCCTTAACAAGTATGTTGCAAATCCTTTTCATGTTTAGATTTTATCTTATTTTTAGATGGTCGATCCTAACCACATTGAAGTCTAGTCTGTTAAGATACTTGGCTATAGAATCAAATAGTTTAAAAAGAGAAACATTGATCAATGTAAGGTCCAGTGAGACTAGTATTATTGTAATGACCCAAAAATAAAGAAAAAAAACACACAGAAAGAGAATTTTTTTTTTTTACTAAGGGGAGGTATTCATAAATCCCTAACCAAACTTAGATTGACTTAATGTTTAACAACCCCTAATTTTCTCAAGAACTATACCACACAATATTTCCCTCACGCAAGTCCTTTCTATGTAGGCATATCTCACATTATACATATAATTCCATCCATCTCATCAATCTTGATGAGCTAGACTTACCACCTTCAATCATTAGAAGGTGTACACACATCTCCATATTCCACATAATCCATTATGTGTGGGTATGCTACGTGTACTATGAGTTAAGCTATCAATATTGTCCTTTGACAAGCTATCTTAACTCTGGTATGATCTTCTAAACATGCAATAGAAAGGATTTAAATACAACTACAATAAATTAATGAAATACAATGTGCATCAAACATATTGTTCATTTATTACATAAGTATGTATGGTAAACCCCATATCTTCAAAAAATACATTACATCAATTTCATCGGAGAAATATCCCCACAAATTTAATCTATTTGCATAAATAAGCAAGATGTAAGGTAGAGAGAAAACTTGTGCATTGGTTCATCTCATGACTTTGGTCCTCTCACTCTTACATCGATCAAGTGAGGATAGTAGGGGATCAAGACACTCATAGTTCATGATAGACATGCTTCTAAATGCATTTGTTCATTTTATTGTCAAATTGCAACTATACAAATAACCCAAGCAATTCAACTTTCTAATGCATAGTTGACATCATAGAAATCCACTCTTTCATTTTCCCCTCTCATCTTCTCATGAGAGCTATTCAACCATGCATCAAGACCACATGCTCTTACTTGTAATAAATGGTCTAACCCTTATTTAACAATCAAAGTCCCATACCCTTAATTTCTAAATAACCTAGGTTCACATTCATCATCCAATTAAAGCCAACTACTTTAATCTTCAATAAAAAAAATTCCTCATTTCATAAATTAAAGTCCCATACCTTTAATTTACAAAACAAACCATATTCACATTCATTATCCAATTAAATCCAACTACTTTAATATTCAATTAAACCTTTTTCTTCATTTCATAAATTAAAGTCCCATACCCTTAATTTACAAAACAAACCATATTCACATTCATTATCCAATTAAAGCCAATTACTTATATCTTCAAATAAACCTTTTTCTTCATTTCATAAATTAAAGTCCCATACCCTTAATTTACAAAACAAACCATATTCACATTAATTATCCAATTAAAGCCAACTACTTTAATCTTCAAATAAACCTTTTTATTCATTTAATGAATTAAAGTCCTATACCTTTAATGTATAAAACAAACCATGTTCAAATTCATTATCCAATTAAAGCCAACTACTTTAATCTTAAAATAAACCTTTTTCTTCATTTCATAAATTAAAGTCTCATACCCTTAATTTACAAAACAAACCATATTCACATTCATTAAACTAAATTCTATCATTTTAGCTAATGAAATGACAATAAAGATTCTTCCATTTCATTACTCTAAAATATACTATTTCAGATAATGAAATAACATTTAAAGATTTTTTCCTTTCACTACCCTAAAATCTATAATTTTAGATAATGAAATAATATTAAAGATTCTTTCCTTTGATTACTTAAAATCTATAATTTTAGATAATGAAATAACATTAAAGATTATTTCCTTTCATTACCCTAAAATATACAATTGTAGATAAAGAAATAGCATTAAAGATTCTTTCCTTTCATTACCCTAAAATCTTCAATTTTAGATAATAAAATAGCATTAAAGATTCGTTCTTTTCATTACCCTAAAATCTACAATTTTAGGTAATGAAATAAAATTTAAGATTTCTTCCACAATTTTAGATAATGAAATAACATTTAGGATTCTATCCAACCAAAAACAACCTATGCTCCCTCTTACATAGTGATTAACCAACGATCAACTCTAGCGAAGGGAGGATAGATTAACATACGGTGGTTTGCGATGTAAAGGATGACAAGGCATGACCAAGATGACTTTTGTCCCATAGTAAGCCAAAGTGCAGGTGGAGTATTCAAGACCTCCACAATATCAAATAAAAATCGCAATATGGTCGGGTCATCCCAACGTTGATGTAGCCAAGGGTGGCTATCAATCATGGCTATGGATTTTAAGGAAAGGGTTATCTTTGGTACACAAGTAAACGTCTTACTTGAGGCCCTCCTATTCTACATGGTATCTAATATTACCAACAATGGATTAATAATTAGGAGCAACGATCACGATGGCAGGCAAAGTTCGTTACAACCAGTCGACCAGACAATGGTGCTACCATAACTAGCCAACCAGACAAGGGTGCTACCATAACTAGCCAACCAGACAAGGGTGCTACCATAACCATCCAACCAGACAAGGGTGCTACCACATGGCCATGAGCTTACAATGGCTCCATAGTGGTCAACAAGAGAATGACTAGAAGAACACCTCACTAGTAATAACATAACACTCTTAAGGAGTAAGTTTGCCATATTTTAAAGGAGTCGACACAACAGGCGAGAACCCATAGTCCAAAAATAGTCTAAAACAAATGAATTGAAATATTAAACATGTCTTACTTAGCATAATATGAGTCCAACCTGGTATATTTTTTGTTGGTGGTCTATTTGGGTTGCACTCGAGAGTTCCCATCATCTACTTCCTCCTCTTCCTTCTAGGTTACTCCATTCACTTCATAGTGCTTCCTCCTCTCTCCTCCATGATCTCTCTGAGCTCTCTTCTCCCTTACTACATTTTTCCCACTATCTGTCCTCCTTCCATCCGCATCCCTTCTCCTTGGCTCACGTTCCTCGCCTACCCACCATAACTCTCCATCTATGTCCGTCAGGCGGTAGGGGTGAACATTCCTCTTACCTTTTCCCAAGGCCCTTGCCATAAAGAAGTCATCCCTTCACATCAGAGGGGGATTCACACAACTGGTCTGATCATATTTCCAAATGGTGACTTATTCGATTCTGAAGGGCGATCTTATCATATTTAAACCATTTTGGAGTGAATTCCCTGTATTTTTTTTGTGGAAAACATCCTAGAAGGGATACCACTTTTGGGTAAGACCTAAGGAGGTATGGGTATCTCTTCCACCAAAAATTCCTAGGGCTCGCACTTGGCCTACCACCTTTGACACACGTAAGGAGCATGCCTAAAACAACACAAAACAAGAACACATGAACAAACACACAAAAACTAAAACAAAAAAATCATACTCCTTGAGTGTGTCGACAAGAAAAAGCACAACCAAACACATGCACAAAAAAAAACACGAACCACATAGAACAAACACACAAACAACATAGCAAAACACAATAAAATAAAATAAAATAAAATAAAAGGAAAAAAAAACACCAAAACACGAAATACACAAAAAAACCACAAACACAACATAACAAAACACTACCAAAACAAAAACAACAAAAAGAAACAAATACACCATAAACAAAAAACCACGAACACAAAAAAATCACAAAAACAACAAAACAAAACAAATCCAAAATAGAAATAACAAAATGAATAAAAAACACCACAAACAAAATTAGGAAAAACAAATACAACAAAAACTAAGCCAAAGGAGCTAAAGACAAATAAAAAAAAAATGATAACACTAAAAATAAACCAAAGCTTAACAAATTACCAAAAATATCATAAATTGCTTAGAAAAATAGCCAAAGCTTCCAACATTACCATAAAGAGACTGACTATAAACCTTAGGATTATGGTATCCTTATCCTTTTATTCGTATCTTACTTAATTCCATTTGGGACTATAGGTTGGTTAGGAGCCACGACACTACTATTAGAATTTGTATGATATTTTTGAGGATTCATTTTGTTTGTAGTTTGAATATGCCCTTTTGTTTTGCACTTGGGTTGGTTTTCTACATTGTACTTTTTTTTTCCTTTACTGTTATTTCTTAGCATCAAGAAGCTCTTTTAGTTATTTCTCATCATGCAATCCTTCATGTTCCCTCTCTTCATCAAACTATATTTCCATAATAGCTATTTCTATTTGACCATCCTCATCATCTACTTGCTCATCCATGGAGATAATTTCAAAGGTGTTAGGTGAAATTATTGTTTTCTCTTTTGTTGCTATTTTTTCTTTGTGTTTTTTTGTTTAGGGATTTGAAACCCTGCCAAGTCTCCATAATATTTCTATTTGTTAGGGACCTTATATAGATAATCCTTGGCTAGATGGCAATATTCATGACAAATTTTACATCTAAATGGAATATTTTCATAATCTACTACTTGCTCCCATATTTCTTCCCCATATTGTAAAGTAATATTCTCTAGAAGTGGTTTGTCAAAATCAATCAAAACATAAATCCTTGCATAAATCATATGCTCTAAGTGTTGGGTGCTATAAGAATTCATCATGTAAACTCCTAAAGAATTTCCAATTGTTGCAAATATCTTTGGATGCTAGTATTTTATTGGAAGACCAAATAAATAGATTCAAACAAGGGCAGTTGATGGTATTTCTTCCTCAGCTTTGAACTTGGTATGCCAAGGCTTCATGAAGAGCCTTGCCCTACCAAAAAACCATGGTCCCCATTGAAAAATATTCTCCCTATCTTCTTCATTAACAAAACAAATAAGAAAGTAGCCATTAGGGTAAGTAAAAAATTGGAACTTACCTTTAGTGCTTCAGTTTTTGGTAGCCCATTTCTTGAAGGTAGCAAGAGTCGGTCGGAACCCCATGAATCGACAAATTAGGCCTGTCCTCTCTATCACATCTATTCCTTCCTAGACATCCGTTATTTCCAACTTCACTAATGGGGATCCATTAGTTACTTTCATGCAACCCATATCTATTTTCCTTAAATCGACCTTTGGCATCCTCAATGGTTTCCTTAGAAATCGTTGATTGTGTTCCCCTCTTGTTTGAGGTGGTCCTCCATGGATTGCTTCTTTAAAATTTATTTTTGGCTTAATGCATGCATCTTTGTTGAAACCCTCCATCCCAAAATTTTAAAAAATAAAGTTGCTAAAAACCCTAAATTCCCATCATAAACCTTAATGGATCTATGAATCTCTCTCAGTTGCAAGATTATTTTGAAACCCTTGGCAACATTTAGTGTTGTCATTTTTATTGGCTACCTTTAGTGAATTCTTTCGCAAGAAAAAGATCATGAATCTCAATGAAGGTGAACACTATAGAGGTGCGTTAATAAAAATCTTCTTGAAGTGAAAAATTAGGCATTTTAGCGAAGGTGAACTCTGCGGAGGCACGTTCTCTAGAATCAGTACATAGGATTGATAAAATATTCTTAACCAATGTTTCTCTACACCGTTGGTATTTCAATGTCTAAGTGAATTCCCCATCAATTCAACTAGTTGAATTCTATTATCTATGAGTTCAATGAATTACGTTTATCATTTCAAATAGAGAAGTCATTTGCTTAATGGGGTTCTTTTATTCCTTAATATAAAACAACCATTTTTTTTTAAGTTTTCTTTATCAATCTGAAATAAATCACATTTTATTCAAAATGAAAACTCTTTATAACCATAAAATAAATCATCCATTTATTTAAAATGAGATCTCTTTATTATTTAAATAAATTAACTATTTATTTAAAATGAGATTTCCTTATCATTATAATTAGATCAATTATTTATTTAAGAATGATATTTCTTTATTATTTAAATAAAACAACTATTTATTCTTTTATGTTGGTTAAATTTTATTGAATCAATAAACCATACAAGAAATAGAGAATCCCAAAATAATAACCCTTACAAGGGCTAGAAGAAAGAGACCCCCAAAACCACCGAGCACCCGACCAAAAGACACCCAACAAACAACAACCTTAACCAGACATATCCATAGCAAGCAAATTAGCAAGATGACGAGAACAATCCAATGGGAGCTGATCTCATTCCCTAACATTCCAGTCTTCCTAAAACTTAGAAGCCTTTTACTATGTAAATAAATCAACTATCTATTTAAAGTGATATCCCTTTACTATTTAAATAAATTAACTTATTTATTAAAATGATATCTCTTTACTATTCTATTTACTAGGGCATGCAAAGAGTTATGAAGATAACCTATTCATTCATAGCTCAAAAATTATTAAGGCAAATACTTGAAGTAAAAGACAATCAAGCATGTGCAACAAACAAAAAGGGAGTTGGTAAAATATATGCCTAATAAACAAACATTGCATTTGTGCGTCCTAGATACGACCAACATTGAAAGGCCGGGGGAAATAAATGTCCCCCATGCCAATCTCTAGAGAGGGTTGGTTCCCAAACTAAATCCTACACTGGTAGAAGACTAGGGATGCAGGAAATAAATTGGAAAATTCAAAAAGAAATGGGAAATATGGCCACAAGCCGAAGTGCAAGATTCGAGGTAGACTAACAGTAGGAAATTCACCCAAGCATGAAATAGCATTTAATAGAGGAAAATGCAGTAGAATTTACTTGTAACTTTGCAGTAATAACCCCCAGAATAACACTCCAACATTCACTCCCTTACTAGCAATATTTAAATCCAAATGCAGAATTTAAATTTAACAACAAACAAGAAATATGAATGTAAAATAGAAGTGCACAGTATAGAAAGAAATTGCACACAAGATTACTTGCAAATTTAGAAGCCTGATGCCTTGTATTAATGCAGAGAACTTGGAGAGTATTCTCACAAAAATGTCCAACCTCCTCTTACAATAGAAATTCCATTAGTATTTATAGAGGTTTTCACCTCTTTCATTTAATGCACAAGAGAGCAAAATGATCTCGGATCAGAAACAAAAATGAGAAAATTCCTCCTCAAAATCATTGAAAATCTCTCCTTTAGAGACAACGATCCATCTTTCAGGGAATAATTCCCAAGAAACCCTCTAATAGAAAATTCCTCCTCGAAATCATTGAAAATCTCTCCTTTAGAGACAATGATCCATCTTTCAGGGAATAATTCCCAAGAAACCAACAACTCGGGCGTTAGTGCATAGATAATTTGGAAAACATTGAATGCTTTGGAAACATCTTTACGCCTTGGAAATCATGAAAATTCTCCTGCTCTTCTCGCACAACTTCTTTTCTACTCGGGATCCATGATTCGAGTTACTCATTTCCACCATTATTTAATGTGTATAAATATGGCACCCTCGAAAGCTTTGACTGTGATCCATTTCACCCAATCTTATGTTCACTTTTTTTATAAAATTTATTTCACCTCATCCTCCTTTAAGCGCTCAGGGTCATTTCTCAAAAATGCGCTCGCCTATGGGAGGAGCAAAACAAGATGTTCACCCCTCAACTGGGGTGAATAGAATGTTGCTTTGCTTTCGGGTAAACACAATTGTGTTTGGATGTTGAAGCACGTTCGCCCAAAGGAGGGGTGAATGGTACGTTCGCCCCTCAGCTGGGGCGAATGTGAATGTGTCCAGTCACGCTTCTTTTTTACTTCTCCTTGAGTTTATTTTTCAAACACTTTGCCATTTCGTTTGCTCGAACCTGGGGTGAATGGGGTGTTCGCCCCTTGTCTAGGGTGAACGCGTTGGCATCTCCAAGATAATGAACTTCTTAAAATTCTCCTCTGAATCATTCATTGTTCATTTTTATTTTCATAGGCCCGAAAGATGCTTTCATTCTTAATATACTCATAACAGAGCGAACTAAAATTCTGAATGAAGTTTTACAAAAAAAATAACACTTATAACACCAATACAAATATGTAAATAAACAAGCCGGCCCTCGGGACCAGTAAAAAAAAATAAATAGATGAAACAAAAGCCGTCATAGATAGACAAAACTGCATCATCATATTGCATAGAAATATTCCAAAAAAATCTCCAATGTAGCAAAGTGCAAAATTGCTAATATTTCTAACGACTCACGGGGTATCCAGCTCGCATGGATGCAAGTGGATCCCAGGCCTTTATTCATTGGGAAATGGAGTCTTTGGCGTGCACCTTCGTCGATGTTGCAGACGTATTTCTATGAGTCTCTTCCTCTGCATGCTCCTTCTCTTTCGCTTTGGCTGCTACCTTTAACACCTTGGCTCACTCCACTTCCTCTGATTCCTTCTCTGTCGTTATGTACTCTGCTGCTGCCTACTCCTCCTGCTCTTTGATGGTTTCAATAATGACCTCATAGGTGGTGACCACCTCTTTCCAAGCATGAGTGGTGAACAAGCATGGAACGCTGAGTGACTCATAAACGAAGTGAAGATTCTGAACATCCATCAAACTAAGGCGCTTCGCTCGTTGAGCCAACTCATATAATGATAGTTCCAAGCACGTATACTTCTGCATCAAGGGCAACACCTGCGCTTCTACAAGAGGCTCTTCCCAGGCATCAATTTTATAAGTATCTTCGATGAACTTCTTCTAGAGCTCTTCCAGATGGTCCATGGGAAGAGGTTCTCCCCAATTATCCACAAAGGTCGAGAATCCCAACTCATCGATGGTCTCAAAATGAGTCATGGAAATATTGTGCTCACGTTCGATGGTGTTGAGGATGGCTCGCCCCTCCCTTACCAGGTCCATTCACTAGAAGTAACTATGCAGTGTTATTTTCACCTTGGACCAGGCGTAATCCATCTCGCTGAGGGGGTGAATGTACAAATTGGTGTTAGTTAAAGCTTGTATCTTTACAACCATCTCCATATAGGGTGACAGCATCTCCTCCGTGGTATCAATTAATTGTTGCCCCAGCTGAATCTATATTTGTACCTCCCACAAATATTGCAGCACCTTAACAGCTTGTGCAACCAGATTTTCACAATTTTTTGCAGAGCAAAGGTGGGTTCCCTTGACGTTATCGCACAAAAATCCTATGGCCTATGTCGCTTTCTCAGCTAACAGCTTCTTCATTTCTTTGAGCTGCTACTGAAGCTTGTGCATTTTAATCCTGGTGGAATCATGCTCCTTCAAGTGAACTTTGACCTACTGGCATAAATAGTCATTCTCGATAGCCGTCTTCTCCTCTTGGGCTCTACTTTTTGCTAGGGCATTTTCAAGCTCAATTACTTTGTTCTGGTTTTCAAAATATTTCTCCTTAAAATGCTCACCATGTAGGTACACTGAGCTCATATCTACTTGAATGTTGCCCATATTTTCCATAGGATCTATTCGCGTAAGGTCTTCTATTATAGTCTCGAAAATGAGATCACCCGACAACAACTCTCCTTGGGGCTTCTAAACCAATGACGTAATTGTGGTAATATGAGCCTCCTTCGTGATGGGATCAAAAGCAACTTTTTTAATCGATCGAGCTAGAGCCAAGGCCTCTTTGCACTGCATACTCTTCAACCACTGCGAAGAGCTCAGGTGTTCCCAATTGATCTTCTCTACGTTGGGCTACTTACGGGCCACCTATACATTAGGAACTATCTACAGCTCCAAAAATGGGGTGAAAGGAACCAAAATGTCTGAGCGACTAGGCCCAATAGAAGTGGATGACATGGTTAAAAGAGGTGGAACAAAAATAGTAGGTGGAACAAAAATGGTGATTTTGGTAGAGGAAGCGGGTTCAGCTATAGTTACGCTTACTCTGGGATGAGCTTGCATACTTACAACCTCAATAGCAGTGGAGGCGAGAACATAAAGAGATGGGTGCAAAAAGGGATTCAAACCTGATGCATACGAACTGAAAAAAATGGAAGATGAAGGAACAAGAATAGAGTAAGGAGAAGCAGTGACTTCAGGGGGAAATAATATGGAAATGAAACAGATGTAGAGGGCATATCGAAGGGCGGAGAAACAAAGACCGTGGACGATGAAAGTGGAATAGATGGAAGTGAGATAGAAATCACTACTTGCTCCATAGAAGAAGAAGAGGGAAGAAGAGATGTACCTTCGGGTGTAAGCACCATGTGTTGCGATGATGGAGGCGACTACAAAACTACTTCTTCTTGCACTTTCACCCTTTCTCCAATGTCCAGAATCTCTTCTTCATTCATTACTTCGACATGAGAGCTTTTGGACTGCTGATATTCCACCGATTCTTGAGCCATTGAAAATATCTCGGTAACTTTGGTTGGGAGCTCTTGCACGAGTGAAGGATTTACAATAGCATCTAACACATTAGTAACCATAGGAAAAGTTACAATTGTTGCTATAGAAACTGCAGTGACCAAAACTGCAGGGGCCTTAATGGCAGAAATCGTAACCGTGCTGGTCCTTGGCCTTTTCGCCACCTTTGGAAATGGTGGCACCTTCGGTAAATTTTACCTTTCGAGTGTGGGCATCTCCTCTACTTGCCACTTTGTTCGTTGAGACCTCCTTTTAAAAACATATTGTTGCTCTTCTTCCTTCGGGGTCTCATCTTCAATTGTTGGGCGCTCTTATTCAGTTTCGCCTTCACCACTATCAGAATGCTAAAAGCTTTGCGACAAGATATTGGTGAAGGTGATGGGTTGATACGAATCTACAAATTTGTCATAAGTATCTAAAAATTGTTCATCCAATTTCAACCTATAAGGAGTCGTTGGCTTCCCACGATGAATTCGCATAATCCACCAATTCATTATTTTCTCTTTGGTCCAATCAGGTTCGGCCTCCTTGACAGAATTGAATAAACTCGATGGAGGAATTTGGGTCTTATTTTTAGTGGGATTATACTCTGCCTCCTGCTCATAATAATCATGCCATGGTGGGAGGGTCATCATTTTTTCAATATGCCAGTTCATGTCTGGCCCATCAAAATTGTTTCTCCTCTTCTGGATATCAGGCCGAGGACAACAATGAAATGACTTAGCCTTCACAATAGCTAAGAACTTGCCCAAAGGATCATATCACCAGCACTGTGGCAGTTTGATTAAGCCTAAATCCTGCAACACCATCGTCAAGAGCCTATTCTTCCCAACTTGGCTCACTTCTATGTTGCTGAATTTGAATGACATGTTGCATGTGGTCTTCTTTCCATGCCCAGCTCCATATATATCGTTCACATGATCAGTCTGGTGCACAACCTCCATAGCAAACATATGCTCCATGGTGAAATATGGTAACAAAAATGGCTTACCCATAAAACCAAAAATTTGCACAACTACGCCCTAGGTAAGTAGAAAAATATCACCCTTCTCTTGTGTGATGACTACGTCCCTCAAATTTCATGGCACTCTTTCATAGGTACCACAGAGCAACTCTATCACCAGCCCCAAAAACCAACTATTAAAGCTGTACATCGACTCCCTCCTTGTCAAAATGGGAGTCCACATATAAAATAACAAGGGCTCATTCTTTTCGCCCACCTGCATCACTGCAATGAAGGAGAAGCACTGCTACAATTGGAAAAATAAAAACCATACTAAAAATGATGTATGCAAAAATGACTTGGACTCCCCGGTTTGTATTTTTTCCAACTAAAATTTTATCCTTCGGGAAATGTAGTTAGCCCAATCAAATAAAATGGGATTGCCACCTTGCCTCATGGCAGAGGGAGAATAAAACTCAACTTTACAAATACACTGTGAAACAGCCACCTGCCATCTATGCATAGTTTCATCTGAAGGTAACCCAATGACCCAAGACAACATAGAGTATATATCTTGACTTTTGAATTCTGAGAGCGGTTTTGACAAGTTAGGAAGTTGCCCCATCTATGGCTCTTTAATAAGTTGTGTCTCCATAAATTGGTGCATTGTCACTGTGGAGACGTACCTATCCTCTTGCTCATCGATATGTAACTTTTTATTAATTGCATAAGAGGGGGATTCAACCCACAAGCGAAGGCCTCCCAAATTTCATCCGAAGTAATGGTAAATAGAATCTTCCTCCTGGCATTTCTGATAGCCCTAGTGAATGGGTCATAGAACTAGGCAATAAGCTACACCAGCTCAGGGCACGGATGAACAGGCGAACACAAGTACCAGGATAGCTACGAATGATATGGCATTGTCAGCCAATTGTTTGATGACACTCCTTGACTCACCATTGCTTCTACCTCTTATCTTAATATTTCGATTCCTTTGTGCATGATAAGACAATCTCCAATTTCTGCCATGGTATCCTCGTATGGGTCTAAGTCCACATAATCATTTTTTTGAGCCCTTTTAGCTCTAGAGCCTCCCTCATTTTTTCTTGATTTCTTAGGCTCTATTGCCTCTGCGACGTCCTTGGACTCCTTGCTACGTTTCCCCATTATCCTTCTCTCTAACAAATGCTTTGAGCAGACTCTAAAATATTCTATAGCTACAATCACGAATACAACGGTAAAAAAATTTTACAAACAAAAGATAAACTATGGCTTTTACCTCATGGTTTTTATAGAGCCATCCGACATCTGTCGTAGTAAATACGAAATTGATTGCAAGAACTTTTGGGAGAGAAAGGGGTATCGAACTGCTAGCCTGGAACCATTCTCGATGTCTCAATGACTTCTCCTTTGATTCACTATCGGATCCTCTTAAAAAAGTGTGCCTCGCTCGCCGCGCAGTTTCATTGTAAATTGTGCCTTGGCACCTGAAGCTTTCTAGGAAAACTAAATTGGTCGCTTAACAACCAATCACTTAATTTTCACCGCTCCTTGGAAATAAAAATTTGGCACAACACACGTTTTCAATTTAATGCTCTTTCACCTATACTCTCACCCTTCGATTGCTGACATGTACCCAAGGGCGCTTTTTATTACACAACGTGCTTCCAAAACCACTGTAATTACTTTTGATAAAATCACTTCGGGTGAAAAGCAATTTCATCCTTCCCTAACGACTTCAAAATTGAGGTCAAAACATCATGCTTTACTTAATTTGGGCACCTTCAATCTGCTTGAAAACCCATGGCGAATGGCCTTTTTAAAGAAAACTTTGTCTGCTTTCGCTTTTTCACATATACCCAGAAAATCATATTTTCTTCTAAAAATAACTTAAGGCTGCTTTTTTCCTTTTCTTTCTTTTCTTCCTCTTTGTTTTTCCTTTATCTAAGATTTATGATTTTTTCCCTTTTTCGAAAGCGCTTTTACAAATAAGAAAACTTCAAACACAAAAGCACGCACTTTTAATTTTAGACTTATGCAAAAACAAATTTTGTCGCCTTTCTTGATGCGTTCGCCCATAGCAGGGGCGAACGACCCGTTTACCCCTCTCTCAGGGCGAACACTATTTCAATCGAATGTTCCTGTCATCGAACGTGATGTCCGCATGGTGAATTAAATCTGCTCCCTCTAGAAAACAAATGGCCAAGTTTCAGGTCACCAAGGGCGAACACATTTTGCACATAATGCATTGTTTATTATCTTTCCCCAAAACTACGTGTTGCCATAGCCAATGAGGACGTTTCTTAGGCGAAGGCGTTCCTTAGGGAAATATTTTACTTTTCTGCCATTCTTAGTAAATTCATTCTTAGGGTGAAAATCCCTTTCACTTGCTTTTGGGGCGAATGCCCTTTGTACTTTTCTTCTCTTTTCTTTTTTTTTTTAATATTTATAGCATCAATGATCAAATAACAACAACATACAAAAACAATATTTACATATATACAAAGTGGTGCCTTACTAGAAACTCATGATTGAATATAGGCCTTCAAATGAAGACCATTCACTGGAATAGGGAGATCATATCCTTCCAGATCACGAAGGTGGTAAGCATTTGCTGAATTCACTACGAAAATTTGGAAAGGGCCCTCCCAGATAGCATCAAACTTATGATGGTTGCCCGACTTAGCCTTCTTTTCATTCCATTTTAAAACCAGATCTCCTACCTAAAAACTTCGATCGGTCATTTTCTTTCCAAACCACTTCCTCATTTCTCTAGCATGCTCAACAAATACTTGGTAAGCTCACTCCCTATCTTCCTCTAACTGCATCAATTATGCCACCCTTGGACTCATAGGATCATATTCTTCATCTTCATTCTGGAACAACTGCAATGTCTGAAGTACTAGCAACTCAATATGAGTGGGAAGGATAGTCTATTTTCCATAAACTAAGGCATAAGGGGAAATCTTAATATATTTCTTCACTGAGATACGGTCTACCCAAATAGCTTGATTCAACAACAGGTGCCAGCTTCTCTTGTTACTGCCCATCATCCTTTTTAAGATTCATAGCAAATTCTTGTTAGTGGACTCGACCAACCCATTCCCTTGTGGATAATAGTTGGATGATGTCTTCAAATAAATGCCATATTTTCTAGCAAACTCTATAATTTTGGCCCCAATGAATGGAGTGCCATTATTAGTTACAATAGAATATGGTATGCCAAAATGAGTAATGAGCCCCTCTAGAAAGGAGATAACAGTAGCTTGATCGGCCTTCTTAGTGGGAATAGCCTCTGCCCATCTGGTGAAATAATCAGTCACCATCAGGATATACTTGTGTTCCACGAAAGAATGTGGATCAATGATGCCAATGAAATCAAGACCCCACTGTTGGAAAGGTGCTTCCACTTGGATTGGGCGTAGAGGCAAGAGCTCCTTTCCTAATTTTGCCAATGTATCGTTGACAACTATCACACTGTTGGTTCACTTTATGAGCGTCGATGAACAGAGTGGGCCAATAATAACCCGCTCGAATAATTTTTAAAGCCATGGGCCTGCCTGCATAATGCCCTCCAGATAGCCTAGAGTGAAATTCCTCCAATATCTTCTCCTTTTTGGATGCTTTTACACACCTGAGAAGAACTTTGTCGATGTTTTTATGATACAACCCATTAGGCAATAATACATACTTGAGCGCTTGCATCTTGAACCTTCGATGCTGTGAGGCATCGAGGTGAGTTGGACATCTCCCAGAAGTAAAATAGTCAACCAACTCTTCTGTCCAATCACGATCACTTGCAGTATGATTTGCACAAATTGTTTCACCTATGTCCTTCTTGTGAATCGCATCCAACGTCTCAGTGACCACTCTTAGCTAACTCTTGGCATAAAGCGTGCCCACGAACTAGCTTTGTCGGTCGGATATCCACATCGTATTCTTGAATTTTAGATACCCACCCTGCTCTCTTATCGCCTAGTTCTCCTTGTAGTATAAATTTTTGGACATCAGGATGAATAACATAAACAACAGTCTTGCTATGAGAAACAAAGTGTCAAAACTTTTTCAATGATTTTATCATGACATAAACCTGCTTCTCAATGAAGTTGTACTTCTCCTAATGTGGTGCAATAACTTGGCTCAAGAAAGCGATTGGCCTTCTCTTCTCCATCTTCTTGTTTCTGAGTCAACACTACAGCATAGCTTTCATGCTCACCTATTGCATAAAGAATGAAGTCCTTTGAATAGTCAGGATTAATTAAAACTGGAGCTTGGGTGATTCTTTCTTTGATTTCCTGAAAAGCTCATCTCCTAACTTCCGTCCACTTAAACTCAACATTCTTTTTCAAAATCTCAGTCATGGGCTTCACAACCTAGGCGAAATCAGCAATAAACTTGTGGATGAAGTTTATTTGGCCGAAGAAATATTGTAGGTCTTTCTTATTAGCAGGCAACGATAATTTCATGAGCGCTTCGGCTCTTGCAAGATCTATCGCTAATCCTTCCTGTGAGATCACATGACCCAACAATTTCCCTTCTTTTACGATAAAGATCGACTTCTTTGGATTAATGGAGATCTTGAACTCATGACACTTCTCAAACACCTGTCTTAGATGAGCAACATGATCTTCTCTACGATGCGAAAACATAGTCATATCATCAAGATATATCACAATAATTCTATTCAGTAACTCATCGAAGGTGACGTCCATGGCTCTCTGAAAGGTAGCACCGACATTTGAGAGCCCAAAGGGCATCTTATGGTAGGAAAAGGTACCCCACTTGGTGGTGAATGTTGTTTTATATTGGTCCTCGTCCTTCACCCAGATTTGATTATATCCGGAGAAGCCATCTAATAGTGAGAATCTCTGAGCACCAACGACCACATGAAGAATTTGATCAATCTGGGGTAGGGGATAATGATCTTTAAGCAATGCCTAATTCAGGTTGCGAAAATAAACACACAACCAAATATCTCCGTTCTTCTTTCTCATTGGGACGAGGTTCACCACCCATGTCGAGTGCTTGATTGAATATATTATCTTTGCTTCCAACATCTTAAGCAATTATGCTTTCATGAGCACTTCGATTTTAGGATTGACAGGGCACTACTTCTACCGAAAAGGCTTTACCCCCTCCTGCAATTCTATGGTATGCTGGATCACATTCTTGTCATATCCCTTCAAATCTTGGTAACTCCATGCCACAATGTCGGGGTACTCGTAGCACATGTTTTTAATACCTTCAAGTTCATTTAGCACACAATCAATCCCGATCTTGATAACCTTTTTAGGTTCCAACTGCAATTCCTTGTACTCCTTGGCATCCACTTTAATCTTGTGCTTATCAGCTCTATCATTTTGATCAAATAAAATTTCCAACGAGATCAAACCTCGAGGAATGTGGTTATTCTTTAATTGAATCATCCCTTCTTTCTCTTCTTCAACAAGTACTCTATCATCCACGCTAGCAGCTTCTCTGAGTAGAAAATTGACTATTTGTTCATCATTGTCGAATACTTGCCAATAGAGATTCTTGTCTAGAATTGAAGGTCTATAGATCACCCTGATAGTCTTGGGCTTTCGGACTACTTGCTCCATGGGAGAATAGTTTGCACCAAGAGAAGCTAAAATATCTGCATGTATGTTCTGCTCCTGAGAAATTGCCTAAATATTTAAAGTTGTGAAAGCTTCAAATAAATCCCAGACCCTATTGTGATAAGCTTTTAGGTAATGCTGCTTTGACACACACCTATTAGTGGTCTGATTAACAATAAGCTTAGAGTCACCAAAAATATGCAACTATTTAATGCCCAATTTTTTTGCCTTTTTCAATCCAAGGCACAATGCTTCATATTCAGCTGCATTGTTTGTACAACTCCAAGTCAACCTATAAGAATAAGTCTTTTGTATACCTTCGGGAGAGATCAATATGACACCAACTCTTGTGCCATTCTTACATCTGGTGCCATCAAAATATAATTTCCATAACTGATTTGTGTCAAAACTCGAGAATCGAGAACTTCCTCTTCAGTTTGCTTAGGCTTAGTTATTGAGTAACAACCAATGTCCATTATGATCATTGCATTAAAATCTATGAGTAAAAATTCATCCTCCAAGTGAAGCTCACCCAATGCTTCTCCCACCAAGTCAACTTCTTCTAGTTCTTCAGTCATCATGTTCATTGCATGTGAGGATTGTTCTTCTTCTTCCAACTTTTCTATATGAAAAGGTGAAGGCTTTTCATTATGGATACGAATCTATTTTCCTTTGAATGGTATCTCCAAATGTGAATAGTCCAAGGAAAGGTATCCTCCCAGCTTAGCTGTGAACTCCCTTGAGAGGCACATGCTAAAATATGGCTCCAAGTCAACTACTACCACTTCTTGGATGATTGTGATCTATGGTATAGTGTGGAGGACAATAGGGATGTCTTTGATCACTCCCACTGTCTTGATCGGAGTCCCATCCAATTGTAACACTCCTGGGCTGCTTCTCGTATATTCCATCCCCATCACTTCACATACTGCCTTTGGCATGACAGTAGTTGCAACTCCAGAGTCGATCATACAGTTGTGTACAATCCACCCTTCCATTCTTAGTGATAAATAAAATGGGGGAGGCCTATTTTTTCCTGTCGTAGAAGTGGGTAACGCTTGCGCTAGGACCGTTTGAGAAGAATTTTTTTTTTGATCTTTAGCAATCTTCAAGGATTCTTGCAACAAATCAATTTGTCCTGGCAACTGTAGCACATCATACAAGCTAACTTTAGCTGGAATCTATTTCATTTCCTCTATGATGTTATAACTTGAGACAGCTAAAACCTTCTCTTCTGGAGCTCATTCATATTTGTCCTAGTACTATTGAGTAGCCTCTACTCTTTATCTTTTTATCAAGGATGGGTACTTAAGTCGCTCCCTGGCCTACTCTTTTTTTTTTCATTCTGTGTTTGAGCAACAGCTACAGGTTGCGAAACTAATGCCTTATTTTATACTTTCTCTTGAGCCTGCTTAGGCAATAAGTCTCTCAACTTGACAGACTCTTGCTCCTTAGTTCTCACACCAGGCGTTTTCACTAGAGGTGGTCACTTTTCATCTTGTACCTTTGGTTCTGATGGCACCTTCAAAGGTTCGAGCTCAATTGGATCTACAGTTACTGGCTTCCTTCTGAACCTCATAAGGACCAAAACTTGCTCCAAGGATAGCATCATGAAATTGTGTTTGACTTCTCTAATCATATTAACTTGTTCACCAGCCAAAATTTCTACTAGCGTTTGCACATAATTCATATGCACCATGCAGGTTTCTTCTCCATGAGGATCATTACATGTCGAACACCAATACACATTTTTTGTTGCACTAATCTCCTCATTTGCCATCACTGTTGGGCTCTTCTTAGGGCCTCTACTTGTAGAAGCTTGTTCTCTTGTAATAGGTGGGGTCTAAAATCTCCTAGATCAAAACTCGAGCTTCGCTTGCTTCTTCCTTACTGTGGTAAGCTCATTAGATATTATCCTTAAGGCTGTGTTATTGGACTTTACTTCTTGCAACAATGCCATGAGGGGGTCAGGATTAAATGGTGGAGTGGGCATTGGAAAAGGTAAGGGTGCATGCGGTGCAGGTAATGACAAGGGAGTCAGGGGCGCTGGCAATGTTGGGAAAGGGACAGGTGTTGGCAACTGGGGAACGGATTGAGTCAGCAAATAAGAAAATACTAAGGCTGGATGTTGTGGGACAGGGATCAAAGCAACATGAGGTGGGATAGAACTCCATGAGGGAGCCAGGTACATGGAAAGCATGGATTGCAAAAATGCACTTGAATACAAATACTATGGAAGGTCAAGGACAATGGGCATAGTCATCTTCGGGGGAAGTCTACCTACAATAATCAAATCAAATTCAACCTTTTGAGCTTACGTATACAAGTATGGAAATATAGTCACATTGGCATATCGTACAACCATACCAATTTCAATGCTAAAGACCCTAAGATAGTATAACGTAGCTTGCTCATGTGTGGGTTGTAATCCATCAAGGACTTTTTGCCAGCTTCATGCGAACCTGACATTGAAGTCAACTATATCTTCTTGTGGATGTCTTTAAATCATCGTAAACTGGTGCAACAAAGAGTATGGATCAGCTTGTTCAGGAAAATTTTTAATCAAAAACTCCACGAGTTGATCCCATGATGTAATGGTACCAGGTTGCAGCGATCGGTACCAATAAAGCAATTTACCTCTCAACGACAATACCAATAATTTTATCATTACATATTTGTTTGTTATGTCATAGATGGTCACCAAAGAAGCCACATCTTGAATATGTTCATATGTAGTTTTATCGATACCATCATAGGTTGGTAAAGCTTTCAAAGTAGCTTGCGGGACCAGATTCTACGCTTGCAGATTCAAAGCTCTTGAGTTATTCCCTACTGGGAACTACCTTGGTGGAGGATTTTGAGCCATATGGACCGGTATATGGGGTGTAGTCTAAGGAACACTAGTGGTTGTATAGGGTGGAGGTTGTGGGAAACTTGTGGTAGTACTTACTGGGCTTACAGGAGCAGAAAATACACCTGCTAACTGTGAGGATGTAAAAAATGGTATGTGGGATATATGGGGTAACGAGGATGTACATCAAAAAGTAGCTAATTGAGGATGTTTCCTCAACATTTGAATATCAAGTTCATAGAACTCGATTTGATGATCTAGATTTTTGGCCTTCGATATTGTATTCATGAGACACAGCTTTCGTTGCTCTCACATTCGGATATTTTTTAGTATAGTCAAGTCACCAGATGTTCTAATCTTACAGCATAAAGGTAAACATCAAGTCTTAATACTACTGGAAGTGGAACTTTGAAGTCCCACTGGGCGTGCCAAAAATTGTTGGTCAAATATCTGCCTAATAAAAAAACATTGCGTTTGTGCACCCTAGATACGACTAACATTGAAAGGCCGAGGGAAAGAAATGTCCCCCGTGCCAATATCCAGAGAGGGCTAGTTCCCAAACTAAATCCTACACTGGTAGAAGACTAGGGATGCAGGAAAGAAATTGGAAAAATGCAGAAATAAATGGGAAATATGGCCACAGACCGAAATGCAGGATTCGAGGTAGACTAACAACAGAAAATTTACCCAAGCATGATTTAGCATTTAACAGAGGAAAATGTAGCATAATTTACTTGTAACTTTGTAGTAATAACCCCCATAATAACACTCCAGCATTCACTCCCTTACTAGCAATATTTAAATCCAAATGCAGAATTTATATTTAATAGCAAACAAGAAAGATGAATGTAAAATAGAAGTTCACAATACAGAAAGAAATTGCACACAATATTACTTGCAAATTCAGAAGCTTGATGTCTTGTATTAATGTAGAGAACTTGGAGAGTATTCTCGTAAAAATATCTAACCTCCTATTACAATAGAAATTCCATTAGTATTTATAAAGGTTTTTGCCTCTTTCATTTAGTGCACAAGAGAGCAAAATGATCACGGATCATAAACAAAAATGTGAAAATTCCTCCTCGAAATCATTGAAAATCTCTCCTTTAGAGATATCGATCCATATTTTAGGGAATAATTCCCAAGAAACCAGCAACTCAGGCATCAGTGCACAAATAATGGAAAATTCATCCTCGAAATCATTGAAAATATCTTCTTTAGAGACAATGATCCATCTTTCAAGGAATAATTCCCAAGAAACCAACAACTCGAGCGTCAGTGCACAGATAATTTGGAAAACATTGAATGCTTTGGAAATTTCTTTACGCCTTGGAAATCATGAAAATTCTCCTGCTCTTCTCGCATAGCTTCTTTTGTACTCAGGATCCATGATTCGAGTTACTCATTTTTGTCATTATTTAATATGTATAATTATGGTGCCCTCGAAAGCTGTGACTGTGATCCATTTCACCCAATCTTATGTTCGCATTTTTTATAAAAAAAAATTTGCCTCATCCTCCTTCAAGCACCTAGGATCATTTCTCAAAAACACGTTCGTCTATGCGAGGGGCGAACAAGATGTTCGCCCCCCAACTGGGGCAAACAGAATGTTGCTTTGCTTTTAGGCGAACACAATTATGTTCGAATGTTGAAGTGTGTTCATCTAAATGAGGGACAAACGGGACGTTCACCCCTCAACTGGGGCGAATGCGAATGTATTCAACCGTGCTTTTTTTTACTTCTCATTGAGTTTTTTTTCAAACACTTTGTTTTTAATTCGCCTGAACCTGGGGCGAATGGGGTGTTCACCCCTTATATGGGGTGAACGCGTTGGCATCTCCAAGATAATGAACTTCTTAAAATTCTTCTTCAAATCATTCATTGTTCATTTTTATTTTCACAGGCTCGAAATATGCTTTCATTCTTAATATACTCATATTAGAGCAAACTAAAATTTTGAATGAATTTTTACAAAAAAAACACTTATAACACCAATACAAATATGTAAATAAATGAGGGATATATGAAACAAAATCCACCATAGATAGACAAAACTGTATCATCATATTACATCAAAATATTCTAGCAAAATATCCAATGTGGTAAAGTGCAAAATTGCCAACAGGAGTCTTTCCATCAATCTAGTCACCTGTCTTAGTTTCTAGAACTTACGATAGATACGAGACTATCAGTATGGAGCTCAAGGTGGATAGCTATTGATGATTACGCCTTAACCGAATGCATATCTATATGAAGGTATCCATCCTTGTTACCTTTGATTTACCTTATCATCACTTCCCCAATCTCAAGTATGAAGAACACAAGCTTATACTGAGAGGGGGGGTGAATAGTATAAGAACTCTTTTTACTTTTTCCTTTATACTTCAAAATAGTAAAGCAATATACCCAAAGCAATATCAAAATAATGCACAATATCATCCACAAAGTGACACCAATTATAACGTGGTTCACCCAGAATGGCTAGGCTACGTCCACAAAACTTTTCTCTAAAAGTTATCTCAAATTTCTTTGGGAATCCTTCCCAATTACAATGTTTATGAGCCTCGGCCAAAAGGATATACCTTCCCCCAATAAAAATTTATGAGCCTCTGCTCAAAGGAGATACCTTCCCCCAATCTGAATTTATGAGCCTCTACTCAAAAGAGATACCTTCCCCTCTGCTCTGGAAATGATCCCTCAGAAGATCAATCGCCTCTACCTCTTGCCAGCACGTGGAACTCCTTTCCACCAAAGACCTCCTATCCTCAATGCTTAGCCTAAGAGACCTCTACCTTCTATGATCATGTCTACAGCAGCTCAGCAACCTATACCAAACATAGTCAGTCGGTCTAGTACAAGTCTTCCTCTGTCTATCAGATCTGTCCAACACTTGAACAAATCAATCCTTTGCACACAAGCTGCACTGTCTTCACACACTCTACGCCCATATAGTAGCACTCCGTGTTTGTCTTTTCCCTTTGTGCTCTCTATGCCCTCTGCTCTCTCTGTGAAATCACAACCGCACTTGGTCGAACTTCAACCTTTGCACTATTTGCGCAAACACAACGGCACTTAGAATAATTCACCACGACTCTTCGCTCACTCTGCACACTTCGATCAAAATTTGCACTCTGCTCTCGGCGATCGAACTTCTCACTCTATGCTCTATCTGTGACCTTCGCTACTATCAATTCATCCAACTCTTCAAAACAGCCTACCTTTTATAATAACACTTTCAAGATCAAAACCTTAATCTTAGTCGACTGTAACCCTGATCTTTAGTCGGCTGCACAACCCTAAACTTCATCGGCTGCAAACCCTCATCTTCATCGGCTCACATTTAACTTTGTCGACTTCAACTGCCTCTGTAACTCTTTTGTAGCTTTTGTCGCAAAACTACAACATGTCGCGATATCGCGACACCTTTGCAACCGTACACTTTCTTTTGGCTTTTGTCGCGATATCATGACACTTCAGCCTTTGTCGACTTCAACTAAGCTCTTGTCGTGATATCGTGACACTTTTGTCTTTATCAGCATCAACTTTGCTTTTGTCACGATATCGTGACACTTCTCCCTTCGTCGACCTCCTTTCTACTTTTGTCGCAAAATCGTGACACTTCTGCCTCTGCAGACTTCGTCTTCACTTCTGTCGCGATATCGCGACACTTCTTTCTTCATAGCCTTCCTCTCTGCTTTTGTCATGAAATCACGACACTTCTCCTATAGAAGACTTGCTTTTAGTTTTTGTAGCAAAATCGCGACACTTCTGCTTCCGTCTGCTTTCTTTTTTGCCTGTCATGAAATCGTGACACTTTCTGCATTCGTACGCATTTTTTACAACCCATCACGAAATCGTGATGCTTTTAGCTTTCGTACACTTTCCTTGTAACTCGTCACGAAATCATGACGCTATCAACTTTTCGTACATTTTCTTTGCAACCTGTCACGAAATCGCGACGCTTTCAGCTTTCGTACATTTTCTTTGCTCTTTGAGTCACGAAATTGTGACATGTCGCGATATCGCGACACTTTTCTAACTTGCTTTCTCTCTCCTACTTAAGTCGCAAAAATGCGACATGTCGCGATATCGCGACACTTTTCCTCCTTAGCTCTTTTTTGTTCTTCGGGTCACGAAAACCCGACATGTCGCGATATCGCGACACTTTTTCTCCTTAGAGCTTTTCTTTTCTTCGGGTCGCGAAAACCCGACATGTGATATCGTGACACTTTTTCTCCTTAGCGCTTTTCTTTTCTTCGAGTCACAAAAACCCGACATGTCGCAATATCGCGACACTTTTTCTCTGCGAGCTCTTTCTCTCGAACCTGTCAGCTTGGGGTTTGCAAAAGACCTTTGAAATTGTCATGTCGTAACCTTCATCAAAACAAATTATTTGACATCAAATCAAATTCCTTCAAAATCTTCTTGACATCAATGACAACTTATATACTTGAGCAAATGCAATGTACCCAAAGTACCCAAAATTGCCAACAATCTCCCCCTTTGTCATTGATGGCAAACCTTTACTGAAAACACTTCTCAAGAGCCAAAACTAAAACCAACTATGCTAACAACTGACAAACTGTGCCCACAACTGAGAATCTTCCTTTGAAGTTTTGCTCCCCCTAACTTGAAGCTTTCCTCTTCACTTGAATCTCTCCCCCTTACTCATATCTCTCCCCCTTTGTCATCAATGGCAAAGGGTCACCTTTGGGGCTCAAGACTAAGAATGAGCCTCTTAGCTTAGTCCCTCCCCCACCTCCTGATGAGGTGATTAATTCTGGGGTGGGAGTAAAACTCCCATTAGGCACTGATCATCATCGGTGTCTATAACTTCCTTGCTCGGGCCTTCTCTTGAACTCTTTGTCCATATTCCTGTTCTCGTCACTCGTTCTTGTTCTTGTTCTCATCCCTCGTTCTTGTCCATGCCTTGATCCTTGGACCCGATCATGCCACTATTCCCTGTTCCTATATTCTGGAATTTTAGCTCTACACCGTCCGATTATGTGACCTTCATTGTTGCACTTGAAACACTTGACGATGTTGTTTCTCTGAGGTAAACCTGATCTTTGAATCCACCAGTTCGACCAAACCTGTTCTAACCAAACCTGTTCTGGCCAAACCTATTCTGACCAAACCTGTTCTAACCAAACCTGTTCTGGTCAAACCTGTTCTGACCAAACCTATTCTTGTTATGTTCCTTGCAATAAACTGCCTTGTGCCCAAAACTGTTGACAAGAGTAGCAATACCCTTGAAAGAAACTAGCACTTCTGAAATTGTCGTTTACCTTATTTACTTGAGCCATGCAATGTGAAGCCATGTGACCAAACTTATGACAAGCAAAACATCTGCCTTGAAATTTTCCTTTATTTGACCTCTTGGGTCCCGAAAACTTCTTCTTCTCATTCTGAATTCTATTTTCTATTTTTGCGCATCTATCATTCAAGGACTCATGATCTGAAATACTTTCCTCATCAGAAATCTCTTCCTTTTGGAGTCTCTTACTAGACTCTCCAACTTGTTCCTTGTGTGGCTTAACAAAACCAAGGCCTGTTTTATCTGTTGTCTTTCTTTGACCTTTGATGAGTGACTTAACCTTTTTGGAGCTATCTTGAAACCTGTAAAGCTTATTCTTGTACTCTTTAGTTTCCTCTTTCAAAGAAGCCATTTTCTATTCTAACTCACTATACTCAAGAACCTTAGACTCTAACTCATCCTTGAGTTCTTGTGTCTTAGCTATAGAGAAATCAAGATTTTCTATAAGATCATCTCTCTTCATACAACATTCATCTAAATTATCCTTGAGTCTAGCATTCTTCTTTCTTTCCTTTTTCAAAGCACTAAGAGCATTAATAAGTTCACTTTCAAGATCCTTTATTTGTTTGCTTTCCGAATCATCAAAGCCTTTTTCAGATTTCTTATCACTAGAGGTGCTACCTTTTTCAAAAACCATACAAGCATCTTCCTTATAGTTTTCTGAAGCATCCTCATACATACTCGAAACCAAATCATTATTTGTACAATCATCCTCAAGGTGACCAAAATTTCCACATCTAAGACATTTCATGATAATGAATCTATGTTTCGGTTCTTCCTCTTTTTTTGATATGAACAACATCTCATTTTTATTATCACTTGAAGAACTTTCACTATCACTACTAGAACACTTACTTGCTCTGTCTAGATAGAAACTCTTCTTGTGCTTGTGAGAATACCTCTTTCTTTGATTGTTGTGCTCATATTTGTTCTTTCTGTGATGCTTATGCTTTTTAGAAACCTTGCTCATAGAATCATGTTTATCTTCATCACTTTCATTCTTGGGAACAGTACATCAGTAGCATAATGACCAAACTTTCCACAATTGAAACATCTTATATTTTTCATGCTTTTGTGCTTTCTAGAGAACTTGCCTTTCTTGTTGTAATATGCCTCTTCATCACTAGAAGACTCATCACTCTCTTGAAGTCGTTTACCCTTGGATTTCTTGGTAGCCTTGAAAGCTGCCTCTTTCTTGACATCAACCTTCACTTGAGTTCTCAACTCAAATGCTGCAAGTATACTATGGAGCTCATCTTATATTTTAACCAAACTTTCCACAATTGAAAAATCTTATATTTTTCATGCTTTTGTGCTTTCTAGAGAACTTGCCTTTCTTGCTGTAATATGCCTCTTCATCACTAGAAGACTCATCACTCTCTTGAAATTGTTTACCCTTGGATTTCTTGGTAGCCTTGAAAGCTACCTCTTTCTTGACATCAACCTTCACTTGAGTTCTCAACTCAAATGCTGCAAGTATACTATGGAGCTCATCCTTTTTCAACTTATCCAAATCTTTAGCTTCCTCAATAGCAGAAATTTTTTCACTAAATCTATTAGGAAGAGATCTTAAAATCTTATCACAAACATCATTTTCAGCAAGCTCAAGACCTAAGTCTTTCATGGAGTTAACAACCTCATCCATACGAAGCATGTAGTCACTAATATTTTCATCATCATTCATCTGGAGTTGTTCAAACATACCTTTGAAGTGTCTCAACTTGGCCTTTCTGACATTTGTATCACCTGTATGAACCACCTTCAAATGTTTCCACATTTCACTAGCTATCTTGCAGTGAATCACTTTGGTGAGATCTACTTTCTATAAGCCTTTCAGGATTGCATTCATTTCTTTTGAATTTTTGTGATGTAGGAGCCTTTCTTCTTTAGTATTAGGACCATGTACAGGAATAGTGTACTCATCTTCAATCACTTTCCATATCTCATTACCAAGTTCCATTAGATGAACCTTCATCCTTGCACTCCAAAGACCAAAATTTGACCCATCAAGAATAGGTGTTGCATTGCTACTTGAATGATCCATTGTGTTCTTTACTAGCTTTTCCTTCAAGCTGTTAAACTTTTCGAAGGCACCCGCTCTGATACCAATTGAAGAACACAAGCTTATACTGAGAGGGGGGTGAACAAGATAAGACCTCTTTTTACTTTTTCCTTTATACTTCAAAACAGTAAAGCAATATACCCAAAGCAATATCAAAACAATGCATAATATCATCCATAAAGTGACACCAATTTTAATGTGGTTCACCCAGAATGGCTGGGCTACGTACACAAAACTTTTCTCTAAAAGTTATCTCAAAGTTCTTTGGGAATCCTTCCCAATTACAATGTTTATGAGCCTTGGCCCAAATGAGATACCTTCCCCCAATCAAAATTTATGAGCCTCTACTCAAAGGAGATACCTTCCCCCAATCTGAATTTATGAGCCTCTGCTCAAAGGAGATACCTTCCCCTCTACTCTGGAAATTATCCCTCAGAAGATCAATCGCCTCTACCTCTTGCCAGCATGTGGAACTCCTTTCCACCGAAGACCTCTTGTCCTCAATGCTTAGCCTAAGAGACCTTTGCCTTCTATGATCACGTCCACAACAGCTCAAAAACCTGTACCAAACACAGTCATTCGGTCTAGTACAAGTCTTCCTCTATCTGTTAGATCTATCCAACACTTGAACAAATCAATCCTCTACACACAAGCTGCACTGTCTTCGCACACTCTATGCCCATAAAGCAACACTCCACGTTCGTCTTTGCCCTTTGTGCTCTCTACGCCCTCTATTCTCTCTGTGAAATCACAGTCGCACTTGGTCGAACTTCAACCTTTGCACTGTTTGCGCAAACACAACGACACTTAGAAAAATTCACCACAACTCTTCGCTCACTCTTGCACTCTGCTCTCGACGATCGAACTTCTCACTCTGTGCTCTATCTACGAATGTCACTACTATTAATTCATCCAACTCTTCAAAACAACCTGCCTTTTATAATAACACTTTCAAGATCAAAACCTTAATCTTAGTCGGCTGTAACCCTGATCTTTAGTCGGCTGCATAACCCTAAACTTCATCGGCTACAAACCCTCGTCTTTTTCGGTTCACATTTAACTTTGTCGGCTTCAACTACCTCTATAACTCTTCTGTAGCTTTTTTCGCGAAACTACAACATGTCGTGATATCGTGACACCTTTGCAACCGTACACTTTCTTTTGGCTTTTGTCACGATATCGCGACACTTCAACCTTTGTCGACTTCAACTAAGCTCTTGTCGCGATATCGTGACACTTCTGTCTTTATCAGCATCAACTTTGCTTTTGTCGCAATATCGTGACACTTCTCCCTTCGTCGACCTCCTTTCTACTTTTGTCGCAAAATCGTAACACTTCTGCCTCTGCAGACTTCGTCTTCACTTCTATTGTGATATCGTGACACTTCTGTCTTCATAGCCTTCCTCTCTACTTTTATCATGAAATCATGACACTTCTCCTATAGAAGACCTGCTTTCAGTTTCTATCATGAAATCGTGACACTTCTGCTTTCGTCTGCTTTCTTTTCTGCCTGTCATGAAATCGTGACACTTTCTGCATCCGTACGCATTTTTTGCAACCCATCACGAAATCGTGATGCTTTCAGCTTCCATACGCTTTCCTTGTAACCCATCGTGAAATCGCGACGCTATCAACTTTCCGTACGTTTTCTTTGCAACCTGTCGTGAAATCACGACGCTTTCAGCTTCCGTACATTTTATTTGCTCTTTGAGTCATGAAATTGTGACATGTCGTGATATCGCGACACTTTTCTAACTTGCTTTCTCTCTCCTGCTTAAGTTGGGAAAATGCGACATGTCACGATATCACAACACTTTTCCTCCTTAGCTCTTTTCTGTTCTTCGGGTCACGAAAACCCGACATGTCGCGATATCATGACACTTTTTCTCCTTAGCGCTTTTCTTTTCTTCGGGTCGTGAAAACCTGACATGTCGCAATATCGCGACACTTTTTCTCCTTAGCGCTTTTCTTTTCTTTGGGTCACGAAAACCCGACATGTCGCGATATCGCGACACTTTTTCTTTGCGAGCTCTTTCTCTCGAACCTGTCAGCTTGGGGTTTGCAAAAGACCTTTGAAACTGTCATGCCGTAACCTTCATAAAAATAAATTATTTGACATCATATCAAATTCCTTCAAAATCTTCTTGACATCAATGACAACTTATATACTTGAGCAAATGCAATGTACCCAAAGCACCCAAAATTGCCAACAAAGTACCCTCACCTTCGGTGGATGAATCAAATTCTTCCACTTACGAGTGCACCTGATCTTACACATTGGTAATTTGTTAGTAGTATCATGCTCTTCATTATCTATTAATATCACATAGCTGCTTAATTCCAAAAAATCAAGTATTAAAGCATCATCATTTAATACATTATTTTTCAAATAAAAAAAGGTCCATCTGGGAGGGTCATGACAATTATGAAAAGAATGTCAAATGGGAAAATGTGGTTGACATGCAAAAACAGTTTCCATATTTGTTTGAATGAACTTTAATATGTATTGTTGTATCTGGATTTTTAGATAAATATGAACTTGTTTGATATGGCATAATATTATATACATCTTTATTTGATGACATATTAAAATACAGGGACTGTGTTTATTCCTATGGGGGAGAATGTAACAGCCCACTAGAAAAACTACTTGAATTATAATTATTTTCCTTTTAGGACAAAATATTGCTGATGAATTTGTGATTGCAAGGGTAGGTGTCCAACGCTAGGCATATGGGAGATAATTGAAAATATCAGGAACCCCTCATTTAGGCGGCCAGGGTAGGGTAGACCGTGAGAGGTAAGGAGGGATATGATGGAGGTGTGAGAAAGCACCATGACCCGTGCGTATGTGGAAGCTCACAATAAAATTGTATCTATTTAGCTGCATCCATGTAGTTGCATTAATTAGGAATGTATGTGTGTCTTGATATTAATTTGTGTTCCATAAAATAAAAAATAATAATAAATAAATAAATATTTAATAATTAATTTGTGGATGGTAAATCATTTTATAAATATAAAAAATAAAATATATAAATATAATATGTATAAATATAAAATATAAATATAGAGTACAAAAAATATATAGAATAAATTAAATAGCTTTCATACCAATTATACAAATTAACTATACCTCAAGTGTTAAGCTCTATGAATCAGAGCTCGAAAGCCACTTGCAAATAAATGGATTAGAATTATGGCATGGAATAGCCCACTTGTTTGATTGAGATCACTCTATTCACCCTATAAATAAGTAGGTATATTGAGGTATGGGGTGTTCGATTTTTGTGGAGATTGGTGGTAATCGGTGCTCTCATCCATTGGAAATTTTTTTCGAGGATAATACTAAATATACTAGGTCAGTTTTCTAAATTCTAAGAATCTAGTAGGATATGTGTTGTAGATTGTGAATAAATAGTTATGATGTTACTTCAATTCTTTTGGAATGCTGATAATAGAGTTGGGTAGGTCTGTCCTAAAAACATTTCCATGATAGTCTATCATGTTAATTAAGCCTTATCAGAGAAAATTTAAAACAATGATTCTGGTATGGGCACAAATCTTCGGGAGTACACCCGGTATAATAAAGCCATGACTAGAGTTTAGAATTTTGTATGCATAAAAAAAAGTGTTGTTCTTGTTGACGAATAAAAGAAATGATTTGACTTGTGTTATGTTTAATGTCAACCATTTATTTAAAAATGATTGATGAATGAAAATGAAGTTTGGTTTCCTATTTGAATACCTTTGTCTTGAAAAGGCATTTAGTTTTACATTGCATATTTAATTTGAGTCATTTTGACCCATCTCCTACTCAAGTCTTCGTCTTGGTTGTGGTGAAGGAAAGGGAACTATCCTATGGTAATCGTTGGCTCAGGGTAATGCTGACCTCGTCTATATTACATCACTTGGTTGATATATTCCTGTAGCGACGCTGACCTCATTCACTGGCAGAATATTTAGGAAAGCCCTTTTTGTTGGATATTATGAATTCTTCAATGCAATTTATACCTAGTTTAGTAGTTGGATTTTTAAGTTTCCAATACAATCTATGCTAGAAGGCAATTGAGCTAAGATACCTATAAAATGAGTTTTTAATAATGCTTTTCATGCTTTTACTTTATCAATTAACCTAAGAGTAATGATATTCTCATGGGGTGCAATTTATTTTAGATTCGATTGGCTATTTTCCTCTAAATGATATAAATAGGTGCATACTTCATTTTGTATTTGTAAATTATTAGATGCCTGCACAAACCTTTCAAAAAAAGGATTAAACCAAGCTCATGAATTCATTAGATGGTTTGTATTAAATAAAATTGTCATACCTTCTACGTTGCTCTTAGATAATAAGTTTAAAAGGAATATGTCGTTGTTTATTAAATATAATTGTTATTTACTTTATAATTAAGTTAACCTTACTTTATAAGCTTCATTCAAAACTTGTTTGCACTGTGGAGATTAAAATTAACTATTTTTCAACCCAGTATCCAATTATAGACTAGGGTAGGGATATAATGAAACATTAGACTAATCACTGAAAATTAAGTTTACTCCTTAAACAAAAAGTTGACTTCTTTCTATAAATGTATAAGTGATAAGCATTTCATTATACTTTTAAAATAGTTAATACATGAGAATTTTGGATCAAATCAATATGCCGAATGTATAAGTGTTAGCATAGGAAACACTTTAATGGTTTAATCATTGCTTTAAAGACTTAGTGTTATAAGTGTATCGTGAATTGAAATTTAGGTTAAAATGATATTAGACTAGAAAGTTTTTTTTTTAACTTGTATTTCTTTTAATCAATGGATATTGAAAATTAGATTTATATATATTATATTAAAAAAAGTTGTTTAGGTCCTAATTAATGACTATTGTTTTAGATTCAAATATTTTATTTCATCAAGTTATGTATATGATGTTGAAAATTATAGCTCACTCTTCACTTAGTTGATGATTATGATTCGTTTCCATTTTTTAAAAGCTAATGTTAATATTCAAATTGCTTGCTTTATTCTGAAATTACATTATTTATGGAAGATTTAATATTTACAATGTAATTTATGTTTTTAATTTAAATGAAAGGGATTAAAGTCCAAAAAAAACATGGAAAAATCACACACCAATAACCAAATGGTCATCCCTTGAACCTAGTATTGGATCATAAAGAAGGATGGAAGATGTTGGAAACCTATGAGATAATTCGACCAAAGATCATTTACTAAACCTAAATCTAAATTATTTTTGAATGTTGTTTTACAATAGCTCCTTCGATGAAAAATTATTTATAAAACATTTTATCTTGAAATGTCAAATCATAGGGTTTGCCTCTCCCATTCAGTGAAGTACGTAATTCATTATGTTTTAAAATAATTAGACTAATTTTTGATAATTACGATTATGGTTTCACAGTTATGATTCATTTTTTGTATGTAGAGCATAAATTAGATAGCAATGATAAAAGTGAGTTTCAAAGCTTCTTTATTTGTTTAGAATTTCAAAGTTTCTTTACTTGTATAGAGTAAGTGCAGTGAAAGCTACATTAAAATGAAATCTCTTTTATTTGATACTAATAGAAAGTAATAAGATGATATCTCTGGATACCCTGTTCATATAAATTGAATGTATTATGATGTATTTTTGAAAGGAAATGCCTTATGAATTGAAGTGTATAAGAGATTAGGTTAACTCATAGGAAACTCAGAACCCTTCTCAAGAAGTCCTCGAATTAGATATCCTAAATATTACACTAAACTCATCATGGAAGATGAATGGTCTAGGTCTCATCATAAAACACTCAATATCGATGATTGCAGGAAGGTAATTACTGTGAATTCATGATACATGCAATATCGATGATTGTGAAAAGGGCAATCACTATGAACCATAATACAACCAAACTAGTAATTGGAGGAAGGGCAATCACCAAGGCTTACAAAATATCCAATCACTATGATTTGAGAGTGATCGTTTTCTAGCGAAATAGCCTAGGATAGGAGGTCCTTTTGCTAAGAACAAGTTATGAGGGGCGCTATGGGACGTCACCTCTACGTCATTGTTCGAGTAGTATGGTGAGGTGTCCCTTGCTCATTGTTCGGTTGGGATATGACTAACAATATACCAGTGCTACAAATATAACTAACAAGATATCGGTGCTAATATATTCAATGATGAGTTGGTATGGGACAACTCCCCGTCAATCATGTCATGACAAGAGATACTTAGACCTCAGCCAGTGTAATGGCAAGCCCTAGTTGACTCGAGGGAAGGTGGATCCTCAACTAGGCACAAGGCATATTTACACTACCCCCTTGCATATTTAAAATCTATGACAAAAATTAGGCTAAAGAAACCTAAATCCTCCATGCTAGAGGATGGGGAAATTATGCGTCCACCCTCTAGGTGTTATGAGCCTTAGAGAATAACCCTATCCATAAACCTAGGTCCTTAGGGTGAGAGGAAAAGTTCACAAAAAGGCACATTTTCTATGAAATCTGGCCAATATCAACCACTTGGGAGATTGTTTGCAGCAATAAATATTCTCAAACATGGGATTTTATATACCTTGTACTAATAAAATGTTGGGTGACCGTCAAAACTTTCACCTTATGTCATGTCTAGATCTTGAAACCAATCAAATTTTTCACTTTGTGATTTTAGTGTGCAAGACTTGAAAGGAAAACAAGGTGTGTTGGATTTGGGTTGTTACAAAAATGTTGAATTAATTATTTTAAAGTTAAACCATTATGCATTCTATGGAAGATTGGTCTTACCATTATTTATAAAAATTTATCGTTTGAAAAGAATAATAGGATTAAAAAATACAAACCTTAAAATTCAACTTTAAAAAGATAACTAATTGAATGAGAATATATATTTTGATGAAAATGATATATATATATATATATATATATATATATATATATATATATATATATATATATATATATATATATAAAAGGAATAATCGAGGAAATCAACAATTTGAGGAAGATAAAGAATATCTTTAATAGAAAGGAAAACAAAAAATATCTTTGATAAAAAGGCGAGCTATATATATATATAAAGGAATAATCGAGGAAACCAACAATTTGAGGAAGATAAAGAATATCTTTAATAGAAAGGAAAACAAAAAATATCTTTGATAAGAAGGCAAGCTAGATATGGTTTAATTAACCTAGTAACAATGTAATGTGTTGTTATTTTTATGGGAGTGACCGTTAATAGAAGTCGAGGAAACCAATAATTTGAGGAAGATAAAGAATATCTTTATAGAAAGGAAAACAAAAAATATCTTTGATAAAAAGGCAAGCTAGATATGGTTTAATTAACTTAGTAACAATGTAATGTGTTGTTATTTTTATGGGAGTGGCCATTAATAGAAGCCACATAGTTTTTTTTTAATTTATTTATTTAATTGGTTATATGGGAGTGAAACGACCCCACTTGTATTACATTGTCCACCACATAGTGGTATTACAACAAATATTAGATATTATTCATGTACCATCACTTGGTAAGATTTGAACCTTGGTCTCTTCTTAAATGTTGAGGAATTTAACTGGTTGAGCTAATGCCACTTGATAGCCACATATAACTTATTAAAAATATTATTTAATTTGATTTTTATTACTTAGTTTAGCTTTTGTTTTTATTCATTGTGTTTATAAATTTCATCGAAGTATAAATTTGTGGTAATACAAAATGAAGCAAAGTTACTGATTCTCTATGTATCAAAAATATATATATTTTTATTACTATAACTTAAAGTCACTTTAATTGTGTCTTTTTGGGATACTTACATTGTAATTCTATAACGGAAACAAATTAATTTATATTTTTGGATTAACTAATTAAATGCATATCAATCAATTCACAATATAAATATCAACACATTTTGGACAAGCAAGGGAAATGAGGAGTTTTACACCCTAAAACCAAGGTCAAATAGCATGGTTGAATCTTAACATTTGGTTCCAATTTTATGGGCTTGTACCTTATTGAGCCATAAGAACCCTAGAGGCAGGAGATCAAAATTATGACAACATATTAAAGATCCAATCCCACTATTGAGTTCTACTAAAATGCTAAAATTTTAACCCAAGGGGTTTTGGACAAGTTGTGGGAAGCGAAGAGTTTCACACCTTAAACCAAGGTTCAAATCCCATAAGTGACTATTTACATTTTAGTCTAATGGGTTTAGAGCAAGTATTGTGAAGGAAAAAGTTTCACACCATAAGCCAAGGTTCCAATCCCATGAGCAAGTGTCTTATAAAGCTATAAAGGCACTTAGAGATAAGGGTTGAACTTATGACATGTTAATGATCTAATATCTCCCTCATGTTCTTTATGAGCTACATCCAAATATTCAACCCTAACATTTGTAAATGGATCTTAATGTTTTGTTTTTAGGAGAACGTTTACAAATTACATTAACAACCACCCTCAAGGGGTTTGAACACAAGACCACTTAACAAACAACCATCATCTTAACCACTAGGGCAACTGCCTGTCGGCAGGATCTTAATGTTTTACCTAATAGATTTTGAATAAACAATAAGGAACCACAAGTAAAGTTCCTATATCATTGTGTCCCATGGGAGACAACGCAATGGTTTGAGCCTTGGCTCTTCTTCGGAAGGTCCAAGGTTCAAACTACAACGTGGGTGAGTGTGTGAGGGGGTAGGTGTGTGGTGTCTGTGTTAAATTCCCTATTGATAGGCATAACTCTCGACTTTACGAGAGGTCATGGCTAAAGAAAGACTGCTTAACCTTGTGCGTTGGTCATAAAATTTTATCACACTAACCAAATCTAAAAAAAGTTCTAGTATCATTGTTAACCTTTAATCCAAAACATTTTAAAATAATAATAAATAAAAAAATTATATACATATAACTTGAATTCAAACTTATTTAAATTTTATATAACTAATTTAAAAAATCACATAAATATTAAAATATATTATTTAATATTTTAAAAATATATATTTTAAAATTAATTTTGAATTATAAATTTGATCTCTTTAGTTACAAACTTCTTATTTTGCAGGACTAGAACCCTTTAGAATACTTTTCCAATACATCTTTAGGAGCAAGGGATTCTATATCTCTATGATAATTATAATGCCTAGATATCTAGAATGTCATAAACAATTTTTTTTTTTTGTTTTTTAACTCTGAGGTTTCTATCATTTTTAATTAAATTTTTTTATAAAGTTTAATTTGCTGATAAAAATAAAGTTAATAGAATTTAGTTGTCTAGAGAATCCAATCAAAGCAGTTCACTAACAAGTATTCAACTGCTGTCAATTGACCCATTCTTTTCAAGTAAAACTTTAAGATAATGTCTAGCTTGTTGGGTAAAAACGAAATTAATGGGACCCAACCATTCAAAGAATCGAACTGAACAATTTACTGACAAGAACTTGAAAAACCGTCTTATCTCTTTCAAGTAAAAATTTTAAGATAAAGCCTAACTTATTGGATACAAACATATTCTTTTGGAATTTTTTTAAAAAATGATTCTAATTTCTTATATAATAGTTTAGTTTGAACTTGAATCTTCTAAATAAAAATCCAAAACCAATCCACTATAATATTCCAACAAAAACAATCTTCTATCATGTTATCCTAGGTAAAAAAGAAAAAATTGACTAAGTATAAAAAGCAAAGCCCCTTGTATGGTCAAATTTTTTTTTAACAAATTTGGATAGGCTTTCTACTAATACCAACATAATAAATATCTGCTTTTTTATTTATATAATCATTTATACATTCCTTTTTCAAAGATTGACATCTTTATTAAAAAATTATCATTATAATTATTATTCAATTTTAATTAATATTTATTTTAATAAAAAATCTAAAAAATAGAAATTAAAATTGTCAAACTTTCTTGTAAAAGCAACCATACTACCTTTACCCTATAAAGCTAGATGAACTACAACCTTTATACTATGAAGCTAGTTGGATTTGTTGAGATTGTGTAACCATATAAGACAAGTTATGAAGCGACGGTGGATTTGTTGAGATTGATTGTGTAAACTATATGGAGCCAAAAGAGTAGATATGATATTCGCCCGTGAATTAAGGGAGGTTTGCCATGAGAGCAGTCCTTTTAAATGTGCGCTGCAATCTTCTCCGTTTTTTCTCGAGTGTTGTGAAAGTAACCTTTTAGAACATGTGAATTTGACTCAAACGAAAGAGGGAAAAAGAAAAAACTAATGCAAACTTTTAATTTTAATTTGACCTGATATTTTCGTTTTGGTAAAGAGGTGAGTGAAAGCATTACTATAACCAAATAAAAAATTTATTGATATGATATTAAAAAATAATTTTATAATATTTTAATTTTGTATTTATAAGAAAGTTGGTTATATTTTCAATTTTTTTATTATCAAATAAGATTAAATTTTGGGCTTGTCTCCAACAATATTTATTTTACTGATTAGTTAATGCGGTATGAGTGGATGTAGGTCAGACTACTACCTTTATACCACAAACAAACATGACATGACTCTAGGGTTTGAACCTAAATATTTTCTTGGTAAACCACCCAAAACTTACCAATCACCTAACCTTGCAGATCATTTTTTAAATATTTTAATATCAATTTTTTTATCATAAAATTTACTTAAATGGAATCATAACCTTTCACTAAAATTTAATTTTTAATATAATTAATATATATTTTTGGCTAATACTTAATCAAATAAATTATTTTAATTTATAAATTTTTTAATTCTTTAATAAAAATAAAAAATAAAAAATTATCATATGAAAACTTAAAATTATAAGATAAATTAATTTATCATAAAATTTACTTAAATGGTTTACATCATAACCTTTCACCAAGTTTTAATTTTTAATATAATTAATATATGTGTTTGGCTCATACTTAATCAAATAAATTATTTTAATATTTTAACTCATTAACTCATTAATAAAAATAAAAAATTATCAAACGAAAACTTAAAATTATAGGATAAATTAAATAGTGTTTTGTTCCCTACCTTCCTCCCTTTTCGTTGAAGAAGGTAGCGTAAAATACCGACTTATAAACATTAGTTCATCCACGTATTTTTTTGCAAGGGGATTTGCCCTTTATAAATATTTCCCTCAAACTCTTTTTTTTAATTTTTTTTTTTTTTTAATTTAGTTTGTAGGAGAAATTCTTATGTTTAAGGTATTGGGTTGAACAGTTTTTTTCAACCTCTATGTTTATTAATAAGAAATTTAACATAACCACCACACACTCATCCCCTCACACATTCGTCCATCCCACAAAAAAGAGCCAAAGCCCACACGATGATGTTGTTCCCCTGAAACAATTTATTTTAATTTATTACATTACCTTACTTTTATTACATAAAACCTCTATAGGAATTACATGATATTTTATTTTAATTGATGCACTCTAGGACCACATCCATGAAATGATATTTTATAATAATAATAATTTATAAAAGTTATTTAAAAAGATGGGTTGGTTGTAGGCTGGTTGGTAGCGGTTCAATATTTATAGGGTAGTTTCAGGTTTAATTTTCTGGACCATGAGTCCTGTTAGCTTCATCTTTACCCAATGGTTAAGATGTATACTGATGACATTTAATCCAGTCATGTTCCGTGGTTTATGTTGATGACATTTAATCCAGTCATGTTTTATATGAGATAAAAGATGTTATCAATTCTCTATGCAATCAAAAAAAAATAGTTTGAAAGAAGTTTAAACAACTTGTAAAAGTTTACAAAATTTAACATATCAACCTAATTTAATTTTTAATTTAATATTTTTTTATGAAAATACAAATTAATGTATTTTAATTTTTATTAAAAAAATTTAAATTTAAACTAAGAAAACCCATTATATTTTCATTTAAAAATATATAATATATATTCATATAACACCATTTGTGAAAGTTTACAGGATTTGACATATCAACCTAATATAATATATTGTTACGAAGATACAAATTAGTATATTTTAATTTTTATTAAAAAATCTAAATTTAAACTAAGAAAATCCATTATATTTTCATTTAAAAAATATATAATATATACTGATATAACACCATTGTAGAGAAACTGATGTCCAAAGAAAGATATGATATTGCATGGAAGACAAGCCCACATGTTGACATGCTTCTCCTTGTGCCCACCGCCCTTCCTGACCATGAATTTAATCATATACCCACCACTTCCATAAAGTTGAAAAAGGAGGCAAGCATAAGCTACAACATCCCTTTTCTCTCCTCCCTGAATTCACATGCATGCTTTGACTCCATAAAAAAATTTGGAAGCAAGTGTAATGTCAATTTTTATCTGCTACCGTATTAAAAAAAGAAGTAGGCTATAGCTTTGGAAGTTGGATAAAACACAGGGGGCAGACAAAAATAACTAACATTTAGAAAGTTGTTGAACAAGCAAGTGAATCATTTGACTAAGAATGCCTTTCTGGGTCCCGTAGTTGGGATTGTTGAATTTGAAAAAAAACTTTAAAAAATCACAAGTTTACAGATTGGAGTTGGGGTTTCTGCTGGGGATTTTAGTGATTGCCATCTGGGTGGTCATTCTCATCAACAGGGAGAAGCTAATTACACATAAAAGATTCTAATTTTAGATTTTTTTCTTAAAAATAAAAAAACTAATATGATTGTCAGAAGAAACTTCCAAGGTCTTCAAAAGGTTTTAGCACTGAGAAACAAAGGACTAGATTTTAAGAGGGAAATCATCACACCCTGTCTTTCTAGTCAACTTTATTTTTCTTTTAAAATTATGCATTAAAAGGAATAAAAAGTGTTCCATCCATGTAGAACTCTATAGGTGGAAAATGTGAAACTTTAGGTTGAGAGTGAATGGGTAATTCTGTAAACAGTAAAAGTTTGACGAGCTTTATGCAAGAAAAGGTGAAATAATTACAGCCATGATTTCCTTGACAATGTTAGCACGTAGGAAGGCACCTCTCCACTTGATGGTACCAAAATCTCTTTCTCTGGGATTTGGTGAAGCTAGTTTGATGTGGATGCTTTCACCAAAAATAAGGAACTCTGTCTGTTAGTTAGGATTGAACACAATGTTTGAGTTTTCCAATATTTCTCTGAAACTCAACAGAGTCTAACACAATGGCAGTACAAAGAAAAACGGTATTCCAAAACTGCCACTGAGATTCAAGGAAGGATAAGGGTGCCTCCATCCTTTTTCCAATATCATGATAATTTTGACCTAGCAAACAGAATATGGACAAGACAGAAGTGACCACTAGTTGATTTGGTAGTAGCGAAATTGATTAAGGTTTGAGGAAAAGATGCTGCTTGATCAAGTTATTCTAGAGCTCTCTGAAAAGAGGCTCCAGATTGCAGGAAATGAAAGTCCCAGTTGCTTCAGTCACACAAGTGGAAGCTTTCCAAGCACAGGAGATAGTATAGCACTAGAAGAATCATCAGAGAATGAAAATTCAGGCTTGCTTAGTGATGATTCTATTGATAGGGAAACAGATTGCAAAGGAACCCAAGAGAAGGAACTCAACCTTCCATTAGAATCTAGTGCTAAGCTCTGCAACATTCTGGAAAGCCAGAAATTTGACAGCCCATCTGGTTCCTTTAGACTAACAGCATCCATTCCTTTTAAATGGGAAGAAAAGCCAGGAAAAGCCAAAAATCCATCTCCAGAAAAGCCTAATTATGCTCTTAGATTGCCTCCCATCAGACAATCAGGCTTGTATTCTCGTGCGGTTGATCATAAATCTTCTAGAAAAATGGCAAACAACCTTTCAGGAAGACACAACGCTCATCTACAAGACAGACCATCCAAACCCATCAGCCAAGTCTCCAAAGTCCCTATAGGATTGGAGGTTTACAAGCATGAACTGGCTAAGGATTTTACAAATTCTGATCTTGAGTCTATATGGGAAGAAGAAGATGAAGAGGAAATGCTTGAACTTTGCAAGAAAACTTATTCTTCTCAAGATTTCCAAGATATTCATTGTCGCAGAAGCTATGATTCGATCTATCCTGAGACTATTGAGGAATATATGCTTGGAATTGGCAGTTTTGCCGACAACGGTAGCACAAGGTGTCCATCTAGACAAAGAGCTATTTTAAGCAGAAGTGCAGAATTTGCCCCAAGAAGGTTTCACAGTCCTTGGATTGGGTTTAGAAGTTCAGAGCTTGGGCTTCATGATTCTGAAATGAAATTTCTCAAGATGGCCAAGAGCCCATGCAGAGTTAGCCTTTCTTCCTGCAAAAGTCCTGTTTCAGATTGGACCAAGCCTTCACTTTCTAAGTCTCCTCCTGCCCTGCTGGCAAACTGTCTTTTATCTGTGATAGATATGTCTAATGCAGTTCCAGTTGAGGACTTTAGTTTTTCTAACTTTAAATTGCCAGAAGAAAATGATATGTCAATGTCAGGCAAGAAGGAGCTGTTGGAAAATGATGGGTCTTGGCCATCCCTAGTTCAGAAAAGTTTATCAGGGCAGCTTAGGAGCTCACAGAAATACCATCAAGAACTTATGAGGTCTCAGTCTGTGCAAGCTGCCAGCTCCCTACATCCACTAAAAAAAGTTTCATCTATGGTGAAGGGAATTGTTAGGAATTCTCAGGGGTCTCTATATCAGGAATACAAGGAAATGGGGACCTTGGAGAAGATCAGGAAAACTCAAGGGCAGAAACCTATGACAGATGAAGAGGAATATACAGATGAAGAAGAAGATGATGATGATGATCATGTCTCTTCTCCAAAAAAAATGAATGTTACGCGTGTTGCCCAAGGATCAGGATGTCTCAAGTCATCAAATAGTTCTTGCGATGACTCGGTTCCTTTAGGCCTACCTGACAGTAATTCATCCAAGGACTTGCTTCCCTTAGTTTCATCAGACAGCAGATCTAGCAAGGAAATGATGCCTTCTGGAAGATGGAATAACTGTCCTTGTAATACTTCTGTCACTCCAGTAAAAGATGATTATCCAAAGTCAAACAAGTTGCAGAGACTTTTCATGGATGATGTAGAAACCAGGGGACCAATGGAGGTCATTGAAGCAGTGAAATGCAAGGGGTCTTGTCAAAAGCATTCCAAGAGAACAAACTATACCAAGATCCAAGTTTTCTCTGTGGTATGTTTCTTCTGCTCCCAACGATGACATCCTTCTCTTGTTTTTTAAACCTGTTCTTTTTCTTTGCTAGGTACAAAATGTCTTTACTATAATGTAGCAAATGTCAAGATGTGTACATTGTTAGATAGTGACTTACCACTGAATTGTGACGGTTGGCAATTGTTACGGTCAAGGCATATGAACAAATTGCCTCAGACAAACATATTGAAATTTAACTTCTTGCGAGGCTGTTGGTATGCCATGGAAAACCAGAAACGAGTATCATCTAGGCTTGTAATTGAAGCTTCACCATATTAGATACATGAAGTAGCAAGAAACTTTATGGAGCTTTTTTTTCTTTCAACAAGCTGTAGAAGGTGCAACCTCTTCAGTGTCCAGGGTTGTACTAGCACTGAGTTACCCATACTAGAGGCTGAACAATGGCCTGAGGTGTCACTAGTTGATTCAGGGCGAATAATGCACGTCAGCATCAAAATTGACAACATGGCCCACTATCTCCAATAATATGGATTAAGCTTGACTTCCTTTTTGTTACTAAATTTGTGCCGAGTCTCTCTCTATTGTATTTGTAGCTGCATGAGTGCTTCATGGCTCTCTATGGTTTTTACTATTTTGCTTCCTGTTTCATCTTTTTGTTTTGATTGGCAAGCACATTTTGATCTTGAGCATCATTTTACAAAGCATTCTGGGAGCAACTTGCCACTTGTGCGACTTTGGTGTCACCTTACCACCAGATCACAGCTCGACATTAACTGTTTTATCTTCAACTTGCTCAATTATATGACAATTAGATTCCTCAATAAAGAAAGTGCTTTGGTCTTTGATTACAAGTGATTAGTAATTTTTTTCTTGTTGGAAGACTCTGATGTAAACTATGTTCTAGACGGGTTGAATACTTACTTTTATCTACAATTGGGTAAAAAAGAAATGATCTAAGGAAAGACCTCTTTGTCATGACAGCTACTCAGGAAATTTATTATCAACTGCTGGTTTCCAAATAGTACAAGACGTAGCGATAACATTGGCTTGTGTAGGAGAAGTGGAACACCTGCTACAAATTGCATAGAAGAAAAACAGATCTCTGCTTACTTGGGCAGTTCATAGCAACTAATGTAGTTTTCTTATGACAGAACTTCCAACTTTCGAAGTTTTTGTATTGTTATAGTTGCACCTATGTGGTCCACCAAAAATGTTGAAGCTTTTGAAAGAACCAAATAATATTTTGGTAAGGACATGACATCTTCGGCAAGGTCTGCTAACAGTGCAGAATTCAGTATTGATCTTTCTAGACTATTTATAGAATAAGATGCAAGTTCTAAATTTTTTTGGGGCATCCACTATGTAACAAATGTAATGAATTATATGTTGTAATGGATTGTATGTTTTCCACTGGTATGACCACATTTGGTCTCAATGGAGGCCAATTTTCACAAAGCAAGGCAGCACCTGATGTCCTACATTTTTGGTCAGTGCAGTGTATTGAAAGCAAGCAAATGCTATGAGTTATAAGTTGAAATGCATAGATTGGTTTGACTGCTGAATTTTCATGACCTTTTGAAGGGTAGAACTGATAATATATTGTGATTCAGGACTGTCTGAATTCAATCTTCATTTGTGATAGTGTATTTTATATAAAGCACCTGTATTTTTAGGTGTTCTCAATTCAGTTGGTTTGATTAGATTTTCATTGTATGTTCCAATGATGATGGATCTAAATCATGTTCTATGTTCTTTATTTCAATTTGGTTTCCGTGATGTGAAGGATTTGTCTGAATATACTAATCTAAGAGTAAGATAAGATCAATATATGAAATTTACTTGACAATCTATATTGCCAATCATGGATATATTACTTTATAATATTGTGATATTTAGCAATTCAGCATACTTATAAATGTATCGTATGTGTAAGCAATCTAATAGAAATTTGTGACTATTGTGAATAAATCAATATCTAAACAATTGCTGATATATGAGGTCAAATCTACAAGTCTGACACTGAGAGGAAGGTTATTATTATTATGCATGTTCCATATGATTTTCAAGTGAATGAAAATCACACTTAGCAGCTTCTTAATGTTGTTCTGGCATACATGGTCATTCTGAATTAAGGTATAGCTTGGGAAGTTCATTCATCTTTGGTGCCCATGCCTAACAGCTATGCCAGTCAGGCCAAGGCAGTGAATAAAGCAGTTTGGAGATCAAGCATTCTTGTGATGACAATTCTAAAATTGAATGTAAGAGACTTTAGAGTCATCATGCCTGTTCTTTATTGGAACTTGCACCATCCCACATTGGGAAGCCTGAAAAGCATGACTCACGATAGAAAGAACATTATCCTAGTATGTGGAATGAGCTCCTCCTATGTTTTGAGTTTGAGGGTCTTCTTTTCAATTTGCATTAATAAATTAGAAAATACAGAAACATTGTCATACATAGCAAATTGATTTTGAATTTGAACATAACTGTAATTGTAGCATTTCTAATTTTCTATAGCAACAACAAAGCTTTTGTCCATTTCTAATTTCCATGGAAAAAATAAATTTTCATCCCGTTGATATGTTAGATGATTTGTGCTATGTTTACAGGCAAAGTGGCCAAATTATTAACCAATGTACATTTTAAAGAGATGGATGGCCTCAAGGTCCAAGGGACCGAGAGAGAGGGAGATTGAGGTTTTATAGTTGTAGGAACAATGCCAACTCCAAGATACCATCAAAGATGCATTTGACATTCACATAAATGTACATGGAACCACAAAGCTAAGAGGGTAAGGCCAAGAAATATGTTGCAGAAACTTGAAGTTGAAGTCAATCTAGCTAATGTTAAAAGGGGCAAGCATGTTCATTGTGCACCAACTCCTTTGTTAAAATATTCATAACAGGGAAGGCCCTTTACACCTCCACACCAAACTTCACCATAACAAGTATCTAGCATGTCTAACAAGGCTATTCAACAATGTTAAATTCTTAAATCTTACTGAAAGTAAAGGTAAAAGTAAGTATCTAGCATGTCTAACAAGGCTATTCAACAATGTTAAATTCTTAAATCTTACTGAAAGTGAAGGTAAAAGTAATTTTTATGTCATAGACAAGTATTTGTTTAATAGTGCATCTTTATGGACTTTAACTCAAATAATGAGTCTTGCCAATCGACTTGCTTGTTTTACTTTATATTTCCCTTATTTTAATTGATACAATTTTAATGCAGGTTGCACTTTGAGCCACATTAGGATCTAAAGATTTTTTTCATCTACAAAGAATACTTTTCCTGATCTGCAGGAATCAAACCCCCGACCTAAGGATTTTCAAGATACTACCAATCCAGCCCTCCGCTCTACCAACCAACATAAATGCGGTTTGTGGCTTCTTGAAATTTAATAAAATTATCAATCCAGTTTTTGAAAAATCAGCTTTTCTATGGCCCTGGATTTTTTTTTGTTGACGGAGTTTTGCCCCCAAAATATTTACTTTTAAATTGATTATCATATTTTCTATAACAATATGCATTATCAAATACATAATATTAAATATTTAATGGATAAGATTAAAAGTCAAACCCAACACTGATGCTTTATAAAAATTCTGTACACCAGACAAAAGGTTTTAGGTACAAATTTAGAATAAGGTGGGTTTTAGGGGAAGGCGGAGGCCTCCAGTTTTGGACGGGACTGTTCCAAATTTCCTGCTCTCTCTTGCTCCAGTTCCAAGGTGATTCCATGTGGATTTCCTCCATTTTTGTTTCGCTTTTTGGTGTTGGTGGGGTTGGTGAGTGTGGTCCTCTTTGATGTGGATCAGTAGTGCCTCTTTGGTGGTCGGTTCTTCCTTTGCTTGCCTGATGTGCGAGGTGGTCCAGTGGGCTTTTTCTCCACGACTATGGATGATATTTGGAGCGAGACTTGGCGCTTCATGATGTGGAGGAAGGCCTTTTTTGGATGGCCTCTGGTCAGGCAATGGTGGAAAGGGGTTGTGGCCTTGTGTAGTCTGTGTGAGGTGTTTTGATGGACCCTTTTCTCTATGGTTGTTTGTGGTCTTGGGAGGGAGAGCTTGGGCTTCCAAGATGCCCACAGAGAAGGGGTTCTGAAGATCACCTCCTGGAGCTTTAGTGAACTTTCACGATAGCCGCATTTGAGGGGTTTTAGTGTTGGCTCCCTGGGCATGCCCTTGGGGAGTTGGGGGTTTGTGTCTCGTCTCATGAGGAGTTTGTTCCTTTGAACTCTATTCTTTGCAAATATATGTGGTCTTGAGGGGGACTTGATGCTTCCATGATGGCTGCAGAGGAGGGGTTTTGGTTTTGGCTTCATGGTTAGGTGTTTAGAGGGACCCTAACAGGTGGTGGAGTTGTGTTGCTAGTTCGCATCGTTTCGAGACAACCTTTGCAGCCAACCCTTAGTTTCATTTGTTTCCTTTTGGTTCAACTTGCTGGTGAAGGCTTCCTTGGGAGGGAAACCTCTTTTCAAATTTTTGATCTGTTGGTGTAGTTTCTTTGGTTCTACTCGTTGGTGAAGGTTTCCTTGGGTGGAAAACCTCTTTTCAAATTCTGTTTTGTAGGTGCAGTTTCTCTGTTTTTGCTTGCCGATGAAGGTTTCCCTAGGTAGGAAACCTCTTTTCAAATTTTTTGGTGAAGGTTTCCCTAGGTAGGAAACCTCTTTTCAATTTTGTTGGTGAAGGTTTCCTTGGGCAGGAAACCTCTATTGAAATTTGTCAGTAAAGGTTTCCCTGGGCGGAAAACATTTTTTCAATTTTGCTGGTGAAGGTTTCCTTGGGCGAGAAACCTCTCTTCAAATTTGTTGGTGAAGGTTTCCCTGGGCGAGAAACCTCTTTTCAATTTTGTTGGTGAAGGTTTCCCTAAGTGGGAAACTTCTTTTCAAATTTTTTGGTCTTATGGAGATTGTCTCTCGACTTAGATGGTCTTGTGGAGATTATCTCCCAAAGTTTTCTATTTCTTTTGCTATGTTTTTATTCTAAAAGGTTTGAGGACCCTTTCAAAACCTCCTCTTTCAACCAATCAAAAAAAAGAAAAAGGTAGGTTTGCACAATGGACTTAGATTACTAGACTTTTGATAATTCAACCATGATAAATATCAGAGTAGATGTCAAAACTGTTTTTTTCATTTCAATAGATATATATTATGGTTCAATACATAAGTTTAATGGTTAAAATAATTAAATTTAATATATTCTACAAATGTTTAATGTTTTTATTTTTAAATTTGACTATATTTGAGTCATTTTAATACTTGAGTTTGTCATAAGATCTGCTTTGTACATTATATGTCTTCTAGATTCCATTCAATTCACTGAAACAAATAAAGGTGGTTCAAATCAATTAATAAAATTTATAATTTTTAACAAATATCATTAAAAATATATGTTTTACAAAATATCAAAATAATAAATTTAGTTTTAATTATCTATAGTGAAGATAAGATGTTGAACATAATACCCAATAAAATTTGCTTTATTTATACTAAACATTATTTATATTTAATGAGTTTAAAAGACACATATGGATAATTTATTTATGATTTCCTTTTCAACTCAAACACTTGAAATCCAAGTAAAATACATGTAGTGACAAGTCACTACCTTGGAAAGTTTACAATTTTAGAAGGTTACAAAATAGTGTGATCAGTTAATCAAAACATTTCAAACCCCTCAAATTATGCCAAGTCAAGGACATTGACTGATTTGTTCTGAATCTACCAGCAAGATGGAGTGATTGGCTTGTTAGAGTGAGGCACCAAGCAAACACTAGTGAAGTCCTAGCAGACTAGAGTGATTCACTCATCTCTTGGAGTAGATTGTTCATGGACCAATGGGATGGGATGAAAAGAGAAGCACAAAGATCTTTGGAAAGTGATATTTTGGCATGTAGTAGCATCTTAACTCATGTTGGAAGTCTTCGAAGCCCTTCAAAAGCATAATTAGAGGCATGCAACATTTGGAGGTGTATCATTTTGTTAGAGATGGCTCCAAATATTTACTTTTACTAAGGGTAAGAGATTCTCACCCTAGGTAACTCATGGGTAGACTTTTATTATAAATTAGAGTTGTGGGATTCATTGTAAACTGTAGTCACCTAAAAGTCGCACATTGCTATACCTATGTACTTGTAGATCCTTTTGGACACTTGTAGGTTCACATAGGCCATCCTAGGTACCCCTAGGCTATCGTAGACCAACGTAGACTATTGTATATCCTCCTAGACATGCATAGATTGTTGTAGTCATGCGTAGACCATCGTAGTCATGCGTAGTCATGTGTAGATCACCATAGATTATCGTAGCATTGCGTAGACTTCCACATACCACTTTGCTAGTTTTTAGGTCCAAAACCCTAATAAGTTAGCAGAATCACATCACAAACATCTCCCATGCATCAGGGTATCTTCCATTAGCTTCCCAAGGTGATATAGAACCTCATTGCACCTTATTGAGGCCCCCACGGGGCTATTAATTGGCAAAAGTAATTACTAAGTCAATTCATAAATCAAATTTTAAGTTGACTTCACTTAAAGGTCACTTTTAGGGCTAAAAAGGTTAATTAGGTCCTTAATCCCTAATTATCCCTAATTACTCCCTCCCACATGTGTGTGCACTAGGTTAGTTAGGATATTTCTTAGGAAGCCCTAACCTAACCCCACATTTAACCCAGAGTTGACTAACCCTAGTTAACCCTAATCTCTTCTCACACATGTGTGAGGATGAGATATTTCCTAGAGGGAATTTGAGGAAGCCACCTCACAAACCCTAACCTAACCTTCATAGGATCTGACCCTAAGGCTTAGTTATCCTAACTACCCCCCCTACACCTTAGGTTTTCTTATAAATAGTGGGACTAAACCCTCATTTATCTCTCTCTCCACTTATGTTCGAAGTACAGAAACTCTACCAAAATACGTATAGAAGCATAACAAAGCAGATCCGAACTTGAATAGTAGTAGTACAACACCAAAGGAACATCTCCATCGAAGGGTTTTTGCAGAACAACACTCAGAGTTTGATTCACCCCCTGCCCCACGAATCCGACACCAGTTCGCCCCCCGGGTGGCGAATTGGTTCTACATGTACCAAATTAGCTCAAAGTTGGGAGGTAAGCTTCATTTTGCAATTTCATGACCTTCTGCACAATTTATTTCAGTTTTCAATATGTTTTTACTTTCTATTTGTCTTTCTTAATATGGGGCCTGACTAAGGCAAGCCCCCAATGAACTAACCCCCTTTTGCAGGTTTAGCCTAGAACCAAGGAGGGAAACAACTACAAACTACAACCCCGTGGTGGTACACAAGCCCATCTACACTGAGGGACGCAAAAAGAAGGCATCAAGCCTATTGTAACGTTTATGAAAAGAAAGGATAAAGGGGAATTTTCCCCCATTGTAACCTATGCACTCTTTACATGAATAAAAATACATTTTCTTGAATAACATGTGTCACTAATATGTTGTTAGATCAAATGCTATCTTTTGGCCGTTTCATTAACATATTTTTGTTTTTTTATTAAGGTTAGTGTGAGAAATCCCTATTACCAATGCTCAGGGTTGGGCATCCCCATCCCAACCATGACCTCTGATAAGGGTGAGAGTTGAGCTTATCAATAGGAGCCAAACACACACCCACCCCCTCACATACTCACCCACGCCATGGTTTGAACCTTGGACCTCCCAAAGAAGAGCCAAAACCTGAAACATTGTGTTGTCTCCTTGAGAACTAAAATTTTAGGTTAGAAAGAAACCTTGAGAGCCACTCTTAGGTGGCCGACAATGTCATCCCATCCGGGTATACCACTATCTAGAGGGAAGCCACAAGAAATTTTTTGTGTCCCCCTTCGCATCACAAAGGTTTGAACCTTGGACCTCCCATTAAATGGGGCTAGGCTCGCCTTCTCCACTTGCACTACAAAGGTAAACTAAAAATTCTAGGTTAGAAAGAAACCTCGAGAGCCGCTCTTAGGTGGTCGACAATGCCATCCCATCCAGGTATACCACTATCTAGAGGAAAGTTGTAAGAGATTTTTTTGTGTCCCCTTCACATCGCAGAGGTTTGAAATGTGGACCTCTCATTCAATGGGGCCAAGCTCACCTTCTCCACTTGTGCTACAAAGGTAAACAAACTCTTCGGGTAGAGAGAAAACCTCGAGAGATGCTCTTAGGTGGTTGTTTGTATTATCCCATCCAAGTATACCACTATCTAGAAGGAAGCCACAGGAGATTTTTTTGTGTCCCCCTTCATATCGCAAAGGTTCAAACTATGGACCTCCCATTCAACAGAGCTAGGCTCGCTTTATTGTAAACATCTTTTGACCTTGAGGAATTCAAAGCTACATGTTGTCAAACCCATATTATGGTCATGTAATTCATGATATTGATAAGAAATTGATGTCTTTTTTTTTCCATCAATGGCACTATCATCCTCCATTGTAGAATGTGCGGTAATTCTGGCACAAACCTTCTGTGCATCTTGTCATTTCTCTTAGAAATTCAACTCATTTGAATGGAAATGATTGTTGTTATTTGAACTCTTCATGTGTTGCTTGATCACACACTTTTCTTGCTACTATTTTGATCATAATTATTTTTAATGCCTCACACCCTAGAAAATCATAATTTACTTTTATGCATTGTGTTTTTAGTATTTACTTTATCACATTTAATTTCATGCAAGTAGATTAGTTTAGTCAACTTTTAGCAAGGATAGTCGGGAGTCGACTTAAATCTGGAGGTTGGATGCCCTAGACTCTTGCATCCAAATTTTTTGAAACTACAATTTAGGACACTTAAGAAGTCAAAAAATTCCCTAATTCAACATAGTTTCTAGCACCCTTTGTGAGACCCTAATATTGTAGTTAATTATTTGGAAAAAAATCACAATTGTAATGCTAAATTTGCATTTTATCATAGGTGGGAGGCATTTGGTCCAAATTTGAGGAAGTTTTGCAAAGTCCCTATTTAGATAGCGATTTGCTCAAACTTGGAGTGATTTGTTCCATAGGGGGCCAATCTCTTAAAAGGCATAAAAAATATCCTAAGTCAATTTCTTTTGGAGTGATTCACTCCACTAAGCTAGCGATTCATTTCAAATCTAAAAAAAACTACAATTTGAATTCAAAGTAGTTTGTTAAGACTAGGAACTTGATAAATCAAGCCCAATTCTAAATTGACCTTGAATTTCACATTTTTATTATTTGTGTTCAAATTTTGTAGGTGCTTTGGGAATGATGACTCCATTATAAAATTTAGAATCATATTTTTTTTTGCAAAGCAATCAAGTGATGTGACATAAATTCAACAAAATCTCTCACTTTTGGCTCCAATTTTGCATATGCCATAGGTAGCAGGTATTAGGGACAATTTTTGGATAAAAATTGTTAAATTTTAATCCATCTAGTGTTTTGCTCCATAAGGATGGTGATTTGATCTAAAACACTAAAATTTCTTCAAGTGGAATTCAAGGAGCAATTCACTTATTTTCTTAGGATCAATTTACTCATAATATTAAAGAAAATTCTTAATTTCTCCAATGATAGCAATTGTAGACACCCACTTTTGACACACTAGCAAAGCAAAAGACACCGAACAAGTCAGCAACATCATAAAATATCAATCTGATCCAAACCCAGTAATTTGGGCACCTTTTTCAGCCTCTTAAAAATTTGCCACGCTGACCAAAAATGCCACTGGAAAATTTGGTAAGCCAACTGGCGAATTTGGTAAGACTCACAAAATCAAATCATGTCAGTTAGATTCGATCTTTGGCTAAACATGCTAGTAAGAACCAAAATTACCACTAACAAATTTGGTCACAAGTGGTAAATTTTTCTAATGGTCAAAATATCGCAATATAAGCCAAGGGCACGCGGATTCCATCCTTCCACTCCCTGCTCTAACCTTGCATGCTCTAGCAATGGACCAGACCTACAAATTTCAAATTAGTCCTAACTAATTTTCCCCCTAATCCTTCCTTCAAACTCTATTTAAAAATCCCTTGGGGCAAGGCATAGAGAGCATTCTAAGGCTAATTACATTCTATTAAGATTATTCTAGCAACTCTTCTTCTTTAGCATTCTTCATTTTCAAGCAATTTCAAGCATTTGCAAGCATTTTGGAGGCTAGTCAAGCAAGCCAAAGAGGGCTTGGAGGCAAGGATATCTTCTTGTTACAAGGGATATACCATTGCTAGGTGATATCAATCCTAGTACCTCTTCCTCTCCATTACTTTGCTACCTATTTTGCATTTTGTTCTCTTAGCATTAGCCTTGCTAACTTGAATACTCCATTTACTTGCAATTTTCTTCCATTTTCATGCTCTTAATCCTTTTGTGTAGGGTCTATATTTGTTTGTAGGCCTTAATATATTTATTGCAGGTCTTGGTTGAGCATCTACACTCTCATTTCAAAGCATCTAACATCTCTTTGCAGGCTTAGTGGAGCTATTCTACTTGCTATCTTCAATTTTGTTGATCTCTCCATTTTGTAATTTCTCTTCATAGCATTTAACTACTTGTTGTTATTTTCATTCATAGTCTTATTTACCTTCATTATCAGTATTCTAATCCTCTCTTTTCATATCCATGCTCATACATTTTCAATCTATTATCATTTACAAGCATTTAGCATTGTTATTTCTCTCTTTCAAGCACATTTAACTTGATTTTGGTGAAGTTTCAAGCACATAAGCATCTCTTTCATTCCTAGTTTGTTATAGTGTTGGATACAAGGTTATTATTACCTTTTTATCCCACTAAAAATCCCTTTTCAATCACCATTGCATGCATTTGTCTTTCTCATTGCTATAGATTTCAATAATTACATTTGCATTCATTTTTCGTTGCTTTCACAAATCTTTCTTAAGTTAGGATTTAATAAAGTTATCTTGTTATATTCCCAATATTTTCATAACCATTTTCACTTTCTTTGCACTCCATAAATTTTCCAAAATAATCAATGAGAAGTCTCCCCTTGTCCTTTGCACTTCAACTCATTTTGATCATAAATTTGTAAAACTTTGTGGCATAACCCATTGGATTCTCACATCACAACCCTAAAAAATCTTCCCATTAGTCTAATTACACCATTGCATCAAAAAATTGATCCAAAATCAATCCAAAATCATCCTTACAATCATCCCATCCCTATTTTTGGACCAAAAATACCACCCACCACTGTAATTGGTAATTTTAGCTCTTTAGAATCCATAGACCAAAAATACCACTTAGACCAATCCTAGCTCAATCGCCCACACCCTTAACACCTAAAATTCAACTCCTACGAGATGAAGTCAAGATGTTAAACCTATGCACCGCAAGCTATGAGCCACAAAAATCATCCTACGATGAACTCTACAACGAGCCAGTCCATCCATCCATCCCTATCCCACCTTACCCCTACCGCTTTGAGATCCTAAAGTTTGATAAGTATAAAGGTAAGGAGGACCCTAGAGAGCATGTTAGTAACTATCACTCAGCTTGCTACCAGCTTCATAGTAGCAACCCCCTTATGTTGCGTACCTTCTCCCTCTCCCTTGCAGGACAAGCCTTAGATTGGTATAACATGCTACCATGGCATAGCCTTTATACCTTTGAGAAATTAGCAAACACCTTCTTAGAACACTTCTCAATTAACATCAAGAAGAAGATAACCTTTTCAGACGTCTATACCTTACGACAGGTTGATGATGAACCTATCACCGAGTTTGTATCTATATGGAGAGCGATCATCCATGACCTCACCCATAGCCTCCCTACCATGGAGCTAGTGACACTCTTTTCCAAGAGTTGCCACAAACACATCTCTACCTCTCTACAACTTCACCAAAGCCACACCTTCGAGGAAGCCATTTCACAAGCAAAGGTTATCGAAGACATTAAAGTCCAATCCGATAAAATTAAGTTAAGATCAAAGCCTAACTACAATTCAAACTTCCATTTTAATAGAAATACACCCAACCAACTATATCCTCGACCTCCACAAACCAACCAAGTGGTAGCTGCTACCTTAGCACCAACACCAAGCCCACCACCTTATGTTCCACAACAACAAGTATTCCAAACCAATGCGTCTCCCCCACCTAGGCCTCAACAATCTCATGGTATGCACTCGCAGGGTCCACAACGTAACCTTACACCACTGTTCGAACCCTTACCAACCCTCTTTCATAGGTTACAAGATGGTGGACATCTTCTCCTACCCAAAATTTGACCATTAGATCCAAATATGCCCAAGCCTCATGGATACAATGAGCAACTCTATTGTCCATACCATAGATAGTGTGGCCATGACATCGAGTCATGTCGATCCTTTCGTGCTCAAGTGCAGGACCTAATTGATAGGGGTACCATTCAGGTATCGAACCCTTTGGCCCCACAAAACCAAAACCTAGGGATCTTCCAAAATCCTCTATCGGACCATAGAGGAACCAATCCCCAAAGACCTCCAACCAACCCTCCAGGACCACCTCACCAAGTGAATAGTGTCCAATGTGATCCTCCATCACGTGGAGTAGTAGGCATGATAAACCTTACCACATGAAACCAACGATACCCATCGTGCCAAACCACACCTATTGTCTCTCCACCTACCCAATTTACATCACCACAGGTTTCCCAAACTCCTAGCGCTGTACCACCTCCACCCCAAAATGTGATTACCATCCATGGTAGCCTCACCCATCAATTACGTAATGCCCCCATGTGATTATCCATATTCGACCTCTTACAACAATCTCAACCCCACCGTGAGGTGTTGAATGATATTTTATGATCTATAGATTTAGAAACACATGATACAAATGCATTTGTAAACTTTGTAGGGAACATCCCATGATGCCTTCAACCATCCATTAGCTTCCATGACCATGAGATAACAGAACTCGTAGGAGAAGGAGTGGATCCCCCTCTCCACATACAAGCCAATATCAATGACATCACCTACAAGCGGGTCCTCGTTGACATGGGCTCATCCATTAGTATCATATCTACGATAGCCCTACACCATTTACATATATCGCCAGCCCATTTTGCCACACCTTCCCTCGATCTACGAGCATTTGATGGTTCTATGAGACCTATGGTAGGATCCATAGTACTACCTATCCGAGTAGGTATCCGTACCATTTCCATCCTCTTCCACATAATCCAAGGGGAGATGCAGTACAACATCCTCCTTGGTCACCCATGGATCAGGGATATGCAATGTGTCCCTTCCATGCTACACCATTGCCTCAAGTATATCCATAATGGACTTGTTCATTGCATCCCAACTGATGGGGACCCCTTTAAATTCTACAACATCATAGATCTCCCATCTATACCTTCCTTCTCATCCATGCAACTCTTCTCGGTTTCCTCCCATCAATCAGTTGGAGCATCGACATCTGCTCCTACATCTACCACATTACCCCAATCCTCATCAAGAACACACACTTCAGTCTCAGCACCCTTAGCACCATCATCAGTAATGCCTAATCCCACTACCATACCATTTTTGCCTCCCATATTATGGCCACCATCACCGTCCCAACCTTCATCCTCTACAAAATCACCTTCGATATCGCCATCATCGTCACCACTGATATCATGACCTATCGCTTCACCCCAAGCATCCTCTTCGATGGAAGCACCTATTCTCCCTACATCGTGCACACCTCCTCTTCCTTTTCATCCATGGCCTAGGTCATTCACTTCCCCATGTCGTCCAATATCCACTCCATCACCTTCGCAATTCCCATAGGCCAATCATCCCATACCAGCTACCACAGTTGAATGCCATGAGTGGGAGCAATGAGCATCTCACTTAGATGATCAATTGTTACACCCCTCTAGTGCTACTATTAGAGACTCTCAGACTTCACCATCATCATCTGATTCGGATTCACCACCGCTTTCACCAAAATATGTGACACCACGCATTTCTATTTTTATGACAAACTCAGGCCCAGGGGATTATAATGTGTGTGACACCCATGTACGCCCACCTATCATCCAATCCACCCAAGACTTTGGCCGCCCTTCAGCTTTGGTCTTGACTATCAAAATAGTCGTACAATTAGGATCCCCTAAGAATCATACCAACTTTGTCTATGCTAGAGTTGATTCTTCACTCCCACTCATAGTATCTCCACCACCACAATCTAGCTTGTGTGGTACAATTGATCACTTGGCTAATCCCTACTTTACCTTACACTACCTTTGACACTTCCATTGGCGTGGGTTTAGGCTAGGTCATTATGAGCAAGGGTTACGTGCACCCATTAACCCTCATGTCCAATCACCTACCAACAAATTTGGCTTAGGTTATCACCCAACCGCCATCCATACATTAGAAGATGAGCTCCAAGATTTATCCTTGCATCCTCCCTCGCTTCCAACACACACCTTAGAAGAATATATTGATATGGACATTCTAGAGGATACCTCCTCACCTAACTCCACCATTACAATCCCCTATGATTTCTTTCAAGATCCCTCCATGTCCGATACCACATCGTCATGTTGTGTTGATGAGTTGACAAACCAATTCACTATGCTATCCTTAAACATACATTACCTAGAGCATGATATGGCATCCCCACTACCATCATCAACATACTTAGCTCTATTCCCGCCTATACATCAACAACTTCAATGAGCTACCACTCGACCACGATCTCCACCAGTCATCCTGTGCCCTCCTTTAAGCCTTTTAGGATGCTCCCAGGTTGATGAGTTGTCATCACCAGACTCTTCACCACCTACATCCCCCACAATATCAATTAATATGGTCAAAGTGGATCTCTTCTCTCCACTATGATACACACACCAGTCGACACGAGATGATACACCAAACCCAAACTTCATCGATCTCGCCCACATCTCACCCATACCGACACCCCGAGATTTCCTACTCTCACCACATGTCTTGCATGCTGCGAATGCCCCTTCATCATCCATACCACCTCACATACCATAGGTGCACCATACGAACATTTACTTAGATGATGAATATGAACTTACCAAGGCCATCGATGACCTCCATATTATTCCAATTCTAGAGCAGTTGCGTGATGGTTCCCACATGCTCATTGAGGAAACCATTGACGTTGACATAGGTGACGATCCTAAAATCCCTCACATAGTTAAATTAGCTGCTAGCCTCTCACCCAAGGAGCACATCCTATTCACAAATTTCCTTCGCAAGTATATCCGAGTCTTCACATGGTCATACAAGGATATGCCAGGACTCGATCCTGCCCTAGTAGTCCATAATATTACACTAGATCAAAATGCCAAACCAGTAAGGCAAAAGTTATGTCGCATGCACCCAACCATTGCATTACTAGTAAAAACTGAGCTCCAAAAGCTTTTGGATGTAGACTTCATAGTACCCATAGACTATCTTGAATGGGTCTCTAACATGGTCCCCGTACCCAAGCCATCCGATGAAGTTCGCATCTGCACATACTTTCATGATTTAAACAAAGATTGTCCCAAAGACAACTTTCCCTTACCTAACATTGACTCCCTCATCGATTCCATCATAGGCCATGAGATGATATCCCTCATGGATGGATTCTCAGGTTACAACCAAATCAAAATCAATCCCTCTGATCAACACAAGATATCATTCACAACCCCTGATATGCTGGGGCAACCTATCAACGTGCCATGACCTACATCTTCCATGATTACATGCATAAAATTATGGAAGATTATGTAGACGACCTCATCGCTAAATCCAAGAAATGCTCAAAACATCTCAAGGATCTCCATCAGATTTTTGATCGCTTGTTAGAACACAACGTCCGCCTCAACCCAAAGAAGTGTGTCTTTGGTGTTACCTCAAGAAAAATCCTAGGATTCATTATCACCCAATGAGGCATTGAAGTCGACCCTAACAAAGTAAAAGCCATCACCGAGATGCCTCCACCTACTACCTTGAAACAATTATGTAGCCTCTAGGGCAAAATCACTTCTATTCATCGATTCATAGCACAATTGTCAGACAAGTGCAAACCCTTCAACCACCTCTTACAAAAAGGGATAAAATTCAAATGGGATGATAATTGCCAGCAAGCTTTTGATGACATCAAAACTTATCTTACTTCACCGCCAGTTATGTCACCCCCACACCCACAACTACCACTCATCCTATACATTTTTGCTATAGATTTTGTGCTAGGTACACTTCTAGCCCAAAAGAATGCACTCAACAAAGAGCAAGCCATTTACTACATAAGTCACATATTAGTTAGCTACGAATCTAGATACGGATACATGGAGAAACTATGCCTAGTTGTAGTATTCGCCACCCAAAAACTATGCCACTACATGCTCAACCATACAACCTTCATTATTGCCCGAGACAATCCTCTCCATTACATGATGAACAAAAGCTACCACAATTCCCACACAGCTAAGTGGATCATGCTTCTAACCGAATTTGACCTCGAATTCATTTCACAAAAGTCCATCAAAGGATAGGTTATAGCAGACCAACTCGTAGAAGCTCCTTTGTCTGATGACCAACCCCTCCTCATTCAGCTCCTGGATGACTCCATATTTCACATAATAGAAGATGAAGAATATGTAGAACCATAAATGACCGTCGACTTGACACTATTCTTTGATGGCTCCCGATGCATGCATGTTGGGGGTGCAGGCATTGTATTTTTCACACCTAAAGGTGAACCACTACCCTTTTCATTCAAGTTGGATTTCCCTTGTATGAACAATAATGTAGAATATGAAGCCCTAATCCTCGGATTGAAATAAGTGCATTCCATGCATATTAAATGCCTCCACATCATAGGTGATTCCCTTTTAATAGTAAACCAAGTGCAAGAGATATGGCAATGCAATTGCCCCATCCTCCAACAATACAAGCACATTGCACAACAACTCCTCTATCGATTTGAATGGTATGACATCGAAGTCGCACCATGATCCTCCAACCATTTTGCGGATACAATGGCCTCCTTAGGATCATTAATCCCATAAAATCCAACATCAACAACCACATCCATAACAATTCATACACTCACTCAATCTGCCATATCACCCACATCTCCTAAAGATGATGGTGGCATTCATGTGGTCGATACCGAATCACATGACCCATGGTTTGTGCAGATCAAATATTATATTAAATTGGGATTTCTACCATGCGATTTACCCCATGCTCAGCGTCGAGCATTCAAACAAAGAGCAATCTGCTACACATTGCTAGGGGGACATCCTCTATCATCGCAGCTATGATGGCATGCTCTTGCATTGCTTAGAACCACATGAATCTCAGTGGGTTGTACAAGAAACCCATGATGGTACTTGTGGTGGCCACTTCAGTGGCATGGCAATCACAAAATGCATCCTTCGCATGGGATACTATTGGCCAAAGATGGAATATGACTATTGTGAATACATGAAGTGTTGCATCAAGTGCCAACAGCATGCAAACCTCACACATCTTCCATCTCAAGCACTTCAACCAATTCAATCCATGTGGCCTTTCTCCCAATGGGACCTAGATCTTATTGGACAAATTACACCTGCTTCCTCAAGCAATCATAAGTTCATCATCACTGCTACAGAATACTTTACAAAGTGGGTCGAAGCCATCCCACTTGTCCAAACTATAGGAGCAAAGATAGCAGCCTTCATAACAGACCATATCATATGTCACTTCAAAATTCCTTCCCAAATCATTTTTGACAATGGGAAATCCTTTAAAAACAAAACCATCCGAGCTCTTTGCAACAAATTCAACATTCAACACAGTTTCTCTACCCCATACTACCCACAGGGTAATGGCCAGGCAGAAGCCACAAACAAAACAATTTATTCTATCTTACGCAAAATAGTAGTAGAATCACATCGTGATTGGCATAACCAAATACCCCTAGCCTTGTGGGCATATCGTACCAGCATTCGTACCCCCACTGGGGCAACCCCATTTTCACTTGTCTACGGGGTAGAAGCCATCATGCCCCTTGAGCTTGAGATACCTTCCCTAAGGGTATCCATGAAAGAGTTCATTGATGATGACACCACCCATCAAGCCCGCTTAGATCAGCTTGCACTCCTCGATGAACGTCGCATCCATGCCATCGAGCACACACGAGTTTACCAAGATCACCTTCGCCATGCCTACAATAGTAAGGTACATCAACACGAATTCCAAATTGGTGATTTGGTTCTCAAAGAAAACCAACAAATCACAAGTCAGCCTCACCAAAAGCGAGACAAGTTTACCCCGAACTGGTTGGGCCCATTCATCGTCACACACAAATATGGTTCAAGTGCCTATCACTTGGCTAATATTGAAGGCCTCGATGACCCTGAGCCTATTAAAATTTTGCACCTTCGTGCATTTAACACCTGACACACATAGGCATTCACTATCACAAGTGGTATACACCGCTATGCACAAACACATCACTCACTAAGCACATCATGATAAATGCTTGTATTTTCACTTTAAATATTTTACATATACTTTCTTCTATATGTCATTTTTATGCTACTAGTATCTATTTTCCTTTTCACAGGATCTATATCATCTACAACCACACCATCAACAATGAGATATGACAACATCTACATACATCATCATGCAGGACCCTCCACCACCACAGACTATACCGATCATGCCGGCTGACCTAGCCCGACCACCAGTCACTCATCATACTAGGTGGTCTTCCCATTCCTCCCATTTGGACCATAACACTCCACCCTGATGCCTTTCACCTTGCCATCGAGGTTCATCTTACTCACCCCATTCGGGAGACAGCCAGGTCACCCTATCCTCTTTTTATGAAAAGGAGGAAACATCCCATCCCCGAACACAAGGGTCCCCTTCTCATTTTCTTGAAGATACTATGAATCCTTATTCACCAACTAATTCCCCCCACCACCCTCTAGGAGCCTACTACCCTCCTAATAGAGGATACACTCCCCATCCGGCCCATCCTTCATGCCTATCGGTCCCACTCCCCAGTGGAGAATCATCTTATGCCCAAGCCTTGCAAGCCTACGCAGCTCAAGCTACCCAAGCTGGCCACATGAACATACCCCCATCCCATTCGCATCGCCATCCAGAGCCATCCCCTATGCCACCTATCCTTAAGATGCCACCTTCACCACTATGAGGCTTACCTTTCCAACAAGCTTCCCAATCCCCAAGGTCATTCCACTCCTCCCCCTCATCATCATGACCTCATCCATTCTCCCATGCATACCAGGCCACTCCATACACATTGGAGTCTCGATCGCCACCTTCCCCGATATTATCACCTCCACACTATGACATACAACATCTCCTTTCTCGTATCGAGGCTCTTGAGCTACAGATGAGCCATTGCCATTGTCATGTTCATCCATGCCAGTATCCCATGGCTCGTGCATCGTCGCCTCCATGCAGATCCATTCCTCGACCTAGGATTCGACCCACATCGGATTCTCGACCTACACTTCCACTATCGGATATCCCTTCATCCACCCCCCATTCACCTCCAATGGAACCTTACATTTACCCCATGCCTATGCCATTCACTCCATTATCGAAAACATTTTATCACCTCATGCATCAGGGCCTTATTGACTTACCAAAAATTCGGCCCATAGACCCCTCGCGTCCTAAACTGCAACTACCATGACAACCAATTTTGTATCTATCATCGCCAACCAGGTCATGACATTGAAGAATACCGATCATTCGAGAACCTGGTCCACAACATGTTGCATGGCGATCAAACTCCATCACCTGAATATTCCATCCCATATAGTCGACTCGTGAGTCCTCCATGCCGCATCATCCCTAGAACTTTGCCACCTCGTGAAACATTGACAACACCAACCCGCTACATTCACAACATCTCCAACTACACCACCCATCGAAGTCCAAGCCGTACCATCACTTCACCATCTCATTCCCGACCTGACCCATGCCACTTCGCCCATTAGTAGTTCCTTTCTTCTTCCTTCTTCTTACTCCCTCGCATAGTTGTATGGTCATGCTTCGAGTGGCTACATACCTACGCTGATCTACCCCCTTTTCTTCTATCATATTCTGACTTTGGTAATCCCCTTTATCTTGCTGGTTGCCAAAGACTACTTCTTCTATTTTCTTCTACTTGTACATTCCACCTTCATTCCTTTCCTCTTTTCAACATCACTACATGCATCCAACATATCACAATTCCACACTTACTACACACACACCCCACACACTGGGGCAACCATTATTATAGCATCACGCTTTTTGGTCATTATGATACACCATACTCATCTGTAAATAAGTCTTCCAAACTTCTCCTTCTACACGTCATGAGTTTCCTCTTGTAGATATTGCATTTCTCCACTTGCATCATTTACATTACACCCATTGCACATATCCATATGTTTTTCATGTTAATTTCATTTTAAGTTTGTACATTCTTCCTCCAAAAATGCGCCTTCAATAGGAGTAATACATGCACTTGTTAGCATCACCACCTGGATGTCCATTCCCCCTTTTCAGGATTAGGGTATACATAGGTGTCATGCTATGCTTTGACTACTTACTAGTTCAGTCAATCAAATGTCACCCCTAGCTGATAGGTTTTACATTCTTCTTATGGTTCTTTAGGCTGGTTCAACTTCTCTCATAGACCATTCACAATAGGTTACACATTAAACAAATTTTGAGCCTAGGAAAGATGACACCTTGAGTAGATGTCACCATCTAGCGAATGGTCTCCCCCACTCATCCTATCACTTGCATGGTCAACATATGACCTGGGGATAAACAAAGGGATAAGCATAAGCAAAAGTAAAAGAATGGGGTAGAAAACAAAAGCCAACGCCCATAGAATAAAAAGAAAAATTGATAAAAAGAGAATAGAGAAAAAGAGCACCACAATAAATAGGTCAACAATAGATGAGGGGCAGAAAACAAAAGGAAAAGCCTCTTGATATCACCCATGTTATGCTTCATCACCTTTGGTCCTTAGGTTTAACATAACACCATGGGATGATTTCCATCGCTAGCAATAGGCTCCAAGAGCCTGCCTACCAGTGGAATAGTCTTACAAGTGGTGACATATCTATTACATTAGCTACCCGCTTTTGTACAGATCACTATTCGTGTATGGATGAGCTAGCTAGTTTGGCCATATCTACAATGGGTTAATCCTACCTCCCTCAAAATGGATAAATGAACCTCACTCATTTACACATACAGGTCCATGATAGATTTTGAACCAGTCCGACTAGTTATGAGTTGCCACATAAACTTGCACAGTTTTGGAGTCTGAGACTTGATTGCCAAAACTACATTGGTCAAAGCCATTACATGTCCCCTATACCATCCTACATCTCTGAGATAATAGAATGGATAACATCCACATAGGTACATGTAACGATACAAGTGCTTCCTCTACGCATTTTAGCACTCCCATACATGCATACATGCATCTATGTTACATAGATTTATTACAAATATTACATGCATTACATCACAAATCACATCATTGCATTTACATTACATGTTCCATATCAAATACTAAATCAAGGCATTTATCCTACATATACTATCTCACACTCCATCATTGCATTTACATTACATGCATTCACTACAAATGACATTTCACATTATATCACTTCGCATTGCATTCGAAATACAATCATGCAAGTCTACTCTACAACATATTCACACTACAGAGTGATAATAGATCTAAACCACAATACACATGAATATCCATTCATTATACATTCCTACAAATCATGCTATGCTATCTACGCAAACATAAAGAGAACACATTTCAAAACCATAACAATAACACATGTTTATATAACAATCAAAATCAAAATGTATATATATATATATATATATATATATATATATATATATATATCATCCATCAAAAGTTCCCATAGGCTACAAATTGGGACCATGCCCATCATCCATCATCCAAAAGACCCATAGGCTACAATCATCAATAAACCTAACTACCACCAGGAGTCTCCCCATATCCCTCATAGCTTGACCACATCTTCGTAGCTCTGCTCGACTCTACCCTGGCCCTTGAAGCCTGAACCATAGCAAGTGGATCTCACACCTCAACCCTAGCACCCACCCGCTCCATCGAAGTAGCACTACATTGACTATGATGAGAAGGCACCCACACTCATGATATTGACTCATCTTGAGACACCACCTAGCTATAATCAGGAAGTGTGATCCCATGCACCATCAAAGAAGCCTCACACAATGACCTCTTCGTAGACTCTACAACCAATAGACCCATCAATCACTCAATACCCTAGGAAGCCTCCTCCCATGCCTACTATTGGCTAATCATCTCAGCCCTCATCTACTCCATATCTACCCTATGCCTCTCCTCCTATAGGTGAAGCTCAACCTCCAACTTCCAAACTCTATCTCGTAGCCCTCGAGCCTCCTCCTCTGCATCCTACCTCTCCTGGACCTCAAAGGGAATCTCCTCCATACCCACAAAAACACCAATATCAATGGTGTCATCCACACCACCCATAGCCACAAATCCACCTCCCTCCTCTGCTACCCCAACTACTCCTCCCATGGCCACCCCACCCTCCATAGGATCTACCCCAATGGTCACAGGAACCTCCCCCACTCCCACTCCCTATGTACTCGGTGCACCACCCAAGCATCATCGAGACCATCATAGAGGAATCTCTCTCTCACTACCAACTACCTCCTCTGACCTAGCTCGAGTCCTCCCACCTGCTCTCCTCTCTGGTGGAGGTACCCCACCATCAGGTGGCACCCATCGATCAATAACACCTCTGCTAGGCTCCCAAATCTGCATAGACCACCAAGCCTCAAACTCTGGTGTAGTCCCAACATTATCCACATCTAGGATAACCATAGGTGGGTCACTCTCACCGGCCCTAGGATCTCCCCTATCACCCTATCATCTATAATATACAATAGGAGCTCTTAGAATATCTTGTTGTAACCCAAACTACCGCCTCACCCGATCAAACTAAAAATACTCGGCCTACCGAGTATATCTCCCTACGAGCCATCTACCCTGATGAATGGCCTGTAATTGCTCACCATCCTTCTCCCAGGTCACCCCACCCAACCAAGGTCTCCATTTAATGTCATTAGGTGTCAAGTCTCCAAACTTGACCCTCCACAACAAAGGATCACCCTCATGAGGCCTCTTGATCCCCTTCTCCTCATCAGTCCACCACCTCAAAGCATAGGGTAAATACTCCTTACCCTCAACATGGGCAGGGTGAGGTAATAATGATGGTCTCTCAATGGATATGTGTTCCCATGCCCATACCTATAGCAAGGGAGTCCAACTCAAACCCTTCCACCCAACATGCACAACATCATGCAACTCTCTATACACCTGGGCCAATAGTGCAGGCGCCCATGCAAACACAACCCTGTGCTCCACCATGTCACTCACCAGATCCAACATGTTCCAGGTGAATAGTACCCCAAAAGCATCAGGTAATGCATACGTAGAGATCATCATCATCACCACACACTGGCGATTAGATATCTTATTATTCAGCTATAACCACTCATAATCTATCTTCGAGACATCTATGTCCCTCCACCTCTCACCAAAGAACCACTCCAACACAACATCCTTACTGGTATCCGGTGTTGCTCTAATCGAAACATCCTCAATCAGTAATTTATAAATTCGATAAACATCCTCCAAGGTGATTGTCATTTCCCTAGTGGGAAAATGAAAGGTGTTCCTATATGCATCCCATCACTCACACAATGCGGATATATATGCCCTGTTGGCATGGATACTCTTGCACTCCCAGACACCTCTGAACCATATGGCATCCAACCATGCCAAATCATTAGCATTGTTCATCAACTCATCAAAATTGCTCTTCATCCTTCGTACATGATGACGAGGCTCGAGCATCTTCACCTGTTCATCCACAAACAAACACAACAAAATATACATTAGTCATCAATACAATGATGCAATCCAATAAAAATCCATAAATCAAATTTACAAATTAAACTATTTAATTTGACACACACTTCAAGACATAAATAGTGCACAATTCACATGTCAAAACATATCAACAAAATAGTCACCTATTTGGATACCCATTTGGCCATTTCATGGCAAAAGTTCAAACAGAGGTGAAAAATAGTACATATTTGGCTTCCAACAGTCAAAAATAAAATTACCCACATACCCACTATGGCACAAAATTCAAAACAAAGTCAATTCATCCAACATATAAAAACAAAATATATTTTTGAATACCCATTTGCCCACTTAGCGGTAAAAATGTTGATAAAATTAAAAAACAATATACAAATCATCGTGGAGTTCAAGGTCAATCTTACCACACAAACACCCAAATGGAACATACACCAAAACACACAATACAAAAATAACAGTCACATTTTTGAACACCCATTTGCCCACTTCATGGTGAAAGTTCAAACAGATGTTGAAAACAGTACAAATCGGGCTCCCAACAACTACTTTCAAATTTAACACTACCTACATCTTGGCACACAAATCAAACACAGGCCAAATGAAATCATCTACGAAAACAAATAACATTTTCGGATACCCATTTTGCCCTTCTACGGTGAAAGTATCATCAGTTTCTAGAAATACCATACCTACGGTGGAAAACTTAATAGTCAAAGTTTACCAATTTACACCCAAAAATAACACATTCAAAAAACATGCTAAACGAAGGCAGAAAAATATAACAGTCGCACAATGGGATACCCATTTCCTACTTTTACGAATAAAATTCAATAACATCCCAAAAATAGTACACCATTGCTCCAAAAATGGATGGTCAAACTTTACACCTACTCTACCCATTACCCAGTCAAACTGGCACCAAAACAAGTCAAACCTAAAAACAAATTACGTTTTTGGGTACCCATTTGGCTAGTTTTACACTATGTATTCAAATTTCAATTAAAAATTGCAAAAATTTTCAAAATGAGATGAAAACCTCCCCCCCTAATTCACTTTTCTCTAGAAAATTAAAACACAAAAAATGAGGTAAGTAAGAGCACTTACCGATGGATCCCCGCACCTGCTACCAGCTCCAGGTCATCCTCTCACCATCTTCGCATCCGAACTCATCAACTGCCTCATCCACACATCATCGTATACTCCTCCCACGTGCTCTCCATAACTCGTCATCGTCAAAATGAGCCCCTCCCAACTTCAAATTACCTTAAAAATACCTAAAACCCTAATTTACCCCCCGCCCCATGATTTAGGCCCAATTCACCCCTTGCCCCATGAATCAGGATCCAATTCACCCCCTGCCCCACGAATTGAGCATATGACCCCCAAATCCAATCAAATTCATTCCAAAACCCTAGGAAATCATGCAACTTTCTTCCAAAACCCTAGGAACCCTCCTAAACTATCCTCTCATCTGCTTGTTCACCATTTTTCATCATGCATTGGTATTCTATCAATCGCTGCATCACCAAATCATTCTCTTTCCATTCGCCTCATTACTGATTCCTCATTTGAGGGGGTATTCATATCCAAAGTCAGCTTTGCATGCAACCAACAAACCGAAAATCTAAAAGCACGGATATCGCATCTGTCTACAAATTTTTTTGCTAAAGATTATCTTATGATTATAATCTCAATTCCAACTAGATATTTGTTAAATCAAGAGAGTTGTGTGTAACAATGGAGAGGTCACTTTGGCATTCATGGTACACAATGAATGACACATTTGACTAATTCAGTGCAACATTTGGAGGACTTCACTCTATCGTTCATGGTACACAATGAATGACACGTTTGAATAATCCAAATGTTAACTAACTCAAATGGTTTGACACTTGTCACCATGTGCTCATCAATCAATCAACAACAAATATTTGAATAGGCATTTGTTCTATTCGTACTTTTGGACCACGCTGAACTGGTCACAAAAGCAAAGTAGTCAAAATTTGCCTACCCCAAGAAACTAGTATGACATCAAAAATGTCATACGGACTCAACAAAACCACCGTGTTGCATCCGCAATCATCCATTTCCATTTATCGGTATTGTTTTCATTCCATTTTATCTCTTTCCTCTTCTCCTCTTCTTCCTTCCTCCTTCTTGGCTATCGATCAAGTTGGTATGGTCACGCTTTGAGCGGCTACATACTTTTGATTGGATCCCATTCTCCTTCTATCCCTTCTCTTCTACACAAACCCTTCATATTTTTGTATTAAACTGTGCTTCACATAATATAGTACAAAAAGAGGTAAAATGTAGACACCTAAAAGTCACACATTGCTATACCTACGTACTTGTAGATCCTTTTGGACACTTGTAGGTTCACATAGGCCATCCTAGGTACCCCTAGGCTATCGTAGACCAACGTAGACTATTGTAGATCCTCCTAGACATACATAGATTGTTGTAGTCATGCGTAGTCATGTGTAGATCACCGTAGATTATCATAGCATTGCATAGACTTCCACACACCACTTTGCTAGTTTTTAGGTCCAAAACCCTAATAAGTTAGCAGAATCACATCACAAACATCTCCCATGCATCGGGATACCTTCCATTAGCTTCCCAAGGTGATACAGAGCCTCATTGCACTTAATTGAGGCCCCCACGGGGCTATTAATTGGCAAAAGTAATTATTAAGTCAATTCATAAATCTAATTTTAAGTTGACTTCACTTAAAGGTCACTTTTAGGGCTAAAAAGGTTAATTAGGTCCTTAATCCCTAATTACTTCCTCCCACATGTGTGTGCACTAGGTTAGTTAGGATATTTCTTAGGAAGCCCTAACCTAACCCCACATCTAACCTAGAGTTGACTAACCCTAGTTAACCCTAATCTCTCCTCACACATGTGTGAGGATGAGATATTTCCTAGAGGGAATGTGAGGAAGCCACCTCACAAACCCTAACCTAACCTTCATAGGATCTGACCCTAGGGCTTAGTTATCCTAACTACCCCCTACACCTTGGGTTTTCTTATAAATAGTGGGCCCAAACCCTCATTTATATCTCTCTCCACTTATGTCCAAAGTACAGAAACTCTACCAAAATGCATACAGAAGCATAGCAAAGTAGATCCAAACCTAAATAGTAGCAATACAACACCAAAGGAACCTCTCCATCGAAGGGTTTCTACAAAACAACACTCAGAGTCTGATTTGCCCCCCCCCCGCCCCGCGAATCCAGCACCAGTTCACCCCTGGGTGGCGAATTGGTTCTACAGGTCCCAAATCAGCTCAGATTTGGGAGGTAAGCTTCATTTTGCAATTTCATGACCTTCTACACAATTTATTTCAATTTTCAATATGTTTTTACCATCTATTTATCTTTCTTAATATGGGGCCTGACTAAGGCAAGCCCCCCAATGAACTAACCCCTTTTTGCAGGTTTAGCCTAGAACCAAGGAGGGAAATAACTACAAACTACAACCCCGTGGTGGTACGCAAGCCCATATACACTGAGGGACGTGAAAATAAGGCATCAGGCCTATTGTAACATTTATGAAAAGAAAGGATAAAGGGGAATTTGCCCCCATTGTAACCTATGCACTCTTTACATGAATAAAAATTGATTTTCCTGAATAACATGTGTCATTAATGTGTTGTTAGATCAAATGCTATCTTTTGGCTATTTCATAAACATCTTTTCATTTTTGATAAAGGATAGTGTGAGAAATCCCTATGACCAATGCTCAGGGCTGGGCATCCCCATAACAACCATGACCTCTGATAAGGGTGAGAGTCGAGCTTATCAATAGGATCCAAACACACACCCACCCCCTCACACATTCATCCATGCCATGGTTTGAACCTTGGACCTCCCAAAGAAGAGCCAAAACCTGAAACATTGCGTTGTCTCCTTGAGAACTAAACTTTTAGGTTATAAAGAAACCTCGAGAGCTGCTCTTAAGTGGCCGACAATGTCATCCCATCTAGGTATACCACTATATAGAGGGAAGCCACAAGCAATTTTTTGTGTCCCCCTTCGCATCACAAAGGTTTGAACCCTGGACCTCCCATTAAATGGGGCTAGGCTCACCTTCTCCACTTGCACTACAAAGGTAAACTAAAAATTATAGGTTAGAAAGAAACCTCGAGAGCCGCTCTTAGGTGGTCGACAATGCCGTCCCATCCAGGTATACCACTATCTAGAGGGAAGTTGTAAGAGATTTTTTTGTGTCCCCTTCACATCACAGATGTTTGAAATGTGGACATCTCATTCAATGGGGCCAAGCTCACCTTCTCAACTTATGCTACAAAGGTAAACAAACTCTTAGGGTAGAGAGAAAACCTCAAGAGATGCTCTTAGGTGGTTGGCAGTATTATCCCATCCAAGTATACCACTATCTAGAGGGAAGCCACAGGAGATTTTTTTGTGTCCCCCTTCATATCGCAGAGGTTCAAACTGTGGACCTCCCATTCAATAGGGCTAGGCTCTCTTTATTGTAAACATTTTTTGACCTTGAGTAATTCAAAGCTATATGTTGTCAAACCCATATTATGGTCATGTAATTCATGAGATTGATAATAAATTGATGTCTTTTGTTTTCCATCAATGGCACTACCATCCTCCATTGTAGAATGTGCGGTGATTATGGCACAAACCTTCTGTGCATCTTGTCATTTCTCTTAGAAATTCAACTCATTTGAATGAGAATGAATTGTTGTTATTTGAACTCTTCATGTGTTGCTTGATCACACACTTTCCTTGCTACTATTTTGATCATAATTATTTTTAATGCCTCACACCCTAAAAAATCATACTTTTATGCATTGTGTTTTTAGTATTTACTTTATCACATTTAATTTCATGCAAGTAGATTAGTTTAGTCAGATTTTAGCAAGGATAGTCGAGAATCGACCTAAATTTGGAGGTTGTATGCCCTAGACTCTTCCATCCAAATTTTTTGAAACTATAATTTAGGACACTTAAGAAGTCAAAAAATTCCCTAATTCAACATAGTTTCTAGCACCCTTTGTGAGACCTTAATCTTGTAGTTAATTATTTGGAAAAAAATCACAATTGTAATGCTAAAATTGCATTTTATTATAGGTGGGAGGCATTTGGTCCAAATTTGAGGAAGTTTTGCAAAGTCCCTATTTAGATAGAGATTTGCTCAAACTTGGAGTGATTTGTTCCATAGGGGGCCAATCTCTTAAAAGGCATAAAAAATATCCTAAGTCAATTTCTTTTGGAGTGATTCACTCCACTAAGCTAGCGATTCATTTCAAATCTAAAAAAATCTACAATTTGAATTCAAAGTAGTTTGTTAAGACTAGGAACTTGATAAATCAAGCCCAATTCTAAATTGACCTTGAATTTCACATTTTTATTATTTGTGTTCAAATTTTGTAGGTTCTTTGGGAATGATGACTCCATTATAAAATTTAGAATCATATTTTTTTTTGCAAAGCAATCAAGTGATGTGACATAAATTCAACAAAATCTCTCACTTTTGGCTCCAATTTTGCATATGCCATAGGTAGCAGGTATTAGGGACAATTTTTGGATAAAAATTGTTAAATTTTAATCCATCTAGTGTTTTGCTCCATAAGGATGGTGATTTGATCTAAAACACTAAAATTTCTTCAAGTGGAATTCAAGGAGCAATTCACTTATTTTCTTAGGATCAATTTGCTCACAATATTAAAGAAAATTTTTAATTTCTCCAATGATAGCAATTGTAGACACCCACTTTTAACACACTAGCAAAGCAAAAGACACCGAACAAGTTAGAAACATCATAAAACATCCATCCGATCCAAACCCAGTAATTTGGGCACCTTTTTCAACCTCTTACAAATTTTCCACCCTGACCAAAAATGCCACTGGAAAATTTGGTAAGCCAACTGACAAATTTGGTAAGACTCACAAAATCAAATCATGTCAGTTAGATTCGATCTTTGGCTAAACATGCTAGTAAGAACCAAAATTACCACTAACAAATTTGGTCAAACGTGGTAAATTTTTCTAATGGTCAAAATTTCACAACATAAGCCAATGGCACACAGATTCCATCTTTCCACTCCCTGCTCTAACCTTGCATGCTTTAGTAATGGACCATACCTACAAATTTCAAATTAGTCCTAACTAATTTTTTCCCTAATAATTCCTTCAAACTCTATTAAAAATGCCCTTCGGGTAAGACATAGAGATCATTCTAAGGCTAATTACATTATGTTAAGATTATTCTCACAACTCTTCTTCTTTAGCATTCTTTATTTTCAAGCAATTTCAAGCATTTGCAAGCATTTTGGAGGCTAGTCAAGCAAGACAAAGAGAGCTTGGAGGCAAGGATATCTTCTTGATACAAGGGAGATACCATTGCTAGGTGATATCACTCCTAGTACCTCTTTCTCTCCATTACTTTGCTACCTATTTTGTATTTTGTTCTCTTAGCATTAGCCTTGCTAACTTGAATACTCCATTTACTTACAATTTTCTTCCATTTGCATGCTCTTAATACTTTTGTGTAGGGTCTATATTTTCTTATAGACCTTAATATATTTATTGCAGGTCTCGATTTAACATCTGCACTCTCATTTCAAAGCATCTAACATCTCTTTGCAGGCTTAGTGGAGCTATTCTACTTGCTATCTTCAATTTTGTTGATCTCTCCATTTTGTAGGGTCATTTTCATGCATTTCTCTTCATAGAATTTAACTACTTGTTGCTATTTTCATTCATAGTATTATTTACCTTTATTATCAGTATTCTAATCCTCTCTTTTCATATCCATACTCATACATTTTCAATCTATTATCATTTACAAGCATTTAGCATTGTTATTTCTCTCTTTCAAGCACATTTAACTTGATTTTGGTGAAGTTTCAAGCACATAAGCATATATTTCATTCCTAGCCTATTATAGTGTTGGATACAAGGTTATTATTACCTTTTTATCCCACTAACAATCCCTTTTCAATCACCATTGCATGCATTTGTCTTTCTCATTGCTATAGATTTCAATAATTACATTTGCATTCATTTTTTGGTGGTTTCACAAATCTTGCTTAAGTTAGGATTTAATTAAATTATCTTGTTATATTCCTAATATTTTCATAACCATTTTAACTTCCTTTGCACTCCATAAATTGTCCAAAACAATCATTGAGAGGTCTCCCCTTGTCCTTTGTACTTGCACTCATTTTGATCATAAATTTGTAAAAATTTGTGGCAAAACCCATTGGATTATCACATCACAACCCTAACAAATCATCCTATCAGTCCAATTACACCATTGCATCAAAAAATGGATCCAAAATCCATCCAAAATCATACTTACAATCATTCCATCCCTGTTTCAAACCATAAATACCAACCACCACTATAATTCATAATTTTAGATCTTTGGAATCCATAGACCAAAAAAACCACTCAGACCAATCCTAGTTCAATTGCCCACACCCTTAACACCTAAAATTCAACTCCTACGAGATGATGTCAAGATGTTAAACTTGCGCACCACAAGCTATGAGCCACAAAATCCATCTTATGATGAACTCTACAATGAGCCAGTCTATCCATCCGTCCCTATCCCACCTTACCCCTACCACTTTGAGATCTCAAAGTTCGATAAGTATAAAGGTAAGGAGGACCCTAGAGAGCATGTTAGTAACTATCGCTCAAATTGCTACCAGATTCATAGTAGCAACCCCATTATGTTGCATACCTTCTCCCTCTCCCTTGCAAGACAAGCCTTATATTGGTATAACATGCTACCACAACATAGCCTTTATACCTTTGAGCAATTAGCAAACACCTTCTTAGAACACTTCTCAATTAACATCAAGAAGAAGATAACCTTTTTAGACCTCTATGCCTTACGGCAAGCTAACGATGAACCTATCACTGAGTTTGTATCTAGATGGAGAGCGATCATCCATGATACTGCCCATAGCCTCCCTACCACAAAACTAGTGACACTATTTTCCAAGAGTTGCCATAAACACATCTCTACCTCTCTACAACTTCACCAAAGCCACACATTCAAGGAAGATATTTCATAGACAAAGGTTATCGAAGACATTAAATTCCAATCCAACAAAATTAATTTAAGATCAAAGCCTAACTACAATTCAAACTTTCATTTTAACATAAACACACCCAACCAACCGTATCATTGACCTCTACAAACCAAGTGGCAACTTATACCTTAGCACTAGCACCAAGCCCACCACCTTATGTTCCACAACAACAAGTATTCCAAACCAACGTGCCTCCTCCACCTAGGCACCAATGATCTCTGGGTATGCACCCGTAGGGTCCAAAATGTAATCTTACACCACTGTCCAAACCCTTATCATCCCTATTTCATAGTTTACAAGATGGTGGACATCCTCTCCTACCCAAAATTTGACCATTAGATCCAAATATCCCCAAATCTCATGGATTACAATGAGTAACTCTATTTTTCATATCATAGACAACGTGGCCATTACATCGAGTTGTGTCAATCCTTATGTGCTCATGTGTAGGACCTAATCAACAGAGGTACCATTCAAGTATCGAACCCTTTGGCCCCACAAAACCAAAACCTAAGGATCTTCCAAAATACCCTATTGGACCATAGAGGAACCAATACCCAAAGACCTCCAACCAATTCGCCAAGACCACCTCACCAAGTGAATAGTGTCCTACGTGATCCTCCATCATGTGGAGTAGTGAGCATGATAAACCTTACCACGTGAAACTAATGATACCCATCACTCTAAACCACACCTATTGTCTCTCCACCTACCAAATTTACATCGCCACAGGTTTCCCAAACTCCTAGCGCTATACCACCTCCACCCCAAAATGTGATTACCATCCGTGGTAGCCTCACCCATAAATTACGTAATGCCCTCGTGCAATTATCCATCTTTGATCTCTTACAACAATCTCAACCCCATCGCGAGGTATTGAATGACATTTTACGGTCTATATATTTAGAAACATATTATAAAAAAGGTATTTGTAAACTTTGTACGAAACATACCGTGATGCCTTTAGCCATCCATTAGTTTCCATGACCATGAGATAAAAGAACTTGTAGGATAAGGAGTGGATCCCCCTCTCCACATACAAGCCAATATCAATGATATCACCTACAAGCGGGTCCTCATTGACACATGCTCATCCATTAGTATCATATCTATGACATATATCGCCAACCTATTTTGACACACATTCCCTCAATCTATGAGCATTCGATGGTTCTATGAGACCTATAGTAGGATCCATAGTACTACCTATATGAGTAGGTATCCGTACCATTTCCATTCTCTTCCACATAATCCAAGGGGAGATGCAATACAACATCCTCCTTGGTCACCCATGGATGAGGGATATGCAATGTGTCCCTTCCACGCTATACCATTACCTCAAGTATATCCACAACAGACTTTTTCATTACATCCTAGCTGATGGGAACCCTTTAAATTTTGCAACATCATAGATCTCCTGCCTACACCTTCCTTCTCATCCATACAACTCTTCTCGATTTCCTCCCATCAATTAGTAAGAGCATCAATATTTGCCCCTACTTCTATCGCATTACCCCAATCCTCATCAAGGACACACGATTCAGTATCAACACCCTTAGCACCATTAGCAGTAACATCTAATCCCACTATCATACCATTCTTGCCTCCCATATTATGGCCACCATCATCGTCCCAACATTCACCCTCTACTAAATCACCTTCGATACCGCCATCACAATCACCACTGATATCGTGACCTATCGCTTCACCCCAAGCATCCTCTTCGATGGAAGCACCTATTCTCCCTACACTGTGCACACATTATCTTCCTTTTAATCCATGGCCTAGGTCATTCACTTCCCTGTGTCATCCAATATCCACTCTACTGCCTTCACAATTCTCATAGGCCAATCATCCCATATCAACTACCGCAGCTGAATACCATAAGTGGGAGCAACAAGCATCTCGATTAGATGATAAATTGTTACACCCCTCCAGTGCTACTATTAGAGACTCTCAGACTTCACCATCGTAATATGATTTGAATTCACCATCATGTTCACCAAAACATGCGACACCACACATTTCTATTTTTATAAAAAAATCAGGCCTAGGGGATTATAATGTGCATGACGCCCGCATATGCCCACCCATTATCCAATCCACCCAAGACTTTGGTCGCCCTTCAAATTTGGTCTTGACTATCAAAAAAGTCGTACAATTAGGATCCCCTGAGAATCATACCAACTTTGTCTATGCTGGAGTTGATTCCTCACTCCCACTTATAGTATCTCCACCACCACAATCCAACTTGTGTGGTACAATTGATCACCTGGCTAATCTCTACTTTGCCTTACGCTACCTTTGACACTTCCATTAGCATGGGTTTAGCTTAGGTCATTATGATAAAGGGTTACGTGCACCCATTAACCCTCATGTCCAATCCCCTACCAACAAATTTGTCTTAGGTTATCGCCTAACCGTCGTCCATACATTAGAATACGAGCTCCAAGACTTGTCCCTGCACCCTCCCCTGCTTTTGACACATACCTTGAAAGAATATATTGATATGGAAATTCTAGAGGATACCTCCTCACCTAACTCCACCATTACAATCCCCTACAATTTCTTTCAAGAGCCCTCCATGTCCGATACCACATCGTCATGTTGTGTTGATGAGTTGACAAACCAATTTGCTACACTATCCTTAAACATGCATTACCAAGAGCATGATATGGCATCCCCACCACCATCATCAACATACTTATCTCCATTATCGCCTATACATTGACAACTTCAATGAGCTGCCACTTGACCATGATCTCCACCAGTCATCCTGCGTCGTCCTTTAAGCCTTTTAAGATGCTCCCAGGTTGTCGAGTTGTCATCACCATATTCCTCACCATCTACATCCCCCACAAAATCAATTAATATGGTAAAAGTGGATCTCTTATATCCACTATGATACACACACCAGTCTATACGAGATGATACACCAAACCCAAACTTTATCGATCTTGCCCACATCTCACCCATACCAGAACCTTGAGATTTCCTACTCTCACCACACGTCTTGCACACTGTGAATACCCCTTCATCATACATACCACCTCACATACCATAGGTGCACCATATAAACGTTTACTTAGATGATGAATATGAACTTATCAAGGCCACCGATGATCTCCATCTTATTCCAATTCTAAATTAGTTGCGTGATGGTTACCACATGCTCATTGAGGAAACCATTGATGTTGATATAGGTAACGATCCTGAAACCCCTCACATAGTTAAATTAGCTTCTAGCCTCTTACCTGAGGAGAGCATACTATTCATAAATTTCCTTCATAAGTATATTTGAGTCTTCACATGGTCATAAAAGGATATGCCCAGACTCAATCCTGCCCTAGTAGTCCATAATTTACACTAGATCAAAATGCCAAACCAGTAAGGCAAAAGTTACACCGCATGCACCCAATCGTTGTGTTACTAGTAAAAACTAAGTTCCAAAAGATTTTAGATGTATATTTCATAGTACCCATAGACTATCCTGAATGGGTCTCTAACATGGTCCCCGTACCCAAGCCATCTAGTGAAGTTCGCGTCTGCACAGACTTTCACGATTTAAACAAAGCTTATCCCAAAGACAATTTTCCCTTACCTAACATTGATTCCAACGCAGGCCACTAGATGATATCCCTCATGTATGTATTCTTAGGTTACAATTAAATCAAAATCAATCCCTTTGATCAATACAAGACATCATTCACAACCTCTTGGGGGATCTTCTACTACAAGGTCATGTAATTTGGCCTTAAAAATGCCAGGGCAACCTATCAGCGTGCCATGACCTACATCTTACATGACTACATGTAGAAAATTGTGTAATATTATGTAGATGACCTCATCGTTAAATCCAATAAATGCTTAGAACATCTCGAGGATCTCTGTCGGATTTTTGATCGCTTGTTAGAACACAACGTCCATCTCAACCCAAAAAAGTGTCTTTGGTGTTACCTCAGGAAAAATCATAGGATTCATTATCACCCAAAAAGGCATTGAATTCAACCCTAACAAAGTAAAATCCATCACCGAGATGCCTCCACATACTATCTTGAAATAATTGCACAACATCCAAGAAAAAATCACTTCTATTCATCGATTCATAGAACAACTTTCAGACAAGTGCAAACCCTTCAACCACCTCTTACAAAAAGGGGTAAAATTCAAATGGGATGATAATTTCTAGAAAGATTTTGATGACATCAAAACTTATCTTACTTCGTCACTAGTTATGTCACCTCCACACCCACAACTACCAGTCATCCTATACATTTTTGCTATAGCTTTCATGCTAGGTATACTTCTAGCCCAAAATAACGCACTCGACAAAGAGCAAGCCATTTACTACATAAGTCAAACATTAGTTAGCTATGAAGCTAGATACAGATACATGGAGAAACTATGCCTAGTTGTAGTATTCACCACCTAGAAACTATGCCACTACATGCTCAACCATACAACCTTCATTATTGCTTGAGACAATCCTCTCTGTTACATGATGAACAAAAGCTACCACAATTCTCGCACAGCTAAGTGGATCATGCTTCTAATCGAATTTGACCTCGAATTCATTTCACAAAATTCCATCAAATGATAGGTTATAGCAGACCAACTCTTAGAAGCTCCCTTTTCTGATGACCAACCCCTCCTCATTCATCTATTAGATGACTCCATATTTCCCATAACGGAAGACAAAGAATATGTAGAATCAGAAATGACCGCCGACTTGACACTATTCTTTGATGGTTCCTGATGCATGTATGTTGGGGGTGCAGGCATTGTATTTTTCACACCTAAAGGTTAACCACTACCCTTTTAATTCAAGTTGGATTTCCCTTGTACAAATAATAACGTGAAATATGAAGCCCTAAACCTCAGATTGAAACAAGCGCATTCCATGCACATCAAATACCTCATCATAGGCAACTTCCTTTTAATCATAAACCAAGTTCAAGAGCTATGGCAATGCAATCACCCCATCCTACAACAATACAAGCACATTGCACAACAACTCCTCTATTGATTCTAATGGTATGACATCAAAGCCATGCCACGATCCTTCAACCATTTTACGGATACAATGGCCTCCTTAGGATCATTAATTCCAAAAAATCCAACATCAACAACCACATCCATAACAATTCATACACTCACTGAATCTGCCATATCACCCACATCTTCTAAAGATAATGGTGGAATTCATGTGGTCGATACCAAATCACATGACCCATGGTTTATGCAGATTAAATATTATATTAAATTAGGATTTCTACCATGCAATTTACCCCATTCTCAACACCAAGCATTCAAACAAAGAGTAATCCACTACACATTACTAGGGGATATCCTATATCGTTATAGCTATGATGGCATGCTCTTGCATTGCTTAGAACCACACAAATATTAGTGGGTTGTATAAGAAATCCATGATGGTACTTGTGGTTGTCACTTCAGTGGTATGGCAGTCATGAAATGCATCCTTCACATGGGATGCTATTGGCCAAATATGGAACATGACTGTTGTGAATATGTGAAGCATTGCATCAAGTACCAACAACAAGCAAACCTCACACATATTCCATCTCAAGAACTTCAACCAATTCAATCCATGTGGTTTTTTTCCAATGGGGCCTAGATCTTATTGGACAAATTACACCTGCTTCCTCAAGCAATCATAAGTTCATCATTACTGCTACAGAATAATTTACAAAGTGGGTTGAATCCATCCCACTTGTCCAAACTATATGAGCAAATATAACAACCTTCATAATAGAACATATCATATGTCACTTCGAAATTTCTTCCCAAATCATTTCTGAAAATGGGAAATCCTTGAAAAGTAAAATCATCCGAGTTGTTTTCCACAAATTCAACATTCAACACAGTTTCTCTACCCCATACTACCCACAGGGTAATGGCCAGGAAAAAGCCACAAATAAAACAATTTATTCAATCTTACGCAAAACGGTAACATAATCACACCATGATTGGCATAACCAAATACCCCTAGCCTTGTGGGTATATCATACTAACATTCATACCCCAACTGGGGTAACCCAATTTTCACTTGTCTACAGGACAAAAGCCATCATGCCCATTGAGATTGAGATACCTTCCCTGAGGGTATCCATGAAAGAGTTCATTGATGATGACACCGCCCACCAAGCCTGCTTAGATCATCTTGCACTCCTAGATGAATGTCATATCCATGCCATCGATCACACACAAGTTTACCAAGATCACCTTCGTCATGCCTACAACAATAAGGTACATCAATGCAAATTCTAAATAGATGATTTGGTTCTCAAAGAAAACCAAAAAATCATAAGTCAGCCTCATGAACAACGAGATAAGTTTACCCCGAATTGGCTGGGCCCATTCATCATCACACATAAAAATAATTTAGGTGCCTATCATTTGGCTAATCTTGAAGGCCTTGATGACCCTGAGCCTATTAACATTTTGCACCTTCGTACGTTTAACACCTGACACACATAGTCATTCACTATAATAAGTGGTATACATCGCTATGCACAAACACATCACTCACTAAGCACATCATGATAAATTCTTGTCTTTTCACTTTACATATTTTACATGTACTTTCTCCTTTACATCATTTTTATGTTGCGGGTATTTGTTTTCCTTCTTGCAGGATCTACATCATTTACAGTCACACCGACAACAAAGATATACAATAACATCTACATACATCATCATGTAGGACCCTCCATCGTCATAGACTGTACTGATCACGCTGGCTGACCTAGCCCGACCAACAATCACCCATCATACTAGGCGATCTTCCCATTCCTCCCATTTAGATCATAACACTTCACCTTGACACCTTTCACCTTGCCATCGAGGTTCATTTTACTCACCCCATTAAGGAGACAACCAGGTCACCCTATCCTCCTTTGATAAAAAGGAGGAAACATCCCATCCCCGAATACAAGGGTCCCCTTCTCATTTGCCTAAAGATACTATGAATCCTTATTCACCAAATAATTCCCCCACCACCCTCTAGGAGCCTACTACCATCCTAATAGAGGATACACTCTCCATATAGCCCGTCCTTCATGCCTACTGATCCCACTCCCCAGTGGAGAGTCATATTATGCCCAAGCCTTGCAAGCCTACTGTTGGCAATTTTGGGTACTTTGGGTACATTGCCTTTGCTCAAGTGTATAAGTTGTCATTGATGTCAAGAAGCTCTTGAAGGAATTTGATTTGATGTCAAATAATTTGTTTTTATGAAGGTTACGACATGAAAGTTTCAAAGGTCTTTTGTAAACCCCAAGTTGGCAGGTTTAAATATTACAGGTGGATGTATTAGTTTAATGCATTTGGGTCCAGGAGGAAGTAGTTATTTAAATAATTAAAAACCTTGTTAAGGTTCCCTTTAATTATTTTTAAATAAATATTAAATTATTGTTTGCAATGGGTTCTCCTAACCCATGGCGCAAATGTCTTAACTTGTGGGCGCTAGCCAAGACCTCCGCCGACGTGTTAAACTCCTCGTCGACGTCAAGAGCTTATGGTAAAAATGCATATAAATCTCCCTCGATGAAAATCAAGAATTATCCCATCCGTATTTTGAAAAGAGTTGCTCGCTATGATTTCGTGATCCGCTATTTGGATTTCTTCTCCGATTGTGTCTTTGTCATTTTCGTAAACCTGCTGTTCGACTGTGTCCTCGCCGTTTGTCATAAATCTGTCGTAAGGTTTTCATCTTCGTGTTCGCATCAGAAGAAAGGGAGGCACTGTTGTTTTATTTAATCCTTGGTGCAGAAGGAACAAGGCTAACAACGTGAGGTTTAAACCTCATCGGGTGCCTTTGGCGCATCGGTAGCGGCTAGGCTGTTGGCGTGCTACCCGAACGGGAGGTTCCACGTTCGAATAACGCGAAAGGGTTTTTCATTGTGAAGTGGACATAGCGGGTGGTGTTAGAATTTGTGTGCAATTTCTCCATAGCGCGATTTTTGATGTTGGCCAAGGTATTTTTGAAATTAATTTTTTCTAAGTGTATTTTGCGGATGGAGGAAGTTTATTAGAGGGAAAAACAGCTTAGGAGTTATAAGGAGTTTAAAGATTGTTTTATTTTGATAAAATATTCTTTTGAAGGTGTTGTTTGAAATATCTTATTGCATTCTTATGAGAGATAAATTTTATTTTTGATAAGACTATAAGGGAGAAATAAGGTGTATAAGGGATAAATTTTTCTTGTAATGTTGAGAGTGCTTTTGGTTGATTATGGAAATGAAAGCATGATGTTTTAAGGTTAAAATTGCTTCTTGTGTGAAGTTGTGAAACCTTAAGTGGGCAACTTTGAGATTGACATTTGCTTTCATTACATTGGTAATAATCAAGCTATTCTTTACTTGGTTAAAGTGTTGGGCTTAATCCTTTGTTGATGATTTGAAAAGTTGTGTGTGCTCTTGTTGATTTGAGTTGGTGGATGCTTTTTGTTCAAAAAATATTGGAGAGAAAAGGAGTTCTACTTGTTTCCTTTTTTGATGTTGATTGTGAAATGCTTCAAGGTTGTGTTTTGAGTTGAATGGTGTTGATTGAACCTTGTTTGATGAGCATTGTTGTTGAAGCCCTAATTGATGGTGAAAAGAACATGAGTATCATTGTTATGTGATTCTTTGCATAGTTGGCAATTGTTGGGGTTTCATGTTCTTGAAAGAAAGCATTCTATCCTATCCATTTCAGATATTGAGTTGAGTTTTTAGATTTGAGATTGAGTTTGAGCTGAGTTGATTTTTGAGATTGGGAGTTGAGTATAGAACATATTGAGTCTCTAACAATTCTCTTTATGCTTCTATGAGTTTGACAAATCACATTGGGTCTCTAACAATTCACCTTGTGATTTCCTACTAAGAAAGTTTTTTTTTCTTAGTGAGCTTGCTGAGTTTTTGGACAAGTTTCGGTGGGGACTTGTGAGCAGTCTTGGATAGGTTCCGGTGGGGACTTGTGAGCAGTTTTGGACAGGTTCCGGTGAGGACTTATGAGCAGATTTGGATAGGTCCTAGCAAAGGACTTATGAGCTGAGTTTGATAGTTCTATCAAAGAACTTGAGGACAGAGGTGCACTGGTTCTTTGAGAAGAACCCGAGGACAGATTTGGCAAGTCTTTGAGAAGGCTTGTGTGCAGAGGATTGATTTGTTCAAGCGTTGGATAGATCTGACAGATAGAGGAATACTTGTACTAGACCGACTGACTATGTTTGGTACAGGTTATTGAGCTCGTTGTGGATGTGATCATAGAAGGCAGAGGTCTCTTAGGCTAAGCATTGAGGACAGGAGGTCTTCGGTGGAAAGGAGTTCCACGTGATGGCAAGAGGTAGAGACAATTGATCTTCTGAGGGATCATTTCCAGAGCAGAGGGGAAGGTATCTCCTTTGATCAGAGGCTCATAAATTATGATTTAGGGAAGGTATCTCCTTTGGGCCGAGGCTCATAAACATTGTAATTGGGAAGGATTCCCAAAGAACTTTGAGATAACTTTTAGAGAAAAGTTTTGTGGATGTAGCCCAGCCATTTTGGGTGAACCACGTTAAAATTGGTGTCACTTTGTGGATGATATTGTGCATTGCTTTGATATTGCTTTGGGTATATTGCTTTACTATTTTGAAGTATAAAGGAAAAAGTAAAAAGAGGTCTTATACTGTTCACCCCCCCTCTCGAGTATAAGCTTGTGTTCTTCAATTGGTATCAGAGCCAGGTTCCTTCGAAAAGTTTAACAGCTTGAAGAAAAAGCTAGTAAAGAACACAATGGATCATTCAAGTGGCAATGCAACATCTATTCTTGATGGGTCAAATTTTGGTCTTTGGAGTGAAAGGATGAAGGTTCATCTAATGACACTTGGGAATGAGGTTTGGGAAGTGATTGAAGATGAGTACACTATTCCTGAACATGGTAATACTAAAGAAGAAAGGCTTCTACATCACAACAATTTAAAAGCAATGAATGCAATCCTGAAAGGCTTACAGAAGCAGATCTCACCAAAGTGATTCACTGCAAGATAGCTAGTGAAATGTGGAAACAGTTGAAGGTGGTTCATACAGGTGATACAAATTTCAGAAAGGCCAAATTGAGACACTTCAAAGGTATGTTTGAACAACTCAAGATGAATGATGATGAAAATATTAGTGACTACATGCTTTGTATGGATGAGGTTGTTAACTCCATGAAAGACTTAGGTCTTGAGCTTGCTGAAAATGATGTTTGTGATAAGATTTTAAGATCTCTTCCTAATAGATTTAGTGAAATTTTTTTTGCTATTGAGGAAGCTAAAGATTTGGATAAGTTGAAAAAGGATGAGCTCCATAGTATACTTGCAGCATTTGAGTTGAGAACTCAAGTGAAGGTTGATGTCAAGAAAGAGGCAACTTTCAAGGCTACCAAGAAATCCAAGGGTAAACAACTTCAAGATAGTGATGAGTCTTCTAGTGATGAAGAGGCATATTATAGCAAGAAAGGCAAGTTCTCTAGAAAACACAAAAGTATGAAAAATATAAGATGTTTCAATTGTGGAAAGTTTGGTCATTATGCTACAGATCGTATCTTGTTCCCAAGAATGAAAGTGATGAAGATAAACAGGATTCTAAGAGCAAGGATTCTGAAAAGCACAAGCATCACAGGAAGAACAAAGATGAGCACAACAATCAAGGAAATAGGTATTCTCACAAGCACAAGAAGAGTTTCTACCTAGAAAAAGCAAGTAAGTGTTCTAGTAGTGATAGTGAAAGTTCTTCAAGTGATGATGAAAATGAGATGTTGTTCATATCAGAAAAAGAGGAAGAACCGAAACATAGATTCATTATCATGAAATGTCTTAGATGTGGAAACTTTGGTCACCTTGAGGATGATTGCACAAATAATGATTTGGTTTCTAGTATGTATGAGGATGCTTCAGAAAACTATAAGGAAGATGCATGTATGGTTTTTGAAAAGGGTAGCACCTCTAGTGATAAGAAATCTGAAAAAGGCTTTGATGATTCAAAAAGCAAACAAATAGAGGAAGATATAGAGGAAGGTGAAGTAGATATTGAAGGTGAACTTATTAGTGCTCTTAGTTCTTTGAAAAAGGAAAGAAAGAAGAATGCTAGACTCAAGGATAAGTTAGATGAATGTTGTATGGAGAGAGATGATCTTATAGAAAGTCTTGACTTCTCTATAGCTAAGACACAAGAACTCAAGGATGAGTTAGAGTCTAAGGTTCTTGTGTATAGTGAGTTAGAATAGAAAATGGCTTCTTTGAAAGAGGAAACTAAAGAGTACAAGGATAAACTTTACAGGTTTCAAGATAGCTCCAAAAATGTTAAGTCACTCATCAAAGGTCAAAGAAAGACAACAGATAAAACAGGCCTTGGTTTTGTTAAGCCACACAAGGAACAAGTTGGAGAGTCTAGTAAGAGAATCTAAAAGGAAGAGAGTTCTGATGAGGAAAGTACTTCAGAAAAGGAGTCCTTGAATGATAGATGCATAGAAATAGAAAATAGAATTCAGAATGAGAAGAAGAAGTTTTCAGAACCTAAGAGGTCAAATAAAGGAAAGTTTCAAGGCAAATGTTTTGCTTGTCACAGGTTTGGTCACATGGCTTCACATTGCATGGCTCAAGTGAAGAAGGTAAATGAAAATTTCAGAAGTGCTAGTTTCTTTCAAGGGTATTGCTACTCTTGTCAATAGTTTGGGCATAAGGTAGTTTATTGCAAGGCAAATAACAGGAACAGGTTTGATCAGAACAGGTTTTATCAAAACAAGTTTGGTCACAACAGGTTTGGTCAGAACAGGTTTGGTCAGAACAGGTTTAGTCAGAACTGGTGGATTCAAAGATCAGGTTTACCTCAGAGAAACAATATCGTCAAGTGTTTCAAGTGCAAGAATGAAGGTCACATAATCAGAAAGTGTAGAGCTGAAATTCCAGAATACGAGAACAAGGAATAGTGGCATGATCAGGTCCAAGGATCAAGGCATGGACAAGAACAGGGATGAGAATAAGAACAAGAACAGTGACAAGAACAGGAATATGGACAAAGAGTTCAAGAGAAGGCCCGATAAGGAAGTTATAGACGCCAATGATGATCAATGCCTAATGGGAGTTTTACTCCCACCCCAGAATTAATCACCTCATCAAGAGGTGGGGGAGGGACTAAGCTAAGAGGCTCATTCTCAGTCCCGAGCCCCAAAGGTGACCCTTTGCCATTGATGACAAAGGGGGAGAGATATGAGTAAGGGGGAGAGCTTCAAAGTGAAGAGGAGAGCTTCAAGTCGGGGGAGCAAAAATTCAAAGGAATATTCTCAGTTGTGGGCACAGTTGGTTTCAGTTTTGGCTCTTGAGAAGTGTTTTCAGTAAATGTTTGCCATCAATGACAAAGGGGGAGATTGTTGGCAATTTTGGGTACTTTGGGTACATTGCCTTTACTCAAGTGTATAAGTTGTCATTGATGTCAAGAAGCTCTTGAAGGAATTTGATTTGATGTCAAATAATTTGTTTTGATGAAGGTTACGACATGACAGTTTCAAAGGTCTTTTGTAAACCCCAAGTTGGCAGGTTTAGAGATTACAGGTGGATGCATTAGTTTAATGCATTTGGGTCCAGGAGGAAGTATTTATTTAAATAATTAAAAAGCTTGTTAAGGTTCCCTTTAATTATTTTAAAATAAATATTAAATTATTGTTTGCAATGGGTTCTCCTAACCCATGGTGCAAATGTCTTAACTTGTGGGCGCTATCCAAGACCTCCGTCAACGTGTTAAACTCCTCGTCGACGTCAAGAGCTTATGGTAAAAATGCATATAAATCTCCCTCGATGAAAATCAAGAATTATCCCATCCGTATTTTGAAAAGAGTTGTTCGCTATGATTTCATGATCCGATGTTCGAATTTCTTCTCCGATTGTGCCTTCGCCATTTTTGTAAACCTGCTGTTCGACTGTGTCCTCGTCGTTTGTCATAAATATGCTATAATGTTTTTGTCTTCGTGTTCACGTCAGAAGAAAGGGAGGCATTGTTGTTTTATTTAATCCCTGGCACAGAAGGAACAAGGCTAACAACGTGAGGTTTAAACCTCACCGGGTGCCTTTGGCGCACCGGTAGCGGCTAGGTTGTTGGCGCGCTACCCGAACGGGAGGTTCCACATTCGAATAACGTGAAAGGGTTTTTCATTATGAAGTGGACGTAGCGGGTGGTGTTAGAATTCGTGCGTAATTTCTCCATAACACGATTTTTGATGTTGGCCAAGGTATTTTTGAAATTAATTTTTGCAAAGTGTATTTTGCAGATGGAGGAAGTTTATTAGAGGGAAAAACGACTTAGGAGTTATAAGGAGTTTAAAGCTTGTTTTATTTTGATAAAATATTCTTTTGAAGGTGTTGTTTGAAATATCTTATTGCATTCTTATGAGAGATAAATTTTATTTTTGATAAGACTATAAGGGAGAAATAAGGTGTATAAGGGATAAATTTTTATTGTAATGTTGAGAGTGCTTTTGGTTGATTATGGAAATGAAAGCATGATGTTTTAAGGTTAAAATTGCTTCTTGTGTGAAGTTGTGAAACCTTAAGTGGGTAGCTTTGAGATTGACATTTGCTTTCATTAAATTGGTAATAATCAAGCTATTCTTTACTTGGTTAAAGTGTTGGGCTTACTCCTTTGTTGATGATTTGAAAAGTTGTGTGTGCTCTTGTTGATTTGAGTTGGTGGATGCTTTTTGTTCAAAAAATATTGGAGAGAAAAGGAGTTCTACTTGTTTCCTTTTCTAATGTTGATTGTGAAATGCTTCAAGGTTGTGTTTTGAGTTGAATGGTGTTGATTGAACCTTGTTTGATGAGCATTGTTGTTGAAGCCCTAATTGATGGTGAAAAGAACATGAGTATCATTGTTATGTGATTCTTTGCATAGTTGGCAATTTTTGGGGTTTCATGTTCTTGAAAGAAAGCATTCTATCCTATCCATTTCAGATATTGAGTTGAGTTTTCAGATTTGAGATTGAGTTTGAGCTGAGTTGATTTGAGTTGAGTTTTGAGATTGGGAGTTGAGTATAGAACATATTGAGTCTCTAACAATTCTCTTTATGCTTCTATGAGTTTGAAAAATCACATTGGGTCTCTAACAATTCACCTTGTGATTTCCTACTAAGAAAGTTTTTTTTTCTTGGTGAGCTTGCTGAGTTTTTGGACAGGTTTTGGTGGGGACTTGTGAGCAGTCTTGGACATGTTCTGGTGGGGACTTGTGAGCAGTTTTGGATAGGTTTCGATGAGGACTTGTGAGCAGATTTGGACAGGTCCTAGCAGAGGACTTATGAGCTGAGTTTGATAGTTCTATCGGGAGAACTTGAGGACAGAGGTGCACTGGTTCTTTGAGAAGAACCTGAGGATATATTTGGCAAGTCTTTGAGAAGGCTTGTGTGCAGAGGATTGATTTGTTCAAGCGTTAGATAGATCTGACAGATAGAGGAATAATTGTACTAGACCGACTGACTGTGTTTGGTACAGGTTGCTGAGCTGCTGTGGACATGATCATAGAAGGTAGAGGTCTCTTAGGCTAAGCATTGAGGACAGGAGGTCTTCGGTGGAAAGGAGTTCTACGTGCTGGCAAGAGGTAGAGGCAGTTGATCTTCTGAGGGATCATTTCCAGAGCAGAGGGGAAGGTATGTCCTTTGAGCAGAGGCTCATAAATTATGATTGGGGGAAGGTATCTCCTTTGGGCCGAGGCTCATAAACATTGTAATTGGGAAGGATTCCCAAATAACTTTGAGATAGCTTTTAGAGAAAAGTTTTGTGGATGTAGCCCAACCATTTTGGGTGAACCACGTTAAAATTGGTGTCACTTTGTGGATGATATTGTGCATTGCTTTGATATTGCTTTGGGTATATTGCTTTACTATTTTGAAGTATAAAGGAAAAATTAAAAAGAGGTCTTATACTGTTCACCCCCCCATCTCAGTATAAGCTTGTGTTATTCACCTACATGGCTCAAGCTACCCAAGCTGGCCACACGAACATGTCCCGATCCCATTCGCGTTGTCGTCTAGAGCCATCTCCTATACCACCTGTGCTTAAGATGCCACCTTCACCACTGTGAGGCTTACATTTCCATCAAGCTTCCCAATCCTCAAGGTCATTCCAATCCTCCCCCTCATCATCATGACCTCATCCATTATCCTATACATACCAGGCCACTCCTTACACATTGGAGTCCCGATCATCATCTTCCTCAATATTGTCACCTCCACACTACGACATACAACATATCCTTTCCCGTATTGAGGATCTTGAGCTATAGATGAGCCATTGTCAATGTCATGTTCATCCATGCTAATCTCCAATGGCCTGTGCATCGTCGCCTCCCCGTAGATCCATCCCCTGACTTGGGATTCAACCCACATCAAAATCTTGACCTGCACTTCAACTATTGAACTGCCATTCATCCACCCCCAATTCACCTCCAATGGAACCTTACATTTATCCCATGCCTGTGCCATTCACTCCATTATCAAAAATATTTTATCACCTCATGCATCAGGGCCTTATTGACTTACCCAAAATTTAGCCCATAGACCCCTTGTGTCCTAAACAACATAACTACCATGACAACCAATTTTGTATCTATCATCGCCAACGAGATCATGATATTGAAGAATATTGATCATTCGAGAACCTAGTCCACAACATGTTGCATGGCGATAAAACTCCATCACCTGAACGTTCCATCCCATTTAGTCAACTTGTGAGTCCTCCATGCCGCATCGTCCCTAGAACTTTGCCACCTTGTGAAACATTGATAGCGCCAACCCACTACATTCACAACATCTCTAACTACACCACCCATCGAAGTCTAAGTCGTACCATCACTTCACCATCTCATTCCTAATATGAACCATGCCACTTCGTCCGTCAGTAGTTCTCGTCTTCTTCCTTCTTTCTTCTCCTTCTTCTTACTCCCTCACATAGTTGTATGGTCACGCTTCGAGCGGATACATACCTAAGATGATCTACCCCTTTTTCTTCTATCATATTCTAACTTTGGTAATCCCCTTTATCTCGCTGGTTGCCAAAGACTACTTCTATTTTATTCTACTTGTACATTCCACCTTCATTCCTTTTTCTCTTTTCAACATCACTACATGAATCCAACATATCACAATTCCACACTTACTACACACATACCCCACACACTAGGGCAACCATTATTATAGCATCATGCTTTTTGGTCATTATGATACACCATAATCATCTGTAAATAAGTTTTCTAGATTTCTTCTTCTACACGTCATGATTTTCCTCTTGTAGATATTGCATTTTTCCACTTGCATCATTTATATTACACCCATTGCACATATCCATATATTTTTCATGATTAATTTTATTTTAAGTTTGTACATTCTTCATCCAAAAAATGTACCTTCAATAGGAGTAATACATGCACTTGTTAGCATCACCACCTGGATGTCCATTCCCCATTTTTAGGATTAAGGTATACATAGGTGTCATGCTACGCTTTGACTACTTACTAGTTCACTCAATCAAATTTTACCCCTAGCTGACAAGTTTTACATTCTTCTTATGGTTCTTTAGGATGGTTCAACTTCTCTCATAGACCATTCACAACAGGTTACACATTAAATGAATTTTGCACCTAGGAAAGATAACACCTTGAGTAGATATCACCATCTAGTGAACAGTTTCCCTTGCTCATCCTATCACTTGCATGGTCAAAATATGACCCGGGGATAAACAAAGGGATAAGCATAAGCAAAATTAAAACAACAGGGTAGAAAACAAAACCCAATGCCCATAGAATAAATAAATTTTTTTTTTAGAAAAAGAGAATAGAGAAAAAGAGAAAAAAAAGAAAAATAGCACCACAATAAATAGGTCAACAATAGATGAGGGGAATAAAACTACTTGTACGTCTTCAAATTGTATAGTTGTGCGATCCAAATCACACAACACCCTAGAATGTACGATTTTCCACTTGTATAGTTTGCTGAAAGTCATTTTGTAGCTCAAATTGATAAAATTTGTAATCGTTCTCTTTCAAACCTTGATTTTCCTTAATTAGCAAGTTCTAACTATGCAATTACACTTCCAAATTAAGCAAATTATCATTTGTATGGTTTGATTTGTCAATTGTATGGTTTCACAAAACCCTCACTATAATGTACAGTTGCAAATTTACTAACTTACACTCAAAATCCTTCCAAGGCCAGATTTATATCTTTAAGGTGCAATTACCAACCCAATAGTCTAACATGCAAACCCAATTTCCATGTTAGGGCATCAAATATGATCATGGGCATTTCCAAAAATTGTACAATATCCTATAAATATCTAAATAAAACAATAACAACATATACATCTAATTCTTCAATATCACAATAGGTTATGGATTTATTGCTAGTGCAATTCCTTTACAATCTTCTCTATTTTTTTTACAAGAAACAAATCGCAATTTTATTTCAAGAATGAAAGAAAATTACACTTCTCAAGTTCCTTAGCACAAAAAAAACCAAGATAAAAATAGATTACTGGGAGTCAAGATATAATTATAGTCAGGCAGATCGGAGAGGAAAAAACCCATCTTCGAAATAGCATGGGGATAATAAGGATAAATATCCTTATATATCAATACTTAATCATCCAAATAACTTCCATGTCTAAAACTTGGACAAATATCAATGAAAAAGAAACCAAAATAAAGAAAGGAAATAGTTAAAAACTTCCATAAAACTCTAATCAAATGAACAGACCCACAGTTAAACTAGAGCTAACATAAAAACTAGGGGTATGATATGTGGGTGAAAGAAGAAACTCCATCCTTTTTCTCTTCCATTTGCAATAAACCTTCTGGAACCTGTTGATATTATTTTGATAACTTATCTACTTCTTGATTTAATTCCCTATAAACATGAGTAAAAGAGATATTTTCAAAAAGGGAAATCACCTCTAGCAGTTCATCTCCCACTGGTCTAAGCAAATTATTTTTTAATTGAGTAGATCTATTCATCTAGTTGATGACTAGAGTAGAATCTCCAAAAAATTGTAATTTTTCACATTTCTCTCCACAACACACTTCATTACCAATCTCAACGCCTGGAACTTAGCAAAATTGTTGGAACCTGTTCCAAGACATGCTTTAAATTTGATATAGTGGGTACCTGAGAAGTATAGAATTCCTCCTGCACTACTAAAAGATGACTATCTCTGACTAACCCCATCAAAAAACCCCATAGGCCATGGTTGAGACTTTTCAATGAACAAATTACCTACTTGTCAAGGTTTCTTATGTTTGTTAGGCCCTTTGTTGATTGAGACCAAAGTATTCACCTGAAAATGACTTGAAATGGGGGTATTAACTTTCCTTCAAAAATAGATGCATTTCGTGCCAACCATATACCCCAACATATAAGACATGGTAAAGAAAGAAATTGTTTGAACTATTTTTTCAAAAACCACTGTCTTAAGCATACTTCCACTGTTTCTCCTTCCCAAATGTTTTGTACTCTAGTTATCTATTCAGCTTCTAACCAAACCTGTTGAGAAAAAGGGCATTTGATTAACAAATATGTGATGTTTTCCTCCACTGACTGACACAACATATAAATTCTTGGACCTTGTATGCTTCTCTTCTGTAAAACTTCCCAAGTCAAAGTCTGTTATTATTGTTGTCATTGATGTCAAAGGTCGACTTGGTTGATAGCAAACCATGTTGTGTTTGGATAAATTATTCAAGAATGATTTAATCGTAAGTGTATGCTCTAATATTTTATTAAATATTAAAGTGGTGTATGCTTTAATATTTAAATTAAATATTAAAGTGATGGTTCAAATATAATATAAAAGTTTGAATATTTAAATCAAAGATTTAAATATTTATATGGAGTGGAAGTTTGAAAGTGTGGGCCAACCTTTTGGATGCCTAATGAAAGAGTGTATATATATAGGAATAAAATATTAAAGTTCAGCATATGATTAAGCTTGGATTTGAATATCTTCATCAAATGTTTCGATGTTCGGTAAGCAACACAGAGGTGAGAGGAGTTGAATATCTTCATCAAAGGTTTCACTATCCGGTAAGCAATGCAGAGGCGAGAGGAGTTGAATATATTCATCAAAGGTTTCACTGTCTAGTAAGCAACACAGAGGCAAAATAAGTTATACTTGGAACCGGTGATAAGAAGTAAGAGGATATTGCATAGAAACATCCATAGAGAAGGTAAGGTTTGGTTGTGTTTTTTCTTGGTTCACTGGACTCACGACAGGTGCTCATTATTGTGCAAGCATTTGAGGAAGTGGAAGGACCCCGTACTAATACAATCAACATAAGATGCGAGTTCAAAGGATGACGATAGCAGAAGTACTATCACAGTCATATGAAGGATTCTATGTGAAGAAGAATCTTTGCGAGTAAGTGAGGGATGAAGTGGCACCACAAAAAAGTGGTGATTGCAAGAGGAGCCCGTTGAGTGTTAATTTTACCCAATTGTGAAATTACACTCTCCCTTAGGGTTTGGATCCCAAAACCCTCTCTTGCAAAGAATTTAAATAGAACAACTTCTCCAAGGTCTTCACTATATTAGAATTTGCATATGTGTATTAGTAATCACAATAAAAATATATCAATCAATGCTAGGAACACCTTAGTGATGGCAAGTAACTGTAAACAAGGGGCATATGTTGATTTATTTTGCTATGCTACTTTAATGATTATTCATGAAACCAAAATGAAAGTAAATGTGAATTGGCCCTCATATGACCATGATGTAGTGCCTTAATTCCTTTTATCTTGAGGGTTTTAAGGTAGATTTTATCTTCCCTTATTAAGTGGATTTTAATCAAGTTCTATCTTGTATTAAATCCTACTTTTAAACATGTAAATGAAGATTAAATCTATCTATGAATGTGAATCCGAAATGATGAATAGGATCCAAATGTAGCTACTTATCATGAAGATTAAGATAGCCTTTAGTATGAATAATAAATTATCTCTCTTTGGTGAAATTAATTTTCACAAAGAGACAATAATCTATGACCTTAAAATAAGGGTTTTAAAATGTCATTTAATTATCCCCCTTTTATGAAATAATTTTCATAAAGAAAGGTAATTTAATGCTTTGAAATAACAACCTTTTAATATAACATGTAAAATTACCCCCTTCAATGAAATCAAAATTTTCATGAAGAAAAGGTACATTTATGCTCCAAAAATGGTAATTTGTGAAATGCCATAAAACATAACCCCTTCAATGAAATTGAAGTTTTCATGAAGGAAATGCCATCATAGGCTCATGAATGAAGTATGAAACTGAAATAATAAAATTTGACCTAATGGAAATTTTGCACTTTCGAAATTTAAAAATCTACAATAAAAACAACAACTTCGGGTAATTTTTAAAAATATGAAATGACTCCGGAGTAAAAATGTCTAAGTGCAAAATGCAACTATGAAGTATATTCTACGCAACCATGCCATTATTTTTGGGTTTTGAATTTTTTTTAATTTTTATTTTAATGTCCGAAAATTAAAAAAAAAAATCTGCATTTTAAAAGTTGAAAACTGAAAAATAAAAATCTGCATCAAATCAAATGCTGAAAATGCAGAAATGCAAAGCCTCATCAGTTTGATAGCACCCCATCCTGCAAAACCAAATATGTGAGAAGTTCATACATGCAACCTAGCTTATTCGACCTACAAGTTTGCACAACCGAAATAAACTAAGTGCTAGCTCCTAGGGTTCAAAAATAAATTTTTAGATTCAGACATTCACATGAAGTAACCAAAACAAAATTGCATAAACTTCATCTACAAGTCCAAAATCTGAAAGGGGAAAGATAAACAATTAAATTTGAGCATGCAAAAATCATCTCATTCTTTCTTGCTAACAAGGCCTTAAATTTTTTAAAAGGACATTTGCATTAAAAAAATCTCCTGTTACATTCCAACAACATTTGGCCTTCAAAAGGCCTTCAAAAGGTCCAGCCCTAGTGGAAGGAAAAACAACTCAAAAAATAGTCCAGAGTACTCTGCAATCTTGTTTTCAAAACCATTTTCCAACCTCTCTTCTGTTCTTCATTGCAAAATTTAAAGTTACCATAAAACAAACCCTTCATTTCATCTTCCAATATGGTTTTTTCTTTTGGTTGTTTGCTGCCCTTCCATGAAACCCCTCGTTTCATTTTCCTGCGCTTTCCCTTTTTTTTTTTTTTTTTCGTATTGTTTCATCTTTGTTTTGGCCCTCCTGTTTCATATGGTAATATTTTGATTTACAACCTTCAACGCCATATAAACAACGCTACCATATAGTATAAATCATATTATAGAATATAGTATAAATTTATATAATACTTCCTTCGACAGGCTTAATAATAACCCTTCACAGGGTTTCCACGAGAATTATTTAAATATTTTAAAACCCTGCTATTGATTTTCACAATGATGGCCTTACGTGGAAATAGTGAACTTTCAACCATTGCTAAACCACCACCTACTTTTGCATTGGTGCCTACTTTTGCACCACCTACCACATCGACAACTCTTCCTGTATACTACAACAGGCAATAACTCTGCCACTTACTACATTCTCGGACTCCTTCGACGTTGTATATCCATAGCACGACGTCTTCAGCTTCTGTCGAAACCATGCTATCACAGCGCTTGCTTGTGGGCTCTCATTGCTATTTCATCATCGTTAGACTTTCCGTCGGTTGCTCCTCTAGTCATCTTCCTCTCATTCGGCGTTATCCTGTTGGCACCACATCATTGCTGTGCTGGTGGCGTATGTCTGCCATATTGGTCCACGTTCATTTCGTCAAATTTGTCTACTCCGATTGTAGCTCCCATTGACGTCCGTTGTCCTGGCTTGTTGCTTGGTGACCCGAGTAATCATGGCCTTCGTCGTTGCACGCCCGAAAGCCTCAACTCTCCCTGTTGGCGCCATGCTGTCAGAGATATGACACATCCGTCACATAGGCCTACACGTATAAAGAAATCCACATTAATTTTAAAATACAAACCCTAATACCTTTAATAACATGACTCAAAGCTTTATATGCATTAAAGCTAATGTATGTCGTTTTTATATTTTATTATATATTATTATATATGTGAAACATATAATAATATATATCTATATTTTATTATTATTATTATTATTTTAATATATATTATGATATATGAAATATATCATATAATATAATATAATATAATATAATATATATATATATATATATATATATATATATATATATATATATATAGTATTTAATTTTCATTTTTATTGGAACCAACAATTATATTCAATAAAAATAAAAGGTTCCTTTTATTAATATGTGCATTTTTTCATTTTTATTACATATATAAAATATAATTTTATTTATGTAGAATTTTATTTATTTATTTCAAATTTTCATTTTTATTTGATTAATTTTAGGAGTTTGTGAAAGCACTTGGATACGGAAGCACAGGCGCACCGGGTGCGATGCAAACAAAAGCAGTTGTATTAACGAAACGCTAAGTGCATGAAAAAGGGAAAGCGAAGCATGAATGAAACGAGATGTAAAGCAAAAACAAAGGTGCAGCCTCTTTTATTAATTTTTCTTATGATCAGGTTACAATACGTCTCCCCCCCCATTTTCAGGGGCTCGGAGCGTTCGATACAATTTTGTTACACCAACGGATGGTGCGCTTCCCTTCGGGATCTTCCGCGTGCCCACATTCGAAATGGGCGGGCCAAACGTCACCGCCGCTTGCGTGAATACATTCTTAGTTCCTTGCTGCCCCTCCGGTGTCGAGATCCTGCGTACAGAGAAACAACAAATGATTAATAGCACATGCGGATGGAGGGAAACATGCAATCCCCAAGGCCTCCGGTTAATGCATACATGAAATAACTAAAACAGTGATCAAAACTTATCAGAACGGAATGAAATTTAAATAGAAGCATGTAAACACCATCAGGGACACATTGCAAAAAGAACAATCAAGAAATATGTTGTAGATTTCTAATCGCTCCGGGGTGGGACGATTAGGACTGTCATAAAATGTCCGAAAGTGACCTCCCAAATGTCCCATCCAGAGGCCTCCAAAACACCTGCAAACTTGGGGTTAGGAAAAATGGGGCATTTTGAGACGACCCAGAAGGTCGGATTTTGCATATTCTACCCCGATCACCCTGTATCCGAAGGCGCTCCCTGTATGTTAGTAAAAGCGTAAAACAATGAAAACACAGTCAAAACAAGTTAGAATGCATTCAAATTTGAACTGCAACATATATGAAACACACAAAACATGATGCAAAATAAATAGTGAAGAAATATGCTATAGATTTCTAATCACTCCGGGGTGGGGCGATTAGGACTGCAATAGTGCGGGGCGCCCGGGGGTAGGACGCCCATCGTTTGGGGCTTGGTTTTGACACCAATCCACTTGGGATGGGTCCAAAACCTCCTAGGGGGTTGTGTCAAAAAATTGGGTGTGGGATTGTGGCCAATTGTTTGGGTTTTGGGTCCGGATTGCGCTCCTAATGTTCACCCGATAACCTCCCTTCCAAAAGAGAGATCAAGGATGTAGGAAGCACAATGAGGGTGAGGGTATAATTCGGCAGCACTCCGTTGCTCCAAATGCTCTTGCTCCATCCTCTTTTGGGGTGAGAAGACTCACCATTTTATAGACCTGAAGGTCTGCTTTGAATGTGCATGCAGGGGCGCCACTTGGCCATCATGCCTTGTCGGGGAGAGAAGATTCCTCCCTGATTAAGGGCTCCATGACTGCCTCTATGACTGCCTCTTTGAGCTTTGAAATGCTCACTCGCACTCCCATGCATTGAAGGTGGAGTTGAGTGGCGGATCTGGGCTGCCATTTGTCAAGGTTTGACTTTTTTCCCATCAAACTTGCTATTCGCCCCACCCTGGAGCGATTGTTGCTAATCATCCCGGGGTGGGGCGAATAGCATTCTAATCATCCCAGGGTGGAACGAATAAGGAGCAGGGTGCTTGAAAGGTGCCAAATTGACCTCTGACCTTCCAAAACTACTTTGGGAGTGGTTAGGACCATTTTTTAACCTCTAGGGGCTGCCCTAGGGGCTGTGTATGCCAATTCGGTCAGTGCTTGTAGCCACATAATCAGATTGGTGTTGTTTTGGTGTCTACAGATGCCCCTTTTTGGGATGCGCTGTGCATGGCGCAATGCTGAGCAAAAATAGATAACCAAAGCACTTAATGATTAGGGTTTCTCAGTAACCTAACCAAATTTTGATGCCCCAAGTATGGAAAGGGCACGCATTCTTGAATCCTTGCTTCTGACGAGCTAAGGAGCTTAATTCAAGTGTTAACCTTTTTCGGTGAGGTGTTACTTGATCTTGGACATTGTTCAATCATGAATAGGCAAAGGGCACAACCTTTTGTCTATGGGAACCTTGAGTTCATGATTCTAGAATGCCAAGTGTTTGATCAGCTTGTGATTATTGCTTGTTTGCTGCCCCAAGCAGGAGCGTGATTGTCTTTGTCAATGATTCTTTGAATGCATGCCATTTCCTTGATTGGGTGTGTATTTGTTGATTGGTGACTAAGTGTGACTACCCCCTCAAGCGACGAATCGATGAGGGAATGACCGAAATGAGAAAAGTGATGAGTCACTTGACCCAAGATGACTTTTGTAAGGGTGCCTTCAGTTGTTTTCCATTGAATGCTTATGCAGTTTCCCAACAATCGGACCTATTTTTGGTGGGTTTTAACCCTTTTTGTGACGCTTATTGGGGCTGAAATTGTCAAAAATTCGTCCTCCCGTGGAGTGGTCCGGCTATGGTAGCCTTCTTAGGGAGTAGGATATTGATAATTTGTGGCCCCGACGTCGGTTTTGTATGCCAAGAATGTCAGGCGCAAAGGCGCCTTTGTTCGGTAATTTTATTATTGTTTTTTGGTGGGTTTTGACCCTTTTTGTGATGCCTTTTGGGGATGAAATTGTCAAAAATCCGTCCTCCCGTGGAGCGGTCCGGCTATGGTAGCCTTATTAGGGAGTAGGATAGTGAGGATTTGTGACCCCAACGTCGGTTTTGGATGCCATGAATCGTAGGCGCAAAGGTGCCTTTGTTCGGCAATTTTATTATTGTTTTTTGGTGGGTTTTGACCCTTTTTGTGATGCCTTTTGGGGATGAAATTGTCGAAAATCCGTCCTCCCGTGGAGCGGTCCAGCTATGGTAGCCTTCTTAGGGAGTAGGATAGTGAGGATTTGTGACCCCAATATTGGTTTTGGATGCCATGAATCGTAGGCGCAAAGGTGCCTTTGTTCGGCAGTTTTATTGTTGTTTTTGGTGCATTTTGGATGCAATTTTGGTTGTTTTTTATTTTCTTGCTCTGTAATCATCCCAGGGTGGGATGAATACCAGTTTTGTAATCATCCTAGGGTGGGACGAGTGCTAACTAGAGTGCTCATCCCAGGGTGGAACGATTATAGGCCTAAGAGCCTATATAAGGGCCAAAACTAGGTTTTGGGCTCATTTGCAATTGTTTTTTCTGGCGATTTGGAGTTGTGAGGAGGAGTGCTAGTTTGCATAGCGGAGCATTGTTGAAATTTTGCGGACACCATGAGTTCAAGGACCGGATCCTCGAGTGGCGGAGCCGAGGTGAGACCGGTAGGTGCTCCTTCCTTCTTGTTTTTTGTTTGTTTTTATATGAATTTTTAAAACTCGCATTTTATCATTGTTTTTTGTCACATTAAGGTTAAAACCCTAGATGAATGTTGTGGTTTTATTTGTTTTGTTTTGTTCATAATAAGGTTAAAAAACCCTAGATGATTTTTGTGTTTTAATTTGTTTTTTTGTGTTCATAATAAGGTTAAAAACCCTAGATGATTTTTTTGTTGTTTTGATTTTTTTGTTTACACTTAAGGTTAAAAACCCTAGTATAGTTTTAATGTTTTTGTTGATTTTTTTGTCCACACTTAAGGTTAAAAACCCTAGTATGATTTTGTTTGTTTTATTTGATTTTTTGTTCACACTTAAGGTTAAAAACCCTAGGTTGAATTTGTTTTATTGTATTTTTTTTTTGTTCTTGATTGTACAGTTTAGTTGATTGATCTGTACTTTGGCTGTATAGTTTTGTACTTTTGTTTTTTTGTACATTGTTTGTCGTCTGTATAGTTTATTTGAATGTTTTTGTTTAAATTAAGGTTGAAACCCTAATTTGTTTTTTGTTGTTTTATTGTTTTTGTGTACACTGTTGTACATTTGTTTTGTTGTCATGTTTTAATGTTTTTGTGTTGTTTTTGTTTTTCAGGTTGTGAAGAGTCGGTACCATTAGCCGATGGTATTTTTTGATGCACGGGATGCGTTGACTGTGGTGGATTGGGATTGGCTTGATGCCCTTGGGCTCAAGCAAGTGACGCGGTTGGAGCCTGTGGTGGGGGATCGGGCATATCTGATTGCCTTGATCAATTTGTGGGATCCCCGCACCAACACCTTTCATCTCCCAATAGGGGAGATGATAGTGACTCTAGAGGACGTGTATCGAATTCTATGGATTTTGATAGATGGGCTGCCCATTCGGATGACTCCTCATGATCAGTGGACGGTGGTGCTGACACGGTGCTTTGGGCATGCGACGGAGATGGGGGTGGATAGGGCGGTGGAGAGGGTAGAGGGGGACTGCCTGATTGGCAAGATTCTGGTGTGGTGGTGGTTTGAGAAGGGCGTATTAGGGGTGAGGCATGCTCTGATGATGACCCTCATCTCTAATATGCTGCTTCCTGACTCCTCAGGTGTGAGGTTCCCTTGGAACCTCCTTGAGGTGGTGTTCATATTGGTGGAGTGTCCGATAGTAGTGCCACTGATTATGAGGTGGGGTCAGACGCTATTGGCATAGCTATATGATGAGTTGTATGAGGTCCGCTATCGAAGGCGAAAGGGGATTGGGTGCAGCTATCTGTTGTAGTGCTGGGGGTGGCAGCACATAGCTGTGGAGCGGCCGTAGGGGTTGCCTTGGACCACTCGGGGTGAGATGGTGGATAGGGAGATTGGGTATGCTGCTCTATGGTGGAGGTCAGAGGAGCAGGGGTAGAGTCGATGGTGGGTAGGTGTCGTAGGGCACTATACTGATGCCTTCTCTCGTCTTGCTCTAGGGGAGGTGTTCTGGCGGCCATATCGGGACTGTCTAGCCTGGCTTGAGGTTGGAGAGTGGCTTCGGTGGGTGCATAGGGGGAGATGGTTGATCGGGCGACATGGGACAAAGGAGTACTTCTCGTACGTCCGGGTGACTCGATAGTTTGGGGTGCACCAGGGATTTCTTGGTGAGCCCTTGATCTATCGACGTCGGGGCGATGAGAGGACTCTAGCCTAGCTGATTATTGAGCCACTAGGTGAGGAGTCTGATGTAGTGATTGATGTCCTCGATATGGACAATGTCGGGGTGACTACAGAGTATGACCAGTGGTGGACGATGCTATGATGGCGGGGTGAGGGGCCTCTAGGAGGTCCGGATGCAGTAGCAATAGGCGGTGGGGTTGCGGAGGCACCAGGGGAGGGTTGGGGGGCTCCGCTCGATGATGCAGATATGGTGGAGGTTGATGACTTGACTGGGGATGATTTAGGGGTTTCGGAGCAGTCGGATACATAGGACGTCCCGGAGTAGTGGGTGCTGGAGCAGCATGCCATCCCGGAGATGCCCATGCCTCAGGCAGTCCCGAGGGATATGGAGGCTAGGTTTCATGCTGAGATAGCATGATTGGAGGACCTACTATGGAGATGGGATGAGGAGCACAACGTCGAGAGGGATCTCCTACGGGCTCAGTTGGCATAGCGGGATGACGCATTGGCTACGTACCATCGATGGGATGTGGAGTGGGGTCGATGTCGGGTGGAGTTGGAGGCCAAGATTATCCACCTCGATGGACAGTTACCTGAGCTCACTGGAGGTGGATCGTCGCACCGTACGAGAGGTAGTGAGACTGAGCAGTCTGCATCCTCTCATCGTAGGCGGGTGGGTGAGGGTAGCGCTAGTGGGCATGATGCGGGGCTGGCAGCAGCCGCCCTGAGAGGTCCCATAGGACCCACACCACTGGGGGTAGTTCCAGTCGCACCGATCCTACGTGATCATGGTGGCCGACTCCCTAGGCTTGGGGTTTTTGAGTTTTTGATTTTTTTGTGAGGTCAGAGGACCGACTTATTGTAGCCTACGGGCATTTTTGACCTAATATATACATGACTCTCTTTTTTATTATACACTTGTCATGATTTATCATTTATTTTATGCACATTTATTTACGTTGATGTATGCATATGTTATTATGAATGCGAATGTTTCTAATTATATGATGTATGCATATGGAATGGATGAAATGATTTGTTGATAACTTGGCGGTGGCACCATAGACTGTACAGGATTTATTGGCTTTCTGTACTATGTGATTGCTTTGTGGAATGACTTTGCATGTGTAATATTTTTTTGTTTGTATTTTTTGATGGTGATGTAAGAATGGAATGTACCACAGGTGTTCTAGAATGTAGTTAAGGTTTTTCTGAGACTCAAATGTTTTAACTAACTAGCCAAGACTGTACATTTATCTCACAAGACTTTTGAACAAGGTACGAATCAGACTTGAGTTTGACCAAGTTATTTCACATCCCTGTGTGTGCGATTGAATTTGTTTATGTGGTAGTTGTCAGGATACCGCCAGTGCCAGATAGGCTATCAACCAAACCTGTACTGAGGATCACCTAATTAGCTCCACTAACTCCTTTGTTGTATTTAGTAAGATTAATCTACGGTGCAATCTAGGATACCATAAGCTAGCTCATCCACATGCAAACATTGATCTGTACACAGTTTAATGCGACAGATATATCGTCATGCGGGAGGTTTGCCGCCAGTGACCAGCAGGCTATCCACCAAACCGGTACTGAGGATCACCTCATGACCTTCCGAATGCTGAGAGTTCCAGGGATTCAAGTTCGACTCCCTTCTTTTCTTTACTTTTATTGGGATACTTGCTCTCGTATGTAGTGATAAAAATCACTGTTTATTTTTATTTTTATTTTCTTTTGAGCAAGGGATTGGAATTTTGAGTGATGAGAATCACTATTTCTTGTGCTTTTTGATGTATGCACTGTGTGGGTTTTGATGTCAAACTTTGGAGTTTGTACTTTGACTTTTTGCAATTTTTTTGGATATTTGCAACTTTTTGAGAATTTGGGATGCTTGGGGAATTGGGTAGGGAAGATGCTTGTCCTTTTGCCAACTCTCAGCATTCTTGGGGTCATTCGCATAGGGGGATGAGCGAGATAACCTTTTCACTATATGGTATCCTAGATTGCTTTGCAGGTTTCATCTTTCGTTCACACAACTTGGGAATTTTTTATGTGTTTTAACTTGTGTTGGGATGCGACGTAACAAGGTGTGATCCAAGTAAAACTCTACCTTTGTAAAAATCTGTCTGACTTTGTACAGTTTTTGGCTAGAAATCTAAAGACAGCTGAATGACGAAAGCCCTGGATACATTAGAAGACAACTGATTATGATATGGTGAAAAATGTGGATGGCGTTTATTTTTGTTGGACTATTTACAAAGTGGAAAAATGCGGAAAATGATGGAATTGCCGAGTAATTACAGTCTATGGTGCATTTGACCTGTATGACCAACAAATATGCAATGTATGTTTGCGATGCCTAATGCAACTTATTTTTTTTTTTTTGTGTTTTGATTTTTAAGAGTATGCATGGAAGTGAGATGCAATTTTTTTGTTATTTTTGATTATTTTATTGTTTTTGAAAATTCGTTATGGTTGGTTTATCCCGAGTGGGTGCGGACCAAGTGATTCTTTTGGATCCTTGGAGGTTTTGACCAAAGGGATTATAGATACCTTTGGGGCATTTTGGGTGACCAAGCGGTTGTGGGAACCCTTGGGGCTTTTGGTTTGACCAAAGGGTTTATAGATACCTTTGGGGCATTTTGGGGTGACCAAGCGATTGGGAATCCTTGGAGCTTTTGGTTTGACCAAAGGGATTATGGGTACCTTTGGGGCATTTTGGGTTGACCAAGCGATGATGGGAATCCTTGGAGCTTTTGGTTTGACCAAAGGGATTATGGGCACCTTTGGGGCATTTTGGGGTTGACCAAGCGATTATGGGAATCCTTGGAGCTTTTGGTTTGACCAAAGGGGTTATGGACACCTTTGGGGATTTTGGGTTGACGATTGTGGGAATCCTTGGAGCTTTTTGGGGTGACCAAAGGGATTATGGGCACCTTTGGGGCATTTTTGGGTTGACCAAGCGATTGTGGGAATCCTTGGAGCTTTTTGGGGTGGGCCATGGCTCTTTTAAATGTGGAATGGCCTCAAATGACTGATGTTCAAGGGTTCTAGTTCCTTGATTCCTTCAAGAGAGGCTAGCCGGTATGTTCCAGGTCCTATTTTACTGTCGATTACATAAGGACCTAACCAATTTGCCATGAACTTGTCCCTTAGATGGGGCGGCAAGTTAGAATTTTGTTGGTTCTCTTTTAAGACCAAGTCACCAACCCGAAAGTCCCTCAGGTGAACTTTCATGTTGTATGCTTTCTTAAGTCGCTCTTGATAGATACGTAAATGCTCGAGAGCATTGATGCGTCGTTCATCGAGCAACGTAAGCTGGTCTAACCGGGCCTGCCATGCAGTGTCATCATCGATGAACTCTTGCATTGATATGCGCAGGGAAGGTATTTCCAACTCGAGAGGCATGACTGCCTCGGAGCCATACACCAGCGAAAATGGAGTTGCCCCAGTGGGCATCCGAATGCTAGTGCGATAAGCCCATAGAGCAAGTGGGATTTGAATGTGCCAATCCTTATGACTATCTGTGACCATATTTTTAAGGATGGCAACTAGCATTTTGTTTGACGCCTCTGCTTGCCCATTTGCCTACGGATAATAGGGTGTTGAAAAACTATGCTAAATTTTGTACTTTGTTGTCAAAGCATGCACATATTTGTTCTTAAATGACGTCCCATTATCCGAGATGATCTTGGATGGAATACCAAAATGACATATGATGTTATGTAAAATAAACTCCGCAATGCGGGGTCCAGTCGTAGAGGTAAGCGGAATTGCTTCCACCCACTTGGTGAAGTACTCTGTGGCCATTATGATGAACGTGTGATGGCTTGACGATGTAGGGGAGATCTTTGAGATATTTTTGATTAGATCTAAGCCCCACTACAAAAATGGCCAAGCCGATTGGATCGGCTGCAAGGCCTGAGAAGGTACGTGTGTCAAGTTAGCATGGTGTTGACACTTCACGCACTTCCTCACATACGTGCAACAATCTCGCTCTAAATATGGCCAATAATAGCCCATGCGAAGGATGCGCTTTGCGATGGCCATACCGCTGAAGTGGCCATCGCATGTACCATCGTGCGCTTGGGTGATCGCCCAAGTGGACTCCTGCTGGTCCAAGCAATGGAGGAGGATCCCTTCGTAGCTTCGACGGTACAAAATGTCTCCTAGCAAGACATGTTTTGCCACTTTCTGTTTGAATGATCTTTTCATGGCATGCGACAATCCAAGTGGGAGGCTACCTAACTTGAGATAGTCTCTTATGGGTGTGTACCAATCCTGCTGATCAGAAACCTTGATGGTATGAATGACCAATCCCTCTTGAAGTTCATCCCTAGCAAAAGCTGAGCGGGAAAGAACTTGTAAGAATAGCGTTGTGTTGCTATTAAGAGGGGTTGGGGAGAACAAGGACCCCTAGTTGGCGTGATTCAGATTATCATGGATTCGAGAGAACTTATCTTGAGATGGTTCAATCTGGATCAGGTGGATTCTTGGCGTTATGTCAGAGCTTGCATGCTCCATCATGGATTGCGATAATGTTTTGACTTGAATGGTTGTCATCTCACCAGAAGGGTCTTGCAGGATTAGTGACCCCAAGGAGGCCATAGTGTCCGCAAAATGATTCGATGATCGAGGGAGTGCCTCGATGTCGTACCATTCAAGCTTTGCCAGGAATTTATCCACAAGGGCTTTGTAGGCCTACAGAACTGGGCATTTACATTGGAATACCCCTTTCACTTGGTTGACAATTAACAACGAATCACCAAAGATGTTCAAGCATTTGATGTTCATGGTGATGGTCTGTCTGAAGACCTATGAGCAAGGCTTCGTATTCGGCATTGTTATTGGTGCACGAGAAATCAAGTTTAAATGATAGAGGCATTGGAGCCCCTTGCGGTGTGAAGAATATGATTCCCGTGCCACCCCCTTGCTCACATTTAGAACCATCAAAAAATAGGGTTATGTCGGCCTGTGACTCAGGCTCATCGAATCCTGGCGATTCTGAGACATGGAAGACCCCATCATCGGGTAGCTCTACGGTCAGAGGCTGATCATCTTCGAGAGGAGCCTCTGCTAGTTGATCGGTGATGACTTGACCTTTGATGGACTTCTGTCCAATGAATTCGATGTCAAACTCCATCAACAACATGATCCATTTCACCGTGCGGCTACTATGATAAGTATGACTCATCATGTACCGTAATGGATTCTCCTTAGACACAACATACGTCGTATTGCTCAGCATGTAATGGCATAGCTTTTTGGTGGCAAATACCACTGCTAAGCATAGCTTCTCGACGTATGCATAGTTAAGTTCATAACTGACCAGGGTGCGGCTAAGATAATAATTAGCCTATTCTTTATGTAGTTCATTTTTTTGGGCTAGCATGGCGCCCAGTGCCACCTCAGTAGCTGAGATGTATAAATAGAATGGCACTCCTGGTCTAGGTGGTGCCAATACTGGTGGTGAAGCCAAGTATTGTTTAATGTCATCGAAGGTTGACTGGCACTCATCATCCCAATGAAATGCTACCCCTTTGTGCAATAATTTATTCATGGGTCGGCACTTGTCAGATAGCTGCGCTATGAAGCGCTTGATTGACGCGACCTTACCCTGCAAGCTTCTGAGCTGCTTGATGGTGGTTGGGGGAAGCATTTCAAGGATTGCCTTGACTTTATTTGGATCTACCTCGATGCCTCATTTTGAGACTATGAAACCCAAGAGTTTTCTAGATGTGACGCCAAATACGCACTTCTTGGGGTTTAGCCTAACTTTGTGTTCAATGAGGCGATCAAGGATCTTGCGCAAGTCATCGAGATGATCTGGGCGCAAAAGAGATTTGGCCAACAAATCATCCATATAATCTTCCAAAGTTTTATGCATGTGATCATGGAAGATGTATGTCATAGCGCGTTGGTAGGTGGCGCCAGCATTTTTAAGGCCAAAGGGCATGACCTTATAACAAAATGTCCCCCAAGGCATTGTGAACGTCATTTTGAGTTGATCATCGAGATTGATACGAATCTGGTTGTATCTCGAGAAACCATCCATGAGGGAAAGCATTTCATGGCCTACTGTAGCATCTACCAATGCATCGATGCTAGGCAAGGGGAAATCATCCTTGGGACTCACTTTGTTTAGATCTCAAAAATCGGTGCATATGCGAATCCTCCCGTTCGATTTCTTGATGGGTACCATGTTGGACAACCATGGTGGGTAATCCATGTAGATGACAAACTATGCATCCAATAACTTTTGTAGCTCATATTTGACCATTAAGGCTACTATTGGGTGCATCTTACATAGTTTTTGCTTGATTGGCTTGACTTTCGGATCAAGCGTTAGATTATGCATGACTAGCTACGGGTCTAGCCCCGACATGTCTTTGTAGGACCATGCAAAAACCTCCTTCTTCTCTTTGAGAAGGGTAATGTAATCGGCTTGCTCTTCGAGGGATAGACTTACCCCTAACTTGATGATTTGCAGATTCATTGGATCAGAGCCGATGTCTACGTCAGTCGTCTCTTCGACTGACATGTGGGACCCATCCTCCAACTGGTGTGGAGTTGGGATCAGGTGGATATCATTTTCTGAATTTAGATCTACGTTTGGAACGTCGGGTTCCTCTTCAATGTGGAAGATATCCTGAGTTGGTCCTGGGGTGAAATGAAGCATCTCACCGCAAGGCCAGTACTCTGATGGGGATGGTGGTGAGTTAGCATGATCCCAGTCTATGGCATCTAGGTTTAGATACAATGGTCATGCTGGATCGGTTGGATTATGGATGGGGGTGGTTAAGTCAATGGAGATCATGTTGATGAAGTGAATTTGGTCTCCATTACCATGCGGGTGGTGACTCGGACATCCTTGGTGATCTTTGTGCTCCGGATCTGGCTCTATGGGTATTGGCACAAATGGATCGGCCCTATGTGTGGATAGAAGGATAGGGTCTACCTTTGGCACTGATGGCTCTATAGGGTCTCCGGGTGGAAGGTGCTCTCTGTATGCCTGAAGTGGTGGATGCAGCACTTGGTCCAACTGTGCTTGGTTCAAATGCCACCTATGCCTTGGCCCCATGTTTAGCTATTCAAACATGTCATCAATGTCTATGGGGTATTGTTGCTACCGCATATGGTTGAGATATGCCATCTCAGTCTCATCTTCATAATCGCTATCGGAGATCCATAGGCCTTCATTGGCTCCAACAACTATTTGTGGCATGTGAGGCTCGTTCTGTTCGAGCAAGTTGATTTGGTCCCATCGGGGTTGTTCCGCTCTCTACGGGAGGACCTGATTCTCTTGGGGTGGCAATCGCTCGATTGGAGCATTCAAGGGGAACATTGCCATGAAGTTCTCCTGATAGTCATCTATGGGTGTCACTTGCGAGTGATTGCTATCGGACTCGAAAGGGTCCCAAGGTGCTACCTCATACTCACTCTCGAAGATCCTTCTTGACCTTGTCTATATCCCTCTTGGAGGTAAGTTCTTGAACTTTCCCCTTTCTCGATCAAAGGGAAGGGGTTGTTGAGGTCAACAAGGTTGGTTGTTAACAATGGGAGATAATCCCCCAATGTGTATGTTGTGTTAGGATTGGCATATGGATCTTGTGCCAACCCATCCTTGTTGCCTAGCCCTAGGCCTTGCATGTTCTCTACCAAGATGTCAAGGGGCAAAGGGTGGTTGAACCCTACTCCTGATTTGTCATATGGCATTTGATATCTTGGTTGACAAAGAACGTGCACCCCTTGTTCATATCTGCCCAACCCATATCCATGCCAATTACATTGGCCAAGGTATTTCAAAGCGAAGTCCGGGTTGGACAAATAGTTGACATTCTCAACAAAGGGCTCTTCATCCTCTTCCTCTTGTAGGTAAGGTTCAATGCCATTGTCGAGGCCCCCATATACAAAATTTGTCTGATTTGGTGGGTAGCCTAAAGGGACAATAGTGCCGATGGGGAGGCGAGGTCTCCCCATGTCCTGCATGGACTCAAGCATGGGTGTTGCCACAATGTTCCACACTAGGTATTCCCCCAGGCCCGTATTGGCCATCTCAATGGTGATCATTGGTGATTGAGGGGGAGGGAATGGGAGTTCTTCCTGGGTCCACTCCATGTTGGGTGAACCAGGCATCTCGACTTCCATTCGGTTGGGCACCTCTTCGGTAGAGATGGTTGAGACTAATGGTGGTACCTCTTCCAAGGGCTTCTTCCCATTGTCCTTCGGTGTGGCCATCATAGGTGGCATCGTTGGTGAAGGAACAGATGATGAAGATGGGCCCGATTGGTGATTTGATGGACTTAACAATGGGGATGTATGCGAAATCGGACCCTGTTTGGATGGATTCAACTGAAAGTCCAAATGTGTCGATGGGAGGGTCGATTGTGGCATCAGCTACACCGTATTGCAATACTTGAAGGGCTCTAAGTCTGCTGGGACTACATGCACTTGCCCTTCGTATGTGTACTTTAGGCATTGATGGGCTATCGAAGGGACACACTTCATGTCCCTGATCCAAGGCCGGCCCAACAAGATGTTGTAGGCCATCTCACCTTCCAGGATGTGGCACAATGTAGGAATAGTCTTTTGTCCCACTTGGATGGGTAGGACAATTGTGCCAACCGTCGAGCATATCGCGTCATTGAATGCTCGAAGAGTATAGGTGGAGGCCACAATATGAGATGTTGGCAGCTTCAGGTGTTTCAATGCCACCATTGTGATTATATTACTGGATGAGCCAGTGTCCACCAACACCCTCTTAAATGGAATCCCGTTGACCCACACAATGATGTGCAAGGGTGGATCCACCATATCACCAGTCATCGATTTTAGTTCATCTTCTCTAAAGGTGATGACTGGTTCTGTACATCATTTTACATGTCCCACAAAGTTGTTGAAAGAGTTTGCTTTGTGGGGCTGTAGCTCGATGGCTTTGAGTATCTCCATTAGAGCCTCCCGATGGGGCGGTGATTGTTGGATGAGCTCATAGATGGAGAGCCTAGCCGACGTGGTCCTTAAACTTTGGGTAAGTTTAGTCTAAATCATGGCCACTGGTCTAGGTGGGGGAGGTTGCGTAGGGTGTTGTTGAGGTTGTGACGTTGATGGAACCTCTCCTGTAGCTGCAGCGGGGGCAGCTGTGCTTGGGTACCTCTTGTTCCGTGTCACTATGCTTATCATCCCTACATACCCCTGCATGGGGCAGTTTTGTGTCACCTCATTGACTTGTAGAGTCTTTGCCTATGCATCATGGGCAGGCAGGGGGTCTTTGAAGACCTCCATCTGTTGGTTGCTTGGTGCTACGGGATTATCCACCGCTAGCATTTTGTTGTCTATTAGGTCCTGCACTAAGCTTTTGAACTTCCAACATGCGTAAAGGTCGTGTCCTTTCTGTCGATGAAATCTACAATATAGGTCTTCCCTATAGCCCTTGGGTTTTGGCACGTTGGGGTCTACGGGTCGACTTTCTGGCAGGTTTATCAAGTTTGCCATGGACAAGCGGTCAAACAAGGAGTCTTTAGACTCTGTGAAGGGTGTGAATTGTCGCCTAGGGTGACGCTGCTAATTTTGCTCTTGCCTATGATTTTCCTTCTCATAGTTATCAAGAGGAACTGCCTGATAATTAGCCTTTGGGGGATGTGTCATCTGTGCAGGCTTTGGTATGTTTATGGCAACCTGATTGACTACGATGGGTTTCGGTTGCGTGGACCCAATTTTGGCATTTTTGGGCCACTCTTTCTTGCGTGGCTTGGCAATCTCGCCATCCTGTATCTTGATCTCCTCAATTATTCTGGCTTGCACCAGGGCTTCCTCGAGAGTGGCATATTGTTGCAGCTACAATAGCATGGAGATCGACCTTAGGCAACTCTTTGAGAACATTTGGGTCAGGTCGGCCATGGGAGGGAGGTAAGGTAGCCTTGAAAGCAACGTCCTCCATCGATTTCCATAAGCTACCATGGTCTCTTCCTCATACTTCCTGAGGCTAGCTAGGTCACTTAATGATGCCTTCTTCTTGGTGTTGAAGGTGAAACGTTCGAGGAACGCGTCCACTAGCTGGTCTAGGTTGCTGATGCTATGCTTCGGCAACTGGGTAAACCAATCCGAGGCAGGGCCTACAAACGTGGTTATAAATGTTCTTAGAAGCAAAGCATCATTGTCCTGAATGCCAAAGCATTGACTCAGGAATCTTGTCACGTGCTCTTGGGCATCCTCATCCCCTCTAAAAATTACCAATTGAGGCATTTTGAAGTGTTCAGGGTATGGGGGTGCCGACACTGAAGGATGCATAGGGTGACTGCGGAGTTGGCATAAAGTGGGCTTTTGGGGCCCAAAAGTCTTGGTCTCCATAGACTCTAAGCGCTCTAGCAGTGCTTTGTATGCATCAAAAGATTTGATCTCTTCCTCCTTGGTTTGTTCCCATTGTGAATTGCGGGGAACTTGAGGCCTATGGAGGGGTAGCCGGATAGCGCCCCCCTACCTTGGTAGGGCATTTCAGCCCGCTCTTCTTCTTGCTCGAATTCCTCATAGGCTTCTTGAGGAGTTCTTGGGCGTGACCTATAAACATGGGTGGGTGCCCGAGGAGGGCGCCCATCATTGGTTCTGGGAGTGGTCTCCCACTCAGGTCTAGGAGGTCTTGGAGGCAACGCTTGATAAGGTCATGGAGACCTATCTCGTACCAAGGGGTTATGCCTCTCATAAAGCTCTATCTTATGTGTGCGAGGGGTTGGAATCCTCTCATGCACAGTGTTCTGGAGCAACTCATCCATCTGATGCTGAATGCGCTCTTTGCTAAGATGGTACAAGTGCTCTAACTATTGTTGATCTTGCTCAAGCTATGTGATTTGCGCTTGGCGGGTGGTATGTTTGGCAAATGCCAAGTCGATTTGTTCCACCGTCTTAGGTCTAGGAGGCCTAGATGCCTCCCCTACATATCTACCTCGGTCGTAGTGATCCGAGATCTCTATAGGTCACTTCCCTCTATCGAGGTTAGCAGCATTCACCCGAGGCTCTGGCCTCAGTAGGTGATCCTGATAAATAGCAGGTGCAGAGGCACATTGCTCCCACGTTGTGTATTGCTCTTGAGGAATATAGTGGTTTTCCTCATGCTCCCTTTCATATATGTGAAAGGGATGGGCAGAATTGGCTCACCCTATCTGAAGAGCCTTGCGCTCTGGATTTGGCCTATTGTTTCTAACAATAATGAGGGGTAGAGGAGGGATGATATAATCATGTGGCCCCTCCTTATGGACCCTATGTTGTTCTAGCGCTTCATCGCGTGGTGGCCACTCATAATGAGTGTCTAAGGGGGCCTTCCTATGTATGTACTCCTCCTGAAAGGGTCTGTGTTGAATGGGAGTGCCCCTCAAAGGGGTGCCTCTATAGTCCTGTTCCGTCATGGTATGATGTGGACTATGTTGTGGGTCAGGCCGCCAAGGTGGTATAACCAAGTCCTTGGGGCTATAACGGAGGTGACTTGTGCCCCCTTGTACACTTTCCATAGCTTCTACCCGTGATTGGGCTTGGCTATGGGTGTACACCATGGTGGTGGTTCTCTAAAAGATATGTATGTTTTTATCTTCTTTACGATTTTTTATGCTACACTAAAAAAAAAGGGGCCACACAAACAAAGAAGTGATTATCTCGTTTATGGATTAAATGTGTGCCCTAAATCTGGTTCAGTGTGTTTTGATTTTTGTTTTGAAAGCCTTGTAAAGAAAATTTTGTTGTACATGCAATATGAGGGCTCTTATGTCTCCCAAAATGGTCACCCCTTCAATATACCACTGCCAGGCCATTATACCGAACCTCTCAATATACCCGCCCTTACGTGAGGGAAACTATTGGTACGCGAGAGCAGAACAGTACGTGGAACATAGGCGGTACGGAAGGGGAATCACTCTATTTTTGACACCTACCATAGAAGACTTATCCTCATGCATTGGGAATCACCCCAGCTACACTTGGTCAGCTTTCATCAGGATTTATGTCTAGCAACAATCGCGATCGAGGTTATGTATGCAAAATTCAAGCCAAGGTGGTGATGAAATCCACCGTTGGTCTTGATCAAGTGTTGGGGTTTTACGACCAACTCCTTGATGTTTATATTATCACGTGGTGTGTGTGGTTATTTTTACTTGCGCAAAGAAAGAAAACATGCAACAAACTTCTCTATGCAAGCAAAGAAAGCAAAAAAATCATAGAAACAGAGACAAAAAATTACAGAGGATGTTCAAAAAACCTACCTCTTCTCTGCCCAAACCGGATGCCCCTGAGTTTCTGCTCAGAAAATGCATAGAGAGCTAATCATCCCGGGGTGGGATGAATAGAATATCTGTATTCATCATAGGGTGGGATGAATATGTATTCGTCCTAGGGTGGCATGAATTCCAATCTGTATTCATCATAGGGTGGCACGAGCAGTAGTCCAGCGCTTGAAGGATTAACACCTGCAAGCAAAAACACAAAATTTTGATCAAAAACTTGATCCCAAAATCAAGGGATAGGGTCCCATCATGATCACCACTGAAAGCACTTGGATACGGAAGCACAGGTGCACCGGGTGCGATGCAAACAAAAGTAGTTGTATTAACGAAATGCTAAGTGCATGAAAAAGGGAAAGTGAAGCATGAATGAAATGAGATGTAAAGAAAAAACAAAGGTGCAACCTCGAGATGTGAGGCATGCTCTAATGATGACCCTCATCTCTAATATGCTGCTTCCTGACTCCTCAGGTGTGAGGTTCCCTTGGAACCTCTTGGATGTGGTGTTCAGATTGGTGGAGTGTCCAAAAATAGTACCACTTATTATGAGGTGGGATCAGGCACTACTGGCACAGCTATATGACAAGCTGTACGAGGTCCGTTGCTGGATGCGAAAGGGGATTGGGTGCAACTATCTGTTGCAGTGCTGGGGGTGGCAGCACATAGCTATGGAGTGGCTGCAGGGGTTGCCTTGGACCACTCAAGATGATATGGTGGATAGGGATATTGGGTATGCTATTCTATGGCAAAGTTTAGAAGAGCAGGGGTAGAGTCAACAGTGGGCAGGTGTCGTAGGGCACTATACTGATGCCTTCTCTTGTCTTGCTCCAAGGGAGGTGTTCTGGCGGCCATACCGGGACTATCCAGCCTGGCCTGAGGCTAGAGAGTGGCTTTGGTGGGAGTTTAGTGGGAGATTGTGGATTTATGTCCCATTTTGATCACCACTAAAAGCACTTGGATATGGAAGCACAGGCAAACTGGGTGTGATGCAAACAAAAGCAGTTGTATTAACGAAACACTAAGTGCATGAAAAAGGGAAAGCGAAGCATGAATGAAACAATATGTAAAGAAAAAACAAAGGTGCAACCTATTTTATTAATTTTTCTTGTGATCAGGTTATAATATGTCTCCCCCCCCCTTTTCAGGGGCTCGAAGCGTTCGATACAATTTTGTTACACCAACGGATGATACGCTTCCCTTTGGGATCTTCCACGTGCCCACATTCGAAATGGGTGGGCCAAACATCACCGTTGCTTGCATGAATACATTATTAGTTCCTTTATTCACCTTTAGTGTCAATATCCTATGTTCAAAGAAATAGCAAACAATTAATAGCACCTACGGATGGATGGAAACATGCAATCCCCAAGGCCTTCGGTTAGTGCATACATGAAATAACTAAAACAATGATCAAAACTTATTCGAACATAATGAAATTTAAATAGATGCATGTAAACACCATCAGGGACACATTGCAAAAATAACAGTCAAGAAATCTACCGTAGATTTCTAATCGCTTTGGGGTGGGATGATTAGGATTGTCATAAAATGTCCGAAAGTGACCTCCCAAATGTCCCATCTAGAAGCCTCCAAAACACCTAAAAACTTGGGTTTAGTAAAAATGGGGCATTTTTAGATGACCCAGAAGGTTGGATTTTGAATATTATACCCCGATAACCCTATATCTAAAGGCACTCCCTGTATGTTAGTAAAAGCGTAAAACAATGAAAACACAGTCAAAACAAGTCAGAATGTTTTGAAATTTGAACTGCAGCATATACGAAACACAAAAAACATGATGCAAAAAAAATAGTGAAGAAATATACTATATATTTCTAATCACTCTGGGGTGGGGCGATTAGGACTGCAATAGTGCGGGGGGCGCTCGGGGGCAGGACGCTCGTCATTTGGGGCTTGGTTTTGACACCAATCTACTTGGGATGGGTCCAAAACCTCCTAGGGGGTTGTGTCAGCAAATTGGATGTGGTATTGTGGTCAATTTTTTATGTTTTTGGCCCGAATTACACTCCTAATGTTCACCCAATAACCTCCCTTCCAAAAGAGAGATCAAGGATGTAGGAAGCACAATGAGGGTGAGGGTGTAATTCGACAGTACTCTATTTCTCCAAATTCTCCTACTCTATCCATTTTTTGGGGTGATGAGACTCACCATTTTATAGACCTGAAGGTCTGCTTTGAATGTGCATGCAGGAGCGCCACTTGGCCATCATGCCTTGTCAGGGGAGAGAAGATTCCTCCCTGAATACGGGCTCCATGACTTCCTATTTAAGCTTTGAAATGCTCACTCGCACTCCCATGCATTGAAGGTGGAGTTGAGTGGTGGATCTAGGCTGCCATTTTTCAAGGTTTGACTTTTTTCTCGTCAAACTTGCTATTTGCCCCACCCTAGAGTGATTGTTGCTAATCGTCCCAAGGTGGGGCAAATAGCATTCTAATCATACCAAGGTGGAAGGAATAAGTAGCAGGGTGCTTGAAAGGTGCCAAATTGACCTTTGACCTGCCAAAACTACTTTGGGAGTGGTTAGGACCACTATTTAACCTCTAGAGGCTACCCTAGGGGCTGTGTATGCCAATTCGGTTAGTTCTTGTAGCCACATAATCAAATTGGTGCTATTTTGGTGTCTATAGTTTGAATTGATCCAATTCAAAATATCAAAACCAATAAACATCACAAAAAGGAAATCAATCCAAACCTTAAGACAAGACTACAAATAAAACATGAAAATATACAAACCACGAACACTCCAAAAGAAGACAATAAAATACCAAAGAACCTGTACAACAAAAACCTTGGAGATAAAATTGCAAACATCGGAGATGGGATATGTCAAAATTATCAACTCAAGGACATCAAAATTCTCAAAACACAAAATTTAAAGTGGGTCCCCAAGCTTGGGCTAGTTGTGGAGCAACCACAACAAATGATGACTCTAATGGGAAATGCTCTTGAGCATTTTGGTAAGAACCCAACCTGAAACAAACAAAACTTAAATATTAGAATTATAATCATCAACAAGTATCCAGAGAATGAGAATAGACCAAAAATGTATGAACCATCAGAATCATTCAGTATCATCTCAGTGTGTGCAAAGTGATTCATTCTGGTAAGACCCCAAGGTCTTATTATTAAATTATTAACAAATTAATGTAAATGTGTAGGCCACTCAAAGGGAGATCCCTTATAATCGCTTTGCCACTATAGGGGGTTCCCTCATTAGAATATATGCTTATTATTCTTCTTCTTGGATGATTTGATATGGATGGCCAACCTAATATATATCTACCCTAAAGCTACGTTGGTGAAGAGACATGATGGTTCACGTATGAAGAGACATGCTGGTTCATGTTATGAAGGGTTGTGATGGTTCACTTTATAAGTTAATAATATAATAATTAAATGAATAATAATACTAACTAATACTAAATAATAATGTTAGGATTGAGGATCCTAACATGCTACCCTCCTTAAAAAGAGCTTTGTCCTCAAAGCTCAAAGTGAGAAGCTTTGTCCTTTGTTTTCCAAGAAGGATTTGTGTAAGTTATTGGACTCTTTTAATGGCATCCTTTCGTAGTCAGGGATATCAAGAAGGATGAAGCATTAGCGGGGGGTTGCCAAGAACAATAGTAGAATCTCCCTTAGGAAAATCATGATGACGATGGGAAGGCAACCCTTGGGTTCCTCAAATACTTTAGAATGATGCATCAAAAGTGATGGTAATGATTTCATATCCTTTTTTGGTTCCTTGGTAGAGCCAATGGAGAAGGAATGTGTAGTCACTCTGTGTTGGTTCCAAATAGGTTTGGTCATATGGCAAGAACTCACTATTGGTGAGGAAGGTATGTGTATGTCTTGTAGAGTGCATGTTTGGCTAACATTGATCACTGTAGCACCCTAAAATTGATGCAGTAAAACTTAGTAAATAATTAAAATTACCTTAGTAATAATTCAAATTTGAATTTTAACCCCAAGCCGCTCCAAAACCGCCTGCTACCTATTTACTCATTTTCTGTGCCATTTTTAGAGTTTGTTTTGTCCGTTGGATGATATCGTCGCCGATCAGATGATATCGCCTCAAATCAGATGAATTATTCTAGAGAAGAACGTCCAGATGATTTCGTCTCAAAACTAATTTTTCATAATTAGCTTCTATTTCAACGACGTCTCTAATCTAGGTAGAAGCGTGTCTACGCCGTTAGAGACCTCCCCCATTGGAGATCTTCCATATTAGGATGATATCCAACCTCCTAACCTCCCTCATAAGCCTACTTAAAACTTAGGACCCCCATTGACATCCCCCTGGCTGAATTTCCCTGTAATTTGATCTTTGCGTGCATTATAATACCCCAAATCATTATCTGCATTTGTGCTTTTCAAATTTTCTTGCAGGAACTTTGTCCTTTTTCAGCCAGAGCAAGCTCAGATCGTCGTAGACGATCCTATACAAATATCGGACGATCACATCCCAATTTGAGGTGATTTCGACTGTAGTCAACATTGGGGGCAATTACTACCCAGAGTTTGCATTTTTCTCTTCTCGTCTGCTGTTTCATTTTGCATTTAGATCAGTTTATTGTTATTTTTTGCTATTCTACATTTTGGAGTTCACCCATATAGCTTAAGTACATAATAAAATCATGATTAGCTATTAAAGCATGATAATCTACTTGCATTTCTATTTGGGATTATCTTATTAACATCATTTTGTCATTTCACATCATTTTCCTTTATCAGCATAGCTACATTTTCTGTATTCTATGTCCATTTCTCTAATTGTAGGTCTCTGACAAATTCGTCTGATGAATTCGTCAGATCTCAGATGATCCTGACAGATAGGAGATGATCCTGTCAAATTCAAGACGATCTTGACTGCTTCAAAAATCAGAACCTCCATCAGACATCCGAAACCAGGTATGGATTTCTTCACTTAATTTATTCTCTATGTTTCTGTTTAAATATATTTTGTATCTTCATTTAAATCTACATTTTCGTATAGAAAAACTTAGATTCATTTGGCCAAACCTAGGACTTGGATGATTAAAGCTAAAATTGAACACATTAAACTCATTCCCAACCTAGGCATGGAAACTGCCATTAAACGTTTCTTGGTGAACCCCACCATCCATTGAAAAATCACCTTAATAGCCCTCCCCCGAGAGGCGGGACCTTCAAAGGGCCTCTTAGTCTGAGGTACCATCCCATACTTCTCACATCCCCCTTTCGGGCACGGATCCTTTAGCCTGAAGGTAAGGGTGCAAAAAATTTGGAATGATACATTTTGGTGAACCCGATGTGAAACTAAAACCTTTTAAAAAAAAAAAAAAACATAGATGCATTTAAAATCATTAGAAAACTACTAAGTTGCATATCATGTTTAGATGGTAGCTCCTAAGAAAATACTAGCAGTTACTATAAATGTTGAAAATCAATTAATAGCCATAGAGTTTGATTCTTTGTTTAGAACATCTCAAACATTCAGAGTCCCGCCTTTATGGGACGAACTTAATAGGAGACTAGGTATAATTTCATCTAGGTCAACTAAACTTAGGCAAATCAAGAGGTTTGTCCTAGATAGAATCCTGGATCCCGATCAACTCATTTTTTATCATGAACTTTAGAGAGCTTGCCATAGGTGGTTAGCTTATAGGAGAGCTCTTGTGTCTTCAGAATTGTTCACCTTCGAGGAATACCTCAAGAACACAGCTATTATACAACAATTCCTAGGTCATGTAGAAGATCAAGAGGTCATTATTACGAATAGGGAAATGTGGAGGAGAGTTCCTAGAGCTGTGTTATATCGAGAATATTGCCACGAAATTTATTTCTACTAACCAGAGTCTGAGACAGATAATATCACTATAGCACTTTTTGTCAAATTCTTGAAAGAAAAATTTCAATTTAAAGAAGAACATTTCATGAATCCTAAAGAACTTGAGCCCGTTAATGATATTTATAATTTTTTTATAGAAAACTAGATCCTTGCTTTCATTATTGCTTCTTACATTTAGTGTGATGTTTGTTATCTTTATAATATTGTTACAAAAATAGAAAAAAACAAGAAAAACCAAAAACATAACAAAACCAAAACATTTTATTTTAAATCCTATAGTAGGTATATAATTAAAATATATACCTCTTAAGCTTGTTGCATATATATATAAATATATATAGTTGTTGAAATCTAAGTTTAAGCATAATGACTAGACTTAGGAATGGTAAACAAACTGAAGAAGAAGAAGATTGGTTAGGAAAGAAAGCAAAAACATCAAATGCCCTTCCTGAGGATCCAATTCTAGAAGGAGAAACTCTAGAACAGCTAGAAGATGAGCTTGTTGTAGATGGACAAGAAGAAAATGTTAAAGAGGAAGGATCCTCATCCCCTAGAATAGCTCTAGACGAAACTGTTGCTTTTGATAACTTAGATCATTTCTAGAAATTTTTTAGTAATAACATTGGTGCTCTTAATATGGCAGTTCGTATTGATAAAGGACAAATTAGTGACACTCAAGCAGCCATGGAAGATATTTTTAACATGCACACTAATCCTTTGTCTTTTTTCGATCAAGAAAGTGATAAAGCTGGACCATCCAATAGAGATATGGTCACTATGATTCAGCACATGCAACAACAACAGGTTACCCAACCCCCTAAGGAACCTATTATTGATCCTAAAATCATTCCCACACAAAAGAGACCTTCATTCACTACTTTATTTCACCAAACTATTGACCAATATGCTTCAAATCGACAAAAATCTAAAATGAAGCCAAACACCAATTTTCAACAATTGGGCATACAACATAATACAACTTCAAAACTTCTTCATAACACCTTTCCTACCAACAATTTACACAATAGCAATATAGCATCTAATATTCATGTCCCTCCATAATATGCTCACAAATCCCATATTAATGCCATATCGAACCAATATGGTGGGCAAACCAGTAATATGGAAGCCATGGTGAAACAGTTAGCTTCCCGCATGGACCAGATAGATCCCTACCATCCCTCATACAATTATCGAGAGATGTGTAGTCAGCCTTTGGATCCCATAGTTGTAGCACAACCATACCCTAAACACTTTCCCATGCCCGTCCTACCTATATATAAAGGAACTGAAGATCCCATAGAGCATCTTCGCATGTTTAGGATAGCATGTCATGATATATCACATGATGACTTGCTATTACTAAAAATGTTCCTAAAAAGTTTAGGAGGAATGGCATTGGAGTGGTACTATCAATTGCCCACTCATTCTTTAAGAAATTTTGAAGAAACAAGTTGAATCTTTTGTCCATCAATTTAGTGCCTACATCGAGAGGCATGTCACCATTAAAGACTTGTACAACTTAAAACAAGACAAAGAGGAATGTTTTGCTGATTTCTTAGCTAGATGGAGGTAGTTGACAGGAAAACTGCACTTTGTGCTACCTTATAGGGAAATGTTGGATGCTTTTATTAATAATTTGCAAGAAAAAATATCCTATGAGTTATCAACTGCTACCTTAACTACCTTCGATCAAGCTATAGACTTAGCTCGAAGGGTAGAAGATGCTCTCATTAGGAGAGGTCAGCTCAAAAAGAAAGATGATGAGAAAACATCCAGAAATCAATATAAAAATAAACAAGTTGTAGGTTACGGAGTCATTGATAGTAGAAACATTGCTAATATCAATACAAAAAAGACAAAAAAAAAATTTATATTAAAACCTCCTGATAAACCTCCTCGAGAATTTACCAGATTGAATCAACCTTTATCAACCATTCTCCCTTAATTACTAGCATGAGGTTTGATTCAATTACCAGCTATCTGGGAACCTGATCCAACTATACCCGGATACAGAGTTGATTTACATTGTGATTTTCATAGATGACCTGGACATGCTACAACATATTGTAAAAGATTAAAACATAAAATACAAGACTTGATTGATAATAATGAAACGGAGGTGTAAGCCTTCCAACCTAAACAAAATGCTCCTAATAATGCTCAAAAGAACATTCCCCAAAATCAAAATCAAAATGCTAATCAATCATTAGATATATTTCAACATCCTTTACCACAGCATGGTAAAGAGGTGGCCAATCAAATTGAACATCATAATATTCCCCCTCCTACCTGATATGTAGGGACTATTAGCAGACAATTATCTGTTCAGGATCCACAAATATTTGACACAACTTTATCCATGGTTACGGCCAGGCCCCTACATAATATTCAAACACGAGATCTTAGTGATGTAGAATTGGATACTGAAAGTGAAATAGACATCACCTCAAATCAATCAAATAGTTCTAAAAATGAATCAGATATTATTCAACCTATCACAGATGCTATGGTTCCGGAAGAACCATTTCCTAGAAGAGTTACTACTCGACCCTCTTCTAATCAGTTCCTTCCTAATGAACAAGCCATAAACGCTCAACCGAGACCAATTCAGTGTCTTCAATATAACATTGTAGGTACCATCAGATCCGTTACCAGACAACAGGCTCAAAAATCTCAATAGGATCAAACTCAGAATGATGGATCAGCTCCATTTGTTTTGAAAAATCCCAATAAAGGGAATCATATGCCTAATGTTCAACCTAAGCCTCCTTACAATATTAATGAACAATTATCCAATACTACAGCTAGAATTTCCCTTTTGGATTTGTTAAGATCTTCTCCTACCATAGGGATGAGTTAATGCTTACATTAAGCCAAATGATGGTACCTATAAATATTCAACCTGAAGCCATGTTCAATACTATCATCACTCGAGAAGTTGATTGTCTTGACTTTCGAGATAGAGATATACCACAACATAGTTTACATAAGGATAACCCCTTATATAATACTGCCCTAATAGGAGATGTAGTCATTAAACGAGTCTTGATTGATAATGGTTCATCTTTAAACATATGCACTTTTGACTTCTACCAAATATTTGGGTTTAGAAGTGATGAAATGAAAAGAACGGATATGATAATCAAAGCTTTCAATGACAAAACACAAGAAACCTGTGGAGTCATTACTATACCCTTGCAAGTTGGTCCTAGAACCCTAGATACAACCGTGTTTATTGTACATTGCCCCGCATCATACAATATACTCTTGGGTCATCCTTGGATCAATGCAATGTGGGCTATCCCATCAACTTTACACCAATGTGTTAAATTCAAATTTAAAAATTAGTTGGTCACTATCCATGGTGATCCTAGACCCTTTGATATGTGTGCTCTGGCAAACCCTGTTGGAGTTCAATTTTGCCCTGCTCTATCATCCACACATCCTAATTCTTATTTTTCATCTAAACATGTGAAACACACAGCCATAACTTCACCCTCATATATAGCTCAACAATCTTCTAAACAAACCACACTAGAACCTCAAAAAGATCTTAAATCCACAACCAATCCTTCATGTTCCATCCCTATAATTTCAAAACCTATAGACCCATTTATTAACACCTCCACATTATCTACATCTATCACACCTTCCACATCTAAAAATATAGGGAATGATCCTTCTATCTCTTATGCTCTTTCTGATGAACTCTTACCTGATTTATCTAAAATTCTTATATAAAAAAAAATAAATGCTTCTATTCAAGATTCCATTATCTTAAGTAATTTTCCGCCATCTCCTTGTACTTTAGGCCTCCCACAACCTATGGGAAGTACTTACCAAGTCGGGAGTTGTGCCTTCATTTATAAGGGATATGACTGGGGAAGAATACCCAGAAACATCAAAACTCCTCCTGATGGATATGCTAGATGCCATCTTGCTAATGAATATATCAAAGCTAAACCCATAATGCTTAAAATGGGATATAAAGGGAAAGGCTTGGGACCTTTCCAAAATGGTATGAAAGAACCTATTGAGGTAGAGCCATGGCCCGCCCGATGTGGTGTGGGCCTATTTCCTAGTAAGGGTCAACCCTTCCCTTTTGAAGATGATGATCAACTCATATGTTATCAAGATTATTTAGATGGGCGTGATGATTTGCCTCTAAAATATCAGTCATTTACCTGCAATATGCTATCCATAGCTTACCCTGAATTGATTATTGAATTCAATGATGAGTTGGAAGGAGATATTTTCCATGATGTCTCCGTTGAAGAGTTGTTACACAATGGTTTTTATTTTGATGGTTCTATACCTACTATAGCCCAGCTTGAGGCCACCACTCCTCAAGATGAATTATCCAACTTAACCTTAAAATAATTACTAGAATTGGGCATTTCACCTGCCCCACCTAATTTTTAAAGAGATATACACATGGAAGTAGAAAACATCATTAAAATTAACATTGGAACTGAGGATAATCCTCACATCATCAGTATTGGATCAGAATTAAGTCAAGAAAAACAAGAGCAATACATTGCATTCCTTAAAGAATATGAAGATGTCTTCACTTGGACATATGAAGATATGCCAGGTTTAGACCCTTACCGTAGTCATGCATCACCTAGTAGTCCATCTGGATGCTAAACTCTGTTAAACAAAAACTTAGAAAAATGCATCCCAAAGTGGCCTTGCTAGTCAAAGGGGAGTTAGAAAAACTCCTGAATGTTGTTTTTATACAAGCTATTGATTATGCTTGAATGGATATTGAATGTAGTTCAGATCACCAAGAAAGAAGCTACCAAAGTTAGGGTTTGCACTGAGACTTTAGAGATATTAACGTTGCATGCCCTAAAGATGATTTTCCTCTTCCCAACATGGATCAAATCATTGATTTTACTGTGGGGAGTGGAATGATGTCCCTAATGGATGGATTTTTTGGTTATAATCAGATCAGGATAGCTCCTGAAGATCAAGCTAAAACAACCTTTATTACCCCCTGGGGTACCTTTTGTTGGAAAGTGATGCCATTTGGTTTAAAGAATGCAAGCACAACATATCAATGAGCCATGACTTATATCTTTCATGATATGATGCATGATATCCTACATGATTATGTAGATGATATTATAGCTCGCTCTATTAATGAAGATGATCATTTAGATAATTTGAGAAAAGTATTTAATCGGTTAAGAGAATATCATATTCGATTAAATCCAGCCAAATGTATATTCGAAGTCAAGTCTGATAAATTATTAGGGGTTTTAGTTTTTTTATGTGGTATGGAAATCGACCCTCTCAAGATTGTGGCTATCACTGATATGCCCGCACCTACCAACATATCTGAGTTACAAAGTTTACAAGGTAAGCTTCAAGCTATCTGTCGCTTCATCGATAAGCTGGTAGACAAAACCAGTCCCTTTCTTAAGCTTCTTAAGAAGGATGTCCCTTTTAATTGGGACGACGAATGTAAGGAAGCTTTTGAACTTCTCAAACAATACTTCCTTAACCCACCTGTGCTTTCACCACCTAGATCTGATCGTCCTTTTATCTTGTACATTTATGCTTCTGATTCTACCTTAGGAGCTATGTTAGCTCAGCTGGATGATGAGAAGAAAGAACGTGCTAATTATTACATTAGTAGAACCTTAATTAGTTATGAAACTCATTATACCATATTAGAGAAATTATGTCTAGCAGTCATATTTTCTACACAAAACTACGATATTATATGCTCAGTCAGAAAAACTATGTTATTGCCAAATTCGACCCTTTGCGATATCTCATGAGTCAACCGTATTTATCTGGTCGCACAACTAAAGAAGAATCCAAATCATCTTTGAGTGAAGCCCACGATGGATCTTGTGGAGGACACTTCAGTGGTAGTTTCATTGCTAAAAAGCTCCTTAGGATAGGCTACTTTTGGCCTACCATGGAAACTGATGCACATGATTATGTGCGCCATTACGACAAGTGCCAAAAACATGCTGACCTTGTCCATGCCCCTACACAAGAACTACAGGCTATTTCATCTCCTTGGCCCTTTTCAAAATGGGGCTTAGACATTATTGGCAAAATTAATCCTGTGTCATCTGATGGACACAAATTCATCATAACCGCCACTAAGTATTTTATGAAGTGGGTTGAAGTTATGCCTTTAGCTTTCTGCACTGGAACACAAGTCTCTAAATTTATTTTTAATCAAATCATTTGTAGGTTCAGAATTCTTGCAAATCTCATCTCAAACAATGGAACTTGTTTCAAAAATAAAGATGTTAAGAAATTATGCCAAAAATATAAGATTCAACATCGCTGGTCCACTCCCTATTATCCTTAGGGTAATGGCCAAGCAGAAGCATCTAATAAAACATTAATTAAAATACTTAAAATATTGGTCAATAAATCTAGCCGCGACTGGCACATTCAATTATATCCAGCTTTGTGGGCATATCGCACTAGTGTTCGTACTCCCACAGTGTACTTCACCTTTTGTCTTGGTTTATGGCACTGAAGTTGTTTTCCCCTTTGAATTAGAAGTTCCTTCTTTGGCTTTACTACTTCAAGATACCGAAGTAGGAGATGAATATCGAGCTGGCAGACTCAGTCAGCTGGAAATCCTAGATGAAAAGCGCATCAATGCTTTGGAGCATCTTCATGCCTACCAAAACAAGCTTAAAATATCATATGCTAAGAAAGTTCGTCATCGATCCTTTGAGGTCGGTGACCTTGTTTTAAAAGAAAATAAAAAAAATACTAATGCAACTAAAGACCTTAAAGGTAAATTTGAACCCAAATGGCTTGGACCATATATTATCACTGCTAAATTTGAATCGGGAGCATACAAATTAGCTACCTTAGATGGTAAATATTTAAAATAACCTATGAATATTATGCATCTTAAGCGATATTACGCATAAAATTTGGTAATTTCATCATTTGTATATATTTTGCATGTTGTCTCATTTTAAAAATGTATAAAACTGTTTAAACAAAAACAAACAACAATATTATTGACTCTTTCGAAACCAAAAAAAAAATAGAGAAGAAAGAGAGTCAAAATTATCAAACTCCTCAAAAATATTTGTTGTATATATTTTTTCTTAAAGTATTGCAGTTATATTTTCAAATTATTTTGGATAAATTAGCATTTATTTGGAATCTCTCACTTTTGCAAACACAAAAATAAATATCTTGATTTTATCTGGCATGATTACTAATCTCTCTTATATCAAAGTCCACAAAATTCAATTAAATAAAGTTTGAGCAGAGAGAATTGATCTTGTTATTTACTTAAACCAAGCATATTCTTTCACAATAAAATGATTATATTTGTAATGTCCATGCTATGCTACATAGTAGAAGTGGTTTCTTGAGCGAAAAGTTTCCCCTGCTATCCTATCATGCACATGGTCTAGAATCTTTGAGAATTGACAAAAGGACAAGCTCACCCCTACCCAAAATAAAAATCCCTTGCTCTACAGCTAATCCAAGCAAGTATCCCTAGAATAGGAAGAAAAAGAAAAAGAAAAATCAAGCAAAACCATGAGAAAAAGAATCATTATTTCAGAATCATTTTGTACTCTCTTAGCACTATTTCAGCATTATCTCAAATATCAAAGCAAAAGATACGAAAAAAAAAAAATACAAAAAAAAAAAAGGAGAAAAGCAAAGAAAGCAAAACAAGCAAAAGCAAAAGCAATAAAATCCTTTTCCCTACCCATTGAAAAGAAAAGAAGGGTTGATGGGCTTGAATCCCTGAAATTCTTAATTATTCGAAAACTGTGAGGTAAGCCCCATAACAGGTGGTTTGTGCCCAACCCGCTTGGCCTTGGGTAACTCCTAGCGTGGCGATATATGTCTGTCACATTAGTGACCTTATTTTTTACAGACCTATGTCTGCTTATGGATTAGCTAGCTCTTCATAACCCGACTTACATAGTAGTCTAGTATGGTTGTATGCATCTAAATCATGGTTGATGAACACTTATTTGGTTAATTCATATCACTTGTATCAAATTATCTTACTCAAAACTGGTAAATGCACAAAGCAATTGCACACACATTTGTATTTGAGAGATTTTGTGTATCATTATGATAAATCAAGATCAGAAATGAACTCACATACGCACATGGGATTCCTTATAAATCTAACTTTTGTCTTTAAGATACTTTGAAATATTTTTGCAAATTGTCTGGAATAATTTCATTTTCTTATCTGAGAACAGTTGTTTAGTATAAAGACAACTACATGCATTATCAAAAAAATCAAAATCATTTTCAAAAAACATGCAATAAAGTTACATTTATATATAACTTTTTGACTTTTGCGACGATGGTATAGTTCCAAAACCAAAATTGGAATTTTATGCCTAGCGCAAGTCCTCATCTTTATATTTTTTGTTTATTTTCAAAAATTAAAAATCAACCATACAATAAAACTATTATTTTTTTCTTTGGATTTCACGATGATGGTATAAGTTTATACCTAAATATTCTATGCCTAGCACAAACCATTGTACTAATTTTATTTCCCATTTATTTAAAATCATAAAAACATATGACTTAAATCATTATGTTATACAATTATGCTTAACAAACAAACACCTATTCTATTTCATGACATTATGTTTAAATTCAGTTTTTGCAACCATGGTATAAATTCTAAGGAATTATTCAAAATTTTATCACTTAGGAATTTATGCCTAGAAAAAATCATTTTTTAAAAAAATTTTCATGCATAATATTTTCATGGAAATCTGAAAACAAATCACCATCATCACCACTATTTTTCATCATCACAACCAAGTCTTAAGACAGTCTCTTAAGCACTCCTTTACTTTTAACAATATTTCTATACTGGGATTAGCTTGACGACCGAGTGAGCGGCGACTCCATGAAATGGTCATAAATAGCGACAATGTCCTTTGAAATTATTGTTAAAAGTCCCTTTTATTTTTATCAAATTATCCCACAAACAACCAATTTGTTTACATCAGATTATTTCATTTAAATTTTAAAAGCATGACATTCAAACCATAATATTTCCAAACGACATAATTACATGAATCATCAAATCAATCACATCAAAACATTAAAGCATCATACAAACACATAAGACAAGACATATGATCAAAAATATCTCATCTATATATATATATCAATAATATATACATCATCTCAAAACTGGATCGGTATGCCACAATCTATACCTCGGCATACTCAATCCTCTATCAAAAATAATAAACACTATGTATCAATCTGTGCAGTGCAGTCTATAGCAGCTAGCCTCGAGAACCCCTAGAGCTCTCAGCCTCATCTCCTACCCCACCCCAAGGTGGACGAGGTGGCCCCATTGTAGTTCGTGTGGTGCTATGAGTCCTAGACTCTGATCATGATGATGTCCTCGATGACCTCATCACGACAGGCTCTACAATGTGGGCCGACAGCGGTAACCTCTACTCCTCTGGCACCATATGGTGGTATAGCATCTGATAGAATATGATCTAGGCAATAGCCCATGCTAGGTCTCGAGTGCTCGCCCCTCCACTCCGTGCTCTGAGGCGTGCGACCTCATCTCTGAGCTGTGTGGCCTCTGTAGTCATGCATCACCTAGTAGTCCATCTGGATGCTAAACCTGTTAAACAAAAACTTAGAAAAATGCATCCCAAAGTGGCCTTGCTAGTCAAATGGGAGTTAGAAAAACTCTTGAATGTTGTTTTTATACAAGCTATTGATTATGCTAAATGGATCTCAAATGTAGTTCCAGTCACCAAGAAAGAAGCGACCAAAGTTAGGGTTTGCATAGACTTTAGAGATATTAACGTTGCATGCCCTAAAGATGATTTTCCTCTTCCAAACATGGATCAAATCATTGAATTTACTGCTGGGAGTGGAATGATGTCCCTAATGGATGGATTTTTTGGTTACAATTATTAAGTAAGGTGCAGCAAAAGAATTGCAAAAGTATTGTCATTGTTGTCAACACAGTCAGATTGATGCAGTTGATGCAGTTCAGAGGACAGTCAGATCAAGTGCAAAAAGTTTCAAGGAAAACGAAGGTGACCCAGATTCAAAAACGGCAAAAAGAGACAAGGAAGAAAAGCGTCGCGATATCGCGACATGTTTTCTGTCGCGATTTCGCGACATGGTCGAGGAGAGAGAAGGCGCAGCCGAAAATGTCACGATTTCGCGACATGTCGAGTTTTCGTTGAGGAGAGAGAAAATGTGTCACGATTTCGCGACAAAAAGTAGGAGAGAGAAAATGCACGCCAAATTGTCGCGATTTCGCGACATGGCCGAGGAGAGAGAAGATGCGAGCAAAACTGTCACGATTTCGTGACATGCTGGCAGAGAAGGAAACAAAGGTGTAGCGATATCGCTACATGTTGAAATGAATGGAAACAAAGGTGTAGCGATATCGCTGCATGTTGAAAATACATGGAACTAAGGTGTAGCGATTTCGCTACGTGTTGAAACAAAGAGAAACTAAGGTGTAGCGATTTCGCTACATGTTGAAACAAGGAGAAACTAAGGTGTAGCGATGGCGCTACATGTTGAAACAAATGGAAACAAAGATGTAGCGATTTTGCTACAAGTGAAAAGACACAAACAAGAAGATGTAGCGATTTCGCTACTGCATGGAGCAAAGAGCGTACAAAAGCCAGAAGCGTCGCGATTTCACGACGAAGATAACGATGACGTCAGCAAGGGCTGAAAGTGTCACGATTTCATGACAAGTTTCAAAGAAAGCTGCTAGAAGCCAAAAACGTCACGATTTCATGACAAGAAGATGATGACGTTAGCAAGAGCCAGAAGCGTCACGATTTCGCGACATGTTCCATTTGGAGTTGGCAAGGAGAGTAGAAGAGGAAAGAATGCACGATTTCGTGACATGTTCCATTTTCGCTAGAGTTGGCAAGGAGAGTTGTACGGAAGAGCAAAGTGTCGCGATTTCGCGACATGTTCCATTTTCTCTGGAGTTGGCAAGGAGAGTTGTACGGAAGAGCAAAGTGTCACGATTTCGCGACATGTTCCATTTTCGTTGGAGTTGGCAAGGAGAGTTGTACGGAAGAGCAAAGTGTCACGATTTCGCGACATGTTCCATTTTCGCTGGAGTTGGCAAGGAGAGTTGTACGGAAGAGCAAAGTGTCGCGATTTCGCGACATGTTCCATTTTCATTGGAGTTGGCAAGGAGAGTTGTACGGAAGAGCAAAGTGTCACGATTTCGTGACATGTTCCATTTTCGCTGGAGTTGGCAAGGAGAGTTGTACGGAAGAGCAAAGTGTCACGATTTCGTGACATGTTCCTTTTTCGCTGCTGCTGGCAAAGAAGAGTGTACGGAAGCGAAGTGTCGTGATTTCGCGACAAGCAGGATGATGACGTCAGCAAAGTTGAAAAGTGTCACGATTTCGTGACAGGATGAAAGGAAAGCTGCTGGAAGCCGAAAGCGTCATGATTTCGTGACAACATTGATGATGACGTCAACAAAGTTGAAAAGTGTCACGATTTCGAGGATGAAAGGAAAGGGGGGGATTCGAGCACATTGAGGATGACGTCAGCAAAAGTTCAAAGTGTCGCGATATCGCGACAAGATGCGAGGAAAGCTTCCAAGAGCCAAAACGGTCGTGATTTCGCGACATGCTTAAGGATGACGTCAGCAAAAGTTCTAAGTGTCGCGATATCGCGACATGAGCAGAAGAAAAGCTTTCAAGGCCAAAATGGTCACGATTTCATGACAACCTTCAGGGTGACGTCAGCATAAGTTAAAAGTGTCGCGATATCGCGACAGGTAATAGTCTGGCAGGTAAAACCCGTAGGAACATGCAAGGTGACACGTGTCGAAAAAGCCGATAGGAAAATCATGCAGCCGATATACATAAGAAGTAACTGAAGTCAGACAGATAGGTAAATATTGACAGGTGTTGGACATGCAATGCAACGACCAAACATGCATAATTGAAACGCATTCGAAAAGCCGAATATGAAGGATAATAAAAGCATTCGAAAGGTCGTATTTGCAGGCATTCTAACAGACGTATTTGAAGCATACAGAAAAGCCGAACATGAAGAATCGAAAAGCTTTCGAAGAATTGCATATGGAGAAAAGAAAAGGCACTCGAACAACCGTATGTTCATGCATTCGAACAGTCACATTATGGACAGGAGTAATGAATTCGAACAGTTGGAGAAGGTCATTCGACTGCATGCCAGATTGAAAGGTTATAAAAGAATAATCGTACAGAGAAGATGTTGCTACTGTTAGAGAGAAATTGCTGTAAAAGGAGGGTTAGAAAAGAATCAAGAGAAAAATAAGCAGAGCCGTGAGAGTGTGCAGAGTTGGGTTAATTGCAGACCAGTCAGGGTCGTGCATAAAGTGAAGACATTTTTATGTCATTCTAAATTTATCAGAATTGCAGTCCAAGTTGGTGCTTGGTACTAGGAGTTGGTGCTCCATCTGTTGCAGCAGAAAATTACAGGGGTTGGTGCTCCTTCCAGTTGGTGTTGGTAAAGTGTTTGTAAAATTGATTTTGCAAAGACTAGATTTGGATTGGAGTCCAAGAAGTCATTTTTGAGGAGTAGCCAAATTGGTGAACCTCGGTATATTGAGTGTTGTGGTGTGCTCTCTTGTTCAAGTTGTTTTTCAGTTGTCAAGTTCTCTTTATTTCATATTAAATGCTGTAGATATAAAAATTAATAGCTACACTGATTCACCCCCCCCTCTCAGTGTCATTGTGTAATCATCAATTGGTATCAGAGCAAGGTTCCTTGTACAAGCTTAATCAGCTAAGGAGATCTTGGAAGAAACAATGGCAGGTGGTGAAGGATTTTCATCCAACAAAGCTCCCTTATTTGATGGAACAAATTACACCTTCTAGAAACTCGGGAATGCAAACATATCTGAGTGCATTGGGATACGATATTTGGGATTCCGTAGATAGTGGATACACAGCACCCACTACCCCTCCAACAGAATCTGTCGAGAAAAAGAAATTTGAAAACAACTCCAAAGCTAAGAATGCCATAATGTGTGGGCTTGTTGACAGTGAACTGATAAGAGTCATGAGTTGTAAATCAGCAAAGGACATGTGGGATAAACTGAAGAGCATCCATGAAGGAGACAGTAAGATTAAGGAAGCACCGCAAATGAAGGAAGATGAAAACATAGAAATTTATATGCTGAGAGTCAACGGAATTATTAATGCAATCAGAGGACTTGGTGAAGAAATTGATGATGCAGTTGTTGTGAAAAAGGTTCTCAGAACACTTCACAAAAGATTTAACTCCAAAGTCTCTGCAATAGAAGAGGCAAAAGATCTAAACAACTTCAGCATGGATGAGTTGCATGGTTCCCTGACAACATATGAAATGAGAATAGGACAAACCAAGTCTACAGACAGAGAAGCAGACTTTTAAAGCACACAAGAATGTAAAAGCTGAACATGAATCCGAGGATGAAGGAACACTTGGATGAAACAGAAGCCAATTTTGTTCGAAAACTCACAAAAGGAAAAGGAAAATATAGAGGGAAGCTACCTTTTAAATGCTTCAATTGTGGAGGAGTCGGTCATTTTGCAGCCAAATGTCCAATGCAGGAGAGAACCAAAAATGGTGAAGGTTCACACCAAGAAAAAGGTGACTGGAAGAAGAAACAAAATTTTAGAAAGAACAACTTCAAGAAGAAAAGCTTCATAACCAAGAATGTCAGCAGTTCTGAAGAAAGCACAGATGAGGAGTCTGAAGAAGAAGGAGGTGAAGCTCTGTTCATGGCACTTGAAGAAGAAAGAACAGAGGAAAATCAGGAAGGTGATGAAAATTCCAAGGATGAAGCTGAAGTGTATTTGGAAGGAGAATTGGTTGCTGCACTTGAAGAGTTGAGTGCAGAAAGGAAGAAGAATAAAAATTTTTCAAAGAAATTAGAGAATGCCACAGACATAATAAACAATTTGAAAATACAGACGAGAGGAATTCAAGAAAATGTCTGAAGTTCTTGATGAACAATTAGCTGTAAAGACAGTTGAATGCAGACAAGCTAGAGGAAGACATTGTTAAGTTAAGGATGCATTTAGAAGAGATGAATAGAAAATTGAACTGTTTTCATAAGTTTGAAGAAAGTACTGAAAAGCTGGATAAAATGTTAAATAACCAAAGGCCTTCTGGCATCAAATTTGGTTTAGGCTTTGATGAAGGAGAATCTTCAAAGGATTCAAAGAACTTGAATATAGAACCCATAAAGAAAGAAGAAAAGATCAGGGTTGAACCAGAAAAACAAAATCATGCAAAAGAAAACAATAATGCCAGATTCAATAAGAATACTGACAAAGATGGATTCACAAAAGTCACACATCCGAAGAGGAGAAGAGTCATGGCGCCTACTTCAAATTGGCAAAGACCGGCACCCAGGTTTAATCATGCATTTTCTGGTTATTGTTTTAAATGCAATGCTTATGGCCATAAGATTTCAGATTGCAGGCATAATGTATCTCAAAGGAATTTTACCAAAGAAATGTTTTTTCTCCTTTAATGAATTATGCAGTTGAATGTTATAATTGTCATAATTTTGGACATATTGCTAGAAACTCATGAAGCACTTTTGCATCAAATAATTATCAGGGTAGAAAATCTCAGCCAAGTGGGTTGAAACAAAACCAGAAATTTCCTGAAAAACAGGCACATGCTAATGAAAGGACAAAGGCAAAACAAGTAGCAAAATCTGCTATCAAACCAGAATGGAAAGAAAAGGAATCTTTGATTGTCCAGATTGCTTTTAAAGCTCAGAACAAATCAGCACCTTGGGTACTTGACAGTGGTTGTTCCAGTCACATGACAGGTGACAAGCAAAAGTTTGAGAATTTACAGAATTATGAAGGTGGTCTGTGAAATTTGGAAATAATGATGGAGCAAAGATTGTTGGAAAGGGATCAGTCAAGATCAGTGATGGCAATATAAAATAAAAAGAAGTCTTGTTTGTAATTGGCCCGAAGCATAACTTGCTAAGTGTAAGTCAAATATGTGACAAGAGGTCATGATGTAATCTTCAAGAAGGAGGGCTGTGAAGTAAGAAAGACAAAAAATGGAAAGTTAATAGCCACTGGACTGAGAACTTCAGGAAATCTGTATACACTTTCAGAAACTGCAGAAGGAACATGCTTGATGGGACAGGAAGATGAAAACTGGCTATGGCACAAGAGGCTTGGGCATATTAGTTTTGACAATCTGGCAAAAATCAGTTCAAAAAGAGCAATTAGAGATATACCAAACATTGGCAAACCTGTAAATAGCATCTGTGAGTCATGCCAAAAGGGAAAACAAACCAGAGCCACTTTCAAAGCAAAAGAATACTTCACTAGCAAGCCATTAGAACTAATTCACACTGATCTATGTGGACCCATGAGAACTGAAAGCATAAATGGACACAAATATTTTATGCTATGTATAGATGACTACTCAAGAATGACATGGGTACTATTTCTGAAACTCAAGTCAGAAGCCTTTGAAATGTTTAAAACCTTCAAAAATCTTGTTGAAAATCAATCAGGAAAAAGAATTAAATGCCTAAGATCAGACAGGGGAGGAGAGTTTATCTCCGAAGAATTTGTAGAATACTGTCAAAACATGGGATAAGAAGACAGTTTTCAGCAGCTAGGACACCTCGACAGAATGGTGTTGTAGAAAGGAAGAATAGAACAATGCAGGAAATGGCAAGGACAATGCTGGAAGAAAACAAAATAGCTGACAGATTTTGGAAAGAGGCAGTTCATACTCGCAGTTTACATTCAAAACAGGTGCATGCTTGAGACCACATGAAAGCAAAACAACTTATGAGTTGTGGTTTGGCAGAAAGGCAACAGCAAGACATTTCAAAGTATTTGGCAGCAAGTGCTACATAAAACGGACTGAAGATAACCTCGGTAAATTTGAAGATAGAGCTGATGAAGGTATCTTTCTCGGTTACTCAACAAAAAGCAAGGCATACACATGTTACAACAAGAAGTTGAAGAAAATTGTTGAAAGTGCTGATGTAAAAGTTGATGAAGGTAGAGAACAAGAAACTACTTATCAAGAAAACTACCCTATGTATGAAGAAGTCATTGAAGGTGATGATGAAAAAGAAACAGAGAAGAATCAAAAAATTGATCCAGGATAGTGTAAAAACTGAATCTGAAGAAGAAGAAAACAGGAAATTTAAAAGCAGACAATCGGCGGAAAAATCATCCAAGTGAACAGATTATTGGGGATCCCACAGATGGTATTCAAACAAGAAGAAAAGCAGTGAGGAACTATTCTCTGTTATCTAGTATTGAACCTAAAAATGTTTCTGAAGCAAGCACTGATGAAAGTTGGATGAAGGCAATCAATGAAGAACTAGATCAGATAGAGAAAAACAATACCCGGGAATTAGTACCTAGACCAACAAATAAAAACATAATTGGCACTAAATGGGTTTTTAGAAATAAATTGAATGAATATGGGCAGGTTGTCAGAAATAAGGCAAGATTGGTATGTAAAGGCTATGCTCAGGTTTGAAGGCATTGATTTTGAAGAAACTTTTGCACTGGTAGCGGACTAGAGGCAATCGAGATGTTTCACGGCATTAGCGGTTCATAAAAACTTCAAAGTATATCAAATGGATGTAAAATCAGCATTTTTGAATGGAAAACTGGAAGAAGAGGTTTACATTGAACAACCCGATGGCTTCCAACTTGGTGAAAATCCAGATTTTGTTTGCGAGGTTAAAGAAAGCTTTATATGGATTAAAACAGGCACCCGAGCATGGTATGCAAGGTTGGATAATTATCTAATTAAACAAGGGTTTAAGAAAGGTTTGGTGGATAGCAACTTATATGTCAAAACAGAGAAGGGTCATCTTATTGTTCTTGTTGTTTATGTAGATGACATAATATTTGGCAATGACATGGATGAATATTGCAAAGACATATCAATTAAAATGAAAAAAGAATTTGAGATGTCAATGATTGGTGAACTTTCTTATTTCTTAGGATTGCAGGTCAATCAAAATGAAAAAGGCATTTTTATTTCTCAAGTTAAATATGTAAAAGAAATGCTGAAAAAGTTCACAATGGAAGACAGTAAACCGGTCAGCACTCCCATGACAACAGGTTGCAAGTTGAGCAAGGATGATAAATCCCCAGATGTAGATCAAACAATGTACGGGTCTATGATTGGAAGCTCGCTGTATTTAACGACCACTAGACCGGATATATTACAAGCGAGATGTATGGTTGCAAGATTTCGGGCCAGTCCCAAAGAAACTCATGTAACAATTGTAAAGAGGATTTTCGGATATCTCAAGGGCACTATGGATTATGGGTTGTGGTACCCAAAAGGTAAAGATTTCACTTTGATTGCATATTCCGATGCAGATTGGGCAGGATGTACTGATGACGGAAAGAGCACAAGTGGAGGAGCATTTTATCTTGGTGACAGTCGGTAGCATGGCACAACAAGAAACAAGAATCGATATCTCTATCCACCGCAGAGGCAGAATACATTGCAGCAACAACATGCCGTACTCAGATATTATGGATGAGACAAACGTTGAAAGATCTTGGTATTCATTTCAATGAACCAATTTCAATTAAATGTGATAACACTAGTGCTATCAACATATCCAAGAATCCAATGAATGCATTCAAGAACCAAACATATTGCAATCCGATATCATTTCTTGAAGGATAAAGTTGCAGGAGAGGTTAAATTGGATTTTGTTCCAACTACAGAGCAAGTAGCTGATATATTCACAAAACCTTTGCCAAAGGAAGTATTTGAATACCTTCGGAAGAAGTTGGGAGTAGTCACACCACCCAAGCACTGACTAGCTATGGGAAACACATTCTCAGGGGGAGCATTCAAACTTTTTAAGTCTGAGAATGTTGTGCATAGACTCAGGGGGAGTCTAAAGCAGCCCTTTGGTATTATTGGCAAAGGGGGAGAAGAAATTAAGCAAGGTTGCAGTGTGTTGCCAACAATTCCAAAGGGGGAGATTGTTGAGCAAGGTGCAGCAAAAGAATTGCAAAAGTATTGTCATTGTTGTCAACACAGTCAGATTGATGCAGTTGATGCAGTTCAGAGGTCAGTCAGATCAAGTGCAAAAAGTTTCAAGGAAAACAGAGGTGACCCAGATTCGAACCGGCAAAAAGAGACAAGGAAGAAAACTGCCGCGATATCGCGACATGTTTTCTGTCGCGATTTCGCGACATGGTCGAGGAGAGAGAAGGCACAGCCAAAAATGTCACGATTTCGCGACATGTCGAGTTTTCATTGAGGAGAGAGAAAATGTGTCGCGATTTCGCGACAAAAAGTAGGAGAGAGAAAATGCATGCCAAATTGTCACGATTTCGCGACATGGCCGAGGAGAGAGAAGATGCGAGCAAAACTGTCACGATTTCACGACATGCTGGCAGAGAAGGAAACAAAGGTGTAGCGATATCGCTACATGTTGAAATGAATGGAAACAAAGGTGTAGCGATATCGCTGCATGGTGAAAATACATGGAACTAAGGTGTAGCGATTTCGCTACGTGTTGAAACAAAGAGAAACTAAGGTGTAGCGATTTCGCTACATGTTGAAACAAGGAGAAACTAAGGTGTAGCGATGGCGCTACATGTTGAAACAAATGGAAACAAAGATGTAGCGATTTCGCTACAAGTGAAAAGACAGAAACAAGAAGATGTAGCGATTTCGCTATTGCATGGAGCAAAGAGCGTACGGAAGCCAGAAGCGTCGCGATTTCGCGACGAAGATAACGATGACGTCAGCAAGGGCCGAAAGTGTCACGATTTCGTGACAAGTTTCAAAGAAAGCTGCTAGAATCCAGAAACGTCACGATTTCGTGACAAGAAGATGATGACGTCAGCAAGAGCCAGAAGCGTCACGATTTCGCGACATGTTCCATTTTTGCTGGAGTTGGCAAGGAGAGTTGTACGGAAGAGCAAAGTGTCGCGATTTCGCGACATGTTCCATTTTTGTTGGAGTTGGCAAGGAGAGTTGTACGGAAGAGCAAAGTGTCACGATTTCGTGACATGTTCCATTTTCGATGGAGTTGGCAAGGAGAGTTGTACGGAAGAGCAAAGTGTCACGATTTCGCGACATGTTCCATTTTCATTGGAGTTGGCAAGGAGAGTTGTACGAAAGAGCAAAGTGTCACGATTTCGCGACATGTTCCATTTTCATTGGAGTTGGCAAGGAGAGTTGTATGGAAGAGCAAAGTGTCGCGATTTTGCGACATGTTCCATTTTCGCTGGAGTTGGCAAGGAGAGTTGTACGGAAGAACAAAGTGTCACGATTTCGCGACATGTTCCATTTTCCCTGGAGTTGGCAAGGAGAGTTTTACGGAAGAGCAAAGTGTCATGATTTCATGACATGTTCCTTTTTCGCTGCTGCTGGCAAAGAAGAGTGTACGAAAGTCGAAAGTGTCGATTTGGAAGGATGATGATGGAGTTGAAAAGTGTCACGATTTGTGATAGGATGAAAGGAAAGCGAAGCCGAAAGCGTCGCGATTTCGCGACAGCATTGATGATGACGTCAGCAAAGTTGAAAAGTGTCGCGATTTCATGACAGGATGAAAGGAAAGCTGCTGGAAGCCGGAAGCGTCGCGATTTCACGACAGCATTGAGGATGACGTCAGCAAAAGTTCAAAGTGTCGCGATATCGCGACAAGATGCAGGGAAAGCTTCCAAGAGCCAAAACGGTCATGATTTCGCGACATGCTTAAGGATGACGTCAGCAAAAGTTCTAAGTGTCGCGATATCGCGACATGAACAGAAGAAAAGCTTTCAAGGCCAAAATGGTCACGATTTCACGACAACCTTCAGGGTGACGTCAGCATAAGTTAAAAGTGTCGCGATATCGCGACAGGTAACAGTCTGGCAGGTAAAACCCGCAGGAACATGCAAGGTGACACGTGTCGAAAAAAGTCGACAGGAAAATCATGCAGCCAGTTACATAAGAAGTAATTGAAGTCAGACAGATAAGTAAATATTGACAGGTGTTGGACATGCAATGCAACAGCCAAACATGCATAATTGAAACGCATTCGAAAAGCCGAATATGAAGGATAATAAAAGCATTCGAAAGGTCGTATTAGCAGGCATTCTAACAGACGTATTTGAAGCATACAAAAAAGCCGAACATGAAGAATCGAAAAGCTTTCGAAGAATTGCATATGGAGAAAAGAAAAGGCACTCGAACAGCCGTATGTTCATGCATTCGAACAGTCACATTATGGACAGGAGTAATGAATTCGAACAGTTGGAGAAGGTCATTCGACTGCATGCCAGATTGAAAGGTTATAAAAGAATAATCGTACAGAGAAGATGTTGCTGCTGTTAGAGAGAAATTGTTGTAAAAGGAGAGTTAGAAAAGAATCAAGAGAAAAATAAGCAGAGCCGTGAGAGTGTGCAGAGTTGGGTTAATTGCAGACCAGTCAGGGTCGTGCATAAAGTGAAGACATTTTTATGTCATTCTAAATTTATCAGAATTGCAGTCCAAGTTGGTGCTTGGTACTAGGAGTTGGTGCTCCATCTGTTGCAGCAAAAAATTACAAGGGTTGGTGCTCCTTCCAGTTGGTCTTGGTAAAGTGTTTGTAAAATTGATTTTGCAAAGACTGGATTTGGATTGGAGTCCAAGCGAGTCATTTTTGAGGAGTAGCCAAATTGGTGAACCTCGGTATATTGAGTGTTGTGGTGTGCTCTCTTGTTCAAGTTGTTTTTCAGTTGTCAAGTTCTCTTTATTTCATATTAAATGTTGTAGATATAAAAATTAATAGCTACACTGATTCACCCCCCCTCTCAGTGTCATTGTGTAATCATCAACAATCAGATCAGGATAGCTCCTAAATATTAGCCCAAAACAACCTTTATTACCCCTTGGGGAACCTTTTATTGGAAAGTGATGCCATTTGGCTTAAAGAATGCAGGTGCAACCTATCAACAAGCTATGACTTATATCTTTCACGACATGATGCATGATATCCTACATGATTATGTAGATGATATTATAGCTCGCTCTATTAATGAAGATGATTATTTAGATGATTTGAGGAAAGTGTTTGATTGGTTAAGGGAATATCTTATTTGGCTAAATCCTGCTAAATGCATATTCGGAGTCAAGTCCGGTAAACTATTAGGGGTTTTAGTTTATTTACGTGGTATCAAAATTGACCCTCTCAAGATTGCAGCTATCACTGATATGCCCATGCCCACCAATATATCTAAGTTACAAAGTTTACAAGGTAAGCTTCAAGCCATCCGTTGCTTCATCGATAAGCTGGTAGACAAAATCGGTCCCTTTCTTAAGCTTCTTAAGAAGGATGTCTTTTTTAATTGGGACGATGAATGTAAGGAAGCTTTTGAACTTCTCAAACAATACCTCCTTAACCCACCTGTGCTTTCATCGCCTAGACCTGATCGTCCTTTTATCTTGTATATTTTAGCTTCTGATTCTGCCTTAGGAGCTATGTTAGCTCAGCTTGATGATGAGAAGAAAGAATGTGCTAATTATTACATTAGCAGAACCCTCATTAGTTATGAAACTCGTTATACCTCATTAGAAAAACTATGTCTAGCAGTCATATTTTCTACGTAAAAATTACGCCATTATATGCTTAGTCAGAAAATGTATGTCATTGCCAAATATGATCCCTTGCGGTATCTCATGAGTCGACCTTATTTATCAGGTTGTACAGCAAAGTGGGTTCTTGCTCTAAGAGAGTTTGAACTCACGTTTATAGGACAGAAGTCTGTTAAGGGTCAAATCATAGTAGATCAATTAGTTGCTACACCCTTAGAGTCTACCCATCCCCTCATCATTGAGTTTCCTTATGAATGCCTTCAATTAGAGGCAAACCATATTGAACAATGGTCCTTATACTTTGATGGAGCCCGATGCATGAGTGGGGCTAGTGCGGGTATTATTTTAATATCTCCACAAAAACACATCATTCCTCTATCCTTCAAATTAACATTTGCTTGCACTAATAATACTGCTGAATATGAAGCTCTAATCCTTGGATTACGAGCTACCTTGGCGCTAAAAATTAAACATCTGCTAGTTTTTGGTGATTCTCAACTTGTTATAAACCAAATTAATGAAGTTTATCAGACCAGAGATGATAAATTGCGCCCATATAAAGCATATGTTTTGCAATTTTTATCCTTGTTTGATAAAGTTACTTTGGAAGCTATTCCTCAAACTAGCAACCGTGCGGCTGACGCTTTGGCTGCAGCTGCATCTCTTCTACCCTTGGAGTTAGATGAAGAATATGCCACCATAATTATTCATTGACTCCAGGAACCCGCTTCAAATAAGTCATGCTTAGAACCTTTGGATGTGTTTCTAATCAATGAAACTACTCCTGAACCTTGGTATACTGAATATATTTGATTTTCTTCAAAATGGGACTTTCCCTGCCAGTTCTAATAGAAACCAGCATCGGTTATTACGTAGACGAGCAAGTCGATTTGTAATAATTGGTAATACTTTATATAGGAGATCTTTTGAAGGTATCCTATTAAGATGTTTGAATCTAGAAGAATCCAAATCAGCTTTGAGTGAAGCCCACGATGGATCTTGTGGAGGACACTTTAGTGGTAGTGTCATTGCTAAAAAGCTCCTTAGGATAGGATACTTTTGGCCTACCATGGAGAATGATGCACATGATTATGTGCGCCATTGTGACAAGTTCCAGAAACATGCTGACCTTGTCCATGCCCCTGCACAAGAACTGCAGGCTATTTCATCTCCTTAGCCCTTTTCAAAATGGGGCTTAGATATTATTGGCAAAATTAATCCTGTGTCATCTGATGGACACAAATTCATCATAATCGCCATCGAGTATTTCATGAAGTGGGTTGAAGCTATGCCTTTAGCTTCCTGCACTGGAACATAAGTCTCTAAATTTATTTTTAATCAAATCATTTGTAGGTTTGAAATTCCTACAAATCTCATCTCAGATAATGGAACTTGTTTCAAAAATAAATATGTTAAGAAATTATGCCAAAAATATAAGATTCAACATCGCTGGTCCACTCCCTATTATCCTCAGGGTAATGGTCAAGCGAAGCTTCTAACAAAACCTTAATCAAAATTCTCAAAATATTGGTCAATAAAACTGGCCGCAACTGGCACATTCAATTATATCCTGCTTTGTGGGCATATCACACTAGCGTTCGTACTCCCACAGGTACTTCACCTTTTGTCTTGGTTTATGGCGCTGAAGCTATTTTTCCCTTTGAATTAGAAGTTCCTTCTTTGGCTCTACTACTTCAAGATACCGAAGTAGGAGATGAATATCGATCTAGTAGACTCAGTCAGCTAGAACTCCTAGATGAAAAGTGCATCAATGCTTTGGAGCATCTTCGTGCCTACCAAAACAAGCTTAAAAGATCATATGCTAAGAAAGTTTGTCATCGATCCTTTGAGGTCGGCTGACCTTGTTTTAAAAGAAAATCAAAAAAATACTAATGCAACTAAAGACCTTAAAGGTAAATTTGAGCCCAACTGGCTTGGACCATATATTATCACTGCTAAATTTGAATCAGGAGCATACAAATTAGCTACCTTAGATGGTAAATATTTAAAAGAACCTATGAATATTATGCATCTTAAGCGATATTACACATAAAATTTGGTCATTTCATCATTTGTATATATTTTGCATGTTGTCTCATTTTAAAAATATATATAAAACCATTTAAACAAAAACAAACAAACATAAAAGTAAAAACATCAATATTATTGACTCTTTCGAAACCAAAAAAATAAAAAAAATAAAGAAGAAAGAGAGTCAAAATCATCAAACTCCTCAAAAATATTTGTTGTATATATTTGTTCTTAAAGTATTGCAGTTATATTTTCAAATTATTTTGGATAAATTAGCATTTATTTGGAATCCCTCACTTTTGCAAACACAAAAATAAATATCTTGATTTTATCTAGCATGATTACTAATCTCTCTTATATCAAAGTCCACAAAATTCAATTAAATAAAGTTTAAGCACAGAGAATTGATCTTGTTATTTACTTAAACCAAGCATATCTTTTCACAATAAAATGATTATATTTGTAATGTCCATGCTATGCTACATAGTAGAAGTGGTTTCTTGAGCGAAAAGTTTTCCCTGCTATCCTATCATGCACATGGTCTAGAATCTTTGAGAATTGACAAAAGGACAAGCTCACCCCTACCCGGAATAAAAATCCCTTGCTCTACAGCTAATCCGAGCAAGTATCCCTAGCATAGGAAGAAAATAAAAGTTCAAGAAAAAGAGAAAAAGAAAAAAGTTATTTCAGCATTATCTCAAATATCAAAGCAAAAAAAAAAAAGTACAAAAATACAAAAAAAAAAAAAAGAGAGCAAAAGAGAAAAGCAAAAATCAAAATGCAATAAACTCCTTTCCCTACCCCTTGAAAATAAAAGAAGGGTTGATGAGCTTGAATCCCTGGAATTCTCAATTATTCGAAAACTGTGAGGTAAGCCCCATAACAGGTGGTTTGTGCCCAACCCGCTTGGCCTTGGGTAACTCCTAGCGTGGCGATATGTCTGTCACATTAGCGACCTTCTTTTGTATAGACCTATGTCTACTTATGGATTAGCTAGCTCTTGATAACCCGACTTACATAGTAGTCTGGTATGGTTATATGCATCTAAATCATGGTTAATGAACACTTATTTGGTTAATTCAAATCACTTGTATCAAATTATCTTGCTCAAAACTGGTCAATGAACAATGCAATTGCACACACATTTGTATTTGAGAGATTTTGTGTATCATTATGATAAATCAAGATCGGAAATGAACTCACATACGCACATGGGATTCCTTATAAATCTAACTTTTGTCTTTAAGATACTTTGAAATATTTTTGCAAATTGTTTGGAATAATTTCATTTTCTTCTTTAAAGAACATTTGTTTAGTATAAAGACAACTACATGCATTATCAAAAATCAAAATCATTTTCAAAAACATGCAATAAAGTTACATTTATATATAACTTTTGACTTTCGCGACGATGGTATAGTTCCAAAACCAAAATTGGAATTTTATGCCTAGCGCAAGTCCTCATCTTTATATTTGATGTTTATTTTCAAAAAATTAAAAATCAACCATGCAATAAAACTATTATTTTCTTCTTTGGATTTCGCGATGATGGTATAAGTTTATACCTAAATATTCTATGCCTAGCGCAAACCATTGTACCAATTTTATTTTCCATTTATTTAAAAATCATAAAAACATATGACTTAAATCATTATGTTACACAATTATGTTTTAAATCAACGCACATTGTTACTATTTCATGTCATTATGTCAAAACTTCAATTTTGCAATGATGGTTTAATTCCTAGGGAATTATTCAAAAATTTTATCACACTTAGGAATTTATGCCTAGCAAAAGTCATTTTAAAATATATCATGCATAATATTTTCATGGAAATCTGAAAACAAATCACCATCATCATCATCATTTGCATCATCACAACAAAGTCTTAAGATAGTCTCTTAAGCACTCTTTTACTTTTAGCAATATTTCTATACCAGGATTAGCTTGATGACCGAGTGAGCGACGACTCCATGAAATGGTCTATAATAATGACAATGTCCTTTGAAATTATTGTTAGAAGTCCCTTTTATTTTTATCAAATTATCCCACAAAAAACCACCAATTGTTTACATCAGATTATTTCATTTAAATTTTATAAGCATGACATTCAAACCATAATATTTCCAAATGACATAATTACATGAATCATCAAATCAATCACACCAAACATTAAAGCATCATACAAACACATAAGACAAGTCATATGATCAAAAAATATCTCATCTATATATATATATAAAATATCTACATCATCTCAAAACTGGATCGGTATGCCACAATCTATACCTCGGCATACTCAATCCTCTATCAAAAAAAATAATAATAAACACTATGTAGCAATATGTGCAGTGTAGTCTATAGCAGCTAGCCTCGAGAACCCCTCGAGCTCTCAGCCTCATCTCCTCCCCCGCCCTGAGGTGGACGAGGTGGCCCCATCGTAGTTCGTGTGGTGCTATGAGTCCTAGACTCTGATCGTGATGATGTCCTCGATGACCTCATCATGATAGGCTCCACAATATGGGCCAACAATGGTAACCTCTACCCCTCTGGTACCATATGGTGGTATAGCATCTGATAGAATGTGATCTGGGCAATAGCCCGTGCTAAGTCCTAAGTGCTCGCCCCTCCGCTCCGTGCTCTGAGGCGTGCGACCTCATCTCTGGGTTGTGTGGCCTCCTCTCGATATCGTGCAGCCTCATCCTATAAAGTCTGCACCTAATCCTAGAGATGAACAGTCTCTTCCTCGAAGAGTAGCCATCTCGCTACTCTCTCCTACCTCGACACCCTTGCCCTTATCGAGCGATGGTGGCCTCTCTCTCCGTGGAGAAGGGGGTCTCTCCTCCCTCCTCTCCCATTGCCATGACCTCTATCAATCCTGTGGCCTCCTCTACTCTCTCCTGCTGTGACCTTGTGCTGCCTTAATGGCCACCTGGTGTCACCTCCCCATCCGATGCACAACTGCATGAATTAGAACCCTAAGCCCTCATCATCCGAGGAGGGCGAATGCCTGAGTACCAGGCATCATAGCCATCAGCAACCCCTGCGTCATCCCCATCCACTGGCTGAATGGGGGCATCGTCTGCATCCTCACTCTAGAAGCGCTACATATCTGGAGCCCCGTTGATCGTAGTGTTATCCTGGACGATCCGGGAAAACTCGTAGTCTCTGAGAGATGGGATCCCCCGTTGTAGACCGAACTGCCTCAAAACTCGGTCATAGCGGTGGAGCTCCACCTCTCCCCTCTCCATCCTCAGCCAACAGGTTTGCCTAATGCGAGCCAGCTCCTGTCCATCCTCGACCCACCCTGGATGATCTCTCCAAGGCCTCCAGGTGATCTAGTCAGAGACAAGGTCATCAAGTAGTCTCCGGGACATTGGCAGATCTATCCGCCGTTGTGACCCTCTTCGAGCCACTAGTAGAAAGCTCGGGGCCTCTCCCCGTCAATCCCTATTAGTGGGAGCCCTACCGGCCTTCGCACCATGATGTGCTCCTAGCACCAAACCTATAGTAGTGATGTCATGACCAGACATTGATCGCCCTTGTATACGACCCCATGTAGGATCCTATACAATCGGCATAGTACAAAACTCCCCCAAGAAAACCTGTACCCATGGTCTCTCATGTCATAGACCACATCTGTCAGTAGCCATGGTACTCTGCATCCACTCTGATGGCATAGCAACAGACCACCTACCACCCCAGCCAAAACCTGTGTCAGTCTAGATGCCCCAGGCATCTGGCGTAGCGACTCGATGTTCACTCCGCCCTTCTCCAGGGCGAAGCTCGGATCTCTGCACAGTCACATCATCGTGTGGCCCTGATTGGCCATGGGAGTTATTAGCCGTCCTTGTATGGGGATCCTCAAAATCCTCCATACATCCTCCAATGTGGGAGTCATCTCCCCTGTTGGTAACCGAAAACAAGAAGAACCCGGATACCACCTCTCTACTAGGGCTATCAATAGCCCCATATCTGTAGAAACATGTGGCATATATGCCACATGCTACAAGCCGACTTGAGCCAACTGATCTCACTCTACCTGAGATAGAGCAGCCAAGTCATCCCTCAGCCTATCGTATTTCCATTCTCTACTCTTTAGTAATCCTCTCTGCAACATAAACAACAAAACAATAAAAATCATTAATAAAATAGTGATTAAAAATGCAAGTAAATCAAGTTCAATTTCATACAAATAATGATATCGTCCACTATTGGATGATATCATCCACAATTTGAGCAAATTCGTCTCCAATTTTGCAAGAGGGAATCATCCCTTATTGGACGAAATCGGCGATATCGAGACGATTTCGACGAAATCGAGACGATTTCATCCCGACGATGTTGACGGCCCAAAAATGGTCGCGATGCTCAAAAATCATTTAAAATTAATCTAAAAAGCATGAAATTCAAAATTAAAGCATTCTAAATTAAGTTTGGACCCTTACCCGTAGCCTGCGTCGGACCTCTGTCGATCTGTGCGCTGTCTCGACCATCTTGTCTACAGAGCTCTAGAAACCAAAAAAATGAATAGTAACAATGAATTAGGGTTTTACCCTATTTTTCTTAATTTTATTCAAAAACAATTAAAAACATTTTAAATTTTTGCTTTTCCATGTTTTTACCTCAAACGTTCGATTTGGGTAAAAACACGGAGGGGGCACCATAGTAAGTTGTCGTATGATTCGACCTAGAATCGTCGCCTAAAAATGGGAATAATTTTTGCTTTCTCGTAGATCGAGAAGAACTCATCTTTAACGCATTTTCTTTGGAAAATTTTCTAAAGAGGGGGCAAAATGTAGCACCCTAAAATTGGCACAGTAAAACTTAGTAAATAATTAAAATTACCTTAGTAATAATTCAAATTTGAATTTTAACCCCAAACCGCTCCAAAACCGCTTGCTACCCGTTTCCTCATTTTTTGCACCATTTTTAGAGTTTGTTTTATCCGTTGGATGATATCATCGCTGATCAGACGATATCGCCTCAGATCGAACGAATTCGTCTGGAGAAGAACGTCCAGACGATTTCATCCCAAAACTGATTTTTCATAATTAGCCTATGTTTCAACGGTGTCTCTAATCTGGGCAAAAGCGTGTCTGCACCGTTAGAGACCTCCCCCATTGGAGATCTTCCATATTAGGATGATCTCCAACCTCCTAACCTCCCTCCTAATCCTACTTAAACCTTAGGACCCCCCTTGACATCCCCTTGGCTGAATTTCCCTGTAATTCGATCTTTGCGTGCATTATAATACCTTGGATCATTATCTGCATTTGTGCTTTTCAGATTTTCTTGTAGGAACTTTGTCCTTTTTCAGCCGGAGCAAGCTCAGATCATCGTAGACAATCCTGTACAAATCTCGGATGATCACGTCCCAATTCGAGACGATTTCGACTGCAGTCAACATTGGGGGCAATTACTGCCCAAAGTTTGCATTTTTCTCTTCTCGTCTGTTGTTTCATTCTGCATTTAGATCAGTTTATTGTTATTTTTTGCTATTCTGCATCTTGGAGTTCACCCATATAGCTTAAGTACATAATAAAATCATGATTAGCTATTAAAGCATGATAATCTACTTGCATTTCTATTTGGGATTATCTTATTAACATCATTTTGTCATTTCACATCATTTTCCTTTATCAGCATAGCTACATTTTCTATATTCTATGTCCATTTCTCTAATTGCAGGTCTCTGACGAATTCGTCTGATCTCAAACGATCCTGAAAGATAGGAGACGATCCTATCAAATTCAAGACGATCTTGACTGCTTCAAAAATCAGAACCTCCATTAGACATCCGAAACCAGGTATGGATTTCTTCACTTAATTTATTCTCTATGTTTTTTGTTTAAATCTATTTTCTATCTTCATTTAAATCTGCATTTTCATATAGAACAACTTAGATTCATTTGGCCAAACCTAGGACTTGGATGATTAAAGCTAAAATTGAACACATTAAACTCATTCCCAACCTAGGTGTGGAAACTGCCACTAAACGTTTCCTGGTGAACCCCACCATCCATCGAAAAATCACCTTAATACCCCTCCCCCAAGAGGCAAGACCTTCAAAGGGCCTCTCAGTTCGAGGTACCGTCCCATCCTTCTCGCATCCCCATTCCAGGAGCGGATCCTTTAGCCTGAAGGTAAGGGTGCAAAAAATTTGGAACGATACAATCACTTTGGGTATGTCTACTTGATCCTTGCTTGGTACATCAATCACTTCTTACACATCGACCTCATTGTCTTCATTGCAGTGAGTAGGTGCACTGGTCGCTTTGGACACAACTACCTCATCTGCTTGCTCTATGGAGAGAAAGGGATCAAATTCCTTCAATAAATACAATGTTAGTGTAGCACATTTATGGTGGGGTTCAAATTGTTCATCATAATTATCACAGAGTCCTTTTTCTTATCGTTCTTTCATCTCCTCAAATCTAAGATGTTTAATTCATAAAGTTTGGTTAGATTTGGGGGTTGTGTAAGTGCTTTGTGCCCTTCCATTATGCATAGGTTTGGGAGCGATGTAAGTGGTCGACAATTTTTCCATAAGTGGTTTCCCTAATCGTTGTTGTGTATTGATTTTATCTTAGGCTAATTTTGCTAATCCATAGGTCTGCATCATTGTATAGGGATTGAACCTTGTCACCTCCATTCTAATTTCCTCTTTTAATCCCCTAATGAAGCCACTTATGAGAATTGATTCATCCAATATTGTGTTGTGTTTGGTGATATCCTCAAACCGAGTTTGATACTCATGTACATAAGTGATTTTATGAAGATATTTGAGCAATTCCCACATGATTGGGTCCCACATGGCTCTGATACCAAATGGTAAGACCCCAAGGTCTTACTATAAAATTATTAACAAATTAATGTAAATGTAATCGCAAGCCACTCAAAGAGGGCTCCCTTGTAATCGCTTTGCCACTATAGGGGGCTCCCTCCTTAGAATCTATGCTTATTATTATTCTTCTTGGATGATTTGATATGGATGGCCAACCTAATATATATATCTACCCTAAAGCTACGTTGGTGAAGAGACATGATGGTTCACGTATGAAGAGACGTGATGGTTCACGTTATGAAGGGTTTTGATGGTTCACTTTATAAGTTAATAATATAATAATTAAATGATTAATAATACTAACTAATACTAACTAATAATGTTAGGATTGAGGATCCTAACAAATTCCTTATCGTCTAAAACCATTCAACATTCCAACTTTAGTTTTACATGGATGTTTATATATTTATGATTTTTGCTTATGATATGTTATGGATGATTAATGCAGGATTGGATGCATTGACAAGATGCTATGATATGAATGACCTATTTTACAAAGACTCAAATATTCTAGTACCATAAAAAAACACACTAAAACTGTCTAATCCTCTTAGGACCAAATGTGTGTGTAATGAATTCATTTACCAGATCAAGATCTCAGTTATGAACCGCTATAATCTAGAACTAGTGTATGCAAGTGGACTCAGCACTTTGGATAATTAGATTCTCAACCTAAGTATGATGAGAATTTGACCCTATCCTTACTACTCTGATTTTTTTATTACCTCATTTTGACCAAAATGGTTAAACTTGTTATGGATGAAATCACAAGGCTAGTTTGTCCGTTAGAGCGGTCAGAGATCTCGCTTTTAAACAAGACATGTCACCACGCATGAGCATACTCCACTGATAGTCAAGCATCTATAGCCCTGATGGAGGTTAGCCTTGTTGAGCAAGGTGCAACAACAATATTGTCATTGTTGTCAACACAGTCAGACAGATCGGTTGATGCAGTGGATAGGAGTTCAGTGATGCAGTGGACAGGAGTTCAGAGGTTACTCAGAGTATGTGCAGTGCTGTTAAATGCTTATGAGGATGTTTCTGATGTTTGGGTGAAGTTGCTACAGGTTGTCTAAGAAGATCGAAGTGGCCCATATGCTAAAAATCAAAAGAAAATCACAAGGAAGAAAATTGTCACGATATCGCGACATGTTGAGCAAGAAAGAAAAATTGCCGATATCGCGACATGTTGAGCAAGAAAGAAAAACTGTCGCGATATCGTGACATGTTGAGAAGAAAGAAAAACTATCACGATTTCATGACATGTTCGGAGAGAAAGCGCAAGCAAGCAAAACTGTCATGATTTCGTGACATGTTCGGAGAGAAAGCGCAAGCAAGCAAAACTATCATGATTTTGTGACATGTTCGGAGAGAAAGTGCAAGCAAGCAAAACTATCATGATTTCATGACATGTTGGAAGAAATAAAGGCAAGTGGAAAAATGGTCATGATTTCGTGACATGTTGGAAGAAAAAGAGAAAGCAGGAAGAAGTGTCACGATTTCGCGACAAGTTCGAAGGAAAAAGAACAAGTAAGAAAAGTGTCACGATTTCATGACATATTGCAAGAGAGATAGTACAAAAGAAAAAGTGTCATGATTTCATGACATATTGCAAGAGAGATTGTACGGAAGAAAAAGTGTCACGATTTCGTGACATATTGCAGGAGAGATAGTCCGAAAGAAAAAGTGTCACGATTTCACGACATATTGCAAGAGAGATAGTACGGAAGAAAAAGTGTCACGATTTCACGACATGTTGGAAGAGAAAAAGACAAGTAGAAAAAGTGTCACGATTTCATGACATATTGCAAGAGAGATTGTACGAAAGAAAAAGTGTCACGATTTCGTGACATATTGTAGGAGAGAGAGTCCGAAAGAAAAAGTGTCACGATTTCACGACATATTGCAAGAGAGAGAGTCCAAAAGAAAAAGTGTCGCGATATCATGACATGTGGTTTCAGACGAAGGCAAGAGAAAGAGCTAAGGAGAAAAAGTGTCACGATATCGTGACATGTCGGGTTTTTGTGACCCGAAGGCAAGAGAAAGAGCTAAGGAGAAAAAGTGTCATGATATCGTGACATGTCAGGTTTTTGCGACCCGAAGGCAAAAGAAAAAGCAAAGGAGAGAAAGTGTCGTGATATCGCGACATGTCAGGTTTTCGTGACCTAAAGGCAAAAGAAAAAGGAAAGGAGAGAAAGTGTCATGATATCACGACATGTTGGATTTTGACTAATGAGGAGAGAGAAGCAAGAAGGTAAAAGTGTCATGATTTCATGACATGCTATGTTTTCGCTGATACAAGCCAAAGAAAGAGGCAAGGAGGTGAAAGTGTCACGATTTCGTGACATGCTGAGTTTTTGTGGTACAAGCCAAGAAGAGAAGCAAGGAGGCGAAAGTGTCGCGATATCGTGACATGTTGTAGTTTCATGGTCCAAAGCAAGGAGAAAGAGAGAGAAAAAAAGTGTCGCGATATCGCGACATGTTGTATTTTTGGGACCAAAGCAAGGAGAAAGAGAGAGTAAGCAAAAGTGTCATGATATCGCGACATGTTGCTTTTTTGCGGTTGAGTTGAAGCCGACGAAGACCTATGACAACCGACTAAAATTAGGGTTTGCAACCGACTAAGATTAGGGTTTGCAGTCGACTAAGATCAGGGTTTACAGTCGACTAAGATTAGGGTTTTTGATCATGAAAATGTTGTTATAAAAGGAAGGTTGTTTGAAGAATTAGGGATGTTGATGAATGCGTCGTCGAATGCGTGTCGAAGTGTGAAATGTGGCCGTAAGAGCATAGAAAGCGTAGAAGCGGTGAGATGATGGCGAAGTGCGCAAAGTGAGCGAAGAAGTCATGTCGAATTGTCCTAAGTGCATCTGTGATTGCACAGAGAAAGCAGAAGGAGCAGAGTGCACAAAAGGGAGAAGACGATCATGAAGTTGGACTGCAGCGAAGCAGAGTGTGCGAAGTGTTTGCATGGAAAGAGCAGAGTGCACAGAGAATGCAAAGGTGGAGAAGACCAGTTAGGGTCATGCAAAAGCAAAGGTATTTTATCATCAAACTTATAGATTCAAAATTGAAGTCCAGGTTGCAGCTTGGCATCAGGGGTTGGTGCTCCTTCCAGTAGGTGCTGGTAAATCATGGGTTGGTGCTCCTTTCTGTTGGTACAGATAAATCAGGGGTTGGTGCTCCTTCCAGTGGAAGCTGGTAAACTGTTTGTAAAGTTGGTGCTTTGCAAAGGCTGGATTTGGATGGTAGTCCAAGCAGTCATTCTTGAGGAGTAGCCAAATTGGTGAACCTCATTAAAATCTTGTGTTGTGTGATATGTTCTTTTGTGATGCTTGCTTTATCTGGTTTTAAGGTTTCATTATTTTAGTTTTAAGTGCTCTAAAGTTAAGCTTAAAGTACCACACTGATTCACCCCCCCTCTCAGTGCCATTGTAAGACTAACAATTGGTATCAGAGCCAAGTTCCCTTCTAAGGCTAAATCAGTCAGGGTTGATCTTGGATTAGTACGCAATGGGTAAGAAGAATAGATCCTCCTCCAAAAGGGCATCTCAGTCAGTTTCAGTTCCTGTGGAAGAGAAAATTGAACCAAAAAATGGTGAAGACTTCTCATCAAACAAAGCACCTTTGTTTGATGAAACTAATTACACGGTCTGGAGAATCAGGATGCAGACATATCTTTGTGCTTTGGGATACGACATCTGGGATTCAATAGACAGTGAAAACACAATACCCATCACTCCTCCAACCGATGCTGTCGGTAAGAATCTGTTTGAGAATGACTCAAAAGCAAAGGATGCTATCAGGTGCGGATTAGTAGACAGTGAACTGGTAAAGATCATGAGTTGTAAAATAACAAAAGAAATATGGAACAAACTAAAGAGTATTCATGAAGGAGACGATGAGATCAAGGAGGCTAAGTTACAAACACATCAAGCTCAGTTCGAAGCCTTAAAGTTGAATGACGATGAGAACATAAAAGCATATATGCTGAGAGTTAATGAAGTCCTAGAGGATGATTCTAAAAAGGAAATAGGTGGAGATCTTTTCAAAACAAAAAAAAAAAAAAAAAAAAACAAGAATGTGATGAAGAAGAAATTGATGCAAAAATAAATTTGAAAGAGGAATTAATTGCAGCTCTGGATGAATTGAAGATAGAAAGAAAAAGGAATAAGGAAATCTCAAGAAAGCTTGAGGATGCAAATGAAATAATAACCAGTTTGAAAGTACAGGTAGAAGAATTCAAAAGGATTGAAGAAACTCTCAAGTCACAGTTCAATGAGAAAGAGATTGGTTGCTGCAAACAAGAGGAAGAGATTGTTTTATTGAAGAAACAACTAGAAGAGGCCAATACAAATCTCAAATTCGAGAAAAGCACAGAGTTGCTAGATAAAATGATAAGCCAACAAAGAAGCTCCATGGATAGGCGTGGTCTTGGATATGAAGCTGAACAACCTTCATCTTCCAACTCTGCAGAAAAGAAGAAGTTCACTGTTGAAAGACCAAAGCAAGAAAAGCTTGAAGCTGAATTTTCAAAAGGAAGAAAATATCAAAGGAGATCTACAGCAAAGCAACCACAACAAAAGAGGTTCTATCACTCTCACTCTATTCATAATAATAATACTTTTAATGGCTATTGTTTCAGATGCAACCAGTATGGTCACAAGGCAATTTATTGTGGATTGAATAATAAATCAAAGAGTTATGCTGGTAGAAATACTTCTGCGTTTCTGAGTGAACAATATGTACAATGTTTTCAATGTAATGGTCATGGGCACATAGCAAGGTTTTGTCCAAGCATTTTTGTATCTAATCTAAGGCAAAATAGTAGATTTCATCAGACGCAAAGAACGCAACACAGACAGGGAATAAATCAGGTACATAAAAAGGAAAATAATCATTCATCAAGGATGCACAAGAGACAACCACACAAGAGAAATGTTCGAGTTCACGAAAAGGTGCAAAATAGGGATGCAGTTGAAAAATCCAAGCCCGAGTTCAAGAAAGTTTGGAGAAAGATAGAAGAAAGGAAATCATGTCTCCTTGGACTGAAGGAGACTACTCCGATATTGCACTAAGCAACTCCAGGTAGCACATCCTCAGGGGGAGCAATTTTGAAGTTTCATTTTAATGCTCCTATGTATTTGTTTGATTACCTGAGGATGAAAGGCAAGTAGTCAGGGAAGTTGTTGTATAGTTGTCAAAGTGTGTTTTCAGTTCATGTAGTTTGTGGAAGTGCCGTGAAGGGTGGTGATTAAATTGAGAGTTGTCATTATTGGTAGTATTGCTATATGTCATTGTTGTACTGGTGATGGTTCTTACTGCCACTGTCCAAAGCTAAGGATTATAACAGTTCAGATAATTTGGTTAGTGAAAGAATGTTGCCCTAGCCGCATATATGTGTTTCGATAAAAGCAGTGTGTATTTGAACTACACATTGACGTGAAGATTGTTAGATCTATTATGATGCTGTGGTGAAAAATATTGAAGTCTGATCATTGACTCATGTTTAGCCCATCAAGATGAGCAACTTTGCTTTGTGAATCATACCTATCCGAGGTCCGAAGTATGAGTTTGAGTAAGGTGCACTATAGTTGGCCGTGAAGTGTTTAACAAAATATTGTCTCCTGATTCGAACAGTTGAAAGTAAGGTGTGACCAGCGGTGACTGTAGAAAACATAGACCAAGTTGAAAATATAAAAAAGGGATTTGGTTGTGTTGTGGTACAGTGTTTGATGCCTGCACAGAGTTGGCAGTAAATTTGCAGTGTTGGTACAGTGTTGGACATAAGCTGGTACAAGTGTGAGTCACTTGTCAATTTTGTTGACAGATGTGAAATCAACGTTTTTGAATGGGAAGCTTGAAGAAGAGGTTTATATTAAACAGCCAGATGGTTTCCAGCTTGGTGATGATCCCAACTTGGTTTGTAAGTTGAAGATATATGGCTTGAAACAGGCACCCCAAGCATGATATGCAAGGCTAGACAACTATCTCACTCAACAAAGGTTTAAGAAAGGGTGCAGGTTGAGCAAGAATGACAAATCTCCACCTGTTGATCAAATCATGTACAGATCTATGATTGGAAGCTTACTGTACCTGATAGCTATCAGACCAGTTATTTTGTAGGCAGTATGCTTGGTAGCACGATTTCAGGCTAATTCCAAGGAGACTCATGTGACAACATTATGGTGGGTGATTTCTGAAATATCATTGAAGGGAAAATGATTGTTTGTAGTTTCCTTTTTCGAAAGTGGTTGGTTGAATGCATCAAGGTTTTTTGAATTGAGAGTTGTGTTTAAACCTTGTGCTATAAGCATAGTGGTTTAAGCCCATTGGTTGTGAAAGAACTTGAGTTAGAAAAGAACATGAGTATCATTGTTATGTGATATTTGTGGTTGAGCATTGTTGGAATTATTTGAGTTGGTTGATACATACTTGGACTAGGGTTATGTGAGAGAGAGTTGTCCCTTGTGATGATTGGTTGAGTTGATTTGTTTGATCCTAGTCAAGTTATGTGTGAAGTGATTTTTAAAGTTCTATGAAGTGGATTTGATTTGAGATCGCCATTCATTGTTGAGTTCATTTTGAGTACTACTTGAGCATGATTGATTGAGTCTTTGAGAAGGCCTTTGGGAAATATTTGAGGACAATGCTGGGACAGATTTCTAGAGCAGATTTGGGCAAGTTCTTGGTGAGATTGCTAGAGAAGTTTCGGACAAGTTCTTAGTGAGCTTGGTGGAGCAGATTTGGACAGGTTTTGTATGAGCTTGTTATTCAGCATTGGACAAGTTTTATGTGAGCTTGTTAAGCAGGTTCTATGTGAGCCTATTTGAGCAGGTTCTTAGTGAGCCTATTGACTGAGCTTTGGAGGTGACAGAGTACAGAGGATAGAGTCTCAATGGATAGAAATCTAGCAGCCAACACAGTTGAAGATAGATCTGAGTGAGGATTCTTCAAGTGAAGAAGAGGTCCACCAATCAATGCAACAGAGAGACAGAGTCTTCTATAATGTCACAAGGGTACTATGGAGTATGGGTTATGGTATCCAAAAGATGCAGATTGGGCAGGATGTGTAGATGATAGAAAGAGTACCAGTGGAGGTGCATTCTATCTTGGAGACAGATTGGTCACGTAGAACAGTAAGAAACAAGAGTCAGTTTCCTTATCCACAACAGAGGCAGAATATATTGCAGCGACAATGTGTTGTACGTAGGAGAAAGTTGTAGAAAGTGAGGTTAAGTTGGATTTTTATTCCAACAACAGATTGTGGAGTAGTCACGTTTCCCAAGAATTGACTAGCTACAGGGATCACATTCTCAGGGGGAGCATTTATATATTTAATTATCTTTTTGCTCATATTTGTAATTTTTTGCTAACTGTCATAACGTGTGCCTGAGAATGTTGTGCATGGACTCAGGGGGAGTCTGCAGTAGCCCTTTGGTATTATTGTCAAAGGGGGAGAAGAATTACAAGAAATTGCATGTGTGTTGCCAACAATTCCAAAGGGGGAGATTGTTGAGCAAGGTGCAACAACAGTATTGTCATTGTTGTCAACACAGTCAGACAGATCGGTTGATGCAGTGGACAGGAGTTCAGTGATGCAGTGGATAGGAGTTCAGAGGTTACTCAGAGTATGTGCAGTGTTGTTAAATGCTTATGAGGATGTTTCTGATGTTTGGGTGAAGTTGCTACAGGTTGTCTAAGAAGATCGAAGTGGCCCATATGCTAAAAATCAAAAGAAAATCACAAGGAAGAAAACTGTCGCGATATCGCGACATGTTGAGCAAGAAAGAAAAACTGTCACGATATCGCGACATGTTGAGCAAGAAAGAAAAATTGTCATGATATTGTGACATGTTGAGAAGAAAGAAAAACTATCATGATTTCGTGACATGTTCGGAGAGAAAGCGCAAGCAAGCAAAACTGTCATGATTTCATGACATGTTCGGAGAGAAAGCGCAAGCAAGCAAAACTGTCATGATTTCATGACATGTTCGGAGAGAAAGCGCAAGCAAGCAAAACTATCATGATTTCGTGACATGTTGGAAGAAATAAAGGCAAGTGGAAAAATGGTCACGATTTCATGACATGTTGGAAGAAAAAGAGAAAGTAGGAAGAAGTGTCATGATTTCGTGACAAGTTCGAAGGAAAAAGAACAAGTAAGAAAAGTGTCACGATTTCGTGACATATTGCAAGAGAGATAGTACGGAAGAAAAAGTGTCACGATTTCGTGACATATTGCAAGAGAGATTGTACGAAAGAAAAAGTGTCACGATTTCGTGACATATTGCAAGAGAGAGAGTCTGAAAGAAAAAGTGTCGTGATTTCGTGACATATTGCAAGAGAGATAGTACGGAAGAAAAAGTGTCACGATTTCACGACATGTTGGAAGAGAAAAAGACAAGTAGAAAAAGTGTCACGATTTCGTGACATATTGCAAGAGAGATTGTATGGAAGAAAAAGTGTCACGATTTCGTGACATATTGCAGGAGAGAGAGTCCAAAAGAAAAAGTGTCACGATATTGTGACATATTGCAGGAGAGAGAGTCTAAAAGAAAAAGTGTCACGATATCGCGACATGTCGATTTTTTGTGACCTGAAGGCAAGAGAAAGAGCTAAGGAGAAAAGTGTTTTGAAGGCAAGAGAAAGAGCTAAGGAGAAAAAGTGTCACGGATATCGTGACATGTCAGTTTTCGTGACCCGAAGGCAAAAGAAAAAGCAAAGGAGAGAAAGTGTCGTGATATCGCGACATGTCACGTTTTTGCGACCCGAAGGCAAAAGAAAAAGGAGAGAAAGTGTCATGATATCGTGACATGTCACATTTTTGTGACTCAATGAGGAGAGAGAAAGCAAGAAGGCAGAAGTGTCACGATTTCGTGACATGCTGTGTTTTCGCTGATACAAGCCAAAGAAAGAGGCAAGGAGGCGAAAGTGTCACGATTTCGTGACATGCTGTGTTTTCGCTGATGCAAGCCAAAGAAAGAGGCAAGGAGGCGAAAGTGTCACGATTTCGTGACATGCTATGTTTTTGCTGGTACAAGCCAAGAAAAGAAGTATGATGGTGAAAGTGTCATGATATCGTGACATGCTGAGTTTTCATGGGTACAAGCCAAGAAGAGAAGCAAGGAGGCGGAAGTGTCGCGATATCATGACATGTTGTAGTTTCATGGTCCAAAGCAAGGAGAAAGAGAGAGAGAACAAAAGTGTCGTGATATCGCGACATGTATTTTCGGGACCAAAGCAAGGAGAAAGAGAGAGTAAGCAAAAGTGTCATGATATCGTGACATGTTGCTTTTTCATGGTTGAGTTGAAGCCGACGAAGACCTATGACAATCGACTAAAATTAGGGTTTGCAACCGACTAAGATTAGGGTTTGCAGCCAACTAAGATCAGGGTTTACAACCGACTAAGATTAGGGTTTTTGATCATGAAAATGTTGTTATAAAAGGAAGGTTGTTTGAAGAATTAGGGATGTTGATGAATGCGTCGTCGAATGCGTGTCAAAGTGTGAAATGTGGCCGTAAGAGCACAGAAAGCACAGAAGCGGCGAGATGATGGCGAAGTGCGCAAAGTGAGCGAAGAAGTCATGTCGAATTGTCCTAAGTGCATCTGTGATTGCATAGAGAAAGCAGAAGGAGCAGAGTGCACAAAAGGGAGAAGACGATCGTGAAGTTGGACTGCAGCGAAGCAGAGTGTGCGAAGTGTTTGCATGGAAAGAGCAGAGTGCACAGAGAACGCAAAGGTGGAGAAGACCAATTAGGGTCATGCAAAAGCAAAGGTATTTTATCATCAAACTTATAGATTCAAAATTGAAGTCCAGGTTGCAGCTTGGCATCAGGGGTTGGTGCTCCTTCCAGTAGGTGCTGGTAAATCAGGGGTTGGTGCTCCTTTCTATTGGTACAGATAAATTAGGGGTTGGTGCTCCTTCCAGTGGAAGCTGGTAAACTATTTGTAAAGTTGGTGCTTTGCAAAGGCTGGATTTGGATGGTAGTCCAAGCAGTCATTCTTGAGGAGTAGCCAAATTGGTGAACCTCGTTAAAATCTTGTGTTGTGTGATATGTTCTTTTGTGATGCTTGCTTTATCTGGTTTTAAGGTTTCATTATTTCAGTTTTAAGTGCTCTAAAGTTAAGCTTAAAGTACCACACTGATTCACCCCCCCTCTCAGTGCCATTGTAATACTAACAAGCCCCATAGTCCATGATTTTGCTTTTGATTTCTTGAATCTTAGATATGACTACCCATCCTTTTGAGGGACATGTAGTATGATTCTTACAATCCAATAGTTAGTGGTGTGTGATGCAAGCTGACTCAGAGCTTTGGGGAATCAAATTCTTAACCTAAGTATGATGAGAATTTGATCCTATCCTTACAACTCTGATTTTTGAGTTTCATGTATTATGGAAATGATGAAAACCACTGTTTTATAGACTATGTTGCATGATAGGACAGACAAGGATGACCCTTTTTGCCTCATATTTTCTCCCACCACTACCCAAAATTATTTTAATATGTACAAATAGTGTTTGGTTCCAGCCAGTTTCAGCATCATTTCCCAATCTCAAGATCTTCTTAGTGTATATTATGTAATGATCCTAAGAGAATTTAACATATTTTTTGGTGATTGTATTTGAAATGTAGATGCAAGTGAGATGCAATGTTTATGCAATGTGAAATGTACCATAAAATATGGATGAATGAGATGGAGTATACAAAATATTTTACCCTCATTTACAAAAATGACAACTTCACGCATCCCAAGTTTCAGATGATATTCTTTAATGTGTTTGTGATGCTCATGGAGCCTTTTGCAATACAATTCTGATGTTTCATATTCTACTTATCTTAGTTAACATTTGTGAGGACATGAGCTGACATATCACTCTAAAATACTATAAAACAAAAAAAAATTGGAAGCGAATGAATAAAAAACACACCAATCAAATTTGTAAACATCAAAACAAAATACAAACTCAAAATCAAACACGAAAACCAAAATATATATACAAATGTACAATATGGTACAAGATGGTGCTAAGTTTGACCTATCGCTTCCCTGGATCCCAAAAATGTTTAGAATACTTCAAAAGACATATAACGTGATACGCATGCCAAGTGTTGTAGGACTCCAAAAAAAATAAGATTAAGCCAAACAATGCAACAAACTTCAACTTGCCTCTCTCACCATACCAATTTGATTTAGTTCTATTACCAATCCCATAGGTGAGATTCGAATCATTAAATTGATTAGACAATAATTGATCTTCAATTTTATCTTGTCTATTCTTTAAGATGTCTATTTCACAATTCGATTCATGGTGTAGAAATAAGCTTTCATTTTTAGATATGATATCTTGCAAATAGGAACCTATTTCTACAAATTTTAAAGTCAAATCCCTTTTCAAATTTGTGGGCCAATCAAATTCATGTAATCGTTTGCAAGCTCCTAGGACATTTACTAAATGAGCATCATCACAAATTTTTATCCTAGATTTTGTTACTAATTGATAATGAACTTGATTTAACACTTCAATCATATCAACTTCATTTTCATTCAATAGAGCCATATCATTAGTGGTGTTAAGAGAAAATAAGTCAAATTATTTATCCATCACAAATGACCTCTCATAATTGATAGTATTTGAATCCATTATTCCATTAGGTAAACCTTCACTTGCATTTCGAATGGTGGAACCTAAAAAGTGAGATTTTACCTTTGGAAAATTTTAGTTTACCATTACTGGAAGAGGATTTGAAACTTCCCCTTTTTCTCTCATGACATTCATAGTCATCATAATGTAGCCCTTGTTCTTTTTCCATGATCTGTTTATCAAAGACACTAAACTTTGGTACCCAATTAAAAACATGTCCATCCCTTTCAAACCATAGGTCTTGTCTATCTAGGGATGGGTCAACTAACACATACCTATGATCAAACACTTGGATTTTTGTATATAACGTGATATTTTCAATTGGATCATCAGTGATATCAAACCCAAACCATTCAGGTTATGAAATTTTCTTATTTTGAAATGGTATAAACATTGTAGAACCAGTAAGTGGATCAAGATTTTCAATTTTTTTCCTCGAAGGAACCCAAATAAAATTATTCTCCTTCTTGATTCATGGTTGTATAATCCTCATCACTTTCCAAAATTTTATGAGATTCGAATCCCTCTTCCAAAACTTTCTCAAATTTTACAGGATTTGTTATGTCCTCATGTGAGAAAACAATCGTATTATCCTGCATATCAATTGACACAAAAAATCCATTAGAAGATTTAGAGCGATCATATTCTTCCCATTTCTTCCAAGAATCATAGTAATAATCTTCCAAGATCAAGTTGTGACGCTCAATTACTTCTTCATCATATTTTGATTCATCAACATGTTTCTCATCCAATTCATCTTCACCTTCCTTAGATGGTTCAATTATTTTCAAAAGTGGGTCATTTCTTGAATTCAAATTTGTGAGATTATCATAATCCAAATTTGTAACCCATGATTCAATTCTATCACAATTTGGAAGGTGTGGATATTTTTGGCCATCTAGTTCAACATTATCATCCAAAGTATCTTCCGATAACAAGTGGTGAAATTATGTTATGTCTTCGAATTCATTTATTGATTCTCTTTCAAGCTCACTTTCAACCACTCTTGATGGCCTAGGATCTTCTATAAGGGTATCCATTTTTACATCTTGCTCCACATAGTTACCCCAATCTTCCTTTGTGAGTACACATGACCAAATCATATCCTCATAGGTTTGTTCATCCCAATCCTCATTTGTGGGTAATGATTCTAAATATTTTCTTTCCGAAATAAAATATTGGTCTTTTGGTTCCAACTTCTTATTACCCATCCATAGAATTTCTTCTCCAAAATATTCATGTTCTTCAAGACATTCTAAATAGGAATTTACTTCAATGTAAGTCATGTCAAAGTCTCTTCTATCACCTGAAGGAGCATAACATGAAATATCATTAATATTAACGTTATGGATTTTCTTCCTGGGATGATTTGGATGCATGCATTGATGTGCTGATTTTTGTGATGGAACCATATATCTACTTAACTTCTTTATCATCTTCTTTTAATATTTTATTTCCAATACAAGCTCTTTGGATTGAGTGGTAGAAGTAGTAGGATTAGTTGGATTTATATCAACCGGTAAATCCTGAACACTTATTACAATGGATCCATGAGTGACTGCATGATTCTCTAACCATGGAATGGTTGTATAGATAGGTGTACTCGTATAAGTGCATGTGGGAGCATAAGTGGGTATGGTAATGTAAAATTTATTGTGGGAAAAAATATTTGATATCAAATTATGTTGTGCCCATGCTTGATTTTTCATAGAGATTTTATTGCAAGCCCCTAATTATCCTACCATAGGTGATTGATCCATCCCATAACCTTGTTACCTTAATTTTTGATCTACAATCATAGCTTCTGTGTAGGTCGATGCAAGATTAGTGACCAAAGGATTTGTCCTAATGAACATGGAAAACAATGTATCCAATGCCCCAAAGTATATTTGAAGAGCACAACTCTCCTCAATAGTATAGGGAGAAATTAATCTCACATAGACATTTCAAAATCTCATGTTGAAAATTCTCACAGACTCATTATGTTTCCTCTTGCAAGAAGTAAATTGTTGATAAATCATGACAGGATCAATGGGAAACCTAAATTGATTGATAAAAGCAGTTTGCAATTGGGCCCAGGACGTAATAGAGCCAATGGGTAAATTGATGTACCAATCATATGCCACCTCATCTAGGCTCCTAGGAAACAATCTACATGCCACATCCTCATGTTTGACATTCGATCTAACTAGGATATCCACATAGGACTGAATGTGCTCCTCGGTTAATGTTGTGCCATTATGCTTAAACTTAGGCAAAATTTTCTCTATGTTCTTGGGTAAGTCATGAACATCTCCACTAATTTTCAAAAGATTACTATGCACCCCATACCTCTTTCCCATGTTTGTAGCCATTAGTGAAACTCAAAAAATGACCTCAAAACGAATTTGTTAGTTAAATAAATATTTCTTACAAATAAGCATAAAATGCCTAACAATCTCAAATGTACAACATATGAATGATCATGTTAGCATCAAAGAAAAGATATGTATCCATTAAACCATGAAATCGAAGAACATTATCAAATTTGCAAATAGATTAGCATTAGCACATCATCAAAAATAGAGAATGTTAGAATCAAATGAAAGTGATCATATGGAAACAAAACCTCGTTAGTCAAGACCAATGTTTTGTAATATAAATATTTCAAGTAACATGAACAATTTAGCATCTAAATAGCCATTAAAATAAATAAATTCAGATCCTCATAGCTCTCAAAGTGTGAGTGTTAGAGGAAACCAAAGATGCTAATCAAATGAACTTGAACTATTTAGCAATTCAAAAGCTTTCAAAATTATATCAAATCACATTATTCTTGTATGAACAATCAAAAAGCGTTAGATCTATGAATAACAATTCATGTCCTCCTTTTAGCATCGTAATGTTGTGTGTTAAAAGAGGTCTAAAGATAATAATCAATAGGGCATGAAATATTTCACAATGTAAATCCCTATAGCATTTAAAATTGCAATAAACTAAATCACATCATGCCCTCCTTCTAGCGCCAAAATGTTGAGTGTTAATTTTACCCAATTGTGAAGTTACACTCACCCTTAGGATTTGGATCCCAAAACCCTCTCTTGCAAAGAAGTTAAATAGAACAACTTCTCCAAGGTCTTCGCTATATCAGCATTTGCATATGTGTATTAGTAATCTCAATAAAAATATATCAATTCAATACTAGGAACACCTTAGTGATTGCAAGTAACTGTAAACAAGGGGCATATGTTGGTTTATTTTACCATGCTACTTTAATGATTATTCATGAAACCAAAATGAAAGTAAATGTGAATTGGCCCTCATATGACCATGATGTAGTGCCTTAATTCCTTTTATCTTGAGGGTTTTAAGGTAGATTTTATCTTCCCTTATTAAGTGGATTTTAATCAAGTTCTATCTTGTATTAAATCCTACTTTTTAAACATGTAAATGAATATTAAATCTATCTATGAATGTGAATCCGAAATGATGAATAGGCTCCAAATGTAGCTACTTATCATGAAGATTAAGATAGCCTTTAGTATGAATAATAAATTATCTCTCTTTGGTGAAATTAATTTTCACAAAGAGACAATAATCTATGACCTTAAAATAAGGGTTTTAAAATGTCATTTAATTATCCCCATTTTATGAAATAATTTTCATAAAGAAAGGTAATTTAATGCTTTGAAATAACAACCTTTTAATATAACATGTAATTTTTTTTGTTATATTAAAAGTGGGTTTTTGTCAAGGATCCCAAAACCTGATTACAATGGATCAGAATGCATCAAAGTACATCAGATTAAATCAAGGCAAGGATAGCCAAAAGGAATAAATATGGAACACACAAGAGGACCAGAAAGGAAGGTGCCATCCTTTGCAACAGAGGAAAGCACTTTCCTTTGCGCTAGAGGAACACATCTTCCTTTGCACCAAAGGAAAAACGACAGAAAGGGAAGGCTCGCCAGAAACCAAAATTGAATCAAAAGGCACCAAACTAGACTTTGAAGCAAATACAGGGTGGGAGAAAGTCCCAGACCACCCCATCCACAAAAAAAAATTGAATCATTCCCAAAGGCGGGAAAATGAACAAAGTCATAAATTTGAAATTTGAAATGGCCCAAGGGCGAGAAAACCAAAAACCACCCTTGGGAAACAGAGAACTGAAGGAAAGCAAGCATTCCATGCAGGGGAGCCCAAGCAGAAACAAAGAAGGAACAAAATCCTGTAAAAAGGATCAGTAGTGGTTCATAAGCAAAGGAACACCCCAAGCCATAGGGTCCTTATGTGTAAAAGGAAGCCTTCGAGAGCATCTACCCATCAGAGGAAGCAAAAACAATAAAACAACACCTCTAAAGGAAAGGACAAGAAAGTGCCACATGAATTCAAGAGAAAGGAGTCCCAAAAATGCATGACTGCAGGCGTTGGAGCACAAAACAAAAAACAATAGCCATGCATTCTAGACAACCTTCAACAACTTCAAGTTCATAGAAGATGAAGTCTCGTAAGGATTCAACGACGAGAAAACTATAGACCCCTAGCCAACCATGAAAGGAACAAAAATACTGCAAAAACCACCACCTCAAACCAAAAGAGTATAGTCACAGTAGAAATCACAAGGGCAACCTTCCAAAACCCAAAAGGATGCTGTGAAAAACTGCTCAAGAAGCCAGAATTCCTTAAAACCACCAAAAAACTTCAAGAAAATGAGGACTACAAGGATTCAGTAACAAGAAAACTAGAGGCTCCTAGCCAGCCATGAAAGGAACTAAAATCCTACAAGAACCACCTCAAAACCAAATAGCAAAGTCATAGTATAAAACACATGGTCCCCCTCCATGATCAAAAGGATGTTGTGCAAAACTGCTCAAGAAGCTAGAAATCCTCAGACCCAGCCATTCGCAACTGAAGATCCTCAACGAGCAAATGTCAAGAAGGCTTCTCGAAACAACCTGATAGAAAACCCCAGGAAAGGTCCCAGGGAAAAACCCAAACCCAACCCAAAACCTAGACACCAAAGGAAAAGGCAGGACAATGAAACAAAAGTGGAACACATATTTTCCCACCATAGGGCAAAGAAAGGGGTAGAACAATGGAACAGTGATCTCCCCCTAAAGGAGATTGTATGCAACACCTTCTAGCTGAAAAGGATGGGAAAATGAGGTGCCAGGGAAGTTGGGCAAGGATCAGGGACTTGGGACAGGGCTAAGGAAGGGGTGTAGAAAAAAAAGATTTCCATATGAAGTCACCTGCAGAGCCGCTCCTCCTTCCTCTTGCCCTATTGTTTTTAATATAACATGTAAATTTATGATTTCATTGAAGGGGGTAATTTTACATTTTTTAATATAACATGTAAAATTACCCCCTTCAATGAAATCAGAATTTTCATGAAGAAAAGGTACATTTATGCTCCAAAAATGGTAATTTGTGAAATGCCATAAAACATAACCCCTTCAATGAAATTGAAGTTTTCATGAAGGAAATGTCATCATAGGCTCATGAATGAAGTATGAAACTGAAAGAATCAAATTTGACCTCAAAATGGAAATTTTGCAATTTCAAAATTTAAAAATTTGCAATAAAAACAACAACTTCGGGTAATTTTTAAAAATATGAAATGACTCCGGAGTAAAAACATCTAAGTGCAAAATGCAACTACGAAGTATATTCTACGCAACCATGCCATTATTTTTGGGTTTTGAATTTTTTTTAATTTTTATTTTAATGTCCGAAAATTAAAAAAAAAAATCTGTTAGCGTACTATAACCACTTTGTCTCTATTGCATTGTTAAGCGTCATTGTTACGCTTCATCGTTACATCGTTGTAATGTGGTCTTGTTTCGATCGTGACTATTTCCGACAAGTGTTGTATTATTTAAACTCGACTGATTAATACAATTGTTGTTCGCACATTTACATGGCATCAGAGCCAGCGATGTGCAGGGAGGCGTGACGAGAAGCCGAGGCTGGAGAATCTGGGCGGGTGTGCAGTTAATTTTAAAATTTTTTTTTGTCGCGCAGTCGCGATAGAAAGAGACATTGAGTTTAACAGGCAGACTCCCCACCGGTCGTCGAAGCAGACGCAGCCGGCGCGCTGCGTCGCAGGAGGGCCCGGACCCCGTTGCGCGCGGTTGACGGGAAAGAGAGACCACTCCCCGCGTGTGCGCGCGACCAGGAGGGGCCCGCTCCCCCGCGCGACAGAGGAGCTGTCGCAGCAGGCCCGTGCGCTCCCGGAGCTGCCGCAGCAGGCCCGTGCGACAGACTGTCGCGCAGGCCGTGCGACAGGAGGGGAGGCCCCCTCCCCCTTGGCCGACGCTGCGGGGGGAAATTCAAATTTCCCGCCCGCCGCGGCAGGAGGGGTATAAACCCCCCCCCCCAACGACTGCGTCATTCTAGACGCAGCTCCGGGCCTGCGTGAAGGAGACGCAGCCCACGCTCCGCGACGCGCTGGAGGGGGACCACCCTCCGGGCAGGGATTTTTTAAATTTTTTTTCCCGCCCGCCGCCCGCCACAGGGGTATAAACCCCCCCCCCCGCCCCCGCGCCGCAATTTGCGCGACTCCCCTCCCCCTCTCAAATCGAAGAAGACGCGTTCCGGATTTTTTTTTCTTTCGCAGAAGGCGAATTAAAAAAAAAAAAAAAAACAAAAAAAACAAACCGGAGGCCGAAGCAGCGCATCGTCCGGGAAGGTTGCAGACTGCGACGAGGAAGAGGCTGTAGAACGCGGGACGGACCGCGACTAGCAGAGGAGGTGGCAGAGGGCTTGGGCAGACCGAGAAGGGACAAAGGAGAGGTGCTCCATTGTTTCTTCCGGATCAGCCCGCAAGCTCACTTGGCAATGAGCTGTGCGGTAAGGCTCAGGGAGCTTGCAGGTCGGGGGTTCAAATCCCGCCGACTCCTCTCAGGTATATTTTTTTTTCAAAGTAATTTTTTAATTATTATTATTTTTAATTAAAATTTTTAATTTTAATTTTTTTAATATAGTTTTAAACTTTATAAATTAAAATTTAATTTTAATTTATTTTTTCTAAAGTTTTTAAAACTATATAAATTGAAATTATTTATTTTAATTTTAAATAAATAATGATTATAAAAATGCTTTGTTAAAGAAAGCCTTTTAAGGGGGGATATTTTTTTCAAAAAAAATCAAAGGGGGATTGAGAGTAATTTTTATGAAAAATAGCAATTTGGCATTGTAAAAGGTGCATTTTCGGCTGTGACCGACACCTTGTGGGTTATTCTAGTGGGCAGTTTTTTTTTATGTTGTATGTTGCATATTTCATTTTTGCACTATAACATTAAAAACTTAAAATCAAACACTCCCTAAGTCCCCGGAATATAAAACCCATCTGTGCAATTTTATTTCAATGCAGTGTTCGGTATTTGCGATACCTCTGGCCAGCACTTACAGGTAAAGCTGTCGTGATTTGGCTACTGTATCCGCCGCCTAATATAGCTGCTATAACGACGTCTGAGCTTGTTCTCTATAAATCGTCTGGGAGGAATAAGTACGCCATTTTTGCATTTTTTACTCCATCCACTACCCTTTATCGCACTTGTGTTTAGGCGTAAATCCCGACGAAGTATTCTTCATAGTGTTTAGGGGAAGTTACGCCCCACGCATGAGAAGAATCTTCTATGGTAGGTGCCATCAACAAGGCGATTCCCTTTTAGCACCGCTTATGTTCCACGTATCGTATGATCTCTAAAATTCACCTATAGTCTCCCTCACGTAAGGGCGGGTGATTTTTTGTTGATCTTTCTAAATACCTATAGTTTCCCTCACGTAAGGGCGGGTATTTTGTACGGTATATTGGCCTAGCAAAAGGTATATCGAAAGGGGGACCAATTTGGTGATATAAGGAACCTTCACTATGGCCGCAGTTGCAAAATTGATGACCGATCCGCATCGCTTATTGAAAGGTCCAAATTATACACCATGGAAACATAAGATGAAGGCTATTCTCCAAATGGAAGATTTGTGGGATATTGTTACCGGAGTAGCAACAAGGCCTTCACCAACAGCAGGATCCACAGGTCCTTCAGCAGATCAGATTGCTTTTGACAAGAAAGACAGGAGAGCAAAGGTGCTCATTTTGTTTGTCGTTTCCGATGAAGTGCAACCTCATATAGCCGATAAAGCAAGTGGTAAAGAGGCATGGGATGCCCTTAGAACCATCTATGAGGGGAAGAATGAATCCACCATTCTTCATCTTCAACAACAACTTCATAACCCGAGTTTGAGACAGGGTGAAACAGCTTGAACTCTTTCTCGTGCAGAGTGTCCGAGTTGAAAGAGAAATTGAGTTCTCTAGGAGATACCGTGGATGAAAAGCTTCTCATTTCACTTGTGATGAGAGCTTTACCTTCTTCATTTGACATGTTGATAACCTCCATCCAGGTGTCCCAACGACAAATTACCTACATCGAGTTGGTCAATCTGCTTCAACAACAGGAGGCACGCCAACTTCACAAGGATGATTCTTCCAATACAGCCCTATACACCAACAAGCGGTGGTTCTAGGAAGAAAGGTAATGGGCAAAAAGGAGGCAACTTTCGTAAAGGAGGAAATTCTCAACAGGATACGAAAGGAAAAGGCAAGCAACCTCAACGAAGAAGAGGTGGTGCAAGATCCGTGAGAAAGACAACCATGACACCAACAAGTGTTGGCATAAGAACAAGCAAAAAGGCCAAAAAAAACCACAAAATAAAAACAAGCAACCCCAGTCGAATGTTGCTGTTGAAGAATCTGACTCAGATTCTGAATGGGCACACAAGGTGCTCATGACTACCACAGATTCCACTCAGAGGGATCCTATTTGGTATGTCGATTCTGGAGCTAGTAAACATATGATCGGCGACGGATCGTGGTTTGAATCATTTGTGGCCAAGGAGGGCAAACCCGTCACCATTGCCGATGATAAAACCTACAGTGGTTCGGTGGAGAGGGTACAGCTTCAGCCACTCTTCCCGATGGCAAGTGTCGATTGACAAGGTCCTCTATGTTCCGGGATTGGCCAACAATTTGTTGTCAGTGACACAAATCCTGGACAGAAATATGGTTGTCAACTTTCGTGTTGAGAATGGAAAGAAGTGTTGTACAATTACCAGGAAGGGTAAGCAGATTGCAACAGCTTCATATAAGCATGGCTTATTTGCACTAGATGCTATCTCTATTCCACATGTTGCCATGACTGTCTCTACCAAGGAGGCAACTTCCCTATGGCACAAGAGATATGGGCATCTTAGTTCCGGCTACTTACTTGAGCTCAGCAAGTATGAGATGGTAAAGGGTCTTCCTTCCCTTCTCGCCACATTGCCGCTGTGCTCGACCGCTAGGCAGAAAGCAAAGATAGAGTACCATTTGAGAAGAGCTCTACAAGAGCACGAAAACCTCTCGGAGCTAATTCACACCGATCTATGCGGTCCTTTCACACCCAACATTGTTGGAGGGAAGAGGTACTTTCAGCTATTCGTAGATGACTACTCACGAAAGATGTGGGTTTTCTTTCTCAAACCGAAATCGAAGCTTTCGCATTCTTCCAGCAGCTCAAGAAATCCGTTGAGAAGGAGTCAGGGGCTTCTATTAAAACCCTCCGCTCGTATCGAGGGGGAGAGTTTACCTCTAATGAATTTTCTGCATTCCTAGATAAACATGGGATCAAGAGACAGTTAACAACCGCCTATACTCCTCAGCAGAATGGAGTTGCTGAGAGAAGGAACCGTTCTATCATGGAAATGGTTCGTTGTATGCTCACATGTGCAACTCTTGGGCAACAATATTGGGCGTGAGCCGTCACCACCGCAAGTGTATCTTTTGAATAGGGCACCCACAAAGGCCCTAAAAGGAATGACTCCACAGAAGCATGGAGTGGTCGAAAACCCTCCATATCTCATCTACGTATTTTCGGGTGTCAAGCTTTCATGCACATACCGAAAGAAAAAAGGAAGAAGCTAGATGAGAAAACACCGAGATGTATTTTTCTTGGATATTCTGAGCACTCTAAAGGATATCGGTTGATAGATCCTTTGACCAAGAAAATTCATATCAGCAGAGATGTTGTCTTTGATGAAGCTTTCACATCACAGAGCACATCTACAGTACACCAGGATATTGTGGAACCAAAGGAAGAGGAGATTCCTTCATCAACACAGACAGGGAGGTCCTTCTACATCTTCTTCACCACCACCGAGCAAAATCCTAAATGGTGTACAAATACAATCGGAGATGCAAATTTATCCACTCCTCCCAATTTGAATTTGGATAGACCTCGTACACGCAGTATGGCTCAACAGAAAGAGAAGCCGAGAAACCGGTGAGGTTGATGATCTTTGTCAATCTTTTGAGGAACTTTCTCGTGACTCCAAGTAGAGAAGTTGAGGATATGGATATTGATGATGACAGGGCATTCATGTCTACCATAGATAGTCTTGGACCCGCATCGGTGCAAGATGCTCTTAGTGAGCCTCAGTGGAAGGCCGCTATGGATACAGTAGTATGAGTCTCTCGATGAAGAATAAAACTTGGAAGCTTGTTGATCCGCCGCATGGAAAGAAACCTATTGGCCGCAAATGGGTATACAAAGTCAAGTACAAGGCAGATGGAACAATTGATAAGCATAAAGCCCGTCTTGTTGCAAAGGGCTATGCTCAAAAGGAAGGCATCGACTATGAAGAAACTTTTGCACCTACTGCTCGGATGACCACAATTCGGGTTATGTGTGCTATGGCAGCACAATATGGGTGGAAAGTTCACCAAATGGATGTCAAAAGTGCCTTTCTTAATGGTGATCTCCAAGAAGAAGTCTATATGACTCATCCTGAAGGATTTGAAGTGGAAGGCCAACAGCAGAAAGTTTGCAAATTGGTTAAATCCTTGTATGGTCTGAAACAAGCTCCTCGAGCTTGGTATATAAAAATGGACAATCACCTAATGCAAGCATGGATTTAAGAGATGTCCGTCGGATGCAAACCTCTATTTCAAGAAACAGGGTTTCGAGATAGTGTTGCTTGTACTCTATGTGGATGATCTCGCTCATTACAGGGAGTTCGAAGATTTGATCTCTACTCGTCAAAAGAAACTTGTGCAAATCTTTTGAGATGACAGATCTTGGACTTCTCCATTACCGTCTTGGTCCGGAATTCAGCCGTAAGGAGCACACCATCAAAGTGTCTCGTAAAAAGTATGCCAAGACATTGCTCGATAAATATCGCATGATCGATCGCAAGCCAATGGCAACTCCTATGGAGAATGGACTTCGCTTATCGCGATATGATGACTCACCCCCGGTAGATGGCACTCTCTATCGACAGCTGATTGGGAGTCTCATATATCCGACCAATACTAGGCCGGATCTCGTATTTGCCGTAAACTATCTTTCGAGGTTCATGCAGGAGCCTAAGATTACTCATTGGAAAGCAAAGAAAACGTGTTCTTCACTATGTCCGTGGTACTATAGAATATGGCCTAGAATACAAGAGGAACAACAAATTCTTCTTGCAAGGATACACGGACTCCGACTATGCCGGATCATTTGATGATCGCAAGTCAACTTCTCGGATACATTTTTCATCCTGGGATCCGGTCCCGTCTCTTGGCACGACAAGAAGCAACAGTGGTTGCTATTTCTTCAACAGAGGCAGAATATCGCGCCGCACGTGAAGCTGTGTGCGAAGTGATATGGTTACGTCGCATTCTAACAAGTATGGGCCATCCATCAAAATCTCCAATACACTTGTTTTGCGACAATCAAGGTGTTCTGAACCTCGTCAAGAATCCAATCCATCATGAAAAAACAAAGCACATTGACACACAATGTCATTTCATTCGAGAGGAAGTTCCAAAGCACCGAATTCAGCTTCAAAGACATTCCCACCGATGCTCAAGTTGCAGACATTTTCACTAAGGCACTTGGACGTGTCAAATTTGAATTGTTTCGCAGCTCACTTTGTATTGCAAAATAATGTAAGGGGATGTTAGTAGTCTTGTATAGCTATTAGTTATTACATTACCCAAATAATGTAATAAAGGGGGATGTTAGCGTACTATAACCACTTTGTCTCTATTGCATTGTTAAGCGTAATCGTTACGCTTCATCGTTACATCGTTGTAATAGTGATCTTGTTTCAGTCGTGACTATTTCCGACAAGTGTTGTGTTATTTAAACTCGACTGATTAATACAATTCTAGTTCGCACATTTACAAAATCTGCATTTTAAAAGTTGAAAACTGAAAAATAAAAAATCTGCATCAAATCAAATGCTGAAAACGTAGAAATGCAAAGCCTCATCAGTTTGATAGCACCCCGTACTACAAAACCGAATATGTGAGAAGTTCATACATGCAACCTAGCTTATTCGATCTACAAGTTTGCACAACCGAAATAAACTAAGTGCTAGCTCCTAGGGTTCAAAAATAAATTTTCAGATTCAGACATTCACATGAAGTAACCAAAACAAAATTGCATAAACTTCATCTACAAGTCCAAAATATGAAAGGGGAAAGATAAACAATTAAATTTGAGCATGCAGAAATCATCTCATTCTTTCTTGCTAACAAGGCCTTAAATTTCTGAAAAGGGCATTTGCATTAAAAAATCTCCTATTACATTTCGGCAGCATTTGGCCTTCAAAAGGTCCAAACCTAGTGGAAGGAAAAATAGCTCAAAAAATAGTCTAGAGTACTCCTGCAATCTTGTTTTCAAAACCATTTTTCAACCTCTCTTTTGTCCTTCATTGCAAAATTTAAAGTTATCGTAAAACAAACCCTTCATTTTGTCTTCCAATGTGGTTTTCTTCATTTGGTTGTTCGCTGCCCTTCCATGAAACCCCTCGTTTCATTTTACTGCGCTTTTCCCTTTCTTTTTCTGTCTTGTTTCATCTTTGTTTTGGCCCTTCCATTTCATATGGTAATATTTTGATTTACAACATTCAACACCATATAAAACAATGCTACTATATAGTATAAATCATACTATAGAATATAGGATAAATGTATATAATACTTCCTTCGACAGGCTTAATAATAACCCTTCATAGGGCTTCCACGAGAATCATTTTAATATTTTATAACCCTACTATTGATTTTCACAATGATGGGCCTACGTGGAAATAGTGAACTTTCAACCATTGCTAAACCACGTTTAATATTAAACATGTTAATGTGGACCATCTTTACCCAACATCGACATGTATGCATGGAACACAATTTGTTCGACAGATGAGTACCGTTCACAGTTAACGGTTTCATTTGACGTTGATGTGTCTTCCTTTATCCTGTGTGTCACTCCTTCTATCCTATTCGGCCACCTAAACTATCCTCTTGCCACACGTAGTTGTTGTAATGACACCTTTATTTAGCTTGAAACGTCTTTGAATCTCGTCCAGCGCCTATCAGACATTATCCATTTTAGGTACTGTCTTATGCTTTGTTTTCCCTGCAACTTATGTCCACCTATTGAAAATGAATAATCTCCACTACGACTGTGCTTTAATTAATCCTCTTGACTGTTTTGTTTTGCTGAATGCCTGCGTTGGATGGCTATTTCTGTTTATATTTCAGTCGTTGATTTGCTAGGAAAATTCGCGAGCTAACCTTATCGCTCTCCGATCACGTCGTTGGATGACATCTACGCTTAATATTTTCGTCCCGTCGATCCCGATTTCTATCAAATCATAGTACCCACACCTTTCGCGAGAAATGTTTACCTATGAAAACCATGCTCCAAAATCTATTTGGGGATTTGCATGATACATGGCTAGTCCAATGTGATTATTTTTGAAATTTGATGTTTCTTCAATTTTAATCTAACCCAATGTACCCATCTCATCGATTTAATCTCCAGTGCAACCATCATGAAGCTTGCTTGTGGGCTCTCGTTGCTATTTCATCATCATCAACACGGCGTCTTCAGCTTTCTACCAAAACCATGCTATCACAACGCTTGCTTGTGGGCTCTCGTTGCTATTTCATCATCATCAAAGTTTCTGTCGGCCGCCCCTCTAGTCATCTTCCTCTCATTCGGTGTTATCCTGTTGGTGCCACATCACTATTGTGCTGGTGGAGTACGTCTGTCATGTTGGTCCATGTTTGTTTCGTCAAATTTATCCGCTCCGACCGTAGCTCCCATCGACGTCTGCTATCCCGGCTTGTTGATTGGTGACCCGAGTAATCATGGCCTTCGTCGTTGCATGCCTAAAACCCTCAACGCTCCCTGTTGGTGCCATGCTGCTAGAGATATGACACATCCATCATGTAGGCCTGCACATATAAAGAAATCCACATTAATTTTAAAATACAAACCCTAATACCTTTAATAACATGACTCAAAGCTTTATATGCATTAAAGCTAATGTCTTTCGTTTTTATTATGTTTTAATATACTTTATTATATATGTGAAACATATAATAATATATATCTATATTTTATTATTATCCTTTTTTTATTATTTTTATTTTTTAATATATATTATGATATATGAAATATATCATAATCTATATATATTTTGTATTTAATTTTCACTTTTATTGGAACCAACAATTATATTCAATAAAAATAAAAGGTTCGTTCTATTAATATGTGCATTTATTCATTTTTATTACATATATATAAAATAGAATTTTATATATATGTAGAATTATATTTATTTATTTCAAATTTTCATTTTTATTTGATTAATTTTAGGAGTTTGAATTGATCCAATTCAAACTATCAAAATCAATCAACATCACAACAAGAAAATCAATCCAAACCTTAAGACAAGACTACGAATAAAACACAAAAATATACAAACCACGAACACTCCAAAAGAAGACAACGGAATACCAAAGACCCTGTACAACAAAAACCTTGGAGATAAAATTGCAAACATCGGAGATGGGATATGTCAAAATTATCAACTCAAGGACATAAAAATGCTCAAAACACAAAATTTAAAGTGGGTCCCCAAGCTTGGGGATAGTTGTGGAGTAGTCACAATAGAGCCCAAAGAAGTGAAGTCATGACATGGAGATTCTGGTAGACATTGAATTACAATAAGCCATGTGGAGAATACAACGAACAAACAAGTGAATACACCAGTGAGCATTGTGAAAGTTCCTTGCATGGTGTTATTCACAAAGGAAGGTTATTTATCATACATAGCCATATCATGATGACAAAGTACATCAGGCAAATAAAAGATGTAAAAGAAGAAGCTACACATGATGACTTGCCACTATATTTCATTCTTCATGAAATATATGGAACATATCTACTAGAACAGAGAATAGCAGTAGCTTGCAGATGCTTGATGATGTGTAAGTGTAGATTAGAAAGGCTACAAACTCACATAAGCAAGAAGGAGAATATTATTTGTGCTACACAACGAGATACCAACGAGACCTAATAAAAAAAGGTGACGTAGAGCATTTGAATTCCATATGTTTAATTTTAATCAAATGTCTTTTGAAATACAAGAGCAAAGGTAGTTGTTTTGAGTGATGTTGCTACAAGTGCACTAGAGGTGGTGTTAGCAAACCTGTGAGCAAATGTTTGATAGCTGGGCAATTTCATGCAAGAAGAGCTACGCATAAAATATTTTAATGAAATATTAGTAAGCAGGTAGCCATTGTAAAAATTGATCGATGAAAAACCCTAACACTGAGCAAACCGAGCAAGGAGTGCATTATTACATGCAAAGCATTACTGTATAGAGGAGGTTGACTATGATGAGAGTGATGATGTAACTCATGCCCACAAAGTTTACTGTTAAGGCAAGTTGATTGGTGTTCTAAGTATTTCAGATAGTTTAACAAGGACAAATTATTATTAAACTTTATAAAAAGTTTGAAGATATAAGGAATCAGTTTAAAAGTTTGAAAAGGAGATATAAGAAAAATTGAGTTGCTAGATTTTGGAGAGATAAAGGTGATGTTCTTGATGGCTTTAATGATAAGATTATAGAGAATATTTGAGTAGAGTTTCTAGAGCATATTTGAGAAGAGTTTCTAGAGCAAAATTGAGCAATATTTCTAGAGAAAATTTGAGCAGAAGTTTTGTGCCTTCAGACCTAGGTTGGTGCTCATGAACTTTTATAAGGGGATTGGTGTCTCCTGTGGGTTGGTGCTCACAAAATTGTATAAGGGGATTGGTTCTCTTGTGGGTTGGTGCTCATGAACATGTATAAGAGGATTGGTGTTTCCTGTGGGTTGGTTCTCACAAACTTGTATAAGGGGATTGGTGTCTCCTATAGGTTGGTTCTCATGAACTTGTATAAAGGGATTGGTTTCTCCTATGGGTTGGTGCCCATGAAATTGTATAAGGGGATTGGTGTCTCTTGTGGGTTGGTGCCCATGATTTTTTTTGAAGAAAATATAAGCAATATTTTGTCATGGTTTTCTCCTGAGAGGGTGTTTCCACGTAAAACTCTTGTCTCTTATGTGTGTGGATTTTGTGCATTGATTTATTATTGCATTCATATCATTGCAGTTATTTATTGGAAAGAAAAGTTTTATCTTATACTTTTCACCCCCCTCTTAGTATAAGCGTGTGTTTCTTCAATTGGTATCATAGCGGGTTCCTTCGTAAAATCCTAACCGCTTGAAGGAAGATCTTACAAGAACACACATGGCTTACCAAGAAGGTTTTTCATCAAATAGGGCTCCATTATTCTATGATACTAACTATGCTTTATGGATCATGAGGATGCGAACCTATTTTATGGCACATGACTATGATATATGGCAATCTATTGTGGATGGGTTCAAACTACCTGCAACCCCTCCCATGGATAAAAATGGCAAGAAACCATTTGAAAACAATTCCAAGGCAATGAATACAATATTAAGTGGGTTATGTGAATCATATTTTGTGAAAGTCATGCAATACACCTCTGCAAAAGAAATATGGGACAAGCTACAAAGAACATATGAAGGAGATGACACGATTAAAATGACAAAACTTCAAACCCACTAGAGGAAGTTCAAAGACTTGAAGATGAAATATGAGGAAGATATTGCCAGATATCTACTCCGCGTTGATGAAATTTTCAACACCATTCATGGACTTGGAGAAAGTATTGATGACTCTAATATTGTACAAAATATATTAAGGTCACTTCCCATGATTTTTGATGCAAAGGTCTCAACAATTGAAGAAATTAAGGATCTTAAAACCTTAAGCATGTATGAGCTACACAAAATTCTTACAGCCTATGAGATGAGGACTGAAAAGATCAAACATCCAAATATAAGGCTATGTTTAAAGCTTCAAAGAAGATAAATAATAAAGTACCAGAGTTAAGTGAAGAATCAAGGAGCAAATAAGAAACTAACTTTGTGCGAAGAAATAAGAAGGGACTAAGAAAACACAAAGGTAAGCATACTATGAAATGTTTTAATTGTGGTAACTTGTAGGCCCAAAATGGCCACATATTTAGTAAAATTTTGTATAATTTTTACTAAGTGATAAAACTGCCATTCCGCTCTGGAACAAGGTTGATAAGATGAATCCGTTGGACAATCATGCAGTTTTGCTTGTTTAAAATGATTTGGGGAACTCCATTCTAGGTCCGGATTGAAGAAGGATCGCAAATCCACAAAATTTTGTGAAAGGTGGTGACGTCAGCAGAGAAAAAGTGCGAAATGGCCCTTTTGCATATACCCGATTTTGGAAACTCTTTTTGCTCTCCGCCCCGGATTAGCGCTATCCTCAAATCCACAAAATTCTCAAGGAGATGATGACGTAAGCAATGGAAAAGTGCGGATTGACAATCCAGAGAATGAATGAGTCTTTTTCTATCCAGAATGAAGATAAGGCGGAATGGCAAAATGATGTAAGAACTTAACTCTGGATCCAGACTGAAGAAGATGCTCATTCTATCCAAAATAGAATCCACAAAATTTATAAGGAAGAGGTGACATCATCAAAATTTTAATGCGGATTGGAAAGGATAAGGCAGAAGATAAGGGTCCTTGGAGTGGATTCAAGGTTCGAATTTCCAAGATCTAGATTGGATGTTCTATTGCTAAGTAAAACGATGTCATCCAACAGATGGGCTTTCAGCTTATACTGGATCTAATATGGATCATGGGATAAATAAGATCAATGGTGGAGGTTAGTCTGCTAAATATGGGCCATTTAAAAATATGTCCCTGCACCAGAACTATAATATATTGGCCGAAAGACGAAGCATTGAGAGTTTCCAAGAAGATCAAACCAGAGGTAGTTGCAGATCGATGGTGGCGTTCTACTCCCAAGAAATATCTATGGAAGTGCATGATCTAGAATATTCTAAACTGTAGTTCTAATGAGTGACCAACAAGTTGCAGAGAACCCATGCTGCCATGGTGGTTTCCCTTTCAATAGATTTCTCGAGGTCTGACCAATGAGCTAATGCCAACTAAGCTCTTTGTTGAGCTATTGTAACAAGATTTGATGTATTGTTTCTTGATTTGTAATATGAAAAACTATAAGTAGAGGTCGAACCCTCATTTTGAAGGGTCGGCTCTAGCGTGTTTTCCTGTACCATTGTAAATATTTTTGAAGAGCTGAATGAAAGGAGCAATACATTGATCTTCGCCTCAAGGCTACGTTTCCATGCTTGATGTTAGAGGTTCAGATTTCATAGTTGTATTTCTGTGAATACTTAGATGGTTAGTTTGTGCCTATCTTGGATTACTAGCTGTTATAAGTAATTGAAATCTACTTTGAAGTTTATTCTGTGTTATTAGTAAGTACATTTCTATAAAATCTAGTTTTTGGTGAATTCTGCTATTTGGATTATCATTTCCTGGATATTGAAATTGCTTGCTATAACATTTCTTTGTTATGCTTTAATATCTAAAATGAGCTATCTTGGGATAAGGGTTGATCTGAATGTATGTCTTTAATATGGTTTTTTGGGAGCTTTTTATGGTGATGCAATGTTGTTAACCTATCCGTCCACTGATATCTACATCTCTCTAACCCTAACCTTCTCTTACCCTAAACTCCAAGCCCTAATTGAGCATAATTGTGTCAACAATATGCTAAGTTGACAAGGAACCAGCCTACTCTGGAGGTTGGATCAAAAACCCCTATTTTGGTCCTTCCAATGTTGAGTGCTGAGCTACAGCTATCGGGTGCAAGCCTAAATAGAAAGTAGGAAGATAGATAGCCACAGTATCAAGTAAAACTTGGTGCAATTCAGTGCCCAACAGTTTTTGGCACTCCTGATGGGACCAGTTCACAAGGAACATGAAACCCATAAAAAGAGTTATTATTATCTCAACCTGAAGGAATCAAGATTGGGTGAATTGTCTTGACCTTGTAAGCGGAGAAAATAAAATTCACCTGGTGACTCCCTGGTCAGAAGACCCTGAAAAAGTATTGTAGACCAGTACCCTTTCATGTATACCAGGTCTTATAAGAGGAACAACCCTGATTCTTTCTTTCATTGTGAGTTACCTCAGAGAGGGACTGTTGTTATCAAAATTTTAGATCAAGATTTTATTGAAGAAGAAGAGCTTCTGGAAGAAAACCCAATAGTTCCCCCAAGAAGACCTACAGCCAGAAACATGGCACAAAATGTGGCTCCCAATCAGCCACTTTAGAAGTACCCTAACTGGGATTCAACTAGGCCCCTTAGATTAGCACAAATGGATGCCATTCCTCAGGTTGTATCTAAGGTAACCCCCACATATGATGGATTTGAGAAAACAACTTACGAGCACTACCAAGATATCCTGAATCTGGTAGCAATCCACAACATAAAAGAAGAAAATATTATTGTCAGAATTCTAGCCCCGTCCTTTCGTGGAAATATATTGCATTGGTTCAAAACTCTGGAAGATAATTCTATCACTTCATGGCAATATTTTGTTGAGCCATTCATAGAAGAATTTAATGAATCTACTGATCCTTTTTCCCTGCTGAATCAGTTTACAGCCATGCAAAAAACCCAACAAGAAACTGTCTCAGACTTCAATTTGAGATTTAGCAGAACATGGAAGAGAATTCCCCCTATTGCTATACCAGTTGCATGTTTGGATTATATGTATTATATACGTGCCCTGGGATCAGAACTAGGTCTGCAGACACAACAATATGGAGTAGAAACCTTTCCCCAAGTTTATAATGTAGTCGTCCATGCTAAAAATATCCTAATCAATGTAGGAAGGATTCCCCCCAAAACCGTGTTACCCTATAACTCAGAAACCAATAGTGGCCATGAACAATCCATAAAGTCCTCCTACATGGACCCCCTTGCTTTACCATCCTCGTCTCCACAAATGAATCTGATTCCTTGGTCTAAACCAATAGCCTCTACACCTCCTTTTCCTCCCCTTCCTTCCCAACCCTCTCAAGAATTTTCTGCTATTATGGATATACAAAATACCATGAAAATTTTGAGTAATAGAATGAATTCAATGGAAAAAAGAGATCAAGAAAGGTCACAACAGAGGAGATTCCCATATGTGAACAAATATCAAAGGCCTAGTCCTAGTAATAGTACTAGGGTTAGGGTGAATGCAGCATATGAGGAGCTAGAATGTTCTACAGATACCACTCTTGCAAATGTTTGGTGTTTGGTATGTAATGACCCCCATGACTCACAATCTTGTGTGATGTATCAACACCATGTTCAACAAGCTATGGATCAAGCTAAAAGAAATCAGAAAGGGAGGGTTAATATGTTATGGCACCCTGATCAGATCATGGCCGAAAAAGAGTTGGATGAAGAAAGCCCAATTGCTGTGATGATAAGATCGAAAAAAAGCTTTACTAAGTGTAGACCCCCGGAAAGATGGGACATTCTCGGTCCCCTCCCAAAAAAGAATTTCACCCCCCCCTCAAAGGAATGACACTTTTCCTCCTCCTCCCGCCCAAGAAAAAGGGGAAGGCGATATTTCCCCCTAAAAATTTCGAAAGAAAAAAAAAAGGAGAAAAAAAGAACCCAAGGGTGAGGATCAAGAAAGGCTCGAGTTCCCCTCTATCACCACAAAAGATAAAGATTATTAGAGGTAACCCAACAATACAAAAGGAAATATGGTGAGCCAGACAGAGGCCTGGAAAGACTATCCCTGACCAAGTCTGAGTATAACATTGTTGAGGAGATGAAAATGATTCCATCAAAAGCTAGTCTATATGATACTCTTTTCATCCCGAGCCAGATTGACCTGCTTAAAGCTTCCCTCAACAAAAATCCCTAGAATAGACCAACCACCACCATCCTCAGTATACCACTAGAAAAGAAAGAAATGACACCTGTTGTTCTAAAAAACAAACCTCCCCCTTTTTATATATCCCTAAGAATGGAGGGATGGGTAGTCCAAAATTGTATGATTGATTCAGGAGCATCAACCACAGTTATGCCTAAAGCGGTCTATGAAGATATGGGTATGGAATATACCCGGTCTTGTCCCAGAGTGTTGCAATTGGATGGAACACTTGTCAAAATAGTTGGGGTTATTAAATATGTACTTATGAGGTTGCACAGAGCTCTTGAAGTAATAGTGGTGCAGGAAATAGTGGTAGTGGATCTGGAACCTTATTTTGGGTTATGCCTCTCAAGAGAATTTACTACAAAATTAGGAGGATGTATGTACATGGATTATTCTAGCATGGTAATCCCTTTCAAAGGAAAAATAATAAGGATAACACCAGAGAAACCAGTTGCTTATCATATTGAAAAAATTGAAGAGGATATGTGCAATCTTAATCCTGTGGAAGAATTTGAGCTAGTGGAAAACATTGAAGAGCTAGACATTGAAGATGAGTTGCCTTTCAGAGAATACTATAGTCAATTTGGAACTAGTATGGGTACATACAGCATCACAAATGAATTGGAAAAGAAACTCCCTGCTATTTCTAATAAATCCCTAAGAAAAAATGAAACATGGGTTATGCACTTTGATGGTGCTAAATGTAGAAATGGTGCAGGGGATGGTGTGGTTCTACAATCACAGTCTGAAGGAATGAAGAATTTTTCTTATAGATTGACATGGTCATGTACCAACAATGCTGTAGAATACGAGGCTTTGTGCCTTGGATTAATGCAAGCTGAAAGCATGGGCATCAAGATTTTTGAACATATATGGTGATTCTGAGTTAATAGTACATCAGGTAAGGAATAAGTGTAGCAGTAAGCACCATTACTTAAAGGCTTACAAGAATAGAGTATGGGACCTAATGGATTCATTTGATGCCCTGAACCTAAATTTTGTGCCTAGAGAAGAGAATCACCTGGCAGATGCATTGGCAACAAAGGGAGCTAATTTCAATCCTCCTATAGATTTTGGAACTAAGAAGACCAAGGGAATTAAAATGGTTTTCAGACCTGCAGTGCCGGATAAGCAAATATTCTGGCAGGTTTTTGAAAGTGATGAACAGATTCTAGACTTTATGATAAAATAAGCATGCTTCTCGACTATCCAAGAGGAAGACTTGGAAGAAATAGATCAGCAAGACTTTATCCAACTAAGAAACAATCATATCCCAAGGGGATTGGTCACCCTTGAAAGTCTATTTGATAATGAATATAGAAAGAAGGTTGGAACTATGAAAGTCGGTAAAAAGATCTATAAAGAAGTAGAGGTCGAAATAGGAAAGAAGCTCAATGTTGGGATCCAATGTTCACCTGAAGAAGCAGAAGAGATTAAAGCTTTATGCTTAAAATACCAAGACACTATGGCTTGGTCATATGAAGACCTTAAGGTGTATGACAAAAGGATTATCCAACATACTATTGAGTTAGAACCCGATGCTAAACCATTCCGAAAAAAATAGAGGCCTGTTAATCCAAGGATAGAAGCCATTATGAGGGAAGAACTCTTAAAGCTACTAAAGGCTAGGATAATATATCCAATAAAACATTCCACTTGGGTAGCCAATTTGGTACCCGTAAGAAAGAAGAATGGAGATATACGCCTATGTGTAGATTTTAGAAATCTGAATCAAGCATCTCTCAAGGATCACTATCCCCTCCCTCAGATTGACCAGATCTTACAAGTGGTAGCTGGAGCAGAGAGATTCTCACTATTGGATGGTTATTTTGGATATAACCAAATTTGGGTAAAATATCAAGACCAATACAAGACAACATTTACTACAAAATGGGGTACATTTGCCTATCAGAGAATGCCCTTTGGTCTGTCTAATGCAGGAGCTACATTTCAGAGGGCCATGGATTATGCCTTTGGTACACTTATAAACAAAGTTATTCTGATTTACTTGGATGACATGACGGTATTTTCTCATGATAAAAATGATCATCTATCTCATTTGGAATAGGTTTTTCAAAAATGCAAAGAATTTGGTATCTCACTTAATCCTAAGAAGTCATTATTTGTAGTACATGAGGGAAAAATGTTAGGCCATGTGGTCTCAAAGGAAGGTATGGCCATAGATTTGAAAATAATTGGAGCAATTCTAGCTATTCCTTTGCCTACTAATCAGAAGACCTTGCAGTCTTTCTTAGGTCAAATCAATTTCGTCAGGAAATTCATTTTTGATTTTGCACAAAAAGTGAGGCCTATATCTGAACTACTCAAGAAAAAGGTAGAGTTCAAATGGACTGAGGTTAGAAAGTAAGCTTTTGAGGTCATCAAGCAATCCATTGCAACAGCCCCAATCTTGATAAATCCTGATTTCACTAAGGATTTTATCCTCTATGCTTATGGAGTTGAAGAAAGTTATGCCTCGGTACTCACCCAGAAAGATAGTCAAGGGGATGAGCACCCTGTGTTCTTTTGGAGTCAGAATCTACATGATTATCAGGTAAAATACAACTTTATTGAGAGACAAGTGTTTGCTATAATGAAGTCACTAAAGAAGTTTAGACAATATCTGGTACAGAGCAAAACCCTGGTATATGTGGTTCATCCGGATGTAAGGAGTTTTATTTTACAAGGTGAATTGGGAGATAAAAGGGTTGGTTGGATTACTAAGATCCAGGAATATGATGTAGAGATACGTCCCACCAAATTGGTAAGAGGTAGAGCCTTGTGCCAGGGATTGACATATGCTTCAGCATTGGCCAAAATAACAACTTGTCAGATGATAGAAGAGGATCAGATAGAGATTGTTCACACTCCGTATTCTGATTGGATTGAGCAAATTATCAGGTATTTCCAAATCGGGATCTGCCCACCTGATCTGAATTCTTCCCAAAGAAGGAGGTATAGACTTCATGCTCTAAAATATGTATTACTACCTGAAGGGTTGTTCAAAAGAAACTTGGATGGTATTCTCCTGAAATGTTTGAAGGAGGACCAACAAAAAAGAGTTATTGAAGAATTTCATGGAGGCTCAATAGGAGGTCATAGCTCCGGCAGAACTACAGCTTTGAAGATAATAAGAGTAGGCTATTATTGGCCTACCATGTTCAATGATGCTTTTAAAATTACCCAGGCTTGTGATAAGTGTTAGAGGTACGTTGGAAGAACAAGAAATGTTGCCTCTCCCCTGAAGCCTATTCAAGTCGAAGAGCCTTTCCAACAGTGGGAAGGGGATTGGATTTTATAGGAGTTATAAATCCTAATTCTTCAGTAGAGCACAAGTTTATCTTGACATCTATAGATTATCTTACCAGATGGGTAGAGGCCATTCCTACAAAGAAGGCAGACCAGGAAGTTGTGATCAACTTTGTGGAGAGTTTGATTTCTAGATTTGGAGTTCTGAAAGCTTTGGTGAGTGATAATGGCCCTACTTTCATAGGAGCTAAGTACATTGAGTTTGCCAGTAAGTATGGCATCACCCTTAAAAATACTTCAAACTATTACCCACAAGGTAATGGACTTGCAGAATCTACCAATAAAAACCTATTAAGGATTTTGAGAAAATCTTTGGAGGGTAACAAAAGGAGTTGGCACCTGTTGCTCAATCATGCTCTATGGGCAGATAGGATTACTATTAAAAATTCCATCAAAACTTCACCTTATGCACTGGTATACGGAAAAGAGGTGGTATTGCCAATTCACTTAGAAATCCCAACACTTAAGCTTGTCAGTACAGAATAAGAATTAGAGGATGATCCAGTTAAAACCAGATTGACACACTTGTTGCGATTGGAAGAGAGCAGGACTCAGGCATATGATCATTTTCAAAAGCACTCATCGGACATTAAAGCATGGTTTGATAAAAGGGCCAGGTTTAGGAAACTTCAAGTTGGAGATTCAGTTCTCAGGTGGAATGTTGACAGGGCAAAACCAGGTAAACATGAAAAATTTGATTCCTTTTGGGATGGTCCTTTCAAAATTGTGGAAGCAAAAGAGTCTAATGTATTTAAGTTGAAGGACCCATAAGGAAACATACAACCAATTCAGGTGAATGGTTTCCACCTTAAGCTTTACTATATGTAAGAAGTAGGCTCATTGTAACATATGTATATACATTGTACAAATATTTCCCCCTCCTTTCTACACTTTCTATTTCATTTTATTTCTACACTTTGTAATTAGTTCTTTTTTTTGAAGAAATGCTAAAAAGATGAGAAAGAGAAGAAATTTTGCAAGAAATGACTAAGTATTGGCCAAATTCATGGTAATATTCCATTCTACACATTGTACTGTGCAAAACTCCCCAGAGTGGCATTCTGCCCTCAAGACCACATGGTTAGATCTGGACTGGCAATCCCGCATAAGGAAGGACAAGAATGGTGCCAATCCAGGAACCTCTCAAAGCTAGAGATAGCCAGAGCGGAATCAGGGTAAAGCGACATGCATGTAGGCTTAGCAAACTTGGGAAGTTCTTAAAAATGTCAAAGCAAAATCAGGCCAAAGCCTAACAACAAGTTTCAATTTGACACGTGGAGGCTAAATATTGCTCGTGCATTCAATTCTAACGAACTCGTGCATGAGCCAAAGAATAGCCAAAGGGATGTGATGAGTTGGCGACACAATTTCAAAATTTGACCAATAAGGAAATAGGGTGCCACCTTTGAGCCACCAAAGTAAATAATGAAAAATATTGGAAAGTGTGCCAACAAAGATATTGCATAGCAACTGCATTAATGGCGAAAGATATGCATGCTCCAAAGAAAATAAGTAATGAGAAGCATATACAAAACCCATTTGGAGGCCCCTTGCATTTACAGGAAGGTAGAGAAAGTACATCCATACCTTGGAGAATTTATTGCAAAGCGGGAGGACGAAGTTTGCTATTGTCAAAATGGCACCCAAAAATTCATCCATCGAATCATCAAAGGTAGAGACAAGATTGCAGGTTCATGTACATCGGACCAGTCGGGTCGCAGATACAATGATGACAAGGGTAGGAAGGACCCACCTCAGAATAGATTTTGAATTTCCATATTTTGAAGGAAATCCAATGCGATGACAAGGTATGATAGCCATAAAATCCTTTTTGTTCTCTTATATCTGTGATTCTATGCACCACTACCCCGAACTAGTCTCTGCTATGATTCAATTCTATGATTCTGAAAATAGAATAGTCAGAACCCCTATTGGCACTCCCCTATTTTCAATCACAAGGGAGACTTTCTATGGGTTATTTTTCATAGGGGTGGGCCCATCCTCAAATCTCAGATCATTTAACATAGCAGAGCTTGACAGAGCTTACGCTAAAATGATGGCCTCAGAAGAAAAAAAAGAGGCACTAGAAAAATGGCTTCGTTTTAATTTTATAAGGATAAGGAATCAAGATGAAATGCCCAAAGTCCCAATTCACATTGATGAATTTGCAAACCCAAAATTATTTTCTATGTTGGCTTGTATGGAGGGTTTGGACTCTGACAGGATGGTTCATGGTTGGAAAATTGCCATGGCATATTGTATTTCTGATGAAAGGATGTACAAAAGGGATGCGAGAGAGAGAGGTACCAGAGTAATTTACTTTGACTAGCCAGATTTTCTTGCTCAAAGGATCCATGAGCAAATGGTAAACATGAAGAAGGGTGTTGGTGCTCCCAGTTTCAGACATTGTTCGAGTCTGGTGTGGATGTTCTATGCGGCCATCAAAAGTAGAATGTCATGGATCCCGACTAGGGATAAAACCAGTGATGGAGAACCCTTTCCGGTCTATTATTGGATGGATTTTTTGAAGAGCAATGAGTCCTATTACATATTTAACTTGGAATTCTTGGAACCTGCCCTAAAAATAATGTACAATGAGTGCCCTAGGTTGCCCTCCTTAGCTAAGTAGATTTTGAGGAAAGAATATGTTGAGGAAGGAGATTGGTATCTACTAACAGAGGGCACAATAATCAGGTTATATGGTTTCATAGGAAAACCTTTTCTCCTACCTCACTTTTTCATAGAAAGGCTATTCACCCTGGAGTATCTGAGACAGGTGGTACACGTTGACGCAAGCTACGATTCGGGAAGAAAGAAGAAGTCTTTAATTACTTACCACACTAAAAGTAGTATTATTGTATCTGAGTGGCAGAGCCAAAAAATTGACCAATACCTTGATAGGTTAGGTTTGTTCTATATTCCCCAAATATGGAGTTATGATCCCGACGGTGTGTTCACTATGAGAAATAAAACCCTAAATGGAGACAAGGCCTATAAATTTGAAAGAAGGCCTAGGGTTAATTTTGAACAGGGAAGGAATAATGATGAAACTACTCTTTTAGAGTGGAACATCTCAAATATGAATCAATTACCTCCATGGTTGGATTTCTATGAATAGGTGGTGGATTTCAATCCAGAACATGAGCTCAGTCATCGACTTACAAAAGATACAATTAATAAGGTAAGGGTTGAATCTGCCAATATGAAGGACAATCCTTTTGAAGAAGATGTAGCAGAGAGAGGAAAACCGAAGGAGAAAGGACCATGGAAAATGACAAATATTGCTTATTGGTGGCATATGAGGGTTGAAATTGGAAAGTTTTTTCCAAAATCAAAGTTTGGAATGAAAATTGATAAGGAATTTTCAGCAATTTATAATAAGAATGTTGAAATCTGGAGACCAAAGGATATCAAAAATATAGTATTAATAAGTGAAAAATCCCAGAATGTTTTTGAATCACTACTTCCTCTTGCACATCAGAGGATTCAGATAGAGATGCAAGAAGTTCCTTCGATCATAGCTGAAGTACTCAAAATCTCTAGTCCTACTTCTAAGCAGGTAGAGAAGTTTCTCGAGAAGGTTAAATTGTCGAATGAAATGCAATTCCCCGAGGAAAGAGCTATCAATATTTTGCTAATTGAAATAAGATCTCCACATTTTTCTGTCGTCTCTACAACATCAGTTAAGCTACTGCCCATATCTGAGCAACCTCTATTTTTGAGAGTAGTTCAAGAAGATGAAGAGAAAGAAAATTTTGAAGGAGAAATGGTTGCTTTCCAATTAGTTTATAGAAGGACTAAGAGAACCCCAAAAATAGAGGAGGAAGAGGCTTCCAAAAGGCAGAATATGAGTATGGAGGAAATTGTGGAAGAGGTATCTACTTTTAATACAGAAGGGTTAGTTGAACAAGAACAACAACTTGAAATAAAAGTTGAGCAAGAACACCCTACATCTATAGGCGAAGGTATGGTTTCTAATCCCTCTTCTCCTTCTCATCTCCAAAAATCCCCAAAAGGACTTCCCTCCCTTTCTAGTCAAGAAAATGTGGTGAATTTGCCTCCTTCACCTCACAGTCCTCCCCTCATCCCATTAGTAGTTATGAAGGCATCAGTCAGTTATTCTATATCACAGCCTCCTTCAAACCCACCTTCCACTTCTGAGGCATCCACTTTAGTATCCACCATCATTGCACCCTCATCCCTTTTACCACCATCCATGGGACAATGCATTCCAAGTTCATCTATCCCCTCTATTATCAGTTCGGTCCTTGTTTCCCTAAATTTACCTGTATCAACATCAGCAACAATCATAGAATTTACCATTGTAACAAAGGTTGTTATCAATGTGTCTCCACCCCCACCAGTAATAAGTCAGTTCACACTCATGTTTTTGATGCCATTATCTCATTTGGCTACTGATATTTCAAAGTCTATTGTTGTATCCAAAGAGCAGGCAACTACTCAGAGCATAAATGATTACTAGGTAGAGAAGCTTACCAAGCCTTCTAGCTGGATGGTTGTGACAAGAAAAAGTATGTATGTTAATCCCATCACTAGGCAAAGGGTTTCAAGATCTTTGATTTCGTAGGTGAGCAAGCCTGAAAATGAGATGACTGCTCAGGATTATAGAGTGGAAGAAATCATAGAAGATATTGACAAGCTTCCTGCTGAAGATGAGTTAGGAATGGCCAAGGCTCACTTGGATACCTTTTATGTTAAGACTGATATAGCAAAAGATAAGGTAGAAAAGTTGAAACAACAGGTTGAAAAGCTTAAGAAGAGCCTCCATGATAAAAAATAAGTAGAGAAGGTTCTGAGGAAAGAGGCTAAGAGTTGGAAAGAAATATTTTAGAAGGCTAATGAGTTGAAAAACCAGCTAGAAGATCAAAAGAAGTTGAATGAGGATCAGGCAAAAGAGATTCAAAATTTGAAACATCAACTTTAGATTGAAAAGGCCAAGTCCTCAAGATTTTCCAAAGATAATTTGAAGAAGATAAAGCAGGAGTTGTTTTCTGAAGTTCAAGAAAAATGTTCAGGTCTTCAACTCATAATTGACTACCTGAAGGATGCCAGCCAATTATTATCTGCCATTCAGAAGGATTTAGATCAAATCACTGGAGAGTTACAGCCTATGGTGATTCCGGCAGAACAAATGTACAGGTTGGTTGGTAGTAGGCTCAGTGATGCTGCTAAACCAATTTCTAATAAAGAATGGAATCTAGTCGGGGTAGCCTCCAAAATAGTGGTGAAAAAGCATAGGGCAGTTCAGAGAGCCTAGTTGTTGTTTGATAGAGTGGATAGGGGAATTAAAGATATTATTGAAATAAATGAGGAGATGGTTCATGTCGGTTTCAAAGGGCTCTGGAAGGAGGATCACAACTTGCTTTCTATGGAAGAAGCCCAACAAAGCATCAAAGAGAATCTACAGGATGAAGCTAAAATTGATTCATTAGAAGAGCCACTATCCCAAGAACAAGCTGCTAAGCTAATTATGGGTTACACCCGCCTAAGAGATCTCATGGAAGATCTGGTGATTAGAGGGAATACTACTAATTATGAAGATGTTGGAGAATTACAATACATTTATAAGCAGCTTAAAGAGACATCAAATCCCTCTGAGCAATCCTGGAAATAGGCTCTTCAATATTTGGAATCAATGGTCCAGGTGTTTGGGGATGCTTCTGGTAAATATGAGCAAGGAGTACAGACTCCTGGAGAAGATGAAGAGGAAGAGGCTTTAGAAGAATAAGAGTAAGATTGAGCAATTACTGGCCCAGGAGGGGCTCATTCTTAAACCATTATTTTTATGTTTGTATATATGCATAAGTTTTGTATTCCTATACATCAGTTTTGTATTTCTGTTTTTACTCTGACAATTGTCAGAAATAAGCAATAAAGCAATAAATGCATGAGGCCTACAACGTAACATTTTGGTGTGAGGGCATTTTTGAAAGGAATCCTTATAAAGGAGGAGAGTTGTGTATATTTTCTGAAGGCAGTAGTAATACTGATATTATAGACACAGTCTCTAGTTGAACAAATGAGTTCTATGATGTTTTTGGCATAGTTTCGATATGAACCTCTACCCTCTAGGCAGAATTAAGTTTTCAGAGGGTAGGATTTGTATGGAAATCATTCCTTAAAACATGTATTCAAGAATAAGTATTATTTTGACTCCTAAGGCCCAATGGATAAGACTCTATATTCGATTGGCTTTGCGAGCAAATCCACCCGAGAGGCACTAGAATGTAGGCCCAAAATGGCCACATATTTAGTAAAATTTTGTATAATTTTTACTAAGTGATAAAACTACCATTATGCTCTGGAAAAAGGTTGATAAGACGAATCCGTTGGACAGTCATGCAGTTTTGCTTATTTTAAAATGATTCGGGGAACTCCATTTTGGATCCGGATTGAAGAAGGATCACAAATCCGTAAAAGTTTGTGAAAGGTGGTGACATCAGCAGAGAAAAAGTGCGGAATGGCCCTTTTGCATATACCCGATTCCAAAAACTCTTTTGGCTCTCCGCCTCGGATTAGCGCTATCCTCAAATCCACAAAAGTCTCAAGGAGATGATGACGTAAGCAACAAAAAAGTATGGATTGACAATCCAAAGAATGAATGAGTCTTTTTCTATCCAAAATGAAGATAAGGCGGAATGGCGGAATGATGTAAGAACTTAACTTCGGATCCGGACTGAAGAAGATGCTCATTCTATCCAGAATAGAATCCACAAAATTTATAAGGAAGAGGTGATGTCATCAACATTTTAATGTGGATTGGAAAGGATAAAGCGAAAGATAAGGGTCCTAGAGCGGATTCAAGGTTTGAATTTCCAAGATCCAGATTGGATGTTCTGCTGCTAAGTAAAACGATGTCATCCAGTGGATGGGCTTTCAGCTTATACTAGATCTAATCTAGATCATGGGATAAAGAAGATCAACGATGGAGGTTAGTCTACTAAATATGGGCCATTTAAAAATATGTCCCTGCACCATAACTGTAACATATTGGCCGAAAGATGAAGCGTCGAGAGTTTTCGAGAAGATCAAACCAGAGGCAGTTGTAGATCGATGGTGGAATTCTACTCCCAAGAAAGATCTATGGAAGTGCATGATCTAGAATGTTCTGAACTATAGTTCTAATGAGCGACCAACAAGTTGTAGAGAACCCATGTTGCCATGGCGGTTTCCCTTTCAGTGGATTTCCGGAGGTCTGACCAATGAGCTAATGCCAGCTAAGCTCTTTGTTGAGCTGTTGTAACAAGATTTGATGTATTGTTTCTTGATTTGTAATATGAAAAACTATAAGTAGAGGTCGAACCCTCATTTTGAAGGGTCGGATCTAGCATGTTTGCCTATACCATTGTAAATATTTTTGAAGAGCTGAATGAAAGGAGCAATACATTGATCTTCGCCTCAAGGCTATGTTTCCATGCTTGATGTTAGAGGTTTGGATTTCATAGTTGTATTTATGTGAATACTTAGATGGTTAGTTTGTGCCTATCTTGGATTACTAGTTGTTATGAGTAATTGAAATCTACTTTGAAGTTTGTTCTGTGTTATTAGTAAGTACATTTTTATAAAATCTAGTTTTTGGTGAATTTTGCTATTTGGATTATCATTTCTTGGATATTGAAATTGCTTGCTATAACATTTCTCTGTTATGCTTTAATATCTGAAATGAGCTATCTTGGGATAAGGGTTGATCTGAATGTATGTCTTTAATATGGTTTTTTGGGAGCTTTTTATGGTGATGCAATGTTGTTAACCTATTCATCCACTGATATCTACATCTCTCTAACCCTAACCTTCTCTTACCCTAAACTCCAAGCCCTAATTGAGCATAATTGTGTCAACAATATGCTAAGTTGAAAAGGAACCAACCTACTTTGGAGGTTGGATCAAAAACCCCTATTTTGGTCCTTCCAATGTTGAGTGTTGAGCTACAGCTATCGGGTGCAAGCCTAAACATAAAGTAGGAAGATAGATAGTCACAGTATCAAGTAAAACTTGGTGCAATTTAGTGCCCAATAGTACCATTGGTCACTATGCATCTTAGTGCCCACAAGCTGGAAGTAGTAGCAGTGAAGAAGAAAAGGAATACAAGAAAAATAAGGAAATAAAATTTTATCATGAAAAGAAAAATAGGCACATTCAAAGAAAGTATGAGAAAAATATATTTCAAAGGCACAAGAAGAGTCTTTATGTTGAGGAAGAAAGCAGTTCTTCCAATGGTAGTGATGAAATTCACTATGATAGTGAAAGAGAAGAAATCCTATTTTTGGCCATGGAGGTGAAAGAATATGCTCTTGTTGTTGAAAACAAGAAGAGGAGAAATATCCAAAAAATGAAGAGGAAGCCAAAATTGACATAGAAGAAAAACTTATTTTTGCTCTTGAAGAGTTGAAAAGGCTTAGAAATAAGAAATAAAGATTGAAGTCTCAAGTACAAGAGGATGAGAAGATAAATGCAAAGCTTTCACAATATCTCACCGACTTAAAAGTGAAAATTGAAGAGGCAATACGAATTGAAGAAGGTATGGCTGAGTAGTTTAAGACAAAAGAGTTGGAATATGAAAAACTAGAACATGAGGTTGTCTCTATGAGGAAGGAAGTGGAAGAATCTAATTATAAGCTACATTAGTTTGATAAAAGCACAAAAATCATAGATGATATTATCAAAGCACAAATATCTTTGGTTATAAATATTGGAATGAAGAACACAAGCTTATACTAAGAGGGGGGTGAACAATATAAGATCACTTTTTACTTTTTCTTTCCCAATCAATATTATGCAATGTAAATATAGCAATATCAATAGCAGTAATTAAAGTAATGCACAAATCACCACACACAATAGAGACACCACAATTTACATGGTTCACCCAATGTGGGATACTCCACGGAGAAAATATTTCACTAAAATTTTCTCAATCAATCTATTGGGAATCTTTTCCTTATTACAATTTTTATGGACCTCTTTCCAATGGAGATACCAATCCCCTAAATCAATTTCATGGATCTCTATCCATAGGATAACTCCTTCTCCTTTGCTCTGGCTAGTGATCCTCTAGAAGACTACTGCCTCCACTATAATGGCTTGTGGATCTCTCTCCATTGAAGACTCTTGTTCCCACTTAGAAGATCTATCCTCACTACCCTGGCTGATGGATATCTATCCACTGGAGACTACTGTCCTCTCTGCTCTGTCACCTCCAAATATCTATCTCAAATTTGCACTAAACTTAGTCCTTCGATCTAGCACATATCTGCTCAAACTCTATCTCTTGTCTGGCACAAACCTATCCTTAAATTTGCACCAAAATCTCCTCCACAAGTCCACACAGAACTTGCTCAAATATGCTCAAAAATTCCACACAGAACTTGTTCAAATCTACTCAACAAGTCCACACATAACTTGCTCAAATATGCTCAACAAGTCCACATAGAACTTGCTCAAATCTGCTCAACAAGTCTACACAGAACTTGCTCAAATATACTCAACAAGTCCACACAGAACTTGCTCAAATATGCTCAAAAATTCCACATATAACTTTCTTAAATCTGCTCAACAAGTCCACACATAACTTGCTCAAATTTTCTCAACAAGCCCACACAGAACTTGTTCAAATCTGCTCAACAAGTCCACACAGAACTTACTCAAATCTACTCAAAAAGTCCACACAGAACTTGCTCAAATATACTCAAAAAGTCCACATAGAACTTGCTCAAATCTGCTCAACAAGTTCACACAGAACTTGCTCAAATCTACTCAACAAGTCCACACAAAACTTGCTCAAATCTGCTCAAAAAGTCCACATAGAACTTGCTCAAAACTGCTCAAAAAGTCCACACAGAACTTGTCCAATCTCATAAAAACATAAAGATAATTGTTAGAGACTCAATATGTTTTACACTTATCACAATGCTCAATTACTTACAATCACTCTCGTAGAAACATAAGGATAATTGTTAGAGACTCAATATGCTTCAATTTCAACTCAATGCTCAATCACTTTCTCAACTCAATTCAGAATATAGAATAGTTTCTTTTATGGAACTTGAACAATCACTTCACACATCCACTTGACTAGGCTCAACCAACTCTACTCAACCAATCACTCAATGAACTAATCCTTGCTTACAAACCCTAGTCCAAGCATGTCAACTCAAAAAAATTTCAAAAATGCTCAACAAAAAATCTCACATAACAATGATACTCATGTTCTTTTCAAACCCTAGTTCAAGTTCTTCACTCAATAACTCACTTCAACAACAATGCTTATAAAACAACTCTCACATAGCAATGATACTCAAACCCTCACTCAAGTTTTTCACACAATCAATGGCTTCAACAACAATGCTTATAAAATAAGGTTTTAACAACAACTCTTTATTCCAGAAAACCTTGAAGCATTAGCTCAACACACTCAATAGGAAATCCTAATCAATTCCTTTTCACTCCAAACGTATTTTCCAGAAAACAAATCAATCAAATAAACTATGGAAGAATGTGCTCATACCTTTTTATTGATGATGAAGGGATATCATAAATTTTTCACAAGCACAAACACTTTTATGCCAAGCTTAAAGAGGTTAGAAGATAAATATTTCTCACAATATAATGTAAATACTCAATTACACCTTATCACTTCACCTTTCAAAAACAACCATCAACATACATAAAATATTTATCCAATAACACCTTATAAACTCCCAACTAAAAATAAATTCAACATCCACCAAAATAACTTAAAACCTCTTTAATAAAATTTAATGGCAAAAATAACTTTGGAAAAAATCAAATTCACTTTCCTTATAACTCCAATAACATAAATCACTTCTCAATAAAACAATCTTTCATAAACTCTTTTATCTCCAAATAACACAAATCAATTATGAATAAGATAATATTTCATAAACTCTTATTACTCCAAATAACACAAATCAATTACCAATAAAATAATCCTTGACAAACCCTTATAACCCCAAATATCCCCTTAGAAAACTTTAGGCAAAATAAAATTTTAATCAAAAATTACCTTTGCCACTAGAGGGATTCGAACCCACAATCTCTACCTTCGCGAGCGCTCTAGTCGTGGATTTGACCACCGTGTGCACTAGAAACACGTTTGAAACTCCATGAGCACCTCGTGCTCTTTCTTCCACACCTAGCACTCAAATCGAACGCGAACCAAATATTTCCCCTTAGCGCTCAAGACAAACATGCCAATTAACATCCACGCAAAATGATCGTGGACTCTTCCACTCCCAATGCTCTCATGATACGCGTTGTACCAATGGACCACCATGTCCAATGTGGGTTATACCTTACACTCACCCTTTTTGTCTTCTTCCTGGATCTAATAAGACAAACAAACTCTTTGTCTTCTTCCTCAATGCTCAACGATTGCACGAATTTCTTTTAGCTTTGTCGCATGAAAATTAATTTGAAGAGGGATAACTTGTGAATGCCTCTTGGCATATTTTTTATACATGAATTCACCATATTATTTAGATGTTGATGCTCCATTTAATTCGATGATGTCGATGCATTTTAAAACATTTTATAATTTATAAATTATTTAAATTCTAATAGAATTTAAATTTTATAAATTATATTTATAAACCTTTTACTTTAATAAAATTAAAGTCTTCCTTAGTATAAAATTTAAACCTTCAAATTGTACTCCACTAATTTGATTTTTCTGCCATCATGGTTTTAATAAGAACCTTAATTTTTCCATCAGGATGTTTAACAAAAACCCTTGAAGAATAATATTTTAATAACATTTTTCTTAAACTCTTCACATTGCTCTTGGTGTTAATGATGGTGTACTCCATGGTATTAATGAAAACTTCATGTGTTAACTTTGGCATCAATGACAACTGAATGAGCTCAAAATTTCCAACAATATCCCCCTTTGTCATTGATGGCAACCCAATTTCCTTTTACCAAAAACTTGACCTTTCCTTTGTTCTACTTCCCTGGGACATTGCTCCCCCTGGATCAATGCTCTCTCCTCTTTTCTCAAATACCAAATCTCTCCCCCTTACTCAAATATCTCTCTCTTTGACATCAATGGCAAAGGGTCACCTTTGGGTCTCGGGGCTAAGAATGAGCCTCTTAGCTTATCCCCTCCCCCACCTTCTCTTGAGGTCATTAATTCCAGAGTGGGAGTATTTCTACTCCCAAAAATCACTATTATTTACCTTTATCCTCTTTTCTTCTTATCTGATCCTTTTGATTCCTCTAACTATTTATTTCCATATCCATGTTCCTGTTCCCATTCCTGTTCATATCCATGTTCCTATTCTTGTTCTCGTTCATATCAATGTTCCTATTCCCATTCCTGTTCATATCCATGTTCCTGTTCCCATTCCTGTTCATATCCATGTTCCTATTCTTGTTCTCATTCATATCCATGTTCCTATTCCTGTACATGTTCATATCCATGTTCCTATTCCTGTTCTTGTTCATATCCATGTTCTTGTTCCTATTCCTATTCTTGTTTATGTTCATGTTTTTGTTTCTATTCCTATTACTATTCCTGTTCATATTCATGTTTATGTTCCTGTTCCTGTTCATACCTGTTTCTGGAATGTCTGCTCTACACCACTTTGCTGTATGACCATAATTATTGCACTTGTAACACTTAATGTTATTATTCCTTGGAGGTGAAAATGTATTAAGATTTCTTCTAGTGAAGCCATACCTTCTTCTATCATGAACCTTACAATTCATTGCCTTGTGACCAAATTGATTACATGAGTAGCAATACCCATGGAAAATATGTCTGTTCCCATATTCCTATCTTTCCTGTGTCCTGCACTATGAAGCCATGTACCCAAACCTGTGATATGAAAAACATCTTCCATTGAAGTTTCCTTGTCTTGACCTCATTGGTATCTTAGTCTCTCTTGACCTATTCTTATTGTTGTTACATTTGTATCTTCTTTGTGCATTTTTCTATTCTTTTTGAACTCTCTATTGTCCAACTCATCCTCAAATTTCTCACTTTATTTTACACTTTCTTCTTATGAAGTATCTTCATCTGAAGTTTCTTCTCCTTCAAAACTTGAGGTCGACTCCCCTTCCCATTCCTTTTGATCTTGTCTAAATCCAAGACCTGTTTTGCTTGATGTAGGCTTTTCTATCTTGATGAACTTATCTAAGTTCTTTGGGCTATTTTTGAACCCTTTTAGCTTGAATTTGGAGTCTTCTAAATATTCTCTTAGTAGTGCCACTTCTTGTGTTAACTTTTCACATTATAAGATCTTTGTTTCTAACTTATTCTTGAACCTATTTGCCTTAGCCTTTGATTTTTATAAATTCTCTATAAGCAATCTTCTCTCTTCATCACATTCTTGAAACTAAATTTTGTTGGAAGTTAAAGTAAAAATTTATTTTTTACTTTACCTTTATTTACCTTTACCTGGACGGCAGATGAGGTGGTCGGCAGACTCCAATGTGGATGGGAAGAGGAAGGACGACAGACAAGATAATTCACTCCTAAATTCTTCTTTCCTCCCTATTTATTTTCTATCATATTTTCTCTCCCTAATTTTCTCCTAATCTATTTTTGGGTTATTCCTAAGTTATTTAAGGTTGTAATCTAGGATTTATTGATTAATGAACTTTTTGGAGCTTTATAATTATTCAAGAACCATATTTGGTATCAGAGCTGGACAGGGTCTGAGGTGGGAGGCTGCAATAGGCACAAGACCTGAGGTAGACAAGGGAACCCATGTCAAGCACGAGACCCGAGGAGAGGATAGAACCATGTGGACACGTGGCAATCAATGGACACAAGACACTTGGCGAAGAGTGAACATGAGGCTGACGTGGAACTCAAACGTAGACTCAGAGGACATGGGACACATGGTAAGGATCGATTGGACACAAGTGGCAAGGGTGAGTGGCAACAAATACGCTTACATGGAGGAGCGTGAGTGGGTGGAGGCTTCAAAAGGGAGGCTTTTGATTGCCCATAGGCAATTGAAAGAACTATTGCTTGTTAGTTCTTTTAAACCACTAAATAATCCCTACTCTTGTGCATGTGGGATATTATCCCAAAACATTTTTTTTTCTAAGAAATTACAGCAGTCAGAGAATGACTTCGTCGAAGCAAAGCGAATCGTAGCCAACAAAGGAACAAACCAGATGTGGATTTTGTAGTAAAGAATCCTCACCTAGCGTTGTTGCAAGAGAAATCAATGCAATTCTGACATAGTTCTACCAACAGATCGTGTGCTTTCGTATCCCCATCATTACTGTAGCAGATAACGTGTAATGGATCTCTGGTTTGATTGGATCATGTAGTGAATCAAAGTTGTGCAACGGAAGACTGTGTTTAATTTTTTTTTCCTTTCTTCTCTGTATTGAATCTCTCAGAAAGAGTTTGTGGTTCTATTATTAAAGACATCTGACAGAATTGGTAAAAGAAACCCGTAAAATTATTTTTGTATTGAAAGAAACCCCGAAAAAAATTGTATATTATCCTCCTGATACACCATAGATCTATAAATGGCAAAAATAAATTATTTCTCAACAAAGGTTTTGGAGGGTATGACATAGAAGATAGAGTTTTAATCTTATCCATGATGGCTGAAGAACTAAGCACATCAAGTGCTTAAGGGATCTCATCCGAGGTGCTAGCCGACTTGGCAAGAGGGCTAGCTTGTAAGGAAGGAGTCAAGGGTTTGACTCCTGTGGGTGTAATTTTTTGTTTCAAAAAGTTTTTTAAAAGCTACAAAGGGAGTAGCTTTATAAGGAAGTGTGACTTCCTTAGCTCACGACAGGTGAGCTACTGTCGTGGCAAGAGAGCACGCGGTAAGGCCCAAGGGCCATCATAGGTCAAGGGTTCGAAACCCTCTGACCTCACTTCTAAAGTTGATTTTTTTTAAATTATTATATTAAAAAACTATTTATATCATATTTAATAAATTAAAACATAATTGTTTTTTTTAAGCAATTTTTTTTTATTAAATAGAAATATATTTTTTTTTAATTATAAAAAGAGGACATTGCCTAGGAGACAATTCATTGTAAAAGAAAAGTTTTTAATTCAGGGAATCATAAATCTTGTGTAAATAAGCCTAAGAGGCTTAGTTTTGTAAACGACACAACAAGTCAAATTGTAAAATTGTAACAAGGCATTGATGATAATACCAAATGGTTGTTATCATGCCTTATGTGCAATATTAGCACAAGAAGGTGTAGAGAGATTTGATAACAAAGTCAGAGGTCATGGACTCAACATTGTGTTTAGTCAACTTCAAAATGCAGTGATCGCACATCAAAGGCATCCTGACTCAGGGTACGAGGCATATTTTGAAGACAACTCATTCAAGAGTCAATTTGAACAATCAAAATCAATACAAGTTGCACCATAAGAATCAGAGTATACACACTATATTAACTCAGTGTAAATCCTAGAACCAGGATCATCGGAAATCATACAAATAAGTGATGATGAAGAAGTGGCAGATAACTTTGTAAATCAAGAGATAGCATCCCCACATCAAGAGGAACAACAGTCAATGATAGAGTAGAACAAGTCATATTTGAATTAAATTTGTAATCTCTTCCTTCTTCCTTCTTATTTCCTTCTTTCAGCAAAAGTACTTTATTGTAACCTGTTGACAATTTTGTCACATTGCCTTAGAGGGGTAGTAAAATCAAATTTTTGTAAAGTGTTTCTTTTTGTAAAGTATTTCTTTTTGTTATTTTGAATATATTTGAAAGTATTGTAGCAATTTTGGCTTCTATTGCCACCCCCTTTGTATATAGAATGGAGATGCAAAAGCTTCGCCACTGAGCAAGTTAAGGAAAAGAGCTTCGCAGGAAAGAAGATAGCTTCGCCAAAAGAAAGAAGTAGAGAATGAAAAGAGCTTCGCACCCGAAGCATTTCAAGCAGTTGCTTCGGGCGAAAGTTTTGCGAAGCGGCATTCGAAGAACTTCAAGCATTGAAGAACAACTTCATCGAAGAAGGAAAGCAAATATTAGATCGCGGCTCAATTGCTAAGGCATGAAAAGAGCTTCGCACCCGAAGCATTTCAAGCAGTTGCTTCGGGCAAAAATCTGGCGAAGCGGAATTTGAAGGAGTGCAAACATTGAAAACTACTTCGCCAAAAAATCACCGAAGCACCCACTTCGGGCCTCCCTACTGGCGAACCATTTTTACTTCACCGAAAGTTGTTGCGAAGCATCTGCTTCGGATAGCTTTCGTGCGAAGCACTTTCACCCGAAGCGGTATTAGCCTGTAAAGAGCAAGACATTTTTCCAAGGCAAGAATGCACTTCGGCCCAAAAAACCCCGAACCGTAGTTTTGAGGGAGGATCACGGCGAAGCATTTTGAAGACTCACCAGTGAAGCATCCACTTCGGGTGGAGAACCTCAGTGAAGCAGTTTTGACACGCCTTTCCAGCGAAGCAGCAAAAGAGTGAGAGCCATCTTGAGGAGGAATACTTACTTCGGCATTTCACATCCCCTAAGCCGTCTCGCGAAGCACATTCGTGCGAAGTGCATAACCAAGAAGGAGGATCTGCTTCGGCTCAAATCCATCGTGAAGCGGAGTTGCGAACTAAAATTCGGTGAAGCGCTTCAAGGGCATGCACTCCAAGCCGGGTATTTTTTTGAGGCAATCAAGTGCCTCATAAATGAGTTTTTACGTGCCCGGTGAACTCGCTGCTCATTTTTGGCAATTGGAAAGGAAGTATCAGTCCTTGAAGAAGAGCCCGACGGGCATGGCGGCCACTCGAGCTCCGCACCCGGAGACCAAGGACGTTCAGACGGCTCATAAATGCATGTTTCCCCGGCTGACCCGATCGCAGTTGCCAGTTATGGGAAAAGATTTGAGAGCTCAGTCACGAGAGCTGCGGGAGCCGACTTCTTAGGTTTTCGAGGATGTACTCCTCCATTTTGTGCATTGATGGCTCAGAGGGTCGGGTCCTCTATAAAAACCCAGGCATTGTAATGTAAAAAGGGGGAAATTTCTGCTAGAAAGTTGCTGTAACTTGAATCCCTACGATTAATACTAAAGAGCTTCGGGCTTAATTTCTCTCTTGTATGTTGCCTTCTATGATTATTTCTGTTATCTTTTCTTCATTTGCATACTGTAATTCTGCATTCTGGATTTAGGTGTGCGATTGGGGATAGAACCCTAGAATTTTCTCGAAGGATACATAGGGGAGAAAAACATTGTAATAGTTCTCTTTTATGTTGCTTGTGGATAGTGTTTCTGTTATATTCACTCATTTCCTGGTCATCGTAATTCTGAACTCTGGATTTCGACGTAAGGGGAAGGGTAATCCTGGAACTCGTCCAGAGGATACATAGGAGGGCTAATATCACGTTCATTTTATTTTATTCTTGGTATTCATTGCTGCTGTTTTGAGCTATTAGCCAACGATCATGCTTATGGTTCTTTCCCACTTTAAACTATTGACATTTCTTCCCTTACCCTATTTATTTCTTTCCTGCACCCTTACTCTTTTTATTTCTTTCTTGCACTCTTGTCTCAAAACACCAAAGTAGTTTAGTAAAGGAGCCGACATTTCTTCGGAGATTGGCATGAGGGGCATCTCTTCCCTTCGGCCTTTCAATGTTGGTCCAGGTCTAGGGCGCGTACACTTCCCAAAATCCTTTCCTGGGCAGATTTGATGACCAACAGTTTTTGGCACGCCCGGTGGGACCCGGTCAGTCTCACCTTGTGAGTGGTAGTGAGGATCGATGCTCGTCTCATTGTCGAAAGACTCTTAGCATCTGGCGACTCTGTTTAACCAAGAATCTTTAAGTCATAGAGACCGGTACCTAAGTCTGTGCCTTCATGCAAACAAGATGGAGAGTTAGGAATAGAGGAGAGGAAACTGAGTTCTTTGAGCTTGATATTGATGCCTTCGGGGAACGTTCTAGGTTGGTCACCCCTGAGTCACTATTACATGGAACATCCTCGCAAGAGGCTACTTTTGACGAACAAGGATTAACTTTGGATAGTACAACAACTAGCTTTCCTCCTAATCCTCCCAACTCACCGAAGCATCCTAGTGCCTCCATTCACATTAGTCGTCCTGTTAGCAACCAAGGAGGAGCTTCGAGAATTCCTGTTTCTCAAAATCTAGGAGCAAATATGGCACAACAGTAGCAACAACAACAACAACAACAAATGCAGCAGCAACCATCACCCAGATTGTTCTCGGCATGGAATTCTTCGGGACCGCTAAATCTAGCGGGACAAGGGCAAGTTCCGCCTACTGCTATGAAGAAGATCCCTACGTTCGATGGAACTAGGAAGACTGCTCTGGAGCACATCCAGGACATAGTTTCTCTGGCGGTGATTCATGACATCATAGAAGAGCGAGTTATGGTAAAGCTTCTGGTTCTATCTCTTAGAGGGAAGCTCCTCTACTGGTATAGATCTTTACCACCTGGTACTATAACGGGATGGGACCAGTTAGTCGGACAGTTGATGAGAAGCTTCAATGAGTCCATCGATCCATCCTCTCTCCTGCATCAGTTCACAATGATTCAGAGACATCCACAAGAGGAGATCATCGATTTCAATGTTAGGTTCACTCGAACCTGGCAAAGGATACCAGTTGGACTTCGACCAACTAGCGAAGCTACAACATACTATTTCCTTCGGGCTTTCAACCCTGATATCAGTGTCATGGTAAGGTATTCGAATATCAATACCTTCCTCGAGTTATACGAGTTAGCCCAGAGAGCGGAGATGGATCTAATAGCTATGGGCAAGCTTCCCCAAAGGATGTCGATGCCCATACTTCTTGATTTCCCTCAATTCTAGTATGCGAGCATAACCGCTTCACAGATCTCTGCAACCCCTGCATACCCGATCTCGTCTTGGAACCCGAATCCCATTGTATCACAGATTGCTACTCCACAAATCCATTTTCCTACATTCTCAGCTTCACAGCCCACTATCTCTTCGACATTCCCTGTACTGCCAGTGCCACCTCAACACCCCACCCTACCTCCAATACCAACGATGGCTCCATTGCCACCCATTCCTAAAGTCGATGATATGCAAGTCAAAATACTACAAGAGGTTCAGTCCCTGAACTCCATAGTGCAAACCCTATCCAATGATATGACCATTATGAAGAAGAAGCAAGCGCAACATGAGTTTCTATCGAGAAGGTCGTATCCTACACCCACGCTTACTAAAGATCAAGCAGTCCAGCAAGGGAGAGCATCGACAAGAAATGTCATGATTGATGAAGCTCCGAGCACTTTCGATTACATACATTGGTGCTCCACGTGTAATGACCCTCATGAAGAGAATACCTGCATGTTGCACCAACATTATGTACAAACGTTGGCGAGCAGTAGTCATGGTGGTCAGGTCAACATCATCAGGCAATTGGATCAGAACCTGGTAATTGGTGAAGAAGAGCAAGTTGCAGTCCTTACCAGAGGAGGAAAAAGGTCAATAGAGGTAGATGCTACTCAAATGGCTCCCCTAAAGGTGCATGCTCACCATGAAAAGGGACAACAACTTTCTCAGGCCCCGAGCGAAGCTCCTCAGCCTGCACTAGTCAAGGAGAAGGCCCAACAGGCCCCTGCAAATCCACCTCAGGTGGAAACTAAAGAACAAGCTAGAGAGAAGCTCAAGTTTCCTTCGCTGACCAAGCGACAAAGGGTCGAAGCTACGGAGCAGTATCGCACTAGGTATGAGGCAAAAAGAGAACCTGAGGTGCACAACTCCCTAGCCTACAATATTGTAGATGAGCTAAAGAAGATTTCGGCCAAGATCAGTCTGTATGACGCACTGCAACTACCCGGACAAGTGGACTTGCTGCAAGAATCATTGAAGATGACCAAGGCAAGAAAGTCAGCACCGCTTGCCCTAGTGCAGACCCTATCCACATCCATTATGGGGAAGAATAGACCACCTCCATTCTACCTGTCTCTACAGATGGAAGGGTATGTTGTACACAATTGTATGATTGACTCCGGGGCCACGACGATAGTCATGCCCAAAGCAGTGTGCGAAGAGATAGGTATGGAGTGTACGCGAAGTAGCCATGACATGCTCCAGTTGGATGGTACTCCCATGAAGACTGTAGGAGTGATTAAAGATATACCTATCCGACTACACAAGATGCCTCAAATCACAGTTATACAAGAGGTGGTAGTCATCGACCTTGAGCCGTATTTTAGTATGTGCTTGTCGAGGGAGTTTACAGTGAAGCTGGGAGGATATCTATCTATGGATTACTCACACTTAGAGATTCCATTCAAAGGGAAGAAGGTAAAGATCTACAATGAAAAACCTTCTACTTTCCTTGTACAGAAGATGTCCGAAGAAGAGAGCAGTGATCCCGTGCAAGCGATAGTGGAAGGGATAGAGCAAGTGGACCTAGTCGAGGAATCCCTTGCACAGTTAAGTTGTGAAGATGAGTTTTCATTGGCAGACTTTAATGCCATGATAGAAATCGAGATGGGATGTTATGCCATCGCCAAGCCTGAGAAACACACCAAGTCAGAGAATAAAACATGTGCCCAAGAAGGACTATGGAAGTTGTTCTTCGATGGCGCCCGATGCAAAAATGGTACTGGGGCAGGCATTCTTTTAATATCACCATCAGGGGAGCAAAAGGAATATTGCTACCGGTTGGTTTGGAGCTGCACCAACAATGCAGCAGAATATGAAGCATTATGCCTAGGACTCAAGAAAGCAAAAAAGTTAGGCATAAAGCATCTCCAAGTCTTTGGAGATTCAGAATTGGTATGCAATCAAGTCACAAACAAGTGTATTTCAAAGAAACACTATCTCAAGTCATACCGTAATAGGGTATGGGACTTGTTTGACCAGTTCGAATCTCTCAATCTATAGTCCATTCCACGAGAAAAGAATCGACATGTCGATGTTCTAGCATCCATCGCAGCAAAGTACTCTCCAACAGAAGACATGGTGCATAAGCCTAAAGCTGTGAGGATGATTTACAGGCCCTCTATCCCAGACAGAGATCTGCATTGGCAAGTTTTTGACAATGATGAGCAGATTGTGAATTTTATGATTCAAGAAGTAGCCATAGTTGAAAGAAGAAGCCCTGATGATGAAGAATATGAAGGGCTAGTTCAATTGAAGAATAATCATGTCCCCAAGGGATTAATTACTCTTGAGAGCCTCTTTGATCAGAATGATTGAGCAGTTTCTCATAGGATCAAAGTCAATGCAAAGCAGTACCAAGATTTGGAGCTTGAACCTGGAAAAGCAATAAAAGTTGGAACAGATTGCACTTCGAAAGAGCTAGAACAGATCCAATCTCTGTGCAAGAAGTATCCTGACATAGTGGCGTGGTCTTACCAAGACCTGAAGGGATACGATCGACAATTGATCCAGCATACAATTGAGTTGCAGGAGGGAATCAAACCCTTATGGTAGAAGCAAAGGCCTGTTAATCCGAAGATCGAGGTCTTGATGAAGGCCGAGCTCCTAAAAATGCTCGAGGCAAAGATAATTTATCCCATAAAGCATTCCTCTTGGGTAGCGAATCTAGTCCCTAGTTAGAAAGAAGAACGGAGATATACGATTATGCATGGACTTTCGCAACCTGAACCAGGCTTCTCTCAAAGATCACTACCCTCTCCCATAGATAGATCAGATCTTGCACTCAGTGGCTGGGGCTCAACGCTTCTCCCTACTCGATGGTTTCTCCGGATATAATCAGATCTGGGTTAGGGATGAAGACCAACATAAAACCGCATTCACTACCAAGTGGGGAACATTTGCTTACCAGCGGATGCCATTCGGCCTTTCGAATGCGGGGGCCACTTTTCAGAGGGCCATGGATTTAGCTTTTGGTGAGCTTTTGAATAAGGTTATTGTTATCTATTTGGATGACATGACCGTCTTCTCCCAAAGAAGGGAGGATCACCCTTTACACCTACAATAGGTATTCAAAAAATGTCGAGAGTTTGGCATTTCAATCAATCCAAAGAAGTCTATATTCGTAGTCAGCGAAGGGAAGTTATTGGGACATGTGATATCAGAGAAGGGTCTCATCGTAGATCCTGATAGAGCTGAGGCTCTATTGAAGCTCCCACTCCCAGTGAACAAGAAAGGACTTCAATACTTTTTTGGCCAGATCAACTTCGTGAGGAAGTTTGTTCCAGATTTCGCCCAGGTCATCAAGCCAATGTCTGAACTTTTAAAGAAGGGCACTGAATTCATCTGGACGAAAGAGAGAAAAGAGGCATTTGAAGAGATCAAGGCCCAAATTGCTCAGGCACCAGTCCTGACCAACCCTGACTATAATCAGGATTTCATCTTATATGCTATAGGAGAACCTGAGAGCTATGTTGCAGTCCTGACACAGAAGGGGAAGATGGCGAAGAGCGCCCCATCGCGTTTCTAAGCCAGGTGATACACCCCCATGAAGAAAAGTACAATTTTATAGAAAGGCAGGTGCATGCAGTAATGAAATCTCTTAGGAAATTCAAGCAATTCATTTCCCAAAGTCGGGTTACGGTCTTTGTCATTCACCCCGATGTGCGCAATTTCATTATCCAAGGAGAGTTGGGAAGCAAAAGAGTCGGTTGGGTCAGCAAGATACAGGAGTTCGACATCGAGATCAGACCCACAAAATTGGTTCACGGTCACGCATTATGTCAAGAGCTGGCAAAGAGCGTAGCGGCCGAAGTGACAGCTTGTCAGTGGGATGACTCAATAGCAGAAGGATGCTTCACAAACCAAGAAGAGGATGAGAAGGACTGGGTCGGTGAGATAGTTGAATACTTCAACACCGGTAGATGTCCTTCACATCTAAATGCTTCACAGTGAAGGCACTTCAGGATGCGGTCCCTCCGATACACATTGCACCCCAAAGGCCTATTTTTTAGAAACATCGATGGCGTTCTTCTCAGGTGCATAAAAGAAGATGATAAGAAGAGAATCCTAGGAGAATTCCATTCAGGATTATCTAGGGGCCACTTCGTAGGAAGAACGACGACATTGAAGATAATTAAAGCTGGTTATTATTGGCCTACACTCTTCGTCGATGCCTTTGCGGTCTGTCACAGATGCGAGCAATGTCAGAAGTTCATTGGCCAAAGCAGAAGTGCTCCTATGCCTCTCCGACCGATACAGGTAGAAATGCCTTTTCAACAATGGGGGTTGGATTTCATAGGGGTTATATCACCGAACTCTTTCGCTGGGCATAAGTTCATCCTGACCACAATCGACTACTTCACCAGATGGGCCGAAGTAGTACCCATGAAGCATGCTGATCAGGAGACCGTCATCGCCTTCCTAGAGGGTTTGATCACCCGGTTCGGCATCCCAGAAGCAATCATTACAGACAATGGTCCTGGCTTTGTAGGCACCAAAATCAATGAGTTCCTCTACAAATATGGGATATATCATAAAGTCTCCTCTAATTACTATCCACAGGGTAACGGATTGGCGGAATCAACTAACAAGACTCTGTTAAGGGTGCTAAGAAAGCTCATGGAGAAAAACAAAAGAACTTGGCACCTCCTTCTAGATCGGGCCTTGTGGGCCGATCAGATTTCTATCAAGAAGTCAATCAAGACATCACCTTACGCCCTGGTGTATGGCAAAGAGGCCATCTTACCTACCCATGTAGAGATCCCTGCGTTGCAGCTGTTAGATGAGGAAGGAGAAGTTAATCCTATGGAAAATAGGTTGGCTCAGCTACTGCAGCTAGAGGAAGATCGTGAGAAGGCCTACCAGAGCTTCGCTAAGCATGCTCAGATCACCCGAGACTGGTTCAAGAAAAAATCCTCCGACCGCACGTTCAAAGTGGGAGATCTGGTATGGAAGTGGGACTCTTGGAAGGCTAAGCCTGGGAATCATGACAAATTGGACGCTTTCTGGGATGGACCGTTCAAAATTGTAAAGGTAAACTCAGCCAATTCTTTCATCCTCAAGGATGCAGATGGCCAAGTCTTGCCAATTTCTATCAATGGTCTTCATCTGAAGACTTTCCATCGCTGAGACAAAAAAAAAAAAAGTGTTCAAGTTTTACCTTGTATATAATTTTTCATTTCTGTATATATATACCCTGTTGCAAGATCTCCGAGAGGTTAAGTATCACACTACCATAAGTGACAAACTCCAGCTTCGCTAAGCCTAGCCAGAATCTCCTTCGGGAACTTTAGATGCGAAGTGGCTGATGCAAAGTGGTTCGCAGTGAAGCGCGTTGTCCTCGAAGAGCCAAACGAAATTCAAAATGAAGGCATGAGAAATGCTTCGCAAAATGAGTATGAGCGAAGCAGTTTTCAAAGAAAATCTAGCGAACCATTTCTCAAAAGGAATGAGCTTCGGAGGCAGCCTTTCGTGAAGCAAAGTGGTGATGCGGTAAGGTAAAACTACTTCGGGCCCGAAGCATAGAAAATCAGCTTATACCGAAGGTTCACTGTGAAGCATCTTCAGCATCGGTTTCAACTTCGCCAACTCAATAGCGTGCAAGGTGGGAGCATTTAAAATGTGCCTTGGAGGACGTGTCGATGACAACCTAGGGAAACGTTCGAAGTGGGTGAGTTTAATGCAAAGGTGGTGGAGTACATCCCGAGAGGATTCGGTTATGAGAAAAGCTCGCGCCTAGGTACGAGGTGGCAGCAGGTTGAGTTTTCGATGTCGGGCATAATCATCGAAGCGCATGGGTCCACGTACAACGCTGTCGCAAAGCCAATCAAAAGGCACGGCAACCTTCCCCGTTCGAGTTGTAAATTTAATTATGGCAGGAGCCATAAATAGAGGTAGTTGCCTTCTAAGGCTATAAAACTCAAGCCTCAGCAGTAAAGAAGGTTATTCGCCTACTGGTTCATGCAAGATTAAGAGCCTCGTTGTTACCCTGCAATTCTTCCGCCCTTCGCGTCGAAATCCTTCACATCGAAGTCTTCTACATCGTGAACTCTGTCATGAATATCCACAATGGGGAAGAAGAACTCCAAGGAAAAGAGAAAGGAGCCAGAAGTAGCAGGCCCTAAAAAAATGAAGAAGGGCAAGGAGGAGAAAAAATAGAGACCAAAGAAGGTCGACCTTAACCTCCGCCCCGAAAAGCAAGTCATGGAGGAAAGAGAAGATTCTGAAGAAGAACAGCCCGAAGAGCCACCAATTGATGGGTGGGAGAAAATTAGGGACACAGAGCTTTCAAAGAGCGTGGCCGAACTCAGATACACCATCGAGTTCATGAAGAGTAGGCTCTCAGCAGAGAATAAGAGAGCCACCACGTATTATTCTTAGATATATTGGTATCTGACTCCGCCCGTGCACCATTGTCCCGAACTAATCTGTGCCATCACGCAGAACTACCAACCCTCCTCCAGACAAGTGCTAGACGCCGCTGGCCATAAATTGTTTTCAATTTTGAAAGAAGATGTGCAAGCAGCCTTCGCGTCACAGCAGGGGCCGCCCAAAGGCTATTCGGTTCGTAATGTAATCTTGAGTGAACAAATGGAGAGGTTCACCTCCTCCAGCTATATTTTGAAGTTTTTGAGCGAGAACCTCAAGAGCGGGCTCCCTTCAGGCAAGCTGCCCCAAATGCCCCTCCCCCTGATAGATTTCAAGAGCATGGACATCTTCTCCATCATTGCATGGGTAGCGGGTCTGTCGACCGATGCTTCGGTGCACCCTTGGCAGGTGTCTTTGGCCGAATGTATTTCAAGAGGGGAATTTTATGCCCTTGATGCTTCAAGGCCGAACACCAACCCAGTATTCTTCGACTGGGCAGAATGGGTGGCCCGAACCTTGCACACGCGGCTGACCAGCATGAAGAACGCTGGAACGAGCCAGTATTTCGGACCTTGCTCTTTCCTAGTTTGGTTATTTTTCTATCATGTACATAAGAATTTTCCCCACATTGCCATTTCTTCAAGCGGCAAGGATGGAACTCCTCTGCCTGTGTACCAGTGGACTCCCCTCCTGGAGAGGACGAAGTCATATTATTCTTTTAATCAACAATTCTTGGGACCTGCCATTCATTTGTTGAAGGGTTCTTGCCCTCGGGTGCCCCTCAGTTTAAGAGACAGAGTGGTGAAGGAGAAGAAGGGAGACGTATTTCAACTAATGTAGGGGCTTGTGGTTCACCTGTTCGGCTTCATGGGGAGGCCCTTCCTGCTGCCCGTCTACCCCTCCGAATACCAGTTCACGTTAGAGGTCGCTCGACAGAGCGACGCAACAAATGTCGTCTACGACCACGGTCAGAAATGGGCGCACACTTGCGACTTCCCCTTCAAAATGGGGGTAATTGAAGTGTTTGCCCTAAAGCAACATGTATTCCTGGAGGAGAAGCTTGCCAGATTTGGTCTGCTCTAGATTCCTCAAAGGTGGCTCTACGATCCCTTGGGGGTGATGAGGGACCACCTCAGATTCAAGAATTTTCATGTCTGCCCCCACCCAAAAATCGTGGAGCAAAGAAATAACCCCAATGGGAGGGATCTGGAGTGGCATTTAGAAAGGATGAAGACCTTGCCTCCCTGGCATGAATTCTACCCTATGGAAGTTGAGTTTGATCCTGTTCAGCATCCTTTCCCAAGCCCAGACTCCATTTTTTGGAGGAAGATGAAAGACGATCTGAGGGAGGAATTGAAGGATTGGGGCGTAGAACAATTAAAGGAATGGTGGAAAATGAGAGTTCATCGACAAAATATGAAATCATACAGACTCTTGGAGATGGATAAGGACTTCATGATTGTTTACGAAGCCAATGTTGGGACTTGGAAGCCCACCTCCTTCATCGACTTCATTCCCCCAAGTGCCCTAGGTTTGGGCGAAAGCCCAAGGAGAGCTGATGATGCTTCGAAAGAAGAAGAAGAGGAGGAGGCAGAAGCTACACCAGAAGAACTACCTCAGGAACCTATGGAAAGCCATGACACCAGTGCCACGGGATCGGTGCAACAATCAGAGAAGAAGGAGGAGAAGAAGAAAAGAAAGAGGCAAGAGCAAGCTCAAGTGCCTCCAACCCACCCAAAGCGACCACGTACAAAGCTTCCAGGTGCTTCTGGAGAACAACCTATGATAGGCCCAATCGAGGCAAATATTGAAGGGACGACGTCACAAAGGGCCGAAGTAGCCTCAGACGTAGATGTCATTGATGTGGAGGAACTCCTCCAACAAGAAGGGGACCCTGAAGGAGAGGTCATGGAAGTCGGGAGTGCCAAAGCTAGAAAGGAGCAAGAGCCAATCACGCAAGAAGCCACCACTTCTGCTCTTCCAGGAGGGCATGCAGGTACGCACTCTTCACCCTTCACCTTGGTTCCTCACATGTCCACTATGGTCCCGACCGTAAGTCCCCATCAGTCTCTCTCTCCCTCACAAAGTCAATCACCCCCTCACGTGTTGTCCTTCGCTACTTCAAGTTTGTCTCATGATCCCGTTAGCCCCACACACATGTCCACTCCATTTGAATCATCTGGCCGGGACAAGTCCATCGATACTACTTCGCTCGCCCATGCCACCATTCCCTTGGTTCTCAGTCAGAGCGAAGGTAGTACTCCAATGCCGAACCTCGTTCCCCACTCCCCTGTCACACACGACATTGTTTCTCTCGTCGAAACTCCTACCACACCCATCGTCGAACCTACTGGTGAGGCATCCCCTATCCATTCCTTATATTTGTTTACCCCTTTGGCTGGAGATCCAACCTCATTTGAAACTGAGTTATCCATGATTAAGGAATGTCCTCTAGCTGAAAAGCTACTCCAAGCTCGGTAGAACATAGATAAGATGCTAAAGGAGGCGAGGAAAAAGAGAGGGCGCTCTCTGGCCCAAGTAGAAAAGTGCGTTGTGTTCGACCTGAAGGACGAAAAATTGCATAAAGTGAAAAATGTCCCCAAGGTCCAGAAGCCACTGGACGAGATGACCCCGACGGATTATGATTATCAAGAGAAGTCCAAGGACCTGGAACACTTGAATGTAGATGATGAATCTGCATCCATGCATGTAAGAATTGAAACTTTCTGTGCACATGCAAACATCGCCAATCAACGCAGATTTGAAGCAGAGAGCGCCAACATCAAGTTGGAAGAGGAGCTAGCAAGAACCCGCTCCAAGCTAGAGGACGTAGAGAAGCAGTGTGAGCTGATGAAGAAGGAAGCAGACGTCCTGAAATAACAAATAGAACAACTGCAGAACTCAACTAAAAACCAAAGCAAGATACAGGCCGAAGCTGATCTGAAGGCCAAAGAATTTGAAAGCAAGATCTTGCAGATGCAGCAGTAGTTGTACGAAAAAGAGAGCCTGGAGTTGTTTGATAGGGGCCGAATAAAAGAAATCCGCTCACACCTGCTAAAAGGCTTCAGATCCCGGGCCTCCAGCGCCCTGTCAATCTTGACATACATCATCGAAGCCCAGAATGCCACTTCTCAAGAAGGGCCAATCGTAGATGAAATCATCCAAAAAATTAGAGGCCGACTCAAACTAGCTTTTGAGGTCCAAAGTACCAAATATCAGGACCTGCAGGTTGCTGCTATGAGTCGGACGGCCAGGGATTGGTCTACAGCCCAGGCCATGGTCCGTGCCTTCTTCTCCAAGGTGAGGAAAGCCTAGAAGGCGAAAGACCTCCTGGATGTATTTGAGCATGAGCAGCGTGCATCTCTGGGCTACTTTCAAGATCTCTCTTCATTAGGTTTCCCTAGTTTCACTGATGATGATGGGAACCTTCTGACCAAGGAAGAACTCAAGCCGGCATGGCTCCATTTTGAAGGTGACGTCTCAGAGATAGACGGGTGGGCAGAGCCAATTATAGAAGGACAAGTCATAGATTTCATTCTGAGACATTGCAAGATCATGGCCTGCCTCAATGATCTAAGCACAAGAGCCAAGCATGCCGACATAGGGCAAATAGATCGGTTCCATGTCCTGGTAAAAGTGCTACAAGACCGAGAGCCTTTCTCGAAAGGCACCTGGGCTCATGTTCGCCGAACCATGGAACGCATCCACGATCACCTTTCCCCACCACCGTAGCCGGAGGCCACGCCAGAGGAAGAAGAAGAAGAAGAGAAGAAGAAGAAGAAGCAACCGTGGAAGCACCCATAGAAGGAGAAAAAGGAGAAGGGTCTGGAGGTAACTCTAGCCCAACGGATCAAGGCTGAGGGTTCTTACACCGAGGCGAGCTCGTTGCCCCACGAGCCACCAAGAATGTTGACAATTTTGTCACATTGCCTTAGAGGGGTAGTAAAATCAAATTTTTGTAAAGTGTTTCTTTTTGTAAAGTATTTCTTTTTGTTATTTTGAATATATTTGAAAGTATTGTAGCAATTTTGGCTTCTATTGCCACCCCCTTTGTATATAGAATGGAGATGCAAAAGCTTCGCCATTGAGCAAGTTAAGGAAAAGAGCTTCGCAGGAAAGAAGATAGCTTCACCAAAAGAAAGAAGTAGAGAATGAAAAGAGCTTCGCACCCGAAGCATTTCAAGCAGTTGCTTCGGGTGAAAGTTTTGCGAAGCGGCATTCGAAGAACTTCAAGCATTGAAGAACAACTTCATCGAAGAAGGAAAGCAAAGATTAGATCGTGGCTCAATTGCTAAGGCATGAAAAGAGCTTCGCACCCGAAGCATTTCAAGCAGTTGCTTCGGGCAAAAATCTTGCGAAGCGGAATTTGAAGGAGTGCAAACATTGAAAACTACTTCACTAAAAAATCACCGAAGCACCCACTTCGGGCCTCCCTACTGGCGAACCATTTTTACTTCATCGAAATTTGTTGTGAAGCATCTGCTTCGGATAGCTTTCGTGCGAAGCACTTTCACCCGAAGCGGTATTAGCCTGTAAAGAGCAAGACATTTTTCCAAGGCAAGAATGCACTTCGGCCCAAAAAACCTCGAACCACAGTTTTGAGGGAGGATCACGGTGAAGCATTTTGAAGACTCACTAGTGAAGCATCCACTTCAGGTGGAGAACCTCAACAAAGCAGTTTTGACATGCCTTTCCAGCGAAGCAGCAAAAGAGTGAGAGCCATCTTGAGGAGGAATACTTACTTCGGCATTTCACATCCCCGAAGCCGTCTCGCGAAGCACATTCGTGCGAAGTGCATAACCAAGAAGGAGGATCTGCTTCGGCTCAAATCCATCATGAAGCGGAGTTGCGAACTAAAATTCGGTGAAGCGCTTCAAGGGCACGCACTCCAAGTTGGGTATTTTTTTGAGGCAATCAAGTGCCTCATAAATGAGTTTTTACGTGCCCGGTGAACTCGTTGCTCATTTTTGGCAATTGGAAAGGAAGTATCAGTCCTTGAAGAAGAGCCCGACGGGCATGGCGGCCACTCGAGCTCCGCACCCAGAGACCAAGGACGTTCAGACGGCTCATAAATGCATGTTTCCTCGGTTGACCCGGTCGTAGTTGCCAGTTATGGGAAAAGATTTGAGAGCTCAGTCACGAGAGCTGCGGGAGCCGACTTCTCAGGTTTTCGAGGATGTACTCCTCCATTTTGTGCATTGATGGCTCAGAGGGTCGGGTCCTCTATAAAAACCTAGGCATTGTAATGTAAAAAGGGGGAACTTTCTGCTAGAAAGCTGTTGTAACTTGAATCTCTGCGATTAATACTAAAGAGCTTTGGGCTTAATTTCTCTCTTGTATGCTGCCTTCTGTGATTATTTCTGTTATTTTTTCTTCATTTGCATACTGTAATTCTGCATTCTGGATTTAGGTGTGCGATTGGGGATAGAACCCTAGAATTTTCCCGAAGGATACATAGGGGAGAAAAATGTTGTAATAGTTCTCTTGTATGTTGCTTGTGGATAGTGTTTCTGTTATATTCACTTATTTCCTGGTCATCGTAATTCTGAACTCTGGATTTCGACGTAAGGGGAAGGGTAATCCTGGAACTCGTCCAGAGGATACATAGGAGGGCTAATATCGCGTTCATTTCGTTTTATTCTTGGTATTCATTGCTGTTGTTTTGAGCTATTAGCCAGCGATCGTGCTTCTGGTTCTTTCCCACTTTAAATTATTGACATTTCTTCCCTTACCCTATTTATTTCTTTCTTGCACCCTTACTCTTTTATTTCTTTCTTGCACTCTTGTCTCAAAACACCGAAGTAGTTTAGTAAAGGAGTCGGCCTTTCTCCGGAGATTGGCACGAGGGGCATCTCTTCCCTTCGGCCTTTCAATGTTGGTCCAGGTCTAGGGCGCGTACACTTCCCAAAATCCTTTCCTGGGCAGATTTGATGACCAACAGTAACCATGAAATAAAGAGAGTTTTTTTGTAACTATGACCTCACACAATAGCTTACCTATACCAAAATTTAATGGTTATGACTATAAGTATTGGTCTATAAATTATTAACTTCAGCGAACAATATTTTATTCAGCAGGAGGCATTTAAATACAATGCAACAATGCCAAAAATAGTCACGGCTGAACGGAACTGTTACAGGGAAACAGAATTGTTACAACAGTAAGCTACATATTGAATACAGACAAATAAGTAAGCTAACATCCCCCTTTATTACATTATTTGGGTAATGTAATAACTAATAGCTATACTAACATCCCCTTACATTATTTTGCAATACAAAGTGAGCTGCGAAACAATTCAAATTTGACACGTCCAAGTGCCTTAGTGAAAATGTCTGCAACTTGATCATCTGTGGGAATGTGCTGAAGCTGAATTCGATGCTTTGGAACTTCATCTCGAATGAAATGACATTGTGTATCAATGTGCTTTGTTCTTTCATGATGGACTATATTCTTGACGACATTCAAAACACCCTGATTGTCGCAAAACAAGTGTATTGGAGATTTCGATGGATGGCCCATACTTGTCAGAATGCGACATAACCATATCACTTCGCACATAGCTTCATGTGCGATGCGATATTCTGCCTATGTTTATGAGATAGCAACCACCTGTTGCTTCTTGCTGTGCCAAGAGACAGGACCGGATCCCAGATGAAAAATGTATCCAGAAGTTGACTTGCGATCATCAAATGATCCGGCATAGTCGGAGTCCGTGTATCCTTGCAAGAAGAATTTTTTGTTCCTCTTGTATTCTAGGCCATATTCCATAGTACCACGGACATAGTGAAGAACATGTTTCTTTGCTTTCCAATGAGTGGTCTTAGGCTCCTGCATGAACCTCGAAAGATAGTTGACAACAAATACGAGATCTGGCCTAGTATTGGTCAGATATATGAGACTCCCAATCAACTGTCGATAGAGAGTACCATCTACCTGAGGTGAGTCATCATATCATGATAACTAAAGTCCATTCTCCATTGGAGTTGCCATTGGCTTGCAGTCAGTCATGCGATATTTATCCAACAATGTCTTGGCATACTTTTTCTGAGACACTTTGATGGAGTGCTCCTTCTGGCTGAATTCCAGACCAAGACAGTAATGGAGAAGTCCGAGATCTATCATCTCAAAAGATTTGCACAAGTTTATTTTGATAGTAGAGATCATAGTTTCTGAACTCCCTGTAATGAGCAGATCATCCACATAGAGTACAAGCAACACTATCTCAGAACCCTGTTTCTTGAAATAGAGGTTTGCATCTGACAGACATCTCTTAAATCCATGCTGCATTGTCCATTTTTATATACCAAGCTCGAGGAGCTTGTTTCAGACCATACAAGGATTTGGCCAATTTGCAAACTTTTTGTTGTTGGCCTTCCACTTCAAATCCTTCAGGCTGAGTCATATAGACTTCTTCTTGGAGATCACCATTTAGAAAGGCACTTTTGACATCCATCTGGTGAACTTTCCACCCATATTGTGCTGCCATAGCACACATAACCCAAATTGTGGTCATCCGAGCAGTAGGTGCAAAAGTTTCTTCGTAGTCAATGCCTTCCTTTTGAGCATAGCCCTTAGCAACAAGACGGGCCTTATGCTTATAAATTGTTCCATCTACCTTGTACTTGAATTTATATACCCATTTGTAGCCAATGGGTTTCTTTCCATGTGGCAGATCAACAAGCTTCCAAGTTTTATTTTTCATCAGAGACTCATACTCTGTATCCATAGCGGCCTTCCACTGAGGCTCACTAAGAGCATCTTGCACTGATGCAGATTCAAGACTATCTATGGTAGACATGAATGCCCTGTCATCATCAATATCCATATCCTCAACTTCTGTACTTGGAGTCACAGAAAGTTCCTCAAAAGATTGACAAAGATCATCAACCTCACTAGTTTCTCTAGCTTATCTTTCCTTTTGAGCCATACTGCATGTACGAGGTCTATCCAAATTCAAATTGGGAGGAGTGGATAAATTTGCGTCTCTGATTGTATTTGTACACCATTTAGGATTCTTCTTTGGTGGTGGTGAAGAAGATGTAGAAGGACCTCCTGTCTATGTTGACGAAGGAATCTTCTCTTCCTTAGTTTCCATAATATCTTGGTGTACTTTAGATGTGCTCTGTGATGTGAAAGCTTCATCAAAGACAACATCTATGCTGATATGAATTTTCTTGGTCAAAGGATATATCAACCGATATCCTTTAGAGTTCTTAGAATAACCAAGAAAAATACATCTCAGTGTTTTCTCATCTAACTTCTTCCTTTTCTCTTTCGGTATGTGCATGAAAGCTTGACACCCAAAAATACGTAGATGAGATATGGGGGGTTTTCGACCACTCCATGCTTCCTGTGGAGTCATTCCTTTTAGGGCCTTTGTGGGTGCCCTATTCAACAAATACACTATAGTGGTGACAGCTTCTACCCAATATTTTTGCCCAAGAGTAGCTCCTGTGAGCATACAACGAACCATTTCCATGATAGAATGGTTCCTTCTCTCAGCAACTCCATTTCTCTGAGGAGTATAGGCGATTGTTAACTGTCTCTTGATCCCATGCTTATCTAGGAATGCAAAAAATTCATTAGAGGTAAACTCTCCCCCTCGATCTGAGCGGAGGGTTTTAATAGAAGCTCCTGACTCCTCAACGGATTTCTTGAACTGCTGGAAGAATGCGAAAGCTTCAGATTTCAGTTGGAGAAAGAAAACCCACATCTTTCATGAGTAGTCATCTACAAATAACTAAAAGTACCTCTTCCCTCCACAACTATTGGGTGTGAAAGGACCGCACAGATCGGTATGAATTAACTCCAAAGGTTTTCGTGCTCTTGTAGAGCTCTTCTCAAATGGTACTCTATGCTGCTTTCCTGCCAAGCGGTCAGAGCACACTGGCAATGTGGCAGAAAGGGAAGGAAGACCCTTTACCATCTCATACTTGCTGAGCTCAAGTAAGTAGCCAAAACTAAGATGCCCATATCTCTTGTGCCATAGGGAAGTTGCCTCCTTGGTAGAGACAGTCATGGCAACATGTGGAGTAGAGATAGCATCTAGTGCAAATAAGCCATGCTTATATGAAGCTGTTGCAATCTTCTTACCCTTCCTGGTAATGGTACAACACTTCTTTCCATTCTCAACATGAAAGTTGACAACCATATTTCTTTCCAGGATTTGTGTTATTGATAGCAAATTGTTGGCCAATCCCAGAACATAGAGGACTTTTTCAATCTGACACTTGCCATCAGGAAGAGTGACTGAAACTGTACCCTCTCCCTGAACCCTGTAGGTTTTATCATCGGCAATGGTGACAGGTTTGCCCTCTTTGGCCACAAATGATTCAAACCATGATCCGTCGCCGATCATATGTTTGCTAGCTCCATAATCAACATACCAAACAGTATCCTCTCGTGTGGAATCCGTGGTAGTCATGAGCACCTTGTGTGCCCATTCAGAATCTGAGTCAGATTCTTCAACAACAACATTCACCTGGGGTTGCTTGTTTTTATTTTGTGGTTTGTTTTGGCCTTTTTTCTTGTTCTTATGCCAACACCTGTTGGTGTCATGGTTGTCTTTCTCATAGATCTTGCACCACCTCTTCTTCTATTGAGGTTGTTTGCCTTTTCCTTTCGTATCTTGTTGAGAATTTCCTCCTTTCTGAAAGTTGCCTCCTTTTTTCCCATTACCTTTCTTCCTAGAACCCTGCCTGTTGGTGTATAGGGCTGTATTGGAAGAATCATCCTTGTGAAGTTGGCGTGCCTCCTATTTTTGGAGCAGATTGACCAACTCGATGTAGGTAATTTGTCGTTGAGACACCTGGATGGAGGTTATCAACATATCAAATGAAGAAGGTAAAGCTCTCATCACAAGTGAAATGAGAAGCTCTGATACCATGTTAACTTCAGCGAACAATATTTTATTCAGCAGGAGGCGTTTAAATACAATGCAACAATGCCGAAAATAGTCACGGCTGAACGGAACTGTTACAGGGAAATTTTTTTTTTACAAAAGTAAGCTACATATTGAATACAGACAAATAAGTACGCTAACATAAATATGAAGACCTTGCTCATAGGTAGAGGTTTGTGGGACATAATAGAAGAGGGATACACAGAACCCTCAGAATGGACAACACTTAGTGCCACAAACAAGAAAACATGAAAAGAAGAGAAAAAAAGCAACTCATCTGCTCTTCTCATCTCCAAGCTACATTGGAGAAAAGCATATTTTCTAGAATTGCTGCTTGTACGATTGCACAAGATACATGGAAAGCATTGAGTTATGGATTCCAAGGTAGTAATCAAGTGAAGCAGGTAAGGCTTCAAACATTGAAGCAATATTTTGAAAATCTCGAAATGAAATATGATGAAAAATTTGGTGATTATTGTGTTAGAGTAAAAGCAATTGTAGATAAAATGGTTACACTAGGCGAAGAAATCAAGCCTGAGATAATTTGAACAAAAGTGTTGAGAACATTTACATAGAAATGGAACCATATTGCCATAATAATAGAAGAATCCAAAGATCTTTCCCTTTCACCTTTGATGTATTAATCGGATTGTTAATGTCACATGAAGAGAGGTTTCCTAAAACTCCTTCAACCAACTACGGAGGTGATGATAAGGCCTTCACTTTCAATGAAAATAATGGAAGAGGATGGGGAAGAGGTCAAGGTAGAGGTAAGCAAATAGGTAGAGGTAGAGGCAACTACAGAGGAGACAATTCCAATAGAGGAGGCAACTCATACAGAGGAGGCAACCAACAAATAGGTGGAAATCAAAATCAAGGTGGAAATCATGGACAAAGTGGCAATTAAGGGCGAGGAAGTGACAAGTCCAAATCAGCCTGTTTCAATTGTGGCACGCTAGGTCACTTTGCTCATGACTGCTGGTCAAAATATTCACAAGCCAGTAGTAGTCAATATGGAAATTATGGAGAAGAAGATGATGCTTCTAATATTTTTGTCATGTGGACAATCAGATCATAATCTAAATGACACATGGATTCTAGATACTGGTTGCTCAAACCATATGAGTGGCAAAGAAAATATATTTTCTACTCTAGATTCCACTTATAAATCCCAAATAAAATTAGGGGATGACAAATCATTGCAAGTAGAGGGAATTGGAGACATGGCGGTTCCAACCAAAGAAGGACTAAAGAAAATTAGTGACATCTATTACACTCCAAAGCTCCAACACAATCTACTCAGTGTTGGACAAATGATGGAGAACAATTACAAGCTTGTATTTGATGAAGGACAATGTATTATTTTTGATAAAAATAATTGTAATCGTGTCATCACATAGGTCCCCATGACCAAGAACAGGTTATTCCCTCTCAAATTTGGTGAGCTAGGGGGAGCTCAACTTGCAAATGTAGCCATAACAAATCCAAGTGTGTTGTGGCACTTGCGATATGGTCACCTTAATTCTACTAGCTTGAAATTTCTAACTTCTCAAGCTATGGTGACAAGACTTCCCAAAATCAATGAACAAAAGGAAGTCTATGAAGGATGTGCTTTGGGAAAGCACTTCAGGTAAAATTTTTTGAAAGGACAAGTGTGGAGAGCCAACTATCCACTTAGTTAGTACATTCAGACATTTGTGGTCTAATGCAAACACAGATTCTCGAAAACAATTCTTAATTTCTCACTTTCATATATGACTTCTCTAGGATGTGCTAGATTTATTTCTTAAAGCACAAAGATGAAGCATTTGATTGCTTCATAGATTTTAGAAACAATGTAGAGAATCAAAGTGGGAATTATGTAAAATGTCTTTGGAAATATCGAGGAGGTGAATAATCCTCAAAAGAATTCTTGAACTATTGTAAATAAAGTGGGATCAAAAGGCAATTAACCACTTCCTATACCCCACAACAAAATGGTGTGGCCAAAAGAAATAACCACACCATAGTTGAGATGGCGAGATCGATGCTTCAGACAAAGCATCTAACTAATATGTACTGGGCTGATGCTGTAAAAACAAGTGTATATATTCTAAATAGAAGTACAACTTCTCATTTAGATGGCATCACTCCTTATGAGGGGTGGTACGTAAAGAAACCAAATGTAAAGCACTTCAAAATTTTTGGTTCTTTAGCATATGCCCACATTCTTGATGAGAAAAGGAAGAAGCTTGATCCCAAAAGTCAAGCTTGTATATTTTTAGGGTATTGTGAGTCTACAAAAGCATATAGACTCTACAATCCCAAGACTCATAAAATTGTACTCTCCAAGGATGTAATTTTTTATGAAGGGGGAGAATGGGGTCATCAAAGAATTTTTGTTTATTATGAGTCCCAAGATGTAAATTATTCACATGTATAGTAGATACAACAGGTGTATCCAAAGAAAAGCAAAGGCACACCACCCCCTCCAAGACCGAGAAGTTCAAGTACATCAACCGTCGGTACAAGTCCTTCTCCACAGAGATCAGTAAGTTCTTCACCAATGGACATTGACTCTCCATAAAGAGGTAGAAGAACTTTACAACATCATCCTTCCTTTCAGATGTTGGATCAAAATTTTTAAAGAATATTCACTAGAAGCCAAGCCGGTGAAATAAATTTAGTTTTGCAGCAACTTGAGAATTTATAATTGTATGGGGATGATAACTCCCAAGAACCTAGAGGAGATGAATTCAATTATGCTTTATTGACTAGTACACATCTAGAACCAGCTAGCTATGAGAAGGCATGTACTCAAAATGTATGGCAAGAAGCCATGAAAGAGGAAATAACCTCTATAAAAAATAATGATACATGGGAGTTAGTAAAGCTACCCAAAGGTAAAAAATGTGTTGGATGTAAATGGGTCTACAAGACCAAGTATAATTATGATGGAAGCATTGAGAGGCATAAGGAGAGACTAGTAGCAAAATGTTTTACTCAAAAATATGGCATTGACTATGAGGAAAATTTTGCTCCTATTGTAAGACAAGAGACAATCAGATCAGTTCTTTCCTTAGCAGCCCATAAAGGATGGAATTTTCAACACATGGATGTAAAGAGTGATTTTTTGAATGGATACTTGATAGGATAGGTTTATGTTCAACAACCTCAAGGTTTCCAAGAACAGGGAAAAGAAAATCTTATTTACAAATTGAAGAAAGCACTTTAAGGCCTCAAGCAAGCACCAAGAGCTTGGTACTCACACATTGATGGCTATTTCAGCGAGTATGGATTCACAAGAAGAAAAAGTGAACCAACTCTATACTACCTAAAGCATGGAGTAGACATTCTCATAGTTTATTTGTATGTGGATGATCTAATATTTATGGGTAGTAACAATAAAATGAATATGGAGTTCAAAAACTCCATGATGAAGTAGTTTGAGATGAAAGATCTTGGTTTAATGCGATACTTCCTAGGCATGGAAGTACATCAATAAAATAAAGGGATATTCATATGTCAACACAAGTATGCTCGAGACATAATTAAAAAATTTGCCATGGAGCAGTGCAAATCAGTTGCAACTCCAACTGGACATGGGATCCAATTGAGCAAGGACGATGGAGCATCAAAGGTTGACATGACCACTTACCGAAGCATGGTTGGGAGTCTGATGTTTCTCACCAACACAAGACCTGATATTCAATATGTTGTTTCTATAGTTTCAAGGTTTATGGCTAGTCCTTCTGAGCTGCATCTACAAGCAACTAAAAGAATATTGAGATATGTAAAAGGTACATTGGATTTTGGAATCCATTACCAACAATGTAAGTCTGTGAAATTAGTTGGCTTCAGTGACAGTGATTGGGGCAGCAATATAGATGACAGGAAATCTACATTAGGAAATTTTTTTAGTCTAGGATCAGGACTAATTACATGGAGTTCCTAGAAACAAATTTTTGTAGCATTATCATCGACTGAGGCTGGGTATATAGCCATCACACATGCTAGTACTCAATCCCTATGGTTGAGAAAAGTTCTTGAAGAGATTGGAGAAAGTCAAAGTGGTCCAACTCGATTGTATTGTGATAACATAAGTGCCATTCAGTTCACATACAATCCAATCCATCATAGTAGATCAAAGCATTTCGATATGAAGTATCACTTCATTCGAGATATGGTGGAACAACAAATAGTTGAGCTTCAATATTGTAACACTTTGGATAATATTGCAGATATCTTCACCAAAGGTATAGCTAAAGCTCAATATATAAAGCTGAGAGACTGTATAGTCAGACCTCTCAACTTTAAGGGGGAGAATGTTGGAAGTTAAAGTAAAAATTTATTTTTTGCTTTACCTTTATTTACCTTCACCTGGACGACAAATGAGGTGGTCGACAAACTCCAATATGGATGACAAGAGGAAGGACAACAGACAAGAGAATTCACTCCTAAATTCTTCTTTCCTCCTTATTTATTTTCTATCCTATTTTCTCTCCCTAATTTTTTCCTAAGCTATTTATGGCTTATTCCTAAGTTATTTAAGGTTGTAATCTAGGATTTATTGATTAATGAACTTTTTGGAGCTTTAAAATTATTCGAGAACCATAAATTTCAAGTTTAGAGTGCTTCTTTCTTACCTTCTTTACCATGTCAAGGGCATAAATAAGTTCTCCTTTGAGATAATATCCATCCTTTTCTGAATATTCCTCTATTTTTTTCCCTTTGTCCACATCTTTATTTTTTGTTGGCTTATCTTCTATAGGATTATATTTTCCTCCTTATAGTGCCATTAGAATATTTTATTCTGGTCCTTCAAATGCATCCTCATATTCATCATCACTGAAACTATAGCCATCCCTTGTACAATCATCTTCAAGATGTTCAAAGTTACCACATCTAAAACACTTGAGAATTACTGGAGTCATTTTCTTAACTTATTATTTTTCTTCAATCATAAATAGGACTTCATCTCTATCATTATCTAAAAAACTAGCATCACTGTCACTTGAGTACTTACTTGCATTATCCGCATAGTAGCTCCTCTTTTGCCTTTGGAAGAACTTATTTCCTTGTCTATTTTATCCATACTTGCTTTTATTTTGGTGCCTATGTATTTCTAATTCCCTATTCTTGTGATCTTGTTTCTCTTCATCATTATTATTCTTAGCTTCTTGACAGTCATTTACATAATGACCATACTTTCCACATTTAAAACATTTAACAGATCTTGTATCTCTAGATCTTCTTGAATCCTTATTCCTTCTGCCATAATTTGCTTCTTCATCACTGGATGACTCATTGCTTGATTTTGACTTCTTACCCTTAGTATTCTTGATTGCTTTGAATGTTGCTTCCTTCTGGGGCATAGGATATTTTATTCTTATCTCATGTTCTATAAGAATACCAAGCAACATATCTCTTATCAAAGTATCACCATCCATTGACACTTATATAGCAGAAATATTTTCACTGAATCTATTTGGAAGAGTTCTCAAAACTTTATCACAAATATTTGATTCATCAATATTCATTCCAAGTCCTTGCATAGCATTAACAACCTCATCAATTTGAAGTAGATAAGTACTAATGTTTTCCTCATCCTTCATTCTTAACTCTTCAAATTGTCCTTTGATATTTTGCATCTTTTTTTTCTTGACACATTTATCTCCTTCATATATATTTTGCAATTTATCCCACATGTCTTTAGTAGTTTGACAATGCATAACTTTCATAGACTCTATTCTATGCAAACCTCTCAAAAGTGCATTCATTGATTTTAAATTGTAATGTTGTAGGAGCTTACATTCCTTATCTATAGGAGGATTAATTAAGGGATCATATACAAATTCAATTGCTTCCCAAATTTCATTACCAAGTGCCATCAGGTAGATATTCATTCTCATACTCCAATACATATAGTCACTTCCATCAAATACTGGTGCTAAATTATTTGAGGACACATTCTTGGAATCCATTGTGTTCTTAATAGCTTTTTCTTCAAGTTGTTAAAATCTTCTGAAGGAACCCACTCTAATACCAATTTAAGAACATAAGCTTATACTGAGAGGGGGGTGAACAGTATAAGATCACTTTTTACTTTTTCTTTCCCAATCAATATTATGCAATGTAAAGATAGCAATATCAATAGCAGTAATTAAAGCAATGCACAAATCACCACATACAATAGAGACACCAAAATTTACGTGGTTCACCCAATGTGGGCTACTCCATGAAGAAAATATTTCACTAAAATTTTCTTAATAAATCTCTTGGGAATCCTTTCCCTATTACAATGTTTATGGATATATGTCCAATGGAGATACTAATCCCCTAAATTAAGTTTGTGGATCTCTATCCACAGGAGAACTCCTTCTTCTTTGCTCTAGTTGGTGATCTTCTAGAAGACTACTTCCTCCACTACACTGGCTTGTGGATCTCTCTCCACTGAAGAATATTATCCTCAATTAGAAGACCTATCCTCACTACCCTGGTTGATGGATCTCTATCCACTGGAGACTACTGTCCTCTCTGCTCTATCACCTCCAAAGCTCTATCTCAAATCTACACTAAACTCAATCCTTTAGTTTAGCACAAATCTGATCAAATTCTATCTCTGGTCTGGCATAAACCTGTCCTCAAATTTGCACCAAACTATCCTCCACAAGTCCACATAGAACTTGCTCAAATATCCTTAACAAGTCCATATAAAAATTGCTCAAATCTGCTCAACAAGTCCACAAAGAACTTGCTCAAATCTGCTCAACAAGTCCACATAGAAATTTCTCAAATATGCTCAACAATTCCACATAGAACTTGCTCAAATCTACTCGAGTCCACACAAAACTTGCTCAAATATCTTCAACAAGTCCACATAGAACTTGCTCAAATATGATCAACAAGTCCACATAGAACTTGCTCAAATTTGCTCAACAAGTCCACACAGAACTTGCTCAAATATGTTTAACAAGTCCACATAGAACTTTCTTAAATCTGCTCAACAAGTCCACATAGAACTTGCTCAAATATGCTCAACAAGTTCACACAGAACTTGCTCAAATATGCTCAACAAGTCCACACAAAACTTGCTCAAATATTCTCAACAAGTCCACACAGAACTTGCTTAAATATGCTCTACAAGTCCACACAGAACTTGTCCAATATCATAGACACATAAATAGAATTTTTAGAGACTCAATATGTTCTACACTTATCACAATGCTCAATTAATTACAATCACTCTCTTAGAAACATAAGGAGAATTGTTAAAGACTCAATATGCTTAAATTTCAACTCAATGCTCAATCACTTTCTCAACTCAATTTAGAATATAGAATAGTTTGTTTTATGGAACTTGAACAATCACTTCACACATCCACTTGACTAGGATCAACCAACTCTACTCAACCAATCACTCAATGAACTAATCCTTGCTTACAAACCCTAGTCCAAGTATATCAACTCAAAATGTTTCAAAAAATGCTCAACAAAAAATCTCACATAACAATGATACTCATGTTCTTTTCAAACCCTAGTTCAAGTTCTTCACTCAATAACTCACTTCAACAACAATTCTTATAAAACAACTCTCACATAGCAATGATACTCAAACTCTCACTCAAGTTTTTCACACAATCAATGGCTTCAACAACAATGCTTATAAAATAAGGTTTTAACAACAACTAATTATTCCAGAAAACCTTGAAGCATTAGCTCAACACACTCAATAGGAAATCCTAATCAATTCCTTTTCACTCCAAACTTATTTTCCAGAAAACCAATCAATCAACTCAACTTTGGAATAATGTGCTTATACATTTTTATTTATGATGAAGGGATCTCATAAATCTGTCACAACCACAAACACTTCTATGCAAATATTAAAGAGGTTAGAAGATAAATCTTTTTCACAATATAATGTAAATACTCAATTACACCTTATCACTCCACCTTTCAAAAACAAACATCAACATACATAAAATATTTATCCAATAACACCTTATAAACTCCCAACTAAAAATAAATTCAACATCCACCAAAATAACTCAAAACCTCTTTAATCAAATTTAATGGCAAAAAGAACTTTGGCAAAAATTAAATTCACTTTCCTTATAACTCCAATAACATAAATCACTTCTCAATAAAACAATATTTCATAAACTCTTTTATCTCCAAATAACACAAATCAATTATGAATAAGATAACCTTTCATAAACCCTTATTACTCAAAATAAAACAAATAAATTACCAATAAAATAATCCTTCACAAAACCTTATAACTCCAAATATCCCCTTAGAAAACTTTAGGCAATATAAAATTTTAATCAAAAATTACCTTTGCCACTAGTGGGATTCGAACCCACAATATCTGCCTCTATGAGTGCTCTAGCCATGGATATGACCAGCGCATGTGCTAGACACACATTTGAAACTCCACAAGCACCTTGTGCTCTTTCTTCCACACCTGGTGCTCAAATCGAATGCAAACTAAAATCTTTCCCCTTGGTGCTCAAGACGAACACACCAATTAACATCCACGCAAATTGACCGTGGACTCTTCCACTCCCAATACTCTCAAGAAACATGCTGTACCAATGGACCATTGTGTCCAATGTGTATCAAAACTTACGCTCACCCTTTTCGTCTTCTTCATGGCTCTAATAATACAAACACACTCTTTGTCTTTTTCCTCAACGCTCAATAATTGCACAAACTTCTTTTAGCTTTGTCGCATGAAAATTAATTCGAAGAGGGATAAATTTTGAATGTCTCTTGGCATATTATTTATACATGAATTAACCATATGATTCACCATATGATTTAGACGTTGGCACTCCATTTAATTCGATGACATCGGGGCATTTTAAAACCCTTTATAATTTATAAATTATTTAAATTCTAATAGAACTTAAATTTTATAAATTATATTTATAAACCTTTTACTTTAATAAAATTTTAGTCTTCCTTGGGATAAAATTTAAACCTTAAAATTGTACTCCATTGATTTGATTATTCTGCCATCATGGTTTTAATAAAAACCTTAATTCTGCCATTAGGATGTTTAATAAAAATCCTTGAAGAATAATATTTTAATAATATTTTTCTTCAACTCTTCACATTGCTCCTGATGTTAATGATGGTGTACTCCATGGTATTAATGACAAATTCATGTATTCACTTTGGCATCAATGACAACTTCTCACTTTGATATCAATGCCAACTGAATGAGCTCAAAATGTCCAACATAGACTTGGTTTTGAATAAATTCAAAAGAAACAAAAGGAGTCGAGATCAAAAGGAATAGAGGAATAAAAATAATAATTAAATAAGAGTCTAAGACCTACGCTGATGTGTTGAGAAGTGGAAGCATAAAGAAGGAAGAAAACAAATCATCATCAAGGAACAAGGTCCATCACAGAAATATAATTAAGAGAACCATGCGGACATATCCTCCAAGGCAATCAGAGAGGTTTCAATATTTCTTCCAGGGTTATTGCTTTTCATGTCACCAATTTTATCATAAAGTTGTACATTATAGAGTCCATGCTAAAAATGACTTTGGTTTCACCAAGAGGAATTTTTATTTGCACCTCTCATGGACTACGACATCATATGTTACAAATGTAATAATTTTGGGCATACAACTATATGGTGTAGAACAATGTTTCCTAAAATTTTGAAGTTAAGCAAAAAAGAGGATGGTCAAAATGTTCAAAAGGGTATGCCCTCCAAAGTTTGGAGAAATAAAATAGAACAAGAAGAGGAGCATAGTAATTTAGAATTTTCACTCCCATCTCATCATTGGTTGTCTCAATAAGATCAGGTAGTAAGGGGGCATTTTCAAGTATCTTATCCTTTAGCCCCAAGAAGCCTTTGACATTGATGTCAAAGGGGGAGAATTTCAGTGAGGGGGAGTAGTTGAGAATTTTTAGTAAGCGGGAGTAGCTTGTCAAGGGAAGCCAATTGTGATCCCATTGCAATAAAGGATAGTTTCTTTTTAGGGTTACCATCAATGATAAAGGGGGATATTGTTAGAATTATTGTTTTCATTGATGTCAAGGGTCGACTTGGTTTATAGCAAACTATGGTGTGTTTGGATAAATTATTCAAGAATGATTTAATCATAAGTGTATGCTCTAATATTTAATTAAATATAAAAGTAGTGTATGCTTTAATATTTAAATTAAATATTAAAGTAATGGTTCATATATAATATAAAAGTTTGAATATTTAAATAAAAAATTTAAATATTTATATGGAGTGGAAGGTTGAAGGTGTGGGCCAACATTTTGGGTGCCACATGAAAGAGTATATATATAGGAATAAAATATTGAAGTTTAGCAGATGATTAATCTTGGAGTTGAATATCTTCGTCAAAGGTTTTGTTTTCGGTTAAGCAAAGCAGAGGTGAGGGGAGTTGAATATCTTCATCAAATATTTTGTTGTCCGGTAAGCAATGCAGAGGTGAGAGGAGTTGAATATCTTCATCAAATGTTTCGCTTTTCGATAAGCAACGTAGAGGCGAAAGGAGTTACACTTAGAATTGGTGATCAAAAGTAAGAGGAGATTACGTAGAAACATCCATAGAGAAGGTAAGGTTTGGGTGTGTTTTTGCTTGGTTTGTTAGAATAACGATAGGTGCTCATTGTTGTGCAAGCATTTGAGGAAGTGGAAGGGCCCCATGTTGATTGGTGCTACAATCAATATAAGATGTGAGTTCAAAGGATGGTGGTAGCAGAAGTGCTATCACAGTCATATGAAGGGTTATATGTGAAGAAGAATCTCTGTGAGTAGGTGAGGGACACAAAGATATCACAAAAGAAGTAGTGATTGCAAGAGAAGCCCAAAGAATTGAAGTCATGACATGGGGATTCTGGTAGATGTTGAATTGCAATAAGCCACATGGAGAATACAATGAATGAACAAGTAGATACACCAATGACCATTATGGAAGTTCCTTGTACAACGTGATTCACAAAGGAAGGTTGTTTATCAAAAATAGCCATATCATGATGATGAAGTATACCAGACAAAGAAAAGGTGTAAAAGAAGAAGCTACACATGATGACTTGCCATCATATTTCTTTCTTTGTGAAATAGATGGAACATATCTGCCAGAACAGAGAATAACAGTAGCTTGCAGATGCTTGGTGATGTGTAAGTGTAGATTAGAAAGGCTACAAAATCACACATGCAAGAAGGAGATATTATTTGCGCTACACAATGGGATGCCAGTGAGACCTAATAATAAAATGTGATGTAGAACATTTGAATTCCATATGTTTAATTTTTAATAAAATGTCTTTTGAAATACAAGAGCAAAGGTAGTTGTTTTGAGTGATGTTTCTACAAGTGCGTTGGAGGTGGTGTTAGCAGACCTACGATAAAACATTTTATAGATGGGCAGTTTCACGCAAGAAGAGCTACGCACAAAATATTTTAGTGAAATATTAGCAAGCAGATATCCATTGTAAAAATTGATCGATCAAAAATCCTAACACTGAGAAAAATGAGCAAGGAGTGCATTATTACATGCAGAGCATTGTTGTATAGAGGAGGTTGATGATAATGAGAGTGATGTTGTAGCTCATGCTCACGAAGTTCACTATTAAGGCAATTTGATTGGTGTTCTAAGTATTTCAAATAGTTTAATAGGTACAAATTATTATTGAACTTTATAAAAGTTTGAAGACATAAGAAATCAGTTTAAAAGTTTGAAAAGGAGATATAAGAAAAATTGAGTTGCTATATTTTGGAGAGATAAAGGTGATATTCTTGATGGCTTTAATGATAAGATTCTAGAGTATATTTTAGAAGAGTTTCTAGAGAAAATTTGAGCAGAGTTTCTAGAGAATAGTTGAGAAGAATTTCTAGAGCAAATTTGAGCAGAGTTTTTGAGTAGAAGGTTGGTGCTCACAAACTTGTATAAGGGAATTGGTGTCTCTTGTGGGTTGGTGCTCATAAAATTGTATAAGTAAATTGGTGTCTCCTATGGTTTGGTGCTCATGAACTTGTATAAGGGTATTGGTGTCTCCTATGGGCTGGTGCTCATGAACTTGTATAAGGGGATTGGTGTCTCCTATGGGTTGGTTCTCACAAAATTGTATAAGGGGATTGGTGTCTCTTATGGGTTGGTACCCGTAAACTTGTATAAGGGGATTGGTATCTCCTGTGGGTTGGTGCCCACAAATTTTTTTGAAGAAAATATAAGCAATATTTTGTCATGGTTTTCTCCCAAGAGGGTGTTTCCACGTAAAAATCTTGTCTCTTATGTGTGTCGATTTTGTACATTGATTTATTATTGCATTCATATCATTGCAGTTATTGATTAGAAAGAATTTTTTTATATTATATTGTTCACCCCCCCTCTCAGTATAAGCATGTGTTTCTTCAAAGCCTTATTTCTCAAAGCTAACCACGTGAAAATAATTGTTTTTTTGCACAAATAATTTTTAAATTTGCTTCCACCACCAAGTAGGCCCTTGAGGATGAGGGTCAAAAATTACTTTGTGAAAGCACGAGATTCCGGAAATAAAAAGAAAATTATGCCACAAGAACAAGAAATAACATATGCAAATCGACACAAGATAAAAGCAATGGAAATATGGTAATCTCTTTTATTGATACGCTTTTACAAATTGTGTTACAATACATCTCCTTCCTTTTTAAAGGATAGGAGAGTCAGATGTGTTTCTTGTCGCAAGATTCACGGCTAATAATCCTTCTTTCGCGTGCCCACACGTGAGATGGGCGGATCAAAACGTCGTCGCCGTTGTTGTAGGTGATTCTTTGCTCTTTCCTGCTCCTCTGCTGTTGGAAACCTGCGTACAAAGTGAAAGCAAAAGGCGTTAGTAGCACCTGTATCAAAAATAAAAGCATTTGATCCTCGAAACAAATAAAACATACGTGCAAAGAAAATGATTAGAACAACATATTTGAATTAACTCCCGAAATCATGATAAAATGTAACATTCGTGAAAGTGAAATGAAATAAAACCTGCATGTTGATATTTATCGGCAAATTAATTAAAACAACGGATTGCAGAAATAAAATAAAATGAACTAAAATAAAACCGAAGACGCATGCACAAAATTAAATAATATCAACATACTTAATCAAAATTAATGATTAATGATTAATGATAATACGCTGTGTTAAAATAAAGCCTGCATGCTTGAAATCAACATCCGAAATCATAGTGCTAAAGAAATAAAAGAATAACAGTAAGCTTTGTCGACAAATTGATGAATCCATGGATCCGGATTCATGTTCTCCGTAAGCGCCCGATGACCTCCCTTGCAAAAGAAATCACGGATGCGGATGACGTGAATCGAGGCTTAAAACGTCTGGCGATAAACTGGCAGGGCTTCGCTGCTTCAAACGTTTCTTCTCCGCTCCCTCTTTTTGGGTGGAAAAGTCCACCATTTTATAGACCCGGGGGTCTCTTTGGATAGGCGTGCATAAGCGCCATGTGTTGGTCATAGGTGCCATGTGGCGGTCATGTCTTCCCACGAGAGAGGAAAGTCCTCCATGACTCGGGCTTTCATGAATGCCTTTGTGACAGTCCTCTAACGGCCCACGCACTTGACTGACTTCCACTTCCAGTTGTTTAAAGTCCACCTTCAAATGTTTAATGCTTATTTGTTTAATGTCCACGTTTATCTGTTTGATGTCTGCTTTTAATTGGTTGAAATCCACCTTCGTTGGTTTAAAATCCGCTTTTATTGGTTAAAATCCGCCTTCGTTGGTTTAAAATCCGCCAGGCATAAATGCGAAGTTTTTGTCGCGATTTGGCGCGCGATATCGAAGAAAAAGGCGCGTGTAGAGCGGCGGGCGATATCGCGATCTGCGATGTCGCGGCGCGATGTCGTGAATCGCGATGTCGTGACCTAACCAAAGGAAAGGGGCACGAAGGCAGAACGAAACTCTGTGGGCGGCGTGAATAAGCCGGTGGGACCTTGCGGGTTTGCCAAGCAAAGTGCCAAGGCGGCTGGGACGTTGCCATGGTGTATGGGCCCAAAGGCGAAACGGTCGAAGAAAGCAAATGGGAAATAACCAAAGCACTGTCCCGTAATCGGATTGGTGTTGTTTTGGTGTCTACAGATGCCCCTTTTTGGGAAGCGCTACGGGTGACGCAGTGCTAAGCAAAAATAGATAACCAAAGCACTAGTGATTAGGGTTTCTCAGTAACCTGACCAACTTGTGATGCCCCAAGCATGGAAAGGGGATGCATTCTTGAATCCTTGCCTCTGACGAGCTAAGGAATTTGATTTCAAGTATTAACCTATTTTGGTGAGGTGTGACTTGAACTTAGACATTGATCAGTCATGAATAGGCAAAGGGCGCAACCTTTTATCCATGGGGGAACCTTGAGTTCATGCTTCGGGAATGCCAAGCGTTTGATCGCGTTTGATCAATTTGTGATTGTTGCTTGTTTACTGCCCCAAGCAGGAGCGTGATTGTCTTTGTCAATGATTCTTTGAATGCATGCCAATGCCCTGATTGGGTGTGTGTTTGTTGATTGGTGACTAAGTGTGACTACCCCCTCAAGCGACGAATCGATGAGGGAATGACCGCCATGAGAAAAGCGACGAGTCGCTTGACCCGAGGTGACTTAGGTTAGGGTGCCTTCAAATGTTTGTCCGTTGAATGTGCAAGCAGTTTTCCGACTTTTGGATTATTGTTGTTGGGTAAAAACCCTTTTGGTGATGCCATAATGGGGTGAAAGTGTCGAAAGTCCATCTTCCCGTGGAGCGGTCCGGCTATGGTAGCCTTCTTGGGGAAGTAGGAGAGTGACAATTTGAGCCCCGACATCGATTTTGCTATGCCAAGAGGTTAAGTGCAAGAGCACTTGTGTCTGGCAATGTTTATTGTTGTTTGTTTGTGTTGCATTTATTTGTTGTTTTTATTGTTTTTGAGTGGGTTTTGACCCTTTTGTGACGTCGTTTGGGGGTGAAATTGTCGAAAATCCATCTTCCCGTGGAGCGGTCCGGCTATGGTAGCCTTCTTAGGGAGTAGGATAGTGACAATGTAAACCCCGACATCAGTTTTTCTATGCCAAGATGTTAAGTGCAAGAGCACTTGTATCCAATTTTTTTTGTGTTGCATTTTTGTGATGTTTTTGTTGTTTTGGATTTTCTTGCTTTGTGTATATGTCATGATTTTATGTTATGCACAATGATTGATGTTGATGGATGCATGTTTATGGTGATGTATGCATATGGTATGATAAATGCGCATGTTGTTGATTCATATGTGATATGAAGAAATGAAATGGATGAATGGAATTTGTGATGTTTGGCTATGGTACCATAGACTGTTTAGAACTCTGTTATTTGTTTTTAGGCGATTGCTGTGATGAATGACTTTGTATGTATACATGTGGTTTTTCTTTTTTTGTATTTTTTGATGGTATGGCAAAGATGAAAAGTAGCGCAGTTGGTTTAGAAATGTAGCTAAGGTTTTCTGAGACTCAGACGGTTTTAACTCACTAGCCATGACTGTACTTTATCTTACAAGACTTTTGAACAAGGTATGAATCGGACTTGTTTTTGACCAAGTTATTTCACATCCCTGTGTGTGCAATTGAGTTCATTTATGTGGTATTCATCAGGATACCGCCAGTGCCAGATAGGTTGTCAACCAAACCTGTACTGAGGATCACCTAATTAGCTCCACTAACTCCTTTATTGTATTTAGTCAGATTAATCTGCGTTGTTTCTAGGATACCATAAGCTAGCTCATCCACATGCAAACATTGATCTGTACACAAGTTAATGTGATAGATATATCGTCATGCGGGAGGTTTACCGCCAGTGACCAATAGGCTGTCAACCAAACTGGTACTGAGGCTTACCTCATGACCTGTCGAAATGCCGAGAGTTCCAGGGATTCAAGTTCGACTCCCTTCTTTTCTTCAATTGTATTGGGATACTTGCTCGATTGTAGTGATAAAAATCACTGTTTATTTTTATATATTTTTCTTTTGAGCAAGGGATTGGGATATGGAGTGACGAGAATCACTATTGTATGTGCCTTTTGATGTGTGCACTTTGTGGGATGTCAAATTTTTGAGTTTTGACGTTTGCAAATTTTGGGATTCTTGGGGAATTGGGTAGGGAGGATGCTTGTCCTTTTGCCAACTCTCAGCATTCTTTGGGTCATTTACATAGGGGGATAAGCAAGATAACCGTTTCGCTTATGGTGACCTAGATTACTTGTGCGAGGTTTCATCTTTCGTTCGTACAACTCAAGAATTGTTTTAGTGTTTTAGCTTGTGATGGGATGTTACGTAACAAGGCGTATTTCAAGTAGAACTCTACCTTCGTAAAATCTCTCTGACTTGGTACGAGTACGTGGCTAGAAAGCACAATGCCGACTGAAAGACGAAAACTCTTGATACATTACGAGACCCACGACTCTATTGTGGTAAACAACGAGTTAATGTTGTTTGTTTGTTTGTTTTGTAAAATGGAAAAGTATGGAACAAGATGGATTAGCGAGAATAATTACAGTCTATGGTGCCTTTGACTTGTACGACCACAAATGTGTATTGGTGTGATGCTTAATGCAGCTACATATTTTTGTATTTTTGATGGATTGATTTTGATTATGAAGATGAGATGTGAGAAAAGCTCTCTATTGATGAATTTGAGCATGCCTTGAAATGAGATGCAAATTTTTGTTGTTTTTGATGATTTTTGTTGTTTTTTTTTTTTGAATTTTTTTGATGGTGACCAAGGGATTTCGAGAATCCTTTGGGGCCTTTTTGGGGTGACCAAGCGATTGTGGGAATCCTTGGAGCTTTTTGGTTTGACCAAGCGATTGTAGGAATCCTTGGAGCTTTTTGGGATTGACCAAGCGATTGCGGGAATCCTTGGAGCTTTTTGGTTTGACCAAGTGATTGCGGGAATCCTTGGAGCATTTTTGGTTTGACCAAGTGATTGTGGGAATCCTTGGAGCATTTTTGGATTGACCAAGCGATTTTAGGAATCCTTGGAGCATTTTTGGATTTGACCAAGTGATTATAGGAATCCTTGGAGCATTTTGGTTTGACCAAGTGATTGCGGGAATCCTTGGAGCATTTTTGGGATTGACCAAGCGATTTTAGGAATCCTTGGAGCATTTTTGGGATTGACCAAGCGATTTCAGGAATCCTTGGAGCATTTTTGGGATATGGCTCTCTTAGATATAGAATGGTCGCAAATGACTGATATTCAAGGGTTCTGTTTCCTTGATTCCATCAAGAGAGGCTAGCCGGTACGTCCTGGGTCCTATTTTGCTATCAATGACATATGGACCTAACCAATTTGCCGTGAACTTGTCCCTTAGGTGGGACGGCAAATTAGAGTTCTGTTGGTTTTCCTTCAAAACCAAATCACCAACCCGAAAGTCCCTTAGGTGAACTTTCATGTTGTAAGCTTTCTTAAGCCGCTCTTGATAGATACGTAAGTGCTCGAGAGCATTAACGCGTCGTTCGTCAAGCAACGTAAGTTGGTCTAACCGGGCCTACCGCGCAGCGTCATCATCGATGAACTCCTGCATTGATATGCGCAGGGAAGGAATTTCCAACTCGAGAGGCATTACTGCCTCGGAGCCATACACGAGCGAAAACGGAGTGGCCCTAGTTGGCGTCCGAATGCTAGTGCGATAAGCCCAAAGGGCAAGTGGAATTTGGATGTGCCAATCCTTATGACTGTCTGCGACCGTCTTTTTAAGGATGGCAACTAGCATTTTGTTTGACGCCTCTGCTTGCCCATTTGCCTGCGGATAATAGGGTGTCAAAAAACTGTGCTAAATTTTGTACTTTGTGGTCAAAGCACGCACGTCTTTGTTCTTGAATGATGGCCCATTATCCGAGATTATTTTGGATGGAATACCAAAATGACATATGATGTTATGCAAAATGAACTCCACAATGCGGGGTCCTGTCGTAGAGGTCAATGGAATTGCTTCCACCCACTTGGTAAAATACTCTGTGGCCGTTATGATAAACGTGTGATGGCCTGACGACGTAGGGGAGATCTTTCCAATTAGATCGAAGCCCCACTACAAAAATGGCCAAGCATATTGGACTGTCTGCAAGGCCTGGGAAGGTACGTGCATCAAATTGGCATGATGTTGACACTTCACGCACTTCTTGACATATGCGCAACAATCTCGCTCTAAAGATGGCCAATAATAGCCCATGCGAAGAATGCGCTTTGCAATGGCCATACCACTGAAGTGGCCACCACATGTACCATCGTGCGCTTGGGCGACTGCCCAAGTGGACTCTTGTTGGTCCAAGCAACGAAGGAGGATCCCTTCATAGCTGCGACGATACAAAATGTCTCCTATCAAGACATACTTAGCCGCTTTCTGCTTGAATGTTCATTTTGCGGCATGCGTCAATCCAAGCGGGAGATTACCTAACTTGAGGTAGTCTCTAATGGGTAAATACCAGTCCTGTTGATCGAAAACCTCGACAGTATGAACAGCCAATCCCTTTTGAAGTTCCTCCCTAACAAATGCTGAGCGGGATAGAACTTGTAAGAACAGCGTTGTGTTGCTATTAATGGGAGTAGGGGAGAACAAGGACCCCCAGTTGGCATGTTTCAGACGATCGCGGATTCGAGAGAACTTATCCGAGGATGGTTCAATCTGGATCATGTGGATTCTTGACGTCAAGTCAGAGCTTGCACGCTCCATCATGGATTGCGATAAGGTTTTGACTTGAATGGTTGTCATATCACCAGAAAGGTCTTGCGGGATTAGTGACCCCAAGGAGGCCATTGTGTCCGCAAAATGATTCGATGACCGAGGGAGTGCCTCGATGTCGTACCATTCAAGTTTTGCCAAGAATTTGTCCACAAGGGCTTTATAAGCCTGCAGAACTGGGCATTTGCATTGGTATACCCCTTTGACTTGATTGACGATTAACAGCGAATCACCAAAGATGTTTAGTCATTTGATGTTCATGGCGATTGTTGTTTGAAGACCTATGAGCAAGGCTTCATACTCTGCATTATTGTTGGTGCATGGGAAATTTAATTTAAATGACAGGGGCATTGGAGCGCCCTGCGGTGTGAAGAATACTATTCCCGCACCACCACCTTGCTCACATTTAGAACCATCAAAAAATAAGGTTATGTCGGCCTGTGACTCAGGCTCATCAGAATCTGGCGATTCTGAGACATGGAAGACCCCATCATCGGGTAGTTCTATGACTAGAGGCTGATCGTCTTCAAGAGGAGCCTCTGCTAGTTGATCGGCTATGACCTGTCCTTTGATAGATTTTTGTCCAATAAACTCTATGTCAAATTTCGTCAACAACATGATCCATTTCGCCGTGCGACTACTATGATAAGTACGACTCATCATGTATCGCAATGGATTCTCCTTAGACACAACATACGTAGTGTTGCTCGGCATGTAGTGGCATAGCCTCTTGGTAGCAAACACCACTGCCAAGCGAGTTTTTCAACGTATGCATAGTTAAGTTCGTAACTGACCGGGTGCGGCTAAGATAGTAAGTAGCCTGTTCTTTGTGAAGTTCATTCTTTTGGGCCAGCATGGCGCCCGGTGCCACCTCAATAGCTGAGATGTATAAGTAGAACGGCACTCCTGGTCTAGGTGGTGCCAATACTGGCGGTGAAGCCAAGTATCGTTTGATTTCATCAAAGGCTGACTGGCACTCGTCATCCCAGTGAAATGTAACCCCCTTGTGCAATAATTTGTTCATGGGTCGACACTTGTCAGATAACTGTGCTATGAAGCGCTTAATCGACGCGACCTTTCCTTGCAGACTTCTGAGCTGCTTAATAGTAGTTGGGGGAGCCATTTCAAGGATTGCCTTGACTTTCTTTGGGTCCACCTCGATGCCTCGCTTTGAGACTATAAAACCCAAGAGTTTTCCAGATGTGACGCCGAATACGCACTTCTTGGGATTCAGTCTGACCTTATGCTCTATGAGGCGATCGAGGATCTTGCTTAAGTCATCGAGATGATCTGAGCGCAAAAGAGACTTGGCTAACAAATCATCCATGTAATCTTCCAAAGTTTTATGCATGTAATCATGGAAGATGTACGTCATGGCACGTTGGTAGGTGGCGCCAACATTTTTAAGGCCAAAAGGCATGACCTTATAACAAAATGTCCCCCAAGGCGTTGTGAACGCCGTTTTGAGTTGATCCTCAGGATTGATACGAATCTGATTGTATCCTGAGAAACCATCCATGAGGGATAGCATTTCGTGACCTGCTGTAGCGTCTACCAACGCGTCGATGCTTGGCAAGGGGAAATCATCCTTAGGACTCGCTTTGTTTAGATCTCAAAAATTAGTGCATATGCGAATCCTCCCATCGGGCTTTTTGATGGGCACCATGTTGGACAGCCATGGCGGATAATCCACGTAGATGACAAACTGTGCATCCAACAACTTTTGCAATTCATCTTTGACCATCAAGGCCACTGTTGGGTGCATCTTTCATAGTTTTTGCTTAACTGGCTTGATTGTCGGGTCAAGCGTTAGATTATGCGTGACTAGCTACGGATCTAGTCCCGGCATGTCTCTGTATGACCATGCAAAAACCTCCTTCTTCGCTTTGAGAAGGGCAATGTAGTCGGCTTGCTCTTCGAGGGATAAGCTTACCCCCACTTGATAATCTATGGACTCATTGGGTCTAAGCCGATGTCTACGTCAGTCGTTTCCTCGACTGACATGTGGGATCCGTCCTCCAACTGATGTGGAGTTGGGATCAAATGGATATCATTAGCTGAGTTTAGATCTACGTTTGGAACCTCGGGTCCCTCTTCAGCTTGAAAAATATCCTGAGTTGTCCCTGGGGTAAAATGAGGCATTTCATCGAAAGGCCAATACTCTGATGGGGAGAGCGGTGAATTGACGCGATCCCAGTCGATGGCATCTATGTCTAGATGCAATGACCATTCTGGATCGGCCGGATTGCGGATGGGTGCGGTCAAATCAATGGAGATCATGTGGATGAAATGAATTTGGTCTCCATTACCATGGGTGTGATAACTCGAACATTCTGGATGCTCCCTATGCTCTGGATCTGGCTCTGTAGGGACGGGCATGAACGGATCGGCCCTATGTGTTGATAGGAAGACGGGGTCTTCCCTCAGCACTGATGTCATTATAGGGTCACGGGGTGGACGGTGCTCGTCGTGAACTTGGAGCCATTGATCCAACACTTGGTCCCACCCTGTTGGGTCTATGTACCATTCATGCCCTAACCTTATGCCTAGTTGTGCCATCAGTTGTTCATGGGTTACAGGGTGATTGTGCCGTCGCGCATGATTAAGGTAGTCCATCTCAGTTTCGTCTATGTAATCATTGTCGGTGATCCAAAGGCCCTCATTGGCCCCGATAGTTGTCTGCGCCATACTATGCTCATCTTGTTCGAGCAAATTAATCTGATCCCATTGTGGTTGTTCCACACTCAGTGGGGGGACCTGATTCGCTTGACATTGCACTGGTTCAATTGGAACCTCTAAAGGGAACAATTTCGAAAAGATATCTGGACACTGTTTATGTTCTCCTTGGAAGTTAGTATCCGAACTCTCACCTCTCTCTATCAACAGAGAAGGGTTATTGTTGTTACCAAGGGTGGTTGTTGACCATGGGAGGTAGTCTCCCAATGTGTACGTTGTGTTCGGGTTGGCATAAGGATCTGATGCCAATCCACCCTTGTCGCCTATTCCTAGGCCTTGCATGTTTTCTACCAAGATGTCTAAGGGCAGGGGGTGGTTGAACCCTACTCCCGACTTATCATAAGGCATTTGATATCTTGGTTGGCAAAGGACACGCACCCCTTGCTCATACCTACCTAACCCGTATCCGTGCCAATTGCATTGGCCTAGATATCTCAAAGCGAAGTTCGGGTTCGACAAATAATTGATATTTTTGACAAAAGGCTCTTCGTCCTCGTCCTTTTGCTTGCATGGTTCAACACCATGATCAAGGCCCCCATACACAAAATTTGTCTGGTTTGGTGGGTAACCTAAAGGAACAACTGTCCCTATGGGAAGGCGAGGTCTCCCCATGTCTTGCCTTGATTCTAGCGTGGGCGTTGCTACAACATTTCGCACTAGATATTCTCCCAGGCCCGTATTGGCCATTTCAACAGTAATTGTTGACGATTGAGAGGGAGGAAATGGAAGGCCTTCCTGAGTCCATTCCATGTTGGGTGGATTATGAACCTCAGCTTCCATTGTGCTAGGTATTTCTTCTGTTGAGACAGTTGATATCGTTGGCAACACCTCTTCTAGGGGTTGAGCCTCTTCCAAGATCTTTTTTCCTTTGTCCTTCTGTTTAGCCATGACAGGTGGCATTGGTAATGAAGGAGCAGATGATGTAGATGCACCTGGCTGGGGTTTTGATGGATTAGTCATCCGTGGTGCCTACGGCATCGGACCCTGTCTAGATGGATTTAACTGGAAATCCAAGTGCGTCGATGGGAGGGTCGATTGCGGCATCAAATGCACTGCATTGCAATATTTGAAGGGTTCTAAGTCCATCGGGACTACATGTATTTCTCCTTCAAATGCATACTTCAGACACTGGTGAGCTATCGAAGGGACACACTTCATGTCCCTGATCCATGGTCGCCCTAGCAGTATGTTGTATGCCATCTCGCCTTCCAAAATGTGGCACAATGTGGGTATCATCTTTTGTCCTACCTGGACGGGTAGAACAATTGTGCCGACTGTCGAGCATATTGCATCGTTGAATGCTCGCAGTGTGTATGTTGAAGCCGTGATATGAGAGGTGGCAGCTTCAGATGTTTTAATGCTGCAGTGGTAATGATGTTATTGGATGAGCCAGTATCTACCAACACTCTCTTGTACGGGATCCCGTTGACCCGCGCGATAACGTGCAGGGGTGGATCTGCCATGTCATTCGGTACTATTTTAACTTCATCCTCTCTGAAGGTAATGACTGGCTCCGTACATCGTTTTACATGTCCTACGAAGTTATTGAAGGAATTTGCTTCGTGAGGCTGTAACTCGATGGCTTTCAGAATTTCCATGAGAGCTTCTCGATGGGGCGCTGACTGCTGTATAAGCTCATAAATGGAAAGCCTAGCCGATGTGGTCCGCAAACTCTGCGTGAGTTTGGTCCGTATCGTGACCTCGGGTCTAGGCGGAGGCAATTGCACAGTGGGTTGTTGAGGTTGCGACGTTGAAGGAACTTCTCTTGTAGCCGCCTCCGGGGCAGCTCCTGGGTATTTCTTGTTCCTAGTTACTATGCTGATCATTCCCACATATCCTTGCATGGGGAGATTCTGTCGCACCTCATTAACCTGAAGAGGTTTTGCCTGTGCCTCATGGGCAGGCAAAGGGTCCTTGAATACCCCCATCTGCTGATTATTTGGCGCTATGGGGTTGTCCACTGCCAATGTTTGATTATCAATCAAATCTTGTATCAGTCCCTTGAATTTCCAACATGCGTTTAGGTCATGTCCCCTTCGCCTATGGAACCTACAATATAAATCCTCCCTGTATCCCTTAGGCTTGGGAGCGTTAGGATCTATGTTTTGGATTTCTGGAAGGGTGATTAGATTTGTCACTGACAAGCGGTCAAATAAGGAGTCCCTGGACTCCGTATAAGGGGTGAATTGTCGCCTAGGGCGACGCTGCTGATTTTGCTCCTGTCTTTTATTTTCTCTTTCATAATTAGGAGGCACTACTTGATAATTAGCCTTTTGAGGCTGTATTTCTTGCACAGGCTTGGGGACATTTATCGCGACTTGATTAACCTCAGCGGGTTTTTGTTGCGTAGTCCCGGTCTTAGTGTTTTTGTTCCACTCTTTCTTTTTAGGCTTGGCGATTGCGCCCTCGCCTATTTTGATCTCTTCTATAACTCTGGCTTGCGCCAAAGCTTCTTCTAGGCTGGTGTATTGTTGCAGCTGCAATAGCCCAGAGATCGATTTCAAGCAACTTCGTGCAAACATCTGTGTGAGGTCAGACATAGGGGGAAGGTAGGGTAGCTTAGAAAGCAAAGCCCTCCATCGATTCCCATACGCTGCCATTGTCTCTTCCTCATATTGCCTGAGGCTGGCCAGATCACTCAGTGATGCCTTCTTCTTGGTGTTGAAGGCAAAGCGTTCAAGAAACGCATCTACTAATTGATCTAGGTTATTTATGTTGTGCTTCGATAACTGTGTGAACCAATCCGAGGCAGGGCCCACGAATGTGGTTATGAATGTCCTAAGCAACAATGCATCATTATCCTGAATGCCGAAGCATTGGCTCAGGAATCTTGTGACATGCTCTTGAGCATCCTCTTCACCTTTAAAAACTGCCAACTGAGGCAACTTGAAATGTTCGGGGTAAAGAGGTGTGGGCACTGAGGGATGCACTGGATGACTGCGGAGTTGACGTAATGTGGGCTTTTGATGCCCAGAAGCTTTTGTCTCCATAGACTCCAAATGCTCTAATAGCGCTTTGTATGCATCGAAAGATTTAATCTCTTCCTCTATAACTCGTTCCCGTTGTGCGTTACGGGCAACTGGGGGCCTATGGAGGGGTGGCTGGATAACACCTCCTCTGCCTTGATAGGGCGTTTCGGCCCGTTCTTCTTCTTCATACTCCTCATAATCTTCTCGAGGAGTTATTGGGCGAGCTCGATGAACAGGAGTGGGCGCCCATGAAGGGTGCCCATCGTCATTCCTGGGAGTGGCCTCCCGCTCATGTCTCGGGTGTCTTAAAGGCACCTCTTGGCGAGGTCTTGGGGACCTATCATGCACTATGAGGTTGTGCCTCTCGTACCTTTCCGCCCTCTGCGTTTGGGGGGTCTGAACCTTTTCAGGCACAGTGGTGCGGAGCAGCTCATTTGTTTGGCACCGAATGCGCTCTTTATTAAGGTGATATAATTGTTCTAGCTGCTGTTGATCCTGCTCAAGCTGCTTGATCTGCGCTTGGCGGGCGGCATGTCTAGCAAATGATAAGTCAATTTGCTCTGTTGTTTTAATTCTAGGAGGCTTAGTCACCTTTTCGATGTATCTATCTTGGTTTTGAGGATCCGGGACTTCTATGTGGCGCTTCCCTCTGTCGAGATTAGCGACATTTACTTGAGGCTCCGGCCTTAATGGGTGATCATGATATCTAGCAGGTGCGGAAGCGCAAGGCTCCCGCGTTGTATGTTGCTCTCGAGGAATGCGATGATCTTCCTCGTTCTCCCTTTCATGGGTGTGAAAGGGGCGGGCAGAGTTAGCTCACCCTGTGTGGAGAGCCCTGCGCTCTGGGTTTTGTCTTTCAGTTCTAATGGGAGGCAAAGGAGAGATGTCGTATTCACGTTGTCTCTCTTCATGGACACTGTGCCTCTCTAGCGCTTCATCGCGCTGTGGCCACTCATATCTAGCCTCAAAAGGCGGTCTTCTATTTGCGTTGAGTGTCACACGTAAAGGTTCTTCCCGAAAGGGGCTATTCTGAATGGGCGTATCCCCCAGAGGGGTGTCCCTATAATTCCACCTAGACATGGAATGATGTGGATTCTCTTGTGGCCCAGACCGCCAAGGCGGTATGACCAAGTCTTCAGGACTAAAGCGAAGGCGACTTGTGCCTACTTCTTGTGTACCTTCCGGAGCTTCTGCCCTTGATTGGGCTTGGCTACGGGTGTACACCATTGTGGTGCTTTTCTACTAGCTAAACAGATTTTTATCTTTTTGTTTATGATTTTTTTTTTTTTTTTTTTTTACACTAAGCAGAAATGAACACACACATACACAAACGGTGATTATCTCTTTTAAAGATTAATGGTGTGTCCTAGACTGGTTTTAGTGTGTTTTGATGATTTTGTTTTTGTTTTTGAATGTTTTTGAAGAACGTTTAAATGCATAATGAAGGCTCATATAACTCCCAAAATGGTCGCCCCTTCAATATACCAACCAGGCCGATATACCAACCTCTCTATATACCCGCCCTTACGAGAGGGAGACTATAGGTACGTGAGAGCAGATGGTACATGGTACGTAGGCGGTACGGAAGGGGGATTGTCTTGTTAATGGCACCTACCATAGAAGACTTATCCTCGCGCATTGGGAATCACCCCAGCAACACTCGGTCAGCTTTCGTCAGGATTTACGCCTAACAACAGTGACAATCGGGGTAATGGATGCAAAATCAAGCCAAGGTGGTGATGAAATCCACCGATGGTCTTGATCAAGGGCTGGGGTTTTACGACCAGCTCCTTGGTTTAATTTTACCACGTGAAGTGTGTGTGGTTCTTTTTATTTAAAAATAAAATAGGCAGCAACCTCTTTCCCTAAGAAGGCAAACATGATAGAAAATAGAAATATCATAGCAGAAAATGACAGGGACAGTTAGAAACCGTTACCTCTTTTCCACCCAAATCGGCTGTCTTTCCCGCCCAAATCGGCTTTTTTGATTTTTGGCCCAGTACCTGCAAGCATAAAAACATAAATTTCGATCAGTTTCTTGATCTCAAAAATGCAGGGAACAGGGTCCCACCGTGATCGCCATTGAAAGCACGAGATTTCGGAAATAAAAAGAAAATTATACCACAAGAACAAGAAATAACATATGCAAATCGACACAAGATAAAAGCAATGGAAATATGGTAATCTCTTTTATTGATACGCTTTTACAAATTGTGTTACAATACGTCTCCTTCCTTTTTAAGGGATAGGAGAGTCAGATGTGTTTCTTGTCGCAAGATTCATGGCTAATAATCCTTCTTTCGCGTGCCCACACATAAGATGGGCGGATCAAAATGTCATCGCCGCTGTTGTAGATGATTCTTTGCTCTTTCCTGCTTCTCTGCTATTAGAAACCTGCGTACAAAGTGAAAGCAAAAGGCGTTAGTAGCACTTGTATCGAAAATAAAAGCATTTGATCCTCGAAACAAATAAAACATACGAAAGAAAATGAAAGAAAATAAAAGAAATGAAATAAAAATAAGGATTGAAAATAAAATAAAATGAACTAAAATAAACGTGCAAAATTAAATAAAAAAAACATGCTTGAAATCAACATCCGAAATCATAGTGCTAAAGAAATAAAAGAATAACAGTAAGCTTTGTCGGCAAATTGATGAATCCATGGATCCGGATTCATGTTCTCCGTAAGCGCCCGATGACCTCCCTTGCAAAAGAAATCACGGATGCGGATGACGTGAATCGAGGCTTAAAACGTCTGGCGATAAACTGGCAGGGCTTCGCTGCTTCAAACGTTTCTTCTCCGCTCCCTCTTTTTGGGTGGAAAAGTCCACCATTTTATAGACCCAGGGGGTCTCTTTGGATAGGCGTGCATAAGCGCCATGTGTTGGTCATAGGTGCCATGTGGCGGTCATGTCTTCCCACGAGAGAGGAAAGTCCTCCATGACTCGGGCTTTCATGAATGCCTCTGTGACAGTCCTCTAACGGCCCACGCACTTGACTGACTTCCACTTCCAGTTGTTTAAAGTCCACCTTCAAATGTTTAATGCTTATTTGTTTAATGTCCATGTTTATCTGTTTGATGTCCGCTTTTAATTGGTTGAAATCCACCTTCGTTGGTTTAAAATCCGCTTTTATTGGTTAAAATCCGCCTTCGTTGGTTTAAAGTCTGCCCAGGCATAAATGCGGAGTTTTGTCGCGATATCGCGACGTCGCGATATCGCGACACCAAGAAAAGAAACAAGGCACAGGGTAGGAGCTGTCGTGATATCGCGACTGTCGCGACATCGCGACAGCACGATGTCACGACCATCGCGATATCGTGATAGCCACGATGTCACGACAGAACGATGTCACGACGGTCACAATATCATGGCTGTCGTGATAGTGTGATGTCACGACTGTCATGATATCATGACTATCGCGATGTCGCGACAGCACGATGTCGCGACTGTCGTGATATCACGACAGCGCGATGTCGCGACTATCGCGATATCGCGACAGCGTGATGTCACGACCTAACCAAAGGAAAGGGGCACGAAGGCAGAATGGAACTCTATGGGCGGCGTGAATAAGCCGGTGGGACCTTGCGGGTTTGCCAAGCAAAGTGCCAAGGCGGCTGGGACGTTGCCATGGTGTATGGGCCCAAAGGCGGAACGGTCGAAGAAAGCAAACGGGAAATAACCAAAGCACTGTCCCGTAATCGGATTGGTGTTGTTTTGGTGTCTACACTTTGTAACCAAGTCTATTCGTATATTGACCCCTAGATTTATTTTATTCCCAAGCAATAGTATCTGGATCAGCTCTCAACTTGATATGACTCTTATTAAGACTATCAGTGTAAGCCTTCCACAAAATAGCCTTCTCATCAAAAAGGCCCAAGAACTGAGCTTGCTTCCAACCTTGGGTCCAAAGACTAGAAGAATCTGATTCCCCCACCTGATAAATAAATAAAAAACTTTTGTCTTGTAAAGAACTTATCATAGCTTCCAACAACAAAATATTTTCTCCACAACCCAAAATAGAATCAAACCCTATTATGATTTGTTCACCATTGCACACTTTCCAAGTCAAATATTTTCCAATCATAGGAAAGGCATGTACTAGTACCTTCCATTGAATGGAAACTTTTTTAAAGCCTTTCTATGGAATTTTGATCCAATCTATAAAGGTCCCTGGACAAATATACTTTTGTTCAATAATCTTCTTACATAATCCTTATTTGGTCAAAATCCTCCATAAACTTTTTTCTACCAGAGAAGAACCAAAAATATGGATATTTTTAAGACCCCAACCACCTTCCTCCTTTGGCCTAGCAATACTCTTCCACTTAACTAAAGGAATGCCTTCATGTTCCTTGCATCCAGTCCAAATAAATTTGAAGTAAAGTTTTCTTATTTTATCTAGATTACCTTTAGGAATGAATGCCAAGGAGTGTCAAAACACAAGAATTTCCTCAATAACTGACTTTAAAAGTGTTAATATCCCACAAATATACAACCATATATTACACCAATGGTTAATCCTAAATTCAATCTTCTCTAAAAGCCATCCCCAATCTCTCTTCCTATAAGTATTTGGCTTCAATACAAAACCTAGATACTTAAAGCCTTCCTGTAAATCTAAGAGATTAAAAGGAAATTTTTTTATTAGACCCTGTTCAATATCTTGCTCTAGACCATTAAAGCAAATAGAGGATTTTTTAAAATTTATCTCCATGTTGGTAGCAATACTGTAAGTGTCCAATATTTCCTTCAACTTTCTAGCTTCCCTTAAACTACTATTCGTGAAAAAAAAAACATCGTCAAAAAATAATAAATGAAATAAATAAAGAACCCCCACTTTAATCCCAGTCAAGGATCTTGCCCTCTTTGCATCCAAAAAAACTCTACTCAATCCTTCAACAACCAGTAAAAAAAGCAAAGGAGATAAAGGACATCTTTATCTTAATCCTCTCTAGGGTCTAAAGAATATGGAAAATAATCCATTGATAAGAACAAAATATATAGAAGAAATACATACCATAATCCATTTTACTATCGGATAGCTGAAGCCCACATGTCAGAGCATCAATATGAGATACAACTAGCTAGTTCTGTCATAAGCTTTAGATAGATCTAGTTTAAGGACCATTGTAGGAATATTTTTATTTTTAATAGAGTGAAGGCCCTCTTGTGCAGCTCCTATGGCTTCAAAAATCTATCTACCTGATAAAAACCCAAATTGCTCCTGAGAAATAACTTTAGAGAAATATTCTTCAATATAAAGCCAAAATCTTTGCAATGATTTTATAGATACTGTACAACGAAATGGGTCTAACTTCATCAAAGGTTTCAGGATTCTCATTTTTTGGAATTAAAGCTAAAAAAGTGGAGCTAAAATCCCCCAAAACCTAAACACTCAACCTAACTTCCTCCATTACTCTGAGAAGATCCTCCTCAAATAGATCATAGAAAACTAGAAAAAACTCCACAAGCCATCCATCAAGCCCTAGAATTTTATCCTTTTTTAAATAATTAAGGATAGCTTTCAGTTCTTCCTTTGTGACCTCCTTCATAAGTAACTTATTGTCCTCCTATGTCACAAAACTAGGGAAAAAAGTAGTTAACTTTAAAATTTCCCCAATATTGACTCGATCAGGTTCTTTATAGATTGTTTGAAAATGTTTTACTCCCAAATATTCTAGCTCAACAAAACTCCTAACGAGAGCCCCTTATTTATTTTGCATCCCCCAGATAGTGTTAATATTATTCTTGTGATTAGCAAAATTATGAAAAAACTTAGTATTTTCATCCCTTTTTTTTAACCATACGGCTCTACTTTTCATTCTCCATTCAACTTTCCTCCACTCCAAGAATTTATTCTTCTTAATTTCTAGTTCAAACAGTCTTGTTTCCTCCTCCTATTTAAACAAACTAGCCTCATTATTTTTATGAATTTCTAAAATTTCCTTCTCCACCAACTTGAGATATCTATCCATACTCTCCTTTTTAACTGCAATCCAAGATGACACAACTCCTTTTAATTTTTTAAAGCAACAACAAATTGAAAACTTGTTGATGACCTAGAACTTTGGTCATAACCAATCCATTATTTTTTAATTAGTTGTTTAAAATCTTCTTCCTCCAACCAAATTGGATTGAGCTTAAAAGGACTGGTAGGTTTTGCCTCTTGAATTTCTAATTGAAGAAGTATGGGAGAATGATCTGAGCCACCTCCAATCTCAACCCATGATCGTTTTTTGTCTATTTCATTATATAATGACTTTGATATCAAAAATTTATTCAACTTATTTGAGATCCTAGTTTCCCCAACTCTATTATTTCTCCACGTAGGCATTAATTTTATTGGTTCTAAATCTATTAAACTAGCTTCTTCAATATTATTCTTGAATTAATTTGTAAGTCTATCAAGTCTTGCAGATTATCCCCATACCTCACTTCTATTCATAGTAAAATTTAAGTCCCCACCAATGATAACTCTTTCATCCCTAACACACCTTTGGGAGAAAAAATATTTCAAGAATACCTGTCTATTTGCATAGGGACCATAAAAATTAATAACTAATAACCTCAAACCCAATTCTTTAAAATAGAATTATGTCCACAATACCGAAACCATAAAGGAAGAATTAATTAAGGATACTAAGTTCTTCCAACCCGTCAAAACACCCCCTAAATTTTTGGTAGCATCTAGAGCCAAGAACTCTCAGTCCCTAAGCAATTTACTTAACCCTTAAATGACTTTTGTCCTTGCCCCAATGGTTTCTTGTAAAAGGATAACATCTGGATTATGGATTTGCACCAGCCTGGCTAAGGCAAGTCTTTTAGAGGGACTGCCAAGACCTCAAATATTAAAGTATAACAACATCATAGAGGGGTTTTATCCTACTCGAAGGACCCCTTTGATAGATATTTGTTTACCCTATTCAATTTACCTCAAAGCCTTCTCCTGTGCATGAAATAAAAATAATTTCCTACCTGCTGAAGTAGTGGAAGATTCCTTTATATGGCCCAAACCTAACCCCAACCTTACAACAATTGTACAAGTTTTTTAGCTCAGATTCCCTTTTCCTAGAACGCAACAAATATCTGCAAGAGGAACCTGTATCTAAACCATCCCCTGAAATAGACACATCCCTATAAGATTAACTTGATAGATCACAAAGACTTCCCCCAATAGTATAAATATTTGGATCACAGTCCCTATTCAATATGTTTGAGGTTACCAGTCCATTGTCCAAAATCTAAGAAAAATTCTTATCCCTGGAACTTCTCTTCAAAGATTTATAATATAGTGTACAAAATTCTTTATTATCTAAGTCCATATTATTCTCATGTATTGGAAAATACTTGTCATAAGGCTTAGATGTCTGATCAACAAACTTAACAGTATTGTGTTCCAATTCTTTTATAGTTTTCTTTATGACTCTGTCTCCTATGACAACTTATGAACAATTAAATGAAGACAAAGCTAGGCCTAAAATTTCTTCCTCCTTCTCTAGATTTTTGGTTCTAAGTTCAACAACATTATTTTTGTTTGTTTGTGCCAAATTAGATAGCACTATTGAGCTCTAAAAAATAGGTATCTCTTGATTTTTGTTAACTGACTTGAAATTCCCACTAGTCATTTTTTTTCTCCTCCATACTTTTTGTGTGAAATATTGAGAACATTCTTTAGCAATAAGTCCATAAACATGAAAATGAACACATCTAAAGGGAATATTCAAATAATACAAGATTTTATTATGAATTGTATTCCCCACAACTATCTCCATACAGTCCGGTAAGCCTTCACTGATATCCATCTCAACCAAAACCCGAGCTACAAACCAAAAAACACTAGATTTGAAATAAATATCTATATTCAAGGTTTTACCTAATGAATCTCTAGTCTCTTTCAAAGCTCTTTCTGACCATAACTCCATTGGCAGACGTATAAGTTTTACCTAGATTGGGGTTATCCTAGCAACTTCAATCCTAGGATCAAAGCAAGTCGTACAAACCTTCAAAGCCAAAAAAGAAGACCCATAATACCAATGACCTCCTAGAATTTTCTTTGCATCTTCCTCAGATCAAAAAAGTAAACCTATCTATCCTCTAGAAAGTAAGTGAAAAATTGGCCTATTTCCTAAAATTGGGACCCATACCTTCTGCAACCACTCATTTAATGTATTATCAGCTATTTGACATCCATGAAACTTTCCAATGAGGACCTTCCCTAAAAAATCCAAAACTTGTTCTATCCTAAAGTCTTCCCCAAGTACCATTATGATATTTGATCTTCTCTTTTTAACCACTTTTTGTGCCTTACACACTTTAGTAACCAGAGTTGTAGACTGTGCTCATTGAAATTTTAGACTGACTCTACTTAGGGCCTCCAAATCAAGAATTTAACCAATAAAAACTGAACCAAACAAAGGAAACTTTGTTTGACAAAGTGAGTTTGGGTTATTTGGAGTCTGCTCAAGTTTTTCTTCCCTTCAATGAAATTCTTGCTCATTCATTAGATGCATCACTTGAGTAAAGTTTTTTGATACAACTGAGAATGAGCAATCAATAGGACAACTAACCTGGTCTGAACCTTTTGACATAGACTCCCCTCTATCCACTAAAGTTTGATTACCTGCAGTATTATTCTAATCACTCAAAAAATCCAAGGACCCCCACTTCTCAACTTCTAAGTCTTGTTCAAAAATGGGACCCTTGGCCCTTGGAGTTGAAAAAATGCACTACCCCTTAAAGGGTTCCTCTAAGAAGTCCAAACGTTCCTCTTCATTCTCCATAAAAAAATAAGAAACTAATTTTCCAAATTATACTTTTGCATGCTTTGAATCTAGAAAGTAAATTGTACAGCCTTCATTTTCTTCACATGAACAAATCTGAGCGCACTTATATTTTAAAAAATGATGATGCTTCTTGTGTCATTTTTTTAAATATATTAGTCAAGAAATGGATCTACCTTCATTTTATTCACATGAATATATCTGAGCACATTCTAGTTTTAGGAAAAATAAAATATTTCCACTTCTTGTGTTTTTTACTTTTCTCTACGCTTCACTTGTAAACCCTAGCTTTACTTTGTGCATTTTGTAGTTCTAGCCAAACAAAATTCTTCAAAATGTTGTTTACATGCATAGAAATATTCCTCCCTAGCAAAATAAATCCTTCCACCCCTTTGAATTAATTCCTCTATGCTTCACTTTATAAACCCTAGCTTCATTGCATGCACTTCATGATTGCAGTCGACAAACTTCTTCTAAAGAAAATTTAAATGTAAGAAAGATGAATGCTTACCTCCTTCATAGTCTGATCTTTCATCAAAATTATAGATGGGTCTTCAACTATTATCAGGAAGTGATGATGGATCAACCACAACCTAGTGTGGTAGTGGTGGTCACCTCCAACAAACCCTCTCCTCCTTGAAAATCCTCTTACACCACTACTCAATTTTTTCCAAAAAATCCTCTTACGCCACTGCTCAATTTTTCCACAAAACCACTAGATTTCACTGCTCAGATGTTTTCCATAGAAATCCTCTAACACTGTTGCTAAAAATTTCCATAGAAATCCTCTTACGTTATTGCTCAATTTTTCCACAAAATCATCGAATTGTTAGAGTTACTATGTTAGTAACTATGATTATTACCTCATTTAGGTAATTTGTAATATTCACCTAGGTAGAGTTGATTTATCGCATAGTAAAAAATAGCTTGTTACTTTTTACCACTAGTAATTACCTATTACTATTTACCTAGGGTTAGTTAAGTTGTAGTCATTTTGACTACGTAACTAGGTTAGTAGGTTAGTTTTTAGCTATCTTCAAGATAGGGAAACCTTGATGTGTTTTGTTAGCATTATTATAGGATAATATATTGTCTATTATTATAAGGCTATTCATAGCTTATTTTTTTATTATTTATACCTATCATTTGAATAATTATTGTAAGCTCATGATTTTATTATTTGCACTTACCGTTTTCTAACATTGGCATCAGAGCCATGGAGAGCAGCACTCGGAGCGAATCTAGACAAGACAGACAACGATCCATTCCAACTAGACCAGGGACCCAAATCTTGACACAAAGGACCCCCTGGATAGGACTTGCATCTTGAGGCATATGGAACCTATGCACACATCCCGAGGCACTCAAAATTTTATGAAGTGATTGTTGAACATGACAATCAAGGCAATATTATTCGGTGGCTTACAACATATTTTTTGAAGCTTTTATCCTTGAACCAGGAGGCTGGCACTGACAGCCTGCATGGCCTGATAGGTTGCACTGACAAACCTGTTAACTCGTAGGCGCTATCGGTCCACAAGGCCTGATAGGCTGCACTGAAAACCTATTAGCCTACAGGTGTTGTAGATCCACACGGCCTGCCAGACTATCAGGGCTGGCACTAATAGTAGTGCATGGCCTGACAGGGGTTTCGCCCTTCCTACGATGGCTCCTACTGTCCCCGATAGCTTGACAGGAGCTGACAGCATGTCAGGGTTGTATTCTCAAAAACTAATGACACGTGGATCTGCACTTGATATTGCACTCTACGTGGATCCTGAACATGATGTCATCAACATACACAACCATCTGTTAGACTGGTTGGCACTCTACGCATATTAAGAAACATGTGGATCAAGGAACACACTAATTGAGACCACATGGCACTATGACATCTGACCTGGACTGGCATGACTCCCAAGGTGGCGTTGATGTGGTGATAGGTGGATAGCTGACCTAGACTAGCACAACTCCCAAAGTGGTGAGTTAATGTGGCAATAGGTAGAAAACTGACATGGACAAAGCACGTGAATCAAGGAGACCAAGTTGATGCAACGAGTGAGGGTTGGTACACCTGGCGGTACAACTGGCTAGTGTGACGTGGTGACATTGATCATTGAGTTGGTGACACATGGTGTTCCTCATCCACATGGTAGGCACAGGAGAACTCTCCAATGTGCATGGCAAAATATGTTAATTATCAACTGGCTGAAGGTAGTTGATTGGAGAGGGGAGGGATATCGGTTTTAAACCGATATAAAATGCACTGCTTGGTGCATGTGGGACTATTAAGTCCCAGAGCCTAAAAAGATTGTATTGCGCCTTCAAGATGAAGTCGCTCCCTTCCTTAACCCATAGGGCTTGCTAGCCCGACTGGTGACGGGACGAGAGATAATAATCCTGACCATAGATCGAGATATCAAGCCTCGCTGGGCCAAATGAAACAAATGTATGAATATTTTTTATTAATTTTTTTTTTGTATTTTTTAAAATTCTTTTTAAGTAATCTTTTTTAATAATTTAGTGTTATTTTATAAAAAAAAAAACATATTTTTTTTTATAAAAAATGATTTTTAACATAAAATAGTTTTTATTATTAAATTAAATTCTACTTAAATTTAATTAGAAAAATGAAATAAAATCAAATATTTAAAAAAAAAAAGTAGCCCTATTTTTTTTCCAAAACAACAAATTAAGTGCTTTTGTTTTCTCACAAAAAGGGATATAAGACATAGAAGAGCACCTTTTTCTTGCAAAATTAGGGAACCTAAAACCTTTCAAACCTTGTTAATTTTGCACAATCAAAGGGGGACAAAATCAAGCAATTTGATTCTTTCATGCAAAATTGGAACACAAGGTGACATAAATTTTGCAATATCAAAAGACAATAGTGCATTTGTTTTCTCTCAAGGAGGGATATAACACAAAAATTTTGCACTTCTTTTGCAAAATTAGGAGACCTAAATTCTTCTCAAAAGCCTTGTTTATTTAGCACACAATAAAGAATCAAACTTGAATTCTTTTTTGCCAAATTGTAACACAAGGAGACACAAACTTTTTGTAAAATTCAAAAGCAAAGTGTGCATTTGTTTTCTCCAAGGGGGGATATAATACATAAAATTGCACATTCTATTTTTTGCAAAATTGAGAAGAAATTGAAGACATTGGGTCCACTAAAACCAAGTCGTTTGTCGACTAGTTCTGGAAGCCTTTCAAATGTGGGTCGTGTGTCGACTTGTCTTGAAAGGAGTGCTATTTGTTAATTTTGAAAAACAAATGGGGGAAGACAAGAAATTGTATTTCTTTTGCAAAATTGTAACACAAAAGTGAGGAGCACTTTAAAACAAAATCAAACTTGTTAAATTTGCAAAACAAAAAAAAAGGCAATTTTTTTATGCCACATTCTTTGCAAATTTGAAAAACAAGAGGAGACATAAAATATCAAATTTTTGCACAACACAAATCCAAATTTTGTTGCAAAAATTAAAAGGTGCATTTTTTATTTTACTCGACACCTTTATTGGCAAATTAGGTGCATTTTTGGTTGCATCCGACACCTATGTGATAAGAATTTTGTGGGTATTCTTGTTTGATTATTGCATTATTTTTTGCAATTATAAGTCATAAAATCAAGAACACTCAAAACCCCAAAATTTCACAATAATTTGTGTAAATCATTGCACAAGTTTAAATCCAATTTTACTTGATATTCTCTCCTAAATCAAAACCCCTAATTCACTCTTATTTGTTTGGCTTAATTTCCTCAAACTGATTATCCCTCTTCAAGAGGATTTTTAGGCAGGTGCCATTAAATATATTTTTGAGTGAATTATCTTTTGGTACTCTTTTAGGGTATATCAAAAGAAAGAACAAGTTTTTGTAAAATAAGGAACCTTGAAAGTAGCAATCTTTTGCACTAAGGGGGGATAATTCCTTTCTTCCTTCAAACATAGATTTTGACAAGAGGGAGATAAAACTTGTAAAGGCAATCAGAAAAGTAGAAGTCATCAAAATTATACCTTTTATTTTAGGCTTCATAATAGCAACCATGCTTGAAGTACTTGCAATAAGGAAGGATTATTTGGTGAACTTTTTTGATAAAATTGCCTAGGAAGCAAAGTTTTGCACAAATTGTAAAAAGGACAACCATGACACCATTCAGTGTTGGTTTCCAAACAAGCAAAACTAAAATGGCAAAGGCACATCACAAAAGCCATGTTGCTAGTGAAGTGTTTGATTCTGATTCTGGTTCAGAAAGAGCACACAAAGTGCTCATGGCTAAGATAGTATTGTAAAGGGAAACAAAATTGGTCACCTTAAGCAAGCACCATTTCCTAACTCTCTTTTTAGGCTTCATAAATAGCATAAGTTTTTTTTTGAAGTACTAGCAATAAAGGGGTGATTGTACCTATTTTTAGGCTTCATAAATAGCAAACTCTCTTTGTTTGAAGTACTTGTAACAAAAGGGGGGAATTTTATGGTGTAAAATTTGCCTAGGAGGCAATCTTTGTAAAAACCTTCACAAAGCTTCTTAAGTTGCACATATTTTGCAATTAATGGGGGATAAACATTTCTTTTCTTACTTCACACAAATTTTTGTAAAAAGGGAAGAAGACTTATAAGGGTGCATTTTCAACAACGACCGACACCTTAGTCACACTTCTTTCAGAAATTTGATTACAATATGTTTTGCAACAAGGGGGGAAACTTATAAGGGTGCATTTTCGACAGCGACCGACACCTTAGCTACCTTAACAACACATTTTTGCAAAATCATATTGTAAATAGAATGAACCTCGTATGAAGTGATCTACTCTACTACACCTAGCGGTTGCAGCAGGTGGTTACCCATGCAATCCAATTGGATGACAAGATTACAATAAGGACATTCATTGATGTGAAGACAAAGTGAGGAATGACCCACTTTTTGCTTAGGAGCAGCCAACGCACTATGACAGAGCAAGAACCAGTAGATCGACATCTTTCTTACTGTATTGGGACATTTATATACATTACCCAAATAATGTAATAAGGGGGGATGTTAGAGTTACTATGTTAGTAACTATGATTATTACCTCATTTAGGTAATTTGTAATATTCACCTAGGTAGAGTTGATTTACCGCATGGTAAAAAGTAGCTTGTTACTTTTTACCACTAGTAATTACCTATTACTATTTACCTAGGGTTAGTTAAGTTGTTGTAGTCATTTTGACTACGTAACTAGGTTAGTAGGTTAGTTGTTAGCTATCTTCAAGATAGGGCAACCTTGATGCATTTTGTTAGTGTTAGTATAGGATAATATATTGCATATTATTCTAAGGCTATTCATAGCCTATTGTTTTATTATTTATACCTACCATTTGAATAATTATTGTAAGCTTGTGATTTTATTATTTGCACTTACCGTTTTCTAACATGAATGTCATTGTTCAGATGTTTTTCATAGAAACCCTCTAACACTGCTGCTCAAATTTTTCCATGAAAATCCTCTTACATCATTGCTCAATTTTTTCCAAAAAACCCTCAGATGTTGTTGCTCAGATATTTTCCAAATAAAACCTCTAACGTCGCTACTCAAATTTTTCCATGGAAATCCTCTTACACTGCTCTGTTTGTCGAATTCAAACCCACAAAACAATCTGAAATCCTTACACTATCACATTGACATCCTCACCTCCACTTGCAGTAGCTCACACATTGATTCAACTTATTAATGGATATATAATCATTCATGATTTATTCCTTCTATCTCTTGTCCCCCTATCTTCTCCATTTACCACACCATCCTGACCATACTTGCACAGGAGGTACAATCTAGATTCACCATCAACATGCACAATGGAATTCATAGGAACACACAAGCCATAATGCTACACTCACATTAATATTACTCTATAAAATATGTACAATTACACAAAAGTGAACAACATCCATCAATAATCACAATAATCTCCAACTATTATGAACATAGCAATGAACAACATTCGACATCTATCATGAACAACCATAAAAAATTGAATGGGGGGCTATATAATGCTTTTCCATGTCGTTCCAAAGTGGTTCCTAAGACAACTAACTTGCATTAAAGTTTCCCTAAGTCTAATTTGATTATTATCAAATTAACCTAAATGCACATTTCAACTTAATTTCATTTCACATATAATTGCACATTTATGAAATTGTACAATTACACCCAATTGTACATTTTACAACCCTACATTGTGCAATTAGACAACCCTTACATTATATGTTTTAATTAAAACTATACATTTGACAAAATTGACAAAATTGGGCAAATCTAAACTTATTTCTTCTTCTTCTAGGAGGTGGATTTATCCTCTCCTTTACATTAGTCGGTGTCCTCATTGACTCAGTTGTCTTAGTTTTGGCTGACTGGTCTTGCTTAAGATCATCAAGCTAAACATGAAGAATAACATGATCGTTCTGCAACTTGGCCATGAAATTGCTGATCTCCATAGACTTCAATCTATACTTGTTGGTCTTCTCCTTTTTAGTAGCCAAAAGCTGTACTAAATCCTTTTCTCACTCAGTTGCACCCTTGTGTATCTTCTCTATTAATGCTACCTCTATTCGAGCTGCAACAACCAATTTCTCATCCTTTTCTGTGATGGCATGATGACTCTACTGTAAATCAACTTCATAGACCCATATATGCTCTTTCTTCACCCAAATTTATACCTTTTGATCTAGAATCATATTATTGTAGTGCATGGCATATTTCATCATCTCCTCGATCTTGCATTCTTTCAACTACAATTGTTCATTAGAGGCCATCAACTAGTCCTGTTTGGCCAATTGTTCTTTCTAAATTATCAGCTATTCTTCTTTTTGCTTTAGCTATTGATCGTGCAACCTCAACTACTCTTGCTATTTAATTTGTGTTATGTATTATTGCAACAATGCTTCCTATTTCATTAACCAATTCTTCTATTCCTTTGCCTACTGGATCATAAGTTGCTTCTCTTATTATTACGAGTGTAGCTTCTCTTCATGAGAAAGCTTTATGTCATTCATTACAACATCAACTTGTTTTAGCTTCTCCTAGGCTTCAGTCTTGCTATGCTCTAATAATTTTTTGATTGTAGCCATCTCCTTCTGAGTCACATCCACTTCCTCCTTTTGTGCTTCCTTGGCCTAATAAATTTGTTCAAGACCCAAGCTTAGCCACTCAATCCAATGTGTTAGGAAATTTAATTTTTGAAGGATTTAGGCCAATTCTAGAGATGTCCATCGATACTCAATATTTGGTATATTCAATGGAAATATCTGATTTGTATCTGAATCCAAGTACACCTATGGGTACTCTCGATAGTTGGTCCTTTTTCCTTCTAGTAAATCCCTCATTCCCAACATACTTGTTACCTCTTCTCATGGTAACAACCATGGGTGTTGTGCATAAATCTAGTCTATTTTCTATGTTTTCTTCTCACTGCACACCCATTCCATTATCTTTTCCAATTCAACAAAGGTCTTCTCCCTCCACTGTTTCAGTTTCTCAACACAACCTATGTGAAAATAAAATTGGGTACTTGTGAATATATCACAAATCTATTTCAAGAAATGATCCACTTGGTTATTTGTATCTTCTCCTTCTTCATTCGAAATACCAAATTGGGGTACCTTCAACAAAAATTTTATCTGAATTTCTCTAGCCCTATCTTGTGATAAAGTTATTTCCTCTTCTTCCTCCTCTCGCGGATGTGAATTGCCTCCCATTTCCTTGATTGGACCCATTGTAATCCCTTCTTGTGGTAAATTGTGTGCTATGATTATTTATCTTCACTTATGTCGATCTGGTATCTTCCACATCAATGATATCCCTTGTCATCTAATGTTCCTCCATAGGTACCTAAAATTTATTTTGTGGTTTTTAACTCTTCTTATTGTGTGGTTTCCAACCCTTTTTCCTATGGATTTGACTGCTCCTATACCACTATTTTAGGGACAAGGACCAGATGAAATTATTCCTATGATGGTCTTGTGTTCTCCTACCTTGAATGACTATTGCCACCTTGCATTACAATATTTATTTGTGGATTCTTATTCTTTGATAGGGCTAGCACCACTTATTTAGATTTTGTTCTTTGTGGTGTCATTAATTTGTCCAAGCAATGTTTAGATATTTCTAAAAAAATTAAACTCATTAGGCTGAAGCAATGAAGGAGATACCATCACTTCTCCTAACTGGCCTGTGCCAACTGGTATGTTAATATCATCTATTTCCAAGTCCTCCAACTCCAAGTGCATCTCCTCTATGTCAGTGAGTGAAGGGTGGAATTCCATTTGCACAAGATATTCCTCATGCTTTTATTTCTCCCTTTGCCTCTGCATCATAATTTGCACTGGATTGGATATTGGTGCTACTACCTCCTCCTCATCTTGAGACAATGGTTGCTCCTACGATCACTGTGCAGGTGCCTACTACTTTGAATCAAAATATAAGTGCAACTATCACCATCTCTTTATCCTAGGGTGGAATTCCTCATATGATGAAATATCATGCTCTTTCAACCAAGGGAGGTTCATGTTTCCTTGTAGTCTTCTTCTATATCAATTTCATAGGTGTTAATTTTTGAAGCGACGTCGACTTCACCCATTGCAATGTAGAAGGGTTATCCTTCAACAAATCACGAGATAATATTAGCCTAGGAAATGTGATGCCATCTTGAGATATTGCATCCAGCATTACAACTACTCCATGGAATATCATTGCAAAGTTCTTCTTGGTTATTTGCAATACCTGCTACATTCGTTATTCCAAGTATGTACCCCAATCATATTGTGTTCTCTAAGTTATACCTTCTACACATTGTGACATCCAAATTGACATCTTGAAATATCATGATTATCTCGATAGTCAATACATGATGACATTCATTGCATATATGAGGTCCTTATTTTTTAGCATACTCTATTTTATTCCTCATCCTCCTAGACCAAAATCCTTTGTAACTAATGAAGATTTTAGCTTTGTAAATGTGGTGATTAAATTATGGGTCGCAATAGCATCCACCATCTTTTTCTTAATTGGGTACCCTTCCTTTGGCAACCCAAATGTCCTTCTGAAAGAAACAATTGAGAATTCCACCTTGATATGTTGATTACAAACTCGCACATAGGTGTAATTTTGGTTGGGATCCTATGATTGCATAATCTGTAACAAGTATTCATTATAGAATACCCTCTCTTATGGTGGAATTTGTGCCAACACACTCACTTTGACTTGAGTCAATGTTATATTCATTAGGTGTTTGTCATAATTCTTGTTCCACCACTTTTGATAGAAGTCACCTATCGATTGCAGAAAATTGATATCCTTGATATCTACCTATCCTCCTTCATATTCACTAGGCAATTTGATTTGCTCTTTCAAGGTAGCTTCCCTATGCACCTCACTACAAATCTCCCTACATTGTTCTCTAGGTAGTTCCATATCCTTCTCATAGAATTGTAGTTGTGCCCTTCCCCTACCACCACACCAATTCCTGTAACCCCTCCATAGCCTAAAATATCTTCTCCTCCAAGGACAATAATTGTATCCTCCTTAATACTGAAACCCTCATCCTTGGCCTTGCATTAGGTAGATCACTTCTACTTGCCTGGGTCATGAGTCTCTATGGTGTAGTGGTATTTGTGAACGTTCAACCCTTGCTACTGCAATCCAATGTAAATTAGCTTAAAATTCCTACTTGATGCTCATTTTTCCTCATTATTCATTATGGGACCTCTTTTTATGCTCAAGCAATTCAAGACAATCACATCATAAAACATACAATATACCCAATTTTTGTACAATTACTCCAAAAAATGTGCAACTAATTCCAAAAATGTACAATTGATACTCATAATAGTATAGGTTCTTCTTGAAATCATACAACTCCCTACAAATCATACGGATGTTGCTGAAATTGTACAACTGCACTCCAAATTTGTATAGTTTCCCCAAAACGTACAATTTGAATCCCAAATCATACAATTTCACCCAAAAATCATACAGTCAACTTCAAATCATACAAGGGCACCTCATATCCATACAATTTCACTAGAAATCATATAGTTGCACTCCAAATCATACAATTGCATTGAAATTACATAATTCAAGCTATGATTTGCACAATATTGATTTTAAATCGTACAATCTCTCTCCAAATTGTACAATTTCATCCCCAAATCATACAATCTATTTTTTAGGCTATCATTTGCCCTAAAATATTCATATTATATGATTTTTTTAATTCTCTTTGCACCTTTTATTGCCATTTGTGCAATTTTTCTCTTTCCAATGCCTTTTTGGTACACTTGTGCAATTTTTTCACTTTCTCTTGTGCAATTCTCCAACTATACAATTTACTTTGCATTGTGTGCAATCTATTGTATGGCCCTCTCCTTTATCCTTTTCCACATGCAATAACTAAGGTTTTTTTACTTTTTCACAGACCAAAGTTTCTTGCACTAGGGTTTGAAAAAAAATTCACTATCTTGCTTTTTTTAGAAAAAACTCAAATCCTAGCCATATTTTATCTACTTAGAGTTTTCTCTACCATAAATTTGCTTAAAACCCTAGCTTCACCAACCTAAAATTCATCTGCAAGTATGTTTTTTGAAAAAATAGATATTATTTCAGAGTAAATCCTAGATTTTGCCACTTTTTCTCTAATTTTGGCTTATTTTTTGAAAATAGGAAGATTCCACGATGCAAAATATAAAATGGGTTAAGAAATTGTTAATGAATGTATGTAATTTGTATTCCCATTTGGTAAAAATTTATTTGTTTGCACACTTCTTTCTTTTGAATGCTCTAAAATCTAATCATTCAACTCATGAAAATTTTAATTCTAGTGGAAATAACATGCATAGCGCCTGCTTTTTATAACTGAATATCTTCTTACATGAAAAATCCACCACCTCAGTCCTCTTTGCATGTAATTTTGGCTTTTTGCATGGATGATTGCCAACTCATCCCTTTTTGCATGCAAGTTTGTCCTTTCTTGCTTTTTGTGTTGGAATTATCCCTAAGTCCTAAGTTCTAGAGCATTAATGTTGTATTATATTCATGTTGTTAGGAGTTTTATTTTTGTAGTATTTCTAGAGAGTTTTATTATTAGATGATTAATTAGAGGATTTCTCTACATATATTCTAGACATAGGCTATCTTTGAGTTAGTTTGTTAGCCTTTATTTTGGATATCAAAGCCTATATAAGGTTGTAAGTTCTCTTTGATGAATAGAACAATTGACCATTGTTTCACATTTTGGTATTAGATCCATTGAAAAGTGCTAAAAAACTTTTGGATTTTCCATCATGAATATTGTAAGTTCAGTTTCGACATACATTTTTGAGGTGAAGATCTCTGTTGCAGCTCAAAACCTATGGATTGCTCAAAGCCTATTGTTTGGAGCTAAAGATCTACATTGATGTCCATTGTGAGGAGATAAGTACGTTGATGATCTGAGATAGGCCTGTGCCATATATGACATAGTGTGATATGGATATTGCGTAGACACTACATGGATACTATGTATTATACTGTAGATTTTAAATGATGTTCGAAGGAGCCCGCGAAGTATATTCTCATGTGGAGACATCGAGTTGAGTGTGGAGGAGCCCGTGATGTGTTGTGACCACAATGTGCTTGAGGAGCCCATGATGTGCTGTGAGGATCCTGTGATGTGTTGAGGAGTCAAACACATAATTTCATGGTGGAGAGTTATGGATTCAATCGCGTCTTGTAGACTATGAAAGGATGCCACACAAATAGTTGTGCATTGTTGAGTTTGAGAGGATAATACGAGTCTTCTTGTCCTTTTTTGATAATACGTAATCTCTGCACGTTTTTTTTTCCTATCCTGATGATATGAGCAATAGTCTCTTGAGATGTGAAAGTTGTGATGTTGATGGTGAGGAGAATCGCGTATTGAAAGTTGTTGCAATGTTTGTTGCCTAACGACGTGATAAGAAAAGTGTGGAGATGTATATTTGATGAGGTGATTAGAACACATGAAGTGATAAAAAAAGTGTGAATGAGAGATGTGAAGCGATAAAAAAAGTGAAGCGATCAAAAAATGTGAAGCGATCGAAAGAATTTCATGTTGTAAATAGGTGTATACATTTCAAACGACGTCGTGGACTGTAATTTATTGGATGTATACTGTAAATTTCAATACCATGAGACCATCGTGTACATCTCTTGGATATCTTTTGATATAGTGGATGCCACAAAAGTATATGCGCATTGGATGTTATGTCATTCAAATAATACAAAAAAGACCTATGTTTTAAGACGTCTTTGTTGGAGAAAAGACGTCGTGGATCGGGTGTTTCAAGATGTCATGGATCAAGCATTTCAAGACATCATGGATCAGGCATTTCAATATGTCATGGATTGGGCTTATATTGTGGATACGTCTATCAATTTACCATGGTACACTTTGTTGTAAGTGAAGAGGACCATGTGATACTGGTGTAGGACCTACAGCTAGTTGTTACATTACAACACAACCAGCTTAGGGTGGAGAGGACCACCTGAGGCTGGTTACATAGAGCAATGAAAACCTCCCAAAGTATACATATATTGTGGAGTTTGGAAAATTGAGTTTTCCTACTAACTTGCTTCTATTTTTTGGTTGTTGCTGAATTGATTTTTCCTACTGCTGAATTGGTTTCTCCTGATGTTGAATTGCTATTGTTTGGTGTAAGAAAGATAGAGAGGGGTATTTTTTATTCCAAATTCTTGTTTATTAAGCAATGGTTGCCAATAAAAACCTACTCATTCCTAAATTTAATGGATTGGACTATGAGTATTGGTCTATCAAGATGAAGACATTACTCATAGGCAAAGGTTTGTGGGACATTATAGTAGAAGGCTACAATGAACCCACTGATTGGAACACCTTGAATGCCACTGATAAGAATAATAAGAAGGATACCCAAAAGAAGAATTATTTTTCTCTCTATCATCTCCAAGCATCATTGGAGAAAAGTATCTTTCCTAGGATTGCTTCTTGTTCAACAACCCTAGAAGCATGGAATACCTTGAGAGATAGATATCAAGGGAGAAATCAAGTGAAGCAAGTGAGGCTTCAAAATTTGAAGAGAGATTTTGAGAATCTCAAAATGCAAGAAGATGAAATAGTGGGAGATTATTGTGTGAGATTCAAATCAATTGTAAACAAAATGGAGACACTTGGAGAAGATATAAAAACTGAAGTGGTTGTGAAGAAAGTGTTGAGAACACTTATTCATAAATGGAATCACATTGCCATTATTATTGAATAATATAAATATCTTTCTACTCTAACATTTGATGCACTAATTGGTTATTTGATGTCACATGAAGAGAGACTCCAAGGTTCTACATCATCAAGATTTGGAGGTTATAAAAAAGCATTCTCATCCAAGGAAGGTGAGACTCATGGTAATACACAAGGAAGATGACCAAGGAGAGGAAAATATTCAAGAGGAAGAGGAAAATCAAGAGGTAGATTAAGATGTGGCTACCAAGGAAGAGGAAGAGGAGGTGACTACCAAGGAAGAGGAATAGGAGGTGATAAACCAAACAAGTCTTGTTATCATTGTGGCAAGCTTGGTCACTTTTCTAGATATTATAGACTTAAGGCTTATCAATAAGGGAGAAGTATTAATTATGGAAACTATGGAGAAGAGGAAGGAACTTCTTCAAATATATTCCTCACATATGGAAAATCATATCAAAATATTAATGAAACTTGGATTTTAGATACTGGTTGCTCAAATAATATGAGTGGAAAAGAAGATTTTTTTGCTACAATGTATTCCACATATAAGTCCAAGATCAAATTTGGAGATGACAAGGCATTACAAGTTCAAGGTATGGGAGCCATGGAGGTTCCAAAAAATGAAGACACAAAGAAGGTAAACAATATCTATTACACTCCTAAAATCCAACATAATTTGCTTAGTGTTGGATAAATTATGGAAAAGAACTAAAAACTTGTTTTTGAAGATGGAAAATGTGTAATTTTTAATAAAAATAATTTTAATAGAATTGTCACAAATGTACGTATGACAAATAATAGGTTATTTCCTCTTAAATTTGAGGAACAAGGAGGTGCCCAACTTGCTAGTGTGGCCATAGAAAATCCAAGTGTGCTTGGGAACTTGAGATATGGTCATCTTATTTTTTCAAGCTTTAAGTTGTTGACTTCACAAGCTATGGTATGTGGATTACCAAAAGTTGAAGGAGGTGTGTGAAGGATGTGCTTTTGGAAAGCACTCAAGAACAAATTTTCCAAGAGGTCAAGCATGGAGAGCAAGCCATCCACTACAATTGGTACATTCAAACATTTGTGGTCCAATGCATACCAAAATCTTGGGTAATAATTCTTACTTCCTTACTTTCATTGATGATTTCTCTAGAATGTGTTGGATTTATTTTTTGAAAACTAAGGATTAAGCTTTTTAATATTTCAAGGATTTCAAAAATAATGTAGAGAATCAAAGTGAGTATGTTGTAAAAATTTTAAGGACTGATAGAGGAGGGGAGTTTTTCTCAAATGTATTGTTCAAATATTGTAAATATTATGGGATCAAAATGCAATTCACTACTACCTACACCTCACAAAAAAATGGTGTGGCTGAAAGAAAGAACCACACTATTGTAGAAATGGCTATATCAATGCTTCAAACAAAGAAACTAAGTAACATGTATTGGGATGATGCTATTAAGATAAGTGTTTACATTTTGAATAGGAATCATAATTCTCGTTTATATGGGATAACTCCATATGAGGGATGGTATGGAAAAAAGTCAAATGTAAAGCACTTCAAATTTTTTGGTTGTCTTGCATATGCACACATTCCTGATGAGACAAGAAAGAAACTTGACCCCAAAATTCAAGCATGTATTTTCATTTGGTATAGTGATTTTTCAAAGTCATATAGACTCTACAATCCAAAAACACACAAAGTTGTAATCTCAAGAGATGTAATTTTTGATGAAGGGGGAGTATGGGATCATCAAAAACATTTTGTTGATGATGGATCTCAAGATGAAAACGCCTCCTAAGAGCAAACCATTGATAAGAACAACAATGAAAGTCCTCCTCCAAGTCCAAGAAAGAGTTCTACTTCAAGTACAACAAGTGCTACTCCAAGTCCTCCACACATACCACCAAGAGCATCAAGTTCTTCTCCAATACCAATGGAAGAAGCTATACCACCAAGAGGTAAGAGAACAATTCAGTACCATCCCTCCTTCCAAATTATGGACAAGAATTTTCAAAGAAGGTACACTAGAAGCCAAGCTAGTGAGATGAATAAGTCTTGAAAAGACTTAAAAATTTGCACATGTATGGTTATGAAGACTCCCAAGAGCCTAAGGGAGATGTTGTAAACTATGCTTTAATTACTAGTGTAGAGCTAGAGCCATATAGTTATGAAAAACATGTAATCATGATGTATGGCAACAAGCCATGAAAGAGGAAATGACCTCTATAAAAAAGAATGACTCATGGGAGCTAGTGGAGCTTCATAAAGGAAAGAAATTTATTAGATGTAAATAAGTCTATAAGACCAAGTTAAATGCTGATGGGAGCATTGAAAGACACAAGGGAAGGCTAGTAGCAAAAGGGTTTACTCAAAAGTATGGGATTGACTATGAGGAAACCTTTACTCTGGTTGCTAGACAAGAGACCATTAGACTAGTACTTTCCTTGGCTGCCCACAAAGGGTGGAACATTCAACACATGGATGTTAAGAGTGCCTTCCTTAATGGATACTTGAAAGAAGAGGTGTTTGTGCAACAAACTCAAGGCTTTGAAAAATAAGGTAAGGATAATTGTTTTAGTCTTGGGTTAGGACTAATTACATGGAGTTCAAAAAAGCAAACTACTGTAGCACTATCATCTACTGAGGCTAAGTACATAGCAATCACAAATGCGAGTGCCCAAGCCTTATGGTTAATAAAAGTACTAGAAGAAATAGGTGGGATACAAAGTGGTCCTACCATATTGTATTGTGACAATATGAGTGCCATACAATTGGCACATAATCCTATCCACCACAGTAGGTCAAAGCACTTCAACATGAAGTATCACTTCATTAGAGATATGGTGGAGAAAAATGTGGTTGAGCTAAAACATTGCAGCACTTTGGACAACATAACGGATATCTTCACCAAAGGAGTTGCTAAAGCTCAGTATTTAAATCTGAGAGACTGTCTTGTCAGCCCTCTCAACTTTAATGGGGAGAATGTTGGAATTATCCCTAAGTCCTAAGTTCTAGAGCATTAATGTTGGATTATATTCATGTTGTTAGGAGTTTTATTTTCGTAGCATTTCTAGAGAGTGTTATTATTAGAGGATTAGTTAGAGGATTTATCTACATCTATTATAGACATAGGCTATCTCTGAGTTAGTTTGTTAGCATTTATTTTGGCTATCAAATCCTATATAAGGTTGTAAGTTCACTTTGATGAATAGAACAATTGACCATTGTTTCACATTTTGAGTATTTTATTATTTTCTTTTCTTTATCAGAAGAGGCCACCATTTATAATTTTCAACCATCTTCCATCTTAATTGTGTCTTGAGGGATTTTCACAATCAAGATTATTTTTCTATTTTTTTTAGAATTGTCTATTTCACACTTACCTTTTGGGTAATTGTACAGTGACATTTACTTGTACTATTTCATCTTCTAATATGTCATTTGGAGGTTCCACCACCTCATTTTGTACAATTGGGTGTTACGTAATCATGTAATCGGGCTCTGATTAGTCAAGTATATGATTTATTCCCTCATACTAGTAATTTATATGATTTATAATTGTACAATTATTGGTTGTACAATTTGTAATGGTGCAATTACCATTTGTACAATTTGGAATCATACAATTGCAAGTTGTACAATTTACAATTGCATAATTCCCTCCTTCCAAGGTCAAATTTTCTTGTTTGAGGCTTCTTCATTGCCCACTTGACTGATCATTAGGTAAATATACCCTTACTATCCTACTTTCATTGGGGCAAATCCTAATTCTATCCCCATGGACTATCAGCCTCAAAACTTGGTGAACGAGTCCTTTTTCGACCTTGACTAACTTCCTCCTCAAATCGTACTCTCCCTATACCAACAATTCCTCTACATTGCACTTGTATTCCATGAAATTGTCCTCTTGCTATCACACCTATTTGCACATTAAATGGACAAACCTCTTTGTGATGGAAGCCTCTTACAACTTCTATTCTTCTTGGTCCTTGTCGATGCATTGGTGGTTGCTCGAGTGGGTATCATATTGTAAGGTTTGGCAAGAATCCTCCTCACTCATTGTATCCTTTCACATCCTTGATTTAATTAAAGGGCCCATGTCGTGTCTCCTCAATTTATTTACATCATCTCATAGTAGGAGGTCGAATCCTTCCTCTTCCTCCTATAGGTAGAGGATTTGAATGATTCCTTCCTTCATTCAGTGGTCACAATCATCCTCTATGATCTCTTTATCACCCTATGGTACTTGGGATTATCTATCATTGATTTTTTTTTTGGCTCGGTCCTCCCCTTTCCTAAATAGTAGGAGTTACATTCTCAAATTTGATATTGGCTAGGTATCCTTCATTTATTTGTAATCATGGAAATAACTATTGTAATGCTCTTATCCGATGATTCACACGTCTTAGTAATCTTATCCAACATCTTTCTTCAAAATGACATTATGGGAAAAAAATCACCAAGGTTTCCATATATTCATCTAATAAGTCAAAAACCATGCTTGATTCATTATGATTATCATCTTCCTGTGTTGCCCACTCTATTAACAAATCCATTATTCATTGAAGCCTTCTCACTTCCCATATTTGTCTTCTCAACTGGCGATAAGCTATCACATAGGCATCTGAATCAAGATGAACATGAGGTTTTGGTATCCTAGCTAAGAATTCATCACTACTCTCTTGACTACAGTCCCTTATTATCCAAGGCATTCGATCATCACTAGACTCGCTCAAATCTTCATGTATATTACCTTATGGTTCAGGTGGTGTCACATCCTCTTCAATATCCTGCTAAACTATCTCTACTAATTCATTTGTAATTGGTGGATCATGTGTTGTTTCTCATGGTTTGACTTGTGATATTTCTCCCACACTATAAATTATGCCTTCTTGTTGCCTAACATTCACTTGAGGTATACCCTCATTTCCATCCTCTCTTACTCCTAGTTCTCTTTGCCTTGCAACTTGTTGCTCATCAAGTTGTTGCATTGTTTCATCCAACTCTTGGATGATCTGTCCTCAAAGCCTTGCATTATGTGCTTTCAATGCTTCATACTCTTCTTGCAATTTGTGTGCTTGATATCACATCCTTTGTAGTAACATACCTATATAATCTAATGGAGTAAGTCCTATTAATTCCTCTTCTGCAGCTCCACCTTGGTTTGAATATAGAATTTTCATATCAAAAGTGTTTGTTCTATATTCATATTGTATCGTTAGTCATATCTTGCATCGAAATTCCACCATCCAAGGAAATCACTAACAATATTGGTTTTGGATTTCTTATTTCATTTGGACGGGTCCATTCTTCCTCCTCTTCAATTTATTCCATTTTATCTGTAAGCATCACATGTACTTGCAGTATTATCCTTTCACCAAGGTGAGGTACCAATTCTTGTTGTTCTATAATTGGTTGTGCCTCCTCCTCTTCTGTAAATAGATGTGTGATCCCTATATCACTATCTTCTTGTGGCATTTGTTGTATTTTGCTAGACTCAACTTTCTCTCACTATCTTCATTTCATTTTGCATGATGCGATGAACAAACATTGTACTTTATAGGGTTTCACCTTTGAAACATTCCCTATTTTGGGTACCATTGTCCTATCCAAATTTTGTAGCTTTAGTGCATCATTATCCATAACTTCTATGAATCAAAAGGGACCAAGCCATAAAGTCTTCAACTTCCTAGGCTTGATTTCTTGCTTCCCATTGAACTTAAAAACTAATTCACCTTGCTTAAGTTCTAAATTATGAATATGTTTATTATGCCATAATTTCCTTCACTTCTAGGCTACCTCAATTGCCCATTATTCCATGACTCTCCTTTCATCCAACCTAATGAGTGCGACTAGTCACTCTTCTAGGATTTCTTGGTCACCCAAGCAATGTTCCACAACTATCCACAAACTCGATACCAAGAACTCTACTGGCCCTACTACCTATTGACCATACATTAGTTGGAATGGTGTATGGTTCATTGTAGGCTTGAAGGTCATCCTATAATCCCACAAAGTAGATGGCAACTTCTCTTCCCAATCTGCTCCTTCTATACCATATATTTTATACAATGTAGAAACCATGATCTTGTTAGTTGCCTTCGCCTACCCATTTGCTTGAGGGTAGTATGGACTTGAAAATGAATTAAAAATCTATAATTTTATTTTTAGCTATTTAATAGACTCATTAACAAAATGACATCCCCTATCACTTGTTATTCATAGCAGAATTTTGAATCTTGTGATCACTTGTTCATACAAGAATTGAGTTGTACTCTTTTCCATGATATCTGGTAGTGCTCTCGCTTGTACCTATTTTTTTAGGTATTATATTGCTACCACTATATATCAATTTTTTTTTCTATGGGTGGTTTTCAATGGTCCAACAAAATCCAACCCCCATATCTCAAACAATTCTTGAGGTTGTGATAAATGTAGAGGCATAAAGTCTCTATGCAATGACTTCCCCACCGTTTGGCAAGTTTCACATGCTTGTACATATTCCTTTGCATCATTGTTCAATGTAGGCCACTATAGTCCTACCAAGAATATTTTCCCAACAATGGCATCTGATCCCATGTGTCCTCCTACCAGACCTTCGTGAGATTCTTATAGTACTGTATTAACTTCCTCCTCTATTATTCATCTTCACAAAATGCCATAAGTACCCATATTATACAATAATCCATCTATCAATTGAAAAGGTGCTAACTTTAAGATGAATTTCATCTTCTATGTCATTGTCAAATATTTTGGTACCTCTCCTATGGATAGGTATTACCTAATTAACTTGTACCATGATAGTACAACATTAATTGCAAATAATTGTGCATCAAGGAATTCATCTAGAATTTTCATCCTTGTAGGTTCTCTTGATCGTATCCAAGATAACGGGTCTGCAATCACATGCTTTTTACCAGGTCTTACTACTACTCAAAATACAAATTCTTGCAAAGTGATGAACCACCTGCTGACTCACCCTTGTATCACTGGTTTATTTATTAGGTACAATAGAGCCTGATGGTCGACATAGAAGGCAAATGGGTTTACTAGCAGGTAATACATAAACTTTTGTACCACATTGACCATCCCCAAAGCCTCCTATTTTTTTGTACTATAATTTCTTTCCGCCCTTGACAATAGATGGCTTGTGAAGTATATAGGCTAATCCACATCTTATCACAAAATTAGAAGCATCAATGTGGACATGGAACTCTTTATACCAATAAAGAAACACTAGAATAGGGTTATTGACTAGCTTTTCTTTCAATTCTTTGAAATATCCTTGGTGCTCCTTTGTCCAATTGAAAGAAACATTCTTCTTTTTCAAGGATTCCAATGGGTAGGACATGTGTGTGTAGTTACTAATAAACCTTCAACAATATCTCATGGATCCTAAGAAGGCTTTTAATGATCTCGCATCATATGGCTCCTCCATATGTAGAATGACACGAATCTTATCAGGATCAGTCTTCAATCCTTTGCTGCACACTATATGTCCTAGTAATTTCCTGTATGGCACCATCAAAAAAATATTTCCTAGGGTTTAGGGAGATTTGTGCATTCCTACATTGGCTTATACATTCACTCAGTGCCAATATATGATCTTTGATCCAATCATAGATGGACCAATCGTCCAAGAATTCCTTGAACTTCCCTAGCACCAACTAATTAAATATGTATAAAATAATACTCTAGAATGTTGTTGGGGCATTACATAGCCCCAAAAACATCCTATTTTAGGCATAAATTTTGTTTTCCATGACAAATGTGGTCTTTAGCTTATATTCATAGGATATACTAATTTGATTATAGTAAAAAAACCCATCTAGGAATGAATAAATTTCATGTCCTCCAACCTCCTCTAGAATGAAATCTATGAAAGGGACCAGGAATAGATATTTAATAGCTACTACATTCAAAATCTAAAAATCTATGCAGATTTTAATTTTACCCACTTCCTTTTTCAAAGTGACCATAGTAGGCAAAATACATTCACTCATGGTAATATTAAAGATAATACCAACATCCAACATCTTATCTATCTCTATATTCACCAGGTATGCATACTTGGGATTCATCCTATATGGTCTCTTTCTCACTGGCTATGCCCCAGGCATTAATATAATCTTGTAGACACATAATTTTTGGTGGTATACCTTTCCAATCCTTATATTTCCATGCAAAAATATCCTTGTATTCCAAGAATATTTCAAAAGTTGTTGCTTTCAACATCGGATCCTAATGACCACCACAATAGATTATTTGAGGTTTATTTTCTATCCCTAGATTTACATATACAATTTGAGGTCCCTCATATTTGATGTTTTTTTGTTCTACCTTAGCTTTTTCCACTTTCATTGGATGTGTTGGTCTCACATCTATCTCTGCATCTTCGATTGTATATTCTGTACAACTCTTGAGAAATATCCATTTTTCCTATTCCTATTATTTCGATTTCTTGTTGACCTTCTCATCTTATTTTTTTGTGATCTCCCCGATATTAATACAGAGGCAGTTGGGCTAAAACACCTCATACTCCTCCATCTACCAGTGAAGGAGTCTGCTATTAGATTGAGCTTCATCCTCACTACATTCCTCTATGTACAACATCCCTTCTTCATTGGGTTCATATTCTTCTTCTCCTAAAGAACTGCTCGACTCATCTATCATGGACACATCCTCACTAATTCTTTAATTCTTCGATTTAATCATATATTTATGTTCTCTCTTCTTGAATATATCTATTCTTTTCCCCAGTTGTGATTAAATTTGGCTACTCACCACCAACCTCTTCCTAATAGTGCATCATATGCAGAATTTTGCATAGTATTTATAGTGAAATCCAATATGAACTCTTGGTTAGCTATTATCACTTGTGCCATAGATACTCCCTTCATTTCAATGCCATATTGGTCAACACCATGCAACTAAAAACTTAGGGTCCACAATGATGGACCACAAATCTCCCTCTAGGTTCTTTCTGGTAGCACATTAACACTGGATCCTCCATCCATAATAACTTGTGTTAATTTATCCCCCATAATCTCCATATGACCCAATGTTGGTTTCTTCCCAACATCAATCATTAATATGGTTGGATTTATAAAATAATCCTTTCATTTTTTTTCTTGTATTTTTTGGGTCTAAATCTCTGTCACCTTTTGTTGTTGTATATCCTCCTCCATAACCTTATGTAGCGATGGTATGACTTCCAAAAAAATAGCCATCTTAATTTTGATTGTCGTATTTAGGACTTGTGCTGCCAGTTCTTGTACAACTACTTTGTCTTATGATGTGCATGGTTCTTCAATTCTCTTTTTTGCTAGCCTTAACTACTTAGATTTTTGTATATCTTCTTCAATTACCTTTTTTGCCACCTGCCACCTTTTTATTTCCTTAGTAGGCTCTAGGTAAGTATCCTTCTTAGCCTAACTCCTTGCCACAACTAATACTTCTTTCTCAGTTTCCTCCTCTTTTATTGGAGGTACATCAATGTCTAAGAATTTTACATTCTACGAGCCATTTGTACTTTCTTTCTTAGGATAATTGACCTCTTTGTGGTTACCTGGACCACACCATCTATACATGTGTGTAGAATTATTTTGTGTTATCTCCTATGTTTGGGGAGAAGGACAATTATTTTCAAAATACCTCCATTCTTGGTGATTGTGACATTGTATGATTGGTCTTCCTTCTGAATCATACTATAAGTGGATATAGCCTCCTTGCCAATTGCCTTGATACAACCTTCCCCTTGCGGTTATTTCTATAACCTCCACTTGTTGTAGCTTGTCCACTCCCTTGAGGCTTCAGTTTTTCCTCCTGGTCTTGAATTGTGAGAGTCTGGTGGTGAAATTTTGAATTAAATGGACATGTCATCACTTCAAATTCTAGCACATTATATATATGGAAATATTCATTTCGAGGATAATTCACATTGGTATACCCCTTAGTCTTACATTCGATACACCAGCTATCTTTTTGATCTCACCTCGTATCTTCTTTGACTTCTTTTATTATCTTATGAATTCTTTTTAGAAATATTGGATAGTCTTATGTATGATCTCCTCTTTGCTGTTGTCTGAATCTTCATGCCTAGTATGTTCTACAATTCTTACTACTATTTGCTTCACCTCACTCTCAATTTTTTTCACTTTCTCTAGCACTTATTCTGTTAGGACCCTATTCCTAACACATAGTATATTATTCCATTGATTCATTGTAAAGGACCAACGTGTCCTTTCATTTACAACACTTCACATATATTTATAGTTAATATAATTGGTGTCATAAGGCATCAAATCAATCAAATACATTATTTTATATATCTTATTGTGGGTTCTCCTCCAATACAACTGCGATTCCAAAATCAACAGTGATTCTTTTGCATTACATTCTTATTTATTATTGCAGGTGCTTAACATCTGGATCAGAGCCAAAATACAAGAAATTTTTTTTTTTTCCCACCAACCCTACAGCCTGCACACGTCTGCCGCACCTGCAGAGTGAACGCCGACGTCCACCACACCTGCCTGGCCACCAATCTGGGGCTATTCTACTCCGCTGCCCTTCAGTGAACATTCGAGTCGGACGAGTCGAAGACCTGCAACGTTTAACAGCGTCTGTTGGCGACGAGGAAGCGAATAAAAATATAAATACAAATTTATATAAATTTTTTGAAGTTCCGGCCGTGGGACAAAAATTTCGACGCAGAAAAATTTAAAACCTTATAAACTCTTCAATTAATTTCTGGCGTGACCTTTTTCAGCAATATTAAATCCGGCATCGTTGTTTTTATTCCGGCGTGACTACCTCCTTCTATGGAGAGCATCGCGTCGATTTCGCTGCCTTAGATAGTAAGTCGGCATCCTCCGCCGTGAGCCTGCCGCCGTTGTCATCGCTCTTCGATTTCCCGCCCTTGCCGCCCTTCGCCGCTCTTAAATTTCCCGCTTGTCGCCGCCCTTTGATTTTTTTGCCTGCCGCCGCGCCTCGACTTGCCCGCTTGACGCCGCTCCTCGACTTGCCCTTGCCGCCGCTCTTTGACTTCCCGCCTGCCGCCCTTGCCGCCGCCCGCTCCTCGACTTCCGATCCCCGACTTGCCGCCTGTTAACAGAACACAGTCAACTTACCCGCCCTGTTGACCAGTTGACCGCTGTACTCTGTTAATTAACAGAGAGCACCAACCTTAAAGTTGATAGGGCATTGCCCATTAAATTTTTGAAAAAAAATATATATATATATATATATATATAAATAAATAAAATAAAAAATTTGCACACGTTACCTAGTCACATTGATCATTACCTACATCAACCGCAATGGCCGACGGACGACGATCACTGGACTCCATCCACGAGAAACACGAAAGGCTCGTTGACGAAGTTAAACAGGAAAGAGAGGAGAATTCCCGTAACATAAGAGAACTCTTCGAGAAAATATTTGCAATAGATGTTAAAATTGATGCCATCAGTCAAAAATAGGCAACAACACAAGCAAACTCAACCAACAACGGGTCATCAAACCGAGCAATGTTAGGAGGTCCACAAACTTCCATTCTACCACGGACAACCAAATTAGACTTCCCAAAATTTGAAGGCGGAGACCCTACAAACTGGATCTACCGAGCAAAGCAATATTTCTCACTAAATCAAATTCCGGAAATACAAAAAGTGCATATCGCCTCCTTCCACTTGGAAAATGACGCCATCCAATGGTACCAATGGTTCGAGAAAACTAATGGCACTCCGATGTGGTCAACCTTTACACAGAACCTATTAGTACGATTTGGCCCTAGCAAGTTTCAAAGCTTTACAAGGGCCCTCACTAAATTATGCCAAACCACTTCAGTAAGCGAGTACCAAGCAGAATTTGAAAGGTTAGCTAATCGAACATCCGGATTAGACGTTGCCTTCTTTCAAGAATGTTTCGTTAGCGGATTAAAAGAAGAAATTCGAATTGAGGTACAAATGTACAACCCTACAAACATGTTAGAGACCATCGGCTTAGCGAAATTAGCGGAAGACAAAATCAAGGCACGAAATCGGTTCACGAAACCAACTTGGGGGAAACAATCAAATGCTTATACCAACCCCAAGCCAATGCAAAATGGACGAACCCAAAACTCCTACACAACCCCCAAAATTAACCCCGCTCTACCAATTAAACGTCTGAGCTTCGAGGAAATGAAGGAAAGACAAGCTAAAGGTCTTTGCTACCATTGCGATGAGAAATTTGATAGAAATCATAAATGTGCCTCACGAAAATTATATATTCTCGATGCCACAGAGGAAGGAAATTCTACTGAAGAGGAACCTGAACTCGAAGTAGAGGTATTATCCAATACACTTGAAAATGACGAAGAAAATACACCAAAGGTTTCCTTCAACGCCCTTGCCGGATTTTCTGCCCCTCAAACAATGCGAGTAAAAGGGTATTTTAAGAAACAAAACCTTACCGTGCTCCTAGATTCTGGTAGCACGCACAATTTTATCGATCCAAAAGTGGCTAAACAAGCAAATTGTTTCATATACCCTTGCAATAACTTCGAAGTGATGATTGGAAATGGCGGAAAAATTGCATGCAAAGGAAAATGCAGAAATGTAAAACTAACTATGGGGGTTTATACCATGCAAAGCGACATGTACGTCTTACCCCTAGGGGGATGCGACATTGTACTAGGCGTACAATGGTTAAGAACCTTGGGCGTAGTCCAATGGGAATTTGATGAACTATGGATGAAATTCACAGCAAAGAACCAAACCTATATTATCCAAGGCCTAAAATCAGGACCTTCCCAAATCGTCAGCTCGCATAGAATGGAAAAAATTATCCGAAAAGGGAACAAAGGAATGGTCGCCCAATTATTTTCAATTCAACCTAGTCACCAAAAAGACGAGACACCAGAGTTACAAAAAATTTTAGACCACCATAAGGCGGTATTCAACGAACCAAAAGGACTACCTCCACAACGAAGTCACGATCACACTATTCCACTATTTCCAGGGCATCAACCTCCTAATATTAGACCTTATCGTTATCCCTACCTCCAAAAGACCGAAATAGAGAAATTAGTACAAGAGCTTCTTACAGCAAGAGTCATTAGACCTAGCAAAAGCCCTTACTCCTCTCCAATTATTTTAGTTAGGAAAAAGGATGGTTCGTGGCGTTTATGTGTCGATTTTCGAGCGCTAAATAAAATGACCATCAAAGATAAATTTCCTATTCCGGTCATAGACGAGCTACTAGATGAACTCCATGGAGCAGCTTACTTTTCCAAGTTGGACTTACGGTCAGGCTACCACCAAATACGAGTCGCTGAAAAGGATATTCCTAAGACGGCCTTTCGCACTCACGAAGGGCACTACGAATTCTTGGTGATGCCATTTGGCCTTACCAACGCTCCTTCTACCTTTCAAAGTCTAATGAATAAGGTATTTCACCCTTTCCTTCATAAATTTATATTAGTTTTCTTTGATGACATTTTGATTTATAGCAAAACATGGGAAGAACATTTGGACCATGTTAGACAAGCATTCCAAATCTTGAAGGACAATCAACTTTATGCAAATAGATCAAAGTGTTCCTTTGGGAAACAAGAAATTGAATACTTAGGACATATTGTCTCAAAGGAAGGCGTGATGGTAGATCCTTCCAAAATCGAGGAAGTGAAAAATTGGCCTATTCCAAAAACCGTAAAGGCTCTACGTGGGTTTCTTGGACTAACGGGATATTATAGAAAATTTGTCCAAAATTATGGTAAAATCGCTGCTCCTCTAACAACATTACTTAAGAAAAATGCTTTCAAATGGTCACCTAAAGCGGACGAGGCCTTTATCACCTTGAAAACTGCAATGTGTACCACCCCTGTTCTAGCCATGCCCAACTTTTCTAAACCGTTCGTCATTGAAAGTGATGCTTCAGGAATAGGAATGGGAGCCGTACTCATGCAAGATGAAAGACCTCTAGCTTTTATAAGCAAAGCATTTTCTCCTAAGAATTTAGCTCGCTCTACATATGAAAAAGAGATGTTAGCGATTGTCCATGCTATTCAACATTGGAGGCCTTACCTTATTGGCCAACATTTCATTATACGCACCGACCATCATAGCTTGAAATATTTTTTGGAACAAAGGACTCATACCCCGGAACAACAAAAATGGGTTACTAAACTTCTTGGCTATGATTATGAAATTACATATAAAAAGGGCAAGGACAACATGGCAGCCGATGCACTTTCTAGAAAATTTGAAGATATGCCTCAAATCCATGCTCTTTCCTCCCTTATTCCTAAATGGGTAGATGAGGTGCATGAAGAATGGATAAATGATCCTATTACCCACGCCTTAATTCAACAACTTCAACATAATCCTAGTAGCAAACCTCCATACACTTGGCAGGACAATATATTAAGATACAAAGGGAGGATGGTCCTCACCCCCAATTCCACTTATCGAAAGAAACTTCTTCATGAGTTACATACCTCACCCATTGCAGGCCACTCAGGGTTCTTAAAAACCTATAAAAGAGCCACTACCTCCTTCTATTGGGTAGGAATGAAAAATTACATCAAAAACTTTGTAAAAGAATGTGAAGTGTGCCAAAGACAAAAGGGGGAGACCATCGCTATTCTCGGATTACTTCAACCTCTTCCTATACCCACCAAAACATGGGCAGATATTTCTATGGACTTTATTGAAGGATTGCCTAAATCAAGCGGAAAAACAACCATTTTCGTAGTTGTTGATCGTTTATCTAAATATGCCCATTTTTGTCCAGTGGCTCATCCGTATACCGCAAGCACTATAGCCCACCTTTTTCTCGATAACATCTTTAAATTACATGGCATGCCCTCCACAATTATTAGTGATCGCGACCCAACTTTCACTAGTACCTTTTGGAAGGAATTATTCAAATTACAAGGTACTCAACTTAGTATGAGCTCCGCTTACCATCCTCAAACCGATGGCCAAACCGAAGTTGTAAATAAATGCTTGGAAACATACCTTCGATGTTTTGTCTCTACTCAACCACTCCATTGGGTAAGGTGGCTTTCCCTAGCGGAATGGTGGTATAACACTTCATACCATACGTCCATCAAAATGACTCCCTACGAAGCACTATATGGTCAAACACCACCATCCCTCACTTCCTATATTCCAGGGACTACAAAAGTCCATGCGGTGGAAACAGAACTTGCTAGTCGAGAGGACATACTCCGGACCCTAAAAGAGAACCTACACACCGCCCAACATCGCATGAAGCAGCAAGCCGATCAACATAGAAGCGAACGTAGTTTTCATGAGGGTGATATGGTTTTCTTACGTCTTCAACCTTACCGGAAAACCTCTCTTAAACAAAAAGGTTCTCAGAAGTTAGCACCCAAATTTTACGGGCCGTATAAAGTTCTCCAACGTATTGGGACCGTTGCTTACAAACTTGAGCTTCCTCCCTCTTCCAAACTTCACCCCGTATTTCATGTATCTTGCCTTAAGCTCGCAGTCGAAACACATATCACGACACAAACCACTCTTCCGGAATTCTCCGAGGAGGGAGTACTTTTAGCCGAGCCAGAAGCTATCTTGGATCGCCGCTCTCGTCACCTTCGTACTCGTGATATCACGGAAGTGTTAATCCATTGGAAAGGTCTACCTATAGAAGACGCGACGTGGGAAACTCTTCACGATATCCAGCAACAATTTCCAAATTTCCAGCTTTGAGGACAAAGCTCCTTTAATGGGGGTGGCATGTTAGGACCCTATTCCTAACACATAGTATATTATTCCATTGATTCATTGTAAAGGACCAACGTGTCCTTTCATTTACAACACTTCACATATATTTATAGTTAATATAATTGGTGTCATAAGGCATCAAATCAATCAAATACATTATTTTATATATCTTATTGTGGGTTCTCCTCCAATACAACTGCGATTCCAAAATCAAATAGCGATTCTTTTGCATTACATTCTTAATTATTATTGCAGGTGCTTAACATCTGGATCAGAGCCAAAATACAGGAATTTTTTTTTTTTTTCCCACCAACCCTACATCCTGCACACGTCTGCCGCACCTGCAGAGTGAACACCGACATCCACCACACCTACCTGGCCTCCAATCTGGGGCTATTCTAGTCCGCTGCCCTTCAGTGAACATTCCAGTCGGACGAGTCGAAGACCTGCAACGTTTAACAGTGTCGGTTGGCGATGAGGAAACAAATAAAAATATAAATACAAATTCATATGTTCATAATGGTACTTCCTTCATCTTCTTCTTATATCTTGGTAGTAATCCATCAAGGAACATGTTGTGGCTATCACACAACACACCCCAATTTGAAGTACCACTTTAAAATTTAGTGGTTTATTTGAAATTTTATTTGCATCTAATGATTTTTTATTAAGGGTCATGTTGGTCATCAAATCCGCACAGGAAAGGACTTTCGGTGGGTTTGCGCGCCCTGGACCTGCGACCAACATTGAAAGGCCGAAGGGAAGAGATGCCCTCGTGCCGATCTCTCGGAGAAAGGCCGGCTCCTATACTAATCTACTTTTGGGGTTTGAGATAAGAGTGCAGGAAAGAGATAAAAGGAGTAAGGGTTAGGAAAAGAAATAAAAAGGGTAAGGGTTAGAGAAAGAAATAAAAAGAGTAAGGGTTAGAAGATGATGATTTGAGGTGGGAGAGAATAGGAAGCACGATTACTCACTAACAACTTGAATAGCAGAAGGAAATACCAAGAATGAAATGAAAGAAATGCAGTGCCGACCTTCCTATGTATCCTCTGGACGGGTTCGCAGGGTTCTCCTCTCTCTCTCGCTGGAATTCAGGGTTCAGAGTAACAACGATTAAGACGAGGGAATAACAGAAACCTCGATCCACTAGGCAGCATAAAAGAAAGCAACAGGAACGTTTTTCCTCTCCTATGTATCCTTCAGGGTGAATTTTAGGGGTTCGGTCCCTGATCGTACACCATATTCAGGGTTCAGAGTCTCAGTATGTGAACGAGAAAAGACAAAATAATTAAGCACAGAAGGCAGCATAAAAGAGAGAAATGGAACACAAAATATCTTTAGTATTAAATGTAGGACATCAAGTTACAGCAACTTTCTAGCAGAAAGTTCCCCCCCTTTTACATTGTAAAGCTTGGGTTTTTATAGAGGACCCGACCCTCTGAATCATTATTACAAAAATGGTGGAGTACGCCCTCGGGCCCTGAGAAATCGGCTCCTCGTTGCTGCTGTGGATGATCTCTCAAATCGGCTACCAAAATTGGTAATGGTGACCGAGTCAACCGGGGAAAGATGCATTAAATGAGCCACCTGGGTGTCCTCGGATTGTAGGTGCGGTGCTCGAGTGGCGGCCATGCTTGCCGGGCTCTCCTTCTCGGACTGATACTTCGCATCCAATTGCCAAAAATGAGCAACGGGCTTATCGAACAAGAAAATATGCATTTATGAGGCTCTCTGACTGCCTCGAGAAAATGCCCAACTTGGGAAGCGTTCCTGGAAAGTGCCTCACTGATTTTCGCTTCACAAAACTACTTCAGGGGCGTGGCATGCCGAAGCCGATCCTCATCTATCCTTCGTTGCTTCACTTATGGGTCGGGACAAACGCTTCGGGCCGATCTTCTTTTGAAAAGGTGGTTCGGGAGAGTTTTGGCCGAAACACTTTCTCGACTTATACTACTTCGGGTGGAAACTGGCCGAAGTGGATTTTAGAAATACTTCGGGCCCGAAGTATTTTCTTTGCCTTAGCCGATTCGGGCTATCTTTTCTTCTTCGACGAAGTTGCTTGGATGCCGCTTCGCAAACTCTTCACCCGAAGTAGTTTCTGGGAATGCTTCGGGTGCGAAGCATTTCCTTTGTTCTTTTTCGGCAAAGTTCTCGCCCGAAGTGATGATTTGAAGCGCTTCGGGCCCGAAGTTCTTTTCTTTTCATTTTGTCCACCAGGGGGCGATAGGGAAAACCAAAATTGCTATAACTTGTAAACAAAGAAAAACTTTCAATAAAACAAATATCATACAAAGTTTTAAATTTTTTGCCCCTTGGTGGAATGTGACAATATTGTCAACATTCTTGGCGGCTCGCGGGGCAACGAGCTCGTCTCGATGGTAGAACCCTCAGCTTTCATCCATTGGGCCAGAGTCACCTCCAGACCCTTCTCCTTGTTCCTTTTCTGGGGATGCTTCCACAGCTTGTCCTTCCTCCTCCTCTTCTCTCTTCTTCCACTACTGCTTCTTCTCCTCTTGTTGCCATTGCTTCTACTACATCTTCAGCCATTGGCAATGGGGCCAGGTGGGCGTGGATATTCTTCAAGGTTCGACGAACCTGAGACCAGACCTTTTTCATGAACAACTCTTGATTCTCCAGGGATTTGACCAAAGCGTGAAACCTATCGATCTGCCCAATTTTTGCATGTTGGGACCTGGTATACAGATCGTTTAAGGAAGCGACGATTCTATAGTATTTCAATATGTAATCAAAAACCTGCTTCTCTGTTATTGGTTCGGCCCACTCGTCTATCTCCGAAATGTCGCCTTCAAACTGCTGCCACTTTGGCATGATTTCTTCCTTGGCTAATGGCTTCCCATCATCATCCGTGAAACTCGGGAAGCCTAAGGAGAAGAGGTCCTCGAAGTAGCCCATTGACGTGCGCCTCTCGCTTTCGAATGCGTCCAGTAGGATTTTTGCCTTTTGAGCTTTCTTGGCTATGGAGAAAAAGGCGCGAACTATGGCCTGGGCTGTTGACCAATCCCTTGCTGTCCGACTCATCGCTGCGAGCTTCAAATCTTGATACCTTGCATCTTGGACCTTGAGGGCCAGCTTGAGTCGGGCTCTGACATTCTGAATGACCTCTTCGATGATTGGTCCTCCTTCGACGGTGGCAACCTGGGCTTCTATGGTGTAGACTAAAACTGAAAGGGCACTGGCAGCCCGAGACCTAAAATTCTTGAGCAGATGTGAGCGAATCTCCTTGATTTTGCTCCTGTCAAATAGCCCTAGGCTTTCCTTCTCGTGCAGCTGGATCTGAGCTTGCAAGATCCTACTTTCAAGCTCCTTGGTCCTCAATTCATTTTTGACCTGCCTTTGTGCTTGATTCTCTACTGTGCACTCCAGCTGTGCTATCTGCAGCTTTAGGGCATGTGCTTCTTTCTTCATCAGCTTACACTGCTCCTCGGCCTCTGCCAATTTGGAGCGAACCCTTGCTAGCTCCTCCTCTAGCTTGATGTTAGCACTCTCGGCTTCGAACCTGCGCTTGTTGGCAATGTTGGCATGTGCCTTGAAGGTCTCGATTCCAATGTGCATAGAGGCGGACTCCTTGTCCACATTCAGATGTTCCAAGTCCTTTTCCTTATCCTGATATTCATAGTCCACTGGAGTCATTTCATCCAGGGGCTTCTGGACTTTGGGTATCTTCTTTACTTTATGCATCTTTCCCGCCTCGAAATCGAAGACGACACATTTCTCAACTTGAGCGAGCGAACGCCCTCTCTTCTTTCTTGCCTCTTTCAACATTCTCTCTGTGTTCTGTCGGGCTTGGAGGAGTTTTTTGGCCAAGGGGGACTCCCGTATTGAGGATAGCTCGGAGTCGAATGCGGTTGGGTCTACAACCGAGGGATTGAACAAATATAAGGAGTTGAAGGGGATAGCCTCACCCGAAGGTTCGGCAACAGGGGTGACGGGGGCTTCGGCGAGTGGGAGCACGTTATGTACAATAGAGGAATGAGCCTCGAGGTTCGGTACTGGACTATTAGCTTCATCCTGGTTGATGACTGGAGGATTGGTGGTGTGGCTAGGTGAAGTGGCTTCGACGGGTTTGCCCTGGCCGAAAGACTCGGGGGGAGCAGTTAGGGACACGGCGTAAGAAGGTGACTGACCTTGTGGAGGCAGGGTGGACTGGTGAGAGCTTTCGGCCGGGGCCGGGGTGGACTTACGAGCAACCAGAGCATAAGGCGAAGAAAACGTACCTGCGTGCCCTCCTGGCAGAGCGGCCATGGTGATCTCCTGGGTGATCGGCCCTGGTTCCTCCTGGGCCTCGGTACTCTCGGCTTCCATGACTTCCACGAGTTCCTCCACGTTGATGATATCTACGTTTGGGATCGCTTCGGCATTTGGTGGAGCTTCTCCGTCGTTTACTTCGGTCGAGCCCGATACTGATCTTTCGGTAGGGGCGCTCGGTGTGCCTGTACGCGGTCGTTTTGGGAAGTTCGGGGGTGCCTGCGTAGGTTCCCGCTCCTTTCTTTTCTTCCTCTTGAGGGGTTGCTCTGATTCCTCTATTGCTGCCTCGAGATCTTCGGATGGATCCTGTGGTAAAGCTTTTGGCGAGGCCCTAGCTATTTTTTCCCTGGGGACATTGTCAGTCCTTGGGGTGGCCGGTGGAACGAAATCGACGAAGGACAAGGGTTTCCAAGACCCAATATTGGTCTGATACACAATTGCGAATTCCCTGTCCATCGTTAGAAGCCCGTAAGAATTCATCTTTCGGTGATGGACTCTCATAATCCACCATTCTCTTAACTACTCCTCGTCCCTGTCTTTCAACTCCTCTTTTAAATCGTCCCTTGCTTTTCTCCAGAAAGTGGAGTCGGGAGTTGGGAATGGGTACTGGTCTGGGTCGAATTCGACTTCCATAGGATAGAAGTCATGCCAGGGAGGCAACGTCCTCATCTCCTCTAAGTGCCACTCCAGGTCCATACCATTTGGGTTATTTCTCTGCTCCAGAACTTCGAGGCGAGGACAGACATGGAAGTTTTTGCTTTTCAAATGATCCCTCATCACCCCCAACGGGTCGTAGAGCCACCTCTGTGGTATTTGAAGCAGACCAAAATCGGCGAGCTTCTCCTCCAGGTATACGTTCTGCTTCAGGGCAAAGACTTCGATCACTCCCATCTTGAAGGGGAAGTCGCAGGTGTGTGCCCACTTTCGCCCGTGACCGTAAGTTTCGTCGGTCGCGTCACTTTGTCGAGCAACTTCCAGGGCAAATTGGTACTCCGAAGGGAAAAAGGGCAGCAAGAAGGGCTTCCCTGTGAAGCCGAAGAGGCGGATCACAAGCCCTTGTGTCAATTGAAACACATCCCCTTTTCTCTCCAATACCACTTTATCTCTAAGGCAGAGAGGCACCCGAGGGCTAGACCCTGTCAGAATGTGCATCGCAGGTCCCAAAAATTGCTGGTTGAAAGGGTAATAGGACTCCGACCTCAGCAGGAGACGGGTCCACTGATATACAGGCAAGGGGATCCCATCCTTGTCGACTGGTGAAATATCACAATGGGGAAGGGTTTTATGTACATGGAAGAAAAAGAGCCAAACCAAGAAGGAACAAGGCTGGAAGTACGGCTCCTTGCTAGCATCCTTCATGGATGACAACCGCATATGCAGATTTTGGGCCACCCATTCTGCCCAATCGAAGAAAACTGGGTTGGTGTTCGGCCACGAAGCGTCGGGAGCGTAGAACTCTCCTCTGGAAATGCATTCGGCTAGCGACACCTGCCATGGGCATACCAAAGTATCACTTGACAAGCCCCCTACCCATGCAATGATAGAGAATATATCTATGTTCTTGAAGGCCTCCAAGGGCAGGGGCATCTGGGGTCGCTTGCCGGAAGGAAGTCCGCTCTTGAGATTTTCATGCAAAAAGCTCAGAATGAAGGGATTAGAGGTGAACTTATCCGTTTGTTCGCTCAGGCTGACATTGCGAATGGTATAACCTTTTGGTGGCCTTTGCTGCGGTGCGAACGCTGCCTGCACATCCTCCTTCAGAATGGAAAACAATTTTTTACCCGAGGCGTCCAACACCTGCCTGGTTTGCGGCTGATAGTTCTGAGCAATGGCGTATATGAGCTCAGGGCAGTGATGTGTAGGAAGGACCAGATACTAGTATATGTGGGAATAATATGCCATGGCCCTCTTGTTCTCCGTTGAGAGCCTACTTTTCATGAAGTCGATGGTATACCGAAGCTCGGCCACGGTTCTTGAGAGCTCTGGGTCTCTGATTTTTGCCCACTTATCAACAGGTGGTTCTACACTGGGCTCATCATCGGACTCTTCCCTTCCTTCCATCACCTATTTTCCTATGCGTGGGGGAGGATTGGCCCTCCTAGGTGTCTGCTTCTTTTCTTCCTCGGCTTTCGCCTTCTCTGGAGTTGTCGCCTCTGGTTCTTTTCCCTTCCGCATGGGGTTCCTCCTTCCCATTGTGAACGATTGCAGCCGAATAACTTGTGATGTAGCAGAGTTCGGCACCTCAAAACAGAGGACGGGGTAATCACGATGAACAATGGAACCTTTGATGCAGAAGCTTTTCGAGGTGGCAGAATGCAGACTCAACTCTCACACTTGCAAATGGTTTGTTCTTAACGGGCACCTGCATTTTATAGCTTCGGAGGGCAACTTTCGGCATTTATGGCAACCATCGTAATTACTTCGTGGGCCTAGCCCAAAAGTATCGCTACGGCATCTGATTGGCTATATGGCGGCGTCGTACGTGGGGCCATGCAATTCGACGGTTTGATTTTGTATCGAGAGCGTGAGTCGCTGCCACCTGGTACTTTAGCGTGGCTTTTGGGCTGACGAACTGCCTTGGGATGAGTGCCACTTCTTTCATATTGAGTTCATCCATTTTGGTCCCCTTTTGATGCTGTCGTCGGCACGTTCCTCGAGGCACATCTTAAATGTGTCCACCCCAAAGTGGGGTTTGGCAAAAATACTTCATCGCGAAGTTCTTCTTCGGGCTGATTTTCTTCACTTCGGGCCCGAAGTTCCCCTTGGCTATGTTGTTGCTTCGGTTCATGAATACCATCGACCGAAACTCATTTCATCGAGGAGAGCTTCGCCACGAACTTCCCTTCGTCGGCTACTTCGGACCGAAACCCCCCGAAGGCGATTCCGATCATGCTTTGTGAAGCCGAAGCCAGGAATCTAGCTTTTGCGGTTGAAGTGGCACTTGCTCCCCGCGATCTTTTGAACAGAGTATATACAAAGCATTGAAATCCTATATACAAAATATATGCAAGATTTTTTTTTTTTTTTAGAATTGTACATACCTCAGCGATTGAAGGTCTTCAGGTGAAGACCATTGACTGAGATTGGTAAAACTTGGCCATTCGCATCTTTGAGGATGAAGGAATTGGCCGAATTCACTTTTACTATTTCAAACGGTCCGTCCCAGAACGCATCCATTTTGTCATGATTCCCAGGCTTGGCCTTCCATGAATCCCACCTCCATACCAGGTCTCCTGCCTTGAATGTGCGATCGGATGATTTCCTTTTGAACCAGTCTCGGGTGACCTCGGCATGCCGTGCGAAGTTCTGGTAGGCCTTTTCACGTTCCTCTTCTAGTTGTAATAGCTGAACCAGGCGTTCCTCCATCGGGTTAGCTTCATCTTCTTCTAGCAGCTGTAATGCAGGGATCTCGATGTGAGTGGGCAGGATGGCCTCCTTGCCGTAGACCAGAGCATACGACGAAGTCTTGATTGACCTTTTGACAGAAACCCGATCGGCCCACAGGGCCCGATCCAGAAGGAGGTGCCAAGTTCTTTTGTTTTGATCGATCAACTTTCTCAGTATCCTCAACAGGGTTTTGTTGGTGGATTCTGCCAATCCATTGCCTTGGGGGTAATAATTGGAAGACACCTTGTGATATATCCCATACTTGTATAGGAACTCGTTGATCTTTGCGCCTGTGAAACCAGGACCGTTATCTGTAATAATTGCTTCGGGGATGCCGAAGCGGGTAATCAATCCTTCCAGGAAGGTGACCACAGTATCTTGATCGACATGTTTTGTGGGGACTGCCTCGGCCCACCTGGTGAAGTAATCGGTCGCAGTCAGAATGAATTTGTGCCCAGTGGAGGAGTTTGGCGATATGGCCCCTACGAAATCTAGTCCCCATTGCTGAAAAGGGGCTTCTACTTGTATCGGTCGAAGGGGCATCGAAGCATTTCTGCTTCGGCCGATGAACTTCTGGCATTGCTCGCACCTTCGACAAACGGAGAAGGCATCGACAAAGAGTGTGGGCCAATAGTAACCCGCCTTGATTATCTTTAGTGTCGTCGTTCTTCCAGCAAAGTGCCCTCCAGATAGTCCTGAATGAAATTCGCCCAGGATTCTTCTCTTATCATCGTCTTTTATGCATCTGAGGAGGACGCCGTCGATGTTCTTGAAAAATAGGCCTTCAGGGCGCATAGTGTATCGAGCGGACCGCATCCTGAAATGTCTTCGCTGCGAAGCATTCAGATGTGAGGGGCATCTGCCGGTGTTGAAATATTCCACTATTTCATCGACCCAATCTTTGTCAGCCTCTTCCTGATTAGCGAGGCATTCTCCTGTTGGCAAGTCATCCAACTGATTGTCTATTTTTTTGGCCGTTGCGTTCTTCGCCAGCTCTTGACATAGTGCACGACCGCGAACTAGTTTGGTAGGTTTGATCTCAATATCAAACTCTTGGATTTTGCTCACCCAACCAGCTCTCTTGCTTCCCAGTTCCCCTTGGATAATGAAACTACGCACATCGGGGTGAATGACAAAGACTGTCGTGCGACTCTAAGAAATGAACTGTTTGAATTTCTTGAGAGACTTCATAACTGCATGCACTTGACGCTCGATGAAATTGTACTTTTCTTCATGGGGATTGATTATCTGGTTGAGGAACGCGATGGGACGTTCCTCTCCATCTTCCCCCTTTTGCGTCAAGACCGCGGCGTAGCTTTCAGGTTCTCCTATTGCATACAGGATAAAATCTCGACTGTAGTCGGGGTTGATCAAGACCGGTGCCCGAACAATTCGGGCCTTGATTTCTTTGAATGCTTTCCTCCTCTCTTCTGTCCGGACAAATTTTGCGCCCTTCTTTAAAAGCTCAGACATCAGCTTAATGACTCGGGCGAAGTCTGGGACAAACTTCCTTACGAAGTTAATCTGACCGAAGAAATATTGAAGGCCCTTTTTATCTGCTGGGATTGGGAGCTTCATCAGAGCTTCGGCTCTATCAGGATCCACGGTGAGACCCTTTTCCGAAATTGCATGTCCCAGCAGCTTTCCTTCGCTGACTGCAAAGATTGACTTCTTTGGATTGATTGAGATGCCAAATTCTTGGCATTTTTCGAAAATTTGTTGAAGATGTTCTGGGTGGTTCTCTCTCCTTCGGGAGAAGACGGTCATGTCATCCAAATAGATAACAATAACCTTGTTCAGAAGCTCACCAAAAGCTAGGTCCATCGCCCTCTGGAAAGTAGCTCCCGCATTCGAGAGGCCAAAAGGCATCCGCTGGTAGGCGAATGTGCCCCACTTGGTTGTGAACGCGGTCTTATGTTGGTCTTCGTCCCTGACCCAGATTTGATTGTATCCCGAGAAACCATCGAGCAGGGAGAATCGTTGAGCTCCAGCCACCGAATGCAAGATCTGATCGATCTGCGGGAGAGGATAGTGGTCCTTGAGGGAAGCATGATTCAGGTTGCGGAAGTCCACGCACAACCGGATGTCTCCGTTCTTTTTTTTGACAGGGACCAAGTTCGCTACCCAGGAAGAATGCTTGATGGGATAAATGATCTTTGCTTCGAGCATTTTTAGCAGTTCGGCCTTCATCAGGACCTCGATCTTTGGATTAACCGGCCTTTGCTTCTGTCGAAAAGGTTTGGCCCCTTCTTGTAATTCGATTGTATGTTGGATCAGCTGCCGATCGTATCCCTTGAGGTCATGATAAGACCATGCCACGATATCTGGGTACTTCTTACACAAACATCGGATTCGCTCTATTTCTTTCGAAGTACAATCGGTCCCGACCTTTATTACTTTCCCAGGTTCCAGTTCTAAGTCTTGATATTGCTGTGCGCTGATCTGGATCCTACGGGATAGCGATCGATCATTTTGATCGAAAAGGCTCTCAAGCGTGATCAATCCCTTGGGAACGTGGTTGTTCTTCAACTGGACCAATCCTTCATATTCTTCCTCATCAAGGCTTCGGTCTTCGACTGTAGCGGCTTCTTGGATCATGAAATTAACAATCTGCTCGTCATTGTCAAAAACTTGCCAGTGTAAATCCCTGTCGGGGACAGAGGGTCTATAGATCATCCTTACAGCCTTCGGCTTATGCACCATATCATCCACTGGAGAATATCGGGCTGCGATGGATGCTAAGACATCTGCATGTCGATTCTTTTCTCGTGGAATAGATCGTAGATTGAGGGATTCAAACTGGTCGAACAGGTCCCATACCCTATTGCGGTATGATTTAAGATAGTGCTTCTTTGAAGAGCATCTGTTGGTGACCTGGTTGCAAACTAGTTCGGAATCCCCGAAGATTTGAAGATGCCTTATGCCTAACTTGTCGGCTTTCTTGAGTCCTAAGCACAAGGCTTCATACTCTGCTGCATTGTTGGTGCAGCTCCATGTCAATCGGTAGCAATATTCCTTTTGTTCACCGGACGGCGAAATCAGAAGGATTCCTGCCCCAGCACCGTTCTTGCATCGGGCACCGTCGAAGAACAATTTCCATAGTCCTTCTTGAGCAGAAACCTTTCCCCCTATTTTGGCTGGTTTCTCGGACTTGGCGATGGTGTAGCACCCCACCTCAGTCTCTATCATGGCATTGAAATCTGCCAATGAAAATTCATCTTCACAACACAATTGTGCGAGGGATTCCTAGATCGGATCCACTTGCTCTAGCTCCTCCGCGATCGTATGCACAGGGCCACTGCTCTCTTCCTCGGACATCTTCTCAACCAGGAACGTAGAAGGCTTTTCATTATAGATCTTCACCTTCTTCCCTTTGAAGGGGATCTCCAGATGAGTGTAGTCCATGGACAGATATCCGCCCAGCTTTGCCGTGAATTCCCTTGACAGGCACATGCTGAAGTAGGGCTCCAGATCCACGACTACCACCTCTTGTATGACTACGATTTGAGGTGTCTTATGTAGCCGAATAGGAATGTCTTTGATGACACCTACAGTCTTCACTGGGGTACCGTCCAGCTGGAGGACTCCATGACTGCTTCGTGTGTATTCCATGCCTATTTCCTCGCATACCGCCTTCGGCATTACTGTCGTCGCAGCTCCAGAATCTATCATGCAGTTATGCACGATATATCCTTCCATTTGTAAAGATAAGTAGAACGGTGGTGGTCTATTTTTTCCCGTAATGGACGCGGACAAGGTCTGCACCAGGGCGAGCGGCTCTGCCTTCTTTGTATTGATCCTCTTCAATGATTCTTGCAGCAGGTCCACTTGTCCAGGAAGTTGCAGAGCATCATACAAACTGATCTTGGCTGGAATTCTCTTTAATTCTTCTACAATGTTGTAGGCTGGGGAGCTATGCACCTCAGGTTCCTTTCTCGGTTCGTACTTGGTGCGATATTGCTCTGTCGCTTCGACCCTTTGTCGCTTGGTGAGCGAGGGAAACTTGAGCTTCTCCTTAGCCTGTTCTTTGGTCTCCACTTGAGGTGGTTCGGCAGTGGCCTTTTGGGCCTTTTCTTTGACTGGAGCTGGCGGAGGAGCTTCGCTCGGGGCCGAAGAGGATGGTTGTCCCTTCTCAAAATGAGCGTGTACCTTCAAAGGAGCCATTTGGGTAGCATCCACCTCTATCGTCCTTTTACCTCCCCTGGTAAGGACTGCGACTGGCTCTTCCTCGCCGATGGACAAGTTCTGATCCAATTGTCTGATGACGTTGACTTGACCGCCTTGACTGCTGCTTGTTAGCGTATGCACGTAGTGTTGATGCAACATGCATGTATTCTCCTCGTGAGGATCATTACATGTAGAGCACCAGTATACATGATCGGAAAGTGCTTGGGACTTCATCTATCGCAGCATTTCTTGTCGAAGCTTTTCCTTGATGGACCGCTTGATCTTTGGTAAGTGCAGGCGTGGGATAAGACCTTCTTGGTAGAAACTCTTGTTGCGCTTGCTTCTTCTTGACAATGGTCATGTCGTTGGACAAGGTCTGCACTGTGGCATTTAACGATTGCATTTCTTGCAATATCTTGGCTTGCATATCATCGGCCTTGGGAACTGATGGTAAAGAAGCCATGGTCGATATCGAGGGTAGGGCAGGATGTTGGAGGGGTGCTGGCAACATTGGAAATGTTGGAGTGATAGTGGGCGGCGTAGTTGAAAGTGTGGGGAAATGTATCTATGGAGCGGTGATCTACGAGACAACGGGATTCGGGTTCCAGGATGAGATCGGGTATGCAGGGATTGCAGAAATCTGCGGAGCGACTGCGCTCGCATACTGGGCTTGAAGGAACTCGGGGAGTATAGGCATTGGCATTCTTTGAGGGAGTTTACCCATGGCTATGAGGTCCATTTTTGCTTTCTTGGCTAACCCATACAACTCTGGAAAAGTATTGACATTTGAGTACCTTATCATAAGGCCGATATCAGGGTTGAATGCCCGAAGGAAGTAGTATGTCGTGGCTTCGTCAGTTGGGCGAAGCCCAACTGGGACTCTTTGCCAGGTTCGAGCGAACCTAACATTGAAGTCTACAATTTCTTCTTGTGGATGCCTTTGGATCGAAGTGAATTGCTACAGAAGAGAAGTTGGATCAGCGGACTCGTTGAAGCCTTGCATCAACTGCCCGGCTAACTGGTCCCATCCCGTAATAGTGCCGGATGGCAGAGATCTATACCAATAGAGGAGTTTTCCTCTAAGGGAGAGAACTAGGAGCTTCACCATCACTCGCTCTTCTATGATATCATGGATTGCCGCCAGGGAAATGATGTCCTGGATATGCTCTAGAGCAGTCTTTCCGGTTCCGTCGAACGTCGAAAGCTTTTTTATTGCAGCAGGTGGAACTTGCCCTTGACCCACGAGATTCAATGGTGACGAAGAATTCCATGCTGGAAATAATCTGGGCGGTGGTTGCTATTTTGTTGTTGTTGTTGTTGTTGTGCCATATTTGTGCCTGGGTTCTATGGAACAGAAGTCCCCGAAGTCCCTCTTGGGTTGCTCATCGAAAGGCCAATGGGAACGGAGGCACTAGGATGCTTCGGTGAGTTGGGAGGATTCGGAGGAAAACTAGCTGCTGTGCTATCGAAAGTTAGGCCTTGCTCGTCAACAACAGCCTCTTGTGAGGATGTCCCACGTAAGAGATATTCGGGGGTAACTAACCTAGAGCGTTCCCCAAAGGCATCAATATCAAGCTCAAAGAACTCGGTTTCCTCTCCTCTATTCCTAACTCTCCATCTCGTTTGCATGAAGGCACAGGCTTTTAGTACTGGTCTTTACGACTTGAAGATTCTCGGGTAAAACAGAGTCGCCAGATGCTAAGAGTCTCTTAGTAATGAGAGCATCGATTCTCACTACTACTCAAGGGATGAGACTGACCGGATCTCACCGAGAACTTGTTAGAACTACTGGCTCCGGTGAAGACGGGCTAGAAATTTTCTCAAATATGGGACCTTGGGTCCCATCGGGCGTGCCAAAACTGTTGGTCATCAAATCCACATAGGAAAGGACTTTCGATGGGTTTGCGCGCCCTGGACCTGCGACCAACATTGAAAGGCCGAAGGGAAGAGATGCCCCTCGTGCCGATCTCCGAAGAAAGGCCGGCTCCTATACTAATCTACTTTTGGGGTTTGAGATAAGAGTGCAGGAAAGAGATAAAAGGGATAAGGGTTAGGAAAAGAAATAAAAAAGGTTAGAGAAAGAAATAAAAGAGTAAGGGTTAGAAGATTGATGATTTGAGGTGGGAGAGAATAGGAAGCACGATTACTCAGCTAACAACTTGAATAGCAACGAGGAACACCAAGAATGAAATGAAAGAAATGTAGTGTCGACCTTCCTATGTATCCTCTCGGACAGGTTTGCAAGGTTCTCCTCTCTCTCTCGCTGGAATTCAGGGTTCGTAGTAACAGCGATTAAGACGAGGGAATAATAGAAACCTCGATCCACCAGGCAGCATAAAAGAAAGCAACAGGAACATTTTTCCTCTCCTATGTATCCTTCATGGCAAATTTTGGGGTTCGGTCCTTGATCATACACCGGATTCAGGGTTTAGAGTCTCAGTATGCGAATGAGAAAAGACAAAAGAATTAAGCACAAAAGGCAGCATAAAAGAGAGAAATGGAACACAAAATATCTTTAGTATTAAACGCAGGACATCGAGTTACAGCAGCTTTCTAGCAGAAAGTTCCCCCCCTTTTACATTGCAAAGCCTGGGTTTTTATAGAGGACCCGGCCCTCTGAATCATTATTACAAAAAATGGTGGAGTACGCCCTCGGGCCCTGAGAAATCGGCGCCTCGCTGTCGCTGCGGATGATCTCTCAAATCGGCTACCAAAACTGGTAATGGTGACCGAGTCAACCGGGGAAAGATGCATTAAATGAGCCACCTGGGTGTCCTCGGATTGCAGGTGCGGTGCTCGAGTGGCGGCCATGCTTGCTGGGCTCTCCTTCTCGGACTGATACTTCGCATCCAATTGCCAAAAATGAGCAACGGGCTTATCGGGCAAGAAAATATGCATTTATGAGGCTCTCTGACTGCCTCGAGAAAATGCCCAACTTGGGAAGCATTCTTGGAAAGCGCCTCACTGATTTTCGCTTCGCAAAACTACTTCGGGGGCATGGAGTGCCGAAGCCGATCTCCTTCTATCCTTCGCTGCTTCACTGGCAAAATCGCTTCACTGACGGGTCGGGAAAAACGCTTCGGGCCGATCTTCTTTTGAAAAGGCGGTTCGGGAGAGTTTCGGCCGAAACACTTTCTCGACCTCTACTACTTCGGGTGGAAACTGGCCGAAGTGGATTTTAGAAATACTTCGGGCCCGAAGTATTTTCATTGCCTTAGCCGATTCGGGCTATCTTTTCTTCTTCGACGAAGTTGCTTGGATGCCGCTTCGCAAACTCTTCACCCGAAGTAGCCTCTGGGAATGCTTCGGGTGCGAAGCGTTTCCTTCGTTCTTTCTCGGCAAAGTTCTCGCCCGAAGTGATGATTTGAAGCGCTTCGGGCCCGAAGTTCTTTTCTTTTCATTTTGTCCACCAGGGGGCGATAGGGAAAACCAAAATTGCTATAACTTGTAAACAAAGAAAAACTTTCAATAAAACAAATATCATACAAAGTTTTAAATTTTCTGCCCCTTGGTGGAATGTGACAATATTGTCAACAGGTCAAATCTAAAGTGTGCCTAAGTTCAAGTTCTTGTAGAAAAAGTCTTTCACAAAAAGAAAAGAAGCCAATGTTCAAACTTTGAAAATTTTGACAAATTCGACATAATGTTATAGCTTTATTATATGATGGTATGAAACTTTAAATTTATCCCTCATGGTTTGACATTGGTTTGAAATAATATGGATTAATTAATACTGAAATAATTTATTTCTTTAAATAATATGGATTAATTAGTTTGAATTTATTTAAAAAAAAACATTTAACATTGTTTTAATCCTTTGGCCTTGTTGGACTGAATGCTTGTTCCTTTCTTGGTATTTTTAGTGGCATAAAAGATTTAAAATGATTGTGGCATGGTGGTTATAGGGGTGTACTACATGAAGATCTATGTGGCAGATTTTGATACAGACAATGCATAATATTGTGGTGACCATAAAAATCTAGACAACCTACCCAGATTCGTGGTGGCTACCAATTCCACCATGTAAAAAAACATTGTTTTAATCCATATAAATGATTCTAAATATTGATGTTTCTTTTAATGGTTTTAAAACTCGTATGCAAGGCTTACAGAAGTATTTGTCACCATAGCTATTAGAGTCACTAGACAATGATGTCAACACAATATGTTAGATTTGACCATAGGAAGAGTCACCTACGAAGCCCTAGCTTACCCATCGTGATGAATTTAGTAGGGTCTACATGTTTTGCGAGAGTGTCGACGATGGCCTAACTTACTGTGTGATGATGTTCGAGCTAGAATTGCATGCAGAATAAAGACTACTTACTACTTATGCTTGTCTTCATGGGAGAGAAACCAAGTTTCCAGAGGCCATGTGTCCCTGGATATGATCTACTCCATGATAGGGAATTTGAAGGAGGCTTTAAATCTATATAATGAAATGGAGGAGAATTGATTTCGGCCAAACGATCATACTCACAGTACATTAAAAATAAAAGGCATTAATATGGATTTCTACGGGCCTCCTATGTGTCCACAAGATGCTATTTTGAATGATCAGTTTTGAAAAAGGATGAAAGAAGTGATGACATGGATGATGTGCATCGTGGATGAATATATGGACACTATAGGAGGATATGGTTTGGGTGTCTACATCAGCATGGTGGAGGTAGGTCATTAGATTTTGATCACCAGGGACATGGAGCTAAAGGGAATTTACATGTTAAGGATGGATCAATCACCTCCTCCCATATCTCAAACATGATAGTATTACACCAGTAGAGGGAGCCCAATGAGGAGTTTTAAGAAAGCCTTCGACATGTTTGTAAATGGTGAGTGGCTTGTTACCAGAGGTAGCCTGTGCAAGAGATATCATACCAGATGGGGTGGAATCATCATCTTGTTTCATGCCAGCTTCTCTAGTTAATGACAATGGAGGTTTTCTTTGCGAATACAACCCTCTTTACTTAGGGAATTTAGATGACAACGTCCATAGCATAAACCATACGGGATATGGTTTACCAGTATTGATATTGGTTGGATGGACCTCTAGCTAGGTGGGTGTTTGAAATCGAATGTTATCCAAGAAACGTCCATGCAAATTTAATATTCATCAAGTGTGGGGATAGGACAAGGATGGTCGAGTCACATTTTCTATAATGAAAACACATTAAGCAACCACACGTGGACAACGGTGTATGAAAATTGCAATGGATTTGGCATTCAATGAAGTTGTATGAATAATAACATAATTATAAAATAGAATCTTAAGACACTTTTATTATTAAATAATATTACACATTCAACAAATGGAAAGTAGTGTGAACAAACACTTAGAGGAAGGCGTTATAAAATGAAGAATCAAAATTTCTGGAAGCTAAACAAAATAGGAAAAAGAAAACGGAAGGGTTTCATTTTCTAAGATAAAAAAATTTAAATATCCATTGAAAGAGAGAAACGAGGTTGGAATTAGTTTGGAGAAAAAGGGCATGAAGAGTATTGGAAGTTTTTGGAAGCTATTGCAAAACAAATTTCTCACCTTATATGTAGACAGAAGGTTTTGAATACAATTTATTTTTATTGCATATCTTTCTCACACATGTATTGATTTTATTCAATGGTGTTTCATGCATGGATATGGTAGCATAATTTAATACTTTTAATACATGTTTTTTATCCCTTAGACTCTTGCACTTAACCAAATTTAGATTGTGTGGATGCAGGTCTAACCTGGTTTTGTTTTAGTGTTCATGATCTTCTATTTTCTACAAAATAGGAGGAATTAATTTACAGTAGCTCACTTTGATCACTTTTTCGCACTTTGTTTCCATCTTATTTCAAATTTATTATCATTTTTTCCTCTAACCTTAGCTTTTATTTCCATTTCATTTTCTTTAATTCCATCAAACACTCAAAACCCTAGAAGGGTTATATTTTTCCTGCATTAAAATGGAGGTTTTGAAGTAATTAGAGCATCCAAATAAATTTTTTTCTTAAGGCTAACAGGTTAAATTATTTGGACACATTTAATTAAGGCATTTTCTAAGGTTCTAAAATAAAATATTCTTACCCAAGTGTTGTAGGTGAGTTGGAGAGGAGAGGGTAATCCTCCAAGGGAGGTCCCAGGTTCAAATCTCCACCCTATCAAAAAGCTGAATTGGGTATCCAAAATCCAATTGATAATGTTGGTGCGGGCAGGGTCGGTGTGACTCCCGGATGACTTTGACGGTGTAGAACCCCCTGTTCATGGTCTCTCAGAGCAAGGTGGCTCCGCAAGGGGTTTTTCTCTTAAAAAAAAATAAAAAATAAAAAATTCTTGCACTCCAAAGGCTCTATCAATTTTAAAATATGTTTAACAAAGCAAGATAAAGTTTGTTTAATAAAGAAGATAAAATTAATTAAATCACCATTCTAGGATTCACATTTCAAAGTTATATTTAGTCATTTTATTTCATGCTCAAACAAAGTTACAAAGTTTAACAAAATAAGATAAAATTTGTTTAACAAAGCAAGATAAAATTTGTTTAACAAAGCAAGATAAAATTTGTTTAACAAAGCAAGATAAAATTTGTTTAACAAAGAAGATAAAATGAATTAAATCATCATTATGGGATTCACATTTCAAAGTTAGATTTAGTCATTTTATTTCATGCTCAAACAAATTTTAACAAAAGAAGATAAAATCTACTTAAACAATTTGAGATAAAATGGATTAAATCATCGTTCTGGAATCATTATTTCAAAGTAGATAGTGGATCAATCAATACACAATTTAATAATTACATGAGCAACAAAATTATTGCAAATAAAATTAATACTAAACCATAGACCCCTTGTTAACAGTTACTTGCACCTCTAAGGTATTTCAACATATTTTCATATTTTTACAAGCAATCAAGCACATTTTAAATAATTAAGCAAATAAGAACCTTGGAGAAATTTTGAATTTCTTTGCAAGAGAGGGTTTTCTAACAATACCCTGACTATGAGTATGGTTTTGCAATTGGGAAAAATTATCACTCAACAGAATTGGTGCTAGAAGGAAGACCTGAATTGAAGGTATTTGCTTTGACTTACAAATTTTTTGATGAAAGTTGTTCACATTTGTTGGTTGGAAAATTCTCTAATTGATGATGCATTGACGCTAACCTTTTACAAATTTGAGAATTGTTCCTTATTGTTAGGATTTTACTGATGCATTGTGATGGATGAGCATGATGAATTATTTGTTAAAATATTTGAAATTTTTTAGTCATTTTACGCATCTCTGCAAGATATATTTCTTTGACTAGCAAAATTGGTACTAAAAGTTTTATTCTTTAAGATCCACAAATGGTAATTTTTTCTCCTTGGATGATTTGCAATAGCCCTTTAAACATACCTGGGCATTCACATGATGTGCCTACAAATTTTACATTTTATCTACCCCAATTTAGGCATGATGGAACAAGTTCAGTTGAAGCACACATTCATGCATTCAAATATAGTATGATTCATTTGCAAATAATGCATGAAGATGTTACTTGTAAGATGTTCCTGTTGACAATTTTTATCACATTGGACAATGGGGAAGGAAAAAATCAAAACTTTGTACAGTGTTCTTTGTTGTAAAGTATTTCTTTTGGTTGTTTTTTGTTGAAAATATTTGTAAGTTGCAGCAATTTTGGCTTTCCTTGCCACCCCTTTGTACATAAGAAGGAGAAGAAAGAACTTCGCTGCCAAAAAAGATAGGAAAAATAGCTTCACCAAAGAAATAAGAAAAGTATGAAAAGAACTTCACACTTGAAGCATTTTCAGTGATTGCGTGGCGTTGCCGAAGCAAAAATTATAGCAAGGCACAAAGGAGAGCTTTGCGACCGAAGCATTTCAAAAAACTACTTCGGGCAGAAATTTTGCGAAGCAGAATTCAAGCAGTATTTTGAAAGAACAGCTTTGCAAAATAAATACCACGGAAAAAATTAGCTAAGGCAAGAAAACTACTTCGGGCCCAAAGCATTTCAAAAGGCAACTTCAGGAAAGATTTTTGCGAAGCAGTTTTTTCGATGGAAAAATGTGAAGGAAGAAGAATGAAAACTACTTCGCGCCCGAAGCATTTCAAAAGGCTACTTCGGGCAAAAGTTTTGTGAAACAGAATTTGAAGGAGCACAGCACTGAAAAAACTTCGCCAAAAAGTCGTCGAAGCATCCACTTCGGCCCCTGGCACCAGCGAACCATTTCTACTTCACTGAAATTCATTGCAAAGAATCTACTTCGGCCATATTTCATGCGAAGTACTTTCACCCGAAGTAGTGATAGCCATAAAGAATGCAACATCTTTTGAAGGCAATTGCTTCGGCCAAAACCTTCCCGAACTACAGTCTTGAAAGAGGATCGCAGCGAAGCATTTCTCCAAGGCATCAGCGAAGCAATTTTGTCAGCGAAGCGGTGAGGAATAAAGAGGCCCATTTTGTGAAGGAAATATACTTCGGCACTCACACCCCCCGAAGCAGTTTTGCGAAGCTCCATTTTGTGAAGTACAAATCAAGGAGGAGTTATCACTTTGGCACAAGTCCATTGCGAAGCAAAGTTGCAAATGAACATCTTGTGAAGTGCTTCAATGGCACGCGTTCCAAGCCGAGTATTTTCCCGAGGCGATCAATTGCCTCATAAATGCATTTTTACGTGCCCGGTAAGACCGCTACTCATTTTTGGCAATTGGAAATGAAGTATCAGTTCCAAAAGGAGAGCTCGACAAGCATGGCGGTCACTCGAGCACCGCACCCAAAAGCCGAGGATGCTCAGGCGGCTCATTAATGTGTATTTCCCCGGTTGACCCGATCGTAGCTGTTAATTTTGGCAAAGGATATGAAATCTCAGTCACAAGAGCCGCAAAGGGCCAACTTCTTAGCTTTTGAGGATGTACTTTGCCATTCTATGTAATAATGACTCAGAGGGTCGGGTCCTCTATAAAAACCTAGGCATTGTAATGAAAAAAGGGGGGGAACTTTCTGCTAGAAAGCTGCTATAACTTGATGTCCTACGATTAATACTTAAGAGCTTTGGGCTTAATTTCTCTCTTTTATGTTGCCTTCTGTGTTTGATTCTTTTGTCTTTCTTCATTTGCATACTGAGACTCTGAATCTTGAATCCGGTGTGCGATTGGGGACTGTACCCTGAAACTTGCCTGAAGGATACATAGGAGAGGAAAAACACTATATTGATTTTCTTTTATGCTACCTGGTGGGTTGTGGTTTCTGTTATATTTTCTTGTCCTAATCGTCTTTACTCTGAACCCTAAATTTTGACGAAAGGGAGAAGGAGAATCCTTGAGCTCTCCTAGAGGATACATAGGAAGGTTAATGTGGTGTTTCTTTCATTTATTCTTGGTGTTCTTTGCTGCTATTCAAGTTTTTAGTTAGTGATCGTGCTTCCTGTTCTCTCCCACTTTAAATCATTGATCTCTCTTCCCTTACCCCTTTTTATTTTTTTCTCTAACCCTAACTCGTTTTATCTCTTTCCTGCATCCTTATCTCAAAACACCAAAGTAGTTTAGCATAGGAGCCGACCTTTCTTCGAATATTGGCACGAGGGGCATCTCTTCCCTTCGGCCTTTCAATTTTGGTCCAGGTCTAATGCGTATACATTTACCCAAAATCCTTTCCTAGGCAGATTTGATGACCAACAGTTTTTGGCATGCCCAGTGGGACCAAGGTCCCTTATTTTAAGAACGCAATCTCAAACCCATATTCACCGGGGCCAATAGTCCTAACCAGTTCCTGATGTGACCCGGTCAGTCTCACCTGACTAGTGGTAGTGAGAACCGATGCTCTCATTACCAAAAGACTCTTAGCATCTGGAGACTCTATTTTACTCAAGAATATTTAAGTCGTAAAGACCAGTACCAAAGTTTGTGCCTTCATGCAAACGATATGGAGAGTTAAGAATAAAGGAGAGGAAATCGATTTCTTTGAGCTAGATATCAACACCTTTGGGGAGCGATCAAGGTTGGTTACTGTTGACAATATTGTCACATTCCACCAAGGGGCGAAAAAATTAAAACTTTGTATGATAGTTGTTTGGTTGAAAGTTTTTTCTTTGTTTATAAGTTATAGCAATTTTGATTTCCCTATCGCCCCCCGATGGACAAAATGAAAAGAAAAGAGTTTCGGGCCCGAAGCGCTTCAAATCATCACTTCGGGCGAGAAGTTTGCCGAGAAAGCAAAAGAAACGCTTCGCACCCGAAGCATTCCCAGCAGCTACTTCGGGTGAAAATTTTGTGAAGCGGCATCCAAGTAACTTCGTCGAAGAAGAAAAGATAGCCCAAATCGGCTAAGGCAAAGAAAATACTTCGGGCCCGAAGTATTTCTAAAATCCACTTCGGCCAGATTTCTCCCGAAGCAGCATAAGTCGAGAAAGTGCTTCGGCCAAAACTCCCCCAAACCACCGTTTCAAAAGAAGATCGGCCCGAAGCGTTTGTCCCGACCCATCGCCGAAGCAGTTTTCCAGCGAAGCAGGAAGGATAGAAAGAGATCGGCTTCGGCACTCCACGCCCTCGAAGTAATTTTGCGAAGCGAAAATCAGTGAGGCGCTTCCTAGGAACGCTTCCCAAGTTGGGTATTTTCTCGAGGCAATCAAAGAGCCTCATAAATGCATATTTTCTTGCCCGATAAGCCCGCTGCTCATTTTTGGCAATTGGATGCGAAGTATCAGTCCGAGAAGGAGAGCCCGACAAGCATGGCCGCCACTCGAGCACCGCACCTGCAATCCGAGGACACCCAGGTGGCTCATTTAATGCATCTTTCCCCTGTTGACTCGGTCACCATTACCAGTTTTGGTAGCCGATTTGAGAGGTCATCCGCAGCAGCAGCGAGGAGCCGATTTCTCAGGGCCCGAGGGCGTACTCCGCCGTTTTGTAATAATGATTCAGAGGGTCGGGTCCTCTATAAAAACCCAGGCTTTGCAATGTAAAAGGGGGGGGAACTTTCTGCTAGAAAGCTATTGTAACTTAATGTCCTGCATCTAATACTAAAGATTTTTATGCTCCATTTCTCTCTTTTATGCTGCCTTCTGTGCTTAATTCTTTTGTCTGTTTGCACTCGTATACTGAGACTCTGAATCCTGAATTCGGTGTGCGATTGGGAACTGTACCCTAAAATTCGCCCTGAAGGATACATAGGAGAGGAAAAATGCTTTGTCATTTTCTTTTATGCTGCCTGGTGGATCGTGGTTTCTGTTATTCCCTTATCTTAATCGCTGCTACTCTGAACCCTGAATTCCAGCGAGAGAGAAAGGAGAACCCTGCGAACCCGTCCAGAGGATACATAGGAAGTTCGGCACTTCGTTTCTTTCATCTATTCTTGGTGTTTTTTGCTGCTATTTGAGTTATTAGTGAGTGATCGTGCTTCCTGTTCTTCCCCACCTTAAATCATCAATCTCTAACCCTTATCCTTTTTTATTTCTTTCTCTAACCCGAACTCTTTTTATTTCTTTCCTGCACTCTTATCTCAAACCCCAAAAGTAGATTAGTATAGGAGCCGGCCTTTCTCCGGAGATTGGCACGAGGGGCATCTCTTCCTCTCGGCCTTTCAATGTTGGTCGTAGGTCCAGGGCACGCAAACCCACCGAAAGTCCTTTCCTGTGCGGATTTGATGACCAACAGTTTCTGGCACGCCCGATGGGACACAAGGTCCCATATTTGAGAAAATTCTAACCCGTCTTCATCGGAGCCAGTAGTTCTAACGAAGTTCCCGGTGAGACCCGGTCAGTCTCATCCCCTGAGTAGTAGTGAGAATCGATGCTCTCATTACTAAGAGACTCTTAGCATCTGGCGACTCTGTTTTACCCGAGAATCTTCAAGTCGTAAAGACCAGTACTAAAGCCTGTGCCTTCATGCAAACAAGATGGAGAGTTAGGAATAGAGGCGAGGAAACCGATTTCTTTGAGCTTGATATTGATGCCTCTGGGGAACGCTCTAGGTTAGTTACCCCCGAATATCTCTTACGCGGGACATCCTCGCAAGAGGCTACTGTTGACGAGCAAGGCCTAACTTTCGATAGCTCAGCAGATAGTTTTCCTCCAAATCCTCCCAACTCACCGAAGCATCCTAGTGCCTCCGTTCCAGTTGGCCTTCCGACGAGCAACCCAAGAGGGATTTCGGGGACTTCTATTCCACAGAACCCAGGCACAAATATGGCACAACAACAACAACAACAACAAGCAAATGCAGCAGCAACCGCCACCCAGATTATTTCCAGCATGGAATTCTTCGTCACCGTTGAATCTTGTGGGCCAAGGGCAAGTTCCACCTGCTGCAATCAAAAAGCTCCCGACGTTCGACGGAACCGAAAAAACTGCTCTAGAGCATATTCAGGACATCATTTCCCTGGCGGCAATCCATGATATCATGGAAGAGCAAGTGATGGTGAAGCTCCTGGTTCTCTCCCTTAGAGGAAAACTCCTCTATTGGTACAGATCTTTGCCATCCGGCACTATTACGGGATGGGACCAGTTAGTCGGGCAGTTGATGCAAGGCTTCAACGAGTCCGTCGATCCAACTTCTCTTCTACAGCAATTCACTTCGATCCAAAGACATCCGCAAGAAGAAATTGCAGACTTCAATGTTAGGTTCGCTCGAACCTGGCAAAGAGTCCCGGTTGGACTTCGCCCAACTGACGAAGCCACGGCATACTACTTCCTTCGGGCCTTCAACCCTGATATCGGTCTTATGATAAGGTACTCAAATGTCAATACTTTTCCTGAACTGTATGGGTTAGCCAAGAAAGCAGAAACGGACCTCATAGCCATAGGCAAACTCCCTCAGAGAATGCCAATGCCCATACTCCCCGAGTTCCTTCAAGCCCAGTACGCGAGCGCAGTCACTCCACAGGTTTTTGTGACCCCTGCATATCCGATCTCATCTTGGAACCCGAATCCCGTTGTGTCGTAGATCACGGCTCCACAGATACATTTCCCCACGTTTTCAACTATGCCCCCCACTATCACCCCAACATTTTTGATGTTGCCAGCACCCCTTCAACATCCTGCCCTGCCTCCGATACCGACCATGGCTTCTTTACCATCAGTTCCCAAGGCCGATGATATGCAAGCCAAGATATTGCAAGAAATGCAATCGTTAAATGCCACGGTGCAGACTTTGTCCAATGACATGACCGTTGTCAAGAAGAAGCAAGCGCAACAAGAGTTCCTACCAAGGAGGTCTTATCCCACGCCTGCACTTACCAAAGACCAAGCGGTCCATCAAGGAAAAGCTTCGACAAGAAATGCTGCGATAGAAGAAGTCCCAAGCACTTCCGATCATGTATACTGGTGCTCTACATGTAATGATCCTCACGAGGAAAATACATGCATGTTGCATCAACACTACGTGCAGACGCTAACAAGCAGCAGCCAAGGCGGTCAAGTCAACGTCATTAGACAGTTGGATCAGAACTTGTCCATCGGCGAGGAAGAGCCAGTCGCGGTCCTTACCAGGGGAGGTAAAATATCGATAGAGGTAGATGCTACTCAGATGGCTCCCTTGAAGGTACATGCTCGATTTGAAAAAGGACAAACATCCTCTTCGGCCCCGAGCGAAGCTCCTCCACCAGCTCCAGTCAAAGAAAAGGCCCAAAAGGCCACTGCCGAATCACCTCAGGTGGAGACCAAAGAACAGGCTAAGGAGAAGCTCAAGTTTCCCTCGCTCACCAAACGACAAAGGGTCGAAGCAACAGAGCAATATCGCACCAAGTACGAACCAAGAAAGGAACCCGAGGTGCATAGCTCCTCAGCCTACAACATTGTGGAAGAGTTGAAGAGGATCCCAGCCAAGATCAGTCTGTATGATGCTCTGCAACTTCCTGGACAAGTGGACCTGCTGCAAGAGTCATTGAAGAGGATCAATACAAGGAAGGCAGAGCCACCCGCCCTGGTGCAGACCCTGTCCACGTCCATCATGGGGAAAAATAGACCACCACCATTCTACTTATCCTTACAAATGGAAGGGTATATCGTGCATAACTGTATGATAGATTCTGGAGCTACGACGACAGTAATGCCGAAGGCAGTATGCGAAGAAATAGGCATGGAGTACACACGAAGCAGTCACGGAGTCCTCCAGTTGGATGGTACCCCAGTGAAGACTATAGGTGTCATCAAAGATATCCCTATTCGACTACATAAGACACCTCAAATCGTAGTCATACAAGAGGTGGTAGTCGTGGACCTTGAGCCTTACTTCAGCATGTGCCTGTCAAGAGAATTCATGGCAAAGCTGGGCGGATATCTATCCATGGATTACACTCATCTGGAGATCCCCTTCAAAGGGAAGAAGGTGAAGATCTATAATGAAAAACCTTCTACGTTCCTGGTTGAGAAGATGTCCGAAGAAGAGAGCAGTGGCCCCGTGCATACGATCGCGGAGGAACTAGAGCAAGTGGATTTGGTCCAGGAATCCCTCGCACAGTTGTGTTGTGAAGATGAATTTTCATTGGCAGATTTCAATGCCATGATAGAGACTGAGGTGGGGTGCTACACCATCGCCAAGTCCGAGAAACCAGCTAAAAGGGAAGGAAAAGTTTCTGCTCAAGAAGGACTATGGAAATTGTTCTTCGACGGTGCCCGATGCAAAAATGGCGTCGAGGCAGGAATCCTTCTGATTTCGCCATCCGGTGAGCAAAAAGAATATTGCTACCGATTGACATGGAGCTGCACCAACAATGCAGCAGAGTATGAAGCCTTGTGCTTGGGACTCAAGAAAGCCGACAAGTTAGGCATAAGGCATCTTCAAATCTTCGGCGATTCCGAACTAGTTTGCAACCAGGTTACCAATAGATGCTCTTCAAAGAAGCACTATCTTAAATCATACCGCAATAGGGTATGGGACCTATTTGACCAGTTTGAATCCCTCAATTTACAGTCTGTTCCATGAGAAAAGAATCGACATGCAGATGTCTTAGCATCCATCGCAGCCCGATATTCTCCAGTGGATGATATGGTGCATAAGCCGAAGGCTATAAGGATGATCTATAGACCCTCTGTCCCCGACAGAGATTTACACTGGCAAGTTTTTGACAACGACGAGCAGATCGTCAATTTCATGATCCAAGAAGCCGCTACAGTCGAAGACCGAAGCCCTGATAAGGAAGAATATGAAGGATTGGTCCAGTTGAAGAACAACCACGTTCCCAAGGGATTGATCATGCTTGAAAGCCTTTTCGATCAAAATGATCGATCGCTCTCTCACAGGATCCAGATCAGCGCACAACAATATCAAGATTTAGAACTGGAACCTGGGAAAGTAATAAAGGTCGGGACTGATTGTACTTCAGAAGAGATAGAGCGAATCCGATGTTTGTGTGAGAGATACCCAGATATCGTGGCTTGGTCTTATCACGACCTCAAGGGATATGATCGACAACTGATCCAACATACGATCGAATTACAAGAAGGGGCCAAACCTTTCCGACAGAAGCAAAGGCCGGTCAATCCAAAGATCGAGGTCCTGATGAAGGCCGAACTGCTAAAAATGCTCGAAGAAAAAATCATTTATCCCATCAAGCATTCTTCCTGGGTAGCGAACTTGGTCCCTGTCAAAAAAAAGAATGGAGACATCCGGTTATGCGTGGACTTCCGCAACCTGAATCATGCTTCCCTCAAGGACCACTATCCTCTCCCGTAGATCGATCAGATCTTGCATTCGATGGCTGGAGCTCAACGATTCTCCCTGCTTGATGGTTTCTCTGGATATAATCAGATCTGGGTTAGGGACGAAGATCAGCATAAGACCGCATTCACAACCAAGTGGGGCACATTCGCCTACCAGCGAATGCCTTTTGGTCTCTCAAATGCGGGAGCTACTTTCCAGAGGGCGATGGATCTAGCTTTTGGCGAGCTTCTGAACAAGGTTATTGTTATCTATTTGGATGACATGACCGTATTCTCTCGAAGGAGGGAAAACCACCTAGAACATCTCCAACAAATTTTTGAAAAATGCCGAGAGTTCGGCATCTCAATCAATCCAAAAAAGTCTATCTTCGCAGTCAGCGAAGGAAAGCTGTTGGGACATGCAATTTCAAAAAAGGGTCTCACCGTTGATCCTGACAGAGCCGAAGCTCTGATGAAGCTCCCAATCCCAGCAGATAAAAAGGGCCTTCAATCTTTCTTTGGTCAGATTAACTTCGTCAGGAAGTTTGTCCCAGACTTCGCCCAGGTCGTTAAGCCGATGTCTGAGCTTTTAAAGAAGGGCACAGAATTTGTCTGGACAGAAGAGAGGAGGAAAGCATTCAAAGAAATCAAGGCCCGAATTGTTCAGGCACCGGTCTTGATCAACCCCGACTACAACCGAGATTTTATCCTGTATGCAATAGGAGAACCTGAAAGCTATGCCACGGTTTTAACGCAAAAGGGGGAAGATGGAGAGGAACGTCCCATCGCGTTCCTTAGCCAGATAATCAATCCCCATGAAGAAAAGTACAATTTCATCGAGCATCAAGTGCATGCAGTAATGAAGTCTCTCAAAAAATTCAAACAGTTCATCTCTCAGAGTCGAACCACAGTCTTCGTCATTCACCCCGACGTGCGTAGTTTCATTATTCAAGGGGAACTAGGAAGCAAGAGAGCTGGTTGGGTAAGCAAAATCCAAGAGTTCGATATTGAGATCAAGCCCACCAAGCTGGTTCACGGCCGCGCACTATGTCAAGAGCTGGCGAAGAACGCAACGGCCGAAATAACAGACTGTCAGTCGGAGGACTTGCCAACAGGAGAATGCCTCGCTAATCAGGAAGAGGCCGAGAGAGATTGGGTTGGCGAGATAGTGGAATATTTCAACACCGATAGATGCCCCTCGCATTTGAATGCTTCGCAGCGGAGACATTTCAGGATGCGGTCCGCCCGATACGCTATGCGCCCAGAAGGCCTATTTTTTAGGAACATTGACGGCGTCCTCCTCAGATGCATAAAAGATGATGACAAGAGGAGAATCCTGGGCGAATTTCATTCAGGATTATCTGGAGGACACTTTGCTGGAAGGGCGACGACGCTAAAAATAATCAAGGCGGGTTACTATTGGCCCACCCTCTTTGCCGATGCCTTCTCCGTTTGTCGAAGGTGCGAGCAATGCCAGAGATTCGTCGGCCGAAGCAAAAATGCTTCGATGCCACTCCGACCGATACAAGTGGAGGCCCCCTTTCAGCAATGGGGACTAGATTTCATAGGAGCCATATCGCCAAATTCCTCCGCTGGGCACAAATTCATTCTGACTGTGACTGATTACTTCACCAGGTGGGCCGAGGCAGTTCCCACAAAACATGTCGATCAAGATACCGTCGTCATCTTCCTGGAAAGATTGATTACCCGCTTCGGCATCCCCGAAGCAATTATTACAGATAACGGTCCTGGTTTCACAGGTGCAAAAATCAACGAGTTCCTATACAAGTATGGGATATATCACAAGGTGTCTTCCAATTATTACCCTCAGGGGAATGGATTGGCAGAATCCACCAACAAAACCCTGTTGAGGATATTGAGAAAGTTGATCGATCAAAACAAAAGAACTTGGCACCTCCTTCTAGATCGGGCCTTGTGGGCCGATCGGGTTTCTATTAAGAGGTCAATTAAGACTTCGCCTTATGCTCTGGTCTACGGTAAGGAGGCCATCCTGCCCACTCACCTCGAGATCCCTGCATTACAGTTGCTAGAAGAAGATGAAGCCAACCCGATGGAGGAACGCCTGGTCCAACTACTACAACTAGAAGAGGAACATGAAAGGGCCTACCAGAACTTCGCACGACATGCTGAGGTCACCCGAGAATGGTTCAAAAGGAAATCATCCGATCGCACATTCAAAGCAGGAGACCTGGTATGGAGGTGGGATTCATGGAAGGCCAAGCCTGGGAATCATGACAAAATGGATGCATTCTGGGACGGACCGTTTGAAATAGTAAAAGTGAATTCGGCCAATTCCTTCATCCTCAAGGATGCGAATGGCCAAGTTTTACCAATCTCAGTCAATGGTCTTCACCTGAAGGCCTTCAATCACTAAGATATGTACAGCCAAAAAAAAAAATATATATATATCTCTTGCATGTATTTTGTATATAGGATTTCAATGCTTTGTATATACTCTGTTCAAAAGATCACGAAGAGCAAGTGCCACTTCAACCGCAAAAGCTAGATTCCTGGCTTCGGCTTCACAAAGCATGATCGGAATCGCCTTCGGGGGGTTTCGGTCCGAAGTAGCCGACGAAAGGAAGTTCGCCGTGAAGCAGTCCATCCTCGTAGAACCGAACCACATGCGAATCAAAGACATGGAAAATGCTTCGCTAAAGCAATGTGCCGAAGGCGTTGTCCAAAGCAATTCTTGGCGAGGCCCTCCTCGATGAAATGGATTTCGGTCGATGGTGTTCATAATCCAAAGCGACAATGTGGCGAAGGAGAACTTCGGGCCCGAAACGAAGAAAATCAGCCCGAAGAAGCACTTCGCGATGAAGTATTTTCTTCGCCAACCCTACATCACCGAACCGCGCATGCGAGGCGGACATGTTTAGGATGTGCCTCGGGGAACGTGCCTATAGCAGCCTCAAAAGGGGGCCAAAGTAGATGAAATCAATGCGAAAGAAATGACACTCCTCCCAAGACAGTTCGTTAACCGAAATGCCACGCCAGGGTTCCAGGTGGCAGCGATCCGCGCTCTCGATACAAAATCAGACTGCCGAATTGCATGGCCCCGCGTACGATGCCATCGTATGGCCAATCAGATGCCGCAGTGATACTTTCGGGCCAGGCCCACAAAGTAATTACGGTGGTTGCCATAAATGCCGGAGGTTGCCCTCCGAAGCTATAAAATGCAGATGCCCGTTAAGAACAAAACCATTTGCAAGTGTGAGGGTCGAGTCTGCATTCTGTCACCTCGGAGAGCTTCTGCATCAAGAACTCCACTGTTCATCGTGATTACCTAGTCCTTTGTTTTGCGGTGCTGAACTCTTCTACACTACAAGTTATTCTGCTGCAATCGTTCACAATGGGAAGTGAACGACGGAGGAACCCCACACGGAAGGGAAAGGAACCAGAAGCGACGACTCCAGAGAAGGCGAGAGCCACGGAAGAAAAGAAACAGACACCCAGAAGGGTCAATCCTCCCCCACGCATAGGAAAACATGTGATGGAAGGAAGGGAAGAGTCCGATGACGAGCCCAATATAGAACCACCTGTCGATAAGTGGGCAAAAATCAGAGACCCAGAGCTCTCAAAAACTATGGCCGAGCTTCGGTATACTATCGATTTCATGAAAAGTAGGCTCTCAACGGAGAACAAGAGGGCCATGGCATATTATTCCCACATATACTGGTATCTGGTCCTTCCTACACATCACTACCCCGAGCTCATATACGCCATTGCTCAGAACTATCAGCCGCAAACCAGGCAGGTGTTGGATGCCTCGGGTAAAAAATTGTTTTCCATTCTATCGGAGGATGTGCAGGCGGCATTCGCACCACAGCAAAGGCCACCAAAAGGCTATACCATTCACAAGGTCAGCCTGAGCGAACAAACGGATAAGTTCGCCGCTAATCCCTTCATTCTGAGTTTTTTGCGTGAAAGCCTCAAAAGCGGACTTCCTTCCGATAAGCGACCCCAGATGCCCCTGCCCCTGGAGGCCTTTAAGAACACAGACATATTCTCTATCATTGCATGGGTAGGGGGCTTGTCAAGTGATACTTCGGTATGCCCATGGCAGGTGTCGCTAGCCGAATGCATTTCCAGAGGAGAGTTCTACGCTCCCGACGCTTCGCGGTCGAACACCAACCCAGTTTTCTTTGATTGGGCAGAATGGGTGGCCCAAAATCTGCATATGCGGTTGTCATCCATAAAGGATGCTAGCAAGGAGCCGTACTTCCAGCCTTGTTCCTTCTTGGTTTGGCTCTTCTTCTTTCATGTACATAAAGCCCTCCCCCATTGTGATGTTTCACCAGTTGACAAGGATGGAATTCCTTTGCCTGTATATCAATGGACCCGACTCTTGCTGAGGTCGGAGTCCTATTACCCTTTCAATCAGCAGTTTTTGGGACCTGCAATGTACATTCTGATAGGGTCTAGCCCTCGGGTGCCTCTCGGCCTTAGAAATAAAGTGGTACTGGAGAGAAAAGGGGATGTGTTTCAATTGACGCAAGGGCTTGTGATCCGCCTTTTCGGCTTCACAGGGAAGCCCTTCTTGCTACCTTTTTTCCCTTTGGAATACCAATTTGCCCTGGAAGTTGCTCGACAAAGTGACGCGACCGACGAAACTTATGGTCACGGGCGGAAGTGGGCACACACCTACGATTTCCCTTTCAAGATGGGGGTAATCAAAGTTTTTGCCTTGAAGCAGAACATATACCTGGAGGAGAAACTCGCTGATTTTGGTCTGCTCCAAATACCACAGAGGTGGCTCTACGACCCGTTGGGGGTGATGAGAGATCATTTGAAAAGCAAAAACTTCCATGTCTGTCCTCACCCCGAAGTTCTGGAGCAGAGAAATAACCCCAATGGTACGGACCTGGAGTGGCACTTAGAGGAGATGAGGACGTTGCCTCCTTGGCATGACTTCTATCCTATGGAGGTCGAATTCGACCCAGACCAGTACCCATTCCCAACTCCCGACTCCACTTTCTGGAGAAAAGCAAAGGAAGATTTAAAAGAGGAGTTGAAGGACTGGGACGAGGAGCAGTTGAGAGAATGGTGGATTATGAGAGTCCATCATCGAAAGATGAATTCTTACGGGCTTCTAACAATGGACAGGGAATTCGCAATTGTGTATCAAACCAATATCGGGTCTTGGAAACCCTTGTCCTTCGTCGATTTCGTTCCACCGGCCACTCCAAGTTCAGATGAAGGCCCCAGGAAGACTGATAATGTCCCCAAGGAAAGAGCAGTCAGGGTCATGCCTAAAGCTTTACTACAGATTCCATCCGAAGATCTGGAGACAACGATAGAGGAATCAGAGCAACCCCTCGAGAGGAGGAAAAGAAAGGAGCGAGAACCTACACAGGCACCCCCGAACTTCCCAAAGCGACCACGTACAGGCACTTCGAGCGCTCCTACCGAAAGATCAATATCGGGCTCGATCGAAGCAAACAATGGAGAAACTCCACCAAGTGTCGAAACGATCCCAAACATAGATGTCATTGACGTGGAGGAACTCGTGGAAGTCATGGAAGCCGAGGGTACCGAGGCCCAGGAGGAACAAATACCAATCACCCAGGAGGTCACCATGGCCGCTCTGCCAGGAGGGCATGCAGGTACGTTTTCTTCATCCTATGCTCTAGTTGCTCGTAAGTCCACCCCGGCCCTGGCTGAAAGCTCTCACCAGTCCACCCTACCTCCACAAGGTCAGTCACCTTCTCACGCCGTGTCCCTAACTACTCCCCCCGAGTCTTCCGGCCAGGACAAACCCATCCAAGCTACTTCGCCCAGCCACACCGCCAATCCTCCAGTCATCGACCAGGGTGAAGCTAATAGTCCAGTGCCGAACCCCGAGGCTCATTCCTCTATTGTACATAACGTGCTCCCACTCACCGAAGCCCCCGTCACCCCTGTTGCCGAACCTTCGGGTGAAGCTATCCCTTTCAGCTCCCTATATTTGTTCAATCCCTCGGCTTTAGACCCAGCCGCATTCGACTCCGAGCTGTCCTCAATACGGGAGTCCCCCCTGGCCAAAAAACTCCTCCAAGCCCGATAGAACACAGAGAGAATGTTGAAAGAGGCAAGAAAGAAGAGAGGGCATTCGCTCGCTCAAGTTGAGAAATGTGTCGTCTTCGACTTCGAGGCGGGAAAGGTGCATAAAGTAAAGAAGATACCCAAAGTCCAGAAGCCCCTGGATGAAATGACTCCAACGGACTATGAATATCAAGATAAAGAAAAGGACCTGGAGCATCTGAACGTGGACAAGGAATCCACCTCTATGCACATTGGAATCGAGACCTTCAAGGCGCACGCCAACATTGCCAACAAGCGCAGGTTCGAAGCCGAGAGTGCTAACATCAAGCTGGAGGAGGAGCTAGCAAGGACTCGCTCCAAATTGGCAGAGGCCGAGGGGCAGTGCAAACTGATGCGAAAAGAAACACACGCCCTAAAGCTGCAGATAGCACAACTGGAATGCACAGCTGAGAATCAGGTGCAAAGGCAGATCAAAAATGATTTGAGGGTCAAGGAGCTTGAAAGTAGGATCTTGCAAGCTCAGATCCAGCTGCATGAGAAGGAGGGCCTAGGGCTATTTGACAGGAGCAAAATCAAAGAGATTCGCTCATGTCTGCTCAAGAATTTTAGGTCTCGGGCCGTCAGTGCCCTTTCGGTTTTAGTTTACACCATAGAAGCCCAGAGTGCTACCGTCGAAGGAGGACCAATCGTCGAAGAAGTCATTCGAAATGTCAGAGCCCGACTCAAGCTGGCCCTGAAGGTCCAAGATGCAGGGTATCAAGATTTGAAGCTCGCAGCAATGAGTCGGATAGCAAGGGATTGGTCAATGGCCCAGGACACAGTTCGCGCCTTTTTCTCCATAGCCAAGAAGGCTCAAAAGGCAAAAATCCTACTGGATGCATTCGAAAGTGAGAGGCGCACGTCAATGGGCTACTTCGAGGACCTCGTCGCCTTAGGCTTCTCGAGCTTCACGGATGATGATGGAAAGCCCTTAGCCAAGGAAGAAATCATGCCGAAGTGGCAGCAGTTTGAAGACAACGTCTCGGAGATAGACGAGTGGGCCGAACCTATAACAGAGAAGCAGGTTGCTGATTACATACTGAAATACTATAGAATCACCGCTTCCCTAAATGATCTGTATACCAGGTCCCAACATGCAGAAATCGGGCAGATCGATAGGTTCCACGCCTTGGTTAAATCTCTGGGAGATCAGGAGCTGTTCACAAAAAGGGTCTGGTCTCAGATTCGTTGAACCTTGAAGAAACATCCGCGTCCACCTGGCCCCATTGCCAATGGTTGAAGACGTAGCAGAAGCAATGGCGACAGGAGAAGAAGAAGCAGAGAGAAGAAGAGGAGAAAGAGGAGAGGGAAGAGGAAGGACAAGCTGTGGAAGCATCCCCAAAAAAGGAACAAGGAGAAGGGTCTGGAGGTGACTCTGGCCCAATGGATGAAAGCTGAGGGTTCTATCACCGAGACGAGCTCGTTGCCCCACGAGCCACCAAGAATGTTGACAATATTGTCACATTCCACCAAGGGGCAAAAAAATTAAAACTTTGTATGATAGTTGTTTGGTTGAAAGTTTTTTCTTTGTTTATAAGTTATAGCAATTTTGATTTCCATATCGCCCCCTGATGGACAAAATGAAAAGAAAAGAGTTTCGGGCCCGAAGCGCTTCAAATCATCACTTCGGGCGAGAAGTTTGCCGAGAAAGCAAAAGAAACGCTTCGCACCCGAAGCATTCCTAGCAGCTACTTCGGGTGAAAATTTTGCGAAGCGGCATCCAAGTAACTTCGTCGAAGAAGAAAAGATAGCCCAAATCGGCTAAGGCAAAGAAAATACTTCGGGCCCAAAGTATTTCTAAAATCCACTTCGGCCAGATTTCTCCCAAAGCAGCATAAGTCGAGAAAGTGCTTCGGCCAAAACTCCCTCGAACCACCGTTTCAAAAGAAGATCGGCCCGAAGCGTTTGTCCCGACCCATCGTCGAAGCAGTTTTGCCAGCGAAGCAGCGAAGGATAGAAAGAGATCGGCTTCGGCACTCCGTGCCCTCAAAGTAGTTTTGCGAAGCAAAAATCAGCGAGGCGCTTCCAGGAACGCTTCCCAAGTTGGGTATTTTCTCGAGGCAATCATAGAGCCTCATAAATGCATATTTTCTTGCCCGATAAGCCCGTTGCTCATTTTTGGCAATTGGATGCGAAGTATCAGTCCGAGAAGGAGAGCCCGACATGCATGGCCGCCACTCGAGCACCGCACCTACAATCCGAGGACACCCAGGTGGCTCATTTAATGCATCTTTCCCCTGTTGACTCGGTCACCATTACCAATTTTGGTAGCCGATTTGAGAGGTCATCCGCAGCAGCAGCGAGGAGCCGATTTCTCAGGGCCCGAGGGCGTACTCCGCCGTTTTGTAATAATGATTCAGAGGGCCGGGTCCTCTATAAAAACCCAGGCTTTGCAATGTAAAAGGGGGGGAACTTTCTGCTAGAAAGCTGTTGTAACTTAATGTCTTGCGTCTAATACTAAAGATTTTTATGCTCCATTTCTCTCTTTTATGCTGCCTTCTATGCTTAATTCTTTTGTCTGTTTGCACTCGTATACCGAGACTGAATCTTGAATCCGATGTGCGATTGGGAACTGTACCCTAAAATTTGCCCTTTGAAGGATACATAGGAGAGGAAAAACACTTTGTCATTTTCTTTTATGTTGCCTAGTGGATCGAGGTTTCTGTTATTCCCTCTTCTTAATCGTTGTTACTCTGAACCCTGAATTCTAGCGAGAGAGAGAGGAGAACCCTACGAACCCGTCCAGAGGATACATAGGAAGTTCGGCACTTCGTTTCTTTCATTCTATTCTTGGTGTTTTTTGCTGCTATTTGAGTTATTAGTGAGTGATCATGCTTCCTGTTCTTCCCCACCTTAAATCATCAATCTCTAACCCTTATCCTTTTTTATTTCTTTCTCTAACCCGAACTCTTTTTATTTCTTTCCTGCACTCTTATCTCAAACCCCAAAAGTAGATTAGTATAGGAGCCGGCCTTTCTCCGGAGATTGGCACGAGGGGCATCTCTTCCTCTCGGCCTTTCAATGTTGGTCGCAGGTCCAGGGCGCGCAAACCCATCGAAAGTCCTTTCCTGTGCGGATTTGATGACCAACAGCTTACCCCCGAGTCACTGTTATGTGGAATAACCTTGCAAGAGGCTACTATTGATGAACAAGGCCTAACTTCTGATAGCACAGCATCTAGTTTTCCTCCCAATCCTCCCAACTCATCGAAGCATCCTAGTGCCTCCATTTCTATTAGTTGTCCTATTAGCAATCAAGGAGGAGCTTTAGGGATTCCTATTTCTCAAAATCTAGGGGCAAGTATGGCACAACAACAACAACAACAACAACAGCAAATGCAGTAGCAACCACCACCCAGGTTGTTCCCAGCATGGGATTATTTGTCATCGCTAAATCTAGCGAGATAAGGGCAAGTGCTGCCTTCTGCTGTAAAGAAGATCCCAATGTTCGATGGAACTAGGAAGACTGCTTTGGAGCACATCCAAGACATAATCTCTCTGGCGGCAATCCATGACATCACAGAGGAGCAAGTTATGGTAAAGCTTTTGGTTCTTTCCCTTAGAGGAAAACTCCTCTACTGGTATAGATCTTTACCACCCGGTACTATTACGGGATGGGACCAATTAGCCAGGAAGTTGATGGGAAACTTCAATGAGTCCTCTGATCCTACCTCTATCCTACATTAGTTCACTTAAATCTAGATACATCCACAAAAAGAGATCGCAGACTTCAATGTTAGGTTCGCTAGAACCTGGCAGAGAGTACCAGTTGGACTTCGGCCAATCGACGAAGCTGCAACATATTATTTCCTTCAGGATTTCAACCCTGATATTAGTATCATGCTAAGATATTCTAACATCAATACTTTTCTCGAATTGTATGAGATAGCCAAGAGGGCAAAAATAGAATTGATAGTTGTGGGCAAGCTTCCCAAAAGAATGTCAATGCCCATACTTTATGAATTCCCTCAATCCCAGTATGCGAGTGCAGCCGCTTCGCAAATCTCTACAACCCCTACACTCCCAATCTCATCTTGGAACCCGAATCCTATTGTATCTCAAATCACCGCTCCACAAATTCATTTTCCCACATTTTCAACTCTGTAGCCTTCTGTCACTTTAGCATTCCCTGTACTACCAGCACCATTTCAACCCCCTGCCCTACCCCTAATACCGATGATGGCTTCATTGCCACTCGTTTCAAAAGTCGATGATATGCAAGCTAAAATCCTGCAAGAGATGCAGTATCTGAACTCCACAGTTCAGACGTTGTCCAACGACATGACCATTGTGAAGAAGAAGCAAGCGCAACAAGAATTTCTAGCAAGAAAGTCTTATCCTACACCTGCGCTTACCAAAGACCAAGCAGTCTAGCAATGGAAGGCTTCGACGAGAAACCCTACGATTGATGAAGCTTCGAGCACTTTCGATTATGTATATTGGTGCTCTACGTGCAATGATCCACATGAAGAGAATATCTGCATGCTGCACCAACACTATGTACAAACACTGGTGAGCAATAGTCATGGTGGTCAAGTCAACGTCATCAGGCAAATGAGTCAGAACCTGGCGATTGGCGAAGAAGAGTCATTTGTAGTGCTTACCAGAGGAGGAAAGAAGACAATAGAAGTGGATGCTACTCAGATGGCTCACTTGAAAGTGCATGCTCAACCTGAGAAGGGACAATCATCTTCTTTGGCCCTAAATGAAACTCCTTCGCCTGCACCAAACAAAGAAAAAGCTCAAAAGGCCTCTGCCAAACCACCTCAAGCAGAAACCAAAGAGCAGGCTAGGGAAAAGCTCAAGTTTCCTTCACTGACTAAGTGACAAAGAGTTAAAGCTAAAAAGCAATATCACACCAGATATGAGCCGATAAAGGAACCCGAGGTTCTCAGTTCCCTAGCATACAACATTATAGAGGAGTTAAAGAGGATTCCAGCCAATATCAGCTTGTATGATGCACTGCAACTACCTGGACAAGTGGACCTGCTGCAAGAGTCATTGAAGACGACTAAAGCAAAGAAGGCAGCACCGCTTGCTCTTGTGTAGACTCTATCCACATCCATTACAGGGAAGAATAGACCGCTTCCATTCTACTTGTCTCTACAAATGGAAGGGTATATTGTACATAACTGTATGATCAATTCTGGGGCCACGACAACAGTCATGCCGAAAGAAGTTTGCGAAGAAATAGGGATGGAATATACGCAAAGTAGCCAGGGTGTACTCCAGTTGGATGGTACCCCAGTGAATAATATAGGAGTGATCAAAGACATTCCTATCCGACTACATAAGATGCCTCAAATCATGATCATACAAGAGGTAGTGGTCATCGACCTGGAGCCATACTTTAGCATGTGCTTGTCAAGGGAATTCACAGCAAAGCTGGGTGGATATCTGTCTATGGATTACTCTCATCTGGAGATTCCATTCAAAGGAAAGAAGGTGAAGATCTACAATGAAAATCCTTCTTCCTTGTACAAAAGATGTCCGAAGAAGAGAGTAGTGATCCAGTGAATGCAATAGTGGAGGATGTAGAGCAGGTGGACCTAGTCGAGAAAGCTCTTGCGCAACTAAGTTATGAAGATGAGTTCTCATTGGCAAACTTTAATGCCATGGTAGAGACCGAGATGGGATGTTATGCGATTGCCAAGCCTGAGAAACACACCCAACCAAAGAATAGAACAAGTGCCCAAGAAGGACTATGGAATTTGTTCTTCGACAGCGCCCGATGTAAAAATGATGCTGGGGTAGGGATTCTTCTAGTTTCACCATCCGAAGAGCAAAAGGAGTATTGCTACTAGTTGATATGGAGCTGCACCAACAATGCAGTAGAATATGAAGCATTATGCCTAGGACTCAAGAAAGCTGACAAGTTAGGCATAAAGCACCTCCAAATCTTCAAATATTCTAAAATGGTGTGCAACCAGGTCACAAATAGGTGCACTTCAAAGAAGCATTATCTAAAGTCATACCGCAACAAGGTATGGACCTGTGTGACAAGTTTGAGTCTCTCAATCTATAGTTTATCCCACGAGAAAATAATCGACATGCTGATGTTCTGGCATCCATCGCAGCCAAGTACTCTCCCATAGAAGACATGGTGCACAAGCCCAAATCTGTGAGGATGATCTACAGACCCTCTATCCCGGACAGAGACCTACATTGGCAAGTCTTTGACAATGACAAGCAGATTGTAAATTTCATGATCCAAGAAGCCGCCACAATCGATTACAGAATCCCTGATGAAGAAGAATATGAAGAGCTGGTTCAATTGAAGAATAACCACGTTCCCAAGGGATTGATCACTCTTGAAAGCCTCTTTGATTAGAATGATCGAGCACTCTCTCACATGATTAAATTCAATGAAAAGCAGTATCAAGATTTATATCTTGAACCTAAAAAAGCAATAAAAGTTGGAACCAATTACACTTCGGAAGAGATAGAACAGATCTAGACTCTGTGCAGGAAGTATCTCGACATAATTGCTTGGTCTTATCAAGACCTCAAGGGATACGATCGACAGCTGATCCAGCATACAATTGAATTATAGGAGGGGGTCAAACCCTTTCGACAAAAGCAAAGGTCGATTAACCCAAATATCGAGGTCTTGATGAAGGCCGAACTCCTAAAAATGCTTGAGGTGAAGATAATTTATCCCATCAAGCATTCTTCTTGGGTAGCGAACCTAGTCCCTGTCAGAAAAAAGAACAGAGATATACGGTTATGCATGGACTTTCACAACCTGAACCAGGCTTCTCTCAAAGACCACTATCCTCTTTCGCAAATCGATTAGATCTTGCACTCGATGGCTGGGGCTCAACGCTTCTCCCTGCTCGACAGTTTCTCAGGGTACAATCATATCTGGGTCAGGAATGAAGACCAGCATAAAATAGCATTCACCACCAAGTGGGGAACATTTGCTTACCAGGGAATGCCATTTGGCCTTTTGAATGTTGGTGCCACTTTCCAAAGGGTGATGGACCTAGATTTTGGTGAGCTTCTAAATAAGGTAATCATCATCTATCTAGATTACATGACCATTTTCTCCCGAAGAAGGGAGGATCACCCTGTACACCTGCAACAAATTTTTGAAAAATGTCAAGAGTTTGGCATCTCAATCAATCCGAAGAAGTCCATATTTGCAGTCAGCAAAGGAAAGTTGCTGGGACATGCGATATCATAAAAGGGCCTCGCTGTAGATCCTAATAGAGCTGAGGCTCTAATGAAGCTCCCACTCCCAACATATAAGAAAGGACTTCAATATTTCTTCAGCTAGATCAACTTCATGAGGAAGTTTGTCCCCGATTTCGCCTAAGTCATCAAGCCGATGTCTAAAATTTTGAAGAAGGGTGCCGAATTCATCTGGACAGAAGAAATAAAGGAGACATTCAAATAGATTAAGGCCTGAATCGCTCAAGTGTCGGTCTTGATAAACCCTGACTACAGTCAGGATTTTATCCTGTATGCCATAGGGGAACCTGAGAGCTATGCTACGGTCCTAAGACAAAATGGAGAAGACATTGAAGAGCGTTCCATCGTGTTTCTAAGCCAGGTGATCAATTTCCATGAAGAGAAATACAATTTCATAGAACGTCAGGTGCATGCAGTAATGAAGTCTCTTAGGAAGTTCAAGCAGTTCATCTCCCAAAGTCGGGTTACGATATTTGTTATTCACCCCAACGTGCACAATTTCATCATCCAAGGAGAATTTGGAAGCAAGAGAGTCGGTTGGGTGAACAAGATACAAGAATTTGGCATTGAGATCAAGCCCACAAAACTGGTTTGCGATCACACATTGTGTCAAGAACTGGCGAAGAGCGTAGCGGCCGAAGCGACAAAATCTCAATGGGATGACTCACTAGCCAAAGGATGCCTCGTAAACCAGGAAGAGGATGAGCAGGACTGGGTCAGTGAGATAATCAAGTACTTCAACACCGATAGATGTCCTTCACATCTGAATGCTTCATAATGAAAGCATTTTAGGATGCGGTCCTCCCAATATACTTTGCGCCTTGAAGGCCTATTTTTTAGAAATATTGATGGCGTCCTTCTCAAGTGCATAAAAGATGATGATAAAAGAAGAGTCCTGGGAGAATTTTATTCAGGATTATCTCGAGGTCACTTCACGGGAAGAACAACGACACTAAATATAATCAAGGCGGGTTATTATTTGCCCACACTCTTCGTTGATGCCTTCGCGATTTGTCGTCGATGTGAGCAGTGTCAGAATTTCATCAGTCGAAGCAGAAATGCTTTGATGCCTCTCCGACTGATACAATTTGAATCGCCCTTTCAACAATGGGGGTTGGATTTCATAGGGGTCATATAGCCTAACTCCTCTACGGGACATAAGTTCATCCTGACTACAACTGACTACTTCACCAAGTGGGCCGAAGCGATCCCTACGAAGTATGTGGACCAAGATACTATAATCGCCTTCTTAGAGGGTTTGATCACTAGGTTCGGCATTCCTGAAGCAATTATTATAGACAATGGTCCCTATTTTTCAAGCACCAAAATCAATGATTTATTCTACAAACATGGGATATATCATAAAGTCTCCTCCAACTACTATCCACAGGGCAATGGATTGGCAGAATCCACCAACAAGACCTTGTTGAGGGTGCTGAGAAAGCTTATAGAGATGAACAAAATGACTTGGCATCTTCTGCTAGATCGGGCCTTGTGGGCCGATCGAATTTCAGTCAAGAAGTCAATCAAGACTTCACCCTATGCCCTGGTCTATGGTAATGAGGCCATCTTACCTACCCATATAGAGATCCCTTCATTACAACTGCTAGAAGATTGAGTTAGTCCAATGGAAAGCAGATTAGCCCAGCTATTGTAGCTATAGTAAGATTGTGAGGAAGCCTACCAGAGCTTCGATAGGCATGCTCAGATCACCCAAGACTAGTTCAAAAGGAAATCATCCGATCGCACATTCAAAGTGGAAGATCTGGTATGGAAGTGGAACTCTTGGAAGGCCAAGCTTGGGAATCACGACAAGTTGGATGTCTTCTGGGATGGGCCGTTCAAAATTATGAAGGTGAATTCGGAACTAGCTATTGTATTATTCATCAGAGTTTAAATAATATGTTACAGTGCCGGGAATAGAACATCCGACGTAACTGAACTGTTACGTTGTAACAGTGTAGCAGCAATAGCATTTGTTACAACAGGAATAACAAATGCGTGCAATAAAACAAAATAGGAAACAATACGCTAACATCCCCCTTTATTACATTATTTGGGTAATGTAATAACTAATAGCTATACTAACATCCCCTTACATTATTTTGCAATACAAAGTGAGTCGCGAAAAAATTCAAATTTGACACGTCCAAGTGCCTTAGTGAAAATGTCTCGCAACTTGAGCATCGGTGGGAATGTGCGAAGCTGAATTCGGTGCTTTGGAACTTCCTCTCGAATGAAATGACATTGTGTGTCAATGTGCTTTGTTTTTTCATGATGGACTGGATTCTTGACGAGGTTCATAACACCCTGATTGTCGCAAAACAAGTGTATTGGAGATTTTGATGGATGGCCCATACTTGTCAGAATGCGACGTAACCATATCACTTCGCACACGACTTCACGTGCGGCGCGATATTCTGCCTCTCGTTGAAGAAATAGCAACCACCGTTGCTTCTTGCCGTGCCAAGAGACAGGACCGGATCCCGGATGAAAAATGTATCCGTAGTTGACTTGCGATCATCAAATGATCCGGCATAGTCGGAGTCCGTGTATCCTTGCAAGAAGAATTTGTTGTTCCTCTTGTATTCTAGGCCATATTCTATAGTACCACGGACATAGTGAAGAACACGTTTTGTTGCTTTCCAATGAATAGTCTTAGGCTCCCGCATGAACCTCGAAAGATAGTTTACAAAGAAATACGAGATCCGGCCTAGTATTGGTCGATATATGAGACTCCCAATCAACCGTCGATAGAGAGTGCCATCTACCTCGGGTGAGTCATCATATCGCGATAACCGAAGTCCATTCTCCATAGGAGTTGCCATTGGCTTGCAGTCACCATGCGATATTTATCGAGCAATGTCTTGGCATACTTTTTCTCGAGACACTTTGATGGTGTGCTCCTTCCGGCTGAATTCCGCACCAAGACAAGAATGGAGAAGTCCAAGATCCGTCATCTCAAAAGATTTGCACAAGTTTCTTTTGACAAGAGAGATCATATCTTCCGAACTCCCCGTAATGAGCAGATCATCCACATAGAGTACAAGCAACACTATCTCGTAACCCCGTTTCTTGAAATAGAGGTTTGCATCCGACTGACATCTCTTAAATCCATGCCGCATTAGGTGATTGTCCATTTTTATATACCAAGCTCGAGGAGCTTGTTTCGTACCATACAAGGATTTGACCAATTTGCAAACTTTCTCGCCGTTGGCCTTCCACTTCAAATCCTTCAGCCGAGTCATATAGACTTCTTCTTGGAGATCACCATTAAGAAAGGCACTTTTGACATCCATTTGGTGAACTTTCCACCCAAATTGTGCCGCCATAGCACACATAACCCGAATTGTGGTCATCCGAGCAGTAGGTGCAAAAGTTTCTTCATAGTCGATGCCTTCCTTTTGAGCATAGCCCTTTGCAACAATACGGGCCTTATGCTTATCAATTGTTCCATCCGCCTTGTACTTGACTTTGTATACCCATTTGCAGCCAATAGGTTTCTTTCCATGCGGCAGATCAACAAGCTTCCAAGTTTTATTCTTCATCGTAGACTCATACTCGTATCCATAGCGGCCTTCCACCGAGGCTCACTAAGAGCATCTTGCACCGATGCAGGTCCAAGACTATCTATGGTAGACATGAATGCCCCTGTCATCATCAATATCCATATCCTCAACTTCTCTACTTGGAGTCACGTAAAGTTCCTCAAAAGATTGACAAAGATCATCAACCTCACCAGCTTCTCGGCTTCTCTTTCCCGTTGAGCCATACTCGCGTGTACGAGGTCTATCCAAATTCAAATTGGGAGGAGTGGATAAATTTGCATCTCTCGATTGTATTTGTACACCATTTAGGATTCCGCTTCGGTGGTGGTGAAGAAGATGTAGAAGGACCTCCCGTCTCGTGTTGACGAAGGAATCTCCTCTTCCTTTGGTTCCACAATATCCTCGGTGTACTCGTAGATGTGCTCTGTGATGTGAAAGCTTCATCAAAGACAACATCTCTGCTGATATGAATTTTCTTGGTCAAAGGATCTATCAACCGATATCCTTTAGAGTGCTCATAATATCCAAGAAAAATACATCTCAGTGTTTTCTCATCTAGCTTCTTCCTTTTTTCTTTCGGTATGTGCATGAAAGCTTGACACCCGAAAATACGTAGATGAGATATGGAGGGTTTTCGACCACTCCATGCTTCCTGTGGAGTCATTCCTTTTAGGGCCTTTGTGGGTGCCCTATTCAAAAGATACACTCGCAGCTGGTGACAGCTTCTGCCCAATATTGTTGCCCAAGAGTTGCACCCGTGAGCATACAACGAACCATTTCCATGATAGAACGATTCCTTCTCTCAACGAACTCCATTCTCGTCGAGGAGTATAGGCAGCTTGTTAACCGTCTCTTGATCCCATGCTTATCTAGGAATGCAAAAAATTCATTAGAGGTAAACTCTCCCCCTCGATCCGAGCGGAGGGTTTTGATAGAAGCCCCCGACTCCTTCTCAACGGATTTCTTGAACTCGCCGGAAGAATGCAAAAGCTTCGGATTTCAGCTTGAGAAAGAAAACCCACATCTTTCGTGAGTAGTCATCTACGAATAACCGAAAGTACCTCTTCCCTCCAACACCGTTGGTGTGAAATGACCGCATAGATCGGTGTGAATTAGCTCCAGAGGTTTTCGTGCTCTTGTAGAGCTCTTCTCAAATGGTACTCTATGCTGCTTTCCCCGCCAGCGACCGAGCACACTCGGCAATGTGGCGTAAAGGGAAGGAAGACCCTTTACCATCTCATACTTGCCGAGCTCAAGTAAGTAGCCGTAACTAAGATGCCCATATCTCTTGTGCCATAGGGAAGTTGCCTCCTTGGTAGAGACAGACATGGCAACATGTGGAGTAGAGATAGCATCTAGTGCAAATAAGCCATGCTTATATGAAGCCATTGCAATCTGCTTACCCTTCCTGGTAATTGTACAACACTTCTTTCCATTCTCAACACGAAAGTTGACAACCATATTTCTGTCCAGGATTTGTGTCACTGACAACAAATTGTTGGCCAATCCCGGAACATAGAGGACCTTGTCAATCTGACACTTGCCATCAGGAAGAGTGACTGAAACTGTACCCTCTCCCTGAACCCTGTAGGTTTTATCATCAGCAATGGTGACAGGTTTGCCCTCCTTGGCCACAAATGATTCAAACCACGATCCGTCGCCACCATATGTTTACTAGCTCCGTAATCGACATACCAAATAGGATCCCTCCGAGTGGAATCTGTGGTAGTCATGAGCACCTTGTGTGCCCATTCGGAATCCGAGTCGATTCTTCAACAAAGAACATTCGCCTCGGGGTTGCTTGTTTTTATTTTGTGGTTTGTTTTGGCCTTTTTGCTTGTTCTTATGCCAACACCCGTTGGTGTCATGGTTGTCTTTCTCACGGATCTTGCACCACCTCTTCTTCTCGTTGAGGTTGCTTGCCTTTTCCTTTCGTATCCCGTTGAGAATTTCCTCCTTTCCGAAAGTTGCCTCCTTTTTGCCCATTACCTTTCTTCCTAGAACCCCGCCTCGTTGGTGTATAGGGCCGTATTGGAAGAATCATCCTTGTGAAGTTGGCGTGCCTCCCGTTGTTGAAGCAGATTGACCAACTCGATGTAGGTAATTTGTCGTTGGGACACCCGGATGGAGGTTATCAACATGTCAAATGAAGAAGGTAAAGCTCTCATCACAAGTGAAATGAGAAGCTTTTCATCCACAAGATCTCCTAGAGAACTCAATTTCTCTTTCAACTCGTACACTCGCACGTAAAGAGTTCAACTGTTTCACCCCGTCTCAAACTCGAGTTATGAAGTTGTTGTTGAAGATGAAGAATGGTGGATTCATTCTTCCCCTCATAGATGGTTCTAAGGGCATCCCATGCCTCTTTACCACTTGCTTTATCAGCTATATGAGGTTGCACTTCATCCGAAACAAGAAACAAAATGAGCACCTTTGCTCTACCGTCTTTCTTGTCAAAAGCAATCTGATCTCGTCGAAGGACCCGTGGATCCCGTCGTTGGTGAAGGCCTTGTTGCTACTCCAAGGAATAATATCCCACAAATCTTCCATTTGGAGAATAGCCTTCATCTTATGTTTCCATGGTGTATAATTTGGACCTTTCAATAACTGATGCGGATCAATCATCAATTTTGCAACAGCGGCCATAGTGAAGGTTCCTTATATCACCAAATTGGTCCCCCTTTCGATATACCTTTTGCTAGGCCAATATACCGTACAAAATACCCGCCCTTACGTGAGGGAAACTATAGGTATTTAGAAAGATCAACAAAAAATCACCCGCCCTTACGTGAGGGAGACTATAGGTGAAATTTAGAGATCATACGATACGTGGAACATAAGCGGTACTGAAAGGGAATCGCCTTGTTGATGGCACCTACCATAGAAGATTCTTCTCATGCGTGGGGCGTAACTTCCCTAAACACTATGAAGAATACTTCGTCAGGATTTACGCCTAAACACAAGTGCGATAAAGGGTAGTGGATGGAGTAAAAAATGCAAAAATGGCGTACTTATTCCTCCCCGACGATTTATAGAGAACAAGCTCGTACGTCGTTATAGCAGCTATATTAGGCGGCGGATACAGTGAGCCAAATCACGACAGCCTTTACTCGTAAGTGCCGGCGTAGGTATCGCAAATACCGATCGCCGCAAAGGCAAATAAATTGCACAGATGGGTTTTATATTCCGGGACTTTAGGGAGTGTTTGATTTTAATTTTTAATGTTATAGTGCAAAAATGAAATATGCAACATACAACAAAAAAAATGCCCACTAGAATAACCCACAAGGTGTCGGTCACAGCCGAAAATGCACCTTTTACAATGCCAAATTGCTATTTTTCATAAAAATTACTCTCAATCCCCCTTTGATTTTTTTGAAAAAAAATCCCCCCTTAAAAGGCTTTCTTTAACAAAGCATTTTTATAATTATTATCAATTTTAAAATTAAAATAAATAATTTTAATTTCTATAGTTTTAAACTTTAGAAAAAATAAATTAAAATTAAATTTAATTTATTAAAGTTTAAAAACTATATTAAAAAAAAATTAAAATTAAAAATTTTAATTAAAAATAATAATAATAAAAAAATGACTTTGACAAAAAAAAATTATACCTTGGGGGAGTCGGCGGGATTCGAACCCCCGACCTGTAGGCTCCCTGAGCCTTACCGCACGGCTCACGACCACGTGAGCCCGCGGGCTGATCCGAAAAGATCAGTAGACCTCCTCCCTTATCAACCCGAATCCTCCTCCTCCTCGGCCTCTCGCAGCGCTCCGCCGAGGCATAAACACCGCTCCTCTCTGCGGCTGCAAAAAAAACGTTCTTCCACAGACCAACTGTTTTTTTTTTTTTTTTTTTAACGGGAAGGGGGGGTGGCTCTGTGTTTTTTTTTTTTTTTTTTTTTTTCTTTCCCGGCCGCGCGCGATTCGCGCTGTGCGCCGGGTGGGGGGGCCGTTTTTTTTTTTTTTCCGGGAGGGTTGGGGGGGGCCGCGCCGCTACGCGCAAATGGCGCCGGGGGGGTTTATACCCCCTCCAATTCCCGCGCGGGCGGGGATTTAAAAATCCCGCGCGGGGGGGTCCCTCCTCTCGCGCCGGCCTGTCGCCTGGCGCGACCGCGGCCCGTCGCGGGATTTAAAAATCCCGCGCGCGGGGGGGGTTCTCCCCTCCTGTCGCTGTCGCAAGGCGCGAGGGGGGGGGGGGGGTTTATACCCCCTCCAATTCCCGCGCGGTCGGGGATTTAAAAATCCCGCGCGGGTGGGGTCCCTCCTCTCGCGCCGGCCTGTCGCCTGGCGCGACCGCGGCCCGTCGCGGGAGTGCGCGCTGTCGCACGGCCCTGCGCGCACTGTCGCGTAATGCGACAGTTGCTGTCGCGCGGGCCTGTAGCGTCCTCTTCGGGCGGGGGGGAGCGATTGCCGCGCCTCCTGCGCGGACGTCCCCTTCCTGCGCTTCTGCGGCCACGGACCGCCAAGGAGCTTCCAGCGACCTGCGCGTCCGCGGGTGTTTTTTTTTTTTTTTTTTTTTTTAAATCACGCAATGGCGTGAAGAAAAAAAATAATCCCGTCGCAACACAGCCACCTTTCACCGCTCCCTGCAATCTTCTCGCCCAGAATTTCCGAGTGGCTCTGATGCCATGTAAGAATTCGGAACTAGCTATTGTATTATTCATCAGAGTTTAAATAATATGTTACAGTGCCGGGAATAGAACATCCGGCGTAATCGAATCGTTACGTTGTAACAGTGTAGCAACAATAGCATTTGTTACAACAGGAATAACAAATGCGTGCAATAAAAAAAAATAGGAAACAGTACGCTAACAGAACTCGACCAACTCTTTCATCCTCAAAGATGCAGATGGCCAGGTCTTTCCGATCTCTATCAATGGTCTTCATCTGAAGACTTTTCATCGCTGAGGTAAAGCTCATGCAAAAAAAAAAAATGTATATGTACTTTTGTATATAATTTTCATTTGTATATACATCCTGTTCCGATATTGCAAAAGGCCAAGTACTACACTTCAAAATCCCCTTTGGGGAATTTTGATGCGAAGTAGCAGTTGCAAGAAGGTTAGCTACGAAGCACTTTACCCTCAAAAGGGCCGAACCAAAACTCAAATAAAGGCACGAAAAGAGCTTCGCACCCGAAGCATTTCTAGCAGCTACTTCGGGCAGGAATTTTGTGAAGTAGATTTTAAGAGGGGCCTTTGCGAAGTAGTTTTCAAGAACACAAGCTTTGGTAGGCGGTCCTCGTAAGGCACGATGAAAGAGAAGTACTTCGGGCCTGAAGTGTCGAAAAGCGATCCGCATTAAAGGTTCACCATGAAGCATTTTTAATGCTGATTTCAAACGTGCGAGACAAGAGAATTTAAAATTTGCCTTGAATAACGTGCAGACAACAACCATGAAAAGAGTTCAAAGTGGGTGAATTTAAGGCAAAAGGTGGTGGAGCACATCTTGAGGTGATTCAATTAGGAGAAAATCTCACGCCTAGGTACGAGGTGGCAGCAGGTTGCTTCTCCAATACAAGGCATAATCATCAAAGCATGTGGCCCCGTGTACCACGTCACTGCAGAACCAATCAAAGGACACGGTGACCTCCTCCATTCAAGGTGTAAATTTAATTTTAGTAGGTTCTATAAATTTAGGTGGTTGCCTTTTAAGACTATAAAATGCGAAGCTCTAGCAAAAGGGAGGTTAGTTATCCATCAGTTCGCGCTACACTATGAGCCTTCGGTTACTCTGCAATTCTCCTGCCCTTTGCATCTAAGCCCTGTTGGTCCGACTTTTATACACACCCTGTGAAGGATGAGCACAAAACTCTGATAACACTTATACGGGATAAATCCCACTCACTTTAGGATCTAGCTGGTTATCCAAGGTGTGAGTTACAGAGTCGGGTCGAATGTCAATTCACTCTTTTCCGCTTCTAGAATAGATTTCAATATGAACTGTCTGTACCTTACAACGGGCTCACTGAACTTGCTCATTAATGTTCAAAAATTGTCACTTGTTGACAATCAGATTTAAAATTAATTCTTTGATCTAGCTCTCATGGGTCAGCAGATTTAAATAAAAGACAAAATTAAAAGAAAATAAAAATGGATCATTTCACGGTAAAACAAAGAGGGTAGGGTAAGGCAGAAAGAGAAGTTTATCAAATTTAACTGTAAAACAAAACTACCAATTTTATTTATACTATCAGCTTCACAACGAACAAATCAAAGAAGAAAGTGTCCAGTTTTCTAAGATCACTTTCTACTAAGAGCATAAGGCAGAGATGGAACAGATCTAACAAAAAATTATAAACCGAAGGGAAGTCGGTTAAAATTGATATCTTTCACCGACAGCCTAGCTCGCACAGTGAGGACAGAGCAATTAGAACAAACTTGAACCTTAAATCTGTAATTTTCCCTAGTATACAATAGAACAAATGAAGCCTAACAACGATATTTAATCTTGATAACACCGGATTTACAAGCATATATCTAATAAACTTTAATGAAATGAATAACAAAAGAAGATGAACTTATCACAATCTGCAAAAGATTAGGCTCCTGGCCATGCTATCACAGAAAACAAAAGCACATCAACTCCAAGTCCAAAAATAAAGTATTTAACAATATTTGCAAGAAATTGCTTCAATAGCCTTTTATTTCTAAGTTTTCGCCTCCTGCGATTACATTGAGAAGAAGTATTTATAGACTCAGGACAGACCCTGATCTTTTCAGAAATATCTTCCTCTCAAACCCTAAATCTTATCATCTCAAACCCTAGGACCCGGGTTTTACAATATAAAGCCATTTAAAACAAAGTCCGGATAAAACTTAACCATTCTGCAAATCAGTGCAGTCAGTTGCCATAAATGGAGAAGATAGAATTCGAATGCCACTTGCATTCACCCGCAACTGTAAATAAATGCCCTCATTAATTCCCTCGGGTAAGCTGGATGAGTCACCACTTCTCCGACATTTCATCTCCGCAGAGCCATCCGTGAGTTGAAAATATCCGCACGCCATTAATTCTGCCATAAATCTTCATTAAATGCATTCATCGGCAAAATTCGGCAACTGTGTGCATATATTTTCATTTCCCGGCCAATTCCCGACATATTCCACTATGGGCAGCTGCTTAGTCACCGTAAAGTCTCTTTGCAGCCAGATCTGAAAAAATTGGATGACACAGCAACTTCTCTTTCAATATGGCTGTCTTTGATTAATTTGCACTTAACTTCGTCTTTATGGCCATTTCTCCGTTATCCCGTAAGTGACAGATGGCTTCCTGCATGAAAGACAAAAGATGGATTAGTACTTTAAAAATATTAAATCAAAACTTTAATTATTAAATCAGATTAAAAACCCTAATGTTTACTTGCATGTCGGCCTTATTAATCTGATACGTGGCCCGTAGTGCTTTGACACGTGTCACAAAATCACGACACGTGTCCATTTCCAGCTATCTTGCATTTCTGGCCCTTTTTTGCCAGGGTCACGAAAATGCGACATGTCACGATTTCGCGACATGTCATGAAATCGCGACATCTTCGCCTTGGCAGCTCTTCTTCCCACATGCCGAAATGCGACATGTCACGATTTCAGACATGTCACGAAATCGTGACTCTTCTCCCCTCGCACCTTCTTCCTCGAAAACGTGACATGTCGCGATTTCGCGACATGTCACGAAATCGTGCCCTTTTCCTTCTCTTTCTTTCATGTCGCGACTTCTCTCTCCTTTTGCGTGACTTCTTCCTTGCCCCTCTCTGTCTCGATTTCTGACAGTCGCGAAATCGCGACCATTTCGTCCTTACTTCTTCACTTATGTCGATTTGGCGATTTCTGACAAACTTGTTCCTTAACATTTTATACTTTGATTTCTCTTCTCTTTCTGATTGGACATGTCACGATTTCGTGACATGTCACGAAATCGCGATACCGTACGCTCTTTGCCCTCTAAATGTCACGATTTCAGGATGTCGCGAAATTCGCGACGTTTCTCCCTTAGCTTCTTTTCTCCTTTTCGAAAGCAATGTCAGGATTGCGACATGTCACGAAAATCGTGACCATTTCATCTTAGCGATTTTTCCCTTTGGACATGTCGCGAAATCGCGACTTTCATGCACTTACGCATTTTTCTCTCTCTGAAAATGCGACATGTCGCGATTTCGTGACATTCGTACACTTGCCTTCTCTCTCCAAACTTGTCGCGATTTCGTGACATGTCACGAAATCGTGACGTTCCGTACGATTTTCCTAACGGTAGCGATTTCGCGACATTTCCAAAAATGGAAATGTCATATCGCGACATTTCCATTTATGGAAAGTGTCGCGATTTCGCTACGTTTTGACTTAGCCGATTTTTCAAAACCCGTCGCGATATCGCGACACTTCCAAAAAAGGAAAGTTTTGATTTTTAATGAATTTATCTATCTATTTTTCTGCATTTTTTTCGTACTGGTGTAAGATTTTCTTTATCCATGAATGATTCTAGCATGTAAAAAGTGAAGTCTGAGATAACAAAGCCATAATGCAAGAAAACTTGGATACTTTGACACAGGCAAAACTTGAAGAAGAAAGAGGCAAGTAAAAATCTGGAATTAAAACCTGAAAATCATCAAGAGGGTCCCTACTGCAAAATGAAAGCTCAATGTTTTCAAAGGATGGAAAATTATTTTTCAGTGGGGGTGTGTTGCTTCTCAACAAATGGCGATATCTATGGGTAAAATAGTAGCATTATTTTAGAACCCAGGACTCTAGTTTCAAAACAACATAGACCATGCATCAAGCCTTGCCACATATATTCTTCAAAATAAATTGACTACTAACTGATAGTTGTTAAAATTTCCCAAGGACATACTAGGCTGAATTACTTAAGGAAGATTTCTCGATGTGCAATTACAAGGGTATAAAACTTTCTTCAAGAATGACTCGGATCGAATGTTGAACTCTCGGATTGATCAGCTTTTCTAGATTGTAAAAAGGGGAAACCGAGTAGAGCTCTGTTTACTAGTTTAGCCTTTTACAACTCCGACAGAGTTACCCTTTAGATTTACACGACCCAAATTTACAACTGTAAGGTAGAATCTACAACTTGGTAGAAGAAAAATATCTTTTGAAATCTTGGCTGCCTCTTTCATTATATAACTCTTTTTTTTCTTTTTCTTTTTTTATCTCTTTTTTTTTTATATATATATTGGAAATAACAGAGTGCCAATTCAACTTACATCTCTTTCTTTTGAAATACATCAACATCTGAAAAGCCTTAGAAAGAATAACAATTTTCTTTTAATATTTCATCAATCTGGAACTGCTTCAGCCTAGGCACTGATAGCCTCTATGGATACTCAAATAATTACATGAATCATAGTCCCCTATTATAACCAACTTTTCTTGGATTCCCCGGGAGTTCCTCCAACCTAAACAAAGCATAGCAGTTTCTTTATGATTAAAACAACTGTGGCAAGCAAGACACAAAATCCAATCATCCTTCCACTGTTGTTCTAACTAAAAAAATAGTTCCACTGTTCAGTTCAAATAGACTATCTCACACTTGTGATAATGAACACTGGATTGATCAGCTCAGAATAAAAACAATTTTTGGAAGGCTTACCTTTTTATGAATGCTCAGGCAAAGGTTAAAGAATAGAATTTTAAAAGCCAAAGAACTTTGTACAGACCTCCAAGGATAAACACAGGCCTCTAAAAACAAAATAAAATAAAACTGCATGTACTTTAAAATAAAACTGTATAGGCAAGAAAGAAAACAAAACTGCAGGGTTATTTACAAAGGAAACAAAATAAAACTGTACAGGCATTAAAGGAAATGAAATAAAACAAGACTGCAGAGTTATTTACAAAGAAAATAAAATACAGAAATTCAAGACAGACTAAAACTGCACAAAGAATTAGGATTAAATAAAACAAAAGAACACTAAAAATATAGAATTAAATAAAATTAAAACAATGACGACATGAAATAAACTAAATAAAAAGTAGAATTAAAATAAACTAAACTAACAAGTACAGACATTAAAATTAAACTAAACTAACAACTGTACAGACATTAAAAGTAAACTAAACTAAACAATTGTACAGAGATGAAATGTAAACTAAAACTAAAACTATACAAAACTGCAGAGTTATTTACAATGTATACACATGTTACAACTTCTTTATGACTCATTCAAATGATACATTGGACGGAACAACCGAGAAATAATGTTTTAAGTATTGACCATTAACAGGGAGGTCCAAAAAATTACCATCAAGGTCTTGTAATCGAAATGCATTGTTACCTAGAATCTCAGCAATCTGGTAGGGGCCTATCCACAATGGTCGCAACTTTGTATGCTTACCCTTCTTCTCATGGGCCTTGTCCCATAGAAGCACCAGGTCCGCCAGTCTAAAAGCTTTCACTTTGGCCCTCTTGTCAAACCACCGCTTGACGGTTTCTTGGTGCCGATCGAAGTGTTCCAGGGCTTGGAGTCTTTCATCCCGCAAGTTAGTTAGATCTAAAACATGAGCCTCTCCATCATCTTGATCCTCAAAATAGTCTAAGACAAATTGGTAAGTAGGTAACTTCGGAGAGATGGGAACAATTGGTCGGGTACCATACAACCAAAGCAAAAGGAGAAGTTTTAAGAGCCACTTTATATTTTATCCGGTCAGCCCAAAGTGCATATTTCAATAATGTATGCCACTGCCTGGGTTTATCTGCTATAGATTTCTTGATGGCATTCATTAAATTCTTGTTTGTGGACTCAGCCAGTCCATTGCCTTGGGGATAATAGTTGGATGAGAATCTGATAACTATCCCCATCCGGTATGCCCATTCTCGCAAACTCCAATGATTGGAAGGCTGGTCCATTATCACACACCAAATTCAGAGGAACCCCAAACCTAGTTATGACCTTTGATTCTAGAAATTCAATGACTTCATGAGTTGTACTTCTTGTGGTGGCTGCTGCTTCAACCCATCTTGTGCAATAATCGCAGTCGTTAGAACATACTTATGCCCTGCTCAAGAATTTGGATTAATCACTCCCACAAAATCAAGTCCCCACTGCATGAAAGGTTTATTTATTACAACAAAGTTGCAATGGGAGAGCCCGGTTGGCCTCTTTGGCTGCAAAAGTTTGGCACTGATGGCAGGTTCTTACATGCTGATGTGCATCTTTAAATAGTGTAGGCCAGTAATAGCCTGCTCTCAATATTTTATGCATAGTAGCAGATCCTGATGAATGCCCTGCCCCTAACTTTTCATGAAAATTGGACATGACTTCATTGACTTCACTCGGAGAAATGCATCTTAAGAAAATGCCAGGGATAATTCTCTCTCGTACAAATTACCTGCTTTGAGGAGATAATGAGCAGCTTTCAGTTTTAATGCTCTCCTTTGGGTTCTGTTCAAGTGAGACGGGCAAATTCCAAATTGCAGCAGATGAGTAATATCCCCATACCAGTCATCAGATTCAGAATTTAACTGATTAACTTCTTCCCGTACAGGTACTTCGGCAATGTGTCGGGACAAACCAAGTCCTCTGATCAATTTAGCAGGCCGAATCTCTAAGTCATACTCTTGCAGCCTTGTAACCCAATTACCCCTCAATTCACCCAATTCATTCTGACTTAGAAGGTATTTAACAACTGGGCCTGGAACTATAGCATGAATTCTCGCTTCTTAATATATAGTGCCCCGAACCGCTTAACCGCTCTCACCAAGGCATAAGCTTGTTTGTCTAAACGAGAATATTTCAGCTCAGCCCCCTTCAAATTGGTACTCTTGAAAGCAATTGGATGTTCTCCGGTTTTCCTCCGTTGGGTCGAACTCGCAGCAAGTGTATGTTCGTAAGAGAAGGTGTACAGATAAAAATTTGCACTGAAATCTAGGCTTACCAAAACTGGTGCTTGTTTGATGGCTGTCTTGATTTCTTGGAAGGCTATTTTAGCTTCTGTGGTCCGGCATAATCTGAGCAGCTTTGCTTTAGCATGTCATTCATTGGCTTGACTATCTCTCGCAAAACCGGAGATGAACTTCCTGACAAAGTTAATTTTTCCAAAGAAGGACCTCAACTCTTTCTTGGAGTTGGGAAATGGTATGCCGGATATGGCTTCAACTCTGCCCGGATCCATGGAAATGCCATCTTTTGTGACCAAGTGCCCAAGGAGCTTTCCTTCTGTTACACCAAAAATGCACTTCTTCGGATTCAAAGAAATGCCAAACTCCTTGCATTTATTAAACACAGACTCCAAGTGTTTTACATGGTCAAACCGAGATTTAGAGAAGACCGTTAAATCATCCATGTAAACAACAATGCATTTACCCATAAGGCCCTTGAAAGCATGATCCATTGCTCGTTGAAATGTAGCTCCGACATTTATTAATCCAAATGGCATCCTCTTGTAAGCAAAAGTTCCCCACTTAGTTGTGAAAGCAGCTTTCATTCTGTCTTCCTTCTCAACCAATATCTGATTGTACCCTGAGAAACCATCCAGGAAAGACATCATCTCCGAACCATTGACAATCTACAACACCTCATCCATGGAAGGTAGAGGGTAATTATCTTTTTCAGATGCCTTGTTTAAATTTCTAAAATCCACACACAGGCGGATCTCTCCATTTTTCTTTCTGACTGGCACCAGATTGGCCACCCAAGTAGAATGCCTGATGGGAAAAATAATGGCCGCACTCAATAGCTTTTCTACTTCTTTCTGGATGAGGGGCTCTAACAGAGCATTGACATGCCTCTCGCTTTTGCCCCGAAAGGTTTGCACAATTCTTTTAAAGGTATAATGTGAGTGTAAACTTTAGGATCAAATACCTTTAAGTCTTTGTATGACCAGAGCCATAACATCCTTGGACCCGTGAAGAAAATCAATCATACTTCTTTTTATTTCTGGATCACGCGTTCTTAGCCAACTTGATGTGCCCGGGATCTTCTTCACTCCCTATGTTCAAATTTTCAGTCCCACCGTCTCGTGGCACCCACATAATCCTCAGAATTCACCTTTTGCTTGATTTTGTCAACATCAAAGAGCCGCTCTAGCTCCACCATTCCTTTTGGAATTCTCGTTGTCCTTCAACCTCATTATTCCCCTCGTCATCATCTAACCTGTTCCAAGTAGGGTATCCCTTTGGCCCTCATCAATTATAGCATTTTCAAATGTGTTAGTACTCTGCAAAAAGTTTACAATCTGTTGATCATCGGAGAAAACTTGAAAATTATCTATATTGTCTGGAACTGAAGGACAAGGGACTAACTCAATTGAAAACTTGTTCCATTTAAATTCTTCCAATGGCTTTAAACTTGCAGCTGAAGAAGCCAAGACATCTGCATGGGAGTTCTGCTCTCTGGGTATATGTGTCAAATTAAAAGCATCAAAGTCTTCTACAAGATCCCAAGCCCGATGTTTGTATCCTTTTAAATAAGATGCTTTACACTGGAATTTACCCTTGACTTGATTTGCCACCAATTCTGAATCAGTAAAAACTTGAATATTTCTTGCTCCTTTGTCCAAAGCAAATTTCAAACCTAAAACCAGAGCTTCATACTCGCTAAATTATTTGTACAAGGGAACTGCAGGCGGTAAGACATAAAATATGTCTGACTTTCGTGCCCTTTGAGGACTGCCCTCGCTCCGTAACCCTGTTTAGATCTAGCTCCATCCACATGAAGTGTCCGGACTTCATTAGTATGTATAGGATGAGCTTTATTAAACTTGTTAATTTGCCCAGTTGTTAAATTGTAGACTCCAATATCTACCTCTCGCAATATTTACACTTTCATTCTCTGCATTGTACTCTGTAATTGTATGCTTGTACCTGGGTTCTCTTTCAACCCGTAATTGATTTGCCACTCCTTTCCACGGCAACCACATGTGTGAAAAATCTGTTGCCAAGTATCCGTTCAGAGATCTCGACCAATCCCTACTCAACAAGCATCCCGTACCCCACAGGGATATCTACAACCCGAATTTCAATTTTATGTTGAGCCCTTGGCTCAGATGCTAATTGGATATGAATATTTTGAAGCTCTCCAACAACTTTAACCTCTGATTTGTCTAATTGGACAACTCTCCTTTTAGACTTCATTGGGGTGAGACCCAACCGCTGACAAATGGCCAAAGGCATAACATTTGCAGATGCACTCGAATCTACCAAACAATTGTGTAAGTTCTTCCCAAAAATATGAACAATCAGTAAAAAAGGGGGAACTTCAGTTTTTTCTTTGTACATGGCTAGATTGGCATTTGCTATTTTCTTTCCTTTGTCCACAGGTTTAGCAGCAGGGCCAGAGTATGTCTTTATCAGATTGTCTCTCTGTTCGAAATCTGTGCCAACTCATGCAGAGTAATGTTGGCCTTAATCTTTTTCATATCCTCCACTATGTTATATCCTTTGTTAAGTGGAGGGACAAAAGCATCTGGTCCTCTCAAATTCCCTCCCTTTGGTGGAGATGGATTATTGCTTGGAGAGGGGTCGGGAGGAACATTGTGAGAGTTGTCCGGAGGGGTTGATGTAGTATTAGGCTCCGGATTCCTGTTCCTCAGAGTTGTAATTATCTCTTCTGTACTACTGGAAAGCCTGCACCTCATCCATAGGCATTTTAACTACATTCTCGTATTCATCCGAGAAAGTGAAAGAATCCAGGACCATAGCTGCACTGTGGCCGGATGAACTTGGGCCATCAACAGTTCTTTGATTTTCAGGGGAGATCAAATCTCCGGACAAAGCTTCAAATGCATTGCAAAATTCTAGACAATCCAACTCCCCATGCTGTGAAGTGGCATGTATTCTGCACCAGTTGGGCAGAGCTAAATCACAAATGTTCACATCATGAGCCTTACCCTTGTAATATTTATTAGGTTCATATGGGGGCCTCGTTGAATCTGTTCGATTGATATGAATATCTCGTTGGAGTTGTCCCCAGTAGAAACTTGCCTTTTAAAACTCAAGAAATCATTGGCCAACTTCCGAACAATCTTTGAGACTTCTTCCACTCTTGCATTGTCGGCCTCTTTGCCTGGGTGTTGTACATTCTCAATAGGTGCTACAGCCAATGGATTTGCTGATGGTAGAGTCTGACAAACTGGCAACATTACCTGATGTGGAATAGGATTGAACATAGGGGCAGCTTGTGCAACCAGAGGAACTTGCTGAGCATTTAATGGTTGGGGTCCCAACTGTCTTTCCAGAATCAAAGCTTCTTTATAAGCTTCTATCAAATTAGTAATAGTGGGATCTCTCTTCAAGAAGATAGAGGTCATTGGATCCAGAGAGTTTCTAAAGATCTCTAATGCCAGGTCAGCATTCGGTACATAATACCCAATAAGTCTGCCATAAGCTTTCTGGAATCTAACATTATAGGATCTGATAGATTCACTTAATTCTCTTTTGATGCCATAAAACTGCTGGTACAATATACTAGGATCTATCACTTCTTCGAACCGTGACACAAAAACTTTTTCTAAGTCATTCCAACTGGTGACAGAATCATTAGTGAGGTTTAGAAACCAATCATAAGCTCCCTCCTGGAGAGTGAATGGGAATAGTCTCAGGAAACATCCTCATGTCGTACATTTAATAATTTCAAAGCATTCTTGAATGCAACCAAATGTTCTTCTGCAGTTCTTGTCCCATCATGTTTATATCTGGGGAGATATCTTTCCGGATTTCTGGGTAGGTCATGGGCTATACCCGAAATATTCAAAGTAGTGGAGCCCAACCAATTTGCCATCACTACTTGGTTGTTAGTGATATTCTGAGTTGTGGTTGGAGTAACTATCAGCGGTGATAAAACTATTTCTGATAGAGACTTAGCCCTTCTGAGGCTACTTCTTCTCGAAGTTTCTAATTCAGGGACAAGGAGCTCTCCAGCTCTGGGGTGGGACCTTGTTACCCTGTATGTAGAATCCAGCTTTTCACAAGTACTTACAAACTTACAATCTTTAACAGAGTACTGAACTTGAGGTCTTCTTTTCTGGCAATCTTAAAAAATTGTACTGACAACTTACAATACTGATCGAATTTCAGTAGGCCCTCCTTCTAGCGCCATTTTTAAATGTTGGTCCGACTTTTATACACACCCTGTGAAGGATGAGCACAAAACTCTGATAACACTTATACGGGATAAATCCCACTCACTTTAGGATCTAGCCGAGTTATCCAAGGTGTGAGTTACAGAGTCGGGTCGAATGTCAATTCACTCTTTTCCACTTCTGGAATAGATTTCAATATGGACTGTCTGTACCTTACAACGGGCTCACTAAACTTGCTCAGTAATGTTAAGAAGTTGTCACTTGTTGACAATCATATTTAAAATTAATTCTTTGATCTAGCTCTCATGGGTCAGCAGATTTAAATAAAAGACAAAATTAAAAGAAAATAAAAATGGATCATTTCACGGTAAAACAAAGAGGGTAGGGTAAGGCAGAAAGAGAAGTTTATCAAATTTAACTATAAAACAAAACTACCAATTTTATTTATACTATCAGCTTCACAACAGAACAAATCAAAGAAGAAAGTGTCCAGCTTTCTAAGATCACTTTCTACTAAGAGCATAAGGCATAGATGGAACAGATCTAACAGAAAATTATAAACCGAAGGGAAGTCGGTTAAAATTGATATCTTTCACCGATAGCCTAGCTCGCACAGTGAGGACAGAGCAATTAGAACAAACTTGAACCTTAAATCTGTAATTTTCCCTAGTATACAATAGAACAAATGAAGCCTAACAGGATATTTAATCTTGATAACACCGATTTACAACATATATCTAATAAACTTTAATGAAACGGATAACAAAAGAAGATGAACTTATCACAATCTGCAAAATATTAGGCTCCTGGCCATGCTATCACAGAAAACAAAAGCACATCAACTCCAAGTCCAGAAATAAAGTATTTAACAATATTTGCAAGAAATTGCTTCAATAGCCTTTTATTTCTAAGTTTTCGCCTCCTGCGATTACATTGAGAAGAAGTATTTATAGACTCAGGATAGACCCTGATCTTTTCAGAAATATCTTCCTCTCAAACCCTAAATCTTATCATCTCAAACCCTAGGACCCGGGTTTTACAATATAAAGCCATTTAAAACAAAGTCCGGATAAAACTTAACCATTCTGCAAATCAGTGCAGTCAGTTGCCATAAATGGAGAAGATAGAATTCGAATGCCACTTGCATTCACCCGCAACTATAAATAAATGCCCTCATTAATTCCCTCGGGTAAGCTGGATGAGTCACCACTTCTCCGACATTTCATCTCCGCAGAGCCATCCCTGAGTTGAAAATATCTGCACGCCATTAATTCTGCCATAAATCTTCATTAAATGCATTCATCGGCAAAATCCGGCAACTATGTGCATATATTTTCATTTCCCGGCCAATTCCCGACATATTCCACTATGGGCAGCTGCTTAGTCACCGTAAAGTCTCTTTGCAGCCAGATCTAAAAAAAATTGGATGACACAACAACTTTTCTTTCAATATGGCTGTCTTTGATTAATTTGCACTTAACTTCGTCTTTATGGCCATTTCTCCATTATCCCGTAAGTACCGATGGCTTCCTGCATGAAAGAACAAAAGATGGATTAGTATTTTAAAAATATTAAATCAAAACTTTAATTATTAAATCAGATTAAAAACCCTAAAGTTTACTTGCATGTCGGCCTTATTAATCTGATACGTGGCCTGTAGTGTTTTGACACGTGTCACAGAATCGTGACACGTGTCCATTTCCAGCTGTCTTGCATTTCTGGTTCTCTGCTGGCAGGGTCGCGAAAATGCGACATGTCACGATTTCGCGACATGTCACGAAATCGCGACATCCCTATCGCTACTTCTTCAACAATGGTCGCGAAAATGCGACATGTCACGATTTCGCGACATGTCACGAAAATCGCGACATCCCCCCTTCACTCTTCTTCCCAATGTCAGAAAATGCGACATGTCGCGATATCGTGACTCTCTCCTTCCCCGGACATGTCACGCCGATTTTCGCCTTGTCTTTCTCTTTACTACTTCCTTTCCTTTTCCTTCCTTGGATTGCGACATGTCGCGATTTCATGCTTTTTGTTTCCTTAGACTTTTTGAATTTGATTTCTCTTCTCTTTCTTCTTGACTGTCACGATTTCGCGACATGTCACGAAATCGCGACATCCGTATCCCTGTCCTCTTCAAATGTCGCGATTTCGCGACTGACCATTTCTCCCCTTGCTTCCTTTTCTCCTTCTGATGTCGTGAAATCGCGCCCATTTTCATCCTTAGCTTCTTTTTCACCTTGAATGCGACATGTCGCGATTTCGTGACCATTTCATGCCTTAGTCGATTTTTCTCTCTCTCAGCCGTGAAAATGCGACATGTCACGATTTCGTGACATTTCGTACAACTTGCCTTCTCTCTCCAAAACTTGTCGCGATTTCGCGACATGTCACGAAATCGTGACGTTCCGTACGACTTGCCTTCTCTCTCCAAAACTTGTCACGATTTCGTGTGAATTTCTCTCATACGGAATAGCATATCGCGACATTTCCAAGGATTGCTTTCTATGGAAAGTGTCGCGATTTCGCTACGCATTTCTGACTTAGCCGATTTTTCAAAAACCCGTCGCGATATCGCGACACTTCCAAAAATGGAAGTGTCGCGATATCGCGACACTTCCAAAAAAGGAAAGTTTTGATTTTTAATGAATTTATCTATCTGTTTTTTGCATTTTCTTCGTACCGGTGTAAGATTTTCTTTATCCATGAATGATTCTAGCATGTAAAAAGTGAAGTCTGAGATAACAAAGCCAAAATGCAAGAAAACTTGGATGCTTTGACACAGGCAAAACTTGAAGAAGAAAGAGGCAAGTAAAAATCTGGGATTAAAACCTGAAAATCATCAAGGGGGTCCTTACTACAAAATGAAAGCTCAAAGTTTTCAAAGGGTGAAAATTCATTTTTCAGTGGGGGTGTGTTGCTTCTCAACAAGCCCTTCATACCAAAACCCTCTGTATCAAGGACTCTTCTGCCATCATTTTCAACATGGGGAAGAAAAAATCCAAAGAGAAGGGGAAAGAACCCGAAGTTGCAGGCCCTGAAAAAATAAAGAAGGGCAAAGAAGAGAAAAAGCATACTCCAAAGAAGGTAAATCTCACCCCTCGCCCTGAAAATTAGCCGATAGAAGAAGGAGATGACTCTGAGGAGGAGCAGCTTGTAGAACCACCAATTGATGGGTGGGAGAAAATTAGAGACACAGAGCTCTCCAAGGGTGTGTCCGACCTGCGATGCACTATTGAGTTTATGGTGAGCAGACTCACCCCAGAGAATAAGAGGGTTGCTACCTATTATTCCTAAATTTACTAGTATTTGACCCCACCTGCCCACCACTGTCCAGAGTTAATCTATGCTATCGCGTAGAACTACCAGCATGCATCCAGGCAAGTGTTGGATGCTTCAGGTCATAAATTATTTTCCATTCTAAACGAAGATGTACAAGCAACCTTCGCGCCACTGTAGGGTCCACCCAAAGGCTATTCCATTCGCAATGTCATTCTGAGCAAACAGATGGAGAGGTTCACATGCAACAGCCACATATCAAAATTCCTGTGCAAGAACCTCAAAAGCGGGCTCCCTTCAAACAAGCTTCCCTAGATGCCTTTACCCTTAGCGGCCTTCAAGAACACTGATATTTTCTCCATCATTGCATGGGTGGCAGGCCTGTCGACAGATGCTTCAGTGTAGCCCTGGTAGGTGTCTTTGGCCGGATGTATTTCCAGAGGGGAATTCTATGCCCCTGATGCTTCAAGACCAGGTACAAATCTAGTTTTCTTCGATTGGGTAGAATAGGTGGCCCGAACCTTGCATACATGGCTCACTAGTATGAAGAATTCAATGACAGGTCAGTACTTCGCACCCTATTCTTTCCTTGTCTGGTTGTTTTTCTACCAAGTACATAAGCGATTCCCCCATATCACCATTTCTCCAAGCGGCAAAGATGGAAATCCTCTATCGGTGTACTAGTGGACTCTCCTCCTATTGAGGACGGAGTCCTATTATTCTTTTAATCAACAATTTTTGGGACCCGCTATGCATTTGTTGAAGGGTTCTTGCCCTTGGGTGCCTCTCAGTTTGAGAGATAGAGTGGTGCAGGAGAAGAAGGGAGATGTTTTCCAACTGACACAAGGACTGGTGATTCACCTTTTTGGTTTCACAGGGAAACCCTTCCTGCTACCAGTCTACCCCTTCGAGTACCAGTTCATACTGGAGGTCGCTCGGTAGAGCAACGCAACCAACATCGTCTACGGCCATGGTCAGAAATTGGCATATACCTATGACTTCCCCTTCAGGATGGGAGTAATCAAAGACTTTGCCTTGAAACATAACGTCTCCCTGGAGGAGAATCTTGCCAATTTTTGCCTGCTCCAGATTCCTCAGCAATGGCTCTATGATCCCTTGGGAGTAATGAGGGATCACTTAAAATTTAATAATTTCCACATCTACCCTCATGCCAAAATTGTGGAACAAAGGGATAATCCTAATGGGAAAGATATGGAGTGGCATTTGGAGAGAATGAGGACATTGCCTCCCTGGCATGAGTTCTACCCCATGGAGGTCGAGTTTGATCCTGACCAGTACCCCCTCCCAACTCTAAGCTCCATGTTTTGGAGAAAAGCAAAGGATTATTTAAAGGAGGAATTAAAGAATTGGAGCGAGGAAAAACTTTGGGAGTGGTGGATAATGAGAGTCCATCACCAAAAGATGAACTCTTATGGACTCTTGGCAGCAGATAAAGACTTCGCAATTCTTTATGAAGCCAATGCTGAAACTTGGAAGTCTATATACTTTGCTAACTTTGTTCCTCTAGCCACCCCAGGATCGGGTGAAAGCCCGAAGAGAGCTGAAGATACCTTGAAAGAAGAGGAAGGAGTCGAAGCTTCACCAGCAGCACTACCACAGGGACCATCAAAAATCCATGACACAAGCATCGAAGAGGCAGAGCAACCGTTGGATAGGAAGAAAAGAAAAATGCAAGAGCAAATTCAAGTGCCTCCTATCCACCCAAAGTGACCTCGTAAAAAGCTCGCAAGTGCTCCTACTGAACCACCTACATCAAGCCCGACCGAAGCAAAATTCAAAGATACGGGGCCACCAAGTGCTGAGATGGTCCCAAACATAGACGTCATTGATGTGGAGGAACTCCTCCAACAAGAGGGAGGCCCTAAAATAGAATTTGTGCAGGTCAGGAGTGTCGAAACCCAAAATGAGCAGGACCCTATTACTCAAGAAGTCACCATGGCCGCTTTGCCAGAAGGGCATGCAGGTATGCATTCTCCACCTTTTGCCTTGGTCTCTCACATGTCCGTTGTAGTTCTGACCAAATATTCTCACCATTCTCCCCTTCCCTCACAAATTCAGTTGCCTCCTTGTGCGTTGCCTCTTGCCACTAATCCCATCAGCCCCACTCCACTCGATTCACCAGTCTGGGACAATTCTGTTGCCACCACTTCACCTAACCCCGTCCTTCACTCCCCCGCGTCATAGGGCATTGTCCCGCTGGCCGAAGCTTTCATCACACCATCCGTCGAACCTTCTGGTGAGGCTCCCCCCATAAATTATTTGTATTTTTTTACCCCTTCGGCTAGAGATCCAGCCTCATTTGAGTTAGAAATCTCCATGATAAAGGAATGCCCTCTAGCTGAGAAACTACTCCTAGCTTGGCAAAATATGGAAAAAATGCTAAAAGAGGAAAGGAAGAAAATAGGGCGCTCTTTGGCTCAGACTGAAAAATGCACTGTCTTCGATTTGAAGGTTGGAAATTTGCATAAGGTAAAGAAGGTCCCTAAGGTCCAGAAGCCTCTGGATGAAATAACTCCAGCAGATTACCACTATCAAGAGAATACCAAGGACCTGGAACACTTAAACATAGACAATGAGTCTATGTCTATGCATGTCGGGATTGAGACTTTTTGAGCGCATGCAAACATCGCTAATCAGCGTAGGTTTGAAGCAGAAAGCAGCAACATCAAACTAGAAGAGGAGCTAGCTAGAATCTGCTCCAAGCTGGAGGATTCAGAGGAGCAGTGTAATCTGATGAAAAGGAAACGCATGCCCTCAAACAGCAAATACTACAACTACAGTTTTTAGCTGAGCACCAAGCACAAAAATAGGCTGAAAATGAGCTAAAGGCCAAGGAACTTGAATGCAAAATCCTACAGACACAGCAGTAGTTGTTCAAAAAGGTAAACCTAGAGCTGTTTGATAGAGGTAGAATCAAGGAGATTTGCTCGCACCTGCTCAAAAAATTTAGGTCTCGAGCCTCCAGTGCCCTATCAATTTTGATCTACACCACCGAAGCATAGCAGGGCATTGTCGAAGGAAGGCCAATCATTGATGAAATCACTCAAAAAGCTAGATGTCAACTCAAATTGGATTTTGATGTCCAAAATGCTAAACATCAGGACTTGCAAGTCCCTACAATGATTCGGATAGCTAGAGATTGGTCTATAGCTAAGGCCATAGTTTGTGCCTTCTTCTCCAAGGTGAGGAAAGTGCAGAAAGCGAAGGACCTCCTAGATGCATTCGAATACAAGCAACGTGCATCAATGGGCTATTTCCAAGATCTCTCTTCCTTGGGTTTCCCGAGCTTCACGGATGATGATGGGAACCTTCTCACCAAAGAAGAGATTAAGCCGACATGGCTTCAGTTTGAGGGCGACGTCTCAGAAATAGATGAATGGGCAGAGCCTATAATAGAAAAATAGGTCACATATTTTATTCTCAGATACTGCAAGATCGTGGCCTGCCTAAACGATCTGTATACCAGGGCCCAACATGCTGATATCGGGTAGATCGATCGGTTTCGCATTTTGGTCAAGGCACTCCAGGATCAAGAGCCTTTTTCGAAGGGTGCCTGGGCTCATGTTTGTCGAACCATGAGGAAAATCCATGATGGCCTTGCCCCATCGCCGTAACATGAAGCCGCACCAGAGGAAGCTGCGCCAACAGGAGAAGTAGAAGAAGAAGGTGAAGGATAAGAAGAGGGGGAACAAGCTATGGGAGCAACCCTAGAGGCGGAAAAGGGAGAAGGGTTTGGAGGTGACTCTGGCCCAATGGATCAAAGCTGATGGTTCTTCCATCGATACGATCTCATTGCCCTGCGAGCTGCCAAGAATATTGACAATTTCTATCACATTGCACAATGGGGAAGGAAAAAATCAAAACTTTGTACAGTGTTCTTTGTTGTAAAGTATTTATTTTGGTTGTTTTTTGTTGAAAATATTTGTAAGTTGCAAAAATTTTGGCTTTCCTTGCCACCCCTTTGTACATAAGAAGGATAAGAAAGAACTTCGTTGCCAAACAAGCTAGGAAAAATAGCTTCGCAAAAGAAAGAAGAAAAGTATGAAAATAACTTCGCACCTGAAGCATTTTCAGCGATTGCTTTGGGCAAAATTTGGCGAGGCAGTGTTGCCGAAGCAAAAATTCTAGCAAGGCGCAAAGGAGAGCTTCGCGGCCGAAGCATTTCAAAAAACTACTTCGGGTAGAAGTTTTGCGAAGCAGAACTCAAGCAGTATTTTGAAAGAACAGCTTCACCAAAGAAATACCGCAGACCGAATTAGCTAAGGCAAGAAAACTACTTCGGGCTCGAAGCATTTCAAAAGGCAACTTCGGGTGAGATTTTTGTGAAGCAATTTTGCCGAAGGAAAATGCGAAGGAAGAAGAATGAAAACTACTTTGCGCCCAAAGCATTTCAAAAGGCTACTTCGGGCAAAAGTTTTGCAAAATAGAATTTGAAGGAGCGCAGCACTGAAAACACTTCACCAAAAAGCCGTCGAAGCATCCACTTTGGCCCCTGGCACCAGCGAACCATTTCTACTTAGTCGAAAGTCATTGCGAAGCATCTGCTTTGGCAATCTTTCATGCGAAGTACTTTCACCCGAAGTAGTGATAGCCATAAAGAATACATCTTTTGAAGGCAATTGCTTCGGCCAAAACCTTCCCGAACCACAGTCTTGAAAGAGGATCATAGCAAAGCATTTCTCCAATGCATCAGCGAAGCAATTTTGTCAGCAATGCGGCGAGGAATAAAGAGGCCCATTTTTTGAAGGAAATATACTTCGGCACTCACGCCCCCCGAAGCAGTTTTGCAAAGCTCCATTTTGTGAAGTACAAATCAAGGAGGAGTTATCACTTTGACACAAGTTCATTGCAAAGAAAATTTGCAAATGAACATCTTGCGAAGCGCTTCAATGGCATGCGTTCCAAGCTGGGTATTTTCCCAAGGCGATCAATTGCCTCATAAATGTATTTTTACATGCTCGGTAAGACCGCTGCTCATTTTTGGCAATTGGAAATGAAGTATTAGTTCCAGAAGGAGATCTCGACAAGCATGGTGGTCACTCGAGCATTGCACCTAGAAGTCGAGGATGCTCAAGCGGCTCATTAATGCGTATTTCCCCGATTGACCTGATCGCAGCTGTTAATTTTGGCAAAGGATATGAAAGCTCAGTCACGAGAGCCACGGAGGGCCAACTTCTCAGCTTTTGAGGATGTACTTCACCATTCTGTGTAATAATGACTCAGATGGTCAGGTCCTCTATAAAAACCCAGGAATTGTAATGAAAAAGGGGGGGGAACTTTCTGCTAGAAAGTTGTTGTAACTTGATGTCCTGCGATTAATACTTAAGAGATTTGGGCTCAATTTCTCTCTTTTATGCTGCCTTCTGTGTTTGATTCTTTTGTATTTCTTCATTTGCATACTGAGACTCTGAATCCTAAATCCAGTGTGCAATTGGGGACTGTATCCTGAAACTTTATCGAAGGATACATAGGAGAGGAAAAATGCTATATTGATTTTCTTTTATGCTGCCTGGTGGGTTGTGGTTTCTGTTATATTCGCTTGTCCTAATTGTCTTTACTCTAAACCCTGAATTTCGACGAAAGGGAGAAGGAGAATCTTGGAGATCTCCCAGAGGATACATAGGAAGGTTAATGTGGTGTTTCTTTCATTTATTCTTGGTGTTTTTTGCTGCTATTCAAGTTGTTAGTTAGTGATCGTGCTTCCTATTCTCTCCCACTTTAAATCATTGATCTATCTTCCCTTACCCCTTTTTTTTTATTTCTCTAACCCTAACTTGTTTTATCTCTTTCCTGCACCCTTATCTCAAAACACCAAAGTAGTTTAGCATAGGAGTCGGCCTTTCTCTGGATATTGGCATGAGGGGCATCTCTTCCCTTCGACCTTTCAATGTTGGTCCAGGTCTAGGGCGCATACATTTACCCAAAATCCTTTCCTTGGTATATTTGATGACCAACAGTTCCTTTGCACTTTGGATAGGTTTGTATATGTCTGGTTTACCAACCTACCTTCATGTTCAATCACCTCTTGGGTTCAACTGGAGGTAACTTTTCTTAGTCATTTTAATCAAAATCCAATTGACCCAACACTCATATACCATTAGTTTGTCACTACTCGTAAAGAACCTAATGAATCCTTACAGCTATTCACTGAGAGGTTCCACAAGTTATATACTCAACTGATGGTACCTTTTGTGCCTACAAAAGGAGATGTTGTCCAATTGTATTTCAATGCTCTTGACCCATTAACTTCCATGTATTTGTGAAGGGGTCCTCAAATCACATCATTGTCCAAAGCCTATACGAAAGCAATCACATTTGAACAATAATTGAGTTTTCAAGGTTTTGGTGTGGGTCTTGGATCATATAATCCTCAATCATTTGATACCTCCCTTACCCACCCATAAATCTACCATTCAGAATCAACAATCATTCTCAAATTCAAATTAATTTTAAAATACCCCAATGGCTTGGGATGATATGGTGAATCAAACTACTATGGCTCGGGTTAATGATACCAATTCTCATGCAGACAATATGCACCAGTTAATTTTATAGCTTAGAAAAGACATAGTTCAATTATGGAAACAAAAGCAACATATACATCTTGACCATCATTCAAATCATGTTCATGATATGAATTTCAAAGACACTCAAAGTGATACTCTCTCAAACAATGGAGGAGTCCTAGATCTAACTAGCATTGAAACATATGACAAGTCAGGACCTTCCATAGAATTAGATGAAATTGTTAAAATAGATGATCAAGAAATTCAACATGTTCCAAATAATGACCAAATAGAAATGATAATATTAGAGTCATTAGGTGTAAATAAGGATTGTGATAATCAATTCAATATAAATGTAGGAATTGATTCACCTTTGAAAATATCTGAATCACCAAAAGTGTTTTAAAGTGAATTTGAAAAGGAATCAATAGATGAATCTAAAGAATATTATAGCCTGAATGACACTGAATTTGAAGAAGAATTTGAAGATGGCATGAAATAAGGGATGGAATCTCACCAAATGTTTCAAAAAGATAATGATTATATTATTCAAGAAAAATAAGGGGAATCACTCACTTTTTCCCCACTTGATGTGCAAAAAGTTGAAAGTCTTGTCCCACATAATAATATTATAATTCCTATGTTACATCATATAGAGAAAACTTTAGAACATTAATGGTTTGGATTTGATATCTTTGATGATCCAAAGTAAAATTTTGTTCTATTTGAAACGAATCAGGTAGTTTATTAGGAAGATGTGTTATTTAACATATCCCTTTATCAACGAGATTTATGGTTTAAAAAGGATGGACATATTTTTTATTTTGTGACTAATTTTTCTATTTTTGAAAAAAATATAATCAATGAAGATGAAGGGCTACAAGATGATGATGATGAAGATCATGAGGAAAAAGAAAAAAAATCCAAGGGCTCCTCAAGTCTTGGTAAATGGAAATGTAAAAAAGGTAGAATCTCAGCCTTTCTATTCAACCATTCGAATTCCAGGTAAAAGTTTATATAATTGTTTGTTGGATTCAAATGTTGTTGATAATGAAAGGCCATTTACGATTAAAAAATAACGTAAGTTGATTCCTACTCATACCAATAATAAGGTTGTTATGTTGAATAAAATAGAGGTCGATGTTTTTGAGTTACTAGATCAACTTCATCAGCAATTGACAATTGAATCTAGGATACAAATTTATAATGATACCATATGTTAGATATCCTAGATGCTTGTAAAATATTACACTGTTATGATTGGTCTGAAGCTATGAATGATGGTTTGACAATCAAAGTTTCAAAAATAGGTTCAAGATTAGAAAAGATCATGTCTAATCATAATAATGAAGATAGTATGTGGAGCACTAAATCAAAAATGATAATTCACACCATGTTGGTGGAAAATGTGACTGAAGATACAAATTCAATAATAAACATCTCACTTCCACCATGTAAATTAAAAATAATAATAATAAACATCTCACACAGTAAACAACAATTAATTGAAGACCAGTTATGGACCATTAATTTTGGTGAAGCAAAATCTAAGTTTAATAATGAAGATGGAATTAAATTGAACTAGTGGGGTGAGAGAGGAAAAATAAAGGCCTTCGAGTTTTCAGATTTAATGTTATTATGGGATGATACCCATCAAAATCAGCATGCCTATCATTATGGGCATCTCTCAAATTATGGTAATTGTGTTTGGGATCCTGAAAAATTTCATATATGGAAAATCCCAAGTATTATTTTATAAATAGTCTTGTATATAGTATTTTGTTTTCATGTGTTTTCTTTTACAGTGTTTGGATATAGTTTTTATTTATTTGCTTGTTTTGTGATCTCCATTTTTTTTAAATTTTGTTTTGCATCGTGTTGTTTTGTGTACTTCACATTTATGTCAGTTCACATTAGGTTAGGTTTTGGTTTATGTTCATGTTTTGCTTTTCATTTTCACAAATATATTTTTGGGTTTGTCCCTATGATTGAGATAGTGTTTTGTGAGAGCTACTAACTTTTGGTCCCTCGGTTGATGGTTGTTTCCTTTGTCATGTAGGGTGGATTTCCTATTTTAGAATTAGGTGAAATTGAGGAAAAGGAGGTAAAATTGTTTAGTAATCATTCTTAGATTTTGGACTAAGATGGTGGATTTTGGAATAGTGAAACATTTCGTTGAAGCTCCACATGTAACTCATATATTAAAAGGTATTCTTTGAAATCTTGAAGGATGAAGTCATTTTGGTTTGCATATTAAGGTGAAAATATAACATACTCCATATTTAACCTTAAGTGGTCTCTAATCCAAGGGGCATATGATATTTGCAAAGAAATCAAATTCTTATAAATAAAAAATAAAAAAAGAAATGCAAATCAATATAAAGCCCGGGTGATTCATATAATCTCTACCAGGGCTATAGACGTTTGGATGGTAGTAGAGCAAGGTCTAGAAGAGATCAAGGTCATATCCACTGGGGCTATAGATGCCTGACTAGCAATGGAGTAATGCAGAAGTACATCTTTATGAGTGACACTTTATAGCCTAAATGTAAACAAATGATGGAATTTGAATTGTTTTAGGAGTGCTAAAATGAATCACATTTCACACACTGAGCAGAAGCAAATAGTTCACTTGTTTTCATTTGAAGCTATTCACCCCACTTTCTCTGTATATTGCTAGATGGTGTATATTTCTCTGATATTTTGTTTTATTGGTTTAATATTGGGTTCTTCATCCATCAAAAGAGAGAAATGGGGCTGAAATATTTTTGGAGCAAAAGGGCCTGAAGAGGATTATAAGTTTTTGGAAGCTACTTCAAAATAAATTTCTCACCTTATATGTAGACAGAAGGTTTTGAATACAATTTATTTTTATTGCATATCTTTCTCACACATGTATTGAGTTTATTCAATGGTGTTTTATGCATGGATATGGTAGCATTATTTAATACTTTTGATACATGTTTTTATCCCTCATACTCTTGCACTTAACCTGATTTAGATTGTGTGGATGTAGGTCTAACCTGGTTTTGTTTTAGTGTTCATGATCTTCTCTTTTTTGCAGAATAGGAGGAATTAATTTACAGTAACTCACTTTGATCACTTTTTCGCACTTTGTTTCCATATTATTTCAGATTTTTTATCTTTTTTTCCTCTAACCTTAGATTTTGTTTTTATTTATTTTCCATTTTATTTTCTTTAAGTTCCATCAAACACTCAAAACCCTATAAGGGTTATATTTTTCCTACATTAAAATGGGGGTTTTGAAGTAATTAGAGCATCCAAATAATTTTTTTTCTTAAGGCTAATACGTTATATTATTTGGACACATTTAATTAAAGCATTTTATAAGGTTCTAAGACAAAAAAATTCTTGCACTCCAAAGGCTTTATCATTTTAAAATTTGTTTAACAAAGCAAGAGAAACTAAATTAAATCACCGTTATGAGATTCACATTTCAAAGTTAGATTTAGTCATTTTATTTCATGCTCAAACAAAGCTTAACAAAACAAGATAAAATTTGTTTAATAAAGAAGATAAAATTAATTGAATCACCATTTTGTGATTCACATTTCAAAATTAGATTTAGTCATTTTATTTTAGGCTCAAACAAAGCTTAACAAAATAAGATAAACTACATAAACAATTTGAGATAAAATGGATTATATCATCATTCTGGAATCATTATTTCAAAGTAGATAGTGGATCAATAAATACATATTTTTAATAATCACATGAGCAACAAAATTATTGCAAATCAAATCAATATTAAACCACAGACCCCTTGTTAATAGTTACTTGCACCTCTAAGGTATTTCAACACATTTTCATATTTTTACAAGCAATCAAGCATATTTTAAATAATTAAGCAAATAAGAACCTTGGAGAAATTATGAATTTATTTGCAAGAGAGGGTTTTATAACAATAACCTGACTGTGAGTATGGTTTTGCAATTGGGAAAAATTATCACTCAATAGAATTGGCGCTAGAAGGAAGGCTTGAATTGAAGGTATTTGCTTTGACTTACAAATTTTTTTATGAAAGTTTTTCACATTTTTTGGTTGGAAAATTCTCTAATTGATGATGCATTGATGCTAACCTTTTAAAAATTTGAGAATTATTCCTTATTGTTAGGATTTTACTGATTCATTGTAATGGATGAACATGATGATTTATTTGTTAAAACATTTGAAAATTTTTAGTCATTTTATGCATCTCTGTAAGATATATTTCTTTGACTAGAAAAATTGGTACTAAAAGTTTTATTATTTAATATCCACTAATGGCATTTTTTTCTCCTTGGATGATTTGCAATAGCCTTTTAAACATACCTGGGTTTTCACATGATGTGCCTATATATTTTACGTGTTATCTACCCTAGTTTAAGCATAATGGAATTAGGTCAACTGAAGCACACATTCATGCATTCAAATCTAGTATGATTCGTTTGTAAATAATGCATGAAGATGTTACTTGTAAGATGTTCCTTTGCACTTTAAAAAGGTTTGCATATGGCTAGTTTACCAACCTACCTTTAGGTTCAACCACCTCTTGGGTTCAATTGGATGTAATTTTTCTTAGTCATTTTAATCAAAAGCTAGTTGACCCAACACTCATATACCATCAGTTTATCACTACTCATAAAGAACCTAATGAATCCTTGGAGTTATTCACTGAGAGGTTCCACAAGTTATATACTCAGTTGATGGTACCTCTTGTGCCTACAGAAGGAGATATTTACAATTGTATTTCAACACTCTTGACCCATTAACTTCCATGTATTTGTGAAGGGATCCTCAAATCACATCGTTATCCAAAGCCTATATGGAAGCAATCACATTTGAACAACAATTGAGTTTTCAAGGTTTTGGTGTGGGTCTTGGATCATATAATCCTCAATCATTTGACACCTCCCTTACCCACCCAACAATTTATGTTAAAGTAGGTTTTTTTACCTTAGCTCATGTTCAGCTAGGTAATTTATTTCCTTTTTATTTAGTTATTCCATGTATTTTTCTCACCCACTTATGTGTGGACATTTCATTTATCTTATTTAGATATTATGAGATGTTACATATTTATTTCTAATATATTATGGGGATATTTTTAGGTTTGACTATTCCTAGGTGTAATGGGGATATTTTTAGGTATCTTTCGAGGGTTGAGATTCTTTCTTCCCATAGCAGTTACAGATATATGTACCATATCACATATTCCTTTTATACGATGGATATTTGTCCTTAGCTTGATCCTACGACTATGGTTGATCATCCTTGCCTTTATAAGCAAGGCACCTTCATTGTACTTGTTGAGAAGTTCATTATTCAGGTATAATATATGATATTGTTGCTCATTATTTTGCATATCCATTTGTAAGCTTATGCTATCAATTTGCTTTCAGATTCTTTTTTGGTTGAATGTGGTGTTTAGTTAACACTTGAGATCCTTGCAGCTTGGAATGATCTGATTATCATTCCTTTCATGGAATTATATTAATAGGTGTTGTAGTCATCCATTTGTGAGTGTTGTGTAGTTATTTCTTTTGCAGGTTCGAAGATTGGTGTGGATCTTTAGTTTTTGTGATCGGATCCTTGGTGGAGTTTTTTGGCTAGTTTGTGTCTCTTCTTCCATTGTCAGATCATCACCAGCCTCCTGAACTCTCTTTCGAATATACTGCAATGGCTCATTCCCTTGGATCTATCCTAAGCATTTTTTTTTCTTGAGCATTTCCTTTTTTGATAGGGTCACCAACCCAACCCATTTTATATTTTGCATGTACCTCCTGATAGAAATGTAATTTTTCTATGAATTGTTTTTTTAGGTTTGTAGATGCATTCATATGAGTTGTGCCAAAAATTTCCATTCATTTGGATAAATATTCTTCAAGATATCTTGATTTTATGAAAACCTACACTTTTTTAGTAATTTGCATATATCTTCATCAAAGCTTCAAATTTTTTGTATATTTTTTTATAGAATGTGTAAAATCTGATGATAGACCTTCTCATAAAATTTTAGAGCATTTGGAGATGTATACAGACTGTTACAATGATTTTACTATTTTTAGTAAACTCATTCTTTCTGGATAAATATTAGAGTTGCTCAGTAAAAAAATTTCCAAGCTTGTAAATCAATTTTCTAATATGTATGTAAAATTTTAGATCATTTGGATCTATATTTAGACATTTATGATGATTTTATGACTGCACTCTCAATATTACATTGTGAAAAGGTTTTTGCACTTGAACCGGTATATGGACTATTGTTATAAAGTCCCATCTTCCTTATTTTCTGTTTGTCCACTCATTTTGGACCCTTGTGATCAGTTTACTTGGTGTTTAGTATTGGAAAAGCCTACACATTGTTGTGCTTGAGGAGTTATTTTTCCTTTACTTCCCTTCCCTTGTTGTGGTGCATCCTCTTATATCAATATTCCTCATTGAGGCACTTAGTTTGAAGGAGGGGATTCTTGTGGTAATTCCTTTGGAGACTTTTCAGAGTTCGTGGGCTTCATTTGTGCATTGGTGTGATTTTGTGGTATTTTGCACCACCTTGTGACATCACACTAGACCTCTCACATTATAATGACATTTAATTTTTTTTTGGGGGGGGCTCTTCTACTTTTGAGGACATCTTGGAAACTTATTTTTTTAAACTTAGCATAGAGGCAAATGCTAAAAATTTTGAAGCATGGTTTAAGATACTTTGTTCATTATGTCAAAGTGAAGGTTTGGATCCTTTGTTCATAACTCCAAAACCCAAACCAATGGTGAAGTATAAGGAGTATAGGACATGGTTCATGAATAATTTAAGGATCTCTAGCATGCTTTATCATTCAGTTTGTGGGGAGATTCAAAAATTTATTGGAATTCACAAGAACACACCTCACCTTGCTTATCATATGTTGAAAAGAAAGTTTATATCCAAGGCATCTTCTCTTACAATTGCTTGCATGGAGTACATCATTTGTGACATTGCATCTTTATTTTTAGAGTCACTATCTCCTGATGTTTTGGATGATGATATTGATGCTATAGTACTTGATTTAGATACTTTACAAGACACGTCTTCACACTTGTTTTATGTGGATAATCATGTTGATGTTGCAACATATACAACAAATATTTTATGGCATGTTACATCCTTACATATAGATGACTTATTGAACGGTGTTACCTCTCTCTTCATTGACTGTCACACATGTGATTTTCTTGACATGTACGAGGAGCTCACTCATTTATTTGATGATGATGTATACATTGTATCTCCTCCATGTACTTCTTCCTTTATGGACCCTTTTTTGGTTTGCCCTTCTTCTTTGAGTGAGCCACCTTATGCACCATTTCTTCTCTTGTTTATTTCACATTGGATGATGTACTTCTACAGGAGTTGAATACAAATATGTTATCTTCGGTTGGACTCTCACTTGAAGATCTTGAAGACCATGTTGGTTATTTTGAGGCTTGTAATCCTCCACTTCTTTCTCTTGTTGCTTCCATGAGATCATAATCACTTATGCAGTAGGACATTCATGATTCTTCCTTGATGTATGCTCTTCACACATCTCTTCCAATTTTACACACTCATGGTTTTGTGCACATTGATATTTTAGATGTTGATTAGGACTATATTCTACCCCATTTTTTTGTTGGTTTGGGCTTCTACATTCTTGGAGATTCATTTCATAATTCATTGGCGACATCTAATTTACTTTGGCTTTCTTTGAAGGATTCTATGTCGTCATTCTACTTTTTATTCCCATATTCTCACACTCACTTGGAGTGGGAAGACATTCATTGGATGCTTCATGGATACTTTCTTCCTCGTGGGAGACACATTGTTCATCATAGAGGCATTCACTTCTTCATAAGACTCCTTCATGGAGCTTGTCATCCTAGGGGGTTTTGGGAGCACTCCTTAGCTCCATTCTTACTTCTTCTTCTCTCTTTCTAGAAAGATAGTTTTTTTTTTCACATGCTTTTCTACTTTCTTGTTCGAGAGCTTCTAGATACGCATTGTCCATGAGTACCTAATCAGGCCTTGTTGTCGGGACTCATACTATGGATATGCCACTTTATTTTTTGGCACCTAACTTCACTTGAGGGGGGGTGTTAGAGTAGGTTGTTTACCTTATCTCATGTTCACCTAGGTAATTTATTTCCTTTTTATTTAGTTATTCCATGTATTTTCTCCACCCACTTATGTGTGGATATTTCATTTATCTTATTTAGATATTATGAGATGTTACACATTTATTTCTCAGATATTATGGGGATATTTTTAGGTATATTTGGAGGGTTGAGATTATTTCTCCCCATAGCGGTTATAGATCTATGGACCATATCACATATTCCTTTTATACGGTGGATATTTATCCTTAGCTTGATCCTATAGCTATGGTTGATCATCCTTACCTTTATAAGCAAGGCGCCTCCATTGTACTTGTTGAGAAAAGTTCGCTTTATTTAGGTATAATATATGATATTGTTGCTTATTTTTTTGCATATCCATTTGTAATATTATGCTATCAATTTTCTTTCAAATTCTTGTTTTGGTTGAATGTGGTTTTCTATTAACACTTGGGACCCTTGTAGCTTGGAATGATCTGATTATCATTCCTTTTAGTTTATTTACCTCAATCTACCATTCAGAATTAGAAATCATTCTCAAATTCAAATCAATTTTAAAATGCCCCAATGCCTCTGGATAATATAGTGAATCAAACTACTATGGCTCAGGTTAATGATACCAATCCTCATGCAGATAATATGCACTAGTTAATTTTACAACTTAGAAAAGACAGTTCAATTACAGAAACAAAAGCAACATACACATCTTGACCATCATTCAAATCATGTTCATGAGATGAATTTCAAAGACACTCAAAGTGATACTCTCTCAGACAATGGAGGAGTCCTAGATCTAACTGGAATTGAAACATATGACAGGTCAGGACCTTCCATAGAATTAGATGAAATTATTAAAATAGATGATCAAGAAAATCAACATGTTCCAAATAATGACCATAGAAATGATAATCTTAGAGTCATTAGATGTAAATAAGGATTGTGATATTCAAGTCAATATAAGTGCAATAATTGATTCACCTTTGAAAATATATGAATCATCAAAAGTGGTTGAAAGTGAATTTGAAAAGGAATCAATAGATGAATCTAAAGAAGGTTATAGCTTGAATGACACTAAATCTGAAGAAGAATTTGAAGATGGCATGAAAGAAGGGATGAAATCTCACCAAATATTTCAAAAATATAATGATCATATTATTCAAGACAAAGAAGGGGAATCACTCACTTTTTCCCCACTTGATGTGCAGGAATTTGAAAACCTTGTCCCACCTAATAATCCTATAATGTCTATGTTACCTCAGATAGATAAAAATTTAGAACATGAATGATTTGGATTTGGTATCGTTGATGATCCAAAGAAAAATGCTGCTCTATTCAAGATGAATTAGGTAGTTGATCATAAAAATGTGTTATTTAACACATCCCTTGATCAATAATATTTATGTTTTGCAAAGGATGGGCATATTTTTAATTTTGTGACTAATTTTGTTGTTTTTGAAAAACAGGTGATCAATGAAGATGAAGGGTTAGAATATGATGATGGTGATGATTATGAGGAAAAAGAAAGAATTACAAAGGCTCCTCAAGTCCTAGTAAACAAAAATATACAAAAGGTAGAATCTCAGCCTATCTATTCAACCATTCAAATTCCAAGTAAAAGTTTGCATAACTGTTTGTTGGATTCAAATTTTGTTGATAATGAAAGGCCATTTACGATTAAAAAATAATGTGATTTGATTCCTACTCATACCAATAATAATGTTTCTATGTTGAACAAAATAGAGGTAGATGTTTTCAAGTTACTAGATCAAGTTCATCAACAATTGACAATTGAATCTAGGATACAAAGTTATAATCATCCTCATATGTTAGATATCCTAGATGCTTGTATACTGTTGCATCGTTATGATTGGTCTGAAGATATAAATGATGGTTTGATAATCAAATTTTTTAAAATAGAGTCAAGATTAGAAAACATCATGTCTAATCATAATAATGAAGATATTATTTGGAGAACTAAATAAAAAATGAGAATTCATAGCATGTTGGTTGAAAAATTCATTGAATATGGAGATGGCGAGAGCGGGAGCAGGAGTGGGATTAGAAGCAAGAGCAGGCCCGGAGGCCTCCAATGGTGGCATCAAGATCTAGGGCTCGGGATCCAAGAAATAGTTAGGGGACTCGGGCCCAGGTAAGGGTGAAGAGGATGTGACAGTGGGCCCCTCTAGAAATGCACACTCAGATCCATCGGACAAAGAGCCCCCTGACAAGGTGGTCGAGGAGTCCTCCCTTGGGGGGCCCAACAAACCCTCATATGTCCAGGTCCTCGTGGGAGAGGTGAACCGTCCCCATCCCCCGACCTCGGGCTTATCCCTAGATGGGATGCACATTTCCATCCCAGATGATGTTTTCTCTACCTACGTGTCAGGGGCCTCCTATTCCCTGGTCAAGAAATTCATTGGGGTTGCCCAGACATGGAAACCATCCATCGCTGGGCCTACTCCAAATGGAAGACCTCTGGGAACATGGAAATCATTGTCCTATCGAAGGGGTTTTTTCTCATCAAGCTCAATAATAGGGATGACACCAGTCGGATCCTCATGGGTGGACCCTGGTTTCTGGGTCACAGAAGCCTCTTCCTCAGGTGTTGGGCTGCAGACTTCAATCCCAACACCCAGAGCATAAACTATGCCCCGATCTGGGTCTAGCTACCAGATCTTCTATTTCACCTCTGGCAAGAGGATGTGCTCAAAATCATCATGTGGGCCATCGGGGAACTTGTGGCTTTCGACTCTACAACCAAGGTGGGATCCCGAATGGTCCATGCCAGACTATGTGTCAATGCAAACCTTGAATCTGAGCTTCCATCTTCAGTCACCCTGATGTCTGGATCCTATCAATGGTGCCAACCCTTGGAATACGAGAATAAGCCAGCCTTCTGCACCCAGTGCAGCATGCAAGGGCACCTCCTCAACTAGTGCCCCCTCACCAAGTGTCCCGAAGCATCAACAACTGGGGACTCCTTCCCGAAGGCTCCGTCCAGTAGTAGGTTTCCCCCTCGTGGCCCATCCCGGAGCAAGCGACCCCCTAAGAGACCACCAATGCCCCCATCGTGGCATGAAAAGAGGCCAAATCTAGCTGACAAATGGAAACAAAAGGTTGATCCCATCCCGATGATAGATCATGACCAGGTATGTACCCATCCCAACCCTATCCCTAAAGTTTCAGCAGAAGTCCTGGTCTCCCCTGAGGAACCTCCCCACCCGACCGATGGTCCAGTTGATCCCCCCACCTCTCCAATGGGCCCCCCATCGATCCACCCCCATCCCATCCCCCGGCCATGGGCATCCCTGACCCGAAGCCAGGATCGAAAGCCCACTCAGAGCATCCCCCATCCCCCCCTCCCCGTGAGCCACCCCCTCCTCCTTCCATGCCCCCAACCCTCCTCCCCCCTGGATCTCCCCCACCCCTCCCGGGCTTTCTCAGAGGCCGACTCAGAGATGTTCGAGGATGATGACGAGGGCAGTCCATCCTTCTCCCATTCGGCCCCAGAAGGATTCAGTCCTAAATGGACCCATAGTAAAAGATTCACAATGGATTATGATAGTGATAGGAAAAGAGGGCATCCCACCTTAGGTGAACAAAGAAGGAAGAAAGTAGAAGATGACATTGCCAGTGGCCTCTAGATGACCCTCCTGTCTGATGCCCTAAACCTCTTGAAAGAAGAACCACTGAGATCCAAACCTCCCTCCCAGTAGGGGAAGGGAGGCAAAATACCCCCCAAGGGTGCCAAATGAAGATACTCACTTGGAATGTGAGAGGGCTCAATGGAGCCCCCAAGATACGCACCCTTGCCCACCTCCAAAAGGACCATAAGTCATCCATCCTCATTCTCCAGGAAACCAAACTTGATGAGATTTCTTCTCCCAAAGTAGCCAAAGCAGTTTGGAGCAATAGCAATTTCCTCTTCACCCTAGCCCTAGGCACCGTTGGGGGTCTACTGTGTTTATGGGACCCGGCCACTATCGAAGGGAGGTTGATTTCATCTTCTCCAAGAATCATCAACATCATGTTCCATAGCTTGGTGTCCCGCCAGACCTGGATCCTCTCCAATATTTATGCCCCCAACAGCCCGATTGAAAGGGCCTCCCTCTGGGATGAAATTAGCCTCATGCAGGAAGCGTTCAAACCCCTCCCTTGGATCCTGGTAGGTGACTTCAATAGCCCCTTGTTCCCCTTAGACAAGTGAGGGGGAACCACCTTGAACCCCAGAAGCATGGAGGAGTTTGGGGCATTCATCGATTCCAATGAGCTCATGGATGTCCACCTGAAAGGAGCAAAATTCACTTGGAGCAACAGAAGAGTCGGGGCCAACCTTATCCAAGTCAGGCTAGACAGAGTCTTCCTATCCAGAGAAGCCATCCCCCTATTTGTAGATTCAACCCTCCTTGCTCTTCCCAAAATTGGATCGGATCATAGCCCCCTCCTCTTTGAAGCTAGCAGGCCTCCTCCTTCCAAGCGCCCCTTCCGATTCGAGTCTATGTGGTTCCATCACCCAGATTTTAGGTCATAGGTGGGCAGGTGGTGGAACCAACCCTTCGATGGATCCCCCACTGGGCAAATCTATCAAAAACTCAGGTCCCTCAAAGACAACCTTAAGACCTAGAACAAAGAGGTGTTCGATAACATCTTCGAGAGCAAGAAAATTCTAAAGGAGAAGTTGGAAGACCTAGAGCGCAAATTCCAGGAAGGTACTCAGGAACCCGGGTCCAGAGAGGAGGAAAGCAGAATCCTAGCTGATTACCACAATGTTCTAGCAAGGGAGGAGACCTTATGGAGGTAGAATTCGAGGGCCCTATGGCTCAAGGATGGCGATGCAAATACTAAATTCTTTCACACGTCAACTCTCAGAAATAGAAGCACCAACAAAATTTTTGAACTCACTTGTAGTGATGGTAGGTCTATCAGGGATGAGGAAGAAATCAGATCAAAGGCTTCTAGTTTCTTCCAGGATCTCCTTGGCACCGCATCCCATTCCTCCCCCCAAGCGGCCAAGATGCTCCTTGAGCACATCCCCCCTCCATCTCCCTGGAAACCAATGAAATGCTCCTCAACCCTCTTGCTGATGTGGAAATCAAGGCAGCCCTATTCTCCATGAAGGTTGACGCTGCCCCCGACCCAGATGGCTTCCCCCCTACTTCTTCTAGGATTTTTGGGAACTAGTGGGTCAAGAAGTGTGTGTTGCCATTAGGGACCTTCAGTTTGTCGGCTCCATCCCCAGGGGCATCAACTCCACCTTCATTGCCTTGATCCCCAAAACCCAGGCGGCCAAATCCTTATCCGACTTCCGCCCCATCAGCCTGTGTAATGTCCTATACAAAATTCTAACCAAGGCTCTTGTGACCAGACTCAAGGACATCCTCCCCCAAATCATAGACTCCTGCCAGGGGAGCTCTGTCAAAGGGAGGGTCATCACAGATGGGATCATCATTATCCATGAAGTTCTACACTCTACATCTCTAGCCAAGAAACCAACGTTCCTTCTCAAGCTGGACATGAACAAAGCCTTCGACAGAGTCAGTTGGGATTTTCTCATCAAAGTCCTCCTCAAATTTGGCTTCCACCCATCTTGGGTTGATCTCATCAAACGATGTGTGTCATCCCCTTGGTTCTCAATTTTGGTCAATGGATCCCCCGTAGGGTTCTTCCCCAGTTCTAGAGGGCTGAGGCAGGGCGACCCTCTATCCCCGATCTTATTCATCATCCTGGCTGAAGCCCTTGGGTGAACCATTGCGAGCGCAACCAGAAGTGGGCTCATCTCTAGGATCAGACCGGCCTCAGGACTGGCCCCGGTTTCCCACTAGCAATTTGTGGATGACACCATCTTGGCCACCTCCGCCTCTATGGCCCAAGCCAAGATCATCAAATAGATTCTCAATTTGTATGAGAGTGCAACAGGTAGAAGATAAATCTCCTGAAAAGCAAAATCTACTTTATCCACACTCCCCAAGCAAGGTAGGTCAAAATAGCTCGGATCCTGGGATGCACCCCGGATGCCCTCCCCACCACCTATCTCGGGCTACCCCTGTTCTCCGGTTTCCCCTCCAAAGCCCTATGGACCAACGTTGTCGAGAGAATCCAGAAGAAGCTGGCCTCCTAGAAAGGGCACCTTCTCTCCCAGGCCGCTAAAGCCACCCTCACGTCCGCTTACCTCTAGAGCATCCCGATGTATTTCATGTCTATTTTTAGAATCTTGACCTCTATCAGCACCCACATCGAGCAGATCCAAAAGCATTTTTTATGGTCTAGGAGTGAAGAAAAGAAAAGGATCCCATTGGTTTCTTGGCCCCTGGTTTGTCGGCCCAAGAGCGAAGGCGGGATCGGCCTCAGGCGGGTATCCCAAATGAACACTGCCCTCCTGGCCAAGCATGCATGGAAAGTGTTCACCAATTTCTAGGTCGAGTGGGTTCGTATAGTGAGAAGGAAATACCTCCAGCACCACCCCTTCCTCGGTGACCACCAACCCCATGATGGGTCTACTTTTTGGAGATCCCTAGCCCAAACTAAAGACCTCATCCGAAAGGGGTCCAGGTGGATCCTCGGTGATGGTAGCAAGATTGATTTTTGGGATGACAAGTGGATCCGAGATGAGGCCTTAAGGGAGGATAGAGACCTTTCGGCCCTCAAGCCCCATATGGATGCCTCCAAAGGACCCAGGGTGGCCAATTACATAATCAAGGCCCAGGGAAAGTCAGGTTGGTGTCCCATCGAAGATGTTCGGTTTCCCCTCCAGGCGGCCAACCTCTCTGCCCTTCTTAGTTCAGCTATTATTCCTTCAGGTGAGGTAGAGGATAGGTGCATCTGGCACGACACTAGCAGTGGATCCTTCTCAGTCAAGTCTGCCTACTCTCTCCAAAGGGATCCCCAAGAGCCTCGATTCCCTATCAAGCAAGTTTGGGCCAAAAAGCTAATCCCCAAAATTAGCTTCTTTGCATGGATGACCATCCAAAACAAAATCCTCACCATTGAAAATTTGGCCAAGAGGGGATTCTCAATCCCAAATCGGTGCTACCTCTATTGCTCTGATTGGGAATCGACAAATCATTTATTTTTGAGTTGCTCCTTCTCCTCGACTGCCCTGGGCCACCTCCTCCACCCCTTCTCCATCTAGTGGGTCCCACCCAAATCCATCCTCGATCTCTTCATCCAGTGGCCCAATCCCTTCTTTCATCCCACCCTCCATTCCCTTTGGACCTTCTACCTTCCCCACCTGATCTGGAAGCTTTGGCTGGAGTGCAATAGTAGAGCTTTCTCCTCCCCATCCAGGGATCCCCTTGAGGTGGTGAATAAAGCTCTTGCTTACACCTCAGAGAACATCCACCTCCTTTCCCCACCCTACTCTCCCCTAAAGATGAGTGAGCTTACCCTCCTCGGCTCCCTTGGCTTCTAGGTGCATCCCCTAGACCCCCACCCTTCCCCCAACCCTAGAGCCTCTGTCAGGTGGATGGCCCCCCTCCCGGGTGGATCAAGCTAAATTTTGATGGGGCCTCCAAAGGCAATCCTGGGCCCTCAGGAGTTGGCGGGGTCATCCACGATCATGAGGGGAACTTGATCCTCACCTACATGAAGTTCCTTGGCACCCAAACTAACAATTTTGTGGAAGCATCGATGCTCCTTCATGGACTGGTAATCCTCTAGGAAGACCCCAGAAAGGTGATCATCGAGGGAGATTCCCTGAACACCATAAACTTCATGACAAAGCAAAGGGATCCATCATGGAGAATCTTCAACATTATCCAAGAAGCTCGAACTATCCTCCAAGGTCTCCCCCAGTCATCCCTCCACCACATCTATAGGGAAGGTAACAAGTTGGCGGATACCATGGCCAACTCAATGGCCTCATCATCAGGGCTCTGAATTTGGAGAGATGACTTTCTCGAAGACCTAACAGTTGTGGCTTCCCAAGAAAAAATCTCTTGCCATGATGCAAACATCTCCCAAATAGAATCTTAGAGGCTCCAATCCTTGGGCCCCATTGACTTTGTGCTTCAGCCTCTCTCCTGGCCCCACGTGTCCCTTTGACCCTAGTGCAGGCTTTCCTATCGAGCCTTTTTCTGGTGGGCCTTGCTGCAGCTGCCACCTCACCCCTACCCTTGGTACCCGGTCGGCTCTGAGCAAGCTCCTTATTTACCATGCCAACCTCATCATTCTTGCTAAGTTTTGCCCCGTGCCCACTCAGCTCACATGTCACGATGATCCAACCTTATCTCTCCACCTTTGTGAAGAGATGGCTTCCCCGTGTCTGATGTCGAGTTGGCCCTTGCTCAGGTCACCACCTCACTATCCACTTCTCGAGAGGCTCACCTTCCACCATCGTTCACCCATCAATTATCATGCCCATCCTTCGACTCCCCACCCCTACCACATTTTGAGCGTGTCTCCCATATTTTGCATCGTTGAGTCCCTATGCATGCATAAGTTTCATGGCACTTCGTCTCCCTTGAGGCCTTTATTTCACTATCGGAGAGTGCCCACCTCTCTTCTCTGCCCCCATCCTCGCCCCGTCATCGGTTGTTTCCTCAGTGCATGGTTTTGGCTCTGGAATTGCATCCCAAGTTCTCTACGGGCTCTACTCCCCCTCCCCTCCCTGATGACAACCATTTACATCGAGCCAGCCACTCTGTCCCTCAGCGACACCGCCCTGGTTTTCATGGAAGCCAAATCCCTCACCCCCTTCCTTCGCAAGTTTGTTGGCCCTGATGATGAAGTCACCTAGAATTTTGTTGATACCTGGAAAAATGGTGAGGTGGTGGTCAAGGGCATCCACTTTAGAGTCACCAAAGAGCTGTTGTTCGAAGTCACTGGGCTTTATCATGAGGAGAAAGGGAAATTCATCAGACGGGATAAGCATAACTGGGAGGAAGAGCTCAACCAGTTTCTAGACCAAGCTAAAGGTTATGGGTGGGATAAATTGGCCCTCTACAGATCTGCATTGCCCAAACCCTACAATGATGCCATTGTCCCGGTCATGCAGTTTATCACCTGTGATGACCTTGAGAAACCCCTCCACAGTTTCCACCTGAGCTTCGTGAACCACCTCCGTGAGTCCACTCAGCTTTGCACCCCTAGATATCTTCTGTATTCACTCACTATTGCAATTGAAAAAGCTAAGAAAACCTAGCTCAAGCCCCTTCACCAGGGGCTCATGGTTGTCATCTATCGCCATGTGCTTGCTAATCGTCCCCTTGTCCAGGAGATTCCCCCTCTCAGCGAACCCCCCCGATTCCTCGACCTCCTCCAATGATCTCGATTCCAAGGATAGGGAAGGCAACCTCGATATCTCTGACAAGACGCCTCCTAAGAGCGAAAAATGTAACCCTTCCAGGAAGCGAAGGGTGTCTAAAAGTTTCCCTAGCGGTCCTAGTGGTCTCGGCGGTCCCAGTGCTCCTGGCGGTCCTAGTGCTCCGGGCGGTCCCAGTGTCCCTGGTGGTCCCAGTGCTCCTAGTGGTCCAGAGCTTCAGCGTGGCTCAAAAAGCTGAAATAGGAGAGGAAGGGTTCTTCGGAGGTCATCTCAGATACTGAGAGTGACCTCGAAGCCTTCCCCACCAAGCTCCTCTTGGACATGGCGATCAACTCCATGACTTCGGTGGCCAACGTTGCGTCCTCCATAGTGCGCATCTTCAAGCAGCTTCATCACAGGCTGGGATCAGGGTCCGATAGGGATGGCAATTGATGATGTTGGTCCCTATTCCAATGCGTCCCCCTATCCTAGGATTTTTATAGCATGATTATAGGGGTGGTTTTCCTTGTTTAGGTCTGTCTCCTATGTGGTGTTCTACCCTGGTTTAGGGGTATGCGGGTGTAAGGTTTTGTCTGGGTTCCCGGTTCCCTGGTTTTGTCTGGGCTTTTTGTTACGGGTTTACGTATAGCATGTTTATGTTCTGTGTTAGATTCAAAGTTACATCTGCCATGATAGTGCTTCGGCATCTATTGTAATAAGGTTTTGGGATCCTATAAAAAAACCCTTTTTGTATATAAAACTCTACTTATAAAAAAAAGTCATTGAAGATACAAATTCAATAATAAACATCTCACATAGTAAACAATAATTAATTGAAGACCAATTATGGACCATTAATTTTTGCGAAGAAAAATCTAATTTTGATAATGAAGATGGAATTAAATTGAACTTGTGGGGTGAGAGAGGAAAAATAAAGGCCTTTGATTTTTCAGATTTAATACTATTATGGGATGATACTCATCAAAATCAACATGCCTATCATTATGGGCATCTCTCAAATTATGGTAATCGTGTTTGGGATCCTAGAAAATTTCATATGTGGAAAATCTCAAGTCCTGTTTTGTAAATAGTCTTTTTTCATGTGTTTTTTTTTATAGTGTTTGGATATAATTTTCATTTATTTGTTTGTTTCATGATCTTTATTTTTTTTTTTTTTTTTACTTCATGTTGTTTTGTATACTTCGCATTAGGTTTTAGTTTATGTTCATGTTTTGCTTTTCATTTTCACAAATATACTTTTGGGTTTGTTCCTCTGATTGAGGTAGTATTTTGTGATAACTACTAACTTCTGGTCCCTCGATTGATGGTTGTTTCCTTTGTCATGTAAGGTGGATTGCCTATTTTGGAATCAGGTGAAATTGGGGAAAAGGAAGTGAAATTGTTTAGTGATCATTCTTAGATTTTGGACTAAGATGGTGGATTTTGGAATAGTGAAACATTTCACTAATGGTCCACATGTAACTCACATATTAAAGGGTATTCTTTGAAATCTTTAAGGATGAATTCATTTTGATTTGCAAATTAAGGCAAAAATATAATACACTCCATATTTATCCTTAAGTGGTCTCTAACCCAAGGGGCAAATGATATTTGCAAATCAATCAAATGCTTATAAAATAAAATAAACGCAAATCAATCTAAATCTTGGGTGATTCAGATAATCTCTACTGGGGTTATAGATGCATGGCTGGCCATAAAGCAAGGTCTAGAAGAGATCAAGGTCATCCCTACTGAAGCTATAGATGCCTGACTAGCAGTGGAGCAATATAGAGATGCATATTAATGAGTTACACTTTATAGCATAAATGCAAAAAAAATGATGCAATCTGAATTGTTTCAGAAGTGCCAAAGTGAATCACATTTCACACAATGAGCATAAGAAAATAGTTCACTTGTTTTCATTTGAAGCTATTCACCCCACTTTCTTTGGATATTGTTATATGGTCTATATTTATATGATCTTTGGCTTTCTTGGTTTCAGATCATGTTCTTCACAAAAAATGCTTAGGAGCATTTCCCAACAAAGTCATCATTTGTTGTGGTTGTCGCACAACACACCCCAATTTGGGATCCCACTTTAAAATTTGGTGGTGTATTTAAAATTTTGTTTGCATCCAATGATTTATTATTAAGGGTCAAGTGTAAAGTGTGCCTAAGTTCAAGGTATTGTAGAAAAAGTCTTTCACAATAAGAAAAAATCCAATGTTCAAACTTTGAAATTTTTGACAACCCCGGCATAATGTTATAATTTTATTATATGATGGTATGAAAATTTAACTTTATCCCTCATGGTTTGATAGTGGTTTGAAATAATATGGATTAATTAATCTTGAAATTATCTATTTCTTTAAATAATATGGATTAATTAATCTTGAAATTATTTATTTATTTAAATAATATGGATTAATTAGTTTGAATTTATTTAAAAAAACATTTTAACATTGTTTTAATCCATATAAATGATTCTAAATATTGATGTTTCTTTAAATGGTTTTAAAATTTGTATGCAAGGTTTACAGAAGTATTTGTCACCACAACTATCGAAGTCATTGGACGACGACGTCAGTACAATCTATTGGATTCAACCACAGATGGAGTTACACATGGAGCCCTAGCTTAACCATTATGATGATTTTGGTAGGGTCTACTTGTTCGGTGAGGGTGTCAATGGCAACCTTGCTTACTGTATGATAATGTCTGAGATAGGATCACATGCAGAATAAAGACTACTTCCTACTCATGCCTGTCTTCATAGGAGAGAAACCAAGTTTTTAGAGGCCATGTGTCCTTGGATGCGATCTCCTCTGTGATAGGTAAGTTGTAGGAGACTTTAAAGGTATATAAAAAAATGGAGAATGGGTTCTGGCCAGACGATCATACTCACAGTACATTGAAAATAGAAGGCATTAAGATGACTTTCTATGGGCCTCCTATGTGTCCACGAGATGCTATTATGAATGATAAATTTTGAAAAAGGATGAAAGCAATGATGACATAGACAACGTGCATCATGGACGAAGACGTGGACACTAGAGGAGGACATGGGTCAGGTGTCTACATCAACATGGCGGAGGCATATCATTGGAGTTCGGTCGCTAGGGCCACAAAGCTAAAGAGAATTTGTAGGTTAAGGAGGGATCAATCACCTCCTCCTATATCTCAAATGTGATAGTATTATACCAGTTGAGGGGGCTCAATGAGGAGTTTAAGAAAACCTTCGACATGTTTGGAAACTACAAGTGGCTTGTTACTGGAGGTAGTTTGTGCACAAGATATCATACAATATGGGGTGGCATCATCATCTTGTTTCATTCCAACTTCTCTAGTTAATGACAATGGGGTTTTATTTAGGAATACAACCCTCTTCGATTAGGGAATTTAGATGATGACATCCATAGCATAAACCATACGAGATATGGTTTACTAGTCTTGATATTGGTCAAATGGACCTCTAGCTAGGTGGGTGCTTAAAATTAGATGTTATCCAAGAGCATTATTCACCAAGTTTGGGGATAGTACAAGGATGGTCGAGTCATGTTTTCTATAATGAAAATGTATTTCTAACACGCAGTTGCAATCATCACTAGTAACTACCTCAAGATCCATGAAACATTCGAGGTCTCCTGGTGATCAACATACACCTACAAGTCATGTTACTTCAGGACCTCTTATAGTTTATATTGAAGAAGTAACATCCAACTCACAAGGTAACCTTATTATTTGAAAGTACTATTTTAAATGATGTATTTTAATGATTTAAAATTATATTTAGTTTGAGAAAATATTTTAAATTTTTTTAGAGTAAGGGCAAATGGTTGCATCATCAATGGGTGCAAATTTTTGAGTTTGGTATGTTTGGTTAAACTTAATCTCTTTTTATGGTATTGTTTATTACACTAGTTTTAAATTATATTTTCATGTGAAATTTTGCAGATGCGTCAATTACATTCAAAATACTAAAAAAATATACCTCCACCATCTGAACACCTGCAAATGCTCCCACAAAAAGTGCCATAGCAAGTCCACCCACAACAGGTACCACCAATTGTGAGGAACCAACCTCGCATGCATGGGAAACAATTCCTCACACCATCGCCTAAGAGAAGCAAAAGCTTTTCCCAGACACACATCATGTCTCAATCTAATGTTTCAGTGTTCTTTTTTCCTTGGGAATTTCTCAAATGTACAAAGCACATCTCAAGTGCCCTCTAGGTCCATAGAGCCATCATGAATTAGAATAGGATGTTGAGGCATATGCCATCGAATTTTCCTCTTCCCCCCTAGCAAGTCACCACCCATCATCATCTGAATGATGATGATAAAGTTAATTTAAAAAAATGTTTTATTAGCTAATAGATGTAAAGCTACAATTAATGATAGTCTACTTGTAGGTATTGACAGTTTGAAATATTGGGAATATTTTATTAGCTAATAGATGTAAAGCTACAGTTAATGATAGTCTACTTGTAGGTATTGACAGTTTAAAATATTGGGAATATTGGGCCAAGGTTTTGATAAAAGAAATAAATATCCGATACAATAATTTTTCAAATAGAAAGGAGTTGTTTTCAAAGGTAGAGAATGATCCACAAAAGCTCGATGTTTTGTTATGTAAATCTAAATCTGGTACCGTGTAGGTCGATTCTATATACAATAGTGAAATTCTAAACATTATGTTGAATCAATTAGAAAACCTCAATGCTAAGGCCCAGGCATATTTCAATGAATGGGCAATATATTAGAAAAAAGTAGTAGTTATAGAAACTACAAGACTTACCGCTGATGTAAGTTTTACATATAACTGAAAATCATTTTTTTTTAAATATATTTTGTTTATAAATATCAACCTTCTCTTCTATTTTACAGTCTAATTTTCAAAACTTAAATATGCAATTCAGTGCCATGAAAACATTGATTAAGACTACAAACATTAGTGTGACTAATACTATTGAAGTGAAGAAAATATTACAGTCACTATTAGAGAAAATAATTGGCTGAAGAATTTTATCAAATATAAGGGCCTAGATGTGGAAATTGTATTAAAATAAAATGAGAAAGAACTGAATGCACCTTTTAGAGAATATCCAGCAAAGGAAAAAGGTTTATTGCTATCAGGGATAAACACTACAACTGAAATTCTGGTAAGGGCTAGTGCATTGGAAGCAAAGGATATTGAGCAAGATCTAGCTGAGCCTTTAGGAACCGTGTAGAAAGAAAATTAGATGTTTTTTGTTTTTTTATTGAGAAACCAAACATGTTGCATAACTTTTTTGTAAATTGTAAAATAATGGTATCTTTTTTAAATCAATAAAAGAGACAATTTCCAAAAAAAATGTATTATATTTTTGAAATTTTGTTTTAAATATTGTGATGTTTTGATTAGTTATGTGGATGCAATAAATAATTTTGAATTATGTGGATGCAATAAATGTTCTTTTATGTTTTATAAAATAATTTGAAATGACTGAAATGCAACATAGATATTTACTTTACCATAAATGGTTTATACAATATAGATCTATTAAATAATTTGAATATCATAGACTAATAATCCAATAAAAAGGCTTAAATAACATGATATACAAAATATCCAAAAACACGTCTATGATATAAAAAATAATCCAGTGTTCCATAATCAACATATATGTAATCAAATAATCCAATTTCATCAAAATATACATAATCAATTAAGAGGGCTATGATATACAGAATATCCAATAGCACGTCTAATCTCATATTATATGATTAATAATATCAAAAAATACATGTCTCAAATTAAATCAAATCTCAATATTCTATAGAAAATTGATGAGATAATATGTGAAATCTATTCAAATGAAAGCATCCTTTCATTATAATGTTGGAAACTAGAACAAACTCTTTTCATATTGTACAAAATATTTTGTACTCATACCCAAAATTCTTGTCATCATTTTCTGATCAATGTTACCATTATCCTCATCATCATGAGTATTCGTGACACATCTTCTCTATGCCAAAGATTTCCAATATGCCAAAGCTCTTTCATAAGGAAACTTCTCCACCTCATAGGTCGACATATATACTCTCAAACAATTTTCTAAATTTTTATCCAACCTATTTCGAACTTTAGATTTTACATATGATAATGCACTAAATACCCTTTCATCTTCCATTGATCCTAAAATCATCATTTGACATAATTCATATAAATAAAAATATTCACTCATAGTATGTTGTAAGATACTACTAGGATGTAATATTTTCTACAAACGTGAAATAGAACCTGTTTCATGATGGTTAGTGAATTGTGAAACTTGAGCAGACATTGTCGTTCCAAAATAGTTTGATTATTTTGTCAAAATATCTTTGTTGAGAATGCCATTTATTTCAATACCATTGACTTCTACATGTATAGTGAAATAGCTAGCAAGAGTGCCCATGTTTTTAAGAAATAAACCATTTATAGTCTAGCATTCATTACAAGGATCCAAAAACATTGGGCTAACCACACTCATAGCCTCAAGTAATTCATCTCTTTGAAAATGGTCTCTTATTTCTTTTGTCAATGATTTTGCTATTTGTTTCAGTTTAATTTTCATATTGTGTACAACTACATGAAATATGTTGTAATTTATGAACATTTGTTCAACTTCATTCATAGCTATATTCATTCATTGACCAAAACAATATAAAGGTATTTCCTTTTCGTGGATATTAATACATATATGATCATTTATGTTGAACTTCAAAAAGTTCTAAGGATCATTCACGTTTGTTAATGCTCTCCAAATCTCAAACATGGGATCCATAAAAATTTGACCAAACACATACATTATGTCAATATGTATGCAAATTTGTTTTCTCACCCTAATGAAAATCACAATATAAATCGATCTTTGTTGTGCAATTTTAATCAAAGTATTCATTTCTTCCAACATTGGAAGAATGCCACACAATGTGAGAAGTATTTCAAAGTCACTCGTTCAAAATAGCAAATTTTTAGCCTTATCAACTACCCTATGATTTACATACATATACCCTACCAAGGATTGATATTCTTTGAAAACTCTATATGATGGTTGATACATCGAAATCCACCTAGTATCTACATCTTTTATGAGTTTTTTTACCTTTAGTAACTCCTAGTGCAAACTGTTGAAACTCTAAAAATATTTTTGGACTGCATAAAAAATAATCATGAATTTCACGGATAAGCTCTTCCACTCTCGCTACATTTGTAAATGTATCCACAATTTTATATGCAAGATTCATTCTATGATCCATGCAATGAATAGGGATAAAATATGGGATAATAGATGTTTGTAGTCGAACACAAAGACCATTCTTATGTCCTTGCATTGTAGTAGTACCATCAGCTCTGATACATACTAACTTAGTGGTTATTTCCATTTCATTCATTCCTGCTATTTCGTTTAAACTAGTTACAACAACATTGTAAATGTTTTCTACATTGCAATTTTTCACCATATTGCATACTCCAATTAAATGAGGTTGCCTTCAATTATTTTCCAATGTGTAAACATACATGCAAATCCAAGATGTGTTGTCAACAACTGTCACCTCATCAACTGAAAGTGAAATAAATTTGACTTTTTTTACTTTATCTTTGAGGTCATCCTACTCAACCAATGAGAGATATTTCAATTTTCCAACCACTTTGATCTGACCAATGGGCATTGAGAAGGTTCTGCACATTAGCTAGTTTAAATAGATATTTATAATCAGTGAAATCAGACATAGTCTACCATTTTTAAGAATAGCGATTACAACAAAAAATTGTAAACTTTATGAAGCTAAAGTGAACTTATTAATTTTTTGAAATTGGGCTTGAATTGTTGCACCTTTCTCAACCAAAGTTTGTTTTTGTTTAATTTATTTATCATATTCTTATGCATATTTGATATGTGTGCACTCTGATGCATCCTTCCACCTATAATTTTTTGTATTGTTCCATCACTTTCTTTTATTTTTATATAAACTTTTCCACAATGTTTTTCTACTATATATTTCTTAACTTGCAATCTATGATCCTTTTCGTGTTTCCAACTACAAATTATGCATCTCAATTCTATTATTTCTTCACTACTATTATTTGGCAGCACTAGCTCAATAAATGAAAATTTTGATACCCAATCAGGATGAAATGATCTATTAATTGTTCACCTAGATAACCTTACACGTTTATGTTTCTTAGAAGAAGATTCTTCGAAAGTAGGGACTATATGAGAACTATTATTTATTTTTCATTTGGCGTGTTAGTTTCAGGAATCTCTTCATGTTGTTGTTGCATTTTATTAAGAAAATTTTTATCTATGGACTTTTCATTATTGGGGATATGTGGAAGTGGAGGCATACCAGGGTCAATAGTGTTTTCTTTAAAGAATTTTTTTGCATATCATTATTGCATTTATAAACATACCTTCTATTAAAAAATACAGATAAATAATGGACAAAGCCATCAACCAAAAAGCACCCTTCTTAATGAATAAAGACATTATATATAAAATTAACAATGTACAAAAATTAACTAATTAGTAAGTAAAGGCGTTTGTACCTTCAATTTGTGTAGATATTGATGGTTGACTAGATTTTGAAATATTATGAAAGTATTTGAGGATACTCCTTTTATCGAAATATTGACCTTCCTTCTTTCCACTGCCATTAGGTGATATTTTACTTGTATAAATAGAAGAGTAACATGAACATCATTTTTAAAAATGAAAATAACTGGTAAAATAGAACTATTGTTCAAGACAACATGATGTATGACCCAAGTAAGCTTGAGATTGGTGCCCAAATAATAGGAAAACCTCTTTATTGAGTTTCCATGAAAAAAATATTTAAAAAGAAAAATTAATGGTAAAATAAAACTACCAGTAAATGGTTGTCATTGAATGTAAGTCATCTTTTGCCACTCACCTTCTACCACTTGCCTTCTACCACTCACCTTTTGCCACTCATCTTTTGCGAGTCGCCTTGTGCGAGTCACCTTATGCGAGCTACCTAGTTCCAATTACCTAGTGCCATTCACCTTATTCCAGTCACCTTGTGCCAGTTACCTTGTGCTAATCACCTTGTGCCAGTTGCCTTATGCAAGTTGCCTAGTGTGAGTCACCTTATGCCAATCACCTTGTGCCAGTTGCCTAATATGAGTTACCTTGTGCTAATCACCTTATGCTTGTCACCTTATCTAGTTTCCTGGTGTGAGTCACCTTGTGCTAGTCACCTGGTGTAAGTCACCTTGTGATAGTCACCTAGTGCCAATCACCTCATTCTAGTCATATTTTATCAGTCACGTTGTGTTAGTCACCTTCTAACACACTCTCTTTATTTTGCTTTCTTTCACTTATTGCTTGTTTTCTCTTGTTTGATTTGTATCATTCGCTATCAGATAAAATTAATGTTTTAATTGTATGAGTATCGCTCTCATTTTAGCTATATATAATAGGGTACAAGAGGTGAATTTGGTGGGATAAAAAAATTTATAATTTGAAGGCAAAAATTAGGCGAGAAACCTAAGTGTAGGGACTACTAAGTATGATAGCGAGGCGAATTGACCCTAAAAAAAATTGATCTTGAATTTTTTGGGTGAATGGGCTGACCTCTAGGGTCACCAAATTCACCAAATTAAAATTATAAAAATCTTAATATTCATGCTAATTTGCAAAATTCACCACTGTGCATAACCCCGATCTCAGGATTTGTAGAAATTGTTAAACCATTAAATGGTATGCTTAAAAAATATGCTAACATCACTTGGACTTTTTAAGCTAAAACAAATTTCCAAGGCATTAAAGATGTTATATCTAATGCACAAGTTCTTGTGAGCCCTGATTATAAGAAGCCATTTTACATTTACTCATTTTCTTCTGAACATTCATTTGTTAGTGTCTTGACTCAAAAATGAAATTAATTCAAAAAATCCCATAGCTTTTCTGAGTTCTCCATTAAAATATGGTCAACTAAAATACACAATTCTTGATAAACAGGTATATGCCTTATTCAAAGTTGTGAAGAAATTTAGGCATTATATTATGCATAGTAGGATTTTTGATATTGTACCTGACCTAGTTGTTAAAACTATGTTGATGCAGAATGAATTGGGAGATATAAGAGGTAAGTGGATGTCTACATTGCAAGAATTTTATCTGGAGATTTAACCTATGAAATTAATTAGAGGTCAAGGATTGACTAAAACTCTAGCAAAAATTGACCCTCAAATTATGTGTCAGCAATATACTGCGGAAGATATCATAACAGATGAGTGGTACAAACACATTATGTACTTCCTCCTAAATGGTACATGCCCAGATCATTTCAATGCTAATCAAATAAGAGCACTACATTTAAAGAGTGTTAATTTCACGATTAAAATAGGTGTTTTATATAGGAGAAATCATGAAGGTATTTTCATTTGATGTCTAAATAAATATGAGGCTATACAAATCCTCAACGAATTTCACAATAAATATGGTATTGGACATGGTTCAGCCAATGCCACTACACATCATATTTTAAGAGTTGGTTATTATTGGCCACATATTTTTAAGGATGCCCATTCCCATGTTCGATCTTGTCATACATGTCAAATTGCTGCAAACAGAGAAAGAAACACTTTTATGCCTTTGCAACCTGTATTTGAGGCTAGACCTTTTGTACAGTGGGGATTAGACTTCATAGGATTCATTAGCCCAAATTCTCTAGCTTGCCACAAATACATCCTAACTACAACAGATTATTGCACTCGATGGACTGAAGCCATACCTACCAAAAATTACACCATAGAAGTTGTCATTCAATTTCTAGAACATATTGTTACTAGATTTGGAATGTCTTATTCTATAGTTTGTGATAATGGTTCATCATTCATCTCACTTCAATTGGTAGAATGGGCCTATGAAAATAAAGTGACTATAAATTTTTCTTCTAATTACTACCCACATGGTAATGGTTTAGCTGAGTCTACCAATAAAAGCTTATTGACAATAATTAAGAAACTTTTAGAAATAAATCCCAAATATTGGAATAATAAGCTAAAATATGCTTTATGGGCAAATAGGACCAGAATAAAAGCATCCATAGGTACATCACCTTATCATTTGGTATATGGCCAAGATCCTATCTTTCCCTCTAACTTAAAATTGTAAACCCTCCAGTTCATGAAGGATTATTTGGAAAATGATGATAGAATAGAAGCAAGACTCACACATCTAATGAATTTAGATGAAAAGAGAGAATGTCTTACAACACTTCAGTAAACATCAAGGGATAGTAAAAATATGGTTTGATAAGAGAGCTAAAATTAAAGCCTTCAGAATTTTTGACTTAGTATTATTGTGGGATAAGGCACATGAAAATAAAGGAGATCATAACAAGTTTGATAACCTCTAGTTAGGCCCTTATCAAATTTCTAAAATACTTGGAGAGAATACCTTTAGATTGAAGAATCTGAATGGAGAGGATGTTCTTTTACTTGTCAATGGATAATTCCTAAAATACTATTTTTATCCCTGAGATAGTATAACACATTCATCATTTGTACATAATTCCTTGTTTTATGTACTTTCTTGTACATTATTTTCTATTTGTATGCACCTTTTGGACATAGTTTTCATTTATTTGTTTGTTTTGTTATATTTGACTTTGAAATTTTTGTTTTGCTTTATTTTTTGTGTTTTTCATTAATGCAAGTTAATGTTAGGTTCTGTATTTTTGTTTACTTTTACATTTTATTTCATTTTCACAATACGTTTTGTTTTGCTCCTTTGATTGTGGTATGGTTATGTAACTGCAATGGACTCTTGGTCCTTTGAAGGAAATGTTTCTTGTAATGGAAGATGAATTGCTTGTCTGAAATTAGGTGAAACTGAAGCTAGATAAATTAGATTATTTAGTATTTATTCTTGGATTGTGGATTAAAATGATGGATATTGAAATAGTATAACATTTTGTTGAAGCTTCACATGTAACACTACATTTAAAAAATAATTTCTAGATCTTGAAGGATGAATTCATTTTGGTTTGTTGATTAGGCAAAACTTTTATACACTCCATATTTAGCCTTAGATGGTCTCTAATCCAAGAGGCACATATGATATTTGTAAAGCAATCAAATACTAATAATAATAATAAACCAAAAATGCAAATCAATCAAATGCTTGGGTGTTTCATATAATCTCTACTAGGGCTATAGACACCTGACTGTCAGTAGAGCAAGGTCTAGAAGAGATCAAGGTCATTTGCATCGAAGCTATGGATGCTTGAATGATAGTAGAGCAATGCAGAGGTAAATATTTATGAGTGACATATTTAATAGACTAATTGTAAAACATATGATATAATTTTGATTGATTCAATAATAATGAATGAATGCACAAAATACACATTAAGCTAAAGCGAGTGGAGTATTTACTTTTAGTTGAAACTATTTAACCCCATACTTCTTGGATATTACTAGATGATCTATATTTCGTTAACCTTTGGTTTTCTTGATTTAATATTTGGTTCTTTATGCAAAATGCTCAAGAGCATTTTTCAACAGAGTCATCATTTGTTGTTGCCATCGCACAACGTACCCCAATTTGGGGACCCACTTGAAATTTTGAAATTACAAGTCAATATTTTGAGATATTATGGTTGAGTTTTAGATTATGATGTCATAAAGAAGTCAATGAAGTCCGAGTGATATATTTTTTAATGATCTTATTGGAAGGGTTCTACAATTCATTCTTGCTTGCATCATCATTCATTTCACCCCATTTTGAGTATTGTGTTATGCCCATTTTGTACTAGGATATTAGGTTGAAAATCTATACATGCTTGGAATGGATTATACCCCCACTATTGTATAAATGTTGAATGTCAAAAGACTTCTCATCCCATATTTGTTGGTAGTGGTTGAAATAGATGTACCAATAGTGTCTTGACTACCTCAGTTTACCCATCAATAAATGGATATGGAAGGATTTATAATGCTTAAGCTTAATGTCCATGAGCATCTAGAAATGGTGCCAAAAATTTCCAAGAAACTAGTAGTTTCTATCTAAAATAATTAACTCGTGTAGGCTGAAGTAAAACCATACCTTCTGAAAGAACAAACAAATGATCTTTTAGCTACATGGAAAGATAATAACCATCTTGATGAACATACCCATGACTATGAAGATGAAATCATAGTTAATAGGATCCCAAGGCTTGAAAGGTACTTACAATAGTGTGTAGAACTTAATATTTTTATTTGCTAATTTGTTAATGCTACATGGTGCATATGATTTTATGTACAACTCTACTTCTTGGCACACTACTATGGTATTTCAATGTAAAAAAATAGATCCAAAAATTTCATAAGGTGTAAAATGAGAATGAAATGTCTAATTTATTTATGGAGCTAAGACCACCTATTTATTTCCCTATCAATTTTAGACTTCCGCATCAATTTATTTCTCGTTCCCATTGCATGATATAGATGATTTTTCCACTTATATGACTTTATTTATGATTTTTGCAAATGGGCATAGTACTCATTTTTGTACGCATGCCATCCATCATTGGACCCATCGTGTACGCACATCAGCCATCTTTGGACCCATCATGTATGCATGTCCTCCATGTGCATTGAAAAAAATGCCAAACACATTGAGCACAACTTGTGCAACATGATTATCTACAAACATCTAAAATAAAACTATTTAAATTCAAATTTTGTGTGTAGTTATCATTCATATGCATATGAATCAAATCTCAGTCAAGAGCATAAACTGAAGGCTTGTTTTTCATGATACCTTATAACCTTTTTTTAAAAGATGTTCCTTTTCAATATTTATTTGTTAACATCTATCCTATTTTTAATCTGCAGGCAAGACCAGATTTACAAATGGAGTTCTTCCACTTGATGAGCTTCCTCCTTTCTCATTGTACTTGCAAATGGAAGAATGCAACTGATCAGGGGGAGATTAATTTTTTTAATACATATCTATCCCAAGAATAATCGAGCTTTGAGACCAAGGAAAAGGAGATTATGAGAGAATTTCGATGTGGCTGGCTAGAACTCGAACGTAGAATGGCTAGGCCGAGAAGATTTGGTTGGAAGTAGATTATCGGCCCAAAGGTTGCATCGTCACAAAGAATATTTTTTGGATTTTGCAAAAATTTCTTAAAAAAACGAAGATGCAGACAAGAACGAGAATGTTTCTGACTCTCTGAAACAGAACAGTGCAAGATATTTCAATATTTCACTATAAGATGTGCTCATGAACCCTTACCTAGAAATAAAAAGTAGCGAGAGATTGAACCTTTCAAATTTGATGCATGTGATAACTCTCAATAAAAAAGGAGTTTCACTATCACAAGAAAGTAAATAGTGTGCAAAATGGAAGAGCATTTTCATAATAATCCAAGCAAAACCATCAAAAATTACTTCTCTGATCTAGATTTGAAATCTAGTTCTCACGTAATATCTGACCTGGTAAGAGTTCATGTTTGGTAAATTCAACTTAAATTTCCTTTGTTAGAGGGACCTAAATGCAAGAAAATCCTGAAGTTTGAGAGCAAAAGAAAATAAGGTAGCAGACTGGTTCTTCAACCAGTTTTCATTTGTCAACTAAGCTTGGGACAGTGTTGTAGATCGAGTATTTTAATACCACATGGTTAGATTGTGAGAACGTGATTTGTTGCAATCCCAATGGATAAAGTATAAAAATTTGGAATAAAGGTCCTAAGAACCATTTATGAAATGGAAGGTTAAAGTAATGCTTCTAAGGAATGTTTAAATTCTTGACTACTTTATTATTGCAGGAAAAAAATATGCCAATCTCGATCAAGCACGGACCAAGCTATCAGAGGGAGATGTTAAAGGTGATATTTAATTTTTCCAGTGAACAATAGATATGAACTTATCCAGACCCTTTGGTATTTACATATTTTGTTCAATCTATGAGGCAGCCTACATTGAGGATTCTCTTCCAAAACGAAGGAGAACGAATTTCGATTGAAGAGAATAGTTATGAAACCCATTTCAAAAATAGTTATGAAATTGAACAACTGAAAAAATTAAAATTATAAATAGTCATTGAGACCCGAGGAGAAGAGGTTGGAGGCCATTTGGATCAAGAAGATTTTAGAAATTAGGGTTGTTCTTTGTTTTCAATGAGCATCTCCTCCCTGGTTGTTGGAAGTGAGAGTTTTCTCCATCGTAATCACCTGATGCAAAGAACTCTGAGTATGTATTAATTAAATATATTTTATTATTGCAATATATTGAATATTTTTTATATGAGATATACGCATGCTAATGGTATTCTTGTTTCAATTAATTTTATTATATTATTTTATTCCCTTTAGAATATTGCACCAACTTAATCCTGGATTATGTGAAGGATGATCAGGTTAAGTTTGGTTAAATTCAGAGCATTTGCTTCAATAGATTTAGGATGAAATTTCAAAAAGTACAGTGACCTGTTTTTTTATTTTTATTTAATTTTCTTTTTTCTAACCCTAGCTTTTGATTTTTTTTAAATATGAATAAAATAAGAATTGATTAATCAAATTTTTAATTTCTGAAATTTAATTTTTGGTAAATTTTAGAATTAAAATAATTGTAATATTTTAATAATTCAAAAATATTAACATTTGGTATTAAAATATAAAAACATTAAAAAAATATAAAAATATAAAAGCTTTTGTTGATTATTGATATTTGGAAATTAATCTTTGATATCAAATGTATATCCTGATAATTTCATGAACAAAAAAACTGAATTTTGATAAACAAATTAATTAAATGTGTCCCTTGTAAACAGTTAAATGTGTTTACTGAGTTATTCATCTGATTTTTACATTTGCATATTTGATAAGCATACAACCAAGTGAAATTAACCTTACCCGAACCTTGGGGAGATCAAGTATTTCCTTTCAAGAGAGGATATCCTGAATGAATCCTAATTGTGGGTATGTGTTTGTAATTGGAAAAATAGATCACTCAACAAGTCTTTAGTTGTAAAACTTAACATCTTCATATTTTCTATACTTTTTGGTATATATCTCTTTGATTATCTCTATATCATTTCAAAGTAGTATGAATTCCTTTATGAATTTAGTTATCAATTTTTCCCATGTGGTGAGAGGGTTTTTGCTTTCTCTCTTTAGGTGCTAGTCCATTATAATCTCTCACAATGTTGCTAAAAATAGTATCAACCACAATCCTTCATTGCCTACTTCATTCACTTTCCCTATCATTAATGCATCCCAATATGATATTCTAGGTCCTCTTTCATATCACCTAGAAATGATAGGTATTTTTTTTGCTTGTTGTTGTTCCAATATAGGCCATATTTTCCATTCGTGGCTAAGCTTCATGTCTCAATTTTTCACTTTAAAATTCTTCCCTTGGTGCTTCTTCACCTCACATGTCCTCACTAGCAGATAATATTTGGCTAAATTATAGTGCATCCATACTTCACAAATATATAAACATTGGTTGTGGTATCCTCACCCAAACACTCTCCTATGGTTGTCCTTGTGCCTAAATCCTATCCTTTGCACCTCTCGACAAACTCCCTTGATCATGTGCTAATGCTACCAATTATTCAATCTTGTGCACTCTCCACTTTGGTGCCTCTACTTGTGCAAACATTCTTCATGATCCCACCTTCATTTGCTTATACTTCACCTCATTCTTATTTTATTGTTAGAAAAAAAATTTACCACCTTTTATATGACTGACTTGGACTATCCTCCTCTTGAGGACTCCACACAATTTCAACTTCTAGTTGTTCAAGTTTTGTATCCTACAACTATAGTTTTTTATGGAAATATTTGGATCTTCTCTTTGCTCAACACAACATTGTTATAAAATTCTCTAACTCCTCACAAGATTTTGACTTCTTCCATGACCTCATCTCCTATGTCCTCATAGCAAGTAATATGTCATTCACCTCTCCACACAACACATATACTAAACAATGGAAATGGTGTCAAATGTAGAATTGTGGTGAGCATTCCAATGATGGAGGAACAAAATGATAGATTTAGAGGCCAAGCACGACTATTGTCAATATAATTTCATATTGGCTCAACATCCACTTAAACAACAATCAAATGGCAATGCACTTGTTTGACAATCAAGTGACAATTCACATGTACAGCATTCAAGTGTTCCACTTGTATGATAATTATGGCCTTACTTGTATTGCAAGTTCTTCTATGGAAAGCACTTGAATTACAACTCAAAAATTCATTTATACAGTGCTTCCTATGGCTCCACTCATATGGCAACTTTCATATGGTGCTCTAGACTATAACTTCCCTATGCAATGGTCTAGTTGTAACTCTTCCACACCTACACAAAGAACTTGACACACATAATCTAATAGACTACCAACATCAACAATATCATACAAAATTCATATATTAAATAGATGAAGGATGAATCATCATTATATTAATCTAATTGTATGGCATTCATATTACATCACATTTGCCTTGGCAATACAATGCAATAATGGATATATAGACTATACCATCCTAGATAATCTCTCATACTCTCTTGATGTTCTCTAATACATGGTATCACATATGGTACTATGGTACTGCACAAATTAATGAGGGGTCCTATTTAACTTTGAGGTCTAGTTATTTCCAACAACTACTACCCAAGACACCTCACCTATAGCTACTTTTCCATCCACATATGCATTACATACATTAGCCACACTTTACATTTTTAATTAATCCAATAATGACATCATCCCCCTTGATGTCTAACACTACAAAATAGCATTACATTTACATTTTACATTTATTCCTACTATGTGCACTATTTCTTCCCTATAAAACTTGAGGGGGAACACTATAGGTAGCAAAAATACTTCTTAGAAAAAGAAGAAATAAAAATTTGTATAAATTTTTATTTGAAAATTTTTATAAAGTGAAATCTGGATGAAATGGATATGAGATGACATAAAATGAAATTAAATTTAAATTAGGATGAATTAGGCTAAAATGTACATGAAATGAAATATTAATAAAAATATGCTTTAGACCATAAAAAAAAAAAAATCCATGCAAACGTTAGATTTAAGGTGACAATTGTAAATAGTGTGTTGTCTTGGGGACCACTTGGAATGGCCCAAGCATGCATAATATAGACCCCTTCCTTTATTTTGTAGGATATAGGTAACTACAACATGATGATGTACATGTGTGTAAAAACAAAGGTATAATATAGTATGTATGGAGATAGTTGATTACTAAAGCATATGGATAATAGTGCCATAAATGCATACTATGTACAGATTGCACATTGATATTATTGTATTACCATTTTACTTCTTATTACAACAACCATTGAACCATAATACAATGCATCCATTGCACCTATTTGCAGCTTGTGTTATTATTTATGGATGTAATTGTTAGTTTGTTGCATGTAGTGTTAGATTAGTATTGCAAGGTGTTCAATCCAAGGTTGGAATATAGAAATATTATTGTTTGTATTGCTATAGGATTGTTAGCCATTATAGGTTGTAGAGAAGATTGAGATGGATTGTTTATGTTACATCCATTGTAGGTCGTACAACAAACATGCCATATGATAATTGGATAGTACAAAGGCAATTTAGGATTATTGCCACTTAGAGATTAATTTTTGCATTATGATTTTGTACATGTGACTATTGTACAAATCACTTCCATACATTAGAATTAAATATTTCTAGGATCATCTCATATTGTGTTGTATGGTAATTTGAATTGTATGATCGTATAAAGGATTGGATCATACACAAAGTTGCATTGTATGACAAATAGTGTCGTATAATTATTATTGTATAGTTGAGATTGTACCATCTCAATGAATGTTGTATGAATATGTCAATAGTCTCATGAATGTAGTACCATTCATTTCCTAAATATGTTGCCATTTCATTAAGGAAAACCAACACACATGCTATATTTGGTATCATTATCTTTATCGAAATGAGAAGGGTCAAAATGAGGTCATGGAGAGGATCAAGTTCCCATTATGAGAAGCATGAGGATCTCTCAAAAAGGAACTTAACAAATTAGATACTATAGTTGAGAGAAATGGAGAAACCAATACTTCAACAAGTTTGGATTCCTAAAGAAGAAGATAACAAAAGGTGGTAGGCATTATTGTTAATAACAGAGGATGAAGTACCTCAAATACCGTAAGGAGATGTTCACATAAGTAAAGATGTCAACATGGAAAGTCCACAAAGAGATGAAGCATAAATGGTAACACCTAAGCAATAGGTGAGGAGTTTGTTGAGGAGTGTAGAGGATAGGAGTCAAGAACTAGAGCAACCCCATGTGAGTGTTTGGGCAAGTAGACTAGATCCATAGTTCGTATATTCATGAATGTCACGAAGTGGAAGTGCACCAAAATTGGGAAGGAGAATATTTGAAGGAAACACAAAGGATCAAGAGGCACCATGAGTGGATGAGGTTCTTAGGATTAAAGTACCCAAAAAATAATAAGTAGAACCACCAAGGATGGAGGAACATTGGGCTAAAATACCATTAGATCCATCATCTAGTGATGAGGAAGCAAGAAAATATAATCACTTATCAATGGTACATTTTGAAAATAGAATAGGCATGTGAAAATTCCCATCCTTCACAAGAGAAGGGAAAGAAAATCCCACAAGGCAAATATGAACTTGAACAACCATTTGAAAATAAAATGGAGTGAGAAGACAAGAATAAGTTATAATCATTTTCTACCATATTGTGAGGAATCACAATTGATTGGTATTTAAAAAGAGAAAGTGACGAGCCCTTTACCTTATGGACCATGTTAGTAGATGAATTTAAAGTAGAATTTAGACCCTTAGGGGATGACATGAAGATAATAACTAAATATATTCTACAAAATAGAAAAAGGATGAAGATATCAAAACTTATAATAGAATATTGAAGCAACTCACAAACAATATGGAGTTGTTGCCAACTAATGGTATGGTCAAAATATGGTTTATCAATGGATTGTTACCTTGATATAAAAATAAGATGAAGATCATATTAAGTTTGAGATATGCAGAATACTATGAGAAAATGAGAAACTTTGAGAGTGAGGCTAAGCAAACAACAATTACAATTTGAGGATATACAAAAATGATGATTCTGATAGTGAAAAGGAGGAATTCCATAATGTCATTCAATCCATGAAGAAGGAGATTGATAGAATGATTAGAGAGGTTAAGGGCAAAGTAAGAAAAGACAAAAAGGATATATGGTGCTTGGACTATAAGTCTAAAGGCCATACAAATTCAAACTATCTGAAGAGTACATATTGTAATATATGTAGGATACTAGAACATGCAATCAATGAGTGCCCATTCATATTAAGAGGTGCAAGGCACCAAATGATGGTGATGTATGACAAGGAGGAGGAAAATCCAAATACCTCTAGGAATGGACAAGGCATGACTAGTGATGGTTAAAGGAATAATATTTGACGAGAAAGGTAGTACCGATAAGGCAATTGGCAAGGAGATCAAATTTAATTGTAGTATTATTTAGATTGAATATCAATCATTCAATTAAAAATTTGTTAAGAATGGGGACATTTTGTAAAGAATTATCCCACTCCCTAGGAAGAAGCAATAGGAAATAATGTTCCATAGGTGTGTCATTGGTGTGGACTAAGCAATCATAAGGAGGTGGATTATTTAAAGAAGGCAAGTATAAGTAACTCACAGAATATCAATTTTCTTGATATTGGAGAACCTCCTATGGAGAAGAAGCTAGAGGAGGATGTACTTGTAGTTACAAGGGGACAAGAAAAAAAGGACTAATACCTCAATCCTTTCATAGAAAAATGAATATGGTAGGAAGTATAGAAATCAATAGAAGAAAAATTAGAGAAGCCCAAGAAAGAAAGGATATCCAAAGAAAAGAAGCTAAAGATGTCATTGATCTTCAAGAAGAAGATATCAACTCATGAATTAGTGATATATGTTATAAATACAATAATAAAAGTGAATATGGAAAGTTTTTTTAGCATCATACTGATGCTACATGTAGTTATAGGAGAACTATAGCCACAGAGGGTGATGGAATTATAAATATAAACAAAAAAATCAAGAGGAAGGATCAATGTATTGATCCAAATATGTTAATGATTGATGTTGGAAAAAATCCAACACTAATTCACATAGTTGTAAACATAGAAAGTTTGTTTAACATCATACTAAGGCTACATGTAGTTATAGGAGAAGAAATGAAACCATAAAGGGTGATGGAACTACAAATATAGCCAAAATAAGTCAACAAGAAGGATCAATTTATTGCTCCAACTATGCGAATTATTGATGTTGGTAAAATCCAACATTAATTCACATAGAAATATTGGATCACAAGTTGATGCAGGTTATTGATGGAGGTTCAAGTGTGAATATACTCCCAAAAGAGACATGGAAGGAGATTGGGGCTCCATTTTTGTGATCGTCAAATTTTAGATTATATGGCATAGATTAGTATGGTATTGAAATGAATGGAGTCCTAATGGATCAAAAAGTAGAAAATGCAAACCAAGAGTTCATCATGGATATCATTGTGCTAACAATGAAAAAACTAGCATATGATATATTGCTAGGAAGAGGATGCTTTGGGACAAGGTTATGCATAGCAGCAAATCATTGTTAACTAAAAAATACGTGGATTTCTAAAATTTAGAATTGGATAATATAGGGACCTTTTACCGGGGCCCATTAGCCCAAAATTTTTGGGTGCAAAAAATGTTTTGGGTTAGCTCGCCCTAATTTTATAATAATTTGATCATTTTAAATTTAAATCATCAACTTTACCCTTGATAATAGTGTACCTTTTTTCCTTGAAATTATAAAGAATTTTATTTACACTAACAAATTACCTATTATATCCCTATTATATATACTTAATGCCTTATGATGATACCAATAGTTTATCGTCAGTTATGATGTTGTCAATCGTCACGGCATCATTAGTAATACAACCATTCATCTATCATAATCTATGATGCTACCAGTCATCTATCATCATTTGTAATGCTATTGATCATTTGTCATCATTTGTGTTGCTAACAATCATGAGCAACTCAAATAAATATACAAACAACAAGGGATTATAAAAACCCTCTGCATTGAATATCTATGCATTGTGTTGTTGCATTATCTTTGTCAAGATGTTCTTCAACTCTTAATTGGAAACCTCCACCTAGACATTAGCTTGTAGATGATATGAAGTGATTTTGTTGTGTCTAATATGGAACTACTACATTAGTTCATGTATCATATTTAAAGTGAACTGAGTTCCTTGGTCAATAGTAATCTCCCTGGGAACACCGAACCTGGTGAATATAAACTCATATAGGAATTGCGCTACATTATTCTCCATTATGCTCCATAATGCCTACACTTCATACCACTTGCTAACATAATCAGTACACACTAAAATATAGCTCTTACCAATATATTGTGGATTCATAGGCCCAAAAAAATCCACATCCCATTAATCAAAAAGTTTAATATACACATGTGGTTGGAGGGACATTTATTCTCATGTGGTTGGTTGACCCATTCTTTGACATTAATCGTAATGGTTGACATGTTTTACTACATATTTAAATAATGAGGACCAATAATATCCTTTTTGTAAGAATTTAAATGTAGTTCTTCCTACAAAATATCCACCACATGGTTTGTCATGATATTCTTTTAAAATATCTTGGGTTTCATTTTTTGTCACACGTTTTCGCATGATTTGATAAGGACCACTTCTAAACAAGCAACCGTCAATCCATGAGAAGGTTTCACTCTTTTCAATTAATGTTCAAGCTTCTTGGGGGGTGAGTGCAAGTGATACTTTATTGATTGCTAAGTAATTATCCATATTGGTATACCATGGTATGTGGTTATCTAGAGCAAAAAGATGCTCATCTAGGAGTCCTCAATTGCAATTTTATCTTGAGATATCAATCTAGATATAAAATCTACAACATTAGCCCTATTGGGTTTATCTACAATAGTCACATCAAGTTCCTATAGGAGTAATAGCCATCTAATAATCCAACCACTTACCGTTGGCTTATTCATTAGATATCTGATCTGTTGCACGGTCATTATGCACAAATATTTTGTAGCCTATGACATAATGGTGGAGTTCATTAATCACATGTACAACTATAAGGAATTATTTTTATAAAATAGTGTAATTTAGTTCAGTGCCTATAAGGGTTTTACTGATATAATAAATGGTGTATACTTCATTTTCTTCTTTCTATTCTAGTGTTGCACCAATAGTATTATTAGATGCATCCACATAAATGTGGAAGGGGAGGTTCCAATTTAGACCCCTAAGCATGGGAGAAATTATTAGTTTTTATTTCAAGGTTTGGAATGCTTGTTCACACTCAGTTGTCTAGACAAACTCAGTATCTTTGGTTAATAATATGTGCAGTTGTTTGGTAATTTTACTAAAATCTTGAATGAATCGTTGGTAGTATCAAGCAGAGCCTAAGAAACTTTGAACATCTCTCTATTTTTGGGGGGTAAGTAGCTATATGATGAACTCTATTTTTCTTTTATCTACCTTTACCCATCAATAGAGATATGGTGTCCTAATACTATTCCTTTCTGCATTAACATGAAGCATTTCTCATTACTTAAGGATATATTTGTTTCTTGACAGCGTTGGAGTACTTTCTCCAAATTTGTCAAAGCTTCTTCAAATATTTCACCATACATGGTGAAATCATCCATATAAACCTCTATGATATCTCCTACTATATCCAAAAAATACTAAGGACTACCCATTGGAAAGTTGTGGGTGTGTTACACAATCCAAAAGGTAAGACATGGTTTGCAAAGGTATCCCAAGGATAGGAAAATGTTGTCTTTTCTTGGTCCTCTTCCCCTATTTGGATATTATTATAGCCATTGTACCCATTGTAGCACCCTAAAATTGGCGCAGTAAAACCTTAAATAATTACAATTACTATAGTAATTATTCAAATTCAAATTTCAACCCCCAAAACCGCTCCCAAACCATCGTTTAACCCATTTCCTCCTTTCTCGTGCCATTTTTAGAGTTTGTTTTGACCGTTTGATGATATCGTCGTCGATCAGACGATATCGCCTCAGATCGAACGATTTCGTCTGGGCTAGGACGTCCAGATGATCTTGTCCCAAAACTAATTTTTCACAATTAGCCTTTGTTCCAATGGCGTCTCTAATCCAGGCAGAAGCGTGTCTGCATCGTTAGAGACCCTCCCCGTTGGAGATCTCCCAAATTGGGATGATCTCCAACCTCCTGACCTCCCTCCTAAGCCTATTTAAACTTAGGACTCCCCCTTGGCATCCCCCTAGCTGGAATTTCGTGTAACGCAAGTTCTACGTGCATTAGACCATCCTAAATCACTATTTTCCTCCATATTTGTCTAATTTTATTTGCAGGAACCTTAGTATTTTTCAGCCGAAGCAAGCTCAGTTCATCCTGGACGATCCTATTCAATTCGAGACGATTTCGCACCAATTCGAGATGATTTTGACTGCAGTCTGCATTGGGGACAATCAGTGCCCAGAGTTTACATTTATTCATTCCTTTCTACTGCATTATTCTGTATTTAGTTAATCTTATGATTATTCTTTATTATTTTGCATCTTGGAGTTCACCCATATAGTCTTAATGTTTAATAAAATCATAAATTGTCATTAGATTATTGTAATGCATTCGTATTTTGTTTATTATCATCATTTTAAGATTGTTACTGTCATTCTATATCCTTGCCCTCTGTTGCCATAGCTGCATTTTTGGTATTTTGCTTCTACTTTTATGTTTGCAGGACTCTGACAAATTTTTCTGACGAATTCGTCAGATCTCAGACGATCTTGTCAAATTCCAGACGATCCTGACTGCTTCAAGAATCAGAACCTCCATCAGACATTCAGATCAGGTATGGCTCTTTAATTTAGCTTATCCTTTCTATTTTATGTTCAAATCTGTTTTCTGTATTTCATTTAGTCTACATTTTCATAATAGGACAACTTAGATTCATTTGGCCAAACCTAGGACTTGGATGTTTAAAGCTAAAATTGAACATATCAAACACATTCCCAACCTAGGCATGGAAACTGCCATTCAAAAGTTTCCTGGTGAACCCACCATCCGTCGAAAAATCACCATAATACACCTCCCCTGAGATGCGGGACCTTTGTAAGGCCTCTCAGTCTGAGGTATTGTCCCATACTTTTCACATCCCCCTTCTGGGCGCGGATCCTTTAGCCTGAAGGTAAGGGTGTGAAAAATTTGGAGCGATACATTTTGGTGAACCCGACATGAATGCATTTAAAACCTTTTGAAAACAAAAAAAAAAAAAAAACAAAAACATAGATGCATTTAAAATCATTAGAAAATACTAAGTTGCATATCATGTCTAGATGGTAGCTCCTAAGAAAGGATTAGCAGTTACTATAAATGTTGAAAACCAATTAGCAGCCATAGAAGTTAATTATGTGCTTAGTGTGCCTGAAACAGATAGAAACCAACTTCTATGGAAAGAACTTGATAGGAGGCTAGGTGTCATTTCATCTAGATCAACCGAACTTAGACAAATCAAGAGGTTTGCCCTAGATAGGATCCTGGATCCTCATCAACTCGTCTTTTATCATGAACTTTAGAGAGCTTTCCATAGATGGTTAGCTTATAGGAGAGCTCTTGTGTCTTCAGAATTATTCACCTTTGAGGAATACATTGAGAACGTAGTTGTTATACACAAATTCCTAGGTCATGTAGAAGATCAAGAGGTCGTTCTTACGGATAGGGAAAGATGGAGGATAGTTCCTCGAGTTGTGTTATATCGAGAGTATTGCCATGAACTCTATTTCTACAAACTAGAGTCTGAGATAGATAATATCACTATAGCACTTTTTATCAAGTTCTTGAAAGAAAATTTCCAATTTGAAGAAGAACACTTCATGACTCCTGAAGAACTTGAGCCCATTAATGATATTTATAAATTATTTATAGAAAACTAGATCATTGCTTTCATTATTATTTTTTGTATTCATTGTGTTGTTTGTTATCTTTATAATATTGTTACAAAAACAAAAAAATAGAAAAAAACAAGAAAAATAGAAAACATAACAAAAACCCAAAACATTTTATTTTTAATACTATAGTAGGTATATAATTAAAATATATACCTTGTTGCATATATATATACAAGTATATATATATTTGCTGAAATTTAAAACTAAGCACAATGCCTAAACTTAGAAATGGTAAACAAACTGAACAACAAGAAGAAGATTGGTTGGGAGGCAAAACTACAAACCCAAATGTCCTTCCTGAGGATCCAATTTCGAAAGGAGAAACTCTAGATCAACCAGAAGATGACCTGGGTGAAGACAATGAACAAGAAGACAATCTTAAATAGGAAGGATCCTCATCCCCTAGAATAGCTCCAAATGGAACTATTGCTTTTGATAACTTAGATCATTTATGGAAATTTTTCAATAATAACATTGGTGCTCTTAATATGGCAGTTCGTATTGATAAAGGACAAATTAGTGACACTCAAGCAGCTATGGAAGATATGTTTAACATACACACTAATCCCTTGTCCTTTTTTGATCAAGAAAGTGATAAAGCTGGACCATCCAATAGAGATATGGTCACTATGATTCAGAACATGCCAAAACCACAGGTTACCCAACCCCCTAAGGAACCTGTTATTGAGCCTAAAATCATTCCCACACAAAAGAAAACTTCCTTCACTGCTTTACTTCACCAAACTATTGATCAATATGCTTCAAATCAACAAAAACCTAAAATGAAGCCAAACACCAATTTTCAACAATCTGGGATACAACATAATACAACTTCAAAATTTCTTCATAACACCCTTCCTACCAACAATTTATGCAATAGCAATATAGCATCTAATCTCCATGTCCCTCCATCATATTCTCACAAATCCCATATTAATGCCCTACTGAACCAATATGGTGGGCAAACCAGTAATCTAGAAGCCATGGTGAAACAGTTAGCTTCGCACATGGACCAGATAGATCCCTACCGTCCCTCATACAATTATCAAGAGATATGTAGTCAACCTTTGGATCCCATAGTTGTAGCACAACCATACCCTAAACACTTTCCCATGCCCGTCCTACCTATATATAAAGGAACTGAAGATCCCATAGAGCATCTTCACATGTTTAGGATAGCATGTCATGATATATCACATGATGACTTGCTATTACTAAAAATGTTCCCAAAAAGTTTAGGAGGAATGGCATTAGAGTGGTACTATCAATTTCCCACTCATTATTTGAGAAATTTTGAAGAAACAGCTGAATATTTTGTCCATCAATTTAGTGCCTACATCGAGAGGCATGTAACCATTAAATATTTGTACAACTTAAAACAAGACAAAGATGAATGTTTTGCGGATTTCTTAGCTAGATGGAGGCAGTTGACAGGAAAACTGCACTTTGTGCTACCTTATAGGGAAATGTTGGACATTTTTATTAATAATTTGCAAGAACAAATATCTTATGAGTTATCAACTGCTACCTTAACTACCTTCGATCAAGCTATAGACTTAGCTCGAAGAGTAGAAGATGCTCTCATTAGAAGAGGTCAGCTCAAAAAGAAAGATGATGAGAAAACATCCAGAAATCAATATAAAAACAAACAAGTTGTGGGTGACGGAGTCACTGACAGCAGAAATGTTGCTAATATCAATACAACGAAGACAACAACAAAAATTATATTGAAACCTCTTGATAAACCTCCTCGAGAATTTACTAGATTAAATCAACCTTTATCAACCACTCTACCTCAATTATTAACACGAGGCTTGATTCAATTACCAGCTATCCAGGAACCTGATCCAACTATACCCGGATACAGAGCTGATCTACACTATGACTTTCATAGAGGACCTGGACATGCTACAAATTCTTGCAAAATATTGAAACATAAAATACAAGACTTGATTGATAATAATGAAATGGAGGTGCAACCTTTCCAACCTAAACAAAATGCTCCTAATAACGCTCAAAATACCATTCCCAAAAATCAAAATCAGAATGCTAATCAATCATTAGATATATTTCAACATCCTTTACCAAACCATGGTAAAGAAGTGGCCAATCAAATCGAACATCATAATGTTCCTCCTCCTACCCGATATGTAGGAACTATTAGCGGACAATTACCTATTCAGGATCCTCAAATATTTGACACAACCTTATCCTTGGTCACGACCAGGCCCCTACATAATTTTCAAACTCCTGATCCTAGTGATGTAGAATCAGATACTGAAAGTGAAATAGACATCACCTCAAACCAATCAAATAGTTCTGAAAATGAATCAGATCCTATTCAACCTATCACAGATGCTATGGTTCCAGAAGAACCATTTCCTAGAAGAGTTACTACTCGACCCTCTTCTAATCAATTTATCCCTAATGAACAAGCCATAAACGCTCAACCGAGACCAGTTCAGTGTCTTCAATATAACATTGTAGGTACCATCGAAGTCGTTACCCGACAACAAGCTCAAAATTCTCAACAAGAACCAAATCAGAATGATGGATCAACTCCATTTGTTTTGAAAAATCCCAATAAAGGGAATCATGCTCCTAATGTTCAACCTAAACCTCCTTACAATATTAATGAACAAATATCCAACACTACAACCAGAATTTCCTTGTTGGATTTGTTAATATCTTCTCCCACCCATAGGGATGAGTTAATGCTTACATTAAGCCAAATGATGGTACCTCAAAATATTCAACCTGAAGCCATGGCCAATACTATCATCACTAGAGAAGTCGATTGTATTGACTTTCGGGATAAAGATATACCACAACATAGTTTACATAAGGATAATCCCTTATATATTACTGCTCTAATTGGAGATGTAGTTGTTAAAAGAGTCTTGATTGATAATGGTTCATCTCTAAACATTTGCACTTTTGACTTCTACCAATGGTTTGGCTTTAGAAGTGATGAAATGAAGAAAACTAACATGATTATCAAAGCTTTCAATGACGAGACACAAGAAACATGTGGAGTCATTACTATACCCTTACAAGTTGGTCCTCGAACCCTAGATACAATCGTGTTTATTGTACATTGCCCTGCATCGTACAATATACTTTTGGGTCGCCCTTGGATCAATGCAATGTGGGCTGTCCCATCAACTTTACACCAATGTGTTAAATTTGAATTTAAAAATTAGTTGGTCACTATTCATGGTGATCCCAGACCCTTTGATATGTGTGCTTTGGCAGAACCTATTGGAGTTCAATTTTGCCCTACTTTGTCATCCACACATCCTAATTCTTATTTTTCATCTAAAACTGTGAAACACACATCCATAACTTCATCTATTTCTCCTTCATTAATTTCACCCTCATATATAGATCAACAATCTTCTAAACAAACCACTCTAGAACCTCAAAAAGATCTTCAATCCACACAACCAATCCTTCATGTTCTATCCCTATAATTTCAAAACCTATAGACCCATTCATTAACACTTCCACATTATCAACATCTATCATTCCTTCCACATCTAAAGATATAGGGAATGATCCTTCTACATCTTATGCTCTTTCTGATGAACTTTTACCAGATTTATCCATAGTTTTAATATCAAAAAAAACAAATGCTTTTATGCAAGATTCAATTCTTTTAAATAACTTGCCGCCATCTCCTCGTACTTTGGGCCTCCCACAACCTATGGGAAGTACTTACCAAGTCGGGAGTTGTGCTTTTATTTATAAAGGATATGATTGGGGAAGAATACCCAGGAATATCAAAACTCATCATGAGGGATATGCACGATGTTATTTTACTAATGAATATATTAAATCTAAACCCATAATGCTTAAAATGGGATATAAAGGGAAAGGCTTGGGACCTTTCCAAAATGGCATGAAAGAACCAATCGAGGTAGAACCATGGCCCGCCCAATGTGGTGTGGGCCTATTTCCTAGTAAGTTTCAACCCTTTCCTTTTGAAGATGATGATCAACTCATATGTTATCAAGATTATTTGGATGGGCGTGATGATTTGCCTCTAAAAAATCAGCCATTTACATGTAATATGCTATCCATAGCTTACCCTGAATTGATTGCTGACTCCGATGAGGAGTTGGAAGGAGATATTTTCCATGATGTCTCCGTTGAAGATTTGTTACACAATGGTTTTTATTTTGATGGTTCTATACCAACTATAGCCCAACTTGAGGCCACCACTCATCAAGACAAATTATCCAACTTAACTTTAAAAGAATTACAAGAATTGGGTGTTTCACCCGCCCCACCTAATTTTGAAAGAGATCTACACATGGAAGTAGAAAACGTCATTAAAGTTAATATTGGAACTGAGGATAATCCTCACATAATCAATATTGGGTCAGAATTAAGTCAAGAAAAACAAGAGCAATACATTGCATTTCTTAAAGAATATGAAGATGTCTTCACTTGGACATATGAAGATATGCCAGGTTTAGACCCTTCTATAGTCATGCATCACCTAGTAGTCCATCCGGATGCTAAACCTGTTAAATAGAAACTTAGAAAAATGCATCCCAAAGTGGCCTTGCTAGTCAAAGGGGAGTTAGAAAAACTCCTGAATGTTGTTTTTATACAAGCTATTGATTATGCTTGAATGGATCTCGAATGTAGTTCCAGTCACCAAAAAAGAAGCTACCAAAGTTAGGGTTTGCACAGAATTTAGAGATATTAACGTTGCATGCCCTAAAGATGATTTTCCTCTTTCAAACATGGATAAAATCATTGATTTTACTGTTGGGAGTTGGATGATGTCCCTAATGGATGGATTCTCTGGTTATAATCAGATCAAGATAGCTCTTGAAGATCAGGCTAAAATAGCATTTATTACCCCCTGGGGTACCTTTTGTTGGAAAGTTATGCCATTTGGCTTAAAGAACACAGGCGCAACCTATCAACGAGCTATGACTTATATTTTTCATGATATGATGCATGATATCTTACATGATTATGTAGATGATATTATAGCTCGCTCTATTAATGAAGATAATCATTTAGATGATTTGAGAAAAGTTTTTAATCGATTAAGAGAATATCTTATTCGATTAAATCTAGCCAAATGCATATTTGGAGTTAAGTCCGGTAAACTATTAGGGGTTATAGTTTCTTTATGTGGCATCGAAATTGACCCTCTTAAGATTGTGGCTATCACTGATATGCCCGCACCTACCAATATATCTGAGTTATGAAGTTTACAAGGTAAGCTTCAAGCTATCCGTCACTTCATCAATAAGTTGGCGGACAAAACCGGTCCCTTTCTTAAGCTCCTTAAGAAGGATGTCCCTTTTAATTGGGACGATGAATGTAAGGAAGTTTTTGAACTTCTTAAACAATACCTCCTTAACCCACCTGTGCTTTCACCACCTAGACCTGATCGTCCGTTTATCCTGTATATTTCAGCTTCAGATTTTGCTTTAGGAGCTATGTTAGCTCAACTTGATGATGAGAAGAGAGAACATGCTAATTATTATATTAGCCAAACTCTAATTAGTTATGAAACCTGCTACACAGCGTTAGAAAAACTATGTCTAGCAGTTGTCTTTTCTACGCAAAAATTATGCCATTATATGCTTAGTCAAAAAACTTATGTCATTTCTAAATATGATCCCTTGCGGTATCTCATGAGTCGACCTTATTTATCGGGTCGCACAGCCAAGTGGGTTCTTGCTCTAAGTGAGTTTGAACTCACGTTCATAGGATAGAAGTCTGTTAAGGTTCAAATCATAGTAGACCAATTAGCTGCTGCACCCTTAGAGTCTACCCATCCCCTCATCATTGAGTTTCCTGATGAATGCCTTCAATTAGAGGCAGACCATATTGAACAATGGTCCTTATACTTTGATGGAGCCCGATGCATGAGTGGGGCTGGTGCGGGTATTATTTTAATATCTCCGCAAAAACACCTTATACCTTTGTCCTTTAAATTAACATTTGCTTGCACCAATAATACTGCCAAATATGAGGCTCTAATCCTTGGATTACGAGCTGCCTTGGCTCTAAAAAATTAAACATCTGTTAGTTTTTGGTGATTCTCAACTTGTTATAAACCAAATTAATGAAGTTTATCAGACCAGATATGATAAACTACGCCCATATAAAGCCTATGTTTTACAATTAATGTCTCTATTTGATCAAGTTACCTTGGAAGCTATTCCTCGAACTAGCAATCGTGCGGTTGATGCTATGGCCGCAGCTGCATCTCTTCTGCCCTTGGAGTTAGATGATGAATATGCCACCATCATTATTCGTTGACTCCAGGAACCCGCTTCAAATAAGTCATGCTTAGAACCTTTGGATGTGTTTCTAATCAATGAAACTACTCCTGAACCTTGGTATATGGATATATTTGATTTTCTTCAAAATGGGACTTTCCCTGCCAATTCTAATAGAAACCAGCGTCGGTTATTACGTAGACGAGCAAGTCGATTTGTAATAATTGGCAATACTTTGTATAAGAGATCTTTTGAAGGTATCCTATTGAGATGTTTGAATCTAGACGAATCCAAATCAGCCTTGAGTGAAGCCCATGATGGATCTTGTGGAGGACACTTCAGTGGTAGTGTCATTGCTAAAAAGCTCCTTAGGATAGGCTACTTTTGGCCTACCATGGAAAATGATGCACATGATTATGTTCACCATTACGACAAGTGCCAGAAACATGTTGACCTTGTCCATGCGCCTGCACAAGAGCTGCGGGCTATTTCATCTCCTTGGCCCTTTTCAAAATGGGGCTTAGACATTATTGGCAAAATTAATCCTGTGTCATCTGATGGACACAAATTCATCATAACCGCCATTGAGTATTTCATGAAGTGGGTTGAAGCTATGCCTTTAGCTTCCTGCACTGGAACTCAAGTCTCTAAATTTATTTTTAATCAAATCATTTGTATGTTCGAAATTCCTGCAAATCTCATCTCTGATAATGGAACTTGTTTCAAAAATAAAGATGTTAAAAAATTATGCCAAAAATATAAGATTCAACATCGCTGGTCCACTCCCTATTATCCTCAGGGTAATGGCCAAGTAGAAGCTTCAAACAAAACCTTAATCAAAATTCTCAAAATATTGGTCAATAAATTTGGTCGCGACTGGCACATTCAATTATATCCAACCTTGTGGGCTTATCGAACTAGTGTTCGAACCCCCACTAGAACTTCACCTTTTGTTTTGGTTTATGGCGCTGAAGCCATTTTTCCCTTTGAATTAGAAGTTCCTTCTTTGGCTCTACTACTTCAAGATACCGAAGTAGGAGATGAATATCGAGCTGGCAGACTCAGTCAGCTAGAACTCCTAGATGAAAAGTGCATCAATGCTTTGGAGCATCTTCGTGATTACCAAAACAAGCTTAAAAGATCATATGCTAAGAAAGTTTGTCATCGATCCTTTGAGATCGGCGATCTTGTTTTAAAAGAAAATCAAAAAAATACTAATGCAAATAAAGACCTTAAAGGTAAATTTGAGCCCAATTGGCTTGGACCATATATTATCACTGCTAAATTTGAATCAGGAGCATACAAATTATCTACCTTAGATGGTAAAGAACTTAAAGAACCTATGAACATTTTGCATCTTAAACGTTACTATGCATAAAAATTGGTCATTTCATCAGTGTATATATTTGTTTAAAATATTTCAAAAAAAAAAAAAACCACTATCTTGTATTTTTCAAATTATAAAAAATATAAAAACATTCAAAATCATCAAATCTTCAAAAACATCTTTTATTTTTGTACTTCTCAAATTGTGACATATTTGCAGTTATATTTTCAAATTATTTTGGATAAATTAGCATTTATTTGGAATCCCGCACTTTCACATTCACATGAATAAATATCTTGATTTATTTGGCATGATTACTAGTCTCTCTTATATCAAAGTCCACAAAATTCAATTAAATAACGTTTGAGCATAGATCATTGATCTTGTTATTTACTTAAACCAAGCATATCCTTTCACAATAAAATGATTATATTTGTAATATCCTTGCTATGCTACATAGTAGAAGTGGTTTCTGAGTGAAAAGTTTCCCCTGCTATCCTATCATGCACATGGTCTAGAATCTTTGATAATTGGCAAAAGGACAAGCTCACCCCTACCCGGAATAAAAATCCCTTGCTCTACAGCTAATCCGAGCAAGTATCCCTAGAATAGGAAGCAAAAGAAAAAGAGAAATCAAGCAAAATCATTTAGCACTATTTCAGCATTATCTCAAATATCAAAGCAAAAGATACAAAAAAAAAAAAAAGAGAGAGAGACAATAAAGAAAAGAAAGCAAAATGAGCAAAAGCAAAAGCAATAAAATCCTTTCCCTACCCTTTGAAAAGAAAAGAAGGGTTGATGATCTTGAATCCCTGGAATTCTCAATTATTTGAAAACTATGAGGTAAGCCCCATAATAGGTGGTTTGTGCCCAACCCACTTGGCCTTGGGTAATCCCTAGCATGGCGATATATCTGTCACATTAGCGACCTTATTTTGTACAGACCCCTATCAGCTTATGGATTAGCTAGCTCTTGATAACCTAATTTACATAGTAGTCTGGTATGATTACATGCATATAAATCATGGTCAACGAACATTCATTTGGTCAAGGCAAATTACTTGTCTCATAGTATCTTGCTCAAACCTGGTAAATGAACAATACAATTGCACACACATTTGTATTTGAGAGATTTTGTGTATCATTATGATAAATCAAGATTGGAAATGAACTCACATACGCACATGGGATTCCTTATAAATCTAACTTTTGTCTTTAAGATACTTTGAAATATCTTTGCAAATTGTCTGGAATAATTTCATTTTATTCTCTGAGAATAATTGTTTAGTATAAAAGACAACCACATGTATTTACCACAAAAATCAAAATCATTTTCAAAAATATGCAATAAAGTTACATATAACTTTTGACTTTTGCGACGATGGTATAATTCCAACACAATTGGAATTTTATGCCTAGCGCAAGTCCTCATCTTCATATTTTCTATTTATTTTCAAAAATTAAAAATCAACCATGTAATAAAATAATCTATTTTCTTCTTTGGATTTCACGATGATGGTATAAGTCTATACCTAAATATTCTATGCCTAGCGCAAACCATTGTATTAATTTTATTCCCCATTCATTTAAAATCATAAAAACATATGACTCACATCATTATGGCACACAATTATGCTTTCAAAAGAACGAACATTATTACTATTTCATGTCATTTTGTCAACATGCAAATTTGCAATGATGGTATAATTCCTAGGGAATTATCCAAAAATTTTATCACACTTAGGAATTTATGCCTAGAAAAAGTCATTTTAAAATATTTCATGCATAATATTTTGATGAAAAGTCTAAAAACAAAATCATCATCATCATCATTTGCATCATCACAACAAAGTCTTAAGACAGTCTCACTCTTTTACTTTTAACAATATTTCTATACTGGGATTAGCTTGACGACCGAGTGAGCGGCGACTCCATGAAATGGTCTATAACAGTGACAATGTCCTTTGAAATTATTGTTAAAAGTCTCTTTTATTTTTTATCAAATTATCATCACAACAACCAATTTGTTACATCAGATTATTTCATTTAAATTTTTAAAGCATGACATTTAAACCATAATATTTTCCAACAACATAATTACATGAATCATCAAATCAATCACACTTCAAACATTAAAGCATCATAAAAACATATAAACAAGTCATATCATCATAAGACAGGTCATATGATCAAAAATATTATATATATATATATATATATATATATATATATATATATATCTCAACAATGTATATACATCATATCAAAACTAGATTGGTATGCCACACTCTACATCTTGGCATACTCAATCCTCTCAATCATATATCTGTGCAGTGCAGTGCAATAGCCTAGCCTCAAGAACCCCTCGAGCTCTCAACCTCATCTCCTCCCTCGCCCTGAGGTGGACGAGGTGGCCCCATCATAGTATGTGTGGTACTGTAAGTCCTAGTCGTCGATCGAGATGGAGTCCTCGACGACCCAATCATGATCGGGTCTGCAATATCGGCTGGCAACTATACCCTCTGGCCCTCTGGCACCATCTGGAAGTAGATACCCTGGTAGAACATGGTCTGAGCAATCGACCGCACCAGCTCCTGAGTGCTCACTCCTCCGCTCCGTGCTCTGAGGCATGCAACCTCATATTTGAGTTGTGTAGCCTCCGCTCGGTGTCGTGCAGCCTCATCCTGTAGAGTCTACACCTCTGCCTAGAGACAGATAGTCTCCACCCGAAGAGTAGCCATCTCACTACTCTCTCCTATGTCTACACCCTTGCCCTTATCAGACGATGGTGGCCTCTCTCTCTGTGGAGAAGGGGGTCTCTCCTCCCTCCTATCTCGTTGTCGCGGCCTCTGCTGAGCCTGTGGTCTCCTTTGCTCTCTCTCACCATGACCCTATGTTGCCTTAATGGCTGCCTGGCGTCGCCTCCCCATCTAATGCACAACTACGTGAATCGAACCCTGAGCCCTCGTCATCCGAGGAGGGTGGATGCCTGCGTACCATGCATCGTAGCCGTCGGCTACCCCAGCATCGTCCCCATCCACTGGCTGAATTGGGGCATCATCTGTGTCCTGACTCTAGAAGCGCTGCATATCTGGAGCCCCGCTAACTGTAGTGTTATCCCGGATAGTCCAAGAAAACTCGTAGTCTCTAAGAGATGGGATCCCCTGCTATAGACCGAACTGCCTCAAAACTCGGTCATATTGGTGGAGCTCCACCTCTCCCCTCTCCATCCTCAGCTAGCAAACTCGCCTAACATGAGCCAGCTCCTGTCCATCCTCGGCCCACCCTGGATGATCTCTCCAAGGCCTCCAGGTGATCTGGTCAGAGACAAGGTCATCAAGTAGTCTCCGGGACATTGGCAGATCTATCCACCGCTATGCCCCTCTCCGGAGCCACCAGTAGAAAACTCGGGGTCTCTCCCCGTCAATCCCTATCAGTGGGAGCCCTACCGGCCTCCGCATCGCGATGTGCTCCCAGCACCAAACCTGTAGTAGTGATGTCATAACCAGACATCGACCACCCTTGTATATGACCCCATGAAGGATCCTATACAACCGGTAGAGTACAAAGCTCCCCCAAGCAAACCTGTATCCGTGGTCTCTCATGTCGTAGACCACATTTGTCAGTAGCCATGGTACTCTACATCCACTCTGATGGCATAGCAATAGACCACCTACAACCCCAGCCAAAACCTGTGTCAGTCTAGATGCCCCAAGCATCTACCGTAGAGATTCGATGTTCACTCCGCCCTTCTCCAAGGCAAAGCTCGGATCTCCGCATAGTCACATCATCGCATGGCCCTGATTGGCCATGGGAGTGATTAGCCGTCCTTGTATAGGGATCCTCAAAATCCTCCATACATCCTCCAGTGTAGGAGTTATCTCCCCTATCGATAACCGAAAATAGGAAGAACCCAGATACCACCTCTCTGCTAGGGCTGTCAATAGCCCCATGTCTGTAGACACTTGTGGCATATCTGCCATGTGCTGCAAGCTAACCTGAGCCAGTTGATCTCACTCTGCCTGAGATAGAGCGGCCAAGTCATCCCTCAACCTGTCGTATTTCCATTCTCGGCTCTTTAGTAATCCTCTCTGCAACATAAACAACAAAATAATCAAAAATCATCAATAACAATCATTAATCAAACAGTGATTAAAAATGCAAGTAATACAAGTTCAATTTGAGCAATTTCATCTCTAATTTTGCATGAACCGAAATCATCCCTTATTTTGATGAAATCGTCCCCATTTAGCTGATTTTGCCCTTGGACGAAATCGACGATATCGAGACGATTTCGATGAAATAGAGATGATTTCGTCCCAATGACGTCGATGGCCCAAAAACGGCCACGATGCTCAAATATCAGTCAAATCTAATATAAAAAGCATGAAATTCTAAATTAAGCATTCTAAACTAATTTTAGACCCTTACCCGTAGCCCGCACCGGACCTCTGTCGATCTGTGCGCTGTCTCGACCATCTTGTCTCCAAAGCTCTAAAAACTAGGAAAATGAACAGTAACAATGAATTAGGGTTTTACCCTATTTTTCTTAATTTTATTCAAAAAAAAATTAAAAACATTTTAAAAATTTGCTTTTCCATGTTTTTACCTCAAACGTTTGATTTGGGTAAAAACACGGAGGGGGCACCATAGTAAGCTGTCGTACGATTTGACCTAGAATCGTCGCCTAAAAATGAGAATAATTTTTGCTTTCTCGTAGATCGAGAAGAACTCATATTTAACGCATTTTCTTTGGAAAATTCGCTAAAGAGGGGGCAAAATGTAGCACCCTAAAATTGGCGCAGTAAAACCTTAAATAATTACAATTACTCTAGTAAATATTCAAATTCAAATTTCAACCCCCAAAACCGCTCCCAAACCGCCGTTTAACCCGTTTCCTCCTTTCTCGCACCATTTTTAGAGTTTGTTTTGACCGTTTGACGATATCGTCGCCGATCAGACGATATCGCCTCAGATCGGACGATTTCGTCTGGGCTAGGACGTCCAGATGATCTTGTCCCAAAATTGATTTTTCACAATTAGCCTCTGTTCCAACGGCGTCTCTAATCCGGGTAGAAGCATGTCTGTGTCATTAGAGACCCTCCCCGTTGGAGATCTCCCAAATTGGGATGATCTCCAACCTCCTAACCTCCCTCCTAAGCCTATTTAAACTTAGGACTCCCCCTTGGCATCCCCCTAGCTGGAATTTCCTATAACGCAAGTTCTACATGCATTAGACCATCCTAAATCACTATTTGCCTCCATATTTGTCTAAGTTTATTTGCAGGAACCTTAGTATTTTTCAGCCGGAGCAAGCTCAGTTCGTCGTGGACGATCCTGTTCAATTCGAGACGATTTCGCACCAATTTGAGACGATTTCGACTGCAGTCTGCATTGGGGGAAATTAGTGCCCAGATTTTGTGTTTATTCATTCTTTTCTACTGCATTATTCTGTATTTAGTTAATCTTATGATTATTCTTTATTATTTTGCATCTTGGAGTTCACCCATATAGTCTTAATGTTTAATAAAATCATAAATTGTCATTAGATTATTGTAATGCATTCGTATTTTGTTTATTATCATCATTTTAAGATTATTACTGTCATTCTATATCCTTGCCCTCTGTTGTCATAGCTGCATTTCTAGTATTTTGCTTCTACTTTTATATTTGTAGGTCTCTAACGAATTCGTCAGATCTCAGACGATCTTGTAAAATTCCAGATGATCCTAACGGCTTCAAGAATCAGAACCTCCATCAGACATCCGGATCAGGTATGGCTCTTTAATTTAGCTTATCCTTTCTATTTTTTGTTCAAATCTGTTTTCTGTATTTCATTTAGTCTGCATTTTCATAATAGAACAACTTAGATTCATTTGGCCAAACCTAGGACTTGGATGTTTAAAGCTAAAATTGAACATATCACACACATTCCCAACCTAGGCGTGGAAACTGCCATTCAAAAGTTTCCTGGTGAACCCACCATCCGTCGAAAAATCACCATAATACACCTCCCCCGGGAGGCGGGACCTTCGTAAGGCCTCTCAGTCCAAGGTATCCCCTTTCGAGCGTGGATCCTTTAGCCTGAAGGTAAGGGTGTGAAAAATTTGGAGCGATACACCCATTAAGTAATAAAAATTACTTTCATCCTACCAAGGTATCTCAAAAATGGTCTATGAAAGGTAAGGGGAAATGGTCTTTTCTAGTGGCTTTGTTCAACATCTTGTAATCCACATAGATCCTCCATTTATCATTTTTTTGGGCACTACCACCAAAGGTGACACCCACTTACTATAAAAAATTGGATAGATGAATCCAGTAGATAAAATTGTTTGCAATTCAGCTTTTACTATCTCTTTCATGGTTAGATGCATCTGTCTTTGAGGTTGCCTTACTGGTCTTGCATCATCATCTAGGTAGATTCTATGTGTGCATACTTCGGGTGCAATACCCCTCATATCTTTATAGTCCCAAGAAAAAGTCATTTTATGGGTTTTTAATGTCTTTCATCCTTTCCTCTTGAACATTTGTCAATGCAATGTCAATATTTAACATTCTTATAGGTTCTATCTCAATTTGTTTCACTTGTTCCCTATTATCAACAAGTGGGGAATCCGTGCGAGGATGTGAAGATTATCTTTGTAGAAAATTTGTTATAATTAGATCTTCATTTGTTTCATCTAGAACCATCACTTGTTGTAACATAGGCAAGGCATCATCATCTATATCTTCAAAATTGGGCTCTCTCAATTCATCAGTGGACTGTACAAGAGGATAAATGACTATATTTTTAACATTTCATCCATTTGATATAGTCATTTGGCCAGTCCTACAACTAATATAGGCATCAATTGTAGCCAACCAAGGATGTCCTAGTATAAGTGGATAACCATCCAATCCTAATTTTAACTTTAGAACTAGGAAGGTTGTTGGGTACTCCCATGCATCTACAGTTATGCTTACATCTTCTAGCATTCCCTTCGGGGGTACTGTAGATCAATTTGCCATTTGTAATACTATTTTAGTTGGTCTTATGTTTATTAACTATAGTTTATGCATAGTTTCCTTAGGCATTATGTTTATAGATGCACCTAGGTCTACCAACATATTGGGTATTAGTAAGCCTAAAATTCTAATGGTTAAGATTAGGTTTCCTAAATCAGAATATTGGTAGGTATTTCCTAATATCAAGTCAACTAACTGACCTTCCACATGTACTAATTTTGGTTTTTGTCTTTGTCCTAGTCTCTTGAGACATAATTCTTTGATGACTTTCATATAAATAGGTATGTCTATTATATCCTGACAGAGGGGAACATGACAGTAAGGTTTTTCAACCCTTTCATTATGTCAAATTCTGGTTGCATTCGTTTCCTAGTTTCTTGTAACCTTTTGGGGAAATGTGGAGCCCTTTAATTGGTTATCTATTTAGCAGTTAGGTTTTCTTCTACCTCTACCAAAGTTTTATGTTCTATTTATTTTTCTACTTTCTCCTCTTCTACTCCTACTTCTCTACGTGATCTAAGTTGTATTGAACTACAATCTACATGCTCTACACTAATACGATACATAGGATACATCCTCATGTCTACCTGATAAGTGGGTTGATTTATCTTATTTTTATTCAAATACAAGGTAGCTAACCCCACCACCCCATATTGGGTGTTTGGGATTGTCCCTAATTCATAAAATTAGACCCACCATATGGTGGTGCTACTCCTGGAATTCCACCTCCCATAAGAGACTATTACCAGTTCCTCCTATTACCCATAAAATATGTTTCAACTACTTTTGGTTCCTTTTATGTTTGTTAATTGTGGGCACAATTCCATTTTATGGTCCAATTGATAAATTGCACAAACTCGAACTTTGTATTTCGAACATTCATTTCTTGGGTTTCTTTTCTACATCTTGGGCAGAAAATAGCTAATGTTGCTTTGGTTTCCTGCTTCTTTTTCTAAAGCTAGAATGTATCTAATTGGATCGCAAAATATGATAAAATATCACTCTTCATGTCTTCTAGCAAAGTACCTATTTTTACCTTTGTTATTGAGGTTGTTTTTTTAGTCCCTCAGGTGATGGGTTTACCTTTTCTCCTAGAGTAATTTTGACATAACTATTGGAAATTTAATACTTGGGCTTGGTAAATGTCACCTTCCACTAACAGGTTTAAGTCTTCTAATGATTCATTCGTAAAACCCCTTAAAAATATACTTTTTAAGAATTTTTCTCTTAGTTTTGTGTGGGGTGAGCATTGGAGATTATAATTGAATCTTCCCCAGTAATCCTCCAATGATTCTTCCTCTTTCTATGACATATCTAGGACTTCTCTCGAGCATCCCTTGCCCTTCCAAAATCATGGTATTGTTCTAAAAATATTTTTTTCATGTCTTCCCAAGTGGTTATTTTTTTATTCCTTAAACTGATAAACCAACGTAATGTTGAATAATCTAACATGGAAGGAAAAAGATTTAATTTTTGTGCATCTATTTTCTAATCAACTGATTTGCATAGAACATCAAATTTAAAGAGAAACAAATCAAGATCTTCTATTGGTAGTCCTCTAAATATAGGAAGGTGTGCAAGATAAATATGTTTCATTTTAGTGTCTTCTCAAGATTCTTCAATTGGGAACTCAAAACTAGTGGAAGCCTCTTCGTTTCCAACCATGATTTTAGATGATATAGGTGTTAATCCAATTGCTTCTATAGTCACTAACAAAGCATCACATTCATTTTTTATATTCTCATACAGCAATCCTAAATCAAAACCTGTGAGGGTTTCAGAAGTTTGGAGGTGCTTCAGAGGAGATCTGAGGAATCAAACTGGGGTTTCAGAAGCTGAGGTAGAGGGCTGTCAATAGTAAGGATCACGGCCAAGAATGGGGGACATAGGTACTTCGGTACCAAATCCTCCAAACGAAGGAATTTCATTTCGGGATAAGCTATGTGGAACCCAAGATAGTTTCAACGACTGTCAAACACAAGCAAAGAAAATCATAAACACCATGGGGAAGCGACAAAAGGAGGATTCTCTGCCTGGGAGGGTGAACGGATGTCTACCACAAGCAAAAGAAATACCGATGTTGGAAATAGCTGAGGACTGGGTAGCTGAGGATATTGTTTATAAGTCAAAACACAACCTGATAGGTAAATTTGTGGGTTTCAAACCATCTGTGCACTTCCTCCACACATGGATAAGGAAACAATGGCATCTGGAAGGAGAATACGAAATTCTAACTCTCGCAAATGGGTATTTTTCTGTGGAGTTCACATCGGTGGCAGATCGACAAAAAGTATTTGAGGGAGGACCATATCATCATGGACCAGCGGGACTATTCTTGCAGCCATGGAAGATGGGATTTGACCCGAGGGTGGAACCGACAGCAGTACCAATATGGGTAAGATTATTTGCCCTTCCCCTTGAATTTTGGAAAGAGGAGATACTTGAGGCAATAGGCAACTTATTAGGGCATTATCAAGGTAGATCAAGAGAAACAGTTTTAGGAGGATCGGCAATGTTTGCTAGGGTTTGTGTAGAAATGGACCTCAGCAAACCTCTTCCAACAGAGATAGACCTAAAAATAGGGGATTTTGTCCGGCGCCAACAACTGGATTATGAGGCTATTCCATTCAGATGTCGGGTGTGCCACGCTCCTGGACATCTAGCTAGAATGTGCCCAACAGTTAAGGATCATCAATCTGAACAAGAGGGGACAAAAGAAAATTTTAACATGGCAGGTCAATCTCTTTAGCAAAAGGGAAATCAAAAGGAAGGGAAAGGCCCAATAGATTCTGAGGGTTTTCAAAAAGTAATGAGAAGGCCAAACAAAAAAAATCAGCACAGTAACCAGAGACAAGGAGAAAGAGTTGTAAGAACAACCAATAGATATGAGATATTCAAACAACTGGGAAACTTGGAAACCGAAGGAGATTTTCAAATGGAAGGGTTAGAGGAGGATACTCAGCAAGTCACAACAGTTGATCAGGAACAATATTCCAATCTAGTGTTAGGGAACAAGCAAGGAGCAAGACCGGACACAACCTCTCTCATGGAAGAGGAGATTCAACCCACAAGAGAGACCATAGGAGGGGAAATAGAGCGAGAGGATGTTTTTGACACAGGAAATAGAGATGAAAGAAGGAAATAAGAACAAAGAAAGCCCTACTCTAGGAATTCATCAAGTGGAGAAGAAACAAAAACCAAACCAATCTGCAGGGAGGAAGTCAAACAAGGAAAAGATGGAGGAACAGGGAAGAGATTTGAGCCAGAACGGAAAGGTAAAATCGATGGCTGATTTTTCTCTCCTAATTCTCAATGATATTAATCACTTGGAATGTGAGGGGTTTAGGCAGTCGCCCCAGACAAAAGGCAGTCAAAAATATTATCATAGATATGAGTCCAGATATAATTTTGTTACGGGAAACCAAAATGCAAGGAGAAGACTTACAAAAAATAAACAAGAGGATATGGCAAAAAGGAGAGATCCTTACTCAATCGGCACAAGGGAAATCGGGTGGGTGGCCACTATGTGGAATCACCAAGCTGTTCCTAGAGATAGGGGGGTCTCTACGAGAGGGGTGTTGATGGTCCGATTACAAAATAGGGAAGCTGGAAAAATTTGGACTATAGTGAATTTTTATGGAGCACAAACGAGTTAGATTACGAGAGGGATCAATGGGTAGCCATCCAGGACTTTCGAGAGAAAACTACCGGAGGACCAATGGATTGTGGGAGGAGACTTCAATGCAAAGCTTAGAATAGAGGAACAACAAGGAGGCAGAGCCATGCTTGAGGAAAAGGACAAGTTTTTTTTAGCAATAACATGTCAAATGAATCTAATAGATATCCCAACTGTGGATAGCTCCATGACTTGGACTAACAGAAGAAAGGAAGGTGAGATGGTCAAATCTTGCTTGGATCGTTTCTTCATGGGGGAGGAATTATATTTGCATACCAAGCATCAAGCAAGGGTCATGGATAGGCTTTCTTCAGATCATTTTCCAGTAAGTTTAACCATAGAAGAAGATAATCATAAAGTTGTGGGAACTTTTAAATTTGAGCTATGGTGGCTGAAAGATGAGGAGCTAGGGGACCGTATAAAGGAATGGTGGAAATCAGGGAAACCAAGATTTGGGACAGCCCAATTCAAACTCCACAAACAACTAAAATATGTAAGGACCCAACTAAAGGAGTGGAGTAAAGAGAAGGAAATAGCTAGAATCCAAAAGAATGAAATCAAGGATCAAAAGGAGAAGATTGCTCAAGAGATAAGACAAGGAACTATCACAGAAGAACTGTTACAACGTGAGGCAGAAATTATTAGAAAAGAGGAAGCTTTGGAGGAACAAGAAGAAATCTATTGGAGGCAAAGAGCCAGAATCACATGGTTAAAGGAGGGGGACCAAAATACAGCTTTCTTCCATAAGACGACAACGACCGAGGAGACAACAAAATAGAATTATGGGTCTTACAGATATGATGGGTCAGGTAAAAACCAGTGGAAGTGAAATGAAAAGTATAGCAAATCAGTACTTCCATACACTTTTTAGCAGTAATGAAAATTTGAATGCAATATGGCAGGAGAAGATACTAGAGGCAATTCCACAATTAGTTAAACCTGAACACAATAAATTATTAATGGAGGAAATTTCTTTGGAAGAAACCTCGTAGATCATACAAAAAATGCAAACAGGAAAGACTCCGGGACCAGACGGATTCCCCATTGAATTTTATCAAAATTTTTGGGAAATTGTGGGCCAAGCAGTGGTGGAGGCATGGAGGAAATCAGACAGAGTAAGCAAATGTTAAAAGCCTTGAATCATACTTTTATCACTTTGGTTCCTAAGGGCCCATCTAGTGAGATAATTGATAATTATAGGCCTATTTCACTATGTAATGTAGTATACAAGATATTAACAAAGCTTATGGCAGAAAGGTTGAAACAGTTTTTACCAAATCTGATTTCAAGTGAGCAAGGTGGTTTTGTTGAAGGCAGACAAATTCTAGATGGAATAGTAGTGGCCCAGGAGGTGATACACACAATGTCAAAACAAAAGGACCCGGGTATGTTTATTAAATTAGATCTTTCTAAAGCCTATGACAATGTATACTGGACCTTTATGCAAAATATTTTAGAAAAAATGGGCTTTGCGAGAGGGGTGGAGAGATTGGGTAAGAGCACTTTACACAAACTACATCATTCTCGGTTACGGTAAATGGCGGTCCCTCTCCCATGTTCACAGCGGGAAGGGGGTGAGGCAAGGGGACCCTCTCTCCCCTTACATTTTTATCCTTTATGCGAGAGGGTCTCGGGAGGCTGTTAAAAAAGGGAGACAATAGGGGAGGTTGAAGGGTCTGAATATAAGTTCTCAAATTGAGGCAAATCACCTCCAATTTTGTAGATGAAACTGCTCTTATTAGTCAAGCCAATCTCATAGTAGCAAGAAACATAAAAGAAGTTTTAGATGGGTATACTCAAGCTATTGGGCAAACTTTTAATGAAAAAAAATCTCAAATTGTTTTTTTTAATACAACGAAGAGGGTGAGAGATAAAATTATACAATTGTTGAAATTCATGGAAACTCCTTTATCCATACAGTATTTAGGAGTACCTTTATATGCAAAGAAAACAAAAAGTAAAGAGTGGAAAGGGTTGATGGATAGACTTCAAGCTAAGCTGAGCAACTGGACTCATAAATGGCTAAGCTTAGGAGGAAGGCTGACAATGATTAAAGCTGTGCTACAAGCTCTTCCAGTTTATAAATTTTATGTACTTCAGGCTCCAAAGAGAATTCTAAAAGATATTGACAAACACACAAGAAAGTTTTTGTGGTCAGGTGCAAGGGAAGAACAAAAAATAGCACTAGTGGGTTGGGAGAAGATATGCCAACCAAAAAAACAAGGAGGATTGGGGATAAGATCAGCATTCCAGAGCAGCAAGGTACTAGCTGGGAAGCTATATTGGAGATGGATTACAGCTACTGGGGGTTTATGGAGTAGACTCTTACAAGCTAAATATTACCCAGGAGTGGATGAGAAAAACATTCCAAGATACAAAGTGGAAGGAGAGGGATCTACCATATGGAGGACAATGTTAGTAGGCCAAGAGTTAATAAAGCCATACCTATATTGGCAGTTAGGGGATGGAAAGGATGCTTTATTTTGGGAGGATTCATGGAATCAATCACAACCAATTATTCGAGACATTCCCGAGAGATGGAGAGGCTGGAAATCGAGCTCCAAAAAGCGGGGTGGTGGAAAGCCTCTTACTATATGAAATCATGGAATCAACATGTGCCAGATTTACTACGATGGAAACATCCCCAAGAATGGCCGGTGAGGGGTACGAGAGGAACTAATGGAAAAAGCTGTGGAGATATCTTCAAAGACACCCAATTCGGGATGGTTCTAAGAGGGATATACTTGGATGGGGAGGAAGTAAGTTGGGAATTTATAAGGCAAAGGAGGGATACAAGGTAGTTTGTGGATACGAGATTACCCCATCACCCTTTCCATGGACATTTGTTTGGCAAAAGGAAGGATGGCCAAAAATTAACATTTTCTCATGGTTGATTAACCACAAAAAGTGCTTGACTTTTGATAATTTGATAAAAAGAGGTTTCTTTGGGCCCTCTAAATGTGTTTTGTGTGGAAAGGCAGACCTTGAATCACCTCTTTTTTGGGTGTTCTTTTGCTAAAGACATATGGATCAATTGGTGGAGGCAAATGAGACAACATTGGGAATTTTTTGAGACTTGGGAAAGCTTTTATGAGAAATGGAAACGAGTGCAGCTTTAAGACTAAAACAATGAAAATTGCATGGAAACTACGACCTAGCTTCATATGGTGGCGATTATGGCTAGAACGGAAATGCACGCATATTTAGATCGGAGCACGAGAACAAGGGAACAAGTATGGGAGAGTATTATGAGCAAGGTAACGAAACACTATTTATCAGATTACAGGAGGAAACAAATATAAAAATGGAGGAAGTGATCATTCTACGGAGCTTTGGAATAACTATAACAGAGAAACAACTTAAGGATGGGTACACGGGTGTGATCCCCTTGAATAACATAGAGTGGAGGCCACCTCCTAAAGAGTGGGTGAAGGCAAACACAGATGGGGCTTCTACTAAAAATCTTGGGAAAGCTGATTTTGGTATTATCATAAAAAATTGGAAAGGAGAACGAGGTGTATTGGAGAGCAGAAGGCATGGGGGAGGCAACTAATAATGAAGCGGAAGGACGGGCGATCTTGTCAACATCAGTGATAGCTGCAAATCTACAATTACATAAGTTGTGGATAGAGACAGACTCTCAGGTATGGGCTGGAATATTAGATCCGATAAGGCCCTTTCAGGTGCTAGGAATTGGAGAGAGAAGGAAGGTGGAAGCAGTCCAGAAGATCTGGCAAGTTTTTCAAGATGTTTTTATTACACATATAAAGCGAGAGGGAAATAGGGTGGCAGACTATTTAGCAAAATGGGGAAAAGATCCGGAGAAAGGGCAATATGTGGACTCTCGGATGGAAAATCGGATAAGCTTGTGCCAAAGAATCCAAGGGATGCGGGGAGGTGATACAAGCGAGATAGTAGAACAAGAAGAGTAGACGGTGAGTCTAATGAATCTATCACGGTTAGGCCACGAGCGCAACACAACATGAAGATAAATGGATAGTTTACGGAATTCAGATAAATTGGATAAACTGGAATTCAGCTATGGTAGTGCTGAGGGTATGGATATCTGCATTATGTAAGGTAATGTTTTATGGGTAATTTTTGAGCTAGGAGGGATTGGAGGAGGATTTTCTGTCTCCCTTGATGCCTGTCCAGTTCATTTTACCTTGTAATACAGCTTCTATAAATATAACATATTTTTCATTTTTTTCAAAAAAAATCAAAACCTGAGGCAAACCCTCCTAATGTTTTCCACCTAGAGTCTTTAAATAAATTTTGATCAAATTATGGATTAATATGCCACGGTGTGTCAAGTGGAGATGATGGTCCAGCTTCAAGAAGTGTTTCATACTCTTTCAAAGGTATTTATGGTAATTCTAAGGTGACTTCTACTCTTTCAATAAAATATCCATGAGGTCCTCTTGGCCTTGGTATACTCATTCATTCTCAGGTAGGGGATCTATGGGTAAGATAGTTTGAAAATTTATTTTTAGGCCGACTAACCTGAAAATCCTAAATACTAGAGTTCTGTACCAAAATGGTGAGCAAAAAATGGTGTTCTGTAAAATGGTTAATTCTTATCCATTTAATTATCAATTTTAGAGTCCATAAAATTATGAGTACCTATACACAATATATGCCTGTAGTGTTTGGGAGATGAGTTCCTATATATTAGTTGGTTTGGTGGGGAATGTTGTTCGTATAGTTGTGGTTTTGCCAAACCAATTAAAACTAAGTGCAAGAAAATAATTGCATAAAAATAAACACACTACAAATTTTAAATAACTAAAATATAAGCACACAACTGAAAGAAACTGTAGGAGGTAAATAAATTACACACAACAAAGATTTAGATTTTGTTTGTTGTTTGTGTAAACTAGGTTTAGCTTTTTGTTTATTAACAAAATAAATAAAATAAAAGAAATAACTAGTTAGTCTTAATTATATAGGGGATCAACTTAATATTTAAGCTTTTGACTACCATAAAGTTCCAATGATGATTGCTTGGAGGGTTGCAGGCATACAAAAACCATGTATATTATGTCAAAATTACACTCAAATAAGTGTTTATTTACTTGTTTTCACATATGTTTTTGCACCATGGCCAAATTATATTTGATATGTGTAGTTGTGCATGCTCTATGAAAGTGGAATCCACTACTTGAACCTTCGAACTACACAAAATGTATGACAAAATTGACAATGGAGGTTGTCCATAAACCACTTTTTTTTATGGTGTCATCTTGGTGAAGTGATAGGAAGTATTATACCACCACTCAACCACAGGAATCCATTTGATTTAATGAGTCGGTTGCTTAGATGGAAAGCAATAAATATAAGATTCCAAGCACTTGTTAATAAATTTAGTTTACCCATCGATGTGGGGATGGTATGTTGAGTTCGTAATGAGGTGTGTGTCATATAGATTGAACAAATATTGCCAAAAATTATTATTAAATGTGGGGTCATTACTGGATACAATGGACTAGAGAATGCCATGAAGGTAAAAATTAAAATAAAAAAATAGTTGAGAAATAGTTGAGGCCTTGTAAGGGTTGTCTAGAGGGCAAAAATGAGCATATTTAGAGAGGCAATCCACCACCATGAGAATGACTATTTTGCCTTTAGACTTTGGAAACTCTTCAATAAAATCCATAAAAAATATTTGTCCAAATGGTCTCAGGAAGTGAAAAAGGTTGGAATGTGCCTAGTGTGCAAATAGTTTCACCCTTAACATGCTAAAAAGTGTCACATTCTCAAAAAATATCCTGCTATTATTTTTCATACCTACCCCAAAAAAGGTGTTTAACTTATTCATATGTTTTTAAGAAGTCCAAATATCTTGTAGTCAGAGAAGCATGTGTTTGTTGTAGTATAGATTCATGGAGTGGTAAATTTACAGGGATAACAAGGGGGCCTTGATATCACAAATATTGCCCATCCCATGTATATCCTAAGCAAGAGTCAAGGTCAATTTGAAGTTTCTAAATTAATGATTAATAGGTGGAATTTTGGGTTATTTCTCCTTGAAGTTGGTAGGTACATTAAGGACGTGGGGTAGATATGGAACATAGCATAATTTGATCCTCATATTGGTAGGATAGTACATCAATAACTACATTTTCTTTGCTTTTCTTATAAATTATTTTATAGACATACCCAATAGTTTGGTAACCTATTTTTGTTGGATGGGCATAGATACATTCTACTCAAGAAATAACAGGCTATTATGGTCTATTTTGATCAAAATACCACCCAATAAGAGAAGGCCTCCATTGGTTGACAACATATAAGATTTTCATCATCTCCTTCTCATAAGTCAATTTTTCCAAGTTTTTGCCTAATAGTGTCTTACTAATGAAGGCTAAAGGTTTTCATTCTTGCATAAGCACTTCACCATTTCTAGTTCTAGAGGCATCACTTTCAACCACAAATATCTTGGAGAAATTAGGTATAACCAACATGGCAGTAGAGAGCATAGTTAGTTTGATTCATAGAAATGCATGTTTGATGGGTTTTGACTATAAAAATAAGTTCTTTTTGTAATATAGTCATAAAAGAGGATGAAATATTTCCATAATCATGGAAAAATTTTCAATAATAATTAGTGAGGCCTAGGAAACCTCAAAGACTTTTAAATGTGTGTGGTTTGGACCAATCTTGTATGACAATAATCTTCTTAGGATCCACCTTAACCCCTTCCTTTGAAACCATATGGCCTAGATATTCCACTTTATACATCCCAAAAGAACATTTAAATCTTTTGGCATAGTTTATTATTAGCCAGGAGTTGTAGTGTCTATCTAAATGTAACAAATATTCCCCCCATATACGATAGTAAACTAGAATATAATTAAAAATAACAAATGAATTTATACAAAAATGGTTGAAATATTGCATTCATGAGACTCTAAAATATGGATGGTGTGTTGGTAAGATTGAATGGCATGAAAAGGAATTCATTATGTCATTCTTGAGTGTGGAATGTTACCTTTGGAATATCTTCTCACAATCTAATTTTATGATAACTTGAATGAAGATCCAACTTTGAGAAGCGAGCACCATGGAGTTCATCTAATAACTCATTAATTATGGGAATGAGAAATTTCACCTTGATGGTAATTTTGTTGAGTCCTCAAAAACCCACACATAACTACCAAGACCCTTATTTCTTACAAACAAAAAGTACTAAGAAATAATATGGGCTAACACTTAGTCAAATGATCCCTACTACTAATAATTCCTACACTATCTTCTCAATTTCAATTTTCTCCACATATGGGTACCATTAGGGATAACTATTTTATGATAATCTTCCTATGACAAGCTTTATGGTATGATCATGGATGTAACAAGGAAGTAACCCTTGTGGTTCTACAAATATGGGTGCATTTTTATCCATATTTTTTTGTAATTCAACTAGCTAAATTGTATCATTGATATTCAGGGCCTATATTGCAAACAATTGTTTCACCACCACTTGAGATGATTTCTTCAAATATTTTTTGATTTAATGTAAGATGATGAATTAGGTAGGATCTATGATCATGCCATGGAGAGTGTATTTCTTCCCATGTTTGATAAATAACATCCATACCTCAAAAAATTCCCATACTATTGGGCCTAGAGTATAAATCCATTGATTTCCCAACACAATATCACAAACCCCAAAGGAAGGGCAAACATGTCTGCCCTAAGGTTGTAGTCACCCATCATCACCTATACATATTTGCATTTTCCTCTACATGGTAGATTACCCCCATTGGAAACCATGACTTCAAATAATTGCAAGAGTATATGTAATAGGTTGTTTTTTAGCTACCTGAGGATCTAAAATTATTGGTACTACTAGAATAAATGAGGGTGATGAATCGCTAACCCTTGAAATTTCCTACCACTCATGGTCTTGGGAGTTGAAATACCAACTAATGCATGTGCTAAAATTTTAGGTGGTTGGTCCTCTATCAGTTTGGACTCTTTAAGTTGATATTCCTCTCTATGGTCCTCTTCTTCATGTGGTTCCTTGGTGGAAGGTTTACCGACATCGAGTAAATATAGTTTATGTTGTAAGAATTTGTGGACCAAAGAATATTTATCATTATAATTTCAACAAAGTCACTATGTCGTACATGCCTCCATATCTTCTTAGGTGAGACATTTGACCAAGGGTAGTTTATTTCCTAAGTTTGATTATGTCCAAGAAAGGAATGAGGCTTGAACTTGTGGAGGTTTAGAAGTATGCCTTTATGCTATGAATTTATCTTTAGTAAGTCTAGTCAATCTTGTAGCTTTCATCATGTTGTATAACTTGAACATTTTCACTTTAGTACATATATATTTCTTTAATCCACTAATGAAATAACTTTGAAAAAACTTGACACTTAATCCCCTAGTTTGATTTGTCATCTTTTCTAATTGTCTGGTAATCATGAAAAAATGGCATATGTTTTAACTTGTTGAATACTTAAGTGAAATAGTCATACTCATTGGGTCCATAATGAGTGACTAATTCTATCTCAAATTTAGTCCAATTGAGTTGTGGATGCATATTCTTTAACCATTGGGATCATTTAATTGCTTCCCATTCAACCATTGGGACCATTTAATTGCTTCCCATTCAACCATGGGGACCATTTAATTGCTTCCCATTCAACCATTGGGAGGGTATTGTGAGAGTAACTTTCTAAGGCTAATGGATTACTAGTGCACCACAAAACTCAAACAGACAATATATTCCATGGTTGAGTGCTTCTCGTATTTCTAATGGGTCTCCCTATATACTCAAGGGTGTGTGGGAGCTCGCAACTATATGCAGGTGTTGTCTAAGTCCTACGTATTGGAGTTTGAGCACCCATAACTTCACTAGACACTTTATGGGAAACTTAGCTTAGCAAAAAATGATAGCTTCTCCATGATTTTTAAAAACCCTAACACTAGATTTCTAACCTAATCTATAAAAAATAGAAAAAAAAAAGTGTTTTTTTTGGAAAGATACTTTAATGAAAAATTAATAGAAAAATATTATATAATAGAAAAATGGATAGAAGGACAAGAATTTTTGATGTTGCTACATAAAAAAATCCTAAAAAGAGCTCTGATACCACTTGTTAGGAAACTTCATATAAAAATAAACATAACAAAAATAGCAATGTAGGAGTTAATGCAAATGCTTATAAACTAAATGACCATGAAAATGAAAATAACAAAAATGCTCAAGGAATTAACTGGATGGAAATACAATAAACGTATATTAATTAAGTGGAAAAAATATTGTAGACCTCTTCGAGGAGGCAACCTCCTCGAAAGTAGAGCTTCAATACAATTTGAGAAAAATATAAGATACATTATACTCCAAACCCATGTCCTTATATAAACTCTTATTTACCCTAACCCTAATACTCAAGGGTTGGACCACATGAAAGAGGGAACTTGAGCTACTAACTCCTATTTATAATAAATGTAAAGGTTACATCAAAATGAGCCCATATGCACTAGGAACACATGGTGCAAACATACACTAACACTAGACAAGTACATAACAATAACACTCACAAAATTCCTTGATATTGAAGTGAGAAGAGGAGAGAGAGGAAGAGCATCATGAGGAGGCCCTTCACAATACCTTTCATATTTTTCTCTTCTCACAAATATCATTTATCATACAACCAAGATGACCCCAAATGAAGTTGTATATGACCAACCACCATTATCTCTCACCTCATATCTTTCAAATATTTTTCGTGTACAGGTTGATTCTACTCGTAGAAATAAGGAGGTCATACTTTGATCCCTCAAGAACAATCTAGCAATGTCCCAAAATTAGATGAAACTCATTTTTGTTGCGCATTGGCCTTGCGCCTGTCACTTGGAGTGCAACATATTTATGGCCTCGAGACCAGTGCCAAATTTGAAGAGTCAACAGGAAAAGCATCTTGTTTACCTCCAAATTTGTTTTATGCTTGGAGAAGGAAGCGAAATACCTTGGTGCCCTACCTACATCTTTCCATCAAATACTGCGTCTTGCTTTGAAAATTCAAAGCGCAAAGCGCACTTGACAGCCCTGAATTGGTCTTGCACTCCTCTTTTGGAGCACAATGCCTTGGTGTATACTTAGGTGCTTCTTCATTTGCACTTAATTTTGAGCTTTGACCAGTCAACATGCGTTGTGTCCCTAAGGAGGGGTGCAAAAGTATAGTGCTAATTTTTGTTGTGCTTCGACCATTCAAAGGGTGTTGCGCTCTGTTTTGCACAGAACTCGTCTCGCGCCTTCCAACTGGAGAAAATATACTTTGTGCTTTTCATACCGGATGCACGGGAATTGTGCTCACTGTTGTTGTGCTTTACCTTGTAGTTACTTAGCATAATTAAAGCACAATCTTACCCTTGTGAAAGAGTTGGACTCCCCTTTTATGGATAGTGGGGCGCTTTTCTACTTGCAGCATTTTCTTTAATAAGAAACACTAAAACGCCTAGAACTACTACTCCCTTTTTGTTTTTGGCTCAACAAAAAAATAAAAGAATTGGACTCCTCAGAACCCCCATGCCAGCTAAGACTTTGGTCCAAAAAACTTCACTACTGATAGCGCAAAGGGGATGAAGAGATATACTCCGAAAGAAACAAATATGCATAAAGAAGGAAAAATACAAATATATACATCTTGAAAGAAAACTTTGTACTACCTCTTACTAGTAGTACGCCTTTAGATGAAGGCCATTGACTGATAGCAGTAGAGTAAACCTGTTCATATCTTGCAGCGTGAAATAATTCACCATATGGACCTCAGAAACCCAAAACGGACCCTCCCAAATTACGTCAAATTTGTCGTGGTTTCTGGGCTTGGACTTTTTCTCATTTCATTTTAACACCAAATTTTCAACCTGGAAAGTCTGATCGGAGGTCCTTTTGTCGAACCAATTATTCATGGTGATGACATGCTTCATGAAAGCCTCATAGGATTTCTCTATTTCCTCCAACTACAATAGTTGGGCAATCCTTATGCTGATAGGATCAAACTCTTCATCCCCGTCGTCCAATGATCGGAGAGACTGCAATACGGGAAATTCGATATACGTAGGAAGCACTACTTATTTCCCGTACACTAGGGAGTATGGGGACGTCTTGATGGATTTCTTAATGGAAATTTGGTCAACCCATAATGCAAAATATAAAAGCAAATGCCAGGTCCGCTTGTTGTCTTCCAACATCCTCTTCAAGATTTGGAGTAAGATTTTTTTGGTAGACTCCGCCAAACCGTTGCCATGCGGGTAATAATTTGATGAAGTTTTTAGGTAAGTACCGTACTTACTAGAAAATGTGCACATCTTGGCCTCGATGAAATTGGAACCATTATCAGTCATTATGGAATTTGGTATCCCAAAACGGGTTATCAACCCTTCCAAAAAGGTGATGACTATGTCCTGGTTGGCCCGCTTGCTAGGCACCACTTCTGTCCACCAGGTGAAATAGTCTGTTTCATCAAGATATACTTGTGCCCTGCTGAAGAATTGGGATCTATTATCCCAATGAAGTCTAAACCCCATTGTTGAAATGGGGCCTCGACCTGAATTGGGTCCAGAGGGAGAGAGGCGTTCTTAGTACGGCCAACATACCTTTGACATTTATCGTATTTTTGGATAACATTGAAGGAATCAACAAAAATGGTGGGCCATAAATAGCCTGCCCTTATTATTTTTAAGGCCATAGGCCTTCCTAAAAAATGGCCCTCGAACATTCCAGAATGGAATTCATCCAAGATATTCTCTTTTTCTATCCCCCTGACACATCTCAGGAGGACACTGTTAATGTTTCGATGAAACAGTCCATTGGGCAACAATACATATTTGCAGGCCTGAAGTTTGAACCTCCTCATCTATGAGGGCACTGTCTTGTGCTGAAGTACTCCACTAGGTCCTTTGTCCAATATCTGTCAGATGAAAATCAATTTGCACAATTCCTCTCCTATGCTGATTCATCCCACTGGCAAGTTGTCACCTCTGATGTAGCACTACGAGCAAGCTCTTGGCATAAGGCTCGGCCACAAACCATTTTAGTGGGCTAGACCTCTATATCAAATTCCTGGATCTTGGAGATCCAACCTGCCCTTTTGTTGTCGAGATCACCTTAAATGATGAAGTTCCTGACATCTGGGTGTATCACATACACTATCGTCTTACTCTAAGAGACGAAATTACAAAACTTCTTCAGCGACCTCATCACCGCATGGACTTGTATTTTGATGAAATTGAACTTTTCCTCATGCAGAAGGATAACTTGACTTAGGAACGCAATTAGCGCTCATCCTTGTCTTTATTTTTTTGGGTAAGAACAGTCGCATAGCTCTCTGGTTCTCCGACGACGTAAAGGATAAAATCCTTGGAGTAGTCAGGGTTCACCAAAACGGGGGCTTGAGCGATTCACTCTTTTATATCTTTGAAAGCCCACCTTCTCTCCTCGATCCATCAAAACTCGGTATCCTTCTTGAGAAGTTCCATCATCGGATTGACCACCTGGGCAAAGTTAGAAATGAATTCTCGAACAAAATTAATCTGCCCAAAGAAGGATTGGAGGCCCTTCTTACTTGCTGGTAGAGGTATCTTGAGGAGAGCTTCCGCTCTAGAAGGATCTATGGCTAGTCCTCTTTCAGAGATGACATGGCCCAGGGTATTTCCCTCCTTGACTGCGAATATTGACTTCTTCGAGTTTATTGAGATCCCAAATTCTTGGCATTTTTTAAACACCTGTCATAAATGTAGATCGTGTTCTTCCCTTTTGTGGGAAAAAATAGTCATGTCTTCAAGATATATAACAATGATGCGATTGAGCAACTCACCAAAGGCTAAGTCCATTGCTCTCTGGAAAGTTGCGCCAGCATTTGAGAGGCTGAACGACATGCTTTGGTATGCGAAGGTGCCCCACTTGGTGGTGAAGGTGGTCTTGAACTGGTCTTCATATTTGACCTAGATCTTATTATACCCTAAAAAGCCATCCAGTAGAGAGAATCTCTACACTCCTGCCACCACATGAAGTATTTTGTCAATTTGGAAAAGTGGGTAATGATCCTTTAGCAAATCCTGATTGAGGTTTCGAAAGTCTACGCAGAGGTGAATGTCTCCATTCTTCTTCCATACTGAGACCAGGTTCACCACCCAAGAAGAGTTCTTGATGGGATATATAATATTTACCTCAAGCATCTTCAGGAGCTCAGTCTTCATCAGCATCTTGATTTTTGGATTGACAGACCTTTGCTTTTTTTGGATAAGTTTGACTCCCTCCTGGAGCTCGATGGTATGTTGGAAGATGGACTTATCATACCATTTTAGGTCACGGTAGCTCTAGGCGACGATGTCAGAATACTCTTTGTAGAGGGTTCTGATTTGTTGTTTTTCCAGTGGTGTGCAATCAGTCCCCACTTTAATCATTTTTCAAGGCTCCAATTCAAGCTCTTCATATTCTCTTGCATCCACCTTGATCTTGTGGGGGAGAGACCTGTCATCTTGGTTGAACAAACTTTCAAGGGTGATCAAGCCCTTATGGAGGTGGTTGTTTCATATTCTTCTTCGTCGAGTGCTCTCTCTTCGATATTTCCTGCTTCATCGATCAAAAAATTGACGATTTACTCGTCACTATCAAAAACCTACCAATGAATGTTCTTGTCGAGCACTGAGGGTCTATAGATCACCCTCACTGCATTTGGATTTTGCATTATATTCTCGGTAGGGGAGGACCTAGCTCCAATAGATGCTAAAATTTTAGCATGCTTGTTTCGCTCCCATGAAATAGACTGAATGTTGAGAGCCAAGAAAGACTCAAGCAGATCATATACCTTATTACGGTATGCTTTTAAATAGTGTTGCTTGACAACACACTTATTCATCAGTTGGTTACAAATCGTCTCTGAATCGCCGAAGATCTATAACTACTTTATTTTGAGTTTCTTCACTTTTTGTAATCCCAAACAAAGGGCTTCATACTCAGTAGCATTATTTGTACAACTCCAAGCAAGCTTGTACGAGTAAGTCTTTTGATTTTCAAAAGGAGAGATGAGGATAACTCTAGCTCCAGTGTCGTTATTGCATCGGACACCATCGAAGAAGAGCTTCAATAGTTGGTCATCCATGGGGTCAACATCACTCGGTACATTAGATTTTTCAAGCTTGGTAATCGAGTAACACCCGATGTCTGATTCTATCATAGTTTTGAAATCACGCATAGAAAACTCATCCTCTATGCGCAGCTCGTCAAGAGCTTCCTCCATCAGCTCCACTTTTTCTTTCACTTCTTCTACTCCATCAATGATGTTGACCGAGTCCATATGCTTTTCCACATACTGGATCTTTTCAATGAGAAAGGTGGAGGGTTTTCATTAAAAAGTTTGATACTCTTTCCTTTGAAGGGGACCTTCAGGTGCAAATAATCGAGAAACATATAGCCTCCAAGCTTGGCAATGAATTCCCTTGATAAGCACATGTTGTAATAGGGCTCCAAGTCTACTACCACAACTTCTTGAATTACTATGATCTATGGCATCTTGTGCAACACGATCAGGATCTCCTTGATGACCCCCACTGTCCTAATCGGAGTCTCGTCCAATTGAAGCACTCCAGGACTGCTCCTGGTGTAATCCATGCCCATAAATTTGCATACAACTTTGGGCATTATAGTGGTGGCAGCGCCAGAATCAACCATGCAATTATGCATGACCCATCCTTCCATATTGAGGGATAGATAAAACGACAATGACTTATTTTTCCCAGTAGCAGAGGTGGTTAGCGACTGTGTCAAGATGGACTGAATTGGTCTCCCCTTGCCCTTGATAGACTTGAGGGATTCTTGCAATAGGTCAACTTGACCAGGCAGTTGGAGCGAATAAAAGAGGCTTACCTTAGTCGGAGTCTTCCTTAATTCCTCGACGACACTGTATGCTATAGCACCAAACTTGCCTCCCTCTTTAGCGGTTTTGTACTGGGTATGGTACTGTTGCATTGCTTCCACTCTCTCATGCTTGGTCAGTGAGGGGTATCATAGCTTTTCTCTCACCTGATATCTTGTTTTAGTTAGGATATGATAGGTCAAAGCTTACGGTTGAGGGGTCCTCACTTTTTCCCTTGGGAGCAGATAGTCTCTTAATCGAGCATTGTCCACCGGCTCTGATACTTGAACTGGTTCCTTTTTTGGTTGTGTGGTTGCCTTCTCACTTGGCATTTTGGGATTGACAAGCACCTTGAGTGGTTCCATCTGGACCGGATCGACCTCAATTGACTTTATGCCCGTCCTCATCACGACGAAGACTTGTTCAACAAGAGGAATCATGCAATTATAATTAGTTTCCCTTATCATATTTACCTATTCGCCATGTGCATTTTTCATAAGTGTTTACACATTGTTTAGATGAACCATGCAAGTTTCCTCGCCATGCGGGTCATTACAGGTGGAGCAACAGTAGGTCCTACTGGATGAACTAGCTTCATCGCACTCTAACATCATAGAGTTCCTGTCATGAGGTCTTCTGATGGGTGTAGCTTACTTCCTCATGATTAGGGGCGAAAATATCCTTGGTGGATAGCTCTGATCATTTTGTCTTTTCTTCATGATAGCTATATCATTCACCATAGTTTTCATAAATGCATGCACATCTCGCAACTCTTTGTCCTAATATGCTTTTAGAGTTGTCTGAGCGTGGGTGTGGGTAATGGCAATGGTGCCAATGGTGCAAGAAATGCTAGATACTGATGAGGTGCCAGAAGCTGAGCAATTATGGGGGTTGTATAATGAGTCGATACCTAAAATTGTAGAGTGAGTACCGCCTAATTTTGTGGATTGGGAGCCCATGGATGATTGGGGTACATCGAAGATGTAGGTGGAGTGGGTACCGCCTGATTTTGTGGATTGGGAGCCCATGGTTGATTGGGGTACATCAAATATGTAGGTGGAGTGGATGCACTCGAGTACATATTCTATGGGAAATTCAGGTAAATCGACGTCATTGCCTTGGGGGGCAACTTCTCGATGGCTATCAGGTCAATTTTTGCCTTCTACGCCTATTGGTATAATTTTGAAAAGGTGTTGACGTTAGCATGCCTGATGCTCATGCTAATATCAGAGTGAAATTCTCTCAAGTAATAGAACGTCGCCTACTCCGATGTGGGTCGTTGGCGATCAGTGACTCTTCCAGGTTCGAGTGAACAAAACATTGAAGTCAGCTATCTCCTCTTGAGGGTGCCTCTGGATAGAGGTGAACTGGTGCAATAGAGAGAAGAGGTCCACTTGTTCATTGAAGCCCCTGATTAATTGGCCTTCCAGTTGGTCCCATGAGGTGATGGTGTCGACCGAGAGCGACCGATACCAGTAGAGGAGCTTACCTCTTAGTGAAAGCACTAGCAACTTTGCCATAACATCTTCGATGATTTGGTGAATAATTGCTAGTCCTACGACGTCTTGAACATGCTCATGCATCGTATTTCTCGTGTTGTCATAAGTAGGTAAAGCTTTCAAAGCTATGGTCGGTACTTGGTGTTGAGCCTATAGGGTAAGGGGACCGTATGATTCCAGGCCAGGTACTGCCTAGGTGGAGCTTGCTACACCATCTGGGGTGTCAGATTTGTATGAGCCAGAGGAGTTGGTATAACTTGCTGAGCTGGAACACTCGGAACACTCGAAACGTTAGGTGGAACCGGAGTATTCTGATGATTCGAGGAATTCGGTGGATTTGGAGGCAAGCTAGTTGTCGTGTTATCGGGAGTTGGAATTCGTGAAGCGACAAAAGCCTCTTGTGAAGATGTCCCGTCTAACAGGATATTCGACCTGACCACTCTAGGATGCTCTCCCAGAGCGTCAATGTCAAGCTCGAAGAACTCAATTTCTTCTTTTGTATTTCTAGCCTGCCACCTCGTAAGGCATGATTTTTTAAGCTGGTCTACGAGGTTTAGAGATGTCTGAGTTCATGAGTCGCCAAATGTTCAAATTTGTCAGCAATAAGACGAACATCAACTTCTTAATACTGCTTTTGCAGTGGAACATTTGGGTCCCACCAGGCGTGCCAGAAAATATTTGTCAGAGATCTGCATTAGGTATGAATTTGTCTATTCATGCGCCCTAGACTTGGCCAACATTGAAAGGCCGAGAGGAATAAATGCCTCTCGTTCCAATCTTCGAAGAGGGGTTGATTCCCTTGCTATTCTAACTGGTGGGATTTGATATTAAGGAACTAGAAAGAAATGGGAAATGACTAAAAGGGATGGGAAATATGGCCACAGGCCAGATAGAACAGATGTGATGGACTAACAGCAAGATAACTCTACTGCACTCCAAATCAAATAGCACTCAATACAGACAACTAATAGAAATTAAAACTGAACATATAACATGCGTAATCTCCAGGGCTAATCCAGGGTTCCCGTTTTATCAGAAGGTAAATTCATATACTAGAATTCAAGCCTACAGATAAATGAAAGAATTAATAGAAGATAAAAAATAGAAGACATACACACAAAATAGAAGTCCAGAATTAGAGCCAGACATCAGCTGTATTGATAGCAAAATTTGAATTACATCAAGCTTCTAGCAAACATCCATCATTTTACAATAAAATAGCAGGCTTATATAGAGAATTCTGCCACTTGAAACATTAAATACACACCTACAAAATGTGGTGGTGGCAGCCAAGATAATATTTAAGGAATTACAGTTATGAAACAATAATTAGGCATGGCTATGATTGATGACTCCTTAAAATGCAGTTGAACCCCTTTGTTGAGTGGTATTTTCACCCAGTTGTGAAAACACACTCTCCGATAGGATTTGGGTTCTAAATCCTCTGCTTGCAAAGAAACAATTTCTCCAAGGTTCCTGTTATGTTAGCATTTTGCATCTGCGTATAAAAGATATTTAATTAAAATGCTAGGAACACCTTAGTGGTTGCAAGTAACTGAAAACAAGGGGCACTGTGGTTTATTTTACTGTGAAATTTAATGATTGTTCCTTGAACCTTAATAAAGTAAATGTGATTTGATCCTTAAATGACCATGCTGTAACTTCAAAATAAAATTTAATGAAATGCCATAACATGAATGGAATTATTTTTGGGTTTTGAAGTTTTTTAATTTTTTATTTTATTTTAAAGCTTGAAAATAAAATTGGAACTTCTAAAAATAAAATGCAGCAAGAAGAAAAATAAAATGCAAAAGAAAAGAAATTTAAAATTGCATCCAGTATGATGCTATCCCGTCTCGGCAAAACCGAAGTTGTGAGGTTTCCATGCATGCAACCTAACTTACTGGACCTGCAAACATGCACAATCCCGATAAGCTAAGTGCTGATTCCTAGGGTTTGAAATAAAAATTCAGATTTCAAACATTCGCCTAATGCAACCCACAAAAGTGGCATTTAACATTATCTATAAATCTAAAATCTGAAAACAAAAGAATAAACATTAAATCCATTAGCATGCACAAAATATCTCCTTCTTTCTTGCCAACAAGATGCAAATTTCTGAATACTCTGCATTAATAATATGTCAAGTTACAATGGCAGCATCTCTGGTTTTCTCAAAACCAGAGAAAAGGCAAAAAATAGCCCCAAGCAGGCCCAGAATGGCCCTCTGGCCTCTAGCACTGCAACTCTGCTCCAGCGGTTTTCCCCCCTTGTGCCAATCTGTGCATCTGCATTTATACTAGTTGTTGAATTGATTCCCCTTCCACGATGGTTCATTTCATATTCCAGTGGCTGCTCGCTTCACCTTTCTTTGACTGCATGTATTTTGGCTTTATGCTTGACATTAAGACGTTTGATCTTCTCTGTAACGCTTCTGCAGCCTGTACGCCACGTGTCCCGCACTTTTTTGCACGTTCTATAACGGTTCCTTGAAAATCGTGACCAAAAAATAGCATGCAGCCTTGTCCGCCTTCCTGGCCGCGAAAACGCGACATGTCGCGATTTCGTGACATGTCGCGATATCGCGACGTTTTCCTACCATCAGCCTTTTTCGCCATCGCGCCCACGAAAATGTGACATGTCGCGATTTCGTGACATGTCACGAAATCGTGACGCTTTTTTGTTTCATACTGCTTTGCTGCAACTTGTCGCGATTTCGCGACGCCTTCCACTTTCGGACCCTTTCACTCATTTCTGTCATGATTTCGTGACCATTTTTGCTTTCGTACATTCTCGGCCGCAACCTATAGTGAAATCGCTACGCTTCTCGCTTCTTGCTCCTTCGCTGCATGTTGTCATGATTTCATGACCATTTTCTCTTCATCATGCCCTTTGCTGATTTCTGTCGTGATTTCGCTACGCCTTTCTGTTTCGTACAACTGGGCTCGTTTCTGTCGTGATATCGCGACGTTTTTTTTACTTTGGACCTCTTTGCCACTTTCTGTCATGAAATCGCTACCACTTTTCCCTCTTCGTGCTCATCCGCTGCTTTCTGTCGTGATATCGTGACGTTTTTTGGCTTCGTCCTGTTTGACTGGTTTGACCCACGATTTTGTGACATGTCGCGATATCGCGACACTTTTCTACTTTGTCTTTCTCTCTCCTCTCTGGGCCGTGAAAATCAAACACGTCATGATTTCATGACGGTTTCGCCCACCTGCTGTCGTTGACTGCGTTGACCGTGATTTTGCGACATGTCACGATATCGCGACACTTTTCATTTTTTGGCAGCGACGGAGCAACTTGTCACGATTTCGTGACACCTTTTCATTTCGGCCGATTTTGCAACATGTCACGATTTCGTGACACCTTTCTATTTTTCGACAGCGATGGCGCGACAGGTCGCGATTTCGTGACACTTTCTATACTTGTGCATTTTTGCCTTTTTCTTGATTTTTAGCATCTGGGTCACTGAGATCTTCTTTGAAAGCATGCAAAAAAGGTGGGTCCCCAATTTTGGGGTGTGTTGTGGATCAGCCACAACAAATGGTGACTCTGCTGTCAAATGCTCCCGAGCATTTGGTGAGAACCCAACCTGGAAACATATATAAACTCAAAAACATGCATTAGCACATAAGCAATATAACAAATGCCCAAAGATCAGAAGTACATGAATCATCGGAATCATCAAGTATTAGCTCGGTGTGTGCAATGTGTTTTCATTCCCTATCGTTTGAAATTGATCAACATTCCATTGTCAGTTTTACATGAATGCATATGTGAGATTGTGAATGATTTGTGTGGCCTGATAACTATGCTTAAAGATTTTGCTTTTATAAGATGCATAGTCTTTCTTCTAGTATCATACACAAACATTCAAGATTATCAAACCCTCTTAGGATCAACTATATGTATAATGAATTGCTTATTATATCCCAAAGTTGGTTATGAGTCCCTACTATCTTGAACCCATGTGCAAGTGGATGTGAAATCAGAACTTTGGGGAATCAGACTCCCAACCTAATCGAGATGGGAGTTTAACCCTATCCTTACTATTCTGATTTAGAATTCATTACCTCACTTGAGCAAAATAATTTAACCAATTATGGAAGAAATGGTCATGCTAGTCTAACCCTTTGGACAATCGGTGGTCTTGTTTTTTAGACAAGACATGATGCCATGCATGGGTATATCTAACCCCACAATCCAAAACTTATCTTCATTTCTTTGGATCTTGGGGATGACTACCCATCCTTTGCAGAGGACAAGTAGTACGATCCTTACAATCCACTATAAATATGAGATGGGAAAAATTTATTTTTTACTTCTTGGACCTTTGGGATGACTACCCATCCTTGCTAGGGACATGTAGTACGATCCTTCCAATCCAAACTTTAGATGTAAATGGAAAATATTAATTTTATTGCTTAGACCTTGGGGATGACTACCCATCCTTTGCAGAGGACAAATAGTACGATCCTTCCAATCCAAGATTTATCATGAAATGAGACATAAGAGCTTTGGGGAATCAGATTCTCAACCTAAGCGAGATGAGAATTTAACCCTATCCTTACTACTCCATGTAGGTCAAATCAAAGCTTTGGGGAATTGGATCCTCAACCTAAGTTCGATGAGGATTTAGCCCTATCCTTACTACTCGATTTTAGGCTTTAAGCTTAATGGAAGTGGTCAAAACCACTCGTTTAAGGATCATGCTGCATAAATAGGATAGACATGAAATACTTCTTTCGCCCAACCCTTTTCTTCCAAGTTAGGTTTTGATCATTTTACTCAAGATCCTTTTTAATGTATGAGACGTGCTTGGTTCTAGATATCTCAAGACTCAGTTTCCAACCTTAGGATTCTCTTCTTATTTATGTGATAGCATAACCTTAAGAGGATTTGACACACTTTAATGATTTGCATTTGAAATGCACTTGCAACTACGATGGCATGTATGTGCAAAGTGAGATGTAATATGAATGCATTGTCTTTTGAATTGCAGATGAAATATTGCTATATAAAACTGACTACTTCATGCATCACAAGTTTCAAACGATATTATTAAACTGTTTGTGTTACTTGTGGAGCTTTTACAAGACAATTCCAATGTTTCATATTCTCCCGATCTAGAACATAAGTTAACATCTCAAGAAAATTTTCATTTTTATTTATTTTTTTTTTTTTTTTTATAGACAAACAAAACATGTCAAATAAACACACAACTTTAAATTAAAACTTGTTCAATCCAAAACCAAATTACAATCCCAAAAATGAAAATTTGAAAACACAAACCAAAAACCAAAAACCAAAATTTATATACAAATGTACACTATAATACAAGATGATGCAAAGCTTAGCTTATCACTTTCCTGGATCCCACACATGATTAGAACATTTCAACAAAAATATGACATGATAAGCATGCCAAGTGTTGTGGGAGACCAACAAAAACAAGACAAAACCAAACAATGCAGCAAATTTCCACTTGCCATGCTCACCATACCAATTTGATTTAGTTCCAATAATACTCCCATAGGTGAGCATCAAATTACTAACATGATTAGACAATAAATGATTTTCAATTTTATCTTGTCTATTCTTTAAAATGTGAACTTCATAATTGCCTCCTTGATTTAGAATTAGGCTATCTTTTTCAAATATGCAATTTTGTAAGTAAGAGCCTATTTCTACAAACTTCAAAGCCAAATCATTTTCCAAATTTGTAGGCCAATCAAATTTGTGTAACAATTTACAAGCATCTAGGATATTTACTAAATTAGGATCATTAAAAGTTTTTATCCTAGATTCAATTAATAATTGTTGATGAATTTTGTTTAACAATTCAAGTGCATCAACTTCTTTTCCATTCATTGAAACAATGTTATTAAAGGTGTGATTAAAAATTATACCTTGTTTTTCATTTACCTTTAATGACATTTCATCACTCAAATTATTTAAATTCAAAATATGGTCATCATTTTCAATTCTCAAACATTCTTGGTCAAAGTGTATGTCAAGTAATCTGCTTTGATGATCACTTATTTGTGTTGCTTCCAATTGATCAATCTCTTTATCATTTGATTCCAATTCTTTGTTCACTATCCATGGTATCTCTTCATTTGAATCCTCAAAATAATCATGCAAACTTGCATCCCTCATTTCAATAAATTTTGTCCCCTTTTCAAATCTTGTGAATATGAGATCTTCATATGATGTAGAAGGTTCAACATCCCGCATATCAAGTAAAATATGAGTTTTATCTATAGGGATGTGAGAAAAGAATGCATCACCATACCTTCCCCAACCATTATAAAAATTATCATCCAAATCCATAGAATGAAAATCCATGATGTTTGTGACATGATCTCTTGATTCATTCATAAATTCTTTTTCTTCTTTGTCCTTGGCAATAAGATGGTTATAATCTTCCAAAATTTGATGAGATTTGAAACCCTCTTCCAAAACATCCTCAAATTGTACAGGAGTTGTAATATCTTCCTTTGAGTAGGCAATTATGTTGTCCTGTATATCAATTGGCACAAAAGTTTCATTAGTAGTTTTGGAATGAGTGAAGTCTTCCCACTTCTTCCAAGCATCATAATAATCCTCTTTCAAAATCAAGTGGTGGCGTTCAACTACTTCTTCAACATCTTCCAATTCATCAATGTGTTTCTCATCAAATTCATCTTCACCTTCCTTAGATGGTTCAATTATTTCCAAAAGTGGGTTATTTCTTGAATTCAAATTTATAAGGCTATCATTGTCCAAATTAGTAACCCATGATTCATTATCATAATTTGGAGGGTGAAGAATTTCTTGATCTTTAATTTTACACATTTCATCAATAGTATCTTCCAAGAACAAGTGGTGAAATTCTATCATATCTTCAAATTTATTTATTGATTTTCTTTCCATTTCACTTTCAACCACTTCATTCAATTCTATGGTGGGTTCCATCCATTCACATATATCAAACATTGTTGAATTTAGAACCCCTTCATCTAGATAATCATGTATCTCTACATGATCCTCACTAGTGGATGTTGTCTTAGCAATTTGCACCTCCTCGTGGACTACATCCAAGGTGGTCATAAAATTTGGGTATTCAAATTCATCCCCTTGATCATTTACCTTAGATATCATTGGAGTGGAGGGTGCTATGTTTGATGGTTGGTGTAGGTTGGCATCAAAAGAACAATCTCTCATGTGAACATGTTGTGCCTTTTCTTCTTCAAGACCTTGTCGTTCTATCTCTTCTAAGATCTCATGGATTCTCTCTAGGGACAAACCACTCAGTTTTTCCTCAATGAGTAAAGCAAGTGTGGGGTGTATGGCTCCTAGGTATACTTCCATGGCTTCTTCTTCCAATGTGTTAAAATTTTCCCACATTTGGGAGTGCAATTCATGAAATCTTCCATTGAATTGACTCAAGGATTCATTAGACTCTTTACATACGGAGGTAAACTGATTTTTCAGGATTTCTAAGTCAACCTGATTACCAAAATGATAAAGATAAGCTGCTTCTAGTTGTATCCAAGAAGTCCTAACCTCCATGGGTAGTTGGCTATACCAAAAGAATGGTCTATCATCCAAAATGTATGCAAATAACTTACAAGCCACCTCCTCATAAAAAATCTGGAATTTACATAATGCATCCTTGTAGACATGCAGTTTTTGCAAGTATCCTAGTGGCACCTCTTGATTAAAACACCGTAAAAAATCCAATAACATTGTAGGAATATGATAGGGTATCACATGTAAACCCTCATAATAATCCTCTATCATTGATACCATTCTCTCTCTTAGAGATATTATTTCAGCTCTCAGGGATACCATTTGTTCCTCAAGTGTTGCCATTAGTGAAACTTAAAATGTAATTTTGGAACCAAATCTATTGAATATTCAACCTGGAATATAAAACAGAAATCAAGTTAGCATCAACTAAGAGATGTATTCATTAAAATCAAATGAAAAGTAATTGCATGAGACCAAAATTTTGAAAAATTAAATCAAATCACTTTAATTCTGTATGAACAATCAGAAAAATATACAGCATACCTGAATTGCTTAAAATAGAACAGGTAAATAAATTCAGACCGTCCTTTTTACAATCTGCTGAATGTTAGAGGACTAATGCATACAAAAATTTAAAATTATATTACACTAAAAATAAACCCGTACGGCCCTCCTAGCACCAATCCGTTGAGTGGTGTTAGAGGCCGAAGATGCTAATAAAATGTACTTAAAATATTTAGCAATGTAAAGCTCTTAAGTAATTAAAAACCCGTAGCATCTAAAAATCACGATAAAATAAACAACTTTTCAGGCCCTCCTTCTAGCGCCAATCTGTTGAGTGGTATTTTCACCCGATTGTGAAAACACACTCTCCGATAGGATTTGGGTTCTAAATCCTCTGCTTGCAAAGAAACAATTTCTCCAAGGTTCCTATTATGTTAGCATTTTGCATCTGTGTATAAAAGATATTTAATTAAAATGCTAGGAACACCTTAGTGGTTGCAAGTAATCGAAAACAAGGGGCACCGTGGTTTATTTTACTTGTGAAATTTAATGATTGTTCCTTGAACCCTAATAAAGTAAATGTGATTTGATCCTTAAATGACCATGCTGTAACTTCAAAATAAAATTTAATGAAATGCCATAACATGAATGGAATTATTTTTGGGTTTTGAAGTTTTTTAATTTTTAAATTTTATTTTAAAGCTTGAAAATAAAATTGGAACTTCTGAAAATAAAATGCAGCAAGAAGAAAAATAAAATGCAAAAGAAAAGAAATTTAAAATTGCATCCAGTATGATGCTATCCCGTCCTGGCAAAACCGAAGCTGTGAGGTTTCCATGCATGCAACCTAACTTACTGGACCTGCAAACATGCACAATCCCGATAAGCTAAGTGCTGATTCCTAGGGTTTGAAATAAAAATTCAGATTTCAAACATTCGCCTAATGCAACCCACAAAAGTGGCATTTAACATTATCTATAAATCTAGAAATCTGAAAACAGGATAGAATAAACATTAAATCCATTAGCATGCACAGAATATCTCCTTCTTTCTTGCCAACAAGATGCAAATTTTTGAATACTCGCATTAATAATATGTCAAGTTACAATGGCAGCATCTCTGGTTTTCTCAAAACCAGCAAAAGGCAAAAAATAGCCCCAAGCAGGCCTAGAATGGCCCTCTGGCCTCTAGCACTGCAACTCTGCTCCAGCGGTTTTCCCACCCTTGTGCCAATCTATGCATCTGCATTTATACTGGCTGTTGAATTGATTCCCCTTCCACGACGGTTCATTTCATATTCCAGTGGCTGCTCGCTTCACCTTTCTTTGACTGCATGTATTTTGGCTTTATGCTTGACATTAAGACGTTTGATCTTCTCTGTAACGCTTCTACAGCCTGTACGCCACGTGTCCCGCACTTTTCTGCACGTTCTGTAATGGTTCCTTGAAAATCATGACCAAAAAATAGCATGCAGCCTTGTCCGCCTTCCTGGCCGCGAAAACGCGACATGTCACGATTTCGCGACATTTCATGATATCGTGACGTTTTCCTGCCAGCAGCCTTTCTTGCCATCGCGCCCAGCGAAAACGCGGCATGTCGCGATTTCGCGACATGTCACGAAATCGTGACGCTTTTTCGTTTCGTACTACTTTGCTGCAACTTGTCGCGATTTCGCGACGCCTTCCACTTTCGGACCCTTTCACTCGTTTCTGTCGTGATTTCACGACCATTTTTGCTTTCGTACATTCTCGGTCGCAACCTGTAGCAAAATCGCTACGCTTCTCGCTTCTTGCTCCTTCGCTGCATGCTGTCGCGATTTCGTGACCATTTTCTCTTCATCATGCCCTTTGCTGATTTCTGTCGCGATTTCGCTACGCCTTTCTGTTTCGTACAACTGGGCTCGTTTCTGTCGTGATATCGCGATGTTTTTTTACTTTGGACCTCTTTGCCGCTTTCTGTCACGAAATCGCTACCACTTTTCCCTCTTCGTGCTCATCCGCTGCTTTCTGTCGCGATATCGCGACGTTTTTTAGCTTCGTCCTGTTTGACCGGTTTGACCCACGATTTTGCGACATGTCGCGATATCGCGACACTTTTCTGCTTCATCTTTCTCTCTCCTCTCTGGGCCGCGAAAATCAAACACGTCGCGATTTCGCGACGGTTTCGCCCACCTGCTGCCGTTGACTGCGTTGACCGCGATTTTGCGACATGTCGCGATATCGCGACACTTTTCATTTTCTGGTAGCGACGGAGCAACTTGTCACGATTTCGTGACACCTTTTCATTTTGGCCGCGATTTTGCAACATGTCGCGATTTCGTGACACCTTTCTGTTTTTCGACAGCGATGGCGCGACAGGTCACGATTTCGCGACACTTTCTATACTTGTGCATTTTTGCCTTTTTCTTGATTTTTAGCATCTGGGTCACTGAGATCTTCTTTGAAAGCATGCAAAAAAGGTGGGTCCCCAATTTTGGGGTGTGTTGTGGATCAGCCACAACACCCTTCAATGCTCTGACAGGATCAGTTGGGTGGCGTTGTCTTCCCACTTGCTGGAACCGCTTCTGTGAAAGATAAGACCCCAAAATATTGAAACATCCAGTCTGGAAATTTCTCAGATCGATTGCGCCTGGATGGATAAGGATGCACATTAACTCGCTGATAGGAAGCACTTCTGGGAAATCTTTGCGAGGGGGATGAAAAAGAATAGGTTTTGTTGTCACATTTTGCACGGGGTGCTATGTCTTCAAATTTTTGTAAGGATGCTGCTTTCCCTTCCCTCTTTCTTCTCTCCCCTTCTCCACCATCCCCCTTCTTTTCTGCCATCAGTTTCATTTTCTCTAGCTCCTTGTCCATGTTTCTAACTATTTCTCTGAGTGGGCAAAAATGCCCCAAAATATTCTAAGTATGTTGTTCGCCCGACTACGCAGCACAGTCGGGCTGTGCTTGCCTATCTGTTCACACCTAGGCAAAATTGAAAATTGAGCTCAGAAATTGACTAAGTATTGAGTCGCCCGAATTTGTAGCAAATTCGGGCTACACTCCTAGTTTCATGCGCACTTGGGCGGCATCCGATTGGAAAATGGCCAAAAAATTCTAAGTGTTGAGCACTGCCCGACTTCACAGCGAAGTCGGGCGATGCTCTAAAGAGGATGCGTAGTAGGGCTGGCTTGCCTTGGAGACTTTGAAAAAATGGCTAACTGTTGATCCGCCCGACTTCACAGCGAAGTTGGTCTGGGCTCACAAGCTTGTGCGCACTCAGGCGGAGGATGATAAAATGTTGCCCAAAAAATTTCTAAGGCACGAAGGCCTTCCTGACTGCACTGCTTCCACCCTGTGCTGCTTGGCTACGCTCCAATTTTGTGTGAAGTCAGGCAGGAGATAAAAGATGAGCTTTAAAGATAATTTCTTTCCCCCCATCAGATTTTGATAGGTTTCCAGCCTCAAGATTCAATTCAAATATGTGACAGAAGGTGTGCGAGTGTGAATTGACATATTGTACCGCATCTACCCTCATTCAAATTGACTCAAGGTTTCATCTACCAGACTGCCACGTAGCTGCTAAGTTTTTAGGTGGACCTTGTTGCAAGTACATTCCATACCTACAAAGGTCAACATCAACCGCTTTTTGCCACTTTTGTCAGCTTTTCCAGCTTTTTTCAGGTCTGGGATTCTATGCCCAAAGTTGTAATCGAGGGGAAAATTATGCTATAAATAGCGGCGCCATATCATTGTATAAGGGTGGATGGGATATATATTGCTAGGAGACTTCTGTAGCTGTGTGTTTTCTTTTGAATGCAAAATATACTTGGCTCCATTGACTATATTTATTTTGTATGCTACCTTAGTTAAGCATTTATGCCTCATGTTGCTTATATTTCTGATTACTTTTATTCTGCTCATATGGATATCTGTATTGGAAATTAAGTGTACCTGGAATGCTTAAAGTGAAGGATACATAGGATAAAGTAACATTAATGGTTTCTATTACATATTCTATTTAAATTGTTGTTAGTAGTGGTGATTGGTTTGTTTTCGTGTTGTTTATCTTCCCCACCCGAAACATGCATGTTTATGTTTTTTTAGTAATTCATAATCTCTTTCCTACACTCTGAGCTAAAACCCAAATTGAGAAAACATAGGAAGCTAGCCTACTCCGAAGATTGGCACGAAAGGTATTCCTTCCTTTCGACCTTTCAATCTATTGGGCGAATCTAGGGCGCATATAGATTAAAATCCTATCCTAGTGGCAGGTTCGTAACCAACAGTTTCTCTGGCACACCCGGTGGGACACAGGAGTTTCCTACCCCAAAATAGAATTGAAGCATTGGTTTTCGCTTCATTGTTGTCAAATCAGAATGCCTGGTGACTCTGTTGTACTTGAATATTCTCTAAGTCCATGAGACTGGTCCAATATCGAAAGCATCATCATGCATACAAGAAGGTGGAGAGCAAGGAAACCAGGACATCAGCCTGATCTCTATGAAATCAACATCAACGCTCCTAGAAAGCGAGTAAGCTCGGCTGAATACCAGGCTCACTATGATGATAGGTTCGAGCACGAACCCGAAGCTGAAGCTGAAATAGAAGAAGCTGAAGTTGAAGAAACTAAAGAAGTTGGAGAGTCCAAAATTGAAGAACATCCTACAACTTCGGATAGCACTGATACTAATTATACTACTGATCAGCTTGAAGAAGAGGAAGAAGACATGGCTGACCAGAATCAACAAAATGATGATGATCTCTTCTTAGTCGTTGATTCCACAGGGCCCTTGGATCTAGTTGGACAAGAAGTTGTTCCTCCCATTGCCTTGAAATCCATTCCTACATATGATGGCTTCGGGAAGATAGCATATGAGCACATCCAAGACATTCTAGCCTTGGCTGAATTGCACTCTATCACTAATGAGAGTGTTAAGACTCGGTTGCTAGCTCTCTCTCTGAGAGGTAAGCTTCTCTACTGGTGGAGATCCTTGCCGGAGGGAGTTATCATGGGGTGGCCTCAACTAGCAGGAAAACTAGTGAAGGGATGCAATGCGTCTGCTGACCCTTCCTCACTGTTGCACCAGTTTCAAAGTATCCAACGCCATATGCAAGAGGAGATATCAGACTTCAATGTGAGGTTTGTGAGGTCCTGGAAAAGAGTACCCCCTAAGCTGCATCCTTTTACAGGACAAGTTGGTCAATATTACCTGAGGTCTTTTAATTCAGATATTTGTCTAATTCTTAAGATAGCCTGGGTTAACACTTTTCCTACCTTGTATGGCTGCTCAGCAAGCATAATTAGACATAATTTCTATAAGCAGACTTCCTCACAGAATGCAACCTCCCATTTATCCTGATTTCCCTAAATCATAGTATCTACCCGTATTTGGTGGAAAGTCATCATCGTCCAATCAGTACCCCCATCAGCCGTGGAACCCAACACTAGTTATAAACCCGTATGGTCCACCCCAGGTCCATTATCCTAACCTTCCACCTCCGCAATATCCAGAACTCCCAGATCCCCCTCAACAACTGGCATATTCTACTCCACCAATAGCCACATTACCTCTGTAGACACCAAAACAGCACCATTCGATTAAGTGACTACAAACACTAATCACATGCACATACACAGCTTTTAGGGCAGCCTTTAGAGGTCAAACAGTGGTCTTGGCCACTTGCACAGCAATTCGGAAGGTCAAAAAATGAACAGAGCAGATTTGGTCGTTTTGTCAAAATCGTTAACAAACTCCAAACTTTAAGTCATCAAGAGCAAAACTTAAGCAAGCCCTCAAAAACTTCACCAAAATTTAAGCCTTGGGCAAGCAGTAAGCAACAACAAGCGTCTAGGCAAGAGAAAAAATTGCCTGTCACGATATCGCGCGGTCGCGATATCACGACCGTTGTGATATCGCACGATCGCGATATCGTGACCGCCGCGATATCGTGACCACGCGATATCGTGACAACGCTCACCATACGCCCTGCAACGAAAGTCGACTTGCGACAGGTAAAGGTGGAGTTTGATGTGGCCGCTACAACCAAGGGATGACTGCCATGTGGCACCCTTACGTGCCCCTTTCTAAAGAGACCCCGTGGATCAGCAATTTACGACGAGCTTTAATAGAATAACAAGCGGTTTCAAAATATCCGATCCGAGGCCACGCCTCATAACTGCGATCTGTCAGTGCGAGCCATGTCCCATAATGGCCCGATAAGGATCAAATCTGAGTGGCCCTTACAGATTTAGGGTTTTAACATTAATGCTCTTAGAGGCCGAACCCTCTATAAAAAACCAACTCGATATGAAGTAACGAGACACTGCGAAGCATTTTGTTAACACAACGAAGTGCTGCTCATTTGGATATCCGACTGTATCAATCTAAGTTCACCTTATTTACATCTAGAATCTCTCACAAATAGAGGTTGGTGGGTGATTCTTAGAAGAGTGAACCGGACTTTCACACCTGACAGTGGATCACTGCATCCCACTAATTCGACGACAACACACAGCCTTAGATCTCGAGCCCATTCCTAGTGGATTGGCATCGAGACTAAGTGTAAACCAGGGGTGGCCCGCTTGGGCAGCCCATGAACGTTTCTAGTTAATGCAATATATGTTGTTCTCTTTTGAAATACATTGCAAAAACTAACAGTATCGAAATAGCTTATTATTTACGTTGTTCAAATAAACTTTACGTTAGAATATATCGTGTCATACGTTATATGCTCGAATGCGTCTTGCAATACGTTTGATCGAATATTGTCATGCAACACAATGAAGTGCTAACTTGCAGGCAATAGCATTAGAATCGGTTGATTATTTTAATGATTGTCCATGTCTCATGTATTGTGCTGTCTTCAAGTAGAATAAAAATAACAGTTTATGTTTTACATCCTCGGATATATGCCATTTTGAATGTATATTGTTCTCTGTTCTCGAAAAAAGTTGCAGTTTCATGAAGAGTTGTTTTATTCATGCATCTGATCTATCTTCATATGTATGCTAAAGTCAGAAGGTTCTGCCCTCTTATTACAGGTGCTACTAACGTTCTTCTCGTGTTTTTGAATGCAGGGTAAGCGGCTAAACGCAAGATAGGCAACGGCTAACAAGACTCATTAAACATCAAGCGGCGGCAACACTACAGCCCGCCCATTTTACGTGTGGGCATGCGGAATGGGATCACTGTTCATATGTTGTAACCGAGAACGTGTAACTGAAGAGAGATACTATAACCGAGCAGAATTACATTAATAAAAAGGGTTGTGCTCTTGTTTTTAATTTAATTCTATCTGTATTATTTTATGCCTCGATTTAGTTCTATTTTATTTGCATCTCAGTGTTTTATTTCCGAAATCTCATGCTTTCAGTGGCGATCACGGTGGGACACAGAGTTTATTGACATAGATTTTATTGGACAAAAATCTATCAAAGGACAAGTCATAGCCGATCAACTAGCAGAGGCTCCTCTTGAAGACAATCAGCCTCTGGTCATAGAACTACCCGATGATGGGGTCTTTCATGTCTCAGAATCACCAGATTCTGATGAGCCTAAGTCACAGGCCGACATAACCCTATTCTTCAATGGTTCTAAGTGTGAGCAAGGTGGTGGTGCGAGAATTGTATTCTTCACACCGCAGGGTGCTCCAATGCCCCTGTCATTTAAATTAAACTTCCCGTGCACCAACAACAACGCAAAGTATGAAGCCTTGCTCCTAGGTCTTCAGACAGCAATCTCCATGAACATCAAAAGACTAAACATCTTTGGTGATTCGATGTTAATAGTCAATCAATTCAAAGGGGTATATCAATGCAAATGCCCAGTTCTGAAGGCTTATAAAGCCCTTGTGGACAAATTCCTGGTAAAACTTGAGTGGTATGACATCGAGGCACTCCCTCGATCATCGAACAGTTTTGCGGACACAATGGCCTCCTTGAGGTCACTAATTTTGCAGGACCTTTCTGGTGATATGACAACCATTCAAGTCAAAACCTTATCGCAATTCGTGATGGAGCGTGCAAGCTCAGACTTGATGCCAAGAATCCACATGATACAAATTGAACCATCCTCGGATAGGTTCTCTCGAATCCGAGATCATCTGAAACATGCCAACTGGGGGTCCTTGTTCTCCCCTACTCCCATTAGTAGCAACACAATACTATTCTCGTAGGTTCTATCCCATTAAGCATTTGCTAGGGATGAACTTCAGGAGGGATTGGCTGTTCATACTATCGAGGTTTTTGATCAACAGGACTGGTATTTACCCATCCGAGACTACCTCAAGTTAGGTAGTCTCCCACTTGATTTGACTCATGCCGCAAAATGAGCACTCAAGCAGAAAGCGACTAAGTATGTCTTGATAGGAGACATCTTGTATCATCGTAGCTATGAAGGAATCCTCCTTCGTTGCTTGGACCAGCAAGAGTCCACTTGGGCGATCGCCCAAGCACACGATGGTACATGTGGTGGCCACTTCAATGGAATGGCCATCGCAAAGCGCATTCTTCGCATGGGCTATTATTGGCCATCTTTAGAGCGAGATTGTTGCACCTATGTCAAGAAGTGCATGAAGTGTCAACATCATGCCAATCTAATGCACGTACCTTCTCAGGCCTTGCATACAGTCCAGTATGCTTGGCCGTTCTCACAATGGGGCTTTGATCTAATTGGAAAGATCTTCCCTGCATCGTCAGGCCGTCACACGTTTATCCTAACGGCCACAGAGTACTTCACCAAGTGGGTGGAAGCAATTTCGCTTACCTCTACGACAGGACCCCGCATTGTGGAGTTCATTTTGCATAACATCATATGTCATTTTGGTATTCCATCCAAAATAGTCTCGGATAATGGGACACCTTTCAAGAACAAAGACGTGCGTACTTTGACCACAAAGTAAAAGATTCAGCACAGCTTTTCAACACCTTATTATCCGCAGGCGAATGGACAAGCAGAGGCATCAAACAAAATGCTAGTTGTCATCCTTAAAAAGATCGTCGCAGACAGTCATAAGGATTGGCACATTCAAATCCCACTTGCCCTATGGGCCTATCGCACTAGCATTCGGACGCCCATTGGGGCCACTCCGTTTTCACTCGTGTATGGCTCCGAGGCAGTCATGCCTCTAGAGTTGGAGATTCCTTCCCTGCGCATATCAATGCATGAGTTCATCGATGATGATTCTGCGCGGTAGGCCCAGTTAGACCAGCTTACGTTGCTTGACGAACGACGCGTTAATGCTCTCGAGCATTTACGTATTTATCAAGAGCGACTTAAAAAATCTTACAACATGAAAGTTCACCTCAGGGACTTTCACGTTGGTGATTTGTTTTTGAAGGAAAATCAACAAAATTCCAGTTTGCCATCCCACCTTAGGGACAAGTTTGCGGCCAATTGGTTAGGTCCATATGTCATTGATAGCAAAATCGGACCCGGGACATACCGGCTAGCTTCTCTTGATGGTATCAAGGAAACAGAACCCTTGAATATCAGTCATTTGCGACCATTTCATATCTAAGAAAGCCATATCCCCAAAGGCTCCAAGGATTCTTGCAATCGCTTGGTCAATCCCACAAAGGCTCCAAGGATTCTTGCAATCGCTTGGTCAAACCAAAATGCTCCAAGGATTCTTGCAATCGCTTGGTCAATCCCAAAAGCTCCAAGGATTTTTGCAATCGCTTGGTCAATCCCAAAAACGCTCCAAGGATTTCCACAATCACTTGGTCAAAAATCATGAAAATTCAAAAACAACAAAAAACAACAAAAATTTGCATCTCATTTCTAGGCATATTCAAATTCATCAATAGAGAGTTCTCGCAATTCATCTTCATATTCACCAAAATCAATCCATCAAAAATACAAAAATACATAGCTGCATTCAAGCATTACACCCATACATTGCATATTTGTGGGCATACAGGTCAAAGGCATCATAGGCTGTCATGGTTCTACTAGTCCATCTTGTTCCACACTGTTCCATTTTACAAAAACAACAAAACACCATGCACTTTACCACACTAGAGTCAGTGGTCTTGTAATGTATCAAGAGTTTTTCGTGATTCAGTCATCATTTTGCTCTTTAGCAATGAAATGTATCAAGTCAAATAGATTTTACGAAGGTAGAGTTACACTTGCAATACACCTTGTTACGTAACATCCCAACACAAATTAAAACACATAAAAATTCTCGAGTTGTGTGAACGAAGGATGAAACCTGCACAGTAATCCAAGTTACCATAAGCGAAACGGTTATCTTGCTCATCCCCCTGTGCGAATGACCCCAAGAATGCTGAGAGTTGGCAAAAGGACAAGCATCCTCCCTACCCAATTCCCTAAGAATCCCAAAGTTGCAAAACATCAAAAATTTGCAAATGTCAAAGCTCCAAAATTTGACACCCTACAGTGCACATATCAAAAGGCACAAAGAATAGTGATTATCGTCACTCCATATCCAAATCCCTTGCTCAAGAGAAAAGAAAAATAAATTAAAATAAACAGTGATTACTATCACTATAAAGAGCAAGTATCCCAATACAATTGAAGAAAAGAAGGGAGTTGACCTTGAATCCCTGGAACTCTCGACGATTCGGACGGGTCATGAGGCAAGCCTCGATACCGGTTTGGTTGATATCCTATCGGTCACTGGCGGTAAAATTCTCACATGACGATATATCTATCACATTAACTTGTGTACAGATCAATGTTTGCATGTGGATGAGCTAGCTTATGGTATCCTGGAGGACACCGCAGATTAATCTAACTAAATACAACAAAGGAATTAGTGGAGCTACTTAGGTGATCCTCAGTACAGGTTTTGTTGAAATCCCATCTGGCACTGGTGGTATCCTGACAAATACCACATAAATGAACTCAATTGCACACACAGGGATGTGAAATAACTTGGTTAAAAACAAGTCCGATTCATACCTTGTTCAAAAGTCTTGTAAGATAAAGTACAATCATGGCTAGTAAGCTAAAAGTTGTCTAAGTCTCAGAAAACCTTTGCTACATTGCTAAACCAATTGCACTGCTTTTCATCCTTACAATACCACCAGAAAATACAAGAAAAGACACACCACATTTGTACATAGCAAAGTAATGGAGTTCTAAACAGTCTATGGTGCCATAACCAAATCTCACTAAGTCCATACATCCATTTCATTTCTGCATATCACATGCATTTACATTCCTCATGCATCCATCAAAATAAATCAACATACAACATTGGTAATTATCATACCATATGCATCCATCAATATAAAGTAGCATGCATCCACCAACATCAATCATTGTGCATAAAATCATGACATCTACATAAAGAAAGAAAATCCAAACAACAAAAACATCACAAAAATGCAACACAAAAAGAAGCAATAAGCATTGCCGGACACGAGTGCTCTTGCACTCAACCTCTTGGCATAGAAAATCGATGTTAGGGCTCAAATTCTCATTCTCCTACTTCCCTAAGAAGGCTATCATAGCTGGACCGCTCCATGGGAAGACGAGTTTTTGATGATATCACCCCATTATGGCATCACCAAAAGGGTTAACACCCACCAAAAATAGGTCCAAATGTCGGGAAATTGCACATGCTCAAATGGAAAAACATCTAAAGGCACCCTAACCTAAGTCATCTTGGGTCAAGCGACTCGTCACTTTTCTCACGAAGGTCATTCCCTCATCGATTCGTCGCTTGAGGGGGTAGTCACACTTAGTCACCAATCAACAAGCACACACCCAATCAAGGCAATGACATGCATTCAAAGAATCATTGACAAAGACAATCATGCTCCTGCTTGGGGCAGTAAACAAGCAATCATTAAGTTGATAAAATACTTGGCATTCCTGAAGCATGAACACAAGGTTCCCCTGTGGATAAAAGGTTACGCCCTTTGCCTAATCATGACTGATCAATGTCCAAGCTCAAGTCACACCTCACCAAAACAGGTTAAAACTTGAAATCAAATTCCTTAGCTCGTCAGAAGCAAGGATTCAAGAATGCATGCCCTTTCCATACTTGGGGCATTAAAAGTTGGTTAGGTTACCAAGAAACCCTAATCATTAGTGCTTTGGTCGTATATTTTTGCTCAGCACTGCGTCACCCGCAGCGCTTCCCAAAAAGGGGCATCTGTAGACACCAAAACAGCACCATTCGATTAAGTGACTACAAACACTAATCACATGCACATACACAGCTTTTAGGGCAGCCTTTAGAGGTCAAACAGTGGTCTTGGCCACTTGCACAGCAGTTCGGAAGGTCGAAAAATGAGCAGAGCAGATTTGGTCATTTTGTCAAAACCGTTAACAAACTCCAAACTTTAAGTCATCAAGAGCAAAACTTAAGCAAGCCCTCAAAAACTTCACCAAACTTTAAGCCTTGGGCAAGCAGTAAGCAAAAGCAAGCATCTAGGCAAGAGCAAAAATTGTCTGTCGCGATATCGCGATAGGCGCGATATCGCGACCGTCGCGATCGTCGCGATATCGTGACAGCGCTCACCATACGCCCTGCAATGAAAGCCGACTTGCGATAGGTAAAGGTGGAGTTTGACGTGGCCGCCACAACCAAGGGATGACTGCCACGTGGCACCCTTACGTGCCCCTTTCTAAAGAGACCCCGTGGATCAGCAATTTACGGCGAGCTTTAATGGAATAACAAGCGGTTTCAAAATATTCGATCCGAGGCCACGCCTCATAACTATGATCTGTCAGTGCGAGCCATGTCCCATAATGGCCCGATAAGGATCAAATCTGAGCGGCCCTTACGGATTTAGGGTTTTAACATTAATGCTCTCAGATGCCGAACCCTCTATAAAAAACCAACTCGATACGAAGTAACGAGATACTGCGAAGCATTTTGTTAACACAACGAAGTGCTGCTCATTTGGATATCCATTCGTATCAATCTAAGTTCACCTTCTTTACATCTAGAATCTCTCACAAATAGAGGTTGGTGGGTGATTCTTAGAAGAGTGAACCGGACTTTCACACCCGAAAGTGGATCACTGCATCCCACTAATTCGACGACAACACACAACCTTAGATCTCGAGCCCATTCCTAGTGGATTGGCGTCGAGACTAAGTGTAAACCAAGGGTGGCCTGCTTGGGCAGCCCATGAACGTTTCTAGTTAATGCAATATATCCTTGTTCTCTTTTGAAATACATTGCAAAAACTAACAGTATCAAAATAGCTTATTCTTTACGTTGTTCAAATAAACTTTACGTTAGAATATATCGTGTCATACGTTATATGCTCGAATGTGTCTTGCAATACGTTTGATCGAATATTGTCATGCAACACAATGAAGTGCTAACTTGCAGGCAATAGCATTAGAATCGGTTGATTATTTTAATGATTGTCCATGTCTCATGTATTGTCTTGTCTTCAAGTAGAATAAAAATAACGGTTTATGTTTTACATCCTCGGATATATGCCATTTCGAATGTATACTGTTCTCTGTTCTCGGCAAAAGTTGTAGTTTCACGAAGAGTTGTTTTATTCATGCATCTGATCTATCTTCATATGTATGCTAAAGTCAGAAGGTTCTGCCCTCTTATTACAGGTGCTACTAACGTTCTTCTCATGTTTTTGAATGCAGGGTAAGCGGCTGAACGCAAGATAGGCAACGGCTAACAAGACTCATTAAACATCAAGCGACGGAAACACTACAGCCCGCCCATTTTACGTGTGGGCATGCGGAAGGGGATCACTGTTCATCTGTTGTAACCGAGAACGTGTAACTGAAGAGAGATACTATAACCGAGCGGAATTACATTAATAAAAATGGTTGTGCTCTTATTTTTAATTTAATTCTATCTGTGTTATTTTATGCCTCGATTTAGTTCTATTTTATTTGCATCTCAGTGTTTTATTTCCGAAATCTCATGCTTTCAACCTCCATCGACCCGGTCAATGCCTGTTGATAATGATATTCAGAATAAGATCCTTCAGGAAGTGTGGGCTCTTACCTCCGGTTACCATACTATCTCCAATGACATGACGATCATGAAGAAGAAGCAAGCCCAAATGGAGTTTCTTTCGAGAAGGCCATATCCTCCTCTTGCACTGACAAAAGATCAAGCTGCTCAAGCGCAAATGCCCCCAGCAAAGAATGCTGCCAACAATGCTCAAATAGACACTTCTGACCATGTTAACTGGTGTTCTACTTGCAACGATCCACATGGAGAGGAGGGTTGCATGTTGCACCAGCATTATATTCATACCCTTGTAGGTAGCGCCATGGAATATGAAGCATACATGATCCGTGACAATGAAGGTAACTTTATAGTCCCTGAAGAAGATCTTGTGTCTCTCTTTACCAAGGAGGGCAAAAGGTCGATTGAGGCCACCACAACCCAGATGAATCCATTGAAGGTATATGCAAGAAGGGATAGGACGCATCCTGCTGTGCCAACTCCTGATAAGCCACCTTTACCTCCTATAGCCAAAGAAAATCTCCCAATGCTCAAGGCTCTCGTGGCAAAGGCTCTGGCAGCCCAACCTCTAGCTGAAACAAAATAACAAGCTTAAGAAAAGCTGAGATACCCATCGTTGTCGAAGAGATTGAGGGTTGAAGCCATGCAACAATACCAAACTAGGTACGAGCCATAAAAAGAGACAAAGGGAGCTAGCACTTCGACTTACAATATAGTAGATGAGCTCAAGAAAACTCCAACAAAAATAAACATGTATGATGCTCTTCTTCTCCCATGACAGGTAGACCTATTGCAGGAATCCTTGAAGAATGTGAAATATGGGAAGCCGATGCAGCCTATTGTGTTAGCTCAGCCCTTGATAGTTTTTGCTATCGAGAAAAATAGGCCACCACCTTTCTATCTGTCTCTGTGAATGGAAGGCCACATAGTACATAATTGCATGGTGGACTCTGGTGCCTCCACTACTATCATGCCAAGGGCTATCTGTGAAGAGATTGGTATGGAATACACAAGGAGCAGCCAAGGTGTGTTGCAGCTAGACGACACTCCTATCAAGATAGTCAGAGTCATCAAGGACATCCCAATCTGGCTACATAAAGCACTTGACATCGTGGTTATCCAAGAAGTCATAGTGGTGGACTTGGAACCCTACTTCGACATGTGTCTCTCTAGGGAGTTCACTACGAAGCTAGGTGGATATCTGTCGTTGGATTATTCACATATGGAAGTGCCTTTCATAGGAAGGATATTGAAGATTTATAATGAAAAACCTTCCACTTTTTTGGTCAAGAAGATACCTGGGGAAGAATAGCAGAATGACATGGTTAATATGACGACTGAGGAACTGGTAGAGGTAGACTTGGCAGAAGAGACCGTGGAGATTTTACAAGTGGAGGATGAGTTCTCCTTACTGGACTTCAATGCCATGATTGAGACCAAACAAGGTTGCTACTCTGTCACCCAGCCTGAAAGACTTGATCAGTCTTCAAAGAAGGATGTTGGACCTGCCCCAAAAAATTTGTGGAAGCTGTACTTTGATGGTGCTTGATGTAAGGATGGCATCGGGGCAGGTGTACTTCTGGTTTCACCATCTGAAATTCAAAAGGACTACTATTATAGGTTGGCCTGGAGTTGCACTAACAATTTTTTAGAGTATGAAGCCTTGTGCTTAGGCTTGAGGAAGGCAAAGAGGCTTGGGATAAAACATTTGTAGATCTTTGGCGACTCAGATCTGGTGTGCAACCAGATTACCAATAAGTGCGCCTCCAAGAAGCATTACCTCAAGGCGTACCGCAATCGTGTCTAGGATCTAATGGATTCATTTGACTCTTTGAATGTCAAGGCCATATCTTGTGAAAAGAATAAGCATACTGACATTCTGGCATCTCTTGGAGCCAGGTACATCCCGGCTAATGACACTGTCCAGAAGCCGAAGTCGGTTCATACCATTTATAGGCCTTCTGTGCCTGACAAGGACACCCACTGGCAAGTGTTCAATCATGACGAGGATATCATCACATTTTTGATAAATGAAGATAGTACAATCGAAGGTAGAGACCCTGATGATGAGCAATATGAGGGGTTGATACAGTTAAAAAATAATCATGTCTCGAAAGGATTGATTCTTGTTGAAAATTTTGTCACATTGCACAATGGGGTAGAAAAATTGAATTTTTTGTAAAGTATTTCTTTTAATTTCATGAATTTGTTCCCTTGTTTTTTTAGAAACAATATTTTCAAGCATCGCAGCAATTTTGGCTTTCCCTGCCACCCCCTTGTACATAAAATGAATAAGAAAGAGCTTCGTTGCCGAACAAGCTAAGGAAGATAGCTTCGTTGAAAGAAATCGCTAAGGATGAAAACTACTTCAGGCCCGAAGTCCCTCAAACAGTTACTTCGGGCGAAAACCTTGCGAAGCGACGTTGTCAAAGAAGGAATTCAAATAAGGCGTAAAAAAAGTGCTTCGTACCCAAAGCATTTCCATCAGCTACTTCGGGCAAAAGTTTTGCGAAGCGGCATTTAAGTAGCATTTCAAATGAACAGCTTTGTCGAAGGAAAATCGCGGTCCGAATTGGCTAAGGCAAGAAAGTTACTTTGGGCCCGAAGTCCCTCAAATAGTTACTTCGGGCGAAAGTTTTGTGAAGCGGTGTTGCCAAAGCAAAATGCAAAGGAAGAAGAATGAAAACTACTTCGGGCCCGAAGCACTTCAAAAGGCATCTTCGGGCAAGAAACTTGCGAAGTGGGATTTGAAGGAGCGCAACGTTGAAAACACTTCGCCAAAGAATCGTCGAAGCACCCACTTCGGGCCTTCCCACCAGCGAACCATTTCTACTTCGTTGAAAGTCGTTGCGAAGCATCTGCTTCAGAAAACCTTTGTGCGAAGTACTTTTCCCCGAAGTGGAAGCAGTCAAAGCATTTTTGAAGGTAAGAATGCGCTTCGGCCAAAATCCTCCCAAACCATAATTTTGAAGGAAGATCACGATGAAGCATTTTAACAGTTCATCGGCGAAGCATTTTAACAGTTCATTGGTGAAGTAGTTTTGGCACATCTTCCAGCGAAGTAGTGATGAAGCTCCACCATGCGAAGTGCAAATCAAGGAGAATCTGCTTCGGCACAAGTCCATTGCAAAGCGAAGTTGCGAATGAAGAACTAGCGAAGCACTTCAAGGGCATGCGCTCCAAGTTGGGTATTTTCCCAAGGCAATCAAGTGCCTCATAAATGCATTTTTACGTGCCCAAAAAACTAGCTGCGCATTTTTGGCAATTGGAAATGAAGTATCAGTCTCTGAAGAAGAGCCCGACAAGCATGGCGGCCACTCGAGTATTGCACCCAGAAGCCAAGGATGCTCAGACGACTCATTAATGCAAGTTTCCATGGTTGACCCGATCTTAGTTTCCAGTTTTGGTAACAGATTTGAGAGCTCAGTCACGAGGGCCACGAGGAGCCAACTTCTCTGGTTTCGAGGGTGTACTCCTCCATTTTGTGCAATTATGGCTCAGAGGGTCGGGTCCTCTATAAAAACCTAGGCATTGTAATGTAAAAGGGGGGAACTTTCTGCTAGAAAGCTGTTGTAACTTGCATTCCTACGATTAATACTAAAGAGATTTGGACTCTATTTCTCTCTTGTATGCTGCCTTTTGCATTTATTTCTTTCTTCTTTCTTCATTTGTATACTGTAATTCTGAATTCTGGATTTAGGTATGCGATTGGGGACTGAACCCTAAAATTTTCCCAAAGGATACATAGGGGAGGAAAACATTGTAGAGACTTTCTTTTATGCTACCTTTGGATAGTGTTTCTATTATATTCACTTTTCCTAATCGTCGTTACTCTGAACTCTGAATTTCGGCAAAAGGGGAAGGAGAATCCTGGAACTCGTCCAGAGGATACATAGGAAAGTTAATATTGTGTTCATTTTGTTATATTCTTGGTGTTTCTTGCTACTGTTTCAAGCTATTGGCTAGTAATCGTGCTTCTGGTTCTTTCCCACCATTAAACTACTAAGATTTTTTCCCTACTCTTTTATTTCTTTCCTGCATCCTTACTCTATTTATCTCTTTCCTACACCCTTATCTTAAAAACCAAAGTAGTTTAGTATAGGATCCGACCTTCCTCCGGAGATTGGCACGAGGGGCATCTCTTCCCTTCGGCATTTCAATGTTGGTCCAGGTCTAGGGCGCATACATTTACCCAAATCCTTTCCGGGACAGATTTTATGACCAACAATTTCTGGCACGCCCGGTGGGACCCGGTCAGTCTCACCTTGTGAGTGGTAGTGAGAACCGATGCTCTCATTACCAAAATACTCTTAGCATCTGGCGACTCTGTTTTCCCCGAGAATCTTTAAGTCGTAAAGACCGGTACCAAAGTCTGTGTCTTCATGCAAACAAGATGGAGAGTTAGGAATAGAGGAGAGGAAATTGAGTTCTTTGAGCTAGATATTGACGCCTTTGGGGAAAGATCTAGGTTGGTCACCCCCGAGTCTTTGTTACGTGGAACATCCTCGCAAGAGGTTGTTGTTGACGAACAAGGCCTAACTTTTGATAGCACAGTGGCTAGCTTTCCTCCTAATCCTCCCAACTCACCGAAGCATCCTAGTGCCTCCATTCCTATTGGTCGTCCTGTTAGCAATCAAGGAGGAGCTTCGGGAATTCTTGTTTCTCAAAATCCAAGAGTAAATATGGCACAGCAACAACAACAACAACAACAAATGCAGCAGTATCCGTCGCCCAGATTATTCCCAGCATGGAATTCTTTAGGACCACTAAATCTAGCGGGACAAGGGCAAGTGTTGCCTGCTACTATAAAGAAGATCCCAACATTCGATGGAACTGGGAAGACTGCCCTGGAGCACATCCAGGACATAGTTTCTCTGGCGGTGATCCATGACATCACAAAAGAGCGGGTTATGGTAAAGCTTCTGGTTCTATCTCTTAGAGGAAAACTCCTCTACTGGTATAGATCTTTACCACCCGGTACCATTACGGGATGGGACCAGTTAGCCGGGCAGTTGATGCGAAGCTTCAATGAGTCCACCGATCCGACCTCTCTCTTGCATTAGTTCACAATGATCTAGAGACATCCACAAGAAGAGATCATAGACTTCAATGTTAGGTTCGCTCGAACCTGGAAAAGAATACCAGTTGGACTTCGGCCATCTAATGAAGCTGCAACATACTATTTTCTTCGGGCTTTCAATCCTGATATCAGTGTGATGGTGAGGTATTCGAATATCAATACCTTCCCAGAGTTATATGAGTTGGCCCAAAAAGCAGAGATGGATCTAATAGCTATGGGTAAGCTTCCCCAAAGGATGTCGATGCCCATACTTCCCTATTTCTATCAATCCTAGTATGCAAGCACAGCCGCTTCGCAGATCTCTGCAACCCCTGCACTCCCGATCTCATCTTGGAACCCGAATCCCATTGTATCCCAAATCACCGCTCCACAAATTCATTTTCCTACTTTTTTGACTCTGCAGCCCATGGTCACTTCGGCATTCCTTGTACTTCCAGCACCACTTCAACACCCTGCCCTACCTCCAATACCAACAATGGCTCCATTGCCACCGATTCCCAAAGCCGAAGACATGCAAGCCAAAATACTGCAAGAAGTTCAGACCCTGAACTCCATAGTGCAGACCCTGTCTAATGACATGACCATTATGAAGAAGAAGCAAGTGCAACAAGAGTTTCTACTGAGAAGATCTTATCCTACACTTGCGCTTACTAAAGATCAAGCGGCCCAACAAGGAAGAGCTTCGACAAGAAATGTTGCAATAGACGAAGCCCCGAGCACTTTCGATTATATACATTGGTGCTCCACGTGTAATGACCCTCACGAAGAGAATACCTGCATGCTGCACCAACACTATGTACAAACACTGGCGAGCAGTAGTCATGGCGGTCAAGTCAATGTCATTAGACAGATGAATCACAACTTGGTGATTGGTGAAGAAGAGCCAGTTGTAGTCCTTACCAGAGGAGGAAAGAGGTCGATAGAGGTGGATGCTACTCAAATGGCTCCCTTATAGGTACATGCTCGCCATGATAAAGGACAGTAACCTCCTTCGACCTCGAATGAAGCTCGACAGCCTGCAACAGGCCCCTGTAAATCCACCATAGGTGGAAACTAAGGAACAAGCTAAAGAGAAGCTCAAGCTTCCTTGGCTGACCAAGCGACAAAGGGTCGAAGCTACGAAATAGTATCGCACCAGATATGAGATGAGAAATGAACCTGAGGTACCCAATTCCTTGGCGTACAACATTGTACGATGCATTGCAACTAGGATTCTAGCCAAAATTAGTCTGTACGACGCACTGCAACTACCTGGACAAGTGGACCTATTGCAAGAATCATTGAAGATAACCAAAGCAAGAAATGCAGCACTACTTGCCCTAGTGCAGACCCTATCCACATCCATTACAGGGAAGAATAGGCCACCGCCATTCTACATGTCTCTACAAATGGAAGGGTATGTTGTACACAACTGTATGATTGACTCTGAGGCAACAACGATAGTCATGCCCAAAGGCAGTGTGCGAAGAGATAGGGATGGAATATAAGCGAAGCAGTCATGGCATGCTACAGTTGGATGGTACTCCTGTGAAGACTATAGGAGTGATCAAAGATATTCCTATCCGACTACACAAAATGCCTCAGATCACAGTTATACAAGAGGTGGTAGTCGTTGACCTTGAGCCCTACTTCAGTATGTGCTTGTCGAGAGAATTTACGATGAAGCTGGGAGGATATCTATCTATGGATTACTCCCACTTGGAGATTCCATTCAAAGGAAAGAAGATTAAAATCTACAATGAGAAGCCTTCTACCTTCCTCGTAGAGAAGATGTCCAAAGGAGAGAGCAATGATCCTGTGCATGCGATAGTGGAAGGGATAGAGCAAGTGGACCTGGTCGAGGAATCCCTCGCACAGTTAAGTTGCTAAGATGAGTTTTCATTAGCAGACTTTAATGCCATGATAGAAACTGAGATGGGATGTTATGCCATCACCAAGCCTGAGAAACACATCAAGTCAGAAGAGAAAGTCTTCACCCAAGGATTGTGGAAATTGTTCTTCGATGGCGCTCGATGCAAAAATGATGCCGAGGTGGGGATTCTTCTAGTATCACCTTCTAGAGAATAGAAGGAATATTGTTATCGGTTGGTGTGGAGTTGCACCAACAATGCAGCAGAATATGAAGCATTATGCCTAGGACTCAAGAAAGCAAAAAATTTGGGCATAAAGCATCTCCAGATCTTTGGAGATTCCGAATTGGTATGCAATCAAGTCACAAAAAAGTGCACTTCAAAGAAGCACTATCTCAAGTCATACCGAAATAGGGTATGGGACTTGCTCGACCAGTTCGAATCTCTCAATCTGTAGTCTATTCCAAGAGAAAAGAATCGACATGTCGATGTTCTAGCATCCATCACAGCCAAGTATTCTCCAATAGAAGACATGGTGCATAAGCCCAAAGCTGTGAGGATGATTTATAGGCCCTCTGTCCCAGAAAGAGATCTGCATTGGTAGGTTTTTGACAATGATGAGCAGATTGTGAATTTCATGATTCAAGAAGTAGCCATGGTTGAGAGCAGAAGCCCTGACGAAGAAGAATATGAAGGGCTAGTTCAATTAAAGAATAATCATGTTCCCAAGGGATTAATTACTCTTGAAAGCCTCTTTGATCAGAATGATCGAGCAGTTTCTCACAAGATCAAAGTTAATGCAAAGCAGTATCAAGATTTAGAACTTGAACCTGGGAAAGCAATAAAAGTTGCAACATATTGCACTTCGGAAGAGCTAGAGCAGATCCGATCTCTATGCAAAAAGTATCCCGACATAGTGGCTTGGTCTTATCAAGATCTAAAGGGATATGATCGACAACTGATCCAGCATACAATTGAGTTGCAGGAAGGGATCAAACCTTTTCGACAGAAGCAAAGGCCTATCAATCCAAAGATCGAAGTCTTGATGAAGGCCGAACTCCTAAAAATGCTCGAGGCAAAGATAATTTATCCCATCAAGCATTCTTCTTGGGTAGCGAATCTAGTCCCAATCAGAAAGAAGAATGGAGATATACGATTGTGCATGGACTTTCGCAACCTGAACCAGGCTTCTCTCAAAGATCACTACCCTCTCCCACAGATCGATCAGATCTTGCATTCGGTGGCTAGGGCTCAACGCTTCTCCCTACTCGATGGTTTCTCCGGATACAATCAAATCTGGGTTAGGGACGAAGACCAGCATAAAACCACATTCACTACCAAGTGGGGAACATTTGCTTACCAGCGAATGCCATTCGGCCTTTCGAACGCGGGTGCCACTTTTCAGAGGGCAATGGATTTAGCTTTTGGCGAACTCTTGAATAAGATTATTGTTATCTATCTAGATGACATGACCGTATTCTCCCGAAGAAGGGAGGATCACCCATTACACTTACAATAGATTTTTAAAAAATGCCAAGAATTTGGCATTTCAATCAATCCAAAGAAGTCCATATTCGCAGTTAGCGAAGGGAAGTTGTTGGGACATGTGATATTAGAAAAGGTTCTCGATGTAGATCCTGACAGAGCTGAGGCTCTGATGAAGCTCCCACTCCCAGTGGACAAGAAAGGTCTTCAATCCTTCTTCGGCCAGATCAACTTCGTGAGGAAGTTTGTCCCAGATTTTGCCCGGGTCATCAAGCCGATGTCCAAACTTTTGAAGAAAGGTGCAGAATTCATCTGGACGAAGGAGAGAAAAGAAGCATTCGAAGAAATAAAATCCCGAATTGCTCAAGCACCGGTCCTGACTAACCCTGACTACAATCGGGACTTCATCCTATATGCTATAGGAGAACCCGAGAGCTATGCTGCAGTCCTGACACAAAAGGGGGAAGATGGCGAAGAGTGCCCCATCGCGTTTCTAAGCCAAGTGATAAACCCTCATGAAGAAAAATATAATTTCATAGAAATGCAGGTGCATGCAGTAATGAAGTCTCTTAGGAAATTCAAGCAGTTCATCTCCCAAATTCGGGTTACAGTCTTCGTCATCCACCCCGATGTGCGCAATTTCATCATCCAAGGAGAATTGGGTAGTAAAAGAGCCGGTTGGGTCAGCAAGATACAAGAGTTCGACATCGAGATCAAACCCACAAAACTGGTTCGCGGTCATGCATTGTGTTAAGAAATGGCGAAGAGCATAGCGGCCGAAGCTACAAAATCTCGATGGGATGACTCGCCAGTAGAAGGATGCTTCGTAAACCAGGAAGAGGACAAGAAAGATTGGGTTAGTGAAATAGTCGAATACTTCAACATCGGCAGATGTCCTTCACATCTAAATGCTTCACAGCGAAGGCATTTCAGGATGCGGTCCTCCCGATATACCTTGCGCCCCGAAGGCCTATTTTTCAAAAACATTGATGGTGTCCTTCTCAAGTGCATAAAAGATGATGATAAAAGGAGAGTCTTGGGAGAATTTCATTCAGGATTATCTAGAGGTCACTTCGTAGGAAGAACAACGACACTAAAAATAATCAAGGCAGGTTATTATTGGCCCACACTCTTCGCTGATGCCTTTGTAGTTTGTCACAAATGCGAGCAGTGTCAAAATTTCGTCGGTCAAAGCAAAAATGCTTCGATGCCTCTTCGACCGATACAAGTAGAAACTCCCTTTCAACAATGGGGGCTGGATTTCATAGGGGTCATATCGTCGAACTCCTCCGTTGGGCATAAGTTCATCTTGATCGCGACTGATTACTTTACCAGATGGGCCGAAGTAGTTCCCACGAAGAATGTAGATCAGGAGACCGTCATCGCTTTCCTAAAGGGATTGATTACATGGTTTGGCATTCCAGAAGCAATCATCACGGACAATGGTCCTGGCTTCATAGGCACCAAAATCAATGGGTTCCTCTACCGATATGGGATATATCATAAAGTATCCTCCAACTACTATCCACAGGGCAACGGATTGGCGAAATCCACCAACAAGACCTTGTTAAGGTTGCTAAGAAATCTCATAGAGACAAACAAAAGAACTTGGCATCTCCTTCTAGATCGGGCCTTGTGGGTCGATCGGATTTTTATCAAGAAGTCAATCAAGACTTCACCTTACGCCCTGGTCTATGACAAGGAGGCCATTCTACCTACCCATATAGAGATCCCTGCATTGTAGCTGTTAGAAGAAGAAGGAGTCAATCCTATGGAAAACAGACTGGCTCAGCTATTACAGCTAGAGGAAGATCATGAAAAAGCCTACCAGAGCTTCGCTAAGCATGCTCAGGTCACCCGAGAATGGTTCAAGAAAAAATCATCCGATCGCACATTCAAAGTGGGAGATCTGGTATGGAAGTGGGACTCCTGGAAGGCCAAGCTTGGAAATCATGACAAGTTGGATGCTTTCTGGGATGGACCGTTCGAAATCATGAAGGTGAATTCGGCCAACTCTTTCATCCTCAAAGATGCAGATGGCCAGGTATTACCAATTTTTGTTAATGGTCTTCATCTGAAGACTTTTCATCGCTGAGGTAAAACTCTAAAAAAAAAAATGTGTGTATGTACTTTTGTATATAATTTTTCATTTGTGTATATACATCTTGTTTCGAGATTGCAAAAGCTAAGTGTTATACTCCAGAATCTCCTTCGGGGACTTTTGATGCGAAGTAGCGGTTGCAAGGAGGTTCGCAGCGAAGCACTTTACCCTCAAAAGGTTAAACAAAAATTGAAACTAAGGCATGAAAAATGCTTCGCAAAAGGAGTATAAGCGAAGTAGTTTTCAAAGAAAATCCAGTGAACCGTTTTCCAAGAGGAACAAACTTCGACAAATTTTAGTGCGAAGCAACTGACGCAAGATGCTTCGCAGCGAAGCACTTTGGATTTCAAAAGGCTACTTCGGGCAGAAATTTTGTGAAGCATTTTCTAAAGAAGACAAGCTTCGGTATGCAACCTTCACAAAACAAAACAGCAGCACGGCGAGGAAGAACTTCTTCAGGTCCAAAGGGTTGAAAAACAGCCCGCACCAAAGGTTCGTTGCGAAGCATTTTCAATATTGATTTCAACTTCACCAAATCGGGAGCATTTAAAACGTGTCTTAGGGGACACACCGACGGAAACCTAGGGGAGTTCGAAGCGGATGAATTTAAGGCAAAGGTGGCGGAGCACATCCCGAGGCGATTTGGTTAAGAGAAAAGCTCACCAATCTCCTCCGTCCAAAGCATAAGTTTAATTATGGTAGGTGCCATAAATTCAGGTAGTTGCCTTTTAAGGCTATAAAATGCGAGGCCCTAGCAGGGAGAAGGTTATTCATCCATCAGTTCATGCAAGACTAAGAACCTTCACTGTTAATCTGCAAGTCTTATGCCCCTTGCATTGAAATTCTTGGTGCCAAAGTCCCCTGCGCTGTAAGCCCTGCTTCTGCCATAAGACGTCCAACATGGGGAAGAAAAACTCCAAAGAGAAAGGAAAGGAACCAGAAGTAGCAGGCCCCAAAAAATCAAAGAAGGGCAAGGAAGAAAAAAAGCATACACCTAAGAATATCAATCTCACCCCTCGCCCAGAAAAGCAGCCAATGGAAGAAGGAGATGACTCTGAAGAGGAACAACTCGAAGAACCACCAATTGATGGGTGGGAGAAAATTAGAGACACAGAGCTCTCTAAGGGTGTAGCCGACCTCCGATGCACCATTGAGTTTATGACAAGCAGACTCACCCTAGAGAATAAGAGATATGTTGCTTATTATTCTCATATTTACTGGTATTTAACCCCACCTGCTCACCACTGTCCAGAGTTAATCTGTGCTATCGCGCAAAATTACCAGCCTGCATCCAGGCAAGTGTTGGACGCTTCGGGTCATAAATTGTTTTCCATTTTGAAAGAAGATGTGCAAGTAGCATTTGCACCACAGCAAGGTCCGCCCAAGGGCTATTCCATTCACAACGTCATTCTGAGCGAACATATGGAGAGGTTCACCTCCAACAACTACATATTGAAATTCCTGCGCGAGAACCTCAAAAGTGGGCTCCCTTCAGGCAAGCTGCCCCAAATGCCTCTACCCTTGGTGGCCTTCAAGAACACCGATATTTTCTCTATCATTGCATGGGTGGCAGGCCTATCTACAGATGCTTCGGTGCAACCCTGGCAGGTGTCCTTGGCTGAATGTATTTCAAGAGGGGAATCCTATGCCCCTGATGCTTCAAGACCAAACACCAACCCAATTTTCTTCGATTGGGCAGAATGGGTGGCCCGAACCTTGCACACATGGCTCACCAGCATGAAGAATTCTATGATGGGCCAATACTTCACACCCTGTTCTTTCCTTGTCTGGTTGTTTTTCTACCATGCACATAAGCAATTCCTTCACATTACCATTTCTTCGAGTGGCAAGGATGGAAATCCTCTGCCTGTGTACCAGTGGACTCCCCTCCTATTGAGGACAAAGTCTTATTATTCTTTTAACCAATAATTTTTGGGACCCTCCATGCATTTGTTGAAAGGTTCTTGCCCCGAAAGGTTCTTGCCCTCGGGTGCCCCTCAGTTTGAGGGATAGAGTGGTAATGGAGAAGAAGGGAGATGTTTTTTAGTTAACACAGGGACTGGTGATTCACCTGTTCGATTTCATAGGGAAACCCTTCCTGCTACCAGTCTACCCCTCCGAGTACCAGTTCACATTGGAGGTCGCTCGGTAGAGCGATGTAACAAACGTCGCCTATGGCCACGGTCGAAAATGGGCACATACCTGTGACTTCCCCTTCAAAATGGGGGTAATTGAAGTGTTTGCCCTGAAGCAAAATATTTTCTTGGAGGAGAAGCTTGCCAATTTTGGCCTACTCCAGATTCCTCAACAATGGCTCTATGATCCCTTGGGAGTGATGAGGGATCACCTAAAATTCAAGAATTTTCATATCTGCCCCCACCCTGAAATTATGGAGCAAAGAAATAATCCCAATGGGAAGGATCTGGAGTGGCATTTAGAGAGGATGAGGACATTGCCTCCCTGGCATGAGTTCTACCCTATAGAGGTCGAGTTTGACCCTGACCAGCATCCCTTCCCAACTCCAGACTCCACCTTTTGGAAAAAAGCAAAAGATGATTTGAAGGAGGAGTTGAAGAATTGGGGTGAGGAGAAACTAAGGGAATGGTGGATAATGAGAGTCCATCGCCAAAAGATGAAATCCTACGAACTCTTGGCAACTGATAGGGACTTCACAGTTATGTATGAAGCCAATGTTGGGACTTGGAAGTCCATATCCTTCATCGACTTTGTTCCCCCAGCTACCCCAGGATCGGGTGAAAGCCCAAAAGGAGCTGATGATGCCTTGGAACAGGAAGAAGAGGAAGAAACTAAAGCTACACCAGAGGCACTACTACAGGGACTATCGAAAAGCCATGACACAAGTGCTGAAGAGTCAAAGCAACCATTGGAGAGGAAGAAAAGAAAGAGGCAAGAGCAAGTTCAAGTGCCTCCGAGCCACCCAAAGTGACCCCACACAAAGCTCCCAAGTGCTCCTGCTGGACAACCTGCATCAGGCCTGGCTAAAACAAATGTTGATGTTGTGGGGCCACCAAGTGCTGAGACAATACCAGACATAGACGTTATTGATGTGGAGGAACTCCTCCAACAAGAGGGAAACCCCGAAGTAGTTGTGGAAGTCGGGAGTGCCGAAGCCCAAAAAAAGCATGAGCCCATTACACAAGAAGTCACCACGGCTGCTTTGCCTGAAGGGCATGTAGGTACGCACTCTCCACCCTTTGCCTTGGTCTCTCACATGTCCATTGTGGTCTCGGCAAAATATTCTCATCAGTCTCTCCCTCCCTCACAAGGTCAATCACCTCTTCGCATGTTGCCCCTTGCCACATCAAATCTGCCCCATGATCCCGTTAGCCCCACTCCACATGAATCATTAGGTCGGGACAAGTCTGTTGACACTACTTCGCCCACCCATGCCACTATTCCCTCAGTTCCCAGTCGAGGCGAAGGCAGTGCCCCAACGTCGAACCCCATTCTTCATTCCCCTGCCTCACATGGCATTGTTGCACTCGCTGGGACTCCTAGTACACCTGTCGTCGAACCTTCTGGTGAGGCATCCACCATTCATTCTTTATATTTGTTTACCCCTTCGATTAGAGATCCAGCCTTATTTGAATCAGAATTGTCCTTGATTAAGGAGCACCTCCTAGCTAAAAAGCTACTCCTAGTTTGACAAAATACAAAAAAAATGTTGGAGGCAAGGAAGAAGAGAGGGCGATCTCTAGCCCAGGTTGAAAAATGTGGTCTTCGATTTGAAGGCTAGGAAATTGCATAAGGTAAAAAAGATCCCCAAGGTCCATAAGCCCCTGGATGAAATGACTCCAACGGACTATGACTACCAAGACAAATCCAAGGACCTGGAGCATTTGAATGTTGATAATGAATCTGAATCCATGCACATCAGGATCAAAACTTTTCATGCGCATGCAAACATCGCCAGTCAGTGCAAATTTGAAGTAGAAAATGCTGACATCAAGTTGGAAGAAGAGCTAGCTAGAATCCGCTCCAAGCTAGATGATTCAGAGGAGCAGTGTAAGCTGATGAAAAAGGAAACACATGCCCTGAAACAGCAAATACTACAACTGCAGTGTACAGCTGAGAACCAAGCACAGAGACAGGTCGAGAATGATCTGAAGGCCAAATAAGTTGAAAGCAATATCTTGCAGTTGCAGCAACAGTTGCAAAAAAAATAAAGCTTGGAGCTGTTTGACAGAGGCAGGATCAAAGAAATCCACTCACACTTGCTCAAAAATTTTAGATCCCGAGCCTCCAGTACCCTATCAATTTTGACCTACATCACCGAAGCACAGCGTGTCGCTGTCGAAGGAGGGCCAATCATAGATGAGGTCACTCAAAAAGCTAGAGGTCGACTCAAATTAGCCTTTGATGTCCAAAGCACGAAATATCAGTACTTGCAGGTGGCTGCAATAAGTCGGACGGCTAGGGATTGGTCCACGGCCCAAGCCACAGTTTGTGCCTTCTTTTCAAAGGTGAGGAAGGCACAAAATGTGAAGGACTCCTGGATGCATTTGAGAATGAGCAGCACACATCCATAGGCTATTTCCAGGATCTCTCTTCCTTAGGTTTCCCGAGCTTCATGGATGATGATGGAAACCTTCTGACCAAGGAAGAGCTCAAGCCAACATGGCTTCATTTTGAAGGCGACGTCTCGAAGATAGACAAATGGGCAGAGCCGATAACAGAAGGGCAGGTCACAGATTTTATTCTGAGACACTGCAAGATTGTAGCCTGCCTGAACGATCTATACATCAGGGCCAAACATGCTAATATCAGCCAGATTGATTGGTTCCACATTTTGGTCAAGGCATTGCAAGATCAAGAGTCTTTCTCGAAGGGTTCCTGGGCTCATGCTCGTCAAACCATGAAGCGCATCCGCGATCGCCTTGCATCTTCGTCGTAGCAGGAAGTCGCACCAGAGGAAGCAGCAGAAGAAGAACAAGAAGAACAAGAACAAGTCGTGGAAGCGTCCCAGGAGATCGAAAAGGGAGAAGGATCTGGAGGAAACTCTAGCCCAACGGATTAAGGTTGAGAGTTCTCCCACCTAGACGAGCTCGTTGCCCCACGAGCTGCCAATAATGTTGACAATTTTGTCACATTGCACAATGGGGTAGAAAAATTGAATTTTTTGTAAAGTATTTCTTTTAATTTCATGAATTTGCTCCCTTGTTTTTTTTAGAAACAACATTTTCAAGCATGGCAGCAATTTTGGCTTTCCCTACCACCCCCTTGTACATAAAATGAAGAAGAAATATCTTCGCTGCCAAAAAAGCTAAGGAAGATAGCTTTTTCGAAAGAAATTGCTAAGGATGAAAACTACTTCGGGCCCGAAGTCCCTCAAACAGTTACTTCGGGCGAAAACCTTGCGAAGCAGTGTTGCCGAAGAAGGAATTCAAATAAGGCGTAAAAAAAGTGCTTCGCACCCAAAGCATTTCCATCAGCTACTTCGGGCAAAAGTTTTACGAAGCAACATTTAAGAAACATTTCAAAAGAACAGCTTCGTCGAAGGAAAATCGCGGTCCGAATTGGCTAAGGCAAGAAAGTTACTTCGGGCCCGAAGTCCCTCAAATAGTTACTTCGGGCGAAAGTTTTGCGAAGCGGTGTTGCTGAAGAAAAATGCAAAGGAATAAGAATGAAAACTACTTCTGGACCGAAGCACTTCAAAAGGCTACTTCGGGCAAGAAACTTGCGAAGCAGGATTTGAAGGAGCGCAACGTTGAAAACACTTCGCCAAAGAACCGTCGAAGCACCCACTTCGGGCCTTCCCGCCAGCGAACCATTTCTACTTCGCTGAAAGTCGTTGCGAAGAATCTGCTTCGGCAAACCTTTATGCGAAGTACTTTTACCCGAAGTGGAAGCAGTCAAAGCATTTTTGAAGGTAAGAATGTGCTTCGGCCAAAATCCTCCCAAACCACAATTTTGAAGGAAGATCGCGACGAAGCATTTTAACAGGTCATCGGCGAAGTAGTTTTGGCACATCTTCTAGCGAAGCAATGATGAAGCTCCACCATGCGAAGTGTAAATCAAGGAGAATCTGCTTCGGCACAAGTCTGTTGCGAAGCGAAGAACTAGTGAAGCACTTCAAGGGCATGCGCTCTGAGCCGGGTATTTTCCCAAGGCAATCAAGTGCCTCATAAATGCATTTTTATGTACCCAAAAAACTAGCTGCGCATTTTTGGCAATTGGAAACGAAGTATCAATGTCTGAAGAAGAGCTTGGCAAGCATGGTGGCCACTCGAGTATTGCACCCAGAAGCCAAGGACGCTTAGATGGCTCATTAATGTAAGTTTCCATGGCTGACTCGGTCGTAGTTTCCAATTTTGGTAACAAATTTGAGAGCTCAGTCATGAGGTCCGCAAGGAGCCGACTTCTCTAGCCTCGAGGGTGTACTCCTCCATTTTGTGCAATTATGGCTTAGAGGGTCGGGTCCTCTATAAAAACCCAGGCATTGTAATGTAAAAGGGGGGGAACTTTCTGCTAGAAAGTTGTTGTAACTTGCATTCCTGCGATTAATACTAAATAGATTTGGACTCTATTTCTCTCTTGTATACTGCCTTCTACGTTTATTTCTTTCTTCTTTCTTCATTTGTATACTGTAATTCTGAATTTTGGACTTAGGTATGTGATTGGGGACTGAACCCTAATATTTTCCCAAAGGATACATAGGGGAGGAAAACGTTGTAGAGACTTTCTTTTATGCTGCCTGTGGATAGTGTTTCTGTTATATTCACTTTTCCTAATCGTCGTTACTCTGAACTCTGAATTTCAACGAAAGGGGAAGGAGAATCCTAGAACTCGTCCAAAGGATACATAGGAAAGTTAATATTGTGTTCATTTTGTTATATTCTTGGTGTTTCTTGTTGTTGTTTCAAGCTATTGGCTAGTAATTGTGCTTCTGGTTCTTTCCCACCATTAAACTACTGAGATTTTTTCCCTACTCTTTTATTTCTTTCCTGCATCCTTACTCTGTTTATCTCTTTCCTGCACCCTTATCTTAAAAACCAAAGTAGTTTAGTATAGGATTCGGCCTTTCTCCGGATATTGGCACGAGGGGCATCTCTTCCCTTCGGCATTTCAATGTTGGTCTAGGTCTAGGGCGCATACATTTACCCAAATCCTTTCCTGGGCAGATTTGATGACCAACAATTACCCTGGAGAGCCTCTTTGATCATAATGATAGAGCCATATCCCACAGGATCAAAGTAGACCCCAAGCAGTACATGGACCTAGAACTGGAACCTGAAAAGGTGATTAAGGTCAGGACAAATTGCACTGAGGAAGAGTTAGATCATATCTGAGCTCTATGCAATGAGTACCCTGATATTGTAGCCTGGTGCTACCAAGATCTAAAGGGGTATGACAGAGAGATGATCTAGCATACTATAGAACTGGAAGATAATGCGAACCCTTTCAGACATAAACAAAGGGCGGTGAACCCAAAAATTGAAGCCATGATGAAGGCTGAACTCTTGAAGATGTTGGAGGCCAAAATCATTTATCCCATCAAGCACTCTTCTTGGGTCGCAAATCTGGTCTGTGAGGAAAAATAATGGAGACATCCGTCTCTGCATGGATTTCAGAAACCTCAATCAGGCTTCACTGAAGGATCATTACCCGCTCCCCCAAATTGATCAAATCCTTCACGTGGTCATAGGAGGTCAGAGATTTTCTCTCTTGGACAGTTTCTCCGGCTATAACCAAATATGGGTGAAAGATGAAGACCAGCACAAGACAACGTTCACCACCAAATGGGGAACGTTTGCATATCAGTGTATGCCCTTTGGTATTTCCAATGTTGAGGCTACATTTCAAAGGGCTATGGACTTGGCGTTCTGAGAGCTGCTCAACAAGATCATTGTCATCTACTTGGATGACATAACTGTGTTTTCACACAAGAGAGAGGACCATGCCTCCCACTTACGGCAAGTATTTGAGAGATTTTGTGAATTCGGCATTTCCATCAACCCGAAGAAATCGATCTTCGCGATGAAAGCAAACTGATGCACCATGTTATTTCTAAAAAAGGTCTTGCAGTTGATCCTGATAGAGTGGAGGCTCTTCTTCACTTATCCATCCCAGTCAAAAAAAAGGGGCTGCAGTCATTTTTTTGCCAAATCAACTTCGTAAGGAAGTTTGTGCCAGACTTTGCACAAGTAATTAAGCCTATGGCTGAGCTCCTAAAAAAATATGTTGAATTTGTATGGACTGACAATAGGAAGCAAGCCTTTGAAGAAATCAAGGCTAGAATCGCCTAGGCTCCAGTGTTAATAAATCCAGATTACTCCAAGTATTTCATCCTGTACGCAGTGGGAGAGCCCGAAAGCTACGCTATAGTTCTAACTCAGAAGGGATATGATGGCGAGGAGCGCCCCATAGCATTTCTAAGCCAGGTGATTCATCCGCACGAAGAAATATACAATTTTATTGAGCGGTAAGTGCACGCAGTTATGAGATCCTTGATAAAGTTCAAGCAATTTGTCTCCCAGAGCTGGATAATTGTCTTTGTGATACACCCGGACGTCAAAAATTTCATCATCCAAGGGGAGTCAGGTCATAAGAGGGTAGGATGGATTGCCAAGATACAATATTTTGACATAGAGGTACGGCCAACGAAGCTAATCCAAGGTCGGGATCTATGCCAAGAATTGGCCTAGAGTGCTACAGCCAAAATCTTTGCCTGCCAGTGGGAGAATCTAGTAACAAAGGCCAACCTTTCCAACTCCTTATAAGAGGAGAATGATTGGACAAATGACCTAGTGTGGTACTTTAACACAGGGAGATGTGTAGATCATCTCAACGCCTCACCGAGAAGGAGATTTAGGTTGAATGCCTTGAAGTATGTACTGCGCCCCGAGGGGCTATATTTTAGAAATATTGATGGCATCTTGTTGCGGTGCATCAAGGAATCATACAAGCCAAAGGTTCTCAGAGAGTTTCACTCTGGGATGCCCAGAGGACATCATTTAGGAAGGCTTACGACCTTAAAAATTATCAGAGCTAGCTATTATTGGCCCACCCTCTTCACAGACGCACATGCAGTCTGTATAAAATGCAAAAAATGCCAGAGGTTCATCGACAAAAATAGGAAGGCACCCTTGCCTCTCCAGCCAATTCAAGCCGAGACTCCGTTTCAGCAGTGGGGTCTGGACTTCATCGAGACAATAACGCCCAACTCCTCGATGGAGCATAAGTTCATCCTAACCGCCACAAATTACTTTACCCGATGGGCTGAGGCATTTCCTACAAAGCACGTTGACCAAGAGACGGTCATTGGGTTCCTTAAGAGCCTCATTACCCGTTTTGGGATTCCAGAGGCAATCGTCACAGATAATGGTCCAGGATTTGCAGGCGCGGTACTCATTGAGTTTACCAGCAAGTATGACATTTACCACAAGATGTCTTCAAATTACTATCCGTAGGGAAACAGCCTGGCCGAATCCACCAATAAAAACCTCTTGAAAATCATAAAGAAAACTGTGGAAAGGAATAAGAGGTCGTGGCACCTGCTTTTGGACTGAGCATTATGGGCAGATCGTATATCTTTCAAAAAATCCATCAAGACATCCCCCTACGCACTTGTATATGGCAAGGAGGTTGTCCTGCCCACCCACATAGAAATTCTCGCACTCTAGTTGTTAGAATATGAGAAAGGCGATGGGGACACCGTGGATGCCCGACTTTGTCAATTTTTGCAGCTAGAAGAGGAAAGGGAGAAGGTATATCAGGCCTTTACTAGGCACGCCGAAGTGACTCAAAGCTGGTTTGCAAAAGGGACCACTACCCGAGTTTTCAAAATTGGGGACTTAGTGCTCAAATGGGATTCACTTAAGGCAAAGCCGGGAAATCACGACAAGTTCGATGCCTTCTGGGAAGGCCCTATCAAATCACCCGGATAAACCAGTTCAATGCATTTGTGCTCAGAGACATGGAGGGACAGCTCCTCCCGATCCCTGTTAACGACTTTCACCTGAAGGGCTATCACCACTGAAGGTTGTCAAAGGTCCTACCTTGTACATATTTTTCTTATTTATTTCCTGCAGTTCAGTTTATTTCAAAATGTAAATATTGCTTTCTGTCATTGAGTTTTCCACTTTTAATTCAAAAGAAAGCCAAGTGTGAAAAAATAAGCAAGTGCGCGGTAGTTCGAGGACTGACCAAGGCAAGAAAATTGCTCGACTTCGCAGCGAAGTCGGGCTTCGCCCTTAATTTTGTGCAACATCGGGAGGTTAAGGAGCAAAAGGCAATCGAGAAAAGTTCAAAAAAATTTCTAAGTGCTGGGCACGCTGCCTAAATTCGTAGCAAAGTCGGGCTGCGTACCCTTTTCTGGGCGCAGCCGAGCGGAAATGAAAAAGGATAAAAATCGGCTAAGTGCCCCCCACCCGACTACGCAAATTTTCCCAGTGCAGTCAGGCTGCCCACTCAAAGTTTTGCACACTCCGATGGGTGCACCCCAAAGGCAAGGCACATGATGAAATTTTTCTAAGTATAGGCCTCCCGAGGGCGCACCTTTCATAGCGCGAAGTTGGGTTGCACTCATTTTTTTAGCACACTCGATCGGGGCAGTTCGAAAAAATAGAAGCGCTCCCTAAGTTTAGTGCCTCGAAGTGTGTGCCCAGATGACGACGATGATGTCATTAAAAGCACGAAGTTCAAAGATTTTAAGGAATGATTGCATGAATTTCAAAGCAGATGTCATTAATGAGAGAGTGCACAAGGGTCCAACCGCGTACGAGTCACGCTTTTCTATAGAAGATCCCACGCGCGATCGTCGAGGAATAAGGATGCTTTTTACCTACTTTGGACAAATCACTTTGAATCCCCCTTCGCGCCATTAATGTTGTTTTTCCTATTCTTCAAAAAGGGCCCTTACTCATAACACCAGAATTACCAGTGTAAACTTGAGCTGCGCAATAAAAAAAAGAGAAGTACGAAATTAAGTTTTGTAACAGCTATAATTTCCGCCTCCAACACCATGAGTGAAGAGCCGAGAGTAGACAACGGGAAGGCGCCCATACAGGCACAATCTAGTGATTCAGAGCAGGAAGCTGAGGAACGCACAGGCTCTAGCACTCATGAAAGTGAGGTGCCACAGAAGCAAAGGGGAAAATCCAAGTCGAGGTGAGCTAAAAGACAAGGTCCTCTACCGCCGCCCATCAACCGCCTGGCCGAATATAGGGATGGTGAGTACTCCATTAGTCTCACGAAGCTACGTTCCAATATCGCGAAGTGGGCAGACAAGGTCTCGTCCTCGCACGACCTCGACGCCACCTATAAATCGAACCTTTACTGGTTCTTGTGCCCTCCTATTCACCATTGCCCGGAGCTGGTCGAGTCAATTGCGACATATTACAAACCAGCCACCCGGTAGGTCTGCGACTACCAAGGAAGGGTGTTTTTTACCCTCTTCAAGGAAAGCATACATCCAGCCTTCATCCCGGGGATCGAATACGACCCGAATGCCATCGTCAAAAATATTAATTTGGAAGAGCAGGCGGGCAGGTTCAGCCAGGGCAGAAGGATGCAAAAATTTCTAAATTCAGAGCTGAAGTGCCCATTGTCGTCTGCAAGCTTGTCGTCTAGTCCTATACCCCTAGAAAGATTTGAGAACAAGTATATCTACATTATCCTCGCATGGGTTCTTGGCTGTGGCACAGACGCAGTAGTCCACTCGTACCAGTTGGCACTCGTAGAGTGTATCTTGCATGGGGAGTTCTATGACCCCACTGCGCAGAGAAGCGGAAGGCGCCAATATTTTTTGATTGGGTAGACTGGGTGGCATATGCCATGCATTCAAACCTGGTTAGGATACAGCAGAAGAAGACAACTGAATTCTAGCACTGCTCATTCCTTGTATGGCTATGCCTGTACCATACGCATTACCGAATAAGGGTGCCCGGGCTTAAGAAAGTAGATGAGAAGGGTGCACCGCTGCCTGTATACGAGTGGAAGAAGCTGCTGTATAGAAGGGGGTCCTATTATGATTTTAATTTCAAATTCTTGGGTATGACCCTGCCACTGTTCAATGGCAAGGCGTCTCGCCCTCCCCATGTTATGACAAAGTACCTGACGAGAAACAAATTCGGGGACACTTTTCGGTTGACCCAGGGCATCGTCATCAGAATCTACGGGTTCAAAGGGAAGTCATTCTTGCGGCCCTATTTTTGTACCGAGCACCATTTCGACATGGAGGCAACGCGGCAGATGGACTGTGTCGAAGAGGAATTCGGCCAAGGAAAAAAGAAGGGCCATATTTTCAAATATCCTTTTATCTGGGGAAACATTGAAGTCCATGAAATTGGGCAGCATATCTACCTGGAGCAGGCACTCCTCAACTTAGGCCTGATACAATTACCACAGCGCTGGAAATACGACCCGATTGGGGTCAGAGGAAAATTTGTGCATGTTTGCCCGCGAGTAGAGATCATGGAAGAGAGGTGCAACAAGACAGGGGTAGACCTAGAGTGGCACATTGAATGAATGCAGTCATGGCCACCATGGCATGACTTCTACTATGTAGAGGTGGATTATGATCCAGAGCATAACGACGATCACAAGCTAGATTCGGTCGGTTTCAAAAAATTCCTCACAAAGGTGGTGCCCCTCGGCTAGGAAAAGGACAAAATAATTGAATGCTAGAAGATGAGGTGTCGCACGTGACACGATAAATCAGAAAAAAGATGCTGGCCATAGATGATGATTTTTTGGCCTTATATGATAAATACATTGACAATTGGGAGTCGTTCACATTTTGATATTGAGTTCTCCTAGGTGCCAGGAAAATATATAAAAGGAAGCCCCCTCCACAGCATTTGTCCATTCAAAGCCATCCAGCAGCAAGGCGCCAAAAGGCAGTCAGGTGGGCCCAATGTTGTCTCTAGCGCCTGAAAAGTCACCTCAAACAGAGGAGCCAGAAGGGTCAACCGATGAAGTAGCAGTAGCGGGAACCCCTCCGACAAGGCCCAAGTACAAGTTTATCGTGGGCGCCTTGGTACCTGATGCACCAACCGTCTCTGCCTCTACCAAACAAACTGCCGCTCTGAGAGAAAAGAAAATAAAAATGGGCGAGAAGACTAAAATAAAGCGATCAAAAAATGTGGTTGCACAGCAGATAGTGGTGGCCCCACGGATAGGATTGGTTGCGCCTGAAATAATCTCTCTAGATAGTCTAGAAAAAGAAGCAGAAGTCTGGGTAGCAGGCGTCATCCAAGCACCGGCTCAGGCGGAGCACACAGGTACGTCCTCTTCCCCTGTATCACAAACCCCAGCTAGCCCTGCTATCATGCCCTTCTCTTCTGCATCAGGGCACGCCTTAGTCACCTCATCCATATTGCCTATCACCCAGTCCCTCCACAACCCCCATTCCTTTAGATGCTTTGCCCAGGACCCTAACGTTTTTCAAACCCTGGGTCAAACCTTAAGTCTCTCACCTACGGCCAACATTGAAGTTGTATCCACATCACCGCGTCGCTCACCCACTGCTGACGCCGCATTCAGAACCCCATCTCCACCTCCTATGCAGTCGCCTGTTTTCCATAGGACCCGATCGCCCTCAAAAGCGGCCTTATCTTCTAGAATATTTCCTTATTCATTGTTTTCAAGGAGGATGCCGCAGCAGGATTTGGCCTCTCGGCATACCCTATGTTGGTAGAGCTGGACCTAATGGGAGAACAACTGCAAGTTACAGATGACCAACCTCTAGCCGCAAATGTCGCAGGGTGTTCTACCTCTTTCCTCCAGGGCGTAAAGAAGAGAAGAGCCAAGGAGATAGCCATTCCTGTGAAGTGCACCAAGTTTGACTTGGACAAGAGGGTGCTCCGAACGGAGAAATTAATCCCAAAATTCAAGAAGCCTCTCCGGGAGATGACTGAGGCAGACTATGAGCACCGAACCAAGGAGAAGAGTTTCAACAATATAAGCAAGGAATACGAAATCAATGGTATTCGTCGAAAGACTGATAATCTCCTTGTCAAACGGCTTGAGGCCCAGCAGAAGTTGTTTCGGCTTCAAAATAATTCGAGGCAACTGGAGGAGAATCTGTCCAAGGCCACCACGTAGCTGGAAATTGCCTAGGAGGAGATTAGAATTTTAAAGGACCAGCTTGCTACGTCCTAGCAGGAGGCAGCAACACAGAAGAAGACAGTTGAGTAGCTGTCAGAGGAGAAAAAGGCAGCACTCCAGCATGTTGCCCAGTTGCAGAATTTGTTGCAAAAAACTCAGACACAGCTGGAGGAGAAAGCGTCCCAGGCGGTTGCCTTTTCGAAGGACAAGATCAAGGAGATGTGAGCTAGTCTGCTGCAAGACTGCAGGACTAACGTTGTAAGGTCCCTGTCAGTCCTGGATTTTGCATCTAGAATACAAGAAGTTTCTGCCCAGGGAAAGCCTATGGTAGAGGAGGCTGAACGCCAAGCGAGGCAATGGCTAGACTTGGTAATAAAACTTGAGGAGTTTGCATGCAAGGGCCTCCGATTTCCTTCGATTTTTTGAATTACCCTAGATTGGGCAGATGCAAGGGTTACCTTGAAAAACTATTTTGAGAAAACTGAGAAGATCAGGGCTGCCAGGAAGATGTTGGATGTATTGAACCATGAAATGAACATCTTCCTGGCTCGCTTCAACACTCTTTCTGCGCTCGGATTTCCGAGCTTTGTCAAGGATGGAGAATTTTTGCCCCTAGAGCAAGTAAAGCAAGACTGGTTGTTTTTTGAGGTAGACACATCTGAGATTTATGGCTGGACTAACCCATTCCAAGAGGCACAGGTGACCCAAATGGTGTCAAAATTTTGCAAGATAAACACGTCTCCAGGAGCTGGGAGAGAGGTATGACACCATTGACGTGCATATGGTCGTGGCATTCAAAAGAGCGTTGAAGGATATCAGCGACTTAGAGCCCTTCCAGGCAGCAGCTTGGGATCAGGCCAAAGTTGCCTATGAGCACGTTCGCGAGTGGGACCAGCTTGCTGAACAGGAAGGCGATGGTGGTGCTGAGCAATCAGGCTCAAAAAGAGAAGAAGAGGAAGGGTCAAAAGAAGAGACTGCTGAAAGCGAGCCCGAAGAAGAACAGCTACCCAAGAAGGGAGCTCAGCAACAGTAGCAGCAGGATGCAGGGGAAGGGAGTTCCTCTGTTCCCAAGGGATAAAGGCCTAGTTCGTGCATCGAGGCGAGCTCGACACCCCGCTAGCCACCAAGAATGTTGTCACATTTTGCACGGGGTGCTGTCTTCAAATTTTTGTAAGGATGCTGCTTTCCCTTCCCTCTTTCTTCTCTCCCCTTCTCCACCATCCCCTTTCTTTTTTGCCATCAGTTTCATTTTCTCTAGCTCCTTGTCCATGTTTCTAACCGTTTCTCTGAGTGGGCAAAAATGCCCCAAAATCTTCTAAGTATGTTGTTCGCCCGACTGCGCAGCGCAGTCGGGCTGCGCTTGCCTATCTGTGCGCACCTGGGCGGAATTGAAAACTGAGCTCAAAAATTGACTAAGTGTTGAGCCGCCCGACTTCGCAGCGAAGTCGGGCTGCGCTCTTAGTTTCATGCGCACTTGGGCGGCATCCGATTGGAAAAGGGCCAGAAAATTCTAAGTGTTGAGCATGGCCCGACTTCGCAGCAAAGTCGGGCGGCGCTCTAAAGAGGATGCATAGTAGGGCTGGCTTGCCTTGGAGACTTCGAAAAAATGGCTAACTGTTGAGTCGTCCCACTTCGCAACAAAGTCGGGCTGCGCTCACAAGCTTGTGCGCACTCGAGCGGAGGATGATAAAATGTTGCCCAGAAAATTTCTAAGGCACGAAGGCCTTCCCGACTGCGCTGCTTCCACCCTACGCTGCCCGGCTATGCTCCAATTTTGTGCGAAGTCGGACGGGAGGTAAAAGATGAGCTTTGAAGGCAATTTCTTCCCCCCCATCAGATTCTGATAGGTGTCCAACCTCGATATTCGAGTAAAATATGTGATGGAAGGTGTGCGAGCGTGAACTGGCATATTGTACTGCATCTACCCTCATTCAATCTGACTCAAGGTTTCATCTATGGGACTGCCACGTAGCTGCTAAGTTTTTAGGCAGACCTTGCTGCAAGTACATTCCATACTCGCAGAGGTCAACATCAGTCGCTTTTTGCCGCTTTTGTCAGCTTTTCCAGCTTTTGTCAGGTCTAGGATTCTGTGCCCAAAGTTGTAATCGGGGGGAAAATTGCGCTATAAATAGCAACGCCATATCATTGTATAAGGGTGGATGGGAGATATATTGCTAGGAGACTTCTGTAGCTGTGTGTTTGCTTTTGAATGCAAAATATACTTAGCTCCATTGACTTTCTTTATTTTGTATGCTGCCTTAGTTAAGCATTTATGCCTCATGTTGCTTATATTTCTGATTACTTTTATTCTGCTCATTTGGATATCTGTATTGGCAATTAAGTGTACCTAGAATGCTTAAAGTGAAGGATACATAGGATAAAGTAACATTAATGGTTTCTGTTACATATTCTGTTTAAATTGTTGTTAGTAGTGGTGATTGGTTAGTTTTCGTGTTGCTTATCTTCCCCACCCGAAACAAGCATATTTATGTTTCTTTCAGTAATTTATAATCTCTTTCCTGCACTCTGAGCAAAAACCCAAATTGAGAAAACATAGGAAGCCAACCTACTCTAGAGATTGGCACGGAAGGCATTCCTTCCTTTCGGCCTTTCAATATGCTGGGCGAATCTAGGGTGCATATAGATTAAAATTCTATCCTAGTGGCAGGTTCGTAACCAACAGACGCTAGATGCAAGCGCTGCTTATATCTCACTGTTTCCTGGCTTGAAACTAATTCGTGCTCTAAAATTGCAATGAAAGCACTTTGTTGCCTTGAGACCAGTGCCATAGTTGAAAAGTTAAGAGGCGAAACGTAGCTAACCCATTGTGCATCTGCCTGGCGATCGAAAATGGAGCGCAAGTCCCTGCTGCATAGGAAGTAGTGTTGGTGTTGAAAAGTCAACTGCCAAAATGCAAGAGAATGGAGCCCAAACGCCTTGCGCGGGAGAAATGGAGCGCAAGTGTATGGGGCATCGGGAGGCGCACCAACGTTTGAACGGTCAACAGCTGAAGCGCGCAAGCTTGTTGCACATTTGCCTTGCGCTAGAGAAATGGAGCACATGGGTCCGAACGTCTTGGAAACTGTGTTGGGTTTTGACCAGTCAAAAGGCATTGTGCTTAAATTAAGTGTGACATTGCTTGGCGCTCCGAAAACCAAGTGCAACATCCTGGAGTCTTCTCTTTCGGGGCTGCGCTGCGCTTTGAAAATTCAAAGCAGGAAGCGCACTGAATGGGAGCGCAACAACTTAGCGCTTGTAGAAATGAGCCCAATGTCCTTCATCAACACTTAGCCGCTTTTCCTTGAAATTTGGTGCTACGCTTTGACCGATCAAAGTAGGTTGTGCTCCTCAGGATGAGCACAAAGGCATTGCATTGGTTGTGGGTGCGCTTTGACCAGTCAAACAGCGTTGCACTCCTCTTTTACATGAAGTCTGCCTTGCGCTAATACTTGGTGCGCAACAGTAATGCACTCCTCAGGTTGAGCGCAAAGGCATTGCGCCAGGAATTACTGCGCTTTAACCTTCATCAACACTTAGTGTTTCTTTGCAAAGCTGGGTTTTACCGCCTTTCAGACCAAAATTGGCTTGCGCTCTCCGTGCTCTTCACACTTGGCCTGCGCCTGGGGATAATGCAAACTACCCTCGCTTTCCAAAAGGTGTGTGCCTGGCATGGTAAGTAAACAAAAAACAACTGCACACTACTTTAGGAACAGTCAAGAATTTTAACAGTAAAACTCTGGAGAGAAAAAATGCATCTTGAACAAGAGGGACAGAATCTTTGGGAAGCAAAAATTACTGGACAGCAAAATATGCACAATGTTGTAGAGATGACAACAAGACTTCTAGTTGCAAGCAATTGTGTGTAGCACTTCATTACACTAAAAGGCATTGTATCCATTGATTCATTGACATCTCCATGAAATCAAAGAAACATGCTTAGTTTTTTATAAGCTGCCATTAATGGGGGACAACAAGTAATGGCACCTCCTTTGCTCTTCCATGCTATGTTTAAGAAAGGATTTTAAAATATGTGAACCCACTTGTTAAGACCTTTGGCAACTTTGTAATTGATCCTTAGGTTAAGAGTTAAAGTTGCATAGAACTCAAATACATGCATCCATGGTATACAATATTTTGAGTGCTCTTCTGGTCATTTTATTGAGTCTTTCTAATTCCTTTTTCTGCATGTGTGTACTCTTTAACCTCCCTCGTTATCTTTAGAAAGGTGATGGATTATAGTACAGATAAATTATGATGGGGCAACCTTTCATTCAAAATCTAATTGTTGCAATAACACAACTGACTTTAAACAAATGCCTACCACAATGATAAAAAATATTTAATATAGACGTTAAACAGGGCACAAGAAAGCATTAATTGAATACTAAGCTTGACACTCTAGTTAAACTGTAATGTCCCTTTTTTAGGAACAGCAAACCCTTACTACAAAAATGCAAAAATTAAGTACAGCAAGGAAATAACTCAGAAATTGCTAATAAAATAACACAAGTATGAGGAGAAATCAGCCAGTATCATATATTAAATATTGCCAAACCAATATAACAAATTGGAATGGACAAATGGGTCCTCAAGGAACTCAAAATGTAGATACAAACTCCCACAAGTGGGACGAACTAACCCCAAGGCTGAACAGATGCAAAAACTCCTCAAAAATGACCCCAAATACAAACGTAGGGTTTGGGGCTGCCAACAGATCTGAAACACATGACACAAATGCTCCCAAAAATGCCACGAACTCCTCAAAGATGCCTCTGTAATGTCCTCATTTTTCATATTTTTATTATACATAGTTGTGGAGTGGAGTCTTGATGTGTTTTGGTGTGTTAAGAGTATTTTTGGTGAAATTTGGCAATTAAATAATAAAAAGGGGGAAATGAGGGTGTATGCCCCATTAGGAGAATAAATATCATTTCATTATTATTTTCTAAGGTATTATTAAGTGAAATCAAAAAGTGCCATCTCAATAAAGAATTAAAAGAATATCTACATAAAGAGGAGTAGGGGGCTCATTTGAGGGATCTCAAATTATTTTATCTCTTCTACATTGTTGTATTTGGCTTTGCAGCTAATACACTTTTCTCTTGTGGACGAAACCCTACGAGAGAATTCTCTCTTATGGACGAAACCCTGCAAGGGATAGCTTTGAGGACAAAAACCCTCTTGGCTAGAAACCTAGGACAAAAACCCTAGAGTTTCTTTGAGGTAAATCCAGCTAGGGTTTACAATTGGGTTTATTGAGACATTCTGCATCATTTATTGAGGATTTCTTAGGCAACATTCATATCAGATTTGGGGAGATCAGATTTAGGGTTTTGGGAACCCTTCTTGGTGTGGTATTTCAGATTTGGTGTGGCATTATAGTTTCAGATTTTTGCAGCAGAGTTTAGCAGTTTTGTGGCTGGGCATTTGTGAGTTGTTTTCATTCAATAATTTAGTAGAGGTTGTGTTGTTTGTTCAGCATCCAAGATTTTATATTAATGTTTTGGGTATGATCTATGTAATTGTGATTCCAGAAAAAATAATAAAAATATTGTGGTATGTTTGTGAGAAATCTTAGAGTTTTGTGGTGAACTTTTCTGGGTATTTGTAGACCTTATTGATATCTGCATGATTCAGTATTTTCTAGGTATTTGTAGATCTGATTGATATCTGCATGATTCAGAATTTTATTTGATATAAATTGCATAGTTAGGGTTTTTCCTTAGTTGGCACATTACAGTGGTATCAGAGCAGGTTCAACACTGCTCGCCTGTTTGGGTATCCACTTTGCTGCTACAATGTCAAATTTTCCACCTACAATTACAAAGTTCATGATCATTTTGTTCAAGAATGGACCAATGCCAGTACGAAATTCAAAGAATTAATGTCACTTTGGGATTATGTGGACATGAGAATGAGGCAACAACCGAATGGTGATGAGAAAATGAACCTTCTTGAAAAGATGAACAGAGAAGCGAACAGGGGTAATGACAGGCAGCTTCCATATGTCGATAGACAAATGTTTTAGATGTTCCTACAGGGCCAGCAGCAGATTCAGCAGACTATGGCACAGTTATTGGGGCTTATGACTCAACAAATGAACCTTAATGCACAGAACAATGTTGATCAGAATCAAAGAAATGAAGATGGTAAAACAAAAAATATTAAGAGCAATTCAAATTTGCTCAGTCCTGCTTTAATACCTAGCAATGGAGATTTCAGTGAAGAAGGCACAACTGAAATGGGTGAGGTATCTGCACTTAAATATGATAAATTTCCTTTGGCCTGCAAAAATTCATATTGTTTTGTGGATACTCCTCTGTTTGAAATGGATGCTACATCGAATAATAATAATCTTGTTTCTGAGTTGGACACCATTGAAGATGGTGAAGGTGAAGATAGCCATGGCAGTACATCTAGTCTTGAATACTATGAAGAAAATCAAGAATTTTCCCAACAAGTTTCAGGACCTCTATCAAATATGGATACAACAAATTCTGTTTTGCAGCAGAATAATATTTCTTCTGGATACCTTACAAGTTCAGCTCCTTTGTCTCAGATATTAGTACCAAATGCAATTGATGAAAAATTAGCAAGGCAACAAATTGATGGCATAGTACAACAGTATGAATATGAAGTAGACAACTTTGTGGAATCAGATTCTGTTATGGACATTGATGTGTTCAATGAAACACAAGTGACAGAGCATGATGGAGAGTATGATGAGAGTGAACACATAGGAGTTTACAAATTAGATTTCAGTAATGATAGAGTTGGTGAGTATTGGTTTGATTTGGAAAATGAACATGAGATTTACAATAAGCATGCAACACCAAAAATACATCAGCCATTAGACGCATGGGATCCAAGTATTTCAGCACCTAGTTATGATGAGGAACCGGTTTGGGATGAATTTCATCTTGAACAAGGAGCTGCCCAAAATTTATTTCAAAAATCATGCAAAGGAAATGACATTGAGATGGTTGATCCTTGCATTAAAGACAAATCCAAACTGTTATTTCATAGGGCTGATTATGATCAAGAAGAAGAGGAGGTAAATTTTGAAGGAGTAACTATTTCAGCCTTAAAACAAGGAAACATGCCCATGGATTACATCACCAAATTAGCCAAAGATAGAGGTAACAATTATATGAGGGTTGTAATGAATGAATTTGCTCATTTCCCTATTGTTACAATCGTCTTAACAACAATAGAGGAGTTTCATTTGTTCTTTGGAAGGGTGTGTAGATCTCATAGCATACATGGGGATATTGTGAATATTTGGGACAACAGATTCACACCTTGGGATCCGGGTATATTGGCACCCAGATGTGAGGAAGTACCCATGGGGAATGAACGCCCTATTGACTTCAATACCATCCACATTTCATTTCAGAGTTCCAAAAACTCAGTTTTGAATTTCCAAGAAGTTCGTCTTTTTTTTTAGAGTCTTTGGGTGATCTTGGGAAACATCCCCCCCCTGGAGCCACTCTTGAGCCATGGGGAGGCACAAAGCAGCCTTAAGGAAGTTGCAAGAAGGTATGTTATCAGTTCTGATTTTTGTTGGCAATATAACAGTAGTTCTCCATTTATGGGCAGCATTAACATTATGGAGTATTTTTGAGAGCAAGACATTAGCATTTGGAGATGATATCTTGCTAATTCTCAGAACTGATTTTTGGGCAGCCATTGGAACTGTTTTTGGGAATAAAAAGTTGGCATCATTGGTAATTCATTGGGATTCATTTTGCATTCAAACTATGACTGCACCTACAACACTTTGTGAGACAGAATTGGAAACATTTTTCACTTTGTATAGGCTAATTGATGAGACATCAGGGGCTGCACTTCATATCAAGTCTGATTTTCTCATATTTGTTGTGTTTTACTTGATTAGAAGGGCTGCTACATCACACCAAATTTCAATTTTGATTGAGAGGGGGAATGAAATTGTTCATGATAGAAAGTGTGCAGGAATGTTTTTCATGATGTCAAAGACTGCTTTTCATTCATAAATCAGAACTGAGTTTGTTTCAAAAAGGGAAATTGAGAAACATGAATTGGTAGACTTCATATACACTTATTTGCAAAACATGAAAGATGAAGCATATATGGCAAAGATAGTACTTCAAAAATCAACATGTATGGACCTTGGAGTGGCCTTGATGGATACTTAGAGAATTGTGTCTCTACATGTTGATGCTGCCAAGAAGAAGACAGTGGCGCAACATCAGCATGATGGACCTACTCCTTTAACATTTATTTGGGATCCTGGAATCACCATTGGTTTCAGCTTGATGATGAGAAGATGGTGTTGGAATTGCTTGAGGACAAGCAATTTTGGGAGGGGTGGTATTGTAATGTCCCCATTTTTCATATTTTTATTATACATAGTTGTGGAGTGGAGTCTTGATGTGTTTTGGTGTGTTAAGAGTATTTTTGGTGAAATTTGGCAATTAAATAATAAAAAGGGGGAAATGAGGGTGTATGCCCCATTAGGAGAATAAATATCATTTCATTATTATTTTCTAAGGTATTATTAAGTGAAATCAAAAAGTGTCACCTCAATAAAGAATTAAAAGAATGTCTACATAAAGAGGAGTAGGGGGCTCATTTGAGGGATCTCGGATTATTTTCTCTCTTCTACATTGTTGTATTTGGCTTTGCAGCTAATACACTTTTCTCTTGTGGATGAAACCCTACGAGAGAATTTTCTCTTGCGGACGAAACCCTGCAATGGATAGCTTTGAGGACAAATACCCTAGAGTTTCTTTGAGGTAAATCCAGCTAGGGTTTACAATTGGGTTTATTGAGACATTCTGCATCATTTATTGATGATTTCTTAGGCAGCATTCATATCAGATTTGGGGAGATCAGATTTGGGGTTTTGGGAACCCTTCTTGGTGTGGTGTTTTAGATTTGGTGTGGCATTATAGTTTCAAATTTTTGCAGCAGAGTTCAGCAGTTTTGTGGTTGGGCATTTGTGAGTTGTTTTCATTCAATAATTTAGCAAAGGTTGTGTTGTTTGTTCAACATCCAAGATTTTATATTAATGTTTTGGGTATGATCTATGTAATTATGATTACAGGAAAAATAATAAAAATATTGTGGTATGTTTGTGAGAAATCTTAGAGTCTTGTGGTGAACTTTTCTGAGTATTTGTAGACCTTATTGATATCTGCATGATTCAGTCTTTTCTGGGTATTTGTAGATCTGATTGATATCTGCATGATTCAGAATTTTATTTGATATAAATTGCATAGTTAGGGTTTTTCCTTAGTTGGCACATTACAACCTCTTTTTGTATTTTTGATATTTTAGGGCAATAACACGTGCAATGATATTGCCAAGACCCCAACCATGCACCTCCAATGCACTATGGGAATGAGCAAGACCTGCAATATCAACTCATGGAACCTCTAAGGTTTCAGTATTCAATTCTGATATCAACATAACATGCCCAAAATGGGACGTCTCACTCCCTTATATAGGGTGAGGTTCTAATTTGGAGTTGACATCTCCCAACCCTAAAATCACTTAAAGTGCCTTATTACAACATAAAACATAAATAAACACAACTTAAGTTATGTCTCCTAGTCACATGAACCCCTTTTTCACTTTTATAATTAAGTGTAAGAGACATTTACAAAAAATATTTATTTTTGGGACATTACATTAACACACAACAGTTTTGAAAAGTTAATATTCGCAATAAAAGAAAGCAGCAGTATTTGGTCCACTTGCAAGTATCTCCATCATAAAGCCTGCATTTGTTTAATCAAATTTGCTTTCATTTTTTGGAAGCATTAAATTGTGACAACATTATGGAGAAAAAGGTTGTCTGCATTGATAGAAGGAAGAAAACAAAAACATTGCCTGCATCAACAGAAGAAGAAAAAGAGACGATTATATATATTGAAACTTTTCACGAAATGAAAGTACAACATGAATATTACACAAAAGCAGGCAAAATTCAGAAAGCACAATGCTGCTTTCTCGTCAGTATTGAAATACCTTCCCTTTTTTTCAAAGAAACATCTGCTGAGCAAGTTGAGACTTCTTATATAAAGATAGATTTATACAAAACCCTTGGCCAATGATATCTCTGTCTTTCTGCTCCATCTGTTTTCAGTTAATACATTTTCTGTCAAGAGTTACTTGAGTCTTTTTGAATATACATGGGCCAATTAGCAAAGAAAATACATTTTATGCTATTAGACAAAGAGGTGGTATTGTACTTGGATGTGTTAAAAGAAGAGATGCCAAGTAGAATCCAATATATACAACAAGAGAGTGAAGACACCTATGGCAGGAAGCAATGAATTCTTGAAATGATATGTGAAAGAGATTGTTAATGGTAACCAAAAGGACTGAAGGGGCATTTTTAGGTAAACAAAGGATGCAAGACCAGAACAACCAAAAGCATAGGAACAATAGCTTGTTATTTGAAAGAACCATTCTTCTTACTAAGGCCAGCCCCCTCTTACTTTCATTGTTGACTGAGTACTAGTTCTCAGTCTACTATTAGACGTGATTCTACAATTGGCTTGCTTGGACCTGTCAGTTAAATTGAATTTCAATCCACACCATGATGGCATTTCCATCTTCAAAGGGGAGGTTGGCTAATAATTTTTTGAAGTCCAGTACAATAGTATTCATAGAATTCAATGTGTTGTTAATTAAGGCGTTAGCCAGTGAAGATATAGTCATTGCAATAATAATGCAGTATCAGGTTTATTCATGGGTAATACGGTCAGACCCCCCTTGTTCTTCAGTCCTGTGCCTCTTGGACCTTTCATTTTTTCTATCATTCTCCTTCTGATCAACGAAAGAAGCAAAATTTTTTAGAACACTTCCGCCCCGAGATGAATTTTCAGTCCTTGGATGACGACGGAATTGAATAGCCAAAAGACATAAATATGCAAAAAGAGCAGCAAAGGATACTACTCCACTGATCATGAAAAGGCCCCAAAAGTCTTTCAAGGTAAGCTGCTCAGGGCCATTTTTAATGGTCTGTGAACTGCCACTATCTGCACCTAACCATTTATCATGGAGCCGTTCAAGTTCACCTGTCTCGGAAAGGTTCAAAATTGCTGTTGATATGTCAAGTGCTAGTGGAGAGCCCTTTTGGAAAGCCTGTTAAACAACAATAGAATGAAAGAAAAATATTATAATTCAGCATATTGAGGAAAAAGCAGAAATTGATATCACAAACTCCAATTAGTGGGAGTTTGAATGCATCTCCAGCACAAGAATGATTAAAGGGCAAATGGAGAGAGTACTTACAAATACCCATTCACCTTTGGTGAATGGCTGACCAACCACAGTAAAACCACGTTGTGTTGATAAAAAGATTTGGACGTTTGGAAGCTCATCTATAAGTGCCCCAACACCTCCTTTGCTTGGTCCTTCAGACAGTGCTTTAGCATAACTTTCAGGGGAATCAAGGGGAATAAGTCTGGATTGGGCTATATTGAGTTCCTCTGATAAATACTTTCTAATATATGTGCCTGTTTGATACCCTATTGGGATATTGCTTGATATCAAGTCATCAATTCCTTTTATTGATGGTGAAAGCTGTTGCACAGTAAGTATTGAGGTCAAGCTTGCTGTATAACTTGAATTGATGATCAAAACCACAAATAGCCATATTACTAAAACAATCTTTCCAAGGGCGCTCACAATGTTTTCCCCTGCATCAAATTCAAATTATTTTGCCTCATAATTGACCCCAAAACAAATAGAATTGGTGCTTTTCAAACACTAAACAACTAGACTATTCTTGTGTCCATTGACTACAAAATCTAATGACAAACTCTTTTTGACATTATTTCCAGAAATTCTACATTCATTATATGTTACAGAAACTTTGACAAAATACTGATTATGGTTGTTACTTCCAGCATGTAATAGAATTAAAAAGCTAAGTAAAGAGGACTAAAGCAGAAAACTATGAAACTTACTGTGGGCAAAAAACATTGTTGAGAAGGAGAACCTGTAGAAAACATTACACAATATGGTGAGATTCCATTTATTTCACACTTCCAAAATAAATATTCAAACTATTAAGTATATACAGGTTATCAGAAGCATTCTGAGTTGTGTGAACGACACCAACACTTCTCTGCTGAAAAATCAAATCAGGTAAGTCTAAAGAAGATCCTGCTTATTTCAAGGACATCTCGTTTTGGATTTACTTGCTGACTTATAAAATGCCTTGTATACTAGATTACATAGCAACATTCAGCAGATCGTCATAAGTTGTTAGAAGTCATATTTGAGTGAAGAATTAGTTTTGTTGGTATCTATCTTGTCAGGTAGTGCTAGGCTATGCCTGCACTATACTAGGAAATTAATTGAGTTTAGCTTATGTTTGTTTCTACTTACCTGTCAGTAACTAATTACAATAATCATTGCACAAGAGCCTGCTGTTGTTTAGAGACTTGAAGTTCTATCAGTGTACACAGAAGTTTAGAGCCAGATTAAAAAGCAAACAAGTTTTTGGAGTAGATTCAATATAAACAAAGCCAAATTAAGGAGCCTTAACATAGGCTTAAGCAAGTACATGGCTCGTCGTGACAAACACAAGTTTAACAGTGGTGCCATGGTGTGGCTACAGTTGGAGGAGGAGCAATTCAAGAGTTCGGGATGGAAACTAAGATTGATTTAATATGGTCCATTCAAGACCAGACAATGGGTGTGATACCCTCCAAATTTTTTTTTTTAAAAAACCAGAATGATGCCAGAAAGAAAAGAACAATGTACCACACCAATGTAACTAACAAAATAAACCGTACAATAACCCTGGAGCTGTATTTTATTGATAAAATCTGCTGGAATACATCAATAGAGTAATAATAATATGGAACTAACTAGAAGTAAAGCACCTGGTAGAAGATCTTTCCCAAAATCAGAACTGATGCTGCTGTATAATGCTGCTCCAGCCACCCCTCAAATCAGTCTACCCATAGAAAAGAGAATGTTTTCAGCTCAATGCAATCCCTAGATGAGATTGCCCACAAGAAACCAGAAGGGTTCCATCCTCTGATCTTTGGATCCAAGGGTTTTCGTCCCTGAATCGGTAGATGAGTGCTGCCTGGAGTAGCCACCCTCTCTAGGTCTGAAAAATGTGATATAAGCATAGAATGAATCTCTCAAAGGTTGGGTGGCCTCTATTTATTCATTGACATGCTCCAAACCCTAGGCGCCTAGCTCAAGTGTCAATAGAAATGAATAGAGATTATTTTTACTTGATATGACACTAATATCACTTAGGACATGTCAAATTTAATGTTAATAATCAAGTACCACATAACATGGCACTAGTGTAATAACATTAAATTGCCTAAGTAGCCAATAAACCCTGACCCCTCAAATCAGTCACAGTTAGAGAACCACTAGCCAAAAAGACCTAAAATAAAGCATTATGAACAGCTACCTCACACTCGAATTCAATGACAAGCTGCATGACATGGTCTTGTCCCGAAAGCCCCCCAAAAGCCGAAAAGAAATAGGAACAAGTTTCCCCAAGGCACTAATAATGAACATGAACTTCGCACATGAATGTCAAAGTGTCGTGAGTCGAGATGAACCAGTTATGTGTAGAGTGTTCGAAGCGACGAAGAAGAATCACAGCCCTAGTCGGGAAGTAGAGGAGGTTAACTTAATAAACTTGATTGCAATTGAGGTGAAGTTGATTAAAATCGATGAGGCAAAGATAGAGAAAATAGTTGAAGCTGCACAAGTGCTTGACGTAGACTACAAAGTGAGTGATGTAGACGGAGTGAATGATATAGACAATGAAGACAAAGATTATTCGTTGTTTGGCCGTTTGCTAGGGTTGTCTAGCCATTTGGACTTGGGTCGTCTGGACCCAAGCCTTGATTGTTAGGTCCTAGGTTGTCTGAGTTGGGACCCTGGCCATCTAGTGGGGACATGTCCCCAGGTGACCCTTAGGTTGTTTGTCCCAAGGAAAGGGTCGTCTGGACCCTCCTAGACCATTTGAGGAAGTCATCTAAGCCTTAGACTGCCCCCAGGTTGTTAGACAAACACCCTGAGCCGTCCGAAGATAGATCACAATCGTCCAATAGTCATGCAGAGCTGTCTATAGCCCAAGTTTGGCACGAAGATGATGTCGAACCATATAGAGATCATGCAGAGTGAAGTGTCACGAAGTTTGAGGCATGGAAGAATTTATTTTATTGGAAGAGAATGTGGTATGGACCGTTTAAAGGGTTGTATGGCGGGAGAAGAAGATTGTATGTTAGTCCGTATGGGTCATTTGAGTGAAAGAGTATGTTGTAAGGGCCATCTAATTGCATAGGATCTAGACTGCCTAAAGTAGAGCCATCTAGAAGGTCGTTTGGACCAAGGCCGTCAGAGGCAAGACCATTCAGAAGAAGGTCGTCTAGAGTCAAACCGTTTGATGTAGAAAGTAGGTTGTCTAACTCAGGAAAGTAGGTTGAGAAGGATGTAATGGCATGAAGTCCCTTTTCAACAGCTTCCCTATTCTTTGGCACGTATCACATGCCTTCATGTACTCCTTAGCATCGTGATAATGGGTGGGCCACCACAACCCTACCAACAACACTTTCCTTGTTGTTGCATTTGGCCCCATATGGCCTCTTGCCAATCCCTCATGTACCTCCTTCAATATTTGTTGCACTTCGTCTTCCATCACACATCTTCTCAAAATGTGGTCTTCCCCCATGTTATATAGCAAGCTTGCAATTAACATAAAGGTTGTCGATTTTGTAATGACTTTTCTTTGATATGCTGACATCATCTCCTTTGGCAGCTCTCCTATCGATAGATATTCCCCAATATGCTTATACCAAGTTGGTACTGCACTTATCATGAATAAATGTGCATGAGGGAATTCATCTTGTATCCCTCCTGCAGGTTCTCCAAAGCGAATCCTCGACAACTGGTCTACTATTATGTGCTTCTTTCCTAGCCTCACTACCACTTGAAACATGAATTCCTGCAATGTGACGAGCCATCTACTCACTCGTCCATATATCGTCGATTTGTTAATCAGGTATAGCAATGCCTGAGGGCCTACATAAAAAGCAAATGGGTTGGCTAGCAGGTAATGCCTGAATTTTTATACTACGTAAACAATCCCTAGTGCTTCTTGTTCCATTGTGCTATAATTCTTCTCTACCCTTGACAACAACCGACTTGCAAAGTATATGAGCTGGTCCAAACCAAACTGACCTTCTTGAGCTAAGGCACAACCGATCGCAAAGTTTGAGGCATCTACACGGACACGAAATTCGTTCTCCCAGTTTGGATAAACCAGGATAGGCGCTTTCACCAAATGCCCCTTCAAACCTTCAAAAGCCTCTTGGTGTTCCTCCAGCCATTTGAAAGGAACACTCTTGTGTGTAAGAGTGTCTAACGAGTGAGCAGATTGTGCATAGTTCCTGATAAAACTCCTGTAATAGCCCACCATTCCTAAGAAGGTCTTCACGGAACTCATGTCATGTGGTTCTTCCATCAGCAATACCATGCGTATCTTATCCGAGTTTGGTTTCAATCCCTCCTGACATACAATATGTCCCAATAGTTTCCCATATGGCACCATCAAGACACACTTCCCTAGATTTAATGCGAGTCGAGCTTTTCTACACAAGCTCATGCATTCCTCCAATGCCTTCAAGTGTTCTTGTGTTCGGCCATAGAGGGACGAAAAGGCCTTGAAATTCCTTGTGGATATTTTATCAAAAATGTACAAGATAATTCGTTGAAAAGTGGTCGGTGCATTACATAGTCCAAATGTCATGCAGTTATATGCGTATATGCCATTTTCCACTATAAAAATGGTCTTCAACTTGTCCTCCTCCGCAATGTTGATTTGGTTATAACTTGAAAATCCATCAAAAAAGGAATGGATCTCATGGCCGACTACTTCCTCCAAGATAGAATCTGTGAAGGGGATTGGGAAGGGATCTTTTATAGTTACGACATTAAGACTTCGAAAATCCATACAAATCCGGATCTTATTTGCTTCTCTCTTCAAGGTAATCACTATAGGTGACACCCACTCACTTGTCGTAACTTTGAAGATAATGCCTACATCTAGCATCTTTTCTATTTTGGCATTCACCAGAGTTGCGTACTTTAGATTCATTCAATATGGTCACCTTCTCACTAGTTGCATGCCTTCAATTAGAGGAGTCTTGTCTATGCACAATTCTGATGGTACTCCCTTCAAATCCTTATATGTCCATGCAAACACATCTTTATATTTGTTGGTCAAATATCTGCCTAATTATTTAAACATGCGTTTGTGCGCCCTAGACATGGCCAACATTGAAAGGTCGGAGGGAAGGAATGTCCCCCGTACCAATCTCCAGAGAGGGCTGGCTCCCTTACTAAATCCTACACAGGTTTAAGACTAGAGTTGCAGGAAAGAAAATGGAAATGACGGAAAGAAAGGGAAATATGGCCACAGGCCAGAGTGTAGGATCTGGGGCAGACTAGCAGCAGGAAATTCACCCAAGCATGGAAACAACATGTAATAAAAGAAAGCAGCAGAATTTACTCATAACCTTGCATAAACAACCTCCAAAACTGCATTCCAGAACTCACTCCCTCACCAACAATGTTCAAATTCAGATGCAAAATTTAAACTAAACAGCAGATAATGAACATGAGCGTAAGACAGAAATGCATAAAAATAGAAGGAAAACACACACAATATCACTTGCAAATTCAGAAGCCCTGTATCTTCTATTGATGCAGAAAACTTGAGTAGTTTTCTAGTAGAATGTCTAACCTCTTTTTACAATGAGAATTGAGTAGTATTTATAGAGGATTCTGCCTCTTTCATTAAATGCACATGGAGACAGGATGTTTACAGATCAGAGACCAACATGAGAAAATTCTTCCTTGGAAATATTGAAAATACATCCTTCTGAAACAGTGATTCGGCTTCTAAGGAAATTCCTCCATGAAATCTGCGTTTTTGGATTCGGTGCACAGAAAATTATAAGGTTTGGTTGTTGACTGGAGACGTTCGCCATCTTGAAAACGCACTCCTGCTTTGGAAATCATAAAAATCATCTTGCATTTTTAATACTGCTGCCTTCCCTGCTCGAGATCCACAATTTGAGTTACTCCTCGCCTCCATCATTTAATGCTTTTTATTGACCTGCCCTGGGTGCCTTTAGAAAACTCATGACGACGTTGATAGCATATTTCGCCCGATCTGGACAATGAGCGAATGCACATTTACTCTTTCCGAAGCATGCATTAGTGGAGAATACGCCTTTACAAATTTAATGGATCATATTCCTTCTCTGGTTACGGCAAGTCATTCTTCTTATCCCACGCGAAAACCTTTAACAGCTACGTCATTTTTCTTTTAAATTCGCATTCTCCCTCAAAAGGGACGAAATAGGCCGTCGCCTTCCTCTTGGGGCGAACGCGACCTTGACTTTTTCAACGTCGCTTCGGCCCTTAGCGCATTCGCCTGACTTTGATATTTATAGCGCGTTCGCCCGACTTTGATTTTTTAGAGGACGTTCGCCCATGGGAGAGGCGAACGGAGTGTTTGCCCCTCAACCAGGGCAAACCTGATGTTGACTTTTCCACGTCGCGCCTTTAATGACGTTCGCCCCAAAGTGGGGCGAACGGAGCTTTCGCCCCAACTTTGGGGCGAACGCACCCCTTTCGCCAAATTTGTCTTATTCGTGACGAGCGGGAGTAATTTTTTTAGGACGTTCGCCCCAAAATGGGGCGAACGAAGTCTTCGCCCCAACTTTGGGGCGAACGCGATTCTCCCAATCTTCATCTTCGGGCGCCGTTGTTACTTTTGATACTTCATCATTTTCCAATTTCTTTTTCTTTCTTTCACTTCAACGAGGGTTGCACAGGGCCTTTCGCTCCTTGGTTGGGGCGAACGCGTCTTCATTCCTCAGAGAAGTTTTTCACTTCAAGCACTTAATATTTTCTGCACCCTTCCTCGATGATTTTATAGACGATGCAAACCAAAGTCTCCAATACATTTCTCCAGCCCTTTTCCTTAAAACACCCATATTTTCCAAGCCAAAAAGGTGTATAAAAACAAAGAAAGAAAAATAAAACAACTGCAATATATCAATTCGGTCAAAATATTATATTATCAGATTAACATATTTTGCCGTATTACAATAAAAAATGCTTCTGCAAAATTATATCAAAACCCCAATGTGGCAAGGTGCAAAACTGCCAACATTTATGGTGGCTCATGGGGTATCCAGCTCGCATGGATGCAAGCAATCCCAGACCTTTATCCATTGGGTTACTATGGAGTCTTTTTGCCAGCTGCCTTGGCTGGCGCTTTTGATGTGGATGCTTTTCTATGCACCTCTTCTTCTGCTTTCTTTGCGGCTTCGGCTTCAGCTGCTACTCGGAGTACATTCGCCCGCTCTGCTTCTTCTGCAGCTTTCTCTGTTGTTGCATGCCCCGCTGCTGCTCTTTCCTCCTGTTCCTTGAGGCTTTCGGAAGTTATCTCATAAACTGTGACTACCTCCTCCCAAGCATGAGTGGTAAACAAACATGGAACACTCAGCAACTCATAAACAAAGCGAAGATTTTGGACATCCTCCAAGCTAAGGCGTTTCGCTCGCTGGGCTAGCTCAAACAGCGAAAGCTCCAGGCGGGTATATTTCTGCATAAGAGATAGCACCTGTGCTTCTGTGATAAAATCCTCCCATGCATTAATTTTTTGAGGTATCCTCCACGAACTTCTTCCAGGCCGCTTCCAACTGTTCTTTCGGTAGAGGTTCGCCCCATTCATCAGTAAAGTCCAGGAATCCCAAACCAGCAAGAGTGTCAAAATGAGTTATAGAAATAGTATGCTCTTGCTCGATGGTATTGAGGATTTTTCAGCCTTCTCTCACCAGGTCCATCCTCTGAAAATAGCTGCGCAGTGTGACTTTCGCAGCCGACCAGACATGATCCATCTCACTTAGGGGGCGAATGTGTATGTTGTTATTAGCCAGAGCTTGAATTTTCAGAGCCATCTCCATGTGCGGCTCCAGCATTTCCTCGGTAGTATCTATCAACTGCTGCCCCATCTGAATCTGTATTCTGGCCTCCCATAAATAATGCAACACTTGAACTGCTTGTACGGCCAGCTTCTCACAGTTTTGGGATGAGCGAAGGCGCGCCTCCTTAATGTTTTTTGTAGAAAAACCTGTAGCCTGTGCGGCCTTCTCTGCTAGTTGATTTTTTATAGCCTCTAGCTGTGTTCGGATTGCGTGCATTTTGATCCTGGCTGCGTCTCTTTCCTTCAAGTGCACTCCTACTTGTCGGCACAAGTGTTCATTCTCGGTGGCTGTCCTCTCCTCTTGCGCTCTACTTTTAGCCAAGGCATTTTCGAGCTCGATAATTTTATTCTCATTATCAAAATATTTCTGCTTAAAATACTCGCCATGCAAGTATACCGAACTCATATCAACCTGTATGTTGCCCATTTTCTCTGTAGGATCAATCCTGGTGAGGTCCTCTATTATGGTCTTGTTGGTCACAAATCTGCCCTAGGTAAGGATTTGGTTTGTATCCGCGCCCTAGACCCGGACCAACCTTGAAAGGCTGAGAGGAAGAGATGCCTCCCGAGCCAATCTCCGGAGAAGGCCGGCTCCTATACTACACTACTTGGGGGGTTGAGATAAGAGAACTGGAAAGAGATTGAGAAATTACAGAAAGAAATGTAAAATGCATGGTGATAACAGTGGGGAAGAACAAGCACCACAATCGACCATCTATATTTTAACCAACAACTTTCAACACAGAGAATGTAACATAAATTAACACTGCATTTACTTCCCTATGTATCCTTCAGGAAAATTCCAGATTCACTTATCCTCTAACGCTTAAATCCAGATATCAGAATTACAGCAATCAGAAAAATAAATGACATAAGCAGAAATAATCACAGAAGGCAGCATAAAAAGAAGAGACAGAATTAGAGCCAAGGATTCTCAGTATTGATGCAAAGAGTTTGAATACAACGGCTTTCTTAGCAATATGTTCCCCACCTTTTTTCATTACAATGCATGGGTTTTTATAGAGGACCCGCCCTCTGAGTCATTAATGAATTAGCGTGCAAGGACACCAGAGCGGCTGGAAATTGACGCTCGCCACGCTTCACAACTGAAAACTCCCATCTCATTACCACAATTGGTTATGGGACTATTTTAGGCGGAAGATCTGCATTTATGCGCCGCGAAAGTATCTTGGATTCATACCCCGTCTACTTTTTTTGTGAATGCGTGCCCCTCGAAAACAACACCGGTGTCAGAAAAAGTTTCGGAGAAGCTTTGCTGAGAAATTGGCCCGAACTAGCAATTCGCTGGATTTTTGGCCAAGGCTGAACTTTTTGGCCGACATGAACCTTTTGGCCGACATGGAGTTTCCCTGGCCGAAGTGGAGTTGTTTGGCCGAAGTAAGCACTTTGGCCGACGTTGAACTTTTTGGTCGACATGGAGCTTCGCTGGCCGACTTGAGCTTCGCTGGCCGAAGTGGAGTTGTTTTGCCGAAGTAAGCACTTTGGCCGACGTTGAACTTTTTGGCCGACATGGAGCTTCGCTGGCCGAAGTGGAGTTGTTTGGCCAAAGTAAGCACTTTGGCCGACGTTGAACTTTCTGGCCGACAAGGAGTTTCCCTGGCCGACTTGAGCTTCGCTGGCCGACACTTCGGGGCCGACATTGCACTTCGGGGGCCGACATGGAGCTTCGGGGGCGAAGTGGAGTTTTCTGGCCGACTTAGAGCACTTTGGCCGACGTTGAACGTTTTGGCCGACATTGAGCTTCGCAGAAGTGGAGGCCCGAAGTGGACGTTCGACGGCATTTTGGGAGAAGCGGATTGCTTGCCTTAAGAGTTTTCTTCATCATCTGGGTGGAAGTTCGCCAAAGTGGGCCCCGAAGTTAAGGTTCGACATCGTTGAGGGGCGAAGGAGGCTCTAATTGTCACTTTGCTACGGATGGCTGCTTCGCCGAAAATGGACCCCGAAGAGGCAGTTCGGCCATCCTGCCGCCCGAAGTGCATGTTTCGCCATGCTCAAGCCCTGACTGGCGCTTCTCTGGAGGTAGCTGGCCGAAGTGAAGCTTTCTGGTCTAAGTGGGCACTTAGGGGCCGAAGCTGGCATTCCTGGGCCGAAGTAGACATTCTGGGCCTAAGTAGGGACTCTGGGCCATGCCTTAGCCAAATTTTCAAGCCCGAAGTTGGCTCTCGCTGGCTCTGCTTCCCGAGGTCATAACTTTTGATCCGCTGACCCGATCGCCTATTGTAATATATCGCCGAAAAGCTTGCGAAAAGATCTGCAATGACGAAATATCCAAAGATCATTTCATCCACTTTATCATCCTCTTTTAGGGCCTGCGAAAACACCAACACTTTTGCGTGTGCTTTGCCGATTTCAAGCTCCATACTTAGGCAAAATTTTGTCAAAAAATTTAATGTGGCAAAAATACCAAAATTCTTGGCGGCTCGTGGGGCATTTAGCGCGTCTGAATGCAGAGATCCCAAGCCTTTATCCATTGGCCAACAGAGTCATCCTCACTGTCCTCTTCTGAGTGCTCACTGGTGGCAGTAAACTCCTCCTCCAGCTTCTCCCCTTCTGCCTCTCGGTGCTCATGGTCCTCCTTGGCGCACAAAAATAAATGAACTAAAAAAAAAAAACAACTGAAACTTTACTTACTAGCTGGCCTATTTACATTATTTACACAAATTTTGCGACATGATTGGCATGCCGCCACCACAAAATTGGCGTTGGGCGCCTACCCAGTGAATCTGCAGTGTCCGGACCAGATCTGATTGTACTTGAGTTGATCTTTGAAGTCCAACTGGCCTCTTCCCAAAGTTCTTCAGGTTGCGAACAGGGTGCAACGTGGTGGTTATCATGCATGCCAGTACCCATACAGTTGATGAATAATGTGGCAAAGAGGTTTGCCACATGAGAGCCTTCTTCGAGCACTGGTTGCAGTGACGGCTGGAGCCAATACCACCACTTTAGAGAGTCCACTGGCTGTGGGCTCTTGAGTACGAGTTCCTCCAACTCCTTGATGCAATAGCAGGGCTTTTTGGGTTTTGGCTAAATACTTGCGTGTTATGCCCTAGGACACAAAAAGGGTGCAAAAACGTGCCCTCTTCGCTCTCAGAATCTGCCACTTGAGCCTATTCCTCTTCTTGGCCCACCTCCTGATGGAAACTGCAAGCAACCATATTATTCATCGCTTGGGCCGTGCTTTCTTATTCCCATCGTTGGTCTTGGACGAGATCCACCTCTTGAGCTCCACACATCTGCATTCCAGGTTTTTGCACAGTTTGAGGGATCTGCCATGGTGAATACTGTGTGGGATAGACAGGAGCAGCAACTACCGAAGAAAGTGATGGAGTTTCTCCCCACCGTATCTTTCCTGATAGGAGTAGAAGTCGCTCCGCTTGTGCTGCTTCCTCAAATATTTGAGGGAATCTCTGTTCCCCAGATTGTAGTAGGAGGCTGATGTCCGGGTGGAAAGCCCGGACATAGAAGAGGTGAGCCTGGGCGGGTGTCGGCTGGATCTCCCCTAGGATTCTCTTCCAACTCCTGCAAAATCGGACATTGAAGTCTGTGATGCTCTCTAGAGGTGCTCTCGTGATGGTGGAGAGGTGCATCAAGAGTTGGAAGGGATCCTGAGAGCCATCAAATGTGTCGACTAGTGCTCCCGCCAAGTCCGCCCATGAACAAATGCTCTTATGCCCGAGCAGTCTGTACCACTGTAGCGCCCTTCCTTCCAAATACAGGACCAGAAGTTTGATCACGACGTCTTCGTGGGCTATGCCATGGAGGTTCGCTAAAGCAGCAACATCTTCAAGGTGTTCTCGGGCCATTCCCTTAGTGCCATTGTATTTCGTTAGGGTTTTCAGGGCACTTTTGGGAATCTCATGCCAACTTTGGAGATTCAGAGGGCCAGGATCATCCCAGCTGGGATAGCATACTTTTGCCATAATAGCAATGGTCTGCAGAAATCACGGTTCTCACCATTAAGTCGGAGTCGCCAGGTGAACATTCTTTTCTTCGCTTGCGAGGTCAAGGCTGCTCACTAAACCTTGATTCCTCCGGGATGTCTTCTTTCAGCTTAAAAGGCGCCTACGATCAAGAAATCTAGGTCTTCAGCTCAGTCAGAGTCGCCAGGTGATTTTGCCAGATAACGGCAAGCCAGAGATAAACCAAACTCGGGCTCCCTTAAAATGTGGAGACTGTTCGTCCCACCGGGTGTGCCAAAAACTATTGGTCACAAATCTGCCCTAGGTAAGGATTTGGTTTGTATACGTGCCCTAGACCTGGACCAACCTTGAAAGGCCGAGAGGAAGAGATGCCTCCCGTGCCAATCTCCGGAGAAGGCCGGCTCCTATACTACACTACTTGGGGGGTTGAGATAAGAGAACTGGAAAGAGATTGAAAAATTACAGAAAGAAATGTAAAATGCATGGTGATAACAGTGGGGAAGAACAAGCAGCACAATCGACCATCTGTATTTTAACCAGAAGCTTTCAACACGGAGAATGTAACAGAAATTAACACTGCATTTACTTCCCTATGTATCCTTCGGGAAAATTTTAGATTCACTTATCCTCTAATGCTTAAATCCAGATATCAGAATTACAGTAATCAGAAAAATAAATGACATAAGCAAAAATAATCACAGAAGGCAGCATAAAAAGAAGAGACAGAATTAGAGCCAAGGATTCTCAGTATTGATGCAAAGAGTTTGAATACAACGGCTTCTTAGCAATATGTTCCCCCCCTTTTTTCATTACAATGCATGGGTTTTTATAGAGGACCCTCCCTCTGAGTCATTAATGAATTAGCGTGCAAGGACACCAGAGCGGCTGGAAATTGACGCTCGCCACGCTTCACAACTGAAAACTCCCATCTCATTACCACAATTGGTTATGGGACTAGTTTAGGCAGAATATTTGCATTTATGCGCCGCGAAAATATCTTGGATTCATACCCCATCTACTTTTTTCTGTGAATGCGTGCCCCTTGAAAACAAAACCGGTGTCATAAAAAGTTCAGGAGAAGCTTCGCTAAGAAATTGGCCCGAACTGGCAGTTCGCTGGATTTTTGGCCGACGTTGAACTTTTTGGCCGACATGAACCTTTTGGCCAACATGGAGCTTCGCTGGCCGGAGTGGAGTTGTTTGGCCGAAGTAAGCACTTTGGCCGACGTTGAACTTTTTGGCTGACATGGAGCTTCGCTGGCCGAAGTGGAGTTGTTTGGCCGAAGTAAGCACTTTGGCCGATGTTGAACTTTTTGGCCGACAAGGAGCTTCGCTGGCTAACTGGAGCTTCGGGGCCGAAGTTAAGCTTCGCAGCCGACTTGAGGTTCGCGGCCGACATTGAACTTCGGGGCCGACATTGCACTTCGGGGCCGACATGGAACTTCGGGGGCGAAGTGGAGTTTTCTGGCCGACTTAGAGCACTTTGGCCGACGTTGAACGTTTTGGCCGACATTGAGCTTCGTAGAAGTGGAGGCCCGAAGTGGACGTTCGGCAACATTTTGGGCGAAGCGGATTGCCTGCCTTAAGAGTTTTCTCCATCATCCGGGTGGAAGTTCGCCAAAGTGGGCCCCGAAGTTAAGGTTCGGCATCGTTGAGGGGCGAAGGAGGCTCTAACTTTTCTGTTTTGAAGAACTCTTTGGCCGAACTGTCACTTCGCTACGGATGGCTGCTTCGCCGAAAATGGACCCCGAAGTGGCAGTTTGGCCATCCTGCTGCCCGAAGTGCATGTTTCGCCGTGCTCAAGCCCGAACTGGCGCTTCTTTGGAGGTGGCTGGCCGAAGTGAAGCTTTCTGGCCGAAGTGGGCACATAGGGGCCGAAGTAGACATTCTGGGCCGAAGTAGGCACTCTGGGCCATGCCTTAGCCAAATTTTCAAGCCCAAAGTTGGCTTTCGCTGGCTCTGCTTCCCGGGGTCATATCTTTTGATCCGCTGACAAGATTGCCTATTGTAATATATCGCCGAAAAGCTTGCAAAAATATCTGCAATGACGAAATATCCAAAGATCATTTCATCCACTTTATCATCCTCTTTTAGGGCTTGCAAAAACGCCAACACTTTTGCGTGCTCTTTGCCGATTTCAAGCTCCATACTTAGGCAAATTTTTGACAAAAAATTTAATGTGGCAAAAATGACAACAGGTCTCACAAATGTAATCACTCGGCAACATCTCTCCTTGTGGCTTCTTTACCAAGGGAGTGATTTTAGTCGTGTGAGCTTTCATGGCGATTGGATCAAAGGCAACCTTCTTGAGCGGACGAGCTGGAGCCATTAGCTTCTTTTCCCCTCATGCTTTTCAACCACTATGACGAACTTAGGTCTGCCCGATTTATTTTCTCAACGTCGGGTTGTTTCAGAACCACCTGAACGTCGGGTAGTACTTGTAGCTCCAAAAAGGGTGTGAATGGTATCAAAACGTTTGAGCGATCAGGCTCAAAGGAAGCGGATGAAACGGTTAGAAGAGGAGGAACTGAAACGGTGGAATGGATGGAGGAGTCGGGTTCGGCCGCAGTTACGCTCACTCTGGAAGGAGCCTGCGTACTTACAGCCTTGGCGGAAGTGGTAGCAGGGATGGAAGGGGAAGGGCGCGAAAATGGGTTTGGCCCTGACGCATACGAACTGAAAGAAAGGGATACCGAAGAAAGGGGGAGAGAAGGAGCAATAGTGACTTCGGGAAGGGAAGAGGGAAGCAAAATGGATACAGAGGGCATACCAAAACGGGGAGAGATTGACACAGAAACTGATGGAAATGAGTTGGTAGTCACTACATGCTCCGAAGAAAGAGAATTGGGAAGAGAAGACGTACCTTCTAGCACGGACGCCATGTGCTGCGGGGATCAGAGCAGCTGTGAAATAATCTCTTCTTGCTGCTCCTGTTGCTCTTCCGCTCTCTCTTCAACATTCGCGTTCTCCTCGATGTCCAAGACCTCCACCTGAGAACTCTCTGACTGCTGGTCCTCCTGCTCATGTATCATCGGTAATAATTGCGCAACAGTTATCGGAGCCTCTATCACTGATGGAGAAGAAATAACAGTCGTTGAAACAACTGCAACTGTGGGAACTGCAGCCACCGGAACTTCGGCAGTAGAGGAGGAAATAGCGCTAGTCCTTGGTCTCTTCACAGCTTTGGGAAATGGGGGCGCGTTTCGAACATTTTGCTTCTCTGACGCAGGAGCTTCCACCATTTTAGGCTTCCTCCACTGCGATCTTCGCCTAAACACATATTGTTGTTCTTCCTCCAGAATCTCTTCTTCGACTGATGGACGTTCTCCTCTTTCTCCGCTTTCACCGTTGTCAGAACGTTGGAAACTTCGGGGCAAGATATTTGCGAAAGCGATGGGATGATAGGAGTCAACAAACTCATCGTAGATGTCCGAAAATGCCTCATCCATCTTCAACCCGTAAGGAGACGTGGTCTTTCCTCGGTGGACCCACATTATCCACCAATTTATAATTTTCTCCTCGGACCACGTGGATTGACTTTCTTTTACCTGACCAAACAACCCGGGCGGAGGAATCTGATTTTTGTACTTCACCGGATTATATTCAACCTCTTGTTCGTAGCAGTCATGCCAAGGTGGAAGCGTCGTCATATATTCAATGTGCCACTCCATGTCAGGTCCATCAAACTTATGTCGCTTTTTCTCAATGTCGGGACAAGGACAACAGTGAAACGACTTGGCCCTTACAATTTCTAAAAACTTTCCCAATGGGTCGTACCTCCAACGCTACGGCAATTCTATCAGCCCCAAATCCTGCAGCGTTATTGTGAGTAGCCGATTCTGCCCTACCTGGCTCACTTCTATACTGCCGAACTTGAACGGCATATTGCAAGTCGTCTTCTTACCGTGCCCTACTCCATATACATCATTGACATAGTGTGACTGGCGCACCACCTCCATAGCAAAAACATGTTCAGTGGCGAAATAGGGCAGCAGAAATGGCTTACCTGTGAAGCCAAAAATTCTGACAACCACACCCTGAGTAAGCAGAAAGATGTCTCCTTTTTATCCTGTAACTACTGCTTCTCTCAACTCCCATGGCACTCTTTCACATGTACCGCAAAGTAATTCTATTGCAGGCCCCAAAAATAAACTGTTAAAACTGTAAAATGACTCCCTACTTGATAGGGCGGAAGTCCACATATAAACCGGTAAAAGTTCATCCTTCTCATCCATTTGTTTCACTACAATGAAAGGGAAGTGTTGTTGTAGGTGAAAAAAGAAATACCATACCAAAAAAGAAGTGTGTCTAAATGACGTCTCTTCCCTAGTTTGCAACTTCTCCAACTGAAAATTCAACCTTCGAGAAATAAAATCGGCCCAATCGGAGAAAATCGGATTGGTGCCTTGCCTCATGGCTGGCGGAGAGTAAAATTCAACCCGGCAAATGCATTGCGCTAGGGCCACCTGCCACTTATGAATGGTAGAATCTGTAGGCAAACCCGCAATCCACGCCAACATTGAGTAGATATCCAAGCTCTTAAATTCTGTGAGCAGCCTCGGCAAGTTCGGAAGCTGCCCCATATGTGGCTCCTTAATCAATTGCGTCTCCATGAACTGACGCATCGTTATTGTGGAGACATATTTGTCCACTTGCTCATGGGTATGTAACTTCTTGGTAATCACATAAGAAGGAGGCTTCAAACCACAAGCGAACGCTTCCCGTACTTCCTCCGGGATGATGGTAAAAAGTATTTCCCTATTTGCATTCCTCACCGTCCTTGTAACTAGATCGTAAAATCAAGCAATAAGCTGCACCAACTCCGGACAAGGGTGTACAGGAGGACACAGGTACCAAAATAACTGAGTGATATGGCACTGTCAACAAGCTTCCCGACATCAACCCTTGATTCACCGCAAATTCCACATCCTGCCGCAATTTCTCCACGCCTTTGTGGGTAATTGCAGTCTCCAATTTCTGCCATTGTGTCGGCCTATGCGTCCAAATCAACATTCTCATTCCTCCGGGCCTTCTTGGATTTCGACCCTCCTCTTTTCCTCGACTTCTTAGGCTCTACAGCCTCTGTAGTCTCTTTGCTTCGCTTTCCCATTATTTCTCTCTGATGAGTGCTCTAAATGTTCTCTGAAATCTTCTGCAACTACAGTTTGAAAACACAGCGGTTAGAAAACTTCTGCAACTACAGTTTGAAAAATAAAATACGGAGCTTTTACCTGGCGCCTTATATAGAGTGCCCCACCAACCAACACAGTAAATGTCGGGTTCCTCTCGAACGATTTTGGAAGAACGTGTGCATTGATTCGTTCGTCCGGCACTATTTCCAACTTTTAAACGGTATCATCTTTTATTTGCTGCCAAATCGTCCTTGGAAAGTGTGCCCTCCTTTGCCACGTAAGTTTGTTGTAAAACGTGCCCTGGCTATCGAAGCTTACTTGGAAAAACAAATTGGCCGCCTGGAAACCAATGATGTGTATTCTTGCTCCTCGGGAACACAAAATCTTCCTCCTGCGCAAATCCGAGTGCATGTTTGAATTAAATGTCTTCAAAACACTCCTCAGCTTGCATGCGTGCTTCCCAATATCTGCCACGCGTTCAAGGGCGAAATTCCTTTGCAAGAGCGCTCCCGAAATCACATGCTTCCGAAAAGTAATAGGGCAAAAACGTTTTGAGGCGCGCTCGTCTTCCTTTTCTAAGTGAAATCACCTTGTGGGCGCTCGATATCTTCCTCTACTTCTGAAAAATCACTGTGCTTTGAAAAATAATGAGGGCAAAACGTATTTAAAGCATACTTGGTTTTTTTTTCCTTTCGCTCTGAAACGCTCTCGACTTGCTTGGTACAACTTTATGGCATCCAACAAAAGAACACTCAACATGACAACATTTGACATGACGATACTCAGCATGACAGAATCTGACATGACGGCGCTCAGCATGACGGCATCGTTCATGTCAGCATTCAGCATGATGACATGACGACTTGTCATGATGTCAGCAGTTGGGTTAGACAACATCGGCCTAGTATGTCGACAATCCAATGTCGACACTAATCCTTTATGACAGCATCAGTTGTTGGATGTTTGCGACTTCTGCTTGCTCGCTTGAAGGTTTCCTCAAATCCGATCTTTGTCTAAGCGATTATACCTGCAACACTTACATGAGAACACAAATCTAACATAACACCAACATCATGTAGAGACACAATCTGGCAAGAAGTGAATGAGTTTGCATTATTAATGGCATCTCGTATAATTAGTGTTTGTGACTGCAACAATGCTACGCCCAGCCTTACGCTATGATAGTCTGGCATATTCCTCTCATACAGACACTTGCTTATGGATGGAATGCTAGATTGAATTGTAAGGGGTCTATTTATATCTTAGCCCTGGTAGTTATCAAAACCATAGTTGAGAAAATCTGCAAAAAATCCCGATTTTGCCGATTTTTTCCCGATTCACAAGCTAGCTGATTTTCTTCTGATCTTGCCGATTTTTTCCTGAAAAATTCTGATATGCATGAAAAAAGTTTTTTTCAATGAAAATGTGTACTTAAAGCTTGAGCCTTGTATGATGTCTTGACTTGAATTGTTGTTTTTATTGCAATATCTGATTTGCATAATGTTAATTCATTGTAATATGCATGAAAAAAAAAAATCAAAAAGAAAATTCGTTTTCTTTGGTTTTTTTTTGCCGATTTTTTGCCGATGTTTTGCCGATTTTTTGCCGATTTTTGAAAAACTCCCGTCTTATTGCCCAGCCGATTGACTCCCGATACCGATTTTCTCAACTATGATCAAAACCACTACAAGGTGACGTGACAAAACTACCTGAACTTCCTATCCTAAACAGCCTTAATCAAAATAATAATTAACATAATTGTTAATCTTTTACAATGACAGTTGTATTTGCATTTCATCAAAATTTCCTTTACATTTCATTTAGACCACATTACATTTTAATTTGACCACATTTCCATCACATTTCATTTATTGCAAAATGTGTAGACCTTTTTACAAATACTTTCACTTTTTCTTAGTGCAGCTGTCTACAACCCACTTACTCACCGTAACTTTGAAAATTATGCCAGCATCCAGCATCTTCTCTATCTCTACATTTACTAGAGTTGTGTACTTAGGGATCATTCTATATGCCCTTCTCACTAGTAAGGCCTAGTATGTCGGCAATCCAATGTCGACACTAATCCTTTATGACAGCATCAGTTGCTGGATGTTTGCGACTTCTGCTTGCTCGCCTGAAGGTTTCCTCGAATTCGATCTTTGTCTAAGCGATTATACCTGTAACACTTACATGGGAACACAAATCTAACATAACACCAACATCATGTAGAGACACAATCTGGCAAGAAGTGAATGAGTTTGCATTATTAATGGCATCTCGTATAATTAGTGTTTGTGACTGCAACAATGCTACGCCCAGCCTTACGCTGTGATAGTCTGGCATCTTCCTCTCATACATAGACTTGCTTATGGATGGAATGCTAGATTGAATTGTAAGGGGTCTATTTATACCTTAGCCCTGGTAGTTATCAAAACCACTTCAAGGTGACGTGACAAAACTACCTGAACTTCCTATCCTAAACAGCCTTAATCAACATAATTGTTAATCTTTTACAATGACAGCTGTATTTGCATTTCATCTGAATTTCCTTTACATTTCATTTAGACCACATTACATTTTATTTTGACCACATTTCCATTACATTTCATTTATTGCAAAATGTGTAGACCTTTTTACAAACACTTTCACTTTTTCTTAGTGCAGCTGTCTACAACCCACTTACTCACCGTAACTTCGAAAATTATGCCAGCATCCAGCATCTTCTCTATCTCTACATTTACTAGAGTTGTGTACTTAGGGATCATTCTATATGCCCTTCTCACTACTAAGGCTCCCAGAATCAATTGAATCTGGTGTACACAACTCTAGAGGTATCCCTTTCAAATCCTTATATGTCCATGCGAAGACTCTCTCATATTTAAAGGAAATTTTGAAAGTTGCTGCTTTCTGAACCTTCATACTTGATATTCTCTGGTTCGTTTGTTGCTTTTACCACATCTAGGGTGTGCTGGTTTTTCATCAATTACATCATCACCGACTATATATTGTGTGAAGTTCTTGGGGAACATCCATTTTTCTTACTCTTCTTTTGGTGCGGTTTTATTGCTACTTTCAACAATTTCATCTTTCTTCAGTCTCTTTTGCTTGAATGCAGAGGCAGGTGGGAGGAAATATTTCATACTCCTCCATTTGCCAATTAAGGAATCCGCTATCCGATCGGTCCTCATCTTCACTACATTCCTCCAGGTGCAACACTCCATCCTCGTTTGGCTCATATGCACTATATTCTTCCAAAGAACTTCCCAACTCACCAGTCCTCGCAAGATCTTCGCTCTCAAACTGTTTTTTTGGATTAATCAACTATTTGTGTTGTCCTTTCTTGAATGTAATTCTATCTTTCTCCCAGTTGTGATTAACTTTGGCCATCCTTAGCCATCCTCTTCCCATGAATTGTATGCTGGTTTTTGCATCATTATCACAACAAAATCCATTTTGAACTCTTGATCTGCCATCTTTATATTTTGAGTTGTTAAGATTCTATTTCAATACCATATTGGTCTGCGCCATATAACTTAAAATTCGACAACCATAAAAATGGAGCCCCAATCTCCTTCCATGTTTTCTCTAGAAGCACATTCACACTTGATCCTCTATCTACTATAACTTGTGCCAATTTATGATCTAATATTTCTATGTGAATCAATGATGGCTTTTTCCCAACAACGATCATTAATATGGTTGGACTAATTAACTGATTCTTCACCTCTTCTTCTAATTGGCTTTGCAGTTCCATTACTTTCCATGGCTGCAATTCTTCCGCTATAATTGCATATAGCATCGATATGATGCTAAATAAACTTGCCACCTTTACTTCTACTATCATGTTCAAAACTTGCACTGCCAGTTCCTAAGTTAACGCCTTTTCCTCCAAACCTAATGGCTTCCTCAACCTCTTATGTTCTACTAGCCACTCTTGCTTAGCTTTCTCAATCTCCTCTTTGATTGCTTGTGCTTTATAGGCAGCAAAATTGTTTCTAACAAAAAGAAGAAATAAAAGTTGTACAAAGTTTTGTTTGCAATTTTGATAAAGTGAAATTTGGACGAAATGTACATGAAATGATGTCAAATGAAATTAAAGTGAAATTAGGTGAAATTAGAATGAAATGTACATGAAATGAAATATTAATAAAAATGTACTTTAGACCTTAGGAAAAGTTAATAAATCCATGCGAGTGTTGGATTCGGGGTGGTGGTTGTAAACAATGCACTGTCCTAGGAACCACTTGGAACGGCCCAAGAAGGCATTAAATAGGTCCCCTCCATTTTGTAGGATATAGGTAATTGCAAAATGATGATGTATGTGTGTGACAACAAAGGTATAATCTAGCATGTATGGAGAGAGCCGATTGCTAAGGCATACGGAGAATAGTGCCATGAATGTATACTGTGTGCGTACTACACATTGATATTGTTGTATTATCATTTAACTACTTGTTACATTAACCATTGATCCGTAATATAATGTACCCATTGCCCTTATTTGCAGCCTATGTTATTGTTTATGGATGTGATTGTTAGTATGTTGCATGCAGTGTTAGATTAGTATTGCAAGGTGTTCAATCCATGTTTGGGATATAGGAATATTGTTGTTTGCATTGCCATAGGGTTGTCAGCCATTGCAAGTTGCAGAGAAGATTGAGACGGATTGTGGAGGTTATAGCCGTTGTAGGCCATATGATAATTGGATTGTACAAAGGCAATTTAGGATTATTGCCACTTGGAGATTGACTGTTGCGTTATGATTCTATGTGACTACCGTACAAATCATTCTCGTACATTAAAATTGAGGATTTTTAGGATCTTCCCGTACCGTGCCATACCAAGGACTGTGTTGTACGATAGTTTAAATCATACGACCGTACAAAGGATTGGATCGCACAACAGTTTGGATTGCAAGACAAGCTATTCCATAAATCCTTGCCTTACAATTATTATTGTACAGTTGAGACTGTACCGTCTCAAGGAATGTTGTACGACTATGTCAACTGTCTCATGATTGCAGTACCGTTCAATTCCTGAATCTGTCACCATCTCATTACAAGGAATACCGCCACTTGTGTGACAAGTTGCTTACCATCTTCCTTTTTCGACGACAAGGTCGGGGTATTGATCCTTCTTTGCTTGTCCCCTAGTAACAATCAGTACATTGTTCTCTATTTTCTTCTTCTTCGTAGAAGGCTCTTCAATGTCAAGAAAATTGACATTCTACGAGTTCCTTGTACTCACTTTCTTTGAGCAATTCACCTCCTTGTGATTGCCCAAACCACACCATCTCCACATCTGCGATACATTGTTTCTTGTTGCTCTTGTTTGAGGAGCAAGGCAATTTTTCGCAAAATGCCCCCATTCTTGACAATTGCGGTCCTCCATTTGAATCATACTGTAATCGACACTGGCCACCTTTTTGATTGCCTTGGTACTATCTGCCTCCTAGGCAATTATTCCTGTAATTGTTGCTGGTCGCACCTTGCCCATTCTTAGAGGTGTTTGGTTTTCCTTCTTCACCTTGCACTGTCACCATTTTGTGCCTCGCACCTCTTAAGTTGAATGGACACTCATTGATCGTATGTCCTAGTACCTAGCACTTGTTACAATATGTGTTCTTCAAACAGTTTACATTTGTATGCCCTCTAGATTTACAATCTGAGCACCATATATGCTTTTCCTTTCTACCTTCACCTTTTACTTCCTTAATCATTCTGTCGAATTCCTTTTTCATAGATTGAATTGCATTGTGCAATTCCTCCTTGTCACTATCAAAGTCATCACTTTTGATATGACCTCCAATTCCAACCATTGTTTGCTTTGCCTCACTTTCAAAATTCCTCGCCCTTTCATATGCTTCCTCATACGTCGAGCAAGGTATGATCTTCATCTTCTTCTTGTATCGAGGCAACAATCCATCAATGAACCATCTCTTGACCATTCCAATCGACTAGTTGCAACTCCATCTTGTCAGTGAGTTGATTCAATCTTCGATTATAAGACTTGATGTCTTCATCCTTCTTCTGCTTGGTAGAATAAATTTTTGTTATGATCTCTGCATTATCCCTCAGAGGTCAAAATTCCTTTTTGAATTCATCTACTAAAGTATCCCTTGTGGTGAAGGGTTGTGTGCTTTCTCTTTTTAGATATCAATCTATTGCAATTCCTCGCAATGTAGTAGGAAACTATTGTAAACATTCCTCAAGTTGTCTAACCCCATTTGCTTTCCAGATGGTTATGCAAGTGCCTCTTTGTTCTGGCAACGACATGTCGACAAATGTAACACGAGTGGTGATATTCCCAACAATGGAATGGTGAGATATCAGATTCAAGAACCAATCAGGATTGCAGTCATAAGACTATCCTCACAGTAATACAGCATCATTGTCCTGAGACGATACGATCTCAATTGTACAATGCAATCTTGTACGACTATCTTGTACAGTAGAGTACAAGGTGGTCACCTGCAAATGACGTTGCAACACTTGACAATCAATCTCCTTGTACGACAGCAACTTGTATGGTAATCACATGTACAATGCCACAGTATTTGCCAAGCAACAAGATGATCCTTGAGGCTGCAACACACCTTGTACGGTTGTCTTCGTACGATGAATCCCTCATATGGCCTAATCTTCATACAATATACAACCAACATAACCACGAAAATCCCCTTGTAGTCTTCCCTATACAACTTATAATTAACCTATAGAAACTACTGCAGTATGCTAACTACCATAACCTGCAACTATGGCAACAATCCTACAGTCTACAACTATAACTTTACTCATGCAATATCATCAACAGTCACAGCATAAACAATTACAGCAAACTGCAATAAATCTGCAAATGGCAGAACTTGTATTGGCATTAAAGAGGCTGCTGTAAACAACAACTGGACTGCATTTACAATGTGCAAGTTTAACTTAGAGCAACCGCTATCAAGAAACCAAACTTCCTTACTAGATTCGTCGAAGTCATTGCATGACATAGCATAGTCATTATTATTCTCCACAATGTACGCCTTCTTTTCTGCTGCTTCGATTTCCTTGAGTCTTGGCCACCAAGATCCTACAATATTTCTTCATATGTTCGGGCTTCTTGCAATAGTGGCAAGTAATATTCTTCTTGTCTTCCATTTTGAGTTGCCTTGCTCCTTCCCCTTTTGGTTGGGGGTCTCTGAGGTACCTCCTCCTCCACCTTCGTGCTTTGTTGGCTTCCTTCCTTGAGAGTTTGAAATCCTCATCTTGGTCTCAAGAGCTTGATCCAAATTGTTGGTGTAGTATTTCATCTTGTTCTCATGACACAAGAGTGGACTGACCAGCTCTTCAACTTTTAGATTGTCCAAGTCCTTGCACTCCTCCAAAGTGACAACTATGTGTAGCCACTTGGGTGTCAAAGTTCTCAAGATCTTCTTGACAACCACCTTCTCTTCAATAGATTCACAATAAACCCGCATCTGCTGCACCATGTCATTCATTTTGACACAATAGTCTCTGTTGGTTACGAATCTGCCATGAGGAAAGGATTTGGTATAATGCGCCCCAGATTCGCCCACCAGATTGAAAGGCCGGAAGGAAGGAATGCCTTCCATGCCAATCTCCGGAGAAGGCCGGCTTCCTGTGGGTTTTAGAGTTTTAAGCTAAGAGTGCAGGGAAAGAGATAAAAATGCGGAAAGAGAATCCAAATGTGATTGGAGTTGGGTGGGGGGAATAAGCAGCACGGCAACGATCAATCACCACTACTAACAGCATTCCTATACAAAACACACATTGAAACTACAGCTATCATGCATTCTATGTATCCTCTATCTATGCATTCCAGGAATACTTAATCATCAAATACTAGAGTCCAGAGTTCAGTACAACAGTAAGCAATGAAATAAGAAACATGAGGCAGAAATGACAAGGAGAGGCAGCATACAAAATGAAGACAGTAAGCGAGCCAAGTATGTATCTTGTATTTAGAGGCAAACGCACAGCTACAATGGTTCCCTAGCAGTATATTCCCCTTCCACCACTTACAATGAAAATGTGGTGGCTATTTATAGCCCAAGTTCCCCCCGATTACAATCACGGGCACAAAGTCCCAGACTAGACATTAGCTGACAAAAGCGGCAGAGGAGCTACTGATGCTGACTTCTGTCGGCGAGGACTATACCTGCAGCATGGTCTCCCTGAAAGCTGTACAGCTACGTGGCAGTGCGTGCAGTCAAACCTCTGGTCAGGAGGAATGCGGGTAGCTGCGATAGATGAAACTTCACATCAGCTTAAATGGGGGCAACTGGCGTAGGTAGTGCAGCCCATGCTTGTCCTTTATCCCGTCACATCTCGGCTCGAATCCCGAGGTTGGACACTTGTCGGATGCTGATGAGTGACACATGGCTGCCTTGAAAGGCAGTTTATCCAACTTCGCCCAGGTTTAGATCGCTGTCGGGTTGCGCCGGTGGAAAACGGCGCAGTTGGGGAGGCCTTCGTGCCTTCGTCAATTTCTGGGTTTACTTGCCCAACTGCGCACCGGACAGAGGGCGCAGCCCGACTTCGCTGCGAAGTCGGGTTGCGCACCGGTACTTTGTTGTCTTTACCGTCATTCGGACTGCGCACCAAAAAGGGGGCACACCCCGACTTCGCTGCGAAGTCGGGTTGCGCCCCAGCACTTAGCTGATTTTCTGCACACTGCTTTCCCAAGTGCGCCCAAGAAGGCTGCGAAGTCGGGTTGCGCCCCAGCACTTAGCTGATTTTCTGCACACTGCTTTCCCAAGTGCGCCCAAGAAGAAGGGCGCACCCCGACTTCGCTGCGAAGTCGGGTTGCGCCCCCATACTTAGTCAAATTTTGCTCCGTTTCGGCCTGCCTTCGCACTTCGCCTTCCCTACTGCGCACTGATCTGAGGGCGCACCCCGACTTCGCTGCGAAGTCGGGTTGCGCCCTGACACTTAGAATTTTTCAGGGACACTTGCTCAGTTTTGGGAACTTGACTGGGGGAAGTACAAGGGAGAAAAAAGGGGGAAATGAAACTGTAGGAAAGGGAAAAAGGAAAGATGGAGAAAGGGAAGAAAGAGGAGGAGGGAAGGAAGAGCAGTACACTTAGAAATTTTAGAAAACATGGCACCCCGTGCAAAATGTGGCAACATTCCTGGCGGCTCGCGGGGTGTCGAGCTCGCCTCGACGCAAAGAACCATGCCTTCATCCATTGGGTGCAGAGGAACTTCCTTCCCCTGCTTTCCGCTGCTCTGATGGCTTCTCCCCGAGCAACCGTTCTTCTTCAGGATCACTTCCGGCAGTTGCCTCTTCCGTTTCTTCCTCAGAACCTGAATGTTCTTCGCCGTCAGCTCCCGCTCGCGGATGCGTTCATATGCAGCCTTGGCTTGGTCCCAGACTACTGCTTGGAAGGGCCCTAGGTCGCTGACCTCTCTTAGTGTTGCGTGGAATGCAGCAACTGTATGCAGGTCGATGGTGTTATATCTTTCTCCCAACTCCTTAAGGGAGGAGTTGATTTTGCAGTATTTCGACACCATCTGGGTGACCTGAGCTTCTTGGATCAGTTCTGCCCAGCTGTCAATTTCTGCTGTGTCCGCCTCAAAGGACAGCCAATTCTGCTTTACCTGCTCAAGGGTTAGAAACCCGCCATCCTTGACGTAGCTCGGGCACCCGTGTTCAGACAGAGTATGAAAGGGAGCCAGGCAAATGCTCATTTCATGTTCTAACGCGTCCAGCATTTTCCTGGCAGTTCTAATCTTCTCCGTTTTGTCAAAATAAATATGCAAGGTTACCCTTGCATCTGCCCACTCTGAGGCAAGTTGGGACATAGGGGGAAATCGGAGGCCTTTGCGCTCAAACTCCTCAAGTTTCATAGCTAGGTCCAGCCATTGCCTCGCCTGGTGTTCGGCCTCCTCTACCACAGGCTTTCCCTGGGCAGATACTTCTTCGATCCTGGACACGAAATCTAGGACCGATAAGGACTTAACAAGGTTGGGCTTGCAACCCTGCAGCAGACTAGCCCGCATCTCCTTAACTCTATCTTTTGAAAAGGCCGTCGTCTGCGATGTTTTCTCTTCAAGCTGCGACTGCGCCTGTTTCAACGAATCCTGGAGCTGAGAAATCTGCTCCAGCGTTGCCTTTTTCTCTTCTGACAGCTGCTCGATTGTCCGCTTCTGCATTGCGGCCTCCTGCTGCGAGGCGGCCAGCTGGGCTTTCAGCTCATCTATCTCCTGCTGCGCGGTAGCCCTAGCCAGGTCCTCCTCAAGCTGCATTGTGTTGCTTTGCAGCTAAAACAGTGCCCCCTGGGTCTCAAGATGCTTGACAAGGAGATTATCTGTCCTACAACGAATACCATGGATTTCGTATTCCTCGTTGGTATCATCAAAGCTTTTCTCCTTCCTTTGATGCTCGTAGTTTGCCTCGGTCATCTCCCGGAGAGGCTTCTTTACTTTCGGGATTAATTTCTCAGTTGTCAACACTCTCCTGTCTAGGTCAAACTTGGTGCGTTTTACCGAGGCAGCTATCTCTTCGGCTCTCCTTCGTTTCACGCCCTGGAGAAAGGAGGCGGAGCATCCTGAGGCCTTTGCTGCCAAACGCTGGTCATCAGCACTCTGCAGTTCGCCCATGAAGTCCAGGTTCTTCAGCATTGGATCTTGCTGCGGCATTTTCCCTGCAAACATCGACACAGGAGGTATTCCAGAAGGAGTGGCCGCTTTTGAGGGCGACCGCGTCCTAGGGGAAGCGGGCGGCTGAGTGGATGGTGCTGGTAGGGTTCTAAACGGCTGGGGTAGGGAGCGCGGCGGTGAATGCGTAGCTTCAACACTAGCTGCGGGTGAGGGTTCTAGGGTTTGGCTCAGTGACTGGAAGGCGTTAGGATCCTGAGTGAACTGGTCAAAGGAATGTGGGCCGCAAGATGGCTGGGTAGCTTGGGAAGAAGAAGACGCGGCTACGGCTTGCCCTTATGAAATGGGAGATGGAGCTTTGGCAGGGCCGACTGGGACTTGGGGAAGAGGTGCAGTGGACGTACCTGCGGGCTCCGCCTGAGCCGCTGTTCGAGGGACGCTTTCAGCCCGGGTTTCAGCTTCAGCCTCAGGGCTGTCCAGTGAGACGATCTCGGGTGCTACTGTCTCTGTCTGCGCCGCGGCTGGCTGATGCACAGATTCTTTAGGCCGCGTGGCCTTTTCACTTCTCTTTCTCTTCTTCTCTTCTGGCGCCGCGGCTGGTTCGCAGGGAAGAGATGAGGCTGGAGCGGCAGGCAGTGATGTTCCCACGGTAAACTTGTACCGGGGTCTAGCTGGAAGGATGCCTGCCGCGACCGGTCTGCTAGCTGGTAGCGCAGGCGCTTTTTCTGGTTGGGAGGCCACCTCAGGAGTTGACCTCTCTGACCCTTGTGCCCTTTCGGGTACTGCTTTTGGAGCTGAAGGCTGCATTGGGCCCACTTGACTGCTTGTCGGAGTTGCGCTGGAAGTCGCGGGAGTAGGCGTTTGCTGAGAGGGGGGCCTCCTTGTATACCTTTTCTTTGCGCCTCGGGGAACGCAATTTCGAAATTCGAAAGGTTGCCAAGTGGCAGCATACTGGTCATATAGAGCCGAAAATTCATCATCGACGGCCAGCGTCTTCCGGTTGGATTTGTCGTGTTGCGTGCGGCACCTCATCTTCCAGCATTCAATGATTTTGTCTTTATGCCAGTTGAGGGGCGCCACCTTGGCGAGAAATCTTTTGAAGCCCGCAGATTCCAACCGGTGATCCGGGTTTCGCTCCGGATCGTACGCTACCTCCTCGCAGTAGAACTCATGCCATGGAGGCCACGATTGCATCTGTTCGATGTGCCATTCCAGGTCTGCGCCTGTTTGGTTGAACCTTTCCTGCATAATCTCAGCTCGGGGGCAGATATGCGTAAATTTACCTCTGACCCCAATTGGGTCGTACTTCCAGCGCTGCGGCAGCATTATTAGACCCATGTCGATGAGCTCCCGCTCGAGGTAGACATGCTGTCGGATTTCATATACTTGGGTATTCGCCCAGGTGAGGGAATACTGAAAGATATGGCCTCTTTTTTTGCCCTGGTCGAACTCTTCTTCGACATAGTCCATCTGTCGCGCGATCTCCATCCCGAACTGGTGGTCAGTGCAGAAGTAGGGCAGCAGGAACGGCTTCCCCTTGAACCCGTAGATTCTGACCATGATGCCCTGAGTCAGCCGGAAGGTGTCCCCGTACTTCTTTAGGTATCTTGTCATGACTTCTGGCAGGCGGGACGCCTTACGGTTGAACAACCCCAGGACCATGCACAGAAATTTAAGATTAAACTCATAGAATGAGCCTTTTCTGTACAAGATCTCGGTCCATTCGTACACGGGCAGCGACTCTCCTTTTTCGTTTATTTTCTTCAAGTCAGGAACGTTCATCCGGTAGTGCATGTGGTACAGGCACAGCCATGTGAGGAAGGAGCAAAACCGGAAATCCGTTGACTGCTTTTGCTGCAGTCTGACCAGGCTTGAATGAATCGCATATGCCAGCCAGTCTGCCCAGTCGAAGAAAATGGGGCGCTTCCCACTCTTTTGCGCTGTCGAGTCGTAAAACTCCCCGTGCAGAATACATTCTGCCAGTGCCAGCTGGTACGGGCGCACCATCCTGTCAGAATCACAGCCGAGTACCCACGCCAGGATGACATAAATGTACTTGTTTTCAAATTTGTCCAGCGGTATGGGGCTTGTCGGCCACTGTCCGGCTGTCAGTGGGGTCTTCAGCTCCGAATCGAGAAATTCTCTCATCCGCTTTGTCTGCGTAAATCTGTCGGTTTGCTCATCCAGATTAACCCTTCTAACAATTGTGTCGGGTTCGTACTGAAGCCCCGGGGCGAACGTTGGTTGGACGCTCTCCCTAAAGAGTGTGAACAGCACCTTTCCCTTGTTGTCACAAACTTGTCGGGCAGCTGGTTTGTAATATTCTACAATTGCTTCAATCAGCTCCGGGCACTGGTGTGTAGGAGGGCACAAGAACCAGTACAGGTTCGATTTATACGCAGCCCCGACATGGTGTGAAGGTGAAACCTTGTCTGCCCACTTTGCGATATTCAGCCGCAGCTTGGTAAGGCTGATGGAGAAAGAGTCGTCCTTGTACCCGGCCAGGTGATTAACGGGCGGCGGCGGAATTTGCCCAACTACGCGCCTCTTCGTCCGGATCTTTCTTTTCTGGTCCTGCGGCGCTTCGCTCTCATGAGCGCTTGACTCTGGTGATTCCTCGCCCGCGCCGCTCTTCGCTGGATTGCGCCTGTACGGGCGCTTTCCCCTTGTCCATCCTTTCTGAAACAGCAGAGGCGGGAATTACGGCTTCTGAATTGTCAGCTCTGCGTTTTGCAGTCTCGGAAGCAGTTCGATACTCTGAATTCTCTGAGTATGCCAGGGCCTTTTTCTAGGCAAAGACTGCAGCATTAATGGCGCGAGGGAGGGAGTTAGGGCGGTTAACTCGAAGTTGGTGGAGGCGTTATGATTTTTTGGCGGCTGTGCATGGGTTTATTTTTGAAAAGCGCACCCTAGTAGTCGTTGGTCCAAACACACCTTGCTTTTTTAATGCATCGTTCTTGAAAGTTGTGCAATCATTAAACCTTCCTTGGACATCGTGCTTTTGCTGACGTCATCGCCACCGTCTGGGCGATACCCAACTTCGCACTGTGTCGTACTGCGCTTTGGGCCCACACTTCGAATTTTTTCGTGTTTTCCGTGATGGGCTATTCAGGCTGCGCCCAAAATTGAGGGCGCACTCGGACTTCGCCCAGATTTGCTTGCGCAGTCTGATTTTGATACTTAGTCGTTTTCAGCCTTGCCTTTCCCAACTGCGCTCCCAAGATAGTGCGCAACCCGACTTCGCTTCGCCCAGATTTGCTTGCGCAATCTGATTTTGATACTTAGTCGTTTTCAGCCTTGCCTTTCCCAACTGCGCTCCCAAGATAGTGCGCAGCCCGACTTCGCTGCGAAGTCGGGTTGCGCACCTACCCAGACTTAGTCATTTTTGTTCCTGACTTCTTCCGAACTTCGCACTGTTCAAGGAGCGACACCCGACTTCGCTGCGAAGTCGGGGTTTGCCTTAAGTCTTACTTGGGCTCTTTGAAAAATTAAAAACTGAATGCTGAAATATATACATTCTGAAAACTAAAAATGCAGAAGGGAAATCTGTACAAGGAAGGACCCATTTGGGTGTCTTCAGCGGCGGTAAATCTGTACAAGGAAGGACCCATTTTGAGGTTCAAGCTCCAGGTCGGCGTACTGCTTAAGGTCTACTTTGATCCTGTGTGATATTGCTCTGTCATTCTGATCAAAGAGACTTTCTAGTGTAATCAGTCCCTTTGGGACATGATTATTTTTTAACTGTATCAACCCCTCATATTGCTCGTCATCAGGGTCTCTACCTTCGATTGAACACGCTTCGTTAACCAAAAATGTGACGATCTCCTCGTCACAGTCAAACACCTGCCAGTGGGTGTCTTTATCAGGCACAAAAGGCCTGTAAATGGTACGAATCGGCTTCGGCTTCTGGACAGTGTCATCAGCCGAAACGTACCTGGCTCCAACAGACGCCAGAATGTCAGCGTGCTTGTTTTTTTAATGTGATATAGCCTTGACATTCAATGAGTCAAACGACTCCATCAGGTCTCAGACCCGATTACGGTACGCCTTGATATAGTGCTTCTTGGAGGCGCACTTATTCGTAATCTGGTTGCACACCAGCTCCGAATCGCCAAAGATCTCGTGCATGTTTAATCCCCGACCTCTCCGCTTTTCGCAAACCCAAGCACAGGGCTTCGTACTCCGCCGCGTTGTTGGTACAGCTCCAGGCCAGCTTGTAGGTATAATCCTTCTGGATCCCGGTTGGGGAAACCAAAAGTACACCTGCACCGGTGCCATTTTTGCATCGTGCGCCGTCAAAGAAAAGCTTCAACAGCTTTTCTGGTGCAGGTCCTACTTCTCTTTTGGCCGACTTGTCAAGCCTCTCAGGCTGGATGACAGTGTAGCAGCCTTGCTCGGTCTCGATCATGGCGTTGAAATCCTGCAAGGAGAACTCATCTTCCACTTGCAGCAGCTCAAGAGCTTGCTCCGTCATATCCACCACCACCAGTTCTTCCTCCGTCAGCTGAACCATGCAGTCCTGCGACTCTTCTCTTCTCCGGGTATCTTCTCTACTAAGAAAGTGGAAGGCTTCTCGTTGTAGATCTTCAGTTTCCTTCCTTTGAAGGGCACTTCCATGTGTGAGTAGTCTAGAGACAGATACCCACCCAACTTTGCAGTGAACTCCCTGGAGACACACATGCCGAAGTAGGGTTCTAAGTCGACAACTACGACCTCTTGAATGACCACGAGGTCGAGAGCTTTGTGCAGTCGAATAGGGATGTCTTTAATGACACCGACTGTCTTGACAGGGGTGCCGTCCTGTTGCAGCACGCCTTGGCTGCTCCTTGTATATTCCATCCCGATCTCGTCGCAGACGGCCCTCGGCATAACGGTCGTGGAAGCACCAGAATCCACCATACAGTTGTGCACTATGTACCCTTGCATCCGTAATGACAGATAGAAGGGAGGCGGTCCGTTTCTTCCCGAGTGGCTGAGACTATCAGGGGTTGCACCAGAACAGCAGTCGTATCTGCTTGCCATTCTTCATGCTTTTTAGAGATTCCTGCAGCAGATCAACCTGGCCTGGGAGCAGAAGAGCATCATACATGTTGATTCTTGTGGGGGTCCTCTAGCTCATCTACTATGTTGTAGCCCGAGGTGCTAGCTCCCTTTGCTTCTTTTGCCGGCACGTACTTCGTCCGGTACTACTGAGTGGCCTCAACTCTCTGTCTCTTGGTCAGAGACGGATATCTCAGCTTCTCCTGAGCTTGTTCTTTGGTTTCAGTTGGAGGCTGAGCAGCGGGAGCTTTAGCCGGGGGAGCTTTCGCTACGGGAGGCTTGACTGCGGGAGTCTTCTCTTTGGCTGTGTAGGGCCACAGCCTCTTGTCAGGTGGTAGCCCAGCAGGTTGCGCCTTATCTCTTCGGGCGTATACCTTCAAGGGCTTTGCAGCGGCTTCAGCAGACTTTCTGTCTTCCTTGGCAGGAGGCGGCAACGGATCTTCCTCTGGGACGACAAAGTTGCCTTCGTCGTCCAGGATCATGTAGAGTTCTTCGTCCTCTATGGCGTTGCCGGCCAAGGTCTGAAGGTAGTGTTGGTGCAGTGTACAGTCATCCTCCGAATGCGGGTCATTGCACGTAGTGCACCAGTTGACCTGGTCAGAAGTACCAGGTTGGTCCTCGATGGCAGCATTTCTCGAGGGGGGCGCCTTTGCAGTTGCTGCTCCGGGGCTCGGTCTTTTGTCGGTGCCGGGGGTGGATATGGCCTCCTTGGAGCAAGGTCCATCTGGGCTTGTTTCTTCTTTAGAATGGTCATGTCGTTGGACATGGTGTGATATCCAGAGGCCAGAGCCCGTACCTCCTGGAGGATTTTATTCTGAATATCATTGTCAGGAGGCGGCAATTGAGCTGGGGGAGGTAATGCAGCCAATGGAGGAGGTGTAGAATATTGTGCATACTACGGGGGAGCAGGGAGTGCTGGATAATGCGGAGGAGGAGGCGGGTTAGGATAATGTATCTGCGGCGGGCCGTAAGGATTCACGACCGGCGCCGGATTCCATTTCTGCTGGGGTTGCTGTCCTGAAGTGGACGGCATCACACCAGAGGCTGATGGGTACTGAGATTGAGGAAAGTCGGGGTAAATGGGCGGCTGTACCCTGTGCGGGAGTCTGCCTATGGAAATGATATCCATTTCAGCTTGCTGGGCAGCCTCATACAGGGCGGGGAATGAGTCTATTCTGGCTATCTTCAGCAGCAGGCAAATGTCTGAGTTGAAGGACCTCAGGTAGTAGTGTGCAGCCTGACCTGCTGAAGGTCGGAGTTCACGAGGTACTCGTTTCCAAGACCTCGCAAACCTGATGTTGAAGTCCGACACCTCCTCTTGGGGGTGTCATTGTATACTTTGAAATTGATGCAGCAAAGAAGAGGGATCAGCAGACTCGTTGCATCCTTTCACGAGCCTGCCGGCCAGCTGACGCCACCCTGTGATAGATCCCTCTGGCAGTGATCTCCACCAATAGAGAAGCTTTCCCCTTAGGGAAAGGGCCAGCAAACGAGTCTTCACACTTTCGTCTGTAATGGAATGCAGTGCAGCCAGGGCCAGAATGTCCTGGATGTGTTCGTACGCCGTCTTGCCGTAGCCATCATATGTAGGGATGGATTTTAAGGCAGCGGGGGGCACAACTTGCTGTCCGGCTAGGGCCAAGGGCCCCGTAGAGTCTACCGCCGGGAAGAGATCATCATCATTCTGCTGGGCAGCCATGTCTTCTTCTCCTCCGGTGGTGTACTCGGTGTCGGAACCGTTCGAGGATGTAGATTGCTCTTCAGCCTCGACCTCTTCGATTTCAGCCTCGGGTTCTTCTACGTGAGCTTGGTGATCAGCCAGCCTGACGCGCTCGCCTGGAGCGTCAATGTCAATTTCGTAAAAGTCAGGCGGGTTTCCCGGGTTCCTTGCTCGCCACCTTCTTGTTTGCATGAAGGCGTTAGGACCGGTCTTTACGAACTCAGAGAATATTTAGGTACGTGCAGAGTCGCCAGGTGCTCTGATTTTTAACAGCAATGAAGCGAACACCCGTGCTTCGATTCTGTTTGGGGGTGGGAAACTACCATGTCCCACCGGGCGTGCCAGAGAAACTGTTGGTTACGAATCTGCCATGAGGAAAGGATTTGGTATAATGCGCCCCAGATTCGCCCACCAGATTGAAATTCCGAAAGGAAGGAATGTCTTCCGTGCCAATCTCCGGAGAAGGCCGACTTCCTGTGGGTTTTAGAGTTTTAAGCTAAGAGTGCAGGGAAAGAGATAAAAATGCGGAAAGAGAATCCAAATGTGATTGGAGTTGGGTGCGGGGAATAAGCAGCACGGCAACGATCAATCACCACTACTAACAGCATTCCTATACAAAACACACATTGAAACTACAGCTATCATGCATTCTATGTATCCTCTATCTATGCATTCCAGGAATACTTAATCATCAAATACTGGAGTCCAGAGTTCAGTACAACAGTAAGCAATGAAATAAGAAACATGAGGCAGAAATGACAAGGAGAGGCAGCATACAAAATGAAGACAGTAAGCAGAGCCAAGTATGTATCTTGTATTTAGAGGCAAACGCACAGCTATAATGGTTCCCTAGCAGTATATTCCCATTCCACCACTTACAATAAAAATGTGGTGGCTATTTATAGCCCCAGTTCCCCCCGATTACAATCATGGGCACAAATTCCCAGACTGGACATTAGCTGACAAAAGCGACAGAGGAGCTGCTGATGCTGACTTCTGTCGGCGAGGACTGTACCTACAGCATGGTCTCCCTGAAAGCTGTACAGCTACGTGGCAGTGCGTGCGGTCAAACCTCTGGTCAGGAGGAATGCGGGTAGCTGCGGTAGATGAAACTTCACATCAGCTTAAATGGGGGCAGCTGGCGTAGGTAGTGCAGCCCATGCTTGTCCTTTATCCCGTCATATCTCGGCTCGAATCCCGAGGTTGGACACTTGTCGGATGCTGATGAGTGACACATGGCTGCCTTGAAAGGCAGTTTATCCAACTTCGCCCAGGTTTAGAGCGCTGTCGGGTTGCGCCGGTGGAAAACGGCGCAGTTGGGGAGGCCTCCGTGCCTTCGTCAATTTCTGGGTTTACTTGCCCAACTGCGCACCGGTCAGAGGGCGCAGTTTTGAAAGGCAGTTTATCCAACTTCGTCCAGGTTTAGAGCGTTGTCGGGTTGCGCCGGTGGAAAACGGCGCAGTTAGGGAGGCCTCCGTGCCTTAGTCAATTTTTGGGTTTACTTGCCCAACTGCGCACCGGTCAGAGGGCGCAGCCCGACTTCGCTGCGAAGTCGGGTTGCGCACCGGTACTTTGCTGTCTTTACCACCATTCGGACTGCGCACCAAAATGGGGGCGCACCAACAATAATCTATAGTGGAATGTAAAGAAGAAGCACACTCATAGTTAACCTTTCTTACATTATAAGATGGCTCTATTGCCACCGACCCCCAAAGTTGAAGATATGCAAGCGAAAATACTGCAGGAAGTTCAATCTTTGAACTCCACGGTGCAGACTTTGTCCAATGATATGATTATCATGAAAAAGAAACAGGCGCAACAGGAATACCTTCCAAGAAGGTCTTACCCCCCACCAGCGCTCACCAAAGATCAAGTGGTTCAACCAGGGAAGTCTTTGGCAAGAAATGCTGTGATCGACGAAGGAACAAGCACTTCTGACACTGTGCACTGGTGCTCCACATGCAACGACCCACATGAGGAGAATACCTGTATGTTGCATCAGCATTATGTGCAGACACTGTCGGGGAGCAACCCTAGTGGCCAAGTCAATATGATAAGGCAAGCAGATCAGAACCTGGTGGTGGATGAAGAAGAACAAATTTCAGTTCTTACTACGGAAGGAAAAAGGCCAATGGAGGTGGATGCAACTCAAATGGCTCCCTTGAAGGTGTATACTCGCCGCCCAAAAGAGCAGCAACCTGTTAAGGCCCCAGACAAAGTTTCGCTTCCCACGCCAACAAAAGAAAAGAACCAACAAGCCTCCATTGCCCCGCCTCAGGCCAAAACCAAAGAACAGGCTAGGGAAAAGCTTAAGTTCCCTTCATTGACTAAGCGGCAAAGAGTCGAAGCCACGGAGCAATATCGCACAAAGTACGAAGCCAAAAGGGAGTCCGAAGCGCATGCCCTCATAGGGCATAACATCGTGGATGAATTAAAAAGGACCCCCGCCAAGATTAGCTTATATGACGCTTTGCAACTGCCAGGACAAGTGGACCTGTTGCAGGAGTCCTTGAAGTCCGCAAAAGCTGCGAAGTCAGCGTCGCCCGCCATAGTGCAAACCCTGTCCACATCCATAATGGGAAAGAAACGGGCCTCCTCCATTCTACCTGTCCTTACAAATGGAAGGGCACATCGTCCACAATTGTATGATTGATTCAGGGGCAGCAACGACAGTCATGCCTAAGGCGGTCTACGAAGAAATAGGAATGGAGTACACGCGAAGTAGCCACGGGGTGCTCCAACTGGACGGTACTCCTGTGAAAACGGTCGGTGTAATCAAGGATATACCTATTCAGCTGCACAAGGTACCCCAAATTGTGGTAATACAGGAGGTGGTAGTCGTAGATCTGGAGCCCTATTTTAGCATGTGCCTTTCAAGGGAATTCACAGCAAAGCTGGGGGGATACCTGTCCATGGACTTGTTGGCAATTTTGCCACATTAAATTTTTTGATAAACTTTGGCCTAAGTATGGAGCTTTAAAGCGGCAATGAGCATGCGGAGGTGTTCGGGTTTTAGCGGGCCATAAACGGGGGCGATAAAATGGATGAAATAAGCTTTGGATATTTTATCATTGCAGATCTTTTCGCTAGCTTTCCGACGATATATTATAATAGGCGATCGGGTCAGCGGATCAAAAGTTATGGCCCCGGAAGCAGGACCAGGAAGCTCAATTTCAGGCCAGAAAATTAACTAAGTGTCGGGCTCCGCCCGACTGTGCTCATCCTCCCGACTGCGCTCATCCGCCCAACTGTGCTCATACAAAGGCCCAAAATTTTCTAAGTGTTAGTATTGAGCGATCCCCGACTTCGCAGCGAAGTCGGGTTGCGCTCTCAGTTTTGTGCGCACCTGGGCATCGGTGGAGCCCTAAATTTTCTAAGTGTTGGGTGCGCAACCCGACTTCGCAGCGAAGTCGGGTTGCGCCCTCAAGTTCATGCGCAGTTGGGCGACTCATCTGAAGAAGCGACTAAGTGTTGGGTGAGCAACCCGAATTCGCAGCGAAGTCGGGTTGCGCCCTCAGGTTCATGCGCAGTTGGGCAACTTATTTGAAAAACGGCTATGTGTTGGATGAGCAACCCGACTTCGCAGCGAAGTCGGGGTTTGCTCACTTACCTGCGCGCACTCGGGCAAAGAATGTCGAAGCCTGCCCAGAAATTTTCTAAGGCACGAAGGCCTCCCCAACTGCGCCACTTCCCCTTTGCGCTGCCTGGTTGCGCTCCAATTTTGGGCGAAGTCGGGCGGGAGAGAAAGTATGAGCTCCTAAGGCAGATTTTTCCCCTTATCAGATGTTGACAGGTGTCCAGCCTCGAGATTCGAGTCAAAGATGTGACAGAGGGTGTGCCGCCAGGGTACCGGACAAATGAGCGTGAACTGACAGATTGTACCGCATCTGCCCCCATTCAAACTGACTCAACTTCCCACCTACCGGATTTCCACGGAGCTGCCACGTTTTCAGGACCTTGCTGCAAGCACATTCTTTACCCGTAGAGGTCAACATTAGCCGCTTTTGTCAACTTTTGCAGCTTTTGTCAGGTCTGGGATTCTGTGCCCAAAATGTAATCGGGGGGGAAAATTGCGCTATAAATAGCTCCGCCATATCATTGTATAGGTGTGGAGGGGGGACATATTGCTAGAGGACTCTGCTGTGACGGACCACCTTCTAATTAATTCAAAGCATCCTTGGCTCTGCTCCTTGTCTCTGTCTTTTATGCTGCCTGCTGCTAGTATTTCTGCTTCATGTCCATTTATACTTCTATCTGTCTGAATTCTGAATTCTGGATTTGGGCATTGGTGATTATTTGGATCTGGAATACTAAACAGAAGGATACTGTTGGTTACGAATCTGCCATGAGGAAAGGATTTTTGGTTAATGCGCCCAGATTCGCCCACCAGCATGAAAGGCCGGAAGGAAGAGATGCCTTCCGAGCCAATCTCCGGAGAAGGCCGGCTCCTTGGGGGGGGGGTCTGATTTAAGCCAAAGGGAACAGGAAAGAAATAAATGAACGGAAAGAGACAAATGTACAGAAAGAGATTACAAATATGTCCAAAGGTTGGTGGGGGGAACTAACAGTACGGGAACACACCAATCACCGCTACTTACTGCATACAAACACAGAGCATGACAAGGAACTGCAAAACCTAGGCGTACTTCCGATACACCAGCAGCGTATGCACAACTTCAATAGCTCCCTAGCAAACATTCCCTACAAGGAACTAACAGCAGGGGATCGTATCAATCACCAGATACGTACACTGACATGGGTAGAAAGTAAACCTAGAGATGTCATGAGCTGTGTATATGTGTTAGGCAGAGAGTTTAACCGCACAGCTTCAATGGCTCCCTAGCAAACATTCCCTACAAGGAACTAACAGCAAGGGATCGCATCAATCACCAGATACGGGCCAGCAACGTCACACATAACTGATGGAACTGCTACCACATCTATTATATGAATGCTTTAAATTAATGAAGTACAGAAGGTGCTTTAAACAAGCAATGCTAGAGGAACCTGATCGCCAAATGCCGAAATGAATCAACGAGCCGCGACACAGGTGGGCCTAAGGCATATAATGAAAGACAACATAAAAGAATAAAGACAAGAGAATGTAACCGGGCATACAGATTGTATTCATAAGCGTAAGCACGGTTACAAGTAAGCACAGTAGTTCCCTAACAAACATTCCCCTTCCACCCTTTACAATGAATTCAAGATGGGCTTTTATAGCCCGAGTCCCACCCGTTACATTAATGGGCACAGAGTCCCAGTCAAACATGAGCTGACATAAGCGGCGAAAGAGCTGCAAATGCTGACCTTTTGTCGGACTGGGCTGTACCCGCAGCATGGTCTTCCTGGAAGCTGGGCAGCTACGTGGCGGAGTGCCGGGCAAAACTTCAAGTCGGCAAGCTCGCTGGTAGCTGGAGCAGGTGAAACCTCAGATCAGCTTTGAATGAGGATATTAACGCAGGCGGTGCAGGCAGCCCATGCTTATCCCTTTTGGTCGGCAGCCTTGGTTCAAATCCCGAGCCGGACACTTGTCTGATGATGGGTTATGCTCAGTGACACATGCCTGCCTTAGAGGGCAGTCTATCCATCTTCGCTTGGGATCGGGGCTCCTTGGGATGCGTGCAGAAATCAGTGCAGTCGGGAAAGGCCTTCAAGCCTTGGTCAAATTCCGGGTTTGTTCCCCTACCGCACACCTGTCAAGGGCGCATTCCGACTCTGTTGAGAAGTCGAACTGCGCACAGGCGAACACTGGTGTCCGCCGCCATATGGACTCGCTCCGGCATTTTATCTTTCTTCTCGCATTGACCCGCCACCGCAAGGCAAGGTGCGCCCGAAAGTGGGGCGAAGTCGGACTCGCACCAAAATCGGGCGCGCACTCGCACCAAAATCGGGCGAAGTACGCACTTCGCACCAAAATCGGGCGAAGTGCGAACTTCGCACCCGCACTTAGCCAATTTCGGATAGACTCGCCGGAAAGTTGGAAAATCAACTCGGGGACTCCAAGGAAAAAGGGGGGAGAGAAAGAGAATGGGAAAGAAAAGGAAAGGGAGAGAAGGAAGAAAAACGGAAGGAGGAAAAGAAGAGCAACACTGTTACAAAACAATATTGAAGACATTGCACCCCGTGCAAAATGTGACAACATTTCTGGCGGCTCGCGGGGTGTCGAGCTCGCCTCGGCGCAAAGAATCCATGCCTTCATCCTTTGGGTGCAGAGGAACTTACCTCCCCTGCCTTTTGCTGCTCTAACTGTTCTCCTTGCGGCAACTGTTCTTCAGATTCATCTTTGTCGCTTGCCTCACCGCATCTCCTTCCGAAAGCTCTCCATTTCTCGCTTCGCCTCGCACATGCGAGTGTACGCCACTTGGGCTGAGCGCCAGGCTTCCGCTTCGAATGGCTTGCGGTCACCTATATCTTCTAATGCTCCGTGAAAAGCAGCGACCGCGTGCAGGTCGATGGTGAGGTATCTTTTCTCTAACTCCTGAAAATAGGAGCGGATCCCGGAATATCCGGACACCATCCGAGTGACTCGACCGTCTTGAATTGGCTCACCCAGCCTATCAATTTCAGCTGTATCTGCTTCAAAGGACTGCCAATTCTTCTTTACCCGATCTAGGGTGAGGAGCTCGCCATTCTCAACAAAACCTGGACACCCAAGTTCTGAAAGAGCGTGAAAGGGGGCCAGACAGATATCTCTTTCATGTCCGAATGCGTCAAGCATTCGTCTGGCCACTCTCACCTCTTCAACTTTTCTGAAATATTTGTGCAAGGTCACCCTTGCACCTGCCCATTCTGCAGCGAATGAGGACACGGGGGAAAAAGGACGCCGTCGCGCTCGCGCTCCCGAAGATTTATCGCCGTGTCCAGCCATTGCTTTGCCTGGCGCTCGGCCTCCTCTACCACAGGCTTTCCCTGGGCATAAACTTCTTGAATCCTGGATGCGAAGTCCAGGACCGCCATCGCCTTAAAGGTATGGGGCTTGCATTCCCTCAGCAAACCAGCCCTCATTTCCTTAACTTTTGTCTTTGAAAAGACAGCCGCTTGAGATGTTTTCTCTGCAAGCCGCGATCGCGCTCGCTTCAAAGACTCCCGGAGCCGAGAAATCTGCTCCGAGGCTGCTTTCTTTCGGTTGCGGCCTCGTTGTCGAGAAGCGGCCAGCCGGGCTTTGAATTCATCTCTGCTTCTCGCCGCGCCGTCTAGCCTGCTCGGTGGACCTAGATAGGTCCTCTTCAAGTTGCCTTACTTTGTCCCGCAACGCGAAAAGTTCTTCCCCGCTTCCTCCGCACTCTTGACAAAGAGATTGTCAGCTTTGCGCATGATCGTCCGAATCTCATACTGTTTATCAATGTCGTCAAAGCTTTTCTCCTTTGTCTGGAGCACGTAGTCCGCCTTAGTCATTTCTTGGAGAGGCTTCTTCACTATTGGGATTATTTTCTCCGTTGTAATCACTCTCCTTCCGAAATCATACTTTGCGCGTTTTGCCGGGGCGGCAATCTCTTCGTGTCTCCTCCGCTTCTGTGTCTTGGCGGAAAGAGACAGAATACTCTACGGCTCTCGCTGCCGTGGGCAAGTCATCCGAGTTCGAAGGTCGTCCATAAAATCTGGTTCCCCCACCCTAGGGATCCGCCGAGACGTCTCTCCCGCGGGGATGGGATCGGGAGGAACCGGACGGACCTTGGAAGAATCGGCCGCTTGTGGGGGCGACCGGGAAATGGAAATGGGAGCGGCTGACACTGTGAGGGTTTGAAGCGGCTGAGGCGGAGGATGTGATGGTGAACGGACAGCCTCAGCACTGACCTCGGGCGAAGGGTTTGGAGTTGTGCTCAGAGAAAGAGAGACGTTAGGGTTCTGAGCAAACTGATCGAAAGAATGGGGACCGCTAGAAGGACGCGGAGACGGGGAGGAGGATGTGGTCATGGCTCGCCCAGATTGAGCGGGGGACTGAGTGGAAGTAGAACTGGGTGAGACTAGAGAGACATGGACAGCAAACGTACCTGCGGGCTCCGCCTGAGCCGATGCCGGGTGAATGTCTTCGCTTCTTGTCTCGGCGGCTGGCTTGGGACTGCCCAAAGGAATTGCCTCTGCGGCGGCAGGACGCGGCTGCGGCTCGCGACCGGTCGCCGCACTATCGTGCTAGGGTCGCCCGATTTTCTCAACTCTCCTCCGCTTCTTCTCTTCCGGGAACAACCGTCGGATCGGGGGAAGGAGACGGCGAGTGCAAGCGAGCACCGATGCTCCCACGGTAAACTTGTACCGGGGTTTGACTTGCGTAAGGTCCGCCGCGACCGGTCCGCTTCTCGGCGGCGCCGGCGCTTTTCTTGCCTCGAGGAAGTGCCTCGGCGCCGCCTTGACTAACTCTTTCGCCTTTTCATGCGCCGCCTTAGGAGCCACGGGCTGCATTGGATCGGCCCGGGTACTTGTCGGGCCGGCGCCGGCGCTGCCGAAGTGTACAATCGTTTGGGAGGAGACCCACTTTTATAATCCTCAAAGGGGCCTCGGGGAACGTAACCTTGATATGCGAACGGCCGCCACCGTCATGATGCTCGGTCATAGAGAACCGAGAAGTCGTCATCTACGGCCGGGTTTCTCCTTGTGGATTTATCGTGTCGCGTGCGGCATCTCATTTTCCAAAGATTCGGTAATCTTTTCTTTAGACCAGCTTAAGGCCTCGCAATCTTGGACAGAAATTTTTTGAACCCCGGAGATGAGAAGTGATGGTCCGGGTTTCGCTTGGGGTCATATGTCACCTCCTCGCAGAGAAATCCCGCCGTGGGGGAGAAGCTTCCATTAATTCAATCTCCCGACCAAGGTCCACATGGACCACGTCGCATCTATCTTCGGTTATATCCCGGGGCACAAATGTGCAAACTTTCCCCTTATCCCATGAGGGTCATACTTCCAGCCACTGCGGCAGAGAAACCAGGCCAATCCGGGACAGCGCTTGCTCTAGGTAGACATGTTGTCCTACCTCAGCAATCTCAACGTTGGCCCAGGAAAGAGGGTATTGGAAAATCTGTCCTCTTTTCTTCCCTAGGCCAAACTCTTCTTCCACATAGTCCATCCGTCGGGCAACCTCCATCCCGAACCGTATGCTCCGAGCACCAATAGGGCAGCAAATAGGGTTTGCCCTTGAACCCGTAGATTCTGATCACAATCCCCCGCGTCGCTCTAAAAACGTCCCCGAGCTTCCCGATTTATCAAAGCACTCGCCATTTCTCTCTGGGACGGGGGATTTCACTTTCGGTGAAGACTGACATGACGAATCCCGTAAAGTTGAAGTTGAACTTGTAGTAGGACCCTTTCCGGTATAAGTCATCCGTCCAGTTATAGACGGGTCGGGGCTCTCCCTTCTCGTTAACCTTCTTTAGGTTCAGGATCGGCATTTGGGGGTGCAGATGGTACAAACAAAGCCGAGCCGTAACGGAACCGAAACGAAAATCGGTTGATCGCCTCTTCCGAATCTTCAACAGCCGGAATGAATGGCGTAAGCCGACCGGTCTGCCAGCCGAAAGAGATGGGGCGCTTTCCGCTCCGCCGCGCCGCCGGTTCGTAAGATTCTCCACACAGAGGCATTCTCGCGCGCCACTGGTACGGGTGCACCACCATCGGAGTCGCAGCTCGAGGATCCATGCCAAGATGGTATATAGATACTTGCTCTGAAATTTCGCCAAAGGCATGGGGCCAGTCGGCCATTGTCCGGCTGGAAGCGGGGCGTTGAGCTCTGAATTGAGGAAATCCCTCATTCGCTTGGTGTGCGTGAAACGTCCCGCTTGTTCGCCCAGACTGATTTTTCTGAGGATGGTGCCGGAGTCATACTCCAGCCCTGGGGCGAAAGCTGGCCGCACAGTCTCCCTGCGCAGTGCGAACAAGGGTTTGCCAACGGAACTGCAGATTTGCCGGGAAGCTGGTTTATAATGTCTAACAATTAAGTCTATCAGCTCCGGGCATTGGTGGACAGGAGGGCACATGAATCTGAAGAGATTTGATTTGTACGCCGCTCCAAAATGATGGGAGGGCGAAACTTTGTCAGCCCAGCTCTCCACATTCGCTCGCAGCTGAGTTAGGCTCATGGAAAACAAGCCGTCCACATATCCTGCCAGGTAATTCACCGGAGGTGGTGGGGATTGCCCACGCCGTACCTTCTTCGTCCGGGCCTTTGACTTTTTCTCTGGCGGAGGATCGCCTTTGAAAACTCCCCGGCCGCGGCAAATCCCCCGGTTCATTGCTCACTGGATCGCGCCGACACGGGCCTTTTTCCCTTGTCCATCTCTCCGAGTCAGCAATAATGACGAGTTCAGCCGTCCGCAACAAATTTCGCTATCGTAGGAATAATTAGCACCGTCCGAGGAATAATCTCTGCAAACTGGAATGTTGGCATGATTCTCGACCCCCTTTTCTAGATAAAAACAGCGCCATTAATGCAACGCAAGAGGGGTAGGTCGGCTGAGTTAAAACCCTTGGTGGCCGCGCAGGAGAACGTTTGAGAAAAGACGCGCCCCGGCAGACGTGCCTTGCTTCTTTAGTTGCATTTTTCCTTGAAAAACGCGCAATCATTAATTCAGCGTTGGGGACTGCACCATGGCTGACGTTGCTGCCACCACTTGGGCACACTGCTCAAGACAAAACCTTTGGCGCGGAAACCCAGATTAAAACAAGTGCAAGCGCGCCTTGGGCCCAGCTTGGGGGTTTTTGAATTTTTCGTTATTATTTTTCTTTTGAAACGCGTCCCAACGCTGGCCCGGAAAACTAGGCGCAGCCGGGCTTCGCCCGAAGTTGGGCGCGGCCCGACCTCGCCGGCGAAGTCGGACTTCGCCCGAATTTCGGGCGAAGTTCGAACTTCGCGCGAAGCGCGTGCTTGAACTCTTTTGCTTGCTTGCTGCGCCCAAGGCTTCGGGCGCGGTCTGGGTCTTTGCCGCCTTTGGGCTTCACACATCTTTGCAACCTTCGCCCGTTGTCCGAACTGCGCAATGCGATGCTGACTTTGTTCGGACTTCGGCCGAAGCTTGGTGCGAAGTGCGAACTTCGCGCGAAGTTCGCGCTTCGCACGAGAATAGAGCGCAGCGCGCACTTCGCGCGAGCGCTGGCCGAAGTCAGGCTTCGCTGCGAAGTTCGCACTTCGCGCAAACTTTGCGCGCAGTGCGTACTTCGCACGAAGGGTTGCGCAGTGCAAAGGATGAGCGGAGCTTCTTCTGGTGTGCTTCGTTAGTTTTCTCGAACAAACTTCGCAATTCGGCCGGGCCGAGTCAGTCGCTGCAGTCGGCTTCGCCAACACTTAGTCGATTTTTTGCTCTTTTTCTCCTTTCTTTCTCTCGCATAGCCGAACTTCGCCCTCCTCGCGGGCAACGACAGACTTCGCCGCGAAGTCTGTCTTTCTCTCCCATGCCGCATTTAAGCTCAAAGAAGGAAAAATAAACTGAAAGCTAAAACTGGAAACTATACATGCGGGGAAAAATAAAAAACACAAGGAAAAATTTTTACAAGGAAGGGCCACTCGGGCGCCTTCAACAGCGATAAAGCTTCAAGTGGAACCCGTTGACGGGGATGGGGAGGAGCCGACCCTCCATATCCGAAAGTATGTAGGCATTGAACTGATTCACCCGGGCAATCTGATAAGGGCCCTCCCGCAGAGCGTCAAATTTTCCGTGATTACCCGGTTTTGCCTTGTATGAGTCCCACTTCAGCACCAGGTCCCCGACTTCGAAAACTCGGGCAGTGGTGCCTTTGGCAAACCAGCCTTTAGTGGCCGCAATGTGATCCGCGAAGGCCCGGTATGCACTTTCTCTCGTCTTCTTCCAACCGCAGGAGTTGGCACAACTGTCGTCTACCGGGTCTCCGCCGCTCCTGTCTTCATCAACCATCCACAGGGCGGGGATTTCAATGTGTGATGGCATAACAGCTTGCTTGCCATAGACGAGCGCGTAGGGGGACGTCTTGAGGGATTTCTTGAACGCAACTCTGTCCGCCCACAACGCCCGGTTCAGGAGCAAGTGCCAAGTCCGCTTATTCTTTTCAATGGTCCTCCGGAGAATTTTCAGGAGGTTCTTGTTAGTAGACTCGGCAAGGCCATTCCCTTGCGGGTAGTAATTAGAAGACATCTTGTGATAGATGCCAAGTCTGCCAGTGTATTCCGTGAGTACAGCGCCTACAAATCCCGGACCGTTGTCGGTCACAATCGACTCGGAACCCCGAAGCGGGTAATCGTGCTCTCAATGAACCCGATGACCGTTTCTTGGTCGGCGTTCTTGGTCGGGATCGCCTCCGTCCACCGTGTGAAATAGTCGCTGAGTCGTGAGAATAAACTTGTGGCCGGCGGAGGAGTTAGGAGAAATCACCCCAATGAAGTCTAGACCCCATTGCTGGAACGGAGCTTCGGCTTGAATCGGTTGAAGGGGCAGGGGTGCTTTTCCGTTTCGGCCAGCATACCTCTGGCATTGATCACATTTGGCGCAGACCGCATACGCGTCTGCGAACAGAGTGGGCCAATAGTATCCAGCCCTTATTATTTTTAAGGCCGTTGGCCTTGAAGAATGGTGACCCCCAGGCATCCCGGAATGAAAGTCTCCGAGGATCCTAGGCTGGTCAGATTTTATGACGCACCGCAACAGGATGCCGTCAATGTTTTTGAAGTAAAGCCCCTCGGGGCGAAGAGTGTACCTTAGTGCACCTAGCCGAAATCTCCTTCGTTGTGAGGCGTTCAGTGATCGGGACATCTTCCGGTGCGTAAGTATCTCACCAGCTCATCTGTCCAATCACTCCCCTCCGATAAGGAGTTGGCTAGGTAGATGCGTGTCGCTGTGTCCTCCCACTTGCAAGCGGAGATGCCGGCTACAGCGCTTCGGGCCAATTCCTGACACAAGGCTCGGCCTCTGATAAGCTTGGTGGGCCGTACTTCGATGTCAAACTCCCGGATCTTGGCAATCCATCCCGCTCTCTTGTGACCCGGTTCTCCTTGCAAGATGAAACTCGCGAACATCGGGGTGAATCACAAAGACAGTGGTCTTACTCTGGGAGACAAAGTGCCTGAACTTTCGAAGGGACTTCATGACCGCATGGACTTGCCGCTCTATAAAATTGTACTTCTCTTCGTGCGGCAAAATCACTTGGCTTAGGAACGCAATGGGGCGCTCCTCACCGTCGTCTCCCTTCTGAGTCAGGACTGCAGCGTAACTTTCGGGTTCTCCCACTGCATACAGGATGAAGTCCTTGGAGTAGTCCGGGTTTGTCAACACCGGAGCTTGCGCAATTCGAGCCTTGATTTCCTCGAAAGCTTGCTCTCTCTCATCATTCCATTCGTAAGGTGTATCTTTCTTCAACAGCTCGGCCATAGGCTTGATCACTCGTGCGAAGTCCGGGATGAACTTCCGCACGAGTTAATCCGACCGAAGAAGGACCGCAGCCCTTTTTTATCGGTGGGGCTGGCAAGCGTAACGAGGGCTTCCGCTCCGTCGGGGTCAATGGCGAGGCCTTCCTCGGAGATGACATGTCCCAACAGCCTTTCCTTCCTTTACCGCGAAGACAGACTTCTTCGGGTTTATAGAGATGCCGAATTCTCGACAACTTTCAAATATCTCGCCGCAGTGCGAAACATGATCTTCTCGTCGGTGAGAGAAAACAGTCATGTCATCAAGGTAGATGACAATAATCTTGTTGAGCAGCTCTCGTAAGGCCAGGTCCATGGCCCTTTGGAACGTGGCACCGGCGATTGGATAAGCCAAACGGCATGCGCCGATAGGCGAACGTCCCCACTTCGTGGTAAACGCCGTCTTATGCCGGTCTTCGTCTTTGACCCAAATCTGGTTGTAGCCGGAAAATCCATCTAAAAGTGAAAATCTCTGGGCTCCAGCAACGATATGCAGAATCTGGTCGATTTGGGGAAGCGGATAGTGGTCCCGGAGGGAAGCCCGATTTAGGTTTCTGAAGTCGACACAGAGACGTATGTCGCCATTCTTTTTCCTCACGGCACCAAATTCGCGACCCAGGATGAATGTTTGATGGGGTAGATGATCTTGGCCTCCAGCATCTTCAAGAGCTCGGTCTTCATCATGGCCTCAATCTTTGGATTTACGGCCCTTTGCTTTTGTCGGAACGGCTTGGCGCCATCCTCTAGCTCGATGGTATGCTCGGATGACAGATCTGTCATACCCCTCAAATCCTCGTAGCACGAGGCCACGATGTCGGGGAACTCCCGGCACGTTGATCTAATCCGCACCGGCTCCTCCGACGTGCGACTGCTCCGACCTTGATGGTTTTACCAGGTTCGAGCTCCAGTGTCAGCATACCGCCTCGGGTCTACTTTGATCCCGTGGGATATTGCTCTGTCATTTCGATCAAAGAGACTCTCTAATGTAATCAGTCCTTTTGGGACGTGATTATTCCAGTAATCGTATCAACCCCTCATATTGCTCGTCATCATGGTCTCTACCTTCGATTACACACACTTCGTTAACCAGGAATGTGACGATCTCCTCGTCACAACTGAATACCTGCCAGAAGGTATCCCTATCAGGCACAGAAGGCCTGTAAATGGTGCGGACCGGCTTCAGTTTCTGGACGACGTCTTCAGCGGGAACGTACTGGCTCCAACAGACGCCGTAATATCAGCGTGCTTGTTTCTCTCACGTGATATTGCCTTAACGTTCAATGAGTCAAACGATTCCATCAGGTCCCGCACCCGATTGCGGTACGCTCTAAGATAGTGATGCTTAGACGCGCATTTATTCGTAACTTGATGACACACTAACTCTGAATCTCCGAAAATTTGGAGATGCTTGATTCCGAGCCTTTCCGCCTTTCGCACACCCAAGCACAGGGCTTCGTATTCCGCCGAATTGTTAGTACAGCTCCAGGCCAGCCTGTAGGCATAGTCCCTCTGGACTCCGGTTGGGGAAACCAGGAGGACCCCTGCACCGGCGCCATTCTTGCAACGCGCGCCGTCAAAGAAAAGCTTCCACAGCTCTTCGGGTGCAGGTCCTACTTCCTTCGCAACGGACACGTCAAGCTCCTCGGGCTGCTTAATGGAGTAACGACCTCGCTCCGTCCCGATTACAGCATCGAAGTCTTGCAACGAGAACTCGTATTCAAGCTGTAGCACTTCGAGAGCTTGCTCGGCCGCTCCCACCGTCACCGCCTCTTCCTTCCGACAACCGGACCATGCAGCCATCTCTCCTCCGGGTATCTTGTCTACTAGAAAAGGGGAAGGCTTCTCATTGAAAATTTTCAGCCTCCTTCCTTTGAAGGGCACTTCCATGTGCGAGTAGTCTAGAGACAGTACCCGCCCAACTTCGCAGTTGAACTCCCGAGAGAGACACATGCCGAAGTAAGGCTCCAGGTCAACAATCACGACCTCTTGGATGACCACAATGTCGAGAGCTTTGTGCAGCCGGATAGGGATGTCCTTTATGACACCAACTATCTTGACAGGGGTGCCATCTAATTGCAGTACACCTTGGCTGCTACGAGTGTATTCCATCTTGATCTCGTCATAGATGGCCTTCGACATCACAATCGAGGAAGCACCAGAATCCACCATGCAAGCTAGGAACTATGTGCCCTTGCATCCGCAAAGACAGATAAAAGGGTGGCGGTCCTGCTCTTCCCAGTGGCGGAGATCGTCAAAGGTTGAACCAGGACAGCAGGCCGCATCTGCTTGCCGTTCTTCATGTTCTTCAGTGATTCTTGCAACAGATCTACCTGGCCTGGAAGCAGAAGAGCATCGTACATGCTGATTCTGGCAAGAGTCTTCTTTAACTCGTCTACAATGCTGTAGCCCGAGGTACTAGCTCCTTCCGCTGGTTTAGCCGGTTCATACCTGGTCCGGTACCGTTGGGTGGCCTCAACTCGCTGTCTCTTGGTCAAGACGGGTACTTCAGCCTTCTCCCTGGGCTTGTTCTTTGGTTTCGGCTGGGGGCTGAAGTACAGGAAGCTTAGCGGGAGTTGGGGCCTTTGCTGGAGGCTTAGCTGGAAAAGCAGCGGCCTTTGCTGGAGAAGGTTTAGCGGGAGCTTTATCTTTGGACGCCTTCTCCTGGGCTGTGTAAGGCCACAGCCGCTTGTACGGTGGCAGCCCATCGGGCTGCGGTTTTTCTCTTCTCGCGTATACCTGCAAAGGTTTAGCCGCGTCCGCAGCTTTCTTTTCTTCCTTGGCGGGCGTCACTGGATTCTCTTCTGGCAGGGCAAAATTGGCCTCGCCGTCCAAGATCATGTACACCTCATCATCTTCTATAGTGCTGCCGGCCAAGGTCCGGATGTAGTGCCGGTGCAAAGTGCGCCTTCCTCCGAATGCGGGTCATTGCACGTAGTGCACCGGCCTGACTCGGTCGGGAGGACCAGGTGGGTCATCTATAGCAAGATTTCTCGGAGGCGGACGCCTCTCGCGGTTGGTTTTCCGGGGCTTTATCTTTTGTCGCGCCGGTGGCGCATACGGCCTTCTAGGAGCAAAGTCCATTTGGGCCCGCTTCTTTTTCATAGCGGTCATGTCATTGGACATGGCATGATATCCGGAGGCCAAAGCCCGCACTTCTTGTAGAATCGTGTTCGGATGCTCGCCGTCGGGAGGCGGCAACTGTGCCGGTGGAGGCAAAGCGGCCAATGGAGGAGGGTTAGAATAAGACGCATACTGCGGGGGAGCAGGAAGCGCCGGAAAATGCGGAGCGGGAGGAGGCGGATGAGGGTAATGCAACTGAGGCGGGCCGTATTGAGTTACGACCGGTGCCGGATTCCACTCCGGCTGGGGTTGCTGCCCTGAAGTAGACGGCACACCACCGAGGCGTAAGGATACTGCGATCTGGGAAAGTCGGGATGAATCGGCTCCTGCACTCTGGACGGAAGCCTGCCGATGGAGATAATGTCAGCTTCAGCTTGCTGGGCAGCTTCGTATAGTGCAGGGAATTCGTCAATTCGGGCGATCTTCAACAGCAGGCATATGTCTGAGTTGAAAGACCTCAGATAGTAGTGAGCAGCCATGCCGGCTGAAGGCCGAAGTTCGCGAGGTACCCGTTTCCAGGATCTCGCAAACCTAATGTTAAAATCGTACACCTCCTCTTGAGGATGCCTCCGGATTGCTTGGAACCGATGCGAGAGAGAGGTAGGATCAGCGGACTCGTTGCATCCTTTTACGAGCCTCCCGGCAAGTCGGGCCACCCAAAGCTGATGGATCCCTCTCGGCGCCGATCTCCACCAGGAGAGAAGCTTTCCCCTCGGGGAAAGGGCCGCAGACGGGTCTTCACACTTTCATCGGTGATGGTATGCGGTGCGGCCAGGGCAAGGATGTCCTGGATGTGCTCGTACGCCGTCTTACCGTAGCCGTCGTATGTGGGAATAGACTTTAAAGCAGCAGGGGGCACAGCTTGCTGACCGATCAGGGCCAAAGGCCCCGTAGAGTCCACCGCCGGGAAGAGATCATCGTCATTCGGCTGTTGAGCAGCCATTTCTTCTTCTTCTCCGCCGTCGGTTGTGTACTCGGTGTCGGTACTTTCCGAGGATGCAGGATTTTCCTCTTCCTCGGCCTCTTCTACTTCGTACTCGGCTCTTCCGACCTCAGCTTCGGCCTCTTCTTGGATCTCAACCTCGGCTTCGTCGAAACGAGCTCGCGGATCAGCCAGCCTGGGTATCTCGCCTCGAGCGTGGATGTCTAGTTCGTAGAACTCAGGCGGGCTTCTCGGATTTCTTGTTCGCCACCTTCTCGTGTGCATGAAGGTGACAGGACCGGTCTTCTAGACTCAGAGGATTTGTTCGTGCAGAGTCGCCAGGTGTTCATATTTGGAACAGCAATGAAGCGAACACCGGTGCTTCGATTCTGTCGGGGGTGAGAAACTTCCTTGTCTCACCAAGAGCTCGAGAACCTGCGGCGCCGGTGGAGACCGATCGGAAAATCTCTCGTCGGATGTGGGACCCGTGTTCCCCGAGCGGGCCGAAGAACCGCTGCGCTAGGTGGAAACTCGGACGGGTACTCTTTCTTTAAATCGTGGGACAAGCGTCCCACCGGCGTGCGCGAGAAACCGTTGGTTACGAATCTGCCATGAGGAAAGGATTTTTGGTTAATGCGCCCGCATTCGCCCACCAAAGATGAAAGGCCGGAAGGAAGAGATGCCTTCCGAGCCAATCTCCGGAGAAGGCCGGCTCCTTGGGGGGGGGTCTGATTTAAGCCAAAGGGAACAGGAAAGAAATAAATGAACGGAAAGAGACAAATGTACAGAAAGAGATTACAAATATGTCCAAAGGTTGGTGGGGGGAACTAACAGTACGGGAACACACCAATCACCGCTACTTACTGCATACAAACACAGAGCATGACAAGGAACTGCAAAACCTAGGCGTACTTCCGATACACCAGCAGCGTATGCACAACTTCAATAGCTCCCTAGCAAACATTCCCTACAAGGAACTAACAGCAGGGGATCGTATCAATCACCAGATACGTACACTGACAGGGGTAGAAAGTAAACCTAGAGATGTCATGAGCTGTGTATATGTGTTAAGCAGAGAGTTTAACCACACAACTTCAATGGCTCCCTAGCAAACATTCCCTACAAGGAACTAACAACAGGGGATCGCATCAATCACCAGATACGGGCCAGCAACGTCACACATAACTGATGGAACTGCTACCACATCTATTATATGAATGCTTTAAATTAATGAAGTACAAAAGGTGCTTTAAACAAGCAATGCTAGAGGAACCTGATCGCCAAATGCCGAAATGAATCAACGAGCCGCGACACAGGTGGGCCTAAGGCATATAATGAAAGACAAGGATAAAAGAATAAAGACAAGAGAATGGAACCGGGCATACAGATTGTATTCATAAGCGTAAGCACGGTTACGATAAGCACGTAGTTCCCTAACAAACATTCCCCTTCCACCCTTTACAATGAATTCAAGATGGGCTTTTATAGCCCGAGTCCCACCCGTTACATTAATGGGCACAGTAGTCCCGACCAAACATAAGTCGACGTAAGCGGCGAAAGAGCCGCAAATGCCGACCTTTTGTCGGATTGGGCTGTACCCGCAGCATGGTCTTCCTGGAAGCTGGGCAGCTACGTGGCGGAGTGCTGGGCAAAACTTCAAGTCGGCAGGCTCGCTGGTAGCTGGAGCAGGTGAAACCTCAGATCAGCTTTGAATGAGGATATTAACGCAGGCGGTGCAGGCAGCCCATGCTTATCCCTTTTGGTCGGCAGCCTTGGTTCAAATCCCGAAGCCGGACACTTGTCCGATGATGGGTTATGTCGTGGACACATGCCTGCCTTAGAGGGCAGTCTATCCATCTTCGCTTGGGATCGGGGCTCCTTGGGATGCGTGCAGAAATCAGTGCAATCGGGAAAGGCCTTCAAGCCTTGGTCAAATTCCGGGTTTGTTCCCCTACCGCACACCTGTCAAGGGCGCATTCCGACTCTGTTGAGAAGTCGAATCGCGCACGAGCGAACACCGGTGTCCGCCGCCATATGGACCCGCTCCGGCATTTTATCTTTCTTCTCGCGTTGACTCGCCGTCGCCGATGCAAGGTGCGCCCGAAAGTGGGGCGAAGTCGGACTTCGCACCAAAATCGGGAGCGACTCGCACCAAAACCGGGCGAGTACGCACTTCGCACCAAAATCGGGCGAAGTGCGAACTTCGCACCCGCACTTAGCCAATTTCGAGATAGACTCGCCGGAAAGCTGGAAAATCAACCGGGGGACTCCAAGGAAAAAAGGGGGGAGAGAAAGAGAATGGGAAAGAAAAGGAAAGGGAGAGAAGGAAGAAAAACGGAAGGAGGAAAAGAAGAGCAGCACTGTTACAAAACAATATTGAAGACATTGCACCCCGTGCAAAATGTGACAACAGATACATAGGGTAGAATAACGGCTGCAGTTTTTGTTACATGCTTTGTTTTAATTGTTGTTGGTTCGGATGCAAATTTGCAATCGTGCTGCTTGTTCTCCCCCCACCCGAAACGCATGACATTTACATCTCTTTCCTGTTCCCTTATCTTTTTCAATCTCTTTCCAGTTCCCTTTACCCCCTTTTTTAATCTCTTTCCTGCACTCTTATCTAAAACCCCCCAAGTAGGTTAGGAAAGGAGCCGACCTTCTCCGGAGATCGGCACAGGGGGCATCCCTACCTCCCGTCCTTTCAATGTTGGTATGCGGGTCTAGGGCGCATTGACACACCAAGTCCTTCCCAGGTGGTGGATCCCTGGCCAACAGGACTATTCGCATTTAGAGATTCCATTCAAGGGAAGGAAACTCAAAATTTACGAGAAACCTTCTACGTTTCTCATACAGAAGATGACCGAAGAAGAATGCAATGATCCCGTCCATGCGATAGCAGAAGGAGTAGAACAAGTGGACTTAGTAGAGGAATCCTTTGCACAGCTAAATTCTGAAGATGAATTTTCATTGACAGATTTCAATGCCATGATAGAGACAGAAATAGGATGTTACACCATCACAGAGCCAGAGAAACACATAAAGCCAAAAGATAAGATACCTGCCCAAGAAGAATTATGGCAATTATTCTTTGACGGAGCCCGATGCAAAAACGGTTAGTATCACCGTCTGGAGAGCAGAAGGAATATTGCTACAGGCTGGTTTGGAGCTGCACCAACAATGCAGCAGAGTATGAAGATCTATGCCTAGGATTGAAGAAAGCAGGAAAGTTAGGCATAAAACATCTCAAGATTTTCGAAGATTCAGAATTGGTATGCAATCAGGTCACCAACAAGTGCATCTCCAAGAAGCACTATCTTAAAGCCTACCGCAACAGAGTATGGGACCTGCTTGAACAGTTCGAATCACTCAATCTGCAGTCCATCCCACGAGAGAAAAATAGGCACGCTGATGTCTTGGCCTCCATTGCGGCTAGATATTCTCCAGCCGACGACATAGTGTACAAGCCTAAGGCCGTAAGGATGATTTATAGGCCCTTTGTGCCGGATAGGGACATGCATTGGCAAGTTTTCGACAATGATGAACAGATTGTTAACTTCCTGGTCCAAGAAGTAGCCACTGTCGAGGGAAGAAACCCGAAAGACGAGGAGTATGAAGGACTGGTCTAGTTAAAAAATAACCATGTTCCAAGAGGATTGATCACTCTGGAGAGCCTGTTCGATTAGAATGACAGAGCAGTCTCCCACAGAATCAAAGTTGATGCTAGGCAATATCAAGATCTAGAGCTTGAATTCGGGAAGGTGATAAAAGTTGGAATAGACTGTACTACAGCCGAGTTAGAACAAATCCGATCTTTGTGCAGGAGGTATCCAAATATAGTGGCATGGTCTTACCAAGACCTAAAGGGTTATGACCGAAGACTGGTTCAACATACAATCGAGCTGCAAGAAGGGGTCAAACCTTTTAGACAGAGGCAAACACTGGTCAACCTGAAGATCGAAACCCTGATGAAAGTCGAACTTCTGAAAATGCTTGAAGCCAAGATCATTTATCCCATAAAGCACTCTTCTTGGGTAGCGAACTTAGTTCCCGTCAGGAAGAAAAATGGGGACATTCGGCTATGTGTGGACTTTCGCAATCTAAATCAGGATTCACTGAAAGACCACTACCCTCTCCCGCAAATTGATCAAATCTTGCACTCAATAGCTGGAGCCCAGCGTTTCTCCCTACTGGATGGTTTTTCAGGATATAACCAGATTTGGGTTAGAAATGAAGACCAACACAAAACGGCATTTACTACTAAGTGGGGGATGTTCGCTTACCAGCGGATGCCATTTGGCCTTTCAAATGCAGGAGCTACTTTTCAGAGGGCTATGGACCTAGCATTTGGTGAATTGCTGAATAAGGTTATCGTCATCTATTTAGATGACATGACTGTCTTTTCCCGGAAAAGAGAGGATCATCCTTTGCACTTGCAGCAAATATTCGAAAAATGCCGAGAATTTGGCATTTCAATCAATCCGAAGAAGTCCATATTTGCAGTAAATGAAGGGAAATTACTGGGACATTTTAGATCAGAGAAAGGTCTCGCAATAGATCCCGACAGGGTTGAGGCTCTCATAAGACTCCCACTCCCGATGAATAAGAAAGGGCTACAGTCCTTTTTCGGCCAAATAAACTTCGTGAGGAAGTTTGTCCCGGACTTCGCTCAAATCATCAAGCCAATGTCCGAACTTTTGAAAAAGGATGCTGAGTTCATCTGGACTGACAACAGAAGAGCGGCATTTGAAGAAATCAAGGCCCGAATCGCCCAGGCACCCGTTCTGACTAACCCTGACTATAGTAAGGATTTCATCCTGTATGCTGTAGGGGAACCTGAAAGTTACGCCGCAGTCTTGACACAAAAGGGAGAAGATGGCGAAGAGCGCCCTATTGCGTTTTTAAGTCAAGTGATACACCCCCACGAGGAGAAATACAACTTCATAGAACGACAAGTGCACGCCGTCATGAAATCCCTGAGAAAATTCAAACATTTTGTCTCCCAAAGTCGGGTTACAGTGTTTGTTATCCACCCAGACTTACGGAACTTCATTATCCAAGGAGAGTTGGGCAGCAAAAGGGCTGGTTGGGTCAACAAAATACAGGAATTTGATATTGAAATCCGACCCACAAAGTTGGTTCGCGGTCGCGCGCTGTGCCAAGAGCTTGCAAAGAGTGTAGCGGCCGAAGTAACAGCCTGCCAGTGGGATGATTTGATAACAGGAGAAAGCTTTGTAAACCAAGAAATGGATGAAAGAGACTGGGTCAGTGAAATAGTTGAATATTTCAACACTGGGAGGTGTCCTTCACATTTGAATGCTTCACAGCGAAGACACTTCAGGCTGCGGACCCTTCGCTATGTTTTACGCCCCGAAGGCCTGTTCTACCGAAACATTGATGGTGTCCTTCTAAGATGTATAAGGGAGGACGATAAGAAAAGGGTCCTTGGTGAATTCCACTCAGGGTTATCGAGAGGCCACTTCGCAGGGAGAACAACTCGCTTTAAAAATAATCAGGGCAGGCTACTATCGGCCCACACTCTTCGCCGATGCCTTTGCGGTTTGCCGAAAATGCGAACAATGTCAGAAGTTCGTTGGGCGAAGCAAAAACGCTCCCATGCCCCTCCAGCCGATACAAGTGGAAGCACCATTTCAACAGTGGGGATTGGACTTCGTGGGGGTCATCTCTCCGAACTCTTCCGCAGGGCATAAATTCATCCTGACCGCAACTGATTACTCCACCAGATGGGCTGAAGTAGTGCCCACAAAGCACGCTGATCAGGAAACGGTGATCACTTTCCTTGAAAGCTTGATCACCCGGTTTGGCATCCCCGAAGCAATAGTCACGGATAACGGTCCCGGGTTCACAGGCGCTAAAATTAATGAGTTCACTTGCAAATATGGGATATACCGCAAGGTCACCTCCAACTACTATCCCCAAGGTAATGGATTAGCAGAATCGACAAATAAGACCCTGTTGAGGTTGCTGAGAAAGCTCATAGACAAGAACAAAAGGACTTGGCACCTTCTCTTAGACCAAGCCTTATGGGCTGATCGAATATCTATTAAGAAGTCGATCAAAACCTCACCATATGCTTTGGTGTATGGTAAAGAGGTTGTCCTGCCAACCCATATAGAAATTCCTGCGTTGAAGATGTTAAGTGATGAAGAAGCAGAATCTGGTCCTATGGAAGTTAGGCTAGCCCAATTATTGCAATTAGAGGAAGACCGCGATAAAGCATATCAGAACTTCGCAAAGCATATCCAGATCACCAGAAACTGGTTCAAGAAGAAGTCCTTCGTCCGGACATTTAAAGTGGGAGACTTGGTCTGGAAATGGGATTCATGGAAGGTTAAGCCAGGTAATCATGATAAACTGGATGCGTTTTGGGAATGGCCGTTCGAGATTGCCAAAATAAATTCAGCTAACTCCTTTATCCTCAAGGACGCAACTGGTCAGACTCTGCCAATTCCCGTAAACGGTCTTCACTTGAAGACCTTCTATCATTAAAAGTTTTCTTGAAAATCTTAATCCTTGTATATACTATTGTTTACACTTGTACAAACTTTGTTTTAAGAGTCTCTAGAATTAAGCATGTAGTTAGATATAGATTGTATTCTCACACCATTGTGAAAATGAAGTTTTGCCTCGTGACTAAGGTTCGGCTCTGCCAAATCAAAAGTAAAATCTCCTTCGGAATTTTTTCGCGCGAAGTAGCCGGTGTAGGTCGGTTCGCTGCGAAGCACTTTCAAATCAAGACGTGAAAAAGGCGCGAAGAAGGCCAGAGTACAATGTGTCATCGACAACAAGGGATGGCTCATAGCGCTCAGATCCTAAAGGAGAAAGCAGATGCAACCTGCTTCGCTTGGCAGCAGGCTTCGCTGAAGAGGCAAAAGAAATACTTCTCCGAAGTATAAAGGCATGGAAAATGCTTCGCAAAAGGAAATTGAGCGAAGCAACTTCAAAAGGAAAATTTTGCGAACCACTTCTTTGAGACAAAGGAACGCGCTTCGCTCCTAAGGTATCCTAAGCCCCACTTCGGGGTTAATATTGCGCGAAGCGCCCGGTAAGACAACAATGTAGCCTAGATCCCGTGAAAAGGCAGCTTCGGGTTCGAAGCATAGAAGACCAACGGAAAGTTTGAGGTTCGACGAAGCACTTTGCGCCAAAATCAGCTTCGCCAAGCCGTAGAGCGCAAAACGAGAAGCATTTAAAATGTGCCTTGAGGCATGTTCCAAAGACAATCTAGGAAAGTGCCCAGGACGTGCGGGTTTAATGCAAAGGTGGAGCGCATCCCAAGAGAATGTCGTTATGATTAAAAGTTGTGCCCAGGTACGAGGTGGCAAGGGAATTAGATTTTCGAAGTCGGGCCAAGTCCTCGAAGTACATAGACCCGTGTGCAACCCCGCCGCAAAGCCAATGAAAAAGCAAAGCAATCCCTTCCGCCTGATTTTCGAATTTAATTTTGGCAGTTGCCATTAATGATGGTGGCTATAACCTTCGGCTATAAATCCCAAGCTTCACTAGTAAATAAGTTGTTTATCTGCTGTCGAGCAAGACTGTAAGAAACTTGGCCAGAGCTCTACGATATTCCCATTTTCTGCATTAAAATTCTGCTCCTTGAGAACAAAATGGGGAAGAAGAATTCTAAAGAAAAAAGGAAAGAGTCCGAGGTAGTGACTCCAGAAAAGGCAAAAAGGGGCAAGGAAGAAAAGAAGCATAGGCCCAAGACGGTTGATTTGAACCTGCGCCCTAAGAAGCAGCCCATGGAAGAGGGGGAGGAGTCAGAAGATGAGCAACTAGTAGAAGCACCCATTGACGGGTGGGAGAGGATAAAAGACACAGAACTTTCAAAGAGCATCGTGGAACTACGATATACTATCGACTACATGAGAAGTCGATTGTCTGCGGAAAATAAGAGGGCTGCCGCGTATTATTCACAAATATACTGGTATCTGACTCCGCCGACTCATCACTGTCCTGAGTTGATATGCGCTATCGCTCGAAACTACCAGCCATCCACCAGACAGGTTCTGGACGCTGCAGGTAATAAGTTATTTTCAATTTTCAAGGAGGATGTGCAAGCAGCTTTCGCTCCCTTGCAGGGGCCACCGAAAGCTTATTCTGTTCGCAATGTCATTTTAAACGAACAGATGGACAGATTCAACACTTCCAGCCACATGGTAAAATTCCTCAATGAAAATCTCAAAGATGGGCTCCCTTCGGGTAAGCTCCCGCAGATGCCTCGTCGATTAAAGGATTTTAAGAACACTGATATTTTTTCCATCATTGCGTGGGTCGCGGGCCTGTCCACAGACGCTGATGTGTATCCCTGGCAAGTGTCACTGGCCGAATGTATTTCGCGAGGGGAGTTTTATGCTCCAGATCCGTCCAGGCCAAACATGAACCCGATTTTCTTTGATTGGGTAGAATGGGTGGCCCGAACTCTGCATACGCGGCTAGCTAGTATAAAGAATGCTGCTACTGGCCAATATTTTGGGCCTTGCTCTTTTTTGGTTTGGCTCTTTTTCCATCATACTCACAGACATTTTCCTCATATTGCCATTACCCCAAGCGGCAAGGATGGAGCCCCGTTGCCGGTATATCAGTGGACTCCCCTCCTAGCAAAGACGGGGTCATATTATGTGTTTAACCAACAATTTTTAGGACAGGCTCTTCAGTTATTGCAGGGTTCTTGCCCTCGAATTCCCGTGGACCTCAGAGACAAAGTGGTTAACGACCGGAAAGGAGACGTTTTTCAGTTGACCTAGGGCCTTGTCGTCCGCCTGTTTGGATTCGCGGGGAAACCCTTCCTCTTGCTTGTGTATCCTTCTAAATACCAGTTCGCTTTAGAGGTCGCTCGTCAGAGCGACGCGACAAATGTTATCTACGGCCATGGCCGAAAGTGGGCTCCAACTTGCGATTTCCCTTTCAAAATGGGAGTGGTAGAAGTCTTTGCCCTAAAACATGTATATTTCGAGAATAAACTTGCTGACTTCGGTTTGCTGCAGCTTCCGCAGCGGTGGTGCTATGACCGCTTGGGGGTAATGAGGGAACATCTGAGATTCAAAAATTTTCATGTTTGCCCTCGACCGGGGATAGTAGAACAGAGGAATAGTCCCACCGGCAGAGATTTAGAGTGGCACTTAGAAAGGATGAAGACGTTGCCCCCGTGGCACGAATTTTACACTATGGAAGTTGAGTATGATCCCCTTAAGCACCCCTTCCCGAGCCCAGACTCTGCATTCTGGAGAAAAATGAAAGACGATTCGAAGGGAGAGATAAGGAATTGGCACGAACCACAATTGAAAGAATGGTGGATTATGAGAGTTCATCGTCGGAAGCAGAATTCATACGGACTCTTGGAGACAGATAAGGACTTCGCTATCTACTATGAAGCGTATGCCGGATCTTGGCAACCCCTCTCCTTTGGTGATTTCATCCCTCCTAGTCCCCCAGGTTTGGGCGATAGCCCCAGAAGAATTGTTGATGATTCTGAACAGGAAGAGGAAGACGAAGTTGTAGTGACACATCAGGAGCCACTTAAGGAGCTTGTTGAAGGTTCCGAAGTTGATGTCGGGAGGTCATCGCAGCAGCAAGAAAAGGAGGATATGAGGAAAAGAAAAAGACCCGAACAGGTCCAACTGCCCCCTCCTCATCCGAAGCGGCCTCACACCAGACCCTCCGGTGCTTCCAATGAACAGTCTACAACAGGCTCGGTGGAGATTGATGTTGAGAAAACAGTGCCTCAAAAGACGGGGGAAAGTGTTGAGGTAGACGTCGTTAATGTGGAGGAATTCCTCCAAGATGAAGAAAACGATGGTGAAAAAGTTGAAAATGTTGAGGATGTAGAAGCTAGAAGTAACGAACCCAACACGCAGGAATTTTTCCGCTTCTGCTCTACCAGTAGGGCACGCAGGTACGCATCCCTCTTTTTCTACTCTGGTTTCCCAAGTTGTGTCAACAGTGGTCCCGGTCGAAGGTCTCCTAGAGCCTTATAAAAAATTTACTTGTCCAATTGTACAGTCACCCCAGCGCGAAGTTTCTTTTGCCGTAGCAGATGTGTCTCGCGATTCCACCAGTCCCATAGGTGTTTCCACCCCATTTGAGTCGTCAGGCCGGGACGTGTCCGCAGCCGCCACTTCACTCACCCATGCCACCATTCCGTTGGTACTTGGTCAAACCGAAGGTGATACTTCATCTCCAAACCCCGACTCCCACCCCACACCCACGCATACTATCGCTTCACTAGCCAAACCCCCTACCACGCCCGCCACCGAACCCACCGGCGACACGTCACCAGTACAGTCCTTATACTTGTTTACCCCTTCGGCTGTTAACCCAACCTCATTAGAAAATGAATTAGCCATGATCAAGGAGAGCCCTCTAGCAGAGAAATTGATCCAAGCCCGTCAAAACACTGACAAAGTACTCAAGGAGGCGAGGAGGAGGAGAGGGCGTTCCCTGGCGAAACCGGAAAAGTGTGCGGTGATTGATTTGAAAAATGGAAAATTGTATAAGGTCAAGAAAATTCCCAAGGTCCAGAAACCCTTGGATGAAATGACCTCTGCAAATTATGAGTATCAGGAGAAGGTCAAGGACCTGGAACACATGGACATCGACAATGAATCAGAATCCATGGCCAGGATTGCCAACCAGCGCCGCTGTGAGGCAGAAAATGCCAATGTCAAGTTAGAGGAAGATCTGGCTAGAATCCGCTCTCAGTTGGAGGATGCTCTGAAGCAATGCGAGCAGATGAAGGAGGAGAGGGATGCCTTGAAACAACAGATAGAACAACTGCGGAATGAAGCAGAAGATCATAGCAAGACCCAGGCCGAAGCTGAAGTAAAGGCCAAGGAGTTTGAATATAGGATCTTGTAGATGCAATAGCAGTTGTATGAAAAGGAGAGTTTAGAGTTGTTCACAGGAACAGAATCAAGGACATTCGCTCGCATTTGCTTAGGAATTTCAGATCTCGGGCCTCCAGTGCCCTTTCAATATTGTCATACATTACCGAAGCCCAAAACGTTGCTACCCAGAAAGGGCCGATAGTGGACGAAATCATCCAGGAGATAAGAAGCCGACTCAATTTGGCCTTTGAAGTACAAAGCATCAAATATCAAGACTTGCAGGTCGCTGCCATGAGTCGGACAACAAGGGATTGGTCCACCGCTCAGGCCACGGTTCGCGCCTTCTTCTCCAAAGTGAGGAAAGCTCAGAAGGCCAAGAACCTCATGGACATATTTGAACAAGAGCAGCGTACCTCTTTGGGATATTTCCAGAACCTTTCAGAATTGGGTTTCCCGAGTTTCACCGACGATGACGGGAACCTTTTGACAAAAGAAGAATTAAAACTAGCCTGGCTCAGCTTTGAGAGCGATGTTTCTGAGATTGATGGATGGAAGGAGCCAGTTACGGAGGGCCAAGTTACGGATTTTATTTTAAGGTATTGTAGGATCGCGGCGTGTTTGAACAATAGTAGTCAAACTCTTTTGGACTCCCGAATAGTCGGCCGAGTCCGAGTCCGAGTGGGCTCAGCCGAGCCGAGCCCACTCCTACTCCTTTTTTCTCTGGACTCCTCCGAGTCCGACCGAGTCCTGGGCCGAGTCCGAGTCCGACTCGGACTCCCGAGTCCCAACGTCAAAACTCGGCTGGCCCAAAAAAAATGGAAGTTTAAAAAAAAAAAAAAAAAATTACGTCTAGGGAGGTTAAGTGTTGATGATGCTCCACGACTTAAGCATCCACGTTGGCCAGTGAACAATCACGAACAAGATGCTAAAATCTTTGTTTATTATATTAACGAGAGAATGTGCAATTTTGCTTCTCAAACCTTGAGAATGCTTATCCCTCAATTATAATTTATTTTTATACAAATATATCTTTCTCCGATGGATACATCATTCGCATCTTGTTTGGGAATGAGAACCGCTTCAGAATGCACGTATGCATGTCCTGTGGGGTGTGGCGGTTCGGGCGGAGAATGGCATGAGTTTTGGAGGTGTTCGATCAAGGAAGGCTTGAGGCCGCCAGTGCTGAGACCTCTTATAGAAAGTTCGTCGTGCAGTTCTTGCACCTTCATTTTCTTCCATATTCTTTTCTCTCCTTCAATGCACCCTCTCCCGTCGCCGTCACTGCCACCGTTGCCATTGCAGCCAATACACACCACCACGCGACAATGGAAAAAAATTAAAAACGATAATTTATTTCCCTCTGAAACCCTCAACTACCAACGAAACAATTTCTACGCACGAAGCTTCCCTAGAATAATGAATGTCGCTTCTACCTTGAATTTTGGTAAGCAGTTTTAAAAAACAGCTTCCCATTCTAAAACCGGAAAAATGGCTATGAGTAAATATTAGCTTTATTAATATATGAAGAATTTTTTTTTCAATCTTTTTTTCCAAGAACCTTTTAATAAAAGTAAAGTTAATAGAGCAGCAAAGGAGAAAATTACAAGTATGAAAACTGCTTCGCCGAAATCTCAGCGAAGCACCCGCTTCGGCCCCTTTCCTTGGCAAACCATTTTTCCAACAAGATCTTGCTTCGCCTGGAAATGCTGCGAAGCACCCGCTTTGGCCAATTGTCGTGCAAAGCCCCCTCACTAGGAGCCTAGCTGCCTTGGAGGAATCGGAGAAATATCCTAAGGCAAAATTCTACTTCGGCCGAAAAACCCCGAATGGCCATTTTGAAAAAGCTTCGCAGCGAAGCATTCTTTTAGTCCATCAACGAAGCATCCATTTGCGAAGCAATTTTCCCGGCGAAGCAATGAGAGATTGGGAGCTGTTGGTCACGAATCTGCCATGAGGAAAGGATTTGTTGCTATTGCGCCCTAGGACCCGCAAACCAAAATTGAAAGGCCGGAAGGAAGGAATGCCTTCCGTGCCAATCTCCGGAGAAGGCCGGCTTCCTGTGGGGTTTTGAGGTTCAAGATAAGAGTGCAGGGAAAGAGATAAAAATGCAGAAAGGGATTCCAAATTAGATTGGAGTTGGGTGGGGGGAACTAACAGAACGACAACGCATCAATCACCACTACTAACACCAATATAACCATAACACACCACTATGGATGCTGTCACCAATCAGTAGAACAGAGTCAGGTATATTTTTTGTATTAAGAGCCAGAAGCACAGCTACAATGGTTCCCTAACAGACATTCCCTCCAAGGAACTAACAGTACGGCAACGCATCAATCACCACTACTAACAACACTATAACACAAAACATAACCAGAGAACTGCCACTAAAAGTTTACCCTATGTATCCTTTAATTTATGCACCTTAGGAATACCTGACCACCAAATGCTGAAGTGAATCAACAAGCCATGACACAGGAAAACGTAAGGCAGAAATGTCAAGGAGAGGCAGCATACAAAATAAAAACAGTATAATAGCACCAAGTGTATGTATTATATTAAAAGGCAGAAGCACAGCTACAATGGTTCCCTAACAGACATTCCCCTTCCACCACCTTACAATGAAAACGTGGTGGGTATTTATAGCCTGAGAACCCCCCGATTACATTTATGGGCACAAAGTCCCAGTCAAGCATTAGTTGACAAAAGCAGCCGCGGAACTGCTGATGCTGACTTCTGTCGGGCTGGACTGTACTCTCGGCATGGTCTCCCTGAAGGCGGTACAGATACGTGGCAGCGCGTTAGGTAGAACTCATCGGCAGGAATGCAGGTAGCTGAAGCAGGTAGAACCTCCAATCAGCCTTAAAGGCGGTAGCTGGCATAAGTAGTGCATCCCATGCTTGTCCCTGGTAAGCACGTCTCGGCTCGGATCCCAAAGTTAGACACTTGTCGGATGATGCTGCTTGACACGTGTTTGCCTTGAAAGGCAGTTTATCCAACTTCGCCCAGGATCAGAGCGCCGTCGGGTTGCGCAGGTGAAAACAGCGCAGTTGGGGAGGCCTTTCATGCCTTAGTCAATTTCTGAGTTTGTCTCCCTACTGCGCACCGGTCAAAGGGCGCACTCCGACTTCGCTGCGAAGTCGGGTTGCGCACAGGTGAAAGCTGCTTTCTACCGCTGTACGGACTTCGCCCTAGAAAGGGGGCGCACTCCGACTTTGCTGCGAAGTCGGGTTGCGCCCCAGCACTTAGTCATTTTTCCCGCCGACCGCTTACCAAGTGCGCCCGAGAGCGGGCGCACTCCGACTTCGCTGCGAAGTCGGGTTGCGCCCGTAACATTTGTTCTTCTGGTTGATTCTGTCGCACTGCGCACTTTGCACTCCTGCTGCGCTCCAACTGGAGGGCGTAATCTGACTTCGCGCACTCCGACTTCGCTGCGAAGTCGGGTTGCGCCCTAGCACTTAGTCATTTTTCCTGCCAGCCTGCTTACCAAGTGCGCCCAGAAAGCAGGGCGCACTCCGACTTCGCTACGAAGTCGGGTTGCGCCCAGAACATTTGTTCTTCTGGTTGATTCTGTCGCACTGCGCACTTTGCACTCCTGCTGCGCTCCAACTAGAGGGCGCACTCCGACTTCGCTGCGAAGTCGGATTACGCCCTGACACTTAGCCATTTTTCAGGGCAACTGCTGTCATTTTCGAGATTTGATCGAGGGGCTCAAGAGAAAGAGGGAAGAATGAGAATGTAGGGAAGAGAGAGAAAGGGGGAGAAGAGGAAGGGGAAAGAGAGGAAGAGGGAAAGGGAAGAGCAGCTCTCTTACAAAAATTGAAAACATTGCACCCCGTGCAAAATGTGACAACATTTACGGCGGCTTGCGGGGTGTCGAGCTCGCCTCAACCCAAAGAATCCATGCCTTCATCCATTGGGTGCAGAGGAACTTACTTCCCCTGCCTTCTGCTGCTCTGGCCGTTCCCCTCGCGGCAACTGTTCTTCAGATCCACTTCCGGCAGCTGCCTCCTCGGATTCGCCTTCCGAATGCTCTCCAGCGTCGGCTTCTGCCTCGCAGATGCGCTTGTATGCGGCCTGGGCTTGGCCCCAGGCTTCTGCTTCGAAGGGTTGGCGGTCAACAACTTCTTCTAACGCTGTGTGGAATGCAGCGACCGTATGCAAGTCGATGGTGAGGTATCTCTTTCCCAGCTCCTGGAAGTAGGAGCTGATCTTGCAGCACTTGGACACCATCTGGGTGACCTGACTTTCTTGAATTGGCTCGATCCAGCTATCGATTTCAGCTGCATCCGCCTCAAAGGACAGCCAATTCTCTTTCACTTGCTCATGGGTGAGAAACTCACCATTCTCAACATAGCCCGGGCACCCTAGTTCGGAGAGAGCGTGAAGGGGAGCCATACAAATGTCTCTTTCATGTTCGAATGCATCCAGCATTCGTCTGGCAACTCTCACCTCTTCTGTTTTCTTAAAATACCTATGCAAGGTTACCCTTGCATCTGCCCATTCTGCAGCGAATGAGGACATGGGGGAGAATTGGAGGCCATCGCACTCGTGTTCTTGAAGTTTTATCGCCAAGTCCAGCCATTGCTTCGCTTGGCGTTCGGCCTCCTCTACCACAGGCTTTCCCTGGGCAGAAACTTCTTGGATCCCGGATGCGAAATCCAGGACCGACATGGCTTTATTCATGTGGGGCTTGCATCCCCGCAGCGAGATCAGCCCGCATCTCCTTAACTTTGCTCTTTGAAAAGACCGTCGCTTGAGATGCTTTCTCTGCAGACTGCGACTGCGCCTGCTTCAAAGACTCCTGGAGCTGAGAAATCTGCTCCAGGGCTGCCTGCTTTTCCGTTGCGGCGTCTTGATGAGAAGCGGCCAGCTGGGCTTTTAATTCATCTATTTCTCGCTGCGAAGATTCCAGCTGCTCAGTGGACCTAGACAGGTCCTCTTCAAGCTGTCTTGTTTTGTCCTGCAACCGGAAAAGCTCTTCCTATTCCTCCAGATTTTTGACAAGGAGATTATCCACTTTACGAAGAATTCCATGAATCTCGTATTGCTGGTGGATATCGTCAAAGCTCTTCTCCTTTCTCTGAAGCTCGTAGTCCGCCCTGGTCATTTCCCGGAGAGGCTTCTTCACTTTTGGAGTTATCTTTTCTGTCGTGAGCACTCTCCTCTCGAAGTCAAACTTGGTGCGCTTTACCGGGGCGGCAATCTCCTCAGGTCTCCTCCGCTTCAAGTTTTGGAGAAAAGAGATAGGATATTCTACGGCTCTTGCTGCCAGAGGCAAATCGTCCATGTTCTGGAGATCGTCTATGAAGTCCGGTTCCCTCAGCCTAGGGTTCTGCTGTGACATCTTTCCTGCGAACAGGGTAATAGGAGAAACCGGAAGGACTTTGGAAGGAGCGGCCGCTTTTGAGGTCGACCAGGGAGCGGAGAGCGAAGCGGTTGATGCTGGGAAGGGTTTCAAGCGGGCGAGGCGATGGATGCAGCGGTGAACGCGCGGCTTCAGCACTAACCACGGGTGAAGGGTTTGGGGTTTGACTCAGGGATAGGAAGGCGTTGGGGTCCTGAGAAAACTGGTCGAAGGAATGGTGGCCGCTAGAAGGCTGTGGAGATGGAGCGGAAGATGAGGCCACGGCTTGCTCGGATTGAGCGGGAGATGGAGTCGGAGTAGGGCCAGATGGGATTTTTATTTTGTGGTTTGTTTTGGCCTTTCTGCTTGTTCTTATGCCAACACCTGTTGGTGTCATGGTTGTCTTTCTCACAGATCTTGCACCACCTCTTCTTCCGTTGAGGTTGTTTGCCTTTTCCTTTCGTATCCCGTTGAGAATTTCCTCCTTTCCGAAAGTTGCCTCCTTTTTGCCCATTACCTTTCTTCCTAGAACCCTGCCTTGTTGGTGTATAGGGCTGTATTGGAAGAATCATCCTTGTGAAGTTGGCGTGCCTCCTGTTGTTGAAGCAGATTGACCAACTTGATGTAGGTAATTTGTCGTTGAGACACCTGGATGGAGGTGATCAACATATCAAATGAAGAAGGTAAAGCTCTCATCACAAGTGAAATGAGAAGCTTTTCGTCCACAGTATCTCCCAAAGAATTCAATTTCTCTTTCAATTCAGACACTCTGCACATAAAGAGTTCAACTGTTTCACCCTGTCTCAAACTCAGGTTATGAAGTTGTTGTTGAAGATGAAGAATGGTGGAATCATTCTTCCCCTCATAGATGGTTCTAAGGGCATCCCATGCCTCTTTACCACTTGCTTTGTCGACTATATGAGGTTGCACTTCATCCGAAACAAGCAAACAAAATGAGCACCTTTGCTCTACTGTCTTTCTTGTCAAAAGCTATCCGATCTCGTGAAGGACCCGTGGATCCCGTTGTTGGTGAAGGCCTAGTTGCTACTCCAATAACAATATCCCACAAATCTTCCATTTGGAGAATTGCCTTCATCTTATGTTTCCATGGTGTATAATTTGGACCTTTCAATAACTGATGCGGATCAGTCATCAACTTTGCAACAACGGCCATAGTGAAGGTTCCTTATATCACCAATTGGTCCCCCTTTCGATATACCTTTTTCTAGGCCAATATACCGTACAAAATACCCGCCCTTACGTGAGGGAAACTATAGGTATTTAGAAAGATCAACAAAAATCACCCGCCCTTACGTGAGGGAGACTATAGGTGAGTTTTAGAGATCATACGATACGTGGAACATAAGCGGTACCGAAAGGGAATCGCCTTGTTGATGGCACCTACCATAGAAGATTCTTCTCATGCGTGGGGCGTAACTTCCCCTAAACACTATGAAGAATACTTCGTCAGGATTTACGCCTAAACACAAGTGCGATAAAGGGTAGTGGATGGAGTAAAAAAATGCAAAAATGGCTAACTTATCTCTCCCCGATGATTTATAGAGAACAAGCTCAGACGTCGTTGTAGCAGCTATATTAGGCGGCGGATACAGTAGCCAAATCACGACAGCTTTACCTGTAAGTGCTGGCCAGAGGTATCACAAATACCGAACGCTGCAGTGCAATAAATTGCACGGATGGGTTTTAATTATTCCGGGGACTTAGGGAGTGAATTTGCTTTTAAGTTTTTAATGTTATAGTGCAAAAATGAAATATGCAACATACAACATAAAAAACTGCCCACAAGAATAACCCACAAGGTGTCGGTCACAGCCGAAAATGCACCTTTTACAATTCGCCAAATTGCCTTTTCAAAAAATTACTCACAATCCCCCTTTGATTTTTTGAAAAAATATCCCCCTTAAAAAATATTTCTTTAACAAAGCATTTTTAATAATTATTATATATTTAAAATTAAAATAAATAATTTTAATTTATATAGTTTTAAAACTTATAAAAAATAAATTAAAATTAAATTTTAATTTATAAAGTTTAAAAAACTATAAAAAATAAATTAAAATTAAAAATTTTAATTAAAAAATAATAATTAAAAAAAAAATTTGCAAAAAAAAATTATACCTTAGGGGGGAGTCGGCGGGATTTGAACCCCCGACCTGTAGGCTCCCTGAGCCTTACCGCACAGCTCACTGCCAAGTGAGCTAGCGGGCTGATCCGAAGGGATCAGTGACCCTCCTCCCTTTTCAACACCCTCTGTTGTCCGCCTGGTCCCTCTGTGGCTTCCTTTGGCTCTTCCGCAGCAAATCGCGACTTCCTCCGCAGACGACGCAGACGCAAACGTAAAAAAAAAAAACAAGCAACCCCAGGTGAATGTTGCTGTTGAAGAATCTGACTCAGATTCTGAATGGGCACACAAGGTGCTCATGACTACCACAGATTCCACACACAGGGATCCTATTTGGTATGTCGATTTTGGAGCTAGCAAACATATGACCGGCGACAGATCGTGGTTTGAATCATTTGTGGCCAAGGAGGGCAAACCTGTCACCATTGCTGATGATAAAACCTACAGGGTTCAGGGAGAGGGTACAGTTTCAGTCACTCTTCCTGATGGCAAGTGTCAGATTGACAAAGTCCTCTATGTTCCGGGATTGGCCAACAATTTGTTGTCAGTGACACAAATCCTGGATAGAAATATGGTTGTCAACTTTCGTGTTGAGAATGGCAAGAAGTGTTGTACTATTACCAGGAAGGGTAAGCAGATTGCAACAGCTTCATATAAGCACGGCTTATTTGCACTAGATGCTATCTCTACTCCACATGTTGCCATGACTTGTCTCTACCAAGGAGGCAACTTCCCTATGGCACAAGAGATATGGGCATCTTAGTTCTGGCTACTTACTTGAGCTCAGCAAGTATGAGATGGTAAAGGGTCTTCCTTCCCTTTCTGCCACATTACCAGTGTGCTCTGACTACTTGGCAGGAAAGCAGCATAGAGTACCATTTGAGAAGAGCTCAACAAGAGCACGAAAACCTTTGGAGTTAATTCACACCGATCTGTGCGGTCCTTTCACACCCAACACTTGTGGAGGGAAGAGGTACTTTCAGTTATTCGTAGATGACTACTCACGAAAGATGTGGGTTTTCTTTCTCCAACCGAAATCGAAGCTTTCGCATTCTTCCAGGAGTTCAAGAAATCCGTTGAGAAGGAGTCAGGAGCTTCTATTAAAACCCTCCGCTCAGATCGAGGGGGAGAGTTTACCTCTAATGAATTTTCTGCATTCCTAGATAAGCATGGAATCAAGAGACAGCTAACAACCGCCTATACTCCTCAAAGAAATGGAGTTGCTGAGAGAAGGAACCGTTCTATCATGAAAATGGTTCGTTGTATGCTCACAGGAGCTACTCTTGGGCAACAATATTGGGCAGAAGTTGTCACCACTGCAGTGTATCTGTTGAATAGGGCTCCCACAAAGGCCCTAAAAGGAATGACTCCACAGGAAGCATGGAGTGGTCGAAAACCCTCCATATCTCATCTACGTATTTTCGGATGTCACGCTTTCATGCACATACCGAAAGAGAAAAGGAAGAAGCTAGATGAGAAAACACTGAGATGTATTTTTCTTGGTTATTCTGAGCACTCTAAAGGATATCGGTTGATAGATCCTTTGACCAAGAAAATTCATATCAGCAGAGATGTTGTCTTTGATGAAGCTTTCACATCACAGAGCACATCTAAAGTACACCAAGATATTGTGAAATCTAAGGAAGAGAAGATTCCTTCGTCAACACAGAAAGGAGGTCCTTCTACATCTTCTTCACCACCACCGAAGAAGAATCCTAAATGGTGTACAAATACAATCAGAGACGCAAATTTATCCACTCCTCCCAATATGAATTTGGATAGACCTCGTACACGCAGTATGGCTCAAAAGGAAAAAGAAGCCAAAGAAACTGGTGAGGTTGATGATCTTTGTCAATCTTTTGAGGAACTTTCTGTAACTCCAAGTACGTAAGTAGAGGATATGGATATTGATGATGACAGGGCGTTCATGTCTACCATAGATGATCTTGAACCTGCATCAGTGCAAGATGCTCTCAGTGAGCCTCAATGTAAGGCCGCTATGGATACAGAGTATGAGTCTTTGATGAAAAATAAAACTTGGAAGCTTGTTGATCTGCCGCATGGAAAGAAACCCATTGGCTGCAAATGGGTATATAAAGTCAAGTACAAGGCAGATGGAACAATTGATAAGCATAAGGCCCGTCTTGTTGCAAAGGGCTATGCTCAAAAAGAAGGCATTGACTACGAGGAAACTTTTGCACCTACTGCTCGGATGACCACAATTCGGGTTATGTGTGCTATGGCAGCACAATATGGGTGGAAAGTTCACCGGATGGATGTCAAAAGTGCCTTTCTAAATGGTGATCTCCAAGAAGAAGTCTATATGACTCAACCTGAAGGATTTGAAGTGGAAGGCCAAGAGCAGAAAGTTTGCAAATTGGTCAAATCCTTGTATGGTCTGAAACAAGCTCCTCGAGCTTGGTATATAAAAATGGACAATCACCTTATGCAGCATGGATTTAAGAGATGTCCGTCAGATGCAAACCTCTATTTCAAGAAACAGGGTTCTGAGATAGTGTTGCTTGTACTCTATGTGGATGATCTGCTCATTACAGGGAGTTCAGAAACTATGATCTCTACTGTCAAAAGAAACTTGTGCAAATCTTTTGAGATGACAGATCTCGGACTTCTCCATTATTGTCTTGGTCTGGAATTCAGCTAGAAGGAGCACTCCATCAAAGTGTCTCAGAAAAAATATGCCAAGACATTGCTGGAAAAATATCGCATGACTGATTGCAAGCCAATGGCAACTCCAATGGAGAATGGACTTCAGTTATCGCGATATGATGATTCACCTCAGGTAGATGGTACTCTCTATCGACAGTTGATTGGGAGTCTCATATATCTGACCAATACTAGGCCAGATCTCGTATTTGCTGTCAACTATCTTTCGAGGTTCATGCAGGAGCCTAAGACCACTCATTGGAAAGAAGCAAAACGTGTTCTTCACTATGTCCGTGGTACTATGGAATATGGCCTAGAATACAAGAGGAACAACAAATTCTTCTTGCAAGGATACACGGACTCCAACTATGCCGGATCATTTGATGATCGCAAGTCAACTTTTGGATACATTTTTCATCTGGGATCCGGTCCTGTCTCTTGGCACAAGAAGAAGCAACAGGTGGTTGCTATTTCATCAACAGAGGCAAAATATCGCGCCGCACGTGAAGCTGTGTGCGAAGTGATATGGTTACGTCGCATTCTGACAAGTATGGGCCATCCATCAAAATCTCCAATACACTTTTTTTGCGACAATCAGGGTGTTCTGAACCTCGTCAAGAATCCAGTCCATCATGAAAGAACAAAGCACATTGACACACAATGTCATTTCATTCGAGATGAAGTTCCAAAACACCGAATTCAGCTTCAGCACATTCCCACTGATGCTCAAGTTGCAGACATTTTCACTAGGGCGCTTGGACGTGTCAAATTTGAATTGTTTCGCAGCTCACTTTGTATTGCAAAATGATGTAAGGGGATGTTAGTAGTCTAGTATAGCTATTAGTTATTACATTACCCAAATAATGTAATAAAGGGGGATGTTAGCGTACTGTTCTATTCCGTTTGTATTATATTATTTGGATTGCTGTTACAACCATGTAACGCTCTTCCGTTCAGCCATGACTATTTCCGGCAATTGTAAATTTATTTAAACCCTGCTCAATAATACAAATGTTGTTCATTGTTTAACGAGATCTGAGGGAGCGGGGCAGCGGACGTACCTGCGGGCTCCGCCTGAGCCGATGCTGGATGAATGTCTGCGGTTCTGGTTCCGGCGGCTGGCTCAGGACTATCCAGAGAAACAACCTCTGGAGCGGCTGGACGCGGCTGCGGCTCTGCGACTGACTGCTGCACCGTCAGGCTAGGTCGCCTGACCCTATCAACTCTCTTCCTCTTTTTCTCTTCTGGAGCAATGGCTGGTTTGGAAGAAGGAGATGAAGTCGGTGCAACGGGCGCTGATGTTCCCACGTTAAACTTGTACCGGGGTTTGACTTGCAGAAGATCTGTCGCGGCCGGTCCGCTCGCTGGCGGTGCTGGCATCTTTTGTGCCTGAGGAGCCACCTCGGGCGTTGACTTGACTGATTTTTGCGCCTTTTCGGGCACCACCTTGGAAGCAACAGGCTGCATTGGGTCCACTTGGATATCTGCGGGGCCCGCACTGGCAGTTGTAAAAGTGTACAACTACGGGAGGAAGACCCCCCTTTATAACCCTCAAAGGGACCTCGGGGAACGTAATCTCGGAATGCGAAAGGCCGCCAGCTGCCAATGTGCTGGTCATATAGAGCTGAAAAATCATCATCAACGACCAGATTCCTTCCGATGGATTTATCGTCTTTGCGTGCGGCACCTCATCTTCCAGCATTCAACAACTTTTTCTTTTGGCCAGTTAAGGCCTGCCAGCTTGGTGATGAGTTTCTTAAATCCCGGAGAAGTGAACTTGTGGTCCGGGTTTCGCTCGAGGTCATATGCTACCTCCTCGCAGTAAAACTCCTGCCACGGAGGCCATGCTTCCATCAAGTCAATCTCCCAGTCGAGGTCAACATGGACCACATCGCATCTGTCTTCGATTATATCCGCCCGAGGGCAGATATGTGCAAACTTTCCCCTTATCCCGTGTGGGTCGTACTTCCAGCGCTGCGGCAGCAGGATCAGGCCAATGTCATAGAGCTCCCGCTCGAGATAGACATGCTGTCCTATCTCCGATATTTCGACGTTCGCCCAGAAAAGAGGATATTGAAAGATATGGCCCTTTTTCTTTCCCTGGCCGAACTCCTCTTCAACGTAATCCATCCGCCGCGCAACCTCCATCCCAAACTGATGATCCGTGCACCAATAGGGCAGCAGATAAGGCTTGCCCTTGAATCCGTAGATTCTAACCACGATCCCCTGCGTCAGTCTAAAAACGTCCCCGAGCTTGTGATTCAACACATAGTTTGTCATTTCTTGCGGGGGGCGAGGGATCTCACCATCGCTAAAGACTGACATGACCAAGCCCAGAAAGTTGAAGTTGAACTTGTAATAAGACCCTTTCCGGTATAGGTCATTCGTCCATTCATAAACGGGTTGTGGCTCTCCCTTCTCATTTACCTTCTTCAGGTTAGGGATCGGCATACGGGAGTGCAAGTGATACAAACATAGCCAAGCCAGTCCGCCCAGTCGAAGAAGATCGGGCGATTCCCACTTTTCTGCGCTGCTGGTTCATAAGATTCTCCGCATAGGAGACATTCTGCCAGCGCTAGCTGGTACGGCCGTACCGACTCGTCGCAGTCGCAGCCGAGGACCCACGCCAGGATGGTGTATATATATTTATTTTGAAACCTTTCCAGGGGTATGGGGCCGGTTGGCCATTGTCCAGCTGCGAGCGGGGCGTTCAACTCTGAGTTGAGGAAATCCCTCATCTTTTTTGTATGCGTAAAGCGCCCGCTTGCTCGCCAAGATTTATCCTTTTAACAATCGCGCTGGAGTCATATTGCAACCCCGGGCGAAGGCCGGCTGGATGGTCTCTCTCGCGAAGTGCGAACAAGGTTTTCCTGCCGGTTGCAAATTTGCGGGTAGCTGGCCTGTAAATGTCTAACAATGATGTCGACCAGCTCCGGGCATAGGTGGACAGGAGGGCATAAGAACCGATGAAGGTTCGACTTGTACGCAGCCCCGAAATGGTGAGAGGGCGAAACTTTATCAGCCCAATTTTCCACATTTATCCGCAATTTAGTAAGGCTCATGGAAAACGAGCCGTCCTTGTACCCGGACAAGTAATTAACCGGTGGTGGTGGGGCTTGCTCACGCTGTACTTTCTTTGTTCGGGATTTTGACTTTTGATCCTGCGACGTCTCACTCCTGAAAGCATTTGACTGCGGGAAATCTCCACTTTCGCGCCCTTCGCTGGATTGAGCTGGCATTGGCAACTTTCCTTTGTCCATCCCTTCGAAACAGCAATAATTATGACCTCTAGACGTCTGCACAAGATTTCACAGTCACAGGAATAATCTGCACGATTTGGCATGTCTGGGCGCACCAGACCTCCTTTTAATGATAATGACAGCGTCATTAATGGTGCGCAGGAGGGGTAGGTCGGCCGGCTAATGAAGAAGTTATGTTTTTTGGTGTCTGCGCAGGAGAACGTCTTGAAAGATGTACCCTGGTTACCGCGCCATGCCTCCTTGATTGCGCTTTCCTTGAAGGTTGCGCAATCATTAAATTTGACTTTGATTGCCGCGCCATGGCTGACGTCACTGCCACAATCTGGGCGCACTGCTCAAGAAAAAACCCTTTTGGTTCGAAAACCCAACCTTCACAGCCGTTGCGCGCCCTGGGCCCACACTTGGAGTATTAATTTTTTATTTATTTTTTATAAACCATCCAAGCTGCGCCCAGGAAACAGGGCACAGTCTGACTTCGCCCCAAAATTGGGCGCGATCGACTCGCCAGCGTGATCGATTTCGCCCCAAAATTGGGCGCGATCGACTTTGCCCACAGTGATCGGACTTCGCCCCAAAATTGGGCGCAGTCCAAACCGACGCTTCTTTTCTGTTGCTGCTTTCACTTCCCAACTGCGCCCTTTGGATGGGCGCAACCGGATTTCGCAATTTTTTGGACGAGGCTTTGGGCCCACACTTAGGTTTATTTGCCTTTTTCGTGATGGACCACTCGAGCTGCACCCGGAACACAGGGCGCACTCGGACTTCGCCCGAAAACCGGGCGCAGTCCAAACCGTCACTTAGCCCCTTTCGTCGCTTCGTTCTCCAACCGCGCCCTTTGGCCGGTGCGCAACCCGACTCGTCGCGAAGTCGAGTAGCGCACCGCTACTTAGCCATTCTGCCCCTCGCTTTTGGCGGCTTCGCTACGAACCTCGCCCTTTCGAGGGCGACACCCGACTTCGCTGCGAAGTCAGGGTCTTTCCTTTTGTCCTACTTGGGCTCTTAACAAATGGAAAAGCCGAAAGTCTGGAAAACTATACATGCTGAAATTTAAAATGCATAAGGGAAATTTGTACATGGAAGGGCCCATTGGGCACCTTCAACAACGGTAAATTTTCAAGTGGAACCCGTTAACGGGAATAGGTAGGAGCTGACCCTCCATATCCCAAAGTATGTAAGCGTTGAGCTGGTTCACCCGAGCAATCTGATAAGGGCCCTCCCGGAGGGCATCGAACTTCCCGTGGTTGCCCGGCTTCGCCTTCAATGAGTCCCACTTCAGCACCAGGTCCCCGATTTCAAAAACTCGGGCAGTGGTGCCTTTCGCAAACCAGCCTTGAGTAGCTCCAACATGCTTGGTGAAGGCCTGGTATGCTTTTTCCCTGTCTTCCTCCAACTGCAGGAGTTGGCACAGTCTGTCATCCACCGGATCTCCGCTGCTTCTCTCTTCGTCCAACATCCAAAGGGCGGGGATTTCAATGTGGGATGGCATGACAGCCTCTTTACCATAGACGAGCGCATAGGGGGACGTTTATATGGACGTTTTGAACGAAACTCTGTCCGCCCACAACGCCCGGTTCAGGAGGGAATGCCAAGTCCGCTTGTTCCTTTCAATGGTCCTTCTGATGATCTTCAGGAGGTTCTTGTTAGTAGACTCAACAAGGCCATTCCCCTGCAAGTAGTAATTAGAAGACATCTTGTGATAAATGCCAAGTTTGCCAGTGTACTCCGTGAGTACAGCGCCTGCGAACCCCAGACCATTGTCCGTTACAATTGACTCCGGAACCCCGAAGCGGGTAATCGAGGCTTTCAAGGAACCCGATGACCGTTTCTTGGTCCGCGTTTTTGGTTGGGATCGCCTCGCCCACCGTGTGAAGTAATCGGTGGTCTGTAAGAATAAACTTGTGTCCGGCGAGAGGAATTAGGCGAAATCACCCCAATGAAGTCTAGACCCCATTGCTGGAACGGAGTCTCGGCCTGAATCGGCTCCTGAATCGGCTGGAGGGGCAGGGGTGCTTTTTTGTTTCTGCCAGCAAACCTCTGGCATTTATCACACTTGGAACAGACCGCATAAGCGTCTGTAAATAGTGGGCCAATAGTACCCGGCTCTAATTATTTTCAAGGCCGTAGGCCTTGCAAAATGATGACCTCCAGGCATCCCGGAATGAAAATCTCCGAGGACCCTGGACTGGTCTGATTTCCTGATGCACCGCAACAGGATGCCGTCAATGTTTTTGAAGTAAAGCCCCTTGGGGCGAAGAGTGTACTTGAGTGCACCTAGCCGAAACCTCCTTCGTTGTGAGGCGTTCAGGTGATCTGGACATCTTCCGGCGCAAAAATATCTCACCGATTCATCCGTCCGATCACTCCCCCTCCGATAAGGAGTTGGCCGAGTTGATGCTTGTTGCTTGTGTCCTCCCACTTACAGGCGGAGATGCCGGCTACAGCGCTTCGGGCCAGCTCCTGACACAAGGCTCGGCCTCTGATAAGCTTGGTGGGCCGCACCTCGATGTCGAACTCCTGGATTTTTGCAATCCATCCTGCTCTCTTGTGACCCGGCTCCCCTTGTATGATGAAGCTTCGAACATCCGGGTGAATCACAAAGACAGTCGTTTTGCTCTGGGAGACAGTGCCTGAACTTCCGGAGGGATTTCATGACCGCGTGAACCTGCCGCTCTATAAAGTTGTACTTTTCTTCATGCGGCTGAATCACCTGCTGCTTCGGTTCACATCCATCGCAAAGTAGGTCCCCGAACTGGAATTTGGCGAAGCTCTCCAGGGCACACACACCAAGGCCGGGTATCTTTTCGAGGCAATCGAGTATTTCATAAATGCATTTTTACTTGCCCGAAAGACCCGGGACTCATTTTTGGCAATGGAAAAGGAAATATCAGTCGCAGGAGGAGAACCTGACGGACCTGGCAGCCACTCGAGCACCGCACCCGGAGATTCAAGACGAGTCAGGCTGCCCATTAATGCAGATTTCCCCGGCTAACGCGGTCGTAACTGCTAAATATAGAAACAGAGCTCGGTCACGGGAGGAGTGAAGGCAGATTTCTCAGATTTTCGAGAGCGTACTTCTGGATTTTGTGCTTTGATGGCTCAGAGGGTTGGGTCCTCTATAAAAACCCATGAATTGTAATGGAAAAAGGGGGGGGATCTTTTGCTAGAAAATTGCTGTAACTTGATTCCTGCAATTGATATTAAAGACTTTCGGCTCATTTCTCTCTTGTATGCTGCCTTCTGTGATTATTTCTGCTATTTTGTCTTCGTTTGTATACCGTTATTTTGAATCTTGAATTTAGGTTTGTAATTGGGGACAGAACCCTAGAATTCTCCTGAAGGATACATAGGGGAGATAATATTGCGTTAAACTCCTTTTATGCCGCCTGTGGTTACTGGTTTCTGTTACATTCATTTATTTTCTCAATCGCTGTAATTCTGAAATCTGGATTTAGGCGTGGGAGAATCGTTGAACTCTGGAACTCTTCCAGAGGATACATAGGGAACTTTGCGTGATGTTCATTTATGCATTATTCTTGGTATTTATTGCTGCTGTTCCAAGTTATTAGTTGATAATCGTGCTGTTGGTTCTTTCCCACAAAATTGTTCACACTTCTTACCCTATCCTTTTATTTCTTTCCTGCACTCTTGTCTTAAAAACACTAAGTAGTTTAGTTCAGGAGCCGGCCTTTCTCCGGAGATTGGCACGGAGGGCATCTCTTCCCTCCGGCCTTTCAATGTTGGTCCAGGTCTAGGGCGCGTATACGTACAAAATCTTTTCCTGTGGCAGATTTGTGACCAACAGTAATACAATTTTATCTGATAAATAATATAAAAGGTTGCTTTTTTGGCTCCAAGATGTCCATAATGTACAAACAATTCCTAAGCAAAGCATGAACTTGAATATGGTTATGAGCAAAAAATAAATCCAATAGTTTATTCTAGAAATTAGGTAAGTAAAAATATGCACAAACCAAAGAATAGTAAAAAGTTGCTTCTTTGGTTCCCCTCGGAAGTCTTCGTTTAGTCTGTGCTCCAAAATCCACACAACAGCTCCTATAACAAGAAACAGTGCAGCTGTTGTACACCACATCTCTGGTGTAAACGGCCGCAAGAAAGCCCAAGCATTTGGATTTGTTTTCTTAACAGGAGCAACCACTACCAGGCCAGCATCCACATAAGGTTGGGTGAAGTCTACTATCTTTGATCTGTTTGGCGTAGGTGCAATGTCCCCAACTGCTGCATCATATTTCTGTAGAATTTCAACTGTAAGTAGCTTCTTCGAACGAAATATATCTGTTTATTACTTTTTATGCACAGACCCATGCTGTCCTAGAAATAAATGAAAACTAGAGGTGGGGAAATTAATTATCAAAACAAATTGTTTAGATACAAACCTTAGAAGCAACCTGTTGCACAAGCTCATCATAGACAGGAGGTGCTTCTTCACTTCCATAAACTATAAATTTATATGGAACAGTATAGGACAGCAAGTTCAATGCAGCAGTAAACACATCAATACAGTAACCACTTGTCTTATTGGAACCTCTTCCTATTTCAATCAACTTTTCAAATCCACCTATTTTTTTGGGAACTGCAATTCTGAGCTTCCTACCGTTGTTTGGAATTGTCCACCCTCGTGGAATCTGTTTTTTATTGCCAGGCCATGTAATATCATAAAAAGTTTTATTCAAACCAGATTTGTTGTGTGAGCCTATGACTCTACTCTGGGGAGGATTAACAGATAGGCCAGATACATTTGACCAGTAGCTCACCCTGGGGAACCTCTTTCCAACTATATTAATAATCTCAAAAGTGGAACCAAGCAAGTCACCTTTTTGATCCAATTGGAGTGGACCAGATAAACCTGTAAAGTTAGTTTCTAATAATATGGAGCGTAGTTGTGGACCTCCCCCAAAGATCTTGAGCTCTGCTATCTCTGAACCACTCCCACTTGCATTTGATAGATGAGGAAACTTTGTAAAAGAAATATTTCCTCTTTTATTCAAATAAATGTCAATTGCACGAGCGATTGCCCATACTGTATCATAAGCATAAAATCCAAACACATTGAGACCTGCATTGACAGTTCCATATTTTTGCAGATTGTTCCATCTTACTGAAAAATCATGTTGCTGATCTGATTTTGGAATATGCCGACGCAGTGTAATGAGCCCTTGTAGTGAGTTCATTGTATCTGAATCAAGTGTAAGGGAATCCAAAGCAGAGGATAGCCAATCTGTGGTAATCCACACATACCCAGTGCTCAACATTCCAAGGCGACGTACTTCAGTGAAAAGCTTCAGACCGACATCTGGATTCATGTGAACCACAAAAACTCTAGCTGTCATCAAAGCCATATCTTTCAAGTTATTAACAAACTCACTTCTAGAGATTCCTGGATGCATTGGATATTTATGAACAATTTCAGCTTTATTCCCAAGCGCATCACCAAGTGCAGTTATTCCATTTCTCCCATAGTCATCATCTACATAAACAGCAACAACCTCTCTCCAGCCAAAGTTAACAATTACAGCAGCAATTGCTGTCATCTCATCCAAATCTGTATGCGTCATTCGAAGAAAATAAGGGTATTGAAGTGATGAGAGACTTGGATCAGTTGCTCCAAAAGATAAAAGTGGCACTTGAATCCCATTTGCAATATGTGAAATTATATGAGCAATTACAGATGATTGTGGCCCTATAATTGCCACCACATTGTGTTTTGAAAGCTCAAGAGCTGCATTTGAACATACATCGACTATCAGGAATTAGCCATTTCCATGAGTCCATTTTATAAGAAGGATACAACAATGAAAGCATTCCTTCAGTATTAATAGACTGAAGTAGAGATCCAAAAAAATAAAGAAATAGAAAAGATATAACATTAGAGACCACAATCAAAAATTGAAATTGTAATTTTTAACTCAAGTGCCAGATACACAGGAAACAAACAATTCTGATTGCCTTAAGGAGAATTCTGCTCAGGCCTATTCCATCAGTGCATAATGAAAGCCTATCAATCAACTGCATGCAGTCAATGTTTTAGAGTCAACTAAGTAATTAATGACTTGAGATTTGGCAGTCATTATATAAAAACATGTTTGAAGAAACTCCATGAGGCACACTAGATACTGTGGTGCTCTAAATGAACCCTCCTGAATGCCCATTTCATGAATGAACCAGGATACACTGAAATAAAATCCTACAGGATAGACCAAAGCAGCATGCTGGATGTAATACTTCAAACATTCTCCTTTCTGAAGTTGTGGCGTCTTGGTGGAGCAAAGAATCTTCTCAGATTGTAGTTTCCTTTCAATGAATTTCCTAGAGATCATTGTTGTGGTTTTAGATATATTCTATAATTCAGCAGTCATTCAAATAAATTTAAGTTCCTTATGAATGACGGAGAACCTCTTCTGCCCTCTTAAGAAATCAAGTTGGCATCCAAAATCAACAGAGTTACATGATGGTAAATAGCTATTTGATGTTATACATTTTTGAACACGTATCTTGAACAAAAATTCTCAATAGTCAATTGAGTATGACATGATTAAAGTAAAATGTGTTATTGGCACTTAATATTAGAGTATGTTGGCAGGGGAAAACAATTTATTGACTGGAGCCTAAAATTATGCTATGATCCTTCTCCATTCCATAAATATTATTAAGTAGCAGATGCTGGCTCCCAATTAAACAAATTTGCTTTGCCCATTTTATTTTAAAGTTGTAATTGTGAAAGAATTAACTTCACCTGTGTAGAAATGGATTTGACACTGGATGTAAACAAAGAACTGAAATAATGCCTTCGGTTCATATGCCTTTATTTTTGCCACTTACGTAACTCGCTTTGTATATGGCAAGTGAAATCCATAGTGCACAACTCCACTCCTTTGCTAAATTATTGTAAGTCTAACTTTTATTACCTAATTCCTTAATAGATCAGTGATTAACAATGAAACCGATTTCAAAATATAACAGAACTCCTTTGACTGTGTTCCTGCTTCTTGATTCACGATTTTATAACCCTATCCTACAATCATATATAACATTAAGTATAAAATAACTTGTCTCCTGTTGGTCAAGAATCCGCCTTAGGCATGAAATGTCTCATTCATGCGCCCTAGACCCGACCAACATTGAAAGGTCGAGAGGAAGAAATGCCTCCCGTGCCAATCTCTAGAGATGGGTTGGTTCCCTTGCTATTCTAACTTGGGGGATTTAGATTAAGGAATAGGAAAGAGATTAATAAATGACTGAAAGGAATGGGAAATATGGCCACAGGCCAGATAGAACAAGGGTGATGGACAAGCAACACGATAACTTAAGTGTACGTTGAATCAATAGCACTCAACACAGAAAACTAACAGAAATTAAAACCAGGCATATAACATGTGCAATCTCCAGAATTATTCAAGCGTTCACCCTCTATTGGGAGTCAAATCCAGACAGAGAATTTTAAACCCATAGACAAAGCAGAGAATTTAATAGAAATATAAGATAGAAGACATACACATAAAGAGAAGTCCAAAATTAGAGCCAAACATTCTCTGTATTGATAGCAGAATTCAAGTTACAACAAGCCTCTAGCAAAACATCCATCATATTACATTGAAATTGCCGGATTTTATAGAGAATTTTGCCGCTTGAAACATTTAATGCACACCCACAAAACATCGTGGTGGCAGCAAGGATAGAATTTGGAAAATAAGCACTCATCAGAGAGTAATGAGGCATGACCTGAAACTGATGACTCGCGGAAATGTAGCTGCACCCCTTCAATGCACTGACAGGTTTAGCTGGCTGGCGCCGTCTCCTTGCTTGTTGGAACCGCCTCAACGAAGGATAGGATTCTGAAATCCGAAAACATCCAATCTGGAAGCTTCTCAGACCGACTATGCTTGGATGGATAAGGATGCGCCTTGTGTCGCTGAGAAGCGCCTCTGAGGAACTTCGGCTGAAGCAAGGGGGGCTGGACTGAAACAGGCGCCTAATGGATGCAAGCCCCACCTACGTTTCGTTGATGCAGTCTCCGAAAAGCGCTTGCACCCCAAGAACTGCAGCGAAACGACTTAGCTATCCTAGGAGCAGCGCTGGTGTTGAAAAGTCAAAGTTGCTTGCGCTAGTAGATCGGAGAGAAGACACCTTGCGCTGAAAAGTGGAGCGAAACGCCTTGCAGCCTCGAAAGTAGTGCAGGTGTTGAAAAGTCAACAAGCATTGCGCTGCTACCTACTCCGAAACTGCCTTGCGCTCGAAAATTTGGGCGAAACGCCTTGCTGCACTACTTAGCCCTTTTTCCTCGAACTTGCTGCTGCGCTTTGAAAAGTCAAAGGGTGTTGCGCTCCTGGCAGAGTTCGAAAAGGCTTTGCGCTCAAAAGGTGGAGCGAAACAACTTGGAGCATTGGGAGCAGCGCCAGAGTTTGAAAAGTCAAGGGTCATTGCGCTCCCACCTGCTCCGGATTTGCCTTGCACCTGAAAATTTGAGCAAAACGCCTTGCAACCTCGGGAGTGGCGCCAGAGTTGAACGGTCAAAGGCCATTGTGCTCACTCTTGATCCAAATTGGTTTTGCGCTGGGGAAAGAGAGCGAAACGCCTCTGGCTCCACTTGCACTGTTGTCACATTTTGCACGGGGTGCAATGTTTTCAATTTTTGTAAGAGAGCTGCTCTTCCTTCTCCCCCTTTCTCTCTCTTCCCTACATTCTCATTCTTCTCAAAATTGACAGCGATTGCCACTGAAAAATGGCTAAGTGTCGGGGCATCTTTGAGGTGTTTGGGTTTTTCGGGCCATAAACAGGGGCGATAAAATGGACAAAATGAGCCCTGGATATTTTATTATTGCAGATCTCCTCGCAAGCTTTCCAACGATATATTATAATAGGCGATCGGGTCAGCGGATCAAAAGTTATGGCCCCGGGAAGCTGGACCAGGAAACCCAGTTTTTTGTGCGAAGTGCGTACTTCGCCCAGTTTTGGTGCGAAGTGCGCACTTCGCCCAGTTTTGGTGCGAAGTCCGACTTCGCCCAGTTTTGGTGCGAAGTGCGCACTTCGCCCAGTTTTGGTGCGAAGTGCGCACTTCGCCCATTTTTGGTGCGAAGTGCGCACTTCGCCCAGTTTTGGTGCGAAGTCCGACTTCGCCCAGTTTTGGTGCGAAGTCCGACTTCGCCCCTCTTCTGGGCGCACCTTGTAACTGGCAGGCTGGCAGGCTGGCAGGGAAAAATGACTAAGTGTCCGTGCGAAGTCCGAACGGCGGTGAGAACCAGCAAGTGCCGGTGCGCAACCCGACTTCGCAGCGAAGTCGGACTGCGCCCTTTGACCGGTGCGCAGTAGGGAAATAGTGCTACCCGACTGCGTTGTTTTTCACTGTGCTACCCGATTGTGCTCTAATCCCGGGCGAAGTTGGATAGACTGCCTTGCAAGGCAGACACGTGTCAAGCATTATCATCCGACAAGTGTCCAACTTTGGGATCCGAGCCAAGACATGCCGAGCAAAAGGACAAGCATGGGCCGCACTACTTATGCCAGACTGCCTCATTTAAGAGCGACGTGAGTTTCCACCGCCTCGGCTACCCGCATTCTGTCAATTTAAAGTTCTACCCAACGTGCTGCCACGTGGGCTGTTCAACCTTCGGGGAGACCATGCCGAGGGTACAGTCCAGCCTGACAGAGGTCAGCATCAGCAGTTCCGTGGCTGCTTTTGTCAGCTAATGTTTGACTGGGACGTTGTGCCCATTAATGTAACCGGGGGGAACTTTGGGCTATAAATAGCCACCACGTTTTCATTGTAAGTGGTGGAAGGGGAATGTTTGTTAGGGAACTACTGTGCTTACTGTAACCATGCTTCTGCATATAAATACAATCTGTATGCCTGGTTCTGTTCTACCGCTTTTATTCCTTATGCTTATGCTTTACGCGATTCTGTGTCATGGCTTGTTGATTCACTTCGGCATTTGATGGTCAGGCGCCTTTAGCATTATTTATGTACTTTTAATTTTCGTATAATAGATGTGGTAGCAGTTCCATCAGTTATGTGTGACGTTGTTGGCCCGTATCTGGTGATTGATGCGATCCCTGTTTGTTAGTTCCTTGGAGGGAATGTTTGCTAGGGAGCCATTAAAGCTGTGCGGTTAAACTCTCTACCTAACACATATACCTGGCTCTGATATATCTAGGTTTGTTGTCTACCCCTGTCAGTGTACGTATCTGGTGATTGATGCGATCCCCTGCTGTTAGTTCCTTGTAGGGAATGTTTGCTAGGGAGCCATTGAAGCTTTGCATACACTGCTTGTGTATCGGCAGTACGCCTAGGTTTTGCGGTTCCTTGCCATACTTTGTGTTTGTATGCAGTAAGTAGCGGTGATTGGTGTGTTCCCGTACTGTTAGTTCCCCCCACCAACCTTTGGACATATTTGTAATCTCTTTCTGTACATTTGTCTCTTTAAGTTCATTTATTTCTTTCCCGTTCCCCTTAGCTTAAATCAGAAAACCCCCCAAAAGGAGCCGGCCTTCTCCGGAGATTGGCACGGAAGGTCCCTTCCGTCCGGCCTTTCAATGTTGGTTCGCGGGTCCAGGGCGCAATAGCAGCAAATCCTTTCCTCGTGGCGGATTCGTGGCCAACAGCACCTTCCTTGGAACTTGGGCTGAGCCTTTGAAAAGTCAAAGGCCATTTCTCCCTTAGCAGGAGCGAAACGGCCTTGCGCTCTTAAACTGGAGCGAAACGCCTATGGCCACACTTAGCATTTTTTCGTTAAAAACTGTTGCTGCTCCAGGAAAAGTCAAAGGTGTTTTCTCTCCCTCTAGGCCCGAAATCAGGTTGCGCTCCAAGACTGCAGCGAAACAGAACTGGGCCCCACATTGCATTGAAGCAGATTTACACTAAGTGCTTAGACAGAATGAAGGCGCTTTCGCCCGGTCTAGCCCCGAAAAGGCCTTGCGCTCTCCTTCAGGGGCGAAACAACCTGGGCTTCGCTCACGTCTGCTTCTCCAAAGCCGGGCTTCGCTGCTCTCTGGCTGGAAACGGCCTGCGCTCTTCCTCTGCTCTGAAACTAACCTGCGCCTGGAGACATGGCGCGAACTACCCTCGCCCTCCAAAAGACAAACGCCCTGCATGATGGATGAAAAGAAAAACTGCACCAGGCCTTGGGCACAACTGACAAATTCTGACAGAGAAAGCAGGAAAGAGAAAATGCATTCTGTACAAAGAAGAAAGCTTCAGGGAAGGAGAAATTACAGAACAATAAAAATCTATACAGAGGAAGTCAATGTGGCAGGAAATGCCAACATCTCCCTATCAAGGTATACTCATACTTGGGAAATAATTTTTCACTATTTTTATTTTATAGTCATTTCATGATATTATAATATTTTATTGGCCACCATTATCAAATTCTAGTACGATATTTGAAGTGCAAAACTTTGTGGCAATCTATTAGGATGATATGATTAGACATTATTTATATCATGGAGATATGATCATAATTGAGGTTTTGTATTTGACCCCATTTAACGTATTTTATATATATATATATATATATATATATATATATATATATATATTATGATGATAAATAGCTATTTAGTGCTTTCATGGGATTTGAAGGCGTAATGTTTGGGTCAATTGGAACCTAAATTGTATCCCTATCCTTAGGGTGAAGGGGGGATATGCATCTTGGTATGACAGTTGCATGTTGAAGAACAAAGCACATTGTAGTGATGTATTTTACAGAAGTGGAATATATTGCAGTATTCCATGCCAGGAAACTAAACATAGGGTTGAGGCAAATATTAATAGATCTTGCACCCAGATAGACACAACAGAAACTTATAACAATAAAAAATCGAAGTGCAATCAAGATAGCTAAAATTCCAGCATTCCATTCTTGAATAAAGCACATAGACACAAGCATTGCAGAGTCAAAGCATTGTCCTATGTCTCAGCAAGCAGTGGATGTGCTCACAAAAAAATTGGGCAAAATCAAGTTTTTAAATTTCAAAGTCTGCCTGGAATTTTTTATGGTTAAGGGGATGACATTAGTAATCATGAACAAAGTGTAGGCAGATGAATTGATGCACAAGTGTCACGTCTGCATGGACAACGAATATATGAACATATGCACATAGGGATGCATGTGCAACATGTTGGTGATATATGTAAATAGAGTTGTCACATATAAGTGTTGTCACATAGTGTTGTAATGTGTGCACATAGCGATAAGTGTTTGTAATAATCTAATGTAATGTTATGGGTATTTTAATGTTTGGGTGTATATGGGTAGTTTGGTGGTAGTGAGGTAGTCGCCAACTGCCTACCACTCTTGTGATACCTATAAGTCCGCATCTATGTGGGAGATGTCGAGAAGATATTTGTTCGTTGAGAACTTGAGACATAATGTTTGTCAATGTTGGTCAAGGCAAGTTTGTGTGTTATAAGCTTGACCGAATCATGATGTATTGCAGATAAGGGGGTTGCAGGATACATGTTTGCATAGTGTATCCGCATGTACCTATAAGTTGTTCCAATTGTGTACCTTTGTATATTTATAATGGAATTATATTGTAATATGTTGTATTGTACTTCTACGTTCTGATGTCGTTGCCTATATAAAGTTGGGTTGAACTTCATGACATGGAGTTGTGACAAGCATATTGCTCAAGAATGTGTGGAACAACAACAATGTGACGATTACAGTGTAGTCAACATATGATGGAATCCAAGTGTGCCATTGCCCTCTTGTGAGGAGGGAAGATTGGAGTTTGAAACAAAAAATGATATAGACTCGTTTATTGACGTTGAAAAAGGGCCAACAGATGAAAGCATGCATGTCAACAAAGATGTTCGTGATGAAGACATGCATCTTGACAGAGGTTTAGTGGACAAAGGTGTTCTTGAAGAAGGTGTACATGCTTACAAAGGTCATGCCAAGGAAGGTGTTCATGATGAAGGGTTTGATGAATGTGTGTGTGTGCCAATGGAGTTTGTGTAGAAGTCGTCCATGATGAGAGGCACAACAAGGGTATGAGTAACAATGCAAGGTGCGAAGGCATGCATGACAACACAAGGCATGAAAGTGTGCATAACAACGCAAGGCACAAAAGCATGCATGACAGTGTAAGGAGTCACAAAGACATCTATGATGACATAAGGGGTGATAAAGGGCAATGTGAGCATGAGTTTGATCAAGAAAAAAACTTGTTTGGCAAGGAAGGTGGATACTAGTTGAAGCGAACTGTGCATTAGACAATACATGTTATGAGAGTTTGGCATTGGATCAATTGCAGGTTGACATGTCTGATAGTGAAGAAGACATGAGTCCCAAATCCCAGCCAATGCAAGTTGGCATGTTGGATGGTGAGTGGGACGAGAGTTTTACATCGAAGCAAATGCAAGATAGCATGTATAGCAGTACATGTGATGGGAGTCCAACAATGGACCTGTTGGCCACGAATCCGCCACCTGGGAAGGACTTGGTGTGTCAATGCGCCCTAGACCCGCGGACCAACATTGAAAGGCCGGAAGGAAGGAATGCCTTCCGTGCCAATCTCCGGAGAAGGCCGGCTTCTGTGGGGGTTTTAGGTTCAAGATAAGAGTGCGGGGAAAGAGATAAAAATGCAAAAAGGGATTCCAAATTAGATTGGAGTTGGGTGGGGGGAACTAACAGTACGGCAACGCATCAATCACCACTACTAACACCAATATAACCATAACACACCACTATGGATGCTGTCACTAACCAGTAGAATAGAGTCAGGTATATGTTTTGTATTAAGAGCCAGAAGCACAGCTACAATGGTTCCCTAACAGACATTCCCTCCAAGGAACTAACAGTACGGCAACGCATCAATCACCACTACTAACAACACTATAACACAAAACATAACCAGAAAACTGCCACTAACGTTTACCCTATGTATCCTTTAATTTATGCATCCCAGGAATACCTGACCACCAAATGCCGGAGTACAACAACAAGCAATGATACAGGAAAACGTGAGGCAGAAATGTCAAGGAGAGGCAGCATACAAAATAAAAACAATAGGACAGCACCAAGTGTATGTATTATATTAAAAGGCAGAAGCACAGCTACAATGGTTCCCTAACAGACATTCCCCTTCCACCACTTTACAATGAAAACGTGGTGGCTATTTATAGCCTGAGAACCCCCGATTACATTTATGGGCACAAAGTCCCAGTCAAACATTAGCTGACAAAAGCAGCCGCGGAACTGACGATGCTGACTTTTGTCGGGCTGGACTGTACCCGCAGCATGGTCTCCCTGAAGGTTGAACAGATACGTGGCAGCGCGTTGGGTAGAACTTTACATTGGCAGGAATGCGGGTAGCTGAGGCAGGTGGAAACTCACATCAGCCTTAAATGAGGCAGCTGGCATAAGTAGTGCGGCCCATGCTTGTCCTTTCCTCGGTCATGTCCCGGCTCAAATCCCGAAGTTGGACACTTGTCGGATGATAATGCTTGACACGTGTCTGCCTTGAAAGGCAGTCTATCCAACTTCGCCCGGGATTAGAGCGCAATCGGGTAGCACAGGTGAAAAACAGCGCAGTCGGGTTGGCCTATTTCCCTACTGCGCACCGGTCAAAGGGCGCAGTCCGACTTCGCTGCGAAGTCGGGTTGCGCACCGGCACTTGCTGATTCTCACCGCTGTTCGGACTTCGCACGGACAAGGGAGCGCAGTCCGACTTCGCTGCGAAGTCGGGTTGCGCTCCAACACTTAGTCAATTTCTCTGCCAGACTGTTTCCAAGTGCGCTCAGGAAGAAGGGCGCAGTCGGACTTCGCACAAAAACTGGGCGCAGTCGGACTTCGCACAAAAAACTGGGTTTCCTGGTTCTGCTTCCCGGGGCCATAACTTTTGATCCGCTAACCCGATCGCCTATTATAATATATCGTCGGAAAGCCGGCGAGAAGATCTGCAATGATAAAATATCCAGAGCTCATTTTGTCCATTTTATCGCCCCCGTTTATGGCCCGCGAAAACCCGAACACCTCAGCATGCTCTTTACCGCTTTAAAGCTCCATACTTAGGCCAAAATTTATCAAAAGATTTAATGTGGCAAAATTGCCAACATTCCTGGCGGCTCGCGGGGCATTGAGCTCGCCTCGATGTGAGGACCCAGGCCTTTATCCATTGGGCAACAGAGTCACCCTCGCTGTCCTCTTGATATCCACTGCCAGCAGCAACCTCTTTCTGAAACCCTTGGCACCCACGGCCCTCTTGGAACACTTAAAAAGAAAACACTGCACAGGCTGAATTAAGGAAACAACTAAAACTTTGAATACTAGCCGGCTTATTTATACAAAATTTTGCGGCATTATTGCCATGCCGCCAACACAAATCTAGCTTTGGTTGCCTATCCGGTGAACCTGCAGTGTCCGGACCAGATCTGATTGTACTTCAGATGATCTTTGAAGTCCGGCTGGCCTCCCAAAGTTTGCCAGGTCGCGAACATGGTGCAACGTGGCAGATTGTCATTCATGCCGGTACCCGTACAATTGATGAACAATGTGACAAGGAGATTTGTCAGACGGGAGCCCTCTTCGGGTACCGGTTGCGGTGATGGTTGGAGCCAATACCACCACGGTGGAGACTGTAGGCGAACATTCATTTCTCCGCTTGTGAGGTCAAGGCTGCTCACCAAACCTTGATTCCTCGGGGTGTCTTCTATTAGCTTAAAAAAGGGCGCCTGCGATCAAGAAATCTGGATCTTCGACTCAGTCAGAGTCGCCAGGTGATTTTGCCAGATGAAGGCAAGCCAAAGATTCACCAACTCGGGCTTCCTTAAAATATGGAGACTGATCGTCTCACCTCACGGATTCGTCTATGCGAGCTTGGTAATCAGCCAGCCTGACGCGCTCGCCTGGAGCGTTGGTATTAATTTCGTAAAGTCAAGCTGGTTTCCCGGGTTCCTCGCTCGCCACCTTCTCGTTTGAATGAAGGCGTCAGGACCGGTCTTTCGGACTCAGAGAATATGAACGTGCAGAGTCGCCAGGTGCTCTGATTTTGAACAGCAATGAAGCGAACACCAGTGCTTCGATTCTGTTTGGGAGTGGGAAACTTCCTTGTCCCACCGGGTATTCGGAAAGAAACTGTCAGCCCGAGTGAGGACGAGCTTGAGATCTTCCAAATGTGGGACCCTTTGTCCCACCGGCGTGCCAAAAGCTGTTGGTTACGAATCCGCCATGAGGAAAGGATTTGTTGTTATTGCGCCCTAGACCCGCAAACCAACATTGAAAGGCCGGAAGGAAGGAATGCCTTCCGTGCCAATCTCCGGAGAAGGCCGGCTTCCTGTGGGGGTTTGAGGTTCAAGATAAGAGTGCAGGGAAAGAGATAAAAATGCAGAAAGGGATTCCAAATTAGATTGGAGTTGGGTGGGGGGAACTAACAGTACGACAACGCATCAATCACCACTACTAACACCAATATAACCATAACACACCACTATGGATGTTGTCACTAACCGAGAGAACAGAGTCAGGTATATGTTTTGTATTAAGAGCCAGAAGCACAGCTACAATGGTTCCCTAACAGACATTCCCTCCAAGGAACTAACAGTACGGCAACGCATCAATCACCACTACTAACAACACTATAACACAAAACATAACCAGAAAATTGCCACTAACGTTTACCCTATGTATCCTTTAATTTATGCATCCCAGGAATACCTGATCACCAAATGCCGGAGTCCAGAGTTCAGTACAACAACAAGCAATGACACGGGAAAACGTGAGGCGAGAAATGTCAAAGAGAGGTAGCATACAAAATAAAAACAATAGGACAGCACCAAGTGTATGTATTATATTAAAAGGCAGAAGCACAGCTACAATGGTTCCCTAACAGACATTCCCCTTCCACCACTTTACAATGAAAACGTGGTGGCTATTTATAGCCTGAGAACCCCCCGATTACATTTATGGGCACAAAGTCCCAGTCAAACATTAGCGACAAAAGCAGCCGCGGAACTGCGATGCTTGACTCTGTCGAGGCTGGGCTGTACCCGCAGCATGGTCTCCCTGAAGGTTGTATAGATACGTGGCAGTGCACTGGGTAGAACTTCACATTGGCAGGAATGCGGGTAGCTGAGGCAGGTGGAAACTCACATCAGCCTTAAATGGGGCAGTTGGCATAAGTAGTGCGGCCCATGCTTGTCCTTTCCTCGGTCATGTCTTGGCTCGGATCCCAAAGTTGGACACTTGTCGGATGATAATGCTTGACACGTGTCTGCCTTGAAAGGCAGTCTATCCAACTTCGCCCGGGATTAGAGCGCAATCGGGTAGCACAGGTGAAAAACAGCGCAGTCGGGTTGGCCTATTTCCCTACTACGCACCGGTCAAAGGGCGTAGTCCGACTTCGGCTGCGAAGTCGGGTTGCGCACCGGCACTTGCCGATTCTCACCGCTGTTCGGACTTCGCACGGACAAGGGAGCGCAGTCGGACTTCGCAGCTGCGAAGTCGGGTTGCGCTCCAACACTTAGTCAATTTCCTTGCCAGATTGTTTCCAAGTGCGCTCGGGAAGAAGGGCGCAATCCGACTTCGCACAAAAACTGGGCGCAGTCGGACTTCGCACAAAAAACTGGGTTTCCTGGTTCTGCTTTCCGGGGCCATAACTTTTGATCCGCTAACCCGATCGCCTATTATAATATATCGTCGGAAAGCTGGCGAGAAGATCTGCAATGATAAAATATCCGGAGCTCATTTTGTCCATTTTATCGCCCCCGTTTATGGCCCGCGAAAACCCGAACACCTCAGCATGCTCTTTACCGCTTTAAAGCTCCATACTTAGGCCAAAATTTATCAAAAGATTTAATGTGGCAAAATTGCCAACATTCCTGGCGGCTCGCGGGGCATTGAGCTCGCCTCGATGTGAGGACCCAGGCCTTTATCCATTGGGCAACGGAGTCACCCTCGCTGTCCTCTTGATATCCATCGTCAGCAGCAACCTCCTTCTGAAACCCTTGGCACCCACGGCCCTCTTGGAACACTTAAAAAGAAAACACTGCACAGACTGAATTAAGGAAACAACTAAAACTTTGAATACTAGCCGGCTTATTTATACAAAATTTTGCGGCATTATTGCCATGCCGCCAACACAAATCTAGCTTTGGTTGCCTATCCGGTGAACCTGCAGTGTCCGGACCAGATCTGATTGTACTTCAGATGATCTTTGAAGTCCGGCTGGCCTCCCAAAGTTTGCCAGGTCGCGAACATGGTGCAACGTGGCAGATTGTCATTTATGCCGGTACCCGTACAATTGATGAACAATGTGACAAGGAGATTTGTCGGACGGGAGCCCTCTTCGGGTACCGGTTGCGGTGATGGTTGGAGCCAATACCACCACGGTGGAGACGTGTAGGTGAACATTCATTTCTCCGCTTGTGAGGTCAAGGCTGCTCACCAAACCTTGATTCCTCCGGGGTGTCTTCTATTAGCTTAAAAAAAGGGCGCCTGCGATCAAGAAATCTGGATCTTCAGCTCAGTCAGAGTCGCCAGGTGATTTTGCCAGATGAAGGCAAGCCAAAGATTCACCAACTCGGGCTTCCTTAAAATATGGAGACTGATCGTCTCACCTCACGGATTCGTCTATGCGAGCTTGGTAATCAGCCAGCTGACGCGCTCGCCTGGAGCGTTGGTATTAATTTCGTAAAGTCAGGCTGGTTTCCCGGGTTCCTCGCTCGCCACCTTCTCGTTTGAATGAAGGCGTCAGGACCGGTCTTTCGGACTCAGAGAATATGAACGTGCAGAGTCGCCAGGTGCTCTGATTTTGAACAGCAATGAAGCGAACACCAGTGCTTCGATTCTGTTTGGGAGTGGGAAACTTCCTTGTCCCACCGGGTATTCAGAAAGAAACTGTCAGCCCGAGTGAGGACGAGCTTGAGATCTTCCAAATGTGGGACCCTTTGTCCCACCGGGCGTGCCAAAAGCTGTTGGTTACGAATCCGCCATGAGGAAAGGATTTTGTGTTATTGCGCCCTAGACCCGCAAACCAACATTGAAAGGCCGGAAGGAAGGAATGCCTTCCGTGCCAATCTCCGGAGAAGGCCGGCTTCTGTGGGGGTTTTAGGTTCAAGATAAGAGTGCGGGGAAAGAGATAAAAATGCGAAAGGGATTCCAAATTAGATTGGAGTTGGGTGGGGGGAACTAACGATGCGGCAACGCATCAATCACCACTACTAACACCAATATAACCATAACACACCACTATGGATCTTGTCACTAACCGGTAGAACGAGTCGGGTATATGTTTTGTATTAAGAGCCGGAAGCACGGCTACAATGGTTCCCTAACGAGACATTCCCTCCAAGGAACTAACGATGCGACAACGCATCAATCACCACTACTAACAACACTATAACACAAAACATAACCAGAAAGCTGCCACTAACGTTTACCCTATGTATCCTTTAATTTATGCATCCCGGGAATACCCGACCACCAAATGCCGAGTCTAGAGTTCGAGTACAACAACAAGCAATGACACGGAAAACATGAGGCGAGAAATGTCAAAGAGAGGTAGCATACAAAATAAAAACAATAGGACAGCACCAAGTGTATGTATTATATTAAAAGGCAGAAGCACAACTACAATGGTTCCCTAACAGACATTCCCCTTCCACCACTTTACAATGAAAACGTGGTGGCTATTTATAGCCTGAGAACCCCCCGATTACATTTATGGGCACAAAGTCCCAGTCAAACATTAGCGACAAAAGCAGCCGCGGAACTGCTGATGCTGACTCTGTCGGGCTGGATGTACCCTCGGCATGGTCTCCCTGAAGGTTGAACGGATACGTGGCAGCGCGTTGGGTAGAACTTCACATTGGCAGGAATGCGGGTAGCTGAGGCAGGTGGAAACTCACATCAGCCTTAAATGAGGCAGTTGGCATAAGTAGTGCGGCCCATGCTTGTCCTTTCCTCGGTCATGTCCTGGCTCAAATCCCGAAGTTGGACACTTGTCGGATGCTGACGCTTGACACGTGTCTGCCTTGAAAGGCAATCTATCCAACTTCGCCCGGGATTAGAGCGCAATCGGGTAGCACAGGTGAAAAACAGCGCAGTCGGGTTGGCCTATTTCCCTAATGCGCACCGGTCAAAGGCGCAATCCGACTTCGCTGCGAAGTCGGGTTGCGCACCGGCACTTGCTGATTCTCACCGCTGTTCGGACTTCGCACGGACAAGGGAGCGCAGTCCGACTTCGCTGCGAAGTCGGGTTGCGCTCCAACACTTAGTCAATTTCTCTGCGAGTTGTTTCCAAGTGCGCTCAGGAAGAAGGGCGCAGTCCGACTTCGCACAAAAACTGGGCGCAGTCGGACTTCGCACAAAAAACTGGGTTTCCTGGTTCTGCTTCCCGGGGCCATAACTTTTGATCCGCTAACCCGATCGCCTATTATAATATATCGTCGAAAAGGTGGCGAGAAGATCTGCAATGATAAAATATCCGGAGCTCATTTTGTCCATTTTATCGCCCCCGTTTATGGCCCGCGAAAACCCGAACACCTCAGCATGCTCTTTACCGCTTTAAAGCTCCATACTTAGGCCAAAATTTATCAAAAGATTTAATGTGGCAAAATTGCCAACAGGACCAACTACAAGTTGGTGTGTTCGATGGTGAGCAAGACAGGAGTTTGACATTAGAGCAAAGATAGGTTGGCATGCTCCATGGTGCATGGGATTGAAGTCTTGCATGAGAGCAACAACAGTGTGGTGTAGTCGATGATGTGTGTGACAAGAGTGGGACAAGCAAACAACCATCGCCTATGCTAAATCAATCTATCACAACAGCGACCAATTTTTGCATGGCGCGTAAGTGTCCCACGTTTCATTGTGGTGGAATGGACAACCTAATCGAACATTGGAAAATTTTCCTTACAATGTGGAAGACCATTGACCAGATGAATGAAGCATATTGAAGGAGCTTTTTCCCTACGACACTACGTGGAATCATAGTGGATTGGTACATGAGATTGTCAAATAGTAAGTATCAAACCTCGGAGTTGCAATAATCCTTCTTGATGGAATTTAAATTGTTTTGCAATGAGGACAAGGTCATTGTTGAAATCCACAAAATGGAGCAAAGCGAGACAGTTTATTCGGTCCTACATCCGAAGGTTGAATGGTTTGTTTACCCATCTAGAGAAGGATATTTCAAATGCATTGAAGACAAGGTGGTTTGTGGAGGAGCTTATTTTATATCACAAGAAGATTAGGGTGTTCCCTTTGATGTCATATCAAGAGGCCTTTGAGCAGGCCATGAACTTTGAAAGCAATGCAAAGACATCATTAAATGTTGGAGTCATCTTAATGAGGACGAGAGTAACTCCAAGATGAGAGTGACTCTGGCAACAAGAGTGATCATTCTGTGAACAAGAGCAACTTGGAGGATGATTTGAGGACATTATTTAGATGTTTGGGTCAAGAAATCAATGAAGAGAGAGACTTGTTGGCGATCGAATCAGCCTAGATGCAGATTTTCTAATTCTACAGCACCCTATACCCGCTGCCAAGCATTGAATGTCCGAAGGAAAGAAATGTCCTCCGTGACAATCTCCAGTAGGGTTGGTTCCAAAAATAAAAAATGGAGTTTTTGAGATAAGGGTTAGGAAATATGCAGAAAGAAAGGAAATAACTGAAAGGAATGGGAAAAGGCTAAAAGCCTGAAATACGGGGGGATGGACAGGAAGCACGATACACAGCTTAACACTTGAACCAACAGCAATCAAAACAATAGACCTTTAACAGAAACCAACATTAAATCTTCTGAACTGCATAAACTCCAGGGCTACTCTAGAATTTATCCTCTACTGACAGCTAAATCCAGGAAACAGAATTCAAGCTGTATGATAAAGAGACTAACTTAACAGAAATAACATGACAGAAGTCATACATAGAGATAGAAGATTCAAGACCGGAGCCAAGAGTCTGTATTTCGGAAGCAGATTTCAAAGTATACAGCAACTTTTCTAGCAGAGATTGTCCATGCTTAGTTACAGAGAAAAGACTAGCTTTTATAGAGGATTATGCCTCCTAACACATTAATTCCCAAGCACAGCGCAAGCTACCCAGAACTGCCATGGAATGCCCCGAACCGTCATAAGCTGCCCAGAACCTTCATTGAGTGCTCAACCAACCTTGAAACTATGTTGCTAGTCGTCCGATCGTGGTGGATCACCGGAACCTTCTGCATTCAATGCTAAGTTATCTGCAGAATCAAATTTGTGTTGTTAAGTCGGTTCCGATCAAATCTGCCTATCACCATTGCGGAAGTGGAAACTATTGGCGATCAAATCGGCCTAGATGCAGATTTTCTAAGTCTACAGCGCCCTAGACCCGCTGCCAAGCATTGAATGTCCGAAGAAAAGAAATGCCCTCCGTGACAATCTCCAGTAGGGTTGGTTTCGAAAATTAAAAAAAAATGGGGTTTTTGAGAAAAGGGTTAGAAGGTTAGGAAAGATGCGCAAAGAAAGGAAATAACTGAAAGGAATGGGAAAAGGCTAAAATCCTGAAATATGGGGTGATGGACAAGAAGCACGATACACAACTTAACACTTGAACCAACAGCAATCAAAACAATAGACCTTTAATAGAAACCAACATTAAATCTTCTGAACTGCATAAACTCCAGGGGTACTCCAGAATTAATCCTCTACTGACAGCTAAATCCAGGAAACAGAATTCAAGTTGTATGATAAAGAGACTAACTTAACAGAAATAACATGATAGAAGTCATACACAAAGATAGAAGATTCAAGACCGGAGCCAGAAGTTTGTATTTCGGAAGCAGATTTCAAAGTATACAGCTGCTTTTCTAGCAGAGATTGTCCATGCTTAGTTACAGAGAGGATTCTACCTCCTAACACATTAATTCCCAACCACTTCCGCAATGGTGACAGGCAGATTTGATCCGGAACCGACTTAATAGCACAAATTTGATTCTGCAGATAACTTAGCATTGAATGTAGAAGGTTCCGGTGATCCACCACGATCAGACGGCTAGCAGCGCAGCTTCGGGGTCAGTTGAGCACTCAATGAAGGTTTTGGGCAGCTTATGACGGTTCGGGACATTCCATGGCGGTTCTAGGCAGCTTGCACTGTGCTTGGGGCCCGCCTGGAGTTTCGCTCCATAACTGGAGCGACAACACTTTCGCTCCAGAAGTGGAGCGAAAGTGTCCTTTGCCATGCCTTAGAAACTTTCCTTGCACCCTGGCCAGCTTTCGCTCCACAAGTGGAGCAACAACACCCTTGGCCTTACACTTAGAACAATTTGTGCCTTTGTTTTGGGTGTCGCTCCTTGGGTGGAGCGACAAAGACTTTCGCTCCACAAGTGGAGCGACTGGAAGATTCGCTCCACTGGTGGAGCGACAGGAACTTTGACCGCGCTTTGACTTTTCTTTTGAGCTTGTCGCTCCCTGGGTGGAGCGACAGCCCTTTTGACCAAGGTGACTTTTCTTTTGACCCTTAGCCTTATACTTGCCTTAGTGCTTGGATTGGTTTTCACTCCACTGGTGGAGCGACTGGGATTTTCGCTCCACAAGTGGAGCGCTTGCAGCTTTGACTATATCTTTGACTTTATTTTGCATTTTGAGTGGCACGGGTTTTGAGAAGGAACTTTCGCTCCCTGAGTGGAGCGAAAGTCTGGTCATCAAGCACTTAACTCTTTTTTGGGGGACTTTCGCTCCACATGGAGCGAACGTCTCTTTGTGCCTTGCCAAGACTTAACCATTTGCCTCCCCTTGCCTTTCTGGGAACTTTTGCTCCACAACTGGGAGCGAAAGCACTTTCGCTCCACCAGTGGAGCAAAAGTGTCCCTGCACTGTACTTCAAGGAAACATGCTCTGAAAATTGCCTAAGTGTTGGAAACCATTATCAGGTGCGCAGAGTGAAATGAACTTACAGAAAACAGCCTTAAGGCAGCAAACACATTCACAACATCGCCCATGCTAAAACATCTACAATTTTGCATGCGAAATGACAGGAAAAGTGCAGAAAAGCAGAGAAACCACAGAATCTAAAAGAAGACAGTTTTGAGTAAAAGAGACAGCTGGTGAAAACACAACAACATAACATCTTAACCATTTTTCATGGAAAAAGAGAATTTTTACAATGATTAACTCTCAAAAACTGCATACAACATAAATTTTAACAAAATGTGCCTAGAAGGGCAACATCTTTGGCGGCTCACGGGGTATTGAGCCTACCTCAATGCAAAGATCCCAGGCCTTATCCTTGGGTTGCAGAGTCTTCTTCACTTTCATTATCCTCGGATTGCTCGTCACTACTGCCTGGTAGTTCTTTAAGTCGGTCCTCCTCTTCATTTTCTTGCTCGCCTTCTGCCTCCTCCTTGGAATCTGGCTCGCTTTTTGGCATCTTCTCAGGATTAAGCTCAGACGGATGGGGGAGAAATCTGTACAGAGAGCTCTTGAACACATGCTTGTATACCGCTGAAGCATCGATCCAGTGCTCAAGGGAAAAAGTTGGCTGTTTCTGGAGCTCCTGGATCAGATAACGGAAGGTTTCAATGCGCTCAATGTCAGCAAGATCCAGCCTCCGGTCAAACTCTTGCAAGGAAGACTCAATAGTGGCATATTTGGCCATGAAAGGCATCACCTGTGCTTCTGAAATTGGGTCCTCCCAAGCATCGACGTCTGGAGCACTATCAACAAATGTCGCCCATATCGGCTTCAACTCCTCGAGAGGGGGAATGGGTTCTTCACTGTCTGTGAAACCGAGGATGCCAATTTGCGCTAAGGCATTAGAGTACTATAGCGAAACTTCCCTCTCCTGCTCAAGGGCGTTTGAGAGCTTACGAGCCTTTTTGGTCAGCTCGAGCTTCGTGGAGAAAGAGCACAGGGTCATCTTTGTTGTCACCCAGGATCGCGCCAAGGAGCTCATGGGAGTAAAGTGCACATGCATATCTTCAATTTTTCGGAGCTGCAAGACTAGGTCTAGCCAAATACCAACGTCTGTCTGAGCAGCTTCCAAAACGGAGCGGCCCTCGGCAACTGCCTCCTACGCCTCCCTGAAAAATGTTAAAACTGTGACTCTCTGCGCAGCTCTGTCCGGGAAATCTTCCAGGAACTGCAGGCGCATCTCTTGGATGCGCTCCCTAGAGAACGTGACAGGCTGCGACGTCTTTTTTGCTAGCTCGGCCTGCAACTGCTGGACCTGGACTTTGAGCACCTGCAATTGCTGATTTGCTTGGGCGCACGCCTTGATTTGTCGATCGCGCACCTTGGAATGTTCTTCGTTCCCCGCCTCTAGCGAAAGCACTTGCTGTCTCAGCTGCGTGACTTTAGACTCTAGCGCTTCGATCTGCCTCTTCGCCCCTGCCAAGGCCTCCTCAAGTTCGAAATTCTTGGCCTGCACTTCAAAGAAGCGCTCCTTGTAGTACTCGCCATGAACATAGATGGAGCCCATGTCAACTTGAATGTTGCCCATCTTCCGCGTCGTATTCATTTTGGTCACATCCTCCACGGTATGGCGGTAAGCATAATCAACTAGGGTCATCTCCCCTAAGGGCTTCTGGACAACTGGTATCTTCTCTACAGTGTGAAGCTCCATCTTCTCTGGATCAATGATGGATGCTTTCTCAATTTGTGCCAGAGCACGCGCCTCCTTTCTACGGTCCCTCAACCAACGCGATGAACTGTGGCACGCCTTTCGGATGCTCTCCGCAGCAGCAAGTTGCTGCGTCATTTCCAACTCAGCTTCGAGCGGCTCCTGGACTCCAACTCCGAGGATCGACGTGAAAGGAAGGAGGGGAAGCTGCGGCTCAAGCTCGGACAACGCATGGGACACGGGAGGGCAAGCGACTGCGCTAACCCTCAAGGGCGCTTGGGTTTGGACAGCGACAACGAAAATAGTGGGTTTGGGCGTTGTAATGTCCTACCCCTTTCGAAGGCAAATAAATTTGCCACCCAAAGAGCTAGGTTCCGATCTTGGGTTCCAAACTGAAAACTTGAATGTCTTGTTTGTTGATTGCTTTGATATCACGTGATTTATGCAAATATGAATTTTTTATACTTTTTGCAATAATACAAATTCTGGAAATAAAAATAGCAGCAAACTAGAAATGCTTGTATCTTAAAAACTACTCCTCCAATGACTACAAAATTTAAGCACAAACTTCTTCTAATGATATTGAGCAAACCCAATGAAGGAAATTGTACAAGGATAAGTGTACCCGGAGATCTAAAGGCCTGATATAATTCTGGAAGTTAACACCAGCAACAACTTATATATTCATTAAATATGCTTGTAATACAATTTCTCCAGCATACTAATTGTTGTTTGGCTGTCCAACAAGAGAATACCTCATACAACACAATGAATACTCCAAATGGGAGGCGTTTGGCCTCAATAAGTGCACGCCCTTCACTGCAACTGGTACGACCTGTTAAAACCCTTCACAAATGACATAGATCCCTTCCAAACTGCTAAAGTGTACGGCTGATAAGCTGATCAAAAACTATGAATAATTAGCAATACAAGCTTCTTCAAAACCCAAGCAATCTAATTCAAAATAGCCTCTAATGGTTTGGCCTCACTGGAAACATCTGCAATCTGAAGTAACTCTAAAAATGGCACCAAGTGCACCCCAAAACTCATCAACAAACTGCAACTTTGAAGCTCAAATCATTCCCCGTCACGGGAATGCCACAATCACTCCAAGGATATCTTGCAATCCCAAAAGTGATGTTCCTGCTGGAGGGTTTCGTCTCCAAACAAGCCAAATCTGCCCTTGCCTGTGGCTTTTCGTCACAAACAAGCTGGATATCTTCCTGCAAACTCTGCTGCAAGCAAGCTCCTTTCTCCAAACATGAAATGTAATAACCAAAAGATGTCTTCAAATGCTCTCACAACCTCTATTTATTCTTTTCTCGAGCTAGTCGACCCAATGTGGGTAGAATGTGGGATTAAACTTCTTTCTTTTTTACTTGCTTTATGTCAATAATTCATTTACTAATGAACACATATAATGACTTAACTCCACAATATCACTTATTACTTTCCAAGGAGACCATACCACTTTTATGACATTAGAAATATGAAATTTATAAAATCCCCTTTAATTCAAGTGGTTACATGACCCCTTCTAAGATTAAATTAATGCCCAACATTAATATATTTAAATATAACATTATAAATCTTCGGGCATTAAAATTATTGCTCTCCCAACATCCAACCACCAAACAACTTACGGAAACCGATACCCATTAAGCCGAAGATGCCAGTCGTACTTTTCGTTTCCCGAGAATCCAACCCTAACTGACTTACTGAAAATAGTAAGTCTTTGAAAATACTTGCCGAAACGGTCCCGAAAGTCGACAACCGTGAATGCAGATCGTCCAACAATATCTCCATAACACCTAGTGGTTCCTAAACACTCGACATTGCCTACGGAACCTTATGAATAGGCAAGCCCATATTACGCTCTGTTAGCTGACTAGGATGGGGACATTACAGCATGGGACACGGAAGGGCAAGCGACTGCGCTAACCCTCAAGGGCGCTTGGGTTTGGACAGCGACAACGGAGATAGTGGATTTGGGCGTTGAAACATCAGACGCAGTCGACGCCATGATAGCGGAGGGCGGCGAAATAGAAAAAGGGTTTATTTCTACCGTGGAGGAAAGATCAGCGATAGGGTCTTTCGCGACAGAAAAAGGAAGGCCGACAGACACAGAGATCGCAAAAGCATTAGGGTTTGTGGCAAAAGACGGGAATGCAGCTGAGGGCGACAAAAGGGGTGTGGAAACCGAAATGCTGGGAACTGTGGAGTGGGGAAACGGGAGAGAAACGGAAGCAGCGACAAGGGAAACAGAACCGCGATAAGAATTTCAGGCGCTGAGGACTGCTGCAGAGAGGGAAGAAGAAAGAGACAAGGATGAATGCGTACCTTCGAGCTCCGTGATCAAGGGAGCGGGGAAGATGGGCGCTGCGTGTGTGGGTCTTCTTTCTCCTTGTGCTCGTCAATCGCGTCTACGTCGATCACCTCCACATTTTCAATTTTCTGCTCTTCCGACTGCTCCGCCACAAGAACTTCGGGAGCGTTGGACGGAGGGGTTTCAAGTGTTGCAGAGGCGCTCGATCTGAAGGGCCTTGAAACGTTGGAGCACGGCTTCTTTGCTGCTCGCTGCGAGAGAGGCGCCTCCTCAGATTTTCTCTTCGGGAGGGCTCTCTGCTTCTTATGGGACAATGGCCCACTCTCTCCAACCAATGGTGAGTCACTCAGGATTGCCTTGCCCTTGCCTTCTACCATGTGCTTCTTTGCTGCCAGGTCATCTACTTCGTCAGTTCTTCGCGTACTTTGGGGCACAATCTTGAAATACAAGAGGGCGCGATAGGTATTCACATTTTCGTCATACGTCATTGATAACTTGTCATCCAATGCCATCGGTTAGTCCGAAGACGTCTTGCTATTGTGGATCCTCATGATCCACCACTCCTTGATTTTGTGGTCCAACCAATGCTGCAGCTTTTCCTTCATTCCCCAAAAAAACAGCCCTGGGCAGCTTCTATTCTAGGTTGACAATCGGGTCGTACTCAATCTCCATAGTGTAAAAATCGTGCCAGGGGGGCAAAGGCACCATCTCATCGATGTGCCACTCCAACTCGCGTCCCCTAGGGTTATTCCGCTAAGCGACCATGTCGGGGCGAGGGCAGCAGTGAAAAGACTTCGTTCCAATGTGATCCCGGAAGATGTCATGCGGATCGTACTTCCAGCGTTGGGGTAGCTCGATCAATCCGAAGTCGTACAGCGTCACTGTAAGCACAGCGTTCTGACCACACTGCGTCACCTTGATGTCCCCAAACTCGAAAGGTATGGGACATGTGAGCTTCTTCCCCCTGCCCTTCCCGTACAATTCGTTGGTGTAGTCGCGCTGCCGGGCGACCTCCAGGGCAAACAGATAGGGCGTGGTGTAAAAGGGTAACAGAAAGGGCTTTTCTATAAACCCGAAAATCCTGATGACCAAGCCCTGGGTGAGCAGAAAGATGTCCCCCATATTCTCGTCCACTACTCTCTCATCTCTGCGGGAACTCACTCGCAACGGTCGTATATCAGCTCCAGCGCCGGCCCCAAGAAAACTTGGTTAAAAACATAGTACGATTCATCTCTGGACAAGCTCTACGTCCAGAGATAAACTGGCAACGCCTTGCCTTCCTCGTCCGTCTGGTTCTTGGGGATGTAGGGGAACTTATCATGCAAGTGGTAAAAGAAGTACCACGCTAGGGATGAGCAAAGCCTAAACTGATCGTCTTTGCAGCTTTGCAGGTAAGATAATGATACGCGGAATTGCCGTGCCACCCATTCTGCCCAGTCGAAGAAGACTGGTATAGCACTCGGCTTCATCTTGGATGGGAAATAAATCTCATTTTGAAAAATGGACTCTGCCATGGACACCTGCTAGTCGTAGACTACGGCGTCAATAGAGAGCCCCATCACCCATGCCAGAATTGAATATATGTCGCGATGTATTGTTATGAAAGCGAACGGCAATTGATTATTGAATCATTGATTAAATAATACACAGCATTCCTGGATTAGCCCGAAAAGGGCGCATCTCAACAGGATGCCGCTGCAACAGTACGCTAATAATAATCAGCGTATAATGGAAATAACTAATCTCTCCTATAATGTAATATTTTTTCTAACATCCCCCCTTATTACATTATTTGGATAATTGAATGACTTATAGCTATACTAACATCCCCCATTATTTTGAAATACATAGAGAATTACGAAACAATTCAAATTTGACACGTGCAAGTGCCTTAGTGAATATGTCTGCAACTTGAGCATTGGTGGAGATGTACTGAAGCTGGATTCGGTGCCTTGGAACTTCGTCTCGAATGAAGTGACATTGTGTGTCAATGTGCTTGGTTCTTTCATGATGTACTAGATTCTTGACAAGATTCAAAACACCCATGTTGTCGCAGAACAAGTGTATTGGAGATTTTGATGGAAGACCCATACTTGTTAGGACGCGACGCAACCATATCATTTCGCACACAGCTTCACGTGCGGCGCGATATTCTGCCTCTGTTGATGAAATAGCAACCACCTGTTGCTTCTTGCTGTTCCAAGAGATAGGACCAGATCCAAGATGAAACAAATATCCCGAAGTTGATTTACGATCATCATATGATCCGACATAGTCGGAGTCCGTGTATCCCTATAAGAAGAATTTGTTGTTCCTCTTGTATTCTAGGCCATATTCCATTGTGCCACGGACATAGTGAAGAACTCGCTTTGCTGCTTTCCAGTGTGTAGTCTTAGGCTCCTGCATGAACCTCGAAAGATAGTTGACAACAAATACGATATCTGGCCTAGTGTTGGTCAGATATATGAGACTCCCAATCAACTTTCGATAGAGAGTACCATCTACCCGAGGTGAATCATCATATCGCGATAACTGAATTCCTGTTTCCATCGGAGTTGACATTGGCTTGCAATTAGTCATGCGATATTTTTCCAATAGAGTCTTGGCATATTTTTTCTGAGACACTTTGATGTAGTGCTCCCTCTGGCTGACTTCCACACCAAGTCAATAATGGAGAAGTCCGAGATCTGACATCTCAAAAGATTGACACAAGTCTCTTTTGACAAGAGAGATCATAGTTTCTAAACTCCCTGTAATGAGCAGATCATCAACATAGAGTACAAGCAACACTATTTCAAAACCTTGTTTCTTAAAATAGAGGTTTGCATCTGACGGACATCTCTTAAAACCATGCTGCAGGAGGTGATTATCCATTTTTATATACCAAGATCGAGGAGCTTGTTTCAAACCATACAAGGATTTGACCAACTTGCAAACTTTCTGCTCTTGACCTTCCACTTCAAATCCTTCCGGTTGAGTCATGTAGACTTCTTCTTGGAGATCACCATTTAGAAAAGCACTCTTGACATCCATTTGGTGTACTTTCCACCCATACTGTGCTGCCATAGCACAAAGAACTCGAATGGTTGTCATCCGAGCAGTAGGTGTAAAAGTTTCCTCGTAGTCAATGCCTTCTCTTTGAGCATAGCCCTTTGCAACAAGTCGGGCTTTATGCTTATCTATTGTCCCATCTGCTTTATACTTAACTTTATACACCCATTTGTAGCCTATGGGCTTCTTTCCGTATGGCAGATCGACAAGCTTCCAAGTTTTGTTTTTCATCAAAGACTTATACTCTGCATCCATAGCGGCCTTCCACTGAGGCTCACCAAGAGCATCTTGCACTGATGCGGGTTCAAGATCGTCTATTGAAGACATAAACACCCTGTCATTATCAATATCCATATCTTCTGTATCTCTCTCTGGATCTATAGAAAGTTCCTCAAAAGATTGACACAGATCATCAACCCCAGTATTCTCTGTTGCAGCTTTCTCCTGTCGAGCCATGTTGTGAGTACGAGGCCTATCCAATGTCAAATCTGGTGGAGTGGATAGCTTATAATCTTTGATTGTATTTGTATACCACTTTGGATTCTTCTTCTGAGGTGTTGAAGAAGATGAAGAAGAACCTCCAACCTTTGATGAAGGAGATTTATCAACCTTAGTTTCCACAAGGTCTAGGTATACATCTGATGTGTTTTCTGATGTGAAAGCTTCATCAAAAACTACATCTCTACTAATGTGTATCTTCTTGGTCAAGGGATCAATCAAACGATAACCCTTAGAGTGCTCATCATACCCAAGAAGAATACACTTCAATGTCTTCTCATCTAGCTTCTTCCTTTTCTCTTTTGGTATGTGCATGAAAGCTTTACATCCAAAAATGCATAGATGAGAAATGGAGGGTTTCCTACCACTCCATGCTTCCTGTGGAGTCATTCCTTGTAGGGCCTTTGTGGGTGCCCTATTCAACAGATATACTGTTGTGGTGACAGCTTCTGCCCAATATAGTTGCTCAAGACTAGCTCCCGTGAGCATGCAACGAACCATTTCCATGATGGAACGATTCCTCCTTTCAGCAACTCCATTTTGCTGAGGAGTATAGGCAGTAGTTAACTGTTGTGTGATCCCATTTTCTTTCAAGAACTCAGAGAATTCTTTAGAGGTGAACTCCCCCCCTCGATCTGAGCGAAGGGTCTTTATAGAAGTCCCTGACTCCTTTTCAACAGATTTCTTGAATTGCTGAAAAAAGCCAAAGGCTTCAGATTTCAGTTGAAGAAAGAATACCCACATCTTTCGTGAGTAATCATCTACGAATAACTGAAAATACCTCTTACCCCCACAACTGTTGGGAGTGAAGGGACCGCACAGATTGGTGTGAACCAACTCCAGAGGTTTCTTTGCTCTTGTAGAGCTCTTTTCAAAAGGCACTCTATGCTGCTTTCCCGCTAAGCGATCGGAGCAAACTAGTAAAGTGGTAGAAAGGGAAGGAAGACCCTTTACCATTTCATACTTACTTAAGTAACCAGAACTCAAATGTCCATATCTCTTGTGCCATAGGGAAGTTGCCTCCTTTGTAGAAGCAATCATGGCTACATCTGGAGAAGAGATAGTATCTAGGGCAAATAAGCCGTGCTTATATGAAGTGGTTGCAATGTTCTTACCTCTCCCGGTGATAGAACAACACTTCTTGCCCCCCTCAACACCGAAATTTACAACCATATTTTTGTCCAGAATTTGTGTCACCGACAATAAGTTGTTTGCCAGCTCCGGAACATGGAGGACTTTCTCAATCTGGCACTTGCCATCAGGAAGAGTGACAGAGACTGTTCCTTCTCCCCGAACCTTGTAGGTTTTATCATCGACAATAGTGACCGGTTTGCCCTCTTTGGCTTCAAAAGACTCAAACCACGATTTGTCACCGATCATGTGCTTACTGGCTCCGTAATCAACATACCATATAGGATCCGTCTCGCTTGGACACCGTGGTAGTCATGAGAACTTTGTGGGTTCTCTCGGAATCCGTGTCGATTCTTCAACAACAACATTCACTTGTTGTTTGTTCTTTTGTGGTTTGTTCTGGCCTTTCTTTTTTGATTGTTTATTCTTATGCCAACATTCGTTTGTATCATGACCTTCTTTGTCACGGATCTTGCAATATCTCTTTTTTCGTTGAGGTTGTTGAGTTTGTTTCCCTTTTGAATCCTTTTGTGAATTCCCTCCCTTCTGAAAATTACCCTTCTTCTGGTTCTGCCCTTTCCTGTTGATGTAGAGGGCAGTGTTAGAAGAATCATCTCGCTATAGTTGGCGTGCCTCCTCCTCCTGAAGCATATTAACCAACTCTACAAAGGTAACTTTCCGTTGTGACACCTGAAGGGAAGTGATCAACACCCTATAAGAATCAGGTAAAGCTCTCAATACAATTGAGGTACGGAGCTTGTCATCAACTGGTTCTCCCAAAGAATTCAACTTTGCTTTCAATTCAGACACTCTGCAAAGAAAAAATTCAACTGTCTCCCCCTGCTTCATGCTTAGAATGTGTAATTGAGATTGAAGAAATAGAATAGTGGAATCATTATTTCCCTCATATATAGTATTAAGGGCATCCCACGCCTCTTTACTATGTTCACAGTCAGCAATATGGGGTTGAACTTCATCAGACACAGCAAGCAAAATGAGCACTTTTGCTTTGCTGTCTTTCTTGTCAAAGTCTTTTTGAGCAGTAGATGGAGCTGTAGCACCAGCGGCAGATGAAGGTCTTGTTGTTGCTCCAGATACAACATCCCATAAATCATCCATTGCTAGGATTGCCTTCATCTTGTTTTTCCATGGTGTGTAATTAGGACCTGTTGGTCACGAATCCGCCACGAGGAAAGGATTTTGTCGTTATTGCGCCCTGGACCCGCGAACCAACATTGGAAGGCCGGAAGGAAGGGATGCCTTCCGTGCCAATCTCCGGAGAAGGCCGGCTCCTTGCGGGGGTTAGTAAGATGAGAGTGCAGGAAAGAGATAAAAATGCGGAAAGAATTTACAAATGAGAGTGGAGTTGGGTGGGGGGAACTAACAGTACGGCAACCAGCAATCACCAATACTTACTGCATTATAAATACAAAGCATGACTGAGAACTGCAAAATCTATGTGTACTTCCGATACCTAAGCAGTGTATGCACAACTTCAATGATCCCCTAGCAAACATTCCCTACAAGGAACTAACAGCACGGCAATGCATCAATCACCAGATACATACACTAACATAAGTAGAAAGCAAACCTAGAGATATCAGAGCCAGGTATATGTGTGACGTAGAGAATTTAACCGCACAGCTTCAATGGCTCCCTAACAGACATTCCCTGCAAAGAACTAACAGTACGGGAGCGCATCAATCACCAGATACGGACCAGCAACGTAACACATAACTGATGGAACTGCTACCACATCTATTCTATGTATCCTTTAAACTATTAAGTACAGAAAATGCTCAGACAAGCGATGCTAAAGGCACCTGATCACCAAATGCTGAAATGAATCAACGAGCCGTGACACAGGTTAGCCTTAGGCATGAATATAAAGAAAGGCAGCATAAAAAATAGAGACAGCAGAACAGAACCAGGCATACAGATTGTATTTATAAGCAGAAGCACGGTTACAATAGGCACAGTGGTTCCCTAACAGACATTCCCCTTCCACCACTTTACAATGAAAACGTGGTGGGTACTTATAGCCCAAAGTTCCCCCCGTTACATTAATGGGCACAAAGTCCCAGTCAAACATTAGCTGACAAAAGCAGCCGCGGAACTGGCGATGCCGACTCGTATGGGCTGGATCGTACTCTCGGCATGGTCTCCCTGAAGGTTGAACAGCCACGTGGCAGCACGTTGGGTAGAACTTTATATTGACAGGAATGCGGGTAGCTGAGGTAGGTGGAAACTCACATCAGCATTAAATGAGGCGGCTGGCATAAGTAGTGCGGCCCATGCTTGTCCCTTTTCTCGGCATGTATTGGCTCAGATCCCAAAGCTGGACACTTGTCGGATGATGCTGCTTGACACGTGTCTGCCTTAAAAGGCAGTCTATCCAACTTCGCCCGGGATTAGAGCGCAATCGGGTAGCACAGGTGAAAAACAGCACAGTCGGGTTGACCTATTTCCCTACTGCGCACCGGTCAAAGGGCGCAGTTCGACTTTGCTGCGAAGTTGGGTTGCGCACCGGCACTTGCTGATTCTCACTGCTGTTCGGACTTCGCCTTGGAAAGGGGGAGCAGTCCGACTTCGCTGCGAAGTCGGACTTCGCCCCAGCACTTAGTCATTTTTCCTGCCAGCCTGCCAGTTACAAGGTGCGCCCAGAAAGAGGGGCGAAGTCGGACTTCGCACCAAAACTGGGCGAAGTACGCACTTCGCACCAAAACTGGGCGAAGTCGGACCGACTTCGCACAAAAAACTGGGTTTCCTGGTTCAGCTTCCCGGGGCCATAACTTTTGATCCGCTGACCCGATCGCCTATTATGATATATCGTTGGAAAGTCGGCGAGAAGATCTGCAATAATAAAATATCCAAGGCTCATTTTGTCCATTTTATCGCCCCGTTTATGGCCCGCAAAATCCCGAACACCTCAAGCATGCCCCGACACTTGGCCATTTTTCGGGGCAACTGTCTGTCAATTTTGAGAAGAATGAGAATGTAGGGAAGAGAGAGAAAGGGGGGAGAAGGAAGAGCAGCTCTCTTACAAAAATTGAAAACATTGCACCCCGTGCAAAATGTGACAACAGGACCTTTCAACAACTGATGAGAATCAGTCATTAATTTTGCAGACATGGTGAAGGTTCCTTATAACACCAATTGGTCCCCCTTTCGATATACCTTTTGCTAGGCCGTTATACCGTACAAAATACCCGCCCTTACGTGAGGGAAACTATAGGTATTTAGAAAGATAAAAAAAAATCACCCGCCCTTATGTGAGGGAAACTATAGGTAATTTTTAGAGATCATACAATACGTGGTACTTAAGCAGTACTGAAAGGGAATAGTCTTGTTGATGGCACCTACCATAGAAAGTTTGCAATCCTCATGCATGGGGCGTAACTTCCCCTAAACACTTTGGATTTCAGAACTTTCGTCAGGATTTACGCCTAAACACAAGAACTATTAGGGTAATGGATGGAGTAAAAAAATGCAAAATGGCAAACTTATCTCTCCCCGACGATTTATAGAGAACAAGCTCAGACGTCGTTTTGGTAGCTATATTAGGCGGCGGATACAGTAGCGCAATCACGACAGCTTTACCTGTAAGTGCTGGCAGAGGTATCACAAATACCGAACGTTGCAGTGCAATAAATTGCACGGATGGGTTTTAATTATTCTGGGGACTTAGGGAGTGAATTTGATTTTTTTTTTTTAACTTTTAATGAAGTAGTGCAAAACAGAAAAAAAATGCAACCTACAACATAAAAGTGCCCACAGGAATGACCCACTAGGTGTCGGGCGCAGCCGAAAATGCACCTTTACAATAATGCCAAATTTGCTTTTCAAAAAATTACTCACTTTCCCCCTTTGATTTTTGAAAAAAAATACCCCCCCTTAAAAAAAAATCTCTCAACAAAGCATTTTTATAATTATTATATAGTTTTAAAGTTAAAAAAATTAATTTTAATTTATATAGTTTAAAAACTATTAAAAAATAAATTAAAATCAAATTTTAATTTATATAGTTTAAAAACTATTTAAAATAAATTAAAATCAAACTTTTAATTTAACTAAAAAATAATAATTAAAAAAAAACTTTATAAAAAAAAAAATTACCTTTTTTTTTTCAAGAGGGGGGGTCTGCGGGATTGGAACCCGCGACCTGAGGGCTCCCTGAGCCCTACCGCTCAGTCCACCACCAGGTGGACTAGCGGGCTGATCCGAGAGGATCAGGGACCCCCTCCTATTTGAGGAGGGTCCTGGAGCCCGTCCGCCCCTCGGCCGGGTGTCCGTGGCTTCCTCCGCTGCTGGCGGCGGCAGGAGGGTCGCGGCTGCCTCTCGCTGCGGCGGCGGCGGGGAGGGGGGAGCCGTGACGTCGCTCGGGAGTCGCGCGACGTGGGGGGGGGGGGTCCGCGGTAGTCGCGCGACTTGGGGAGGTGGGGAAAACGCACGTGGGAGTGCGCGCAGGGGAGGGAAAAAACGCACGGAAAAATGTGCGTGGGAGTGCATGCACAGGGAGGAAAAACCTGAGTGCTGCGACGCTGGAAAAACAAATTTAAAAAAAATAAAGGTATGAACCTTTGTAAAAAAAAAAAAAAAATTCTTCACGAGCGCATTCGTTTTCCAGCAAGCTTCCGCTGCGCAATGTTTTCCACAGACCAGCTCTTCTTCGAAAAAAAAATTCTTTCAGACTTCTGGCTCTGATGCCATGTTATGAAAGCGAACGGCAATTGATTATTGAATCATTGATTAAATAATACACAGCATTCCTGGATTAGCCCGAAGAGGGCGCATCTCAACAGGATGCCGTTGCAACAGTACGCTAATAATAATCAGCGTATAATGGAAATAACTAATCTCTCCTATAATGTAATATTTTTTCTAACATGTATGAATTCTGTCAGGCGTATGGATAGCTGGGGAAACTCCTCAGATGATGACGCTCCTCCCAACTACTCCCTCATGAACTAGCGCATCTCGGGCGTGGGCTAAGCTAATACCTATCGCCCTGCTCAGAACTGTTGATTTTTCTGGGTGTGAAATCAAACGACGACGTCTTTCCATAGGCGAAGGCCTCTCAAACAGTGTCAGCTGTGATGGCAAACAACATTTTTCCCTTGGCATCCCGCACTGTTCTTGTCTATGCATCGTAGAATTGCGACACTGCCTACACAAATTTTGGGCAATGGTGTACGGGCGTGCACATGTAGAAGAACAAGTGGGAATGATAAACCACAGCTAACGCGTTCCCAGTTGGGTTTTCTCTATGCGCCTGCTCGATGTATTGGTGCAGCTACTCCATGTCCTTGTATGTCATCATGCAATCCCGAAGCCGGAAGAGGTTGTCTTTGGGAGGCATCAGCTTCTGAGGCTTATTTGTGCGCTTTCGCGGCTTCTTCGAGCCGCTCTCCTTTGTGGGCGTCGCCTTTTCTTTGGACGCCTTCTCCTTTTGCTCCTCACTCTTCTTACCCATGTCTGCCGGCAAACTGCTCTGACTCAAAATCGCACAAATAAGCGCTCTGAAAACTGTAGGGCGCTAGGGCAGCAGGAAAACACAACTGCAACTGCAACTGCAACTGAGGGCACGAAATGAGTCCGGAAATCCTTCACCTTATAGCGCCCCTCTCAAATCTACCACCTTAAATGCCAGCACCAGGAGTTAATGCAGGTGGAAATCGTGGACGAAATCGTGCGCTTTTGATTTGCCCTCGGTAATGATAAAAACAGCGTCAGACAAGAAAGTCTTCCTTGGGACACACGCTTCTCGGGAGGAGTGCTCACTTGGAATTGCCATGTGGGGAGCGTGCTTTGGACGCTATGGAGGGAAGACCCTTGGCTTGGATAGGGATGAACGGCCTGTAGACAGGCATATTGAGATATCCTTAATTGCAGAACCAGTTTTGATGTTATGTGTTTTATTGTAAATGCACGCAAAGTGTTTGACGAAACGCCCGTGCATATATTTTAATGTTGTTGTTGCCACATTTTGCACAGGGTGCCATGTCTTCGGTTTTTTTTGTAAGGATGCTACTTTCCCTTCCCTCTTCCTTCTCTCCCTTTCTCCACTGTCCCCTATCTTCCCTGCCATCAGTTTCATTCTCTTCATTCCCCCCCCCTTCTTCTGACTGTTTCTTAATTTTGTGTGCACTTGGGGAGCTGATGTGTAGAGAGTTGAGCCCAAAATTTGACTAAGTCTTGAGCCACCCGACTTCGCAGCGAAGTCGGGTTGCGCTCTCAGTTTTGTGCGCACCTGGGCATTGTCAGTGAAGGACATCCCAAAAAAGTCTAAGTGTTGGGATCACCCGACTTCGCAGCGAAGTCGGGCTGCGCCCTCAAACTCGTGCGCAGTTGGGCAACTCACTTGAAGAAAACGGCTAAGTGCTGGGACTGCCCGACTTCGCAGCGAAGTCGGGCTTCGCCCTGGAAGAAGAGCGCAGTTGGGCAGCCCATCATGGTACCTCCAGTAAAGACTAAGTGTTGAGCAACCCGACTTCGCAGCGAAGTCGGGGTTCGCTCACTTACCTGCACGCACTCGGGCAAAGAATGTCAAAGCCTGCCCAGAAATTTTCTAAGGCACGGAGGCCTCCCCAACTACGCTACTTCCCCCTTGCGCTGCCTGGTTGCGCTCCAATTTTGGGCGAAGTTGGGCAAGAAAGAAAATATGAGCTCTTAAGGCAGATTTTTCCCCTTATCAGATTCTCACAGGTGTCCAACCTCGAGATTCGAGTCAGAGATGTGACGGGAGGTGTGCGAGCGTGAACTGACTTATTGTACCTCACTTGCCCTCAGTCAAGCTGACTCGAAGCATCATCCACCGCACTGCCACGTAGCTGCTGATTTTTCAGGTGGACCTTGCTGCAAGTACGTTCCATGCCGGCAAAGGTCAACATCAACTGCTTTTGTCAGCTTTTTCAGCTATTGTCAGGTTTGGGATCCTGTGCCCAAAGATGTAATGGGGGAAATTTACGCTATAAATAGCTCGGCAATATCATTGTAAAAGGGTGGAAGGGGGATATATTGCTAGGGAACCGTTGTAGCTGTGCATTTGCTTCTAAATACATAATATACTTGGCTCTATTGATTGTCTTTATCTTGTATGCCGCCTTTACTGAACATTTCTGCCTCATGTTGCTTATGTTATTGCTTACTGTTATTCTACTTTCTGGATATCGGTATTTAATAGTTAAGTATTCCTGGAATGCAAAAGTAGAGGATACATAGGATGAATGACGTTGGTAGTTTCTGCAACATATCTTGTGTTTAATTGTTGTTAGTAGTGGTGATTGGTTGTTGTTGTGCTGCTTATCCTCCCCACCCAGAACAATCACATTTTTATTTCTTTCTGCATTTCTGATTTCTTTCCTGCACTCTGAGCTTAAACCCAATTGAGAAAACATAGGAAGCCGGCCTCCTCCGGAGATTGGCACGGAAGGCATTCCTTCCTTTCGGCCTTTCAATCTGTTGGGCGAATCTAGGGCGCATTACACTAAATCCTATCCTAGTGGCAGATTCGTAACCAACAGTTTCTCTGCACGCCCGGTGGGACACGGGAGTTTCCCACCCCAAAACAGAATCGAAGCATTGGTGTTCACTTCATTGTTGTCAAATCAGAACACCTGGCAACTCTGCAAGTACCTGAATATTCTCTGAGTCCGTGAGACCGGTCCAACCTCAAAAGCGCCTTCATTCATACAAGAAGGTGGAGAGCAAGGAACCCAAGACAACAGCCTGATCTCTACGAAATCGACATCAACGCTCCCGGAGAGCGCGTAAGGCTGGCTGACTACCAAGCTCACCAAAACGAACTCGAAGCTGAAGCTGAGATTGAAGAAGCCGAGATCGAAGAAGCTCGAAGTCGGAGAGGCCGAAATTGAAGAACGACCTACACCTTCGAACAAAGACTGATACCGATTATACGACCGAAGAGGAAGAAGACATGGCTGCCCAACAAAATGATGACGACCTCTTCCCAACAGTTGATTCCACAGGGCCCTTGGCTCTAGTTGGACAAGAGGCTGTGCCCCCCGCTGCCTTGAAATCCATTCCTACTTACGATGGCTCGGGAAAACAAGCATACGAGCACATCCAAGACATTCTCGGCCTTGGTCGCGCCGCACTCTATCACGAGTGAGAGTGTTAAGACCCGTCTATTAGCCCTTTCTCTGAGAGGGAAGCTTCTCTACTGGTGGAGATCCTTGCCAGAAGGAGCTATGACGGGATGGCCCCAGTTAGCAGGCAGGCTAGTGAAGGGATGCCACAAGTCCGCTGATCCCTCTTCATTGTTGCATCAGTTTCAAAGTATTCAACGCCATCCGCAAGGGGAGATATCGGAATTCAACGTGAGGTATGCGAGGTCCTGGAAGAGAGTACCTCGCAAGCCGCAACCTCCAGCGAGACAAGCTGCGCACTATTACCTGAGGGCTTTCAATTCAGATATTTGCCTACTTCTCAAGATAGCCCGGGTCGACACTATTCCTGCCCTATATGAAGCTGCCCAGCAAGCAGAATTAAACATAAATTCTATAGGCAGACTTCCTCATAGAATGCAGCCTCCCATTTACCCTGATTTCCCTCAGTCACAATACCCATCCGCGTCTGGTGTAATGCCATCCTCGTCAAATCAGTACCCCCAGCAGCCATGGAATCCAGCGCCAGTTATAAACCCCTATGGTCAGCCCCAAATCCATTACCCTAATCTGCCACCTCCACCTCCGCAATATCCCGCACTCCCCGCTCCCCCTCATTACACGGTATTCTGCACCTCCACCATTAGATGCAATACCTCCTCCGGCCCGGCCGGCGCCTGCTGATAATGATATTCAGAATAAGATCCTTCAGGAGGTACGGGCTCTGGCCTCTGGTTACCATACTATTTCCAATGATATGACAATCATGAAGAAGAAGCAAGCCCAGATGGAGTTTCTTCCGAGGAGACCATATCCTCCCCCTGCGCTAACAAAAGATCAAGTTGCGCAAGCGCAAAGGCCCCCGGCGAGGAATGCTGCCAATGAAGTCCAACCAAGCACTTCTGACCAGGTTAACTGGTGCTCCACATGCAACGATCCACATGGAGAGGAGGGTTGCATGCTGCATCGGCATTATATTCAGACCCTTGCGGGCAGCGCCATGGAGGACGAAGCATACATGATCCTTGACGATGAAGGTAACTTTGCAGTCCCAGAAGAAGATCCTGTGTCACTCTTGACCAAGGAAGGCAAAAGGCCCATTGAGGCCCCCACGGCCCAGACGAAGCCGTTGAAAGTATACGCCAGAAGGGAGAGGGCGCAGCCTACTGTGCTACCACCTGACAAATCACCTTTACCTCCTACAGCCAAAGAGAGGTTGTCGACGCTCAAGGCTCCCGCGATAAAGGCTCCCGTAGCCCAACCTCTAGCTGAAACAAAAGAACAAGCTCAAGAGAAGCTGAGGTATCCATCGCTGACGAAGAGACAGAGAGTCGAACCCACGCAGCAATACCAAACCAGGTATGAGCCAGCAAAAGAGATAGAGGGAGTCGGCACTTCAACCTACAATATAGTTGATGAGCTAAAAAAGTCCCCGGCGAAGATAAGTATGCATGAGGCTCTTCTGCTCCCAGGGCAAGTAGACCTGTTGCAGGAATCCTTGAAGAGCATGAAAGATGGAAAGCTGACGCAGCTCGCCGTGTTAGCTCAGCCCTTGACAAGATCTCGCCATCGGGAAAAACAGGCCGCCACCTTTCTATCTGTCTTTCCGAATTGAGGGCCATATAGTACACAACTGCATGGTGGATTCTGGTGCTTCCACTACTGTCATGCCGAGGGTTGTCTGCGAAGAGATTGGTATGGAATACACAAGGAGCAGCCAATGTGTGCTGCAGCTAGACGGCACTCCTGTCAAGACAGTTGGTGTCATCAAAGATATCCCGATCCGATCGCATAAAGCCCTCGACATAGTGGTCATCCAAGAGGTCGTGGTGGTTGACTTGGAACCCTACTTCGGCATGTGTCTCTCTAGGGAGTTCACTGCGAAGCTGAGTGGATATCTGTCGTTGGATTATTCACATATGGAAGTGCCCTTCAAAGGAAGGAGATTGAAGATCTATAATGAAAAGCCTTCCACATTTCTGGTAGAGAAGATACCTGGGGAAGAGCAGCAGAGCGACATGGTTCATCTGACAACCGAAGAACTGGTAGAGGTGGATTTGGCAGAAGAGGCCCTTGAGCTGTTACAAGTGGAGGATGAGTTCTCCTTACTAGACTTCAATGCCATGATTGAGACCGAGCAAGGTTGTTACTCCGTCACCCAGCTCGAAAGACTTGATCAGTCTGCAAAGACAGATGTTGGACCTGCCCCAGAAAAGCTATGGAAGATGTACTTTGATGGCGCCCGATGCACGAATGGCGTCGATGCAGGTGTACTTCTGGTTTCCCCATCCGGGATCCAAAAAGACTACACTTACAGGCTGGCTTGGAGTTGCACTAACAATGCGGCGGAGTATAAAGCTTTGTGTTTGGGTTTGAGAAAGGCGAAGAGACTGGGGATAAAGCATTTGCAGATCTTTGGCGACTCAGAGCTGGTGTGCAACCAGATTACGAATAAGTGCGCCTCCAAGAAGCATTACCTCAAGGCGTACCGCAACCGTGTCTGGGATCTAATGGAGTCATTCGACTCTTTGAATGTCAAAGCCATATCTCGTGAAAAGAATAAGCATGCTGACATCCTGGCGTCTGTTGGAGCCAGGTACGTCCCGGCTGATGACATTGTCCAGAATCCGAAGCCGGTTCTTACCATTTACAGGCCTTCTGTGCTTGATAAAGACACCCACTGGCAGGTGTTCGACTGTGACGAAGATATCGTCACCTTTTTGATAAACGAAGCGAGTACAATCGAAGGTAGAGACCCTGATGACAAGCAATACGAGGGGTTGATACAGTTAAAAAATAATCATGTCCCGAAAGGACTGATTACTCTGGAGAGTCTCTTTGAATAGAACGATAGAGCCATATCCCATAGGATCAAAGTGGACCCCAAGCAGTACATGGACCTGGAACTGGAACCTAGAAAAGTGATCAAGGTCGGGACAGATTGTACTGAAAAGGAGCTAGAGCAGATCAGATCTCTATGCGAAGAGTTCCCAAATATTGTGGCCTGGTGCTACCAAGACTTGAAGGGGTACGACAGAGAGATGATCCAGCATACTATAGAACTGGAAGATAATGCAAAGCCTTTCCGGCAGAAGCAAAGGGCGGTGAACCCGAAAATTGAAGCCATGATGAAAGCGGAACTCTTGAAGATGCTGGAGGCCAAGATCATCTACCCCATCAAGCACTCGTCTTGGGTCGCAAATCTAGTCCCTGTGAGGAAAAAGAATGGAGACATCCGCCTCTGCGTGGATTTCGAAACCTCAATCGAGCTTCATCGAAGGATCATTATCCGCTTCCCCAAATTGATCAAATCCTCCACATAGTTGCTGGAGCTCAGAGATTCTCTCTCTTGGACGGGTTCTCTGGCTATAAACAAATATGGGTGAAAGACGAAGATCAGCACAAGACAGCGTTCACCACCAAATGGGGAACGTTTGCATATCAGCGCATGCCCTGCGGCCTTTCTAACGCCGGTGCTACATTTCAAAGGGCTATGGACTTGGCGTTCGGGAGTCTGCTCAACAAGGTCATTGTCATCTATTTGGATGACATGATAGTGTTTTCACATAAGAGAGAAGAACATGACTCTCACTTGCAGGCAAATATTTGAGAGATGTCGTGAGTTCGGCATTTCCATCAACCCGAAGAAGTCGGTCTTCGCGGTGAAGGAAGGCAAGCCGCTAGGACACGTTATTTCCGAGAAGGGCCTTGCAATTGATCCCGACAGAGCAGAAGCTCTTCTTCGCTTATCCATCCCAGTTGACAAGAAGGGGCTACAATCGTTTTTTGGCAAAATCAACTTCGTGAGGAAGTTTGTCCCAGATTTTGCACAAGTGATCAAGCCCATGGCCGAGCTCCTAAAAAAGAATGCCGAATTCGTGTGGACTGACGAAAGAAAGCAAGCCTTCGAAGAAATCAAGTCCAGAATCGCGCAAGCTCCAGTGTTAATAAATCCAGACTACTCCAAGGATTTCATCCTGTACGCGATGGGAGAGCCCGAAAGCTACGCTGCAGTCCTGACTTAGAAGGAGATGATGGCGAGGAGCGCCCCATAGCATTCCTAAGCCAGGTGATTCAGCCGCACGAAGAAAGATACAATTTTATTGAGCGGCAAGTGCACGCAGTCATGAGATTTCTCAGAAAGTTCAAGCACTTTGTCTCCTAGAGCCGGATAACTATCTTCGTGATACATCCGGATGTCAGAAATTTCATTATCCAAGGGGAGCCAGGTCACAAGAGGGCAGGATGGATAGCCAAAATACAAGAGTTTGACATAGAGGTACGGCCAACGAAGCTAATCCGAGGTCGGGCTCTATGCTAAGAGTTGGCCCGAAGTGTTGCAGCCGAAATCTCTGCATGCCAGTGGGAGGATCCAATGATGGAAATAAACCTTACTGTTGTCACATTTTGCACGGGGTGCAATGTCTTCAATATTGTAACAGTGCTGCTCTTCTTTTCCTCCTTCTTCCGTTTTCCTTCCTTCTCTCCCTTTCCTTTTCTTTCCCGCATTCTCTTTCTTTCCCCCCTTTCTTGGAGTCCCCCAGTTGATTTTTCAACTTTCCAGCAGGTTACCTTGAAAAATTGGCTAAGTCTGGGTGCGAAGTTCGCACTTTGCCCAGTTTTGGTGCGAAGTTCGTACTTCGCCCAGTTTTGGTGCGAAGTTCGCACTTCGCCCAGTTTTGGTGCGAAGTCTGACTTCGCCCCACTTTCTGGGCGCACCTTGCACTGGCAGGCTGGCAGGCCGACAAAGAAGAATGATAAGTGCCGGAGCAGGTCCGTACAGCGGCAGACACCAGTGTTCACCTGTGCGCAGCCCGACTTTTCAGCAGAGCCGGAATGCGCCCTTGACAAGTGTACAGTAGGGGGAACAAACCCGGAATTTGACCAAGGCGTGAAGGCCTTCCCAACTGCACTGTTTTCTGCCCACGCATCCCAAGGAGCTCCGATCCCAAGCGAAGATGGATAGACTGCCCTTCAAGGCAGACATGTGTCACACAGCATAACCCATCATCCGACAAGTGTCCAGCTTCGGGATTTGAACCAAGACTGCCGACCAAAAGGGATAAGTATGGGCTGCACCGCCTGTGTCAGTAGCCTCATTCAAAGCTGATCTGAGGTTCCACCTGCTCCAGCTACCAGCGTACCTGCCGACTTGAAGTTCTGCCCAGCGCACCGCCATGTGGCTGTCCAGCTTTCAGGATGACCATGCTGCGGGTACAGTCCGGTCCGACAAAAGGTCAGCACTTGCCGCTCTTTCAGCGCTTTTGTCAGCTTATGTTTGACTGGGACCTTGTGCCCATTAATGTAACGGGAAGGACTCGGGCTATAAAAGCCCACCATGAATTCATTGTAAGGGTGGAAGGGGAATGTTTGTTAGGGAATCACCGTACCCATTGTAACCGTGCTTCTGCTAATGAATACAATCTGTATGCCTGGTTCTGTTCTGCTGTCTTTATTCTTTTATGCTGTCTTTCATTATATGCTTTAGGCCCACCTGTGTCGCAGCTCGTCGATTCACTTCGACGTTTGGCGATCAGGTTCCTCTAGTATTGCTTGTTTAAGCACTTCTGTATTTCATTAATTTAAAGCATTTATAGAATAGATATGGTAGCAGTTCCATCAGTTATGTGTTTTGTTGCCGGTCCGTATCCGGTGATTGATGCGATCCCGTGCTGTTAGTTCCTTGTAGGGAATGTTTGCTGGGAGCCATTGAGCAGTGCGGTTAAATTCTCTACATAAACACATATACCTGGCCCTAATATCTCTAGGCTTGCTTTCTACCTATGTCAATGTACGTATCCGTTAATCGATGCATTGTCGTGCTGTTAGTTCCTTGTAGGGAATGTTTGCTAGGGGATCATTGAATGGTACATACACTGCTTATGTATCGGAAGTACGTGTAGGTTTTGCAGTTCTTTGTCATACTTTTGTATTTATGATGCAGCAAATAGCGTTGATTGGTGTGTTCCCGTACTGTTAGTTCCCCCCCACCAACCCCTGAATATATTTGTAATCCCTTTCTGTACATTTGTTTCTTTCTGTACATTTATCTCTTTCCTGTACCCTTAGCTCAAATCAGAACCCCCCCAAAAGGAGCCGGCCTTCTCCGGAGATTGGCTCGGAAGGCATCTCTTCCTTCCGGCATTTCATGCTGGTGGGCGAATCTGGGCGCATCAACCCAAAATCCTTTCCTCATGGCAGATTCGTAACCAACACTTACCAACTTCTTATCAGAGGAGAGTGATTGGACGAATGACCTGGTGTGGTATTTTAGCACAGGGAGATGTCCAGATCATCTCAACGCCTCACAGAGGAGGTTTAGGCTGAATGCCTTGAAGTATGTATTGCGCCCCGAGGGGCTGTATTTTAGAAACATTGACGGCATCCTGTTGCGGTGCGTCAAGGTATCAGACAAGCCAAAGGTTCTCGTAGAGTTCCACTTTGGGATGCTCGGAGGACATCATTCAGGAAGGCCTACGGCCTTGAAGATTATCAGAGCCGGCTATTATTGGCCCACCCTCTTCACAGACGCACATGCAGTCTGTGTAAAATGTGAAAAATGTCAGAGGTTCGCCGGCAGAAATAGGAAGGCACCCTTGCCCCTCCAGCCAATTCAAGCCGAGACTCCGTTTCAATAGTGGGGTCTGGACTTCGTTGGGACCATAACGCCCAACTCTTAGGCGGGACACAAGTTTATCCTAACTGCCACAAATTACTTTACCCGATGGGCTGAGGCTTTGCCTACAAAACATGCTGACCAAGAAACGGTCATTAGGTTCCTTGAGAGCCTCATTACCCGTTTCGGGGTTCCGGAGGCAATTGTCACGGATAACAGTCCAGGATTTGCAGGTGCGATACTCACCGAGTTCATTGCGGATATGGCATCTACCACAAGATGTCTTCAAATTACTATCCGCAGGGAAACGACTCGGCCGAATCCACCAATAAAAACCTCTTGAAAATCATAATGAAAACTGTGGAGAAGAATAAGAGGTCGTGGCACCTACTTCTGGACCGGGCGTTATGGGCGGATCGCATATCTTTCAAAAAATCCATCAAGACGTCCCCCTACGCGCTTGTATACGGCAAGGAGGCGGTTTTGCCTACCCACATAGAAATGCCCGCACTCTGGTTGTTAGAAGAAGAGAAGGGCGACGGGGATCCAGTGAATGTCAAACTTTGTCAACTGTTGCAGCTAGAAGAGGAAAGGGAGAAGGCATATCAGGCCTTTACCAAATATGCCGACGCAACTCAGAGCTGGTTTGCAAAAGGGACCACCACCCGAGTTTTCAAAATCGGGGACTTAGTGCTCAAGTGGGATTCACTCAAAGCGAAAACGGGCAACCATGACAAATTTGATGCCTTCTGGGCAGGCCCCTATTAGATCGCTCTGGTAAACCAATTCAACGCGTTCGTGCTCAGGGACATGGAGGGACAGCTTCTCCCGATCCCTGTTAATGGCTTCCACCTAAAGGCCTATCATCACTGAAGGTTGCCAAGAGGTCCTTCCTTGTACATACTTTTTTTATTTATTTCCTACAATTTAATTTATTTCAGAACGTAAATATTTCTTTCAGTTATTCAGTTTTCAGCTTTTGAATCCAAAAAGGGCTAAGTGTAAGAAAAGAAGCAAAATTTTGCGCTGCTAACTCGAGTTTGACCAAGGCGGAAAATCGCCCGACATCGCAGTGAAGCCGGGCGTAGCTCTTTGTATTGTGCGATGTCGGGAGCTTGGGAAGAGAAAAAGCAAACAAGAGAAACCCCAAATTTTTCTAAGTGATGGGTGCGCAACCCGACTTCGCAGCGAAGTCGGGCCGCGCACCCTCTTGGGAGCGCAGTCAGGCAGCAAAGAAAACAAAAATTGCCTAAGTGTCGAAGACCTACTGCGCAAAATTTTCCGAGCGAAGTCGGACTACGCAAATTTTTCGAGCGAAGCCCGGTTGCGCTCTCAATTTTGGGCGCACTTCGAACGACCCGTCAGGGAGAGCAAGGGGCATGACGCAAGTGTGGGTCCCCAAGGGCACACGGTGCATAGCGCGAAGTTGGACTGCGTTCCTTCTTGGGCCCTTGGCCAGAGTCTTCCTCGAAGCGTGTGCCCAAATGGCGGCAGTGACGTCATTAGAAGCACAAGGTTCAAAGATTTTAAGCAATGATCGCGCGGATTTCAAAGCAGATGTCATTAAGAAGTGAGCACATTGGGGCCAACCGCGTACGAGGTGCGCCTTCCAATAAAAAATGTCACGCACGGCCGACGAGGAATAACGACGCTTTCTACCTAGCAAATCACTTTAAATCCCTCCTCGCGCCATTACTGCTGTGTTTCCATTCCTAGAAAAGGGGCCTCGCATACTCAGAACACCTGAATTACCAGTGTAAATCAGAGCTGCGCAGTAAAGAGGAAGAAAAGTGCAGAATTAAGGTCTGCAGCGACTGAAATTCCTATCTCTGGCACCATGAGTGAAGAACAAAAAATGGACAAGGGGAAAGCGTCAATGCAGCCGTAGTCCAGCGATACAGAGCAGGATGCTGAGGAACGCATGGAGTCCAGCGCTCATGAGAGCGAAGCGCCACAAGAGCAGAGAGGGAAATCCAGGTCGAGGCGAAGTAAAAGGCAAGGTCCTCCGCCAAAGATCTGCAAATGTTTTATCCCCAGTCTCTCCGCTTTTCTCAAACCCAAGCACAGGGCTTCATACTCCGCCGCGTTGTTAGTACAGCTCCAAGCCAGTCTGTAGGTGTAGTCCTTCTGGATCCCGAACGGGGAAACCAAGAGTACGCCTGCGCCGGCACCATTTTTGCATCGGGCGCCATCAAAGAAAAGCTTCCATAGCTTTTCTGGTGCAGGTCCTACCTCTTTCTTGGTTGACTAGTCGAGTCTCACAGGCTGAGTGATGGTGTAGCAGCCTTGCTCAGTCTCGATCATGGCATTGAAGTCCAGCAAGGAGAACTCATCCTCTACCTGCAACAGCTCAAGAGCTTGCTCTGTCATGTCCACCACCACCAGTCCTTCCGCTGTCGGCTGAACCATGCAGTTTTGTAAATCTTCTCCGGGTATCTTCTCTACTAGAAATGTGGAAGGCTTTTCGTTGTAAATCTTCAGTCTCCTTCCTTTGAAGGGCATTTCCATATGTGAGTAATCCAGAGACAGATACACCACCCAGCTTCACAGTGAACTCCCTGGAAAGACGCATGCCGAAGTAAGGTTCCAAGTCGACAACCACGACCTCTTGAATGACCACTATGTCAAGAGCTTTGTGCAGCCGGATCGGGATATCTTTGATAACACCGTCTTGACAGGGGTGTCGTCTAGCTGCAGCACACATTGGCTGCTCCTTGTATACTCCATTCCGATCTCGTCGCAGACGGCTCTCGGCATAACAATCGTGGAGGCACCAGAATCCACCATACAGTTGTGTACTATATACCCTTGCATCTGCAATGACAGATAGAAGGGAGGTGGTATGTTCTTTCCAGTAACGGAGACTGTCAGGTGTTGAACCAAAACAGCAGGCTGCGTCTGCTTGCCATATTTTATGCTCTTCAAATATTCCTGTAGCAGATCAACTTGACCTGGGAGCAGAAGAGCATCATACATACTTATCCTTGCGGGAGTCCTCTTTAGCTCATCCACTATGTTGTAGCTTGAAGTGCTAGCTCCCTCCGTTTCTTTCGTAGGCTCATACTTGGTGCGGTATTGCTGCGTGGCTTCGACTCTATCTCTTTGTCAGAGACAGATATCTTAGCTTCTCCTGAGCTTGTTCTTTTGTTTCAGCTGGAGATGGAGCTGCGGGAGCTTTCGCTGCGGGAGGCTTGAGTGCAGGAAATTTATCTTTGGTTGCGGGATGCCATAGCCTTTTGTCCGGTGGTAGCCCAGCAGGTTGCGCCTTTTCTCTTCTGGCGTATACCTTCAATGGCTTTGCCTGGGCTGCAGCAGCTTCAACAGGCTTTCTGTCCTCCTTGGTGGGGAGCAATGCCGGATCTTCTTCTGGGATGGCAAAGTTGCCTTCATCGTCCAGGATCATGTAAAATTCATCCTCTTCTATGGCGCCGCCCGCCAGGGTCTGGAGGTAATGCTGATGTAGCGTGCAATCTTCTTCTGAATGCAGGTCGTTGCACGTGGAGCACCAGTTGACCTGGTCAGAAGTGTCAGGTTGATCCTCAATGGCCACATTTCTTGTAGGGGGGTGCCTTTGAACTTGTCGTTCCGCAGCTTGATCTTTTGTCAGTGTCGGAGGAGGATATGGCCTCCTTGGAACAAACTCCATCTGGGCCTACTTCTTCAGTATAGTCATGTCATTTGACATGGTATGGTATCCAGATGCCAGAGCCCGTATCTCTTGGAGGATTTTGTTCTGAATATCATTGTCTGCAGGTGGCAACTAAGTTGGCGGAGGTAATGCAGCCAATGGTGGGGGTGCAAAATACTGCGCGTACTGAGGGGGTGCTGGGAGTGCTGGATACTGCGGAGGAGGCGGCAGGTTAGGATAATGAATTTGTGGCAGGCCGTAAGGGTTTACGACTGGCGCCGAATTCCATGGCTGCTGGGGGTGCTGACTTGAAGATGACGGCATCACACCAGAGGCCGATGGGTACTGGTACTGAGGAAAGTCAGGGTAAATGGGTGGTTGTACCCTATGCGGGAGCCTGCCTATGGATATTATATCCATTTCGGCTTGTTGAGCAGCTTCGTACAGGGCAGGGAATGAATCGACTCGAGCTATCTTCAGCAGTAGGCAAATGTCAGAGTTGAATGACCTCAAGTAGTAGTGCGTCGCCTGACCCGCTGAAGGTCGCAGTTCGCGAGGTACTCGTTTCCAAGACCTCGCAAACCTTATGTTGAAGTCCGACACCTCCTCTTGGGGGTGTCGCTGGATGCTTTGGAACTGATGCAACAGCGAAGAGGGATCAGCAGACTCGTTGCATCCTTTTACAAGCCTGCCAGCCAGCTGGCGCCACCCCGTGATAGATCCCTCTGGCAGAGATCTCCACCGCAGAGAAGTTTTCCCCTTAGGGAAAGAGCCGTAGGCGGGTCTTGACACTCTCGTCCCGTGATGGAATGTAGCGCAGCCAAGGCCAGAATGTCTTGGATGTGCTCGTACGCCGTTTTGCCGTAGCCATCGTAAGTAGGGATGGACTTTAGGGCAGCGGGGGGCACAACTTGTTGTCCGACTAGGGCCAAGGGCCCCGTGGAGTCTACCGCCAGGAAGAGATCGTCATCATTCTGCTGAGCAGCCATTTCTTCCTCTCCTCCGGTAGTGTACTCGGTATCGGTACCGTCCGAGGATGTAGATTGCTCTTCAACCTCGGCCTCTTCGATTTCGGGCTCGGATTCGTCTATGCGAGCTTGGTGGTCAGCCAGTCTGACGCGCTCTCCTGGAGCGGCAATGTCAATTTCGTAAAGATCGGGCTGGTTTCCAGGATTCCTTGCTCTCCACCTTCTTGTATGCATGAAGGCGCTCGGACCGGTCTTCACGGACTCAGAGAATATTCAGGTACTTGTAGAGTCGCCAGGTGTTCTGATTCTAATAGCAATGAAGCGAACACCAGTGCTTCGATTCTGTTTTGGGGTGGGAAACTTCCATGTCCCACCAGGCGTGCCAGAGAAACTGTTGGTTATGAATCTGCCATTAGGAAAGGATTTGGTTAAATGCGCCCCCATTCGCCCACCGCATTGAAAGGCCGGAAGGAAGGGATGCCTTCCGTCCCAATCTCCGGAGAAGGCCGGCTTCCTATGGGTTTTCTCAGTTGTTTTAGCTAAGAGTACAGGAAAGGGATAAAAATGCGGAAAGAGATTCAAATGTGATTTGAGTTGGGTGGGGGGAATAAGCAACACGGCAACGATCAATCACCACTACTAATAGCAATTAAATACAGAACACACCATAGAAACTACAGCTGTCATACATCCTATGTATCCTCTATCTATGCATTCCAGGAATACTTAATCATCAAATACTAGAATCCAGAGTTCAGTATAACAGTAAGCAATGAAATAAGCAACATGAGGCATAAATGACAAGTAAAGGCAACATAAAGAATGATAACAGCAACATAGAGCCAAGTGTGTGTCTTGCATTCAGAAGCAAACGTATAGCTACAATGGTTCCCTAGCAGGATATCCCCCTTCCACCCTTTACAATGAAGTGGTGCGGCTATTTATAGCGCAGTTTCCCCCCAATTACAATCCTGGGCACAAAATCCCAGAGCTGACAAAAGCTGACAAAAGCGGCGAAAGAGCTGCTGATGTTGACTCCTGCAGACAAGGACTGTACTGGCAGCAAGGTCCACCTGAAGACTTGGCAGCTACGTGGCAGTGTGGTTGATGAGACTTTGAGTCAGCATGAATGCGGGTAGCTGCGGTAGATGGAACTTTACGTCAGCTTGAATGGAGCTAGCTGGAGGAGGTGATTTGGGCCATGCTTGTCCTTTTTCCCATCGTATATTAGCTCGGATCCCGAGGCTGGACACTTGTCAACTTCTGACGGGGGTGCATCTGCCTTGGAAGACAGCTTCTCTCTTGTGTCCTACTTCGCCTGGAAATGGAGCGCAACTGGGTAGCGCAAGCGGGGAATAGCGCAGTTGGGGAGGCCTCCGTGCCTTAGTCTGTTTTGGGCTGCTTGAGAGATATTTCCCAACTGCGCACGGGTCAGAGGGCGCAGCCCGACTTCGCTGCGAAGTCGGGATGCGCACTCCAGCACTTAGTCAATTTGGCTGCTGCTCAGACTGCGCGCAAGAAGGTGAGCGCACCCCGACTTCGCTGCGAAGTCGGGTTGCGCTCCAACACTTAGCTGATTTCTGGAGACACTGCTTCCCAACTGCGCTCAGGACGGAGAGCGCACCCCGATTTCGCTGTGAAGTCGGGTTGCGCTCCCATACTTAGCCAAATTCTGTTTATTTCCAGCCTGCTTCCGCACTTCGCATTCCCGAGTGCGCTCGAATCTAAGGGCGCACCCGACTTCGCTGCGAAGTCGGGTTGCGCTCCCATACTTAGCCAAATTCTGTTTATTTCCAGTCTGCTTCCGCACTTCGCATTCCCGAGTGCGCTCGAATCTAAGGGCGCACCCCGACTTCGCTGCGAAGTCGGGTTGCGCTCCCAGACTTAGAATTTTTTAGGGAGTGTTTGCTCTGTTTTGGGAATTCTGACTGCAGAAAGAACAAGGGGAAAAGGGAGGAATGAAACTGACAGAGGGGGAGAAAGGGAACAGTGGAGAAAGGGAAAGGAGATGTAGGGAAGGAAGAGCAGCATACTTACAAAATTTGAAAACATGGCACCCCGTGCAAAATGTGGCAACAGGGCCGTTCGAGATTGCCAAAATAAATTCAGCTAACTCCTTTATCCTCAAGGATGCGACTGGTTAGACTCTGCCAATTCCCGTAAACGGTCTTCACTTGAAGACCTTCTATCATTAAAAGTTTTCTTGAAAATCTTAATCCTTGTATATACTGTTGTTTATACTTGTACAAACTTTGTTTTAAGAGTCTCTAGAATTAAGCATGTAGTTAGATATAGATTGTATTCTCATGCCATTGTGAAAATGAAGTTTTGCCTCGTGACTAAGGTTCGAATCTGCCAAATCAAAAGTAAAATCTCCTTCGGAATTTTTTCGCGTGAAGTAGCCGGCGTAGGTCGGTTCGCTGCGAAGCACTTTCAAATCAAGACGTGAAAAAGGACGCGAAGAAGGCCAGAGTACAATGTGTCATCGACAACAAGGGATGGCTCATAGCGCTCAGATCCTAAAGGAGAAAGCAGATGCAACCTGCTTCGCTTGGCAGCAGGCTTCGCTGAAGAGGCAAAAGAAATACTTCTCCGAAGTATAAAGGCATGGAAAATGCTTCGCAAAAGGAAACTGAGCGAAGCAACTTCAAAAGGAAAATTTTGCGAACCACTTCTTTGAGACAAAGGAACACGCTTCGCTCCTAAGGTATCCTAAGCCCCACTCCAAGGCTAATCTTGCGCGAAGCGCCCGGTAAGACAACAATGTAGCCTAGATCCCGTGAAAAGGCAGCTTCGGGTCCGAAGCATAGAAGACCAAGGGAAAGTTTGAGGTTCGCCGCGAAGCACTTTGCGCCAAAATCAGCTTCGCCAAGCCGTAGAGCGCAAAACGAGAAGCATTTAAAATGTGCCTTGAGGCGTGTGCCAACGACAATCTAGGAAAGTGCCCAGGACGTGCGGGTTTAATGCAAAGGTGGCGGAGCGCATCCCAAGAGAATGTCGTTATGATTAAAAGTTGTGCCCAGGTACGAGGTGGCAGGGGAATTAGATTTTCGAAGCCGGGCCAGGTCCTCGAAGTACATAGACCCACGTGCAACCCCGCCGCAAAGCCAATGAAAAAGCAAAGCAATCCCTTCCGCCTGATTTTCGAATTTAATTTTGGCATTTGCCATTAATGATGGTGGCTATAACCTTCGGCTATAAATCCCGAGCTTCACCAGTAAATAAGTTGTTTATCTGCTATCGAGCAAGACTATAAGAAACTTGGCCAAAGCTCTACGATATTCCCATTTTCTGCATTAAAATTCTGCTCCTTGAGAACGAAATGGGGAAGAAGAATTCTAAAGAAAAAAGGAAAGAGCCCGAGGTAGCGACTCCAGAAAAGGCAAAAAGGGGCAAGGAAGAAAAGAAGCATAGGCCCAAGAAGGTTGATTTGAACCTGCGCCCTGAGAAGCAGCCCATGGAAGAGGGGGAGGAGTCAGAAGATGAGCAACTGGCAGAAGCACCCATTGACGGGTGGGAGAGGATAAAAGACAGAACTTTCAAAGAGCATCATGGAGCTACGATACACTATCGACTACATGAGAAGTCGATTGTCTGCGGAAAATAAGAGGGCTGCCGCGTATTATTCACAAATATACTGGTATTTGACTCCGCCAACTCATCACTATCCTGAGTTGATATGCGCTATCGCCCGAAACTACCAACCATCCACCAGACAGGTTTTGGACGCTGCGGGTAATAAGTTATTTTCAATTTTCAAGGAGGATGTGCAAGCAGCTTTCGCTCCCTTGCAGGGGCCACCGAAAGGTTATTCTGTTCGCAATGTCATTTTAAATGAACAGATGGACAGATTCAACACTTCCAACCACATGGTAAAATTCTTGAGTGAAAATCTCAAGGATGGGCTCCCTTCGGGTAAGCTCCTACGGATGCCTCGTCGATTAAAGGATTTTAAGAACACTGATATTTTTTCCATCATTGCGTGGGTCGCGGGCCTGTCCACAGACGCTGATGTGTATCCCCGGCAAGTGTCACTGGCCGAATGTATTTCGCGAGGGGAGTTTTATGCTCCAGATCCGTCCAGGCCAAACACGAACCCGATTTTCTTTGATTGGGCAGAATGGGTGGCCCGAACTCTGCATACGTGGCTAGCTAGTATAAAGAATGCTGCTACTGGCCAATATTTTGGGCCTTGCTCTTTTCTGGTTTGGCTCTTTTTCCATCATACCCACAAGCATTTTCCTCATATTGCCATTACCCCAAGCGGCAAGGATGGAGCCCCGTTGCCGGTATATCAGTGGACTCCCCTCCTAGCGAAGACGGGGTCATATTATGTGTTTAACCAACAATGTTTAGGACCGGCTCTTCAGTTATTGCAGGGTTCTTGCCCTCGAGTGCCCGTGGACCTCAGAGACAAAGTGGTTAACGACCGGAAAGGAGATGTTTTTCAGTTGACCCAGGGCCTTGTCGTCCGCCTGTTTGGATTCGCGGGGAAACCCTTCCTCTTGCCTGTGTATCCTTCTGAATACCAGTTCGCTTTAGAGGTCGCTCGTCAGAGCGACGCGACAAATGTTATCTACGGCCATGGCCGAAAGTGGGCTCCGACTTGCGATTTCCCTTTCAAAATGGGAGTCGTAGAAGTCTTTGCCCTAAAACAACATGTATATTTGGAGAATAAACTTGCTGACTTTGGTTTGCTGCAGCTTCCGCAGCGGTGGTGCTATGACCCCTTGGGGGTAATGAGGGACCATCTGAGATTCAAAAATTTTCATGTTTGCCCTCGACCGGGGATAGTAGAACAAAGGAATAATCCCACCGGTAGAGATTTAGAGTGGCACTTAGAAAGGATGAAGACATTGCCCCCGTGGCATGAATTTTACACTATGGAAGTTGAGTATGATCCCATTAAGCACCCCTTCCCGAGCCCAGACTCTGCATTCTGGAGAAAAATGAAAGACGATTTGAAGGGAGAGATAAGGAATTGGCGCGAACCACAATTGAAAGAATGGTGGATTATGAGAGTTCATCGTCGGAAGCAAAATCCATACGGACTCTTGGAGACAGATAAGGACTTCGCTATCTACTATGAAGCGTATGCCGGATCTTGGCAACCCCTCTCCTTTGGTGATTTCATCCCTCCTAGTCCCCCAGGTTCGGGCGATAGCCCCAAAAGAATTGCTGATGATTTTGAACAGGAAGAGGAAGACGAAGTTGTAGTGACACATCAGGAGCCGCTTAAGGAGTCTGTTGAAGGTTCCGAAGTTGATGTCGGGAGGTCGTCGCAGCAGCAAGAAAAGGAGGATATGAGGAAAAGAAAAAGACCCGAACAGGTCCAACTGCCCCCTCCTCATCCGAAGCGGCCTCGCACCAGACCCTCCGGTGCTTCCAATGAACAGTCTACAACAGGCTCGGTGGAGATTGATGTTGAGAAAACAGTGCCTCAAAAGACGGGGGAAAGTGTTGAGGTAGACGTCGTTAATGTGGAGGAATTCCTCCAAGATGAAGAAAACGATGGTGAAAAAGTTGAAAATGTTGAGGATGTAGAAGCTGGAAGTAACGAACCCAACACGCAGGAATTTGCCGCTTCTGCTCTGCCAGTAGGGCACGCAGGTACGCATCCCTCTTTTTCTACTCTGGTTTCCCAAGTTGTGTCAACAGTGGTCCCGGCCGAAGGTCTCTTGGAGCCTTATAAAAAATTTACTTGTCCAGTTGTACAGTCACCCCAGCGCAAAGTTTCTTTTGCCGTAGCAGATGTGTCTCGCGATTCCACCAGTCCCATAGGTGTTTCCACCCCATTTGAGTCGTTAGGCCGAGACGTGTCCGCAACCACCACTTCACTCACCCATGCCACCATTCCGTTGGTACTTGGTCAAACCAAAGGTGATACTTCATCTCCAAACCCCGACTCCCACCCCACACCCACGCATACTATCGCTTCACTAGCCAAACCCCCTACCACGCCCGCCACCGAACCCACCGGCGACACGTCACCAGTACAGTCCTTATACTTGTTTACCCCTTCGACTGTTAACCTAGCCTCATTAGAAAATGAATTAGCCATGATCAAGGAGAGCCCTCTAGCAGAGAAATTGATCCGAGCCCGTCAAAACACCGACAAAGTACTCAAGGAGGCGAGGAGGAGGAGAGGGCGTTCCTTGGCGAAACCGGAAAAGTGCGCGGTGATTGATTTGAAAAATGGAAAATTGTATAAGGTCAAGAAGATTCCCAAGGTCCAGAAACCCTTGGATGAAATGACCTCTGCAGATTATGAGTATCAGGAGAAGGTCAAGGACCTGGAACACATGGACATCGACAATGAATCAGAATCCATGCATGTGAGAATAGAGACTTTCCGCACACACGCCAGGATTGCCAACCAGCGCCGCTGTGAGGCAGAAAATGCCAATGTCAAGTTAGAGGAAGATCTGGCTAGAATCCGCTCTCAGTTGGAGGATGCTCTGAAGCAATGCGAGCAGATGAAGGAGGAGAGGGATGCCTTGAAACAACAGATAGAACAACTGCGGAATGAAGCAGAAGATCATAGCAAGACCCAAGCCGAAGCTGAAGTAAAGGCCAAGGAGTTTGAATATAGGATCTTGCAGATGCAACAGCAGTTGTATGAAAAGGAGAGTTTAGAGTTGTTCGACAAGAACAGAATCAAGGACATTCGCTCGCATTTGCTTAGGAATTTCAGATCTCGGGCCTCCAATGCCCTTTCAATATTGTCATACATTACCGAAGCCCAGAACGCTGCTACCCAGAAAGGGCCGATAGTGGACGAAATCATCCAAGAGATAAGAAGCCGACTCAATTTGGCCTTTGAAGTACAAAGCATCAAATATCAAGACTTGCAGGTCGCTGCCATGAGTCGGACAACAAGGGATTGGTCCACCGCTCAGGCCACGGTTCGCGCCTTCTTCTCCAAAGTGAGGAAAGCTCAGAAGGCCAAGAACCTCATGGACATATTTGAACAGGAGCAGCGTACCTCTCTGGGATATTTCCAGAACCTTTCAGAATTGGGTTTCCCGAGTTTCACCGACGATGACGGGAACCTTTTGACAAAAGAAGAATTAAAACCAGCCTGGCTCAGCTTTGAGAGCGATGTTTCTGAGATTGATGAATGGAAGGAGCCAATTACGGAGGGCCAAGTCACGGATTTTATTTTAAGATATTGTAGGATCGCGGCGTGTTTGAACGACTTGAGCGCGAGGGCCAAATATGCTGATATCGGGCAGATCGACAGGTTCCATGTCCTGATTAAGGCACTGCAAGATCGGGAACCTTTTCAAAAGGGAGCATGGGCCCATATTCGCCGAACAATGGAGAGAATCCGTGACCGCCTTCCACCGCCGCCATTGGAACAAGCACCCGATGAAGATGAAAGAGGAAAAAAGATAACTGATGAGGCACCCTTAGAACAAGAAAAGCAGAAAGGAGAAGGGTCTGGAGGTAACTCTGGCCCAATGGATGAAGGCTAAAGGGTCCTCACACCGAGGCGAGCTCGTTGCCCCACGAGCCGCCAGGAATGTTGACGATTTTGTCACATTGCTTGGAGGGGTAGTAAAATCCAAAATTCTGTGATGATTTCTTGGTTTGTTTTCTTTCTTTTTGTTGTAAACAACACTCTAGCAATTTTGGCTATCATTTTTGCCCCCTTTTTGTAAATAAACTATATGTATAGAAGCTTCGCCCATAGCTTCGCAAGGAAAAAAAACAGGAAAATGAAATACATGCCCAAAATTTTCTAAGGCATGAAAAGAGCTTCACAAGCGAAGCTTCTATGAGACTAGCTTCGGGCCCCGTTTTTGCGAAGCAGTAGAGCAGCGAAGGAGAAAATTACAAGTATGAAAACCGCTTCGCCGAAATCTCAGCGAAGCACCCGCTTCGGCCCCTTTCCTTGGCGAACTGTTTTTCCAGCAAGATCTTGCTTCGCTTGGAAATGCTGCGAAGCACCCGCTTCGGCCAATTGTCGTGCGAAGCCCCCTCACTAGGAGCCTAGCTGCCTTGGAGAAGTCGGAGAAATATCCTAAGGCAAAATTCTACTTCGGCCGAAAAACCCCCAAATGGCCATTTTGAAAAAGCTTCGCAGCGAAGCATTCTTTTAGTCCATCAGCGAAGCATCCATTTGCGAAGCAATTTTCCCGGCGAAGCAATGAGAGATTGGGAGCCATGTTTTGAAGAAGTAGATCTGCTTCGGCACTAAGTCCTTGCGAAGCTGTTTTTGAAGGTCCCTTCGCGCGAAGCACCCATGCAGAGAGGTCAGTCCCGCTTCGGCTCACATCCATCGCGAAGTAGGTCCCCGAACTGGAATTTGGCGAAGCTCTCCAGGGCACACACACCAAGGCCGGGTATCTTTTCGAGGCAATCGAGTATTTCATAAATGCATTTTTACTTGCCCGAAAGACCCGGGACTCATTTTTGGCAATGGAAAAGGAAATATGTCGCAGGAGGAGAACCCGACGGACTTGGCAGCCACTCGAGCACCGCACCCGAAGATTCAGGACGAGTCAGGCGGCCCATTAATGCAGATTTCCTCGGCTAATGCGGCCGTAACTGCTAAATATAGAAGCAGATGTGAGAGCTCGGTCACGGGAGGAGCGAAGGCAGATTTCTCAGATTTTCGAGAGCGTACTTCTGGATTTTGTGCATTGATGGCTCAGAGGGTCGGGTCCTCTATAAAAACCCATGAATTGTAATGGGAAAAGGGGGGGAACTTTTGCTAGAAAATTGTTGTAACTTGATTCCTGCAATTGATATTAAAGACTTTCGGCTCATTTCTCTCTTGTATGCTGCCTTCTGTGATTATTTCTGCTATTCTGTCTTCGTTTGTATACCGTTATTCTGAATCCTGAATTTAGGTGTGTAATTGGGGACAGAACCCTGGAATTCTCCTGAAGGATATATAGGGGAGATAATATTGCGTTAAACTCCTTTTATGCCCCCTGTGGTTAGTGGTTCCTGTTACGTTCATTTATTTTCTCAATCGCTGTAATTCTGAAATCTGGATTTAGGCGTGGGAGAATAGTTGAACTCTGGAACTCTTCCAGAGGATACATAGGGAACTTTGCGTGATGTTCATTTATGCATTATTCTTGGTATTTATTGCTGTTGTTCCAAGTTATTAGTTGATAATCGTGTTGTTGGTTCTTTCCCACAAAATTGTTCACACTTCTTACCCTATCCTTTTATTTCTTTCCTGCACTCTTGTCTTAAAAACACCAAGTAGTTTAGTTCAGGAGCCGGCCTTTCTCCGGAGATTGGCACGGAGGGCATCTCTTCCCTCCGGCCTTTCAATGTTGGTCCAGGTCTAGGGCGCGTATATGTACAAAATCCTTTCCTGTGGCAGATTTGTGACCAACAGTGATACAATCAATTTATAAAAAATATCCACCCATGTGGGGGAGTTGGAGAGAAGTGGGTAGTTAAAACTCTCGTGTTGGAGAGGCCCCAGGTTCAAATCTCTCCCTCTCATATGTTGCGGATATGCTATGTAATAGATACTAGGGACCCTACTGGAGGTGTGTATATCCACCCGCTTGATGTAATATTGTGCCTTAATGAAAGATCAACATTTAAAAATAAATAAATAATTTATAAAAAATAAGCAAATATTTATTTTTCTTTATTTTTTAATTAAGGAAGTTCTAAATATAAAATTTCATTTTATTTTTTATTATATATATATATATAAAATAATTATTTGTTTATAATATATATAAAATCAATATATATATATATATATATATTTTCGTGTGAGAAACCCCTACGACACATGAGCAGTCTCCTCCCAACCATGACCCCTCGTAAAGCCAAGAGCTATGCTTATGAATAGGGAATTTAACACACCCACCCCCTCACACACTCACCCGCCGCGGTTTGAACCTTATAATCAATAAAAAAAAAAAAGTGCTCTTGTCAAATAAAAGGAGTTTGAGTAATTAAATATGTCAACTTTCAAGGCAAAGAAGACCACGGTTCAAAATCTTGCCAAGCAACGTACGAGTAATTGCTAAGATTTTGTAATACAATAATAAGTCATGATGTAATATGGGTTGACCTGTTTCAATCCCATATAATCAATTAAAAGAATTAATAATATTCTTATCTTTAATAATACTTTTATAATGCCACTAGCACATATTTAAGAAGATTTTACTATTTATTTAATACAATAATTATTCATAATGATTTTCTCTTAACTACCACTAATTTTGCACTTATTAAAATTAATCAATCATCAAATGGATAAGATCTCATCAATATCAACTATTTTTGTACACCTCTTACCTTATCATAAGAACCACAATCTAAACCTCAACCAATATAATTGTGGTTATAATTGTCATAATTGTAAATATCATGTTATATTAAATCCTCCTAGCTGGTTCAAAGGGAATGACAAATGGAGGCATGACAGATTTCATCAAGGACTTAGGCCTGGGTATCTTGTGTCTCTCTCATCCTTTCTCTGAGTGTTTATCACATGAGCAAAGGTACTTGTTCTTTGGATATTTGTGGATCAGTCCTACACCTGGATTTGTTTTATAACCTCCTCAGGCTCGTAAATAATAAAATAACAAAAATTTGAGGAGAACAATGGTGTATGGTTGAAAGGTAGTGATACCTTGCTACACTCCTGTGATTTCTCACATAATCAATAAGGAAATGACACCTTTGGGTATAAAATGTGATTTCTGAAGAGGCCGGAGGTGATCCTCTTAAACCAAGTATCTCAGCTCTAGCAAACATCATAGGCAGCTTAGAAGAACCACAGAGAATGCAAATATGTTGATATTCTATTTCATTTCCATCAATTTGTGATAGGTGAGTTATTAGAAATGATTTCTCTTCTAGCCAGTAGCCTCCTTCTAGGACTGAAATGTTAAATGTCTGCCATATTTTTGGTAACTTGAGTGGACAAGTATTAAAAATTGTAGCTTGCTTGAAATTTATGATTTGAATTTTCTTTATTCTTTTGATACACAGCAGCATGTTTGGGTGGGGAATTCCTCAGTGAATCTTTTCACATCAATCCAATATTATAAACCCTCAGAAAACCTGATTCATATACCCATGAAGACCTGAAGTCAAGATAGATTCTCTTTGTTCCTCGGGCTACAAATAGCTTTAATCTTAAGCCTGAATATCTTAATGTCATAAGGGAAAACTTTACTGCTAATTTTACAAAATGTTTTTATTTTAAAGCAATATTAATTTCTGTCAAAAATCTAGATTGGCCAATGAAAACTAAAAACACCAAAAGCATCCGCTATTTACTTAATAATTATTTTTTAAATATCCATTTTTTTTATATATTTGCTATAATTTACAAGCACCGTAATGAATTGTACACATTTTCTCAAATATCAGCAGGTCATGCCTATATTTCTTATCTTATGGAACGAAAATATTGGTCAAATTCTCTAAGCTCATAGAAGAGTTTTCATTGGCTCTTGTTTCTCTGGAGTGAATACTGCAAGATGTGAATTTTAAACTGAACCGCCTCGTTTGTGCCTTGTTGCACAACCCCAAAGCACGAACAGATTTATGTTTGAGACAATACCAAGTTCAAAAAAAAAAAAAAATCTCTGGAATTTCATAAACATCCTAATGAATGTTAAAAGTGGGTTTTCTGTATCACTTTCACATACACTGCTGAGTTCTTGCTGGTGTTCAGGAGCTACTTATTTTGTTTTGTATGGTTTGGACTTTAGGTTAAAGACCCATATGCATAAGTACAATTCTATGAGCTAGACTCTGTCTCAGAGCAAATGAAATTAAATCAGGTAACATCTTAATATCTCAAATTCCCTGCATACAGTAGCTGCGAAGACAGTTATCAGTCTTGAACCAAGAACATTTGATGTTTCATGTTGGCAAACAGTTACCATGTCAACATTACCAAGCCCATAGTTTCGTTCCTTCAAATAAAAATAACAAACAAATAAAACAAGCAAGAATCAGACACAGCGACTCAGCATAAGTCTAACTGTAGCATACCTGCTGAAGTGCCAATGAAAGCACTACAATTGGAGTCCATCATGGTGAGCACAAGTCGAGTCCCATTGAGGATATTTTCATCATTATTGACATCTTCCAATGCCAGCTCAATGGCCTTCTGAGCTACCATTCCAATGGTGCTATTGTAGGCCACAAGGGCACCCACATTTACAGTTGTAGGTCTCATCCTATTCTGTCCACAGCAGGGACAAACAGACAACAAACCCAGTACCAGAAATGGCACCCACTTGCCCAACATTGCGAAAATTACTAAAACTCACTGATTCCTGCTTGACCAACCAAATATTTTAACAGCAACCAGAATTACAGACTTAAAATGAGGACTTGGATCTTGGCTTTACCACTTCCAACACCAACACCAAACTACATTCTACAATTACAGAAACATGGTTATAATTAATGAGCCAAGTGGGTACCGTGAAATCCAATTCAATTAATTCATGAAACAAAGTAGGTATTCCATGGAATGAATTAAGAAACCAAGTGCAAGTGGGCATTTCAGCCTTAAATCCATTCAGGTGATTATTCAAGTGGGTATTTTGGGTCAAGGTAATTGCATTGGTCCTGGGCTCTACCTTTTCCTTTATCATGTTTTATTTTCTTTGTTAAGGAAAGAAAGATGGCATGGAATCTTGAGTTGGTGTTTACTCCCACCGAAAGAAATAGCGAGGAAAACGTGGTGCTCACTAAAGGCGCATCAACATGTATGAATAAAAGGAACGGAGAATTATTGGAGAATCTTTTGTAGCATTGTCAAATCCAAGTGGCCCAATATTTAGGGTGATCGGGCAATAAAGATAACACGGGATATGGGGAATGGGCAACAGTTTTATCGTACTGTTTATTATTTCAGCAGATAACCTCCGTAAATTTTTACTTTACGTAGAGGACTTAACTATATTTTCAACATTCCGAGGTACTAAACAGTCCAATTTTCTGCTAACAGTTCCAATCCAAAACTTAATCTTAAACTCCTCCGAATCTCTTTTACTAGAATAAATATTTACCATTGTAGGACAGATGAAGACGTTGCTAATTTTCTCTTTAAAAAAGAAAAACATTCTGCGCATGGTCAAAAGAAATGTGAAAAAATCAAATAACAATTTTCTCAACTTGAGGATGAAACCTTGTCTTTAAAAAAAACTTTGGTTGGATTTTGATTTTGATTTTTATTTTTATTTTTATTTTTATTTTTATTTTTATTTTTATTTTTATTTGGGGCTTTGGTGGAGAGGCATGCTGAGAGGGTCACAATTTTATTTAGATGATGACCTAACATTTTTACAGCAGGAAGAAAGAAATAAGGAATGGGAAAAGGTGAGGGCAGCAAGGAATGAAGGGAAACAGGCATATTTAAGAAATGGAAAGGCATACATCACATCTAAACAAATCCAAAACAAATAGAGAGTATGGCCCGCTCGGAACATCTTACAATGGTAAGTTGGAACTATAGAGGTTTCCCTTGGAGAAGAGGACCCGGGTTAGGGCCCATTGCTAGAGACAAAGATATAATCATATTGACAGAAACACATGAACACGATGGATGTAGGACTCTCGAATTTGTGGGATACAAAAAAATAGCAATATGGAATAAAGCAGTGGAAAATGGCAAAGGGCATGGGGGTATTATGGTTTTAATAAAAGAGGAATGGGATAGGGTCATTAAAATTGAAAAAACAAGATGAAAAAAAACAGTACATCTGCATAACGATCCTAAAAAATAAGTCGATTATTTGCATAGCAACATGTTATTTTGCTCCCAAGAATTCTAAATTCTATAAGAAACATGACCTTAAGAGAGAAGACCCATACTCCTCCCTAAAAAGAGGCATTTCAATATCTAGTAAGTTGGGGGAGATTATATTAATTGGAGATTTCAATGCAAGGACAGCAAATAAGCAAGCTAACATTCTAGAAGGTAACGAAGATATTGAGATTAATCCTCTTTGGATGCCGAAGAGGAAAATCAACGATGGGCCAGGACTTCGGAAGATGAGCATGGGGCTAGCATGCAATATGGAGAAGAGTTGTTAGGTCTTTGCAGCATATACAATTTGATTATTTGCAATGGGATGAACAAATGGAAAAATTCGGGAAAGTATACATGCAAAACATATAAGGGACAAAGTGTAATAGACTATGTAATATGCTCAACGAATTACATACCAAAAATAGAGGAGCTAGAAGTGGAAGATTCTCCGAGTGGAACTTAAGTGAGATCACAACCCAATTGTTATGAAACTTCGAATGCATGGAGACAAACCAAGGGAAAAACACTTGCAAGGCAATCAAAATAAATATCCTCACAAGGGAAACATTCTCTTAACAGATGAAAATCGACAGAATTTTAGAGCAGTATTAAATAATAAGTTATAGGAAATATAAGAACTACATCACAGTAGTAGAGATTACAGTAAGAGTGAATGGTTAATGCACGTTATTCAAGAAGCTCTAAACAAATGCAAGAGAGCTAAACCTAAAAAGAAAGAAAGGAATAGCTTCCCAACCAACCTATGGTTCGATGAAGATTGCAAAAAAATGCGAAGATTACTAAAGGAACCAACGGGTAAAATAAGAGCAAACAAAAAAACATATGAGAAACTAGTAAGGGCAAAAAAAGAAGAATACACTAGAACAAGGAGGAAAGAATTGATTTATTTAGGGAAGCATGAACCAAAGAAATTTTGGAAGGAACTAAGCATGAAATGGATGCAAACTGAAAATAACATAACAATTAATTAGTGGTTGGAGTATTCAAAACAACTGTATCAGCGTAGTAACCAGCAGAAGACACCCCCTACTATCATTGTCAAGAAAGAACTTTTCACAATTGAAGACATTATTCAAGGGATAAAAAGTTAGCAACTGGTAAAGCCCGTGACATAGAGAATCTTCAAGCAGAGCATATAAAATGGGGGGTAGATATCTTGGCACCGCAAATCAAAGAAATTTTCAATGAGGTCATACAAAATGGCTTCCCTACTCAGTGGACAACTAGCTTGACCATTCCTTTGTTTAAAAGTGGAGATGTAAATAATCCCTCAAACTATCAAACTATCATGATCAACCCTCTCTTTGCAAAGTTGTTTGGGAGTATGATAGAGCGTAGAATCGACATATGGGCGAGAAGAAAAGGGAAAGAGAGCAAAGGGGCAAGCGGGTTTTAGGCCCAAGCACTCAACTATTGATCACCGTATCACGCTCAGACACATAGTGGAAAAAATATGGGACAAAAAAGAGGAGGCTTTTTGTTGTTTTGTAGACTTCAAAAAGGCATTTGACACAGTGCCAAGGAAAAAATTATGGAGCAGAATGGAAGAGCTAGAGGTTCCAATTCACTACGAGGCAGCGATTCACAGACTATATGATCATGTAAAAGCTAGAATCGAGAACACGGGAAGGGTTATCTGAATGTTTTGGTAGTGACATAGGTGTCAAACAAGGTTGCCCTCTATCTCCGACCTTATTTGGGTTGTACATTGACAAGTTAGAAGAATGGATAAACAAATTTGGGGGAGAGCGTGTGCATTTAGCCAAATATGTGGTAAAACTCCTCATGTATGGAGATGATGTAATTCTTGTGGCCAAAACGACCAAAGATCTAGAAGATCACGTTCAAGCTCTAGAACTCTTTTGTAAAGAAGTTGGGATGGAGGTGAACATGAGCAAAACAAAAATTATGATTTTTTCAAAAAAAAAAAAGAAGCAACAACTCGAATTTCGGTTTGCGGGAGAACCGCTTAATGTAGTGGTAGAATACAAATACCGGGCATAGACTTTCATGACAAACTTAATTGGAATACATGTAGGATGAAAAGAACTCAAAGTGGGTGGAGAGCACTATATGCACTTCAAAACGAGTGTAGGAATGCCGAGTTGTGGGACTGGAAGACCACCAAGGTCTTATTTGGCCTACTTGTTACACCGATTATGTTGTATGGTTGCGAGGTGTGGGCTAGTGGCACAACAAATGCAAAATGGAGGCAAATAGAAAGGATTCAAAAATATCTAATCATAAACTTTCTCAAAATTAAGGCCACAACCCCTTATGAAATTATTCTAGCTGAAACTGGAATGTTCCCTTTAGAAGCAATTGCTATGACCAAGTTGTTATGTTACTTGAAAAAAATAGAAAACATGACAAATGATAGATGGCCTAGGGCAGCTAGGGATGAAGAGTTGCATAGGAGAAAGAATACGTGGATGAAACAAAATCAGAAATGGATGAAACGTTGGGAAATCAACATAAATGAATGCCCAAATGTCAACAAAGACATAAAAAATTATGTGAATGAAAAGTTCGGAAGTGGAATGTGGAAAAATGCAAGCAGGAAAAGACAATATTATATTGCAAATTTTAACCCAACATATGACCACAAGGAAAAAGCGTATATAGGCACTGAAATCAAGTGGAAGGAAAAAATACTCATTGCTTAGATAAGGACTAGCTCTCATAGGCTTAGATGTGAAACAGGGAGATGGACAACGCCCAAAGAACAATGGGAAGAAAGGATATGTACTCTATGCAGCACGAGGGCAGTAGAGACGGAGGAACACTTCATCTATAAATGCCCGAGTTTTTCGGATATCCGTGACAAATACAAAGAAACACTTGGGAACGAGTTTATGACAGATTTATTTGAAGACGGTAAAATAAAAAAAGTTGGAGAATTGCTAACACAAATCAGCAGGAGAAGGAACAACCTTCTCAAAGATATTAAAGATCATATGATATGATTTGAGTAATTGTACTTCCATATTTGAGGTCCCATAGACCATATTTGGGTCTCGCGGACGTAATTAAAATCTTTCATTCATTCATTGAAGATGATTTTGAACAAATTGGTAATGGGTTTTTTAAATTAACAAATAAAAGCACAGTTAACTTAAATTTGTAAAGCTTTTTTTAACGTAAATTCATTAAACATTTAAGTCAATAAGCTTCTCTTAAACCAAACTCAAATTTGAAAACAAATTCATTTTTGCTAGCACTTTGGTTAAATATATATTTTTTAAATGGAGATCGAATGTTTGTTAGATATTTTAAATTTAATATTATGTTATTGGGATCAAATGATATTTTAAATTTAACAGTTAAAAAATTGATGCGTTTTGAATGTTTTTTTTTTGGAAAATATTTCTTGAAGGTGTTACTTTCAGGTAAGATCCAAAAAGGCAGAGGTATTTATTCCGTCAAAATCGTTCAAGACTTGTACTTAGCCTGCCTCCTTTGACATACTCAAGGAGCATGCTTAAAATAATAAAAATATAAACACGCAAAAACAACAAAACCATATAAAACCATAAAACACAAAAAAACAACAAAAACAAAACATGCATACACCGAAAAATTAAATTGATAGAAAAACAAGTTACATCTTTGGCTTTTCTAGGCCAACAAGCCTTTTTAACCAAAAATCAACATAAGAAACATAAGAATGATCTTTCTAAGTTGGGGAACTGAAATACCCTAGCTGAACCAAAGAGAAGCTAATACAAAGTAAAAAGGAACTAGGTACTTCTAGTATCGAAGTCATCCAAAGAAAGGATAGATAAAAGAGCATCCTTTATTTGTGAAGCCCACCATTTGGGAGGGTGGTCGTAGCAAGTAAGATCACCTTTGTTCAACATCCAATTAGCTAAAGCATCAAGAATCCTATTCTATTCTTTGACCACATGATTGTATTCAACTTTCAAAAATCCTATCTATATTAATTAAATATTCTCAACGGTTCTTTTTATTCTCCAATCAGTCTTATGATTCTTAGGAGCCTTCAACGGATTAATCATGACTTGGGAGTCAGAATCTACCAACACCTCTTTCCATCCAACCTTAGCAGCCTCACAAAGGCCTCTAAGGATACCATAACCCACAGTAAGGTTATTGGAAAGAATACCCAAATTCTCAACAAAAGTGAAAACCAAGGAACTATTTGAAAGTCTATCAATTCCTCTCACACTGACTTTTTTAGAGTTCCCCCTAGAGGCTCCACCCATATTGACTTTTTCAAAATCCTTAGGAGGCTGCCAATTCCTTGCTCTATCCATTTTTTTATTACTCACATTCCCTTTAAGTTGGTTTCCAATAGTAAAGTGAATCTTCAATCTTTACATAACTTGATCCCAACGTTCGTGAGAGTCATGGAGGTGACTAAAGAGTTGTTGGATTGATTCAATTAAGTTGGCAATGGTCTTTTGCCAAATATAGTAAATATCCTTCCTTTTCTGTTTGAAAATTTGATTGTTTCTTTCCTTCTAGATATTCCAAGGAAGGATGGTTGTTACCATCCAAAATAACTACCTAACAAAATGATCAACAACCTCTTGTTTAGGCCAATCCGTCTATAGCTATTCAAGAGTAAAAAAATTGGACGACTATAAACCGAGTAAGATAGTCATTCTCCTCCACAGCTCAGAGGCTAAGGGACACTTAATAAAAATATGGCTAATATTTTCCATATTCTTTCCACACATTTCACATCTAAACGAGCCATGAAAGCCACGTTTCATAAGTTACTCACTAGTGAGCACCCTTCGATGCAATAAAAGCCAAATAAAAAACCTCACCTTAGGCCAGAGCTTTTAAGTCCACAATTGTGTAAATATGTTATAGTATTGGTAGGGATTATTATGGCATAAGGTTAAATAACCTTGAGCAATAGTATACTCACCCTTAGTAGTGTTGTTCCATCCAAAACAGTCCTTATCATGGGACCAAGAGATATATCTCATATGAAGGGTGTGTTGGATATCTTTCCTTTGCCTTTCTAGAATTTGAATAGGTCAATCCTCAATAGGGATCCAATATCTACCAACCTCTAAATTACTAGTGCAGTATCGACAATAATTAGCTACCTTTATCCAATTAGCTTGGTGTAGCTTCTTCATCCAAGGCCTCCAATTAGGAAACTGAGTTATCAAAGGTTGGTGACCGTCCCAAGAATCTATCCAAAATTTTATTTGTTGACCATTATAAATGATCTAAAATAACTTCTTTATCAAATCCTCATCTATCCTAAGAACCGCCAAAATGGGAGAACCTCTAGTAGGTAGTTAATAATGAACAAGGTCTTCAGAACTTTTGTTTTCAACATATTTAGCATGAAGATTATTGGCCCATAGGGTATTCGGGTTATTCAAAATCCTTCAGTATAACTTTGCAGCTAAAGCCTTATTATTTTTATAGCAGATCAAAATCCTAACCCCCCTTCATGCTTGGGAAGACATAAAGTATCCCATTTCACCAAGGCTCATTTTATTTTCTCCTTAGTACCACTCCAAAGGAATTGTTGATTGATTTGATCCAATTCTCAAAGAACTGCCTTTGGGATATTCAAGACAATAGAAACATAAATAGACATAGCTTGAATGATTTATTTTACCAAGGTAATTCTGCCCCCAAATGAAAGCCACATATTGGTCCACTTTCCAATTTTCTCCTTTACTGTGTTTAACAACCAATTTCAGTCTTTCTTTATCTTTAGATGTTGATGAAGGGATTAAAAAACAAAACTTAATAAGAAAAATAAAAAATATTAAATTAAAAAACATTCAAGATAAGATACTATGAAAAAACCACATAAGGCACACCAATTTTATGTGGAAACCCAGTGAAGAGAAAACCACGACCAAAACGTATCTCCTCCTTTTTGTATTCATTAGCAAAAAATATACATACCCTTTTCTCACAGTCAACACCAAAACAATTCTTAGAAGACACAATGATTAAGAGCACAAGAAGCAAGAAGTTAGCCCAAATATATAATTTGAGTTATCCTCTTGTTAGAAAATAAACGTGTAGGAAACACTCCACAACCTGGAGTGTATGAGACAAGTGTCTCATGAAACTCCACCTCTATGCCACCACTCAAAGTTGAGGCCACATGTCCTCATCCAAACCTTTGTGTGTGCCACCAAACCTATGCCACATGCCACCACTCATACCACATGCCATTATGTGCCCCACACATGCCACCACACTCAAGTCTCATGCCATGTCACTTTTGACCTTGAGTTGACTAGAATAAAATAAATATGTATATATTTATTTTATTTATATACCTTAATATATATTAGTCTAACCTAGGTATATTAAATATAAATTAAATACTTATCTATTTAATTTATATTTAAGCCTAGATGTCTAATTTTATTATTCACCTTTATACTTAGGTGAATTTACAATATAATCGATGATAATTATAACAAAATTATGACCATTAGATAAAGCTATATTTTTATCTCGTCGAAGAAACAATGCATTCAAAACCAAATTGAAATGCGATCGCCATTTGGAGGAAGCTACAGAACTAGCAACCTGGCAGGAACATGCATAATACATTACGGGTAATTGGTAGTTCCATTTCAAATGGTTAAAGCAGCACAGACAGATGTGCAAACCAATTCAAGCTGAGAATGTGTGAACCGATTCGAACCTAGGGTTTCATGCGATGCGAATCTAGGGTTTTATCCATTTAGTTTGGGATGGGGTTTCATACGACCGCTGGTGTGAGGGTCCTGATTGAACAAAATTAGGGTTTGTTTGCTTGGATGAAAGTAGGGTTTATTTGATTCCGGATGGAGGGTTTCAACAAAGATGCATGCATTGAGCCAAAAATGAATTTTAAAGAAGCAATCCATGGAGGACCACCTCAAACAGGAGGGGAACACAATCAATGATTGCTAAGAAAACTATTGAGGATGCCAAAGGTTGATTCAAGGAAAACAGATATGGGTTGCATGAAAGCAACTAATGGATCCCCAGTAGTGAAGTTGGAAATAACGGATGTCCAGGAAGGAATAGATGTGATAGAGAGGAAAGGCCTAATTTGTCGATTCATGGGATTCCGATCGACTCTTGCTACCTTCAAGCAATGGGTTGCCAAAAACTAGAGCACTAAAGGTAAGTTCCAAATTTTTACTTACCCTAATGGCTACTTTCTTATTTGTTTTGTTAATGAAGAAGATAAGGAGAACATTTTTCAAGGGGGGCCATGGTTTTTGGTAGGGTAGGGCTCTTCATGAAGCCCTAGCATACCAAGTTCAAAGCTGAGGAAGAAATGCCATCAACTACCCCTGTTTGGGTCTATTTATTTGGTCTTCCGATAGAATACTAGCATCCAAATATATTCACAACAATTGGAAATTCTTTAGGAGTTTACATGATGACTTATGATAACACCCAACACTTAGAGCATATGATTTATGCAAGGATTTGTATTTTGATTGATTTTGACAAACCACTTACAGAGAAGATTACTTTACAACATGAGGAAGAAATATGAGAGCAAGTAGTAGATTATGAAAATACTCCATTTAGATGTAAAATTAATCATAAATATGGCCATCTATCCAAATATTGTCCACATAAGATCCCTAACAAAGAGAAAGAGGATGGGGACTTGGTAGGGTTTCAAATCCCTAAACAAAAAAACACAAAGAAAAATAGCAATAAAAGAGAAAACAGTAATTTCACCTAACATCTTTGAAATTCTCTCCACGGATGAGCAAGCAGATGATGAGGATGGTCAAATGGAAACAATTATTATGGAAACACAGTTTGATGAAGAGAGGGAACAAGAAGGATTGCATGATGAGAAATCACTAAAAGAGCTTGCCTTGATGCTGAGAAATAATAGTAAAGAAAAAAAAAGTACAATGTAGAAAACCAACCCAAGTGCAAAACAAAAGGGCATATTCAAACTACAAACAAAATGGATCCTCAAAAAGACCATACAAATTCCAATAGTAGTGTCGTGGCTCCAAGTAACCAGCCTATAGTCCCAACTAGAATGAAGCAAGATATGAATAAAAGGATAAGGATGTCATAATCCTAAGGTTTATAGTCAGTCTCTTTATGGCAATGTTGGAAGCTTTGGCTATTTTTCTAAGCAATTTTTGATATTTTTGGTAATTTGTTAAGCTTTGGTTTATTTTTTGTGTTACTGTTTTTTGTTTGATTTGTCATTAGCTCATTTGGCTTAGTTTTTGTTGTATTTGTTTTTCCTAATTTCGTTTGTGGTGTTTTTGATTCATTTTGTTGTTTCTGTTTTGGATTTGTTTTATTTTGTTGTTTTTGTGGTTTTTTTGTGTTTATATTTTGTGGTTTTTTATTTGTGGTGTATTTGTTTCTTTTTGTTTTGCTAGTATTTTGTTATGATGTGTTTGTGGTTTTTTCTGTGTTTCATGTTTTGGTGTTGTTTTTTTTTGTTGTTTTATTTTATTTTACGTTTTTATTGTGTTTTGCTATGTTGTTTGTGTGTTTGTTCTGTGTGGTTCGTGTTTTTTTTCTTTTTGTGTATGTGTTTGGTTGTGCTTTTTCTTGTTGATACACTCAAGGAGTATACTTTTTTTATTTTATATTTTTGTGTGTTCTTGTTTTGTGTTTTTTTAGGCATGCTCCTTGCGTGTGTCAAAGGTGGTAGGCCAGGTGCGAGCCCTAGGCATTTTTGATGGAAGAGATACCCCTACCTCCTTGGGTCTTAACCAAAAGCATTATCTCGAATGTTTTCCACAAAAAAAATTACAATATAATCCTAAAATTGGATTATTTGTTCCAACACTCCTGCTTAATCTAATTTTGGGGTTATAATACAATTTTACAAGAGACGAGGTTCCAAAGAATCAATTTACAAAGGAACCTACGTTTTGGCAAATACTTCTTCAACAATAGCATAGTAGAAATTCCAAGTTGTGTGGCAATAGACAAGGCACCATCCATCAACATGGATCTACAAAAAAAATATGACATAGAGCTAGTAATCATATATATAAAATATGACATGTAAATAAGGTTTCCATCAACATGGAAAAACATCAATAATAAGTGACACATATATATTCCATCAACATGGATAAACAAGTGGCATACATATTCCATCAACATGGATAAACAAGTGGCATACATATTCCATCAACATGAAAAATAACATCCATCAACATGGATAAACAAGTGGCATACATATTCCATCAACATGGATATATTAATGGAACACACACATATTAAAACATAGCATCCATCAACATGGAAAACATCAATAACAAGTGGCATAATATACATACAAAAAAATTTAAAAGACTTAGAGGAAGAAAAGAATTGACATCACATAATATTATGCAATAATCCCCCTTGAGGGAAATTGTTTTAGGCCTAGTTTACTTCTAAGGTAAGAAAAATTAGATTCTACTAATGGTTTTGTGAAAATATCAGAAATGTTCTCATTTGTGGGGCAATATATTAGTTTAATCATCCCATATAATACTTTCTCCCTAATAAAATGTGCTTGAATCTCAATGTATTTTGTCCTTTGATGCATAGCAATATTCCTTGCTAAAGTTATTAAAGATTGGTTATCAAAAAATATTATGATAGAATTATTGTTGTTAAATCCAAATTTTGTTAGTAATCTTTGAAGCCAAATGGCTTCTTGAAATGTTAGAGTAGCACTTCTATACTCAATCTCAATTGAGGAGAATGCTATAGTTGGTTGTTTCTTACTACACCAAGAGATCACACCTGATCCCAAAGAGAAACAGTATTCACTTGTGGATTTTCTTTCAACATTGTCCATAGTATAGTCACTATCACAATAGCCAAACAAATTTACATGAGAATTACTTAAATATTCCAAAGCTAAATTAACAATTCCACTTAGATATTTAAGTATTATGTAAACAACATTAAGATAAACATCATAAGGCTTATGCATAAATCTAGCCATTACATTAATGACAAGCAATATCAAGCCTAAAAATAGTAATATAGAGTAAACTACTAATAAATTTATTGTATTCAATTTTATCTACAAGCTTAGAGTCTTTATTAATTTTAAATTTGTTAGAAACCATAGGAGTAGAAACACATTTGCAATTTTTCATTTTTTTTTTTGGTATAAGGTGGAGGTGGTTATAAGGTCCACAAACCTTTTACATAGTCAAAATGGGCTGGTTCTAGCTTCAAGCTCGTATAATCAAAATAAAAAATGGATCTTTCTAAGACCCACATTAAGCCATACTTAAAGTCCACAGTCCTATACTTGTCGCTTGACTATTCAGGATAAAACAAAAACCAAACAACACCTAGCACTTACTAATACCACTAGGTTGCTGTACTGTACACTTGTCACCTCCCAGGCCCCAGGAAATGGGATGCCTTTTCTGCCTAATTCCATCTGTCGAATTACTCATCATCAACCCCTATGATCTCCTGATGCTCTAACAGGTTTGATCTTAGCTCTTCTCTAGAAGCCAACACCAATAGTTCTTGAGGGAAGTTATCCTTCCAAATTTGCATCTCCCCAACAAAAACTGCAATATTTGCCATTAGATCCGTCGCCTGGTTCCCTTCTCTGAAGGTGTGTTGGATTCAGGCATTAACCAAATGAGATTTATGAATCTTTGCTTCTAGGATAAGCTCCAAGATGGTCCAACTGGGGTCTTTATCCTCCTTAATTACCTTGATTATATTAAGTGAATCCCCTTCAAAGATAACTTCCTTATAACCCTCAAGTTTGGAAATTCTCATTGCCTGCATGCAGGCTCGGGCTTCTGCAAAATGATTTGTTTGAGTTCCCAAAGGCTCTGCAAAAGCAAGGACCACTTTTCCTTCCTCATTTCTCAGAACTCCTGCTCTTGCAGCCCCCGGATTTCCTTTAGTTGCCCCGTCAAAATTAAACTTAACCCACTTTTGTGTGGGGGGTATCCACTTGACACCACCCCGTGGGTTGGTTGTAATGTCTAGGTCTGGAAGTTCCTCTCCCCAGTTCCGCAAAATCCTCCTTTCCCTTAGAGACATGGTCTCATTTTTGAAGAAGAAAGTTTTCCAGTTTTCTTTCAAAGCTCTGATTATTTTATTACCACATAACCTAGGATCTTTCTTATGTCCTTTAAATACTCTCTTATTTCTCTCATTCCATATCCCCCATAAAAAATGGGGTAAGCTGAGCTTCTAGAGCCAAGTCAAAAGTTTCGCCCGAAAGGGGGAAGCCCACTGTATGCAGAAGTCAGACATGCTATTTGGATAGACCCAATCTATATGAAATTTGGACAGGATCATTTGGAAGACTGTACAAGAAAATTCACAAGTTAGAAATATATGACTTACAGATTCTAACGCTTTCTCACACAAGATACATCGATTGATGAATTGGAAACCTCTCCTTTGCAGATTATCTGTTGTCATAATCTTATTTTGAACTGCCAACCAAAAGAAGAAAGCTATTTTTGGGGTTAAATTATTTAAGCAAATAATAGAAGTCGGAGTCCAGCCATTGTATCCTAAGTGGATTAACTTATAAGCAGTTTTTACTAAATAGATCCCACTTGTAGTTTTGCTCCAAATCGCCTTGTGTCTTCCTTCCCCAGGAATGATCGAGAACACCCTTAAAGCATCATTGATTTTTGTTAGGGCCACCTTCTCTTGCTCTGACAGATTATGAATTGTGATTTTCTTCCAAGAGGAAGTTTCCTGTGTTACAGCAATAAAATCCCCTACTTTTCCTCCCATTTCCTCCGAAAGTTTATGTTGGAGGACCTGAAGGTCTAAGTTATCTTTCAGAGGGGCCTCTTCCAACCACGGGTCTTGCCAAAAGTCCACTTGTCTTCCATTACCAATTCTCCATCTGATGCCTTTCCTGACTACCTCCCGACATTCGAGCAAACAATTCCATAAATAGGATCCTCTAGGGAGATTATCGACTTTCAGGAAGTCCTGATTATTTTTGATATATTTTGCCTTAAGAAGTTTTACCCATCCCAATTGATCATTATTGATAAATCTCCATACCTGTTTGCCAATCAGAGCTTGATTCATTTCTTTCATTATCTTTAGCCCCAAGCCCCCCTAAACCTTGCTTGCACACACCTGATTCCATGCTACCAACAAAATTCTATTTCTCTCCTCTGAACCTGACCACAAGAAGTTATGTTGAATTTGCTCCAATGTAGCTTGGACCTTTGCAGGCATTCTAAATAGAGACATGCAGTAAATTGGAATGCTCTGTAAAGTAGTTTGAACTAATAAGGCTTTTTCTCGGAGCTGAGAAGGCTGCCCTTCCACCCTGCTAACTTTTTGGAGATCTTGTCAATGACTGAGTTCCACAATGTAGCCTTCTTTCTTCCTTCGAACATAGGCATTCCTAGATAAGTTGCTGGTAGAAGCTCCTTTCCACAATCGAAGAAGTTAGCTATTCTTTCCTCCCTCACACCAGGCGTGTTAAAGAAATAGATGCTACTCTTCTTATAGTTTATGTACTGTCCTGCTTCTGTCTCATACTTGGTTAGAATTCTCTTTAGCTTCCTATCTTGAGGCACCGAGGCTTTGGACACAATGATTGTATCATCCACAAACTGTTGGTGAGACACTGGCTCTGTTGTTGAGGTTGGTTTGAAACCTTCCAAACGACCATCTGCCACCACTGCTGAAATGTTCCTACCCAATGCTTTCGCTAAAATAATAAACAAGTATGGAGACAAAGGATCTCCTTGTCGTAACCCCATTTCACTCTTAAAGTAACCGGAGGGTGACCCATTCACCATGATAGAAAATCTTGTAGTAGAGATACAACTAAAAATCAACTTAATCCAATGGGGACAGAAACCAAACTTACCCAAAATCTTGGTGAGGAACCGCCATGAGACCCGATCGTAGGATTTATTCATATCAAGCTTTAGTAACATACCTGCTTCCTTACTAGCCACCATTGAATGAATAACCTCATGAATTATGATGATACCATCCAGTATTTGTTGCCCTTTTACAAAGCCTCCTTGGTTCATATCAATGATGAAAGGAAGGATAACCTTCAACCTATTGGCGATTGTTTTTGTGAGAATCTTCATCAGAGTGTTACATAAACTGATAGGGCGAAAACTAGAAAATTCCATTGCTCCCACTAGTTTAGAGATGAGGACTAAAAATGTAGCATTAACTCCTTCTGGGATTTCCATGTCCTTTTGAGCCTCAATTATAGCTTCCACTACATCATTGCCTAGGATATCCCAAAAATTTTGGAAGAAAGTCATGGGGAAGCCATCTCGGTCCCGGGGAGTCGTTACCATCCATGTCAAAAACCACCTTCTTGATTTCCTCCTTTGTGAAAGGACTAAGTAAGAATCCATTAAGATTCTCAGTTACGAGAGGTGGAATGGCTGCCAACAGAGAGTCCTCTTCTTCAATAGTCGGATTTACATCTCCTAGCAACGATTTAAAGTACTCAACCGCTTCCCTCCTTATGTCTTCCATATCTTTGGTGTTAGACCCATCGGCCATCTTGATCTCCTTAATTTTGTTAGTACTCCCGTGGCAAAGAGTAGAGACATGGAAGAAATTTGTATTTCTGTCACCCTCCTTTAACCAACGTAGTCTGGATTTTTGCCTCCAAAAGGTTTCTTCAAATCCTAGCATCGTGTGGTATTCGGCTAACAACTCCCTCTCCTGGTTTCTCGATCCTCTCGTAAGTCGCTCCGACTTCAGCTTCTCCTGTAGTTCATTGATCTTGTCTTTTAGTTCTGCCTTTTTAACAAAAATATTGCCAAAGGAAGTTTTGTTCCACTCTCTAATGTTAGCCTTCACATTCCTTAGTTTACATGCCACTTGAGCCAGTTTCGAACCATTATAATTTTTGTCCCACCATTTGGCAACCAAATCCTTAAGATCCTGATGTTGGAACCACATAAGTTCAAATCGAAAGGGTCTGATGTATCTTTTCTTAGAGTCCTCCCCTGTTTCCCATAGAATTGGGTTGTGATCAGACCTGATTCTTGGGAGTGTCGTTACTGAAGAGTCCCCAAACCTCTCCAGGCATTCTTGAGAAAGAAGAAACCTATCTAATCTGATATGAATTTGGTTTTCCTTCAATATTTTGTTAGACCATGTATAGGAGAATCTACGCAGGTCCACATCCATCAGCTCATGTTGCTCAACAAAATCTCTAAACTCGTAGATATTAGCAGTTATTCTTTGAGAGCCCCCCAATTTATCTGCAAGATTAAGGTAGCAATTGAAATCCCCCGCCACAATCCAAGGGTAGTTGGGGACAGTCTCCCTCAATTCAGCAAGCTGACTCCAAAGAACCCTTCTCAGTCCCTGTCTAACTGGAGCATATACATTCGTTAAGATCCACTCTTCTTGCGTGGTTTTATCCACACATAAGAGAAAAATAAACCAACTAGACATAAGAATCACTCTACTATCAATCACATTCTTGTTCCACATAACCAACAACCCTCCTGTTGTTCCAATGGCCTCTTGGCCTACTACTTCAACTTCTCGCCAAGTCCTATTCTTAAAAGGAATAACTCTACTCTCCTCCATTTTAGTTTCTTGCAGTAAAATCATATCCGGTTTGTGTTCTTGTCTAAGAGCATACAAAGCTCTTATTTTTGTAGGATTACTCCCACGAATATTCCATGAAAGAATCTTCATTTATGGGCTTTGGATCCTCGAGCCTTCGCCCCAAAGAGCAATACTGCTTGAGTGCCATTAGCCACTCCTTGCTCTGCTTCTTTCTGCCTTAAGGCAACATTGCTAGGTTTCCCTCTTCCTACCGAACCATATCCCCATACATCTGCTCTAGGCTGGGGTTCATTGGGATTCACTTGGCTTATAGTAACCATCTTGGATAGGTCAATCTTGGTCTTTGGGGTAACAATCTAGCTTTCTAGGTTAACTGGTCTTTCTGACAATGGAGAAGATTCCGTGCTCTTAGCTTCTTGATTAGTAGATTCTTTTTTCCCTGCTTTGGGGTTACACTGATCTTGGTGGTTCACCTCTTCCTCCTGAGTATCCTTGCCTATATAATTAGTTTCCTGCTCCTTCCTCTAATTTTTCTCCTCTAAATCCTTCTCTTGATTCTTCTCTCCCTAAGATTCCACTTCTTGGCTATCCATCTGATCTCCCTTCAGATGATTTAATGCATCAAAACTATTCTCCACTGGGATGTTGATCTCATTGGAATTTCTTCCCATAAATTCCTCTGTAGTACGTGGGACTGTTGGTCATCAAATCCGCATAGGAAAGGACTTTCGGTGAGTTTTCACGCCCTGGGCCTGCGACCAACATTGAAAGGACGAGGGGAAGAGATGCCCCTCGTGCCGATCTCCGAAGAAAGGCCGGATCCTATGCTAAACTACTTGGGTGTTTTGAGACAAGAGTGCAGGAAAGAGATAAAAGGAGTAGGGTTAGAGAAAGAAACAAAAAAGGAGTAGGGTTAGAGAAAGAAATAAAAGGGTTAAGGGAGAGAGGTTGATGATTTGAGGTGGGAGAGAACAGGAAGCATGATCACTAACTGACAACTCGAATAGCAGCAAAGAACACCAAGAATAAATGAAAGAAACGCGATACTCGCTTTCCTATGTATCCTCTGGACGAGTTCACAGGGTTCTCCTTTCTCTCTCGCTAGAATTCAAGGTTCAGAGTAACAACGATTAAGACAAGGGAATAACAGAAACCACGACCCACCAGGCAGCATAAAAGAAAGCTTATATGACGTTTTTCTAACTCCTATGTATCCTTTCGAACGAGTTTCAAGACACTGTCCTTGATTGCACCCGGGACGCAGATTTTAGCATCTCAATCTATAAAAAAAGAGATATAGAAGAATCAAGCACAGAAGGCAGCATAAAAGAGAAGAATTGAGCTTGAAGTCTCTTAGTATTAATCGCAGGACATCAAGTTACAGCAGCTTTCTAGCAGATAGTTCCCCCCCATTTTACATTATAAAATCTAGGTTTTTATAGAGGACCCGACCCTCTGAGTCATTATTACACAGAATGGCAAAGTATGTTCTTGAGATCTGAGAAGTCGGCTTCTCGCGGCCTTCGAGACTGAGCTTTCTAATCCATTACAAGAACAGGTAACTGTGATTGGGTCAACCGCAAAAATATTCATTGATGAACCGCCTGAGTATCCCTGGTGCAATGCTCGAGTGGCCGCCATGCTCATCGAACTTCTACTTCAGGGACTGACACTTCGCTTCCAATTGCAAAAAAAGAACAGCGAGCTTATTGGGCAAGAAAGAATGCATTTACGAGGCACTTAATTGTCTCGGGAAGATACCCGGCTTAAAGCGCGTGCCCATCGTAAAAAAGCAACATGTCGCGATATCACGACATTTCCTCGCCTTCAGCTTGATTCTTCTTGTTGCATCGCGAAAATATGACATGTCGCGATATCGCGACATGTCTATGTCTTTGTCTTCTTTTGTTGCTTTAAGTCATGAAAATGCGACATGTCGCGATGTCGCGACGCTTTTCTCTCTTGGCACTTTCCCCTTGACTTTGGCCGCGATTTCACGACACGTCGTGATATCGTGACTATTTTTCATTCTTTGGCTCTTCCTCGCTTCTGGCCACGATTCTGTGACATGTCGCGATATCGTGATGGTTTTTCCTTGCTGCGCCTTCTTCTTGCTGTCGGTCGCGATTTTGCGACATGTCGCGATATCGCGACACTTTTCATTTTGGCTCTGCCTCCTTGCTCTGGGCCACGATTTTGTGACATGTCACGATATCACGACACCTTTATGCCTTCAGCGTGGTTCCTCTTCTTGCATCGCGAAAACGCAACACGTCGCGATATCGCGACGCTTTTCTCTCCTGGCGCTTTCTCTTTGCCTTTGGTCGTGAAAACGCGACATGCGCGATATCGCGACGACTTTCTCGCTCTGGCGCTTTCTCTTTGCCTTTGGTCGCAAAAATGTGACATGCACGATATTGCGACGACTTTCTTGCCCTGGCGCTTCTCGCTGTCGGTCGCGAAAACGCGACATGCGTGATATCGCGATGACTTTTCTCTTTGGATCTGCCTCTTTGCTGTCGGTCGCAAAAATGCGACCTGTCGCGATATCGCGACCGTTTTCATGTCGCGATATCGCGACCACCTTTCTCACTTTTGGCAGAGCTATTTTCTTTGGCCTGTTTGGCAGCAAAGCTTTTCCTTCTTCATTCTGTGTACAAGGGGATGGCATTGAAAGCCAAAATTGCTGGAACACTTACAAATACTTTTGAAGCAACAAAAGAAACACTTTACAAATGGAAATTTTTTGAATTTTTTGATTTTTTTCTACCCCTTGTGTAATGTGACAGAATTGTCAACACTCTTGGCGGCTCACGGGGCATTTTTCTAGTCTGAATGCAGATATCCCAGGCCTTTATCCATTGGGCAACAGAGTTATTCCCATTATCTTCTTCTCTGATCATCCACTGACAGCATATATTTTTTTGTTTGTGCCTAAGCAACCTTAGTGCTTTCGGCTCTTATTTACTAGCCGGGCTATTTACAATTTATACAAAATTTGCGGCATGATAGACATACCACCATCACAAACTCAGCCTCGGGTGTCTATCCGATGAATCTGTAGTGCCCGGACCAGATCAGGTTGAACTTCAGTTGATCTTTGAAGTCCAGCTGGCTTCTTCCCGAAGCTGTCCATGCTACAAACAGGAAGCAGCGCAGTGAGTTGTCACTCCTGCCAGTACCCGCGTCGTTGATGAAAGATGTGGCAAAGAAGTTCACCGCATGAGGGGCCTCTTGGGGTACTGGTTGTGGTAGGGGCTAGAACCAATACCAGCATACTGAAGAATCTTCTAGCTACGGGCTGGGTACAGGTTCTTCCATCCTTCTGATGGGGTAATAGGGTTCCTCCGACAAAGAGTGATCTTCTAGGGCCTCCTCGGGTTCAGCTTCTTGATGAGGCATGCCTAATGGGCTCTGGCTGAATGTCTGCGTGCTATCCACTGGGACACAAAAAGGGTGCAAAAATGTGCCCTCTTTGCTCTCAGGCGCTACCACTTGGATCTGCTCCTCTCTTTGGTCTACCTCCTGATGAGGTATGCTTGATAGTTGGAAGGGGTCTTGGGAGCCATCAAAATCTTTGAGTAGTGCTCCCGCTAAGTAATACCACGAGCAGATGCTTTTACGCCCGAGCAGTCTGTACCACTGCAGTGCCCTTCCTTCCAGAGACAGGACCAGGAGCCTGATCATGACATCTTCATGGAGTATGTCATAGATGGACCCTAAATCAACAAGATGTTCAAGGTGCTCTAGGGCCATTCCCTTAGCGCCATCATATTTTGGAACATTTTTTAAGACGCCTCTGGGAATTTCATGGTAACTTTGAAGATTCAGAGGGTTATAAACATCCCAGCTGGGATAACATACCCTCTCCATTATAGCAGTGGCCTGCAGAGATCACGGTCCTCGCCACTAAGTCGGAGTCGCCAGGTGAACATACTTTTCTCTGCCTGTGAGGTCAAGGCTACTCACCGAACCTTGATTCCTTCGGGATGTCTTCTTTCAGCTTTAAAAGGTGCCTACGATCGAGAAATCTGGATCTTCAGCTCAATCAGAGTTGCCAGGTGATTTTATTAGATGGAGGCAAGCCGAAGATTCACCAACTCGGGCTTCCTTAAAACATGGGGACTTTTGCCATGAAGGCACAGATTTGGGTACTGGTCTTTACGACTTGGAGATTTTTAAGTTGAATAGAGTTGCCAGATGCTATAAGTCTTCCGGTAATGAGAGCATCAGATCTCACTACCACTAGTCAGGTGAGACTGACCGGGTCACACCAGGAACTGATTAGAACTAGTGGCCTCGGTGAAATGGGATTGAGTTAAAAATTTGGGACCTTGACTGGTTATGGATTTATCCAGGACAGATACAGTTGGGTCCCACCGGGCGTGCCAAAATTGTTGGTCATCAAATCCGCACAGGAAAGGACTTTCGATGAGTTTGCACGCCCTGGACCTACGAACAACATTGAAAGAACGAGGGGAAGAGATGCCCCTCGTGCCGATCTCCAGAGAAAGGCCGGCTCCTATGCTAAACTACTTGGGTGTTTTAAGACAAGAGTACAGGAAAGAGATAAAAGGAGTAGGGTTAGAGAAAGAAACAAAAAAGGAGTAGGGTTAGAGAAAGAAATAAAAGGGTTAAGGGAGAGAGGTTGATGATTTGAGGTGGGAGAGTGGTAAGACCTCAAGGTCTTACTATAAATGTAATCGCAAGCCACTCAAAGGGGGCTCCCTTGTAATCGCTTTGCCACTATAAGGGGCTCCCTCCTTGGAATCTATGATTCTTATTCTTATTATTCATGGATGATTTGATATGGATGGCCAACCTAATATATATATCTACCCTAAAGCTACGTTGGTGAAGAGACATGATGGTTCATGTATGAAGAGACGTGATGGTTCACGTTATGAAGGGTTGTGATGGTTCACTTTATAAGTTAATAATATAATAATTAAATGATTAATAATACTAACTAATACTAACTAATAATGTTAAGATTGAGGATCCTAACATGCCACCCTCCTTAAAAAGAGCTTTGTCCTCAAAGCTCAAAGTGAGAAGCTTTGTCCTCAAAGCTCAAAGTGAGAAGCTTTGTCCTTTGTTTTCCAAGAAGGATTTGTGTAAGTTCTTGGACTCTTTTAATGGCATCCTTTCGTAGGCAGGGATATCGAGAAGGATGAAGCATTACCGGGGGGTTGCCAAGAACAATTGTAGAGTCTTCCTTAGGAAAATCATGATGACGATGGGAGGGCAACCCTTGGGGTTCCTCAAATACTTCAGAATGATGCATCAAAAGTGATGGTAATGATTTCATATCCTTTTTTGGTTCCTTGGTAGAGCCAACGGAGGAGTGTGTAGTCACTCTGCATTGGTTCCAAATAGGTTTGGTCATATGGCAAGAACTCACTATTGGTGAGGAACGTATGTGTAGGTCTTGTAGAGTGCACGTTTGGCTAGCATTGATCACTTTGGCTATGTATACCTCATCCTTGCTTGGTACATCAATAACTTCTTGCACATCGACCTCATTGTTTTCATTATGGTGAGTAGGTGCACTGGTTGCTTCGGACACAACTACCTCATATGCTTGCTCTATGGAGAGACAGGGATCAACTTCCTTCAATAAATACAATGTTAGTGTAACACATTTATGGTGGGGTCCAAATTGTTCATCACAATTATCACAGAGTCCTTTTGCTCGTCGTTCCTTCATCTCCTCAAAGCTAAGATGTTTAATTCGTAAAGTTTGGTTATATTTGGGGGTTGTGTAAGTGCTTTGTGACCTTCCATTATGCATAGGTTTGGGAGCTATGTAAGTGGTCGACGATTTTTCCATAAGTGGTTTCCCTAATCGTTGTTGTGCATTGTATACCTCATCCTTGCTTGGTACATCAATAACTTCTTGCACATCGACCTCATTGTTTTCATTATGGTGAGTAGGTGCATTGGTTGCTTCGGACACAACTACCTCATATGCTTGCTCTATGGAGAGACAGGGATCAACTTCCTTCAATAAATACAATGTTAGTGTAACACATTTATGGTGGGGTCCAAATTGTTCATCACAATTATCATAGAGTCCTTTTGCTCGTTGTTCCTTCATCTCCTCAAAGCTAAGATGTTTAATTCATAAAGTTTGGTTATATTTGGGGGTTGTGTAAGTGCTTTGTGACCTTCCATTATGCATAGGTTTGGGAGCTATGTAAGTGGTCGATGATTTTTCCATAAGTGGTTTCCCTAATCGTTGTTGTGCATTAATTTTATCTTCAACTAATTTTGCCAATCCATAGGTCTGCATCATGGTATAGGGATTGAACCTTGTCACCTCCATTCTAATTTCCTCTTTTAATCCCCTAATGAAGCCATTGATGAGAATTGATTCGTCCAATCTTGTGTTGTGTTTGGTGATATCCTCAAATCGAGTTTGATACTCACGCACAGAAGTGATTTGATGAAGATCTTTGAGCAATTCCCACATGACTGGGTCCCACATGGCTCTGATACCAAATGGTAAGACCTCAAGGTCTTACTATAAATGTAATCGCAGGCCACTCAAAGGGGGCTCCCTTGTAATCGCTTTGCCACTATAGGGGGATCCCTCCTTGGAATCTATGATGCTTATTCTTATTATTCATGGATGATTTGATATGGATGGCCAACCTAATATATATATCTACCCTAAAGCTACGTTGGTGAAGAGACATGATGGTTCACGTATGAAGAGACGTGATGGTTCACGTTATGAAGGGTTGTGATGGTTCACTTTATAAGTTAATAATATAATAATTAAATGATTAATAATACTAACTAATACTAACTAATAATGTTAGGATTGAGGATCCTAACAGAGAGAACAGGAAGCACAATCACTAACTGACAACTCGAATTGCAGCAAAGAACACCAAGAATAAACGAAAGAAACACGATACTCGCTTTCCTATGTATCCTCTGGACGAGTTCACAGGGTTCTCCTTTCTCTCTCGCTGGAATTCAGGGTTCAGAGTAACAGCGATTAAGACAAGGGAATAACAGAAACCACGACCCACCAGGCAACATAAAAGAAAGCTTATATGATGTTTTTCTAACTCCTATGTATCCTTCCAAACGAGTTTTAGGACACTGTCCTTGATTGCACCCGGACACAGAGTTCAGCATCTCAGTCTACAAACAAAGAGAGATAGAAGAATCAAGCACAAAAGGCAGCATAAAAGAGAAGAATTGAGCTCGAAGTCTCTTAGTATTAATCACAGGGCATCAAGTTACAACAGCTTTCTAACAGATAGTTCCCCCCCCTTTTACATTAGAAAATCCAGGTTTTTATAGAGGACCCGACCCTCTGAGTCATTATTACACAGAATGGTGAAGTATGTTCTTGAGATCTGAGAAGTCGGCTTCTCGCGGCCTTCGAGACTGAGCTTTCTAATCCATTACCAGAATAGGTAACTGTGACCGGGTCAACCACGGAAATATGCATTGATGAACCGCCTGAGTATCCCTGGTGCAATGCTCGAGTGGCCGCCATGCTCGCCGAACTTCTCCTTCAGGGACTGACACTTCACTTCCAATTGCCAAAAAAGAACAGTGAGCTTATTGGGCAAGAAAGAATGCATTTACGAGGCACTTAATTGTCTCGGGAAGATACCCGGTTTGAAGCGCATGCCCATCGCGAAAAAGCAACATGTCGCGATATCGTGACATTTCCTCGCCTTCAGCTTGATTCTTCTTGTTGCATCACAAAAATATGACATGTCGTGATATCGCAACATGTCTATGTCTTTGTCTTCTTTTGTTGTTTACTCACATACTCTCCTCCATTACTAGTCCTTAATATTTTTATGGAAGAGAAGGTTTCATTTTCAACAAGTGCCTTAAATTTTTTGAAATATTCAAATACTTGAGACTTGTTTTTCAAAAAGTAAATCCAAGTGTACCTTGAATAATCATCAATAAAAGTTAAAGAATATAAACATTCACTTAATAATTTAACTTGAAATGGATCCATAAGGTCAGAATGGACTAATTGCAATCTATAAGAATATTTAAAAGAAGTTTCAACAAACTTAGTCCTAGGTTGTTTGGATAAAATGCAAGCCTCATAAAGTCTTCCATTAGTTTCAATTTTAGGAAGACCAATTACCTTGTTTTTGTTAAACATATCAATCATACTTCTATAGTTTAGATGTCCTAAACTATTATACCAAATTTTAGAATTATTGTCAACATACATAGCAAGTAAATGTTTTTCAAAAATTTGTTATGGAGAGAATACATACAAATTGTTGAAAAATACACTTTCTCCAATAGTCTCTTCCATACTATTTTTTATGATGCACCTATTGTCATAAAATTGAATACTTCTTCCTTGAGAAGCTAATTGCCTTATAGAAAGTAAGTTTCAAGATTATGAACAAATAAAACATCATTATATATTTCTTTACCTATCTTTACATTGCCAATTCCTTCTACAACAATTTGGGAATTGTCTCCAATAGTAACTATATCATTGTAATCTAAGTTTAATAAAGTAAAAAATGACTTAGAATTAGACATATGATTAGTGCATCCTAAATAATATGGTCTCTTTTATCATAAGTGGAAGTCATGCATGAACTAAAGTAACATTATTAGTTTGCTTACCTCCCTTATTACTCAGTATTTTTAGAGGTTGCTTTCTTTTTGTAACAATCATTTTCTTTGTGGCCAAAAATGCCATAAAAGTTACAATTACCATTAAATTTAGGATTATTGCTCTTCAATTTCTTCTCAAACTTAGGTTTTGAAAAACTAGTTTGATTCTTACCTTTAAAATTCTTGCCCTTGTTCCACTTCCTAGGTTTGTAACCTTTATGAACATTCAAGGCAATAGAAGAAGATTTAGGGTCCTTACATTCACTTACTTTGTACCTTCTTGTAGCTTGATGGTTTCTTCATGTTGAACAAGTAGGTTGGAAAGCTCCGCTAGTATAGGTAGATTGTCTTTTTGATCAAATTTTGTATTAAGGATATTTACAAAGTCCTTGAACTTTTTAGTGAGATTTCTAAGTACAATGAAACATAATAGATTTTCACTCACCCATTCACAACTATTTGTATTTCCCTAATTTTAGCTAGGTATATTACAATAAATTCTTCACATGACATTTTTGTGTTAAACAATTTTGAAAGAAGAGAAAATTTTCTATCCATGTTTGACCCTGTGAACATGGTTTTTAACTCATCCCATGCTTCATATACAAAAGAAAAATTAGAAATATGCACTAATATGTCATCACTTACAACCCTAAATAACATAGAAATGGCTTGTTGATTTTTTATATTTCAAGATTCAAAGTGCTCTTCCATTTTGGGGTTGTGGCTTCTCCTTATTTACGATCTTTCAAAGTTGCCTCGCTTGGTAATCAACCCTCATCTTAGGCTCCCAAATACCCATAGTTTATCCCTTTAAAAATATGCTTAGGGACAAAGCTAACAATATTACCGACAAGGATGCCACTTACATTATCGATGATATGACTCGGGTTCAATCCCCACGGCGGATATGTATATGTATAAGAAGTATTTACTCAATAAAAAAAATATATATATATATATATATATATATATATATATATATATATATATATATATGAAATTTAAATGCACACAAAGTACCCTTAAAGGAATGCAAAAAAAAACTTCCCTTAGATTTAAAAATTACAATTTTGGAAAACCTAGAAGAAAGTCAAGTTAAACATATTTATAGAGAGGGAAACAAAGTTGCAGATAAAATGGTAAATATGAAAATTAAATCTGAGAATTTCAAGGTCTGGTCATACGTCCCATGGAGTTGGAAGAGATTATAAGAATTGATTATCTAGCAGATAAAAAGGGCAGAGCAAAACAAAATACTTATTGGGATCATGCGATGAAGGATTTGAGCATACTAAATTACATTATTGTCAGCAGTTTCTTTATCAGTTATGTAAAGCATTGAGTACTGCATAAGCCACGTCAAATAGAAGGATAGCGAGAGGGATATTATTTCAGCTTCTCCATCATCAGGTTTAGCCCAAGTTTGTTTGTTTTACTAAGATAGGGCTATCTTGCATTTGTATGATCTTCTCTTGTTTTTTTTCTATACATATTTTGAGCTCTTTGTAAAGGATTGATACCCTTCAACCCTTTTTTTTATCAATACAAAAAAAAAAAAAAAATTACACACAATTTTAATAGGAATTTATTGTCTAAAAAATGTCTTTTATGCATTAAAAATTTGTATTTTTTTATTCTTAATTTTAAATACCGATTTACTAGTGAAAAAATAGTTTAGGCAATAGATATGGATTATCACATAGTGCTATACATTTTTTGAATAATAAAATTTTAAATGATTTTTAAAAATAAAAATAATAATCAGATTTTTTTTTTAAATACCAGTAGACAAAGAAAGTAGTTCTACTACTAAAAAATAATTTAAACAAAAAATTTGGGTTATGATAGAGTGATGTAAAGAAAATTATTATTTTTTAAATGATATTTATATAAAAATTAGATTTTTTACAAAAAGAGTTTTTTTTAAGAAAAAAAATCAGATTTTTTTCAAAGAAATAAAAATCGAATTTTTATTTTTAAAAAACTAAAATTAAAAACTTAAAATAACAACAAATATAGATTGTAGCAAAAAAATTTATACCAAACTGGACTGTATAGGTCCTTACATGCCCGTACATAAGTTGTATGACCTAAAGATTTGTGCCAAAAAATAAAAGTTATCGAAAGCTTTTTTTTGAAAAATGTATTGGATAGATCTTGATAAACCTATTCAGGATCTGCAATTATTTTTAAAAATAATCAGTATAAAAAAAATAAAATTAAAAAACACAGCTAGGGTTTGAAAAGGCTGAATCACGTTTTTGCTCATAACTTTCGCAATCTGCCATTAAAACCTACAAAATCACTCTCAAAAGAACGACATGGAGGAGACAATGATGTTAGGAAAAAAACTCGAAAATAAATAGAGATTTAATTTTTTTAAGCAAAAAAATAAAATTAGGTTGTTGCTTTTTGGCATTTTTTTTTTTGATGAGGAACCTTTTATATACAACATATCCGCTCATGTAGAGGAGTTGGAGAGCAAGTGGGTAGTTAAAACTCTATCGAGAGGCCCAATTTCAAGCCGATTCTAATGAACTAATTTTCAACAAATTCCAAAGGAAAAATATTATTAATTTTTTTAATTTTTAATTAAAAATATGTGCAATTTGTGTAGAAGTTTGCAAAGGAAATGAAATACGAAGCGGCGTTTGAATTGATATGAAGGTGATTTAAATACAAAGAGGGGTTTGGTTGATGAACCGCCTGGTTGGTTTCACAACCAACCAAACTAATTGGAGAGCGCTATGCACTATTTTGCCCCCTTTACATTAATGTAATAAATGCATCTTTATTATATGCTAACATCCCCCTTATTACATTATTGGCAAATACCAAGAGTATTATGAAACATTTCAAATTTGACCCGTGCAAGTGCCTTGGTGAAGATATCCGCAACTTGCACATCAATGGGAATGAATTGGAGCTGTATATTGTTCTTTGGAACTTCATCTCGAATGAAATGACAACGGGTGTCAATATGTTTGGTACGATCATGAAAATTTGGATTCTTGACAAGGTTCAAAACTCCTTGATTGTTGCAGAACAAATGCAGTGGAAGATTCTCTGGAAGACCCATATTTGTAAGGATGCGACATAGCCACATTATCTCACAGACTGCTCCACTAGCTGCGCGATATTCTGCCTCTCTAGAAGAAATAACAACCACTTGCTGCTTCTTGTTGTGCCAAGAGACAGGACCAGATCCAAGATGAAAGATTTATCCAGACATTGATTTCCTATAATCAATAGATCTAGCATAGTCTGAGTTCGTGTATCCTTGTAAATAGAACTTGTTATTCTTTTTGTACTCCAAGCTATAATTTGATATACTACGGATGTAATGTAGAACTATTTTTATTGCTTTCCAAAGACTTACTTTGGGTTCCTGCATGAACCGTGAAAGATAACCTACAACAAAACTGAGATCAGACCTGGTATTGGTTAGGTATAATAGACTTCCGATCAGTTGACGATAGAGAGTGCCATCTACCTATGGAGATTGATCATATCTTGACAACTTAAGTTCTGCTTCCATGGGAGTGGCCTTGGACTTATAGTCATCAATGTGATATTTCTCAATCAAAGTCTTGGCATTTTTCTTCTATGTAACTCTGATGTGATGCTTTTTTTGAGTTACTTCTAAACCAAGACAATAGTGGAGAAGTCACAGATCTGTCATTTCAAAAGATGATTTGAGATTACTTTTCACTATATCAACCATACTTTCTGAACTACCTGTTATGATCAAATCATCTACATATAGCACCAAAATCACTATGTCAGAACCATTGTTCTTTATATAGAGATTTGCATCTGAGGGACTTCGTTGGAATCCAAGTTGTAATAGGTGACTATCAATTTTGATGTACCAAGCTCGGGGAGCTTGTTTTAGCCCATACAAGGATTTGATTAACTTGCAAACTTTCTGTTCTTGTCCTGTGACAACAAATCCTTCAGGTTGAGTCATGTATACTTATTCTTGTAGATCTCCATTCAGAAAGGCACTTTTTACATCCATCTGATGTAACTTCCACCCTAATTGAGCTGCCATAGAACACAATATTTGGATGGTAGTAATTTTTGCAGTAGGAGCAAATGTCTCTTCATAATCTATGCCTTCTTTAAGAACATAGCCCTTTGCAACCAAGCAGGCTTTGTGCTTATCAATTGTACCATCTGCCTTATACTTTACTTTGAATACCCACTTACAATCAATGGGTTTCTTTCCTGAAGGTAGATTTACTAGATTCCAAATGTGATTTTGAATGAGAGATGTATGCTCTGCCTCCATAGCAGTATTCCATTGAGGCTTACTGAGAGCTTCTTGAGTAGTTGTGGGTTCATTTTCATCCAACGCTATCAGATAAACCCTTTCATTCTCTATATCCATTTCTCTATCTTCTGTTGCATCTACGGATAGTTCATCAAATTGGTGATAAAGTCCATCAACTTTTGAATATGGTGCTTCTGCCCTCTTCTATTGAGTGATACTGCGCGTACATGGTCTATCTAGAGTCATATCTAGGAATGAGGTCAATTTAGAATCTCTCAAAGTGTTGGTATACCATTTGGGAATCTTTTTATGAGGGGGTGAAACCTCTTGCTTAGGCTCATCATCCTCATGATATACTACTGTAGAGGTATTATTTGATGTGAAAGCTTCATCAAATATGACATCTCTACTTATATGTGTTTTCTTGGTTATAGGATCAATCAAGCAATATCCTTTTGAATGCTCATCGTAACCAAGAAAGATAAATTTCAAGGTTTTCTCATCTAACTTCTTCCGTTTCTGTTTTGGAATATGCATGAAGGCTTTACAGCCAGATACTCGTAGATGAGAAATGGAGGGTTTCTTTCCACTCCATGCTTCTTGTGGGGGTTTGCCTTATAGAGCTCTTGTAAGTGCTCTATTTAAGAGGTATGAAGTTGTATTTACTGCTTCTGCCAAAAACTGATCTTCAAGATGTGCTCCTTTTATCATACATCAGACCATTTCCATAATGGAGCGATTTCTTCTCTCAGCAACACCATTTTGTTGTGGTGTATAAGTTGTTGTTAGTTGTTGTTGTATCCCATGTTATTTCAGATATGATGAAAATTCATTGGAAGTCTATCCCCCCTCGATCTGAGTGGAGGGATTTGATGAGGCAGCCAGACTCTTTTCAACAAGTTTCTTGAATTGTCGAAAGTATGAAAATACCTCTGATTTCAATTGAAGGAAGAAGACCCACATTTTTTTGGAGTCATCATCAATGAACAATTGAAAGTACTTATTTCCACTATAACTGGTTCGCATAGGACCACACAGATCGATGTGCACCAACTCCAAAAGTTCCTTAGCTCTAGAATAATTGGATTAAAAAGGTACCCGATGTTGCTTCCCTGCTAAGCAATTCGAGGTAAGATGGAGGAGAGAGAAGGAAGGCCTCTCACCATTTCATATTTGCTCAATTTGATCAAATATCTTGAACTGAGATGCCCATATCTTCTATGCCAGAGAGAAGTGGCCACCTTTGTAGTTGTAGCCAGAGCAACATGAGGTGTTGAAAGAGCATCTAGAATGAACAAGCCATGCTTGTAGGAACCTGTTGCAACATGTTTACCACTATGGGTTATAAAATATTTTTTCTTGCCTTTTACAACTCGAAACACAACATCCATTTTCCTATACAACATATGAGGAATAGACAACAAATTATTGGCTAATCCAGATACATAGAGAACCTTATCAATCTGACATATTCCATTTAGGATAGTGACAAAAACATTGCCTTCACCCTTTACTTGATAGACTTGATCGTCAATAATGGTAATTGGCTTCCCTTATTTATCCTCAAATGTTTAAAACCAAGATTTATCTCCAGTCATATGATTACTAGCACCTGAATCAATATACCGTACAACATCTATCTGAGAAGATGAACTATGAGTCATGAGCACCTTGTGTGCTCTTTCAGAGTCAGAATCTGAATTGGAACCAGAGTTATATGAGTCTGAGTTAGAATTAGCATAAGCAACATGTCCCTTAGGTTGTTTATGTTTCTTTTTATATTGTTGTTTCTCTTTCCCCTTCTTCTTATAAGATTGATCATTTTGTTGCTTGTTTTTGAACCAAAACTTGTTGGTGTCATGGTTTTTCATATCGTAAATCTTGCAATATTTATCCTTCTGCTGATTTTGATTTTATTTCTCTTTTACCTTGGAGGAAGAACCCCATTTTTGAAATTGACCTGGGTTATTGCTCCTTTGTTGGGTGGAAAGGGCATTATCCGACAACTCATCTTTCTGAACTTGATTTGCCTCCTCAATCTGGAGCAAATTTACCAATTCCACAAAATATACTTGTCTATCGGAGACATTGAGGGAAGTGACCAACATATTGTAGGAGTCTGGAAATGCTCGCAAGATGATAGAGTTCAAGATATCATCATCCACTGGTTTTTCCATTGCATTCAACTTGGATTTCAGATCTGCCACTCTGCACAAGAATAGATCAACAGTCTCTCTAGAATTTATACTGAGGGTGTGTAATTGAGTTTGAAGATGTAGAATGGTGAACTGATTATTTCCTTCATAAATAGTAATCAAATAATCCCAAGCTACCTTACTGGTTTTGGCATCATGGATATGAGACCTCTTTTGTCCTTCTTATCCCAAGCTTCTTGATTTGTTCCTATTGTTTGAGGGTGTTGTGAAGTGCCAATTACTACATCCCACAAATATTCCACTTGAAGAATGGATCTCATCTTTGTCTTCCATGGAACAAAGTTAGAACCTTTCAACAACTGAGATTCTGAGAGATATTTATGAATAGTAGCCATTGTGAAGGTGGTTCCTTATATTTTCTCCCCTAGGTCTTAGAATTTTGCAAAAAGAGAATATTGTGCTCCCCCCTTCTATTTGCAAAATAAACAAGGAAGAAAAAAAAAACTCCTTCGGCCTTCAAAAAATGCTTCTGTATATAAAAAAAACTTGAGGGCATTAAAAACCCCTTTGAGGGCATCAAAAACCCCTTTGAGGGCGTCAAAAACCCCTTTTTGGGCGTCCAAAAATGCTTTGAGCATCAAAAAACCCCTTCCAGACGTCAAATAGCCTATCGGGTGTCAATTTCCGCAGGCAAGCGTCAAAAGTTTCTTTCGGGCGTCAAAGTATGGAGTCCACGAGATTTGAACCGCGGACCATGTCCACAGCACTAAGCATGGGTGACCAACTGCGCTGCCCAAGTGGCTGGGAATAAAAGCCCACCACTGGGTATTTAGTTTGTCGAATATCTATGAGTATAAATGTAGGATTTATCCCACATGCATCCTATAGATGCACTCACACATGATATAAGGTGGGAGGACCACCTTTGATAGTGACTACCTATGGGAGGTCACCCCTCCCCCTATGTCCTTTTGTCGCTTGGAATGACATGCAACACTCCACATCAGCTTTCTCCAGCCAACCTCTGCACTCCATGTCAATGTTCTGTCAGCCAGTCTTTGCACTCCACGTCAACCAGTCTCTGCACTCCACGTCAACCAGTCTCTGCACTCCATGTCAGCCAGTCTCTGCACTCCATGGTAGCCTACACTCCATGTGTCGGGGAGGGGCCACATCAACATGTTCTCAGGGGTCACATCAACGTGTCTCCGATCCACCTTAGCATCGAATGGCATCACGCCATGTGTCTCCTACTGGCCTGTCATCTATAAAATAAAAAGAGTCTTCACTCCACCTTGGTTCTCCGTGTCTGCCTTGGGATTCAAGCTACATGTCTGCATTGGTTCTCCGAGTCTATCTACGTTCTAATCGAGCAGAGAGTTAAACTAGTCAAACAAGTTAGTCTTGTGCTCTGCATTGTCTTCATGTCAGTCTCGTGATCTGCATCGGTTGGGCAAGACAGGTCTGGTCTCGTGCTTCGCCTTGGCTATGCGTCAGTCTCATGCTCCATGTCGGTTGGGAAAGATAGGTCTAGTCTCGTGCTCCGCATTTTGTCTCGGGTGTCATCAGTGCTTTTGTGTTAGTCCTGCTCTGGTACCATGAAGAATTTTGCAAAGGAAATGAAATACGAAGTGACATTTGAATTGATATGAAGGTGATTTAAATACAAGGAGGGGTTCAGTTGATGAACCGTCTAGTTTGTTTCACAACCAAGCAAACTAATTGGAGAGTGCTATGCGCTATTTTGCCCCCTTTACATTAATGTAATAAATACATCTTTATTATATGCTAACAATTTATACATAGTGAAAAGAAGTAGATATAATCCCTAAAAATTAACCCTAACCTCTAGGAATTAAACCTAAGCTTTGATACCAGATGAAGGTATTAAAAAATAAAACTTAATAAGCAAAATAAAAAATATTAAATTAAAAAACATTCAAGATAAGATCAAAATGAACAAACCACATAAGACATCAATTTTACGTGGAAACCTAGTGAAAGGAAAACCACGACCAAAATGTATCTCCTCTTCTCACAGTCAACACCAAAACAATTCTTAAAAGACACAATGATCAAGAGCACTAGAATTAAGGAGAAATTCTTTCTGCTAGGGTTTGATGAGGAAAAACTGCTCTACAGGGATGGCAGCTATTTCTGGAGGAGGTCTAAACAATTGGAGGAATTTGTGATGGTGTCGGGCCCATCACAAATCATGCATGCTAGTGACATTTTTCATCTAAAAATGATTGGAAGGAATAGGATTTTCCATTGCATGTCGGGAATTACTTGTTAAAGAACAATGGATGTTTGGAATGATGTGAAGCCATGTCGATTCTAGTGGTTCAACCAGACTCGATGGTAGAAGATGTGGAGTATTTAACCAAACATGCGCTTATTGGTAAATTTATGGGCATCCAAATTTCTCTTCCCTTTGTGGAGGCTTGGGTTAGGAAGACTTGGAACCCTAAAGGTGATGCTGAGTGCAAATAGATATTTTATGGTGGTTTTCTCTTGTATTGTGGATCATAACAAAGCATTTTAAGGGGGTTCCTATTTTAGTAACCAAGCGGGACTCTTTCTTAAACCCTGGCATGTGGATTTCAACCCGCTAGAGGAGAGGTCATCACGGGTTCCAGTGTGGGTTCGGCTTTCGTGGCTCCCATTGGAATTCTGGAGAAATGACATCTTGCATATGATTGCCCTTCTTCTTGGGAATTTGGTTGGACCATCACAACAAACGATGGATAAAAAGGTAATCTCTATTACCCGTATCTATGTTGAAATTGATTTAAAAAATCCTATTCCAAATTCTATTGAAATACAGTTTGGATCGACTACATGGGTTCAACAAATTGACTATGAAGCTCTTTCATTTCGTTGTTGAATCTACCATGAATACGACCACTTGTAAAGAAAATACCCTAAGTTTGTCTCACCCATGGATTCAAATCCTGGGCCCTCTTAGTCTGCACAAAAATTGGATAAATAAAAAGCCTCGATAAAGGAAGGGGATCGGGATAAGGAAGGCTTTGTTTTGGTAAAACCTCGAAACAGAGGAAGAAGGGCAAAAAGAGACCTTAAGGATAGCCATCCAGATGCTCTGCTCAACCATTTTGAAACACTAGATGATCTTGATCAGTGCATGGACATACCTGAAACATCGCTACCTAATGCAGATATAACATGGCCGAATCAAAGGTATCTTCTTGAGGTGGAACCTAAGGAATCAAATCTAGGGGGTTTAAATGAAGAACAAAGGGCTTTAGTTCTGAGTATAGGTGATATGGTTGGCTCTAGCCCTGAAAGGAAAACCATTTTGGAAAGTGGCAAAAATTTAGTTATGCATTCTCCTACTCAGACACTATGCAGTCATCCTTGGACTGTAAAACTCCTACGATGTTGGGATTGCGACAGAAACTAATTAAAAAAAGTGCTTTGGATAAGAATATGAAGGTGGGTCAAAAGAAAGGTCAAGATAAAATTAAGTTAACAGGAGAGACTTTGGTGGATTCAGGCTTGGTGAGAACATTGGACTCCCATTTTTCTAACCCCTAAAAATGATTATCCTTTCATGGAATGTAAGGGGGTTGAACGACATCCCCAGATAAAAATTTATTCGTGATTTGGTTCATGTTCATTCTCCGAATGTGGTATTTATTCAGGAGACTAAATTGGCTATTGATAGTATGTTCAATATTGCTCCCAAGTTGTGGAGAAGGGGTCAATGCCAGTGTATTGGTGCATGTGGATATGTTGGTGGTGTTGCTTGTTTATGGGATTCGATTAAGATCTCTTCTCTTACTTGGATTTCTAGCAGATGGTCTATTTCGATGATCGAGCCTGATAATAAATTAGGTGAAAACATCCTACTTATAAATGTGTATGCTCTTGTTGATTACAACGGTAAAGTGAATTTGTGGGAGCACATTGGCTTTGTGAGAAGTCTAGCTCCCTTGTACCCATGGATTTTGGATGGAGACTTCAAATCTATCACTTATCTGGAGGAGAAACGCGTTGGGGTTGATCGTCTTAAGCATTTTTCTTATGTCTTCATTGCTCATATCCGGGCCCTGAACTTGGTTGACATCAAGCTGTATAATGGGATATTTACCTAACATAATAGAAGATGTGAAGAAGATTCCATCTCAGAGAGACTAGATACGTTTCTGATCTCCAATTTTTGGATGGGTAATAACAAAATCGCTAGTTCTGTGATTCTGGAGGGTAGGGGATCTGATCATTGGCCTATCAAAATATCTACTCTGGAGTTAGGGCTAAAGAATAATCCTTCCTTTAAGTTTCAACTTATGTGGCTTTGGGATCCTAAGCTTCATGATTTCATGCGAGGCTAGTGGACCAATGGCAAACCTCCTCATGGCACCGCTATGTATTCCTTTATGAAGCGACTACAATTTGTTAAGCATAAATTGAAGAGATGGAATAGACTAAATTTTGGGAAAATTTCCTTGGCTAAGTTGGCAGATCTTAGGAGGGTGGAAGAAGCTTCAAGGAAGATTAGAGATCAGGGACTCATGGAGGAGCTTCTCATTGAGGAATCTAAGGCTACGAAAGACCTTGCTTAATGGGAACTGAGGGAAGAAATTTTTTAGAAATAAAAATCTTGAGTAGATTGGCTTAAGGGGATAGGAACATGGCCTTATTTTATAACTTAGTTAAGACTCGTCGTAATGGTAACCTGATTACCTCTCTTGTGAATTCTTAGGGTACCCTGCTCTCTTCTTTCAGGGATATTTTAGAAGAGACTAGGAGGTATTTTTCCTCTCTCTTCCAAGAGGACTCACTCTCAGATAATGAGGATGCAAATATTATTCTAAACTATATTCCCTCGATTATTTCTAGAGAGATGAATAAGCACTTAATGGATCCAATTTTCCTTGAGGAGTTAGAAAGTGTTGTATTCAAGATGAAAAAAGGGAAAGCCCAAGGCCCAGATGGATTTCCAATTGAGTTATGTCAAGATTTTTGGGAGTTAATAAAATTTGATCTTATGGAGGTGATCCATGAGTCCTAAAAGAACAAACAGATGCTAAGGGCCCTAAATTCTACCTTTGTGGTGCTTATTCCTAAAAATGAGGGAGTGAATTCCTTGGATATGTTTAGGCCTATTTCTCTCTACAATGTTGTGTATAATATCATCACAAAATTATTGTTGAGAGGCTGAAGATATGGTTGAGCAAAATTATCTCTGAAGAGCAAGGTGGGTTTGTTGTTGGTTGAAAAATCCTGGATGGGGTTGTTATTGCTACAAAAGCTATTCACTTGATGGAAACTTCTAAGGAGAAACCTATGTTCATTAATTTGGATATGGCCAAAGCCTATGACCGGGTCAGATGGTCCTTTCTTTAGAAAGTTCTTGCTGCTTTTGGCTTTGAGGAGGAATGGATTAGATGGGTGATGAGTCGTGTTTCTTCTTCGTCATTCTTTGTTCTTGTTAATAATGAGTCATCAAAGTTGTTTGAGGCCTCAAGGGGATTGAGGCAAGGAGATCCTTTATCTCCTTATTTGTTTATCATTATGGCAGAAGGGTTAGGAATACTGCTCAAGTCTCAAGTCAGGCAGGGTCTCATTCAGGGGTGGAAGTGGGATAGTCGTATGTCGCCTCTTTTCAACCTTCAATTTGTTGATGATACTACTTTGCTGGGAGTTGCCACTATCAGGGAAGTTGGCAACATTAGGCGGTATCTTGATATATATATATTGGTGCTTCTAGACAGTTGATTAATGAGAACAAGTCTTCTATTTTATTATTCAATACCCCTCATATTAATCAAGCTAGGATTGCTCACATTCTAAGATTCCAGGTAGGGACTCCCCCCTTCATTTATCTTTGTATTCCGATTTCATATCATCATCTGCCTAGATATTCTTAGTAGTATATGCTTGAAAAGTTTAAAAGGAAGATGAATCACTGAGAGTCAAATGGCTATCCTCTGCAGGTAGAGTGTTGCTCTTAAAATTTGTTGTTCAAGCTTTAACCATTTACAGGTATTTTGTGCAAACAACTCCCTCTCGTTTCATAAATGACATGGATGCTTTATCAAGATAGTTTTTGTGGTATGGAAAAATTGATCAATATAAATGGAGTTTGGTTAGGTGGGATTCTATATGTAGGCCGGTTCAAGAGGGAGGTCTTGGGTTGCGACAGATGACTCTTTTTGGGTAGGCTTTGGCTGTAAAAATTTATTGGAGATGGTGTACCTCTCAAGATTAGATTTGGGGTAAAATATTATCTTGTAAATACTTGAGAGGTATTTCTAAGGCTGAGATCCCTAAAGTTAGCTTGGTTGGGAAAGGTTTAGTTATCTAGGACACTATAAAAAGAGCTAATTTAATCAAGTAGGGTTTGTTTTGGATTTGCAATCGAGGATCAAGTGCTCTTTTTTGGGAGGATTCTTGGGATGGCCACCCTCCTATATTGACAAAATATCCTAGGTTACGTTCCCTAAGCATTTGTTTCTTGGAAGCGGGTTGGTCTCATGTGGAGGACTTTAAAAAAATCCAGTATTTTGGAAATATGGAAATGTACGGGTGGAAAGATCTGTAAGAATGGCTCTAGGAGGGGTTGGTCGAGGATAGAGATGTGCTTGCTCTTATTCTTGTGGGGAGGCCTTATTCTTCATTGAGGGGTAAAGACATTCTGGCTTGGAACCCTGATCCTAAGGGAACCTACTCTGTAGCCTATGGTTATTAGGTTCTTGATAAGCAAAAGTTTGGGAGTCTCCCTGTTACATGGTGGAAAAAGGTGTGGAATAGATTTGCTTGGCCAAAATGTAATTTCTTTCTCTGGCTGATAGCTCGTAATAAATGCCTCACTTAGGATAACATGAGGAAGAGGGGATTTTAGGGTCCCTCTTTTTGTGTCCTTTGTGATAAGAATGAGGATGAATCTTATCATTTATTTTTCCAATGCTCCCTTACCAGAGACATTTGGCACTGTTGGTGGAGTGCCTGGAACCATCCTTGTTTTCATGTGCTCTCCATATTGGATTTTTGGAGTAGTCTGGGTAGACCTCCGACCAAGGCCCCCTTCCTCTAGGTGGCTTGGAATTTGAGACCTTCTTGCATCATATGGAAGATTTGGCTTGAATGAAACTGTCGCATCTTTCAGGGTAGTCATTTGGCTATTCAACAAATCTAGCAAAGGATCTTGTGTATGGTTCAGGAAACTATCCATAGCAAATGTGATGTGGAACCTCTTTTGGACTCTAGGGAGGAGAAGGTATGATAGGCCCTTGGTCTCTTTGGGGATGGTGCGAAATCTTCTAGCCCTAGCAGGGTTCCTCAGCTCAGCAAGAAGGTTAGGAGAGATGGTAGGTGGAGGCCACCCCCTAGAGGAGTTTTAAAAATTAATACTAATGGGTTGTCTAAGAGTAATCCTGGACATGCTGGAATTGGAGGTGTTGAGAGAGATTCTACTGGTGTGGTTAGTTTTTTCGTTTCCATATATAAAGGTGTTCACTCCAACAATTTTATGAAAGCTCTTGCAATTCTCAAGGCCTTGTAAAGGGGGTTTTCTCTTGGCTGGCGCAGGATTATTTGCGAGTTTGAATATCAAATTATGGTTAATATTTTAAACAGTAAAAGGGTGGAGAGTTAGCCTCTGTAGCCGCTCATATTCTCAGAATAAGTGAAGAGTTTGAATTTATATCCTTTGTGCACATTCCAAGGGAATGGAATGAGGTTGCTTATTACCTGACCAAAAGGGCTTCTAAGCTGTTGGATATTTGGATTATCGATAATTGGGTGAGTCTCCCATCTGGGGACTCTCAACACCTCTGGGAGTTAATCCACAAGGATGTTCAAAATTAATGTGGTTTGTTCTTGTTGTATTCTTTGGGTTTCGACCTTGTCTAGTGGTTTTAGCCTATTTTGTTGCTTATTTGAGTCTTGGTTGGGAGCTCAGTTGTACTCTGTAATCCAGATTTTTTATCAATAAATTTTTACCTCTTTATTTAAAAAAGAGCACTATAATTAAGGAGTTAGCCCAAATATATAATTTGGGCTATCCTCCTATTGGAAGATAGACGTGGAGAAAACACTCCACAATGTGGAGTGTATGAGATAAGTGTCTCATGAAACTCCACCTCTATGCCACCACTCAAAGTTGAGGCCACATGTCCTCATCCAAACCTTTGTGTGTGCCACCAAACCTATGCCACATGCCACCACTCATGCCACATGCCATTATGTGCCCCACACATACCACCACACTCAAGTCTCATGCCATGTCACTTTTGACCTTGAGTTGACTAGAATAAAATAAATATGTATATATTTATTTTATTTATATACCTTAATATATATTAGTCTAACCTAGGTATATTAAATATAAATTAAATACTTATCTATTTAATTTATATTTAAGCCTAGATGCCTAATTTTATTATTCACCTTTATACTTAGGTGAATTTACAATATAATCCCAAAATTGGATTATTTGTTCCAACAGTTGATAGGAATGCCTAAATAAGTGATCAAAAGGGAGGTCTTCTTATATCTTAATTTATCTAGAACCATGGATTCTTGTTTGGGAGAGCAATGAAAGAAAATGACTTGATTTGTCTTTATTGATCAATTGCCCTGTAAAATTAGAGAAATAACAAATGATTTGTTTAATAGGAGAGGCTTCATTAATCGTAGATTTACCTAACAGAGTAGAGTCATCAACAAATTGAATATGAGAAATAGGTCTGGCTTCATGATCAATGGTAACTACCTCAAGGGTTCTATTTTCTCTATTTTTGGTCATAGTCCTACCCAAACATTCAACAAGGATGAATAAATAAGGGGAGAGAGGGTCACCTGCATAATACCTTTGGAATATGGGAACAACTATGAAGGACAACCATTGATAAAAACTGAGTAGAACACTTAAGAGATACATTCTATAATCCAATCTTTCTAATCCTAAGAGAAATTACCTCATAATTTTGATAAGGAAGTGTCAATCCACCCTGTCTTAAGCTTTGGATAGGTCTAAATAGACAAACATAAAAGGAAACTTTTACACTTTCATGGAATGGATGGCTTCCTAAGCAAGAAATATCTCGTCCATAATTTATCACCCTTCCACATAACCTCCTTGTTTAGGAAACATAATCTTATGCAAAATAGGTTTCAGTCTCTCTGCCATGATCTTGATAATGATTTTAAGAAGAATATTACATAAAGCTATTGGTCTAAAAACTGAGATATGTTCTACATCTTGAGCCTTTGGGACCATAGCTATATAAGTTTTATTGATTACCTTCAAAATATCTTTTTCCTTTATGACTTCTTCCACCACCTATAATAAATCAACATGAAGATTATCCTAGAATTCTTGGTAAAATTCGATGGGAAAACCATCAAGCCTCAAGCTATTCCATTTTTGCATTTTAAAACCCACTTATTGAATATCATTGATAGTAACTAGAGTAGTCAAAGTAAAGTTCTCCTCATAAATGATAAGAGTAGGGATCACTTGAAGGATATTCTATTGAGAAGCCGAATCAAGAGAAGTAGTAGTGAATAGTTTGGAAAATTAGTTGACTGCGATAGACTTCATGCCATACCAAGTGTGGATAGAGTCTCTAGAATCTGATTTCAAGGAAGAAATAAAGTTGTGTTATCTACGGGCTAGAAGAGATTTGTGGAAGAATTTTGTGTTTCAATCTCCTTCTTTGAGCCATTGGATCCTAGATTTCTACTTCCATAAAAGTACTTCTTTTTTTTCCCATTCCTCCAACTGCATTATGAGTCTAATTTCATCTATACTTCTACTCTCAGTGAGGCCATCTAAAAGGATTTTATCAACTCTTCAATTCGAGTAATCGCGTCTTGTTTCTTTTGTCGGATGTCTCCAAACTCCTTCCAATTCCAAATCTTGATTTTGGATTTGATGTATTGCAATATTTTAGCCAAACATAAAATCTTAGTTCTACATTATGGTTTAACTTCCTTCCACCATTACCACACTCAATATCTAAAGGAACTATCTCTGAGCCACATTAACTGAAATTAAAAGGATGAGAAACTAACCTTGGTTTTTCACATTTCAACCATGACTAGCCAATGATCCAAACCAACATTATTAAGAGTTTTCACCTTAGGAATGTGTCCATGGATTAAGAAATTGTCAGAGAATAAGAACCTATCTAATATTTCCATGATATAAGTTTAGCCTTTCATTTTTTTAGACCAATTCATGAGGCCATTATATGGTTGGATTTCCAAAAGGTGAAGGTTTGCAATATATTCACTCATGAGGTCTAAGATCCTATCTAGATTCATATTTTCCCTCTCTTCTCATCCAAATATAGGATGGTATCTCCTTCGATCAATACCCAAGCTTCAAGAAAATGAGAGATAATATAAGTTATATCCTTCCATTGTCTTCACTTTTCCTCCAAAGTAATTGGAGTGTAAGTAGTCAAGTAGAGCATAATTTGGTTAGATTGTCTACTTTGTGCAACCACAACTAAGAGATCCCAACTACCAACCATATGGTGAATAATGATCTCTTTTAGGTCCCAAAGGTAAGTAATACCACCAAAATACCCATGGAAGTTGAGGGAAGTCACTTTTCTAGCCAACCAGATTTTTCTTGCAATTGAATCCATTTCCCCTATAAACATTGAAATAAACTAGGTGTGGTTGGTTTTTTTAAATCATTCTTCTAATTTCATTTTGTTTTGAAAGACTCCCTTTGAGTCCTCTAATATTCTAAGTGATGATATTCATTAATAATGGGGCTAAAGATATTGGTAAGGGCATTAATCTCACCTTCCTCTACAAGCTTTTCACCTTTTACCATATGATGTTGATTAGTCTTGCGACTTACCTTTTGGTTAGTGTCCATCTTCATTTTTTTCTTATTTCTTGTCTTACCCCAATTGAATATGGGATAGCTTCTAACCCTAAAGTGTGTATATATGCAAAAAAAACATTAATGGAAGGTTCAAAAAAGTCTGTCTTAGGATGTAAATTATTTGAAGTTTTAGCATTTAAAAGATTGTTCTTCTTGTCTATATTTTATCCCTTATTTTTTTGATGAAAACTTTTGATTTCTTGGTTTATATCTGAGTCCTTCCCTACATATTTAAACTTTATTTCTAATATTTATATCTCCATTATGTCCTCTTCTTCACCCAAGAGGTTATTTGTCAAAAGAATTCCAAACATATTGTTAACAAAATTGCTTGATCATTTATAACTATTTTTTTATATGTTCTTCTTCTTATAAATTTGGAAACCTTCTAAGTTTGTACCCTTTTTCTTTTGATATGGAATCTGATTTGGATAGACACTAGCCAAATGATCATATTCATGGCATATTTTACAACAAAAATAAATATTCTCATAGTCCACCACTTGCTCCCAAGTATCCTACTCAAATTGTAATGAGATCTTTTGTGGAAGGGGTTTGTTAAAATCTATTAAGACACAAATTTGTGTGTATAGTCAATAATCATCATGAAATTTCCAAGGGAGTTTTCAATTGTAGAAAATACAGCTAGATTCCAAAATTCAACTGGGAGGCTAAAGAGTCTAACCCACACAGGTTCTGTAGAAATTATATATTCTTCAACTTTAAATTTAGTGTGCCAAGGCTTCATGAAAAGCCTAGCCCTTCCAAAGAACCAGATATTCCCTTGAAATATTTCTCTTTATCTTCATCATTAGCAAAAATAACAAGAAAATAACCATTGGGATAAACATAAATTTGTGTCTCACCTTGTATTTTTTAGTATTTTGCAGCCCATACTTTGAAAGCAAATATGTTCAGATGAAAACCCAAGAAATGGCAAATCAATCCTCTTCTCTCCATATCTTCTACGTCATCTTGAATGTCACCCATTTTTAGCTTAACAAATGGGGTTCCATCAGCTGCTCTTAGATATCTGACTTAGTTTTTTTGGGATCCATCTTAAGCATTCTTAGAGGTCTATGAGAAGCCTTAATATTAATGTTGGCATTAGTCTCCACCATGAAGGGAATCTCTAAAATTCATTTTTGTGGCCAAATCCCAAAAATCCTTACCCATGAAAGGGGTTTCCATAGTGGATCTATTTTGGGGCGTTCCTTAGCATCGAAATTTCTTGAGTTTTGAATCATTTTTTCTTTTCCTAAGGAGGCTTTTCTTATTTGATCTGCAACTTGAAACTTGTTTCTGGGTCTTTTTAATCCATGCCTTGGACGTCGAGGAAAGTTGTGATTTTTGCTTTTTTCGTGGGCAAAAAATTGGAGGCAGTTTTCAATCAAGTTCATAGCATGAATATTTTTTGAATGACAGATTCCTAACCCATCGTAGGTCTCTTGCAACATATCCAACATTTATCTTGGGCAAAAACAATGTTTTTATTAATAAAAAAACTTCACTTAATTTTTCGTCATAATAATTATTTTAGTTAATTTTTTAAAAATTTGTTACTTAATTCGATAGTTTACTTTTAATACATCGCAAATAAGTTGAATCAATAATAATATTTTATTTTATTCAAAGGAACAACCATTTTGATTGGATAATTCAACAAAATAATGGTTGTGTCAACAAAATAATTCAATAAATCATGTTATCATAGTATTACAATAAACATATTTTTATGAAAATTAAAACCCAACTAGTTGTTTATGAGTCAAATATTATATAAATAAAATAATTTCAAATAATAAAATTGTTAAATTTTATTCATTAAAAAAATTGAATTTATATAAAGTTAAAATAATCTCAATAAATAAAATAAAATAAAATAACCTTATATCTTTCAAGGTTCATCCCATAAAAAAAATGAAGTTAAATAGAGATACAATAGTCTTATAAGTCTCTTTCATTGGTGCATAAATCACAACCCTTCATGTTCAACCCATAAACTTTTAATTTTAAAAAAATTAACTGGATATTTTACTTTTGATAATGCTTTAGGTGATTATAAGATATTATTACATGCTTTCCTTATATTATGTCATACCCATTACCATCATGTTTAAGAAATCACCTGAGGACCCCTTGTAAAAGCTTGTGTAAACTCATTGAAAAATTGATTATTGCATGCTTCTTTTTAGGCTAAATTTTGTAATATGTAAGTGTTGGAAGTGATTTTTCTCTTCAGAAAATGTAAAAGGTTTAGGGCCCTTTAAAAACCCCTTTATTTATCATAATAAAAAAATGTTTTAGAAACCAAATTATTGTGTATTACAATAAATCATATTTAATGGGTTATTTGTGAGCCAAATATTCTAAAAATCAAAATTTAATCCCATATATAAACATATTAAAATCATTAATTAATTTTTATTTATAATATGGAACTCATTGCTCGTACAAGTTGCTCTACACTCCCCGAGTTATTTTTCTCTCAATAATTGACCTCATAATTGAATTGGACTTTTGCTTAATAGTTGCAATAATTTTATTTCACTTTACCATTCATGAAATTTGGTTTGGTTATTTCTTGGTTTGGTTTGAAATGGTTACAACAAGGCATTATCACACATAAATTTATAAGTTTGAGGTGGAGTGAACTTATTTAAATTCCAAATAAATTCATCAAGTTGTATGATTTTTTTTAGTGTAATAGTTTTTAAAAAATATAGAAGAAAACTTATAAATAAAATAACTATGTGATATGATTGGTTTAAAAATGAAAAATAGTTATCTTATTGTGATGATATGTTTTATAAAATATATCTTCATAAATATCTTATTTAAGTGTAAATAAGAGGCTTGACATTTTTTTCACTTAACAAATTTTAAGAAATTTGAATTAACCTAGCTGAAAACAATAATGTTTAATGTGGCTTTGGGGGCATCAAAACATCAAAACATTCTATCTAATATTAGATCTTATCTATCTTATTGTTCTATAAAAAATCTCTCTCTCTCTCTCTCTCTTTCATTGTTAGTTTTTTTCTACCAAATTATTGATATCATTTTCATATGATATAAAATTTCCTTAGCTAATTGTTTTCTAAAATGTTAATTTTACCAACTTGAAGATTAATCCTATAATTGGATAAATTATTTGTCACATATTTCCTTCTCTATAGATATGTTGGCATCTCCAAGATGCAACCTCCATTAATAAATGGTGGATACTAGAAAAATATTATTGTTGATTCCATAATAATTTGTGAAACCGCATCAATTGAAATATGTTTTCATCATTTTTCCATAGCCATCCAAAACCCTATAAGAAGTATCATAGCCTCTACATGGTTGTTTGTTGAAGTTTCATACGATTTTGAGTAGACCAAGAGAATTTTGCCATCATTATCCAAAAACACCACCTTTGGTAAATTTTCAAAGTCTCCTTAGAAGCGTCATCAAAACTAAGTTTGCTTAATGTGAGTTTTGAATACTTTTATTTTATCATGTTTTGACTTTCATTGTTAAATTTTTCTACCAAATTCTTGATATAATTTCCATTAAGATATAAAATTTCGTTACCCAATTATTTTCTAAAATGTTAATTTTACCAACATGAAGATTAATCCTATAATTGGATAAATTATTTGTCACATATTTTCTTCTCTATAGATATGTTGGCATATCCAAGATGCAACCTCCATTAATAATTGGTGGATACTAGAAAAATGTTATTGTTGATCCCATAATAATTTGTGAAACCACATTAATTGAAATATGTTTTTATCCTTTTTCCATGGCCATCCAAAACCCTATAAGTAGTACCATAGCCTCTACGTGGTTGTTTGTTGAAGTTTCATATGATTTTGAATAGGCTAAGAGAATTTTACCATCATTATCCAAAAACACCACCTTTGGTAATTTTCCAAAGACTCCTTAGAAGCATTATCAAAAATAAGTTTGTTTAACCTGAGTTTTGAATACTTTTATTTTGATGCCAATCCTTTCCATTAAGTCCATCATGGCAAGTCACAATCCTATAATAAAGCAACTACCACATTCTTTTTCTACAACTAAGACTTCCCATCGTGAGAACCATGCATTTAAATATTTTACAAAAGAGGCAACAACACAAATTCAAACCTGAGTATGATTTTGAAATTATTTTTGAAAATCCTACCATTCCTTTAAAGCCATATATTCCAACAAATAATGGTAGGACCTAACCTCCACATAATAATTAATGTTGTACTTTTGAAACAATTTATCAATATTTTATCAACTCTTCTAATGTTGTACTTTTGAAACAATTTATCAATATTTTATCAACTCTTCTAATGTTGATTGAATAACAAAGTGTATATATATTAAAGTATCCGAAATGGTGGATGTAAAGGAATAACAAATAAGCAAATGATCTTAAGTTTCTAACGCCTCCTTGCATAAGGCACACATAAATATCCATTATATCCTCTTCTTTGCAAATTCTCATTTGTAGAACTTTTGTTTCATTGTGTAAATGAAATAAATGTTAGGTCATATGGAAGACCTTAAGAAACCAAAGACTCTTTCAAGAGAAATTCTTAAGAGGAGGTCATTCTCAATCCTTTCATGCTTTATATCCCAACTTGATGGAGTATTCATCCCATTTCAATAGATTTCAAACTAACTCATCACTTCACATAAAAAGAGGTAAATAGAATACTTGAAGCATCTTCTAGAGGTTATCTACTACTTTTTTTGATCCAATCCCTCAACCATATTGCTAATAGAAATTCAAGATTTTGTAATGGTCTCAATATAGCCAAGTTGGCTAATTGTTTTTATTATTATCTCGGGTCATAGATTTAGTCAGTTGACCCTTGAACATTAAGGTTAGCTTATTATTGATTTCATCTGTAAATAGGAAGAATTTTCTATTAGTTTGGATCATTGGATAATTTGGATTTAAGTCGCATGGTGCACATATGAGACTTTGCCCTCGCTATGAGACTTTACCCTCTCCAAGTGGCTATGGATTTCCTTCTGCATTGATTTATTTCTATATTTGATATTTACATATTGCTTGTGGTAATTGATTGCATATTGTTCGTGGTATTTGAATTTGAATTATTATTATTATTATTTTTAATAATATATATGTGGCTTCTATTGGGGGCCACTCCCATTACAAAAAAAATAATATTCAACTTTGCCTTTCATTCAAAGATATTCTTCATTTGCCTTTCTATCAATCTCCATCACTTTGTCTTTCGATCAAATATATTCTTCATTTTCCTTTCTATCAAATCTCCATCTTCCTCAAATTTCTAAGTTTCCACAATCAACTCCTTTTATATCAAATGCCTTCTAAAATTTAAATCCTGCCAAGATGAAATTCAACACTGCTAATGGCTAAAAACTTTGCTACCCAACTTCTATATCTATAAATATCTTATCTATAATAAACTCACAATTTCTTAATACAATTTTGTAGGGTTCTTATCCATTCCCCTAATATTCTAAGATATTATTTTCATTATTATTATTTTGTTTTATTTGTGGGTTTAGCCCCGATTCTTGTTAGCACTTGTGATATTTGCTTTTGTTTTCCCATATCAATATCCCTTTGGGTTTCTTTTTCTTTTTGTTTTTGCTTCTTGGGTCTTCCTATTTTTTTTTTCATTTCCAAAAATACTTTCATCTTCATCTATCTCTTCAATCTTCTCACACTGCTCATAGTAAGACTTATCATTTTTAGTTTTGCCTTGTTTTGAAGGATTTGAAGTGCAAGAAATAACCTCAAAAGCATAATCTTATTTATGTTTCCCTAGAAATCCAAAAGTGCAAGGATACTCTTCTGTAGCAATTACCTTCTTGCTTTGTTCTAAAAAACCTAAATGGTTATCGATTTACTCCATCCTTATTTCTTTATTATGCTACTCTTGAAACCTTGAAGTGCAAGGCATAACATCTTCATCCTTTTTACTCTTATTACTTGGAAAGGATTCTTTACTACTTAAGAAAAATGAAGATGATTTACCTAAAAACAACTTGACATCTTTTGATGTCTTTGTTTTAGTATTTCTCTCCACATCTTCTTTTGCTCCTTTAATTCCTTCTGAACTTGCCAAATGATACTGTAGATATGATTTATTTACCTCTTCTTTGGAAGTGGATTTCTTTACCTCTTTTTTCAAAGTGGAATATCCTTGATTAGATCTAGCTTCTATTACTATATGATTTCCCTGCTTCATCTTAAATTTTATCTCATGGCTAGAATTTTTTGTCTCTTTCTTTATAGTTTTCACTTTGCAAACTCTTGCCATGTGTCCAATATTATAACAATTGTGGCAACAAAATACAATATTTTCATAATGTATTTGTTGATCCCATTCTATTGATTTAGATTTTATCTTAATGGATTGTGGAAAAGGTTTTGAAATATCTATAACAACACATATTTGAGTATATATAGCATGCTTTCGCTTCCTAGTAGTTAGTCCTTCCTTAATGAATTCTCCTAGGGTATATCCAATATTCTTCAGAAAATCCTTATTTATAATTTGATATGGAAGTTAAAAAAATATAACCCATACTGAAAGCTTCTTAATAGTTTCTGTCTCAATAAAAACTTTTTCATTCCATGGTATCAAATAAAGTGCATCTCTTCCCCTAAACCATGGACCACCAACCATTATTTTATCCCTGATTTTTGAACTAGAAAAGATGATGAGAAAAAACCTTTAGAAAGAAAAGTCATAGAATAATTTGAATTTAATCCCCACTTCCACTTGATCCAATTTTGAATCTCCAAAAACCTTGACCATGATCTATGGAACTTACATATTAACCCTCTACTTTTAAGAACCATTATATCATGCTCAATCATTTCATCTTTTATACTCACTTCTGGTGTAACATATGCTACCTATATTGAACTTGCCATGTATTCGTTCTTATGCTTATCTCCAACTTGGGCTTCCATACTTCCAACTAGGGCATCCTAACTTCCCATTAGGGCTTTCAAATATGAATTTCCTTCCATACTAGCTAATGGGGATTTCTCTTGGCTTACACTCCCTCTTGGATTTTTCAGAGTATATTACATTATTGGGTACATGCTAATGTACCACCTTGGGTACATTACCAAAGTTAGAGTGTACTTTAAAGTAAAGTTATGTAGTTACTTGAACATGTAATAAATACATGTTGGTCAAATATCTGCCTAATCAACAAAATTGTATTTGTGCACCCTAGATATGGCCAACATTGAATGACCAGAGGAAAGGGATGTCCTCCGTGTCAATCTCTAGAGAGGGCTGGCTCCCAAACTAAATCCTACATTGGTTGAAGACTAGAGTTGCAGGAAAGAAATTAGAAATTGCGGAAAGAAAAGGGAAATATGGCCACAGGCCGAAGGTGTAGGATTCGGGGCAGACTAACAGCAGGAAATTCACCCAAGCATGAAATAGCATATAACAAAAGAGAAAGCAACAGAATTTACTTATAAAATTGCAGAAACAACCTTCAAAATAACACTCCAGCACTCACTCCCTCATTAGCAACATTTAAATTCAGATACAAAATTCAAATCTAACAACAAATAAGGCACATGAATGTTAAATAGAAATGCATGAATACATAAGGAAATTGCACACAAGATCACTTGCAAATTTAGAAGCCTGGTGTCTTCTATTGATGCAGAGAACTTGGAGAGTTTTCTCGCAAAGTGTCTAACCTCCTTTTACAATGAGAATTCAGTAGTATTTATAGAGGATTTCACCTCTTTCATTAAATGCACATGGAAACAAAATGATCATAGATCAGGAACCATAGTGAGGAAATCCCTCCTTGGAAATATTAAAAATTCATTTTCTTGGAACAACGATCCATATTTCAAGGAAACATTCCTAGGAAATCAACATCTTAAGACGTCGGTGCACAAAAAATTAAGAGACATTTGATGCCTTGAAAACACGCTCCCACTTTGGAAATCATGAAAATCCTCCTATGCTTTTAACATGACTTTCTTCTTCACTTGGGATTCACAATTTGAGTTACTCGTCGCCTCCATCATTTAATGTTTTCCATGATCTACCCTAGGCACCTTTGAAAATCTGGATATTGATGATGAATACGCCTTTTATCGTCTTTACTCCTTTTTGACCATGGCGACAACAATTCCTTTCATTTGAGGTGAAAATATTTAACAGTTGAACATCTTCATCTTTGTAATCATGTTCATGCCATTTCTTTTAAAAAATCATGTTCACCCTTAAAAAGGCAACAAAGACAATCACCTCCCTATTGGGGCGACTACGATATTGACTTGTCAACACTACCTTATCTTAGGTGCATTCGCTCGACTTTGTTTTACTAGCGTGTTCATGCCATTTCATTCTTTGGAGTACGTTCACCCATGGGAGAGGCGAACAGAATGTTCGCCCCTCAACTTAGGTGAATGCGGCGTTGACCATTCAGTCATGCGTGCATCGTTGACCTTCCTTTTCCTATCGCCTTTCATATTACATTCACCCCAAGGTGGGGCGAATGGAGCTTTCACCCCATCTTTGGGGTGAATGCATCCTTTCATCGAGATAATTTTTAAAAGGCGAACGAGCACGCATTTTCCAAATATTTTAGAAAGACGTTCGCCCCAAGGTGGGGTGAACGGAGCTTTCACCCCATATTTGGGGTGAACGCATTTTTCACGTCTCATCCTTTGGGCGCTTTCAAGTCTCTCAATCCTTCACCATTTTTATTTTAATGTTTCCTTCTTTTCTTTTTGATAGAGTGTGCAGGGCCGAAGGCGTCTTCAATTCACTGTGCTTTTGAATGTTGCAAACTTGAATTTCGAATGCAGTTCTCAATTTATTTTTCCCTTTAAACATTCATCACTTCCAAGCTAAAAGGGTACATATGCAAATAAAAACAAAAATATAAAATAACTGTAACATATAAAACCGACCCACAATAATATTTTAGGATTAATGTCACCGCATTACAATCAAAATGCTCCATAAAAATAAACAAAAATCCCAATGTGGCAAAGTACAAAAACTACCAATATTTTTGGCGACTCACGGGGTATCCAGCTCGCATGGATGCAAGCGATCCCAGGCCTTTATCCATTGGGCTGCTATGGAGTCTTTTTTCCAGCTACCTTGGCTGGCACCTTTGCTACAGATGCCTTCTAATGCGCCTCCTCCTCAACCTTCTCCTTGGCTTCAGCTTCGACCACCACTTTGAGGACTTCAACTCGCTCTACTTCTTCTGTTGCCTTCTCTACCCCTATGTGCTTCGTTGCTGCCCGCTCCACCTACTCTTTGAGGTTTTTAGATGTAACCTCATAAACTGTAACCACTTCTTCCCAAGCATGGGTGGTGAATAGGTTGGGCGTACTCAAATATTCATAGACAAAGCGTAAGTTCTGAACATCCTCCAAGCTGAGGCGCCTTGCTCTCTGAGCCAACTCATACAAGGATAATTCCAAGTGGGTATATTTCTGCATTAGAGGCAATACCTGTGCTTCTGTGATGGGCTCCTCCCATGCATCAATCTCTGAGGTATCCTCTACAAAATTTCACCAAGCCACAGTCAATTTTTCCTTAGGGAGAGGTTCACCCCATTCGTCAGTGAAGTCTGGGAATCCCAACTCGACAAGAGTATCAAAATGGGTCATGGAAATAGTATGCTCTCGCTCGATGGTATTGAGAATTTTCTATCCCTCTCTCACCAGGTCCATTCTCTAAAAATAACTATGCAACGTGACTTTGGTAGTTGACCAGGCATGATCCATTTTGCTCAGGGGGTGAATGTGAATACTAGAATTAGCTAGAGCTTGAATTTTTACTGCCATATCCATATATGGCTCTAGCATTTCCTTTGTATTATCAATCAATTACTAGCCCAGTTGGATCTATATGCTAGCTATCCATAAATAGTGCAACACCTGAACTGCTTGTTCGACCAGCTTCTCACAGTTTTGAGCAGAACGAAGGTGCACTTCTTTAATATTCTTTGAAGAAAATCCTGCAGCCTATGCAGCCTTCTCGGCCAGTTGATTCTGGATAGCCTCTAGCTGTTGTCGGAGTGAATGCATCTCTATCCTAGCCGCGTCTCTTTCTTTTAAGTGCACTCCGACCTATCGGTGCAAGTGTTCATTTTCTATGGTAGTCTTTTCTTCTTGCGCTCTACTTTTCACCAAGGCGGCTTCAAGCTCAATAATTTTATTTTCATTTTCAAAATACCTCTCCTTATAATGCTCGCCATGCAAGTATACCGAGCTCATATCATCCTGTATATTACCCATATTTTTGATCGGATCTATCTTGGTGAGGTCTTCAGTTATAGTCTCATAGACATAATCACTCGACAACATTTCTCCTTGTGGTTTTTGGACTAAGGGAGTGATTCTAGTCGTGTGAGACTCCATGGTGACTGGGTCAAAAGCAACCTTTTTGATCGGTCGAGCTAGAGCCAAGGCCTCCTTTCACCTCTTGCTCTTCAACCACTATGAAGAACTCAGGTGCGCTCGATTAATTTTTTCTACATATGGCTATTTTCATGCCACCTGAACATTGGGCAATGCTTGTATTTCCAAAAATGGGGTGAATGGAATTACGACTTCTGAGCGGGAAGGCTCAAAAGAAGCAGTTGTGATGGCTAGAAGGGGGGAACTAAAATGATGGATTGGATGGAGGAACCGGGTTCGGCTATAGTTACGCTTACTCTGGGAGGAGCTTGCATACTTACAACCTCAATGGTAGTGGTGGCGGCAATGGAAGGGGAAGGGCACAAAAATGGGTTCAACCCTGATGCATACGAACTAAAAGAAAGGGAGGTCAAAGAAAAGGGAAGAGAAGAGGGAGCAATAGTGACTTCGAGAAGGGAAGATGAAGGAAGCAAAAGAGATACGGAGGGCATACCAAAGGGTGGAGAAATGGAGATAAAAACTGATGGAAGTGAATCAAAAGTCACTACATGCTCTAGAAGAAGAAGAGGGAATAGAAGACGTACCTTCGAGTGTGAACATCGTGTGATGCGGTGATGGGAGTGGTTGCAAAATAACTTCTTCTTGGTGCTCTTCCACTCTCTCCCCAATGTTCACATTCTCCTCGATGTCCACAACTTCCACTTGAGAAGTCTCTAACTGGTGGTCCTCCTCTTGTTCTGGAACCATTGGAAACATTTGTGCAACCCTAGTCGAAGCCTCTACTGTTGGCGAAGGATTAACAATTATGACCAAAACAATAAGAACTAAAAGAGCTACGGTGACTGAAACTTCAGTAGTAGAAGTAGTGACGGCACCAGTCCTTGGTCTTTTCACCACCTTGGGAAATGGTGGTGCCTTTGGTACATTTTGCTTCTCCGATGCAGGTGTCTCCTCAACTTTCTGTCTCATCCGTTGTGATCTTCGTCTGAACGCATACTGGTGTTCTTCTTCCTCTGGAGTCTCTTCCTCAACCAACGGATGTTTTCCCTCTATTTCACCTTCACCACTATCGAAGTGTTGAAAACTCTATGATAAAATATTGGCGAAAGCGACGGGCTGATATGAATCAACATACTCATCATAAAGCTCTGAAAATGACTCATCCAACTTCAGCCCATAAGGAGTTGTTGGCTTCCCTCGGTGAACCCGCATTATCCACCAATTCATAATTTTCTCCTCAGTCCATTCAGGCTCACTTTATTTAACTTGGCTAAACAAACCCGATGGAGGGATTTGAGATTTATACCTGGTCGGATTATACTCCGCCTCTTGCTCATAGCAGTCATGCCAAGGTGGAAGTGTCATCATCTTTTCAATGTGCCAATTCATATCGGGCCCATCAAAATTATTTTGATTCTTCTGAATATCAGGCCGAGGGCAACAATGAAATGTTTTGGATTTTATAATTGCTAAAAACTTGCCCAATGGGTCATACCTCCAACGCTGTGGTAGCTCTATGAGTCCCAAATCTTGCAATGTTACTGTAAGGAGTTGATTCTGTCCTACTTGGCTCACCTCTATACTACCAAATTTAAATGGCATATTGCACGTTGTTTTCTTCTCGCACCCAAATCCATACACATCATTCATGTAATCCGACTAGCGCACTACTTCCATAGCAAAAACATGCTCAGTGGCAAAATAGGGCAACAAAAATGGCTTACCCATGAAACCAAAAATTCTTACAACTATGCCCTGAGTAAGCAAAAAAATATCTCCTTTTTCTTGAGCAACAACTGCTTCTCTTAATTCTCGTGGCACCCTCTCACATGTACCACAAAGTAGCTCTATCGCAGGCCCCAAAAACCAACTATTAAAACTGTAAAATGACTCCCTTTTTGTCAAGATGGAAGTCCACCTATAAACTGGTAGAGGTTCATTTTTCTCATTTGTCTGCATCACTGCAATGAAAGGAAAGCACCGTTGGAGCTGGAAAAAGAAATACCATATCAGAAAAGAAGTGTGCCTGAATGACTTTTCCTCCCCATTTTGCAATTTTTCCAACTGAAAATTTAACCTCCGGGAAATAAAATCAGCCCAATCAAAAAATATTGGATTGGTGCCCTATCTCATAGCTGAAGGAGAATAGAATTCCACCCAAAAAATACATTGTGCTAAGGCCACCTGCCACTTATGAACGGTATCATCTGAAGGTAAACCTACGACCCATGCCAACATTGAATAAATATCCAAGATTTTAAAATCTATGAGCGACTTTGGCAAATTAGGAAGTTGCCCCATCGATGGCTCCTTAATCAGTTGGGTCTCCATAAACTATCACATTATTACCGTGGAGACATATCTATCCTCCTGCTCGTCAGTATGTAATTTTTTATGAACCCCATAGGAAGGAGGCTTTAAACCACAAGCAAATGCCTCCCGAACCTCATCCGGGGTGATGGTGAAGAGAATTTCCCTCTTTGCATTTCTCACAGCTCTGGTAAATGGGTCATAAAATTGAGTGATAAGCCGCACTAGCTCAGGATAAGGATGGACTAGTGGGCATAGGTACCAGAACAATTGTGAATGATAGGGCACTGTCAGCCAACTTTCTGATGTCACCCCCTGGTTCACTACGAACTCAACATCCTACCGCAATATTTCCACCCCTTTGTGGGTAATGATACAATCACCGATTTCTACCATTGTGTCATCATACGGGTCTAAGTCAACATAGTCATTCTTTCGGGCCTTCTTAGCTCTAGATCCTCCTCTTTTCTTTGACTTTTTGGGCTCTACAACCTTTGTAATTTATTTATTTACTTTGCTTCCCCATTGTCTCTTCTTTTTGACAAATATTTTGAATACTTTATGGGAACTTCTGCAATGACAGTTCGAAATACAATGATAGTAAAAATTTGAAAAAATTAAACTGCAAGATTTTACCTGGTCCTTTATATAGAGCACTCTCCCATCTACCGCAATAAATGTTCGAGTTAACCTAGGCACTTTTGGGAGAATGTGAGCATCGATTAGCTCACCTGGCACCATTCCCGATGCTTTAACGGTATCACCTTTGATTCACTGCCAAATCATCCTAGGAAAGAGTGCCCTTCCTTGCTATGTAAATTTATTGTAAATCGTGCCCTGGTTGTCGAAGCTTGCTTGGAAAAATAAATCAGTCACCTGAAAACCAATGGAAGGTATTCTTTGCTCCTCGGGAACACAAATATTCCATAGGGCACATGTTTAAATTAAATGCCTTTAAAACACTCCTTTACCTGCATTCCTACTCTCTGATAGTTGCCACGTGTTTGAGGGCACAATTTCTTTGCAACGTGCTTTCGAAATCAAAATAAATGCACTTGTTCCCTTTTCTTTAGCGAAATCATCTTATGGGCGCCCAATGTTCTCCTCCTTTCCCTGGAAAAATCACTGTGCTTTGAAAATAATAAGAGCAAATCATTCTAGGGCACCTTCAATTTGCTTGGTAATTGTATGGCGAACAACCTCCTTTTAAAACCTCTTTCTTTTGCCCCTTTTCGCCCATATTCAGAAAATTTGATTTTCTAAAAAAAATAAAATTACCTTTTAAAGCGGCTTTTCTCTCCTTTTTTTTCTCTTTTGATTTTCCTTTCCTAAAAAGGGCTCATTATATTAATAATAAAACCTCTCAAAAACAAAACGATTGAGCATTTTTTTATAGAGAATATTTATCGCCTCGCCCCTTTTAAACAATGCGTTCGCCCGAACTAAGTACGAATGGCCGTTTCGTCCCGCATCTGGGGCAAAAAAATTTTTGGTTCTAAAATGTTGCATTGACCAAGGGCGCTAGCATATATATTTCTGTGCTCGTCTACGTGCCAAAAAGGACGTCAACGCCGTCAATGAGTTCACCCCAACCTTGGGCGAACGAACGTGTCGCCCCCTCTTCGGGGTGAACATGACTTCAATACTTTTAATACATTCACCCCAAACTTGGGCAAATGAAAATGTCACCCCCTCTTCGGGCGAAAGTGCCTGAAGGCCCCCTTTTTGTTTTAATTTCATTTCAACACTTTGAGAGGGGGTGAAACCTTACTTCTTCTTATGCCCAATTTAACTTTTCAAAGGGGTGCCCTTTTACTAGGAATCTCATAACACCATTTCTTATTTTTATATATATACCATCATCATTTTAAAGCAAATAAAATACTATCAAAAGAATATATACATATTTACAAGATGGTACCTCATCGAAATTTCGTCATTGAATATAGGCCTTCAAGTGAAGACCATTCACCGGGATAGGAAGATCACAGCCCTCCATGTCATGAAGATGATAGGCATTTGCCGAATTTACTATGAAAATATGAAAAGGGCCTTCCCAGATAGCATCAAACTTATGGTGTTTCCCCGACTTAGCCTTCTTCTCATTCCATTTGAGAACTAAGTCTCCCACCTGAAATCTGCGCTCAGTTGTTTTCTTTTCGAACCACTTATGCATCTCTTTAGTGTGATCAGTGAATGCTTGATAAGCCTTTTCTCTATCTTCTTCCAACTACAATAATTGTGCCAATATTGCACTCATGGGATCGTACTCCTCGTCTTCACCTTGAAATAATTGCAATGTTTGAAGGATCGGAAGCTCAATGTGGGTGGGCAGAACAACTTCTTTTCCATACACCAAAGAATACGGAGATGTTTTGATAGATTTTTTTATGGATATGTGATCCGCCCAAAGAGCTTGGTTCAATAGCAAGTGCCAACTCCTTTTATTATTCCCGAGTGTCCTCTTCAAAATCCACAACAAATTTTTATTGGTAGATTCGGCCAAGCCATTTCCTTGTGGGTAATAATTGGATGATGTTTTGAGATAGATTCCATATTTTCTAGTGAACTCGATGATTTTGGCCCCAATGAATGGAGTTCCTATTGGTCATCAAATCTGCCCAGGAAAGGATTTTGGGAAGTGTACGCGCCCTAGACCTAGACCAACATTGAAAGGCCGAAGGGAAGAGATGCCCCTCATGCCAATCTCCGGAGAAAGGTCGGCTCCTTAACTAAACTACTTCGGTGTTTTGAGACAAGAGTGCAGGAAAGAGATAAAAATAGTAAGGGTGCAAGAAAGAAATAAATAGGGTAAGGGAAGAAATGTCAATAGATTAAAGTGGGAAAGAACCAGTAGCATGATCATTGGCTAACAACTCGAAACAGTAGCAAGAAATACCAAGAATAAAATGAAATGAATACGATACTAGCCCTCCTATGTATCCTCTGGACGAGTTCTAGGATTACCCTTCCCCTTACGTCGAAATCTAGAATTCAGAATTACGATGACTAGGAAATGAGTGAATATAACAGAAACACTATCCACAGGCAGCATACAAGAAAACTAATACAACGTTTTCTCCCCTATGTATCCTTCGGGAAAATTCTAGGATTCTATCCCCAATCACACACCTAAATCCAGAATGCAGAATTACAGTATGCAAATGAAGAAAAGATAACAAAAATAATCACAGAAGGCAGCATACAAGAGAGAAATTGAGCCCGAAGCTCTTTAGTATTAATCGCAGGAATTCAAGTTACAGCAGCTTTCTAGCAGAAAGTTCCCCCCTTTTTTCATTACAATGCCTAGGTTTTTATAGAGGACCCGACCCTCTGAGCCATCAATGCACAAAATGGAGGAGTACATCCTCAAAAATCTGAGAAGTCGGCTCCCGCAGCTCCCGTGACTGAGCTCTCAAATCCTTTTCCAAAACTAGCAGCTGCGATCGGGTCAACCGGGGAAACTCACATTTATGAGCCGCCTGACTCGTCCTAGGCTTCTGGGTGCGGAGCTCGAGTGGCTGCCATGTCCGTCGGGCTCTCCTTCTGAGACTGATACTTCCTTTTCAATTGCCAAAAATGAGCAACGAGTTCATCGGGCACGTAAAAACTCATTTATGAGGCACTTGATTGCCTCAAAAAAATACCCAGCTTGGAGTGCATGCCCTTGAAGCGCTTCACCGATTTCTAGTTCGTGACCCTGCTTCGCATTGGATGTAAGCCGAAGCAGATCATCTCCCTTGGTTATGCACTTCGCACGAAGGAGCTTCGCAAAACGGCTTCGGGGATGTAAAATGCCGAAGTAGATATTCTCTCCTCAAGATGGGGCTCTCCATCTCTCGCTGCTTCACTGGGAAGGCATGTCAAAATTTGCTTCGCGAGGTTCTTCGCCCGAAGTGGATGCTTCGCTGATGGGCCATCAAAATACTTCATCGTGAACCTTCTTCAAAACTGCGGTTCGGGAGGTTTTTGGCCGAAGTGCCATTCTGCCTTGGAAAAATGTTCTGCTCTTTACGGACCGCTATTGCTTCGGGTGAAAGCGCCTCGCACGAAAGCTATCCGAAGCAGATGCTTCACAATGACTTTGGGTGAAGTAAAAATGGTTCGCCAGTAGGGAGGCTCGAAGTGGGTGCTTCACTGATTTTTTGGCGAAGCATTTTTCAGCGTTTGAACTTTTTGAATCCTGCTTCGCAAAACTTTCACCCGAAGCATCTGTTTGGGCTGCTTCGGGTGCGAAGCTCTTCTCATGCCTTAGCAACCTTCCTTCAGTGAAGTTGTTTTCCATGTTTGGACTTCTTCGAATCCCACTTCACAAAACTTTCGCCCGAAGCATCTGTTTGGGCTGCTTCGGGTGCGAAGCTCTTTTCATTCTCTACTTCCTTTCTTCCTCTTCTTGCGAAGCTTTTAAGCTTAGCTTGCTCAGAAGTGAAGCACTTGTATCTCCATTCTATGTACAAGGGGGATGGCGATGAAAGCCAAAATTGCTGCTATACTAAAAAATGTTGTTTCTAAAAAAAAAAGGGAACAAATTCATGAAATTAAAAGAAACACTTTACAAAATTTTTGATTTTACTACCCCTCTAGGCAATGTGACAAAATTGTCAACATTCTTGGCGGCTCGCGGGGCAACGAGCTCGCCTCGGTGTAAGAACCCTCAGCCTTAATCCATTGGGCCAGAGTTACCTCCAGACCCTTCTCCTTTTTCTCCTTTCGAGGGTGCTTCCACGACTTCTTCTTCTTCTTCTTCTTCTTCTTCCTCTTCTGGCGTGGCCTCCTGTTGCGACGGTTGGGGAAGGCGATCACGGATGCGTTCCATGGTTTGGTGAACATGAGCCCAGGCGCCTTTCTGAAATGGCTCTTGGTCTTGTAGCGCCTTGACCAGAACATGGAACCGATCAATTTGCCCTATGTCGGCATGTTTGGCTCTTGTGCTTAGATCATTCAGGCAGGTCATGATCTTGCAATGTCTCAAGATAAAATCTGTGACTTGCCCTTCTATAATTGGCTCCTCCCACTCGTCTATCTCTGAGACGTCGCCTTCAAAATGGAGCCAAGCCGGCTTGAGTTCTTCCTTTGTCAAAAGGTTCCCATCCTCATCCGTGAAACTTGGGAAACCTAATGAAGAGAGATCTTGGAAATACCCCAGTGATGTGCGCTGCTCGTGTTCAAACACATCCAAGAGGTCCTTCACCTTCTGTGCTTTCCTCACCTTGGAGAAGAAGGCACGGACCGTGGCCTGGGCTGTGGACCAATCTCTGGCTGTCCGGCTCATCGCAGCGACTTGCAGGTCCTGATATTTGATACTTTGGACCTCAAAAGCCAGTTTGAGTCGGCTTTTAATTTTTTGGATGATCTCATCCACTATTGGCCCTTCTTGAGCAGCGGCATACTGGGCTTCGGTAATGTAGGTCAAAATTGACAGGGCACTGGAGGCCCGAGATCTGAAGTTCTTGAGCAGGTGCGAGCGGATTTCTTTTATTCTGCCTCTATCAAACAGCTCCAGGCTCTCTTTTTCGTACAACTGTTGCTGCATCTGCAAGATTTTGCTTTCAAATTCTTTGGCCTTCAGATCAGCTTTGGCCTGTATCTTGCTCTGATTTTTAGTTGTACCCTATAGTTGTTCTACTTGTTGTTTCAAGGCGTCTACTTCCTTTTTCATCAGCTCGCACTGCTTCTCCGTGTCCTCTAGCTTGGAGCGGGTCCTGGCTAGCTCCTCTTCCAACTTGATGTTGGCGCTCTCTGCTTCAAATCGGCGCTGATTGGCGATATTTGCATGCACGCAGAATGTTTCTATTCTCACATGCATTGATTCGGATTCATTGTCCACATTCAAGTGCTCCAGGTCCTTGGACTTCTCCTGATAGTCGTAATCTGCTGGAGTCATCTCGTCCAGAGGTTTCTGGACCTTGGGGACCTTTTTCACCTTATGCAACTTTTCGCCTTTCAGATCGAACACAACGCACTTTTCTACTTTGGCCAGAGAGCGCCCTCTCTTTTTCCTCGCCTCCTTCAACATCTTATCTGTGTTCTACCGGGCTTGGAGCAACTTTTCAGCTAGAGGACGTTCCTTAATCATGGACAGTTCTATTTCAAATGAGGTTGGGTCTCCAGCCAAAGGGGTAAACAAATATAATGAGTGTATAGGGGATGCCTCACCAAGTAGGTTCAACGACGGGTGTGGTAGGAGTTTCGATGAGAGAGACAATGTCGTGCGCGATGGGGGAGTGGGAGACGGGGTTCGGCGTTGGAGTACTACCTTCGCCCTGACTGAGAACCAAGGGAATGGTGGCGTGGGTGAGCGAAGTAGTATCGACGGACTTGTCCCGGCCTGACGACTCGAACGGGGTAGATATGCTTGTGGGGCTAACGGGATCACGAGGCAAACTCGAAGTGGCGAGGGGCAACATGTGATGGGGTGACCAAACTTTCGAGAGAGAGAGAGACTGATGGGGACTTATGGACGGGACCATTGTGGACATGCCTTGAGAAACCAAGGTGAAGGGTGAGGAGTGCGTACCTGCGTGCTCTCCTGACAGAGCAAAAGTAGTGGCTTCTTGCATGGTCGGCTCTTGTTCCTTTTCAACTTCTGCACTTTTGACTTCCATGACTTCTCCTTCAGGGCCCCCTTCTTGTTGGAGGAGTTCCTCCACATCGATGACATCTACATCTGAGACTGCCTCGGCCCTTTGTGATGTCGTCCCTTCAATATTCACCTCGGCTGGGCCTATCATAGGCTGTCCGCCAGAAGCACCTGGAGGTTTTGTGCGTGGTCGCTTCGGGTGGGTTGGAGGCACTTGAGCTTGCTCCGGCTTCTTTCTTTTCTTTTTCTCCTCCTTCTTCTCGGATTGCTACGTCGATCCCGCGATGGTCGTGTCATGGCTTTCCATAGGTTCCTGAGGCAGTTCTTGTGGTGTAGCTTCTACCTCCTCCTCTTCTTCTTGTTTCGAAGCATCATCAGCTCTCCCTAGGCTTTCGCCCAAACCTGGGGCACTTGGGGGAACGAAGTCGGTGAAGGAGGTGGGCTTCCAAGTCCCAGCGTTGGCTTCGTAAACAATTGCGAAGTCTTTATCCATCTCCAAGAGTCCGTATGATTTCATCTTCTGGCGATGGACTCTCATTATCCACCATTCCTTTAATTGTTCTTCGCCCCAACTCTTCAATTCTTCCTTCAGATCATCTTTCACTTTTCTCCAAAATGTGGAGTCTGGGCTTGGGAAGGGGTGCCGAACTGGATCATACTCGACCTCCATAGGGTAAAATTCATGCCAGGGAGGTAAAGTCTTCATTCTTTCTAAATGCCACTCCAAATCCCTCCCATTGGGGTTATTCCTTTGCTCTACGATTTTTGGGTGAGGGCAGACATGAAATTTTTTGAATCGGAGGTGATCCCTCATCACCCCCAAGGGGTCGTAACACCACCGTTGAGGAATCTGGAGCAGACCAAAGTCGGCCAGCTTCTCCTCCAAGAATGTATGTTGCTTCAGGGCAAACACCTCAATTACTCCCATTTTGAAAGGGAAGTCGCATGTGTGCGCCCATTTTTGGTCGTGGCCGTATACGATGTTTGTCGCGTCGCTCTGTCGAGCGACCTCCAATGCGAACTGGTATTCAGAGGGGTAGACGGGCAGCAGGAAGGGCTTCCCCATGAAGCCGAACAGGTGAACCACAAGCCCTTGCGTTAGTTGAAATACGTCTCCTTTTTCCTCCTTTACCACTTTGTCTCTCAGACTGATGGGTACCCGAGGGCAGGAACCCTTCAACAAATGAATAGCAGGTCCCAGGAATTGCTGATTAAAAGAATAATACGACTCCATCCTCGCCAGGAGGGGAGTCCACTGGTACACCGGCAGAGGAGTTCCATCCTTGCCGCTCGAAGAAATAGCGATGTGGGGGAATTGCTTATGAACATGGTAGAAAAATAGCCAGACTAGGAAAGAGCAGGGGGCAAAGTACTAACCTGTCCAAGCATTCTTCATGCTGGTTAGCCACGTGTGCAAGGTTCGGGCCACCCATTCCGCCCAGTCAAAGAAGACCGGGTTCATGTTCGGCCTTGAAGCATCTGGGGCATAAAACTCCCCTCGTGAAATACATTCGGCCAAAGACACCTGCCAGGGGTGCACCGAAGCATCGGTTGACAGGCCCGCGACCCATGCAATGATGGAGAAGATGTCCGTGCTCTTGAAATCCATCAGGGGGAGGGGCATTTGGGGCAGCTTGCCTGAAGGGAGCCCGTTCTTGAGGTTCTCGCTCAAAAATTTTATGATATAGCTGGAGGAGGTGAACCTCTCCATTTGTTCGCTCAGGATGACGTTGCGAACCGAATAACCCTTGGGCGGCCCTTGCTGTGGAGCGAAAGCTCCTTGCACATCTTCTTTTAAAATTGAAAATAATTTATGGCCCGAGGTGTCCAACACTTGTCTGGAGGAGGGCTGGTAGTTCTGCGTGATGGCACAGATTAATTCGGGACAATGGTGCACGGGCGAGGTCAGATACCAGTATATCTACGAGTAATAGGCGGCGGCTCTCTTGTTCTCCATGGAGAGTCTACTTCTCATGAATTCGATAGTATATCGGAGCTCGGCCACGCTCTTTGAAAGCTCAGTGTCCCTTATTTTCTCCCACCCATCAATTGGTGGTTCTTCAGGCTGTTCTTCTTCTGAATCCTCCCTTTCCTCCATGGCTTGCTTTTCAGGGCGGAGGTTGAGGTCGACCCTCTTTGGTTTGTGCTTTTTCTCCTCCTTGCCCTTCTTCATTTTCTCTGGGCCTGCTACTTCAGGCTCCTTCCTCTTTTCTTTAGAGTTCTTCTTCCCCATTCTGGATATAGGTGGCAGCAGAGTCTACGACACAAAGGATTTCGATGCGAAGGGCGAAAGAAATGCAAGCTATTAGCGAGGGCTCTTAATCTTGCATTAACAGTTGGCGAACACCCCTTTTACTGCTAAGGCTCACGTTTTATAGCCTTAAAAGGAAACTACCTCAATTTATGGCGCCTGCCAAAATTAAATTTACAACTCGGGTGGGGAAGGTCACTTTGCCTTTTGATTGGCTTTACGACGGCGTTGTACGCGGGCCCATGTGTTTCGATGATTTTCCCAACATTGGAAACTTAACCCTCTGCCACCTCGTACCTAGGCATGAGCTTTTCTCATAACTGAATCCTCTCGGGATGTGCTCCGCCACCTTTGCATTAAAATCACCCACCTCGAACGTTTCCCTAGGTTGTCGTCGGCACGTCTCTCAAGGCACATTTTAAATGCCCCCGCCTTGTGCGTTGTTGATTTGGCGAAGTTGAAGCTGGCGCTGAAGACACTTCGCAGCGAACCTCCCTTGTGAACTGATCTTTTATGCTTCGGGCCCGAAGTATTTTTACCTCATCGCGTCACCACTTTGCTTCATGGAAGGCTGCCTCCGAAGCTCGTTCCTTTTGAGAAATGGTTCGCTAATTTTCCTTCAAAAACTGCTTCGCTCAGACTCCTTTTGTGAGGCACTTCTCACGCCTTCGTTATGATCTCGTTTGGCCCTTTGAGGACAATGTGCTTCACTGTGAACCACCTTGCATCAGCCACTTCGCACCTAAAGTTCTCGAAGGAGATTCTCGCTAAGCCTAGCGAAGCTAGGGCTTGTCACTGTGGTAGTGTGATACTTAACCTCTTGGCAATCTTGAAACAGGGTATATACAAAGATAAAAAATCTTACATACAAAAGTAAAACTTGAACCATTTTTTTTTTTTTTGTTTGTTTCGTCTCAGCGATGAAAAGTCTTCAAATGAAGACCATTGATAGAAATCGGCAAGATCTGACCATCTGCATCCTTGAGGATGAAAGAATTGGCTGAGTTTACCTTCACAATTTCGAACGGTCCGTCCCAAAAAGCGTCCAATTTATCATGATTCCCAGGCTTGGCCTTCCAGGAGTCCCACTTCCATACTAGATCTCCTACTCTGAACGTGCGGTCGGAGGATTTTTTCTTGAACCAGTCTCGAGTGATCTGAGCATGCTTAGCGAAGCTCTGGTAGGCCTTCTCACGGTCTTCCTCCAGCTGCAGTAGCTGAGCTAGCCTGTTCTCCATAGGATTAACTTCCTCTTCCTCATCCAACAGCTGCAATGCAGGGATCTCCACATGGGTTGGTAGGATGGCCTCCTTGCCATACACCAGGGCGTAAGGTGATGTTTTGATTGACTTCTTGACAGAAATTCGATCGGCCCACAAGGCCCGATCTAGAAAGAGGTGCCAAGTTCTTTTGTTTTTCTCCATGAGTTTTCTCAGCACCCTTAACAGAGTCTTATTAGTTGATTCTGCCAAGCCGTTACCTTGTGGATAGTAATTGGAAGAGACCTTATGATATATCCCATATTTGTAGAGGAACTCGTTGATCCTGGCGCCTAAAAACCCAGGACCATTGTCCGTTACGATTGCTTCTGGGATGCCGAACCGGGTGATCAAACCTTCTAGGAAAGCAATGACGGTCTCCTGATCGGCATGCTTCGTGGGTACTGCTTCGGCCCATCTGGTGAAGTAATCGGTTGCAGTCAGGACAAACTTATGCCCTGCGGAGGAGTTCGACGATATAACCCCTATGAAATCCAACCCCCATTGTTGAAAGGGTGTTTCTACCTGTATCGATCGGAGAGGCATAGGAGCACTTCTGCTTCGGCCGATGAACTTCTGACATTGCTCGCATCTGCGACAGACCGCAAAGGCATCGACGAAGAGTGTAGGCCAATAATAACCAGCCTTAATTATCTTCAATGTCGTTGTTCTTCCTACGAAGTGACCTCCAGATAACCCTGAATGGAATTCTCCCAGGACTCTCTTTTTATCATCTTCTTTTATGCACCTGAGAAGAACACCATCAATATTTCTAAAAAATAGGCCTTCGAGGCGCAACGTGTATCGGAGGGACCGCATCCTAAAGTGTCTTCACTGCGAAGCATTCAAATGTAGAGGACATCTCCCGGTGTTGAAATATTCAACTATCTCACCGACCCAGTCCTTCTCATCCTCTTCTTGGTTTGCGAAGCATCCTTCTGCTGCTAAGTCATCCCACTGACAAGCTGTTACTTCGGCCGCTATGCTCTTCGCAAGCTCCTGACATAGTGCGCGACCACGAACCAATTTTGTGGGTTTGATTTCAATGTCAAACTCCTGTATTTTGCTGACCCAACCAACTCTTTTGCTACCCAACTCTCCCTGAATAATGAAGTTGCGCACATCGGGATGAATGACAAACACTGTAACCCGACTTTGAGAAATGAAGTGCTTGAACTTCCTCAAGGATTTCATTACTGCATGCACCTGCCTTTCTATGAAATTATATTTCTCTTCATGAGGGTGTATCACTTGGCTTAGAAACGCGATAGGGCGTTCTTCGCCGTCCTCCCCCTTTTGCGTCAAGACTGCAGCATAGCTTTCAGGTTCTCCTATAGCATATAGGATGAAATCTCGGTTGTAGTCAGGGTTGGTTAGGACTGGAGCCTGAGCAATTCGGACCTTGATCTCTTCAAATGCTTCTTTCCTTTCATCTATCCAGATGAATTCAGTGCCCTTCTTCAAAAGTTTGGACATTGGCTTAATGACCTGGGCAAAATCTGGAACAAACTTCCTTACGAAGTTGATCTGGCCAAAAAAATATTGTAGTCCTTTCTTATTCGTCGGGAGTGGGAGCTTCAAGAGAGCCTCAACTCTATCAGGATCTACGATGAGACCCTTCTCTGATATCACATGTCCCAATAACTTTCCCTCATTGATTGCAAATATGGACTTCTTTGGATTGATTGAAATGCCAAATTCTCGGCACTTTTTGAATATCTGTTGTAGGTGAAAAGGATGATCCTCCCTTCTTCGGGAGAAAATGGTCATGTCATCCAAATAGATAACAATGACCTTATTCAAGAGTTCACCAAAAGCTAAATCCATGGCCCTCTGAAAAGTGGCCCCTGCATTCGAAAGGCCGAATGGCATTCGCTGATAGGCGAATGTTCCCCACTTAGTAGTGAATGCGGTTTTATGTTGGTCTTCATCCCTAACCCAGATCTGATTATATCCTGAGAAGCCATCGAGTAGGGAGAAGCGTTGAGCCCTAGCCACTGAGTGCAAGATCTGATCAATCTGCGGGAGAGGGTAATGATCCTTGAGCGAAGCCTGATTCAGGTTGCGAAAATCCATGCATAGTCGTATATCTCCATTCTTCTTTCTAACAGGGACTAGATTCGCTACCCAAGAGGAATGCTTTATGGGATAAATTATCTTTGCCTCAAGCATTTTTAGGAGCTCGACTTTCATCAGGACCTTGATCTTCAGATTAATAGGCCTTTGCTTCTATCGGAAGGGTTTGATCCCCTCCTACAATTCAATTGTATGTTGGATCAGTTGCGGATCGTATCCTTTTAGGTCTTGATAAGACCATGCCACTATGTCGGGATACCTTCTGCACAGAGATCGGATCTGTTCTAGCTCTTTCGAAGTGCAATCTGTTCCAACTTTTATTGCTTTTCTAGGTTCAAGCTCCAAATCCTGATATTGCTTCGCATTGACTTTGATCCTATGAGAAACTACTCGATCATTTTGATCGAAGAGGCTTTCAAGAGTAATTAATCCCTTGGGAATGTGATTATTCTTCAATTGAACTAGCCCTTCATATTCCTCATCATCCGGGCTTCTTCTTTCAATTGTGGCTGCTTCTTGAATCATGAAATTCATAATCTGCTCATCATTATCAAAAACTTGCCAATGCAGATCTCTGTCTAGGATAGAGGGCCTATAAATCATCCTCATAGCTTTAGGTTTATGCACCATGTCTTCTGCTGGAGAGTACTTAGCTACGATGGATGCTAAGACATCGACATGTCTGTTCTTCTCTCTGGGAATGGACTGTAGATTGAGAGACTCGAATTGGTCAAACAAGTCCCATACCCTGTTATGGTATGCTTTGAGATAGTGCTTCTTTGACATGCACTTGTTGGTGACTTGATTGCATACCAATTCTGAATCTCCAAAGACTTGGAGATGCTTTATGCCTAACTTTTTTGCTTTCTTGAGTCCTAGGCATAATGCTTCGTATTCTGCTGCATTGTTGGTGCAGCTCCATACCAACCGGTAACAATATTCCTTCTATTCTCCAGATGGTGATACTAAAAGAATCCCTGCCCCGACACCATTTTTGCATCGGGCGCCATCGAAGAACAATTTCCATAATTCTCCTTGGGCAGAGATCTTATCTTCTGACTTGGTGTGTTTCTCAGGCTTGGTGATGGCATAACATCCCATTTCCATCTCTATCATGGCATTGAAATCTGCCAATGAAAACTCATCCTCACAACTTAACTGTGCAAGGGATTCCTCGACCAGGTCCACTTGCTCTATCTCTTCCACTATCGCATGCACGGGATCACTGCTCTCTTCTTCGGACATCTTCTGTACGAGGAAGGTAGAAGGTTTCTCATTGTAGATTTTTACCTTCTTCCCTTTGAATGGAATCTCTAAGTGTGAGTAATCCATAGATAGATATCCTCCCAGCTTCATTGTAAACTCTCTTGACAAGCACATACTGAAATATGGCTCAAGGTCGACGACCACCACCTCTTGTATAACCATGATCTGAGGCATCTTGTGTAGTCGGATAGGTATATCTTTAATTACACCCACAATCTTCACAGGAGTACCATCCAGTTGGAGCATGCCATGGCTACTTCGGGTGTACTCCATTCCTATCTCCTCGCACACTGCTTTGGGCATGACTGTCGTCGTGGCCCCGGAGTCAATCATACAATTATGTACAACATACCCTTCCATTTGTAGAGATAGGTAGAATGGAGGTGGCCTATTCTTCCCTGTAATGGATGTGGATAGGGTCTGCACTAGGGCGAGCGATGCTGACTTTCTTGCCTTGGTTGTCTTCAAAGATTCCTGTAGCAAGTCCACTTGTCCGGGTAACTGCAATGCATCATATAGACTAATCTTGGCTGGAGTCTTCTTCAACTCATCTACAATATTGTAAACCAGGGAGTTGGGCACCTCAGGTTCCCTTTTCACCTCATACTTGGTGCGATACTGCTCCGTGGCTTCGACCCTTTGTCGCTTGGTCAGCGAAGGAAGCTTGAGCTTCTCTCTAGCTTGTTCTTTGGTTTCCACCTGAGGTGGATTTGCAGGGGCCTATTGGGCCTTTTCTTTTACTGGTGGAAGCTGAGAAGCTTTGTTCGGGGCCTGGGAAAGTTGTTGTCCCTTCTCATGGTGAGCATGCACCTTTAAAGGAGCCATTTGATCAGCGTCTACCTCCATCGACCTTTTTCCTCCTCTGGTGAGGACTGCAACTTGCTCTTCTTCGCCAATTACCAGGTTCTGATCCATTTGTCTGATAATGTTGACCTGACCACCATGACTACTGCTCGCCAGTGTTTGCACATAATGTTGGTGCAGCATACAAGTATTCTCCTCGTGAGGATCATTACATGTGGAGCACCAATGTATGTAATCGGAAGTGCTCGGAGCTTCATCAATCACGACATTTCTTGTCGACGCTCTCCCTTGTTGGACCGCTTGATCTTTAGTAAGCGCGGGTGTAGGATAAGACCTTCTTGGTAGAAACTCTTGTTGCGCTTGCTTCTTTTTCATAATGGTCATGTCATTAGACAGGGTCTGCACTGTGGAGTTCAGGGACTGAACTTCCTGTAGTATTTTAGCTTGCATATCATCGGCTTTGGGAATAGGTGGCAATGGAGCCATCGTTGGTATTGGAGGTAGGGCGAGGTGTTGAGGTGGTGCTGGAAATACAGGGAATATCGAAGAGATAGTGGGATGTGATGTCGAGAATGTGGGAAAATGGATCTGTGGAGTAGCGATCTGGGATACAATGGGATTCGGGTTCCAAGATGAGATCGGGTACGTGGGGGTTGCAGATATTTACGAAGCGACTGCATTCGCATACTGGGATTGAGGGAAATCAGGAAGTATGGGCATCGACATCCTTTGGGGAAGCTTACCCACAGCTATTAGATCCATCTTCGCTCTCTAGGCTAACTCATACAACTCGGGGAAGGTATTGATATTCGAATACCTTACCATTACACTGATATCAGGGTTGAAAGCCCTAAGAAAATAGTATGTTGTAGCTTCGCTAGTTGGCCGAAGTCCAACTGGTATCCTTTGCCAGGTTCGAGTGAACCTAACATTGAAATCGACGATCTCCTCTTGTGGATGTCTCTGAATGGTTGTGAACTGATGCAAGAGAGAGGATGGATCGACGGACTCATTGAAGCTTCTCATCAATTGTCCGGCTAACTGGTCCCATCCCGTTATAGTACCGGGTGGTAAAGATCTATACCAGTAGAGGAGTTTCCCTCTAAGAGATAGAACCAAAAGCTTTACCATGACTCTCTCCTCTATGATGTCATGAATCACCGCCAGAGAAACTATGTCCTGGATGTGCTCCAGAGCGGTCTTCCCAGTTCCATCGAACGTTGGGATCTTCTTCATAGCAACAGGTGGAACTTGCCCTTGTCTCGCTAGATTTAGCGGTCCGAAAGAATTCCATGTTGGGAATAGTCTGGGCGGTGGTTGCTGCTGCTGCTACTGCATTTGTTGTTGTTGTTGTTGTTGTTGTGCCATGTTCGCACCTGGGTTCTGAGAAATAGGGATCCCCAAAGTTCCTCTTTGGTTGCTAACAGGATGACTAATAGGAACAGAGGCACTAGGATGCTTTGGTGAGTTGGGAGGATTAGGAGGAAAGCTAGCTATTGTGCTATCCGAGGTTAGTCCTTGTTCATCAAAAGCAGCCTCTTGCGAGGATGTTCCACGTAACAATGACTCAGGGGTGACCAACCTAGAGCGTTCCCCGAAGGCATCAATATCAAGCTCAAAGAACTCAGTTTCCTCTCCTCTATTCCTAACTCTCCATATCGTTTGCATGAAGGCACAGACTTAAGTACCGGTCTCTTACGACTTTAAGATTCTCAGGTTAAACAGAGTCGCCAGATGCTAAGAGTCTTTCAGCAATGAGACGAGCATCGATTCTCACTACCACTCACAAGGTGAGACTGACCGGGTCCCACCGGGCGTGCCAAAAACTGTTGGTCATCAAATCTGCCCCAGGAAAGGATTTTGGGAAGTGTACGCGCCCTAGACCTGGACCAACATTGAAAGGCCGAAGGGAAGAGATGCCCCTCATGCCAATCTCCGAAGAAAGGCCGACTCCTTAACTAAACTACTTCGGTGTTTTTGAGACAAGAGTGCAAGAAAGAGATAAAATAGTAAGGGTGCAGGAAAGAAATAAATAAGGTAAGGGAAGAAATGTCAATAGATTAAAGTGGGAAAGAACCAGTAGCACGATCATTGGCTAACAACTCGAAACAACAACAAGAAATACCAAGAATAAAATGAAATGAACGCGATACTAGCCCTCCTATGTATCCTCTGGATGAGTTCCAGGATTACCCTTCCCCTTACGTCGAAATCCAGAATTCAAAATTACGACGACTAGGAAATGAGTGAATATAATAGAAACACTATCCACAGGCAGCATACAAGAAAACTAATACAACGTTTTCTCCCCTATGTATCCTTCGAGAAAATTCTAGGATTCTATCCCCAATCGCACACCTAAATCCAGAATGCAGAATTACAGTATGCAAATGAAGAAAAGATAACAAAAATAATCACAGAAGGCAGCATACAAGAGAGAAATTGAGCCCGAAGCTCTTTAGTATTAATCGCAGGAATTCAAGTTACAACAACTTTCTAGCAAAAAGTTCCCCCCCTTTTTTCATTACAATGCCTGGGTTTTTATAGAGGACCCGACCCTCTGAGCCATCAATGCACAAAATGGAGGAGTACATCCTCGAAAATCTGAGAAGTCGGCTCCCGTAGCTCCCGTGACTGAGCTCTCAAATCCTTTTCCAAAACTAGCAGCTACGACCGGGTCAGCCGAGGAAACTCACATTTATGAGCCACCTGACTCGTCCTAGGCTTCTGGGTGCGGAGCTCGAGTGGCCGCCATGTCCGCTGGGCTCTCCTTCTGAGACTGATACTTCCTTTTCAATTGCCAAAAATGAGCAACGAGTTCACCGGGCACGTAAAAACTCATTTATGAGGCACTTGATTGCCTCGAAAAAATACCCGACTTGGAGTGCGTGCCCTTGAAGCGCTTCGTCGATTTCTAGTTCGTGATCCTGCTTCGCATTGGATGTAAGCCGAAGCAGATCATCTTCCTTGGTTATGTACTTCGCACGAAGGGGCTTCGCAAAATGGCTTCGGGGATGTAAAATGCCGAAGTAGATTTCTCTCCTCAAGATGGGGCTCTCCATCTCTCGCTGCTTCATCGAGAAGGCATGTCAAAATTTGCTTCGCGAGGTTCTTCACCCGAAGTGGATGCTTCATTGATGGGCCATCAAAATACTTCATCGCGAACCTTCTTCAAAACTGTGGTTCGGGAGGTTTTTGGCCGAAGTGCCATTCTGCCTTGGAAAAATGTTCTGCTCTTTACGGACCGCTACTGCTTCGGGTGAAAGCGCCTCGCACGAAAGCTATCCGAAGCAGATGCTTTGCAATGACTTTGGGCGAAGTAAAAATGATTCGCCAGTAGGGAGGCCCGAAGTGGGTGCTTCGCTGATTTTTTGGCGAAGCATTTTTTAGCGTTTGAACTTTTTGAATCCTGCTTCGCAAAACTTTCGCCCGAAGCATCTGTTTGGGCTGCTTTGGGTGCGAAGCTCTTCTCATGCCTTAGCAACCTTTCTTCAGCGAAGTTGTTCTCCCTGTTTGGACTTCTTCGAATCCCGCTTTGCAAAACTTTCGTCCCGAAGCATCTATTTGGGCTACTTCGGGTGTGAAGCTCTTTTCATTCCTTGCTTTCTTCCTCTTCTTGTGAAGCTTTTAAGCTTAGCTTGCTCAGTAGCGAAGCACTTGTATCTCCATTCTATGTACAAGGGGGATGGTGATGAAAGCCAAAATTGCTGCTATACTAAAAAAATGTTGTTTCTAAAAAAAAAAAAGGAACAAATTCATGAAATTAAAAGAAACACTTTACAAAATTTTTGATTTTACTACCCCTCTAGGCAATGTGACAAAATTGTCAATAGTTCCATTATCAGTTACAATTGAATATGGGACACCGTAGCGAGTAATGATTTCTTCTAGAAAAGAGATGATGATTGCTTGATCGACCTTCTTTATGGGAATAGCCTCTACCCATATGGTGAAATAATTTGTTGCTATTAAAATATATTTATTCTCTACGGAAGAATGTGGATCAATGACTCCATTGAAGTCGAGATCGAACTGCTGAAAAGGTGCTTCCACTTGAATTGGGCTTAGAGGTAATGCTCTTTTCTTGATTTTGCCAACATATCACTGATAGCTATCACAGTGCTGACTTAATCTATGAGCATCAACGAACAGAGTGGGCCAAAAATAGCCATCTTGGAAATTTTTTAAGGCCATGGGCTTGCCTGCATAGTGACCACTAGATAGCCTAGAATGAAATTCTTCTAATAAATTTTTTCCTTCTCAGATTCCTTCACACATCTAAGGAGAAATCCATAAATATTATTGTGAAATAGCCCATTAGGCAATAGGACATATTTGAGGGCTTGCAGCCTAAAACTTCGATGTTGTGAAGCATCAAGGTGTGGTGGACACTTCTCAGAAGTACAAAAATTAATAAGCTCCTCTGTCCAGTCATGATTACTCGGAGTGCAATTTACACAAATGCTTTAGCCAACCTCTTCCTCTTGCATCGTATCCAATGATTTAGACATGACACTTTTAGCTAACTCCTAGCATAAAGCCCACCCACAAACTAGCTTTGTTGGCGAATTTGCATGTCATATTCTTGAATTTTTGAGACCCAGCCTGCCCTTTTGTCACCTAGTTCTCCTTGGAGTATAAAGTTTCGAACGTCGGGATGTATAACATAAATGATAGTTTTGCTCTGAGAAACAAAGTGTTGGAACATCTTCAATAATTTCATCATCGCATACACCTATTTATCAATGAAATTATACTTCTCTTGGTGGGGAGCAATGACTTGGCTAAGAAATGCAATTATCTTCTCATCTCCATATTCTTGCTTCTATGTCAAAACTATAGCATAGCTCTCTTGCTCACCTACTGCATAGAGAATAAAGTCTTTTGAATAATCAGGGTTAATCAACACTGGAGCTTGGGTGATTCTTTCCTTGATCTCCCAAAATGATTGTCTTCTGAATTCTATCCATTTAAACTCAGTATTCTTCTTTAAGAGCTCAGTCATGGGCTTCACCACTTGAGCAAAATCAACAATAAACTTGCGGATGAAATTTATTTGGCCAAAGAATGATTGCAGGTTTTTTTGTTAACATGCAATGGTAACTTCAAGAGTGCTTCAACTCTTGTAGGGTCAATTGCCAATCCTTATTGTGAGATCACATGACCCAACAACTTCCCTTATTTAACAACAAATATTGACTTCTTTGAATTAATAGAAATCTCAAACTCACAACACTTTTTGAACACTTGCCTCAAATGAGAAATGTGGTCTTCTCTATGATGTGAAAACACAGTCATGTCATCAAGATAGATTACAATAATTCTATTCAATAACTCACCAAAAGTGATGTCCATAGCCCTATGGAAAGTAGCACCAACATTTGAGAGTCCAAATGGCATCCATTGGTAGGCAAATGTGCCCCACTTTGTAGTGAATGCTATTTTATGTTGGTCCTCATATTTCACCCATATATGATTATAACCGGAGAAGCCATCCAACAATGAAAATATTTGTGCATTGGCTACCACATGAAGGATTTGATCAATATGCGGCAGAGGTTAATGATATTTTAATGATGCCTGGTTCAAGTTTCAAAAATCTACACACAATCGAATGTCTCCATTATTTTTTCATACTGGCACCAGATTCGCCACCCATGTCGAATGCTTAATCGGGTAAATTATCTTTACCTCTAGCATCTTTAACAATTATGCCTTCATGAGTATTTCTATCTTGGGATTGATAGGTCACTATTTTTTCCAAAAAGGTTTTACTCCCTCCTATAGATTGATGGTATGTTGGATCACGTTCTTGTCATATCCCTTCAAATCCTGATAGCTCCATGCAAAAATGTCAGGGTATTCATAGCACAAGTTCTTAATGTCTTCCAACTCTTCTGGCATGCAATCAGTTCTGATTTTGATGATATTTTTAGGCTCTAGCTTTAATTCCTTATACTCCTTGGCATCCACCTTAATCCTATGCTTTTTTGACCTATCATTTTGATCAATCAGAATTTCCAACAAAATCAGTCCCTTGGGAATGTGATTGTTCTTCAGTTGTATCATCTCCTTCATATCTTCTTTGATGAACTTTCTGTCATCTACGCTTGCAACTTCCTTGATCAAAAAATTGACTTTTTGCTCATCATTGTCGAATACTTGCCAATAGATGTTCTTGTCGGGGACTGAGGGTCTATAGATTACCCTGACAGTCTTGGGCTTTCTGACTATTTGCTCCGTAGGAAAATAATTCATGCTAAGAGAGGCTAGAATATCTACGTGTTTGTTTTACTCATGGGAAATCACCTGAATGTTAAAAGCTTTGAAGAATTCAAAAAAATACCACACTTTTTTGCGATAGGGTTTCAAGTAATGCTGCTTAGATACACATTTATTTGTAGTTTGATTGAAAATGAGTTTGGAGTCACCAAAAATTTGCAACTATTTGATGCTTAACTTTTTGGCTTTCTTAAAATGCGGGAAAATGAGCTCTGGCGATTTTTTCCTCTGAACTAGGGTTTCTGGAACTTCGAAAAATCTAGGGCATCAGCTGGATTGCAGAAGTGCCTTCGGGGTACGGTGGATCTGAAGGCTAGATCGGTGCCCCAGGAGGGTCCAATGGGGACTTCTCCGGCTCCTTTTCCAGGGAGTAGCAGCTCATACGCAGATTTGTTTAAAGAAAATTCTCCTCCAAAGAACGACGAAGCTCAAAAAATGGCATATAAAATGCTCTTCACGACTGCTGGGAATAGGTCGACAGCACCTCGTGTGAATGGATGTTTGCCGCAGGCCGAAACCAGGCCAAAAATTGTCATCGAGCCAAGTATGGTTGAAGAATCAGTCATTTACAGAGCTAATCACGATTTAATCTGCAAGTTCATGGGTATACGTCCTTCCCTAAATTTTTTGCACTCTTGGATCCGCCAAAACTGGGAGCCTCACGGTGAGTATTCATTGTGGTTTATTAGCAATGGATATTTTATTGTTAGCTTTTCGTCTTTGGCCGATAGAAATAAGGCTTTCGAGTCAGAGAAGAAAAGTCATGGCCCGACAGGGCTATTTGTTCAGCCATGGAGAGTGGGATTCGATCCCCGAGTTGAACCTACTCGTCGTCCCAAGTATGGATCCGACTATATGCTCTCCCAATGGAATTCTGGAGTGAGCAGGTGTTGGCAAGGATTGGCAATTCTATTGGAAGACATCTGGGTGTTGCCAGAGACACACTTGAAGGGAGCATGGCGGTGTATGCAAGAATATGTGTGGAGATGGATCTCAGCCAACCTTTGCCGACAGAGATGGAAATTGAATTGGCAGGTCTCTCCTGGATTCAACAACTGGACTATGAGGCCCTACCCTTTAGATGTAGGGTTTGTCACAAACATGGACATTTGGCCCGTTTCTGCCCTAATAATATGAATGCTAAAATGGAGGCCCCTTTAGGAATGCCAAACCCGCCTAAAGAGGATAAGGCAACACTTAATAAAGATTCTAATAGCACCGTTCAGGGCCAGGAAGCTCAAAGAGAGGGTTTTGAACAGCCTAGAAGAAAAATACGGACAAAGAAAAAAGAGGGAAAGGAGCAATCCCATCTCAGACCTGCCAATAGGTATGAGATATTTAAGTCACTGGTTGACGAAGAGGAACAATTTATGGAGGGCATGGAGGGTATTAAGGAAACTTCTAATATTCCCGGGCAACTCCCTCTCTCTTCTCCTCCCGTCATACAACAGGTAGTTGAACTCTGTGAGGTATCACAGCCAGTGTGTTCAGGGGCTTTAGTAGTGCATAACCAGGAGCAGATAGTATCTCAGGATGTCAGCATGGGAATACCAGAGAAGAACAGGGAAAGGCCAACTTTGGGGATAACCCAGGTAGAAAAAAGATCAAAAAACAGCAATTCTCAAGGAGTAGGTAGAAGATCCAATAAGGAGTTGCTAGCAGCCCAAGGAGACAAATTGATCACGGGAGGATCGGTGAGGACAATAGACTCTTATTGCTCCTAGGGTAACCAATGATTATACAATCATGGAATGTGAGGGGTTTAAACAACAGAACCCATCAATCTGCTGTTCGAAGACTTTTAGAGAATCGTAATACTGATTTTTTGCTTTTACAGGAGACTAAGATGTCATTAGATCTTATGTCCAAAACAATCAACATAATTTGGAGGGGTGCTGGTCATATGGATGTGGCTGCCCAAGGTGCCTCAGGGGGGATTGTTACTCTGTGGAACTCTCTTGAATGGTCTGCAATAGAACATCTTGCCCGGAGGGGGGTTCTCACTTCTCTTTTTAGGAATAATGTCACCGCGGAACACGTTCTAATCACAAACTTTTATGGGTCTCAAAACCTAGATGGTCGTAGGCGGCAGTGGAAGGTCGTGCATAACATGCGAACCTCAAGGGAAGATCTAGACTGGATTATAGCGGGGGACTTTAACGCTAAATTATCTTCTAGAGACCAGGAAGGGGGAACACCATTTTTGGACCCAGGGGACCGTTTCATGATTGCCCAAGTCCAGGCTTTGCACTTAGTGGACATTAAATGTCCCGGCATTAACTACACTTGGACTAATAAAAGGCGGGAGCCACATAGCAGGAAGGTTAAGCTAGATCATTTTCTGGTTTCGGAGGAGGCGTTTGTAAAATGGAATATAAATTTTCAGATTTTAGAAGGCCCAGTTTTAGATCACTTTCCCATTCTCGTTGGAAGGCAGGACTAGGATGGGGCAAGCATCACAAACCTTTCAGATTTGAGAATTTTTGGCTTCAGAAAGAAGAACTTCGGGAGAAAATTCCACAGTGGTGGGAAGAAGGCCGCCCAGCTTATGGGAGAGCAATGTTCAGAATCCACAAACAACTACAATATGTCAAAGCTCAGTTGAAGTATTGGAGGCGTGCTAATAAAACAGACTTCCAGGCCCAAAGAGCTCCATTGGTGGCCAATGGGATGAGGTCCAAAAATAGTTCAGAGAAGGAGTAATTACAGACCAGCTCAAAGCTGAGGATGATGCCTTGCGTATAGCGGTTGAGGACATTGACAACCAGGAGGAGACCTATTGGAAGCAGAGAGCAAGAACCACCTGGTTATTAGAAGGGGACAAAAATACAAAATTCTTTCATCGGACTGCTTGTGCTCGAAGACAGATGAATAAGATGGAGGCCCTTCAAGATGAGAACGGTCATTCCTTTGATACACTTCCAGGTATACATTCCCATGCTATGGATTATTTTTCTAAGCTTTTTAAGGAAAGTGTGGTACAAGATGTAGAGGCCCAAAATGAAGTTATTTCTGTCATACTTGCTGTTATTTCTGAGGATGAAAATCAGGCCCTCCTCAAACCCATTGATAGAGATGAATTGAAAACTGTGGTCTTTGGAATGAGCACCGGTAAAACTCCAGGTCCAGACGGCTTCCCAATTGAGTTTTTTCAGGCTTTCTGGGACTACTTAGAGGAAGATGTAAGGGTTGTTGTAGAAGAGTCCAGAGAAAATAAGAGAATGCTTAAAGCTATAAACCACACTTTCATTACCTTAATTCCAAAAGGGGAGGAGGGGGTTCATATTTCAGATTATAGGCCTATTGCCTTATGTAATGTGTTGTACAAAATAATCACAAGGGTAATGGCCGAGCGCCTAAAACCTCTTCTTCACAACATTGTCTCCTCTGAGCAAGGGGGTTTTGTTGAGGGACGACAGATTCTGGATGGGGTGGTTGTGGCCCAAGAAGCAATCCATTCAATGCACACTTCTGGTAATAAAGGGATGTTCATAAAACTGGACATGTCAAAGGCTTATGACAGGGTTGAATGGAGTTTCCTGGCTAAAATGATGGCAGCCTTTGGTTTCTCTCAGGACTGGATAGAGTGGGTCATGAGCCGTGTCTCTACCCCGACTTACTCTGTGCTAATCAAGGGCCTTCCTTCGCAACCATTTGGAGCTACTCGGGACTACGCCATGGGGATCCATGTTCTCCTTATCTTTTTCTAATTTTTGTTGAAGGTCTTGGCAGACTTTTCTTTAGGAGAAGATAGTAAGGTAGATTATTGGGTATCGGTGGTGGGTGACGAAGTTTTAACGCACCTGCAGTTTGTGGATGACACTCGGTTTGGTGGGAGTGGCCAGCTTCAGGGAAGCAAGAATGATTAGGGATACTCTTAATGTCTATCTCAGGGCTACTCAACAGGTCATTAATGACAAGAAATCCAAAGTGGTTTTTTTTAATCTGGAGCAAAGGCTTCAGAACATAATTTTAGAAATCCTGGGATTCACAAGGACTTCTCTCCCAGTGGTTTACTTGGGGGTCCCCTTGCACTTTAAGAAGCTGAAATTAGACACATGGAGGAATCTTCTGGAGTGTATCAAGGACAGAATTAATCACTGGTCTCACAAGTGGTTAAGTTATGGTGGCAGATTAACGTTCTTACAGATCAGTCATTCAAGCCATGCCAATTTACAAATTCTCTATCCTGGCTGCCCCGTTTACAATATGGAAAGAGTTGGACAGGATGGCTAGAAAGTTTTTATGGGAAGGAGCAAAGGGAGAGAGAAAGTGGGCCTTAGTGGGCTGGGACAAAGTTACCCAGCCCAAGGTTAAAGGAGGTCTGGGTTTGAGAAAATCTAAGCTGAATAATAAAGCTTTGGCCGGAAAGTTGTACTCGAGATGGATCTCCCAACCCACCTCCCTTTTCAGTAGAATCCTAACTAGCAAATACCTGGGACAGGCCAACCCAATCGATGTAGCTCGCATCCCCTTGGATGGTACTGGGTCCCTAGTTTGGCATGCTCTCAAGTTAGGGTCTCAGGTTGTTAAAGACCGCTTATTTTGGAAAGTGGGAAGAGGGGAGAAGGCTCATTTCTGGACAGATTCTTGGGATCAGTTCCCACCCATCATTGCTGAATTTCTAGAATTACGCCAATAAAAGCAGCCATTGAAGCCAAGGGATGGATCCGTATTGAAAGTTATTTCACAACTACTCAGCTGGGGGAGTGTAAGTTTAAGCAGTTCAAGAAGTTGGATGAGTGGCCCATTTCAATCCCTCCGGATTTGTCGCCTATCATGACTAAAATTCTGACAGAAAGATTTCTTACAGGGGGAGACGTGGAGGATGAATTAGCCTGGGGCTTTGGGAGTCTTGGCGTCTATACAGTAAAGGACGGATATGACAACATTCTCCCGCAGCCCCCCCTCATACTTTTCAGGTTGAGGACTGGAGGAAAATCCGGCACTCTAAAGGCTGGCCGAAAGTTAACTTTTTTGCCTGGCAAGTGCATGCACAATGGAATCCTCACTTTTGATAATCTCAGATCAAAAGGTATCATCGGCCCTTCTCAATGTGTACTATGCTACAAGAGCGAGGAAACTGTTGACCATTTTTTGTTTGGTTGCCCTTTCACCCGACAGATTTGGTTGCGTTGGTTTGCTTACTTTAAAATTCAAGTAAGTGGTGACTTGAACCAGATGAATATCTCGGGCAAAATGGCAGTAAAGGTAGATTCAAATCTAAAGCTCTTCGTTTTGGCTGGGAGCTCGGTTTAAGCTTTATCTCGGTGGCAAGTATGGTCTGGAAAGAAATGCCAAAATTTTTAGAGAAACTTTTACTCGCTCTAGACGGGGTTTGCGTGCACCATTTGGAGCAAGGTTACCAAAACCGTGGCTGTTCATGCCGAGGAGGAAGCTCAAATTGGCATTGGAGCTTTGGAAGAATGCCCTGAACTGCAAAAGGGACAGGACAAAAATTGTTGGAAACCTCCCCTTGAAGGTTGGATTAAAATCAATACTGATGGAGCTGCAAAAGGCAATCTGGGTAGAGCCGAAATTGGAGTGGTGTGCCGAAACCATGCTGGGACTATGCTCTATTGGGAATTGCAAGGACTGGGAAGATCCACTAACAATGAAGCCGAAGCCATTGCCATCAAGTCTGGTTTTGTTTGGGCAGTGAAACATGGCCACCGCAGGATTATTCTTGAATCGACTCGCAAATAATGGTTGGAGCTCTAGACCGCATGAGGAACTTTGATCCAAAAGCTTGGAGGTTGAGGGCTCTTGTTACCCAAATTAAAGAATTATGGAAGGAATTGGAGGACGTGATCCCAGCTTATGCGAGTAGAGATTTGAACAAAGCGGCTGACTTTCTGGCTAAGATGGGTGCGGAAAAGGAGGTTGGAGTTCAGTTGCACAGTGACATGGATATTGAGGATGAGGTGATTAGACAGGGTCTGGAAAGGTCCTTGAGCCAATGATCAAAGAAAAAGCAAAGGGAGGAAAGTTGTCGCGATATCGCGACATGTTGCGCCGTCGCGGTCGCCGGAGGAAAGTTGTCGCGATATCGCGACATGTTGCGCCGTCGCGGTCGCCGGAGGAAAGTTGTCGCGATATCGCGACATGTTGCGCCGTCGCGGTCGCCGGAGGAAAGTTGTCGCGATATCGCGACATGTTGCGCCGGAGGAGTTGTTCGGACATGTTGCGTCGCGTGCCGGAGGAAAGTTGTCGCGATATCGCGACATGTTGCGCCGTCGCGGGCGGTGGAGGAAAGTTGTCGCGATATCGCGACATGTTGCACCGTCGCGTCGCTGGAGGAAAGTTGTCGCGATATCGCGACATGTTGCGTCGTCGCGGTCATGGGCGGAAAGTTGTCACGATATCGCGACATGTCGCTTCGTCACGGCCAAGGGAGGAAAGGTGTCGCGATATCGCGACATGTTGCTTCGTCGCGGCCAAGGGAGGAAAGGTGTCGCGATATCGCGACATGTTGCTTTTTCGCGGCCAAGGGAGAAAAGGTGTCGCGATATCGCGACATGTTGCTTTTTCACGGCCAAGGGAGAAAAGGTGTCGCGATATCGCGACATGTTGCATTTTCGCGGCCAAGGGAGAAAAGGTGTCGCGATATCGCGACATGTTGCATTTTCGCGGCCAAAGGAGAAAAGGTGTCGCGATATCGCGACATGTTGCATTTTCGCGACCAAAGGAGAAATGGTGTCGCGATATCGCGACATGTTGCATTTTCGCGGCCAAAGGAGAAAAGGTGTCGCGATATCGCGACATGTTGCTTCATCGCGGCCGAGAGAGAAAAGTGTCGCGATATCGCGACATGTTGCACTTTCGTGCCCAAAGGAGAAAAGTGTCGCGATATCGCGACTTGTTGAATTTTCGCGGCCAAAGGAGGAAAATGTCGCGATATCGCGACATGTTGCTTTTTCGCGGCCAAAGGGGAAAGGTGTCGCGATATCGCGACATGTTGCATGTTTGCGGCCTAAGGAGAAGAATAGTGTCGCGATTTCGTGACAAGTTGCATCAACTGTCCATGCCGACCCCCGCTAGCTAGTTAATGGTTCAGGAGATTTGGCTCCATTGCAAATCTTCTTCTACTATTGTAAGCTTGTGTTCTCTCTAAATTCGGCTGGGAAGAGTCTCTTCCTATATTGTAATTGATCTTTGTTTTAATACAAGTTTTTTCAAATTTTTCTGTATCGCTCCAAATTTTTCGCATCCCTACCTTCAGGCTATTGGATCCGCACCCGGAAGGAGGATGGGAAAAGGATGGTGCGGTACCTCGGACGAGAGGACTTTGCGAAGGTCCCACCTCTCAAGGGAGGTGCATTTTGGTGATTTTTCGACGGATGGTGGGTTCACCAGGAAACATTTGACGGCAGTTTCTATGCCTAGGTTTTGGGAATGAGTTTTGATAAGTTCATTTTATTTTTAAACATTCATCCTAGGTTTGGCCGAATGATTCTAACTTAAACTACATGAAAATGCAATTTAAATGCATACAGCAAACATAAAGGAAAACATAAACAAAGAATTTGCAGGAGGCCAATGAAGATTACCTGATCCGGAAGTCTGATGGAGTTTCTAAAGCTTGAAGCAGTCTGGATCGTCCGCAATTCAACAAAATCACCTTCAATTTGATAAAATCCTCTGAACTGACAAGATCGTCTGCAATCTGACGAATTCGTCAGACGAATTCATCAGACCTGCAAAACAGCAAATAGATGTGAAATACGAGAAATTCTATTTTGCAAACAGGGGCAAATTATGTAAAACAGTAATATGAGTGTTGAACAATATACAAGAACATAAGTAAATGCAAATAACTGTGTTTAGATAGCAGAATATGATCTTAATCTGTAAACTAGACAAAATGGGTGAACTCCAAATGCAATATAATATAAAAACTGAATAAACAATCTAATTTACAACATAAAATGACAGAGAAAAGAGACAGAAGAACAAACTCCAGGCACTGATTGCCTCGATGTGCGTTGTAGTCGAAATCGTCTCGCATTAGTACGAGATCGTCCCGAATTTGACGAGATCGCCTCCGATCTTGACAGGTTCATCAGCTGCGATAGGTACTGGCTCCGGCTGAAAACCAGTGGTGTACCTACAATGAAATGACTATAGGACTAATGCAAAATATGAATTACGATGTTTTAGAGTATAAGGGTTCAATTTGCATAAAAATTCAGCCAGGGGTTGGGGAGGGAAAAGCCTTAGAGTTAAATAGGCATAGGATAGTTGTTGGGAGGTTGGAGATCATCCCAATTTGGGAGATCTCCAACGGGGGAAGGGTCCCAATGGCGCAGACATGCTTCTGCCCGGATTGGAGACCCGTTGGAATGGATTCCAACTATGCAAATTCGGTTTTGTGATGAAATCGTCTGGACGTTCTAGTCCGGGCGAAATCGTCAAATCTGGGGCGATATCGTCTGATCGGAGACGATATCGTCAAACGGTCAAAACAACTGCTAAAAATGGCGCGAAAAAGGAGGAAACGGGTTTCTCGACGGTTAACGGGTGGTTTGGGAGGTTAAATTTGAATTTAAATTTATTTACTAAGGTGAATGTAATTATTCCAATTTTACTGCGCCAATTTTAGGGTGCTACATTTTGCCCCCTCTTTAGCGAATTTTCCGAAGAAAATGCATTAAAGATGAGTTCTTCTCGATCTACGAGAAAGCAAAAAATTATTCCCATTTTTAGGTGACGATTCTTGGTCGAATCGTACGACAACTTACTATGGTGCCCCCTCCGTGTTTTTACCCAAATCGAACGTTTGAGGTAAAAACGCGAAAAAGCAAAAATTATTTGTTGAATAAAATTAAGAAAAATAGGGTAAAACCCTAATTCATTTGTTACTGTTCATTTTACTGTTTTGAGAGCTCTGGAGCAAAAATGGTAGAGACAGCGCACAGATCTGCAGAGGTCCGCCGCGGTCTACGGGTAAGGGTTTAAACTGATCTAGAATTGATTTAATTTGATTTTACATGCTTTTTAGATGGATTTTTAGGTGAATTTTGAGCATCGTGGCCGTTTTTGGCCATCGACGTCGTTCGGACGAAATTGTCCCTAGTTCGACGAAATCATCTCAAGTTCGTCAATTTCGCCCAAGGGCAAAATCGGCAAAAAAGGGACGATTTCGTCAAATTAGAGACGATTTCGACACGTGAAATCGGAGACGATTTTGCTCAAATTTCGGACGATATCGGCCAATAGTGGGCGATATCATCAATTGCAAAATTTTGATCTTTAAGTTGCATTATTGATTGCTAAAATTGTTATTAATGATTGTTTGTTGTTTTGATGTTTATGCTTGCAGAGAGGATTACTAAAGAGCAGAGAGTGGAAATATGGAGGATTAAGAGATGACTTGGCCACTCTGACATAGGCAGAGCGAGATCAGCTGGCATAGGTCGGCTTACTACATGTGGCAGAGATGCCACAAGTATCTACAGACATGGGGCTACTGACGGCCCTAGCAGAGAGGTGGTACCCGGGCTCTTCATGTTTTCGGTTACCGACAGGGGAGATGACTCCCACACTAGAGGATGTATGGAGGATTCTTAGAATCCCCATACAAGGGAGGATGATCACACCTGCGGCCAATCAGGGCCACGCGATGGGACGACTCTCGGTGACCCGAGCTTCGCCCTGGAGAAGGGCGGAGTGAACATCGAGGCACTTCGCCAGATGCCTGGGGCATCTACACTGACACGAGTTTTGGCTGGGGTGGTTGGTGGACTTCTGCTGTGCCACCAGAGCGGATGTAGGGTACCATGGATGCTGACAGATGTGATCTACGACATGCGTGACCATGGCTATAGATTTACTTGGGGCAGCTTTGTTCTATGTCGATTGTATAGGATCCTGCATGGGGTCATATACAAGGGCGACCGATGTTTGGTTATGACATCGCTCCTACAGGTTTGGTGTTGGGAGCACATTGCGGTGCGGAGGCCGGTAGGGCTTCCACTGACAGGGGTTGACGGGGAGAGGCCCGCAGTCTTCTACCGGTGGCTCCGGAGAGGGGCACAACGACGGATCGACCTGTCGGTGTCTCGGAGACTACTGGATGACTTGGTCCCAGACCAGATCACCTGGAGGCCATGGAGGCAGCATCCAGGGTGGGCAAAGGACGCATAGGAGCTGGCTCACATCAGGCGAGTCTGCTGGCTATGGATGGAGAGGGGAGAGGTGGAGCTCCACCGCTATGACCGAGTTTTGTGACAGTTCGGTCTACAGTAGGGGATCCCATCTCTCAAGGATTACGAGTTTTCCTAGATTGTCCGGGATAACACCACAGTTAGCGGGGCTCTAGATATGCAGCGATTCTAGAGTCAGGACACGGATGATGCCCCCATTCAGCCAGTGGATGGGGACGACACGAGGGTAGCCGATGGCTACGATGCCTGGTACACAGGCATCCGCCCTCCTTGGATGACGAGGGCACAGGGACCGATCCACGCAGTTGTGCGTCGGATAGGGAGGTGGTGCCAAGCAGTGATAGAGGTAGCCCAGGGTCGCGACAGAGGAGAGCAGAGGAGGCCACAGGAACAGGAGAGGCCACGACAGAGGGAGAGGGAGAGGAGGGAGGCGAGACCCCCATCTCCACAGAGGCCACCATCGCCTGATAAGGGCAAGGGTGTGGACATTGGAGAGAGTAGCGAGATGGCTACTCTCCGGGCAGAGAGAGATCGTCTGCGAGCTCAGGTGCAGACGTTATAGGATGCAGCTGCACAGCACTAGGCTGAGGTGTCGTAGCTATGAGACAAGAATGCTCGTCTCAGGGCACAAGGTGGAGGGGTAAGCACTCAGGAGCTGCTGCGGTCAGTTTCTTAGACCACATTCTATCAGGCGCTATACTACCAGACGGTGCCAGAGGGCCAAAGGGTACAGCTGCCACCTGCCATAGCAGATCCTATCAGGACAGGGTCGACGATGAGCTCATCCCGGTCGACGACGAGGACTCACAGTACCACACATACTATGATGGGAACACCTCGTCCTCCGCAGGGCGGGGGAGGAGATGAGGTCGAGAGCTCTAGAGGCTCTCGAGGCTAGAGAGCGGGATACTGCCACTGAGATTGTACTATATTTGTATTGATAGAGGATTGAGTATGCCGAGGTACAGATTGTGGCATACCAATCTAGTTTTGATGATGTATATATTCTGTTGATATATATAAATGAGATACTTTTTGATCATATGACTTGTCTTATGTGATGCTTATGATGCTTTTTATGTTTGATTGATTGATTGAGTTGATTGATGTCATGATTTTATGGATGATTCATGTAATTATTTCGTTTTTGGAAAATATTATAACTTGGATGTCATGCTATAAATATTTTAAATGAAATAATCTGATGTAACAAATTGATTGGTTGTAATGAAATGTGATAAAAGAGATTTCTAACAATAATTTCAAAGGACATTGTCGCTATTATAGACCATTTCATGGAGTCCCTGCTCACTCGGTCGTCAAGCTAGTCCCAGGATAGAAATATTGTTAAAAGAAAAGAGTGCTTAAGAGACTGTCTTAAGACTTTGTTGTGACGATGCAAATGATGATGATGATGATTTGCTTTCAGATTTCCATAAAAATATTATGCATGAAATATTGTAAAATAATTTTTGCTAGGCATAAATTCCTAAGTGTGATAAAATTGTTGAATATTTCCTTTAAGAATTATACCATCATTGCAAAATGCAAAGGTTGACATAATGATATGAAATAATAAAAATGTGTTTGCTTTTGAAAAGCATAATTTGTGTAATAGAATGAAGTCATATGGTTTTTATGAATTTTGATAAATTGGAGAAAATATTGTTACAATGGTTTTCGCTAGGTATAGAATATGTAGGTATAGACTTATACCATCATCGCGAAGATCAAAGAAAAGATAATTTTATTGCATGATTAATTTTTGATGAACATAAAATATGATAATGAGGACTTGCGCTAAGCATAAAATTCCAATTTTGGTTTTGAAACTATACCATCGTTGCGAAAGTCGATAAGATATATATGATATGTTTTGATTGAAATTTTTGATTTTTTTCTATTATATAGTTGTCTTTGTGGTAAATAATTGTACTTGGTTTATTCCAAACAAGTTTGCAAAAATAATATTTCAAAGTATTTTGAAAAAATTAGATTTATAAGGAATCCCATGTGCATAAGTGAATTCATTGCCAATCTTGATTTATCATAATGATAGACAAAATCTCTCAAATACAAATGTATGTGCAATTGTATGGTTCAATTACGCTTTTGAGCAAGATACTATGATACAAGTGATTTGAATAAACCAACTAAGTGTTCATTAACCATGATGTAGATGCATATAACCATACTAGGCTACTATGTAGATCGGATTATCAAGAGCTAGCTAATCCATAAGCAGACATAGGTCTTGTTGGTCACGAATCTGCCACAGGAAAGGATTTTTACAATTGCGCCCTAGACCCGGCCAACATTGAAAGCCTGGAAGCAAGAAATGGCTCCCAGACCAATCTCCAGTGGGTCGGTTCCCTCTACTATTCTAAAATTGGGTTTAAGATAGGGTTCTTGGAAAGAGATTTAAAAGGTTGCGAGAAAGAAATGGGAAATATGGCCACAGGCCGAAGTGATGGGATCGGAAGAACAACAGCAAAAAAATTAAAGTGCAGCAACAGCAAGCAACAGAAGATAATGACTCAACTCTCACACAACTGTATGCAAAAAATCTCTCCAGGATTACACTCCAGGAATCATATCCTTACAAGCGGGATTCAAATCCAATATGCGGAATTTGAATGTAACAGACTTAAGGAATATAAATTCTATTAGAAATGCAAAAGGAACAGAAAATACAATCACCCAAACAATCGCTTGAAAAATCGAAGCCAATACTTTATTCTCGCAAATGCACTTCCAGTTTTTAGCAAAACTTCCAACCTTTCGAAATGCAAATTACATTGGTTTTTATAGAGGTCCGTCCTCTTTGCAGCATTAAATATTTTAAACCGACCTTCTTGAGATCTACAATTATGCGAAGGAAATGAGGAACATGATCCCCTTAATCGCAGTCTCGAAGAAATAAAAATTAAATGCCATGAAACGTTCGCGGTCCTTCATTAAATACGATTCTTCGAACATGTGCATGAAAACTGTTGAATTAATCCACGAACAGCAACTTCGAACCAATAAACCCTTTAATTTTGGTGGCCTGGGCACTCTTCGACCTTAACCGCATCGAAAATCCACAAAGCATTTAATTCGGGGCAGCATTTAATCATCGAAACAAAAAAAAACCTTCTCGGCCGTTCATACTTGTGTTTTGGCGGGAAACTGCGCAGGTCGTGAAAACGCGACGGGTCGTGAAATCGCAACATTTTTTACGCCGTACACCCTGGCCGCTTTTAACCCGCAAAAACGGAACATGTAGCGATTTCGCTACATGTTTCCGTCGTTGGCTCCTCCCTGTGCTCTGCCCCGCGAAAATGAAACATGTAGCGATTTCGCTACATGTTTCTTCTCTCCGTACCAATCACCATTTTTCGTCGCAATTCGCTGACATGTCGACGACGTGCTGCAAGTTTTCAACTTTGCCTTTGAAGCCGCCAGTGTCGCGATTCGCTGACATGTCAGCGACGCGCTACAAGTTTTTGACTTAATGCCTTTGAAGCTGACCGACCCACGATTCCGAAACACGTCGCGATATCACAACGGTTCCGGCCAACCTTCCTGCGTTGACCGCGATTCTGCAACATGTCGGCGCATCGCTGCAGTTTTTTGACTTAACCATTTTTTGCTCAATTTTTCTCCTTTTTTCGCCCAAGCTGCATCAAAGCTGATATCAAAGGTCAGATTTCCAACAATACACTAATGCATTAATCAATGAGAACCAATGTGGCAAAAATGCCAACAAGTCTGTACAAAAGAAGGTCGCTAATGTGACAGACATATCGCCACGCTAGGAGTTACCCAAGGCCAAGCAGGTTGGGCACAAACCACCTGTTATGGGGCTTACCTCATAGTTTTCGAATAATTGAGAATTCCAGGGATTCAAGCTCATCAACCCTTCTTTTCTTTTCAAAGGGTAGGGAAAGGGATTTTATTGCTTTCTTGCTTTCTTTTGAACTTTGCTTATTTTTATTTTGCTTGATTTTTGAGATAGTGCTTGAAATATTGCTGGAATGATATAGAATAACATTTTTCTTTTCTCTTTTCTTGAATTTTTCTTTTCTTTTTCTTTTTCTAGGGATACTTGCTCGGATTAGCTGTAGAGCAAGGTATTTTTATTCTGGGTAGGGGTGAGCTTGTCCTTTTGCCAATTCTCAAAGATTCTAGACCATGTGCATGATAGGATAGCAAGGGAAACTTTTCACTCAAGAAATCAGTTCTACTATGTAGCAAAACATGGAAATTACAAATATAATCATTTTATTGTGAAAATATGTGCTTGGTTTAAGTAAATACCAAGATCAATTCTCTATGCTCAAACTTTATTTAATTGATTTTTGTGAACTTTGATATAAGAGAGATTAGTAATCATGCCAGATAAAATCAAGATATTTATTATGTGAGTGTGCAAGTGAGGGATGCCAAATAAATGCTAGTTTTATCCAAAATAAGTTGAAACATATAACTGAAGTAATTGTAAGAAAATAATGATTTTGAGAAAGTTTTGAGAATGTTGACTCTCTCTTTATTCTGTATATTGTTTTGGTTTCGAAAGAGTCAAGCATATAGTTGTTTTTGGATTTTTTATGTTGATTTTTGTTTTAAAGCAAAAGAAACTTTACAAAATAAATGCGATAAATTTTTTTGAAGATTTTTGAAGATTTTATGAATGTTTTTGAGGGTTTTGAATGATTTTGAACAAATATATACATGGATGAAATAATCAAATTTATGCATAATAACGTTTGAGATGTAAAATATTCATGGGTTCTTTAAGTTCTTTACCATCTAAGGAAGATAATTTATATGCTCCTGATTCAAATTTTGCAATAATGATGTATGGTCCAAGCCAGTTGGGCTCAAATTTACCTTTCAGTTCTTTGGTTGCATTTGTATTTTTTTTATTTTCTTTTAGAACAAGATCGCCAATCTCAAAGGATCGATGACGAACTTTCTTATTATATGCTCTTTTAAGCTTGTTTTGGTATGCACGGAGATGCTCTAAAGCATTGATGCATTTTTCGTCTAGGAGTTCCAGCTGACTGAGTCTGCCAGCGCGATATTCATCTCCTACTTAGGTGTCTTGAAGTAGCAGAGCCAAAGAAGGAACTTCTAATTCAAATGGAAAAACTGCTTCGGCACCATATACCAAAACAAATGGTGAAGTGCCTGTAGGGGTTTGAAAACTAGTTCGATAAGCCCACAGGGCTGGATATAATTGAATATGCCAGTCACGGCCAGCTTTATTGACTAGTCTTTTGAGAATTTTGATTAGGGTTTTGTTAGAAGATTCTGCTTGACCATTACCCTGAGGATAATAGGGAGTAGACCAGCGATGTTGAATCTTATATTTTTGACATAATTTTTTAACATCTTTATTTTTGAATGGAGTTCCATTGTCAGAGATGAGATTTGCGGGAATTCCGAACCCTGTAGATGATTTGATTAAAAATAAATTTAGAGACTTGTGAACCGGTAGCAGGAAGCTAAAGGCATAGCTTCGACCCACTTCGTGAAATAATCAGTGGCGGTTATGATGAACTTATGTCCATCAGAAGACACAGGGTTAATTTTACCAATAATATCCAAGCCCCATTTAGAAAAGGGCCAAGGAGAAGAAATAGCCTGCAGCTCTTGTGCAAGCGCATGGACAAGGTCAGCATGTTTATGACACTTGTCGCAATGGCGCACATATTCATGTGCATCCGTTTCCATGGTAGGCCAAAAGTATCCTATCCGAAGGAGCTTTTTAGCAATGACGCTACCACTAAAGTGTCCTCCACAAGATCCATCGTGGGCTTCACTTAAGGCTGATTTAGACTCTTCTAAATTTAGACATCTTAATAGGATACCTTCAAAATATCTCCTATATAAAGTATTGCCAATGATTACAAATCGACTTGCTCATCGACGTAATAACCGACGCTGGTTGCGATTAGAATTAGCAGGGAAAGTCCCATTTTGGAGGAAATCAAATATGTCTGTATACCAGAGTTCAGGAGTGGTTTCCTTGATTAGAAACACATCCAAAGGCTCTAAGCATGACTTATGTGAAGCGGGTTCCTGGAGTCGACGAATGATGATAGTGGCATATTCGTCGTCTAACTCCAAGGGCAAGAGAGATGCAGCGGCGGCCATGGCATCGGCTGCACGGTTGCTAGTTCGAGGAATGGCTTCCAAGGTAACTTGATCAAACAAGGCCATTAGTTGTAAAACATAGGCCTTATATGGGCGAAGTTTATCATCTCTGGTTTGATAAACTTCATTAATTTGGTTTATAACCAATTGGGAATCCCCAAAAACTAAGAGGTTTTTAATTTTAAGCGCTAAAGCAGCTCGTAATCCAAGGATTAGAGCTTCATACTCAGCGAGTATTGTTGGTGCAAGCAAAGGTTAGTTTGAAGGACGAGAGGAATAAGATGTTTTTGTGGAGATATTAAAATAATACCGCACTTTGACCCCACTCATGCATCGGGCTCCATCAAAGTATAAGGACCATTGTTCAACAAGGTCTGCCTCTAATTGAAGGCATTCATCAGGAAACTCGATAATGAGGGGATGAGTAGACTCTAAGGGTGCAGCAGATAATTGATCTGCTATGATTTGACCCTTACCAAACTTCTGTCCTATGAAGGTGAGATCAAACTCGCTTAGAGCAAGAACCCACTTGGCTGTGCGACCCGATAAATAAGGTCGACTCATGAGATATCTTAAAGGATCATATTTGGCAATGACATACATTTTTTGGCTAAGCATGTAATGTCGTAATTTTTGCGTAGCAAACACGATCGCTAGACATAACTTTTCTAACGCTGTATAGCGAGTTTCATAACTGACGAAAGTTTGGCTAATATAATAATTAGCGCGTTCTCGTTTTTCATCATCAAGCCGAGCTAACATAGCTCCTAAGGCAGAATCTGAAGCAGAAATATATAAAATAAATGGGTGATCAGATTTAGGCGGTGAAAGCACCGGAGGGTTAAGGAGATATTGCTTGAGAAGTTCAAAAGTTTCTCTACATTCTGTATCCCAATTAAAGGGAACGTCCTTCTTAAGGAGTTTAAGAAAGGGACCAGTTTTGTCCGCCGACTTATCAATGAAGCGACGGATAGCTTGAAGTTTACCTTGTAAACTTCGTAATTCAGATATATTAGTGGGTGCGGGCATATCAGTGATAGCCGCAATTTTGAGAGGGTCAATTTCGATACCACATAAAGAAACTAAAACCCCTAATAACTTGCCGGATTTAACTCCGAATATACATTTTGCTGGATTTAATCAAATGAGATATTCTCGTAATCGATTAAAAACTTTTCTTAAATCGTCTAAATGATGATCTTCAATAAGAGAGCGAGCTATAATATCATCTACATAATCATGTAGGATATCATGCATCATATCATGAAAGATGTAGGTCATAGCCCGTTGATAAGTTGCCCCAGCATTCTTTAGGCCAAAGGGCATCACTTTCCAGCAAAAGGTACCCCAGGGGGTAATGAAGGCTGTTTTAGCCTGGTCTTCAGGGGCTATCTCGATCTGATTATAGCCGGAGAATCCGTCCATTAAGGACATCATCCCACTTCCAGCAGTAAAATCAATAATTTGGTCCATATTTGGAAGAGGAAAGTCGTCTTTAGGGCATGCATCGTTAATATCTCTGAAATCTGTGCAAACCCTAAATTTTGTGGCTTCTTTCTTGGTGATTGGAACTACATTGGAGATCCATTCAGCATAATCAATAGCTTGTATGAAGATAACATTCAGGAGTTTTTCTAACTCCCCTTTGACTAGCAGAGCCACTTTGGGATGCATTTTTCTAAGTTTTTGTTTAACAGGTTTAGCATCCGGATGGACCACTAGGTGGTGCATGACTACAGAAGGGTCTAGACCTGGCATATCTTCATATGTCCAAGCGAAGACATCTTCATACCCTTTAAGAAATGCAATGTATTGTTGTTTTTCTTGACTTAGTTCTGCTCCAATGTTGATTATGTGAGGGTTGTCCTCAGTTCCAATATTAATTTTAAGGACATTTTCTACCTCCATGTGTAGATCTCTTTCAAAATTAGGTGGGGCAGGTGAAACGCCCAACTCTTATAACTCTTGTAAAGTTAATTTAGATAATTCGTTCTGAGGGTCGGTGGCCTCAAGTTGAGCTATGGTTGGTATAGAACCATCAAAATAAAACCCGTTATACAACATCTCTTCAATAGAGACATCATGGAAAATATCTCCTTCCAACTCTTCATCGGGGTCAGCAATCATTTCAGGGTATGCTATGGATAACATGTTGCATGAAAATGATGGATTTTTAAGAGGTAAATCAACATGTCTATCCAAATAGTCTTGATAATCGTTGGTAAAATAGCACCGAGCATATCCATCATGATGGGTTTTGATATTCTGAGGGATTCTTCCCCAGTCATATCCTTTGTACATGAAGGCGCAACTCTCGACTTGGTAAGTACTTCCCATAGGTTATGGGAGGCCCAAAGTACGAGGAGATGGCGACAATTGATTTAAAAGGTCTAAATCTTGCATGAAATCATTCATTTTTTTTGATATTAAGATTGTAGATAAATCTGGTAAAAGATCATCAGAAAGGGCATAAGATGTAGAAGGCTTATTACCTATGTTTTGAGATGTGGAAGGTATGATAGATGTGTCTGAAGGTTTTGAATTTATGGGATTAGAACTTGAAGAATTGGTTGTAGTTTTAAGAGCTTTTTGATGTTCTACAGTGATTTGTTTAGCAGGTGGTTGATCTATATGGGAAGATGAAGTTAATGGAGGAGGAATAGATGAAATGATGGGTTTATATTTCACGCGTTTTAGATGAAGAAGAACTAGGATATGTGGATGACGAGAGCGGGGCAAAATTGCACTCCAAGCTGGTTACGCCAATGCACACATATCAAAAGGTCTAGGGTCACCATGAATAGTGACCAAGCTGATTTTTAAACTCAAACTTAACACATTGGTGTAAAGTTGATGGGACTAGCTCGCATGGCGTTAATCCAAGGGCGACCCAAAAGTATATTGTACGATCTTTGGGCAATGTACAATGAACACAGTTGTCTCAAGGGTTCTAGGACCAACTTGCAATGGGAGGGTAATGACTCCACATGTTTCTTGTGTTTCGTCATTAAAGGCTTTGATAATCATATCAGTCTTCTTCATTTCATCACTTCTAAAACCAAATCGTTGGTAGAAGTCAAAGGTGCAGATGTTTAGAGATGAGTCATTATCAATCGGGACTCGTTTGATGACTACATCCCCAATTAAAGTTGTAATATACAAGGGATTATCCTTGTGTAAAGCTGTGTTGTGGGATATCTTTATCCCGAAAGTCAATACAATCAACGCGTGATGATAGTATTGGCCATAGCTTCGGGTTGGATGTTTTGAGGTACCATCATCTGGATCAAAGTAAGCATCAATTCATCCCTATGGGTGGGGGAGGATCTTAATAAATCTAAAAGGGAGATTCTGGCGGTGGTATTAGACAATTGTTCATTAATGCTGTAAGGAGGTTTAGTTTGAACAATAGGAGCATGATTTCCTTTATTAGGATTTCTCAGAACAAATGGAGCTGATCCATCATTTTGGTTTGGTTCTTGTTGGGGATTTTGAGCTTGTTGTCGGGTGACGACTCCGATGGTACCTACAATGTTATAGTGACGACGTTGAAAGGGTCTCGGTTGAGAGTTTATGGCTTGTTCATAAGGAAGGACTTCATTAGAAGAAGGTCGAGTAGTGACTCTTCTGGGAAATGGTTCTTCCGGAACATTAGCATCTGTGATAGGTTGAATAGGATCTGATTCGTTTTCAGAACTATTCGATTGAATGGTTTCTACTTCACTTTCACTATCTGACTCTATATCGCTAGAATCGAAGTTTGAAAATTATGTAAGGGCCTGGTTGTAACCGGGGATAAGGTTGTGTCGAATGTGTGAGAGTCCTGAACAGGTAATTGCCCGCTAATGGTTCCTACATATCGGGTAGGAGGGGGAACATTGTGATGTTCAATTTGATTGGCTACCTCTTTACCATGTCTTGGTAAAGGGTGTTGAAATATGTCTAGAGTTTGATTGGCATTCTGATTTTGATTTTTGGGAAAATTCTTTTGGGTATTATTAGGAGGGTTTTGTTTAGGTTGGAAGGCTTGCACTTCCATTTCATTATTGTCAATAAAATCTTGTATTTTATGTTTCAATCTCTTACAAGTGTTAGTAGAATGTCCAGGACCTCTATGAAAATCACAGTGCAAATCAGCTCTATATCCGGGTATGCTTGGGTCAGGTTCCCGGATAGCTGGCAGTTGGATTAAACCTCTTTCAAGAAGTTGAGGTAAAATAGTTGATAAAGGTTGATTTAATCTAGTAAACTCTCGAGGAGGCTTATCAAGAGGTTTCAAGATGAATTTTTTGTTGTTTTTGTTGCATTGACATTAGCAACATTTCTGCTGTCGATGACTCCATCACCGACAACTTGTTTGTTTTTATATTGATTTCTAGATGTTTTCTCATCATCCTTCTTTCTAAGTTGGCCTCTCCTAATGAGGGCATCTTCTACCCTTCGAGCTAAGTCTATAGCTTGATCGAAGGTAGTCAAAGTAGCTGTTGATAGCTCATAAGAAAGTTGTTCTTGTAAATTGTTAATGAAAATGTCTAACATTTCCCTATAGGGTAGCACAAAGTGCAGTTTTCCTGTCAATTGTCTCCATCTTGCTAAGAAATCAGCAAAACATTCGTCTTTATCTTGTTTTAAATTGTATAGGTCTTTAATAGTTACATGCCTATCGATGTAGGCACTAAATTGATGAACAAATGACTCAGCTGTTTCTTCAAAGTTTCTTAAGGAGTGAGTGGGCAATTGATAATACCACTCTAATGCCATTCCACCTAAACTTTTGGGGAACATTTTTAGTAATAGCAAGTCATTATGCGATATGTCATGACATGCTATCCTAAACATGCGAAGATGTTCTATGGGATCTTCGGTTCCTTTATAGATAGGCAGGACGGGCATGGGAAAATGTTTAGGGTATGGTTGAGCTACCACTATGGGATCCAATGGTTGGCTACAAATCTCTCGATAATTATACGAGGGACGGTAGGGATCTATCTGGTCCATACGTGAAGCCAATTGTTTCACCATAGCTTCCAAACTACTAGTTTGCCCCCCATATTGATTCGGTGGGGCATTGACATAAGTGTTATGGGCGTAGGATGGAGGAACATGCAGATTAGATGTCATGTTACTATTGTGTAAAACATTGGTAGGAAAAATATTATGGAGGAGTTTTGAAGTTGGATTGTGTTGTATTGTAGATTGTTGAAAGTTTGTATTTGGCTTTGTTTTAGATTTTTGTCTATTTAAAGCATTTTTCTCAACTGTTTGGAGGAAGGAAGTAGTGAAGGGAATTTTATTTTGTGCGGGAGTGATTTTAGGTTGAGTAACAGGTTGCTTAGGAGGTTGGGTGACCTGTTTTTTGGTCATGGCTTGGGCTATAGTGACCATATTCGCATTAGATGGTCCACCCTTATCACTTTCTTGATCAATGAAAGACAAAGGATTAGTTTGCATATCAATCGCCCGTTCTAAGACTGCTTGAGCATCACTAATTTCCCCTTTATCAATACGGACTACCACATTAAGGATGTCGATATGTTGATTAAGAAATTTTTGAAAATGTTCTGCGTTGTCAAAAGTGATGCCTCCATTTGGAGCTATTCTAGGGGACGAAGATTCTTTAACACTTCCTTCTTGTTCCTTATCTTCACCTAAGTCTTCATCTGATTGACCTAGAGTTTCACCTTCCGGATTTGTATCTCCAAGAAGGACATTTGGGTTTTCAGTTGTATTTTGTATCCAATCTTCTCCTTCTCCTAAAATTTCTTTACCATTCCTAAGTTTAGTCATGGTGCTAAGTTTTGATTTCAGCAAATATATATATATATATATATATATATATATATATATATATGCAACAAATTAAAAGGTATATATTTATATATACCTAATGCAATATTGTAAATGAAATGTTTAAGTTTTTTACTATGTTTTTTTGTTTTTTTTTTTTTTTTTGATTTTTAGTTTTTCTTTGAAACAATATAATAAAGACAGCAAATGAAACAAGAAATGCACACAATAATAATAAGGCTAAAAATAGATGAACTAATCTTCTATGAATAACTTATGAATATCATTAATAGGTTCAAGCTGTTCAGGGGTCATGAAATGTTCTTCTTCAAATTGAAAGTTTTCTTTTAAGAATTTGATGAAAAGGGCTATGGTAATATTGTCTGTCTCAGATGCTGGTTGATAAAAGTAAAGCTCATGGCAATACTCTCGATATAGCACAGCTCGCGAAACTCTACTCCATCTTTCCCTATCTGTGAGAACAACTTCTTGGTCCTCTACAAGGCCTAGGAATCGGTGTACAATGTCTGCATTCTCGAGGTATTCCTCGAAGCTAAACAACTCTGAAGATACTAAAGCTCTCCTATAGGCTAACCATCTATGGCAAGCTCTCTGAAGTTCATGATAGAACACTAATTGATGAGGATCCAGGATTCTATCCAAGACTAGCCTCTTGATCTGTTTAAGTTGTGTGGACCTAGATGAAATGATACTAAGTCTCTTGATAAGCTCGTCCCACAAGGATTGATTTCTACTTGCTTCAGGGACACTAAGGACAGAATTAACTTCTATGGCCGCTAATTGGTTTACTACGTTTATAGTAACTGCTAACCTCTTTTTAGGAGCTACCATCTAAACATGATTTTGAACCTTAAATGTTTTAAAATGCATCTAAATTTTTTTTTTTTTGTCTTGTTTGTTTTTGTTCAAAAGGTTATGATGCATTCACGTCGGGTTCACCAAAATGTATCGCTCCAAATTTCTCGCATCCCTACCTTCAGGCTATTGGATCCGCACCCGGAAGGAGGATGAGAAAAGGATGGTGCGGTACCTCGGACGAGAGGACTTTGCGAAGGTCCCGCCTCTCAAGGGAGGTGCATTTTGGTGATTTTTCGACGGATGGTGGGTTCACCAGGAAACATTTGACGACAATTTCCATGCCTAGGTTTTGGGAATGAGTTTTGATAAGTTTGTTTTATTTTTAAACATTCATCCTAGGTTTGGCCAAATGATTCTAACTTAAACTACATGAAAATGCAATTTAAATGCATACAGCAAATAGAAAGGAAAACAGAAACAGAGAATTTGCAGGAGGCCAATGAAGATTACCTGATCCGGAAGTCTGATGGAGTTTCTGAAGCTTGAAGCAGTCTGGATCGTCCGCAATTCAATAGAATCGCCTTCAATTTGATAAAATCGTCTGAACTGACAAGATCGTCTACAATCTGACGAATTCGTCAGACGAATTCATCAGAGACCTGCAAAACAACAAACAAATGCGAAATACGAGAAATTCTATTTTGCAAACAGGGGAAAATTATGTAAAACAGTAATATGAGTGTTGAACAATATACAAGAACAGAAGTAAATGCAAATAACTATGTTTAGATAGCAGAATATGATCTTAATCTGTAAACTAGACAAAATGGGTGAACTCCAAATGCAATATAATATAAAAACTGAATAAACAATCTAATTTACAACATAAAATGACAGAGAAAAGAGACGGAAGAACAAACTCCAGGCACTGATTGCCTCGATGTGCGCTGCAGTCGAAATCGTCTCGCATTAGTACGAGATCGTCCCGAATTTGACGAGATCACCTCCGATCTTGACAGGTTCGTCGGCTGCGATAGGTACTGGCTCCGGATGAAAACAAGTGGTGTACCTACAATGAAATGACTATAGGACTAATGCAAAATATGAATTACGATGTTTTAGAGTATAAGGGTTCAATTTGCATAAACATTCAGCCAGGGGGTTGGGGAGGGAAAAGCCTTAGAGTTAAATAGGCATAGGATAGTTGTTGGGAGGTTGGAGATCATCCCAATTTGGGAGATCTCCAATGGGGGAAGGGTCCCAACGGCGCAGACACGCTTCTGCCCGGATTGGAGACCCATTGGAATGGATTCCAACTATGCAAATTCAGTTTTGCGATGAAATCGTCTGGACGTTCTAGTCCAGACGAAATCGTCAAATCTGGGGCGATATCGTCTGATCGGAGACGATATCGTCAAACGGTCAAAACAACTGCTAAAAATGGTGCGAAAAAGGAGGAAACGGGTTTCTCGACGGTTAACGGGCGGTTTGGGAGGTTAAATTTGAATTTAAATTTATTTACTAAGGTGAATGTAATTATTCCAATTTTACTGCGCCAATTTTAGGGTGCTACATTTTCAAAAAAAAACTTTTTGGCTTTCTTCAATCCGAGATACAACGCTTCATATTCAACTATGTTATTTGTGCAAATCCAAGTCAATATGTAAGAATAAGTATTCTGTAACCTTATGGGAGAGATCAAAACAATACCAGCTCCTACGTCATTCTTACATCTAGCACCATCAAAATAAAACTTCCATAACTGATCTGTGATAGGATCCGAGGAATCAGGGATCTTTTTGCCAATATGCTCAGGCTTGGTTATTGTATAACAACCAATATCTATTCCAATAATTGTATTAAAATATGTGAGCGAGAATTCATCTTCAAGGTGAAGTTCACCGAGTGCTTCTTCCATAAAATCAACCTCTTCTAATTCTTCAGTCATCATGTTAACTGCACTTGGGGGTTATTATTACTCCAACTTTTCTATATGAAAATTTGATGGCTTTTCATTATATATGTGAATTCTCTTTTCTTTAAACGGGATCTCCAAATGTGAGTAGTCTAGGGAAAGGTATCCTCCTAGTTTCACTATGAACTCCCTTGAGAGGCACATGCTAAAGTATGGCTCTAGGTCAACCACTACCACTTCTTGAATGACCATGATTTGTGGCATACTATGAAGGATGATGGGAATATCTTTGATTACTCCTACCATTTTGATCAGAGTCCCATCTAGTTGCAACACTCATGGGCTACTTCTTATGTATTCCATCCCCATCACTTCACATACTGCATTTGGCATGATAGTAGTTGCAACACTATAATCAATTATACAATTGTGCACAGTCCACCCCTCCATTCTGAGTGACAAATAAAATGGGTGTGGCCTATTCTTTCCAATCGCAAAAGTAGGTAGTGCTTGCACCAACACTATTTGAGAAGGATTTTTCTTTTGATCTTTAGTAGTATTCAAAGACTCTTGCAGCAGGTCAACTTGTCCAGGCAATTGTAGTGCATCATATAGGCTCACTTTCATGGGTATCTTCTTCATTTCTTCCACAATATTATAATTTGAGATGGTCAAAAACTTCTCTTCTATAACCCGCTCGTACTTATCTCCATACTGCTGAGTAGCTTCTACCCTTTGTATTTTTGTCAAGGATGGGTACTTGAGGTGCTCTTTGGCTTGCTCTTTTGCCTCATTTTGAGTTTGGGAAGCTGCTGCAGGTTGTGAAGTTGATGCTCTTGTTTGTGTCTTTCCTTGATCTTGCTTAGGCAGTAAATATTTTAACAGGACAAAATCCTACTGCTTAGCCATTACACCAGGCGCTTTCACTAGAGGTTGCCCTTTTTCATTTTGCACATTTGGTTCTATAGGCACCTTCAAGAGTTCAAGCTCAACTGGATCTATAGTTACTGGTTTCTTTCTGGACCTTGTAAGAACCAAAACTTGCTCTAAGGATGGCATCATAAAATTGTGATCAGCCTCCCTGATCATGTTGATTTTTTTGCCAACTAAACTTTCTGCAAGCGCCTACACGTAGTTCATATGCACCATGCAAGTTTCTTCTCCATGAGGATCATTGCATGTTGAACACCAATATGTTTTTTCTATCATGCTAGTCTCCTTTTTTGCTAGCATCGTTGTACTCTTCTCAGGGCCTCTACTAGTAGATTATTCCTCTCGAGTAATCAGTGGAGTTTGAAATATCCTTGATCGAAATTCAGCCTTAGCTTGCTTCTTCCTTACTATCATAAGCTCATTTGATATCATCCTTAAGGCTTAATTTTTATATTTCACCTCCTGCAATAATGCTACAAAAGGATCAGGATTAGAATGTGTGGGGGGTGATGGCCAAGGTAGAGGTGTTGGTGGCATGGGAAAAGGTAATGGGACTGGTGGCACCGATAATACTGGAAATGGAATAGATGATGACAATTATGATACTGACTGAGTGGGTAACTACGAAAAACTTGAAGCTGGGTGTTGTGAGATAGGGATCAGAGTGATTTGAGTTCGGCCTAAGCTCCATGAAGGTACTGTTGTGGTTGCTCCACAACACACCCCAAAATTGGGGACCCCCATTTTTTTTTGCACACTTTCCAAGAATATTGCAGTGGCCCAGATGTTAAAAAGACAAAGAAAAGCAAGAAATGAAAAGTTGTCGCGATATCGCAACATGTTGCTCCGTCGCGGCTAAAAATGAAAAGTTGTCACGATATCATGACATGTTGCTCCGTCGTGGCAAGAAATGAAAATTTGTCGTGATATCACGACATGTTGCTCCGTCGCGGCCGAAAATGAAAAGTTGTCACGATATCGCGACATGTTGCTCCGTCAGGGCCAGAAGTGAAAATTGTCGCGATATCGCGACATGTCACGTTTTCGCGGTTCAGACAAGCAAAGTACAGTGGAACGGAAAAATGTCGTGATTTCATGACATGTCGCGTTTTCGTGTCCAGGAGCAACATAATGCAGCATGATGAGAAAATGTCACGATTTCGCGACGTGTTGTGAAATCACGGTCAAAGCGGTCAAACATAATAAGATGCCAGAAATGTCGTGATATTGCGACATGTCTCATTTTCGCGATGCAGGACAAAGAATTAAGTTGAAGACTCAAAGTTGTTGCGATATCACGACATGTTGTGTTTTCGCGATGTTTGATGGGTAAAACAGCCAAGTACAAAAATTGTTGCGATTTCACGTCATGTTTTCGCGACTTGTCATGAAATCGCGGTTAAAGCAGGCAGGAAGAAGTATTGACCAAAAATGTCGCGATATCACGACATGTCAGGAAATCACGGTTCATGGAAGAGAAAGAAAGACAAAGTGAAAAACGTCGCGATATCGTGACATGTCATGAAATTGCAGTTCATAGAGGAGAGAGAAGATAAGGCGCTAGAATTGTCGCGATATCGCGACATGTCATGAAATCGCGGTCAAAGCAGTCAAACAGGCCAGAGCACTAAGGTTGTCACGATATCGTGACATGTCATGTTTTCACGATCTGAAGACGAGATGAAGGGCAAACAAAAAAACGTCGCGATATCGTGACATGTCGAATTTTCGTGACCTGGAGCAGTCAAAGTGAACATAGAAGAAAAGCGTCATGATTTCACGACAAAAAGCAGGAAGATAGACCGAAAGAGAAAAGTGTCATGATTTCACGACAGAAAGCAGCGAGATGGTACGAAATGAAAAAGTGTCACGATTTCGTGACATGTCGCGTTTTCGCGGCTAAGTACAACAAAACGCAACGAAGGAGAAAAACGTCGTGATTTCGCGACAGGTTGCATTTGCATGGCCCGTTGATAGAAAAATGTCGCGATATCGCGACATGTCTCATTTTTGTGGTACAAGAAGAATAACAAGGATGCTGACAAAAAAATGTCACGATATCGCGACATGTCTCATTTTCGCGGTGCATGAAGAAGAAAAGGTTGTTGACATAAAAATGTCGCGATATCACGACATGCTATTTTTTGTCGTGATTCATGGCGGGCCATTACAGAATGTAGGGAAGCGCTGAACACGTGGCACAAAGGCATAGGGGTTATGATAATGCTTCAGATCGATGGTTACAGTTCACAAAGAAGACCGAACGTTTCACACCCGAGCAGAAAGCCAAAATAATGAAGGAGCAGGAGACGAAACGAATCGATCTGGAAGATGAAACGAAGCGTCACAAGGCGAAGCAGAGAGCCATAGCAGAAATTTTAAAGGCACAAGCGAAGATAGGCACAGGGGTCAAAAATCGCTGGGAGCAGGGTTATAGAGCTGAGGGTGATGAGCCATTCTGGGCCTGCTTTGGAGTGCTTTTCTTCCACTTTTTCTGGTTTTGGAGAACCAGATGTCTGCTATTGTAAAATGACAAATATTTAATGCAGATAATATTTCAGAAATTTGCATCTTATGGGCAAGAAAGAAGGAGTCATTTTCTGCATGCAAGATTAAATGTCTATTTTTCCTTTTTAGATTTTAGGCTTGTAAATGTAGTTGATACAAGTTTTTCTTGGTTGCTTCATGCGAATGCTTAAATCTGAAAACCTCATTCAAATCCTTAGGAACCAACACTTAGCTTATCAGGATTGTGCATGTTTTGCAGGTCCAATAGGTTAGGTTGCATGCATGGAAACCTCATATCTTCGGTTTTGTCAAAATAGGATAGCATCATACTGAAGGCATTTTATTTTTATTTTTATGCACTTTACTTTTCCAGAAGTTGTTACTTTATTTTAATTTGCAGTCGTTAAAATTATAAACATATAAAAAATATCAAAATCTAAAAATAAAACAATGAACAATCACTAAAGTTTCATGGTGAAATAAATCAACATTGCCCCTTGTTTACAGTTACTTGCAATCACTAAGGTGTTCCAAGCATTTAAATTGAATATTATTATTTATGCATATGAATGTTTGTTCATAAGAACCTTGGAGAAATAACTAATTTCTTTGCAAGAGAGAGTTTCCTGTCAGAGACTCTAGTTGTGTGATCATTTTGTTATAGGGCAAAATATCCACTCAACATTTTGGCGCTAGAAGGAGGGCCTGAATTGGTTTATTTCATTGTGATTTAAATGCTATAGGGATTTAAATTTTGAATATTTCATGCCCTATTGATTATTATCTTAGCCCTCTTTTAACAATACAACTTTGTACTGTTAAAAGGAGGACATGAATTGCTATGCAATGTTCTAACGCTTTGATTGTTCATACAGGAATAATGTGATTTGATTAGATCTAAAAAATAAAATAATAATAATAAAAAAAAAATTGTATTAAAGTTATATTCTTGAAGATTCACTAATGGCTATGTTTACACCATGGATGCCAGGTAGCCCATTGAACATACCGGGAGTTCAACATTATTTTCCCGTTGGTGTTGAGAGATGTCTTCCTCGATTTTTGTCTAACGGGACAAATACTGCAGAAGAACACATTCGAGCATTCAAATTCTGTGCGAATCACTTAACAAGTTGGTATGATGATGTTGCTTGTAAAATGTTCCCGTACACCTTGGACAAAGTGGCATATGATTGGTTTACAAGTCTACCTTTAGGGTCTATCACTTCTTGGGCTCAACTAGAGGCAGCATTTCTTAATCAATTCAACAAAAAGCAAGTTGACCCAGTCCGCATGTACGAGCAGTTTTTCACTATTAAAAAAGGACCAAGTGAAAATGTAAAATCATTTTCTGAAAGGTTCTTTGGACTATACAATCAATTAGTGACATTTTATGCTCTTCGAGAAGATATGGCTCTCCAAATATACATCAATGCTCTTGACCCACTCACTTCCACATATTTGCGAGGGATGCCTCTAATCACATCTTTGTCACAAGCCTATACTCAAGCAATGGCAATTGAGCAACAATTGAGTTGTCAAAATTATGGTGTGGGTTTTGGATCATATAATCTTCAATCATTTAACACCTCTCTCACCCACCCAATGATTTATCCACCTCAACCAAGTTCAAGTGTGAATCAATTTCAGAATCAACAATCATTCCCAAGCTTCAATCAATTTCAAAATCCTCAACCTACTATGCAAGATCAACCATCTTTCTTAAGTATGAATCAACTTCAAAATACTCATCTTGATTCAAAAGATGCTTCTAAAATCAATTTCAATGATTTTCATAAGAATATGATTTTAGGCAAGGGAGGAGTACTAGATCCAACTAGTATTGAAACATGTGATAGATTGGGAACCCTTGACTCACCAAAAGATGAATTCTATGAGGATGAATCTGTTTCGGATGACATGTTGGATGACATTGTTGAAGATAATGGTCAAGAAAATTCACACCTTCCAAATTATGTTAAACATGAATCATGGGTTACACATGTGGATTATGATAGCCTTATCAATTTGAATACAAGCAATAACCCAATTTTGGAAGTAATTGAACCATCTAAGGAAGGTGAAGATAAATTTGATGAGAAACATGTTGATGAATTAAAATATGATGAAGAAATAGTTGAGCATCACAATTTGATTTTGAAAGATGATCATTATGATTCTTGGGAAGAGTATGTTCACTCCAAACCTTTTGATGAATGTTGTGTGCCTATTGATATGCAGGATAATACAATTGCCCTTTCATATGAGGATATTACAAGTCCTGTACAATCTGAGAATGTTTTGGAAGAAGGGTTGGAATCTCATCAAAGGTTGGAAAAGGATAATGATTCTACTACCGTGGATAAAGAAGGAGAATCAATTGATTTTGTTCCCCTTGAGGGGCAAGAAATCGAAAATCTTGATCCACCTATTGTTTCTACAATGTCTATGCCATCTCAAAATGATGAAATTACAAAACCTAAGTGGTGTGGGTTTGATACTATTGATGATCCTAATGAAAATATGGATTTTGAGGCAACTCAAGCCATTGATCATGGAAAGGTGTCACGCGACACATATCTTGAAAAACTAGGCTCTTGTTTTGAAAAATATGGATGCATGTTTGATTGGGTGCCTAACTTTGGTGTTTTTGAACAGGTATTGGATGATGAAGAAGACAATGAGAAAAAAGAAAAGGCTACTAACACTCATCAAGTTATGGTAAATTTTAATCATGATGGGTTGAGTATGGATGACAAGGTGAAATCTTTACCTTTGGTAGTAGCTGCAAAAATTTTAAGTGATAGGTTACATGATGTCCCTGTGGATGCTAATATCATTAATGAGGAAATGTCAAATTTTGTTGATGCTTGTCAAGTTTTTGATTTTCATTGCTTTAAAATCTTGAAAAATGATTTGAAGTCAAGACTTTTTCTCATATTTGAAAAGGAAGGCCTGATTTTAAAGCATGAATCGAATTATGAAATGGATATTTTCAAGAATAGACAAGATAAAATTGAATATCACACATTGTCTAATCAATTTGGTAATAGGAATCTCACCTATGAGAATACTAATGGAACTAAACCTAATTGGTGGGGTGAGCAAGGTAAGTTAAAATTTGTTGCATGGTGCGGTCTAATCTTGTGTTGGTTGGATTCCTACAACATTTGGCATGCGTATCATGTTATATTTTTGTTGAAGTGTTCTAATCATGTCTGGGATCCAGGAAAGTAATAGTCCAAGCTTGGCATCATCTTGTACTATATTGTATATAAATTTTGGTTTTTGGTTTGGTTTGTGTTTTCAAGTTTCATTTTTGGGGTTGTTAGTTTGATCATGATTTAAGTTGTGTGTTTATTTGACATGTTTTGTTTGTCTATATATAAAAAAAAATGATGAAAAAGTTGTTTTGAGATTGCTAACTTATGCTTTAGATCAGGGAAATATGAAACATTGGAATTGTGTTGTAGAAAGCTCCACAAGTAACACAAACATTTTAATAATATCGCTTGAATCTTGTGATGCATGAAGTTGTCAGTTTTACAGATTATGGCGATACTCCATCTGCAATTCAAAAGGCAATGCATTCATATTACATCCCACTTTGCATATACATGCCATCTTAGTTGCATATGCATGTCAGATACAAATCATTAAAGCATGTCAAATCCTCTTAGGGTTATTCTATAACATAAAAAAAAAGAAAAAAATCCTAAGGTTGGGAACTGATGCCCGAACTATCTTAAACCAAGCACATTCTATGCACATTTAAAAAGGATCTTGAGCAAAATGATCAAAACCTTGCTTGGAAGAAAAGGTCAGGCGAAAGAAGTATTTCATGTCTATCCTATTATGCAACATGATCCTTAAAACAATGGTTTTTACCACTTCCATAAAGCTTAAAGCCTAAAATCAGAGTAGTAAGGATAGGGCTAAATCCTCATCAAACTTAGGTTGAGGATCCAACTCCCCAAATCTTTGATTTGACCTACATGGAGTAGTAAGGATAGGGCATAATTCTCATCTCGCCTAGGTTGAGAATCTGATTCCCCAAAGCTCCTATGTCTCATTTCATCATAAATCTTGGATTGGAAGGATCGTACTACATGTCCTCTGCAAAGGATGGGTAGTCATCCCCAAGGTCCAAGAAATAAAATTAACTAATATTTCCCATTTCATCTTAATATTGGATTGGAAGGATCGTACTACATGTCCTCTGCAAAGGATGGGTAGTCATCCCCAAGGTCCAAGAAATAAAGAAATGAAGCTAAATCATGGATTATGGGGTTAAGTATGCCCATGCATGGCAGCATGTCTTGTCTAAAAACAAGACCACTGACTGTTCAAACGGATAGACTAGCATGACCATTTCATCCATAATTGGTTAAATTATTTTGCTCAAAGTGAGGTAATGAATTCCAAATCAGAGTAGTAAGGATAGGGTTAAACTCCCATCTCGATTAGGTTGGGAGTCTAATTTCCCAAAGCTCTGATTTCACTTTCACTTGCACATGGGTTCAAGATAGTAGTGACTCATAACCAACTTTGGGATCTAATAAATCAATTCATTATACATATAGTTGATCCTAAGAGGGTTTGATAATTCTAAATATTTGTATATGATATTAGAAGGTTTAAAGCTTTTATAAAGTAGGTAGTTATATCTCTAGACCATTAATTAGGCTATGCAAATCATTCACAACCTCACATATGCATTCATGTAAAACTGACAATGGAATGTGGATCAATTTCAAACGATAAAGAATGGAACACACTGCACACACCGAGCTGATACTTAGTGATTCTAATGGTTCATGTATTTCTGATCTATCGGCATTTGGTTTTATGTGTTGACACTTGTGTCTAAGCTTGTGTATTTCAGGTTAGGTTCTCACCGAAATGCTCAGGAGCATTTCCCAACAGAGTCGCCATTTGTTGTGGCTGCTCCACAACACACCCCAAAATTGGGGACCCCCTTTTTGCACACTTTCCAAGAAGATTGCAGTGGCCCAGATATAAAGGAGCAAAGAAGAAAGCAAGAAATGAAAAGTTGTCACGATATCGCGACATGTTGCTCCATCGCGACCGAAAATGAAAAGTTGTCATGATTTCATGACATGTTGCTCCGTCGCGACCGAAAATGAAAAGTTGTCACGATATCATGACATGTTGCTCCGTCGCGGCCAGAAATGAAAAGTTGTCATGATATCGCGACATGTTGCTCCGTCGCGGCTAGAAATGAAAAGTTGTCGCGATATCGCGACATGTTGCTCCGTCATGGCCAAAAATGAAAATTGTCGCGTAATGAAAAGTTGTCGCGATATCGCGACATGTTGCTCCATCACGGCCAGAAATGAAAAGTTGTCACGATATCGCGACATGTCACGTTTTCGTGGCTCAGACAAGCGAAGTACAATGGAATGAAAAAATGTCACAATTTCGCGACATGTCGCGTTTTCACGGCTAGGAGCAACAGAATGTAGCATGATGAGAAAATGTCGTGATTTCGCGACGTGTTGTGAAATCACGGTCAAAGCGGAACAAGATGCCAGAAATGTCGCGATATCATGACATGTCTCATTTTCGTGATGCAGGACAAAGAATTAAGTTGAAGACTCAAAGTTGTCGCGATATCGCGACATGTTGTGTTTTCGCGATGTTTGATGGGTAAAACAGCCAAGTACAAAAATTGTCACGATTTCGCAACATGTCATGTTTTTGCGACTTGTCATGAAATCACGGTTAAAGCAGGCAGGAAGAAGTATTGACCGAAAATGTCGTGATATCGTGACATGTTAGGAAATCTCCGTTCATGGAGGAGAAAGAAAGACAAAGTGAAAAATGTCGCGATATCGCGACATGTCATGAAATCACGGTTCATAAAGGAGAGAGAAGATAAGGTGCTAGAATTGTCATGATATCGTGACATGTCATGAAATCACAGTCAAAGCAGTCAAACAGGGCAGGGCAATAAGGTTGTCGCAATATCGCAACATGTCATGTTTTCACGATCTGAAGACGAGATGAAGGGCAAACAGAAAAAACGTCGCGATATCGCACCATGTCGAATTTTCGCGACCTGGAGCAGCCAAAGTGAACATAGAAGAAAAGCGTCGCGATTTCACGATAGAAAGCAAGAAGATAGACCGAAAGAGAAAAGCGTCGTGATTTCATGATAGAAAGCAGCGAGATGGTACGAAATGAAAAAGTTTCATGATTTCGTGACATGTCACGTTTTCGTGGCTAAGTACAACAAAACGCAACGAAGGAGAAAAACGTCGTGATTTCGCGACAGGTTGCATTTGCGTGGCCCGTTGATAGAAAAATATTGTGATATCACGACATGTCTCATTTTCACGATACAAGAAGAATAACAAGGATGCTGACAGAAAAATGTCGCGATATCGCGACATGTCTCATTTTTGCGGTACAAGAAGAATAACAAAGCTGCAAGTATAAAAATGTTGCGATATTGCGACATGCTATTTTTTGTCACGATTCATGGCAGGACATTACAGAATGTGTAGGGAAGTGTTGCACATGCCACAGAGGTGTAGGGGCTATGATAACGCTTCAGGATCGACGGTTATAGTTTGCAAAGAAGACCAAACGTTTCATGCCCGAGCAGGAAGCCAAAACAATGAAGAAGCAGGAGACGAAACGAGGCGATCTGGGAGATGAAATGAAGCATCACAGGGCGAAGCAGAGAGCCATACCAGAGGGTTTAAAAGCAGAATCCAAAGACAGGTACTGGGGTCAAAAATCGCTGGGAGCAGGGTTACAGAGCTAAGGGTGATAAGCCATTCTGGGCCTACTTTGGAGTGCTTTTCTTCCACTTTTTTCTGGTTTTGGAGAACCAGATGTCTGCTATTGTAAAATGACAAATATTTAATGTTAGTCTTACAATGGCACTGAGAGGGGGGGGTGAATCAGTGCAGCTATTTTAAAACTTAATGCTTTAACTCTTAAAGCCAAAATAAAAGAAAGCTAAAACCAGAAACAACAAGTACTACAAGAGAGCATAACATAACACAAGATGTAACGAGGTTCACCGATTTTGGCTACTCCTCAAACTAGGCTGCTTGGACTCCCATCCAAATCCGGCCATTGCAAAGCACCAACTTTACAATCAATTTACCGAGCATCCACTGGAAGGAGCACCAACCCCTAATTTACCAGCATCAACTGGAAGGAGCACCAACCCACGATTCCAAGCACCAACTTGGATTTCTATTTTCAATTTTGATTGACATAAAAATGCCTTCAGTGTTACAAGATCCTCACTGGTCTAGCTTAAATCAAATCAATCTCATGGAAGCATACACTCTTTTACGGTTCTACCTTCCGCACACTTCCAGCCCTTTCATATGGCATGCTCTTGCAGCTCTTCACAGCATTAACACAACACTGTTATAATCTCTTACAACACTCTCACAGCTCACTTACAGCCAGCCTCTTTCTGCAGCATCTTCTATCATGCAGCAGCAACTTCTTCTCTATACGATTATTCTTTTATAACCTTTCAATCCTGCATGCAATCGAATCACATACTCTGACTGTTTGAATCCATGCAATACGGTTGTTCGGTTCCATGCACTTCGACTGTTCGAAACCCTGCAATACGTCTTTTGAAACCATGCAGTATGGCAATTTTGTTTCATGCACTTTGACTGTTCAATTTCTTCGAATACGGCTTTTCGAATGCTTTTTCGAAATTCCATATGTGATTCTTCGAAAGCTTTTCGATTCTTCATGTTCGGCTTTTTTGTATGCTTCAAATACGTCTGTTAGAATGCCTACAAATACGACCTTTCGAATGCTTTTATTATCCTTCATATTCGGCTTTTCGAATGCGTTTCAATTATGCATGTTTGGTCGTTGCATTGCATGTCCAACACTATCAACGTTTAGCTATCGACTTGATTACTTCTTATGACTGCATTCTTTCGACACGTGTCACCTTGCATGCTCCTGCGGGTTTTACCTGCGATATTACCTGTCGCGATATCGCGACACTTTTAACTTATGCTGACATCACCCTGAAGGTTGTCGCGAAATCGTGACCATTTTGGCCTTGAAAGCTTTTCCCCCGCTCATGTCGCGAAATCGCGACACTTTGAACTTTTGCGGATGTCATCCTCAATGCTGTCGCGAAATCGTGACCATTTTGGCTTTGACAACTTTCCTTCTGTTCATGTCGCGATATCGTGACACTTTGAACTTTTGCTGACGTCATCCTCAATGCTGTCATAAAATCGTGACCATTTTGGCTCTTGCAAGCTTTCCCTGCATCTTGTCACGATATCGCGACACTTTCAACTTGACGTCATCCTTCAAGCATGTCGTGAAATCGCGACCTTTTCTCTTGACTTTCCTCTCTTGTCCTGATATCGCGACACTTTCAACTTTGACGTCATCCTTAAGCATGTCGCGAAATCGTGACGCTTTGCTTCCGCGGCTTTCCTTTCATCCTGTCGCGAAATCGTGACACTTTTCAACTTTGCTGGCGTCATCATCCTTCTTGTCGCGAAATCGCGACGTTTCGCACTCTTCGCGTCATCATCTCGACTTGTCGCGAAATCGCGACACTTTCGGCTTCCGTACACTCTTCTTTGCCAACCAGCGAAAAAGGAACATGTCGCGAAATCGCGACACTATGCTTCATGCAATGGCGAAATTTTTACATATTTGTGCCTTGTGTTTTCACCTTGCCTCTTTTCATGAAATTTTGACTTGTAATATCATTACTGCATCTTTCAGTTCTACACTTTTGACTAGTAGCGAAATCGCTACACCTTAGTTTCCCTTTGTTTCAACATGTAGCGCCATCGCTACACCTTAGTTTCTCTTTGTTTCAACATGTAGCGAAATCGCTACACCTTAGTTTCTCTTTGTTTCAACATGTAGCGAAATCGCTACACCTTAGTTCCATGTATTTTCATCATGCAGCGATATCGCTACACCTTTGTTTCCATTCATTTCAACATGTAGCGATATCGCTACACCTTTGTTTCCTTCTCTGTCAGCATGTCGCGAAATCGCGACAGTTTACCTTTCACTTTCTCTCTCCTCTGCCATGTCGCGATATCGCGACAGTTTTCTTACTCTCTCGTTCACTCTCTCTCTCGGAACTTTCTTCTCCGCCATGTCGCGATATCGGCGTTTTGCTCGCATCTTCTCTCTCCTCGGACATGTCGCGAAATCGCGGTTTGCTCGCATCTTCTCTCTCCTCGGACATGTCGCGAAATCGCGACATTTTGGCGTGCATTTTCTCTCTCCTACTTTTTGTCGCGAAATCGTGACACATTTTCTCTCTCCTCAACGAAAACTCGACATGTCACGAAATCGCGACATTTTTGGCTGCGCCTTCTCTCTCCTCGACCATGTCGCGAAATCGCGACAGAAAACATGTCGCGATATCGCGACAGTTTTCTTCCTTGTCTCTTTTTGCCAGTTTCTGAATCTGGGTCACCTCTGTTTTCCTTGAAACTTTTTGCACTTGATCTGACTGACCTCTGAACTGCATCAACTGCATCAATCTGACTGTGTTGACAACAATGACAATACTTTTGCAATGCTTTTGCTGCACCTTGCTCAACAAACAACTCCTATCCATCACCTTGCTCACCAATCAACTTCTAACCATTGCATCAACTGATCAACTTTGACTGTGTTGACAACAATGACAATACTTAGGTTGCACCTTGCTCATCAATCTCCCCCTTTGGAATTGTTGGCAACACACGTAATTGTCTGCAATTACCTGTAATTCTTCTCCCCCTTTGACAATAATACCAAAGGGCGGCTGCAAAACTCCCCCTTAGTCCATGCACAACATTCACAGGCAAAAAATTAATCCAGTTAGCAAAAAGCATAAACATGAGCAATATGATGAACAGATCCATAAATTCTCCCTCTGAGAATTTGATCCTGATGTCTAGTCAAATCTTAGCCAATACTTGGGAAAAAATGACCTCTTCAGATCACGCTGTCTTCTGAGCCTCAACCCTCTGTACTCTGTCATAGACTCACTAAGAACATGCTTAAGAAGCACACATAGAACTTGTCCAGATCAGCACACAAGTTCTCACTAGAACCACGCTTAGCATGAACCCACAAAGAGAATTGTTAGAGACCCAATGTGATTTATCAACTTCATAGAAACATACGAGAGAATTGTTAGAGACTCAATATGTTCTATACTTAATTCCCAATCTCAAACTCAACTATTAAACTCAAGACAGACCAACCAAGGGTTCCACCAACTTAATGCAAGTAGCTAGACTCACAAAAATAAGCCCTAGAGCACAAAGCTTCCACTATCTCAAACCAGAAATTAGGATTTACACCAAGCCAAGGGATACCTAGAAGAGTACCTTTTCACTCCAACCTTATTTCAGAAAACATACACCAATCATACTCATAAGAAGAATGAGTCCATACCTTATTTGAGTAGAAGATAATTGAACCTTCAAGTGACACCACACACAACTCTCAAACTTTCAACCAATTTAGGGAAGGAATAAAAATAAATTAGCAATAAAGTGAACTTCCTTTATTACACCTTTTAGCTCCACTTCTTTAAACACAATCATCAAAACATGCCAATAAGATAATGTCAAAGCAAAATATGACAACTTAACCTTATACCTCCATCAATTATATTTGCCAAGTCAATTCAAAATACTCCAAGCAAATAATAATAAAAGATATACCTTGGCCAAACTTAGTTCTCCAACCTTTGGAGAAAGTGAATAACACCACCACAAAAGCTAAAGCGCTTTTATTGCTGCTATCCACGAGCATCACGACCAAGACGAAATTGCCCACAACATGGGTCAAACTTGGCACCTCTGCCCAACGCTTCTTCACTTCAACAAGCAGATTTCACATCTTTCAACAAAATTGATAGGAGACTCACTTGTACCAACTCTACAAATTTTTCGCCAACTTAGTGCAAGCAATAAATACTTATCTTTGCGACACAACCTGATTCCTTTTTAAACTTAAAACCTGATCCGAGTTTTCTACGGATCTTGCGAGATCACTTTACTTTTAACAGTGCAAATCTTGGAGAAGACATTTTGACAAACACTTTATGGCCAACCATAGAGCCCCTTACTCAACCTCAACTTCTTAACCTCGGATTGATATTTTATCAACGGTTAACCCGAGCTGTACTGTGAATTGAATAATCTTACCAAGGCGACAAGAAGGATCTTGCAAGCTTTACCTCAAAGTGTAAAACAAATACACGCTGCTCGAAACACGTATATGCGGCTAGAGCAAACACAAAAAAAAATTCTGAGCTGTTATGATCCGAAGTAATGAGCAGTTGGTGGAAGAATTCTCAACGAGTACAACGGTGACATATCTCAACACTACCAAATGTGACAACTCTTCAAATTAAACGACACACTTCATGGCACCTTCAAAAACAACAACAAGAGCGACAACACACTTTAGCTGCAAACAACAATAACTCGACTTCTTACCTTTCATCCTCAAAAAACTGGCCCAAAAACAAAGGAGCATTAAAATAAAATTTTAAGATTGCTCCCCCTGAGGATGTGCCACCTGGAGCTGCTTAAAGCAGAAGAGGAGTAATCTCCTTAAGTCCAAGGAGACACGAATTCCTTTCTTCCGTCTTTCTCCAGACTTTCTTGAACTTGGGCTTGAGTTTTTCAACTACATCCCTATTTTGCCCCTGTTCGTGAACTTGAACATTTTTCTTGCGGGGTTGTCTCTTGTGCATTCTTGAAGGATGATTATTTTCCTTTCTGCTGTGCACATGATTTATTCTCTGTATGTATTGTATTCTTTGCGTCGATGAAATCTAGGGTTTTGCCTTAGATTAGATACAGAAGTGCTTGCACGAGAACCTTGCTATGTGCCCTTGACCATTACATTTAAAACATTGCACATGTTTTATTCCCTGTCTGTATTGCATTACGTGTGTACGATGAAATCTATGGTTTGGCCTTAGATTGGATACATAAATGCTTGGACAAAACCTTGCTATGTGCCCATGGCCATTACATTTAAAACATTGCACAGGGTGTTCACTCGGGAAAGCGAGATGTGTTTTTATCAGCATAACTCTTTGATCTATTATTCTATCCACAATAAAATGCCTTGTGACCATAGTAGTTGCATTTAGAACAATAGCCATTAAAAGCATTATTATTAAAAGAGTGAGAGTGAGAGAACCTCTGTTGTTGTGGTTGCTTTGCTATAGATTTTCTTTGATGATTTCTTCCTTTTGAGGATTCGACTTCAGACTTTTCTTTTTTCAAACCTTCAACCGAGGACTTCTTCTTCTCTACATGTTTAGAGGATGAAGGTTGTTCAGCTTCATATCCAAGACCAAACTTAGACGTGGAGCTTCTTTGTTGATTTATCATTGTATCTAGCAACTCTGTGCTTTTCTCAAATTTGAGATTTATATTGGCCTCTTTTAGTTGTTTCTTCAAAGAAACAATCTCTTCTTCTTGTTGGCAACAAGCAGTCTTTTTCTCATTGAGCTGAGACATGAGAATTTCTTCAACCCTCTTGGACACATCTACTTGCGGCTTTAGATTACTAACAGTTTTGTTAGATTCTTCTTCACGTTTGCTATATACATCGACTTTATCATTCAGTTTGTGTCTTCAAGGCTTCTTCTGCTTTCTTGGCATCTTGAATTTGTAAAGAGAGATTTTCAATCTCATCCACGTATTCTTCCAACTTTTTGGACAATCTTTTGTTGCTTTTCTTTTGTATACTTAACTCTTCAAGAGCGGCAATCAACTCACCTTCTAGATCTACTTCAATCTCCGAGGTTTTCATTGCAAACTTCAGAGTTCACTTCTTCTTCCTTCTTTAGTGCAATTTTCTCTTCGAAGGAATTGAAGCGGTCGAGATGCCTTAATGGAGGATAATCTATTCTTCTTACCCATTGTAAACTAATCCAAGATCAACCCCGGCTGATTTGCTTTGAACTGGGAACTTTGCTCTGATACCAATTGTTAGTCTTACAATGGCATTGAGAGGGGGGGTGAATCAGTGCAGCTATTTTAAAACTTAATGCTTTAACTCTTAAAGCCAAAACAAAAGAAAGCTAAAACCAGAAATAGCAAGTACCACAAGAGAGCATAACATAACACAAGATGTAACGAGGTTCACCAGTTTTGGCTACTCCTCAAACTAGACTGCTTGGACTCCCATCCAAATCCGGCCATTGCAAAGCACCAACTTTACAATCAATTTACCAGCATCCATTGGAAGGAGCACCAACCCCTAATTTACCAGCATCAACTGGAAGGAGCACCAACCCCTGATTCCAAGCACCAACTTGGATTTCTATTTTCAATTTTGATTGACATAAAAATGCCTTCAGTGTTACAAGATCCTCATTGGTCTAGCTTAAATCAAATCAATCTCATGGAAGCATACACTCTTTTATAGTTCTACCTTATGCACACTTCCAGCCCTTTCATATGGCATGCTCTTGCGACTCTTCCACGGCATTAACACAACAACTGTTATAATCTCTTACAACACTCTCACGGCTCACTTACGACCGACCTCTTTCTACGACATCTTCTATCACGCAGCGACTACTTCTTCTCTGTACGATTATTCTTTTATAACCTTTCAATCCTGCATGCAATCGAATCACATACTCTGACTGTTCGAATCCATGCAATACGGTTGTTCGGTTCCATGCACTTCGACTATTCGAAACCCTGCAATACGTCTTTTGAAACCATGCAGTACGGCAATTTTGTTTCATGCACTTTGACTGTTCAATTTCTTCGAATACGGCTTTTCGAATGCTTTTTCAAAATTCCATATGTGATTCTTCGAAAGCTTTTCGATTCTTCATGTTCGGCTTTTCTGTATGCTTCAAATACATCTATTAGAATGCCTACAAATACGACCTTTCGAATGCTTTTATTATCCTTCATATTCGGCTTTTCGAATGCGTTTCAATTATGCATGTTTGGCTGTTGCATTGCATGTCCAACACCTGTCAACGTTTAACTGTCTTGCTTTTTCGACACGTGTCACCTTGCATGCTCCTGTGGGTTTTACCTGCCAAACTGTTACCTGTCGCGATATCGTGACACTTTTAACTTATGCTGACGTCACCCTGAAGGTTGTCACGAAATCGCGACCATTTTGGCCTTGAAAGCTTTTCCCCCGCTCATGTCGCGAAATCGTGACACTTTGAACTTTTGCTGACGTCATCCTCAATGCTGTCATGAAATCGTGACCATTTTGGCTTTGACAGCTTTCCTTCTGTTCATGTCACGATATCGCGACACTTAGAACTTTTGCTGACGTCATCCTTAAGCATGTCGCGAAATCGTGACCATTTTGGCTCTTGCAAGCTTTCCCTGCATCTTGTCGCGATATCGCGACACTTTCAACTTTGCTGACGTCATCCTTAAGCATGTCGCGAAATCGCGACGTTTGCTTTCCCATCTTGTCGGAATCGTGACCTTTCAACTTTGTGTCATCCTTACTGTCGCGAAATCGTGACGCTTCGGCTTCAGCGACTTTCCTTTCATCCTGTCGTGAAATCGTGACACTTTTCAACTTTGCTGACGTCATCATCCTTCTTGTCACGAAATCGTGACGTTTTTGACTCTTGCTGACGTCATCATCCTGCTTGTCGCGAAATCGCGACACTTTCGGCTTCCGTACACTCTTCTTTGCCAGCAGCAGCGAAAAAGGAACATGTCGCGAAATCGCGACACTATGCTTCATGCAATGGCGAAATTTTTACATCTTTGTGCCTTGTGTTTTCACCTTGCCTCTTTTCATGAAATTTTGACTTGTAATATCATTTTTGCATCTTTCAGTTCTACACTTTTGACTAGTAGCGAAATCGCTACACCTTAGTTTCCCTTTGTTTCAACATGTAGCGCCATCGCTACACCTTAGTTTCTCTTTGTTTCAACATGTAGCGAAATCGCTACACCTTAGTTTCTCTTTGTTTCAACATGTAGCGATATCGCTACACCTTAGTTCCATGTATTTTCATCATGCAGCGATATCGCTACACCTTTGTTTCCATTCATTTCAACATGTAGCGATATCGCTACACCTTTGTTTCCTTCTCTGCGCATGTCGCGAAATCGTGACAGTTTACCTTTCACTTTCTCTCTCCTCTGCCATGTCGCGATATCACGACAGTTTTGCTCGCATCTTCTCTCTCCTCGGACATGTCGCGAAATCGTGACAGTTTTGCTCGCATCTTCTCTCTCCTCGGACATGTCGCGAAATCACGACAGTTTTGCTCGCATCTTCTCTCTCCTCGGACATGTCGCGAAATCGTGACAATTTGGCGTGCATTTTCTCTCTCCTGCTTTTTGTCGTGAAATCGCGACACATTTTCTCTCTCCTCAATGAAAACTCGACATGTCGCGAAATCGTGACATTTTCGGCTGCGCCTTCTCTCTCCTCGACCATGTCGCGAAATCGTGACAGAAAACATGTCGCGATATCGCGACAGTTTTCTTCCTTGTCTCTTTTTGCCAGTTTTTGAATCTGGGTCACCTCTTTTTCCTTGAAACTTTCTGCACTTGATCTGACTGACCTCTGAACTGCATCAACTGCATCAATCTGACTGTGTTGACAACAATGACAATACTTTTGCAATGCTTTTGCTGCACCTTGCTCAACAAACAACTCCTATCCATCACCTTGCTCACCAATCAACTTCTAACCATTGCATCAACTGATCACCCTGACTGTGTTGACAACAATGACAATACTTAGGTTGCACCTTGCTCATCATTTAATGCAGATAATATTTTAGAAATTTGCATCTTATGGGCAAGAAAGAAGGAGTCATTTTCTGCATGCAAGATTAAATGTCTATTTTTCCTTTTCAGATTTTAGGCTTGTAAATGTAGTTGATACAAGTTTTCTTGGTGGCTGCATGCGAATGCTTAAATCTGAAAACCTCATTCAAATCCTTAGGAACCAACACTTAGCTTATCAGGATTATGCATGTTTTACAGGTCCAATAGGTTTGGTTGCATGCATGGAAACCTCATATCTTCGGTTTTGTCGAAATAGGATAGCATCATACTGAAGGCATTTTATTTTTATTTTTCTACACTTTACTTTTTCAGAAGCTGTTACTTTATTTTAATTTGCAGTTGTTAAAATTAAAAAAATAAAAAATTCAAAATCCCAAAATAGTTGCACCAGGGCATAGGTAATATTGCAGACTTCAACTATGCATATTAAAATTTCACTTTCGGAATTATTAGTATTTGCATAAATTCACCGAAGTTGTTGTTTTATTGTAGATCTTTAAAAATCCGAAAATAGAAATTTTCATTGCTGGGCCGATTCACATTTGTTTATTCTGGTTCAACGAACAATCATTAAAGTTTCATGATAAAATAAACCAACATTGCCCCTTGTTTACAGTTACTTGCAATCACTAAGGTGTTCCAAGTATTTAAATTGAATATTATTATGTATGCATATGAATGTTTGTTCATAAGAACCTTGGAGAAATAACTAATTTCTTTGCAAGAGAGAGTTTCCTATCAGAGACTCTAGTTGCATGATCATTTTGTTATAGGGAAAAATATCCACTCAATAGGTACTAGGTACATTGAAGGCATGAGTTGCAAAAATGCACTTGAATACAAATGCTATGGTAGGTCGGACAGAATAGGCATCATCATTTTTGGAGGAAGCTTACCTATAGAAATCAAGTTAGATTTAACTTTTTGGGCTTGCGTATATAGATCAGGGAAGGTATTCATGTTGGTTTGCCGAACAGCCATGCTGATGTCAGTGTTGAATACCCTAAGGTAATAGAATATGGCTTGTTCATGCGTGGGAAGCAAACCATCAGGAACTACTTTCCAGCTTCGAGTGAACCTGACGTTGAAATCAACTATCTCCTCCTACGAATGTCTTTGGATCATTGTAAATTAATGCAACAAGGAGTATGGGTCAGCTTTTTCATGAAATTTTTTTATCAACAACTCCACCAAGTTATCCCATAAGGTAATAGTACCAGGTTGCAAATATCGGTACCAATACAACTTTCCTCTCAAAAATAATACCAACAACTTTACCATTACATATTCATTTGTTATTCCATGGATCGTAGCCAAAGAAACTACATCCGATGCGTTGTCGTTATGCACATCATTAATTCTCAATGAATTTGTCAATCCAGGGTAGTGTACAAGGCTATTTGTGAAAGAAGGAGTGAACAGGGCTATAACTTAGGTCATTTGGGAGCAACAGGTCTTATTGGTGAAACCGATTGTGTGGGGGATTTAGGACATTTTTATCTCTAAATTGCATAAATTGAACTTTAATCTAATTGCAGGAATGGAAACTAATTACTAACTACAGAAATGAAATCCTAGTTACAATTACAGAATGAAATCTAATTATGTTGCAGAAATAACTCCCTAGTTACAGTTGCAGAATTAGAAATCTAATTATGATTGCAGAAAGGAAGTCTATTTACTTTTGCAGTAATGGAAACCTGATTATAACATGGAAATTAAGTCTTGTCAATGCTCTGTAATAGAAGGTTGTCAATATTCTATGCAGGGGTTGACAACAAAACACAAAATGCAGTAAATTGCAGAAAATAGTAAATTTTGGAAATGACAATCTGCAGTAATTTGAAAGCTTGCTAAAAATGGAGATTACAACCAAACCTATCATTAATCACAAGATCATCCTAATCATGAAATAAACTAAGATTGCAAATACTGTTAGTTGTTTACAAGGAAATGAAATGACAAGTTTTACAACTTATTCTACTACAACAAAATCAGAATAAAAACTTGTTGTTAGTCCTCCTCCTAGGTCTGGAAGTGGCCAGCCTCCTTGTCCAGAAGAAGGTATGAGTCTTTCTCTCTCTCTAGATCTTACTCACACTCATTCACAACAACATGAATAAAAATAGTGCACTTTATTGATTCAAGAACATAATTACAGTATTGCTGCTAAAAACCCTATTACAGGACTGTAACAATCACTTTTCTTATTATTATACTTCTTGCTTATTTTCCTCTACCTTTCTTAGCTCAACCTGGATGGGAGCTATCTATTTATAGATATCCTAAAATCTATTTACAAACTGAGAATATCTCATTCCTATCTTACAGATCTATTCCTATTATGCTGCAGCATTTCCTGGGTTTATCCTAGAAGAGGATCAAAATTGATCTTTTCCATGAATGGTGGCTTTGGATGGCAAGGACGACAAAGTCAGATGGGAGATATTTTCCTTTAACCTTTTCAACCTTCTTTCCCTTTTTCCATCGTCAAAAATCAGTCAACAACTCAAAAAGCACTTTCTGTTCTCATTTCGAAGATAAGTGGCTCATTTCGAAGAGACTGTATTTCTCATTCCGAAGATGTCCGCTCATTTCGAAGAGACTGTATTTCTCATTCCGAAGATGTCTGCTCATTTCGAAGATCTTCGGAATGAACAACTGTGTGCTCTTCAAGTGATTTCATCTGCATTTCTCAGGTGGGTTAGCTCTCAGGATCAGATTGCAATAGCCTTCATCTCTCTCCATGTGTGAATTCCATGCCTTGCCATTCATTGGCAGCTGGCTGGAATTTACATTGGAAAACCAGTTTCTGCTGCACAGTAACAGTTTGCTTGCACTATTTGCTAGATTTAGATAAATAAATGCTTGAAACACATTAAAACAAAACTAGTGAAGTGTTGCTATCAACCTAAGCATACTTCTCATTTAGCAAGTCATGACAAAGTAACATAAAACTATGCAAAAACTGTAAAAATTAGAATATAGTATTTCTAACACATTGATCATGCAAACAGTTAATACACAACATATTAAATCAACTTAACTAGCATATCAGATTAAACACAAGAGTTTTTAGGCAGTTTCAATGTTCAAAATATGCTATGATTGAGGCATTTCCAGGCCTCATCATTTTCCCCCAACTTATATTAATGCATGTCCTCATGCATTCTGTTGGGCTATAGAATCACATATATCCATATTCAAATTCCATGATCTGTAGAACAATTTGGTGCCTATATAATATCCCCTATTCTCTTGAAGGTTTCTGAGCCATTCTTCAAACTGATCATCAGGTTGAGGATCTTCTTCAAAATAGAAGGAAACTGGAGAAATGATGGTTGGAGGCCTAAATCTGAGACCTATCCAGTGATGTTGCATGATTTCAATCAGTTGTATCACTCCTTCTGCCCTTCTTCTGGACCATTCTAGGTTAATGGGGGAGATAGGTTCCCTTTTCTGTAAAGAAATGGAAAGTTCTGCCCATCTGCTTCTGCAAAATGATAATGCTGGAACAAAACTGTTATTACAAAAATTCTAGAATTTGGTCACACAGTCCCTCAAATTGCTCAAGTACATCCTTTTTACATCTTCCCTGTTCATCATGGTGAAATGTTGTCTGGTGATAATTGGATGATTTGGCTGAACTGCTCTGACTAACAATTCAGCTCTTAATTCAATTTCTTTATTTTGTCTTTTCTCCTGGTCCCAGTAAAACTGATTTTGTAAAGTGGACATGAATGCTCTCAGTTGAACATCTCCTATGTAAATTTGAGGGTGAAACTCTACCTCTTCTGGAATAAAGAAGTTGTGTAAAAATAATTCACATAAGAGGTTTTTCTGTTCTATAGGGCTGTCAAAATAGGCTTCTAAGAAATCTGTAGTTGTGTCCAATTTGTATGGGAGACCTGAGCTAATCCTCATGACCTGCCATCTGAGATATTTCTCCTTCAAAATGAGACTGTAAAATCTGGTCGACCATCTGAATTGGACCAAAAACTCAGCAATCTGACATAAATCAGTCACTTTTTCATTCAATGCCTTGATTTCTGTTTCTTTTGCTTCTAACTGTTTACCTTCCAATTTAAAATTTTCAACTTTAGTGGCAAGTTTTTCATATCTGATCACCCAACTAGCTATGTCTGTATTATATTGCTCTAGGGATACAGTATTGGGTGGTCTAACTACAAGTGGAAATCTGGGTAGCAGATCTACCTGAACCCCTTTTCTGCTACTTCCACTGGTTGGTCATCTGATAATAATTCTACTTGTATCCCTTTTTCTGCTATTTCCATTGGTTGGTCATCAGACAACAATTCTACTTGTACCCCTTATCCTCTACTTTTATTGAAGGTATAACAGTTTTAAATACAGAAATCTCATTTGAAGGAGTACTTACTTGAACAATTTCATGTTGTTGTTTAGACTGCTCCTGTGCTGGTGTTTCCTGTTGTGACTCATCTCCAATATTCTTTTCTATGCTTTTTATCAATTCTAGAGCATCTTCGGAATGAGAAGGCAATGCTTCAGAATGGAAGGGCACTTCTTCAGAATGAAAGGGTGCTGCTTCAGAATGAGCACCTATGTCTTTAGTCAAAGTTTTAGATGCCTCAATCAAAGTAAAAGAGTCATCTGCCCTAGATAATCCCATAAGTAACTGAGCCAAATTATCCTCATCAATAGATACAGTTGGCTATTCTTCAGACTATGACAACCTCTTCCTCAATTCTGCCACTTCCTGTTGTAATTCTGCAATCTTCTTTTCTTGTATTTCAATGATATTTTCTTTTTCTTCAATCCATTTAGTTTGTGTTTTGATAACACTTTTTGCTGCTCTTAGTTGTTCTATGATGTCCACCTCCTCTATTTCTGATTCAGAATCTGATGCAGACAAATCATCTATAGTTGGTTGCTCAACAGCTATCTCATCTTCTACTTCAGTTGTCTGCTCTTGTTCAGGAGGTTCCATGAAACTATCTATGATTGCATCCACATCTTCTGTGGCTTGTTGAACTATAGCAACTTCAAAACTGTCTTGCCCAGTCTCTTCCTCAATCATTTGTTCAGGGAATTCTAAAAAATCTTCAGGGGTTGGTTGCACTTCTGTAACATCCGGACTGCCTTGTCCACCTTCTTCTTCTATCACCTATTCTTCTATTTCTCTCAAGTGGAGTCTTGTAGACCTCCTAGTTCCTGCTGCAAATTTTTTCTTCTTGCCCTATTTTTTGGTGACAGTAGGGGCTATGGGGACAGTTTCAGATTCTAGTGGGAGTGCTTCTGTTTCCCTTGTTGTCTCTTCCCCTATTTTTCTAGGCACTTCACTCCCCTATTCTGACAGATCAACAACATCTTCAAAAAAATGAACTTTCTTCTATTTTTCTTTTGATTTCCGGTTCTAGGCCCTCTCTTCTTTTGTTTCTTAGCTTGTGAGGTTGAAGGTTCTGGAGAAAGGTGCTCTGTTGCTTCTTCTGGGTGTGTTTCCTCCTCTACAATAGCATCTATGGTAGCATCTATTTCTTCTTCCTCCGTGTTTCTTCTTCCTCCTCATCCTCTCTTCCAAAAACTACATCATTCAGAGTAGAATAAAACCTATCAAAGCTTCTAGGGTTTCCTCTAAAATGATGTTGGCAGACTAATTTAATAAGACCATGGTGGCGAGGGCTCCCTTTTCCTTCTTGATATCGTTTTGCCATATTTTTCAACTCCTGGTGCAGATACAGGGGAAGATTTACCCTAACTTCTGGTTGTTGCCTACCATGTCTTAGGTGGTTCAAAATTTTGAAATGATGCCCTGATAAAAGTACATATTGCCCTTCACAAGTTAAAAATTTTATTACCCATGTGGCCACTTCATTCCAGGGTTCTTGTAGGCTGGCCCTTTTTACCCCCTTGCATGTGTTGTTGTGTATTAAGTATTCTGGCTCCCTATCATTTTCTTCCAGAAATTGATTAACTACATTTGCCAGTGTATTTTTGCTAGTTCTAGAAATTTGAAGACCTTCTAATGGAAGCTCAGTAATTTCACTTAAAACTTTAGGGGTTACCTTAATTGTCATGTCGTTAATGTGTGCCCAGTTATTTCTGAATGTGTGAGCGAACATGCCGGCCAAATCTTCAGAGGACCCATCAAATTTGTCCAAAAATGGCATAAGCCCTCCATCTTCAAAAATTTGCAGCACTTCTAGATTTTCTCGAAGGTGGGTGGTATCTATTGGTTCCATCTTTGTCTTTCATCCCATTTTCCTATTTTGGTATGTTAAAAACTGCTCGCCTCTACTTCTACTCTTCCACTGGATCGCTGGTTTCTGGTTCTTGCAGACTTGCAGGGTTTGTTTTTAGGTTTTCAATTGCTTTGTTTATCTTCTTCGAAATGAACTGCAATATCGACACTGTACCTCGTAATCATTTTGCGTTAACAATTATGTCTTCGAAAGGAAGGGTGGCACGCATCTCTATTTCTTCTCTGAACACCTATCCGTTAATGATTGCACAGATGTCCTTACCATCAGATCCACCTCACTTGTTTTTAGCTCCTCTGTTTTGCCCGTAGATTTCTCACGTGCATGGTTATCAACGTCGAACAATGGTGGCATGTTGTTGGTCACTTCCCCGTGATTCTGGTACTTCCTTAATGGGTGCAAGATAAGACAAATCACATCTCAACTGACACATGTCATTTATCATATGCAGTCAAAGAATTCTATTGATCGTATATTTTCCCCCTCCTTGGATGCCACGTGGAAATATCATGTTGAATGCTCATTCCGAAGATTATGCTTCATTGCGAAAACAATTCCTCATTTCAAAGATAAAGTTTCATTTCGAAGACAAGTCCTCATTCTGAAGATCATGCTTCATTGCGAAGACAATTCCTCATTTCGAAGACAAAGCTTCATTCTGAAGACAATTCCTCATTCCGAAGACAAAGCTTCATTTCGAAGACAAAGTGCAACATTCATTCTGCTGTCATTCCGAAGACAATTTCATTTCGAAGACAAAGTGCAACAGTCATTCTGAAGACAATTTCATTCTGAAGACAAAGTGCAACAGTCATTCTGAAGACAATTTTATTTCGAAGACAAAAATAGCAGTTAATCTGAAGAAAACTTCAATCCGAAGACAATACAAGATTATGAAGAAGATAGCAGACACTATTTTTGGCATTCTCATTTCGAAGATTAGGTAGAAACCAATATTCTCCTTCTCAAAACATGTTTTAAGTATGCCAACTCTTATGGATACCTTTTATGCTAATGGTTAATTGTTATATACTACATACCAATCATTTACAATGAAGAAATGTAAGAAATATATACCTGATTAAAACAAGTTAATGCAAGTTTTGAAGAATGACTGCTTCTATTGAGATTTTCTGCAATATTTCAAAACAAGTGCAGTTGGTGAATTTGTACAATGATGATTCAAAAATTTTCAAGGTTATGCATGCCAAAAAACTGGTTTTCATGCATACCAACTCAGTAGTGCCTTAGGAAAGGTTTTCACTGCTGAGCTATTCATTTTTCTCTCTCTTTTTTTCTTGTTTTTTTTTTACCTCTCCTTTTCTCTCTGTTTTTTTTTTTATTCTGATTATGCCCGTGAAGGAATTCATGATTTCCCTGAAATCATGCCCATGAAGGAATTCACAATCAGAATTTATTCATCTTTTTGTTTTCTGCTTTTTTTTTATTTTTTTCTATTTTTCTTGAAATCCATGATCATGCTGATTTTATTGAAGTGGAAGAGGGAATCTCTTCCACCTGTTGTGCATCCAAACTTTCAAGCTGTTGCAAGAATTCCTCTTTAGTCAGAGGTGTATGGTACACCCTGAGGTGATGTCCATTCACTACCAACTTTCTTCATGACCCATCAATAGGAGATAGACGAGCTGCTCCATTGTCAAATACCTCTTCAATCTGGTAAGGTCCAAGCCATCTAGTTCTCAGCTTTCCAGGGAAGTCCTCATAGCGAGAATCAAATAGCAAAGCCCAATCTCCTTGCTAAAATTTCCTCTGTTGAATGTGACTGTCATGCCACAGCTTCCTCTGCTCCTGAATTACTTCAGTTTGGTGCAGAGCATCCAACCGAAGTTCATCCAATGCATTCAGCTACAGAATCCTATCCGTCTATGCCTATGACAATTCAATCCCAATTTCCAATGTTGTGCGCAATGTTAGTAGCTCAAATTCAATAGGTAGGAGGGGCTTTTTACCAAAAACTAGTTCATAAGGTGTGAATCCAGTAGTGGATTTCCAAGTAGTATTGTAAGCCCAAACTGCTTCAGGTAATTTATCTAGCCAGTTTCTCCTATGAAAAGCTACTATTTTTGTCAAGATTCATTCCAGTTCCCTGTTTGTTACCTCAACTCTGGCCATTTGCTTGTGGGTGGTAAGGTGATGATTTCCTATGTTTGATTTCATATAATTCTGTAAAAGCCTCAATGACTTTAGATGCAAATTGGGGTCCTTGGTCTGTGGTGATAGACCGTGGAGCTCCAAATCTCTAAAAAATCTGAGTATACAAGAAATCGGCGACCTTCTCTTCACGAGCATGTTTGAAAGCACGCACCTCTACCCACTTTGTCGGGTAATCAGTGCATACTAGAATATGCACCTTTCCTTGAGAAGGTGGATCAATAGGTCCTACAAAATCAAGCCCCCACCTCTCAAATGGCTCTAAAACCAATTGAGGTTGTAGTGGCATTTCATTTGTATGAGTGGGTTTCCCCATTCTTTGGCATGCATCACAATGCCCCGATGTACTTTTTCACATCCTTGTGAAGAGATGGCCAATAATATCCTGTCCCTAAAATTTTTCTAATTGTGCTTTTTACAGAATAGTGTCCACCTGAGGGTTCATCATGACAAGCCCTAAGGATATCATATACCTCATCCTTTCGGATGCACCTGCGTAACACATGGTCAGGACTGCACTTAAAAAGTATACCCTTAATCCACTCAAAGGAAGAACTCTGTTTGATCAATTGTTTTTTTGTTTTGAAGTGAAATGTGGAGGAACTTTCCCTGTGACCAAATAATTGGCTATATCCGCAAACCAAGGTGATTGGACAGATATAGCAAATAATTTTTCATCAGGAAAAGTGTCCTCAACTAATTCCCCTTCCTCTGTGTTCTGCAACCTGGACAAGAAATCTGCTACAACATTAGCTTTTCCTGGTTTGTTGATTATTGTGATATCAAATTCTTGCAGCAACAGTAACCAACGAATAATTCTTGCACTTACCATAGGCTTATTCATCAAATACTTAATGGTTGTGTGATCTATGTGAATGAATATTTGATAACCTGTGATGTAATGCCTGAATTTGTTGATGGCATAAATTACTGCCAAGAATTCCTTCTCGGTTGTGGTATAATTTTTCTCAGCTCCTGTCAAATTCTTGCTAATGTAGTAGATGGCATAGTGTTCACCATTGTCAATTTGTCCTAATGCTGCTCCAATTGCGGTATTGGAAGCATCAACTCTGTATGTGAAATGGTAATGTCCAATTAGGTCCTCTTAACACAGGTGGAGTTACTAATTTCTCTTTCAGAGCTTCAAATGATTCCTGACACCTTGCAGTCCAGGAGAATTCAGAATCTTTAGTCAATAGGGCAAACATGGGATTGGCTATTGTGCTAAAGTTGGGAATAAACCTACGGTAAAAACCAATGTGTCCTAGGAAGCTTCTGACATCAATCTGAGTTTTAGGAGGAAGAAGATTCTTGATAATTTCCACCTTCTTTGGATCAACCTGGATCCCTTGAAGAGAGATGTTATGACCAAGAACTATTCCTTCCTCCATCATCATAAAACATTTGTCTGGATTCAAGGATAACTGGTATGTTTCACAGCGAGTTAAAACTCTGTCAAGGTTTTCTAATGTAAAGTCAAAAGTCTGTCCACATACTATGAAATCATCCATGTATATCTCAACACTGTTGGTAGTCAGATCAGAAAAAATTGCTAAGACCGCTCGTTGAAATGTTGTTGGGGCATTACACAAACCAAAAGGTAAAACCCTATAGGCAAATGTTCCCCATGGATAGGTAAAGGTTGTTTTCTCTTGATCTTCAGGTGCAACCTGAATTTGATTATACCCACTAAATCCATCAAGAAAACAAAAGTATTTCTTTCCGAGCAAGGGTATCTAACACCTGATCTATGAAAGGTAATGGAAAATGGTCTTTGTATGTCACTTTGTTCAGCTCTCTATAGTCTACACATACTCTCATTTTTCCATTTTTCTTAGGAACTATAACCAATGGAGAGACCCACTGGCTATCAAAAATTGGGTAAATGAATCCTACCTCCAGAAGTTTTTCAATTTCTTCCTTTACAATATCCCTCAAGGCAGGATTCAGTCTTCTCTGGGGTTGTCTTACTGGCTTGACTTCTTCAGTATAAATCCTGTGGGTGCATATATCAGGGTGAATTCCTGACATATCCTTGTAGTCCCAAGCAAAAGCATGAACATGCTTCTACAAAATAGTTATCAATTTTTCTTCCTCTTCCCTAGTAAGCCAGCTGTTAATGTTCAATAATTTTCCTGGTTGGACTTCTATTTGTTTTGTATTTGGAAGGACTGAATTCACTTCTTCATACTTGGTGATTAGGGAGTTAAGAGGGCAATGATGAGATGGGAGGAAATAAGAAGTTTTTGTTTCATTGATTTCTAATGGAAGCATATCCTGTATGGAACAGTGAGAAGGGAAAATCAGGTGATGGTGCCACCCATGTGGTAGTGAAACAGATGTTTCCTGTGATAGTACAGATGGCTCACCTTCAGAATTTTGGTTCTCCTCATTCCCTAACAATCGATGGATATTTATTGCTTCCTCTTCTAACCCTTGTTCATGCAGAACATTCATTAGGATAGTTTCATTCTCTAAAGTTTCTATGTCATGGAGGTCTTCTGTGTGTTCCCTTACTACCAAGGTGGCTAGTGTGGAAATAACCTCTTCTGGTTCTTCATATGAGTCAGGAAACCATAACTGACCTAAAAAATTGTTGGAGGGTCTTGCAGGAGGATACAGAGAGATCTATTTTAGATCAATACCATTTGAAATGGTCATTTTTCCAGATCTGCAGTCTATGAAGGCTGCTGCAATTGCAAGCCAAGGTCTTCCCAGAATGATGGGATATCCATGTGCTGAATTTCTTGGTTGTAAAACCAAAAAATCTGTAGGGAATTCCCAAGAAGAGACTTCTATAGGGACATCTTCAATGATACCTTCAGGTTTTGCAACTGACCTATCAGCCATTTCTAAAACTGTAAATGTGGGACTGAGATGTTTGAGTTGTAATTGTTCCATTATATCCTTGGTCATGACATTTATTGCAGCTCCTAGATCTACTAAGACATTTGATATTGGTACTGAGCCTATGGTAACTATGATAATCTGGACTCCCTGGGTCACTATACTTTGGAGGTACTAGTTTTTCGGACAAGAGATCAGCTATCTTTCCTTCAACTCTGAACAGTCTTGGGAAATGCTTTCTTTTTTCTTCCTGCTCTTCTAATGCACAAATCTCGGATAGTACTTTTAATCACTGGTATATCCTTAATGGCTTGCAATAAGGGCAATGATATAGTTAACTTTCTAAGTTCCTTGACCAGTTCTGACTCAGAATTTTTTGTTGTGGTATTGAATCTTTCAGGATATGGAATTATCCTTGATGAAGGTAATTGTTCTGCTTGTGGTTCTATTTTTTCTTCTTCTTTCTCTGTTGTTGGTTTAACTCTAACTGGTTCCAAAGGTTCTTGCTTTTCATTTTCCTTGATTTTAGTTGAAACAGGTTCAGGTACAACTTTTCCTGAATGAAGTTGGATGTTACTACAATCAAGAACATTTATTTCAGCATTTTCTTCAGCTTCACCACATAGACAGGGGATGCCTGTCTCATGTTGTTTGGATTAGTGATTGGTTGAGCTGGAAGTTGAGGTTGTTTCACCTGTTGTGTTTGTTGTGGTTGGTTCTATTTTTCTTGAAAATTTTGATTAGGTGCAGGCAGCAAATGCTGAGTTTGACCTTGATTTCTTTGTTGCCTTGGATAGGACTGGTATTGCTGACTCCACTTGTGGTTGATTTTGCATCCAATGTGGATTAGTCTGATTCTGATTCTAGGGTGGGTTGTTTTGATTCCATGATGGGTTATTCTGATTCTGATTCCAGGCTGGATTACTCCAACTTGTTTGTGGCCATTCTTGGGAATTTGTCCATTGAGAATAATTCCAAGGACGTTGGGGTGGTTCTGATTGTCCCCAAGGCATAGTCCAAGGATTATGCCCCCAATTTGTAGGAAAACGAGGGGGATTTTGGTTTCGAGAGAAATTTCCCCCTATTTTGGTCCAACATAGTTGAGTTCCTCAGTCTGACTCTCTAACATAGTTTTGAGTTGTGGTAGCAGGTGGCATTTATCAGTCAAATGCTTCTTCGAACAGATACTACAAATGGTTGAGATAGACATTTTATTCAAAGGACACTCCTGCAAAGCATGTTTATTTCTACATCTTGGGCAATAAATTGCCAAAGGTTCTATGGTTTTTGCTTTTGCAGACATTTCTCCCAAAGTTGTGTTCAATTGCACCAGAATATCAGTTTTAAAATTTGCAAGTTCCTCTATTAGGTCCTTCACATCAGTGCCATTTGTACTCTTTTTTCTTCTTCCCTGCTTAGTGCGAGAGTAATTCCTGTAGAGACCCACAATTTCCTCATTACTGAGAGTATTTACATCCCCTTTTCCCATCAAATCCAATACTTCTCTGGATTCATCTTGTAATCCTCTCAAAAATATGGTTTTGCATAACTCAGGTTCTACAAGTCCACATCTCCTTTGAACAAAGGAGAACCTATCAAGATAGTCTTCTAATGTTTCATCATCTTCCTGCTTAATCTTGAATAACTCATCTTTCCTGTTCCTTACATGGCAATACTCCTGATATTTGTCTAAAAACATAGTTTCCATTTGATCCCAGGTTCGGATGGAATTTGGCTCTAAGCTCATGAACCAGCGTAATGTTGAGTCCTTGAGTGTTGAGGGAAAAACCTTAAGTTTTTGATTGTCATTTACATAGTCATAGGTTTGACACACTACTTTGAATTCAAACAAAAACTGATCAGGATCTTCGAGATACAACACCTCGAAAGGTTGGAAGTACTGAAGGTGAAATGGTTTTCATGGGGGAGTTTTGTGTTGGATTCAAATGGATAGGATATTCAAATGTTCTGGAAGGTTGGGGCATATCCTGATCATTTCCTTCATTATGGACACAGCCATGTTGGCCATCCCCATCTAGATTGCCTCTCTCTGCCATAGTTTCCTGTTCCTTGGGAACAGTTAAACCTATCCAAATTTCACTCTTAAGAGGTCCAGAATCCTCTCGTTGATGATGAGTCTGATGATTTTTCTTTCTCAGGATGTTCTAATGATGATGAAGTTGGTGATTTTTGTTTCAATTTTTTTGGTAGTTCAAACACAGGTGATTCACCCCTTAGGCGTGAAGATCTTCTTAATGGAACAAGCCAGGGATCCTTTTGAGTAATTCTACCTGTTTCATCCCTAGGCTTACTCATTCATGTTTACTCTTGAATGACATAAATTATAGGTCAATAGTTGTTACTTTAACCAGTTGTTATATTCATATTTTATCTTGAATTTTCATAGCTCGGTCTAATTAACAACTATTGGATTGTTGTCACCTTCTAGCAACACTATTCCCCGACAATGGTGCCAAAATGATGTGTTGTCATTATGCACATCATTAATTCTCAATGAATTTGTCAATCCAGGGCAGTGTACAAGGCTATTTGCAGAAGGAGTGAATAGGGCTATAACTTAGGTCATTTGGGAGCAATAGGTCTTATTGGTGAAACCGATTGTGTGGGGGATTTAGGAAATTTTTATCTCTAAATTGCATAAATTGAACTTTAATCTAATTGCAGGAATGGAAACTAATTACTAACTGTAGAAATGAAATCCTAGTTACTGTTGGTCATCAAATCCGCCTAGGTAAGGATTTTGTGTAAGTGTACGCGCCCTAGACCTGGACCAACATTGAAAGGCCGAAGGGAAGAGATGCCCCTCGTGCCAATCTCCGGAGAAAGGCCGGCTCCTATGCTAAACTACTTGGGTGTTTTGAAGACAAGAGTGCAGGAAAGAGATAAAAGGGATAAGGGTTAGAGAAATAAAATAAAAAAGGGTTAAGGGAAGAGAGATTGGTGATTTTAGGTGGGAGAGAACAGGAAGCACGATCGCTAACAGATAACTTGAATAGCAGCAAGGAACACCAAGAGTAAAATGAAAGAAACGTAGTATCAACCTTCCTATGTATCCTTTCGAACGAGTTTCAGGACACTGTCCCCAATCGCACACCGGACGCAGAGTTCAGCATCCAGCATACAAACGAGGAGAGATAGAAGAATCAAGCAAGGCAGGCAGCATAAAAGAAAGCCAATACAACACTTTTCTACTCCTATGTATCCTTCAGAACAAGTTTCAGGACACTGTCCCCGATCGCACATCGGACGCAGAGTTCAACATCCAACATACAAACGAGGAGAGATAGAAGAATCAAGCACAGAAGGCAGCATAAAAGAGAAGAATTGAGCTCAAAGTCTCTTAGTATTAATCGCAGGACATCAAGTTACAGCAGCTTTCTAGCAGATAGTTCCCCCCTCTTTTTCTATTACAATGCTTGGGTTTTTATAGAGGACCCGGGCCTCTGAATCATAATTACATAGCAAAGAAGAGTACGCCCTCGAGCTCTGAGAATTTGGCCTTCCTCGGCTATCTTGCGACTGAGCTTTCAAATCTGTTACCAAAATCGGCAACCGTGATCGGGTCAACCATGGAAAGGTGCATTGATGAGCCGTCCGGACGTCCTTGGTCTCCGGGTGCAGTGCTCGAGTGGCCGCCATGCTCACCGGGTTCTCCATCATGGCTTGATACTTCGCTTTTGATTGCCAAAAATGAGCAATGGGCTTGCTGGGCACGAAAAATTGCATTTATGAGGCACTTGATCACCTCGGGAAGATACCCGACTTGGGACGTGTGCCCGTGAAGCGCTTCGCTAGGTCTTGCTTCGCAATGGTTCTGGGCCAAAGCGAAAACTCTTCCTTGGATTATACTTCACAAAACTGAGCTTCGCAAAACTGCTTCGGGGGTGAGGAGTGCCGAAGCATATTTACTTCGCAAAATGGGCCTCTTTATCCTTGCCACTTTGTTGAAAAAATTGCTTCGCTGACGCTTTGGAGAAATACTTCACTGCGATCCTCCTCAAAATTGTGGTTCGGAGAGATTTCGGCCGAAACACATTCCTGCCTTCAAAATGCTTCATTTCTCTTGGCTGCCAGAACTTTGGTTGAAAATGCTTCGGGCGAAAACTAGCCGAAGTGAATGCTTCGCTAGGTTTTCCGTCGAAGTAGAAATGGTTCGGGTGTGAGGAGGCCCGAAGTAGATGCTTCGGCAACTTTCTGGCGAAGTAATCTTCGATGTTCCTTTGGATTCTGCTTCGCTGGTGCCTTAGCCGAAGTGTTTACTGAAAATGCTTCGGGCCCGAAGTAGTTTTACCCTGGTCTAGACTTTTCTCCTTCGACGAAGTTGCTCTTTTGAATGCCGCTTCGGATGATTTCCACCCGAAGCAGTGTTTTGAAATGCTTCGGGCCCGAAGCCCTTTTCATCGGTCCTCTTGCATTTTTCTTCGACAAAACTACTTCGCAACAAATCCTACCCGAAGCAATGCTGGAAGCGCTTCGGGTGCGAAGCTCTTTCTTTGGCAAAACTACTTCACAAAATTTTCACCCGAAGTAGCGCTGGAAATACTTCGGGTGCGAAGCAGTTTCATTTTCTTTGGCGAAGCTCTTTCTCTTTCTACTTTTATACAAAGGGGTGGCTTTGAAAGCCAAAATTGCTGCAACTTCAAAATAAAAAGACAACAAAGAAAAACTTTACAAAATCTATACAAAATTTGATTTCTTTTTCTACCCCTTGAGAAATGTGACAAAATTGTCAACATTCTTGGCGGCTCACGGGGCAACGAGCTCGTCTCGGTGGGAGGACCCTTAGTCTTGATCCATTGGGCCAGAGTATTTTCCCGATCCTTCTCCTCCTTCTTCCTCTGGGAGTGCCTCTGTAGCTGGTTCTTGCTCTCCCTCTTCTTCTGCTTCTTCTTCCTCTTCTGCTCCTTCATCTGTATTCGGTCGAGCTAAAAGTAGCTTTTCAGCCAGATGGCACTCTTTTATTGAAGATAGGTTTGTTTTAGAGAAAGTTGAATCTCCAGCCAAAGGTGTAAACAAATATAAAGAACTAGCAAGGACAGGTTTGTTTGACGACTCGAGGATGGGTGTAGCAGGGGCTTTGGTGAGCGGGACTATGCTTTGAGTTATGGGAGAGTGGGCTATGGGGGTTGGTGACTGCGAAGTGATTTCAGCGGGTTTATCTTGGTCAGACAACTCGGGAGGAGTGAGGCTAGGCAGGATTGGGCTGGTGATGGGCAGTTTCTGAGTGGGGGATTGACTCTGTGGGGAAAGGAGAGGCTGATGAGGGCTTCCACTCGGGGCTGTCGTGGATGTGTCAAAGACCAAAGCAAAGGGAAGAGAGTGCGTACCTGCAAGTCCTCCTGGCAAAGCGGCTGTGGTAACTTCTTGAGTGGTCGGCTCTTGTGTCTCTTGGAAGAGAATGTATATACAAATGCAAATTATATACAGAAGTATATATATATATATATATATATATATATATATATTTTTTTAAAAGAAAGAATTATCTTTAGCGATGAAAAGTCTTCAGATGAAGACCATTGACAGAGATCGGCAGAACTTGTCCATCTGCATCTTTGAGGATGAATGAATTGGCCGAGTTTACCTTCATGATTTCAAATGGCCCATCCCAAAAGGTGTCCATCTTGTCATGATTTCTAGGCTTGGCCTTCCAAGAATCCCACTTCAATACCAGGTCTCCCACATTGAATGTGCGATCGGATGATTTTTTCTTGAACCAGTCTTGGATGACTTGAGTATGCTTAGCAAAGTCCTGGTATGCTTCTTTGCGATCCTCCTCCAATCGTAGCAGCTGAGCTAACCTGTTCTCCATTGGACTAACTCCATCTTCTGCTTCCAACAGCCATAGTGCAGGGATCTCAACATGGATGGGTAAGATGGCCTCCTTGCCATAGACCAGAGCATAAGGCAAAGTTTTGATTGACCTTTTGATAGAAATCCGATCGGCCCACAAGGCCCGATCTAGAAGGAGATGCCAAGTCCTTTTGTTCATCTCTATGAGCTTCCTTAGCATTCTCAACAGAGTCTTGTTGGTGGATTCTGCCAAGCCGTTGCCTTGTGGATAATAATTGGAGGATACTTTATGATATATCCCATACCTGTAGAGGAAATCATTGATTTTAGCACCTATGAAGCCAGGGCCATTGTCTGTGATGATTGCTTCGGGGATGCCGAACCTGGTGATCAATCCTTCCAAGAAGGTGACTACAGTCTCTTGATCTGCATGTTTGGTAGGAATCACTTTGGCCCACCTGGTGAAGTAGTCTATTGCTGTCAGGATGAACCTATGTCCCACGGAGGAATTTGGTGATACGACTCCTATAAAATCCAACCCCCATTGTTGAAAGGGTGCCTCTACTTGTATCGGACGAAGGGGCATTGCAGCATTTTTGTTTCGATCGGTGAACCTCTGACACTGCTCGCATTTACGACAAACTGTGAAGGCATCGGCAAAGAGTGTGGGCCAATAATAACCCGCCCTAATGATCTTTAACATTGTGGTTCTCCCTGCAAAGTGACCTCCCGATAGTCCTGAATGGAACTCTCCCAGGACTCTCCTTTTATCATCGTCCTTGATGCACTTAAGAAGGACACCATCAATGTTCCTAAAAAATAGGCCTTCGAGGCGTAGAGTGTATCTGGAGGACCGCATCCTGAAATGTCTTCGTTGTGATGCATTTAGATGCGAAGGACACTTGCCGATGTTGAAATAGCAGATTATCTCATCGACCCAATCCTTCTCGTCTTCTTCGTAGTTAGCGAAGCATTCTTCGGCTGGTAAGTCATCCCTCCGAGATTCTGTCACTTCGGCCGCTGCGCTCTTTGCCAATTCTTGACACAATGCACGACCACGAACCAATTTTGTGGGCTTGATCTCAATGTCAAACTCCTGTATTTTGTTCACCCAACCAGCTCTTTTACTTCCCAATTCTCCTTGGATAATGAAGTTGCGCACATCGGGGTGAATGACATAAACAGTGACTCGGCTCTGAGAGATGAACTGTTTGAACTTCCTTAGTGATTTCATTACTGCATGCACTTGACGCTCTATGAAATTATATCTTTCTTCATGGGAATTGATCACCTGACTTAGAAACGTGATGGGACGCTCCTCGCCATCTTCTCCCTTTTGCGTCAGGACAACAGCGTAGCTCTCGGGCTCTCCTATGACATACATGATGAAATCTCGACTGTAGTCTGGATTGATCAAGACCGGTGCCTGAGCAATTCAATTTTTAATCTCTTCAAAAGCTTCTTTTCTTTCTTCGGTCCAGCTAAATTCGGCGCCCTTCTTCAGGAGTTGAGACATTGGCTTGATGACTTGGGCGAAGTCGGGGACGAACTTCCTCACGAAGTTAATCTGGTCGAAGAAATATTGAAGTCCTTTCTTGTCTATGGGACGTGGAAGCTTCATTAGAGCCTCGGCTCTGTCAGGATCTATGGCGAGGCCTCTTTCTGATATCACGTGTCCCAGCAACTTTCCTTCGCTGACTACGAATATGGACTTCTTTGGATTAATTGAGATGTCGAACTCTCGACATTTTTTGAAAACTTGTTGTATATGTGTGGGGTGGTCTTCCCTTCTTCGGGAGAAAATAGTCATGTCATCCAGATAGATGATGATAACCTTATTTAGAAGCTCGCCAAAAGCAAGATCCATTGCTCTCTGGAAAGTGGCCCCGGCATTTGAAAGGCCAAACGACATTCGCTGGTAAGCGAATGTCCCCCACTTGGTGGTGAATGTCGTCTTGTGTTGGTCTTCATCCCTGACCCAAATCTGATTGTATCCAAAAAAACCATCGAGCAGAGAGAAGCGTTGAGCTCCAGCCACCGAGTGCAAAATTTGATCGATTTGTGGGAGAGGATAGTGGTCCTTGAGGGACGCCTGGTTTAGATTGCGGAAGTCCACGCACAACCTGATATCTCCGTTCTTCTTTCTGATTGGGACCAGGTTCGCTACCCATGAAGAGTGCTTGATGGGGTATATGATCTTTGCCTCGAGCATCTTCAGGAGTTCGGCTTTCATCAGGACCTCGATCTTAGGATTGACCGGCCTCTACTTTTGTCGAAAGGGTTTGACCCCTTCTTGCAACTCGATTGTGTGTTGAACCAGCTTCTCGATTGTATCCCCTGAGATCTTGATAAGACCAAGCAATTATGTCAGAAAAATTTTTGCACAGATTCTGTATCTGTTCTATCTCCTTCGAAGTGCAGTCGGTTCCCACCTTTATTGCTTTCCCAGGTTCGAGCTCCAAATCCTGATATTGTTTCTCATGGACTTTGATCATGTGAGAGAGAGCTCGGTCATTTTGATCAAAGAGGCTCTCAAGGGTGATTAGTCCCTTGGGAACATGGTTATTCTTCAATTGAATCAGTCCTTCACATTCTTCTTCATCAGAGCTTCGGTCTTCGACTGTGGCGGCTTCTTGGATCATGAAATTAATAATCTGCTCATCGTTATCAAACACTTGCCAATGCAGCTCCTTGTCTGGGACAGAGGGCCTGTAGATCATCCTCACAGCTCTGGGCTTGTGCACCATATCTTCTGTTGGAGAGTACTTGGTTGCGATGGATGCCAGAACATCGGCATGTCGGTTCATCTCTCGTGGGATTGACTACAGATTGAGAGATTCAAACTGATCGAACAGGTCCCATACCCTGTTGCGATATGATTTTAGATAATGCTTCTTTGAAGTACACTTATTTGTGACCTGGTTGCAAACTAGTTCAGAATCTTCAAAGATTTGGAGATGCTTTATGCCTAACTTGTCAGCTTTCTTAAGTCCTAGGCATAATGCTTCGTATTTCGCTGCATTGTTAGTGCAGCTCCATGTCAACCGGTAGCAATACTCCTTTTGCTCTCCGAAGGGTGAAACTAGAAGAATCCCTACCCCAGCACCGTTTTTACATCGGGCGTCGTCGAAGAACAGCTTCCATAGCTCTTCCTGGGCACTTGTTCTATTCCCTGGTTGGGAGTGATTATTAGGCCTGGCGATCGCATAACACCCTATCTCGGTCTCCACCATGGCATTGAAGTCTACCAATGAGAACTCATCTTCATAGCTCAATTGCGCAAGAGACTCTTCGATCAGGTCCACCTGCTCTATCTCCTCCACTAGTGCATTCACTGGTTCGCTACTTTCTTCTTCGGACATCTTCTGCACAAGAAAGGAAGAAGGCTTTTCATTGTAGATTTTTACCTTCTTTCCTTTGAATGGAACCTCTAGGTGAGAGTAATCCATAGATAGATACCCGCCCAGTTTAGCCATGAATTCCCTTGACAAGCACATACTGAAATATGGCTCCAAGTCGACTACAACTACCTCTTGTATAACTGTAATCTGAGGCATCTTATGTAGCCGGATAGGAATGTCCTTGATCACTCCCACGGTCTTCACTGGAGTACCATCCAATTGGAGTACACCCTGGCTGCTTCGCGTATACTCCATTCCTATTTCTTCATAGATCGCCCTTGGCATGACTGTTGTAGCGGCCCCAGAGTCGATCATGCAGTTATGTACAATATACCCTTCCATTTGTAGGGTTAGGTAGAACGGAGGTGGTCTGTTCTTCCCCGTGATAGATGTGGATAGGGTCTACACAAGAGCAAGCGGTGCTGCATTTTTTGATTTAATTGTCTTCAATGATTCTTGCAGCAAGTCCACTCGTCCAGGTAGTTGCAGTGCATCGTACAAGCCGATCTTGGCTGGGATCTTTTTCAATTCCTCTATGATGTTGTATGCCAGAGATTTGAGCACTTCGGGTTCCTTTTTGGGTTCGTATCAGGTACGATATTGCTCTGTAGCTTCAACTCTTTGCTGCTTGGTGAGGGAAGGAAACTTGAGCTTTTCCTTAGCCTGCTCCTTAGTTTTTTCCTGAGGTGGTTCGACAGAGGCCTTTTGAGCCTTTTCTTTGACTGGTGCAGGCGAAGAAGCTTCGCTCGGGGCCGAAGTAGATGATTGTCCTTTCTCGGGCCGAACTTGCTCTTTTGTAGGAGCCGTCTGAGTGGCATCCGCTCCTATTGCCTTCCTTCCTCCTCTGGTAAGTACTGCAATGGGCTCCTCTTCGCCAATTGCCAGGTTCTAACTCATCTGCCTAATGACGTTCACTTGACCGCTGTGACTACTGTTCGCCAGCGTCTGTACATAATGTTGGTGCAGGGTGCAGGTATTCTCTTCATGCGGATCGTTGCACGTAGAGCACCAATATACATAATCGAAAGTGCTTGGAGCTTCATCAATTATAGCATTTCTCGTCGAAGCCTTCCCTTGCTGGACTGCTTGGTCCTTGGTAAGTGCAGGCACAGGATAAGGTCTTCTCGGTAGGAATTCCTACTATGCTTGCTTCTTCTTTACAATGGTCATGTCATTTGACAACATCTGAACCGTAGAGTTCAGAGACTGCATCTCCTACAGAATTTTAGTCTGTATATCATCAGCTTTTGAAATGAGCGGCGATGGAGCCATCGTCGGTATTGGAGGAAGAGCGGGGTGTTGAGGTGGTGCTGGTAGCACAGGAAAAGCCGAAGTGACCATGGGCTATGGAGTTGAAAATGTAGGGAAATGAATTTGTGGGGCGGTGATTTGAGACACGACAGGATTCGGATTCCAAGATGAAATCGGGAGTGCAGGGGTTGTGGAGATTTGCGAAGCAACTGCGCTTGCATACTGGAATTGTAAGAATTCAGGAAGTATGGGCGTCGACATCCTTTGGGGAAGCTTGCCCATAGTTATCAAATCCATTTCTGCTCTCTTGGCTAACTCATACAACTCGAGAAAGGTATTAACGTTAGAATATCTTACCATGAGACTGATATCGGGATTGAAAGCCCGAAGGAAATAGAGTGTTGCAGCTTCGTCGGTTGGCCGAAGGCCAACTGGCACTCTCTGCCAGGTTCGAGCGAACCTAACATTGAAATCTGTGATCTCTTCTTGCGGATGTCTCTTGATCGAAGTGAACTGATGCAGAAGAGAAGTAGGATCGGAAGACTCGTTGAAGTTTCCTATCATTTGCCCAGCTAACTGGTCCCATCCCGTAATGCTACCGGGTGGTAGAGATCTGTACCAATAGAGGAGTTTTCCTCTAAGGGAAAGAACCAACAACTTTACCATAATTTGTTCTTCTGTAATGTCATGGATCGCCGCCAGAGATATTATGTCCTGGATATGCTCTAGAGCGGTTTTCCTAGTTCCATCGAACGTTGGGATCTTCTTTATGGCAGCAGGCGACACTTGTCCTTGCCCTGCTAGATTCAGTGGTGACAAGGAATCCCATGCTGGGCACAACCTGGGTGGCTGTGGCTGCTGCATTTGCTGTTGTGGTTGTTGTTGTTGTTGTTGTGCCATACTTGCTCCTAGATTTTGAGAAATAGGAATTCTCGAAGCTCCCCCTTGACTGCTAATAGGACAACTAATAGGAATGGAGGGACTAGGACGCTTCGGAGAGTTGGGAGGATTGGGAGGAAAACTGGATGTTGTACTATCAGAAGTTGAACCTTGTCTGCCAACAGAGGATGTTCCTTGTAATAGTGACTCGGGGGTGACCAACCTTGATTGTTCCCCGAAGGCGTCAATATCTAGCTCAAAGAACTCGGTTTCCTCTCCTCTATTCTTAACTCTCCATCTTGTTTGCATGAAGGCACAGACTTTTGGTACTGGTCTTTACGACTTAAATATTCTTGGGTAAACAGAGTCGCCAGATGCTAAGAGTCTTTCAGTAATGAGGGCATCGGTCCTCACTACCACTAATCAGGTGAGACTGATCGGGTCACACCGGGAACTGATTAGAACTATTGGCCCCGGTGAAGATGGGTTTTGCATTAAAACATGGGACCTTGACTGGTTATGGATCTTTCTAAGACAAACACAGTCGGTCCCATCGGGCGTGCCAGAAACTGTTGGTCATCAAATCCGCCTAGGTAAGGATTTTGTGTAAGTGTACGTGCCCTAGACCTGGACCAACATTGAAAGGCCGAAGGGAAGAGATGCCCCTCATGCCAATCTCCGGAGAAAGGCCGGCTCCTATGCTAAACTACTTGGGTGTTTTGAAGACAAGAGTGCAGGAAAGAGATAAAAGGGATAAGGGTTAGAGAAATAAAATAAAAAAGGGTTAAGGGAAGAGAGATTGGTGATTTAAGGTGGGAGAGAACAGGAAGCACGATCGCTAACAGATAACTTGAATAGCAGCAAGGAACACCAAGAGTAAAATGAAAGAAACATAGTATCAACCTTCCTATGTATCCTTCCAAATGAGTTTCAGGACACTGTCCCCAATCGCACACCGGACGTAGAGTTCAGCATCCAACATACAAACGAGGAGAGATAGAAGAATCAAGCAAGGCAAGCAGCATAAAAGAAAGCCAATACAACACTTTTCTACTCCTATGTATCCTTCAGAACAAGTTTCAGGACACTGTCCCCAATCGCACACCGAACGCAGAGTTCAACATCCAACATACAAACGAGGAGAGATAGAAGAATCAAGCACATAAGGCAGCATAAAAGAGAAGAATTGAGCTCAAAGTCTCTTAGTATTAATCGTAGGACATCAAGTTACAACAACTTTCTAGCAGATAGTTCCCCCCATTTTTCTATTACAATGCCTGGGTTTTTATAGAGGACCCGGGCCTCTGAATCATAATTACATAGCAAAGAAGAGTACGCCCTCGAGCTCTAAGAATTTGGCCTTCCTCGGCTCTTGCGACTGAGCTTTCAAATCTGTTACCAAAACTGGCAACTGTGACCGGGTCAACCATGGAAAGGTGCATTGATGAGCCGTCTGGACGTCCTTGGTCTCCGGGTGCAGTGCTCGAGTGGCCGCCATGCTCGCCGGGTTCTCCATCATGGCTTGATACTTCGCTTTTGATTGCCAAAAATGAGCAACGGGCTTGTTGGGCATGAAAAATTGCATTTATGAGGCACTTGATCGCCTCGGGAAGATACCCGGCTTGGGACGTGTGCCCGTGAAGCGCTTCGCTAGGTCTTGCTTCGCAATGGTTCTGGGCCAAAGCAAAACTCCTCCTTGGATTATACTTCACAAAACTGAGCTTCGCAAAACTGCTTCGGGGGTGGGGAGTGCCGAAGCATATTTACTTCGCAAAACGGGCCTCTTTATCCTTGCCACTTTGTTGACAAAATTGCTTCGCTGACGCTTTGGAGAAATACTTCGCTGCGATCCTCCTCAAAATTGTGGTTCGGAGAGATTTCGGCCGAAACACATTCCTGCCTTCAAAATGCTTCATTTCTCTTGGCTGCCAGAACTTCGGTTGAAAATGCTTCGGGTGAAAACTAGCCGAAGTGAATGCTTCGCTAGGTTTTCCGTCGAAGTAGAAATGGTTCGGGTGTGAGGAGGCCCGAAGTAGATGCTTCGGCAACTTTCTGGCGAAGTAATCTTCGATGTTCCTTTGGGTTCTACTTTGCTGGTGCCTTAGCCAAAGTGTTTACTGAAAATGCTTCGAGCCCGAAGTAGTTTTACCCTGGTCTAGACTTTTCTCATTCGGCGAAGTTGCTCTTTTGAATGCCGCTTCGGATGATTTCCGCCCAAAGCAGTGTTGCGAAATGCTTCGGGCCCAAAGCCCTTTTCATCGGTCCTCTTGCATTTTTCTTCGACAAAACTACTTCGCAACAAATCCTACCCGAAGCAATGCTGGAAGCGCTTCGGGTGTGAAGCTCTTTCTTTGGCAAAACTACTTCACAAAATTTTCACCCGAAGTAGCACTGGAAATACTTCGGGTGCGAAGCAGTTTCATTTTCTTTGGCGAAGCTCTTTTCTATAGCTTTTTTGGTAATGAGCTTTTTCTCTTTCTACTTTTTATACAAAGGGGTGGCTTTGAAAGCCAAAATTGCTGCAACTTCAAAATAAAAAGACAACAAAGAAAAACTTTACAAAATCTGTACAAAATTTGGTTTCTTTTTCTACCCCTTGAGAAATGTGACAAAATTGTCAACAGTTACAATTACAAAATGAAATCTAATTATGTTGCAGAAATAACTCCCTAGTTACAGTTGCAGAATTAGAAATCTAATTATGATTGCATAAAAGAAGTCTGTTTACTTTTGCAGTAATGGAAACCTGATTATAACATGGAAATTAAGTCCTGTCAATGCTCTGTAATAGAAGGTTGTCAATATTCTATGTAGGGGTTGACAGTAAAACACAAAATGCAGTAAATTGCAGAAAATAGTAAATTCTAGAAATGACAATCTGTAGTAATTTGAAAGCTTGCTGAAAATGGAGATTACAACCAAACCTATCATTAATCACAAGATCATCCTAATAATGAAATAAACTAAGATTGCAAATACTGTTAGTTGTTTACAAGGAAATGAAATGACAAGTTTTACAACTTATTCTACTACAACAAAATCAGAATAAAAACCTGTTTTTAGTCCTCCTAGGTCTGGAAGTGGCCAGCCTCTTTGTCCAGAAGAAGGTATGATTATTTCTCTCTCTAGATCTTACTCACACTCATTCACAACAACATGAATAAAAATAGTGCACTTTATTGATTCAAGAACCTAATTACAGTGTTGTTGATAAAAACCCTGTCACAGGACTGTAACAGTCACTTTTCTTATTATTATACTTCTTGCTTACTTTTCCTCTACCTTTCTTAGCTCAACCTGGATGGGAGATATCTATTTATAGATATCCTAAAATATAATTACAAACTGAGAATATCTCATTCCTATCTTACAGATCTATTCCTATTATGCTGCAACATTTCCTGGGTTTATCCTAGAAGAGGACCAAAATTGATCTTTTCCATGAATGGTGGCTTTGGACGGCAAGGATGGCAAAGTCAGATGGGAGATATTTTTCCTTAACCTTTTCAACCTTATTTTCCTTTTTCCATCGTCATAAATCAGTCAACAACTCAAAAAGTGCTTTTTGTTCTCATTTCGAAGATACGTGGCTCATTTCAAAGAGACTGTATTTCTCATTCCGAAGATGTCTGCTCATTTCGAAGAGATTGTATTTCTCATTCTGAAGATGTCTGCTCATTCCGAAGATCTTCAGACTGAAAAATTGTGTGCTCTTCAAGTGATTTCATCTACATTTCTCAGGTGGGTTAGCTCTTAGGATCGGATTGCAATACCCTTCATCTCTCTCCATGTGTGAATTCCATGCCTTGCCATTCATTGGCAGCTGGCTAGAATTTACATTGGAAAACTAGTTTCTACTGCACAGTAACAGTTTGCTTGCACTATTTGCTAGATTTAGATAAACAAATGCTTGAAACACATTAAAAAAAAATAGTGAAGTGTTGCTATCAACCTAAGCATACTTCTCATTTAGCAAGCCATGACAAAGTAACATAAAACTATGCAAAAACTGTAAAAAATCAGAATATAGTATTTCTAACACATTGATCATGCAAACAGTTAATACACAACATATTAAATCAACTTAAATAGCATATCAGATTAAACACAAGATTTTTTAGGCAGTTTCAATGTTCAAAACATGTTATGATTGAGGTATTTCCAGGCCTCATCAATATCCTAAATATGTTCATAGGCCATTTTTTTAGTGCCATCATAGGTTGGCAAAGCCTTCAAAGTTGATTGGGGCACTAGATTTTGTGCTTGTAAGTGCAAGTTACCTGAGCTATTCCATGTTGGGAACTGCCTTGGTGGCTGTGGCTATTGTGGTGGTGTATTTTGGGCCATATGAACTGGTGTGTGAGGTGGAGCTTGAGGAACACTAGTGGCAGTACTAATTGGACTTATAGGAGTAGAAAATACATTGGCTGGTCATGAGGATGTGGCTGATGATATATGGGATGTATTATGTGATGAAGATGTGTGACGTAGAGTGGCTAATATAGGATGCTCTCCTAGCATTTTAATATCAAGTTCGTAGAACTCAATTTTATGATATGGATTTTTGGCCTTCGATCTTGTATTCATGAAACATAACTTTCGTCGCTCTCACGTTTGGAGGTTTCTAGATCTAATAGAATCGCCAGATGTTCTAACTATACAACACGAAGGTAAAAATCAAATCTTAATATTATTGAAAGTAGAACTTTTAGGGTCCCATCGGGCGTGCCAAAAACTATTGGTCAAATATCTGCCTAATCAAAAAAACTATGTTTGTGTGCCCTAGATATGGCCAACATTGAATGATTGAAGGAAAGGGATTTCCTCTGAGTCAATATCTAGAGAGGGATGGATCCCAAACTAAATCTTACACTGGTTAAGGACTAGAGTTGCAGGAAAGAAATTAGAAATTGTGGAAAGAAAATGGAAATATGGCCACAGGTCGAAGGTGTAGGATTCGGGAAAGACTAACAACAATAAATTCACCCAAGCATGAAATATCATATAAAAAAAGATAAAGCAATAAAATTTACTTCTAAACTTGCAGAAGCAACCTTCAAAATGACACTCCAGCACTCACTCCCTCATTAGAAACATTTAAATTCAGATACAAAATTCAAATCTAATAGCAAATAAGGCACATGAATGTTAAATAGAAATGCATTAATACAAAAGGAAACAACACACAAGATCACTTGTAAATTTAGAAGCCTGGTGTCTTCTATTGATACAGAGAACTTGGAGAGTTTTCTTGCAAAATGTCTAACCTCTTTTACAATGAGAATTCAGTAGTATTTATAGAGAATTTCACCTCTTTCATTAAATGAACATGGAAACAAAATGATTGTAGATCATGAACCATAATGAGGAACTCCCTCCTTGGATATGTTAAAAATTTATTTTCTTGGAACAACGATCCATATTTCAAGGAAACATTCCCAAGAAATTAGCATCTTAAGACGTCAGTGCACAGAAAATTAAGAGACGTTTGATGCCTTGAAAATGCGCTCTCGCTTTAGAAATCATGAAAATCCTCCTATGCTTTTATCATGGCTTTCTTCTTTGCTTGGGATTCATAATTTGATTTACTTGTCACCTCCACCATTTAATGTTTTTTGTGATCTACCCTAGGCACATTTGAAAATATAAATATTGATTATGAATATGCCTTTTATCGTCTTTACTCCTTTTTGACCATGGCGACAAAATTCCTTTCATTTGAGGTTAAAAAATTTTAGAAATACGTTCGTCCGAAGGTGGGGCGAACGAGGCTTTCATACCATATTTGGGGTGAACACATTTTTCATGCCTCATCCTTTTGGTGCTTTTCAGTTTTCAATCCTTTGCCATTTTTATTTTAATGTTTCCTTCTTGTTCTTTTTGATAGAGTGTTACAGGGCCGAGGGCGTATCCAATTCACAGTGCTTCCGAGTGTTGCAAACTTGAATTTCTAATGAAGTTCTCAATTTCTTTTTCCCTTTAAACATTTATCACTTCCAAGCTAAAAGGGTACATATGTAAATAAAAATAGAAAGATAAAATAACTGTAACATATAAAACTGACCCACAATAATATTTTAGAATTAGTGTCGTCGCATTACAATCAAAATGCTTTGTAAAAAATAAATAAAAATCCCAATGTGGCAAAGTACAAAAACTGTCAATAATTCACAAGTGTTAGAATGTGCAATGATGTAAATGTGCATGTAGTCCACATGTACATGAGTCATAGGATAGAGTCAAAGGTAGAGTGAGGGCCAAGGAACTTATCTTCCTATATATAGGTCTTATAGTGAGTGAATAAAATTAGGAGAGAATATAGAGAGTGCATAGTATAGATTGGTAGAGGAGTACAATGTAGTTCCTTTAAAAATAGTTTATGGAGTGTTCATGTCCTCCATTATATTGCATTGTACTATTTTCATGAGCTTTCATTAATGGCATATTTTTGAGTTATTGTAGAAGTTTATCTCTTTGTTTTCCTGCATATTATAGTGCCATTATCATATAGATATCATAGCTTGCTTATCTTGCATCTTGTGGTTGCATTTCCTATATCATATACTCATCAAAAGCTAACAGTGGTATTAGAGCACATGGTAGATCATTAGGAAATAGGGAGAGCCACAAGTGAGATTGAGAGGAATCCAAAAATTTCATTTTTAGAATTTTTGAGATTGCATTTGGCTAGAGTCTTTCCACAGGGTTGCAAAAAAACTTGTGAAGACTAGGACTCAACATTAATTCCACTAGATTGACAAATCAACTAGTGAAGATTGATTATCTCTAGATTTAGAATTTCTTCCATTATAGTCCTAATACTTTATTGTAGGAAAAAAGAGATTCAAAGAAAGTTGGGAAGCTTCCTACAAAAGATCTAGGAAGAATATCTTCTTTAGAATCAATCCAACACCAGAAGCAACAAATGAAAGAACAAATATTTGGAGGCCTGAAGAAAAGGTCCCATTGCTAGAGATTGTAGACTTGCAGAGTGCAGAAGAAGAAAATGCCATAGGAGCCTTGTTGCAGATTCGAGGAAGAGACTCCAGAGAAGAGTCCAAGAGAAGATTGGAGGTTGGTGATCTCCATTGAAGACTACAAATAGCAGATTGAAGAGACTCTAGAGAAGAGTCCTGATGAAGATAGGAGATTGGTGATCTCCATTGAATATTGAAGACTTCACCTTGAAGGAGTAGAAGAAATCAGCCTAAGAAGTTGAAGAGACCTACAAGAGGTCCCATTGAAGAACTTCTAGTTTTGGAAGAGATAGAGAAGGACTAGCAAAAGTCTTATTCCTGAAGCAGCAGATTTTAGAGATCCAAGAGGGAGATCTCATTGCCAAACTTCCATAGTAGAATTTTGAAGAAAATGTCTCATTGAGAAGACCAAAGAAGCTACAAGATAGAAGACCCTAGAAAAGAGGTCTCAAGGAGAAAGAAGGAGAAGGCTTGGAGAGCCTCATTGAAGGAGATTCAGAGAAGGCCATTGAAGGAGTTCCTAGGAGAACTCATTGGAGAAATTTACCACCAAGGAGAAGTTCTTGATAAAGGAAGAACTTGGGATAATTATCGCCATCCAACAACAAGCCCAAGGGAGAAGGATTTGGCAAGAAGCTTGCCAAATTTTGAAGATTGGTGAAGACCTCAAGACTTTCAGATTCTTGAGAAGAAGGCCTAGATTGAAGTCAGAATTCAACAAGGAGGTTGAAGGAGAAAGGAGCCAGAAATTACTACCAAACCTAAGAGGTTTGAAGATTACCATTTGAAGGCTAGAAGGCTCATTTGGAGAAAGGATATTTGTTGAATCTACAATAGAATACTAAAGGGTTCTTGAAGGAAAATCTTAGCTGCGATTTGGAGGAGTTCCCTACCAAATTTTTGAGATTCAAGGACAACATTTCAGTGGAGAGATTGACTACTTTGCAATCTAAAAATTTTAGATTTGAGGACAACAAGAAAGCAGCAACTTGGGCAGCATCAATAGCTGCTAAGTTTTAGATTTCTAGGATACATCTTGAAGGAGAGTTGAAGCCACCAAACTACAGATTCAAGCAACAAGTTAGAGGAGGTACAAAGCTACAAATTGGTGTGTTGAGAAGCTATTTTGGACAGCAAAGAAGAGCTGCAAGTTCATCTAGTAAAAGGTAACAATAAGGTGAATCTAATCACCTTGCAATCCTTCATCTACAAATATCATTAAGGTAAGCAACTTGGGTGCAAGAAGGTTCATTAGTTGAACTTTAATTATTTGGTTTGTTATCAAGTTCCATTAGGCACCTTATTAGGGTTTAAAATTTGCAAAGAGAAGGTTGCATATTAAAGTCTTCAAAGGAGTGCAGAAGGTAGTTTCTAATAAGGTTAATACCTGCACATTAAAATAGGAGTTAGATATATTTTGAAAGAAAGAAAAATATCATCTTCCTATTATCTAGTTACAACAAAGAAGACATTACTTTTAAGTGAAGGTTGCATAGATTGAAGTGCATATTTCAAGTTACCTTTAAGATTTCTTTACAAGAAGCAATAAGGAGAAATTACTAGTGCATTATACTAGTTACTCTTAAAAGGTTATTAAGTGCATTGGTTGTTAAGTTAAGGAGGAAGACCAAAGTGCACAAATCAGCATAATATCAAAGTGTCTAGAGACACTATTCGGTGCATAAAACCTACAACTTATTGTGGCATAGAGAAGCCACCAAATAGGGTGTTATTCCTCTAGGGAGTGGAGAAGAAAGCCACCATCAAAACTAGGAAAAGGAGCTACAAAAGAAGACTAGGAAGTCTCAGATTTTAGGTGCATATTACAAGTTGTTATTCGAGCACCAAACTTGTCTTCTATTACTTCAAGTGGAGACAAAGGGTAAGTGTCTTAAGGATACACTACAAAGCCTAGCATCCTATCTACAAGTGGCCACCATTAGCACTAGCAAAAGTGCTTAAATAAGAGCCATTCCAAAAGGGCTCAACATCAACCATTAGCAAAGGAAAGCACAACTCAAGGTGCTTGAGCGAAGAGCCATCCATAGGGCTCGAAATCCACCTCATCAAGGTGTTAGAAGACACCGATGTTTGTCATCGAATCTAGCACCTAAGGCAACGTCAACCTATAGTATAAAAAGGGCCTACGTAAGGTGAATATCATCCTACATAAAACATAGCACCAAGGATAGCATATTGCAATGAAGTATAAGGTGAAATCAAGGTGCATTACCAAGGGTCCAACTCGAATGAATTGCCAACCGAGATGCATATCGATAGCCACCATAGAACCTCCATTGCAGTGCTTGAGAACCTCCATAGCTGGAGCCAGCTTCATAGCATCACCTTTAAAAATTTTGGAGATAAGATACAAGAAGGCATTCACTGGCAAGAAATAGATGTTGAGTAAGAGATGTTGAGGAAACCCTACATGCACAAGATTGGAGTGACACTTGCAAGTTTCTACCAAGGGATATTGTGCCACTTGGCACAAAGGTGAAAGAGCATCTCCATATTCATAACACCAACACTCAAGTGAAAGGGCACTCAAACAAAGTAATATCTTTCATCATAATTCCAACGCTCAAGAAGAGCATCTTCAATGCTCATCACCACTTGCACCACGTAGCATAACACTTCTCAATATTATTAGACTTGCACCACATAGCATAACACTTCTCAAGACCTAAAATAAGTGTTGCACCACCTAAGGAGGAGACCAAGAGTCTTGAGAAATACCTAGTGCCACTTGGCACCTATATAAAGAAGATAGAAGCATATTTATAGCCACCAAAAGTAAGAGCACACACAGAGAGGGAAGCACATCCTAAGCTAGCATTGAATGCAGAGAAGTCAAGGCACATTTAAGTGGGATTAAGAGAGAATCAAAGACGCGATCGAGAGAGGATTAAAGGTGCAATTAAGGTAGAATTTGAGGTACTTAGCCAAGGATCAATGAAGGGTCAAAGGCACATTCAAGAGACATCCAACAACTCACTGCCATCACTGCCATATGTCCACCATCGAGGAAATACAATACCCATGATTGAGGAGAGACTGCATCAATTATCTCATGCATTCGACATTCATAAAGGTAAAGTCTCACATCGATTAAATTTACTTTCATTAAGGAGTAATAAGGTGTATAATATAAGGTTGAGTTCATATAGCATTTACGTTGGAGATACAAGCAAAATCAACCTTTAATACATTGGAAAGCAAATCAAAGGAGTTTATCCTTAATAGTATTTCAAAGCACATTAGTTGAAATACAATTATCTCAATATTTACAATTAAATATCATAGGATATATAAGGGTTTCTACTTAGTAAACCAAATTATTATTATTGCAAATATTATCAATTTCTAAAATTCCAAATTAGGGAGTTATAAAGAATACTACTTCAAACCTTAGTTAATTGGAATTTAGAAAATTGAACCATTGAATTTAAGGATAGAGAAGCAATATTATTGCTTGCTTAATAGAGTTGGAATTTATTTCTTATACTTGTCTCATATTCACATTAAAGGGATAAAAGAAATCCAACCATAGAGAACTCCATCAAATTGATAAGTGCATAGTTCAATAGGAGAAATAAGGTGAAAATAGGAGTTGATTATTATCATTCCCAAAATATTACAAAATCAACTCAAAAGGTGAACTAATAGTTTCTAAGCACTTTATCAAGATTAGAGCATATTCTAATCACTAGGGAGACATAAGGAATCCTACAAAACCTAAGTCTTAAAAGGTTTTATCAAATTAGTTCACATACTCTAAACTAGGGAGTCATAAGGTAGTCTACTACAAAGGATATATCAAAAGTGTTCTTAAAATACTAAAGAGCTAAAAGAATCCTATCATATACTACAATGGAAAAAATAACAAGAAGGACATTTCATCACAATGCACACTACAAGAGGACTCAAGATCAAAATCCATCCAATATACCATATCAAAGATGCAAAATTACTTCAAACTCAAACAAATTCATAGGTCAAAATGAAAAGGACATTTGGTATATTGATTTTGGTGCAAGTCATCACATGATAGGAAATTTACAATGGTTTGATTGTCTTGAAGTCACTAATAATTATAGATTGAAAAATATAGATGGAAAATTCCATGACATACATGGATATGGGTGTGTAACACCTAGTAAATCATTTCCAAATTTTCTACTACATAATGTAATGTATGTTCCTATATTATCATCTAATCTTATTTTAGTAGCAAATATAGTAGAGAGCAAAAGGATAATTGATTTCAGACACATAAATGGAGTTAATATGTGTCACATTATAAATCAAAATGATATTGAAGCTACTGGATCAATCCATAGAAATATATATGCTTTGGATTCTATCGAAACTTCACAAGATATTATTGTGTTTCAAAACAATACTAATGCATTTTATGAGGAATAGATTGGTGAGAATGAAGAACCTATATATCATAAAAGTAAAATAAGAAATAGAAGGTTTAAAATTAAAAGAATGAGAGGAAAACAAAACTATAAACTACCTGATCATCTACAAACTAAATAATAATAAGAAGAACTTGAACAAGATACTCATTCATGATCCATATAAAGAAGACAATGAAGGAAGCAAGAGAGAAGCTCAAATTCTAGAACCAAGACAAAGATCCATATTGAAGACTAAAGTCTTCAATACCCAAATAATGTAATACAGGGGTTGTTAGAGTATATTACATTATTGGGTACATGCTAATGTACCACCTTGGGTACATTACTAGAGTAGAAGTTTAGAGTAAAGTCTTATAGTCACTTCAACATGTAATAAATACACAAGTGTTAGAATGTGCAATGATGTAAATGTGCATGTAGTCCACATGTACATGAGTCATAGGATAGAGTCAAAGGTAGAGTGAGGGCAAAGGAACTTATCTTCCTATATATAGGCCTTATAGTGAGTGAATAAAATTAGGAGAGAATATAGAAAGTGCATAGTATAGGTTGGTAGAGGAGTACAATGTAGTTTTTTTAAAACAGTTAATGGAGTGTTCATGTCCTCCATTATACTACATTATACGATTTTCATGAGTTTTCATTAATGGCATATTTCTGAGTTATTATATAATTTTCTCTTTTTTTCCTCCATATTATAGTGCCATTATCATATAGATATCATAGCTTGCTTATCTTGCAACTTGTGGTTGCATTTTCTATATCATATACTCATCAAAAGCTAATAGGCTCATCTTCCCTCTTGGCTTGCACTTTCTCCCATCTTGCACTCTTTCCTACCTCGCACTCACACTTGCTCCTGGCTTGCACTCCCTCTTGGCTCGCAATAGCCCTTGTCTCTTATTTTTTCCAATGTTCCTTCGTTTCAATAATTTTTTGGAAATAATATTCCACGCATTCATGGTAGGGGTTTAAAGCATTTATGCACTCAAAATGAACCCATTGCTCTTTTTACATGACTAAATTTTTGCTTACACTCTCTCTTATATTGCACTTCCTCCTGGCTTGAACTAAGTTTTATTCAACTAGATCACACTTTGCTTTCTACTTTCTGCTCATACTTCCTCCTCACTCTTAGCTTGGGCTTGCACTCGCTTTAGGCTTCACTCACTTCTAACTTATTCTCACACTTGCTTTTGACTACACTCACTCCCAACTTGCACTCGCACTCGCTTTTAGTTGCACTCACTTGATTTCGCTTTCACTTGAATTATTATTGTTTGTATATTGTTAAAAATTATTCAATGTTGAAGTGTTGTTCCAGATATTAAATATTTATGCGATATCATAACAAGTGACATCAAAGCATGATTGTGGAACCAAAAAAAATTAATGAAGATATCTGGTGGGCTAAAAATAAAGTTTTCATTTTTCACAAAGAAACTAAGGTTTTCAAAATATCTCTTCCAAAAAAGGTACATTTGATTTCCCATAATTAATAAGTTTTTTTTTTTTAATTATTCAACACAATTTCCTTTTTTGTTTTTGAAATATATATTGTGCACAACTCCCCTCCCTACTTTATATTAATTGAGTTTTTCCTTAATTATTTGGCACAACTCCCACATATTTTTCTCATGCTTTGCATCTCCATGCATTCTATTCCCTTGTTTTTTTCTTTACCCCATGTCTCCACGGTCTCACATTTCATATTTTTAAATGATTAAACAAACCTCCTCTTCCCCCCTTTTTTTAATCATTCACATTTCATTTTTTAATTATTAAAACCCCTATTAAACACCCCTTCATTTTATGTTTAATTATTAAACCTTGCCCAACCCACTCCCTCCACCACTCCCAATACGACCCTCTTCATTATTAATTAACACTTGCCCCCCTCTTCTCCTATGCTCTTGTTAATTAAACCCTCACTCTCGCTTTTTCTCATTTTTAAACCATTTATTCTTAATTAATAAAATTATTTAAATAAACTTTTTATTAAAAAAAAAGTAATTAAAAAAGTAATAATAATTAAATAAATAAATAAATATCCTTACCAAGAAGAGACCTAGATTCAAACCTTGGGGGCATGCATGTTTGTTTGCAAAGGTAGTAGTCTGATTTGAATCCTCTGAGTGTGCGCTAGATCAATAAAGATGGTATGAATACCAAGCAACCGGTGGTCCCCCTCATGCCGAGTCAACAATAACAAGGTGGTATAGGCTTTTTGGGAGTAGCCCCTATGGTTTGAACCCTACACTTGGCAGTTACTAAAAATAGTGTGGATGTAACCAACTCCCCTATGTAACCAAAAATAATAATAATAAATAAATAAAATATATAGATATATAAATATATATAAGAGGAGGAAGACGAGAGTATCTTGTGTCATCAAATCCTTGTGGGAAACATAATTTTTGGTGTTTGTTTCTTCAAGTTGTGAGTGCATGAATGAACTTGCTAATAATATTGGTTGGGCACGAGTCAAAAGTCGATTATAACATATTGTTGCTTTAGAATATGTGTTTATGAGCAAAAAGAAACACAAACCTAGAAATTCCAGTAAGCATCACAACACTCCCTTTAATATTAATAGTTTTGATCAACGTCTTTTTTTCCTTAAACGTGATGGCTTATCCCCCACCCAATACGCCTAGTTCTTCTTCTCCTCCTCCCATTGACTCTACCCCTGCTACCACTCCAAGTTATAATTATATTTCTAGTAATATTTACCTTTGTTTGCAACAATATATTTTACAAAAATAACACATGGTTGCTGCCATTGTCAACATCTTGAATAATCAAATCGAAACCTTGAATAAAACTCAAAGAATCATAGTTTCATCTAGTATTGTACTTCCTCTTTTCCAAGGGTCACAACAAATTGTTGGGTCCCAACCTATGACCATTCATCAAGCACCAAATACTAATGTTCTTCCATAACAACCACCTAGTCATAATCCTCAAAAATTTAACTCTTATGACCTAGGTTTTGCCTCTAATCCAGACTCCTCAATAGGCGGTGCTTCTAGTTCCTAGAATGACCTCATGATGGTAAGGTTCCTCACATTGACATTCTCAAATTTGAAGGTGTCAACCCTTGAGGATGGTTGGCAAAAATGGAAGGCCTTATTTATTTGTATCAAATTTCTTAAATTGGTCATGTAGAATTAGCAGCTTCTAAGTTGGGTACCCAAGCTTATCCATGGTTGTTATGGTAGCTTCACTAACATGGTGATCCTCTTTTATGGCCTAAATTCAAGGAACGATTTCTTCAAAGATTTGACAAAGGATCTTCCACATCATATATGGTACATCTTATGCAAACTAAGAAAACAAGAATAGTGGAAGACTATTGCTCTGAGTTCACAAGTCTCCTCACCTATACCCATCAATTGAGTCCAACGAGTGGTGGTCTCTACCTTTCACTATGACCTAAGGGATAAATTTTGAAATGAAATTGACATTTTTGGAAATATTTAAGCTTATTGAGTTGTCATTGATATGAGTTGTCATTGATATCAAAAGGTTGATGTCAAAGAACTTGGTAAGGCAGAAATATTCTTCTATGGTTGGACATTTATTCATGGAAAAATACATCTCAAAGGAAAAGAAATTGTGGTAAGAAAAGGATTATAATATTTATTTTTAAATATTATAAGGACAAAGACCTAGAAGAGAAAGGATTATAATATTTATTTTAAATATTATAAGAAGGAAAAAAAGGTTTAAGAGGGCTTTAGAAGGTAAAGTTTAATATCAAAAAGCAAGAGGGCCAAAGGTTTAATAAAATCCACTTGGGACAAAGGTTTAAAGGTTCAAAAGAAAGTATTATAATATTTATTAAATATTATAAACCCTTGGTGACCAATGTTTTTGAAAAAGCTCCAATGCAAAATCGTGAGCCGACGTATTAAGACAAATTGAATTGCATATTAATAAGGGCAAATATTTCATTGAGCTTAGGTTGAGAGTGGTGAAACGTAAATCAAATCCGTTTGCATAGGTTTCAAAGAGTGTAGCAGAGGAGAGAGGGAGCACGCACATCATTTGGGGAAGAAACAAAAATCAAAGTTAAATTGAAGCAAGTGCCTTTGTGTTCCTAACCGAGTGGCTAGCCCAAGTGGTAGCTTAGCTGAAGCTAAGGTACTGGTAGATAGAAGATCAGGGGGTCAAATCATGGTGGCTCCAATTTTTGTTGATATTTTAACCAAGGAGGAAATCACTGAAGATGTTAAGAAGTGATCAGGGTTATGCACAGTGACTAATATTCACAAATTGGGTGAATATTAGGATTTCCAAAATTAAAAATTGGTGAATATGAGGACCCTCAATATCGGCCCATTTGCCTAAAATTTTTAAGACCAATTTTGTTTTAGGGTCAATTTACCACAATATATATCCAAACATAGGTATATTTGTACTCGTTGGAAAGCTCTTTTCGATCCTGATCTAATGGTGGTGTTTTTATGAAGTTATAAGATGATTTAATAGGTCAAAATGTGCCCCAAAGATAAATTTACTTTTTAGGGCTTCAAATACCTCAAATTTTGGTGTTAAGATGATTTATTTGATTTTCTTAGGATTCACCTTTATTTACCTTGATTTCAATTAGGATTCACCATTTTTTTGCAAGTACATTTTGAGTCCAACCCCTTATGCATAATACTGGAAGTGATATGCATGGATTGAAGTTTTGTGTGGGCAACTAGCCTAGGTGGCAAGTAGACCCTGTGCAAGACGTTGATAGTGAGAAGACTTCGGGTTCAAGTCACAATGGAAGTTTGATTTTTGAGTTACGTTTGGGTAGAAGAAAGGTTGATAAATTTGTAGGTGCATCCTTTGTTCTAGTGGGTGGGCCAGCCTAACTGGAAATCTAGCTCGCGCTAGAGCATGGGCTTCGTGAGGTTTTGCGTTTGACTCTCTTCGATGACAGAAGTGGTAAGGGCATTAAAAATAAAATTAAATATAGGGAGTCATAAGGTTTGTTGTGTAAATTGACATTTTTGGAAATTACAAAGGTTGATGAAAGTTGATATTTTGGAAATTATATGGTTTGATTTCTCTAGAAATTATAAGGGTAGAAAGTGTTTTTATTAGTGAAAAAGGATTAAGGGATTATTGTTATATTTTCTAAGAAGTATTTTGTAAGTAAAAGGAGTTATAAGGTGTTATTGTGGTTCAATTTTTTATTGTAATTTTTGTGGTGGAAAAGAAATTGGAGAGGTTTTTGATGCTTTATATTTTGAGAACAAAAGGAGAGTCATAGAGCATTATTTTCAAATTCTATTGAGCACATTTTTTGAGAAGAAATTTAATGTGAGTGATTTGAGAAGAAAGATCCACTAACCAGTTTTGAAGTGGCACTTTGAAAAGGAAATTCTTTTGAGACAAGTTTTTGAGGGCAAATCTTCATCAAAGCAAGTTAAGAGGTATGGTGTTATTATTCCTTCTTTAAGGTGTTTGGTTGAACAAATATTTTTGAATCATAAAGTGGAGAAATAAGGATTATGTATATGAATTATTGGAAATATTTGTGTTAGGGTTTGAGAACAAATTGTGCAACATTGTTGAATGAATTTGTGAAGCATTTGGGCATTGATTTATGTGACATTAAATGTGAATTGGCAAGTGTTAGAGACTAGTCTTGTGAAGCAAATTTAGCACTAGATTTTATTGATATAGAGATAAATTTACAAAGGTTATAGGGAAGTTTTGTGAAGCAATTTGTGCATTGGGCTTGAGTGATATTTGGAAAGAATATATTATAAAATTGTATTGCATATCATTTTCTGTGTTCTTGAACAAGAATTTTGGGTAGAATATATCTGAAGTATTATGATAAATGTATGTGTTATGAGTTGTTTTGAGCATGAGTGATGATCAGTCTTGACCAGATTTGAGAATATGTTTGTGAGCTATTTTGAGCAAGCCTTTTGAAAAGACTTGTGAGTAGTTTTGTGCAGATAGAGTAAGCAGATTTGAGCAAGTCTTGTGAGAAGACTTGAAGCAGGTTTTTGAGGCATATTTGAGCAAGTCTTGTGAGAAGACTTGAATTAAGTTTGAGGTAGATTTGGGCAAGTCTTATGAGAATACTTGAAGTAGGTTTTTGAGACAAATTTTTGCATGTAATATATGCAAATTTAGAATAGGTTTGAGATGGATTTGTGCATGTAATGTGTGCATATTTGGGATAGAGTTGAGACAAATTTTTGTATGTAATGTGTCCAGATTTAGGACAAAGTTGAGATATATTTGTGAATGTAATGTGTGCAGATTTGGGATAGATTTGAGATAGATTTGTGCATGTAATATGTGCAAATTTGGGACAGAGTTGAGATAGATTTGTGCATGTACTGTGTATATTTGGGATAGAATTAAGATAAATTTATGCATGTAATATGTGAGTTGAGATAGATTTGTGCATGTAATATGTGCAGATTTGGGATAGAGTTGAGACAGATTTGTGCATGTAATGTGTGCATATTTGGGGTAGAGTTGAGATAGAATTGTGCATGTAATGTATGCAAATTTGGGGCAAAATTGAGAGCAAATTTGTAAGCATACTTGAGTAAGCCTTGTGAGTAGGCTTGAAGCAGAGAGAAGAGGTGTCTCCTATGGATAGAGTTACATGAACCAAAGCAGAGAGGAGAGGTGTCTCCTATAGATGGAGTTCTATGAACCAGAGCAAAGGAGAGGTGTCTTCTATCAATAGAGTTCCACGAACCAGAGCAAAAGAGAGGTGTCTCCTATGGATAGAGTTCAACAAACCAAACTAGTAAGGGGATAGAGTTATCCTATGGATAGAGGTCCATGAACTAGAGTTGAGGGGATAGAGTTATCTTGTGGATAGAGGTCCACAAACTTGAGCATAGGGGATTGGTGTCTCCTTTGGATAGAGGTCCATAAACATTGTAATAGGGATTTGGTTTCCAAGAGATTTGTTGAGAAAATTTATAAGAAATATTTTCTCTATGGACGTAGCCCACATTGGATGAACCACATTAAATCTGTGTCTCTCATTGTGTGTGATGATATGTACATTGCTTTGCTACTGCTATTGATGATATTGGTTAACACTACTTTGGAAATATATTGCAATTGATAACATTGGATAATATTATTTTGGAAATAAAAGCAAAATATTGTATTATAATGTTCATCCCCCCTCTCAGTATAAGCTTGTGTTCTTCAATTGGTATCAAAGTGAGTTCCTTCGTGAAAGTCTAAATAGCTTGAAGGAAGATATTATAGGAACACACATGGATGAGCTACATATAAATCTCACAACTTATGAGATAAGGACAAAGAAAGATCAAACATCCAAAAGAGAGGCATCATTCAAAGCTTCTAAGAAGGATCTAAGAATACTCAAATGTTTTATTTGTGGTAACTTTGGTCACCTTGCAGATCAGTGTTCAAAATCTGGGTACTGTAGTAGTGAAGAAGAGGCTAACTTTGTGAGATGTGTTGAATGTGGTAATCTTGGTCACATGGCACTTTATTATCCACAAAATGGGTATATTAGCAGTGAAGAAGAAAAGGAAGATGCTCCAGTAAATGGAGAGAAAGAGGAAACTATGGTGGACATAGAAGAAGAATGTTTTGTTTGTGGTAACCTTGGTCACAATGCAAGACATTGTAATGGGTTTAGTAGCAGTGAAGATGAACAAGAATTTAGTTATGAAAATAAAAATAGGCACAATCAATACAGGTATGAGAGGAAGATATTTTTTGGAAATAGCAGTGATGAAAGTTTCTCCGATAGTGAAAAAGAAGATGCTCCTATTGAAGACCAAGTAAAAGAGAAATAATATGCACCTGTTGTCAAAAACCAAATTGAAAAGAAAGAAGATGATCCTGTTATTGAAGACCTACAAAAAGAGAAAGATTCAGAAAAGGAAGAAGCTACAGTTGAAATGAAAAAGGAACTTGAAGAGCTAAAAAGGGAGAATCTAGGATTGAAGGCTCAAGTACAAGAAGATGGGAAGGCAAAGGCAAAGCTTCTACAAGATCTCATTGACCTAAAATTTAAGGTTGAAGAGGTAAAGAAAATTGAAGAAGGTATTCCTGAACAGTTAAAGACAAAAGAGTTAGAATGTGAGAGATTAGAACATGAAGTGGTTTCTCTAAGGTTGGAAGTGAAAGATTCTAAGGATAAGCTGCATAGGTTTGGAAAAAGTTTAGAATCTTTGGATAACATTATCAAAGAACAAATATCTTCTTTTATCAAAACATGACTTGGTTTTGAAGAAGGTCAAGAGGTAAAAAAAGAGGAGGCAAGCTCAAAAGAAAATGAAGTTTCAGAGGAAGATATTGAAGAAGAACCCAAGACCTATGTTGATAAGTTGAAGAGTGGAAGCTTCATTGAGAAATAAAATAATGCAAAAACAAGAAACATGGATCATCAAAAAGAAGGCAGAGAAATGACCAAGAGACTAGATTTTTCAAGACAAGATGAATATTTCTTCCAAGGAAATTGTTTCTCATGTAATAATTTTGGTCATAAAGCTATACACTGTAGGATTCATGGTAGAAATGATTATGGCTTCACCAAAATAAATTTTAGGTCATTTGCACCATTCAGAAACTACAACATCAGGTGTTACAATTGCAATAATTTTGGGTATAAGGCTAAGTGGTGTAGAATAGAGTTTCCAAAACTTCTAAAGACAAGCAAGAACATGAACACTCAAAAGGATCAAAAGGGTATGACAAAAAAGATGTGGAAAAATAAGGTTGAGAAAGTAGAAAAGCATTGTAAGTTGGGAGTAGATTTAATCCCACCCCAAAATTGATCACCTCAAGGAAAGGAGGTAGTGAGGGGGCTGAGCTAAGAGTCTTATTTTTAGCCCCAAAGGAGCCCTTTGCCATTGATGTCAAAGGGGGAGAGTTTGAAAAACACAATCTTATACTGAGAGGGGAGGGTGAATAGTATAAGATCACTTTTTACTTTTCTTTTCAATTCAATATTATGTAGTGTATAGATAGCAGTATCAATAGCAGTAATCAAAGCAATGCATAAAAAACCATCCACAAAAGTGACACAACAATTTATGTGGTTCACCCAATGCGGGCTACTCCACGAAGAAAATATTTTGCTAAAAATTTCTCAATCAATCTCTTGGGAATCCTTCCTAATTACAATGTTTATGGACCTTTGTCCAAAGGAGATGTTGATCCCTTAAATCTCAAGTTCATGGATCTCTTACACAGGAGAAATATTTCCCCTTCTGCTCTAGCTAGTGATCTTCTAGAAGACCCTGTCCCTCTACTGCACTGACTGGTGTATCTCTCTCCACTTGGAGACTCCTCACTCATATCTATCTTCAATTGTCCTAGCTATTGGATATCTATTCATTGAGACTTTGTCCTCTGTACTCTATCACCTCCAAAGCTCTGTCAATAGGCTCTCTTAGAACCTACTCAAATATGCTCAATAGGCTCACTCAGAACCTGCTCAAATCTACTCAATAGGCTCACTCAGAACCTGCTCAAATATCCTCAATAGGTTCACTTAGAACCTGCTCAAATCTGCTCAATAGGCTCACTCAAAACCTGCTCAAATCTCCTCAATAGGCTCAATCAGAACCTGCTCAAATATGCTCAATAGGCTCACTCAAAACCTGCTCAAATCTGCTCAACAAGCTCACAAAAAACTCATTCCAATCTGCTAAATAATTCCTCTCTAGCACTTACTCAAATCTGCATAGTAAGCTTTCACAAAATCTTACACAAAAATAGTCCACAAGCCTTCTCAAATACTTGCCTCAAATCAGCTCAACAAAATCTCAACTCAATATCATAGAAGCATAAAGAGAATTGTTAGAGACTCAATATATTCTATACTCAAATCCCAATCTCAATTCAAAGAAATCTCAAATCAGCTCAATATTATAGAAGCATAAAGAGAATTGTTAGAGACTCAATATGTTCTATACTCAAATCCCAATCTCAACTCAAAGCAATATCAACTCAGCTTAATCTTATAGAAGCATAAAGAGAATTTTTAGAGACTCAATATGTTCTATACTCAAATCCCAATATCAACTCAATCAGAATATAGAATAGTTTGTTTCATGGAACTTGAACAACCACTTCATGCAACCACTTGACTAGGCTTAATCAACTCTACTCAACCAATCACTTAAAGAAACAACTCTTTCTCACAAACCTTAGTCCAAGCATGAATCAAATAACTCAAAATATTTCCAACAATGCTCAACAACAAATCTTATATAACAATGATACTCATGTTCTTTTCTAACTCAAGTTCAAGTTTTTTGCATCACCCATTGGTTTCAACAACAATGCTAATAAGACAAGGTTTTAATTACAACTCTCAATTTAGAAAACCTTGAAGCATAAACTCAAAGTACTTCACTCAACCAATGGTCTAAACAAAAATGCTTATCAAACAAGGTTTAATCACAACTCACAATCCAGAAAACCTTGAAGCATTAACTCAACCACTTTTAAAAAGGAAACCACAATCAATCCTTTTCACTCCAATGATATTTCAAAAATCAACCACCCAAATAAAATCAATGGAGAGTATTACTCATACCTTTTTTATGCCTTATGAGTTGTCCACTAAATCTGTCATACTCAACACACTTTATTTTTCAACTCTTAACAAGGGTTAGAGATCTTGAGTAATAACACAACAATAATATCCAAATAACACCTTATTACTCCTACTTTATTTTAACATCCACCAAAGTTCTTTTTAAAAGAAAACCCTTACTCAAAATAACTTTCACTAAAAAAAACTTTATCAAAAACCCTTATTACTCCTAAAAATTTTAAAAAATCACAATTAAAAATAATTCACAACTCAAATAGCCACCATGACCTTATTCTCTAAGGTTACTCAACAAATCAACTAACGAAGCACCTTTACCCCTTATCACTCCACCTTAGGCAATCCAAACAAAATATTAATAAAAACCTTAATACCTGCCTCGAGGGGAATCAAACCCTCGTCTTGCCCCAACATGAATGCCCTAGCCACGGCCAAGCTTTCGCATGAGCTGTGGGCTCGTTGGTGAAAAATAAGCACCACCCGCTTCTTATCCTTCACCCTCTTCTGCCAAGCAAAAAGTATGCACCTTGGGCGCCTCAACAGAACAAAGCCAAAAATGATGCTTGCGGGAATCGAATGCACAACCTCCTTGTCACCAAAACCTTTGCACAATCTAAGCTGCCACTAGGCCACGTTACCCAATGCATTTTGTAAAGTGGTCATTGTCTCCCTTTAATGTTCGTTGCGTCATTTAAACAAAAAACACGAGCTCTTTTTCTTTGCAAATACCAAGCACAAATATCAACAAGCAAGGATGAATGAATTAAAAAATTCAATTACATATTTATATGCCTTCTCTTTGCTTTGGAAACGTCGACCTTTTTGAAACTTCCTTCATGATGTCGACGGATAAACTTTTAATTTTAATTTTAAAATTAAAATTAAAATTTTAAATAAATTAAAATTTAAACTAAATCTTTAAAATTAAATATCTCTATCACCGGGGCACCTTTTTCGATGAAACGAAAAGCCAACTTGGGTTTTAAGAAAAATCCATTTCAAATCTACCATCCATGGTTTTAAATAAAAACCTTTTGCAAAGCTTCCCTTGAAGCTCCTTTTGGAACCAAATGTCATGCATCCCTTCTTGAACCTTTGATCAAAAACCTTTGCTTCTCATGAAGCTCTTTGTGAAACACATAGTGCTTACTTATATAGATCCTTTTGACATCAATGACAAATCTTAGCTTAGGGACTCAAAATTTCCAATAGAGTTTTCAGTAAGGGACAAAGAAATCAGTAAGGGGGAGAACCTTCTCAGGGGGAGCAGTAGGGTTATGCATAAGAGGTAGGACCCAAAAGGTACTTATAAAAAAATGGCAAAACTATTTCGAAACCCCGATGAAACCAATCGAACTGCATGTGTGATGGCATGGCGAATGACCTTAATTTTTCCCAAAAAATTGGCAAAAAAGGGTGAAATTCAAAGTTTTGCCGGAACAGGTCAAAAATATGTCGACGACGTTTAAAACCGTGGCAAAGGTCCGAATGCAAAATTTGGCCCGGGTTTCGACCGAATGCATAATATGGTCCGGATTTGGACCGGATGCATAATATGGTCCGGTCTCGGATCGGATGCATAATATGGTCCGATCTCGGACCGGATGCATAATATGGTCCGACCTCGGACCGGATGCATAATATGGTCCGGCCTCAAACCGGATGCATATTATGGTTCGACCTCGAACCGGATGCATATTATGGTCCGGCCTCGAACTGGATGCATAATATGTTCCGACCTAGAATCGGATGCATAATATGTGTTGGTCTCGAACCGGTTGCATAATATGCACCGACCTCAAAGTTTCAAACCGGGTGCATAAAATGTACTGGTCTCGGACAGGTTGCATATAATGGTCCGGTCTCGAACCGGATGCATATTATGGTCCGACCTTGAACCGGATGCATAATATGGGCCGACCTAGAATCGGATACATAATATGTGCCGATCTCGGACCGGATGCACAGTTTGGTCCGAACGCCACCCGGGTGCATACTGCAATCCAGTACGTTGTTGCATGTCCAATACTGCCATGTGTCCAATATTGCATGTCCAATACGATGCTGCCACGTGTCAAATATATTTCAAGTCTATAAAAGGGCATCAACAATCATTTTCCCATTTCGTTTCTATGACTACTACAACCAGAGCTAACCTTTCTGATCGACCTTTCGGTTTCGATTCCCAATCCTTTTTCTTCCACTTCCAACTACTTCCAATGGATACCCCTTCCACAATCTCACCAAAATTCAAGAATTTTATGTGCACTTTGATATCAGATCTGATAACAATGCTAGGGATGAACTTTTAGTGGCTCCATAACGTAGGTTTATCAACCCTCATTTCCATGCCACATTTTAGAATAGATAAAGGGCTCCTGCAACATATTATCTCTGGTTATGACCATGACAGGGGTACAATGAGCATTAAACTATGAACTAGAAATGTTGTTTTCAGCATCACCCCTGGAGATATTCACAGATTGATAGGTCTTCCATTCATTGGTTTTAATCAAGTGTCACCGAGGTCACAACTTTCTCCAGATGACAAAGCACACCTTGATAACAAGTACGGTCTTTCATCGAAAGATTTGGTAGGTATAAATCTTGTTAATTATATTTTATTAATTTTCAATGTTTTAAATTTGTAAATTGACATCGAATTTTTTTATGCAGCTTCTAACGCCAAATCAAAAAGAGGTTTATCGATAAGCGATGTTAACCATCAAACTCTGAAGGCCATTATCAAATTTTTCCAGGCCAAACTTATTCTATTGGGAAGACCAAAAATTCCATTTTGGGCACTTTATTATATTGTTCATTCTGAACAAAATCACAAGTTCGATTGGTGTACCTATATTTCAGATCGAATCAGGACTGAGTTGCACACGGTCCAACTTGCAACCGCCAAGACTCAGCCCATTGTGGGCACTCGTAAATTATCTTTTAGCTTTATATTTTGAGTCTTTTCATAATTTGTCAACTACTCCTGTACCAACTCATTGTGCATTCAAAACTACACTCTATTGCCATGACACCAGAGGAATTGAGGGTAATAACTACATCATTGTCCTTGACATACTATTTTATAGTTTACCACATTCCCTTTTTTAATTTTTTTTTCATCTATATGCAGGCGAAGGCAAAAATTTCAAGGACTAAATAGATTGTTGCCAATAGGGGTCACAGGCCGAAACAAACAGGTGATTCTGAAGACACGGGCTCTGAAGCAACACCTGTTACTATGCAGAGGTCACACAAACGTGCCAGGCAAGCAGCTACTCCTGGGGTTTCTCGTACACCTAGGTATGCACAAAATGTGCAAGCCGAATCTAGTGTGGCCAACCCCTCCCCCAATGCAGAACAATTGCAACGCATTTCATCAGGTAAATCTATGATTCTATGTGTAGTTAATTTAAATTAAGATTTTTTTTTATTTTAAGCAGAATTCTAACAAAATATTTTTGACTATTTTTAGTTGATTCTCATGTTCAAGTAGTAACATCACAAGTTAGAGGGCATATGCCACCACCACCTCCACATGCATCACACTCACCGGTTTCACCACTTCCATGCAATCAACAATAGGGACAATCACAGCCTCCGACAATGCCTATGCGAGGGCAAGTCGGTGTTGGAAAATGTTTGTTTTCATAGAGATCACAGGGCACTTCACGAAGTTCTAGGCATGGGATTTCACACCCACAGAGATCACACATGCCAACAACAAGTCATGGGCATGGATGGTCTCAATTTACATTTTCTTCAAATACACAGGCACCTGAATGTTCTGGACAGGGATTGGATAATATTCCACTTGATGAGGATTACATGTTTCAGGGCAACATTGAAGGCTTCAGGGCAACATATGTGCTTAAAGATCTAGCACGAGAAGAAGAAGTCCCTGCAGCTCAACAGACATCAGAACCACCCGCCCAAGGAGACAACCCTCATCCTCAGGGTCCTCAAACTGAGGATGATGTTGTCAATTTTAATGAAAATGTTTCATTGGCAGCAAGTACCGAGTCAACAATTCAGGAGTTTGTGTTGAAATATTTGCAGGAGTTGAAAGAATGGGAATATCGGGCAAAGGTCCTTATTAGGGAAATTAATGCCCGATATAAAAATTATGAAAAAAGGAATTCTATTTATTCTTTAGTCAAATATGAACCTGAAAAGCTTGATGGCTTGCTAAAACAGGCTACTTCAGGAATTGTTAAATCTGATTTTATTTATGATGATGATGTCTTAAATGTTGTTGTTGGTAGATTGGAGAATGTTAATGTTGAAGCCCAAGCATTTTACAACTTATGGGCTTCTGATAAGGACAAGGTTGCAGTTGTTGAGGCTGCAAAAGAATTGGCTGAGGTAAAAAAGTTATATATATTCCAATTTTCTATTGCATTTAAATTTTTATATTTCTTGAAAATTTGTAATAATTTCAATATATCCCTTTTGAATTAAGTTTTCAATTTGTTTTGTAGTCAAATTTTGAAAATTTGAAAATTTGAAAACACAGGTTAAGAGCATGGATGTCAATATTCTTACAACAAAATCATGTTTGATGAAATCAATGGAAATGAAAAAGAAAATACAGGCAAAGGTTTCAGAAAACAATCGTTTAAAAAAATACATCAGAGAGAAGTTGCATGAAGATCCGAAAAAGGTGCTTGAGAAAATGAAAGAATCGCTTCCAACAATACTTGAAGATCCAAACAAAGAAGAAGTTGCATGTGTGTCAAGTATTGTGAAAGTACGTGACAACCTTGTTAGAGTTGGAGCATTGCCAGAAGAGAGTGTCACAGAAGCTGATAAAGGAAAAGAAACGACAACTCCAACCACTAGTGAAGCATCCAAGCACCAATCAAAAGATTGAAAATGTTGACAATGTTTTAAAAAGATTGAAATATGTAATTTCTATTTGAAATTGGTATGTAATATTTGAGACTTGAGTTTGAAAATGTTTTCAAAAGATTGCAATATATTAATTTCTGTTTGAAAATGTTATGTTATATTTGTGTTTACAAATGTTTGAACGATGTAATATGTTTCTTTTTGAACTAGTTAATATGAAATTTTATGTTTGAAAATGTCATGTAATTTCTGTTTGAAAATGTTTTAAAAATATTGCAATATTTAATTTCGGTTTGAAAATGTTATGTAATATTTGAGTTTGAAAATGTTATGTAATATTTGGGTTTAAAATGTTTGAAAGATGTAATATATGTCTTTTTGAAATAGTTAATATGAAATTTTTGTTGTATAATTGGGTTTGAAAATGTTATGTAATATTTGATTTTGAAAATGTTATGTAATAATTTAGGTTTGAAAATTGGTATGTAATATTTGAGATTTGTAGTTATGATGATAATTTGGGTTTGAAAATTTTATATAATATTTGAGTTTGAAAATGTTATGTTATATTTGTGTTTACAATTGTTAATGATGTAATGAGATTTTTGAACTAGTTAATATAAAATTTTAAATGTTTGAAAATGATATAATTCATGTAATGTTTAAAATAATGATAATGATTTAAAAAAAATTGAGTTGAAATGTATAATATTTGGTTAAAATATTGAGAAAATGTGTATGAAATATTTGTGTTTATCATTATCAATGAAATGATAGTTGAGAAAATAAGTTATAAAAATACAATTTTAAATTTACAAAAATGATATAAGCATGTAATTTGGGTTGAAACAATAATATTATATAATACATCAATTTGGTTTGAAATAATATAATTTGGAAAATATTGAGTTGAAAATGTTATCAAATAATTCGTGTTTATCATTGTCAATGAAATGAGAGTTGAGACACTAAGACACAAACATACAATTTTACAATCTACAAAAATGATATAAGCCATGTAATTTTAAAACAATAATGTGATTTAAAACAACAATTCATTGAAATAATATAAATCTGGAACAATATTGAGAAATCTGCTATCAAATCAATTCGTGTTTATCATTGTCAATGAAATGAGAGTTGAGACACTAAGACACAAACACGATATAAGCCATGTAATTTTAAAACAATAATGTGATTTAAAAAACAATTCATTGAAATAATATAAATCTGGAACAATATTGAGAAATCTGCTATCAAATCAATTCGTGTTTATCATTGTCAATGAAATGAGAGTTGAGACACTAAGACACAAAAATACAATTTTACAATCTACAAAAATGATATAAGCCATGTAATTTTAAAACAATAATATGATTTAAAACAACAATTCATTGAAATCATATAAATCTGGAACAATATTGAGAAATCTGCTATCAAATCAGTTCGTGTTTATTATTGTCAATGAAATCATGGAAAATTATCACTATGGAAGCTGAAACATATCAGCTTGTCCAGAATCATTATGAAGCATAGCAAAAATCTGTGTCTCCACCATCTGATCACTGAAAGCATCATCATCATCGTTATCGATCGTATTCAACGTTCCTCTTCTGTCTACCAAGGAACTCCAGTATTCCAACGCTCTGTCATACGAAAATGTATCCAATTGATATGAAGACACATAAATTCTTAAACAATTTTCTAAATTCTTGTCGAGTCTGTTGCGGATTTTAGATTTAACAAAAGCAAGTGCACTAAAAACTCTTTCATCTTCGACTGACCCCAAAATCATTGTTTCACATAATTCATATAAACGAAAGTATTCACTTATAGTATCTTTTAAGACTATGCTTGGATACAATTTTTGCCACAAACGTGCAGTGGAACCAATCTCATGGACACTTGTCATATGTGATGTTTGCAAAACCATTGTTCTTCCAAAATGCGATGACTGTTCTTTCAAAAGTTCACTATTGAGTATACCATTAATTTCAACACCATTGACTTCCACACTCTTACTAAAATGGTCAATGAGATTACCCATATATTTAATAAACAACTCATTTGCAGAATTGTATTCAGTACAAGGACCCCAAAACATGGGGTTAACCACACCCATGGACTCAAGCAACTCATCTCTCTGAAACCGTTCTCTTATCTCACCTATCAAATTTTTTGCTATATTTGACAAATTACTCTTTGTTTTCTGTATTACAACATGAAATCTATTATGTGTTACAGGAACTTCTTCAAAATATTCCACAACAATACTTGATTGCCTTTCAAAACAATAAACAGGTATCATCTTTTCATGAACATTAATACAGAGATGATCATTGATGTCAAACTTCAAGAAGCTTTTTGGATTGTTCACGTTTATCAATGTATTCCAACTATCAAATACAGGTTCTATAAAATCTGCATTAGACACATATAATGTATCAAGAAGCACGCATATTTGTTTTCTCATCCTCATAAAATCAATGATATAGATGGATCTCTCTTGTGCAAGATTAATTAATCTGTTCATTTCTTTTAACATTGGAAGAATACCACATAATGTCAAAAGTGTTTCCAAGTCAGTCAAACGGAACAACATATCTTTTGCCTTATCAACTATTCTATGATTTGCATGCATAAACCCTATCAGTGATTGATATTCTGCCAAAACTCTCTGAGTAGGTTGATACAGTGAAATCCATCTTGTATCCACATCTTTTAACAATTTTTTCCCTTCTGTAACTCCTAGTGCAAATTGTTGAAACTCTGCAAATATTTTTGGACTTAATGAGAAATAAGAATGAATATCACGAACAAGGTTTTCAACTTTAGCAACATTTGAAAATGTGCTCACAATTTTATATGCAAGATTTACTCTATGAGCCATACAGTGAATGGGGATCATATATGGGGCAACTGTGGTTTGGAGTCGAACACACAGACCAGACCTGTGACCTTGCATAATAGCAGCTCCATCAGCTCCAACGCAAATTAACTTTGTTGCTATGTCTATATCATTCATTCCCTACAATATTCTTTAAACTTTTAACAACACATTATAAATATTTTTTGCATTTGAACTTTCCAACATCTTATGTATTCCCAACAAAATAGGCCTTCTAACATGATTTTGAAATATGTACACATGCATGCAAATCCAAGAAGTGTTATCCACAGTTGTTACCTCATCAATAGAAAGTGAAATGAATTTGGCAAGTTTTACTTGCTCCCTTAGGTCTTCTTTCTCAACCAAAGATAAACATTTTGCCATTTCCCAACCACTTCGGTCTGACCAATGAGAACTAGGAAGGTTTTGCACATTAAAAAGGCATAATAGCTGCTTATAATCAATAAAATCGGACATTGGTCTACCTTTCTTGAGAATATTGTAAACAATGGCAAACTGCTTACTTTTTGAAGCAAAAACAGTCTTCTGTAATTTGTGAAATTGGGCTCCAATTGTTCCACCTTTCTCAACAAGAGATTGTTGTTGCTTTAAGTGATTGTCATATTCTATAGCATATCTTAAATGCATACATTCTGATGCATCCTTCCACTTAACTTCTTTACTAACTTCACCATTACTTTTTATAACTTTTACATAAGATTTGCCAGCATGTTTTTCAATTGTATCAATCTTGTTTTGAAGCCTATGATCCTTACCAAGTCTCCAACTGCAAATTTTGCATCTACATTCTTTTTCATCAATTTGGTTATCCTCGGTCATGACAGGCTCAAGCCAGGGAAATATTTCTACCCATTCTTTCCTAAATCCCCTTCCAAGTATCCAGAGAGATGCTTTTCTTTTTTTGGAATTTTTGGTTGAAGATTCAATTGAAGCTTGTAATGATTTTGATTTATCACTTTCATTTTCAATTGTGATGTCATTTTGCGTGTTGTCTTCAGGTGTTTGTTGGATGTCATTTCTAAGGGGATTTTCAATGAAAGGCATCTCTTCTTGGGGAATATCTTCAAGTGGAGGCATATCAGGATCGATAGGGTATTCTGCATAGTAGCATACCATAATATTTTTTATCACTATTGGATGAAAAAATTTACAAAAAAATATTCAAATCATCAATCAAGCACATACTGGGAAGTCAAAAATCATTTGTACCTTGAATTTGCACAGATGTCGTTGGCTCATCGCATTTCGAAGTTTGGCTAAAATATTTGAGGATACTCTTTTCAGCAGAAGATTTGGTGCCCTTCTTTCCATCACTGGGTGACATTTTACTAGTGACAAAAAAAAAGTTAAAGAGGGTGTATTTTCTGGAGGCCTTGAGATAATATTGTAAATAGAATAAACAATGTTTGGGTGGTAAATTATACATACTTTTTTCCAACCATTCTTTATTGTGATTTTATCAGTTTATGCCACTAGTTGTTTTCCGGTGAAAGCACTCTAACAGAGAAAAAGAGCATCAATATGTCAATAGAGAACCAAAGCATTTACTCATGTATAATCTTAGCAAAGAAAAAAATATCTTAATTAAAACTAAGAATCAAAGAGTTTTAAAACATTTAGAACATGGTAAAATAGAGAAAAATAAGGGAACAGACTCAACAAAGCAATGACATTCCAGATGTCGAAGAGTCTCCGATATTGGTGTGGTGCAAAAAATCATTAAATAAAGAAGAAAATGCAGAACCAGGAAAAATAACAAGTAAAACATGGCAATATAAAGAAAAGCAGAGAAGTGACAGAGAACCTGGTGCTAAAAGCTATTCTGGTCGTATGTAGAGAAACTGGTTCCGTCCGTATGTAGGAAAAGATCTTGGTAAACGTAGTTTCGTTCGGTTGCACGGTAGTCTCCAGATTCAAAAATGGATTCGTCCGATTGCACGATAGTATCCAAAAGTATAAAAGGATTCGTCCGGGTGCACGATAGTATCCGAAAGTAGAAAAGGTTTCATTCGGTGCACGGTAGTATCCAAAAGTAGGAAAGGTTTCGTTCGGTTGCACGAAAGGATCCAAAAGTAGAAAAGGCTCTGTCCGGTTTCATGCCAGGTTTCAAATACAAAAAAGTATTTGTCCGGTTGCACAGTAGGTTTCGGATGCAGGGATGGCTCCTCCTGGATGCATGATAGATTTTTGATGCGGGGATGATTCTGACCGGTTGCACGAGAGATTTTGGTTTTAGGATTGGTTCCTTCTGGTCGGTTGCATGATAGGTTCGGTCGTACAACACTATCCAACTGCAGAATTAGTTTCGTCCGGTTGTAGAACAGGACACTGTTCCGTTCGGTTGCTGAATTTGTTACGGTCGGTAGCAGAAAAGGTTTCGATGTTGTGAAGAATTGTGTCGGTATTTTCCCTGGGGTGTTAATTATATATAGAGGTATATTGGGCGAGTTTGGCGGGATAATTTAGAAATTCTAAAAATTTTAGGGCGAAAAGGGTACTTTATTTAGGCGGGATTACTTGCGAATTTTTTAAAATATTCGTGATACTCTCATCAAAGGATGGCTAACCGACACCGAAAATTTATTTTTTCCCAAAAATTCTGGCTACATGGCCGACGTCCGGGTCTCAAAAATTTCACAAATTTGAATTTTCGAAAATGGGTTTTTTCGCCCCAATGGCGAAGTTTCGCCGCTATGCATAACCCTGGTGGGCTCCCAAGCACTAAGGCGCTTAGGCTTGAGGAGACGACGGATCAAATCTTGTCGAATCTCCTTTTGGGGAAAGAAAGAGGTTTGCTTTAATCTTGGGCATCTAAAATTTTGAGAATATAGTTTGGGCATTTAAAAATTAATTTTTGCATATTTTAAATTGGTTCTAAGGTTGCAAAAGGAGTTATAAGGGTTTTACAAAATTAAAATTTTAATGTTATTTGCTCAAATGTTTTGAAAAGATTGTAAGGTGTTTGGTTGATGTTTTATGGTGTTGGATATTATTTTAAGTTGGAGTTTATAAGGTGTATCAAGAAATTATCTTTATGTATGGTATGATGAGTGTTATTTTAAAAGGGAGTAATAAGGCATAAATTGAGTTGTGATTGTTTTGTGTCTAAGGAATATTTTTGGAAAAGTGTTGAAGTAATATTGTTGTGTCTAACCATTGGAATTGGAAAGAAGAAAATTGTGACCGATACAAGTTTTCTAAAGACACTTTTACATCCAAAAAAAGGTATGGGCATATTATTTATAGTGAGTGATTGTTGAAAATTGTGAATGAAAAGTTGGAGTGAAAAGGATTGTTTGGTTAAGCATTGTTGAGTGTGTTTTTAATTAATGCTTCAAGGTTTTTTGGAATTAAGAGTTGTTGATAAAACCTTGTTTTATAAGCATTGTTGTTGAAGTGATTGAGATTAGTGAAGAACTTGAACTAGGGTTTGCAAAAGAACATGAGTATCATTGTTATGTAAAATTGGTTGATAAGCATTGTTGAAAATATTTGAGTGAGTGATAATATGTTTGGACTAGGGTTTGTGAGAAAGGATTATTTCATTGAATAGAGTTGGTTGAGCCTAGTAAAGTGGATGTGTGAAGTGATAGCTCAAGTTCTATGAAACAAATTGTTCTATATTCTGAATTGATTTGAGAAAGAGTTTGAGAGTTGATGAGTGTGAAACATATCGAGTCTCTAAAAATTCTCTATATGATTCTTTGATAAAAGAGAGATTGAAAGTGATTGAAATTTTGTGAGTGTGAAGCATATTGAGTCTCTAAAAATTCTCTATATGTTTCTAAAAGAGTGGTTGAAAGTGATTGAGTATTGAGGTGAATGTGAAGCATATTGAGTCTCTAACAATTCTCTATATGTTTCTAAAAGAGTGATTGAAAGTGATTGAGTATTGAGGTGAATGTGAAGCATATTTAGTCTCTAATAATTATCTATATGTTTCTAAAAGAATTATTGAAAGTAATTGAGCATTATTATGAATGTGAATCATATTGAGTCTCTAACAATTCTCTTTGTGTTTCTATGAGACTGGACAAGTTCTAGTGTGAACTTGTTGAGCAGATTAGAGGTAAGTATTTGAGAAGACTTACGAAAATATTTGTGTGAGCTTTTGTGGAAGCTTACAATATATATTGAGAGCAGATTTGGATAAGTTCTAGTGAGGACTTATTGAGAATATTGGACAAGTTCTAGAGAGGACTTGTGGATAGATTAGTGTGAGCTTTTATGGAATCTTACAAGGCAGATTTGAGACAAGTCTTTGAGAAGACTTAAGAGAATAGTTGATTGATTGATTTATTCAAACCTTGAGTTAAGGTTTGGGGCAAATCCAACAGATTTGATTTGATATTGAGTAAATCTTTGTGTTAAGGCTTGAGGACAGGAATTGAAGATAGATTTGTGCTAGATCGAAGGACTATGTTTAGTGCAGATCAGATGATGTGGAATCAAACCAGATTGCTTAAATTAATAAAAGAAAGGGCTCATATAGGCCCAAAAACATAACGAAACCCCTACGAAAGAGCAACAAATTCCCAAATGGGAAATGTTGGCACGCTTCCAAAGGCGGTTGCCTAATCTATCCAGCTAGCCTAATCTAGAGTGGCTAGCAATTTATTACGTGAGCACAAAGTCTCACCAAAAACAATAATACCAAGCCCTAACTAAGACCTAGTTTAACTAAGGAATTAACCTTAGTTTACATTAAAAATTTGATGCCCTCATCATACCTCCCCAAAAAGGAAGCATTGGACTCCAATTCTTGTACAATTGTTGTGGGTGAAGGGTGATAACGAAACCCCTACGAAAGAAATGGCTCATATAGGCTCAAAAACATAACGAAACCCCTACGAAAGAGCAAGAGTGTCCTTTGGTTTGCGAAAGACCAATGTTGTATGGCGTGGACCTGGATAACTGTATGTGGGCTTCGTAGAAGAGATGAGAAACTTCTTGTTCTCATGATGCAATGTATAAGTATTATTATATGCATCATATTGAGCCTGTTTGTCAAATTGATAGGGCTTTCCAAGAATGAGATCACAACAGTCAATTGGAGTCACATCACAAGTGACTTTGTCCACATAGCGTGGCCCAAATGCAATACACAGTGCATGTTTCTGTAATCATGGAGGAGGTGTCCGCATCCTTCCATGCAAGTGGGTATGGATGAGGATGAGGTTGTACAGGAAGTTTCAATTGATCGACAACGGCTCTAGAAATCAAGTTTGTTTGAGAGCCATTATCGATGATACAATCTACAAAGTAGTTGTGTTTTAGATGGGCACATGTGACAAACAAATGGTCACGGCCTCTCTCAATCATGTTGTGTGTCAACAAAGTATGATTGTTAAGCCCTCGAAGCTCTGGATAAGTGCGCCTTTCTCCCGTAGCCTCAATAGGCCCTTCTTCTTTTTCCTCTGGGGAAGCTTTTACCTCTGGGGAAGCTTCTACAATAAGATTCTTTTTCTTCCTAAAACACTCGGATTCATTATGGCCTCTTTTCTTACAATGATCACAGAATTTCTTAGGATCAAAAGGAGTAGAAGAAGTGTTAGAAGAAGGGGAAGTAGAAGAAGAAGAAGAAGAAGAAGTCTTCGATTGTTGCTTTTGTTTTGAATTTTTGGTGGAGTCAAAAGAGCGAGATCCACCGGCTTGAGCAGCAAGCTTCTCCTCTGCAAGCTGTGTTTGATTGTACATGGTGTTCAAATCTATGATAGGAGTATATTTCAACTCCCTAAAAAGTGGTTCCTGTAGTCCACTTTTGAATTTGGTGATAAGCTTAGCAACAGAATCCTGAATACCATTCAGAATTCTCAATTTGTTGAATAGTCTGATGTAGTTTTGGACACTTATGTTGTATCCCTGCCTCAATCGAAGCCATCGATATTCAAGATCGTCTCCATAATTTGATGGATAAAAAGTATCCGTCAAAGCCTTCACCAATTCATCCCAACGGGTGATGGGATTCTGATTAACGAAGCGGTCTGTAATCAAAACTTTGGCTATACCATAAAGTTTCAAAAGGGCAAAAGACACTTGTTCATCTGCTGGTATTTTGCTATAGGAAAACCACGTGTCCATGTCGAGGATCCAATTGTTTAGAACCTCAGGATCACGAGAACCATCATAAATTTTGACTTCACATTTTGCCTTCACTCGTGAGTCACTTGGACCACTTTTAGTAGCAACATCATTGACCTTATCGGCCAAGGTACTAATGGCTGCGGTGATATCAGCCATTTGCTATGCCAAATCCTAAGCCATTTGGCTTCTGGTATACGCCAGGGATATTACAAGGAGGAGTTACAAAATATGTTAAAGGGGTTACAAAAAGGAGTGCTATTGCCCAATTAATTGCAAAACAACTATAATAGTTTTAATGCAATTTTACAATATTTAGAGGGCAAAAATAATTTAGCACAATAAAATAAAATACCCCTTTACAAAATTTTAATTACCCTTTGTAAGTAATTCTCCCCTTATACAAAATAGGAAAAATTAATGAGAAAATTAATTAATTCTCCCCTTATATAAAATTGGAAAAATTAATTTTTTTTTTTAAATTTAATCAATATGATTAAGCACAGAGAACTAATGGTAATTGAATTTACCAAAGTTTCTTTTACCGAGCAATTCTTGACGACGTCGTCTATTCAGCACGATGGGCGTGGAATAACAAAAATCAACGCAACCACCGACAGGAAAACGCGTCGACGACCGCAGAGGGGGGGGCGAGGAAGATATCGTAGTAGGTCACCGCAACGGCTACCGGAGTGTCTCGCTGCCGCCGGAAATCGTGAAACTCCAACCGTCCTATGTCTGCCACCGGGAAATCATGATCTCCATAAGAAAAAATAGACTGCACAGCAATCTGCGTCAGGCACACAAGCCGAGGGCGTTTGCAGCAACCGATAGGTGTTAATGGCAGAATAGAGTGTGACGGGGTCGGCGACGAATTCTGGAACTGCCTAACACAGGCAGGACGACATCACCGGGAAAAATGCAGTTGAGGAATAGAACTGGCGCCAGCAACCTGAAAACTTCATTCTGCAATCGTCGGGCCTGCGTACCGGTTAATTTCTGGTTCCTGTCGCTGTTTGTTGTTTGGTTAAACAGATATGGGACAACGCTGCAGAAGGAGTTTTTTTTTTCATTTTCGTTAACGGTGACCAATAAAACGTGGTCAGACAAGCCTTCGAGGAAAAGGGAGTCTAAAAATTACGTGGTAGCAGTCGGCGACGAACAGAACCATTGCTGTTTAGGTCAAACACGCCGATGCTGTCAGGAGGAAGTCGATCTGAAACGCGTCCTCAATTCGTCAGCAGGATTGTAGATCCGACCGAAATACAGATCGCGATTGCCAAAATTCACCAGAATCTGATCTTCGCACAGACGGTAAAGTTATCCAGTCGTTGGCACAATTGGGGAATGAACGTCAATGTCCCACACCTCTTGTCAATGGACGCAAATGTGAGCATTAAGGTAGCAGCAGGCTCGAACAGCAAACTGGCCAATGCAACTGACAGTGAACAGCATCAACAAAGTCAATAGGAAGGAAAAATTGCTTATAAATTGAATCAAGCAATGTACTACAAAATAGTTGATCCTTCAACAAATACGCAGCAACCGAAAGAGTTTCTAACAGAATAAAATTGGTTGTAAATAACCCAACCCAAGACTATGGAGGTCGAAAATGACCCAGAACCTCCAAAATTTGCCTTTGCTCTGATACCACTAATGTGGAATCAAACCAGATTGCTTAAATTAATAAAAGAAAGGGCTCATATAGGCCCAAAAACATAACGAAACCCCTACGAAAGAGCAACAAATTCCCAAATGGGAAATGTCGGCACGCTTCCAAAGGCGGTTGCCTAATCTATCCAGCTAGCCTAATCTAGAGTGGCTAGCAATTTATTACGTGAGCACAAAGTCTCACCAAAAACAATAAGACCAAGCCCTAACTAAGACTTAGTCTAACTAAGGAATTAACCTTAGTTTACATTAAAAATTTGATGCCCTCATCATCAGAGGATAGAGATTGAGGACATATTTATGCTAGATCGAAGGACTATGTTTAGTGCAGATCAGAGGACAGAGATTGAGGACATATTTGTGCTAGATCGAAGGATTGTATTTAGTGTATATTTGAGGATAGATTTTGGTGTAGATTTGAGGATAAGTTTATGTCAGACCAGAGATAGAGATTGAGAAAATTTGTGCTAGACCGAAGGACTTTTTTTAGTGCATTTTTGAGATAGATCTTTGAAGGTGATAGAGTGTAGAGGACGATAGTCTCCAATGGATAGAGATCCATTAGCCAGGGCAGTGAGTATAGGTGTATTTAGATATCCATTAGCCAGAGCATTGGGGGCAACAATTCTTCTAGAATATCACTAGTCAAAGCTAAGGAGAAAGGAGTTCTCCTGTGGATAGATATCCATGAACTTGATTAGGGGATTGGTGTCTCCTTTGGATAGAGATCCATAAACATTGTAATAGGGAAAGGATTCCCAAGATATTGATTGAGAAAATTTTAGTGAAATATTTTCTCCATGGAGTAGCCCATATTGGGTGAACCACGTTAAATTTGTGTCTCTATTATGTGTGGTGATTTGTGCATTTCTTTGATTACTTTTTTTGATATTTCTATCTATACATTGCATAATATTGATTGGGAAAGAAAATTAAAAAGAGGTCTTATACTATTCACCTCCCCTCAGTATAATATTGTGTTCTTCATGGTTTAAAACCTTCATCTAGACTATAGTTGGCCTTCTCTGAGCTTCAATCATTAGAATTGTTTAATCGATGAATTACCTTTGCTTGATAGTTGCTAATTAGTTTCATCCTTCTTCTTGATGACTGCTTCGATTATATCATACAACTCAGGTACTATACTAAACAGGTTGGAAACCTTCATTTCCATATTTGTGTTTAGTACCTCTGTTACCAAGCCTTCTATTGATGCCTTCTTGGTGATCTCTGGTCTCTTCCATACTTTCTCCAAAACTAGTTGATCCTACTTCACCTTTGCTAGTTCTATTTTGATTAGTTCTTGGGCTTCCTTCCATCGTTCTTTCTCCTTGGTAGGATTTGGGTATTATTTCGTCTTCTTGGTCTATGCTCTTGTTATATACAAGACTTCATTATCCGCTTTTGTCACCTCTACAATGCCAATGAGGTTGATATTTTGAGTTCCACTAGTACTTGCCTTATTCAAAAAATTGACTTCTTTGTGGTTTCCTGGACCACACCATTTACACATTTGAGTGGTATTATTAGCACTATTATTACCTGCATTTTGGGGTTTGGAACAATTATTCGTAAAATGGCCCCATTCTTGAAAATTCTGACATTGAATAATCGACCGTCAGTTGGAGTCGTATTGTAGTCGACTTTGGCCTCCTTGTCTTCCTCCTCGATGACTATTCCTATATCCCCCACTAGTTGCCCCTTGTCCATACCTTGGTGTATTCGGCTGCTCCTCCTGTTGTATAGCCAATGTTTGATGCCTCTTTCTTTTTAGATTGAATGGACAGTTGGCTACATGATGTCTAGCTATCTCACAAATGTTACAGTATGCGTTCTTTGGACAATTGATATTTGAATGCCCTTCTATCTTGTAGTCTAAGCACCAAATTTATTTTCAGTCCTTGCGGACTTTTCCTTTCACTTCCTTTAGAATTTTGTCAAATTCTCTCCGAAATGTGTGGATTGTGCTCTGAACTTTATATTTTGTTTCACTATCTGAATCTTCATTATATTTTAAGTAACCTTCGATACCTATGGTTGATTTTTTACCTTCACTTTCGAAGTTCTTGGCCTTCTCCAGAGCTTCGACATATGTTGAGGATGGTACTGCCTTCATCTTCTTCTTGAATTTTGATAGTAGCCCATCCAAAAACCACTACTTTATCATGCCATTTGCAGGTGTCATCTTCATTTTATCTATTAGTTATTTCAATATTCTATTATAATGCTTGACATCCTCGTCTAGTTTTTTCTTGGTGACATAAATTTCCATGATGATGTCAGTGTCATCTCTCAATGGTAAAAATTCTTCAATTAATCTAGTCTTCAAATCCTCTCATTGTATAAATGCTTGCGTACTTTGTCTTTTCAAGTACCATTCTATCATCATACCTCGCAATGTGGCTAGGAATAGTTGCAAATATTGTGTGTCTTGCGTGACCCTATTTGCTCCCCAAATGGTAATGCAAGTTCCCACATGACGAGATGGGTCCTCCTTTCCTTCACCTAAAAAAGATGGACATTTATGTTGTACTATTCTATTGGCAGGATTTTCCATAGTATTTGTTCTTTTGGTCAGACTTCCTGGTGTTGGTGGTTGTGGAGTTCGATTTGATTGCCTGTCTGTTCTTTGTGGTGAAAAATTATACTCAAATAGCCTTCTACCCGACTCCAATTGGTCTCTACTTTGTGACCTCCTTCGTGAATACACCAAACATGGTTCCAGTATTCCTCCCCATGAACCTTTGCGTAGTTGTCCTAATACAAGGTTCTCTCCTTCAGTATCCTCTGGCCAACTCTCCCTCGTTGGTTCTGGTGTTACCACCCAGTTCTCAATGATGGGCTCTTCCTTAGCTATTTATTCTTCCTTGTTTTTTGCAGTCACCAATAATGTTTCAATGCTTGGATTATCCTCATATTATAGGTTCCAAACTCTCTCCACTTTTGGGTGAGAGATTTTTTTTGCCTCTTGTGACCGTAAGTTCACCAGTTGTGCACTTCTTCTTATCGGTATTTGATTTTTGCTTTGTAACTTGAAATTAGTCATTCACCTCTTACACCTATCACTTATGTCTCTAGACTTTAAGTTCAATTAGGAAATGGTACCAAATGTAGATAGAGGTGAATACATTCTTAGGGTAAGGGATAATGACAATCAAGATAACCAATTATAGACCTTGGGTGTTATGTATTTCAATGATAAAATCTAGACGTCAAAGGCTAGACGTCTGAGTGCACTTGTATGGATGTCAAGGCTAGACATATTGGTAGACATCACATACTAGACATCACAAACTAGTCATCATAGGCTAGACATCTGGGTTCTTGGGCTAGACATCTACATGTTAGACATCATATCACTGGGTTAGACATCTAAAGGGCTGGGTTAGACGTTAGGTTATGTAATATACGTCTGGTGCAAGTTTAGATGTCACAACTAGGAGTTAGACATCTAGGGAACAGGAAGAGACGTCTGAGGGGAGGTTATATGTCTAATTTTTGGGCTAGACAACTAATCGTTTTACGGATGGGTCAGACATCTCGATGTAGATATCTACAGTCTACAACTCCCAGTCCTTCGAACCTATAATTATAACACTTATTTATCATTCTTGTTGTTGCATCCAACCTATAATAAAGCATTAAAATAACCCTACAACATTGCCACTTAGTGTCATTTGCAACACAACTTGTAATCAATCAGAACCTTCACAACATCACCATATACACAAAACACATATTTCGTACAAGAGCATTGGCATTATGAGCAAAATGATGATGATTCTTACAATTTTGAAGGGGGTATAAATAGGAAGGTGAAGTAGTTACTGCAACTACTTCACTCCCAACCACCCAACCATCTCTTAACCACTTGTTAGATGTCTTAACACTTAACTAGACGTCTAACACTAACTAGACGTCTTGCCTAGTTAGCCGACTAACACAATGATGGTTGCATTTGTCCTTTAGTGCTCTATGTACATAATCAAGCCTTCACATTCATTGGCTGATTTTACAATTTAATAAGACAACATAATCAACATAGCATTGCAAAATTGCTATATACAATCAAAATTGATGGACATTGTCATCAACCAGTTCTTCATGGTTTGTCTTGCTTAGAATGTTGTCTACAAGGATCTTGTGTGGTATATTGATTTCTAAGCGAGTAAACACATGACTGGTGATAAATCATGGTTTGAGACATTTGAGGCTAAGAAGGCAAACCAGTTACCATAGTTGATGATAAGACCTACCGAGTCTAGGGTGAAGGAAATGTTTCAGTCACTCTTCTAGATGGAAAATGTCAGATTGAGAAATTCCTTTATGTTCCAGGATTGGTAAACAATCTGTTGTTAGTAACTCAAATCTTGGATAAAAACATGGTGGTTGATTTCAGAGTTGAGGATGGAAAGAAGCATTGCTTCATCACAAGGAAGGGCAAACATGTAGTAACATCTTCATACAAGCATGGCTTGTTTGCTTTAGATGTCGTTTATACACCTCATGTTGCCATGGCGATATACACAAAAGAGACCACTTCTCTTTGGCACAAAAGATATGGCCATCTAAGTTTAGGATATTTACTTGAGTTGAGTAAATATGAAATGGTGAAATATCTTTCCAACCTTTCATCCACTTTACCCATTTGCTCGGATTGCTTAGCAGGGAAGCAACACTGAGTACCTTTTGAGTTGAGCTCCTCATGAGCCAAAATACCGTTGGAGTTGGTACACACCGATATATGTAGTCCTATTCCAAACAGTTATGGGAGAAAGAGGTATTTTTAGTTTTTGTTGATGACTACTCATGAAAGATATGGGTTTTCTTTCTACAATTGAAGCTAGAGGCCTTTCTGTATTTTTAGTTGTTCAAGATAAGTGTTGAGAAGGAATAAGGATGTTCCATTAAGACCCTCCGCTTAGATCAAGGTGGGAATATACCTCCATAGAATCTTCCACATTTATTAGTACACATGGGATTAAGAGACAACTTACTACAACCTATACTCCATGGAAAAATGGAGTTGCTGAGAGGAGGAATCGTTCCATCATAAAATAGTTCATTGTATGCTTACATGGGCATATCTTAAGCAATAGTATTGGGCAGAAGCTGTCAATACAACAACGTACCTCTTGAATAGAGCACCCACAAAAGCTCTTAAGGGAATGACCCAACAAGAAGCATGGAGTGGTAGAAATCCCTCCATTTATCATCTTAGGTTTTTTGGGTGTAAGGCATTCATGCACATTCCAAAAGCAAAGAGAAAGAAGTTAGATGAGAAATCCTTGCAATGTACGTTTCTTTGTTATGATGAGCATTCCAAGGGATATCGTTTGATAGATCCCAAAACCAAGAAAACTCACATAAGTAGAGATGTTGTATTTGATAAATATTTCACACCAGATAACACATTTTTAGCTGTATACTTGGATGATGATGAGCCTAAGAAAGATATTCCTCCCCCATAGAAGAAGATTCCCAAATGGTATACTAGCATGATGAGAGATTCAAAATTGACTACACCTCCAAATATAACTTTAGATCGACCTCGTACACATAGTATGACTCATCAAAAGAGAGCAGAAGCATCGACTTCAAAGGTTGATGAGCTTTACCAATACTTTGAAGAAATTTCTATAGATGCAAAGGAAGATAGAGAAGAAGATATGGATGTGGATGATGATAGGGTTTTTATATCTTCATTAGATGAGCATGAACCTACCACAGTCTAAGATGCACCTAGTAAGCTTGAGTGGAAGGCATATATGGATGCAGAACATATATCTCTCATCAAAAATAACACATGGAATCTAGTTGATATACCTTTTGGAAAGAAGCCCATTAGCTACAAATGGGTATACAAAGTGAAGTAAAAGGAATATGGAACTATAGATAAGCATAAGGCCTGCCTTATTGCAAAATTCTATGCATAGAAATAAGGTATTGACTATTAATATACTTTTGCATCCACTACTAGAATGACTATCATTCGTGTACTTTGTGCTATGGTAGCTTAGTTCGGATGGAAGCTACATCATATGGATGTAAAAAGTGCCTTCTTAAATGGTGATCTCAAGGAAGAAGTGTATATGAATCAGCTAGAAGGATTTGTGGTTGAAGGCCAAGAGCAAAAGGTTTGCAAATTGGTTAAATCCTTGTATGGGTTAAAACAAGCTCCATGAGCTTGGTACATAAAAATTGACAATCACCTATTGTAGCATGGTTTCAAAAGAAGTCCTTCGGATGCTAATCTCTATATCAAGAAAAATGGTTTTGAAATAGTGATTCTAGTACTCTATGTTGATGATTTGATTATCACTAGAAGTTTAGATAAATTGATAGATGCAGTGAAAGGTGACTTGAAAAAATCATTTGAGATGATAGATCTAGGACTTTTTCATTATTTTCTTGGTTTAGAAGTGGAACAAAATAAAAATCACATCAGAGTGACACAAAATAAATATGCCAAGAAATTGATTGAGAAATATTGCATGACTTATTGTAAGCCTAAAGCAACTCCAATGGAAACAAGGCTACAGTTATCGCGATATGATACTTCTCCATAGGTAGATGGTACTCTCTATCGCCAGTTGATTGGGAATCTCATATATCTGACCAACACTAGGCTAGACATCAGTTTTGCTATGAATTATATTTTGAGATTCATGCAAGAACATAAGGTTAGTTATTGGAAAGTAGCAAAACAAATTCTTCAATGTCTATGGCAGTACAGAAAATGGCCTGGAATACAAGAAGAATGATAACTTATTCTTGCAGGTTTACACGGACTTTGATTATGTCGGGTCAATTGATGATAAGAAATCAACTTCTGGATACATTTTTCATCTTGGCTCCGATCCTATATCTTGGCACAATAAAAAGTAGCAGGTGGTTGCTTTATCATCTACAAAGGCAAAATATCGTGCAACACGTGGAGCAGTTGCGAGGCGATATGGTTACGTCACATTATTTCAAGTATGGGTCTTCCCAAGAAACTTCTAATCCACTTGTTTTGCAACAACCAAGGTGTTTTGAAGCTTGTCAAGAATCCAGTGTTTCATGAACGCACCAAACACATTGACACTCAATATCATTTTATTCAAGATGAAGTTCTAAAACACACAATACAGCTCCAGTACATTCTCACCGATGAACAGGTTGTGGATATTTTCACTAAGGCACTTGCACGTGTCAAATTTGAGTTGTTTCGCAACACTCTTTGTATTTAAAAATAATATAATAAGGGGGAATGTTAGAGTAGATTTATTACATTAGTTAAGCACATATATAAGTTCATTGCATGTACATAATTTCGTTGCTAAGTGGTTAGGGAATGGAACCGTAAGTCCATTGGAGAGTGTGTATTATTTTTATGCATCATTATCAATATCAGAAACTAATGCTCACCTTTTTCCCACAAACATTTGGTGTAGATTTCAATAATTTAAATTCAAAATTGGTTGTTTTTATTAAGTGGCTAGTGGAATATTCTTAGCAAAGGAAGAATACTATGGGATCATACTTTGGCTCTCAAAAATTTCATTTGAAGATCATTGTCAATTTGAGTTTGAAAAAACATAACAAAAGATCAATGTTGAGAGGACCAAAATATAGGAACTTTAAAGGTGACCAATTTGTTGCACCTAGTCATTTTTGAAGATGCAAGTCGGTTCAAAAAACGACCTTTAACTCTTTACAACTGCAAAAATACTACAATATTTCATTTATTTCTATTTTTTATGAGAAAAATATGTATCTCACAATCTAGGTAGAAATTTTTAAACTAGATGGAAAATATGGGATCATAAAAAATTTGAGGTTATTTTACATCTTAAACTTTGTGATCAAAGTTTTTCAGATTATACTAACTGGGTGCAAATCTTCTGCAATTTTTTGGGAACTTGTAAGATGGTTATATGGAAAAGTTTTAAAATTATTTTCTTGGATTTTCACATGTTAATCTTAGTATAGTTTTTTTCAATGAGTTGCTAATATTAGTATAGTTATTTTTAGTCATCCATTATAAATATACCTCTATTTTGGCTTATACAAGATATAGTCCTAAGGTCAAAGGAATAAAAAACTGCATTATTTATACACTCAAACATTAATGATGAATACATATTTAATGTTTTTTATGAGGAGGATGCAAAAGATATATGAGAGCCCCAATAGGAGATCCTTGACAAGATCAAAGGTGGTGAAGCTATTACAAGTGATAATGACATCAAGTAGTATGCAAGGACAATGACAAGCCTTCTTTTAATGAGAATGACTAGTTTTTTCAATGTGAGGTACTCAAACTTAAGATTTACTTCTTTAAATGGATAAAAATGACTCAAATATTTTAATTAACAACTTTGACAAAAATGTTAAATTAAAGAAACGAATTCAAACTTGAGGAAGACCACATTGATAGGCACAAACTAGTTATAGCAATATCTGGCATTTGGTAGAGGGAATTATCACAAAAGTGCATATATTTTGAAGTGCTACTTATTCTTCTCCTCATTGTATTGATAATAATATTAATAATCATGATCATGTTCATATTTTCTTTTGGAAACAAGTTGTTTCTCTCTTTTCTTTATGCCCATATTATTGCAAATCACTCTAAGGATAATGATAATGATTCTAATCCAAAACACTTGGTACTCCAAAGAGGAGGTCCAAGGTTTAAATCCAAATGGGGTAGAGTATGTATGCCCTGTAGGTGGATAGCACAACATGAGTGGCTCCTATCACATATAGTGAACTCAAAAGAGTACAGAGTGGTCTGATATGCATAATGTTCATGGACTTTAAAAGTTACATTACTTAATACTTCTCATGATGATAATGAGTACTCTTCTTTAGTATTGGTAATTCCGAGGAACAAGTATATGATGTTGGTCCAAAGATACTTAAAAATATGTGTTGGATATAGGGAGGACAATGCAGATAGGATATTCTTGATCTTCTTGAGTTAAATACTAGACCCAAGATTGTACATCGTAGTTACTTTGAATTGCTTTCCATGTATATTTGTGATTGTTTTTTTCCTCGTTATGGAGAAAAGAAATATCCATTCAAATTATATGGATATGCAAGTAGATATAAATTGTAGACATTTGAAAAATAAATATTAATTATGAATTGCTTGATATTAAATCATGGAAATCCTTGTACTCTTATTTGAGATGTTATAGATGTGTTAACTACTCGGAGTATATTACATTATTTGGTACATGCTAATGTACCCCCATGGTACCTTTATGGTACATTTGTAAATAATATATTAGGGTTGAGTCATAGTTTAGAGTGTGAGTTATATTTCCCCTTTTATGTTAGTGTGTATGTGCAGGAAATACACAAGTATCATATAAAGTTGTTATTGTTATGTGCAGGAAATACACAAGTGTCATGTAAAGTTTTAATGTGCAAGAAATGCACAAGTGTCATGTGAGTTAGTGTGCAAGTGTAAGTTGAGTCTATGTGCACAAGTGTCTTATATGTAAGAGTGCAAATATGTAATGTAAAGATGTGCACAAGTGTCTTAGGTTAGAGTGTGCAAGTTATGGAAGTGTAAGAGTCATGTATAGGTGTGCATACATTATAGAGTCAAGTGTTCATCAAGTATGCGAATGTCAAGTAGATAAACTGTAATGTCCCCTTTTCCACGTAGTTAGGTGCAGAGCAGATTAGCCTATACACGAGCTCCCGTAGGCTAAGTCGGATGGAGGGGAGCCATTGGAGATATCAAAATATTTGTCAGTACCTAGAGAGCTATTGATTGATGATCGTTTGGGCTCATTCGGAGATTTGTTTTATCAAAGTTACCATTTTTAGCCATGTCCATTTTTAGGGTTTCGGTGGACAACAGACAGTGCAGTGATATTCTTCAGTGAAATGGGTGTCCAAAACCATTTGTGGATTTCAATTCGGATGGATAGAGGTTGGAAATTTTAATGGTCGAAGATAAAATTAATAAAGTGATTATTTAATTTAATTTTGTAAATTCAGTGACTTTATTTTATTATAAAATCATTTTATACTTAAAAGGGGCCATTTTAAGTGACGACTTAAAAAGTCGTTAAACCTAGGCATAAGGGGGTGAATAAATTAAGGAGAAATAAGATGGAATTAAAAATTTATTAAATTATATTTGCTCACCCTAAAAGTGACCTAACCCTATGTCGACCTATGGAGGAGATAAAAGGAGGTTTTGAGTTCATTTGGAGATATGCGAAGATTATTATTTTTCTCTCTGGTTTTTTGGAGGACTCTCTAGCAGAGCCATTTATAGAGATTCTAGAGCTTGTGAGAGACGACAACCTCTTACAGGGACATTGGCTTCGGGGTTGCAAGATTATCCTCAGGTCAATCTAGGCATTTCCACACAGGGATTGCAGTTGGACTTCAGTTTTAAAGACTTTTGGAGTTGGGTTACCACACAGGGTCATTCAAAGATTATACAGGGAATATTTGGAGTTGGGACACCACAAAATATTCACATCAGAAGGGCTGAACCTTCATCATCATTTATAGAGTACGGAGCAGCTAGGGTTTCATCAGCATTTGAGGTATTTGCATTGTAATTTGTGCCCTAGTTTTAATATAAGAATAAAGCAATATTTTCAAGAATTTTGGATTGCTCTGTGTTTGTGATTTTGTATATCAAAAATTCACAAAAAAGGTTAAGAATTGGCAAACCCCTAGAGAACTAGATAGGGAGGGTTATTACAGTGGTATCAGAGCTGGTTTTTTCTGCCAGCCTGTTGGGTAGTTCGAAGACAAATTTTTGGTTTATCAAGATTGTGAAAGTTGCAGAAATTAGAGGATTTGTGTTCACAAGCAACATTTGGAGAAATTTCAGAGTTTTTACAGTGTAGATAATTTCAAGAATTTTTTTTAGAGACATCGATTAAATTTGCAAAATATATATTCAGAGTGTTGTGCAGTTTGATTTAAGTGCTATTTTCTAGCATTATTATTATTGGGAGTCTGTGTGAGTTTTCCTTTGTTGTCGTAAAAGTTGGATTTTTTACAAAGAGCCGATGATTATTTTTTAGGTGTCGTGTCTCCCTTTGAAATGGTCACGCAGTAGTGAGATTATGCAAGTTTAAAGTTGGATTTCAGATTTCACATAATAACATTTGTCCTTGGCATCGTATATTTCATTAGAACATTCAGGAGCTGCAAATGTTATTTTTTTGGCAGAAGCTCATTCAACGACATGGATATTAAGGATTATTAATTGATGACGAAGAGAGGGATTTTGTGGATTGTTTACGAAACAGAGCAACGCCAGTTGAAGGAAACATAACGACATCATAATTTTCATTCATACAGCTGCATGTAATAAATATAGATTGTCACGGGATAAATTGGGAATATTATCATATAAATTCCCTGAGCATCCATTTCCAGTGATTGATAGAGTTATGTAATCTTAGGATTGAAGCTACGGATCTATGAAATTAGATGTATCATTCAACACCCTCAAATCACAGGTCAACATTTTTACCGCTGCAATATAATTTAGACTTTGCCTCCTTGTTTATTTGCATATAAATTTTATTATTTGATAAAAATTTCTGCTGTTTTGGTATTATGTATGAAATAAATAATTATATGAGCTGATAGTCAAATGCTTAAGCAAATATCTGAACCTTCATCGCTGCAATATAATAAAACCTTGAATAGTAAGGGAAGTATTTGGGAAAAATCTCTATAAGAGATCAGAATTTCGGAAACAATAGAACAAATTTTACAGATCACCATTAGCACAAGAACCTGTTTGAAAAAATTGAATCGAAAGTGCGAGATTGCATGTGTTGGGTTAAATCCAGTAGGGGATATTACAGTTAAGGCTTGTGATCAATTCGGAGTGCGAGAGATGAATAGTAAAATAACATATTGCCCGTGTTCGGGGATGTACGAGCGGTTTCCTACTTTCCTTCGAAGGTACCCGTGAGGTCACTTGATGATGAGTTCAGTGTGAAAATTGAAAAAGCTCGAATGAATTTAAGCAAAATTTTATGGCATACCAGAAAAATCTAACAACTTTGTTCAAGCATCCTGAGTGGTTGAGACCACACTCATCAACTGAAGTAAAATCTAGAACAGATGAGCTTGCTGCCCCAGAAAGGTTGAAAAAGCAGTTGATAGAAAAGAAAGTTGATTCTTATGGTTCACAGGTTGCAGGTCTTCCGCGAATCAGCAAGAATCATCTTAGGAAAGAGCAACGTTGTTTCACATGTCAAGAGGCTTGGACTCTTGGTCACATCTATGGAAACAACAAACACAGTGACTTGTTGCAGCCAAATCAAGTTGAGGACAATAGTGAAGTTGAGACCCTTGAGTTTGGAAAAAATGCCTTTTTGCAGGAATCATGCATAACAGGGAACCAGGATGATTTTAGTGATGATGAAAAAGACAGAACAACAGTTTTGGAAATGAATTCAGAACAATGCAGTGAGGATTGTGAGATTTTTTATGAGGTATGATGAATCTCCTAGAATCGGTTCATTAATGCATGTTGATGTTTTTCATGATGAAGTTTCTATAAACCCCAAATTTGATGAAAGAATCAATGTTGTTGAGGATGAGTCTCAGCTGAAATCTGAAGTAGAAAAAATCAATAGGTTTTTGGAAGGAGATTTTTCCAATGTGATGGAGACTATTACAGATTTAAAAGATGAAGCTGCAATTGATGATGTTTTTCCTCTTGAGCAGAGTGTTGGCCTAGAAAATGAACCTAAGACGATTATAGTTTTGGGAAGTGGAGATGAATTTCATTTTGAAATAGTTTCTGCCCAAACTTCAAAACATGATATATGCAAAGTGGATAACATAGAAGAAGATGATTTTATGAGTCAATATTTACAAGGCAAATTAGAAAATTTATTACATGAAGATGATTTTTATCAAATGCTTAGTGAAGATAAGATTGTTGCTGCCTTTACACATTTTGATAACACCTACAAGGTCATTGAAAAACTTTGTTGGAAGGCTCAAATTGAGAAGAGACAGAAGGGTGTTGAAGGAGTAACCTCTATTGTTGAGTTGCAGACAATCATAGAAGCTTTAGAAAATTTGAAATCATGTTTCTTGGAGTTACTTACGGACGGAGATCATTCCATCAAGCTTGCAGAAAGGACTCTTATTACATTGAAGGAAAAATAAGACAAACATGATTTTTTAGATCATAACACAGTTGAGGTTGTTGCTGATTTTAAATCAGCTTATGATGATATTTCATCTCACCAGGATAGCCATGAAAATTCAATGCATGATGAGTCTAGTGCTGATTTACAAAATTTGAAGGCAGCCTTAGAAACTATGAAGTCAGACTTCATGAGCACTCTTGCAGACATGATCACTATGCCAAGCTTGTTGAAGAGACCCCTAGTGCATACAGGGAGCAAAGAAGAAGTTAGTCAGCTAACTAAAGAGCTTGAGCAGACTAGAAGCTCTTTGTTGGAGGCTCGTATTTCATTGCATGAGACAGAGTTGAAACTCAATTTTGTTTTAGAATCCACTGAACAACTGAATCAAGAGAGAGCTAGGGAGATTGGGCGGATTGTTGTTGAACTAGATTGCATTCAGGAGGACTATAACTTAACACATTGTCCCATGAGATTAGATTACACAATTTTGGATCAGTGGATTGGCTGTGATAAGCACGAGAGTGATAATAATTTCTCATGGACTGAAAATCCGCTGTATGAGATGGATCATGATACATCTTTTGATAATCCTATTTTTGAGATGAAGAGTGTTGATTCTTTTCCTGTGATAGATCATGAGGATACATTGTTTGAGATAGGGTGTCTATTTCGACATGAGTCTGAGAGTGATTTCATGAGCATTTTCCAGCCTAATCATGATGATCAAGGATTGAGTTCTCTTACCCAGGATCGTATGCTTGCATTGATGAGCATCGAGGGCGATGGTAGGAGCTTTATATGGGTGATAGTTGATCATGGGTATGAGAGATATGTCACTTTTCGCTTTTTGGGCAGCCATAACATTTACTTGATGGAGGTTGGTCAGCAATTTGGTTGGAATTACATGGAGTATCTTACTTCTTATTTGAACACAGTGCCCTATCAAGGGGTCAGTTTAATTAGCGAAAGTGCAGATATAGGCCTGGTTGAGTCACCTATGCATGAGATGTTACTTGGAACAGGGTGCAGTCATAATGGGCATACCAGTTTTGATGGTGAGGCTGAGCTTCTTATTGAGTTGCCAGAGTGGAGTATGGTTGATCTTTAAGGAATTATACAGATACATTTACACCCTACTTGGTTGATTATGATGAGGGACATCATATTTCCAAAGGATATTACATTGACTACAGTAGATTGGGATACATGGGATAATCTAGGAGATTCCAGGAGTGTGAACGTCGAGTTGAGCTGGTTAGGTGATGACTATGGAGGCACTTCCAGCATTGTGTTTGCAGTAATCTATGACGTTGATTCCTTCGGTATGTCATGGTACATGATATTACATCTCAGCTCAGACAGACATGTCAGTGCCAGACTAGAGAGAGATTTCATCATGCTATTGCAGTTGAGACTTCTGCCACTTAACCATGTTAGAGGGTTAGTGATGATCAGAGTGGCGCAGCATCAGCGTGGCGGGTCCTTTTTGAGGTTGCTATGGGATCTAGGGGATTTGATGTGATCTCAACTAGGATGTAGCATCTGACTGGAGTATGTATACGTATTGCTTGACGACAAGCAATCTTTGGGAAGGGTAGACTGTAATGTCCCATTTTCTATGCAGTCAGGTGCAGAGCAGATTAGCCTATACACGAGCTCCCATAGGCTAATTCGGATGGAGGGGAGCCATTGGAGATATCATAATATTTGTCAGTACCTAGAGAGATATTGATTGATGGTCGTTTGGGCTCATTCAAAGATTTTTTTGATTAGAGTTACTATTTTTAGCCATGTCCATTTTTAGGGTTTCAGTGGACAACAGACAGTGCAGTGATATTCTTCAGTGAAATGGGTGTCCAAAACCATTTGCAGATTTCAATTCGGATGGGCAGAGGTTGGAAATTTTAATGGTCGAAGATAAAATTAATAAAGTGATTATTTAATTTAATTTTGTAAAGTCAGTGACTATTTTATTATAAAATCATTTTATACTTAAAAGGGTTCATTTGAAGTGACGACTTAAAAAGTCGTTAAACCTAGGCATAAGGGGTGAATAAATTAAGGAGAAATAAGATGGAATTAAAAATTGATAAAATTATATTTGCTCACCCTAAAAGTGACCTAACCCTATGTCAACCTATGGAGGAGATAAAAGGAGGTTTTGAGTTCATTTGGAGATATGCGAAGATTATTATTTTTCTCTCTGGTTTTTTGGAGGACTCTCTGGCAGAGCCATTTACAGATATTTTGGAGCTTGTGAGAGATGACAACCTCTTACAGGGACATTTGCTTCGGGGTTGCAAGATTACCCTCAGGTCAATCTAGGCATTTCCACACAGGGATTGCAGTTGGACTTCAGTTTTAAATACTTCTGGAGTTGGGTTACCACACAGGGTCATTTAGAGATTATACAGGGAATATTTGGAGCTGGGACACCACATAGTATTCACATCAGAAGGGTTGAGCCTTCATCATCATTTATATATTACGAAGCAGCTAGGGTTTCATCAGCATTTGAGGTATTTGCATTGTAATTTGTGCCCTAGTTTTAATATAAGAATAAAGCAATATTTTCAAGAATTTTGGATTGCTCTGTGTTTGTGATTTTGTATATCAAAAATTCAAAAAAAAGGTTAAGAATTGGCAAACCCCTAGAGAACTAGATAGGGAGGGTTATGACATAAACCAAGAGTCATGAGATGGCATATGGAAAGGAATAGTCAAGTATCTAAAGAGTCACACTACTATGGCTATATTATGGAGACAATACTCTATAAGTAGATATCACAATCAAATCACATTATGGATAATAGACAACATCATTATCATATTTGTAAGAGAAGAAGAGCAATAAAGATTGCATATATTTTGAGCAATTAATATTATAAGTTGTATTGCATGCTTAGTACATGTTGATTTAGGCTATTAACATTCATATTACTGCTTATTATTGAATGTTATTTGAGTTATTATAAGCCTTGATATACATATTAATTTGCTCATATTATTCTACTCATATCATTATATTTGACCTTAATATATTGTGGCTATATTATATTCAATATTGTGATATTTAACCTATGATATTTGTGGTAGTATCAAGGCTTAAAACGCCATCATTAACTCTATTTTGAACTTTTTTGGCTCTCCTAGGTTTTTATTTTCATAGCTATATTTTGTCGTTAATTGTTGTCCATATATAGGTTATTTCATGGAGTGATTACATTACACTATTAGTTGATTTATGGGTTATGTTAACATAATGTCTACTTGTGATGTTGAACCAGGGAATTGTCTTGAGTTGTAATTCATAACTTGCACCCCCAATCTAAGTTTCAACAAGGTTGAACTGGATTGCCAATGGTTTTTCTTGAGCTTTGGATTTAGGTCAGATCCCCACTATCCTTGCATAAAACCCCTACACTAATATAAACTTACATGAAAGTAAAACATAGAAATAAAATTGTTTGAAAGTTTAGAGAGCAAGATATTTAAATAATGTCCACCCATTCATTTGATTATAAAATTGATAAGTGAATGACAAGATGGGCTAGAAGGGCCATGCCACAACCACCACACTTAACAAACCAAGAGGATGGTGCCAATGATGGAATGCCTAAGGACTTGCCAATTTCTTACAATCTCACGAGTATAAAGCATAATGCGGGTTTCACAGAGTGTGGCTTTGAAGTCTCATGGGCAAAATATGAATACAATAAGGCCCCTAGGATCCTATTTATAATAAAATATTACCCGAGTTACCTAGGGTGAAAAGCAATTACTCATAGTAAAAGTAAATATTTGGAAGCAACTCTAGCAAAATGTTGTACCTCCAAATGGTACATGCCTCCAATTATGTGTCTAATAGGATTAGAATGGGTTAGTGCATCACTATATGCCAAAATGTTGCTTTCCAAAAGATTTACCTTGAGATGTGCACCTTAATTCTACCACTATGCCTATTCGAGCAATTCACTCCAAGCAAGCAAATCGACCAATTTTGCAAGGTGAATCATTCCCTTGAGCCAATCAATCCTCTTCAACAAGCAAATAAAATTTTGGAGCCAATCGACTAGTTTTTGCAAGCGGATCAATCCCTATTCACACTTGGTCAAATTTTAAAAAATTTGGGATGTTTCTGCCACCCAATCTCTATTGTTGCATTCTCCTTCAAATATTAAAATTTGTAAAGGTAGTTCCAAGGTACTAAAAATGCAGGTACTTGTTGTCACTTCTACAACATGGTGTATATTTAGTTTTCCAGTAATTTCTGCTCCTCAGAAACTCTGTTCTCATTATTCGAATGTGTTTTCTCCCTCCTAATTTTTTACTATAAAACTCTTTCTGCAATGCCTGAAGTAGTGTGCAGTTGTTTTTGTTTACTGACCATGCAGGAAAATCATCTTTTAGACAACGATGGGATTTCATGCCAAGTCCCCTAATACATTTGACCTCAAGGACCAAGGAAGAGCGTAGCACCCAACTTCAACTCAATAAAATGGCTAAGTGTGCAATTCTAAGGCGCACCATACAAGTGTACAAGACTGTGGTGCACTATTCAAGTGTGCAAGGCTAAGGTGCACCATCTAAAGTGCGCAAGGTGTTGCACATCGTTCCAAGTGCGCAAGACTATGGCACACTATTCCAAGTGCGCAAGGAATAAGGTGCACCATCCAAGTGCACAAGACTGGTGCACTAATCCAAGTGTGCAAGACTATGGCACACTATTCCAAGTGAGCAAGGTTGTTGTGTCCTATCTACCTGCGCCCCGTCCGTTGACTATTCATCCTCTGCATAGTTTCCAAGGCACCAAGGCCTGACACTCTATTTCTCCTATGCAAGGCAAATACACAATCAGTTCATGCACTTCATCGATTGACTTTTCAATAGAATCACGTCTCCCGATGCGTAGACTGTTGCACTCCTTTTCTACTATGATAGACATTTATGCTCCATGCATGTGCACTTTACCTGCTAATTTTTCAAATGATGCACACCTCTCGAGGCCTCATTCTTGCACTCCTTTTCTCCTGCGTAGGGCCTTGTGCTCCTTACTGTTGTGCCAGGAAACTCCGTAATGGGCTAGTTGTGCTTCACCTCTGGACCTATCAACTCTGGCGTTGGTCTTTCTCAACTGCGCTCCACATCAGCAAAGTTAAGGTGCATCCTTATCCATCCGAGCACAACCATTCTGAGAAGCTTCCAGACTGGACGTTCTAGGATTTCAAGTCTATCTTCCATGAAAGCGGTCCCCGCGAGTGAGGAGGCAGTGCCAGCAAGCCAAGCCTATCAGGGCATTGAAGGAGCTCAACTGCATTTTCAAGGAGTCATCAGTCTCGACCATGCCTAATAACTATTTCATGATTGTACTCTCTTGTAACTCTTATCTTGGCTGCCACCACCATATTTTGTAGGTGTGCATTTAATATTTCAAGCGATAGAATTTTCTATATAAGCCTACTCTTTTATTGTAAAATGATGGATGTTTGCTAGAAGCTTGATGTAACCCGAATTCTGCTATCAATACAGTTGATGTCTGGCTCTAACTCTGGACTTCTATTTTATGTGTATGTCTTCTATTGCTTATCTTCTATTAAGTTCTCTAGTTTATCTGTAGGCTTGAATTCTAATATCTGGATTTAGCTTCTGATAAAACGTGAACCTCTAGAGTAGCCCTGGAGATTATGCATGTTAGATGTTTAGTTTTAATTTTTGTTAGTTGTTTGTATTTGAGGGCTATTTGATTCGGAGTGCAGTAGAGTTATCATGTTGTTAGTCCATCACCCCTGTTCTATCTGGCCTATGGCCATATTTCCCATCCCTTTCAGTCATTTCCCATTCCTTTCTAGTTCTCTAATCTCAAATCCCCTAGTTAGAATAGCAAGGGAACCAGCCCATCTCTGGAGATTGGCACGGGAGGCATTTCTTCCTCTCGGCCTTTCAATGTTGGTCGGGTCTAGGGTGCATAACTAGACAAACCCTTACCTAAGGCAGATCTCTGACCAACAATTTTTGGCACGCCCGGTGGGACCTAACGTTCCACTGCAAAAGCAGTATTAAGAAGTTGATGTTCGTCTTATTGCTGATAAATCCGAACATCTGGTGACTCATACGAACTCAGACACCTCTGAACCTCGTAGACCAGCTTAAAATATCACGCCTTCATGCGAACGAGGTGGCAGATTAGAAATATAGAAGAAGACGAGTTCCTCGAGCTTGACATCGACGTTCTAGGAGAGCACCCTAGAGTGGTCAGGCCAAATATCCCATTATACGAGATTTCTTTGCAGGAAGCTATTGTTGCTACATGAACTCCAACTCCTGATAACACAACTACTAGCTTGCCCCTAGTTCCACCAAATTCTTTAGATCATCATAATACTCCAGTTCCACCTAACATTAATCTAGGTGCTCTGAGTGTTCCCATTGTTTCGGCTCATCTATTGCAACCACTACTCCAAGCAAATCTGCCACCCCATATGGCGTAGCCGACTCCACCTAGGCAGTTCCCTACCTGGAATCACACCGGACCTCTTGCCCTACAAGCTCAACACACTGTACCGCTCACAGCCTTGAAATCTTTACCTACTTATGATGGTATAGGAAAGATGGTGCATGAGCATATTCAAGACGTCGTAGGATTGGCAACTATCCACCAAATCATCGAAGAAGACGTTATGGTGAAGTTGTTGGTACTTTCACTAAGAGGTAAGCTCCTCTACTGGTACCGATCGCTCCCGATCGACACCATCACTTCATGGGACCACTTGGCAGGGCAACTCATAAGGGGCTTCAATGAACAAGTCGACCCCTTCTCTCTGCTACACTAGTTCACCTCTATCCAGAGGCACCCTCAGGAGGAGATAGCTGACTTCAATGTCAGGTTTGCTCGAACCTGGCAGAGAGTCACCGACGGTCTTCAACCGATAGCTGAGCAAGCAGCTATTCTATTACCTAAGAGCGTTCCACTCTGATATTAGCATGAGTATCTGATATGCTAATGTTAACACATTTTCAGAATTATACCAACAAGCACAGAAGGCGGAAGCCGACCTGGTAGCCATCGGGAAGTTGCCTCCAAAAGCGACTACACCGATTTACCCGATTTTTTGTAGAACATGTATCCAAGTGCATCCGCTTCCTCTGCACCTCATATGTACCCCAATCAGCCATGGGCTCCTAACCCACAAAATCAGGTGGTACCCACTCCTCAATTTTAGGTATCGACTCCTCATTATCCAAACCCTATAGTTCCCCAACTTTCGGCTCCTCCTCAGTACCCAACATTACTAGCACCATTGGCACCATTACCATTACCCGTACCCATAGCTATGACATCTCTAAATGCAGATCAGGCCAAGGAGTTGTGGGATGTGTATGGGTTTATGAAAACTATGGTGAATGATATGGCTATCATGAAGAAAAGCTAGTTTAGGGATCAGAGCTATCCGCCAAGGAGGTTTTTGCCCCCGATCACAAGGGAGCAAGCTGCTTCCATTGGAAGACCTCATGATAGAAACTTCATGATGTTGGAGTGTGATGAAGCTAGTTCATCCGATAGGGCCTACTAGTGCTCCACCTACAATGACCCGCATGGCGAGGAAACTTGCATGGTTCATCTGAACTATATGCAGATACTTGCAGATGATGCACCTGGTGGACAGGTAAATATGATAAGGGAAGCTGATCGTAATTGCATGATTCCCCCTGTCGAATAGGTCTCCGTTCTGATGCGGACAAGCAAGAAGCCAATTGAGGTCGATCCAGTTCAGATGGAACCACTCAAGGTGCCTACTGATCCTAAGTTGCCAAGTGAGAAGGTAGCCATGCCACCAAAAAGAGAGCCAACTCAAGTATCAGAGCCGACAGACACCACTTGACTAAGAGACTATCTACCCCCAAGGGCAAGAGCGAGGACCCCTCAGCCACAAGCTTCGACCTCTCAACCCTTGATGAAAGCAAGAGATCAAGGCGAGAGAAAAGTTACGGTACCCCTCAATTACCAAGCGTCAGAGAGTGGAAGCAACGCAACAGTACCACACCTGGTACAAAACTGCTAAAGAGGGAGGTCAGTCTAGTGCTAGAGCATACAATGTCGTCGAAGAGTTAAGGAAGACTTTAGCTAAGGTAAGCCTCTTTGATGCACTCCAATTGCCTGGTCAAGTTGACCTATTACAGGAATCCCTCAAGTCCATCAAGGGCAAGGGGAGACCAACTCAGACCACTCTGATGCAGTCGCTGACCACCTCTACTATGGGAAAGAATAGGCCACCACCATTTTATCTATCCCTCAGGATGGAAGGATGGGTCGTGCATAATTGCATGGTTGATTCTGCGCTGCCACCACTATAATGCCCAAAGTTGTATGTGAATTCATGGGCATGGAGTACACCAGGAGCAGTCCTGGAGTGCTTCAACTGGATGGAACTCTAGTTAGGATAGTGGGGGTCATCAAGGACATCCCGATCATGTTGCACAAGATGTCGTAGATCATAGTAATCCAAGAAGTTGTGGTAGTTGACTTGGAGCCCTATTTCAGCATGTGCTTATCAAGGGAATTCACTACCAAGCTTGGAGGCTATCTGTCTCTCGATTATTCGCATCTGGAGGTCCCCTTCAAGGGGAAGAGTGTCAAGATTTTTAATGAGAAGCCCTCCACCTTTCTCATTGAAAAAATCTAGGATGTGAAGAAACCCATGGACTTAGTCAACATCATTGATGGAGTAGAAGAAGTGGAGGAAAAAGTGGAGCTGATGGAGGAAGCTCTTGATGAGCTGCGCATAGAGGATGAGTTCTCCATGCGTGATTTCAATGCTATGATAGAATCGGACATCGGGTGTTACTCGATAACCAAGCCTGAAAAGGCTAAAGTACCGAGTGATGCTGACCCTATGGATGACCAATTATGGAAGCTCTTTTTCGATGGTTCTCGATGCAAAAATGGTGCTGGAGCTGGAGTTGTCCTCATCTCTCCCTCTGGAAATCAAAAGACATACTCGTACAGGCTCGCTTGGAGCTGTACTAATAATGTCGCTGAGTATGAAGCCCTGTGTTTGGGGTTACGAAAGGCGAAGAAGTTAGGAATAAAATAGTTACAGATATTCGGGGACTCCGAATTGATCTGTAACCAAGTAACAAATAAATGTGTTGCCAAACAACACTATCTCAAGGCATACCGTAATAAGGTATGGGATCTACTCGAGTCCTTCTCGGCTCTTAACATTCAGTTTATTTCATGAGAGTGGAATAAACATGCTGATGTTTTGGCATCCATCGGAGCAAGATGCTCCCCAGTCGAGAATCTGATGCAAAGGCCAAAAATAGTAAGGGTTATCTACAGGCCCTCGGTGCCAGATAAGAATATTCACTGGCAGGTCTTTGACAATGATGAGCAGATCATCAATTTTTTTATTGATGAAGCTAGAAGCATCGAGGATAGAGCTCTCAATGATGAAGAATATGAGGGCTTAATCCAGCTGAAGAACAACCACCTCCCTAAGGGTTTGATCACCCTTGAAAGCCTGTTCGATCAAGATGACAGGGCTCTTCCCCACAAGATCAAAGTGGATGCAAGAGAGTACCAAGAGCTAGAGCTAGAGTCCGGGAAAATGATCAAGGTGGGGACTGATTGCACACCACAAGAAATTGAGCAGATCAGGACCCTCTGTAGAGAATATCCAGACATCGTCGCTTGGAGCTACCACGACCTAAAGGGGTACGACAGAGATGTCTTCCAGCATACAATTGAGCTCCAGGAGGGAGTTAAGCCTATCCGACAGAAGCAAAGGCCTGTGAATCCAAATATTGAAATACTGATGAAGGTCGAGCTTCTAAAAATGTTGGAAGCAAAGATAATCTACCCCATCAAGCATTCATCTTGGGTAGCGAACCTAGTCTCGATATGGAAAAAGAACGGAGATATTCGCCTCTGCATGGACTTCCGAAATCTTAATCAGGCATCCCTGAAAGATCACTACCCGTTGCCCCAAATTGATCAGATCCTTCACGTGGTGGTAGGAGCCCAGAGGTTTTCCCTTCTGGATGGTTTCTCGGGGTATAACCAAATTTGGGTCAAAGATGAGGACCAGTATAAGACTGCCTTCACCACCAAGTGGGGCACCTTCGCATATCAACGCATGTCGTTCGACCTCTCCAATGCCGGAGCAACCTTCCAGAGAGCAATGGACTTAGCCTTTGGTGAGTTGCTCAACCGTGTCATTGTAATATATCTAGATGATATGACTATTTTCTCCCACAGGAGGGAGGAGCACGGTTTACATTTGCGACAAGTTTTTGAGAAGTGTCGGGAGTTCGGAATATCAATAAACCCAAAAAAATCAATTTTTGTGGTTAAGGAAGGCAAACTCCTAGGGCACCTCATATCAGAGAAGGGTCTTGCTATTGATCCCACTAGGGCCGAAGCCCTGCTCAGGCTACCTCTGCCGACGAACAAGAAGGGCCTCCAATCCTTCTTTGAACAGATAAATTTTGTCAGGAAGTTTATTTCTGACTTCGCCCAGGTAGTGAAGCCTATGACTGAGCTCCTCAAAAAATATGTGGAGTTCCTATGGACAGAAGAGAGAAGGCAGGCATTTAAGGATATCAAACATAGAATCGCCCAGGCTCCCATCCTGGTAAACCCCGATTATTCTAAAGACTTTATTCTATATGCGGTCGGGGAGCCAGAAAGCTATGCGGTTGTACTAACCCAAAAAAATGAAGATGGGGATGAACGACCCATAGCATTCCTCAGTCAAGTCATCCTCCCGCATGAGGAAAAGCACAATTTTATTGAGAGTCAAGTGCATGCGGTAATGAGGGCACTGAAGAAGTTTCGTCATTTCGTCTCGCAGAGCAAGACGATAGTGTACGTGGTACACCCGGACGTCCGAAACTTCATCAGTCAGGGTGAGCTTGGTAACAAGAGGGTAGGTTGGATCACCAAGATCCAAGAATTTGATATAGAGGTCCAGCCCACTAAATTGGTCCGTGGTCGGGCTCTATGCCTAGAGCTTGCCAAGAGTGCCGTAGCTGAGGTAACAACTTGCCAATGGGAAAATTCGCTATCACAGAGTAATCTAGCGAATCAGTCAATAGATGACAGGGATTGGATTGAAGACTTGGTGGAGTACTTCAGCACTGGACAATGCCCTGCCGGCCTCAACTCTTCGCAGAGGAGGCATTTCAGGCTTCAGGCCTGCAGATACGTGTTGCTACCCGAGGGGTTGTTTCATCAAAATATCGACGGTGTCCTCCTAAGATGTGTCAAGGGGACAAAAAAATAGAAAATCTTGGATGAGTTCCATTCTGGAATGTCCGGGGGCCATCTCGTCGGAAGGCCGATGGCTTTAAAAATAATAAGGGTGAGCTATTATTGGCCCACCATTTTTGTTGATTCCTTCAATGTGAGCCAAAAATGCGATAAGTGTCAAAGATATGTTGGCCGCATCAAGAATGCTTCTCTACCTCTGCACCCGATTTAGGTTGAGGCTCCATTTCAGCAATGGGGTTTGGACTTCATCGGAATAATTGAGCCTAATTCTTCCATAGGGCACAAGTATATTTTGACAGCTACAGACTATTTCACCCGGTGGACAGAGGCAGTGCCCACCAAGCGGGCTAATCAAGATGTCGTCATCACTTTTCTAGAAGGGCTAATAACCCATTTCGGAATACCGGATGCCATAGTGACGGATAATGGTTCCCATTTCATTGGGGCCAAGATGTGTGCATTCGCCAGTAAGTACGGTATTTACCTGAAAACTTCATCAAACTATTACCCGTAGGGCAACGGTTTGGCAGAGTCTACTAACAAAAACTTGCTCCGGATCTTGAAGAGGATGCTAGAAGACAACAAGCGGACCTAGCATCTGCTTCTAGATTTTGCGTTATGGGCGGACCAAATTTCCATCAAGAAATCCATTAAGACGTCCCCATATTCCCTGGTGTATGGGAAGGAAGCAGTGCTTCCTACGCATATTGAGTTGTCGGCACTACAGTCTCTCCGATCGTTGGATGGCAATGGATGAAGGGTTTGACCCTGTTAGCGTCAGAATTGCCCAACTATTGTAGTTGGAAGAGGAAAGGGAGAAAGCCTATGAGGCTTTCATGAAGCATGTCGTTACCACAAAAAACTGGTTCGACAAGAAGACCTCTGATCGCACTTTCCAGGTTGGAGACTTGGTACTTAAATGGAATGAGAAGAAGTCCAAGCCTGGATACCACGACAAATTTGACGCATTCTGGGAGGGCCCATTTCAGGTTTCTCAGGTCCATCCGGTAAACTCTTTCACACTGCAAGATCTGAATGGGTTTACTCTGCCACTATCAGTTAATGGCATTCACCTGAAGGCGTACTACCAGTGAGGGGTAGTACAAGAGTTTCTTGTACAACTGTATATATTTTTGTATTTTCCTTATGCATTTCAGTTTGCTTTTCGGAGTATTCCTTCACCTCCTCCCACACGAGCAATAATGCAGTTTTTGGGCCAGAATCATAACTGTTCAGAGGATGCCGAGGAATGTCGTTCTCTCTTTTCTTTCTGTTGAGCCGTGTACATAGAAGCTAGTAGCAGTTTCAAGCGTCTTGATGCTTTTGATCAAAGATAACTTCGTGACCATCATAGAGCCTCACTATCCAAGAGAAAGAAGTTTAGATCTCCTACAAGGGTAAGGGTGCTCTCCAATAATGCCAAGCAACTACCAGGTGAAGCGCAACAGTGATGAGCGCAACACCTTTGCGCCCGGTCTGGAGGGCACAAGGCAAGCTCCATGCAAGACCAAGTGCAATGCCCCTTCGACCAGTCAAAGTGCACTAAAAACATGTGCTACACCTTTGCACCCCTTCTCAGGTGCACAAAAGGATTTGACCAATTAAAGCGCAATAGAAGATTCAAATAGCGAAGCACCTAAGTGTAATACAAGGTCTTGCACTCCAAATGAGTTGTGGAAGGCCAAGGCACAACTAGCAAGTGCACCTTGAACCTTGACCAATCAGCTCAGGCGCTTTCCCCGAGGCCAAAAAAGTCTTGCACTCCCAATTATGTGCACCAGGCCCAAGCACAACAGAAATGAGTGCTTGGGCATTTGACTATTCAATAGCGGTGCGCAGTTCTAAGCTAAAGGTCTTGCGCTCATAATTTGGTGCGTCAGGCCTGGGCGCAGTAGAAATTAGCGCTTGGGTGTTTAACTTTTCAACCCCCAATGTTGTTTTTAATATAGTTTAATCACCCAAAGTATGGCACAACATCTCAAATGCATAAAAATTTTGTGCACAGTTCAAGTGCATAAAAGGCTTGTGCATTAGTTTTGTGCGCCCAAGGCTGGCGCACGGTTTCAAGTGCGCTCGAGTGTGGCACACATTCTAAAGTGCGCAAAGGTGTTGCACACGGTGCTAGTGCACCAAAGGTTTGTGCATCATCCCTTGTGTGCCAAAGGGTTCTTCATCAGTCATTTGTGCCAGGGTCTTAGGCACGATCTCAGGTGCGCTAGGATCTTGTGCACCAGTTTGATGGGCCCTGTTTCCACATTTTGCACAGGGGTGCCATGTTTTTGGTTTTTACAAAGTGAGCTGCTCTTTTCCTTCCCTTATCATTTTCCCTTTCTTCTTCCTCTTCCTCACAGCTTCATTCCCTCTTCTTCTTTCCCCCTTTCTTCCCCCAGTAGAACCTCAGCAGGTGTACCTTGACAAACTTTTAAGTGTAGGGGCGACACCAGACTTCGCAGCGAAGTCGGAGTGCGCCCCTCAAGTGGAGCGTAGTAGGGAACCTGAAATGCGCACCAGGACAGGAAATAGTTGGAAATTCGACTAAGTGTCAAAGGGCGACACCCAACTTTGCAGTGAAGTCGAGGTGCGCCCTTCTTCCTGGGTGCACTAGGGGAATCGTTCATTAGAAAAACGGCTAAGTGCTGGGGCGACACCCGACTTCGCAGTGAAGTCGAAGTGTGCTCCTTTTCCAGTGCGCAGTCCGAACAGCGAATGAAGACACCCAAGCACCGGTGCGCAACCCGACTTCGCAACAAAGTTGGAGTGTGCCCTTTGACCGATGCGCAGTTGGGTGAAGTCAACTCAGAAATTTGCTAAGGCAAGAAGGCCTTCCAACTGCTTTGTTTTCCTCCTACGCAACCCGATAGTGCCCAAATTCATGGCGAAGTTGGATAAGCTGCCTTTCAAGGCAGACACGTGTCATACCTTAGCATCCGACAAGTATCCACCTTTGGGATTCGAGCCAAGACTTGACCGCACAAGGACAAAGCATGGGCTACACTACCGACGCCAATTGTCACCATTTAAGCTGATGTGAAGTGCCATCTGTCGCATTTCTATTGACCACAGACTTGACCCGACGCGCTGCCACGTTGCTGTACCGCCTTCAGGGACACCATGCTGCAAGGAAAGTCCAGCCCGACAGAAGTCAGCATCAGCAGCTCCTCAGCCGCTCGTGTCAGCTACTGTATTGTCTGGGACTTTGTGCCCATGAATGTAATCAGGGGGAATTTTGGGCTAGAAATACCCAACACTTTTCCATTGTAAGGTGGTGGAAGGAGAATATATTGCTAGTGGAAAATTGTAGCTATACGTTTGCCTCAAATACAGACATATACTTGGCTCTACTTACTGTCTTTTATCTTGTATGCTACCTCTCCTTGTCATTTCTGCCTCATGTTTCTTGTGTCATTGCTCGCGTTGTAATCTGAACTCGGACTCCAAAGATTTGATGGCCAGGTATTCCTGGAATGCATAGATAGAGGAAACATAGGATCGCTGATAGCTACAGTTTCAATGTATGTCTGTAGATGAATGTTGTTAGTAGTGGTGATTGATTCGTTGTCGTGCTGCTTATTTCCCCCACCCAACTCCAATCACATTTGGAATTCCTTTATGCACTTTTATCTCTTTCTATATTTTTATCTCTTTCCTACACTCTTATCTTAACACAACCCCATAGGAAGCCGGCCTTCTCTGGAGATTGGCATGGGAGGCATTCCTTCCTTTCGGCCTTTCAATCTGGTGGGAAAATCTGGGCGCATTAGCAACAAGTCCTTTCCTCATGGCAAATTCGTAACCAACAGTTTCTCTGGCACGCCCGGTGGGACCAAGGTCCCATATTTCAAGAACGAATTTCTAACCCGTCTCCACCTGGCACCACCAGTTCCTGGGCTTTAGCCGATGGGACATGGAAGTTTCCCACCCCCAAACAGAATCAAAGTACTAGTGCTCGCTTCATTGTTGTTCAAAATCTGAGCACCTGGCGACTCTGCAAATTATCTGAACATTCTCTGAGTCTGCGAAGACCGGTCCTAATGCCTTCATGCAAACGATAAGGTGGCGAGCAAGGAATCTGGAGAACCCGCCTGACTTTTATGAACTTGATATTGACGCTCCAAGCGAGTGCGTCAGGCTGGCAGATCATCAAGCTCACGAAGAAGAAAACCAAGAAGAAGTCGAAGCTGAAATTCAAGAAGCCGAGGCTGAAATTGAAGAAGCTGAGGCCGAAGAAGAATCCACATCTTCGGACAGTTTCGATACCAAGTACACTACCGGGTCAGAAGTAGACATGGCTGATCATCAAGACGATGATGACCTCTTCTAGGCGGTGGATTCTATGGGGCCTTTGGCCCTAGTCGGACAACAAGCTGTGCCCCCTGCTGCCTTAAAGTCTATCCCTATGTACGACGGCTATGGAAAGACGACATATGAACACATCCAGGACATCCTTGCCCTGGCTGCACTACACTCCATCACTGACAAAAGTGTGAAGACCCGTCTGCTGGCCCTTTCCCTAAGGGGAATGCTTCTCTACTGGTGGAGATCACTGCCAGAGGGATCCATCATAGGGTGGCGACAGTTAGACGGCAGGCTCGTGAAAGGATGCAACAAGTCTGCTGATCCCTCTTCTTTGCTGCATCATTTCCAAAGTATTCAGAGACACCCCCAAGAGGAGGTGTCAGACTTCAACATCAGGTTTGCGAGATCTTGGAAACGAGTGCCTCACAAACTCCAACTGTCAGCAGGTCAGGCCGCCTACTACTACCTGAGGTCTTTCAACTCAGACATTTGCCTGCTGCTGAAGGTTTCCAGAATCAACACGTTCCCTGCTTTGTATGAAGCTTCCCAGCAAGCTAAAATGGACATCATCTCCATCAGTAGGCTTTCGCATAGAGTGCAACCGCCCATCTACCCTGATTTTCCCCGATCGTAGTATCCGTCAGCTTCTGGTTCAAAGCCGTCCACTTCAGGACAGCAACCCCAGCAGCAATGGGATTCGACGTCAATCACGAACCCTTATGGCCCACCGCGGATTCATTATCTGCCTCCCCGTCCTTCGTGTTTTCTAGCACTTCCTGCTCCCCCACAACATGCACAATATTCAACTCCTCCATTGGTCGCATTGCCTCCCCCAGCTCAGTTACCGCTGCCTCCTGGCCATGATATTCATAATCAAATTCTACAGGAGGTACGGGCTCTGGCCTCTGGCTATCACACCATGTCTAACAACATGACTGCCCTGAAGAAGAAGCAGGCCCAGATGGACCTAGCTCCAAGGAGGCCATATTCGCCCCCAACATTAACAAAGGATCAGCCCCTCGAGCAACAATTGCAAAGGCGGCCTCCTCCGAGGAATGCTGCCATCGAGGATGAACCTGGTACATCTGACCAGGTCAACTAGTGCACCATGTGCAATGACCTGCATGCTGAGGAAGACTGTACATTGCACCAACACTACCTCCAGACCTTGGACGACAGCGCCATAGAGGACGAAGAACTCTACATGATCCTGGGCGATGAGAGCAATTTCATCATTTCAGAGGAAGTTTCGATGTCGTCTCCTGCCAAGGAAAGCAAGAAGTCTGTCGAAGCTACAGCAAAACCATTAAAATTGTATGCCAGAAGAGAGAAGGCGCAACCTGAGGAGTTACCACCTTACAAGAGGCTGTGGCCCTACACAGCCAAAGAAAAGGCTCCTCTGACGAAGACTCCTGCAGTCAAGCCCCCCATATCCAAAGCTCTTTCGGCTAAAGCTCCCGCTGCTCAGCCTCTAGCTGAAACCAAAGAACAAGCTCAGGAAAAGCTGAGATATCCGTCTCTGACCAAGAGACAGAGAGTTGAGGCCACTCAACAGTATCGGATGAAATATGAGCCGACAAAAGAAGCGGAAGGAGCAAGCACTTCAGGCTACAACATAGTAGATGAATTGAAGAGGACCCCCGCAAAAATCAGCATGTACGATGCTCTTCAGCTCCCAGGCCAGGTTGATCTGCTGCAAGAATATCTGAAAATCATGAAACATGGTAAGCAGATACAACCTGCTATCCTGGTGCAACCCTTGAGAGTATTAACCACTACAAAGAACATACCACCTCCCTTCTATCTATCATTACGGATGCAAGGGTACATAGTACACAACTGCATGGTGGACTCTGGTGCTTCCACGACCGTAATGCCAAGAGCCATCTACGACGAGATCGGGATGGAATATATGAGGAGCAGCCAAGGCGTGCTGCAACTAGACGACACCCCTGTCAAGACAGTCTGTGTCATAAAAGACATCCCTATTCGGCTGCACAAAGCCCTCGACATCATGGTCATTCAAGAAATCATGGTCATTCAAGACATTGTGGTCATCGACTTGGAACCCTACTTTGGCATGTGTCTCTCTAGGGAGTTCACTACGAAGTTGGGAGGGTATCTCTTTCTGGACTATTCGCACATGGAAGTGCCCTTTAAAGGAAGGAGACTGAAAATCTTCAATGAAAAGCCTTCCTCCTACTTAGTAGAGAAGATACCCAGAGAAGAGCCTGAGGATTGCATGGCTCAGCTGACGGAGGAGGAACTGGTGACAGTGGACATGACGGAGCAAGCTCTCGAGTAGCTGCAAATAGAAGATGAATTCTCCTTGCAGGACTTCAATGTTGTGATTGAAACAGAGCAAGGCTGTTACACCATTATTCAGCCTGAGAGGCTCGACAAGTTAGCCAAAAAAGAAGTAGGACCTGCACCTGAGAAGCTATGGAAGCTTTTCTTTGATGGCGCACGATGCAAAAATGGTGTCGGTGCTGGAGTACTTTTGGTTTCCCCAATCGGGATCCAGAAGGATTACACCTACAGGCTGGCTTGGAGCTGTACCAACAACGTGGCAGAGTACGAAGCTGATATGGAAAATATGAAGCTACGTATTATTGAAAACATAGGACTTTAAATAAGTCCAAAAATAAAACCGTAATCCTAGAAATCATCAACTGCTCCAAGGATTTACGTACAAAATCAAGGAAAGGCTAAAGATGAAAGCCCTAAAATGCCGAAAAGAAAAACACCTAGACCTAGACCATTCAACGGAGGAAACAAACAACTCACGTTGATTATTTTGCATACTAATTCCTAATTAACATATCCTAGGTCTATAAATAATTAGCCCCTAGGTCTAAGATTCCTCATCATTCGTCCCAACAAAAGAAGCATTGGACTCCAATGCCTTTAACAAAGAGGGAAAATCCCGGGACAGAATGTGAGCAAAAATCCAGTGAGCCTGATGTGGAAATTGGCGTTTTTGGGCCACAAGATATGAAATAGAAGCACCTTGGCATGTTTGTCGGGTCTTCGTATCAAAGACTGTATCGGCATCAAGCGAAAGCTGAGCATCAGGAACCACATCAACTAGATGTATGATGGCTGGAACTGTTTCCAGTGTCGAATCATAGTATGGTTTGAGAAGATCAACATTGACGACATCGTGAATGCCAAGATGAGCTGGAAGGTCCAAGAGAAAGGTATTCTCAGAGATTTGCTGAAGAATAGTATAAGGCCCATAACGAAGAGGCTTGATTTTGCTATGTGCCACGTCGCCCTGAAATCTTTGTCATCGGTAATCGCGCCCTGCACGGAGATAAAAACTATCGTCGGTGACCTCGACGTTGGAGCCTTCAAAGGTGGATCGAACACCCGAAACCGTACTCTGCACGCAAACTTTTCGAGCCACGTACTGTCATGTACAAATCACTCTGCACGCAAATCCGAGCCGTGCACTCTGCACGCAAACAGGTTTCTGGCACACGGGCCGATGGAAAATGTGTCCCTCCTGGAAAATCTGGCAGATGCCAGAGGACACAGAACCCCTGACCGCGTTGGGCTCCGAAGCAGGAGCTAGTTGTCCAACAGCGGCAAAAAATGCGTGTTCCCAAAGCAAATCTGGCAGTGCCAGATTACGCAGAGCCCTGACACGCAAATTGTATAGCCCTGCCTTGCGCTGGACCCTCGGGTTTGGCTGCATTGCCCTGACATGTTTTGCCACCCTTCCCTGACACGATATGCCAGGCCACTCACTGATGCTGGCACCGTTTGGTAGATCGACAGTTGCGACTGGCACCTTTGGGATGGACGCCTCCTGACAAGTCTGGTTGATTCCAGATGCACCGAGCCAGTTGTTTTTCGTCCAACAGCTTTGAAACGTCGAACTCCGTCGCGGTGGAGACACAGGTGGCGTCGGGAAGCGTGAATTTTGTCCCGGCGTCATGGTATGGATGACTGGAGGGGCTGCAAAAATTGCAGAAATTCGATGCAGCCATCGCACGCCAATTGTTTTTGGGATCCTTGAGGCCTCGCACAATAAAACAAAACAAAAAAAAAATTATTGCTTCCAAAAGTAAGTTGTCGATGACGACAATTTCTTGCAGCAAAATTTATCAGCAAATTTTCTCAACAGAAATGGAAATTGGCAGCAATTTTTCTGCAAGAGTGGTAGCAAAAATTCTGCAATTTCCCTGAGCTTCAACTGGAACAGGTGGTGGAGTTTCACTATGGAGGTCGAAAATAACCCAAAACCTCCAAAATTAACCCGCTCTGATACCAAATGATATGGAAAATATGAAGCTACGTATTATTGAAAACATAGGACTTTAAATAAGTCCAAAAATAAAACCGTAATCCTGGAAATCATCAACTGCTCCAAGGATTTACGTACAAAATCAAGGAAAGGCTAAATATGAAAGCCCTAAAATGTCGAAAAGAATAACACCTACACCTAGACCATTCAACGGAGGAAACAAACAACTCACGTTGATTATTTTGCATACTAAGTCCTAATGAACATATCCTAGGTCTAAAAATAATTAGCCCCTAGGTCTAAGATTCCTCATCAGAAGCCCTGTGCTTGGGTTTGCGAAAGGTGGAGAGGTTGGGGATCAAACATCTGTAGATCTACGGAGATTCAGAGCTAGTATGCCACCAGATCACGAGCAAGTGCGCCTCCAAAAAGCACTATCTCAAGGCGTACCGAAATCGGGTCTGGGATCTGATGGAGTCTTTTGACTCGTTGAATGTCAAGGCTATCTCACGAGAGAAAAACAAGCATGCTGACATTTTGGCGTCTGTTGGAGCCAGGTACATTCCGACTGATGACACTGTCCAGAAGCCGAAGCCGGTTCATACCATTTACAGGCCTTCTGTGCCTGATAAGGACACCCACTAGCAGGTGTTTAGCTGTGACGAGGAGATCGTCACATTTTTGGTAAATGAAGCCTATTCAATCGAAGGTAGAGACCCTGATGACGAGCAATATGAGGGGTTGATACAATTAAAAAACAATCATGTCCCAAAAGGACTGATTACCTTAGAGAGTCTATTTGATCAAAATGACAGAGCCATATCTCATCGGATCAAAGTAGACCCGAAGCAGTATGCCGACCTGGAGCTGAAACTTGGTAAATCAATCAAGGTCGGGACAGACTGCACCACAAAGGAACTCGAGCAGATCAGAGCATTATGTCAAGAGTTCCCTGACATAGTAGCCTGGAGCTACCAAGACTTGAAGGGGTATGACAGAGAAATAATCCAACATACCATTGAGCTAGAAGATGGTGCCAAGCCATTCCGACAAAAACAGAGGGCCGTCAATCCCAAAATAGAGGCCATGATGAAATCCGAGCTCTTGAAAATGCTGGAGGCCAAGATCATCTACCCCATCAAGCATTCATCCTGGGTTGCGAACCTGGTTCCTGTGAGGAAGAAGAACGGAGACATTCGTCTTTGCGTGGATTTTAGAAATCTAAATCAGGCCTCCCTCAAGGACCATTATCCGCTTCCCCAGATCGATCAGATCCTCCATATAGTTGCTGGGGCCCAAAGATTTTCCCTCTTAGACGGTTTTTCTGGCTACAACCAGATATGGGTCAAGGATGAGGACCAGCACAAGACGGCGTTCACCACCAAATGGGGAACGTTCGCCTATCAGCGCATGCCTTTTGGCTTATCCAATGCTGGCGCCACATTCCAAAGAGCCATGGACCTGGCCTTCCGAGAGCTGCTCAACAAAGTGATTGTCATCTACTTGGATGACATGACTGTTTTCTCTCACAAGCGAGAAGATCATGTTCTTCACCTGCGGCAAATATTCGAAAGGTGTCGAGAATTCGGCATCTCCATAAACCCGAAGAAATCTGTCTTCGCGGTGAAAGAAGGAAAGTTGTTGGGGCATGTCATCTCCGAAAAAGGCCTGGCTATAGATCCTGATAGAGCAGAGGCCCTCCTCCGCTTGCCCACCCCAATCGACAAGAAAGGGCTGCAGTCCTTCTTCGGCCAAATCAACTTCGTTAAGAATTTCATATCGGACTTCGCACAGGTGATCAAGCCTATGGCCGAGTTGTTGAAAAAGAATACAGAATTTCTGTGGACTGAAGAAAGGGAGCAAGCCTTCGAGGAGATCAAAGCTCGCATTGCACAAGCATCGGTGTTGATCAACCCGGATTACTCCAAGGATTTCATCCTGTACGCGGTGGGAGAACCAGAGAGTTACGCCGCAGTCCTGACCCAAAAAGGAGAAGATGGCGAGGAGCGCCCCATCGCGTTCCTGAGCCAAGTGATACAGCCGCACGAAGAAAAGTATAACTTTATAGAGCGAAAGGTTCATGCTGTCATGAAATCTCTCTGAAAGTTCAGGCACTTTGTCTCCCAGAGTAGGATCACTGTCTTTGTGATCCACCCGAACGTTCGAAGCTTCATCATACAAGGAGAGCCGGGTCACAAGAGAGCAGGATGGATTGCCAAAATCCAGGAGTTTGACATCGAAGTACGGCCAACTAAGTTAATCAGAGGCCGAGCCTTGTGCCAGGAGCTAGCCCGAAGCACGGCAACCGAGATATCCACCTATGAGTGGGAGGATCCAGCAACACGCATCAACCTAACCAACTCCTTACCCGAGGAGTGCGACTGGACAGATGAACTGGTGAGATATTTCTGCACCAGAAGATGCCCAGACCACATGAACACCTCACAAAGAAGGAGGTTTCGGCTAGGTGCACTGAAGTACACTCTTCGCCCCGAGGGGATTTACTTTAAAAACATTGACGGCATCCTGTAGTGGTGCATCAGAAAAGTAGACCAGTCTAGGGTCCTTGGAGAATTTCACTCCGGGATGCCTGGGGGTCACCATTCTGCAAGGCCTACGGCCTTGAAAATAATCAGAGTTGGGTACTACTGGCCCACTCTATTTACAGACGCTCATGCGGTCTGTTCCAAGTGTGATCAATGCCAGAGATTTGCTGGCAGAAATAGAAATGCACCCCTTCCTCTTCAACCGATCCAAGTCGAGACTCCGTTTCAGCAATGGGGTCTAGACTTCATCGGGGTGATTTCGCCGAACTCTGCAATGGGCCACAATTTTATCTTAATCGCCACCGACTACTTCACACGGTGGGTAGAGGCGATCCCCACAAAGAACGCCGACCAAGAGACGGTCATCAGATTCCTTGAGAGCTTGATTACCCGTTTCGGGGTCCTCGAGTCAATAGTGACGGACAATGGTCCAGGGTTTGCAGGCGCAGTACTCATGGAGTACACCAGCAAATTTGGCATCTATCACAAGATGTCTTCCAACTACTACCCGTAAGGGAACGGTCTCGCCGAGTCCACCAACAAGAACCTACTAAAGATCATCCGAAGGACAGTAGAGAAAAACAAGAGGACTTGGCACCTACTCCTGAATCGGGCGCTATGGGCGGACAAAATTTCATTCAAGAAGTCCATCAAAACGTCCCCTTATGCGCTCGTGTACGGCAAAGAAGTTGTCTTGCCAACACACATTGAAATACCCGCTCTCTGGATGCTTGATGAGGAAAGAGGCAGCGGGGATCCAGTAGAAGACAGACTTTGCCAACTGCTGCAGTTGGAAGAAGACAGAGAGAAAGCGTACCAAGCCTTCACCAAGCACGCTGAAGCAACTCAAGGCTGGTTCGCAAAAGGCACCACTGCCCGAGTTTTCAAAATTGGGGACCTGGTGCTGAAATGGGACTCGTTGAAGGCAAAACCCGACAACCATGGAAAGTTTGACGCCCTCTGGGAGGGCCCCTATCAGATTGCCCGGGTGAATCAGTTCAATGCATATGCGCTCCGGGACATGGAGGGACATCCTCTCCCCATTCCCGTCAACGGGTTCCACTTGAAATTGTACCACCACTGAAGGCACCCGAAGAGGGTCCTTCTTTGTACAAATTTCCCTTTTTGTGTTTTAAGTTTTCACCATGTAAATATTTCAGTTTTCCAGTTTTCAGTTTTCCAAGTAGCCCAAGTAGGTCTGAGGCAAATGCCCGACTTCGCTTCGAAGTCGGGCAGCGCTCATCAAATGGTGCGAAGTAGGGAAGAAAGCAGTTGAAAAAGGAACTAAAATGTCTAAGTCTGACTGCCCAACCCGACTTCGCAGCGAAGTCGGGCTGCGCCCCCTCCAAAGGGCGCAGTCAGGTAGCAGACTACAAAGAAACGCCAAGAATCGAACTGCGCCCCAGTTGCCGGGCGAAGTCGGATTGCGCCCGTTTTTCGGGCGAAGTCCGACTGCGCCCCCAATTTCGGGCGCACCCTGGGTGATCCAATAGAAGCTGAAAATGCCCAAGTCTATCCACGAGCACTCATTTTTAAAGCGAAGTTCGGATTGCGCCTGTTTTTTGGGCGAAGTCCGACTGCGCCCCGAATTTCGGGCGAAGTCCGACAGCGCACCTCAGAGCATGAAAAATCAGGGCGAAGTTCGGCACAAAGCAAAGTTCGACTTGCGCCCATTTTTGGGGCGAAGTTCGACTTGCGCCCCGAATTCCGGGCGAAGTTCGGCACATGTTGGGTTATGGACTATAAATATTCTTTGAAGAGTGTGCCCGAATGGTGGCGGTGACGTCAGCAACGACACAACAATCGAGGAGGCTTTAAATGATTGCGCAATTACCAAAAAAGATGCATTTAAAGGGTAAGGTGCGTTTTGGGCCAATAAAGCACGCTTTTCTAAAAAAAGGCCCATGCACAGCCGCCAAAATCATAACGTCTCCACCAACCCAGAGTTAACTGCCCTAACTCCCTCCCTCGCGCCATTAATGATTGCAGTCGCTATCTACAAAAGGACCCTGGCACGGCCAGAAAATTCATAAGTGTTCGAGCTGACTCCCGGACTGCAGAATCTGACAAGCTCAGAAGCTGTCGTTCCCGTCTCTGATTGTTTCGACAAGGATGGATAAGGGAAAAGCGCCCGTACAGGCGCCATCAAGTGCAGAATCTCACGAAGCTGAGTCTCCAGAGTCGAGCGCTCATGAGAGCGCAGCGCCGCAGAAGGACAAGAAAGGAAAATCTAGGACGAAGAGGCGCGTAGTTGGCCAGACTCCGCCGCCACCCATCAACCGCTTGTCCGGGTACAAAGATGGTTCTTTTTCCATCAGCCTCACGAAGCTGCGTCTGACTATCGCAAAGTGGGTGAATAAGGTTTCGCCTTCCCACCACCTCGGAGCGGCGTTCAAATCCAACCTTTACTGGTTCCTGTGCCCTCCAACTCACTGGTGCCCGGAGCTGGTTGAAGTGATTGCTGAATATTACAAACCAGCTGCGCGGCAGGTCTACGATAATAAAGGAAGGGTGTTGTTCACTCTCTTCCGAGAAAGCATCCAGCCAGCATTCGCCCCAGGGCTTCAGTACAGCCCAGACGCAATTATCAGAAGGGTGAACATAGAAGAGCAGACCGGCAGATTTTCTCAGACGAAGCGAATGAGGGAGTTCCTAAACTCCGAGCTGAAGACTCCGCTGATGGCTGGACAGTGGCCGACTGGCCCCATACCGCTGGACCGATTCGAGAACAGATATATTTATATCATCCTGGCGTGGGTCCTCGGCTGTGACTCAGACAGGGTGGTGCGACCTTTTCAGCTGGCAATGGCCGAGTGCATCCTGCACGGGGAGTTTTACGACTCCACGGCGCAGAAGAGCGGGAAGCGCCCAATCTTCTACGACTGGGCGGACTGGCTAGCATACGCAATTCATGCGAGCTTGGTGAGACTGCAACAGAAGCAGTCAACGGACTTCCGGTTTTGCTCTTTTCTCACATGGCTATGCCTGTACCACATGCATCACCGGATGAACGTCCCCAACCTGAAGAAGCTGAGCGAACAAGGAGAGCTGCTCCCCGTGTACGAGTGGACTGAGGCCCTGTACCGGAAGGGCTCATTTTATGATTTCAATGTCCAGTTTCTGGGCCAGGCCATGGGATTGTTTAACCGGGGCGTGACTCGCCCACCAGCGGCCATGACGAAGTATCTGTGGAACAATGAGTTCGGAGATACCTTCAGGCTGACTCAGGGCATTGTTGTCCGAATCTACGGATTCAAGGGAAAGCCATGTTTGCTGCCCTACTTCTGCACAGACCACCAGTTCGGGATGGAGGTGGCGCGGCAAATGGATTACGTCGAAGAGGAATTTGGCCAGGGAAAGAAGAGGGGTCACATATTCAAATATCCTATGACCTGGGCCAATATTCAAGTCTTCGAAATCGGGCAACACATTTATCTCGAGCGGGAGCTGCTTGAGATGGGCCTGATTATGCTGCCCCAACGCTGGAAGTATGACCCAATCGGGGTCCGGGGAAAGTTCACGCACATCTGTCCTAGAGCTGAAATCATGCAAGAAAGAAGGAACAGGACAGGTGCGGACCTCCACTGGCGCATTCATTTGATGCAGTCATGGCCACCATGGCATGAGTTTTACTGTGAGGAGGTCACTTACGATCCTGATCGAAACCCGGACCATCGAATGGAGTCAGCTGGGTTCAAGAAGTTCCTCGCTAAGGTGGCGCCGCTCAACTGGCATAAGGACAAAATCCTCGAATGCTGGAAGATGAGGTGTCGCACGCAACACGACAAATCAAGCCGAAAGAATCTTGTCGTTGATGATGAGTTTTCGGCACTTTATGATCAACACGTTGACACGTGGCAGCCCTTTGAATTTCGCAATTGCGTCCCCCGAGGCGCAAATATAAGGTATAAAAGAAGGGCTACCTCTCAGTCATTATCAACCCCAATGACTTCCAGCGCAACTCCATCTAGCAGCCAAGTGGGCCCGATGCAGCCTACAACTCCTGTGGCAGTGCCCGAAGCGGCGCAAAGGTCAGAGCGGTCAACTCCTGAGCTGTCTCCCCCAGCAGAAGCAGCGTCAGCACCGCCCACCAACGGACCGAGTGCGGCAGGTATTCTCCCAACGCGACCCAGGTACAAGTTCACCGTGGGGACATCAGCACCTGCCGCTCCGTTATTGCCGCTTCCTTCTGGACCAGCCACAGTAGAAAAGAAAAAGAAAAAGGTCGAGAGGACCAAGCGACCCAAGGAGCCAGGGCAGCAGTTAGCCACAGAGCAACCGCAAGCAGCAGCGCCGGAGGTTGTCTCTTTAGACAGCCCCGAACTAGAAGCAAACATCCAGGCTATGACCGTCCCTTCAGCGTCGGCTCAGGTGGAGCCCACAGGTACGTCTTCTGTGCCACTTGCCCAAGTCCGCGTCGGCCCTACAAAAACCCCATCTCCCACTTCATCAGGGCAAGCCGTAGCCGCGCCTTCCGCTTCTCAAGCTACCCCGCCGTCTAGCGGCCTGCATTCATTCGACCAGTTTGCTCAGGACCCCAACGCTTTTCAATCCCTGAGCCAAACCCTAGAGCCTTCACCCGCAGCTAGCATCGAAGCTGCTCCCTCATCTCCACATCCTTCGCCCCAGCCGACTGAAACCCTACCAGCGCCGTCTACCCAAACCCCTGTCACTCCTAGGGCCCAGTCGCCCTCAAAGGTTGCTACCCCCTCTGGTATCCCACCTACTTCACTGTTCGCGGGAAAGATGCCGCAGCAAGCCCAGGAGTTGGAAGACCTCGATTTCATGAGCATCTCCGAGGACCAGCCTCTGGCAGTAAGAGCCGTGGGGGGATCAGCCTCCTTTCTTCAAGGAGTTAAGCGCAGAAGGGCCGAAGAGATAGCCGCCCCGGTCAAGCGCACAAAGTTCGACCTAGATCGGAGAGTGCTTACTACAGAAAAGTTGATTCCTAAAGTGAAGAAGCCTCTCCGCGATATGACCGAGGCAGACTATGAGCTTCAGACAAAGGAGAAGAACTTCGATGATATCAACGAAGAATACGAGATCCGCGGTATTCGTCGTAGAACAGACAACCTCCTTGTCAAGCATCTCGAGACCCAGGAGGCGCTTTTCCAGCTGCAGAATACCACAAGGCAGCTCGAAGAAGACTTGGCTAGGGCCACTGCGCAGTTGGGGTCAGCACAGCAAGAAATAGAAGATCTTAAGGCTCAGTTGGCCGCCTCTCAGCAGACAGTCGAGCAGGAGAAAAAGGCAATGCTAGAGCAGGTTTCACAACTGCAAAATTCGCTGGAACAGGCACAGTCGCAGCTCGCAGAGAAAACATCACAAGCGACGGCCTTTTCGAAGAGCAAGGCAAAGGAGATGCGCGCTAGTCTGCTACAAGGTTGCAAGCCCAACCTTGTCAAGTCCTTGTCAGTTCTGGATTTCTTATCCAGAATTGAAGAAGTATCTGCCCAGGGCAAGCCTGTGGTAGAGGAAGCCGAACACCAGGCGAGGCAATGGCTAGACCTGGCTATGAAACTTGAGAAATTAGAGCGCGATGGCTTCCAAATCTCCCCCATGTCCCAACTTGCCTCAGAGTGGGCAGATGCAAGGGTAACCTTGCACACTTATTTTGCTAGGACAGAAAAAATCAGAACGGCCAGGAAGGCGCTAGACGCCTTGGAACATGAAAGACACATTCTCCTGGCACCTTTTCACATTCTGTCCGAGCACGGGTGTCCGAGCTATGTTAGAGATGACGAGCTCCTCACCCTTGAGCAGGTAAAGGAGAACTGGCTGTCCTTCGAGGCAGATACAGCTGAAATCGATAGCTGGACAGAGCCAGTTCAAGAAGCGCAGGTCGCTCAAATGGTGGCGAAGTACTGCAAGATCAACTCTTCTCTTGAGGAGTTGGGCAAAAGATACAACACCATTGACCTGCACGCGGTCGCTGCATTCCACGCAGTACTTAGAGAAATCAGTGACCCCACTCCCTTCCAAACCGCAGCCTGGGATCAAGCTAAGGCTGCGCTCGAACGCATAAACATGCAGGAGGCAGAAAGTGGAGAGCCTTCAGATTCAGAAGGCGAGACTGAGGAGGCAACTGGTGAAAGCGAACCTGAAGAAGAACAGTTGCCCCAAGGAAAGAGACCAGAGCAGCAGAAAGCAGGGGAAGGAAGTTCTTCTGCACCCAAAGGATAAAGGCATGGTTCTTTGCGTCGAGGCGAGCTCGACACCCCACGAGCCGCCAGGAATGTTGCCACATTTTGCACAGGGGTGCCATGTTTTTGGTTTTTGCAAGTGAGCTGCTCTTTTCCTTCCCTTCTCCTCATTTTCCCTTTCTTCTTCCTCTTCCTCACAGCTTCATTCCCTCTTCTTCTTTCCCCCTTTCTTCCCCCAGTAGAACCTCAGCAGGTGTACCTTGAAAAGCTTTTAAGTGTAGGGGCGACACCCGACTTCGCAGCGAAGTCGGAGTGCGCCCCTCAAGTGGAGCGCAGTAGGGAACCCGAAATGCGCACCAGGACAGGAAATAGTTGGAAATTCGACTAAGTGTCAAAGGGCGACACCCGACTTCGCAGCGAAGTCGGGGTGCGCCCTTCTTCCTGGGCGCACTAGGGGAATCGTTCATCAAAAAAACGGCTAAGTGCTGGGGCGACACCCGACTTCGCAGCGAAGTCGGAGTGCGCCCCTTTTCCAGTGCGCAGTCCGAACAGCGGACGAAGACACCCAAGCACCGATGCACAACCCGACTTCGCAGCGAAGTCGGAGTGCGCCCTTTGACCGGTGCACAGTTGGGTGAAGTCAACTCAAAAATTTGCTAAGGCAAGAAGGCCTTCCAACTGCGCTGTTTTCCTCCTGTGCAACCCGATAGCGCCCGAATTCCTGGCGAAGTTGGATAAGCTGCCTTTCAAGGCAGACACGTGTCATACCTCAGCATCCGACAAGTATCCACCTTCGGGATTCGAGCCAAGACTTGACCGCGCAAGGACAAAGCATGGGCTACACTACCGACGCCAACTGTCACCATTTAAGCCGATGTGAAGTGCCATCTGCCGCATTTCTGTTGACCGCAGACTTGACCCGACGCGCTGCCATGTTGTTGTACCACCTTCAGGGACACCATGCTGCAAGGATAGTCCGGCCCGACAGAAGTCAGCATCAGCAGCTCCTCAGCCGCTCGTGTCAGCTACTGTCTTGTCTGGGACTTTGTGCCCATGAATGTAATCGGGGGGAATTTTGGGCTATAAATACCCACCACTTTTCCATTGTAAGGTGGTGGAAGGGGAATATATTGCTAGGGGACAATTGTAGCTATGCGTTTGCCTCAAATACAGACATATACTTGGCTCTGCTTACTGTCTTTTATCTTGTATGCTACCTCTCCTTGTCATTTCTGCCTCATGTTTCTTGTGTCATTGCTTGTCGTTGTACTCGAACTCGGACTCCAGCATTTGGTGGCCAGGTATTCCTGGAATGCATAGATAGAGGATACATAGGATCGTTGATAGCTGCAGTTTCAATGTATGTTTGTAGATGAATGTTGTTAGTAGTGGTGATTGATTCGTTGTCGTGCTGCTTATTCCCCCCACCCAACTCCAATCACATTTGGAATCCCTTTCTGCACTTTTATCTCTTTCCGCATTTTTATCTCTTTCCTGCACTCTTATCTTAACCTAACCCCCATAGGAGCCGGCCTTCTCCGGAGATTGGCACGGAAGGCATTCCTTCCTTTCGGCCTTTCAATCTGGTGGGCGAATCTGGGCGCATTAACAACAAGTCCTTTCCTCATGGCAGATTCGTAACCAACAGGCCCAAGCAATTTCTTCCAATGTCAAGCACCAAATTGTTGCACCTAGGTCTCAGCGCGCAAGACAAGGCAGGACTAGAAAAGGCACATCCCGAGGAGGTCATTGCGCTTCGATTTGAGGGCGCAGCCCAGTTTTTAGATTTTCGTGCACCAAGCACTTTTCCCTAAACATATTTGGTGCGCTATCCAAGGTGCAAGAAATAAATGCAATGGGTGCAACGCGTCACCTTCTCTAAGAAATATTGTACCCCACTTCATTAGTTAGCATTGGTATGTGTGCTCCACCATCGTTTGCCACGTAGGAGATCTTCCACAACACCCCTAAATCGCTCCTGGAATTTACTCCACTCGAGCAACATTAATGAAGGTGGGTGTATACCAGAGCTATAAGAAGACACACTGCGCACCAGATATGGCTAGTAAAAGCCTTAATGCTATTGTGCCATCCACCGTTGTTGAGTTTCATAGAACAATTATTGCAGGTGAGAGCAAAGAGCATCAGTGGAGCGTTGTGTTGTCCTGGTGCAAGCAAATTACCATTGAGACGCAGTTCAAATGAGCTATACCTAAGCGTTGTCATCCCCAATATGCTCAGACGACTGACCAGTGCATATGGGTAAGAAGGGAGAGCCTAAGTAGAAGAAGGAGAAGGTCCCCTAGTCTACAGAGGGTGAGCAGAAGCAGAAGAAAGAAAAGAAGGAAAAGCCCCTACCGCCTCCACCTGAAGACAAGCTGATTAGGGTTCAGGACTGTGTCCTCACTAGGATGCGTATAGAGAAGTTGTGCGAAGATATTGATCAGGTGGTTACTAAGGTATCTGAAGTGAGTAATCGGGAAGTCGCCTACCATTATTTCCTGTACTGGTACCTGTGCACCCCTGCCCAAATTTGGTCTATGCAATTGCCCAATTTTACGATCCTAAGACTAGGTCGATGAAGGACACATAGGGAAAAAGACTGTTCTCTATCTCTGCGAAAAAAATCCGCGAAGCCTTCGCCTGTGGACGGGGACCTACTGGTCAAGTTATCATCAGGAAAATTAACACCAAGGAGCAGAGTGAGAGATACATCGACATGGCGCCAATGAAGCAATTTATGGAGACCCATCTAACAGAGACGGTTACACCCAGGACCTTGCCACAACTCCCCATGCCTTTGAGGAGATTCAAAAATGTTGAGCTCTTCTCCATGCTCTCATGGATTACTGGTCTTGCTTCAGATGCCCAAGTGAATTCCTGGCAGGTGGCAATTTTTGAATGTGTGTCCCATGGAGAATTCTATGCTTTCGATGCTACATCACGGGGAATAAAGCCTATATTTTTCAACTGGGCAGATTGAGTGTCGTGGTAGCTGCATCTCTAGCTATGCGGGATGCAAGACGAAAACATAGTGTTTCGAAGCTGCTCATTCCTACTGTGGTACTTCTTCTATCATCTGCATTCGCACCGCCGCTTTGCCTTCATTGCCAAGAGCTACACGGACGAGAAGGGCAAGGCGCTCCTTGTATACCAATGGACTTCGAGCCTGTCTAGGCGTGAGTCCTACTATAATTTTAATCGAGTTTTTATCGATCCAACGCTGGAGATAATTTATGGTGTCTGTGAGCGAGTGCCAAGGGCCATGAGATACTATGTGATACATCAACAACTTGGAGACGTTTTCCAGCTGAAATAGGGGTTTGTGATATGAATATTTGGGTTTTTTGGCAAACCCTTCTTACTATCGTACTACACAACCAGGTACCTATTTGCCCTTGAAGTTGCCCACCAGTGTGACTTCGTAGATGATATGTATGGCAAGGGACGAAAAATACAACATACCTGCCCCTGGCCTATCGACCTTGGTCCCATCAAAGTGATAGAAAACAAGCAGAACACCCACTTGGCGGTTACCCTGTACGAGTTTGGTATGATTGACCTACCCCAACGGTGGAAGTATGACCCAGAAGATGTCTTTCAGGAGAAAATCGTAGCAAACAAATTCCATCCCTGTCCTTGCCCAGACATTGAGAAGCAGTGTAATAACCCTTCTAGGCTAGATCTCAAATGGCACATTGAAAGGATGGTCTCCTCCCCCCCATGGCATGGCTTTTATATCATGGAGGTTGAATACAACCCTATGCAGTATCCGATGCAGGACCCCGAAGATCGAGTGTTCAAGTCAATAAAAGAGAAAGTACCCCATTGGTTGGATGAGAAGATCGTGAACTGGTGGATCATGAGATGCCACCATAGAAAAGGAGCATCTGACCCAATGCTGCAGATAGATCAGAAATTCTCTGACCTATTTGACAAATATCATGACTCCTACCAACCCGTCTTCTTCGGCCACATTGTTCCCAGAAGTATAGAGAGTCCCAGTAGAGTGGAAGATGCGTCGACAATACAAGAGCAATAGGATAGTTAGGCGCCTCGAGGGCAAGGGTAAGTATCTGTTTCTAGAAGAAAAGGCTGCTCCAAAGAAGAGTGCACTTGCTGCACCTACACCCTAGAGCGTCATGAAGAGGCCTCGTACTATTAAATTCAAACTCACTGGTGCGGGCCCTCCAGCAGCATCAGCATCCATAAAAGGGAGCACTTCAGTAGTCCCCATTCTAGCGCAGTAGGTGCAGCATACCCAGCAAGCATAGCAGGCACAACTTGAAGTGCCATATATCAATCATATGGAGATAGATAATCCAGCCCGATAACATAGCAGTTCACCATGTATTCTCTGGAGACGTCCAAGCCCGCAGGTGCGTCTTTTGTTCCTCTATTTTTCTCCTCAACTCCCCTAGAAATCCTACTTCCTGGCATCGAAACCTTGTTGACTGCCCACATCCCATTCGGTGCCCCTGCTAAAGTCATTTCGAATCCCCTATTTCAGGCACAATTCCATATTTCCCTACCTGCAATTCCTCAGTCATTTGAAAATTTTGCAAAATTCTCCAATGCCTTCACCTTCTCGGTGACTTCCGTTCCTACTCACTAGGTTTTAATACATTTAGTTACAGCTTCTATGGCGACAGTGAGTCTTGACTAGCCCTCACCTATCCTCGCTTACTCAGTTATTCCAAAAGTATCCTTCATGCAGACCCCTCCCGCTGAACCTAGCATTCTAGCCATAGTCATACAAACCCTAGCACCCCCTAAGGTCACTGCAGTCATCACTCCAACTATTACAGACACACCTATTGAATTGAGCCCTCAGCGGGCTCTGTTCCCCTTTACCCCGTTATTTGGAGTACAAGAGCCTATGGTGCTAGATTTCTGCGAGGAAGGCCCAATGGCGGAAAGCATTCGCAAGGTGTAGTAGAATTCCTCAACCTGGCTCAAAGGTCAAAAAAAGAAAAAGTGCGCATGCGCTGGCCCGACCAGAGAAAATAGTAGTGTTTGATCCTCAGAATATGCAGCTCCATAGAATGGAGAAGGTGCCCAAGGTATGGAAACAGTTGGAAGAGATGACGCCAAAAGATTATTATTATCGCCATACGGTGGAAGATTTGAAGACTGCTAATCTTGCAAAAAAGGCCAGAAATATCCATGTTGAGGCGACGTCCCTCTATCTCCAGGTAGAGCATTTCAAAAATTGCTGCTGCAATGCTAAGGCCAAAAATATCCAGTTTGAAGAAACCCTAGCACTCACAAGAGGGTAGCTTGAAGATGAGCAGTCCAAAGTGAAACAGTTGCAGCAGCGAATAATCGATCTGGAGCAAGAGATGGAAAACTGCAAGAAAGATTTTTAGGAACGCCTCAAGGTTCAGGGAGAGGCAAAGGACCAACTGCAAGTGTTAGACGCTCAAATTCAAGAGCTACAGGCTAGATCAGCGAAAAAAGTAGAGCCCACAAAGGTCCTGTCAAAGGACCATGTTAAGGAGGTGTGCAGTCGCTTCCTCAAGAACTTCAAACCTAGAGCACGAAGGGCAGTTGGACTCCTAACATACATCAGAGAAGCCAAGGATTTGGTTTCCCACGACGCTTCCATTGTGGAGGAAGTCGAAGCGGACACTGACCAATGGCTGGAGGTAGCCATGAAAGCACAAACCCTAGACAAATCGGGAATTCAGCTCACCCCGATGTGTGACCTTGCTCGGTCATGGGCAACCACATGCATAACGCTGAGGTCTTTCTTCAAGAAGGTCAAGGCAGCCCGAAAGGCCCGAGATCTGATGGACAGGTTTGAGAGAGAAAGGAAGCTCGCTCTGATGTACTTCCAGACTTTGGCGCAGAACGGTTTCTCGAGCTTCATTGATGAGGAAGACCATATCCTGAAAGAAGAAGAGCTGCAATCAGTATGGGACTCCTTTGAAAATGATACTTCAGATATTGACAGTTGGGAGGAGCCCATTATTGAGCTTTAGGTGATGCAATGTATGGCCAGATTCGCGCTAATGGAAGCTTGTATTTTCTACCTCAATGAGAGGTTTAATTATGCCAATGTTCGTCAGCTTGAAAGGTTCGGGTACCTGATTCGGGAACTCCAGAATCGTGAAGCAATACACGAGGACGACTGGGGCCTGGTCCAAGCGACCTGTAATCGCATTTTGGATGAGCTCATGCCATCTGAGCCTCCACAACAACAAGCAGAAACCCAAGCACAAGAAATCCATGCGCAGGGAGAAAATAAGGCACAGGAAGTTCATGTGGAGGAGGAGGTCCTCGCTCAATAAGAAGGCCAGGGTGAAAGCCGTGAGCCCCAAGAAGAGGAGGAGGTCCCCGCTCAGCAAGAAGGCCAAGGCGAAAGCCTTGAGCCCCAACAAGATGCAGGCCAAGAGCCTCAAGATGAGGAAGATGAGCGCCAAGACGAAGTGCCAAGGCGCGATCAAGAGCAGCATAGTGAGCATCAAGAAGAAGAGAAGGAAACAGAAGGAGAAGAATCGGGAGAAGAGTCTGTTGCTACTAGTGAGCATTCAGAGAGCGATAGTGATGATGACTGAGCCCAATGAATAAGGCCTGGGATTTTGACATTGAGGCGAGCTCAATTTCCCCGCGAGCCGCCAGAGATATTGTCACTTCTGCAACATGGTGTATATTTAGATTTCCAGTAATTTTTGCTCCTCATAAACTTTGTTCTCATTATTCGAATGCATTTTTCTCTCTCCTAAGTTTTTACTGTCAAACTCTTTCTGCAACGCCTGAAGCAGTGTGTAGTTGTTTTTGTTTACTGACCATGCAGGAAAATCATCTTTCGAACGACGATGGGATTTCGTGCCAAGTCCCCTGATACATTTGGCCTCAAGGACCAAGGAAAAGTGTAACACCCAACTTTAGCTCAAGAAAATTGCTAAGTGCACAAGGCTAAGGCGCACCATCCAAGTGCGCAAGACTGTGACACACTATTCAAGTGCGCAAGGCTAAGGTGAACCATCTGAAGTGCGTAAGGCTAAGGCACACCATTCCAGTGCGCAAGGCTAAGGCACACCATCTGAAGTGCGCAAGGCTAAGGCGCACCATCCGGAGTGCGTAAGGTGTTGTGCACTGTTCCAAGTGTGCAAGACTATGGCGCACTATTCCAAGTGCGCAAGGACTAAGGCGCACCATCCAAGTGCGCAAGACTGTGGCGCACTATTCCAAGTGCACAAGGCTGTTGTGCCCCATCTACCTGCGCCCCGTCAGTTGACTATTCAACCCTTGCACATTTTCCAAGGCACCAAGGCTTGGCGCTCCGTTTCTCCTGCGCAAGCAGTTCATGCGCTTCATCGGTTGACTTTTCAACATAAGCACGTCTCCTGATGCGCAGACCGTTGCACTCCTTTTCTGCTGCGCTAGACATTTGCACTCCATGCATGTGCGCTTTACCTACTGACTTTTCAAACGATGCACACCTCCCGAGGCCTCATTCTTGCGCTACTTTTCTCCTGTGCATGGCCCTGCGCTCCTTACTGTTGCGCTAGGCAGTTGCACAATGGGCCAGTTGTGCTTCACCTCCGAACTTGTCAACTCTGGCGCTGGTCTTTCTTAGCTGCACTCCACATCAACAAAGTTAAGGTGCATCCTTATCCATCTGAGCATAGCCATTCTGAGAAGCTTCCAAACTGGACGTTTTGGGATTTCAAGTCTATCTTCTACGAAAGCGGTCCCCGCGAGTGAGGAGGCAATGCCAGCAAGCCAAGCCTATTAGGGCATTGAAGGAGCTCAACTGCATTTTTAAGGAGTCATCAGTCTCGACCATGCCTAATAACTATTTCATGATAGTACTCTCTTGTAACTCTTATCTTGGTTGCCACCACCATATCTTGTAGGTGTACATTTAATATTTCAAGCGTTAGAATTTGCTATATAAGCCTACTCTTTTATTGTAAAACGATGGATGTTTGCTAGAAGCTTGATGTAACCTGAATTCTGCGATCAATACAGTTGATGTCTGGCTCTAACTCTGGACTTCTATTTTATGTGTATGTCTTCTATTGCTTTATCTTCTATTAAGTTCTCTGGTTTGTCTGTAGGCTTGAATTCTAAACGTGAACCTCTGGAGTAGCCCTAGAGATTACGCATGTTAGATGTTTAGTTTTAATTTCTGTTGGTTGTCTATATTTGAGGGCTATTTGATTTGGAGTGTAGTAAAGTTATCATGTTGTTAGTCCATCACCCCTGTTCTATCTGGCCTGTGGCCATATTTCCCATCCCTTTCAGTCATTTCCCATTCCTTTCCAGTTCCTTAAATCTCAAAACCCCCAATTAGAATAGTAAGGGAACCAGCCCCTCTCTAGAGATTGGCATGGGAGGCATTTCTTCCTCTCGACCTTTCAATGTTGGCCGGGTCTAGGGCGCATAACTAGACAAACCCTTACCTAAGGCAGATCTTTGACCAACGGTACTTTGGACCAAAAATTTGCTAGTGAAAAACTACCATATGTATTAAGCACATGGCCTTTTTTATATCTTTCTATCATGATGACTTGTGGAAGGCGTGTTGGGGGGCTATTTGATGGAGTGTTCACATTACATGATTACATTACACTATTAGTTGATTGATGAGCTATGTTAACATCATGTTTATGCCCAAGTACTTTAGACCAAAGATCTGCTAGTGAATAACTAGCACATGTATTAAGCACATGGCCTTTTTAATATTTTTCTATCATGATGACTTGTGCAAGGTGTGTTTGGGCAGCTACTGCAACATGACTGTTCTTTTTCTCCTTAGATTTGCACATATGGAAGCTCATGTATCATAAGAAATTTGACGAATGTGTTTTATTCCCTTGAAAGCCATTTCTAAAGATATTTGAAAGTCATTTATCATTTATCATTTATCATTGAAGGATCATAAAAGACCATCCTTGGATTGTGCATGTGCATGAAAAGATGCTCATAATATACTTATGATCCTGATATTGTTGTTGATGATAATTTTGGTGATGAGAGTGATAAGCATAATTGTTCCATTTATAGACTTCCAGTTGCAAGCAATTGTGTGCAGCACTTCATCAGGCAGAATGGCATTGTATCCATGTACTCATAGACATCTTCTTGAAATCAAAGAAACGTGCTTAGTTTTCTAGAAGCTGCCATTAATGGGGGACACGAAGTAATGCCGCCTCCTTTGGCCTTACAAAGGATTTAAAATTATGTGAACCCACTTGTTAAGACCTTTGGCAACTTTGTAATTGATCCTTAAGTCAATTTTATTATCGACCATTAATAATATTTTATACACTGCATCTCTCACCACCTTATCTCATTTGTTTATTGAAATCACCATAACATTGAGTTATTAATTGTTTCACTCTTTCTATCAAATATATATATTTTTTTGTATTTTATGTGCTTTTCCATAAACTTAAAATTATGTTCTAACATTGCTGACCTGTAGCCATTAATTCATTCAATTCAGTCAGTATTGTCTTCTTTGAGCATGATGAAAATTATGTCATGTACCGCATCTATTGAACATAAAAGACTTAAAATTTTGCCTTGTATGTTATGTTACTGTTGCATAGAACTCAAATACATGTGTCCATGGTACACAATCTTTCGAGTGCTCTTCTGCTCATTTTATTGAGTCTTTTTAATTCCTTTCTCTGTATGTGTGTCCTCTTTAACCTTCATAGTTATCTTTAGAAAGGTGATGGATTATAGTACATAGATAAATTATGATGATGCCAACTTTCATTCAAAATCTGATTGTTGGAGTAACACAACTGATTTTAAACAAATGCCTACCACGTTGATAAAAATAATAAAATTAGATGTTAAACAGTGTGTGAAGGCATTAATTGAAGACTAAGCTGACACTCTAGTTTACACCACAAAACACTTTTGAATAGTTAATATTCACAATAAAAAGAAGCAGCAGTATTTGGTCCACTTGCAAGTATCCCCATCATAAAGCCTGCATTTTTTAAATCAAATTTGCTATCATTTTTTGAAAGCATTAAACTGTGACAATATTATTGAGAAAGAGTTTGCCTGCATCGATAGAAGGTAGAAAACGAAAACATTGTCTGCAACAACAGAAGATGAAAAAGAGACAAGTATATATTTTGAAACTTTTTAAGAAATGAAAGTTCAACATGAATATGACACAAAAGCAGCCAAATTTCAGAAAGCACAATTCTGCTTTCTTGTCAGTGTTGAAAAACCTTGCCTTTATTTCAAAGAAACATCTGCTGAGGAGCAAGTTGAGACTTCTTATATAAAAATAGATTTATACAAAACCCTTGGACATTGATATCTCTGTATTTCTGTTCCAGATGTTTTCAGTTAATACATTTTCTGTCAGAAGTTACTTCGAGTCTTTTTTTAATATAGATGGCCAATTAGCAAAGAAAATCCATTTTATGCTATTAGACAAAGAGCTAGTATTGTGTTTGGATGTGTTATAAGAATATATGCCAAGTAGAATCCAATAGATACAACAGGAGAGTGAAGACACCTATGGCAGGAAGCAATGAAATCTTGAAATGATGTGTAAAAGAGATTGTTAATGGTAACCAAAAAGTACTGAAGGGACACTTTTAAGTAGGTCAACAAAGGATGTAAGACCAGAACAAACAAAAGCATGGAATCCATAGCTTGTTATATGAAAGAAGCATTCTTCTTACTAAGGCCAGCACCCTCTTATTTTCATTGTTGACAGAGTACTAGTTGTCAGTCTACCATTAGATGTGATTCTACAATTGGCTTGGTTGGACCTGTCACTTGAATTGAATTTCAAACTACACCACGATGGCATTTCCATCTTCAAAGGGGAGGTTGGCTAATAAGTTTTTTGAAGTCCAGTAAAGTAGTATTCATGAATTCATTGTGTTGTTAATTAAGGCATTAGCCAGTATAGATATAGTCTGCTGTGAACCTCTCTTCTCATACCATAAATCATTCACCAATATGTAAAAATATTCAACATGCATCCACAAATAAATTGCTCACAATAAAATAGAGATTGATTATACCCTTGAGGTAGGGCAACACCGTACAATGCTCCTTTTGGAAGGAAGCCACTCCACAATATCTCTAGCTCCACGAGCCAAGACTTCTCCAAGAATACATCATAGATACCTTCTACAATGGGGGTACATCTCTCTTTATACAAGAGTGTGATGGTTCATCTTCCATGAGTTACAAGATCACCCATGTGGTGGTTCACCTTACAAGGTGCATAATAATATGATAATATTCCTTGCGGTTACATATGACAATATTCCCCCAACGGTTACATATATGATTCTATGACATACTATTTCTAATTTGACATGGGGCCTTCCTTAATAATTAATGGCTCATCCATTTTACAATACAATATTAAATTACTAAGTACCTATCTTGGGTACCTAACATAGTCATTGCAATAATGATGGAGTGTCAGGTATATTCACATGTAATACAGTCAGACCCCCCTTCTTTTTCAGCCTGGTGCTTCTTGGACCTTTCATTTTTTTGATCATTCTCCTTCTGATCAACAAAAGAAGCAAAGTTTTTCAGAACACTTTTGCCCCGATATGAATTTTCAGTCCTTGAATGATGACAGAATTGAATAGCCAAACGACATAAATATGCAAAAAGAGCAACAAAGGATGCTACTCCACTGATCATGAAAAGGCCCCAAAAGTCTTTCAAGGTAAGCTGCTCAGGCCCATTTTCAATGGTTTGTGAACTGCCACTATCTGCACCTAACCATTTAGCATGGAGTCGTTCAAGTTCACCTGTCTCAGAAAGGTTCAAAATTGCTGTTGATATGTCAAGTGCTAGAGGAGAGCCCTTTTGGAAAGCCTGTTAAACAAAAATAGAATGAAAGAAAAATATTTTAATTTGGCATATTGAGGAAAAATCAGAAATTGATATCATAAACTTGAAGCAAAATACAATTAGTGGGAGCTTGAATGCATCTCCAGCACAAGAATGATTATAGGCACAAATGGAGAGAGTGCTTACAAATGCCCATCCACCTTTGGTGAATGGCTGACCAACCATAGTAAAACCATTTTGTGTTGATAAAAAGAGTTGGACGTTTGGAAGCTCATCTACAAGTGCCCCAACACCTCCTTTGATTGGTCCTTCAGACAGTGCTTTAGCATAACTTTCAGGGGAGTCTAGGGGAATAAGTCTGGATTTGGCTATATTGAGCTCCTCTGATAAATAGTTTCTAATATATGAGCCTGTTTCATACCCTATTGGGATATTGTTTGATATCAAGTCATCAATTCCTTTTATTGCTGATGAAAGCTGTTGCACAGTAAGTATTGAGGTCAAGCTTGCCGTATAACTTGAATTGATGATCAAAACCACAAATAGCCATATAACTAAAACAATCTTTCCAAGGGCGCTCACAATTTTTTCCCCTGCATCAAATTCAAATTATTTTGCCTCATAATTGACCCCAAAACAAATAGAATCGGTGCTTGTCAAACACTAAACAACTAGACTATTCTTATGTCCATGACCACAAAATCTAATGACAAACTTTTTTTGACGTTATTTCCAGAAATTCTACATTCATTATATGTTACAGAAACTTTGACAAAATACTGACTATGGTTGTTACTTCCAGCGCGTACTAGACTTAAAAAGCTAACTAAAGAGGATTAAAGCAGAAAACTATGAAACTTACTGTGGGCAAAAAACATTGTTGACAAGGAGAACCTGTAGAAAACATTACACGATGTGGTGAGATTCCATTTATTTCACACTTCCAAAATAAATATTCAAACTAATAAGTATACACAGGTTATCAGAAGCATTCTGAGTTGTGTGAGTGACACCAACATTTATCTGCTGAAAAATCAAATAAGAGAAATCTAAAGAAGATCCTGCTTATTTCAAGGACATATTGTTTAGGATTTACTTGCTGAATTTTAAAATGCCTTGTATACTAGATTACATAGCAAGATTCAGCAGATCATCATAAGTTGTTGTTGGAAGTCATATTTGAGTGAAGAATTAGTTTTGTAGGTATCTATCTTGTTAGTTAGTGCTAGGCTATGCCTGCACTATAGAAGTACTGGGCAGTTAATTGAGGTTAGCTTATGTTAGTTTCTATTTATCTGGGAGTAACTAATTACAATAATCATAGCATAAGAGCTGCTGTTGTTCCCAATTTAACCTTGATCGGGGGCGAAGATAAATTATGGCACCTTGAAAACTTAGAAATTTGAAGTTCTATCAGTGTACACAGGATTCTAGAGCCAGATTAAAAAGCAAACAAGTTTTTGGAGTAGATTCAATATACACAGAGCCGAATTAAGGAGCCTTAACACAGGCTCAAGAAAATACAAGGCTCATCATGACAAAAAAAAGTTTAAAAGTGGTGACATGGTGTGGCTATAGTTGGAGGAGGAGCAATTCAAGAGTTCAGGATGGAAACTAAGATTGATTTAATATGGTACATTCAAGATCAGACAATGGGTGTGATGCCCTCTATCAAAAAAAGTTTTTTACCAGAAAGATGCTAGAAAAAAAAGAACAATTTATCACACCAATGTAACTAGCAAAATAAAATGTACATAACCCTGGAGCTGTATTTTATTGATAAAATCTGCTGGAATATATCAATAGAGTAATAATAATATGGAACTGTTGTCACATTTTGCACGGGGTGCAATGTTTTCAATTTTTGTAAGAGAGCTGCTCTTCCTTCTCCCCCCTTTCTCTCTCTTCCCTACATTCTCATTCTTCTCAAAATTGACAGCACTTGCCCTGAAAAATGGCTAAGTGTCAGGGCATGCTGAGGTGTTCGGGTTTTTGCGGGCCATAAACAGGGGCGATAAAATGGACAAAATGAGCCCTGGATATTTTATTATTGCAGATCTTCTCGCAAGCTTTCCAACGATATATTATAATAGGCGATCGGGTCAGCGGATCAAAAGTTATGGCCCCGGGAAGCTGAACCAGGAAACCCAGTTTTTGGTGCGAAGTGCGCACTTCGCCCAGTTTTGGTGCGAAGTCCGACTTCGCCCCTCTTTCTGGGGCGCACCTTGTAACTGGCCAGGCTGACAAAGAAGAATGATAACTGCCGGAGCAGGTCCGTACAGCGGCAGACACCAGTGTTCACCTGTGCGCAGCCCGACTTTTCAGCAGAGCCGGAATGCGCCCTTGACAGGTGTACAGTAGGGGAACAAACCCGGAATTTGACCAAGGCGTGAAGGCCTTCCCAACTGCACTGTTTTCTGCCCACGCATCCCAAGGAGCTCCGATCCCAAGCGAAGATAGATAGACTGCCCTTCAAGGCAGACATGTGTCACACAACATAATCCATCATACGACAAGTGTCCAGCTTCGGGATTTGAACCAAGACTGCCGACCAAAAGGGATAAGTATGGGCTGCACCGCCTGTGTCAGCTGCCTCATTTAAGACTGACGTGAGTTTCCACCTGCCTCAGCTACCCGCATTTCTGTCAATATAAAGTTCTACCCAACGCGCTGCCACGTGGTCTGTTCAACCTTCGGGGAGACCATGCCGAGGGTACGATCCGACTGACAGAGGTCGGCATCGGCGGTTCCGCGGCTGCTTTTGTCAGCTAATGTTTGACTGGGACGTTGTGCCCATTAATGTAATGGAGGGAACTTTGGGCTATAAATAGCCACCACGTTTTCATTGTAAGTGGTGGAAGGGGAATGTTTGTTAGGGAACTACTGTGCTTACTGTAACCGTGCTTCTGCTTATGAATACAATCTGTATGCCTGGTTCTGTTCTACTGTCTTTATTCTTTTATGCTTGTCTTTCATTATATGCCTTAGGCCCACCTGTGTCGCGGCTCGTTGATTCACTTTGGCATTTGGCGATCAGGTTCCTCTAGCATTGCTTGCTTAAAGCACCTTCTGTACTTCATTATTTAAAGCATTCATAATAAATTTGGTAGCAGTTCCATCAGTTATGTGTGACGTTGCTGGCCCGTATCTGGTGATTGATGCGATCCCCTGCTGTTAGTTCCTTGTAGGGAATGTTTGCTAGGGAGCCATTGAAGCTGTGCGGTTAAACTCTCTGCCTAACACATATACCTGGCTCTGACATCTCTAGGTTTACTTTCTACCCCCGTCGGTGTACGTATCCGGTGATTGATACGATCCCCCGCCCGTTAGTTCCTTGTAGGGAATGTTTGCTAGGGAGCTATTGAAGCCGTGCATACGCCTGCTGGTGTATCGGAAGTACGCCTAGGTTTTGCGGTTCCTTGTCATGCTCTCGTGTTTGTATGCGGTAAGTAGCGGTGATTGGTGTGTTCCCGCACTCGTTAGTTCCCCCCCACCAACCTTTGGACATATTTGTAATCTCTTTCTGTACATTTGTCTCTTTCAGTTCATTTATTTCTTTCCTGTTCCCTTTAGCTTAAATCAGACCCCCCCCCAAAAGGAGCCGGCCTTCTCCGGAGATCGGCCCGGAAGGCATCTCTTCCTTCCGGCCTTTCAATGTTGGTTCGCGGGTCCAGGGCGCAATAGCGACAAATCCTTTCCTCGTGGCGGATTCGTGACCAACAATTTTTGGCACGCCCGGTGGGACTCTTTGTCTCGCATTTGGAAGATCTCAAGCTCGTCCTCATTCGGGCTGACAGTTTCTTTCCGAATGCTCGGTGGGACAAGGAGGTTTCTCACCCCCAAACAGAATTGAAGCACTGGTGCTCGCTTCATTGCTTGTTCAAAATCAGAGCACCTGGCGACTCTGCACGTTCATATTCTCTGAGTCCGAAAGACCGGTCCTAACGCCTTCGTTCAAGCAAGAAGGTGGCGAGCGAGGAACCCGGGAAACCAGCCCGACTTTGCGAAATTGATACCAACGCTCCAGGCGAGCGCGTCAGGCTGGCTGATTACCAAGCTCGCATAGACGAATCAGTGAGGTGAGACGATCAGTCTCCATATTTTAAGGAAGCCCGAGTTGGTGAATCTTTGGCTTGCCTTCATCTGGCAAAATCACCTGGCGACTCCGACTGAGCTGAAGATCCAGATTTCTTGATCGCAGGCGCCCTTTTTTTAAGCTAATAGAAGACACCCCGGAGGAATCAAGGTTTGGTGAGCAGCCTTGACCTCACAAGCGGAGAAATGAATGTTCACCTACAGTCTCCACCGTGGTGGTATTGGCTCCAACCATCACCGCAACCGGTACCCGAAGAGGGCTCCCGTCTGAAAAATCTCCTTGCCACATTGTTCATCAATTGTACGGGTACCGGCATGAATGACAATCTGCCACGTTGCACCATGTTTGCGACCTGGCAAGCTTTGGGAGGCCAGCCGGACTTCAAAGATCATCTGAAGTACAACCAGATCTGGTCCGGGCACTGCAGGTTCACCGGATAGGCAACCGAAGCTAGATTTGTGTGGCGGCATGCCAGTAATGCCGCAAAATTTTGTGTAAATAATCCGGCTATTATTCAAAGTTTTAGTTGTTTTTCTTATTTCAAGTACGTGCGGTGTTTTCTTTTTAAGTGTTCCGAGGAGGCGATTGTCGGAGGTGGATCCGAAGAGCGATTGCGGCGAGGGTGACTCTGTTGCCCAATGGATGAAGGCATGGATTCTTTGCGCCGAGGCGAGCTCGACACCCCGCGAGCCGCCAGAAATGTTGTCACATTTTGCACGGGGTGCAATGTTTTCAATTTTTGTAAGAGAGCTGCTCTTCCTTCTCCCCCCTTTCTCTCTCTTCCCTACATTCTCATTCTTCTCAAAATTGACGACACTTGCCCTGAAAAATGGCTAAGTGTCAGGGCATACTGAGGTGTTCGGGTTTTTGCGGGCCATAAACAGGGGCGATAAAATGGACAAAATGAGCCCTGGATATTTTATTATTGCAGATCTTCTCGCAAGCTTTCCAACGATATATTATAATAGGCGATCGGGTCAGCGGATCAAAAGTTATGGCCCCGGGAAGCTGAACCAAGAAACCCAGTTTTGGTGCGAAGTTCGCACTTCGCCCGCTTTTGGTGCGAAGTCCGACTTCGCCCCTCTTCTCGGGCGCACCTTGTAACCGCGGTGGCGGTCGACAAAGAAGAATGATAGAATGCCGGAGCGAGTCCGTACGGCGGCGGACACCGGTGTTCACCTCGTGCGCAGCCCGACTTTTCAGCCGAGCCGGAATGCGCCCTTGACGGGTGTACGGTAGGGGAACAAACCCGGAATTTGACCAAGGCGTGAAGGCCTTCCCAAGCTGCATCGTTTTCTGCCCACGCATCCCAAGGAGCTCCGATCCCAAGCGAAGATAGATAGACTGCCCTTCAAGGCAGACATGTGTCACACAACATAACCCATCATACGACAAGTGTCCAGCTTCGGGATTTGAACCAAGACTGCCGACCAAAAGGGATAAGTATGGGCTGCACCGCCTGTGTCAGCTGCCTCATTTAAGACTGACGTGAGTTTCCACCTGCCTCAGCTACCCACATTTCTGTCAATATAAAGTTCTACCCAACGCGCCGCCACGTGGTCTGTTCAACCTTCGGGAGACCATGCCGAGGGTACAGTCCAGCCTGACAGAGGTCAGCATCAGCAGTTCCGCGGCTGCTTTTGTCAGCTAATGTTTGACTGGGACGTTGTGCCCATTAATGTAACGGAGGGAACTTTGGGCTATAAATAGCCACCACGTTTTCATTGTAAGTGGTGGAAGGGGAATGTTTGTTAGGGAACTACTGTGCTTACTTGTAACCGTGCTTCTGCTTATGAATACAATCTGTATGCCTGGTTCTGTTCTATTGTCTTTATTCTTTTATGCTGTCTTTCATTATATGCCTTAGGCCCACCTGTGTCGCGGCTCGTTGATTCACTTTGGCATTTGGCGATCAGGTTCCTCTAGCATTGCTTGCTTAAAGCACCTTCTGTACTTCATTATTTAAAGCATTCATAATAAATTTGGTAGCAGTTCCATCGGTTATGTGTGACGTTGCTGGCCCGTATCCGGTGATTGATGCGATCCCCCCGCCGTTAGTTCCTTGTAGGGAATGTTTGCTAGGGAGCCATTGAAGCCTGTGCGGTTAAACTCTCTACCTAACACATATACCCGGCTCCGACATCTCTAGGTTTACTTTCTACCCCCGTCGGTGTACGTATCCGGTGATTGATACGATCCCCCGCTCGTTAGTTCCTTGTAGGGAATGTTTGCTAGGGAGCTATTGAAGCTGTGCATACGCTGCTGGTGTATCGGAAGTACGCCTAGGTTTTGCAGTTCCTTGTCATGCTCTGTGTTTGTATGCAGTAAGTAGCGGTGATTGGTGTGTTCCCGTACTGTTAGTTCCCCCCCACCAACCTTTGGACATATTTGTAATCTCTTTCTGTACATTTGTCTCTTTCCGTTCATTTATTTCTTTCCTGTTCCCTTTAGCTTAAATCAAACCCCCCCCAAAAGGAGCCGGCCTTCTCCGGAGATCGGCCCGGAAGGCATCTCTTCCTTCCGGCCTTTCAATGTTGGTTCGCGGGTCCAGGGCGCAATAGCGACAAATCCTTTCCTCGTGGCGGATTCGTGACCAACAGTTTTTGGCACGCCCGGTGGGACTCTTTGTCTCGCATTTGGAAGATCTCAAGCTCGTCCTCATTCGGGCCGACAGTTTCTTTCCGAATGCTCGGTGGGACAAGGAGGTTTCTCACCCCCAAACAGAATTGAAGCACTGGTGCTCGCTTCATTGCTGTTCAAAATCAGAGCACCTGGCGACTCTGCACGTTCATATTCTCTGAGTCCGAAAGACCGGTCCTAACGCCTTCGTTCAAGCAAGAAGGTGGCGAGCGAGGAACCCGGGAAACCAGCCTGACTTTGCGAAATTGATACCAACGCTCCAGGCGAGCGCGTCAGGCTGGCTGATTACCAAGCTCGCATAGACGAATCCGTGAGGTGAGACGATCAGTCTCCATATTTTAAGGAAGCCCGAGTTGGTGAATCTTTGGCTTGCCTTCATCTGGCAAAATCACCTGGCGACTCCGACTGAGCTGAAGATCCAGATTTCTTGATCGCAGGCGCCCTTTTTTAAGCTAATAGAAGACACCCCGGAGGAATCAAGGTTTGGTGAGCAGCCTTGACCTCACAAGCGGAGAAATGAATGTTCACCTACAGTCTCCACCGTGGTGGTATTGGCTCCAACCATCACCGCAACCGGTACCCGAAGAGGGCTCCCGTCTGAAAAATCTCCTTGCCACATTGTTCATCAATTGTACGGGTACCGGCATGAATGACAATCTGCCACGTTGCACCATGTTCGCGACCTGGCAAGCTTTGGGAGGCCAGCCGGACTTCAAAGATCACCTGAAGTACAACCAGATCTGGTCCGGGCACTGCAGGTTCACCGGATAGGCAACCGAAGCTAGATTTGTGTGGCGGCATGCCAGTAATGCCGCAAAATTTTGTGTAAATAATCCGGCTATTATTCAAAGTTTTAGTTGTTTTTCTTATTTCAGTCTGTGCAGTGTTTTCTTTTTAAGTGTTCCGAGGAGGCAGTTGCCGGAGGTGGATCTGAAGAGCAGTTGCAGCGAGGGTGACTCTGTTGCCCAATGGATGAAGGCATGGATTCTTTGCGCCGAGGCGAGCTCGACACCCCGCGAGCCGCCATAAATGTTGTCACATTTTGCACGGGGTGCAATGTTTTCAATTTTTGTAAGAGAGCTGCTCTTCCTTCTCCCCCTTTCTCTCTCTTCCCTACATTCTCATTCTTCTCAAAATTGACAACGACTTGCCCCGAAAAATGGCTAAGTGTCGTGGCATGCTGAGGTGTTCGGGTTTTTGCGGGCCATAAACAGGGGCGATAAAATGGACAAAATGAGCCCCGGATATTTTATTATTGCAGATCTTCTCGCAAGCTTTCCAACGATATATTATAATAGGCGATCGGGTCAGCGGATCAAAAGTTATGGCCCCGGAAGCAGAACCAGGAAACCCGGCTTTTGGTGCGAAGTGCGCACTTCGCCCGCTTTTGGTGCGAAGTCGCACTTCGCCCGCTTTTGGTGCGAAGTCCGACTTCGCCCCTCTTCTCGGGCGCACCTTGTAACTCGGCAGGTCGACAAAGAAGAATGATAAATGCCGGAGCAGGTCCGTATGGCGGCGGACACCGAGTGTTCACTCGTGCGCAGCCCGACTTTTCAGCCGAGCCGGAATGCGCCCTTGACGAGTGTACGGTAGGGGAACAAACCCGGAATTTGACCAAGGCGTGAAGGCCTTCCCAACCGCACCGTTTTCTGCCCACGCATCCCAAGGAGCTCCGATCCCAAGCGAAGATAGATAGACCGCCCTTCAAGGCGGACATGTGTCACACAAAGATAACCCATCATACGACAAGTGTCCGACTTCGGGATTTGAACCAAGACCGCCGACCAAAAGGGATAAGTATGGGCCGCACCGCCTGTGCCGCCTGCCTCATTTAAGACCGACGTGAGTTTCCACCGCCTCGCCTACCCACATTTCTCGTCAATATAAAGTTCTACCCAACGCGCCGCCACGTGGTCGTTCAACCTTCGGGGAGACCATGCCGAGGGTACGATCCCGACTGACAGAGGTCAGCATCAGCAGCTCCGCGGCTGCTTTTGTCAGCTAATGTTTGACTGGGACGTTGTGCCCATTAATGTAACGGAGGGAACTTTGGGCTATAAATAGCCACCACGTTTTCATTGTAAGTGGTGGAAGGGGAATGTTTGTTAGGGAACTACTGTGCTTACTGTAACCGTGCTTCTGCTTATGAATACAATCTGTATGCCTGGTTCTGTTCTACTGTCTTTATTCTTTTATGCTGTCTTTCATTATATGCCTTAGGCCCACCTGTGTCGCGGCTCGTTGATTCACTTTGGCATTTGGCGATCAGGTTCCTCTAGCATTGCTTGCTTAAAGCACCTTCTGTACTTCATTATTTAAAGCATTCATAATAAATTTGGTAGCAGTTCCATCGCGTTATGTGTGACGTTGCTGGCCCGTATCCGGTGATTGATGCGATCCCCTCGCCCGTTAGTTCCTTGTAGGGAATGTTTGCTAGGGAGCCATTGAAGCCGTGCGGTTAAACTCTCTACCTAACACATATACCGGCTCGACATCTCTAGGTTTACTTTCTACCCCCGTCGGTGTACGTATCCGGTGATTGATACGATCCCCCGCCCGTTAGTTCCTTGTAGGGAATGTTTGCTAGGGAGCTATTGAAGCCGTGCATACGCCGCTGGTGTATCGGAAGTACGCCTAGGTTTTGCGCTTCCTTGTCATGCTCCGTGTTTGTATGCGGTAAGTAGCGGTGATTGGTGTGTTCCCGCACTCGTTAGTTCCCCCCCACCAACCTTTGGACATATTTGTATCTCTTTCTGTACATTTGTCTCTTTCCGTTCATTTATTTCTTTCCTGTTCCCTTTAGCTTAAATCAAACCCCCCCCCCAAAAGGAGCCGGCCTTCTCCGGAGATCGGCCCGGAAGGCATCCCTTCCTTCCGGCCTTTCAATGTTGGTTCGCGGGTCCAGGGCGCAATAGCAACAAATCCTTTCCTCGTGGCGGATTCGTGACCAACAGGAACTAACTAGAAGTAAAACACCTGGTAGAAGATCTTTCACAAAATCACAATTAATGTTGTTGTATAATGTTGCTCCAGCCACTCCTCAAATCAATCTAGAATAATTTCAGCTCAATGCAATCCTTGGATGAGATTTCCCACAAGAAACCAGAAGGGTTCCGTCCTTTGATCTTTGGATCCAAGGGTTTTTGTCCCTGAATTGGTAGATGAGTGCTGCCTGGTGTAGCCGCCCTCTCTAGGTCTGAAAAATGTGATATAAGCATAGAATGAATCTCTCAAAGGTTGGGCAGACTCTATTTATTCATTGACATGCTCCAAACCCTAGGCGCCTGTTGGTTACGAATCTGCCATGAGGAAAGGATTTGGTATAATGCGCCCACATTCGCCCACCAGATTGAAAGGCCGGAAAGAAGGAATGCCTTCCGTGCCAATCTCCGGAGAGGGCCGGCTTCCTGTGGGTTTTTAGTGTTTTAAGCTAAGAGTGCAGAGAAAGACATACACATGCGGAAAGAGAATCCAAATGTGATTTGAGTTGGGCGGGGGGAATAAGCAGCACGGCAACGATCAATCACCACTACTAACAGCAGTCCTATACAAAACACATAATGAAACTACAGCTATCATTCATCCTATGTATCCTCTATCTATGCATTCCAAGAATACTTAATCACCAAATACTGGAGTCCAGAGTTCAGTACAACAGTAAGCAATGAAATAAGAAACATGAGGCAGAAATGACAAGGAGAGGCAGCATACAAAATGAAGACAGTAAGCAAAGCCAAGTATGTATCTTGTATTTAGAAGCAAACGCACAGCTACAATGGTTCCCTAGCAGTATATTCCCCTTCCACCCCTTTACAATGAAATGATCCGGCTATTTATAGCCCAAGTTCCCCCCCGATTACATTCACGGGCACAAAGTCCCAGACAAGACAATAGCTGACACAAGCGGCTGAATAGCTGCTGATGCTGACTCCTGTCGGTGAGGACTGTACTTGCAGCAAGGTCTCCCTGAAAGCTGTACAGCTACGTGGCAGTGTGTGCGGTCAAACCTCTGGTCAGCAGGAATGCGGGTAGCTGCGGTAGATGAAACTTCTCATCAGCTTAAATAGGGGCAGCAGGCGTAGGTAATGCTGTCCATGCTTGTCCTTTATCCCGTCACATCTCGGCTCGAATCCCGAGGCTGGACACTTGTCGAATCCTGATGAGTGACACCTGTCTGCCTTGAAAGGGCAGTTTATCCAACTTCGCCCGGGATCAGAGCACTGTCGGGTGGCGCAGGTGGGAAACAACGCAGTTGGGGAGGGCCTCCATGCCTTAGTCAAATTTTGGCTTGCTTGATGAATCTTGCCCAACTGTGCACCGGTCAAAGGGCGCACCCCGACTTCGCTGCAAAGTCGGGTTGCGCACCGGTACTTGGCTGATTTTCCCGTTGTTCGGACTGCGCACCAAAAGGGGGGCGCACCCCGACTTCGCTGCGAAGTCGGGTTGCGCCCCAGCACTTAGCTGATTTTCTACATACTGCTTTCCCAAGTGCACCCAGGAAGAAGGGCGCACCTCGACTTCGCTGCGAAGTCGGGTTGCGCCCCCACACTTAGTCAAATTTTGCTCCGTTTCAGCCTGCCTTCGCACTTTGCATCCCCTACTGCGCTCAGACTTGAGGGCGCACCCTGACTTCACTGCGAAGTCGGGTTGCGCCCTGACACTTGGAATTTTTCAGGGGACACTTGCTCAGTTTTGGGAACTTGACTGGGGGAAGTACAAGGGGAAAAAGGGAGGAATGAAACTGCAGGAAAGGGGAAAAGGAAAGATGGAGAAAGGGAGGAAAGAGGAGGGAAGGAAGAGCAGCACACTTACAAATTTTGAAAACATGGCACCCCGTGCAAAATGTGGCAACAAGCGCCTAGCTCAAGTGTCAATAAAAATGAATAGAGATTATTTTTACTTGATATGACACTAATATCACTTAGAACATGTCAAATTTAATGTTAATAATCAAGTACCACATAACATGGCACTAGTGTAATAACATTAAATTGCCTAAGTAGCCAATAAACCCTGATCTCTCATCAATAAATCAGTCATGAGTAGAGAACCACTCAACAATAAGACCTAAAATAAAGCATTATGAACAACTGACTCACACCCAAATTCAATGACAGACTAAATGACATGGTCCTGTTGTCACATTTTGCACGGGGTGCAATGTCTTCAATATTGTAACAGTGCTGCTCTTCTTTTCCTCCTTCTTCCGTTTTCCTTCCTTCTCTCCCTTTCCTTTTCTTTCCCGCATTCTCTTTCTTTCCCCCCCTTTCTTGAAGTCCCCCAGTTGATTTTTCAACTTTCCAGCAGGTTACCCTAAAAATTGGCTAAGTCTGGGTGCGAAGTTCGCACTTCGCCCAGTTTTGGTGCGAAGTGCGTACTTCGCCCAGTTTTGGTGCGAAGTCTGACTTCGCCCCACTTTCTGGGCGCACCTTGCACTGGCAGGCTGACAAAGAAGAATGATAACTGCCGGAGCAGGTCCGTACAGCGGCAGACACCAGTGTTCACCTGTGCGCAGCCCGACTTCTCAACGGAGTCGAAATGCGCCCTTGACAGGTATGCGGTAGGGGAACAAGCCCAGAATTTGACCAAGGCTTGAAGGCCTTCCCCACTGCACTGTTTTCTGCCCGCGCATCCCAAGGAGCTCCGATCCCAAGCAAAGATGGATAGACTGCCCTTCAGGGCAGACATGTGTCACACAGTGATAACCCATCATCTGACAAGTGTCCAGACTTCGGGATTTGAACCAAGACTGCCAACCAAAAGGGATAAGCATGGGCTGCCTGCACCGCCTGCGCTAATAGCCTCATTCAAAGCTGATCTGAGGTTTCACCTGCTCCAGCTACCAACGAACCTGCCGACTTGAAGTTTTGCCCAGCACTCCGCCACGTAGCTGTCCAGCTTCCAGGATGACCATGCTGCGGGTACAGCCCTGTCCGACAAAAGGTCAGCATTTGCAGCTCTTTCGCCGCTTCTGTCAGCTTATGTTTGACTGGGACTCTGTGCCCATTAATGTAACGGGTGGGACTCGGGCTATAAAAGCCCATCTTGAATTCATTGTAGAGGGGTGGAAGGGGAATGTTTGTTAGGGAACTATCGTGCTTATCGTGAACCGTGCTTCCGCTTACAAATACAATCCGTATGCTCGGTTCTGTTTCTACCGTTTTTATTTCTTTATGCTTATGCTTTACGCGATTCTGTGTCATGGCTTGTTGATTCACTTCGGCATTTGATGGTCAGGCGCCTTTAGCATTATTTCTGTACTTTTAATTTTTCATATAATAGATGTGGTAGCAGTTCCATCAGTTGTGTGTGACGTTGCTGGCCCGTATCTGGTGATTGATGCGATCCCCTGCTGTTAGTTCCTTGTAGGGAATGTTTGCTAGGGAGCCATTGAAGTCGTGCGGTTAAATTCTCTACCAAACACATATACCTGGCTCGACATCTCTAGGTTTACTTTCTACCCCCGTCGCTGTACGTATCCGGTGATTGATACGATCCCCCGTCGTTAGTTCCTTGTAGGGAATGTTTGCTAGGGAGCCATTGAAGCTGTGCATACACTGCTTGTGTATCGGAAGTACGCCTAGGTTTTGCAGTTCCTTGCCATGCTCGTGTTTGTATGCGAGAAGTAGCGGTGATTGGTGTGTTCCCGTCATTGTTAGTTCCCCCCACCAACCTTTGGACATATTTGTAATCTCTTTCTGTACATTTGTCTCTTTCTGTACATTTATTTCTTTCCTGTTCCCTTTAGCTTAAATCAGACCCCCCCCCCCAAAAGGAGCCGGCCTTCTTCGGAGATTGGCTCGGAAGGCATCTCTTCCTTCCGGCCTTTCATGCTGGTGGGCGAAGCTGGGCGCATTAACCCAAAATCCTTTCCTCATGGCAGATTCGTAACCAACAGTTTCTCTGGCACGCCCGGTGGGACCCTTGTCCCACGATTTAAAGAAAGAGTACCCGTCCAGTCTCCACCTAGCGCAACAGTTCTTCTGACCCGCTCGGCGGAACACGGGTCCCACATCTGACGAGAGATTTTCTGATCAGTCTCCACCTGGCGCTGACAGTTCCTGAGCTCTTGGTGAGACAAGGAAGTTTCTCACCCCCGACAGAATCGAAGCACCGGTGTTCGCTTCATTGCTGTTCCAAATCTGAACACCTGGCGACTCTGCACGAACAAATCCTCTGAGTCTAGAAGACCGGTCCCGTCACCTTCATGCACACGAGAAGGTGGCGAGTAAGAAATCCGAGAAGCCCGCCTGAGTTCTACGAACTAGACATCCACGCTCGAGGCGAAGTTCCCAGGCTGGCTGATCCGTGAGCTCGTTTCGACGAAGCCGAGGCTGAGATCCAAGAAGAGGCCGAAGCTGAAGTCGGAGGAGCCGAGTACGAAGTAGAAGAGGCCGAGGAAGAAGAAGATCCTGCATCCTCGAAAAGTACCGACACTGAGTACACAACCGACGGCGGAGAAGAAGAAGAAGAAGAAGAAGAAATGGCTGCTCAACAGCCGAATGACGAGGATCTCTTCCCGGCGGTGGACTCTACGGGGCCCTTGGCCTTGGTCGGTTAGCAAGCTGTTCCCCCTGCTGCTTTAAAGTCTATTCCCACATATGACGGCTACGGTAAGACGGCGTATGAGCACATCCAGGACATCCTCGCCCTGGCCGCACTGCATACCATCACCGATGAGAGTGTGAAGACCCGTCTGCTGGCCCTTTCCCTAAGGGGAAAGCTTCTCTACTGGTGGAGATCGCTGCCAGAGGGATCCATCACTGGGTGGCCCCAGCTTGCCAGGAGACTCGTAAAAGGATGCAACGAGTCTGCTGATCCTACTTCTCTACTGCATCAGTTCCAAGCAATCCAGAGACATCCTCAAGAGGAGGTGTCTGATTTTAACATTAGGTTTGCGAGATCCTGGAAACGGGTACCTCGCGAACTTCGGCCTTCAGCTGGCATGGCTGCTCACTACTATCTGAGATCTTTCAACTCAGACATATGCCTGCTGCTGAAGATCGCCAGGATTGACGAGTTTCCTGCGCTGTACGAAGCTGCCCAGCAAGCTGAAGCTGACATTATCTCCATTGGCAGGCTTCCGTCCAGAGTGCAGGAGCCGATTCATCCCGACTTCCCTAGATCGCAGTATCCTTCCGCTTCTGGTGGTTCGCCGTCCACTTCTGGGCAGCAACCCCAGCAGCAGTGGAATCCGGCGCCGGTCATAACTCCTTATGGCCCGCCTCAAATGCATTACCCTCATCCGCCTCCTCCCGCTCCGCATTTTCCAGCGCTTCCTGCTCCCCCGCAGTATGCGTCTTATTCTAACCCTCCTCCATTGGCCGCTTTGCCTCCACCGGCACAGTTGCCGCCTCCCGACAGCAGCATTCAGAACACGATTCTACAAGAAGTGCGGGCTTTGGCCTCCGGATATCATGCCATGTCCAATGACATGACCGCTATAAAGAAGAAGCAGGCCCAAATGGACCTCGCTCCTAGAAGGCCGTATGCGCCACCAGCGTTGACAAAAGATAAAGCCCCAGAGAACCAACAGCAGAGGCGTCCGCCTCCAAGAAATGCTGCTATAGATGACCCACCTGGTCCTCCTGACCAGGTCAACTGGTGCACTACGTGCAATGACCCGCATTCGGAGGAAGACTGCACTCTGCACCAACACTACATCCAAACCTTGGCCGGCAGCACTATAGAAGATGATGAGCTGTACATGATCTTGGACGGCGAGGCCAATTTTGCCCTGCCAGAAGAGAATCCAGTGACGCCCGCCAAGGAAGAAAAGAAAGCTGCGGACGCGGCTAAACCTTTGCAGGTATACGCAAGAAGAGAAAAACCGCAGCCCGACGGGCTGCCACCGTACAAGCGGCTGTGGCCTTACACAGCCCAGGAGAAGGCATCCAAAGATAAAGCTCCCGCTAAACCTTCTCCGGCAAAGGCTGCTGCTGTTCCAGCTAAGCCTCCAACAAAAGACCCCAACTCCCGCTAAGCTTCCTGTACTTCAGCCCCCAGCTGAAACCAAAGAACAAGCCCAGGAGAAGCTGAAGTACCCGTCTCTGACCAAGAGGCAGCGAGTTGAGGCCACCCAACAGTACCGGACCAAGTACGAGCCGGCTAAGCCAGCAGAAGGAGCTAGTACCTCGGGCTACAGCATTGTAGACGAGTTGAAGAAGACTCCTGCCAGAATCAGCATGTACGATGCTCTTCTGCTTCCAGGCCAGGTAGATCTGCTGCAAGAATCACTGAAGAACATGAAGAACGAGCAAGCGATGCAGCCTGCTGTCCCGGTTCAACATTTGACGTCTCCGCCACCGGGAAGAAGCAGACCGCCACCCTTTTATCTGTCTTTGCGGATGCAAGGGCACATAGTTCACAATTGCATGGTGGATTCCCGGTGCTTCCTCGATCGTAATGCCGAAGGCCGTCTCGCGATGAGATCGGGATGGAATACACACGGAGCAGCCAAGGCGTGCCGCAATTAGACGGCACCCCGTCAAGACAGCTTGGTGTCATAAAAGACATCCCTATCCGGCTGCACAAAGCTCTCGACATTGTGGTCATCCAAGAGGTCGTGATTGTTGACCCGGAGCCTTACTTCGGCATGTGTCTCTCTCGGGAGTTCACTGCGAAGTTGGGCGGGTACCTGTCTCTAGACTACTCGCACATGGAAGTGCCCTTCAAAGGAAGGAGACTGAAAATTTTCAATGAGAAGCCTTCCCCTTTTCTAGTAGACAAGATACCCGGAGGAGAGCTGGACTGTATGGTCCAGTTGACAGAGGAAGAACTGGTGACAGTGGAACTGACCGAGCAAGCTCTCGAAGTGCTACAGCTTGAAGATGAGTTCTCGTTGCGAGATTTTAATGCCGTAATCGGGACGGAGCAGGGCTGTTACTCCATTAAACAGCCCAAGGAGCTCAACGTGTCAGTTGCGAAAGAAGTAGGACCTGCACCCGAAGAGCTGTGGAAGCTCTTCTTTGACGGCGCGCGTTGCAAGAATGGCGTCGGTGGAGCTGGGGCAGATTAGATCACTTTGCCAAGAGTTCCCCGACATCGTGGCCTGGTGCTACGAAGATTTGAAGGGGTATGACAGAACTGTCATCCAGCATACCATTGAGCTAGAGGATGGCGCCAAGCCATTCCGACAGAAGCAGAGGGCCGTAAATCCAAAGATTGAGGCCATGATGAAGACCGAGCTCTTGAAGATGCTGGAGGCCAAGATCATCTACCCCATCAAACATTCATCCTGGGTCGCGAATTTGGTGCCCGTGAGGAAAAAGAATGGCGACATACGTCTCTGTGTCGACTTCAGAAACCTAAATCAGGCTTCCCTCCAGGACCACTATCCGCTTCCCCAAATTGACCAGATTCTACATATCGTTGCTGGAGCCCAGAGATTTTCACTTTTAGATGGATTTTCCGGCTACAACCAGATTTGGGTCAAAGACGAAGACCAGCATAAGACGGCGTTTACCACAAAGTGGGGGACGTTCGCTTATCAGCGCATGCCGTTTGGCTTATCCAATGCTGGTGCCACGTTCCAAAGGGCCATGGACCTGGCCTTCCGAGAGCTGCTCAACAAGATTATTGTCATCTACCTCGATGACATGACCGTTTTCTCTCACCGACGAGAAGATCATGTTTCGCACCTACGGCAGATATTTGAAAGTTGTCGAGAATTCGGCATCTCCATAAACCCGAAGAAGTCTGTCTTCGCGGTAAATGAAGGAAAGCTGCTGGGACATGTCATCTCCGAGGAAGGCCTCGCCATTGACCCTGACAGAGCAAAAGCCCTCGTTCGCTTGCCAGCCCCTATCGACAAAAAAGGGCTGCAGTCCTTCTTCGGTCAGATTAACTTCGTGCGGAAGTTCATCCCGGACTTCGCACAGGTGATCAAGCCTATGGCCGAACTGTTGAAGAAAGATACACCTTACGAATGGACTGATGAGAGAGAGCAAGCCTTCGAGGAAATCAAGGCCCGAATTGCACAAGCTCCGGTGTTGACAAACCCGGACTACTCTAAGGACTTCATCCTGTATGCAGTGGGAGAACCCGAAAGTTACGCTGCAGTCCTGACTCAGAAGGGAGACGACGGTGAGGAGCGCCCCATTGCGTTCCTAAGCCAAGTGATTTTGCCGCACGAAGAGAAGTACAATTTTATAGAGCGGCAGGTTCATGCTGTCATGAAGTCCCTTCGAAAGTTCAGGCACTTTGTCTCCCAGAGCAAGACCACTGTCTTTGTGATTCACCCCGATGTTCGCAGTTTCATCTTGCAAGGAGAACCGGGTCACAAGAGAGCGGGATGGATTGCCAAGATCCAGGAGTTCGACATTGAAGTGCGGCCCACCAAGCTTATCAGAGGCCGAGCCTTGTGTCAGGAATTGGCCCGAAGCGCTGTAGCCGGCATCTCCGCTTGTAAGTGGGAGGACACAGCGACACGCATCTACCTAGCCGACTCCTTATCGGAGGGGAGTGATTGGACAGATGAACTGGTGAAATACTTCTGCACCGGAAGATGTCCCGATCACCTGAACGCCTCACAACGAAGGAGATTTCGGCTAGGTGCACTAAGGTACACTCTTCGCCCCGAGGGGCTTTACTTCAAAAACATTGACGGCATCCTGTTGCGGTGCGTCATAAAATCAGACCAGCCTAGGATCCTCGGAGATTTTCATTCCGGGATGCCTGGGGGTCACCATTCTTCAAGGCCAACGGCCTTAAAAATAATAAGGGCTGGGTACTATTGGCCCACTCTGTTTGCAGACGCGCATGCGGTCTGCGCCAAATGTGATCAATGCCAGAGGTTTGCTGGCAGAAACAGAAAAGCACCCCTGCCCCTTCAACCGATTCAAGCCGAAGCTCCATTCCAGCAATGGGGTCTAGACTTCATTGGGGTGATTTCTCCTAACTCCTCCGCCGGCCACAAGTTTATTCTCACAGCTACTGACTATTTCACACGGTGGACGGAGGCGATCCCGACCAAGAACGCAGACCAAGAAACGGTCATCGGGTTCATTGAGAGCCTGATTACCCGCTTCGGGGTTCCAGAGTCGATTGTGACAGACAACGGTCCGGGATTCGTAGGCGCTGTACTCACGGAGTACACCAGCAGACTTGGCATCTATCACAAGATGTCTTCTAATTACTACCCGCAGGGGAACGGCCTTGCCGAGTCTACTAACAAAAACCTCTTGAAGATTCTCCGGAGGACCATTGAAAGAAACAAACGGACTTGGCACTTGCTCCTGAACCGGGCACTGTGGGCGGACAGAGTAGCATTCAAGAAATCCCTCAGAACGTCCCCCTACGCGCTCGTCTATGGCAAGGAAGCTGTTATGCCATCACACATCGAGATCCCCGCCCTGTGGATGATTGACGAAGACAGGAGCAGCGGAGACCCGGTGGACGACAGATTGTGCCAACTCCTGCAGTTGGAAGAAGACAGAGAAAGTGCATACCAGGCCTTCGCGGATCACATTACAGCCACTCAAGGCTGGTTTGCAAAAGGCACCACTGCCCGAGTTTTCAAGGTCGGGGACCTGGTGCTAAAGTGGGATTCATACAAGGCAAAGCCGGGCAATCACGGGAAGTTTGATGCTCTCTGGGAGGGCCCTTATCAGATTGCCCGGGTCAATCAGTTCAATGCCTACATACTTTCGGATATGGAGGGTCAGCTCCTCCCTATCCCTGTTAACGGGTTCCACTTGAAGCTTTACCGCTGTTGAAGGTGCCCGAGTGGCCCTTCCTTGTAAAAATTTTCCCTTATGTTTTTTATTTTTCCCGGCATGTACAGTTTCCAGCTTTAGCTTTCAATTTATTTTTCCTTCTTTGAGCTTAATTGCGGCATGGGAGAGAAAGACAGACTTCGCAGCAAAGTCTGTCGTTGCCCCGCAGGAGGAGCGAAGTTCGGCTATGCAGAGAAAGAAAGGAGAAAAAAGAGCAAAAAATTGACTAAGTGTTGGGCGAAGCCCGACTTCGCAGCGAAGTCGGACTTCGGCCCAGCCGAACTGCGAAGTTCGATCAAGAAAATGCTAAGGCACGCTAAAGGGAAGCTCCGCGAGCTTTGGCCGAAAGCCGCACTGCGCACACTTTCCGTGCGAAGTACGCACTGCGCGCAGCCTTTGCGCGAAGTGCGAACTTCGCAGCGAGGACCGACTTCGGCCAGCGCCCGCGCGAAGTGCGCACTGCGCTCAACTCTCGTGCGAAGTGCGAACTTCGCGCACTTCGCAGCGAAGACCGACTTCGGCCAGCGCCCGCGCGAAGTGCGCACTGCGCTCAACTCTTGTGCGAAGTGCGAACTTCGCGCGAAGTTCGCACTTCGCACCAAGCTTCGGCCGAAGTCCGAACAAAGCTCCAGCGTCGCATTGCGCAGTTTGACCAAAGAGCAGAGGTTGAGAAAAACGTTAAGTGCTGTTCGAGATCAAAGGCGGCAAAGACCCAGATCACGCCCAAACTTTGGGCGCAGCAAAAAACAGAAGTAGAACAGTTCAAGCACGCGCTTCGCGCGAAGTTCGTACTTCGCCCGAAATTCGGGCGAAGTCCGACTTCGCCGGCGAGGTCGGGCCGTGCCCAACTTCGGGCGAAGCCCGGCTGCGCCTAGTTTTCCGGGCCAGTATTGGGACGCGGTTTGAAAAATAATAAAAAAATTCAAAAATCCCAGCTGGGCCCAAGGCGCGCTTGCACTTGTTTTAATGTGGGTTTCCGCACCGAAGGTTTTTGTCTTGAGCAGTGTGCCCAAGTGGTGGCAGCGACGTCAGCCATGGTGCAGTCTCCAACGCTGAGTTAATGATTGCACGTTTTTCAAAGGAAAATGCAACAAAAGAAGCATGGCACGTCTGCCGGGGCGCGTTTTTTCGAAACATTCTCCTACGCAGCCACCCAAGGATCTTAACTCAGCCGACCTACCCCCTCCTGCGTTGCATTAATGGCGCTGTTTTTATCTAGAAAAGGGGGTCAGAAGCATGCAAACATTCCAGATTGCACAGATTATTCCTCGGACAGTGCTAATTATCCCTGTGACAGCGAAATTTGTTGCAGACAGCCTGAACCTGTCATTATTGCTGATTCGGAGAGATGGACAAAGGAAAAAGGCCCGTGTCAGCGCAGTCCAGTGAAAGCAGCGAACCAGGGGATTTGCCGCGGCCAGGAGTTTTCAAAGGCGATCCCCCGCCAGAGAAGAAGTCAAAGGCCCGGACGAAGAAGGTACAGCGTGGGCAATCCCCACCACCTCCGGTGAATTACCTGGCAGGATATGTGGACGGCTTGTTTTCCATGAGCCTAACTCAGCTGCGAGCGAATGTGGAGAGCTAGGCTGACAAAGTTTCGCCCTCCCACCATTTTGGAGCGGCGTACAAATCAAATCTCTTCAGATTCATGTGCCCTCCTGTCCACCAATGCCCGGAGCTGATAGACTTAATTGTCAGATACTATAAACCAGCTTCCCGGCAAATCTGCAGTTCCAGCGGCAAACCCTTGTTCGCACTACGCAGGGAGACTGTGCAGCCAGATTTCGCCCCAGGGCTGGAGTATGACTCCGGCACCATCCTCAGAAAGATCAGTCTGGGCGAACAAGCGGGACGTTTCACGCACACCAAGCGAATGAGGGATTTCCTCAATTCAGAGTTGAACGCCCCGCTTCCAGCCGGACAATGGCCGACTGGCCCCATGCCTTTGACGAAATTTCAGAGCAAGTATCTATATACCATCCTGGCATGGATTCTCGGCTGCGACTCCGATGAGCTGGTGCACCCGTACCAGCTAGCGCTGGCAGAATGTCTCCTCTGTGGAGAATCTTACGAACCAGCGGCGCAAAGGAGTGGAAAGCGCCCCATCTCTTTCGACTGGGCAGACTGGCTGGCTTACGCCATTCATTCCAGCCTGCTGAAAATTCAGAAGAGGCAGTCTACCAATTTTCGTTTCAGTTCCGTTCTGGTCTGGCTTTGTTTGTACCATCTGCACCCCCAAATGCCGATCCTGAACCTGAAGAAGGTTAACGAGAAAGGAGAGCCCCAGCCCGTCTATAACTGGACGGATGACTTATACCGGAAAGGGTCCTACTACGAGTTCAACTTCAACTTTCCGGGATTCGTCATGTCAGTCTTCACCGAAAGCGAAATCCCCCGTCCCCCGAGAGAAATGACGAGTGCATTGATAAATCGAAGCTCGGGGACGTTTTCAGACTGACGCAGGGGATTGTAGTCAGAATCTACGGATTCAAGGGCAAGCCCTATTTGCTGCCCTATTGGTGTTCAGAGCATCTGTTCGGGATGGAGGTTGCCCGACAGATGGACTATGTGGAAGAAGAGTTCGGCCTAGGGAAGAAGAGAGGACAGATTTTTCAATATCCTCTTTCCTGGGCCAACGTCGAGATTACTGAGGTAGGACAGCACGTCTACCTAGAGCAAGCGCTGTCCCGGATTGGCCTGGTTTTGCTGCCGCAGCGCTGGAAGTACGACCCCTATGGGATAAGGGCAAGATTCACACATTTGTGCCCCCGGGATATAACCGAAGATAGATGCGACATGGTCCATGTGGACCTTGACTGGGAGATTGAATTAATGGAAGCTTCTCCTCCCTGGCAGGATTTCTACTGCGAGGAGGTGACATATGACCCCAAGCGAAACCCGGACCACCAGTTCTCGTCTCCAGGATTCAAAAAATTTCTATCCAAGATAGCAGGCCTTAACTGGTCTAAAGAAAAGGTTACCGAGTGCTGGAAGATGAGATGCCGCACGCAGCACGATAAATCAACAAGGAGAAGCCTGGCCGTAGATGACGACTTTTCGGTTCTCTATGACCAGCATCATGACAGCTGGCGGCCGTTCGCATATCAAGGTTACGTTCCCCGAGGCCCCTTTGAGGATTATAAAAGTGGGTCTCCTCCCAAACAGTTGTACACTTCAGCAACTGCCAGCGCAGGCCCAGCAAGTACCCAGGTCGATCCAATGCAGCCCGTGGCTCCCAAGGCGGCGCCTGAAAAGGCGAAAGAGTTAGTCAAGGCAGCGCCCGAGGCAATCCCTCAGGCAAGAAAAGCGCCAGCGCCGCCAGAAAGCAGACCGGTCGCGGCAGACATTCTGCAAGTCAAACCCCGGTACAAGTTTACCGTGGGAGCATCAGCGCCTGCTGCACCTACTTCGTCTCCTTCCCCTGATCCGACGGTTATTCCAGAAGAGAAGAAGCGGAGGAGAGTCGAGAAAATCAGGCGACCTAGCCTGATAGTGCAGCAGCCAGTCGCAGAGCCGCAGCCGCGTCCTGCCGCCGCAGAGGCAGTTCCTTTGGGCAGTCCCAAGCCAGCCGCCGAGACAAGAAGCGAAGACATCCACCCGGCATCGGCTCAGGCGGAGCCCGCAGGTACGTTTGCTGCCCCTGTCTCTCTAGTCTCACCCAGTCCTACTTCCACTCAGTCCCCCGCTCAATCTGGGCGAGCCATGACCACATCCTCCTCTCCGTCTCCGCGTCCTTCTAGCGGTCCCCATTCTTTCGATCAGTTTGCTCAGAACCCTAACGTCTCTCTTTCTCTGAGCACAACTCCAAACCCTTCGCCCGAGGTCGGTCGTCGAGGCTGTCCGTTCACCGTCACATCCTCCGCCTCAGCCGCTTCAAACCCTCGCAGTGTCAGCCGCTCCCATTTCCATTTCCCGGTCGCCCCCACAAGCGACCGATTCTTCCAAGGTCTGTCCGGTTCCTCCTGATCCCATCCCCGCAGGAGAGACGTCTCAGCAGATCCCAAGGCTGGGGGAACCAGATTTTATGGACGACCTCCAGAACACAGATGACTTGCCCCTGGCAACGAGAGCCGTAGAGTACCCTGTTTCCTTCCTCCAGAACTTGAAGCGAAGGAGGCATGAAGAGATGGCCGCCCCGGCAAAACGCACCAAGTACGATTTCACGAGGAGAGTGCTTACGACAGAGAAGATAATCCCTAAAGTGAAGAAGCCTCTTCGAGAAATGACCAGGGCGGACTACGAGCTCCAGACAAAGGAGAAGAGCTTTGACGACATCAACAAGCAGTATGAGATTCAAACAATCATGCGCAAAGCTGACAATCTCTTTGTCAAGAGTCTGGAGGAGCAGGAAGAACTTTTCGCGTTGCAGGACAAGGTAAGGCAACTTGAAGAGGACCTATCTAGGTCCACTGAGCAGCTGGAAGCGGCGCGGCAAGAAACAGATGAACTCAAAGCCCAGCTGGCCGCTTCTCAGCAACAAGCCGCAACCGAAAAGAAAGCAGCCTCGGAGCAGATTTCTCAGCTCCAGGAGTCTTTGAAGCAGGCGCAGTCGCAACTTGCAGAGAGAACATCTCAAGCGGCTGTCTTTTCAAAGACAAAGGTTAAGGAAATGAGGGCTGGTTTGCTGAGGGAATGCAAGCCCCATACCTTCAAGGCGATGGCAGTCCTGGACTTCGCATCCAGGATTCAAGAAGTTTCTGCCCAGGGAAAGCCTGTGGTAGAGGAGGCCGAGCGCCAGGCGAAGCAATGGCTGGACCTGGCGATAAATCTTCAGGAGCGCGAGCGCGACGGCGTCCATTTTTCCCCCGTGTCCTCATTCGCTGCAGAATGGGCAGGTGCAAGGGTGACCTTGCACAAATATTTCAGAAAAGTTGAAGAGGTGAGAGTGGCCAGACGAATGCTTGATGCATTCGGACATGAAAGAGATATCTGTCTGGCCCCCTTTCACGCTCTTTCAGAACTTGGGTGCCCAAGTTTTGTTGAGAATGGCGAGCTCCTCACCCTAGATCGGGTAAAAAGAAATTGGCAGTCCTTTGAGGCAAATACAGCTGAAATTGATAGCTGGACTGAGCCAATTCAAGACAGTCAGGTCACTCAGATGGTGTCCAGATATTCCAAGATCCGCTCCTATTTCCAGGAGTTAGAGAAAAGATACCTCACCATCGACCTGCACGCGGTCGCTGCTTTTCACGGAGCATTAGAAGATATAGCTGACCGCAAGCCATTCGAAGCAGAAGCCTGGCGCTCAGCCCAAGCGGCATACACTCGCATGTGCGAGGCAGAAGCAGGAGATGAAGAGCTTTCGGAAGGAGATTCTGACGGGGCAACTGACAAAGATGAATCTGAAGAACAGTTGCCGCAAGGAGAACAGTTAGAGCAGCAAAAGACAGGGGAGGCAAGTTCCTCTGTACCCAAAGGATGAAGGCATGGATTCTTTGCGCCGAGGCGAGCTCGACACCCCGCGAGCCGCCAGAAATGTTGTCACATTTTGCACGGGGTGCAATGTCTTCAATATTGTAACAGTGCTGCTCTTCTTTTCCTCCTTCCGTTTTCCTTCCTTCTCTCCCTTTCCTTTTCTTTCCCGCATTCTCTTTCTTTCCCCCCTTTTTCTTGAAGTCCCCCAGTTGATTTTTCAACTTTCCAGCAGGTTACCCAAAAAATTGGCTAAGTCTGGGTGCGAAGTTCGCACTTCGCCCAGTTTTGGTGCGAAGTGCGTACTTCGCCCAGTTTTGGTGCGAAGTCCGACTTCGCCCCACTTTCTGGGCGCACCTTGCATCGTGGCAGGCTGACAAAGAAGAATGATAACTGCCGGAGCAGGTCCGTACGGCGGCAGACACCAGTGTTCACCTGTGCGCAGCCCGACTTCTCAACGGAGTCGGAATGCGCCCTTGACAGGTGTGCGGTAGGGGAACAAGCCCAGAATTTGACCAAGGCTTGAAGGCCTTCCCCACTGCACTGTTTTCTGCCCGCGCATCCCAAGGAGCTCCGATCCCAAGCAAAGATGGATAGACTGCCCTTCAGGGCAGACATGTGTCACACAGTATCACCCATCATCAGACAAGTGTCCAGCTTCGGGATTTGAACCAAGACTGCCGACCAAAAGGGATAAGCATGGGCTGCCTGCACCGCCTGCGCTAATAGCCTCATTCAAAGCTGATCTGAGGTTTCACCTGCTCCAGCTACCAGCGAACCTGCCGACTTGAAGTTTTGCCCAGCACTCCGCCACGTAGCTGTCCAGCTTCCAGGATGACCATGCTGCGGGTACAGCCCTGTCCGACAAAAGGTCAGCATTTGCAGCTCTTTCGCCGCTTCTGTCAGCTTATGTTTGACCGGGACTCTGTGCCCATTAATGTAACGGGTGGGACTCGGGCTATAAAAGCCCATCTTGAATTCATTGTAAAGGGTGGAAGGGGAATGTTTGTTAGGGAACTACTGTGCTTACTGTAACCGTGCTTCTGCTTACAAATACAATCTGTATGCCTGGTTCTGTTCTACCGCTTTTATTTCTTTATGCTTATGCTTTACGCGATTCTGTGTCATGGCTTGTTGATTCACTTCGGCATTTGATGGTCAGGCGCCTTTAGCATTATTTCTGTACTTTTAATTTTTCATATAATAGATGTGGTAGCAGTTCCATCAGTTGTGTGTGACGTTGCTGGCCCGTATCTGGTGATTGATGCGATCCCCTGCTGTTAGTTCCTTGTAGGGAATGTTTGCTAGGGAGCCATTGAAGCTGTGCGGTTAAATTCTCTACCAAACACATATACCGGCTCGACATCTCTAGGTTTACTTTCTACCCCTGTCAGTGTACGTATCTGGTGATTGATACGATCCCCTGCTGTTAGTTCCTTGTAGGGAATGTTTGCTAGGGAGCTATTGAAGCTGTGCATACACTGCTTGTGTATCGGAAGTACGCCTAGGTTTTGCAGTCCCTTGCCATGCTCTGTGTTTGTATGCAGTAAGTAGCGGTGATTGGTGTGTTCCCGTACTGTTAGTTCCCCCCACCAACCTTTGGACATATTTGTAATCTCTTTCTGTACATTTGTCTCTTTCTGTACATTTATTTCTTTCCTGTTCCCTTTAGCTTAAATCAGACCCCCCCCCAAAAGGAGCCGGCCTTCTCCGGAGATTGGCTCGGAAGGCATCTCTTCCTTCCGGCCTTTCATGCTGGTGGGCGAATCTGGGCGCATTAACCCAAAATCCTTTCCTCATGGCAGATTCGTAACCAACAGGTCCTATCCCCGGAAGCCCTGCAAAAGCCCCTAGGAAATAGGAACAAGTTTTCCCCAAGGCACTTATAATGAACATGAACTTCGCACGTGAATGTCAAAGTGCTACAAGTCGAGATGAACCATTGATGTGTAGACAGTTTGAAGAGATGGAGAAGAGTCACAGTGCTAGTCGAGAAGCAGAGGAGGTGAACTTAATAAACCTGATTGCAATTGAGGAGGTGAACTTGATTACAATCGAAGAGGTAGAGATAGAGCAAATAGTTGAAGTCGCACAAGTGGTTGATGTAGATGGTGAAGTGAGTGATACAGATGGAGTGAATGATACAGTCAACGAAGAGAGAGATGGTTCATCGTTTAGCCATTTGGGCATCTAGACTTGGGTTGTTTGGACTCAAGCCTCGATTGTTAGGTCCTAGGCCATTTGAGTTGGGACCTGTTGGTTACGAATCTGCCATGAGGAAAGGATTTTTGGTTAATGCGCCCAGATTCGCCCACCAGCATGAAAGGCCGGAAGGAAGAGATGCCTTCCGGGCCAATCTCCGGAGAAGGCCGGCTCCTTTTGGGGGGGGGATTTAAGCCAAAGGGAACAGGAAAGAAATAAATGAACGAAAAGAGATAAATGTACAGAAAGAGATTACAAATATGTCCAAAGGTTGGTGGGGGGGAACTAACAGTACGGGAACACACCAATCACCGCTACTTACTGCATACAAACACAGAGCATGACAAGGAACTGCAAAACCTAGACGTACTTCCGATACACCAGCAGCGTATGCACAGCTTCAATAGCTCCCTAGCAAACATTCCCTACAAGGAACTAACAACAGGGATCGTATCAATCACCAGATACGTACACTGACTGGGGTAGAAAGTAAACCTAGAGATGTCAGAGCCAGGTATATGTGTTAGGTAGAGAGTTTAACCGCACAGCTTCAATGGCTCCCTAGCAAACATTCCCTACAAGGAACTAACAACAGGGGATCGCATCAATCACCAGATACGGGCCAGCAACGTCACACACAACTGATGGAACTGCTACCAAATTTATAATGAATGCTTTAAATAATGAAGTACAGAAGGTGCTTTAAGCAAGCAATGCTAGAGGAACCTGATCGCCAAATGCCAAAGTGAATTAACGAGCAACGACACGGTGGGCCTAAGGCATATAATGAAAGACAGCATAAAAGAATAAAGATAGTAGAACAGAACCAGGCATACAGATTGTATTCATAAGCAGAAGCACGGTTACAGTAAGCACAGTAGTTCCCTAACAAACATTCCCCTTCCACCCTTATAATGAATTTCAGATGGGCTTTTATAGCCCGAGTCCCACCCGTTACATTAATGGGCACAGAGTCCCAGTCAAACATGAGCTGACATAAGCGGCGAAAGAGCTGCAAATGCTGACCTTTTGTCGGATCGAGGCTGTACCGCAGCATGGTCTTCTCGGAAGCTGGACAGCTACGTGGCGGAGTGCTGGGTAATTCTTCACGTCGGCAGGCTTGGTAGTAGCTGGAGCAGGTGAAACCTCAGATCAGCATTGAATGAGGCTATTTAACGCAGGCGGTGCAAGCAGCCCATGCTTATCCCTTTTGGTCGGCAGTCTTGGTTCAAATCCCGAAGCTGGACACTTGTCTGATGATGGGTTATGCTGTGTGACACATGCCTGCCTTAGAGGGCAATCTATCCATCTTTGCTTGGGATCGAGGCTCCTTGGGATGCGTGCAGAAATCAGTGCAGTCGGGGAAGGCCTTCAAGCCTTGGTCAAATTTCGGGTTTGTTCCCCTACCGTACACCTGTCAAGGGCGCATTCCCGCTCCGTTGAGAAGTCGAACTGCGCACAGGCGAACACTGGTGTCTGCCGCCATATGGACCTGCTCCGGCATTTTACCTTTTTTCTGCATTGACCTGCCAGTCTGCCGGTGCAAGGTGCGCCCAGGAGGTGGGGCGAAGTACGCACTTCGCACCAAAACTGGGCGAAGTGCGAACTTCGCACCAAAACTGGGCGAAGTACGCACTTCGCACCAAAACTTAGCCAATTTCAGATAGACCTGCTGGAAAGCTGGAAAATCAACTGGGGAACTCCATGGAAAAAGGGGGGAGAGAAAGAGAATGGGAAAGAAAAGGAAAGGGAGAGAAGGGAGAAAAACGGAAGGAGGAAAAGAAGAGCAACACTGTTACAAAACAACATTGAAGACATTGCACCCCGTGCAAAATGTGACAACATTTCTGGCGGCTCGCGGGGTGTCGAGCTCGCCTCGGCGCAAAGAATCCATGCCTTCATCCTTTGGGTGCTGAGGAACTTGCCTCCCCTGCCTTTTTCTGCTCTAATCGTTCTCCTTGCGGCAACCGTTCTTCGATTCATCTTTGTCGCTCGCCTCATCGCTATCTCCTTCCGAAAGGTCTCCATTTCCTCGCTTCTGCCTCGCACATGCGAGTGTACGCCTCTTGGGCTGAGCGCCAGGCTTCCGCTTCGAATGGCTTGGGGTCAGCTATGTCTTCTAATGCTCCGTGAAAAGCAGCGACCGCGTGCAGGTCGATGGTGAGGTATCTTTTCTCTAACTCCTGAAAATAGGAGCGGATCCTGGAATATCTGGACACCATCTGAGTGACCCGACTGTCTTGAATTGGCTCAGTCCGGCTATCAATTTCAGCTGTATCTGCTTCAAAGGACTGCCAATTCTTCTTTACCCGATCTAGGGTAAGGAGCTCGCCATTCTCAACAAAACCTGGACACCCAAGTTCTGAAAGAGCGTGAAAGGGGGCCAGACAGATATCTTTTTCATGTCCGAATGCGTCAAGCATTCGTCTGGCCACTCTCACCTCTTCAACTTTTCTAAAATATTTGTGCAAGGTCACCCTTGCACCTGCCCATTCTGCAGCGAATGAGGACACGGGGGAAAAAAGGACGCCGTCGCGCTCGCGCTCCTGAAGATTTATCGCCAGGTCCAGCCATTGCTTTGCCTGGCGCTCGGCCTCCTCTACCACAGGCTTTCCCTGGGCAGAAACTTCTTGAATCCTGGATGCGAAGTCCAGGACTGCCATCGCCTTAAAGGTATGGGGCTTGCATTCCCTCGAAGAAACCAGCCCTCATTTCCTTAACTTTTGTCTTTGAAAAGACAGCCGCTTGAGATGTTTTTTCTACAAGCCGCGATCGTGCTCGCTTCAAAGACTCCTGGAGCTGAGAAATCTGCTCCGAGGCTGCTTTCTTTCGGTTGCGGCCTCGTTGTCGAGAAGCGGCTAGCCGGGCTTTGAATTCATCTCGTTTCTCGCCGCGCCGCTTCCAGCCTGCTCGATGGACCTAGATAGGTCCTCTTCAAGTTGCCTTACTTTGTCCCGCAACGCGAAAGTTCTTCCCCGCTCCTCCGGACTCTTGACAAAGAGATTGTCAGCTTTGCGCATGATCGTCTGAATCTCATACTGTTTATCAATGTCGTCAAAGCTTTTCTCCTTTGTCTGGAGCACGTAGTCCGCCTTAGTCATTTCTCGGAGAGGCTTCTTCACTATTGGGATTATTTTCTCCGTTGTAATCACTCTCCTTCCGAAATCATACTTTGCGCGTTTTGCCGGGGCGGCTATCTCTTCATGTCTCCTCTCGCTCAGGTCTTGGCGGAAAGAGACAGAATACTCTACGGCTCTTGTTGCCATGGGCAAGTCATCTGAGTTCTGGAGGTCGTCCATAAAATCTGGTTCCCCCAGCCTAGGGATCTGCTGAGACGTCTCTCCTGCGGGGATGGGATCAGGAGGAACCGGACAGACCTTGGAAGAATCGGTCGCTTGTGGGGGCGACCGGGAAACGGAAATGGGAGAGGCTGACACTGTGAGGGTTTGAAGAGGCTGAGGCGGAGGATGTGATGGTGAACGAACAGCCTCAGCACTAACCTCGGGCGAAGGGTTTGGAGTTGTGCTCAGAGAAAGAGAGACGTTAGGGTTCTGAGCAAACTGGTCGAAAGAATGGGGACCGCTAGAAGGACGCGGAGACGGGGAGGAGGATGTGGTCATGGCTCGCCCAGATTGAGCGGGGGACTGAGTGGAAGTAGAACTGGGTGAGACTAGAGAGACAGGAACAGCAAACGTACCTGCGGGCTCCGCCTGAGCCGATGCCGGGTGAATGTCTTCGCTTATTGTCTCGGCGGCTGGCTTGGGACTGCCCAAAGGAATTGCCTCTGCGGCGGCAGGACGCGGCTGCGGCTCTGCGATCGGGTCGCTGCACCATCGTGCTAGGGTCGCCTGATTTTCTCAACTCTCCTCCGCTTCTTTCTCTTCCGGGAACAACTGTCGGATCGGGGGGAAGGAGACGAGCTGTGCAACAGAGCGCCGATGCTCCCACGGTAAACTTGTACCGGGGTTTGACTTGCGAAGGTCCGCCGCGATCGGTCCGCTTTCGGCGGTGGCTGGCGCTTTTCTTGCTCGAGGAAGTGCCTCGGCGCTGCCTCGGCTAACTTTTTCGCCTTTTCATGCGCCGCCTTAGGAGCCACGAACTACATTGGATCGGCCTGGTACTTGCCGGGCACGCTGCCGCGGTTGCCGAAGTGTACAACTGTTTGGGAGGAGACCCATTTTTATAATCCTCAAAGGGGCCTCGGGGAACGTAACCTTGATATGCGAATGGCCGCCAGCTGTCATGATGCTGGTCATAGAGAACCGAGAAGTCGTCATCTACGGCCAGGTTTCTCCTTGTGGATTTGTCGTGCTGCGTGCGGCATCTCATTTTCCAGCATTCAATAATCTTTTCTTTAGACCAGTTAAGGCCTGCAATCTTTGACAGAAATTTTTTGAACCCTGAAGATGAGAAGTGATGGTCCCGGTTTCTCTTGGGGTCATATGTCACCTCCTCGCAGTAGAAATCCTGCCAAGGGGGAGAAGCTTCCATTAATTCAATCTCCCAGTCAAGGTCCACATGGACCACGTCGCATCTATCATCGGTTATGTCCCGGGGGCACAGATGTGCAAACTTTCCTCTTATCCCATGAGGGTCATACTTCCAGCGCTGCGGCAGCAAAACCAGGCCAATCCGGGACAGCGCTTGCTCTAGGTAGACATGTTGTCCTACCTCGATAATCTCAACATTGGCCCAGGAAAGAGGGTATTGAAAAATCTGTCCTCTTTTCTTCCCTAGGCCAAACTCTTCTTCCACATAGTCCATCTGTCGGGCAACTTCCATCCCGAACAGATGCTCTGAGCACCAATAGGGCAGCAAATAGGGTTTGCCCTTGAATCAGTAGATTCCGATCACAATCCCTTGCGTCGGTCGAAAACGTCCCCGAGCTTCCGATTTATCAAAGCACTCGTCATTTCTCTCGGGGACGGGGGATTTCACTTTCGGTGAAGACCGACATGACGAATCCCGTAAAGTTGAAGTTGAACTTGTAGTAGGACCCTTTCCAAGATAAGTCATCCGTCCAGCTTATAGACGGGCTGGGGTTCTCCCTTCTCGTTAACCTTCTTCGAGTTCGGGATCGGCATTTGGGGGTGCGAGATGGTACAAACAAAGCCGGACCGTAACGGAACTGAAACGAAAATTGGTTGATCGGCGCTTCGGATCTTCAGCAGATCGGAATGAATGGCGTAAGCCACCGATCCGCCCGATCGAAAGAGATGGGGCGTTTTCCGCTCCGCCGCGCCGCCGGTTCGTAAGATTCTCCACACGGAGGCATTCTCGCGCGCCAGCTGGTACGGGTGCACCAGCTCATCGGAATCGCAGCCGAGGATCCATGCCAAGATGGTATATAGATACTTGCTCTGAAATTTTACCAAAGGCATGGGGTCAGTCGGCCATTGTCCGGTTGGAAGCGGGGCGCTCAGCTCTGAATTGAGGAAATCCCTCATTCGCTTGGTGTGCGTGAAACGTCCCGCTTGTTCGCCCAAATTGATTTTTCTGAGGATGGTGCCGGAGTCATACTCCAGCCCTGGGGCGAAAGCTGGCTGCACAGTCTCCCTGCGCAGTGCGAACAAGGGTTTGCCGCTGGAACTGCAAATTTGCCGGGAAGCTGGTTTATAGTGTCTGACAATTAAGTCTATCAGCTCCGGGCATTGGTGGACAGGAGGGCACATGAATCTGAAGAGGTTTGATTTGTACGCCGCTCCAAAATGATGGGAGGGCGAAACCTTGTCAGCCCAGCTCTCCACATTCGCTCTCAGCTGTGTTAGGCTCATGGAAAACGAGCCGTCCACATATCCTGCTAGGTAATTCATCGGAGGTGGTGGGGATTGCCCACGCTGTACCTTCTTCGTCCGAGCCTTTGACTTTTTCTCTGGCGGAGGATCGCCTTTGAAAACTCCTGGCCGCGGCAAATCGCCCGGTTCATTGCTTCACTGGATCACGCCGACACGAGCATTTTTCCCTTGTTCATCTCTCCGAGTCGCAATAATGACGAGTTCAAGTCGTCTCGCAACAAATTTCGCTATCGGAGGAATAATTAGCACTGTCCGAGGAATAATCTCTGCAATCTGGAATGTTGGCATGATTCCGACCCCTTTTCTAGATAAAAACAGCGCCATTAATGCGACGCAGAGGGGTAGGTCGGCTGAGTTAAAACCCTTGGTGGCCGCGCAAGAGAACGTTTAGGAAAAGACGCGCCCGGCAGCCGTGCCTTGCTTTTTTAGTTGCGTTTTCGCTTGAAAAACGCGCAATCATTAACTCAGCGTTGGGGACTGCACCATGGCTGACGTTGCTGCCACCACTTGGGCACGCTGATTAAGACAAAACCTTCGGTGCGGAAACCCACATTAAAACAAGTGCAAACGCGCCTTGGGCCCAGCTTGGGGTTTTTGAATTTTTTTATTATTCTTTAAACCGCGTCCCAATACTGGCCCGGAAAACTAGGAGCAGCCGGGCTTCGCCCGAGTTGGGCACGGCCCGACCTCGCCGGCGAAGTCGGAATTCGCCCGAATTTCGGGCGAAGTATGAACTTCGCGCGAAGCGCGTGCTTGAACTGATCTACCTCTGTTTTTTGCTGCGCCCAAGGTTTGGGCGCGATCTGGGTCTTTGCCGCCTTTGATCTTTAGATGGACTGCGCAATGCGACGCTGGGGCTTTGTTCGGACTTCGGCCGAAGCTTGGTGCGATGTGCGAACTTCGCGCGAAGTTCGCACTTCGCCCAAGCGTTGAGCGCAGCGCGCACTACGCACGGGCGCTGGCCGAAGTCGGACTTCGCTGCGAAGTTCGCACTTCGCACAAACTTTGTGCGCAGTGCGTACTTCGCACGAAGGGTTGCGCAGTGCGGACTTTGGTCTGCTTCAGCTTTTCTCGGACAAACTTCGCAATTCGGCTGGGCCGAAGTCAGGCTTCGCTGCGAAGTCGGACTTCGGCCAACACTTAGTCGATTTTTTGCTCTTTTTTTTCCTTTCTTTCTCTGCATAGCCGAACTTCGCCCCTCTCGTGAGGCAACGACAGACTTCGTTGCGAAGTCTGTCGTTCTCTCCCATGCCGTATTTAAGCTCAAAGAAGGAAAAATAAACTGAATGCTAAAACTGGAAACTATACATGCGGGGAAAAATAAAAATACAAGGCAAAATTTTTACAGGGAAGGGCCACTCGGGCGCCTTCAACAGCGATAAAGCTTCAAGTGGAACCCGTTGACGGGGATGGGGAGGAGCCGACCCTCCATATCCGAAAGTATGTAGGCATTGAACCGATTCACCCGGCAATCCGATAAGGGCCCTCCCGAGAGCGTCAAATTTTCCGTGATTACCCGGTTTTGCCTTGTATGAGTCCCACTTCAGCACCGGGTCCCCGACTTCAAAACTCGGGCAAGTGGTGCCTTTGGCAAACCAGCCTTTAGTGGCCGCAATGTGATCCGCGAAGGCCTGGTATGCACTTTCTCTGTCTTCTTCCAACTGCAGGAGTTGGCACAACCTGTCGTCTACCGGGTCTCCGCTGCTCTTGTCTTCGTCAATCATCCACAGGGCGGGGATTTCAATGTGTGATGGCTCCTACCTAGGCTCTTAACAAATGGAAAAAATGAAAGCTGGAAAACTGTACATGCTGAAAAGTAAAATGCATAAGGGAAATTTGTACAAGGAAGGGCCCATTGGGCACCTTCAACAGCGGTAAATTTTCAAGTGGAACCCGTTAACGGGAATAGGTAGGAGCTGACCCTCCATATCCCGAAGTATGTAAGCGTTGAGCTGGTTCACCCGGGCAATCTGATAAGGGCCCTCCCAGAGGGCATCGAACTTCCCGTGGTTGCCCGGCTTCGCCTTCAATGAGTCCCACTTCAGCACCAGGTCCCCGATTTCAAAAACTCGGGCAGTGGTGCCTTTCGCAAACCAACCTTGAGTGGCTTCAACATGCTTGGTGAAGGCCTGGTATGCTTTTTCCCTGTCTTCCTCCAACTGCAGGAGTTTGCACAGTCTGTCATCCACCGGATCTCCGCTGCTTCTCTCTTCGTCCAACATCCAGAGGGCGGGGATTTCAATGTGGGATGGCATGACAGCCTCTTTACCATAGACGAGTGCATAGAGGGACGTTTTAATGGACATCTTGAACGAAACTCTGTCCGCCTACAGCGCCCGGTTCAGGAGGGAATGCCAAGTCCGCTTGTTCCTTTCAATGGTCTTTCTGATGATCTTCAGGAGGTTCTTGTTAGTAGACTCAGCAAGGCCATTCCCCTGCGGGTAGTAATTAGAAGACATCTTGTGATAAATGCCAAGTTTGCCAGTGTACTCCGTGAGTACAACGCCTGCGAACCCCGGACCATTGTCTCGTTACAATTGACTCTGGAACCCCGAGCGGGTAATCGAGCTTTCAAGGAACCCGATGACCCTTTCTTGGTCCGCGTTTTTGGTAGGGATCGCCTCGCCCACCGTGTGAAGTAATCGGTGGTCGTAAGAATAAACTTGTGTCCAAGAGAGGAATTAGGCGAAATCACCCCAATGAAGTCTAGACCCCATTGTCTGGAACGGAGTCTCGGCCTCGAATCGGCCGGAGGGGCAGGGGTGCTTTTCTAGCTTCGCCGAGCAAACATCTGGCATTGATCACACTTGGAACAGACCGCATAAGCGTCTGTAAATATAGTGGGCCAATAGTACCCGGCTCTAATTATTTTCAAGGCCGTAGGCCTTGCAGAATGATGACCTCCAAGCATCCCGGAATGAAAATCTCCGAGGACCCTGGACTAGTCTGATTTCCTGACGCACCGCAACAGGATGCCGTCAATGTTTTTGAAGTAAAGCCCCTCGGAGCGAAGAGTGTACTTGAGTGCACCTAGCCGAAACCTCCTTCGTTGTGAGGCGTTCAGGTGATCTGGACATCTTCCGGTGCAGAAATATCTCACCAGTTCATTTGTCCAATCACTCCCCTCCGATAAGGAGTTGGCCAGGTTGATGCTTGTTGCTATGTCCTCCCACTTACAGGCGGAGATGCCGGCTACAGCGCTTCAGGCCAGCTCCTGACACAAGGATCGGCCTCTGATAAGCTTGGTGGGCCGCACTTCGATGTCGAACTCCTGGATTTTAGCAATCCATCCTGCTCTCTTGTGACCCGGCTCCCCTTGTATGATGAAGCTTCGAACGTCCGGGTGAATCACAAAGACAGTCGTTTTGCTCTGGGAGACAAAGTGCCTGAACTTCCGGAGGGATTTCATGACAGCGTGAACCTGCCGCTCTATAAAGTTGTACTTTTCTTCATGTGGCTGAATCACTTGGCTCAGGAATGCTATGGGGCGCTCCTCGCCATCGTCTCCCTTTTGTGTTAGGACTGCGGCGTAACTTTCCGGTTCTCCCATCGCGTAGAGGATGAAGTCCTTGGAGTAGTCCGGGTTTATCAACACCGGAGCTTGCGCAATTCGAGCCTTGATTTCCTCGAAAGCTTGCTCTCTCTCATCAGTCCATTCAAAAGTTGTATCCTTTTTCAGCAGTTCGGCCATAGGCTTGATCACTCGTGCGAAGTCCGGGATGAACTTCCGCACGAAGTTAATCTGGCCGAAGAAGGACCTGCAGCCCTTTTTTATCAATTGGGCTGGCAAGCGAAGGAGGGCTTCGCTCTCGTCAGGGTCAATGGCGAGGCCTTTCTGAGATGACATGTCCTAGCAGCTTACCTTCTTTTACCGCGAAGACAGACTTCTTCGGGTTTATAGAAATGCCAAATTCTCGACACCTCTCAAATATTTGCCGGAGGTGGGAAACATGATCCCCTCTTTGGTGAGAGAAAACAGTCATGTCATCAAGGTAGATGACAATGATCTTATTGAGCAGCTCTCGGAAGGCCAGGTCCATGGCCTGTTGGTTACGAATCTGCCATGAGGAAAGGATTTGTCGTTATTGCGCCCTCGGACCCGCAAACAAACATTGAAATGCCGGAAGGAAGGAATGCCTTCCGGGCCAATCTCCGGAGAAGGCCGGCTTCCTGTGGGGTTTTGAGGTTCAAGATAAGAGTGCAGGGAAAGAGATAAAAATGCAGAAAGGGATTCCAAATCAGATTGGAGTTGGGTGGGGGGAACTAGCAGTACGGCAACGCATCAATCACCACTACTAACACCAATATAACCATAACACACCACTATTGATGCTGTCACTCGCCAGAAGAACAGAGCCGGTATATGTTTTGTGTTAAGAGCCAGAAGCACAGCTACAATGGTTCCCTAACAGACATTCCCTCCAAGGAACTAACAGTACGACAACGCATCAATCACCACTACTAACAACACTATAACACAAAACATAACCAGAAAACTGCCGCTAACGTTTGCCCTATATATCCTCTGATTTATGCGCCTTAGGCATACCTGACCACCAAATGCTGAAATGAATCAACAAGCCATGACACAGGAAAACGTAAGGCAGAAATGTCAAGGAGAGGCAGCATACAAAATAAAAACAGTATAACAGCACCAAGTGTATGTATTATATTAAAAGGCAGAAGCACAGCTACAATGGTTCCCTAACAGACATTCCCCTTCCACCACCTTACAATGAAAACGTGGTGGCTATTTATAGCCTGAGAACCCCCCGATTACATTTATGGGCACAAAGTCCCAGTCAAACATTAGCTGACAAAAGCAGCCGCGGAACTGCTGATGCTGACTTCTGTCGGGGCGGACTGTACTTACAGCATGGTCTCCCTGAAGGCTATACAGATACATGGCAGCGCGTTAGGTAGAACTTCTCATCGGCAGGACTGCAGGTAGCTGAAGCAGGTAGAACCTCCAATCAGCTTTAAAGGCGGTAGCTGGCATAAGTAGTGCATCCCATGCTTGTCCTTGTGCTCGGCACGTTTCGGCTCGGATCCCAAAGTTGGACACTTGTCGGATGATGCTGCTTGACACGTGTTTGCCTTGAAAGGCAGTTTATCCAACTTCGCCCAGGATCAAAGCGCCGTCGGGTTGCGCAGGTAGAAAACAGCGCAGTCGGGAAGGCCTTCATGCCTTGGGTACTTTTCTGAGTTTGTTCCCCTACTGTGCACCTGTCAAAGGGCGCACTCCGACTTCGCTACGAAGTCGGGTCGCGCACAGGTGAAAGCTGATTCCTACTGTTGTACGGACTTCGCCCTGGAAAGGGGGCGCACTCCGACTTCGCTGCGAAGTCGGGTTGCGCCCCAGCACTTAGTCGTTTTTCCTGCCAGCCTGCTTACCAAGTGCGCCCAGAAAGCAGGGCGCACTCCGACTTCGCTGCGAAGTCGGATTGCGCCCTGAACACTTGTTCTTCTGGCTGATTTTCGCACTGCGCACTTTTGCACTCCTGCTGCGCTCCAACTGGAGGGCGCAATCCGACTTCGCTGATTTTTGCACTGCGCACTTTTGCACTCCTGCTGCGCTCCAACTGGAGGGCGCACTCCGACTTCGCTGCGAAGTCAGATTGCGCCCTGACACTTAGCCATTTTTCAGGGCAACTGCTGTCATTTTTTAGATTTGACTGAGGGGCTCAAGAGAAAGCGAAGTCGGATTGCGCCCTGACACTTAGCCATTTTTCAGGGCAACTGCTGTCATTTTTGAGATTTGACTGAGGGGCTCAAGAGAAAGAGGGAAGAATGAGAATGTAGGGAAAAGAGAGAAAGGGGGAGAAGAGGAAGGGGAAAGAGAGGAAGAGGGAAAGGGAAGAGCAGCTCTCTTACAAAAATTGAAAACATTGCACCTCGTGCAAAATGTGACAACATTTTTGGCGGCTCGCGGGGTGTCGAGCTCGCCTCGGCGCAAAGAATCCATGCCTTCATCCATTGGGTGCAGAGGAACTTACTTCCCCTGCCTTCTGCTGCTCTGGCCGTTCCTCTCGCGGCAACTGTTCTTCAGATCCACTTCCGGTAGCTGCCTCCTCGGATTCGCCCTCCGAATGCTCTCCAGCGCTGGCTTCTGCCTCGCAGATGCGCTTGTATGCGGCCTGGGCTTGGCCCCAGGCTTCTGCTTCGAAAGGTCGACGGTCAGCAAATTCTTCTAACGCTGCGTGGAATGCAGCGACCGTGTGCAAGTCGATGGTGAGGTATCTCTTTCCCAGCTCCTGGAAGTAGGAGCTAATCTTGCAGCACTTAGACACCATCTGGGTGACCTGACTTTCTTGAATTGGCTCGGTCCAGCTATCGATTTCAGCTGTATCTGCCACAAAGGACAGCCAATTCGCTTTCACCTGCTCATGGGTGAGAAACTCACCATTCTCAACATAGCCCGGGCACCCAAGTTCAGAGAGAGCATGAAGGGGAGCCATACAAATGTCTCTTTCATGTTCAAATGCATCCAGCATTCGTCTGGCAACTCTCACCTCTACTGCTTTCTTAAAATATTTATGCAAGGTTACCCTTGCATCTGCCCATTCTGCAGCGAATGAGGACATGGGGGAGAATTGGAGGCCAACGCACTCGTGTTCTTGAAGTTTTATCGCCAGGTCCAGCCATTGCTTCGCCTGGCGTTCGGCCTCCTCTACCACAGGCTTTCCCTGGGCAGAAACTTCTTGGATCCTGGATGCAAAATCCAAGACAGACATGGCTTTATTCATGTGGGGCTTGCATCCCCGCAACAGATCAGCCCGCATCTCCTTAGCTTTGCTCTTTGAAAAGACCGTCGCTTGAGATGCTTTCTCTGCAGATTGCGACTGCGCCTGTTTCAAAGACTCCTGGAGCCGAGAAATCTGCTCCAGGGCTGCCTCGCTTTCCGTTGCGGCTTCTTGCTGAGAAGCGGCCAGCTGGGCTTTTAATTCATCTATTTCTCGCTGCGCCACTTCCAGCTGCTCAGTGGACCTAGACAGGTCCTCTTCAAGCTGTCTTGTTTTGTCTTGCAACCGGAAAAGCTCTTCCTGTTCCTCCAGATTTTTGACAAGGAGATTATCCGCTTTACGAAGGATTCCATGAATCTCGTATTGCGGGTGGATATCGTCAAAGCTCTTCTCCTTCCTCTGAAGCTCGTAGTCCGCCCTGGTCATTTCCCGGAGAGGCTTCTTCACTTTTGGAGTTATCTTTTCTGTCGTGAGCACTCTCCTCTCGAAGTCAAACTTGGTGCCCTTTACCGGGGCAGCAATCTCCTCAGGTCTCCTCTGCTTCAAGTTTTGGAGAAAAGAGATAGGATATTCTACAACTCTTCCTGCCAGAGGCAAATCGTCCGTGTTCTGGAGATCGTCCATGAAGTCCGGTTCCCCCAGCCTAGGGTTCTGCTGTGACATCTCTCCTGCTAACAGGGAAGTAGGAAAAACCGGGAGGACTTTGGAAGGAACGGCCGCATTTGAGGGCGACCGGGGAGCGGAGAGCGGAGCGGTTGATGCTGGAAGGGTTTCAAGCGGCTGAGGCGATGGATGCAACGATGAACGCGCAGCTTCAGCACTAACCACGGGTGAAGGGTTTGGGGTTTGACTCAGGGATAGGGAAGCGTTGGGGTCCTGAGCAAACTGGTCGAAAGAATGGTGGCCGCTAAAATGTTGTGGAGATGGAGAGGAAGATGCGGCCACGGCTTGCTCGGATTGAGCGGGAGATGGAGTCGGAGTAGGGCCAGATGGGATCTGAGGGAGCGGGGCAGCGGACGTACCTACGGGCTCCGCCTAAGCCGATGCTGGATGAATGTCTACGGTTCTGGTTCCGGCGGCTGGCTCAGGACTATCCAGAGAAACAACCTCTGGAGCGGCTAGACGCGGCTGCGGCTCTGCAACTGACTGCTGCACCGTCAGGCTAGGTCGCCTGACCCTTTCAACTCTCTTCTTTTTCTCTTCTGGAGCAATGGCTGGTTTGGAAGAAGGAGATGAAGTAGGTGCAGCGGGCGCTGATGTTCCTGTTGTCACATTTTGCACGGGGTGCAATGTTTTCAATTTTGTAACAGTGCTGCTCTTCTTCTTCCCTCTTCCTCTATTTTCCTTCCTTCTTCTCTCCCTTTCTTTTTTCCCACATTCTCTTTCTTCCCCCCTTTCTTGGAGTTCCCCAGTTGATTTTTTAACTTTCCAGCAAGTTACCTGAAAAATGGCTAAGTGTTGGTGCGAAGTTCGCACTTCGCCCAGTTTTGGTGCAAAGTGCACACTTCGCCCAGTTTTGGTGCGAAGTGCGTACTTCGCCCAGTTTTGGTGCGAAGACCGCACTTCGCCCCTCTTCTGGGCGCACCTTGTAACTGACAGGCTGGCAGGCTGACAAAAGAGTGATAAGTGCTGGGGCAAAGTCCGTACGGCGGCAGATACCAGTTTTCACCTGTGCGCAGTCCGACTTCGCAGCGAAGTCGGAGTGCGCCCTTGACAGGTGCGCAGTAGGGAAACAAACTCAGAAATACACCTAAGGCATGAAGGCCTTCCCGACTGCGCTGTTCTCTGCCCGCGCAACCCGAGACGCTCTGATCCCAAGCGAAGTTGGACAAACTGCCTTTCAAGGCAGACACGTGTCAAACAGCATCATCCATCATCTGACAAGTGTCCAGCTTCGGGATTTGAGCCAAGACGTGCCGAGCAAAAGGACGAGCATGGGTTGCACTACCTGTGCCAGTGACCTCATTTAAAGCCGATTGGAGGTTCTACCTGCTCCAGCTACCCGCATTCCTGCCAAGGAGAAGTTCTGCCCAACACACCGCCACGTAGCTGTCCAGCTTCCAGGAAGACCATGCTGCAGGTACAGTCCGGTCCGACAAAGGTTTGCATTTGTAGCTCCTTCGCCGCTTTTGTCAGTTAATGTTTGGCTGGGACTTTGTGCCCATTAATGTAACGGGAGGGACTCGGGCTATAAAAACCCACCATGAATTCATTGTAAAGGGTGGAAGGGGAATGTCTGTTAGGGAACCAATGTAACCGTGCTTCTGCTTATAAATATAATTTGTATGCCTGGTTCTGTTCTGCTGCTTTTATTTCTTTACGCTTTATGCTTTACGCTTCCCTGTGTCATGGCTCGTTGATTCGTTTCAGCATTTGATGATCAGGCGCCTTTAGCATTGTTTGTGCCATGGCTTGTTAATTTTAGCATTTGATGGTCAAGCACTTCTGAACTTCATAGACTAGATGTGGTAGCAGCTCCATCGGTTGTGTGTTACGTTGTTGTCCGTAGTGGTGATTGATGTCTTTGCCGTGTCGTTAGTTCTCCTTGTAGGGAGAATGTTTGCTAGGGGGCCATTGTAGCTGTGCGGTTAAATTCTCTCGCATGACACATATACCTGGTTCTGACATCTCTTAGTTACTTTCTGTTTTGAGTTTCCGTACGTAGTGGTGATTGATGCATTGCCGTGCTGGTAGTTCTCCTTGTAGGGAGAATGTTTGCTAGGGGACCATTGTAGCCGTGCGTATATTGCTTAGTACAGAAAGTACACTTAGATTTTGCAGTTCTCAGTCATGCTTTGTATTTATAATGCAGTAAGTATTGGTGATTGCTGGTTGCCGTACTGTTAGTTCCCCCCCACCAACTCCAAGTATATTTGTATATTCTTTCTGTTCATTTATCTCTTTCCTGCACCCTTAGCTTAAACAAAACCCCCCAAAAGGAGCCGGCCTTCTCCGGAGATTGGCACAAAAGGCATCTCTTCCTTTCGGCCTTTCATGCTGGTGGGCGAATCTGGGCGCATTAACCCAAAATCCTTTCCTCATGGCAGATTCGTAACCAACAGTTTCTCCATGGTGGGTTTTTATAGCCCGAGTCCCTCCTGTTACATTAATGGGCACAAAGTCCCAGCCAAACATTAGCTGACAAAAGCGGCGAAGGAGCTGCAAATGCAAACCTTTGTCGGACCGGACTGTACCCGCAGCATGGTCTTCCTGGAAGCTGGACAGCTACGTGGCAGTGTGTTGGGCAGAACTTCTCCTTGGCAGGAATGCGGGTAGCTGGAGCAGGTAGAACCTCCAATCAGCTTTAAATGAGGTCACTGGCACAGGTAGTGCAACCCATGCTCGTCCTTTTGCTCGGCACGTCTTGGCTCAAATCCCGAAGCTGGACACTTGTCAGATGATGGATGATGTTGTTTGACACATGTCTGCCTTGAAAGGCAGTTTGTCCAACTTCGCTTGGGATCAGAGCGTCTCGGGTTGCGCGGGCAGAAAACAGCGCAGTCGGGAAGGCCTTCATGCCTTAGGTGTATTTCTGAATTTGTTTCCCTACTGCGCACCTGTCAAGGGCGCACTCCGGCTTCCCTGCGAAGTCGGACTGCGCACAGGTGAAAACTGGTATCTGCCGCCGTACGGACTTTGCCCCAGCACTTATCACTCTTTTGTCAGCCTGCCAGCCTGTCAGTTACAAGGTGCGCCCAGAAGAGGGGCGAAGTGCGGACTTCGCACCAAAACTGGGCGAAGTGCGAACTTCGCACCAACACTTAGCCATTTTTCAGGTAACTTGCTGGAAAGTTTAAAATTCAACTAAGGGGCTCCAAGAAAGGGGGGAAGAAAGAGAATGTGGGAAAAAAAGAAAGGGAGAGAAGAAGGAAGGAAAATAGAGGAAGAGGGAAAAAGAAGAGCAGCATTGTTACAAAATTGAAAACATTGCACCCCGTGCAAAATGTGACAACATTTCTGGCGGCTCACGGGGTGTCGAGCTCGCCTCGACGCAAAGAATCCATGCCTTCACCCATTGGGTGCAGAGGAACTTGCCTCCCCTTCCTTTTGTTGCTCTAGCTGTTCTCCTCGCGGCAACTGTTCTTCAGATTCACTTTTGTCAGTTGCCCCCTCAGAATCACCTTCCGAAGGCTCTCCGGCTTTTGCTTCTGCCTCGCAGATGAGAGTGTATGCGGCCTGGGCTTGGCCCCAGGCTTCTGCTTCGAATGGCCGGCGGTCAGCAACTTCTTCTAAAGCTGTGTGGAAAGCAGAGACCGCGTGCAGGTCGATGGTGTAGTATCTTTTTCCTAGCTCCTGGAAGTAGGAGCTGATCTTGCAACATTTGGACACCATCTGGGTGACCTGACTCTCCTGAATTGGCTCAGTCCAGCTATCAATCTCAGCTGTATCTGCTTCAAAGGACTGCCAATTCTTTTTCACCTGATCTAGGGTGAGAAACTCGCCATTCTCAACAAAACCTGGGCACCCTAGTTCAGAAAGAGCGCGAAAGGGAGCCATACAAATGTCTCTTTCATGTTCAAATGCGTCTAACATTCGTCTGGCAACTCTCACCTCTTCTACTTTTTTGAAATATTTATGCAAGGTTACCCTTGCATCTGCCCATTCTGCAGCGAATGAGGACATGGGGGAGAATTGGAGGCCATCGCGCTGCGCTCCCGAAGATTTATTGCCGAGGTCCAGCCATTGCTTCGCCCGGCGTTCGGCCTCCTCTACCACGAGGCTTTCCCCGGCGGAAACTTCTTGAATTCTGGATGCGAAATCCAGAACTGACATCGCCTTATAGGTGTGGGGCTTGCATCCCCGCAGCAAACCAGCCCGCATCTCCTTAACTTTCTTCTTCGAAAAGACCGTCACTTGAGATGCTTTCTCTGCGGATTGCGACTGCGCCTGTTTCAAAGACTCTTGGAGCTGAGAAATCTGCTCCAAGGCTGCTTGCTTCTCGGTTGCGGCTTGTTGCTGAGAAGCGGCCAGTTGGGCTTTAAGTTCATCTATTTCTTGCCGCGCCGCTTCCAGCTGCTCAGTGGACCTGGACAGGTCCTCTTCAAGCTGTCTTGTCTTATCCTGCAACCCGAAATATTCTTCCTGTTCCTCCAGACTCTTGACAAGGAGATTGTCAGCTTTACGAATGATTCCTTGAATCTCGTATCGCTTGTCAATATCATCAAAGCTCTTCTCCTTTGTCTGGAGCTCGTAGTCCGCCCTGGTCATTTCCCGGAGAGGCTTCTTCACTTTTGGGATTATCTTCTCTGTTGTAAGCACTCTCCTCTCGAAATTATACTTGGTGCGCTTTACCGGGGTGGCTATCTCTTCAGGTCTCCTCCGCTTCAGGTTCTGGAGGAAAGAGATAGAGTACTCTACAGCTCTTGTTGCCAGGGGCAAGTCGTCCGTATTCTGGAGGTCATCCATGAAATCTGGTTCCCCCAACATAGGGTTCTTCTAAGACGTCTCTCCTGCGGGAATGGGATCAGGAGGAACCGAACGGACCTTGGAAGGATCGGCCGCTTCTAGGGGCGATCAGGAAGTGGAGATGGGAGCGGCTGATGCTGGGAGGGTTTGAAGTGGCTGAGGCGGTGGATGTAATGGTGAACGCACGGCTTCAGCACTAATTTCAGGCGAAGGGTTTGGAGTTTGACTCAGAGATAGGGAAACGTTGGGGTTCTGAGCAAACTGATCAAAAGAATGGGGGCCGCTAGAAGGGTGTGGAGACGGGGAGGAAGATGCGGCCATGACTTGCTCGGATTGAGCGGGAGATGGAGTAGGGGTAGGACTGGATGAGACCAAAGAGACTGGGGCAGCAAACGTACCTGCGGGCTCCGCCTGAGCCGATGCTGGGTGGATGTCTGCGCTTCTAATTCCGGCGGCTGGCTCAGGACTGCCCAGAGAAACTGTCTCTGGAGCGGCTGAACGCGGCTGCGGCTCTGCGACTGGCTGCTGCACTGTCAGGCTAGGTCGCCTGATTTTTTCAACTCTCTTCCTCTTATTCTCTTCTGGAACAATGGCCGGATCGGGGAAGGAGATGAAGCAGGTGCAGCAGGCGCTGATGCTCCCACGGTAAACTTGTACCGGGGTTTGACTTGCAGAAGGTCTGCCGCAACCGGTCTGCTCTCTAGCGGCGCTGGCGTCTTTTGTGCCTGAGGAATCACCTCGGGCGTTGCCTTGACTAATTTCTTCGCCTTCTCAGACGCCGCCTTGGAAGCCACGGGCTGCATTGGATCCACCTGGATGTCTGTTGGGCCCGCGCTGGCAGTTGCCGAAGTGTACAACTGTTGGGAGGAAGACCCTCCTTTATAACCCTCAAAGGGGCCTCGGGGAACGTAACCTTGATATGCGAACGGCCGCCAGCTGTCATGATGCTGGTCATAGAGAACTGAAAAGTCGTCATCCACGGCCAGATTTCTCCTGGTGGATTTGTCGTGCTGCGTGCGGCACCTCATCTTCCAGCATTCAGTAATCTTTTCTTTTGGCCAGTTAAGGCCTGCTATCTTGGATAGGAATTTTTTAAATCCTGGAGATGAGAACTGGTGGTCCGGGTTTCGCTTGGGGTCATATGTCACCTCCTCGCAGTAAAAATCCTGCCAGGGAGGAGAAGCTTCCATCAATTCAATTTCCCAGTCAAGGTCCACATGGACCACATCGCATCTATCTTCGGTTATATCCGCCCGGGGGCAGAGATGTGTGAACTTTCCCCTTATCCCGTACGGGTCGTACTTCCAGCGCTGCGGCAACAGAACCAGGCCAATACGGGAAAACTCTTGCTCGAGGTATACATGCTGTCCTACCTCAGAAATCTCAAAATGTTCTTCAGTATGTTCGTGAGTGTTCTATCTGTCAGCAAAATAAGGATGAACATACACACCCAACAGGTTTATTGCAACCCCTTCCAATACCGAACCAGAAATGGGAAGGTATATCTATGGATTTCATTACTGGGTTACCCACAGTGCAGGGCAAGGATTGCATTTATGTTGTGGTGGATAGACTCACTAAGTTTGCACATTTCTTTGCTATTTCAGCTACTTTTACGGCTGCTCAGGTGGCTGATTTATTTTTCAGAGAGGTGTTCCGTTTGCATGGAATACCAAAGACTATTGTGAGCGACAGGGATACACGGTTCATGAGCATTTTTTGGCAGGAGTTATTCAGGTTAGGAGGAACCGAGCTCACTCCCAGCACTAGCTACCACCCTCAGACCGATGGGCAGACAGAGATAGTTAATAAGTGGATAGAGGGTTACCTGAGGAATTATGTTTCAGGGCAGCAGAAAGCTTGGGTGAAGTGGCTTCATCTTAGGTAATTTTGCTACAACACAACTCACCACATGACTATTGGTATGACACCTTTCATGGCTTTGTATGGTTATGAGGCTCCAAGCTTCATTGATCTTCTATTGGGTGACAGTCGAGCTCCGGGAGCTAAGGATTATTTGTAGGACAGCCAGGACTTGTTGAGGTCCCTCAAGGATAATATCCTTCTGGCTCAGAATCGGCAGAAGCTTTATGCCGATCAGCACAGAGTTGAGCGCAGTTTTGAGGTGGATGATCTGGTCTATCTTAGGTTGCAGCCTTATAGACAATCTACTCTCAAGAAGAGTGGGAAGGAGAAGTTGAAGCCCAGATTTTATGGACCCTTTCGGGTAATCAGGCGGATTGGTGAGGTAGCTTATGAGTTGGAGCTACCTGGTGACAATAAAATACATAATGTCTTCCATGTTTCACGCCTCAAAAAGGCGATTGGTGCACGCATTGTTCCTTCTACTGAGTTGCCTCCATGGGATGAGGAGGGTAAACTCATTTTGGTTCCTGAAGCTATTATTGATTACAGGGAGAAGGTGTTGAGGCGGAAGGTAATTAAGGAATATTTGATTAAATGGAAGAACTTACCTGTTGATGATGCTACCTAGAACATGAAGACATTCTACAAAGATCCGGCACTAAGATTGCTTGGGGACAAGCAATTTTTGGGAGGGAGGACTGTCATGTCCCCTTTCTGAGCTCGTCAGCATTGGCACAGTGCATAGCCTATTCACGCGATCCTGTAGGCTATGGAAGCAGTTTAAGGATCTTGGAAGTCAGTTGGAGCAATTTCCTATTTTTTAGGGCCGTGCTTTTTTCGGAAACAGTTTCTATATTTGGACGAGTTCGACCAAAAGGGTATCCAAAAATGCTATCGAGATGTTGGCTTGGGTCTTCTGGTGCAATTATTTTAATACTCGTAATTATTTAATTATAAAGTCGTATTTAATTAAATAGACTTTATATTATGTGTGCACATAAGTCACTTAAGTGAATTATTAATTATTTGATAAAGTGACTTAGGGAGACAAGGATTTATTAAAAAGGGGGTTTTTTTATCCCACATTGGTTATGTTATGATACAGCCAGGCCGAGTCAATAATAAATAAAGTGGTCGGGCTCTCATTCCAGCACCCCTTGAACATTGAATATATTGCTTGATGCATTCTGGAGAATTTGCTTGCAGATTCGAGCTTGTTGAGAACGGAAACTCTCGGCAAGGACATCCACTACGGCTGTGAAAGATCAACTCTATTGGATTTTTGATTGTCTTCATTCAGAGGGCAAATTGGAGATCAAAGAGAATTTCTGGTTCGTCATTGATATCTTGTGTGTTGGGAGATAGCAGCGATTTATACCTGTAGACGGTACTTATTTGGAGGCTGTAGCAGTTTACTATTCATGTGGTACTGTAGCAGTTTACTATTCACGCGGTACTGTAGCAGTTTACTATTCAAGCAGCACTGTAGCAGTTACTATTCATGCAGTACTGTAGCAGTTTACTATTCAAGTGGTACTGTAGCAGTTTACTATTCAAGCAGCACTGTAGCAGTTTACTATTCAAGCAGCACTGTAGCAGTTACTATTCACAAGGCACTGTAGCAAATTACTAATCACACGGCACTGTAGCAAATTACTATTCATGGCACTATTCACAAACTATTTCCAAAACGTGGATTGCTGCAATTTGTTTTCAGACTTGAGGAAAATCGGGTACTTTCAGTGCTGTTCATCATTGTAATTTCCCTTGCAATTAAGTTGTTCCAGTTTGTGAAGCTTTCTTTCAGCAGTTTACTGTATGTTTAAATCCCATAAAAATACCAAAAAAAAGAGCATATATTTGAATTAAAAGAGCAAAAAATTTGTGTTTTTTTTACTAATCAAAATAGATAGGAAACAATCCAGAATAGGGTGGGTTGTTACATTCAGGATGCGGTCCCTCCGATACATATAACATCCCGAAGGCCTATTCTTCAGAAATATTGATGGTGTTCTTCTAAGATGCATAAAAGAAGATGATAAGAAAAGGGCCCTGTTGGTCACGAATCCGCCATGAGGAAAGGATTTTGTCGTTATTGCGCCCTGGACCCGCAAACCAACATTGAAAGGCCGGAAGGAAGGGATGCCTTCCGGGCCAATCTCCGGAGAAGGCCGGCTCCTTGCGGGGGTTAGTAAGATGAGAGTGCAGGAAAGAGATAAAAAAACGGAAAGAATTTACAAATGAGAGTGGAGTTGGGTGGGGGGAACTAACAGTACGGCAACCAGCAATCACCAATACTTACTGCATCATAAATACAAAGCATGACTGAGAACTGCAAAATCTAAGTGTACTTTCTGTACTAAGCAATATACGCACAGCTACAATGGTCCCCTAGCAAACATTCTCCCTACAAGGAGAACTAACAGCACGGCAATGCATCAATCACCACTACGTACGGAAACTCAAAACAGAAAGTAACTAAGAGATGTCAGAACCAGGTATGTGTGTTATGCAGAGAATTTAACCGCACAGCTACAATGGTCCCCTAGCAAACATTCTCCCTACAAGGAGAACTAACAGCACGGCAACACATCAATCACCACTACGGACAACAACGTAACACACAACTGATGGAACTGCTACCACATCTAGTCTATGAAGTTCAAAAGTGCTTGACCACCAAATGCTAAAATGAATTAACAAGCCATGGCACAAACAATGCTAAAGGCGCCTGATCACCAAATGCTGAAACGAATCAACGAGCCGTGACACAGGGAAGCGTTAAGCATAAGCATAAAGAAATAAAAGCGACGAGAACAGAACCAGGCATACAAATTATATTTATAAGCAGAAGCACGGTTACATTGGTTCCCTAACAGACATTCCCCTTCCACCCCTTTACAATGAAAACATGGTGGGTATTTATAGCCCAAAGTCCCCCTCGTTACATTAATGGGCACAACGTCCCAGTCAAACATTAGCTGACAAAAGCAGCCGTGGAACTACTGATGCTGACTTCTGTCGGGCTGGACTGTACTCTCGGCATGGTCTCCCTGAAGGTTGAACAACCACGTGGCAGCGCGTTGGGTAGAACTTTATATTGACAGGAATGCGGGTAGCTGAGGTAGGTGGAAACTCACGTTAGCATTAAATGAGGTAGCTGGCATAGGTAGTGCAGCCCATGCTTGTCCTTTTTCTCGGCATGTCTTGGCTCAGATCCCGAAGCTGGACACTTGTCGGATGATGCTGTTTGACATGTGTCTGCCTTAAAAGGCAGTCTATCCAACTTCGCCCGGGATTAGAGCGCAATCGGGTAGCACAGGTGAAAAACAGCGCAGTCGGGTTGGCCTATTTCCCTACTGCGCACCGGTCAAAGGGCGTAGTCCGACTTCGCTGCGAAGTCGGGTTACGCACCGGCACTTGCTGATTCTCACCGCCGTTCGGACTTTGCACAGACAAGGGAGCGCAGTCCAACTTCGCTGCGAAGTCGGGTTGCGCTCCAACACTTAGTCAATTTTCCTGCCAGCCTACCAGCCTGCTACAAGGTGCGCCCAGAAAGAAGGGCGAAGTCGGACTTCGCACCAAAACTGGGCGAAGTACGAACTTCGCACCAAAACTGGGCGAAGTCGGACTTCGCACCAAAACTGGGCGAAGTCGGACCGACTTCGCACAAAAACTGGGTTTCCTGGTTCAGCTTCCCGGGGCCATAACTTTTGATCCGCTGACCCGATCGCCTATTATGATATATCGTTGGAAAGCTTGCGAGAAGATCTGCAATAATAAAATATCCAGGGCTCATTTTGTCCATTTTATCGCCCCCGTTTATGGCCCGCAAAATCCCGAACACCTCAGCATGCCCTGACACTTAGCCATTTTTCAGGGCAAACGGCTGTCAATTTTGAGAAGAATGAGAATGTAGGGAAGAGAGAGAAAGGGGGAGAAGGAAGAGCAGCTCTCTTACAAAAATTGAAAACATTGCACCCCGTGCAAAATGTGACAACAGGCCCTAGGTGAATTTCACTTCGGGTTATCAAGGGGCCACTTCGCAGGAAGAACAACAGCTTTAAAGATAATTAAGGCGGGCTACTATTGGCCTACGCTCTTCGCCGACGCCTTTGCAGTCTGCCGAAAATGCGAACAATGTCAGAAGTTCGCTGGCCGAAGCAAAAATGCTCCCATGCCCCTCCAACCAATACAGGTAGAAGCACCCTTCCAACAGTGGGGATTAGATTTCGTAGGAGTTATCTCGCCGAACTCCTTTGCAGGACATAAGTTCATCTTGACTGCAACTGACTATTTCACTAGGTGGGCTGAAGCGGTGCCCACAAAACACGCCTAATAGGAAACGGTCATTGCGTTCCTAGAGGGCTTGATCACCCGGTTCGGAATCCTGGAAGCAATAGTTACGGATAATGGTCCTGGGTTCACAGGTGCCAAGATCAACGAATTCACCTACAAATATGGGATATACCGCAAGGTCACCTCCAATTACTATCCACAAGGTAATGGATTGGCAGAATCAACAAATAAGACCCTGTTAAGGTTGCTGAGAAAGCTCATAGAGAAGAACAGAAGGGCTTGGCACTGTTGTCACATTTTGCACGGGGTGCAATGTCTTCAATGTTGTAAAGTAACAGTGCTGCTCTTCTTTTCCCTCTTCCCCCATTTTCCTTCCTTCTTCTCTCCCTTTCCTTTTCTTTCCCGCATTCTCTTTCTTTCCCCCCTTTCTTGGAGTCCCCCAGTTGATTTTTCAACTTTCCAGCAGGTTACCCAAAAAATTGGCTAAGTCTGGGTGCGAAGTTCGCACTTCGCCCAGTCTGGGTGCGAAGTGCGTACTTCGCCCAGTTTTGGTGCGAAGTGCGTACTTCGCCCAGTTTTGGTGCGAAGTTCGCACTTCGCCCAGTTTTGGTGCGAAGTCTGACTTCGCCCCACTTTCTGGGCGCACCTTGCAACTGGCAGACTGGAAGGCTGACAAAGAAGAATGATAAGTGTCGGAGCAGGTCCGTACAGCGGCAGACACCAGTGTTCACCTGTGCACAGTCCGACTTCTCAGCAGAGTCGGAATGCGCCCTTGACAGGTGTACAGTAGGGGAACAAACCCGGAATTTGACCAAGGCGTGAAGGCCTTCCCGACTACACTGTTTTCTGCCCGCGCATCCCAAGGAGCTCCGATCCCAAGCGAAGATGGATAGACTGCCCTCTAAGGCAGACATGTGTCAAACAACATCTTCCTTCATCCGACAAGTGTCCAGCTTCGGGATTCGAACCAAGACGTGCCGACCAAAAAGGGATAAACATGGGCTGCACTGCCTGTGCCAGTAGCCTCATTCAAAGCTGATCTGAGGTTCCACCTGCTCTAGCTACCAGCGTACCTGCCGACTTGAAGATTCTACCCAGCACTCCGTCACGTAGCTGTCCAGCCTCCCAGGATGACCATGTCGCGGGTACGATCCGGTCCGACAAAAGGTCAGCATTTGCAGTTCTTTCGCCGCTTCTGTCAGCTTATGTTTGACTGGGACTTTGTGCCCATTAATGTGACGGGAGGGACTTGGGCTATAAAAGACCACCATGAATTCATTGTAAAGTGTGGAAGGGGAATGTTTGTTAGGGAACCACTGTGCCCATTGTAACCGTGCTTCTGCCTATAAATACAATCTGTATGCCTGGTTCTGTTCTGCCGCTTTTATTTCTTTATGCTTATGCTTTACGCGATTCTGTGTCATGGCTTGTTGATTCATTTCAGCATTTGATGATCAGGCGCCTTTAGCATTATTTTTGTACTTTTAAATTTCGTATAATAGATGTGGTAGCAGTTCCATCAGTTATGTGTGACGTTGCTGGCCCGTATCTGGTGATTGATGCGATCCCCTGCTGTTAGTTCCTTGTAGGGAATGTTTGCTAGGGAGCCATTGAAGTCGTGCGGTTAAATTCTCTACCTTACACATATACCTGCTCGATATCTCTAGGTTTACTTTCTACCCCCGTCGGTGTACGTATCTCGGTGATTGATGCATTGCCGTGCTGTTAGTTCCTTGTAGGTAATGTTTGCTAGGGGATCATTGAAGCCGTGCATACACTGCTTGTGTATCGGAAGTACGCGTAGGTTTTGCAGTTCTTTGTCATGCTTTGTGTTTGTATGCAGTAAGTAGCGGTGATTGGTGTGTTCCCGTACTGTTAGTTCCCCCCCACCAACCTCTGAATATATTTGTAATTCCTTTCTGTACATTTGTCTCTTTCTGTACATTTATTTCTTTCCTGTTCCCTTTAGCTTAAATCAGAAACCCCCCCCAAAAGGAGCCGGCCTTCTCCGGAGATTGGCTCGGAAGGCATCTCTTCCTTCCGGCCTTTCATGTTGGTGGGCGAATCTGGGCGCATTAACCCAAAATCCTTTCCTCATGGCAGATTCGTAACCAACAGGCACCTTCTCCTGGATCGAGCCCTCTGGGCTGATCGGATATCTGTCAAGAAGTCGATCAAAACCTCGCCTTACGCCCTGGTATACGGCAAGGAGGCTATCTTACCAACCCATATAGAAATTCTTGCTTTACGGTTGTTGAACGACGAAGAAGAGGAATCCAGTCCCATGGAGGGTAGACTAGCTCAATTGCTACAGCTGGAGGAAGATCGAGATAAGGCCTACCAGAACTTCGCAAAACATGCCCAAATCACCCGAAGCTTGTTAAAAAAAAAGTCCTCTGCCCGAACATTCAGAGTAGGAGACTTGGTATGGAAGTGGGACTCCTGGAAGGCCAAGCCTGGTAATCATGATAAACTAGACGCTTTCTAGGATGGGAGTCATTGAGGTTTTTGCCCTCAAACAGCATGTTTACTTAGAGGATAAACTTGCCGACTTCGGTTTGCTGCAGATCCCTCAGCGGTGGTGCTACGACCCCTTGGGAGTAATGAGGGACCACCTCCGATTTAAAAACTTCCATGTTTGCCCCCACCCGGAGATAGTGGAGCAGCGGAACAACCCCACCGGGAGATATTTGGAGTGGCACCTAGAGAGAATGAAGACATTACCCCCGTGGCACGAGTTTTACACTATGGAGGTTGAATATGACCCGATTTGGCACCCCTTTCCAGGCCCAGACTCCGCATTCTGGAGAAAAATGAAGGATGATTTAAGGGGAGAGTTAAGGGGTTGGAGTGAAGAACAATTGAAAGAATGGTGGGTGATGAGAGTCCATCGCCGAAAGCAAAAATCATATGGGCTCTTGGAGATGGATAAGGATTTTGCAATTTTTTACGAAGCTAATGCTAGATCTTGGAAGCCCATCTCCTTCGCTGACTTTGTTCCTCCTAGTGCCCCAGGTTCGGGCGAAAGCCCAAGAAGAATTGATAACGTTTCCGAGCAGGAAGAAGAAGAAGAGGCAACAACGACACAATAGGAGCTGCCTAAAGAACCTGTTGGAGGTTCTGACACAAATATTATGAGGTCAGCACAACAACAAGAAAAGGAGAAAAATAAGAGAAAGAGACCCGAACAGGTCCAGATGCCTCCCCCTCACCCGAAGCGACCTCGTACCAGACCTCCAGGTGCTTCTAACCAACAGTCTACAATAGGCTCAGCTGAGGTGGGTGTCGGAGAAATAGCGTCGCAAAGGACGGAGGAGATTTCTGAGGTGGATATCATTAATGTGGAGGAATTCCTCCAAAAAGAAAAGAATGTTGAAGTCGTCGAGGATGTCGGAAGTACAGAGGCCGGGAGAGAACATGAACCAAACACGCAGGTATTTGCTGCTTCTGCTCTATTGTTAGAGCACGTAGGTACACATCCCTTACCTTCTACCTTGGTTTCCCAAGTCGTGTCTACGGTAGTCCCGGCCGAAGGTCCCCAAGAGTCTTCCGCCCTTTCGAATAAATCTCCCCAAAATATTTGTCCAACTGAACAGTCGCCCCATCGCGTGGTACCCTTTGCTACCACAAATCTGTCTCACAATCCCGCCGGCCTCATAAACGTCTCCACCCCGTCTGAGTCATCAGGTCGGGATGAGTCTAGGAACACCACTTCACTCACCCACGCCACCATTCCCATAATACTTGGTCATACCGGATGAAATGTTCCACTTCCAAACCCCGAATCCCGCTCCCCAGTCGCGCATGCCATCGTTTCGCTTACCGGAACCCCCACCACACCTGTCGCTGAACCCACTGGCGATACGTCACCCATACAGTCATTATACTTGTTCACCCCCTTGGCTGGTGACCGAGCCTCATTTGAAAATAAATTGGCTATGATCAAAGAGCGTCCTCTAGGAGAGAAGTTGATCCAAGCCCGGAAGAATACCGACAATATGCTCAAGGAGGCGAGGAAAAAGAGGGGGCGTTCTCTGGCGAAGGAAGAAAAGTGCACTGTATTTGACCTGAAAAGCGGAAAATTACACAAAGTGAAGAAGATACCTAAGGTCCAAAAGCCCCTGGACGAGATGACCCCTGCTGACTATGACTATCAAGAGAAGGTCAAGGACCTGGAGCACTTGGATGTAGATAATGAATCCGAGTCTATGCATGTGAGGATAGAGACATTCCGCACACATGCGAAGATCGCTAATAAGCGCCGGTATGAAGCGGAGAGCGCCAACATTAAGTTAGAGGAAGACCTAGCCAAAACACACTCAAAATTAGAAGATGCAGAAAAGCAGTGCGAGAAAATGAAGAAGGAAGTAGATGCCTTAAAGCAATAGGTAAACCAACTGCAGAGCGTAATGGAAAATCAAAGCAAGATACAGGCCGAATCCAAAATGAAGGCCAAGGAGTTTGAAAGTAGGATCTTGCAGATGCAGCAGCAGTTGTATGAGAAGGAGAGTTTAGAGTTGTTCGATAGAGGCAGAATTAAAGAAATCCGCTTGCATTTGCTTAAAAACTTCAGATCTTGGGCCTCCAGTGCCCTATCAATTTTATCCTATATCACTGAAGCCCAGTATGCCATTGCACAGAAAGGGCCAATAGTGGATAAAGTCATACAGGAGATAAGAAGCCGACTCAATTTAGCCTTTGAAGTACAAAGCATCAAATATCAATACTTGCAGGTCGCTGCCATGAGTCGGACAGCAAGGGATTGGTCCACTGTCCAAGCTACAAACCACACCTTCTTCTCCAAAGTGAGGAAAGCTCAGAAGGCCAAGAGCCTCATGGACATGTTTGAATAGGAGCAACGTACATCACTGGGATATTTCCAGGACCTTTCAGCATTAGGTTTCCCGAGTTTCACCGATGATGACGGGAACCTTTTAACAAAGGAAGAACTTAAACCGGCTTGGCTCAACTTTGAAAGTGATGTTTCAGAAATCGATGAATGGGAAGAGATAGACACGGAGGGGCAGGCCATAGAATTCATCCTTAGGTATTGCAAAATTGCGGCTTTTTTAAATGATTTGAGCACAAGAGCCAAATATACCGACATAGGGCAGATTGATCGGTTTTGTGTTCTGGTTAAGGCGCTACAAGATCGGGAACCTTTTCAGAAGGGTGCCTGGGCCCATGTTCGCCGAACCATGGAACGCATCCGTGATCGCCTTCCCCCGCTGCAGCAACTCGAACCAGCGCCAGAAGAAGAAGAGGAAGAGGAAGAAGAGATAGCTACAGAGGCACCCTCAGAGGGAGAAAAGCAGAAAGAAGAAGGGTCTGGAGGAACACTGGCCCAATGGATCAAGGCTGAGGGTCCTTGCACCGAGGCGAGCTCGTTGCCCCGCGAGCCGCCAAGAATGTTGACAATTTTGTCACATTGCTTGGAGGGGTAATGGAAATCAAAATTTTGTAAAGTATTTTCTAAGTTTTCATGAATTTGTTCCCTTGCTTTTGAACATTTTTAAGTATTGCAGCAATTTTGGCTTTCATTTTTATCCCCTTGTACATAAAACTGTATGTGTAAGAGCTTCGCCACAAAGCAAACCAGGTTTAGGAGCTTCGTAGGAAAAAGAGAGATAGCTTCGCCAAGAAAAGAAAACAAGAGAGCTCAGATCGTAGCCCAAGATTTGCTAAGGCATGGAAGAAGCTTCGCTAGCGAAGCAGCCTAAACAGTCGCTTCGGGTGAAAACCTTGCGAAGCGGAAAATGCAGAAATTTCTAAGTGTTGAGAGAGTGCTTCGCTAAAATTTAAGCGAAGCATCCGCTTCGGATCCCTCTTCTGGCGAACCACTTTTCCAAGCATAATCTACTTCGCCTTAGGCCGCTGCGAAGCATCCACTTCGGCCAACTTTTGTGCGAAGCTCCCTCATTCAAAGCATTAGTTGCCCTTCAAAAGTCAAAGCGATATTCTAAGGCAAGAATGCGCTTCGGCCAAAAACCTCCCGAACGACTGTCTTGAAGGGGGTTCGCAGCGAAGCATTTTGTGGCCCATTGGCAATTATATGCCGCTTCAGACTGCGAAGCGGCATCCAACTTGTCTTTCCGGCGAAGTAATAAACAAGTAGGAGCCACGTTTTGAAAGGTGATTGTTCCCGCTTCGGCCCACGTCCGTTGCGAAGCGAAGCTCCGAATGCGAGTTTGGCAAAGCTCCTTCGAGGGCACTTTTCTCAAAGGCATACACTCCTAGGCCGGGCATTTTTCCAAGGCAATTGAGTATTTCATAAATGCGGCTTTACTAGCCCGAAAGACCCGGTACCCATTTGTAGCAACAGGAAAAGAAATATCAGTCGCAGAGGAGAGTTAGAGGGACTCGAAGACCCACTCGAGCCCCACACCCGGTAAAATCTAGGACAAGTCAAACGGCCCATAAATGCAGGTCCTCAGCTAATGAGGCCGTAATGGGTAAATGTGGAAAAGGATGTGAAAACTCAGTTGCAGGAGGAGCAGAAGCAGATTTTCCAAGTTACCGAGAGCGTACCTCCAGATTAAGTGCATTAATGGCTCAGAGGGTCGGGTCCTCTATAAAAACCCATGAATTGTAATGAAAAAGGGGGAGAACTTTTGCTAGAAAGCTGCTGTAACTTGATTTTCTGCAATAGATATTAAAGACTTTGGAGCTCCATTTCTCTTTTGTATGCTGCCTTCTGTGATAATTTTTGTCATCCTATTTCTTCATTTGCATACAGTAATTCTGTATCCTGAGTTTAGGTGTGCGATTGGGGATTGGGTCTTGGAATTCTCCTGAAGGATACATAGGGGAGAAAATACCGCGCAATATTCTTTTTATGCTGCCTGTGGTTAATGGTTTCTGTAATGTTCATCTATTTTCTTAAGTGCTGTAATTCTGCAATCTGGATTTAGGCATAGGAAGATAATTGGGTCCTGGAACTCTTCCAGAGGATACATAAGGAAGTTGGCGCGGTGTTCATTTAAGTTTTGTTCTTTGTATTTATTGCTGCTATTTCAAGGTATTAGATAGTAATCGTGCTAATTGGTTCTTTCCCACTGAATCATTTACATTTCTTCCCTTACTCCCTTTTATTTCTTTCCTGCACTCTTAGCTTAAAACCCTAGTAGTTTAGTAAAGGAGCCGGCCTTCTCCGAAGATTGGCACGGAGGGCATCTCTTCCCCCCGGCCTTTCAATGTTGGCCCAGGTGTAGGGTGCGTATATATTGCAAAATCCTTTCCTGTGGCAGATTTGTCGCCAGCAATTACTTATCAAGAAGCTTTTGAAAGAGCTCTCAACTTGGAGAGCCAAATGAAGCAAATAGCAACAAGAGTAGATCACTATAGAGATAATGATACAGATAGTGACCGTGATGACTTGAATGTTTCTATCTAGGCCATGAGGAAGGACCTAGAAAGGATGATCACAGATGTGAAGGGAAATAAAAAGGACATTTGTTATGATTGCAAGGCAGAAGGATACACAAATGTGAATTGTTCAAAAAATGTGTTTTGTAATATTTGTGAACTTGCAAGACATGCTGTTACGGATTGCTCGTTTAACCTCAAAAGCACGAGACATCAGACTCTAACAGTGCAAAATGAGGAGAATGATGAGAAACCTAGCACTTCAAAAAGTGAGCAAGCAGAAACAAGTGACAGTTACAGAAACAACTGTCGAGGAGGACGTCAGTCGTAGCAAGGAAATTGACTACAAGGTGGACAAGGTTGAGTTCAACATGATTCAGATTGGAAACCAATTATTCAATGTCAAAGATGCCAAGAGTGGGGGCACTTTGCAATAAATTGCCAAAATACGCCAATAGGTGGCAATGCCGGAAACAATGGGATGATGTGCAGATGGTGGGGACCGAGCACTCACAAAATATCAATTTTATTGACATAGAAGAGCCTCCAAGGGACTAGAAAAACAAAGAGAAACATGTGCTAAGCGTAACATGGGCTCAAGCAAGGAAAGCTAACCAATATCCAAACCCTGTCACAGAGAAGGAGAGATGGCAAGAAGCACATTTTCACATAGAGTAAGAAACACAAAAGACCAATCAAGAGAGACTCCTCCAAGAGAAAAAGCTGAAGAAGCTAATTGAAAGTGAAGAAGTAGAGACATCAACACAACAACTGGAAATGCAAGTGCTAAATACAAGTGTAGAGGTGAAGGTGTCTAGCTTACTTTTTGCAAAAGTAGGAGAATTAACGCAAGCAAGGAAAGTGGTGGAGCCACAATGCTAGAAAGAGGCAACCAATATAAGAAGGAACCACCTCATTGATCCGACAGCGTTGATGATTGATGCTAGAAAGAAGACAACATTAATCTGTATTGAGTTGTTGAGCCATAAGTTGATGCAAGTGATTGTTGGCAAAGGATCGTGTGAATGTATTATCAGAGAAAACTTGGAGAGAACTTGGGGTGCCATTCTTATGGTCCCCAAATCTGAGATTATATGGTGCAAATCAATATGGCATTGAGATGAAGGAAGTCTTGACTACCTAGAAAGTGAAGATAGCCGATCAAGTATTCATCAAGGATTTTGTAGTGATTTCCATGAAGAAACCAGCATACAATGCGTCGTTGGGATGAGGATGGCTGCGCATGGCGAAAGTCAACCACAACTAGGAGAAGGATCGCTTGACTTTCGAGAAGGGCCAGCACAATTATGTGATAAATTTGAAGAATTAGTCCGTTGGCGAAGATATCGCAACATCCAATGAATCAGGAAGCTCATCATCAGAAGATGATAACGGACAAGATCTGAACAAAGGTGTGCTGGAACTAGAGGAGTGCACAGAGGATGCACAAAACTCAAACAATGGACTTCTCCATTGGTAGATGGAGGATTATGAAGCCTTCCTGCCAAACTACTTGTGCATTCAGACGGAAGAGAAGAACCATGATGAACAAAGAAAAAGAGTGTATGAGGTTCGTGAGTGTAGCAAGAATGTCAAATCTGCACCAAAAGAGGAAAAAGAAACGTGAACATTTCTGAAGAATCTTGCAAACTATACTATTGGTGATGTTGTGATTGTTGAAAAGCCAACACACCCGATTGACATGGCTAAAGCAACAAATGAACTTGATACCATAAAACATTAAGGACCAAGGATGGTTAAGGTTAACCTTGGTAAAGGGGATGAAGAGAAAATAATCCATTACAGGGAGTTAAGGACGATTGGGACCCAATTTTGAAAGTTGCAGCTTTTAAAGTCTTCATGCAGTACAGGGAGGTCTTTGCATGGACATATAAGGATTTGAAAGGGATTCCACCAAAATTATGTATATTGGATTCAGTTAATTCTAGGTGCATAGCCAGTAAGGATAAGGCTATACAGAATGAATTCAAAGTATGCGGCCTTGGTCAATGTAGAGATATAGAAGATGTTGAATGCAGGAATCATCTTCAAGGTTACTCGTTGCCACATTTTGCACGAGGTGCCATGTTTTCAAAATTTGTAAGTATGCTGCTCTTCCTTCCCTCCATCTCCTTTTCCCCTTCTCCACTGTTCCCTTTCTCCCCTTCTATCAGTTGCTTTCCTCCCCTTTTCCACTTATTCTTTCTTCGGCCAGAACAGAGCAAACATTCCCTGAAAAATTCTAAGTCTAAGAGCGCAACCCGACTTTGCAGCAAAGTCGGGGTGCGCCCTCAAGTTCAAGCGCACTAGGGAATGCGAAGTGCGGAAGCAGACCGGAAATGAACAGAATTTGGCTAAGTATGGGAGCGCAACCCGACTTCGCAGCGAAGTCGGGGTGCGCCCTGATTCCTGTGCGCAGTATGGACAGCAGCCAAATTAACTAAGTGTTGGAGTGCGCAACCCGACTTCGCAGCGAAGTTGGGCTGCGCCCTCTGACCTGTGCGCAGTTGGGAAATGTCTTTCAAGCATCCCAGAAACTAAGGCACGAAGGCCCCTCCCGAACTGCGCTGTTCCCCGCTTGCGCTACCCAGTTGCGCTCCGTTTCCAGGCGAAGTTGGACAAAGGAAGGGCTCCCTTTCAAGACAGACATGTGTCCCTCATCAGAATTTGACAGGTGTCCAGCCTCGGGATTTGAGCCAGGATGTGATGGGAAAAGGACAAGCATGGGCCAAATCACCTCCACCAGCTGCCCTCATCCAAACTGACGCAAAGTTCCATCTACCACAGCTACCCGCATTCATGCTGACTCAAAGTCTCATCAACCGCACTACCACGTAGCTGCCAAGTCTTCAGGTGAACCTTGCTGCCAGTACAGTCCTTGTCTGCAGAAGTCAGCATCAGCAACCCTTTCGCCGCTTTTGTCAGCTCTGGGATTTTGTGCCCAGGATTGTAATTGGGGGGAAAATGCGCTATAAATAGCCGCACTACTTCATTGTAAAGGGGTGGAAGGGGGATATCCTGCTAGGGAACCATTGTAGCTATACGTTTGCCTTTGAATGCAAGACACACACTTGGCTCTATTTTGTTGTTGTCATTCTTTATGCTGCCTGTACTTGTCATTTCTGCCTCATGTTTCTTATTTCATTGCTTACTGTTATTCTGAATTTTGGATTCCAGTATTTGATAATTAAGTATTCCTGGAATGCATAGATAGAGGATACATAGGGTGCATGACAGTGGTAGTTTCTATTGTGTGTTCTGTATTGGATTGCTGTTAGTAGTGGTGATTGATCGTTGCCATGCTGCTTATTCCCCCCACCCAACTCAAATCACATTTGAATCTCTTTCCGCACTTTTATCTCTTTCCTGTACTCTCAGCTAAAACAATTAAGAAAACCCACAGGAAGCCGGCCTTCTCCGGAGATTGGCACGGAAGGCATTCCTTCCTTCCGGACTTTCAATCTGGTGGGCGAATCTGGGGCGCATTTAACCAAATCCTTTCCTCATGGCAGATTCGTAACCAACAGTTTCTCTGGCATGCTCGGTGGGACATGGAAGTTTCCCAGACTAAAACAGAATCGAAGCACTGGTGTTCGCTTCATTGCTGTTAGAATCAGAACACCTGGCGACTCTGCAAGTACCTGAATATTCTCTGAGTCCGTGAAGACCGGTCCGAGCGCCTTCATGCATACAAGAAGGTGGAGAGCAAGGAATCCGGGAAACCAGCCTGACCTTTACGAAATCGACATTGCCGCTCCAGGAGAGCGCGTTAGGCTGGCTGATCACCAAGCTCGCATTGACGAATCCGAGCCCGAAATCGAAGAGGCGGAGGCTGAAGAGCAATCTACATCCTCGGACGGTACCGATACCGAGTACACTACCGGAGGAGAGGAAGAAATGGCTGCTCAGCAGAATGATGATGATCTCTTCCAGGTGGTAGACTCCACGGGGCCCTTGGCCCTAGTCGGACAACAAGCTGTGCCCCCCGCTGCCCTAAAGTCCATCCCTACTTACGATGGCTACGGCAAGACGGCGTATGAACACATCCAGGACATTCTGGCCTTGGCTGCGCTACACTCTATTACTGACGAGAGCGTCAAGACCCGTCTGCTGGCACTTTCCCTAAGGGGAAAACTTCTCTACTGGTGGAGATCTCTGCCAGAGGGATCTATCACGGGGTGGCGCTAGTTGGCTGGCAGGCTGGTAAAAGGATGTAACGATTCTGTTGATCCCTCTTCGTTGTTGCATCAGTTCCAAAGCATCCAGCGACACCCCCAAGAGGAGGTGTCGGACTTCAACATAAGGTTTGCGAGGTCTTGGAAACGAGTACCTCGCGAACTACGACTTTCAGCGGGTCAGGTTGCGCACTACTACTTGAGATCATTCAACTCTGACATCTGCCTACTGCTGAAGATAGCCCGAGTGGATTCATTCCCTACCCTGTACGAGGCTGCCCAGCAAGCCGAAATGGATATAATCTCCATAGGCAGGCTCCCGCATAGGGTACAACCACCCATTTACCCTGACTTTCCTCAGTCCCAGTACCCATCGGCCTCTGGTGTGATGTCGTCATCTTCAAGTCAACACCCCCAGCAGCCATGGAATCCGGCGCCAGTCGTAAACCCTTACGACCCGCCACAAATTCATTATCCTAACCCGCCGCCTCCTCCTCCGCAGTATCCCGCACTCCCAGCTCCCCCTCAGTATGCGCAGTATTCTGCACCCCCGCCATTGGCTGCATTACCTCCGCCAGCTCAGTTGCCACCTGCAGACAATGATATTCAGAACAAAATCCTCCAAGAGGTACGGGCTCTGGCATCTGGATACCATACCATGTCAAATGACATGACTATACTGAAGAAGAAGCAGGCCCAGATGGAGTTTGTTCCAAGGAGGCCATATCCTCCTCCGGCACTGACAAAAGATCAAGCCGCAGAACGACAAGTTCAAAGGCACCCCCCTGCAAGAAATGCGGCCATTGAGGATCAACCTGGCACCTCCGACCAGGTTAACTGGTGCTCCACGTGCAACGACCTGCATTCAGAAGAAGATTGCACGCTGCATCAGCATTACCTCCAGACCCTGGCAGGCAGCGCCATAGAAGAGGATGAACTTTACATGATCCTGGGCGATGAAGACAACTTTGTCATCCAAAAGGATGATCCCGCGCTGCCCCTGCCCAAGGAGGACAGAAAGCCTGTTGAAGCTGCTGCTGCCCAAGCAAAGCCATTGAAGGTATACGCTAGAAGAGAAAAGGCGCAACCTGCCGGGCTACCACCGGACAAAATGCTATGGCATCCCGCAGCCAAAGAAAAATTTCTTGCACTCAAGCCTCCCGCAGCAAAAGCTCCCACAGTTCCGTCTCCAGCTGAAACAAAAGAACAAGCTCAGGAGAAGCTGAAATATCCGTCTTTGACAAAGAGGCAGAGATTCGAAGCCACGCAGCAATACCGCACCAAGTATGAGCGTGCGAAAGAAACGGAGGGAGCTAGCACTTCGGGCTACAGCATAGTGGATGAGCTAAAGAGGACTCCCGCAAGGATAAGTATGTATGATGCTCTTAAACTCCCAGGTCAAGTTGATCTGCTGCAGGAATATTTGAAGAGCATAAAACATGGCAAGCAGACGCAGCCTGCTGTTTTGGTTCAACCCCTGACAGTCTCCGCCACTGGAAAGAACAGACCACCTCCCTTCTATCTGTCATTACGGATGCAAGGGTACATAGTACACAACTGTATGGTGGATTCTGGTGCCTCCACGACTGTTATGCCAAGAGCCGTCTACGACGAGATCGGAATGGAGTATACAAGAAGCAGCCAAGGTGTGCTGCAGCTAGACGGCACCCCTGTCAAGACAGTTGGTGTCATCAAAGATATTCCGATCCGGCTGCACAAAGCTCTTGACATAGTGGTCATACAAGAGGTTGTGGTTGTTGACTTGGAACCCTACTTCGGCATGTGTCTCTCCAGGGAGTTCACTGCGAAGCTGGGTGGGTATCTGTCTCTGGATTACTCACATATGGAAGTGCCCTTCAAAGGAAGGAGACTGAAGATCTACAACGAAAAGCCTTCCACATTTCTAGTAGAGAAGATACCCGGAGAAGAGTCACAGAACTGCATGGTTCAGCTGACAGCGGAAGAACTGGTGGTGGTAGACATGACAGAGCAAGCTCTTGAGCTGTTGCAAGTAGAGGATGAGTTCTCCTTGCTGGACTTCAACGCCATGATCGAGACTGAGCAAGGCTGCTACACCGTCACTCAGCCTGAGAGACTTGACCAGTCAGCCAAGAAAGAGGTAGGACTTGCACCAGAAAAGCTATGGAAGCTTTTCTTTGATGGCGCCCGATGCAAAAATGGCGCCGGTGCAGGTGTACTCTTGGTTTCCCCATCTGGGATCCAGAAGGACATCTACAAACTGGCTTGGATCTGTACTAACAACGTGGCGGAGTACGAAGCCATGTGCTTGGGTTTGAGAAAAGCGGAAAGGCTGGGAATAAAGCATCTGCAGATCTTTGGCGACTCAGAGCTAGTGTGCAACCAGATTACGAACAAATGCGCCTCCAAGAAGCATTATCTCAAGGCGTATCATAATCATGTCTGGGACCTGATGGAGTCTTTCGACTCGTTGAATGTCAAAGCCATATCACGTGAGAAGAATAAGCACACTAACATTCTGGTGTCTGTTGGAGCCAGGTACGTTTCGGCTGATGACACTGTCCAGAAGCCGAAGCCGGTTCGTACCATCTACGAGCCTTCTGTGCCTGATAAAGACACCCACTGGCAGGTGTTTGACTGTGACGAGGAAATCGTCACTTTTTTGGTTACCGAAGCATGTACAATCGAAGGTAGAGACCCTGATGACGAGCAATATGAGGGGTTGATACAATTAAAGAATAATCATGTCCCAAAAGGACTGATTACATTAGAGAGTCTCTTTGATCAAAATGACAGAGCAATATCCCACAGGATCAAAGTAGACCCCAAGCAGTACGTCGACCTGGAGCTCGAACCTCGAAAAACAATCAAGGTCGGGACGGACTGCGCTGAAGAGGAACTCGGGCAGATCAGATCATTATGCAGAGAGTTCCCCGATATTGTAGCCTTGTGCTACCAAGACTTGAAGGGGTATGACAGACAGATGATCCAGCATACCATAGAGTTAGAAGATGGTGCGAAGCCTTTCCAACAGAAGCAGAGGGTTGTAAACCCGAAGATTGAAGCCATGATGAAAGTTGAGCTCCTGAAAATGTTGGAAGCCAAGATCATCTACCCCATCAAGCATTCATCTTGGGTTGCGAATCTGGTTCCTGTGAGGAAGAAGAACGGAGACATCCGTCTCTGCGTGGATTTCAGAAATCTGAATCAGGCCTCGCTGAAGGACCATTACCCGCTGCCCCAGATCGATCAGATCCTCCACATAGTTGCTGGAGCGCAGAGATTCTCCCTCTTAGACGGATTCTCTGGGTACAACCAGATATGGGTGAAAGACGAAGACCAGCATAAGACAGCGTTCACCACCAAATGGGGAACGTTCGCTTATCAACGCATGCCCTTCGGTTTGTCTAACGCCGGCACTACATTTCAGAGAGCCATGGACCTGGCCTTCCGAGAGCTGCTTAACAAGATCATTGTCATCTACTTGGATTACATGACTGTATTCTCTCACAGGAGAGAGGACCATGCTTCCCACTGCGGCAGATATTTGAGAGATGTCGTGAATTCGGCATTTCCATTAACCCGAAGAAATCTGTCTTCGCGGTAAAAGAGGGTAAGTTGCTGGGACATGTCATCTCCGAGAAAGGCCTTGCAGTGGATCCTGACAGAGCAGAAGCCCTCCTCCGCTTGTTTCGCCCTCACACCATGTCGGGGTTGCATACAAATTGAACCAATACTGGTTCTTATGCCCTCCTGTCCACCAATGCCTGGAGCTGGTTGAATCCATTGTGGCATACTATAAACCAGCTGCCCGGCAAGTCTGTGACAACAAAGGAAGAGTATTGTTCACACTCTTCAGGGAAAGCGTCCAACCAGCTTTCGCCCCGGGGCTCCAGTACGACCCCAACGCAATTGTAAGGAGGATTAACCTGGACGAACAGACGGGCAGATTCACCCAGACCAAGAGGATGAGAGAATTCCTCAACTCAGAGCTGAAGACTCCGCTGGCAGCCGGACAGTGGCCCACAGGCCCTATACCCCTGGACAGGTTCGAAAACAAGTATATATACATCATCCTGGCATGGGTACTCGGCTGCGACTCCGACAGAGTGGTGCGCCCATACCAGTCGGCGCTAGCGAATGCATCCTGCATGGGGAGTTTTACGACTCCACGGCGCAAATGAGCGGGAGGCGCCCTATTTTCTTTGATCGGGCAAATTGGTCGGCATACGCCATACATTCGAACTTGGTCAGGTTGCAGCAGAAGCAGACGACAGAATTTCGACTCTGCTCGTTCCTCACATGGCTGTGCCTATACCACACGCACTACCGGATTAGGGTTCCTGACTTGAAGAAGGTAAACGAAAAAGGAGAGTCGTTGCCTGTGTACGAATGGACCGAGGCCCTGTACAGGAAAGGGTCATTCTATGAGTTCAATTTCAAATTTCTAAGTATGACCCTGGCGCTGTTCAACGGCGAGGCATCCCGCCCGCCAGAGGCCATGACGAGCTATCTGAGGAAGTACAAGCACGGGGACACCTTCCGGCTGACGCAAGGCATTGTAGTCAGAATCTACGGATTCAAGGGGAAGCCGTTCCTGCTACCCTATTTCTGCACTGACCATCAGTTCGGAATGGAGATTTCGCGCCAGATGGACTATGTCGAGGAAGAGTTCGGCCAAGGAAAGAAAAGAGGCCATATTTTCCAGTATCCTATTACCTGGGCGAACATTCAAGTACGCGAGATTGGACAGCATGTCTACCTCGAACAGGAGCTCATCGACATGGGCCTGATACAGCTCCCTCAGCGCTGGAAGTATGACCCGATTGGGGTCAGGGGAAAGTTTGTGCATATCTGCCCCCGAGCAGAGATCATGCAGGAAAGGGGCAACAGAACAGGCGCAGACCTGGAATGGCACATTGAGCGGATGCAATCATGGCCGCCATGGCATGACTTTTACTACGAAGAAGTGACGTATGATCCAGAGCGAAACCCGGATCACCGGTTAGATTCGGCGGGCTTCAAGAAATTCCTCTCCAAGGTGGCGCCCCTCAACTGGCAAAAGGACAAAATCATTGAATGTTGGAAGATGAGATGCCGCACACAACATGATAAATCTAACCGGAAGACGTTGGCCGTTGATGATGAGTTTTCAGCCTTATATGATCAATACGTTGACACATGGCGGCCTTTCGCATTTCGAGATTGCGTTCCCCGAGGCGCTAGGAAAAGATATACAAGGAGGTCCCCGTCCTAGCAATTGTCTACTCCAGGGACTTCCAATGCAACGCCAACAAGCAGCCAAGTGGGCCCAATGTTGCCTCCAGCTCCTGAAACCTTACCTGAAAGGGTAAAGAAGCCAGAAAAGTCAACTCCTGAGGTGGCCCACCCAGAGGAGAAGGCGTCCTTCGAACAGCCAGCTAGTAGAACGGCTGCGGCAAGCATCCTCCCGTCTAGACCCAGGTACAAGTTTACCGTGGGAACGTCGCAACCTGCCGCCCCAAACTCCTCTCCCTCCTTTGAACCAGTTGCCGCGCCAGAAGAAAAGAAGATGAAGAGGAGCGAAAAGGCCAAACGGCCTAAGGAGTTTGCACAGCAACCGTCCGCAGCACGGACAGGGACAGCCGCGTCGAAAATCGTCTCGTTAGACAGCCCTGAGACAGAAGCAGAAACTTGGGCTGCAGGCGTCCTTCAAACAACGGCTCAGGCGGAGCCCGCAGGTACGTCCACTTCCCCGCTCCCCCAAATCCCAGTCGGCCCTACCATAACGTCGTCCCCCATTGTATCAGGGCAAGCCATAGTTGCATCATCTTCTTCTCAGACCGCCCAACCCTCCCATAGCCCCCATTCCTTCGACCAGTTCGCCCAGGACCCGAACGCTTTCCAGTCCCTCAGTCAAACCCTAGACCCCTCACCTGCGGCCAGTGCCAAAGCTGTGCCTACATCGCCGCGTTGCTCACCTCCATTGTTCAAGACCCCCCCTACGCCTTCCACTCAGTCGCTCACTTCCCCTAGGACCCGGTCACCCTTAAAAGCGACCACGACTTCTGGAATACCTCCCGCTTCGTTGTTTGCAGGGAAAATGCCGCAGCAAGACCCGATGTTGGAAGACCTTGACTTCATGGGAGAACAACTGCAGATCACAGATGATCAGCCCCTGGTAGCAAAGGCCGCAGGGTGTTCCGCCTCTTTCCTTCAGGGCGTCAAACGGAGAAGAGCCGAGGAGATAGCTGCCCCGATAAAGCGCACCAAGTACGACTTGGACAGGAGAGTGCTGAGAACTGAGAAGTTGATTCCGAAAGTGAAGAAGCCTCTCCGAGAAATGACCGAGGCAGACTATGAGCACCAAGTCAAGGAGAAGAGCTTTGACGACATAAACGAGGAATACGAAATCAACGGTATTCGTCGTAGAACACATAATCTCCTTGTCAAGCGGCTCGAGAGTCAGGAGGCGCTGTTTCAGCTGCAAAATAACTCAAGGCAGCTAGAGGAAGATCTGGCTAGGACCACCGCGTAGCTAGAGTCTGCACAGCAGGAGATCAACGACCTGAAAACCCAGATCGCCGCCTCTCAGCAGGAGGCCGCAGCACAAAGACAGACAGCCAAACAACTGTCGAGGAGAAAAGGGCAGCGCTGGAGCAGGTCTCCCAGCTCCAGGATTCGTTAAGGCAGGCTAAATCTCAGCTCGAGGAGAAAACATCCCAGACGGCGGCCTTTTCGAAGAATAAAGTCAAAACGATGCGGGTTGGTTTGCTGCAAGGATGCAGGGCCAACGTTGTCAGGTCCATATCCGTCCTGGACTTCGCGTCCAAGATCCAAGAAGTATCTGCCCAGGGAAATCCTGTGGTAGAGGAGGCCGAACACCGAGCGAAGCAGTGGCTGGACTTGGCATTAAAACTTGAGGAGTACGAGCGCAAAGGCCTCCGATTTCCCCCAATGTCCCGAATTGCCTTAGAATGGGCAGATGCAAGGGTAACCTTGCACAATTATTTTGAAAAAACTGAAAAAATAAGGGCCGCCAGGAAAATGCTGGATGCATTAGACCACGAAATGAACATTTGCCTGGCCCCCTTCAACGCTCTTTCTGAGCACGGTTGCCCAAGCTTCATCAAGGATGGAGAGTTTCTGACCCTTGAGCAGGTGAAGCTGAATTGGCTGTCTTTTGAGGCAGACACGTCAGAAATTGACAGCTGGGCCAAGCCAGTTCAGGATGCTCAGGTCACCCAGATGGTGTCGAGATATTGCAAGATCAACACCTCCCTTAAGGAGTTGGGAGAGAGATACAACACCATCGACGCGCATGCGGTTGCAGCATTCAGAGCAGCGCTGAAAGATGTCAGCGACTTAGGGCCATTTCAGGCAGCAGCCTAGGACCAAGCCAGGGCCGCATACAATCTTGTCCGTGAGCTGGAGCAGCCAGCCGAGCAAGAGGGTGACAGTGGCGACCATTCAGACTCAGAAAGAGGAGAAGAAACAGGCGAAGCAACTGCTGAAAGCGGATCTGAAGAGGAGCAGTCGCCCAAGAAGAAGCCGTCAGAGCAGCGGAAGGCAGGGGAAGGGAGTTCCTCTGCCCCCAAAGGATGAAGGCCTGGTTCTTTGCGTCGAGGCGAGCTCGACACCCCACGAGCCGTTAGGAATGTTGCTACATTTTGCACGGGGTGCCATGTTTTCAAATTTTGTAAGTATGCTGCTCTCCCTTCCCTCCATCTCCTTTCCTTTTCTCCACTGTTCCCTTTCTCCCCTTCTACCAGTTGCATTCCTCCCTTTTCCCCTTGTTCTTTCTTCGGCCAAAACAGAGCAAACATTCCCCTGAAAAATTCCAAGTCTAAGAGCGCAACCCGACTTCGCAGCGAAGTCAGGGTGCGCCCTTAAGTTCGAGCGCACTCGGGGATGCGAAGTGCAGAAGAAGACAAAAAATGAGCAGAATTTGGCTAAGTATGGGAGCGCAACCCGACTTCGCAGCGAAGTCGGGGTGCGCTCCTCTTCCTGTGCGCACCTGGGAAGCAGTATCCAGAAAATCAGCTAAGTGTCAGAGCGCAACCCGACTTCGCAGCGAAGTCGGGCTGCGCCCTGATTCCTGTGCGCAGTCTGAACGGCGGCCAAATTGACTAAGTGTCGGAGTGCGCAACCCGACTTCGCAGCGAAGTCGGGCTGCGCCCTCTAGCTTGTGCGCAGTTGGGCAATATCTCTCAAACAGCCCAGAAAATATCCAAGGCACGGAGGCCTCCCCAACTGCGTTGTTCCCCACTTGCGCTGTCCAGTTGCGCTCCATTTCCAGGCGAAGTAGGACACAAGAAAGAAGTTGTCTTCCAAGGCAAATACCTCCCTCATCAGAGTTTGACAAGTGTCTAGCCTCGGGATCCGGGTCGGGATGTGATGGGAAAAAGGACAAGCATGGGCCAAATCACCTCCTCCAGCTGCCCTCATTTAAGCTGATGCAAAGTTCCATCTACCGCACTGCCACGTAGCCGCGAAGACTTCAGGTGGACCTTGCTGCCAGTACAGTCCCTGTCTGCAGGAGTCAACATCAACAGCCCTTTCGCCGCTTTTGTCAGCTTTTGTCAGCTCTGGGATTTTGTGCCCAGGATTGTAATCGGGGGGAATTGCGCTATAAATAGCCGCACTACATCATTGTAAAGGGTGGAAGGGGGATATCCTACTAGGGAACCATTGTAGCCATACGTTTGCTTCTGAATGCAAGACACACACTTGGCTCTATTTTGTTGTTATCATTCTTTATGCTGCCTTTACTTGACATTTCTGCCTCATGTTGCTTATTTCAATGCTTACTGTTATTCTGAATTCTGGATTCCGGTATTTGATGATTGAGTATTCCTGGAATGCATAGATAGAGGATACATAGGATGTATGACAGTTTTAGTTTCTGTAGTATGTTCTGCATTTAATTGCTGTTAGTAGTGGTGATTGATCGTTGTCGTGCTGCTTATCTCCCCCACCCAACTCAAATCACATTTCAATCTCTTTTCGCATTTTAATCTCTTTCCTGCACTCTTAGCTTAAAAACACTTGAGAAAACCCATAGGAAGTCGGCCTTCTCCGAAGATTGGCACGGAAGGCATTCCTTCCTTCCGGCCTTTCAATCTGGTGGGTGAATCTGGGGCGCATTCCACAAAATCCTTTCCTAATGGCAGATTCGTAACCAACAGGGCCCACCCCAAGTTTTAAGTCTTCAATTAGCCTTTTAAATTGAGAATATCATGTCAATTAAGGATGCCATTATTGCTTGTCCAAGTTATATCTAATGAAAAATCACCATATTCCTTGGAGGATAGGGTATGTCACCTTTGTTGTATTTGAGAGGTGGAGACTAAATCACTTCATATTCAAATATCATGCTTACCATGGGATTCAAGGAAGGTACTATTGCTTGTGTAGAAACTCAGGCAGATCGCTTGCCACTTTTCCCACCATTTTGACCAAAGATGCTTGGTTTTATACCTATGGGAAGCTATCACTATTTGGAGTCAAATATTACAAAAGAGACCAACTATCACTTGACTAATCACCTCCTCCTTTTGCCCTATCTCCACCATTGGAAGCAATAGGCATTCTTTAGATACTAAAACTCTCCAAAATGGTATTGACATATCTATGCATTCTTTCCTACATTTGAGAGTAGCCACCAAAGCTTTGATGCCTTCTTCCTCTTGAATGTTGCAAGGCAGGACTATGGCTCTCCATCATAGGATATTGACTACACTTTAATTTACCCAGAAGGTGTAGAGAGATGCAACTTACCAACTTCTTGCCTTCTATTAGTTCCAAAACCATGGATGCTAGGAGAGTTTTGGGAAGTCAGACTTTATGCCCTCCTAGAATCATCCAACTAGAGGCCCCCTTGGCCCTGGTCATTCTCCTAGAAGCATCATTAAATCTTGTGTTGACTCTTTTAGGCTAGTTGGTGATGATGATGGCTCTACTTTTGCTTTTACTTCTGCTCAACATTCTACCAATGATTAGTGTTTGCACTTGGACTCTCTCAAGTTCTCTATTTCTTCCTTTTCCATTGAATATTGATTCTCTTATCTCTTCATCATTACTTGCAACATGTTAGGGTTTACCCATTTTTGGTCCACCCTTCAAGGATGTGATTAAATATTGTACAATGAGTTAACTTTTAAAAAGTTCACTTTAGCCTCTAATTTAGTTTATTAATACTTTCTTGGTAACTACAATGATTTGTAACTGCTTTTTTACTTTGAGTCCTGTTGTCCTCCTTTAGTCATTTGCCAACATTAATAGAATTATCTTATCTAGAACTGGAAGGTGAGTACTTCACATCTTTACCATTTGATGCTACATCACTGCCCAACAGTCTGTTAAAATCAACTCTTTTACTTAGGTTGGTTATCGGTATTTGTTGATCAGCAGATTTGTTTTTGCCTAATTGTAGTTGTTTTGAACATCGAAAGAGAAGTGTATGGGGATAGCTATTGGTATTGTCGAAATCTAGCTAGAGAGGTTCTTAGCAGAAGCTAAAGGTATATACTCTTAAATAGTTTTTTGATATGAATGCATTAACTTTTAAAGAAGAAAGAAAAAAGGAAGACACTTTCCATTGTGGAAAACAACTGACTACCAGTACAACAATGAAGATGGATGAGACATATGCATAGATATTAATATTGAAACAACTAGTCAAATATCCAATTAAGTGGCTACTTACCAACAAAGAAATTTTCTGTCACAAGGGGAGAATGAATCTATAAGAGCCGAACTTTGTTCTCTATGTGTATCTATGTATGTGTAAGTTAAGATAAGATATTATTTCTATTACTGTGACAAATAGCCAAAGCAGGCCAATGGGACTTATTGAAAAGAGCTGTTAATGCACTGTAGCAACCAAATAGTACTACAAAAATAAGCTAAACTACAGTAAAGAATCTAGTGTAAACAACATTTTAGTGGAACAATTATATGGTATAAAATTACAGCCTTAAGGGTTACCCAAAATGGATAAACCCTAACGTGCTAAAAGCAATGATGAATTGAAAGCTAGATGTCAAGGTACAACAGAGATAGAAAGGAGCTCTAGTGGATCCAAGTGCCAACAGTAATCTATAGTGGGATATAAAGAAGAAGCACACTCATCGTCAACCATGCCAAAAGGGCCAATAGGATCTAATGATGCTTCCAAAAGAATGGCCAAGACTAAGAGGCCTGGTTGGATAATCCTGGGAGGACATGGAGCTCAACCCCTCAAGACTCTTCTAGCATCCATGGCTGTAGAACCAATAGTAGTGGACAGGAAACTGCTAAGTGAAATACGATTTTATCTGATAAATAATATAAATGGTTGTTTTCTTGGCTCCAGGATGTCCATAATGTACAAACAATTCCTAAGCAAAGCATGAACTTGAATATGGTATGAACAATAAATAAATCCAATAGTTTATTCTATAATTAGGTAAGTAAAAGGATACACAAACCAAAGAATGGTAACAAGTTGCTTCTTTGGTTCCCCTCGGAAGTCTTCGTTTAGTCTGTGCTCCAAAATCCACACAACAGCTCCTATAACAAGAAACAGTGCAGCTGTTGTACACCACATCTCTGGTGTAAATGGCCGCAAGAAAGCCCAAGCATTTGAATTTGTTTTTTTAACAGGAGCAACCACTACCAGGCCAGCATCCACATAAGGTTGGGTGAAGTCTACTATCCTTGATCTATTTGTCGTAGGTGCAATGTCCCCAACTGCTGCATCATAATTCTGTAAGATTTCAGCTGTAAGTAGCTGCTTTGAATGAAATATATATGTTTATTAATTTTCATGCACAGACCTATGCTGTCCTAGAAATATATGGAAACTAGAGGTGGGGAAATTAATTATCAAAACAAAATGTTATAAATACAAACCTTAGAAGCAACCTGTTGCACAAGCTCATCATAGACAGGAGGTGCTTCTTCACTTCCATAAACTATAAATTCATATGGAACAGTATAGGACAGCAAGTTCACTGCAGCAGTAAACACATCAATACAGTAACCACTTGTCTTATTGGAACCTCTTCCTATTTTAACGAGCTTTTCAAATCCTCCCTTTTTTTTAGGAACTGCAATTCTGAGCCTCCTACCATTGTTTGGAATTGTCCACCCTCGTGGAATCTGTTTGTTACCACCAGGCCATGTAATATCATGAAAAGTTTTATTCAAACCAGATTTGCTGTGTGAGCCTACAACTCTACTTTGGGGAGGATTAACAGATAGGCCAGATACATTTGACCAGTAGCTCACCCTGGCGAACCTTTTTCCAACTATGTTAATTATCTCAAAAGTGGAACCAAGCAAGTCACCTTTTTCATCCAGTTGGAGTGGACCAGATAAACCTGTAAAGTTAGTTTGTAATAATATTGAGCGTAGCTGTGGACCTCCCCCAAAGATCTTGAGCTCTGCTATCTCTGAACCACTCCCACTTGAATTTGATAGATGAGGAAACTTTGTAAAAGATAAATTTCCTCTTTTATTCAAATAAATATCAATAGCATGAGCAATTGCCCATACTGTATCATAAGCATACAACCCAAACACATTGAGGCCTGCATTAACAGTTCCAGCTTTTCGCAGATTGCTCCATCTTACTGAAAATTTATGTTGCTGATCTGATTTTGGAATATGCCGACGCAGTGTAATGAGCCCTTGCAGTGAGTTCATTGTATCTGAATCAAGTGTAAGGGAATCCAACGCAGAGGATAACCAATCTGTGGTAATCCACACATACCCAGTGCTCAACATTCCAAGAAGACGTACTTCAGTGAAAAGCTTCAGACCGATATCTGGATTCACGTGAACCACAAAAACTCGAGCTGTCAGCAAAGCCATATCTTTCAAGTTATTGACAAACTCAGTTCTAGAGATTCCTGGATGCATTGGATATTTATGAACAATTTCAGCTTTATTCCCAAGGGCATCACCAAGTGCAGTTATTCCATTTCTCCCGTAGTCATCATCTACATAAACAGCGACAACCTCTCTCCAGCCAAAGTTAACAATTACAGCAGCAATTGCTGTCAACTCATCCAAATCATTATGCGTCATTCGAAGAAAATAAGGGTATTGAAGTGAGGAGAGACTTGGATCAGTTGCTCCAAACGATAAAAGTGGCACTTTAATCCCATTTGCAATATGCGAAATTATATGAGCAATTACAGATGATTGTGGCCCTATAATTGCCACCACATTGTGTTTTGAAAGCTCAAGAGCTGCATTTGAACATACATCGACTATCAGGAATTAGCCATTGCTATGAGTCCATTTTATAAAAAGGATGCATCAATGAAAGCATTCCTTTGGCATTAATAATCTGAAGTAGAGATCCAAAAGAAACAGAAATAGACAGGATATAACATTAGAGACCACAATCAAAATATTAAAATTGTAATTTTCACCTCAAGTGCCAAATACACATAGGAAACAAACAATTCTGATCGCCTTAAGAAGAATTCTGCTCAGGCCTATTCCATTAGTGCATAATGAAAGCCTATCAATCAACTGCAAGCGGTCAATGTTTTAGAGTCCACTAAGTAATTAATGACTTGAGATTTAGCAGTCATTATATAAATTCATATTTGAATAATCTCCATGAGGCACACTAGATACTGTGGTGCTCTAAATGAAGCCTCATGAATGCCCATTTCATGAATGAACCAGGATACACTGAAATAAAATCATACAGGATAGACCAAAGCGGCATGCTGGATGTAATACTTCAAACATTTTCCTTTCTGAAATTGTGGCATCTTGGGGGAGCAGAGAATCTTCTGAGATTGTTGTTTCCTTTAAATAAATTTCCTAGAGATCATTGTTGTGGTTTAAGATATGCTGCATCATTTACCAGCCATTCAAATAAATTTAAGTTCCTTAAGAATGATGGAGAACCTGTTCTGCCCTCTTAAGAAATCAAGTTGGCATCCAAAATCAACAGAGGTTACTGTTGGTTACGAATCCGCCATTAGGAAAGGGTTTTAGTCTTTTGCGCCCTAGATTCGCCCAACAGATTGAAAGGCCGGAAGGAAGGAATGCCTTCCGTGCCAATCTCCGGAGAAGGCCGGCTCCTATACTACACTACTTTGATTTTAGAGAAGGGAACTGGAAAGAGATTGTAAAAATGCAGAAAGAAATGTAAATATCATGTGTTTCAGGTGGGGAAGAACAAGCAGCACAGTCACTAACTCATCACTAAACCAACAGCAATCAAAACAATGTATGTAACAGAAACTATTACTGTGATTCTTTCCTATGTATCCTTCATTCAATATTCCAGGTCTACTTAATTGCCAATGCAGCCATCCAGGATTCAGAATGACAGCAATCAGAAAAATAAATGACACGATGTAAAATACTTGCAGAAGACAGCATAAAAGAAAGAGACAAATAACAAAGCCAAGTACACTTTGAATTGGAAGCAAGTGTTCAGTTACAGCAGCTTCTTAGCAATATGTTCCCCCCTTTTACAATGCAAGTTCACTGCTATTTATAGCAGAAATTTCCCCCCTTTTACAATCGGAGCACAACTCCTCAAACCTGCAAAAGCTGTAGAAAGCTGCCAGATTTTATTCTTATCGGCTTGTAGCATGGTCCTAACTTCGTACAACTCCTGACAGATTCGGTGGTTGAAAAGGGACGCTTTATGTTAATGCGGTAGGTGCAGTACAGTTTAGCCTTTAGGTTTGTCATTACTGCTCACCTACCCTGTCCTTGGAGTACCACTTCACCCTCCGTGGAATGTGCCCAAATCCCGAAAATCTGCCTGTTTTTATCTGGGGAGGCATTATCTGCTTAACAGTTCTAAAAACTGGGGGGAATCCAGCTTTACTTGCAAACTCCCTACTGAAGATCGTCGAAAATGGGCACCCCTTGCCCCATTTGCAAACTAACTTGGAGTTCTTTCCCCACGGTCGCTGAGAAATGTGGAGATGCCGAGAATCACTGAATAGCGACAGCGATCTCCGGGACTGAAGTTGGGAGTGACCTCGGGTGCATGTTGAGTAGCGCTCAAAAACTGAGCGACTTCGAGAAATTTTGATGGGCGACGGCGATCGCGGGACGGACCTTTGCTGCAAGTCGCTGAAAACCTGCAGCGCTGCTGAGAAAAGTGCACAGCGACGGCAATCGCGGGGAGCAGTGTACTTAGATTTTTTCTTTGCTTTGTCTCCTTTCCGCGCATCGCCGAAAAACTACGCGACGTCGGGCGTCGTCGGGTGGCGACAGCAATCACGGGCGGATAGCCCCTTCCCGCCGTCACGCGCTCAAAAGGACTGCGGCGACGGGTGTCGCCAGACGGCGACGGTGATCGCAGTCGCGACGACACTTAGTCATTTTCAACCTTTTCATGTTGTGCTCTTGGTCGTTGAAAAGAAGTGCGACGATGGGCGTCGCTGAGAAGCAACGGCGATCCCGGTCGTCGACACTTAGACAATTTTTTCTCCGCCATGGATCGCCCAAACAGCCCGTGCCGCCAAGAATCGCCCAGCAGCGACGACGATCGCGGGATAGCCATGCCTTAGAAACTTTTTGCATTTTTCTTTCAAATTTTACATTCAATCTTGAAAATTGATCTGCTTAACATGAACAAACTGAAAATGAAACATGAAAACTGGAAATTGCACCGAGGAAGGAGGGAGACAACAACCTACTTGAAATTTTCAAAATTCTTCTACCCCTAGAAAAATGTGACAACAGGCACACTACAGAAAAATGTTGGAAATTGCACCCAGAAAAGAAGCCCAAATGGCTGAACAAAGGTAAAAAGAAATCAGCCAATGTGTGTCAGCAAGATGAGGACTGTATTGGCACTGCAGAGGTTGAAGAAAAATTGGCTTGTGTAGCCAAGCAAGGGCAAAAGAAACTACAGACTTTGGAGGCTTGTGGACAAGCCCATGTTCAAGCTACAAAGGAGGATATAGTTTCAGAAACCACAAAACAATAATTGTTTTGGGTGTATATCCAAATAAAGATGACAAAGGTAGTTGCATTGTATGATTCTGGATCACAAAGAAATCTGATCTCAGAAAAATTAGTACAGCAGTTGGGATTGGAGGTAAAACCTCATCCTCAACCTTATCCATTGGGGTGGCTACACAAAGATGTAGAACGACAGGTAACTAAGCAATGCACATTTAGATTTGCCATTGATGAGAAGTTTAAAGATGAGGTAGTTTGTGATATTGTACCTCTAGATATATGCCAAGTTGTCTTTGGTAGCCCATATTTATGGGAAAGAGATGCTGTCTTTTATAGAAGATTGAACCAGTGGTGTTTGGCGAAAGATGGTAAGGGATTTAGAATTCATGCCTACAAAGGGCAAAAGAAATTTCAACTGGTTACTGCTCAACAAGCAAAGTGTATGGTGAATGCTAGCAAGAGGTTTGTGCTTCTCATGGTGAGAGGTGTAGGTGAAGACTTGCAAATTGATGAACCTGAAGTGGAGGTAGCTGATTGTACTCCTAGGCAAAGGGGAGAGTTGAATAAGTTGCTCCAAGAATTCCAAGACATTATGCAGGCACTGTTGGTCACAAATCTGCCACAGGAAAGGATTTTGTACGTATACACGCGCCCTAGACGTAGGACCAACATTGAAAGGCCGGAGGGAAGAGATGCCCTCCGTGCCAATCTCCGGAGAAAGGCCGGCTCCTTTACTAAACTACTTGGGGTTTTAAGATAAGAGTGCAGGAAAGAGATAAAAAGAGTAAAGGTGCAGGAAAGAGATAAAAAGTACAAAAAGAAATGTAAATCGTTGATTTAAAGGGGAAGAACCAGCAGCACGATTACTAACTAATACCTTGAAGTAGCAGCAATAAATACAAGAAATAAAACATAAATGAACACCATGCTAGCTTCCCTATGTATCCTCTGGAAGAGTTCCAGGATCCACCTATCTTCCTACGCCTAAATCCAGACTTCAGAATTACAGCAGTTGGGAAAATATGCGAATATAGCAGAAACACTAACCACAGGCAGCATACAAGAAAACTAACATAGCATTTTCTCCCCTATGTATCCTCCAGGAGAATTCCAGGGTTCTGTCCCCAATCACACACCTAAATCCAGGATGCAGAATTACAGTATGCAAATGAAGAAACAGAATAACAGAAATAATCGCAGAAGGCAGCATACAAGAGAGAAGTAGAGCCCAAAGTTCTTAATATCAATTGCAAAAATCAAGTTACAGCAGCTTTCTAGCAAAAGTTCCCCCCCCTTTTTCATTACAATGCTAGGGTTTTTATAGAGGACCCGACCCTCTGAGTCATTAATGCGCTGGGCTTGCAAGGACGCTCTGGCGGCCGAAGAAATCGCGCTCGCCTTCTCATGCAAAATGAAAACTCACATCCCATTTCTATATCTGGTTACAGGGCCGCGTTTAGCGGGGAAAACCGCATTTATGAGCCGCTGACTTGTCCTGGGTCGCCCCGGGGATGGGGCACTCGAGTGGCTTCACAAGTTGCCCTGGCTATTCCCTGCAACTGATAATTCACATCCTATTGCCTCAAATGGGCACCGGGTCTTTCGGGCAAGAAAAAATGCATTTATGAAACACTCGAATGCCTCGAACGAATACCCAGCCTTGGGACGTGTGTTCTTTGAAGGGAGCGCCACCGCTAATCAAGCCCTGGGAAGAGCTTCGCCGGATTCTGAATCGGAGCGTCACTTCGCAGCGGGTTTGGACCGAAGCAAGAGAGATGAGCATGTGTTGATGCTTCGCCCGGAGGAGTCTCCAAAAATGGCCTCGCTAGGTGTTTAAGCCGAAGTGGATGTCTCCTATGAAAAACATGGCCTCTAGCTACATTACTTCGCCAGGGGTGTGGGCCAAATGCCGCTTCGCTAGGGATTTTACCCGAAGTGGCGGATTGCTTTACAACGGGCTATGAAATTACTTCGCCGCGAACCATCTGAAAGACAGCAGTTCGGAAGGATTTCGGCCGAAGCTGGTTCCCTAACTTAGGATATTTTTCTCTTCCTTTCCCGGTGCTTTGGCGGAGCGGCGGTTTGATTGGGAGCTTCGCTGGGGGGATGGCCGAAGCAGATGCTTCGCCAGGGCCTGGAGCGAACTAGTACCCGTTGATGAAATGGTTCGCTGGATGTGAGTGCCGAAGTGAAAGCTTCGCTAAAATTCCAGCGAAGTAGCTCCGCTGACTTAAGAAATCTTGGCAACCCACGATGGTAGCTTCGCTAGTTTTCCGCCCGAAGTGGGTATTTTGGTAGCTTCGCTAGCGAAGCTCCGTTCATGCCTTAGAAATTTTTTGGGCTTGAGCTTGGGCTTTCTCATTCCTCCTTTTGCGAAGCTACCCCCTTCCTCTTCTTTTGTTCAGCGAAGCTCCTTACACTACTTTGTTTGCTGGCGAAGTTCTTATATACACGGGTTATATACAAGGGGGCAAAAATGGAAGCCAAAATTGCTGTAATACTTGGAAATACATAAAAAAAAGCAAGGGAACAAATTCATGAAAAGCAAGAAAATACTTTACAAAATTTTATTTTCTCTACCCCTTCAAGCAATGTGACAAAATTGTCAACATTCCTGGCGGCTCGCGGGGTAACGAGCTCGCCTCGGTGCACGGACCCTCAGCCTTGATCCATTGGGCCAGAGTTGCCTCCAGACCCTTCTCCTTTCTGCTCTTCTTCTTCTGAGAGTGCCTCTGCAGCTACTTCTTTTCCTTTTCCTTTTTCTTCTTCCTGGGGTGCTTGTTCCTGTTGCGGCGGTGGGGGAAGGTGATCACGGATGCGTTCCATAGTTCGGCGGACATGGGCCCAGGCACCCTTCTGAAAGGGTTCGCGATCTTGCAGCGCCTTGACTAGAATATGGAACCGATCAATTTGCTCTATGTCAGCATGCTTGGCCCTTTTGCTCAAATCATTCAAGCAAGCCGCGATTTGACAATACTTAAGGATGAAATCCGTGATCTGCTTCTCTGTAACTGGCTCCTTCCAGTTATCTATCTCTGAAACATCATTTTCAAACTGGAGCCAGGCAGGCTTGAGTTCTTCTTTGGTTAAGAGGTTCCCGTCGTCATCAGTGAAGCTCGGGAAACCCAATCCTGAGAGATCCTGGAAATATCCCAGTGAAGCGCGCTGCTCCTGCTCGAACACGTCCATGAGATGTTTTGCCTTCTGAGCTTTCCTCAATTTTGAGAAGAAGGCGCGAACCGTGGCCTGAGCAGTGGACCAATCTCTTGTTGTCCGACTCATGGCAGCTACCTGTAAATCCTGGTACTTGGTGCTCTGTACCTCAAAGGCCAAATTGAGTCGACTTCTTATCTCCTGTATTATCTCATCAACTATTGGTCCCTTTTGTGAAGCAGCACTCTGGGCTTCTGTGATGTAGGACAGTACTGACAGGGCGCTGGAGGCCCGGGATCTAAAGTTTTTCAGCAAGTGCGAACGGATGTTCTTAATCCTGTCCCTATCGAACTGCTCTAAACTTTCCTTTTCATACAACTGCAGCTGCATCTGTAAGATTCGCGCCTCCAATTCCTTAGCCTTCACTTCAGCTTCGGCTTGAATCTTGTTTTGATTTCCTGCCGCTTCTTGCAGTTGAGCCACTTGCTGTTTTAGAGTAGTTATTTCTCCCTTCATTTGTCCGCATTGCTTCTGAGCGTCCTCAAGCTGCGAGCGAGTCTTGGCCAGGTCCTCCTCTAACTTGATGCTCGCATTTTCCGCTTCATAGCGGCGCTCATTAGCTATCTTGGCATGCGCGCGAAATGACTCCACTCTCACATGCATAGACTCAGACTCATTGTCTACATCCAAGTGCTCCAAGTCCTTGACCTTCTCTTGATACTCGTAATCTGCAGGGGTCATTTCATCTATCGGTTTTTGAACCTTGGGCACTTTCTTTACTTTGTATAATTTCTTATTTTTCAAATCAAACACGGCGCACTTCTCTTGCTTCGCCAAGGTTCGCCCTCTTCTCTTCCTGGCCTCTTTGAGAAGCTTGTCAGTGTTTTGTCTGGCCTGGAGCAGCTTCTCCGCCAGAGGGCGCTCTTTGATCAATGCTAATTCATTTTCAAGTGAGGCCGGGTTACTAGCCAAGGGTGTAAACAAGTACAACGACTGTAAAGATGACGCTTCGCCAGTGGGGTCGGCGATAGGTGTGGTAGGGGATCCTCTGGGTGAAGCGATGGGCTGTGATACCGTGGAGCGGGTGTCGGGGTTTAGGAGTGAAGTGTCACCCCCGGACTGTTCAGGTGTTGTGGGATTGGTGGTGTGGATGAGCGGTGTCTTGCTGGTGGACGCGTCCCGGCCAAGCGACTCGGATGGTGTGGAAACGTTTGGGGAACCGGCGGGGTTGCGTGATATGGCTTGGGTAAACGGGGCGGTAGCAGCGAATGAGATAGTGTGGATTGGTGACTGCATAGTGGGAAAAGTGCTTCGGGGGGATCTGTCGGAAGGGACAGAAGACTCGGGGGTTCTTTGGGCCGGGACTACTAGAGATGCGATTTGGGACGCAAGAGAAAGGGAAGGGGGTGCGTACCTGCGTGCTCTAATGATAGAGCAGTAGCGGCGAAATCCTGCGTGTCGGGCTCGCATCCACTCTCCTGCTCTGCTCCTTGAACGTTCTCAGCTTCCTTCTCCCCTGCATTATCCTTCTCTTGGAGGTGTTCCTCCACATCAATGACATCAATGTCAATAATCTTCTTTTCTCCCTGCGGCGGTGGTTCGAGTGCCGCTTCTCCAACATTCACCTCTGCAAGTTGTTCGCTAGAAGCACCGGAGGGTCTGGTGCGAGGTCGCTTTGGGTGCGGGGGAGGCATCTGAACTTTGTCAAGTTTCTTTCTCTTCTTCTTTTCCTCCTTTTCCTGCTGCAATGCCTCCTTTCCAGCGTCTGGATCAGAACCCTCAGCAGGCTTATTTGGCAGCTCCTGTTGTGTTACTGTTGCCTCTTCTTCTTCTTGTTCAGAAATATCTTCAATTCTTCTTGGGCTTTCACCCGAGCCCGGGGCACTAGGAGGGACGAAGTCAGCGAAGGAGATGGGTTGCCAGGATCCAGCATGGGCTTCATAAAAAATGCCGAAGTCTTTATCCATCTCTAGAAGGCCATGCGACTTGTGTTTTCGGCGGTGGACTCTCATTACCCACCATTCTCTCAGTTGCTCTTCGGGCCAACCCCTTATCTCTCCTCTCAAATCATCCTTCATTTTTCTCCAGAATGCCGAGTCTGGTTCCGGAAAAGGGTACCGGGTGGGGTCGAATTCGGCCTCAATGGCGTAAAAATCATGCCACGAGGGAAGCATCCTCATTCTCTCGATGTGCCACTCCAGATCTCTCCCGTTCGGGTTGTTCCTCTGCTCCACGATCTCCGGGCGGGGGCAAATGTGGAAATTTTTAAATCTGAGGTGATCTCTCATTACCCCCAAAGGGTCATGTTGGTCATCAAATCTGCCACAGGAAAGGATTTTGGGAAGTGTACGCGCCCTAGACCTGGACCAACATTGAAAGGCCGAGGGGAAGAGATGCCCCCCGTGCCAATCTCCGAAGAAAGGCCGGCTCCTTTACTAAACTACTCGGTGTTTTGAGCTAAGAGTGCAGGAAAGAGATAAAAATAGTAAGGGTGCAGGAAAGAAATAAACAGAGTAAGGGAAAGAATATCGATGAATTTAAGAGGGAAAGAACCAGCAGCACGATTACTGGCTACAGCTCGAAATAGCAGCAATAGATACCAAGAATAAAATAAAATGAACGCGGTACTAGCCTTCCTATGTATCCTCTGGACGAGTTCTAGGATTACCCTCCCCTTACGTTTAAATCCAGATTTCAGAATTACGGCGGTTAGGAAATAAGTGAATATAGCAGAAACACTATCCACAGGCGGCATACAAGAACACTATTACAGCGCTCTCTCCCCTATGTATCCTTCGGGAAAATTCCAAGGTTCTATCCCCAATCACACACCTAAATTCAGAATTCAGAATTACAGTATGCAAATGAAGAAATGGAATAACAGAAATAATCACAGAAGGCAGCATACAAGAGAGAAAGGAAGCCCGAAGCTCTTAGTATTAATTGCAGGAAATCAAGTTACAGCAGCTTTCTAGCAGAAAGTTCCCCCCCTTTTTTATTACAATACGTGGGTTTTTATAGAGGACCCGACCCTCTGAGCCATCAATGCACAAAATTGAGGAGTACATCCTCGAAAACCAGAGAAGTCGGCTTCCGCTACTCCCGTGACTGAGCTTTCAAATCCCTTTCTACAATTAGCAGCTGTGACCGGGTCAGCCGGGGAAATTCGCATTTATGAGTCGCCTGACTCGTCCTAGGCTTCTCCGGGTGCGGAGCTCGAGTGGTCGCCATGTTCATCGGGCTCTCCTCCTCACACTGATATTTCTTTTCAGGTTGCTAAAAATGAGCCCCGAGTTTTTCGGCACGTAAAAATTCATTTATGAAGCACTTGATTGCCTCGGAAAAATACCCGGCCTTGGAGTGCGTACCCCTAAAACACTTCGCCAATTTTCAGTTCGCGACCCTGCTTCGCAATGGATGTGGGCCGAAGCGGGTCTATCTTCCTTGGTCATGCACTTCGAGCGAAGGAGCTTCTCAAAATAGCTTTGCAGATGCTAAATGCCGAAGCAGATACCCCTTCTCAAAACAGGCTCTCGATCTTTCATTGCTTCGCTGGAAAGGCCGCTTCGCGAGACTCCCCGCCCGAAGTGGATGCTTCGCTGATGGGCTGTCCAAATGCTTCGCCGCGAACCTTCTTCAATGACATGGTTCGGGAGTTTTTTGGCCGAAGTGCATTCTTGCCTTGGAAAAACATCCTGCTTTTTCACGGGCCACTACTGCTTCGGTTGAAAGCACTTCGCACAAAAGCTATCCGAAGTAGGTGTTTCGCAACAACTTTGGGCGAAGTGGAAATGGTTCGCCAGTGGAGAGGCCCAAAGTGGACGCTTCGCTGATTTTTTAGCGAAGCAGTTTTTCAATGCTTGAACTTTTTCGAATCCCGCTTCGCAAGGTTTTCGCCTGAAGCGACTGTTTGGGCTGCTTCACATGCGAAGCTCTTTTCATGCCTTAGCAACCTTGGACCGCGATCTAGACTTCCTTACTTTCCTTCTCTTGGCGAAGCTGTCTTTCTTTTTCTGCGAAGCTCCTAAACTTAGCTTGCTCAGTAGCGAAGGTCTTGTATATCCATTCTATGTACAAGGGGGATGGCAATGAAAGCCAAAATTGCTGCAATGCTTAAAAATATTTTCTAAAAACAAGGGAACAAATTCATGAAATGAAAAGAAACACTTCACAAAATTTTTTTGATTTTCACTACCTCTCTAGGCAATGTGACAAAATTGTTAACATTCTTGGCGGCTCGCGGGGCAACGAGCTCGCCTCGGTGCAAGAACCCTCAGCCTTAATCCGTTGGGCCAAAGTTGCGCCAGAACCTTCTCCTCTTTGTCTTTCTGGGGGTGCTTCCACAACTACCTCTTCTTCTTCTTCTTCCTCTTCTTCCTCTTCCGGCGTGGTCTCTTGTTGCGGCGGTGGGGGAAGGCGATCGCGGATGCGTTCCATGGTTCGGCGAACGTGAGCCCAGGCACCTTTCTGGAATGGCTCTCGGTCTTGTAGCGCTTTGACCAGAACATGGAACCGATCAATTTGCCCTATGTCGGCATGTTTGGCTCTTGTGCTCAGATCATTTAGGCAGGCCGCGATTTTGCAATGTCTCAGAATAAAATCCGTGACTTGCCCTTCTGTGATTGGCTCCTCCCACTCGTCTATCTCTGAGACGTCACTCTCAAAATTGAGCCAAGCCGGTTTGAGTTCTTCCTTAGTCAAAAGGTTCCCATCATCATCAGTGAAGCTTGGGAAACCTAATGCTGAGAGATCTTGAAAATACCCCAGTGATGTGCGCTGCTCGTGTTCAAATACATCCATGAGGTCCTTCGCCTTCTGTGCTTTCCTCACTTTGGAGAAGAAGGCGCGGACTGTAGCTTGGGCTGTGGACCAATCTCTGGCTGTCCGACTCATAGCGGCGACCTGCAAGTCCTGATATTTGATACTTTGAACCTCAAAAGCCAGTTTGAGTCGGCTTCTAATTTTTTGTATAATCTCATCCACTATTGGTCCCTCTTGGGCAGCGGCATACTGGGCTTCGGTGATGTAAGTCAAAATTGACAGGGCACTGGAGGCCCGAGATCTGAAGTTTTTGAGCAGATGCGAGCGGATTTCTTTAATTCTTCCTCTATCAAACAGCTCTAGGCTCTCCTTCTCATACAACTGCTGCTGCATGTGCAAGATCCTGCTTTCATACTCTTTGGCCTTTAGCTCAGCTTCGGCCTGTATCTTGCTCTGATTTTCAGTTGTACCATGCAGTTGTTCTACCTGCTGCTTCAAGGCGTCTACTTCTTTTCTCATCTGCTCGCACTGCTTCTCTGCATCTTCTAGCTTAGAGCGAGTCCTGGCCAAATCCTCCTCCAACTTAATGTTGGCGCTCTCTGCTTCGTATCGGCGCTGATTGGCGATATTAGCATGTGCGTGGAATGTTTCTATTATCACATGCATAGATGTGAATTCATTATCCACATCCAAGTGCTCCAGGTCCTTGGACTTCTCCTGATAGTCGTAATCAGCAGGGGTCATCTCGTCCAGGGGTTTTTGGACCTTAGGAACCTTCTTCACTTTATGCAGCTTTCCGCCTTTTAAGTCAAATACAGCGCATTTTTCTACTCTTGCTAGAGAGCGCCCTCTCTTTTTCCTTGCCTCCTTCAGCATCTTGTCAGTGTTCTGCCGGGCTTGGAGCAGCTTCTCAGCTAGAGGACGTTCCTTGATCATAGCCAATTCTGTTTCAAATGAGGCTGGGTCTCCAGCCAAGGGGGTGAATAAATACAATGAATGTACAGGGGATGCTTCGCCAGTGGGTTCGGCGAGGCAAGAGAAACAACGCCATGCGTGACAGGGGAGTGGGAGTCGGGGTTCGGAACTGGAACAGTACCTTCGCCCTGACTAAATACCAAGGGAATGGTGGCGTGGGCGAGCGAAGTGGTATCCGTTGGTTACGAATCTGCCATGAGGAAAGGATTTATGGTTAATGCGCCCAGATTCGCCCACCAGCATGAAAGGCCGGAAGGAAGAGATGCCTTCCGAGCCAATCTCCGGAGAAGGCCGGCTCCTTTTGGGGGGCTTGATTTAAGCTAAAAGGGAACAGGAAAGAAATAAAGGAACGGAAAGAGACAAATGTACAGAAAGAGATACAAATATGTCCAAAGGTTGGTGGGGGGGAACTAACAGTACGGGAACATACCAATCACCGCTACTTACTACATACAAACATAGAGCATGACAAGGAACTGCAAAACCTAGGCGTACTTCCGATACACCAGCAGCGTATGCACAACTTCAATAGCTCCCTAGCAAACATTCCCTACAAGGAACTAACGGCGAGGGGATCGTATCAATCACCGGATACGTACACCGACAGGGGTAGAAAGTAAACCTAGAGATGTCGAGCCGGTATATGTGTTAGGTAGAGAGTTTAACCGCACGACTTCAATGGCTCCCTAGCAAACATTCCCTACAAGGAACTAACAGCAGGGGATCGCATCAATCACCAGATACGGGCCAGCAACGTCACACATAACTGATGGAACTGCTACCAAATTTATTATGAATGCTTTAAATAATGAAGTACAGAAGGTGCTTTAAGCAAGCAATGCTAGAGGAACCTGATCGCCAAATGCCAAAGTGAATCAACGAGCAACGACACAGGTGGGCCTAAGGCATATAATGAAAGACAGCATAAAAGAATAAAGACAAGTAGAACGAGAACCGGGCATACAGATTGTATTCATAAGCGGAAGCACGGTTACAGTAAGCACGGTAGTTCCCTAACAAACATTCCCCTTCCACCCTTTACAATGAATTTCGGATGGGCTTTTATAGCCCGAGTCCCACCCGTTACATTAATGGGCACGTAGTCCCGATCAAACATGAGCTGACGAAGCGGCGAAAGAGCTGCAAATGCTGACCTTTTGTCGGACTAGGGCTGTACCCGCGACATGGTCTTCCTGGAAGGCTGGACAGCTACGTGGCGGAGTGTTGGGTAAATCTTCAAGTCGGCGAGGCTTGCTAGTAGGCTGGAGCGGGTGAAACCTCGGATCAGCTTTGAATGAGGCTATTAACGCGAGCGGTGCGGGCAGCCCATGCTTATCCCTTTTGGTCGGCGGTCTTGGTTCAAATCCCGAAGGCTGGACACTTGTCCGATGATGGGTTATCTTGTGTGACACATGCCCGCCTTAGAGGGCGATCTATCCATCTTTGCTTGGGATCGGGGCTCCTTGGGATGCGTGCAGAAATCAGTGCAGTCGGGGAAGTCCTTCAAGCCTTGGTCAAATTCCGGGTTTGTTCCCCTACTGTACACCTGTCAAGGGCGCATTCCGACTCTGTTGAGAAGTCGAACTGCGCACAGGCGAACACTGGTGTCTGTCGCCATATGGACTGCTCCGGCATTTTACCTTTCTTCCGCATTGACTCGCGGCTGCGCGGTGCAAGGTGCGCCCGGAAAGTGGGGCGAAGTCGGACTTCGCACCAAAGCGGGCGAAGTGCGCACTCGCACCAAAACGGGCGAAGTGCGAACTCGCACCAAAGCGGGCGAAGTGCGAACTTCGCACCCGGACTTAGCCAATTTCGAGATAGACCTGCTTGGAAAGCTGGAAAATCAAGCTGGGAACTTCAAGGAAAAGGGGGGAGAGAAAGAGAATTGGAAAGAAAAGGAAAGGGAGAGAAGGGAGAAAAACGGAAGGAGGAAAAGAAGAGCAGCACTGTTACAAAACAATATTGAAGACATTGCACCCCGTGCAAAATGTGACAACATTTCTGGCGGCTCGCGGGGTGTCGAGCTCGCCTCGGCGCAAAGAATCCATGCCTTCATCCTTTGGGTGCAGAGGAACTTGCCTCCCCTGCCTTTTGCTGCTCTAACTATTCTCCTTGCGGCAACTGTTCTTCAGATTCATCTTTGTCAGTTGCCTCATCAGTATCTCCTTCCGAAAGGTCTCCATTTCTCGCTTCTGCCTCGCACATGCGAGTGTACGCCTCTTGGGCTGAGCGCCAGGCTTCCGCTTCGAATGGCTTGCGGTCAGCTATGTCTTCTAATGCTCCGTGAAAGCGACGACCGCGTGCGGGTCGATGGTGAGGTATCTTTTCTCTAACTCCCGAAAATAGGAGCGGATCCTGGAATATCTGGACACCATCTGAGTGACCTGACTGTCTTGAATTGGCTAAGTCCAGCTATCAATTTCAGTCGTATCTGCTTCAAAGGACTGCCAATTCTTCTTTACCCGATCTAGGGTGAGGAGCTCGCCATTCTCAACAAAACCTGGACACCCAAGTTCTGAAAGAGCGTGAAAGGGGGCAGACAGATATCTCTTTCATGTCCGAATGCGTCAAGCATTCGTCTTGCCACTCTCACCTCTTCAACTTTTCTGAAATATTTGTGCAAGGTCACCCTTGCACCTGCCCATTCTGCAGCGAATGAGGACACGGGGGAAAAAAGGACGTCGTCGCGCTCGCGCTCCTGAAGATTTATCGCCAGGTCCAGCCATTGCTTTGCCTGGCGCTCGGCCTCCTCTACCACAGGCTTTCCCTGGGCAGAAACTTCTTGAATCCTGGATGCGAAGTCCAGGACCGCCATCGCCTTAAAGGTATGGGGCTTGCATTCCCTCAGCAAACCAGCCCTCATTTCCTTAACTTTTGTCTTTAAAAGACAGCCGCTTGAGATGTTTTCTCTGCAAGTTGCGACTGCGCCTGCTTCAAAGACTCCCGGAGCTGAGAAATCTGCTCCGAGGTTGCTTTCTTTTCGGTTGCGGCCTGTTGCTGAGAAGCGGCCAGCTGGGCTTTGAATTCATCTGTTTCTCGCCGCGCCGCTTCCAGCTGCTCAGTGGACCTAGATAGGTCCTCTTCAAGTTGCCTTACTTTGTCCTGCAACGCGAAAAGTTCTTCCTGCTCCTCCAGACTCTTGACAAAGAGATTGTCAGCTTTGCGCATGATCGTCTGAATCTCATACTGTTTATCAATGTCGTCAAAGCTTTTCTCCTTTGTCTGGAGCACGTAGTCCGCCTTAGTCATTTCTCGGAGAGGCTTCTTCACTATTGGGATTATTTTCTCCGTTGTAATCACTCTCCTTCCGAAATCATACTTTGCGCGTTTTGCCGGGGCGGCTATCTCTTCGTGTCTCCTCCGCTTCAGGTCTTGGCGGAAAGAGACAGAATACTCTACGGCTCTTGTTGCCAGGGGCAAGTCATCTGAGTTCTGAAGGTCGTCCATAAAATCTGGTTCCCCCAGCCTAGGGATCCGCTGAGACGTCTCTCCTGCGGGAATGGGATCGGGGAGGAACCGGACGAGACTTTGGAAGAATCGGTCGCTTGTGGGGGCGACCGGGAAATGGAAATGGGAGCGGGCGACACTGTGAGGATTTGAAGCGGCTGAGGCGGAGGATGTGACGGTGAACGGACAGCCTCAGCACTGACCTCGGGCGAAGGGTTTGGAGTTGTGCTCAGAGAAAGAGAGACGTTAGGGTTCTGAGCAAACTGGTCGAAAGAATGGGGGCCGCTAGAAGGACGCGGAGACGGGGGAGGAGGATGTGGTCATGGCTCGCCCGGATTGAGCGGGGGCCTGAGTGGAAGTAGAACTGGGTGAGACTAGAGAGACAGGGACAGCAAACGTACCTGCGGGCTCCGCCTGAGCCGATGCCGGGTGAATGTCTTCGCTTCTTGTCTCGGCGGCTGGCTTGGGACTGCCCAAAGGAATTGCCTCTGCGGCGGCAGGACGCGGCTGCGGCTCTGCGACTGGCTGCTGCACTATCAGGCTAGGTCGCCTGATTTTCTCAACTCTCCTCCGCTTCTTCTCTTCTGGAACAACCGTCGGATCAGGGGAAGGAGACGAGCGAGTGCGGCGAGCACCGATGCTCCCACGGTAAACATGTACCGGGGTTTGACTTGCAGAAGGTCTGCCGCGACCGGTCTGCTTTCTGGCGGCGCTGGCGCTTTTCTTGCCTGAGGAAGTGCCTCGGGCGCTGCCTTGACTAACTTTTTCGCCTTTTCAGGCGCCGCCTTAGGAGCCACGAACCGCATTGGATCGGCCTGGGTACTTGCTTGGGCCGGCGGCGCGATTGCCGAAGTGTACAATTGTTTGGGAGGAGACCCACTTTTATAATCCTCAAAGGGGCCTCGGGGAATGTAACCTTGATATGCGAACGGCCGCCAATTGTCATGATGCTGGTCATAGAGAACTGAGAAGTCGCATCTACGGCCAGGTTTCTCCTTGTGGATTTATCGTGCTGCGTGCGGCATCTCATTTTCCAGCATTCAATAATCTTTTCTTTAGACCAGTTAAGGCCTGCAATCTTGGACATAAATTTTTTGAACCCTGGAGATGAGAAGTGATGGTCCCGGTTTCTCTTGGGGTCATATGTCACCTCCTCGCAGTAGAAATCCTGCCAAGGGGGAGAAGCTTCCATTAATTCGATCTCCCGAGTCAAGGTCCACATGGACCACGTCGCATCTATCTTCGGTTATGTCTCGGGGGCACAAATGTGCAAACTTTCCCCTTATCCCATGAGGGTCATACTTCCAGTGGCTGCGGCAGCAAAACCAGGCCAATCCGGGACAGCGCTTGCTCTAGGTAGACATGTTGTCCTACCTCGCTAATCTCAACGTTGGCCCGGAAAGAGGGTATTGAAAAATCTGTACTCTTTTCTTCCCTAGGCCAAACTCTTCTTCCACATAGTCCATCTGTCGAGCAACCTCCATCCCGAACAGATGCTCTGAGCACCAATAGGGCAGCAAATAGGGTTTGCCCTTGAATCCGTAGATTCTGATCACAATCCCCTGCGTCAGTCTGAAAACGTCCCCGAGCTTCTGATTTATCAAAGCACTCGTCATTTCTCTCGGGGGACAGGGGATTTCACTTTCGGTGAAGACTGACATGGCGAATCCCAGAAAGTTGAAGTTGAACTTATAATAGGACCCTTTCCGGTATAAGTCATCCGTCCAGTTATAGACGGGCTGGGGTTCTCCCTTCTCGTTAACCTTCTTCAGGTTCAGGATCGGCATTTGGGGGTGTAAATGGTACAAACAAAGCTAGACCAAAACGGAACTGAAACGAAAATCGGTTGACTGCCTCTTCTGAATTTTCAGCAGACTGGAATGGATGGCGTAAGCCAACCAGTTTGCCCAGTCGAAAGAGATGGGGCGTTTTCCGCTCCGCTGCGCCGCTGGTTCGTAAGATTCTCCACACGGGAGGCATGCACGGCGCCGGTGGTACGGGTGCACCAGCTCATCGGAGTCGCAGCCGAGGATCCATGCCAAGATGGTATATAGATACTTGCTCTGAAATTTCGCCAAAGGCATGGGGCCAGTCGGCCATTGTCCGGCTGGAAGCGGGGCGCTCAGCTCTGAATTGAGGAAATCCCTCATTCGCTTGGTGTGCGTGAAACGTCCCGCTTGTTCGCCCAGATTGATTTTTCTGAGGATGGTGCCGGAGTCATACTCCAGCCCTGGGGCGAAAGCTGGCTGCACAGTCTCCCTGCGCAGTGCGAACAAGGGTTTGCCAACGGAACTGCAGATTTGCCGGGAAGCTGGTTTATAATGTCTAACAATTAAATCTATCAGCTCCGGGCACTGGTGGACAGGAGGGCACATGAATCTGAAGAGATTTGATTTGTACACCACTCCAAAATGATGGGAGGGCGAAACATTGTCAGCCCAGCTCTCCACATTCGCTCGCAGCTGAGTTAGGCTCATGGAAAACGAGCCGTCCACATATCCTGCCAGGTAATTCACCGGAGGTGGTGGGGATTGCCCACGCTGTACCTTCTTCGTCCGGGCCTTTGACTTTTTCTCTGGCGGAGGATCGCCTTTGAAAACTCCTGGCCGCGGCAAATCCCCTGGTTCGCTGCTTTCGCTGGACTGCGCTGACACGGGCATTTTTCCCTTGTCCATCTCTCCGAGTCAGCAATAATGACAGGTTCAGGCTGTCTGCAACAAATTTCGCTATCAGAGGAATAATTAGCACTGTCCGAGGAATAATCTCTGCAATCTGGAATGTTGGCATGATTCTGACCCCCTTTTCTAGATAAAAACAGCGCCATTAATGCAACGCAAGAGGGGTAGGTCGGCTGAGTTAAAACCCTTGGTGGCCGCGCAGGAGAACGTTTAGGAAAAGACGCGCCCCGGCAGCCGTGCCTTGCTTCTTTAGTTGCATTTTTCCTTGAAAAACGCGCAATCATTAATTCAGCGTTGGGGACTGCACCATGGCTGACGTTGCTGCCACCATTTGGGCACACTGCTCAAGACAAAACCTTTGGCGCGGAAACCCAGATTAAAACAGTTACAAACGCGCCTTGGGCCCAGCTGGGACTTTTTGAGTTTTTTATTCATTTTATTGAATGCTGCCCCAAACTGGCCCGGAAAACTAGGCGCGGCCGGGCTTCGCCCGAAGTTGGGCGCGGCCCGACCTCGCCGGCGAAGTCGGACTTCGCCCGAATTTCGGGCGAAGTTCGCGTTGGAACCTTTCCATTTCTGCTTTTTTTTTTTTCGTTGCGCCCAAGGTTTGGGCGCGGTCTGGGTCTTTGCCGCCTTGGGGCCTTCGAACACTCTTAACATACCCTGCGACCTTTAGACTTTGAACAAAGCTACGCGATTGCGACGGGGCGGGTTCGGACTTCGGCCGAAGCTTGGGGGCGAGTACGAACTTCGCGCGAAATTCGCACTTCGCACAAGCGTTGAGCGCAGCGCGCACTTCGCACGGGTGCTGGCCGAAGTCGGACTTCGCTGCGAAGTTCGCACTTCGCGCAAACTTTGCGCGCAGTGCGTACTTCGCACGAAGGGTTGCGCAGTGCGGCCTTCGGTCTGCTTCAGTGTTTTCTCGGACAAACTTCGCAATTCGGCTGGGCCGAAGTCAGGCTTCGCTGCGAAGTCGGGCTTCGGCCAACACTTAGTCGATTTTTTGCACTTTTTTCTCCTTTCTTTCTCTGCATAGCCGAACTTCGCCCCTCCTGCGGGGCAACGACAGACTTCGCTGCGAAGTCTGTCTTTCTCTCCCATGCCGCATTTAAGCTCAAAGAAGGAAAAATAAACTGAAAGCTAAAACTGGAAACTATACATGCGGGGAAAAATAAAAACACAAGGCAAAATTTTTACAAGGAAGGGCCACTCGGGCGCCTTCAAAAGCGATAAAGCTTCAAGTGGAACCCGTTGACGGGGATGGGGAGGAGCCGACCCTCCATATCCGAAAGTATGTAGGCATTGAACTGATTCACCGGGCAATCGATAAGGGCCCTCCCGGAGAGCGACAAATTTTCCGTGATTACCCGGTTTTGCCTTGTATGAGTCCCACTTCGAACCGGGTCCCCGACTTCGAAAACTCGGGCGGTGGTGCCTTTGGCAAACCAGCCTTTAGTGGTCGCAATGTGATCCGCGAAGGCCTGGTATGCACTTTCTCTGTCTTCTTCCAACTGCAGGAGTTGGCACAATCTGTCGTCTACCGGGTCTCCGCTGCTCCTGTCTTCATCAACCATCCACAGGGCGGGGATTTCAATGTGTGATGGCATAACAGCTTGCTTGCCATAGACGAGCGCGTAGGGGGACGTCTTGAGGGATTTCTTGAATGCAACTCTGTCCGCCCACAACGCCCGGTTCAGGAGCAAGTGCCAAGTCCGCTTATTCTTTTCAATGGTCCTCCGGAGAATTTTCAGGAGGTTCTTGTTAGTAGACTCGGCAAGGCCATTCCCCTGCGGGTAGTAATTAGAAGACATCTTGTGATAGATGCCAAGTCTCGTTGGTGTACTCCGTGAGTACGGCGCCTACAAATCCCGGACCGTTGTACTGTCACAATCGACTCGGAACCCCGAAGCGGGTAATCAGGCTCTCAATGAACCTGATGACCATTTCTTGGTCGGCGTTCTTGGTCGGGATCGCCTCCGTCCACCGCGTGAAATAGTCAGTAGCTGTGAGAATAAACTTGTGGCCGGCGGAGGAGTTAGGAGAAATCACCCCAATGAAGTCTAGACCCCATTGCTGGAACGGAGCTTCGGCTTGAATCGGTCGAAGGGGCAGGGGTGCTTTTCTGTTTCGGCCAGCATACCTCTGGCATTGATCACATTTGGCGCAGACCGCATACGCGTCTGCGAACAGAGTGGGCCAATAGTACCCAGCCCTTATTATTTTTAAGGCCGTTGGCCTTGAAGAATGGTGACCCCCAGGCATCCCGGAATGAAAGTCTACGAGGATCCTAGGCTGGTCAGATTTTATGACGCACCGCAACAGGATGCCGTCAATGTTTTTGAAGTAAAGCCCCTCGGGGCGAAGAGTGTACCTTAATGCACCTAACCGAAATCTCCTTCGTTGTGAGGCGTTCGGGTGATCGGGACATCTTCCGGTGCAGAAGTATCTCACCAGTTCATCTGTCCAATCACTCCCCTCCGATAAGGAGTTGGCTAGGTAGACGCGTGTCGCTGTGTCCTTCCACTTACAGGCGGAGATGCCGGCTACAGCGCTTCGGGCCAATTCCTGACACAAGGCTCGGCCTCTGATAAGCTTGGTGGGCCGTACTTCGATGTCAAACTCCTGGATCTTGGCAATCTATCCCGCTCTCTTGTGACCCGGTTCCCCTTGCAAGAGAAACAGCGAATATCGGGGTGAATCACAAAGACAGTGGTCTTACTCTGGGAGACAAAGTGCCTGAACTTTCGAAGGGACTTCATGACCGCATGGACCTGCCGCTCTATAAAATTGTACTTCTCTTCGTGCGGCAAGATCACTTGGCTTAGGAACGCAATGGGGCGCTCCTCACCGTCGTCTCCCTTCTGAGTCAGGACTGCAGCGTAACTTTCGGGTTCTCCCACTGCATACAGGATGAAGTCCTTGGAGTAGTCCGGGTTTGTCAACACCGGAGCTTGCGCAATTCGAGCCTTGATTTCCTCGAAAGCTTGTTCTCTCTCATCAGTCCATTCGTAAGGTGTATCTTTCTTCAACAGTTCGGCCATAGGCTTGATCACCTGTGCGAAGTCCGGGATGAACTTCCGCACGAAGTTAATCTGACCGAAGAAGGACTGCAGCCCTTTTTTATCAGCGGGGGCGGCAAGCGAACGAGGGCTTCGCTCTGTCGGGGTCAATGGTGAGGCCTTCCTCGGAGATGACATGTCCCAGCGACTTTCCTTCCTTTACCGCGAAGACGGACTTCTTCGGGTTTATAGAGATGCCAAATTCTCGACAACTTTCAAATATCTGCCGCAGGTGCGAAACATGATCTTCTCGTCGGTGAGAGAAAACAGTCATGTCATCAAGATAGATGACAATAATCTTGTTGAGCAGCTCTCGGAAGGCCAGGTCCATGGACCTTTGGAACGTGGCACCAGCATTGGATAAGCCAAAAGGCATGCGCTGATAGGCGAACGTCCCCCACTTCGTGGTAAACGCCGTCTTATGCTGGTCTTCATCTTTGACCCAAATCTGGTTGTAGCCGGAAAATCCATCTAAAAGTGAAAATCTCTGGGCTCCAACAACGATATGCAAAATTTGGTCGATTTGGGGAAGCGGATAGTGGTCCCGGAGGGAAGCCTGATTTAGGTTTCCGAAGTCGACACAGAGACGTATGTTGCCATTCTTTTTCCTCACGGGCACCAGATTCGCGACCCAGGATGAATGTTTGATGGGGTAGATGATCTTGGCTTCCAGCATCTTCAAGAGCTCGGTCTTCATCATGGCCTCAATCTTTGGATTTACGGCCCTTTGCTTTTGTCGGAACGGCTTGGCGCCATCCTCTAGCTCGATGGTATGCTGGATGACAGATCTGTCATACCCCCTCAAATCCTCGTAGCACGAGGCCACGATGTCGGGGAACTCCCGGCACGAGTGATCTAATCTGCACCGGCTCCTCCGACGTGCGATCTGTTCCGACCTTGATGGTTTTACCGAGTTCGAGCTCCGAGTCAGCATACTGCCTTGGGTCTACTTTGATCCTGTGGGATATTGCTCTGTCATTTCGATCAAAGAGACTCTCTAATGTAATCAGTCCTTTTGGGACGTGATTATTCAGTAACTGTATCAACCCCTCATATTGCTCGTCATCAGGGTCTCTACCTTCGATTACACACACTTCGTTAACCAGGAATGTGACGATCTCCTCGTCACAACTGAATACCTGCCAGAAGGTATCCCTATCAGGCACAGAAGGCCTGTAAATGGTGCGGACCGGCTTCAGTTTCTGGACGACGTCTTCAGCCGGAACGTACCTGGCTCCAACAGACGCCAGAATATCCGCGTGCTTGTTTCTCTCACGCGATATTGCCTTAACGTTCAATGAGTCAAACGATTCCATCAGGTCCCAGACCCGATTGCGGTACGCTCTAAGATAGTGATGCTTAGACGCGCATTTATTCGTAACTTGATGACACACTAACTCTGAATCTCCGAAAATTTGGAGATGCTTGATTCCGAGCCTTTCCGCCTTTCGCAGACCCAAGCACAGGGCTTCGTATTCCGCCAAATTGTTAGTACAGCTCCAGGCCAGCCCGTAGGCATAGTCCCTCTGGACTCCGGTTGGAGAAACCAGGAGGACCCCTGCACCGGCGCCATTCTTGCAACGCGCGCCGTCAAAGAAAAGCTTCCACAGCTCTTCGGGTGCAGGTCCCACTTCCTTCGCAACGGACACGTCAAGCTCCTCGGGCTGCTTAATGGAGTAACAGCCCTCTTCTGTCCCGATTACGGCATTAAAATCCCGCAACGAGAACTCGTCTTCAAGCTGTAGCACTTCGAGAGCTTGCTCGGTCAGTTCTACTGTCACCAGTTCTTCCTCTGACAACTGGACCATGCAGTCCATCTCTCCTCCGGGTATCTTGTCTACTAGAAAAGGGGAAGGCTTCTCATTGAAAATTTTCAGTCTCCTTCCTTTGAAGGGCACTTCCATGTGCGAGTAGTCTAGAGACAAGTACCCGCCCAACTTCGCAGTGAACTCCCGAGAGAGACACATGCCGAAGTAAGGCTCTAGGTCAACAATCACGACCTCTTGGATGACCACAATGTCGAGAGCTTTGTGCAGCCGGATAGGGATGTCCTTTATGACACCAACCTGTCTTGACGGGGTGCCGTCTAATTGCAAGCACACCTTGGCTGCTCCGTGTGTATTCCACCCCGATCTCATCGCAGGACGGCCTTCGGCATCACGGTCGAGGAAGCACCGGAATCCACCATGCGAGTTGTGAACTATGTGCCCTTGCATCCGCAAAGACGAGATAAAAGGGTGGCGGTCCTGTTCTTCCCGGTGGCGGAGGCTGTCAAAGGTTGAACCGGGACAGCGGTGCATCCGCTTGTCGTTCTTCATGTTCTTCGATGATTCTTGCGACGAGATCTACCGGCTCGAAGCGAGAAGAGCATCGTACATGCCGATTCCGCGGGAGTCTTCTTTAACTCGTCTACAATGTCGTAGCCCGAGGTACTAGCTCCTTTCGCTGGTTTAGCCGGCTCATACTTGGTCCAAGATCTTGTTGGGTGGCCTCAACTCGCTGTCTCTTGGTCAGAGACGGGTACTTCAGCTTCTCCTGGGCTTGTTCTTTGGTTTCGGCTGGGGCTGAAGTACAGGAAGTTTAGCGGGAGTTGGGGAGGCTTAGCTGGAAAAGCAACGGCCTTTGTTGGAGAAGGTTTAGCGAGAACTTTATCTTTGGACGCATTCTCCTGGGCTGTGTAAGGCCACAGCCGCTTGTACGGTGGCAGCCCATCGGGCTGCGGTTTTTCTCTTCTCGCATATACCTGCAAAGGTTTAGCCGCGTCCGCAACTTTCTTTTCTTCCTTGGCGGGCGTCACTGGATTCTCTTCTGGCAGGGCAAAATTGGCCTCACCGTCCAAGATCATGTACAACTCATCATCTTCAATAGTGCTGCCGGCCAAGGTCTGGATGTAGTGCTGGTGCAAAGTGCAGTCTTCCTCCGAATGCGGGTCATTGCACGTAGTGCACCAGTTGACCTGGTCAGGAGGACCAGGTGGGTCATCTATAGCAGCATTTCTCGGAGGCGGACGCCTCTGCGGTTGGTTCTCTGGGGCTTTATCTTTTGTCAGCGTCGGTGGCGCATACGGCCTTCTAGGAGCAAAGTCCATTTGGGCCTGCTTCTTTTTCATAGCTGTCATGTCATTGGACATGGCATGATATCCGGAGGCCAAAGCCCGCACTTCTTGTAGAATCGTGTTCTGGATGCTGCTGTCGGGAGGCGGCAACTGTGCCGGTGGAGGCAAAGCGGCCAATGGAGGAGGGTTAGAATAAGACGCATACTGCGGGGGAGCAGGAAGCGCTGGAAAGTGCGGAGCGGGAGGAGGCGGATGAGGGTAATGCAACTGAGGCGGGCCGTATTGAGTTACGACCGGCGCCGGATTCCACTGCGGTCGGGGTTGCTGCCCTGAAGTAGACGGCACACCACCGAAGCAGAAGGATACTGCGATCTGGGAAAGTCGGGATGAATCGGCTCCCGCACTGCGGACGGAAGCCCGCCGATGGAGATAATGCCGCCTTCGGCTTGCTTGGGCGGCTTCGTATAGTGCGAGAAACTCGTCAATTCGGGCGATCTTCAGCGACGAGGCATATGTCCGAGTTGAAAGACCTCGGATAGTAGTGAGCAGCCATGCCGGGTGAAGGCCGAAGTTCGCGAGGTACCCGTTTCCGGGATCTCGCGAACCTAATGTTAAAATCAGACACCTCCTCTTGAGGATGCCTCTGGATTGCTTGGAACTGATGCAGTAGAGAGGTAGGATCAGCAGACTCGTTGCATCCTTTTACGAGCCTCCTGGCAAGCTGGGGCCACCCAGTGATGGATCCCTCTGGCAGCGATCTCCACCAGTAGAGAAGCTTTCCCCTCAGGGAAAGGGCCAGGAGACGGGTCTTCACACTTTCATCGGTGATGGTATGCAGTGCGGCCAGGGCAAGGATGTCCTGGATGTGCTCGTACGCCGTCTTACCGTAGCCGTCGTATGTGGGAATAGACTTTAAAGCAGCAGGGGGCACAGCTTGCTGACCGATCAGGGCCAAAGGCCCTGTAGAGTCCACCGCCGGGAAGAGATCATCGTCATTCGGCTGTTGATCAGCCATTTCTTCTTCTTCTCCGCCGTCGGTTGTGTACTCGGTGTCGGTACTTTCCGAGGATGCAGGATTTTCCTCTTCCTCGGCCTCTTCTACTTCGTACTCGGCTCTTTCGACCTCAGCTTCGGCCTCTTCTTGGATCTCAGCCTCGGCTTCGTCGAAACGAGCTCGCGGATCAGCCAGCCTGGGTATCTCGCCTCGAGCGTGGATGTCTAGTTCGTAGAACTCAAGCGGGCTTCTCGGATTTCTTGTTCGCCACCTTCTCGTGTGCATGAAGGTGACAGGACCGGTCTTCTAGACTCAGAGGATTTGTTCGTGCAGAGTCGCCAGGTGTTCAGATTTGGAACAGCAATGAAGCGAACACCGGTGCTTCGATTCTGTCGGGGGTGAGAAACTTCCTTGTCTCACCAAGAGCTCAAGAAGCTTCGGCGCCGGTGGAGACTGATCGGAAAATCTCTCGTCAGATGTGGGACCCGTGTTCCGCCGAGCGGGTCAGAAGAACTGTTGCGCTAGGTGGAATTTGGACGGGTACTCTTTCTTTAAATCGTGGGACAAGCGTCCCACCGGCGTGCGCAGAAACCGTTGGTTACGAATCTGCCATGAGGAAAGGATTTTTGGTTAATGCGCCCAGATTCGCCCACCAGCATGAAAGGCCGGAAGGAAGAGATGCCTTCCGAGCCAATCTCCGGAGAAGGCCGGCTCCTTTTGGGGGGCTTGATTTAAGCTAAAGGGAACAGGAAAGAAATAAATGAACGGAAAGAGACAAATGTACAAAAAGAGATACAAATATGTCCAAAGGTTGGTGGGGGGGAACTAACAGTACGGGAACACACCAATCACCGCTACTTACTGCATACAAACACAGAGCATGACAAGGAACTGCAAAACCTAGACGTACTTTCGATACACCAGCGAGCAGCATGCACGACTTCAATAGCTCCCTAGCAAACATTCCCTACAAGGAACTAACAGCGAGGGATCGTATCAATCACCGGATACGTACACCGACAGGGGTAGAAAGTAAACCTAGAGATGTCGGAGCCGGTATATGTGTTAGGTAGAGAGTTTAACCGCACAGACTTCAATGGCTCCCTAGCAAACATTCCCTACAAGGAACTAACGACGGGGGATCGCATCAATCACCAGATACGGGCAAGCAACGTCACACATAACTGATGGAACTGCTACCACATCTATTATACGAAAATTAAAAGTACAGAAATAATGCTAAAGGCGCCTGACCATCAAATGCCGAAGTGAATCAACAAGCCATGACACGTAGAATCGCGTAAAGCATAAGCATAAGAAATAAAAGCGGTAGAACGAGAACCGGGCATACAGATTGTATTTATATGCGTAAGCATGGTTACAAGTAAGCACAGTAGTTCCCTAACAAACATTCCCCTTCCACCCTTTACAATGAATTTAAGATGGGCTTTTATAGCCCGAGTCCCACCCGTTACATTAATGGGCACAGAGTCCCCGCTCAAACATAAGTCGACGAAGCGGCGAAAGAGCTGCAAATGCTGACCTTTTGTCGGACCGGACTGTACCCGCAGCATGGTCTTCCCGGAAGCTGGACAGCTACGTGGCGGAGCGCTGGGCAGATCTTCAAGTCGGCAGGCTTGCTAGTAGCTGGAGCAGGTGAAACCTCAGATCAGCTTTGAATGAGGCTATTAACGCAGGCGGTGCAGGCAGCCCATGCTTATCCCTTTTGGTCGGCAGTCTTGGTTCAAATCCCGAAGCTGGACACTTGTCTGATGATGGGTTATGTTGTGTGACACATGCCTGCCTTAGAGGGCAGTCTATCCATCTTTGCTTGGGATCGGGGCTCCTTGGGATGCGTGCAGAAATCAGTGCAGTCGGGGAAGGCCTTTAAGCCTTGGTCAAATTCCGGGTTTGTTCCCCTACTGTACACCTGTCAAGGGCGCATTCCGGCTCTGTTGAGAAGTCGAACTGCGCACAGGCGAACACTGGTGTCTGCCGCCATATGGACCTGCTCCGGCATTTTATCTTTCTTCTGCATTGACCTGCCAGTCTGCCAGTGCAAGGTGCGCCCAGAAAGTGGGGCGAAGTCGGACTTCGCACCAAAACTGGGCGAAGTGCGCACTTCGCACCAAAACTGGGCGAAGTGCGAACTTCGCCCCAGACTTAGCCAATTTCAGATAGACCTGCTGGAAAGCTGGAAAATCAACTGGGGAACTCCAAGGAAAAAGGGGGGAGAGAAAGAGAATGGGAAAGAAAAGGAAAGGGAGAGAAGGAAGAAAAACGGAAGGAGGAAAAGAAGAGCAGCATTGTTACAAAACAATATTGAAGACATTGCACCCCGTGCAAAATGTGACAACAGCTTACTTCTTCCTGAAGTTGGGAGACCCACTGGTGAAGTGGGGAAGAGATGGCACACAGTGTGTGCTGATCCTCAAACTGATGTGAAAGGGCATCTACCATAATGTTATCCTTCCTTTTCTTGTAAATGATATCATAATCGTACCCCAAAAATTTTGAAACCCATTTCTGCTGTGTTGGAGTAGATATCCTTTGTTCCAAAAAATATTTCAAACTTTATGATCCGTTTTAATAGAAAAATGTCTCCTGATGAGAAGGTTGCCAATGATTGACAACATGGAGGATGGCCATCATTTCTTTTACGTAAGTGGATTTCCCCAAATTTTATCCCGACAATGCCTTACTAGTGAAAGCTAGGGGTCATCCTTCTTGCATTAAGATTGCATCAATGCCATGGCCTGAAGCATCACTTTCAATTATAAATGGTTTGGAAAAATCAGGAGTGGCTAACATTGGTGTTGAATAATGGCTTCCTTGATATCTGCAAAAGCTTTTTCTAGTGGAGGTGTCCACATAAATGAGTTCTTTAACATGGTCATTAGTGGAGTTGCTATTTTTCTATAACCTTGGACAAATCGTCGGTAGTTGCTATTGAGACCCAAAAATCCCTAAAGTGCCTTGAGAGTTTGTAGCTTAGGCCAATTTTGTATGGCTTCAATTTTCTTTGGGTCAACCTTAACTCCCTCCTGCGAAACAATATGCCCCAAGTATTTGACCTCTTGCATTCGAAAGGAACATTTTTATCGTTTGGAAAATAACTAATGGTCCTGCAAGAGTTGCAAGGTCTAGTCTAGATGTTGTAGGTGCTCTACCCAAATGCGACTATAGATGAGAATGTCATCGAAGAAGACCAAAATAAACTTGCGAAGGAAGAGATCATCGTCATTTGGCTGTTGATCAGCCATTTCTTCTTCTTCTCCGCCGTCGGTTGTGTACTCGGTGTCGGTACTTTCCGAGGATGCAGGATTTTCCTCTTCCTCGGCCTCTTCTACTTCGTACTCGGCTCTTCCGACCTCAGCTTCGGCCTCTTCTTGGATCTCAGCCTCGGCTTCGTCGAAACGAGCTCGCGGATCAGCCAGCCTGGGTATCTCGCCTCGAGCGTGGATGTCTAGTTCGTAGAACTCAGGCGGGCTTCTCGGATTTCTTGTTCGCCACCTTCTCGTGTGCATGAAGGTGACAGGACCGGTCTTCTAGACTCAGAAGATTTGTTCGTGCAGAGTCGCCAGGTGTTCAGATTTGGAACAGCAATGAAGCGAACACCGGTGCTTCGATTCTGTCGGGGGTGAGAAACTTCCTTGTCTCACCAAGAGCTCAGGAACTGTCAGCGCCAGGTGGAGACTGATCAGAAAATCTCTCGTCAGATGTGGGACCCGTGTTCCGCCGAGCGGGTCAGAAGAACTGTTGCGCTAGGTGGAAACTGGACGGGTACTCTTTCTTTAAATTGTGGGACAAGCGTCCCACCGGGCGTGCCAGAGAAACTGTTGGTTACGAATCTGCCATGAGGAAAGGATTTTTGGTTAATGCGCCGCATTCGCCCACTCGAAGATGAAAGGCCGGAAGGAAGAGATGCCTTCCGAGCCAATCTCCGGAGAAGGCCGGCTCCTTTTGGGGGGCTTGATTTAAGCTAAAGGGAACGGGAAAGAAATAAAGGAACGGAAAGAGACAAATGTACGTAAAGAGATACAAATATGTCCAAAGGTTGGTGGGGGGAACTAACAAGACGGTAACATACCAATCACCGCTACTTACTGCATACAAACACAAAGCATGACAAGGAACTGCAAAACCTAGGCGTACTTCCGATACACCAGCAGCATATGCACAGCTTCAATAGCTCCCTAGCAAACATTCCCTACAAGGAACTAACAGCAAGGGATCGTATCAATCACCAGATACGTACACTGACAGGGGTAGAAAGTAAACCTAGAGATGTCGAGCCGTGTATATGTGTTAGGTAGAGAGTTTAACCGCACAGCTTCAATGGCTCCCTAGCAAACATTCCCTACAAGGAACTAATAGCAGGGGATCGCATCAATCACCAGATACGGGCCAGCAACGTCACACATAACTGATGGAACTGCTACCAAATTTATTATGAATGCTTTAAATAATGAAGTACATAAGGTGCTTTAAGCAAGCAATGCTAGAGGAACCTGATCGCCAAATGCCAAAGTGAATCAACGAGCAGCGACACAGGTGGGCATAAGGCATATAATGAAAGACAGCATAAAAGAATAAAGACAAGAGAACGTGAACCAGGCATACGATTGTATTCATAAGCGTAAGCACGGTTACAGAAGCACAGTAGTTCCCTAACAAACATTCCCCTTCCACCCTTTACAATGAATTTCAGATGGGCTTTTATAGCCCGAGTCCCACCCGTTACATTAATGGGCACAGAGTCCCGCTCAAACATGAGCCGACGGAAGCGGCGAAAGAGCTGCAAATGCTGACCTTTTGTCGGACTGGGCTGTACCCGCAGCATGGTCTTCCTGGAAGCTGGACAGCTACGTGGCGGAGTGCTGGGTAATTCTTCAAGTCGGCAGGCTTGCTAGTAGTTGGAGCAGGTGAAACCTCAGATCAGCTTTGAATGAGGCTATTAACGCAGAGGTGCGTGCAGCCCATGCTTATCCCTTTTGGTCGGCAGCCTTGGTTCAAATCCCGAAGCCGGACACTTGTCCGATGATGGGTTATGTCGTAGGACACATGCCCGCCTTAGAGGGCAGCTCTATCCATCTTTGCTTGGGATCGGGGCTCCTTGGGATGCATGCAGAAATCGGTGCAGCTCGGGGAAGGCCTTCAAGCCTTGGTCAAATTCCGGGTTTGTTCCCCTACCGTACACTCGTCAAGGGCGCATTCCGGCTCGTTGAGAAGTCGAACCGCGCATAGGCGAACACCGGTGTCCGCGCCATATGGACTCGCTCCGGAATTTTACCTTTCTTCCGCATTGACCCGCCGGGTCGCCAGTGCAAGGTGCGCCCGTAAAGTGGGGCGAAGTCGGACTTCGCACCAAAACTGGGCGAAGTGCGCACTTCGCACCAAAATCGGGCGAAGTGCGCACTTCGCACCAAAACTGGGCGAAGTGCGAACTTCGCACCCAGACTTAGCCAATTTCAGATAGACCCGCTCGGAAAGGTGGAAAATCAACTGGGGAACTTCAAGGAAAAAGGGGGGAGAGAAAGAGAATGGGAAAGAAAAGGAAAGGGAGAGAAGGGAGAAAAACGGAAGGAGGAAAAGAAGAGCGGCACTGTTACAAAACAATATTGAAGACATTGCACCCCGTGCAAAATGTGACAACAAGATCCATGGACTTGTCTCGGCCTGACGACTCGAAAGGGGTGGATATGCTTGTGAAGCTGGCGGGATCGAGAGGCAAACTCGTGGTGGCAAAGGGTACCATGCGATGGGGTGACTGAATTTCCAGGGGAGATTTATCCGAGAGAGGGAGAGACTGATGGGGACCTTCGGCCGGGACCGTTGTAGACATGACTTGGGAGACCAGGGTAAAGGGTGAGGAATGCGTACCTGCGTGCTCTGTCAATAGAGCAGAAGTGGTAGCTTCCTGCGTGGTCGGCTCACGTTCTTTCTCTGCCTCTGTACTTCCGACCTCCATGACTTCTTCTTCAAGGCCCCCTTCCGTTTGGAGGAGTTCCTCCACATCGATGACGTCTACCTCTGAAACTACCTTGGCCCTTTGCGACGCTGTTTCCTCAACATTCACTTCGGCTGAGCCTATCACAGGCTGTTCGCTGGAGGCACCTGGAGGCCTGGTACGCGGTCGCTTCGGATGAGTAGGAGGCACTTGGACTTGCTCCAGTTTCTTCCTTTTCCTTTTCTCCTCCTTCTCTAATGGCTGCGCTGACCCCGCGGCGCTCGTGTCATGACCTCCAACAGACTGCTGAGGCAACTCCTGTGGTGTCGCCGCTACCTCCTCTTCTTCCTCTTGTTCAGAGGCATCGTCAGATCTCTTTGGGCTTTCGCCCAAATCTGGGGCACTGGGGGGAACGAAGTTAGCGAAGGAGATGGGCTTCCAAGACCCAGCGTTAGCTTCGTAGAAAATTGCAAAGTCCCTATCTGTCTCCAAGAGCCCATATGATTTCTGCTTCTGACGATGGACTCTCATTATCCACCACTCCTTCAATTGCTCTTCACCCCAACTCTTTAACTCCTCCCTTAAATCATCTTTCATTTTTCTCCAAAAGGTGGAGTCTGGGCCTGGGAAGGGGTGCCGAACTGGATCATACTCGACCTCCATGGAGTAAAACTCATGCCAGGGAGGTAAGGTCTTCATTCTTTCCAGGTGCCACTCCAAATCTCTCCCATTGGGGTTGTTCCTTTGTTCTACTATCTCCGGGTGAGGGCAGACATGAAATTTTTTGAATCGGAGATGATCCCTCATCACCCCCAAGGGGTCGTAACACCACCGTTGAGGAATCTGCAGCAAACCGAAGTCGGCAAGCTTATCCTCCAAGAATACATGTTGCTTCAGGGCAAAAACCTCAATGACTCCCATTTTGAAAGGGAAGTTGCATGTGGGCACCTATTTTCGGCCATGGCCATAAATGGCATTTATCGCGTCGCTCTGCCGAGCAACCTCCAGCGCGAACTGATATTCAGAGGGGTAAAAGGGTAGTAGGAAGGGCTTCCCTGTGAATCCGAACAGGCGAACCACAAGCCCCTACGTCAATTGGAAAACGTCTCCCTTTTCCTCCTTAACCACCTTGTCTCTAAGGCTAATGGGCACCCGAGGGCAAGAACCCTGCAACAGCTGAATAGCAGGTCCTAGAAACTGTTGATTGAAAGCGTAATATGACTCCGTCCTCGCCAGGAGGGGAGTCCCCTGACACACCAGCAGAGGAGTTCCGTCCTTGCCGCTTGAAGTAATGGCAATGTGAGGGAAATACTTCTGGACATGATAGAAAAAGAGCCAAACCAGGAAAGAGCAAGGTCCAAAATACTGACCTGTCCCAGCATTCTTCATGCTAACTAGCCGCGTATGCAAGGTCCGGGCCACCCATTCCGCCCAGTCGAAGAAGACCGGGTTAGTGTTCGGCCTTGACGCATCGAGGGCATAAAACTCCCCACGTGAAATACATTCGGCCAGCGACACTTGCCAGGGGTGCACAGAAGCATCGGTAGACAGGCCCGCGACCCACGCAATGATAGAGAAGATGTCGGTGCTCTTGAAATCCTTCAAGGGGCGAGGCATTTGAGGCAGCTTACCTGAAGGAAGTCCGTCCTTGAGGTTCTCACTAAGAAATTTTATAATATAACTGGAGGAGGTAAACCTCTCCATTTGTTCGCTCAGAATAACATTGCGAACAGAATAACCCTTGGGCGGCCCTTGCTGTGGCGCGAAAGCTCCTTGTACATCCTCTTTTAAAATTGTGAACAATTTATTGCCCGCAGCGTCCAACACTTGTCCGGTGGATGGTTGATAGTTTTGAGCGATGGCACAGACCAATTCGGGACAATGGTGCGCGGGCGGGGTCAAATACCAGTATATTTGCGAATAATAAGCAGCGGCTCTCTTGTTCTCCGCGGAGAGTCGGCTTTTCATGAACTCGATAGTGTATCGGAGCTCGGCCACGCTCTTTGAAAGTTCGGTGTCCCTTATCTTCTCCCACCCATCAATTGGTGGTTCCGCAGGTTGCTCTTCTTCTGAATCCTCCCTTTCTTCTACAGCTTGTTTGTCGGGGCGGAGGTTAAGGTCGACCTTCTTAGGTCTGTGCTTTTTCTCTTCTTTGCCCTTCTTTATTTTCTCTGGGCCAACTACCTCAAGCTCTTTCCGCTTCTCCTTAGAATTCTTCTTCCCCATTCTTAATTTTGGTAGCAGCAGAGTCTTCGATGCAGAGGTTTTCGACGCGAAGAACAGGAGAAATGCAGGCTATCGGCTAGGACTCTTAAAATTGCATTAATCAGCAAGTGAACATCCCTTTTACTGCTAAGGCTTGAGTTTTATAGCTCCAAAAGGCAACTACCTCTATTTATGGCGCCTGCCAAAATTAAATTCATGACTCGGGTGGCGGAGGTCGTTTTGCTTTTTGATTGGCTTTACGGCGGCGTCGCACGCGGGTCCATGTGCTTCGAGGATTTTGCTCCGCATTGGAAATCTAACCCTTCTGCCACCTTGTACCTGGGCGAGAGCTTTTCTCATAACTGAATTCTCTCGGGATACGGCCCGCCACCTTTGCATTTAAATCACCCGCCCCGAACGTTCCCCTAGGTTGCCTTCGGCACGTCTTTCAAAACATGTTTTAAATGCTCCCCGCCTCGCGCCTTATCGATTTGGCGAAGTTGATGCCGGCACTAAAGACACTTCGCGGCGAACCTTCAACGCGAACTGATTTTTTATACTTCGGGCCTGAAGTGTTTTTACCTTGCCGCGTCACTACTTGCTTCGCGGAAGGTTAACCCCCGAAGCTTGTTTCTTTTGAAAAAAGTGGTTCGCTAAATCTCCTTTGAAAACTGCTTCGCTCAGGCTCCCCTTTGCGAAGTACTTCTCACGCCTTCATTCTGACGACGTTTAGTCCTTCGAGGATTCTTTCTAGGCCAAAGCGCTTCGCTGCGAACCATCTTGCATCGGTCACTTCGCTCATAAAGTTCCCGAAGGAGATTCTTGCTAGACTTGGTGAAGCCGAAGCTTGTCGCTGTGGCGGTGTGAAGATTAACCTCTTGGCAGTCTTGAAACAGGGTATATACAAAAATAAAAATCTTACATACAAAAGTAAAAACTTAACAAAATTTTTTTTTTTTTTTATATTGTTTTGTTTTGTTTTGCTTTAGCGATGAAAAGCCTTCAAATGAAGACCGTTGACAGAAATTGGCAAAGTCTGGCCAGCTGTATCTTTGAGGATAAAGGAGTTGGCTGAATTCACCTTCACAATCTCGAATGGTCTGTCCCAGAAAGCATCTAATTTATCATGATTCCCAGGCTTAGCTTTCCAAGAGTCCCACTTCCATACTAGATCTCCCACTCTGAACGTGCGGGCGGAGGACTTTTTCTTGAACCAGTTTCGGGTGATCTGGGCATGCTTCGCGAAGCTCTGGTAGGCCTTATCACGGTCTTCCTCCAGCTGTAGTAGCTGAGCTAGTCTATTCTCCATAGGACTAAATTCTTCTTCTTCACTCAACAGCCGCAATGCAGGAATCTCTATATGGGTTGGTAAGATAGCCTCCTTACCATACACCAGGGCGTAGGGCGATGTTTTGATTGATCTTTTGACAGAAATCTGATCGGCCCATAGGGCTTGATCTAGGAGGAGGTGCCAAGTTCTTCTGTTTTTATCTATGAGCTTCCTCAGCACCCTTAACAGAGTCTTATTCGTTGATTCTGCCAATCCGTTACCCTGTGGATAATAATTGGAGGAGACCTTGTGATACATCCCATATTTATAAACGAATTCATTGATCTTGGCGCCTGTGAACCCAGGACCATTATCCGTTACTATTGCTTCCGAGATGCCGAACCGGGTAATCAAACCTTCTAGGAATGTAATGATGGTTTCCTGGTCGGCGTGCTTCATGGGTACTGCTTCGGCCCATCTAGTGAAATAGTCGGTTGCGGTCAAGATGAACTTATGTCCTGCAGAGGAGTTCGGTGATATAACTCCTATGAAATCCAACCCCCATTGTTGGAAGGGCGTTTCTACCTGTATCGGTCGGAGGGGCATAGGAGCACTTCTGCTTCGGCCGGCGAACTTCTGACATTGCTCACATCTGCGACAGACTGCAAAGGCATCGGCGAAGAGTGTAGGCCAATAGTAACCTGCCTTAATTATCTTTAATGCTGTTGTTCTTCCTGCGAAGTGGCCCCCGTTGTCACATTTTGCACGAGGTGCAATGTCTTCAATGTTGTTTTGTAACAGTGCTGCTCTTCTTTTCCTCCTTCCGTTTTTCTCCCTTCTCTCCCTTTCCTTTTCTTTCCCATTCTCTTTCTCTCCCCCCTTTTTTCCTTGGAGTTCCCCACTTGATTTTCCAGCTTTCCAGCAGGTCTATCTGAAATTGGATAAGTCTGGGTGCGAAGTTCGCACTTTGCCCAGTTTTGGTGCGAAGTTCGCACTTCGCCCAGTTTTGGTGCGAAGTACGTACTTCGCCCAGTTTTGGTGCGAAGTGCGTACTTCGCCCAGTTTTGGAGCGAAGTGCGTACTTCGCCCAGTTTTGGTGCGAAGTGCGTACTTCGCCCCACCTTCTGGGCGCACCTTGCACTGACAGACTGGCAGGTCAATGCAGAAAAAAGGTAAAATGCTGGAGCAGGTCCATATGGCGGCAGACACCAGTGTTCGCCTGTGCGCAGTTCGACTTCTCAACGGAGCGGGAATGCGCCCTTGACAGGTGTACAGTAGGGGAACAAACCCGAAATTTGACCAAGGCTTGAAGGACTTCCCCGACTGCACTGATTTATGCACGCATCCCAAGGAGCCCCGATCCCAAGCAAAGATGGATAGATCGCCCTCTAAGGCAGTGCATGTGTCACACAAAGATAACCCATCATTAGACAAGTGTCCAGCTTCGGGATTTGAACCAAGACCGCCGACCAAAAGGGATAAGCATGGGCTGCCCGCACCGCTGCGTTAATAGCCTCATTCAAAGCTGATCCGAGGTTTCACCCGCTCCAGCCTACTAGCAAGCCTCGCCGACTTGAAGAATTACCCGAAGACTCCGCCACGTAGCTGTCCACCTTCCAGGAAGACCATGCTGCGTGGTACAGCCCGATCCGACAAAAGGTCAGCATTTGCAGCTCTTTCGCCGCTTCATCGACCTCATGTTTGATCGGGACTCGTGCCCATTAATGTAACGGGTGGGACTAGGGCTATAAAAGCCCATCTGAAATTCTTTGTAAAAGGTGGAAGGGGAATGTTTGTTAGGGAACTACCGTGCTTCATCGTAACCGTGCTTCCGCTTATGAATACAATCTGTATGCCCGGTTCTCGTTCTACTATCTTTATTCTTTTATTCTGTCTTTCATTATATGCCTTAGGCCCACCCGTGTCGCTGCTCGTTAATTCACTTTGGCATTTGGCGATCATGTTCCTCTAGCATTGCTTGCTTAAAGCACCTTCCGTACTTCATTATTTAAAGCATTCATTATAAATTTGGTAGCAGTTCCATCGAGTTGTGTGTGACGTTGTCGGCCCGTATCTCGGTGATTGATGCGATCCCCTGCCGTTAGTTCCTTGTAGGGAATGTTTGCCAGGGAGCCATTGAAGTCGTGCGGTTAAACTCTCTACCTAACACATATACCGGCTCGACATCTCTAGGTTTACTTTCTACCCTCGTCGGTGTACGTATCTCGGTGATTGATACGATCCCCCGCCGTTAGTTCCTTGTAGGGAATGTTTGCTAGGGAGCTATTGAAGCCGTGCATACGCTGTTGGTGTATCGGAAGTACGTCTAGGTTTTGCAGTTCCTTGTCATGCTCTTGTTTGTATGCAGTAAGTAGCGGTGATTGGTGTGTTCCCGTACTGTTAGTTCCCCCCACCAACCTTTGGACATATTTGTAATCTCTTTCTGTACATTTATCTCTTTTCGTTCATTTATTTCTTTCCTGTTCCCTTTGGCTTAAATCCCCCCCCCAAAAGGAGCCGGCCTTCTCCGGAGATTGGCCCGGAAGGCATCTCTTCCTTCCGGCCTTTCATGCTGGTGGGCGAATCTGGGCGCATTAACCAAAAATCCTTTCCTCATGGCAGATTCGTAACCAACGGCTTCTCAGCACGCCCGGTGGGACACTTGTCCCACGATTTAAAGAAAGAGTACCCATCCAGTTTCCACCTAGCGCAACAGCTTCTTCCGACCCGCTGGCGGAACACGGGTCCTACATCTGACGAGAGATTTTCTGATCAGTCTCCACCTGGCGCTGACAGTTCCTGAGCTCTTGGTGAGACAAGGAAGTTTCTCACCCCCGACAGAATCGAAGCACCGGTGTTCGCTTCATTGCTGTTCCAAATCTGAACACCTGGCGACTCTGCACGAACAAATCCTCTGAGTCTAGAAGACCGGTCCGGTCACCTTCATGCACACGAGAAGGTGGCGAACAAGAAATCCGAGAAGCCCGCCTGAGTTCTACGAACTAGACATCCACGCTCGAGGCGAGATACCCAGTCGGGCTGATCCGCGAGCTCGCTTCGACGAAGCCGAGGCCGAGATCCAAGAAGAGGCCGAAGCCGAGGCTCGGAAGAGCCGAGTACGAAGTAGAAGAGGCCGAGGAAGAGGAAAATCCTGCATCCTCGGAAAGTACCGACACCGAGTTCACAACCGACGGCGGAGAAGAAGAAGAAATGGCTGATCAACAGCCGAATGACGATGATCTCTTCCCGGCGGTGGACTCTACAGGGCCTTTGGCCCTGATCGGTCAGCAAGCTGTGCCCCCTGCTGCTTTAAAATCTATTCCCACATACGACGGCTAGGACATCCAGGACATCCTTGCTCTGGCCGCACTGCATACCATCACCGATGAAAGTGTGAAGACCCGTCTGCTGGCCCTTTCCCTGAGGGGAAAGCTTCTCTACTGGTGGAGATCGCTGCCAGAGGGATCCATCACTGGATGGCCCCAGCTTGCCAGGAGGCTCGTAAAAGGATGCAACGAGTCTGCTGATCCTACCTTTCTACTGCATCGGCTCCAAGCTATCCAGAGGCATCCTCAAGAGGAGGTGTCTAATTTTAACATTAGGTTTGCGAGATCCTGGAAACGGGTACCTCGCGAACTTCGGCCTTCAACCGGCATGGCTGCTCACTACTATCTGAGGTCTTTCAACTCAGACATATGCCCGTCGCCGAAGATCGCCCGAATTGACGAGTTCCCCGCACTGTACGAAGCCGCCCAACAAGTCGAAGCCGACATTATCTCCATCGGCGAGCTTCCGTCCGCAGTGCGAGAGCCGATTCATCCCGACTTTCCAAGATCGCAGTATCCTTCTCGCTTCGGTGGTGTGCCGTCTACTTCAGGGCAGCAGCCACGCCCGCAATGGGAATCCGGCGCCGGTCGTAACTCAATACGGCCCGCCTCACTTGCATTACCCTCATCCGCCTCCTCCCGCTCCGCATTTTCCAGCGCTTCCCGCTCCCCCGCAGTATGCGTCTTATTCTAACCCTCCTCCATTGGCCGCTTTGCCTCCACCGGCACAGTCGCCGCCTCCCGACAGCAGCATCCAGAACACGATTCTAAAAGAAGTGCGGGCTTTGGCCTCCGCATATCATGCCATGTCCAATGACATGACAGCTATGAAAAAGAAGCAGGCCCAAATGGACTTTGCTCCTAGAAGGCCGTATGCGCCGCCGGCATTGACAAAAGATAAAGCCCCAGAAAACCAACCGCAGAGGCGTCCGCCTCCGAGAAATGCTGCTATAGATGACCCACCTGGTCCTCCTGACCAGGTCAACTGGTGCACTACGTGCAATGACCCACATTCGGAGGAAGATTGCACTTTGCACCAACACTACATCCAGACCTTGGCCGGCAGCACTATAGAAGATGATGAGCTATACATGATCTTGGACGGTAAGGCCAATTTTGCCCTGCCAGAAGAGAACCCAGTGACGCCCGCCAAGGAAGAAAAGAAAGCTACGGACGCGGCTAAACCTTTGGCGGTATACACGAGAAGAGAAAAACCGCAGCCCAAAGGGCTACCACCGTACAAGCGGCCGTGGCCTTACACACCCCAGGAGAAGGCATCCAAAGATAAAGCTCCCGCTAAACCTTCTCCAAAGAAAGACCGTTGTTGTTCCAACTAAGCCTCCAAAGAAAGGCCCCAACTCCCACTAAGCTTCCCGTACTTCAGCCCCCGACCGAAACCAAAGAACAAGCCCAGGGAAAAGCTGAAGTACCCGTCTCGACCAAGAGACAGCGAGTTGAGGCCACCCAACAAGCATCGGACCAAGTATGAACCGGCTAAACCAGCAGAAGGAGCTAGTACCTCGGGCTACGACGATTGTAGACGAGTTAAAGAAGACTCCCGCCGGAATCAGCATGTACGATGCCCTTCGCTTCCGTGCCGGTAGATCTCGTCGCAAGAATCACCGAAAAACATGAAGAACGGCAGCGATGCAGCTCGCTATCCCGGTTCAACCTTTGACAGCCTCCGCCACCGGGAAGAACAGACCGCCACCCTTTTATCCGTCTTTGCGGATGCAAGGGCACATAGTTCACAACCGCATGGTGGATTCTCGGTGCTTCCTCGACCGTGATGCCGAAGGCCGTCTCGCGATGAGATCGGGATGGAATACACACGGAGCAGCCAAGGTGTGCCGCAATTAGACGGCACCCTCGTCAAGACAGCTTGGTGTCATAAAGGACATCCCTATCCGGCTCGCACAAAGCACTCAACATTGTGGTCATCCAAGAGGTCATGATTGTTGACTCGGAGCCTTACTTCGGCATGTGTCTCTCTCGGGAGTTCACTCGCGAAGTTGGGCGGGTACTGTCTCTAGACTACTCGCACATGGAAGTGCCCTTCAAAGGAAGGAGACTGAAAATCTTCAATGAGAAGCCTTCCCCTTTTCTAGTAGACAAGATACCCGACGGAGAGATGGACTGCATGGTCCAGTTGTCAGAAGAAGAACTGGTGACAGTAGAACTGACCGAGCAAGCTCTCGAAGTGCTACAGCTAGAAGACGAGTTCTCGTTGCGGGATTTTAATGCCGTAATCGGGACGTGAGCAGGGCTGTTATTTCATTAAGCGGCCCGAGGAGCTTGACGTGTCCGTTGCGAAGGAGGTAGGACCTCGCACCCGAAGAGCCGTGGAAGCTTTTCTTTGACGGCGCCCGTTGCAAGAATGGCGCCGGTGCGAGGATCCTCCCGGTTTCTCCAACCGGAGTCCGGAGGGACTATGCCTACGGGCCGGCTCCGGAGCCGTACTAACAATCCGGCGGAATACGAAGCCCCGTGCTTGGGTCTCGCGAAAGGCGGAAAGGCTCGGAATCAAGCATCTCCAAATTTTCGGAGATTCGGAGTTAGTGTGTCATCAAGTTACGAATAAATGCGCGTCTAAGCATCACTATCTTAGAGCGTACCGCAATCGGGTCTGGGACCTGATGGAATCGTTTGACTCATTGAACGTTAAGGCAATATCGCGTGAGAGAAACAAGCACGCGGATATTCTCGGCGTCCGTTGGAGCCAGTGCACGTTCCGCCGAAGACGTCGTCCGTAAACCGAAGCCGGTCCGCACCATTTACAGTGCCTTCGTGCTCGATAGGGATACCTTCTCGGCGGTATTCAGTCGTGACGAGGAGATCGTCACATTCCCGGTTAACGAAGTGTGTGTAATCGAAGGTAGAGACCCTGATGACGAGCAATATGAGGGGTTGATACGAGTTATGGAATAATCACGTCCCAAAAGGACTGATTACATTAGAAAATCTCTTTGATCGGAATGATAGAGCAATATCCCACAGGATCAAAGTAGACCCGAGGCAAGATGCTCGACTCCGGAGCTCGAACTCCGGTAAAACCATCAAGGTCGGAACAGATCGCACGTCGGAGGAGCCGGTGCAGATTAGATCACCGTGCCAGGAGTTCCCCGACATCGTGGCCCGGTGCTACGAAGATTTGAGGGGGTATGACAGATCCGTCATCCAAGATACCATCGAGCTAGAGGATGGCGCCAAGCCGTTCCGACAAAAGCAAAGGGCCATAAATCCAAAGGTTGAGGCCATGATGAAGACCGAGCTCTTGAAGATGCCGGAGGCCAAGATCATCTACCCCATCAAACATTCATCCCGGGTCGCGAATCTGGTGCCCGTGAGGAAAAAGAATGGCGACATACGTCTCCGTGTCGACTTCGAAACCTAAATCAGGCTTCCCTCCGGGACCACTATCCGCTTCCCCAAATCGACCAAATTTTGCATATCGTTGTCGGAGCCCGGAGATTTTCACTTTTAGATGGATTTTCCGGCTACAACCGATTTGGGTCAAAGAAGAAGACCAAGCATAAGACGGCGTTTACCACGAAGTGGGGGACGTTCGCCTATCAGTGCATGCCGTTTGGCTTATCCAATGCTGGTGCCACGTTCCAAAGGGCCATGGACCTGGCCTTCCGAGAGCTGCTCAACAAGATTATTGTCATCTATCTTGATGACATGACTGTTTTCTCTCACCGACGAGAAGATCATGTTTCGCACCTGTGGCAAATATTTGAAAGTTGTCGAGAATTCGGCATCTCTATAAACCCGAAGAAGTCCGTCTTCGCGGTAAAGGAAGGAAAGCCGCTGGGACATGTCATCTCCGAGGAAGGCCTCGCCATTGACCCCGACAGAGCGTAAGCCCTCGTTCGCTTGCCGCCCCCACCGATAAAAAAGGTCTGCAGTCCTTCTTCGATCGTATTAACTTCGTGCGGAAGTTCATTCCGGACTTCGCACAGTGATCAAGCCTATGGCCGAACCGTTGAAGAAAGATACACCTTACGAATGGACCGATGAGAGAGAGCAAGCTTTCGAGGAAATCAAGGCTCGAATTGCGCAAGCTCCGATGTTGACAAACCCGGACTACTCCAAGGACTTCATCCTGTATGCAGTGGGAGAACCCGAAAGTTACGCTGCAGTCCTGACTCAGAAGGGAGACGACGGTGAGGAGCGCCCCATTGCGTTCCTAAGCCAAGTGATTCTGCCACACGAAGAGAAGTACAATTTTATAGAGCGGCAGGTCCATGCGGTCATGAAGTCCCTTCGAAAGCTCAGGCACTTTGTCTCCCAAAGTAAGACCACTGTCTTTGTGATTCACCGCGATGTTCGCAGTTTCATCTTGCAAGGGGAACCGGGTCACAAGAGAGCGGGATGGATTGCCAAGATCCAGGAGTTTGATATCGAAGTATGGCCCACCAAGCTTATCAGAGGCCGAGCCTTGTGTCAGGAATTGGCCCGAAGCGCTGTAGCCGGCATCTCCGCCTGTAAGTGGGAGGACACAGCGACACGCGTCTACCTAGCTAGCTCCTTATCGGAGGGGGAGTGATTGGACGGATGAACTGGTGAGATACTTCGCACCGGAAGATGTCCTGATCACCTGAACGCCTCACAACGAAGGAGATTTCGGTTAGGTGCATTAAGGTACACTCTTTGCCCCGAGGGGCTTTACTTCAAAAACATTGACGACATCCTGTTGCGATGCGTCATAAAATCTGACCAGCCTAGGATCCTCGGAGATTTTCATTCCGGGATGCCTCGGGGTCACCATTCTTCAAGGCCAACGGCCTTGAAAATAATAAGGGCTGGATACTATTGGCCCACTGTTCGCGGACGCGTATGCGGTCTCGCGCCAAGTGTGATCAATGCCGAGGTATGCTGGCCGAACGAAAAGCACCCCCGCCCCTTCAATCGATTCAAGCCGAAGCTCCGTTCCAAAGAATGGGGTCCGGACTTCATTTGGGTGATTTCTCCTAACTCCTCCGCCGGCCACAAGTTTATTCTCACAGCTACCGACTATTTCACACGGTGGACGGAGGCGATCCCGACCAAGAACGCCGACCAAAAACGGTCATCGGTTCATTGAGAGCCCGATTACCCGCTCGGGGTTCCGTAGTCGATTGTGACAGATAACAGTCCGGGATTTGTAGGCGCCGTACTCACGGAGTACACCCGCGGCCTTGGCATCTATCACAAGATGTCTTCTAATTACTACCCGCAGGGAATGGCCTTGCCGAGTCTACTAACAAGAACCTCCCGAAAATTCTCCGGAGGACCATTGAAAAAAATAAGCGGACTTGGCACTTGCTCCTCGAACCGGCGCTATGGGCGGACAGAGTTGCGTTCAAGAAATCCCTCAGGACGTCCCCCTATGCGCTCGTCTATGGCAAGCAAGCTGTTATGCCATCACACATTGAAATCCCCGCCCTGTGGATGATTGACGAAGACAGGAGCAGCGGAGACCCGGTAGACGACAGGTTGTGCCAACTCCTGCAGTTGGAAGAAGACAGAGAAAGTGCATACCAGGCCTTCGCCGATCACATTGCAGCCACTAAAGGCTGGTTTGCCAAAGGCACCACTGCCCGAGTTTTCGAAGTCGGGGACCTGGTGCTGAAGTGGGACTCATACAAGGCAAAACCGGGTAATCACGGAAAATTTGACGCTCTCCGGAGGGCCCTTATCGGATTGCCCGGTTGAATCGGCTCAATGCCTACATACTTTCGGATATGGAGGGTCGGCCTCCTCCCCATCCCCCGTCAACGGGTTCCACTTGAAGCTTTATCGCTGTTGAAGGTGCCTGAGGGGCCCTTCCCTGTAAAAATTTTGCCTTGTGTTTTTATTTTTCCCCGCATGTATAGTTTTCAGTTTTAGCATTCAGTTTATTTTTCCTTCTTTGAGCTTAAATACGGCATGGGAGAGAAAGACAGACTTCGCAACGAAGTCTGTCGTTGCCCCGCAGGAGGGGCGAAGTTCGGCTATGCCGAGAAAGAAAGGAGAAAAAAGAGCAAAAATCGACTAAGTGTTGACCGAAGTCCGACTTCGCAGCGAAGCCTGACTTCGGCCCAGCCGAATTGCGAAGTTTGTCCGAGAAAAGCTGAAGCAGACTAAAGTCCGCACTGCGCAACCCTTCGTGCGAAGTACGAACTTCGCACCGAAGTCCGACTTCGGCCAGCGCCCGTGCGAAGTCCATCTAAAGATGAAAGGCGGCAAAAACCCAGATCGCGCCCAAACCTTGGGCGCAGCTAAAAACAGAGGTAGAACAGTTCAAGCACGCGCTTCGCGCGAAGTGTGTACTTCGCCCGAAATTCGGGCGAAGTCCGACTTCGCCGGCGAGGTCGGGCCGTGCCCAACTTCGGGCGAAGTCCGGCTGCGCCTAGTTTTCCGGGCCAGTATTGGGACGCGGTTTAAAGAATAATAAAAAAAAAAAAAAATTTCAAAAACCCCAAGCTGGGCCCAAGGCGCGTTTGCACTTGTTTTTATGTGGGTTTCCGCACCGAAGGTTTTGTCTTGATCAGTGTGCCCAAGTGGTGGCAGCAACGTCACCCATGGTGCAGTCCCCAACGCCGAGTTAATGATTGTGCGTTTTCAAGCGAAAACGCAACTAAAAAGCAAGGCACGGCTGTCGGGGCGCGTCTTTTCCTAAAACATTCTCCTGCGCGGCCACCAAGGGTTTTAACTCAGCCGACCTACCCCTCCTGCGTTGCATTAATGGCGTTGTTTTTATCTAGAAAAGGGGGTCAGAATCATGCCAACATTCCAAATTGCAGAGATTATTCCTGGACAGATGCTAATTATTCCTCCGATAGCGAAATTTGTTGCGGATGACTCGAACCCGTCATTATTGCCGACTCGGAGAGATGGACAAGGGAAAAATGCTCGTGTCGGCGCAGCTCCAGCGGAAGCAGCGAACCAGGTGATTTGCCACGGCCAGGAGTTTTCAAAGGCGATCCTCCGCCAGAGAAAAGTCAAAGGCCCGGACGAAGAAGGTACAACGTGGGCAATCCCCACCACCTCCGGTGAATTACCTGGCAGGATATGTGGACGGCTCGTTTTCCATGAGCCTAACTCAGCTGAGAGCGAATGTGGAGAGTCGGGTCGACAAGGTTTCGCCCTCCCATCATTTTGGAGCGGCGTACAAATCAAACCTCTTCGGATTCATGTGCCCTCCCGTCCACCAATGCCCGGAGTCGATAGACTTAATTGTCGGACACTATAAACCAGCCTTCTCGGCAAATCTGCAGCTCCAGCGGCAAACCCTTGTTCGCACTGCGCAGGGAGACTGTGCAGCCAGCTTTCGCCCCAGGGCTGGAGTATGACTCCGGCACCATCCTCAGAAAAATCAATTTGGGCGAACAAGCGGGACGTTTCACGCACACCAAACGAATGAGGGATTTCCTCAATTCAGAGCTGAGCGCCCTGCTTCCAACCGGACAATGGCCGACTGGCCCCATGCCTTTGGTAAAATTTCATAGCAAGTATCTATATACCATCTTGGCATGGATCCTCGGCTGCGACTCCGATGAGTCGGTGCACCCGTACTGCCGGCCCCCGCGTAATGCCTCCCGTGTGGAGAATCTTACGAACCAACGGCGCAGCGGAGCGGAAAACGCCCTATCTCTTTCGATCTGGCAGACCGGTCGGCTTACGCCATTCATTCCGATCTGCTGAAAATCCGAAGCGCCGCTCAACCAATTTTCGTTTCGGCTCCGTTCGGTCCGGCTTTGTTTGTACCATCTCGCACCCCCAAATGCCGATCCCGAACTTGAAGAAGGTTAACGAGAAGGGAGAACCCCGCACCGTCTATAATCGGACGGATGACTTATACCGGAAAGGGTCCTACTACAAGTTCAACTTCAACTTTCTCGGGATTCGTCATGTCGGCCTTCACCGAAAGTGAAATCCCCCGTCCCCCGAGAGAAATGACGAGTGCTTTGATAAATCGAAGCTCGGGGACGTTTCGGACCGACGCAGGGGATTGTGATCAGAATCTACGGATTCAAGGGCAAACCCTATTTGCTGCCCTATTGGTGCTCAGAGCATCTGTTCGGGATGGAAGTTGCCCGACAGATGGACTATGTGGAAGAAGAGTTTGGCCTTGGGAAGAAAAGAGGACAGATTTTTCAATACCCTCTTTCCTGGGCCAATGTTGAGATTATCGAGGTAGGACAACATGTCTACCTAGAGCAAGCGCTGTCCCGGATTGGCCTGGTTTTATGCCGCAGTCACTGGAAGTATGACCCTCATGGGATAAGAGGAAAGTTTGCACATCCGTGCCCCCGGGACATAACCGAAGATAGATGCGACGTGGTCCATGTGGACCTTGGACTCGGGAGATTGAATTAATGGAAGCTTCTCCCCCTTGGCAGGATTTCTCATCGCGAGGGAGGTGACATATGACCCCAAGAGAAACCGGGACCATCACTTCTCATCTCCAGTGGTTCAAAAAATTTTTGTCCAAGATTGCAGGCCTTAACCGGTCTAAAGAAAAGATTATTGAATGCTTGGAAAATGAGATGCCGCACGCAAAGACGATAAATCCACAAGGAGAAACCCGGCCGTAGATGACGACTTCTCGGTTCTCTATGACCAGACATCATGACAACCGGCGGCCGTTCGCATATCAAGGTTACGTTCCCCGAGGCCCCTTTGAGGATTATAAAAATGGGTCTCCTCCCAAACAGCTTGTACACTTCGGCAATCGCGCCGCCGGCCCAGCAAGTACCCAGGCCGATCCAATGCGGTTCGTGGCTCCTAAGGCGGCGCCTGAAAAGGCGAAAAAGTTAGCCGAGGCAGCGCCCGAGGCACTTCCTCAGGCAAGAAAAGCGCCAGCACCGCCAGAAAGCAGACCGGTCGCGGCAGACCTTCCGCAAGTCAAACCCCGGTACAAGTTTACCGTGGGAGCATCAGCGCCTGCTGCACCTGCTTCGTCTCCTTCCCCTGATCCGACAGTTGTTCCAGAAGAAAAGAAGCGGAGGAGAGTTGAGAAAATCAGGCGACCTAGCCTGATAGTGCAGCAGCCAGTCGCAGAGCCGCAGCCGCGTCCTGCCGCCGCAGAGGCAGTTCCTTTGGGCAGTCCCAAGCCAGCCGCCGAGACAATAAGCGAAGACATTCACCCAGCATCGGCTCAGGCGGAGCCCGCAGGTACGTTTGCTGTCCCTATCTCTCTAGTCTCACCCAGTTCTACTTCCACTCGGTCCCCCGCTCAATCCGGGCGAGCCATGACCACATCCTCCCCCCCGTCTCCGCGTCCTTCTAGCGGCCCCCACTCTTTCGACCGGCTTGCTCGTAACCCTAACGTCTCTCTTTCTCCGAGCACAACTCCAAACCCTTCGCCCGAGGTTAGTGCCGAGGCTGTCCGTTCACCATCACATCCTCCGCCTCGCCCGCTTCAAACCCTCACGATGTCGGCCCTCTCCCATTTCCGTTTCCCGGTCGCCCCCACAAGCGACCGATTCTTCCAAGGTCTGTCTGGTTCCTCCTGATCCCATCCCCGCAGGAGAGACGTCTCAACAGATCCCTAGGGTGGGGGAACCAGATTTTATGGACGACCTCCAGAACTCAGATGACTTGCCCCTGGCAACAAGAGCCGTAGAGTATTCTGTCTCTTTCCGCCAAGACCTGAAGCGGAGGAGACATGAAGAGATAGCCGCCCCGGCAAAACGCGCAAAGTATGATTTCGGAAGGAGAGTGATTACAACGGAGAAAATAATCCCAATAGTGAAGAAGCCTCTCCGAGAAATGACTAAGGCGGACTACGTGCTCCAGACAAAGGAGAAAAGCTTTGACGACATTGATAAACGAGATGAGATTCGAACGATCATGCGCAAAGTCGACAATCTCTTTGTCAAGAGTCCGGAGGAGCAGGAAGAACTTTTCGCATTGCGAGGACAAAGTAAGGCAACTTGAAGAGGACCTATCTAGGTCCACCGAGCACCGGAAGCGGCGCGGCGAGAAACAGATGAATTCAAAGCCCGGCTAGCCGCTTCTCAAAGAACAGTGCCGCAACCGAAAAGAAAGCAGCCTTGGAGCAGATTTCTCAGCTCCAGGAGTCTTTGAAGCGAGCACGATCGCAGCCTTGTAGAAAAAACATCTCAAGCGGTCTGTCTTTTCAAAGACAAAAGTTAAGGAAATGAGGGCTGGTTTGCTGAGGGAATGCAAGCCCCATACCTTTAAGGCAATGGCGGTCCTGGACTTCGCATCCAGGATTCAAGAGGTTTCTGCCCAGGGAAAGCCTGTGGTAGAGGAGGCCGAGCGCGAGGCAAAGCAATGGCTGGACCTGGCGATAAACCTTCAGGAGCGCGAGCGCGACGACGTCCTTTTTTCCCCCGTGTCCTCATTCGCTGCAGAATGGGCAGGTGCAAGGGTGACCTTGCACAAATATTTTAGAAAAGTTGAAGAGGTGAGAGTGGCCAGACGAATGCTTGATGCATTCGGGCATGAAAAAGATATCTGTCTGGCCCCCTTTCACGCTCTTTCGAACTTGGGTGTCCAGGTTTTGTTGAGAATGGCGAGCTCCTTACCCTAGATCGGGTAAAGAAGAATTGGCAGTCCTTTGAAGCAGATACAGCTGAAATTGATAGCCGGACTGAGCCAATTCAAGACAATCAGTCACTCGGATGGTGTCCGGATATTCCAGGATCCGCTCCTATTTTCGGGAGTTAGAGAAAAGATACCTCACCATCGACCCGCACGCGGTCGCCGCTTTCACGGAGCATTAGAAGACATAGCCGACCGCAAGCCATTCGAAGCGGAAGCTCGGCGCTCAGCCCCAAGAGGCGTACACTCGCATGTGCGAGGCGTAGCAGGAAATGGAGACCTTTCGGAAGGAGATACCGATGAGGCGATCGACAAAGATGAATCTGAAGAACAGTTGCCGCAAGGAGAACAGCTAGAGCGAGAAAAGGCGGGGAGGCAAGTTCCTCCGCACCCAAAGGATGAAGGCATGGATTCTTTGCGCCGAGGCGAGCTCGACACCCCGCGAGCCGCCAGAAATGTTGTCACATTTTGCACGGGGTGCAATGTCTTCAATGTTGTTTTGTAACAGTGCTGCTCTTCTTTTCCTCCTTCCGTTTTTCTCCTTCTCTCCCTTTCCTTTTCTTTCCCATTCTCTTTCTCTCCCCCTTTTTTCCTTGGAGTTCCCCACTTGATTTTCCAGCTTTCCAGCAGGTCTATTCGAAATTGGCTAAGTCTGGGTGCGAAGTTCGCACTTCGCCCAGTTTTGGTGCGAAGTGCGTACTTCGCCCAGTTTTGGTGCGAAGTGCGTACTTTGCCCCACCTTCTGGGCGCACCTTGCACTCGACGGATCGGGCAGTCAATGCAGAAAAAGGTAAAATGCCGGAGCAGGTCCATATGGCGGCATACACCGTTGTTCGCCCGTGCGCAGCTCGACTTCTCAACGGAGCGGGAATGTGCCCTTGACGAGTGTACGGTAGGGGAACAAACCCGGAATTTGACCAAGGCTTGAAGGCCTTCCCCGATCGCACCGATTTCTGCACGCATCCCAAGGAGCCCCGATCCCAAGCAAAGATGGATAGATCGCCCTCTAAGGCGTGCATGTGTCACACAAAGATAACCCATCATTAGACAAGTGTCCAGCCTTCGGGATTTGAACCAAGACTGCCCACCAAAAGGGATAAGCATGGGCTGCCCGCACCGCTCGCGTTAATAGCCTCATTCAAAGCTGATCCGAGGTTTCACTCGCTCCAGCTACTAGCAAGCTCGCCGACTTGAAGAATTACCCAAAGACTCCGCCACGTAGCTGTCCAGCTTCCAAGAAGACCATGCTGCGGGTACAGCCCGATCCGACAAAAGGTCAGCATTTGCAGCTCTTTCGCCGCTTCGTCGACTCATGTTTGATCGGGACTCGTGCCCATTAATGTAACGGTGGGACTCGGGCTATAAAAGCCCATCTGAAATTCATTGTAAAAGGTGGAAGGGGAATGTTTGTTAGGGAACTACTGTGCTTACTGTAACCGTGCTTCTGCTTATGAATACAATCTGTATGCCTGGTTCTGTTCTACTATCTTTATTCTTTTATGCTGTCTTTCATTATATGCCTTAGGCCCACCTGTGTCGCTGCTCGTTAATTCACTTTGGCATTTGGCGATCAGGTTCCTCTAGCATTGCTTGCTTAAAGCACCTTCTGTACTTCATTATTTAAAGCATTCATTATAAATTTGGTAGCAGTTCCATCAGCTTGTGTGTGACGTTGCTGGCCCGTATCCGGTGATTGATGCGATCCCTCGCCGTTAGTTCCTTGTAGGGAATGTTTGCTAGGGAGCCATTGAAGCCGTGCGGTTAAACTCTCTACCTAACACATATACCGGCTCGACATCTCTAGGTTTACTTTCTACCCCCGTCGGTGTACGTATTTGGTGATTGATACGATCCCCCGCTCGTTAGTTCCTTGTAGGGAATGTTTGCTAGGGAGCTATTGAAGCCGTGCATACGCTGCTGGTGTATCGGAAGTACGCCTAGGTTTTGCCGTTCCTTGTCATGCTCTGTGTTTGTATGCAGTAAGTAGCGGTGATTGGTGTGTTCCCGTACTGTTAGTTCCCCCCCCACCAACCTTTGGACATATTTGTAATCTCTTTCTGTACATTTATCTCTTTTCGTCCATTTATTTCTTTCCTGTTCCCTTTGGCTTAAATCCCCCCCCCAAAAGGAGCGGCCTTCTCCGGAGATTGGCCCGAAAGGCATCTCTTCCTTCCGGCCTTTCATGCTGGTGGGCGAATCTGGGCGCATTAACCAAAAATCCTTTCCTCATGGCAGATTCGTAACCAACAGCCCCCAGATAACCCTGAATGGAATTCTCCCAGGACTCTTTTCTTATCATCTTCTTTTATGCATCTGAGAAGAACGCCATCAATATTCCTGAAGAATAGGCCTTCGAGACGCAATGAGTATCGGAGGGACCGCATCCTGAAGTGTCTTCGCTGCGAAGCATTCAAATGTTGAAGACATCTCCCAGTGTTGAAATATTCAACTATCTCACTGACCCAGTCCTCATCTTCTTCTTGATTTGCGAAGCACCCTTCCGCTGCCAAATCGTCCCACTGACAAGCTGTTACTTTGGCTGCTACGCTCTTCGCAAGCTCTTGACATAGCGTGCGACCGCAAACCAATTTTGTGGGTCTAATCTCAATGTCAAACTCTTGTATTTTGTTGACCCAACCGGCTCTTTTGCTACCCAACTCTCCTTGGATGACGAAGTTGCGTACATCAGGATGAATGACGAATACTGTGACCCGACTTTGAGAAATGAAGTGCTTGAATTTCCTTAAGGATTTCATAACAGCATGCACCTGTCTTTCTATGAAGTTATACTTCTCTTCATGGGGGTGTATTACCTGGCTTAGAAACGCAATGGGGCGCTCTTCGCCATCTTCCCCCTTCTGTGTCAGGACCGCAGCATAGCTCTCGGGTTCTCCTATAGCATATAGGATGAAATCTCGATTGTAGTCAGGATTAGTCAGGACTGGCGCCTGAGCGATTCAGGCCTTGATTTCTTCAAATGCCCCTTTCCTTTCATCCGTCCAGATGAATTCAGCGTCCTTCTTCAAGAGTTCAGACATCGGCTTAATGACTTGGGCGAAATCTGGAACAAACTTCCTTACGAAGTTGATCTGGCCAAAAAAATATTGTAGTCCCTTCTTATTCGCCGGGAGTGGGAGCTTCAAGAGAGCGTCAACTCTGTCAGGATCTATGGCGAGACCCTTCTCTGATATCACATGTCCCAGCAATTTTCCCTCATTGACTGCGAATATGGACTTCTTTGGGTTAATTGAAATGCCAAATTCTCGGCATTTTTCGAATATCTGCTGCAAATGCAAAGGATGGTCCTCCCTCCTTCGGGAGAAGACGGTCATGTCATCCAAATAGATGACGATGACCTTATTCAACAGTTCACCGAAAGCTAAATCCATAGCCCTCTGAAAAGTGGCTCCTGCATTCGAAAGGCCGAATGGCATTCGCTGATAAGCAAATGTTCCCCACTTGGTAGTGAATGTCGTTTTATGTTGATCTTCATCCCTAACCCAGATCTGGTTATATCCTGAGAAGCCATCAAGTAGAGAGAAGCGTTGAGCCCCAGCCACTGAGTGTAAGATTTGATCGATCTGCGGGAGAGGGTAATGATCTTTGAGCGAAGCCTGATTTAGGTTGCGAAAATCCACACATAGTCGAATATCTCCATTTTTCTTTCTAACGGGGACTAGATTCGCTACCCAAGAGGAATGCTTTATGGGGTAAATTATCTTCGCCTCAAGCATCTTCAGGAGCTCAGCTTTCATCAGGACTTCGATCTTTGGATTAACCGGCCTTTGCTTCTGCCGAAAAGGTTTGATCCCCTCCTGCAACTCAATTGTATGCTGGATCAATTGCCGATCATATCCCTTTAGGTCTTGGTAAGACCATGCTACTATGTCAGGATATCTTCTGCACAAAGATCGGATCTGTTCTAGCTCTTCCGAAGTGCAATCTATTCCGACTTTTATCGCTTTCCCGGATTCGAGCTCCAAATCCTGATACTGCTTCGCGTTGACTTTGATCCTATGGGAAACTGCTCGATCATTTTGATCGAAAAGGCTTTCCAGAGTAATTAACCCCTTTGGGACGTGGTTGTTCTTCAACTGAACTAGCCCTTCATATTCCTCATCATCCGGGCTTCTTCTCTCAACCGTAGCTGCTTCTTGGATCAAGAAATTCACAATCTGTTCATCATTGTCAAAAATTTGCCAATGCATATCTCTGTCTGGTACAGAGGGCCTATAAATCATCCTCACAGCTTTGGGTTTATGCACCATGTCATCTGCTGGAGAATATCTAGCTGCGATGGATGCCAAGACATCGGCATGTCTGTTCTTCTCACGTGGAATGGACTGCAGATTGAGCGATTCGAATTGGTCAAACAAGTCCCATACCCTGTTACGGTATGCTTTGAGATAGTGCTTTTTTGAAATGCACTTGTTGGTGACCTGATTGCATACCAATTCTGAATCTCCGAAGACTTGGAGATGTTTTATGCCTAACTTTTCTGCTTTCTTCAGTCCCAGGCATAAAGCTTCGTATTCTGCTGCGTTGTTGGTGCAGCTCCAAACCAACCGGTAGCAATATTCCTTTTGCTCTCCTGATGGTGATACTAAAAGTATTCCTGCCCCAGCGCCATTTTTGCATCGGGCGCCATCGAAGAACAATCTCCATAGTTCTCCTTGGGCACATATCTTATCTTCTGGCTTGGTGTGTTTCTCTGGTTTGGTGATGGCATAGCATCCCATTTCCGTTTCTATCATGGCATTGAAATCTGCCAATGAAAACTCATCTTCACAATTCAACTGTGCAAGGGATTCTTCGACCAGGTCCACCTGCTCTATCCCTTCCACTATTGCATGTATGGGATCACTGCTTTCCTCCTCAGACATCTTCTGTACGAGGAATGTGGAAGGTTTCTCATTGTAGATTTTTATCTTCCTTCCTTTGAATGGAATCTCTAAATGCGAGTAATCCATGGATAGGTATCCTCCCAACTTCGCTGTAAATTCCCTTGACAGGCACATACTAAAATATGGCTCCAGGTCGACGACTACCACCTCCTGTATAACCGTGATCTGAGGCATTTTGTGCAGTCGGATAGGTATATCTTTAATTACACCTACAGTCTTCACGGGAGTACCATCCAGTTGGAGCACGCCGTGGCTGCTTCGCGTGTACTCCATTCCTATTTCCTCGCACACTGCTTTGGGCATGACTGTCGTCGCGGCCCCGGAGTCAATCATACAGTTGTGTACAACATACCCTTCCATTTGTAGAGACAGGTAGAACGGCGGTGGCCTGTTCTTCCCTGTAATGGACGTGGATAGGGTTTGCACTAGGGCAAGCGGTGCTGACTTTCTCGCCTTAGTTGTCTTCAAAGATTCCTGCAGCAAGTCCACTTGTCCGGGTAGCTGCAATGCGTCATACAAACTGATTTTGGCCGGAGTTTTCTTCAGCTCATCTACGATGTTGTATACTAGGGAGTTGTGCACCTCAGGTTCCCTTTTAGCCTCATACCTCGTGCGATACTGCTCCGTGGCTTCGACCCTTTGTCGTTTGGTCAGCGAAGGGAGCTTAAGCTTTTCTCTAGCTTGTTCTTTGGTTTCCACCTGAGGTGGATTTGCAGGGGCCTGTTGGGCCTTCTATTTTACTGGTGCAGGGTGAGGAGCTTCGCTTGGGGCCTGGGAAGGTTGTTGTCCCTTCTCGCGGCGAGCATACACCTTTAAGGGGGCCATTTGAACAGCATCTACCTCCATTGGCCTTTTTCCTTCTCTGGTAAGGACTGAAACTTGCTCTTCTTCGCCAATTACCAGGTTCTGATCCATTTGCCTGATAATGTTGACTTGACCACCATGACTACTACCCGCCAGCGTTTGTACGTAATGTTGGTGCAGCATGCAGGTATTTTCTTCGTGAGGGTCATTACACGTGGAGCACCAATGTATGTAGTCGGAAGTGCTTGGAGCTTCGTCAATCACGACATTTCTTGCCAATGATCTCCCTTGCTGTACCGCTTGATCTTTAGTAAGCGCTGGTGGAGGATAAGACCTTCTTGGTAGAAACTCTTGCTGCGCCTGCTTCTTTTTCATGATGGTCATGTCGTTAGACAAGGTCTGTACTGTGGAGTTCAGGGACTGAACTTCCTGTAGTATTTTAGCTTGCATATCCTCGGCTTTGGGAATAGGTGGCAATGGAGCCATCGTCGGTATTGGAGGTAGGGCAGGGGTGTTGAGGTGGCGCTGGCAATACAGGAAATGCCGAAGGGACAGTGGGCTGTGATGCCGAGAATGTGGGAAAATGTATTTGTGGAGTAGTGATCTGAGACACAATGGGGTTCGGGTTCCAAGATGAGATCGGATACGCAGGGGTTGCGGAGATTTGCGAAGCGGCCGCATTTGTATACTGGGATTGAGGGAAATCTGGAAGTATGGGCATCGGCATCCTTTGGGGAAGTTTACCCACGGCTATTAAATCCATTTCCGCTTTCTGGGCTAACTCATACAATTCGGGGAAGGTATTAATATTCGAATACCTTACCATTACACTGATGTCAGGGTTGAAAGCCCTAAGGTAATAGTACGTCGTAGCCTTCGCTAGTTGGCCGGAGTCCAATTGGTATCCTTTGCCAGGTTCGAGCGAACCTAACATTGAAATCAGCGATCTCTTCTTGCGGATGTCTCTGGATCGTTGTGAACTGATGCAAAAGAGAGGATGGATCGGCGGACTCATTGAAACTTCTCATTAACTGTCCGGCTAACTGGTCCCATCCCGTTATAGTACCGGGTGGTAGGGATCTATACCAGTAGAGGAGCTTCCCTCTAAGAGACAGAACCAGAAGCTTTACCATAACTCTCTCCTCCGTGATGTCATGAATCGCCGCCAGAGAAACAATGTCCTGGATATGCTCCAGAGCAGTCTTCCCCGTTCCATCGAACGTTGGGATTTTCTTCATAGCAGCAGGCGGAACTTGCCCTTGTCCCGCTAGATTTAACGGTCCGGAAGAATTCCACGCCGGGAACAACCTGGGCGGCGGTTGCTGCTGCTGCTGCATTTGTTGTTGTTGTTGTTGTTGTTGTTGTGCCATGTTCGTGCCTGGATTCCGAGAAACAGGAATTCCCGAAGTTCCTCGTTGATTGCTAACCGAATGACTAATTGGAACGGAGGCACTTGGATGATTTGGCGAGTTGGGAGGATTGGGAGGAAGGCTAGCTGCTGTGCTATCCGAAGTTAGCCCTTGTTCATCAAAAGCAGCCTCTTGCGAGGATGTTCCACGCAACAGTGACTCAGGGGTGACCAACCTGGAGCGTTCCCCGAAGGCGTCAATATCGAGTTCAAAGAACTCAGTCTCCTCTCCACTATTCCTAACTCTCCATCTTGTTTGCATGAAGGCACGGATACTTAAGTACCGGTCTCTTACGACTTTAAGATTCTCAGGTTGAACAGAGTCGCCAGATGCTAGAGTCTTTTGGCAATGAGACAAGCATCGGTTCTCACTACCACTCACAAGGTGAGACTGACCGGGTCCCACCGGGGTGCCGTAAACCGTTGGTCATCAAATCTGCCACAGAAAGGATTTTGGGAAGTGTACGCGCCCTAGACCTGGACCAACATTGAAAGGCCGAGGGGAAGAGATGCCCCCCGTGCCAATCTCCGGAGAAAGGCCGGCTCCTTTACTAAACTACTTGGTGTTTTGAGCTAAGAGTGCAGGAAAGAGATAAAAATAGTAAGGGTGCAGGAAATAAATAAACAGAGTAAGGGAAAGAATATCGATGGATTTAAGAGGGAAAGAACCAACAGCACGATTACTGGCTACAACTCGAAATAGCAGCAATAGATACCAAGAATAAAATAAAATGAACACAGTACTAGCCTTCCTATGTATCCTCTGGACGAGTTCCAGGATTACCCTCCCCTTACGTCGAAATCCAGATTTCAGAATTACGGCGGTTAGGAAATAAGTGAATATAGCAGAAACACTATCCACAGGCAGCATACAAGAAAACTATTACAGCGTTCTCTCCCCTATGTATCCTTCGGGAAAATTCCAGGGTTCTATCCCCAATCACACACCTAAATCCAGAATTCAGAATTACAGTATGCAAATGAAGAAACAGAATAACAGAAATAATCACAGAAGGCAGCATACAAGAGAGAAATGAGGCCCGAAGCTCTTAGTATTAATTGCAGGAAATCAAGTTACAACAGCTTTCTAGCAGAAAGTTCCCCCCCTTTTTCATTACAATACGTGGGTTTTTATAGAGGACCCGACCCTCTGAGCCATCAATGCACAAAATTGAGGAGTACATCCTCGAAAACCAGAGAAGTCGGCTCCCGCTACTCCCGTGACTGAGCTCTCAAATCCTTTTCTACAATTAGCAGCTGTGACCGGGTCAGCCGGGGAAATTCGCATTTATGAGCCGCCTGACTCGTCCTAGGCTTCTCCGGGTGCGGAGCTCGAGTGGCCGCCATGTCCGCCGGGCTCTCCTCCTCATACTGATATTTCTTTTCAGGTTGCCAAAAATGAGCCCCGAGTCTTTCGGCACGTAAAAATTCATTTATGAAGCACTTGATTGCCTCGGAAAAATACCCGGCCTTGGAGTGCGTACCCCTAAAGCGCTTCGCCAATTTTCAGTTCGCGACCCTGCTTCGCAATGGATGTGAGCCGAAGCGGGTCTATCTTCCTTGGTCATGCACTTCGCGCGAAGGAGCTTCTCAAAATAGCTTCGCGGATGCTAAATGCCGAAGCAGATATCCCTTCTCAAAACAGGGCTCTCAATCTTTCATTGCTTCGCTGGAAAGGCCGCTTCGCGAGACTCCCTGCCCGAAGTGGATGCTTCGCTGATGGGCTGTCAAAATGCTTCGCCGCGAACCTTCTTCAATGACATGGTTCGGGAGTTTTTCGGCCGAAGTGCATTCTTGCCTTGGAAAAACATTCTGCTTTTTCACGGGCCACTACTGCTTCGGTTGAAAGCACTTCGCACAAAAGCTATCCGAAGTAGATGCTTCGCGACAACTTTGGGCGAAGTAGAAATGGTTCGCCAGTAGAGAGGCCCGAAGTGGATGCTTCGCTGATTTCTTAGCGAAGCAGTTTTTCAATGCTTGAACTTTTTTGAATCCCGCTTCGCAAAGTTTTCGCCCGAAGCAACTGTTTGGGCTGCTTCGCGTGCGAAGCTCTTTTCATGCCTTAGCGACCTTGGACCGCGATCTAGACTTCCTTGCTTTCTTTCTCTTGGCGAAGCTGTCTTTCTTTTTCTGCGAAGCTCCTAAACTTAGCTTGCTCAGTAGCGAAGCTCTTGTATATCCATTCTATGTACAAGGGGGATGGCAATGAAAGCCAAAATTGCTGCAATGCTTAAAAATGTTTTCTAAAAACAAGGGAACAAATTCATGAAATAAAAAGAAACACTTCACAAATTTTTTTTATTTTCACTACCCCTCTAGGCAATGTGACAAAATTGTCAACAGGTCATAGAACCACCGTTGCGGGATTCGCAACAGGCCGAAGTCGGCAAGTTTCTCTTCCAAGTGAATGTACTACTTGAGGGCGAAAACCTCAATGACCCCCATCTTGAAGGGAAAATCACAGGTTGGTGCCCATTTTCAGCCATGGTCGTAGACTACATTAGTCATGTCGCTCTGGCGAGCGACTTCCAGTGCAAATTGGTATTCTGAAGTATAAAATGGTAACAAGAAGGGCTTTCCCGTAAACCCAAACAGACGAATGACGAGCCTCTGCATTAGTTGGAAAACATCGCCCTTCCTCTCGACGACGACCTTATCTCTGAGCATCGCGGGTACCCGAGGACAGGAGCCTCGCATGAGTTGCATGGCGGGTCCCAAGAACTGTTGATTAAAAGCATAATATGACTCCGACCTCGCCAAGAGCGAAGTCCACTGGTATACAGGTTGGGGAACTCCATCCTTGCCGATGTGATTGACAGCAATGTGAGGGAAACGCTCCTGAGTATGGTAGAAGAAAAGCCAAATCAGGAAGGAGCATGGCCCGAAATACTGGTCTGCTCCAGAATTTTTCTGCGCCCAGTCAAAGAATACTGGGTTAGTATTAGGCCTCGAAGGATCTGGATGTCACATCCCCACTGGTTCTAAGTATTTCTTTTTAGAAGAATATGATTCTGCCTTTAGTATTTGTGGTGCAGGTGCAGGTCTCCGGCTCGGCAACAGAGGAGAGCACTCACCCTAGACCAAGGCAGCAGTTTGGAAGGTCAGGTAAGCGGATATGATGTCGTGCCTCAAGCACTTTGGTCCGTGGGTACATGGAAGCCCACCGTAGAGGATGCATTTTCATTTGCATTTTGCCTATCATGGATTGACCGAATGTTGCTTGTTTTCTTCAGTTTAGTATCTTGTTGTTTTAAAAATATATATATGGTAATAAAATAAAATAATAAATAAATATATATATATTTTTTTGAGAACGTTTACAAATTACATCAACAACCACCCTCAAGGGGTTTGAACACAAGACCACTTAAGAAACAACCACCATCTTTAGCCACTAGGGCAACTGCCTGTCGGCAATAAAAATAACAATTATGAGATTACTAAATATATATATATATATATGATGGTTAAGAAAATCATTCATACATGGAATTTTTATAAAGCTATTAAGTAAAGTAAATTAAACAAATTAAAGAAGGATGAAATAGCAATATAAAAATAATAATAAAATAAACCATAAAATAAATGTATTTTATATATATAAAAAATGTGTATGTATTTCATATTCACGTTACTTTTTGAGTCATTTTAAAAAAAAGGCCCAAGCTATACGGATATAAGTTAAAATATTTCTAACTTAAGAAACTTGATAACAATTAAGAGGGGATTCGAAGGGTTATTCTGGTCTTTTGTTTTAAAAGAGAGCCAAATGGTTTAATGAATGGCAAGACACCTGGAATCGTCCAAGTTGCCCTACCTGGCGGATCACCTTGAGGTGTCAAACACCTGGAATCGTCCAAGTTGCCCTACCTGGCGGATCACCTTGAGGTGTCAAACTTTCCCCATACGTCTCATCGTTTAAAAAGGGAAGTTTGGTTGCTTTCGCAGGGGGAAAAAAAAGAAAGAAAAGGAGGAAAAACAGAATAACCCGGCAGACGCTCTTTGGTTGGGCAACGGTAGACAGAAGGTTTTGAGAATTTTCCAGCGTTAACAGAAAAGGTCAGGTTACTCTGAATATGTTTTATGGAATGTTTGCCTCTTAAAATTTGTTGGTATTTAAATAAAAGTATATATAATGGTTTACTATCTGAAAAAGAATTATATATAAACTCAGAAGTCATCTGTATATGTTAATGTTGCCACATTTTGCACGGGGTGCCATGTATTCAATTTTTTTTGTAAGGATGCTGCTCTCCCTTCCCTCCTCCTTCTCTCCCTTTCTCCACTATCCCCTTTCTTCCCTTCCATCAGTTTCATTCCCTTCATTCCCCCCCTTCTCCTTTCCTTTTTTCCTGATAGTTTCTCCAAGAGGGCAAAAGGCCCTAAATTTGACTAAGTATTGGTATTGCGCAACCCGACTTCGCAGCGAAGTCGGGCTGCGCCCTTGAGTTTGAGCGCACTTGGGGAGCCAAAGTGCGGAGAGCTGAACCCAAATTTTGCTAAGTATAGAGCGAACCCCGACTTCGCAGTGAAGTCGGGGTGCTCTCTCATTTCTGTGCACACCTGGGCATCAGTGGAGCCCTGAAAAATTCTAAGTATTGAGTGCGCAACCCGACTTCGCAGTGAAGTCGGGCTGCGCCCTCAAGTTCATGCGCAGTCGGGGCGACTCAGCTGAAGAAGTGGCTAAGTGTTGGGTGCGCAACCCGACTTCGCAGCGAAGTCGGGGTTCGCCCACTTACTTATGCGCACTCGGGCAGAATGTTGAAGCCAACCCAGGAATTTTCTAAGGCACGGAGGCCTCCCCAACTGCGCTACTTCCCCCTTGCACTGTCTGATTGCGCTCCAATTCTGGGCGAAGTCGGGCGAGAAAGAAATACGAGATCCCAAGGCAGATTTTCCCCTTATCAGATTCTGACAGGTGTCCAGCCTCGGGATTCGAGTCAGAGATGTGACGGGTGGTGTGCGAGCGTGAACTGGATTATTGTACTTAAACTGCCCTCAGTCAAGTTGACTCGGAGCATCATCCCCACACCGCCACGTAGCTGCCAATCTTCCAGGTGGACCTTGCTGCAAGCACATTCCATGCCGGCAGAGGTCAACATCAGCCACTTTTTGCCGCTTTTGTCAGCTTTGTCAGCTTTTTCAGTTATTGTCAGGTCTGGGATCCTGTGCCCAACGATGTAATGGGGGGAAATTTATGCTATAAATAGCTCGGCAATATCATTGTAAAAGGGTGGAAGGGGGATATATTGCTAGGGAACCACTGTAGCTGTGCGTTTGCTTCTAAATACAAAATACACTTGGCTCTATTGACTGTTCTTATCTTGTATGCTGCCTTTACTTAGCATTTCTGCCTCATGTTGCTTATGTTATTGCTTACTGTTATTCTGCTTTCTGGATATCGGTATTTAATAGTTAAGTATTCCTGAAATGCAAAGGTAGAGGATACATAGGATGAATGGCGTTGATAGTTACTGCAACTTATTTTGTGTTTAATTGTTGTTCGTAGTGATGATCGGTTGTTGCTGTGTTGCTTATCCTCCCCACCCATAACAAATTCATTTACATTTCTTTCTGCATTTACAATTTCTTTCCTGCACTCTGAGCTTATAAACAATTGAGAAAACATAGGAAGCCGGCCTCCTCCGGAGATTGGCACGGAAGGCATTCCTTCCCTCCGGCCTTTCAATCTGCTGGGCAAATCTAGGGCGCATTACACTAAATCCTATCCTACTGGCAGATTCGTAACCAACAGTTAACTAGCTATCAAACCACGATTCAGTAAATGTTTTAAAGAAAATAATTTAATTGTTTTAGAAGACTGTGTAAGTCCTTGTCGGAAGAAATTATGCATACAAAACATAATTTATAAGAGATTGTTTTTTTTTTTAAATAAAAATAACCAGAGATATCATGGTTCGATAGTATATTTGAGTATGGCCAGAAAATCTGTTATAAGAGACGCTCACTGTTTCCTGGATACGTTTTTGGGTATTAAGCTCGATAAAGGATAATTTGAAATTTATAAATTAAATAATTGTTTGAAAGCTTGTTTACTTTGTGTTTTAAGATGATTTGGTTGAGCTAAATGAAGAAGTTACGATTTGTATTTTGTTCTCGCTCTGAGACATTAATGATTGTCTGGGGTAAATGGTAAAACTGCATTTGATATGCTATCCCTGCTTGCTGCATGTCTGCATGAGCTCGTTTGCTGCATTTTTGAATGAGCATGTCATTTTAGGAATGGGCCAAGCTGATCTAATTTCTTCCCTACCTCCAATCTGGCTGTGGTTACTATGGGAAAGTGCTTCCCAAACGTTGTCAAATACCTCCGTGGAGAGAGTTGCGCTGAAGTGCCTGAGACAAACGGCGCAAGGAGATGCCGTGGATGTGTTCCGGCATTTGTCTTGGACAGACGAAATTCCTAAAGGAAATTTGTTTCATTCTATATTTAGACAGAGCCATATGTGTTGTATTAAAAGCATACTCAATTTAAATTTTCATACTTATTTTATAAACGTGGTCAGAGCCATATGTGCTGTTTTAAAACTTGTAATAGATTCATTCCAATTACACATGAAAAGAGTTGAGTTTATTTAAAAATAAAATATATAATGACGGCTGTAGATAAACGTCATCTGTAGAGGAGGAAGTAGGGTCTTCAGGAAAATTTAGTATGTTTTACCCTACCGATATTTGAATGCAACTGTACTGGATAATTGAAAGTAAATTCCAGATAGAAGTTTAGAAAGATAAAATCTAATGTGAAGCTGTCTTTTTTTTGTATGTATAATTTGGAAGATTGACGTGTCTTTTTTTAAAACTTGTAATAGAGGAGAAAGTAGGGTCTTAAGGAAAATTTAGTATGTTTTACCCTACCGATATTTGAATGCATACTGTACTGGGTAATTGAAAGTAAATTCCAGATAGAAGTTTAGAAAGATAAAATCTAATGTGAAGCTGTCTTTTTTTTTAATGTATAATTTAAAATTTCATACTTATTTTATAAACGTGGTCAGAGCCATATGTGCTGTTTTAAAACTTGTAATAGATTCATTCCAATTACACATGAAAAGAGTTGAGTTTCTTTAAAAATAAAATATATAATGACGGCTGTAGATAAACGTCATCTGTAGAGGAGGAAGCAGGGTCTTAAGGAAAATTTAGTATGTTTTACCCTACCGATATTTGAATGCATACTGTACTGGGTAATGTTGCCACATTTTGCACGGGGTGCAATGTTTTCAGTTTTGTAGCAGTGCTGCTCTTCCTTTTCCCTCTTCCTCTCTTCCCCTTTCTTCTTCTCTCCCTTTTTCTCTCTTCCCTACATTCTCTTTCTTCCCCCCCTTTTCTTGGAGCCCCTCAGTTGGATCTCAAATTTGACAGCAGTTGCCCTGGAAAATGGCTAAGTGTTGGTGCGAAGTTCGCACTTCGCCCAGTTTTGGTGCGAAGTCCGCACTTCGCCCAGTTTTGGTGCGAAGTCCGACTTCGCCCCTCTTTCTGGGCGCACCTTGTAGCAGGCTGGCAGGCTGGCAGAAAAATGACTAAGTGCTGGAGCGAAGTCCGTACGGCGGCAGAAATCAGCTTTCAGAGGATCGGGCGCAGTCCAACCTTTGCAATCCGGATGAGGCTTCTGATGGTACTTAGAGTTTGTTGCCTTTTGTGATGGGGTGCACGAGCTGCGCTCAGAAAATGGAGCGCGCTCGGACTTCGCCCGAAAATCGGGCGAAGTTCGTACTTCGCGCGAAGTTCGCACTTCGCGCGAAGTTCGCACTTCGCGCGAAGTTTGCGCGAAGTTCGTACTTCGCGCGCGAGCCGGGTGTATTCGGACTTCGCGCGCGAAGTCGGACTTCACTCCAAACTCGCGCGCAGTCCGAACACTTCTTTCCTTTGCAGCCTCTTCTTTCAAACCGCGCCCTTTGGCCGGGGCGCAGCCCGACTTCGCTGCGAAGTCGGGCAGCGCACTGCCACTTAGCTTTTTTTTCTGTTTTCACAAGCAGCTCCCTTCTACGAACTTCGCTCCTTCTGAGGGGCGACAACAGACTTCGCTGCGAAGTCTGTGTTCTCTCCCTTTGTCCTATTTTGGCTCAAACAAATGGAAAACTGAAAGCTGGAAAACTGTACATGCTGAAAAATAAAAATGCATAAGGGAAATTTTTACAAAGAAGGGCCCATCGGGCACCTTCAGCAGCGGTAAATTTTTAAGTGGAACCCGTTAACGGGGATAGGTAGGAGCTGACCCTCCATATCCCGAAGTATGTAAGCATTGAACTGGTTCATGTTGGTCACGAATCCGCCATGAGGAAAGGATTTTGTCGTTATTGCGCCCTGGACCCGCAAACCAACATTGAAAGGCCGGAAGGAAGGGATGCCTTCCGGGCCAATCTCCGGAGAAGGCCGGCTCCTTTCGGGGGTTAGTAAGATGAGTGCAGGAAAGAGATAAAAAAACGGAAAGAATTTACAAATGTGATTGGAGTTGGGTGGGGGGAACTAACAGTACGGCAACACATCAATCACCACTACTTACTGCATCATAAATACAAAATATAACCAGGAACTGCAAAACCTAAGTATACTTTCTGTATTAAGCAATGTACGCACAGCTACAATGGTCCCCTAGCAAACATTCTCCCTACAAGGAGAACTAACAACACGGCAATGCATCAATCACCACTACGTACAGTCACATAAACAGAAAGCAACCAAGAGATATCAGAGCCAGGTATATGTGTTATGCAGAGAATTTATACGCACAGCTACAATGGTCCCCTAGCAAACATTCTCCCTACAAGGAGAACTAACAACACGGCAACGCATCAATCACCACTACGGACAGCAACGTAACACACAACTGATGGAACTGCTACCACATCTATTCTATGTATCCTCTAATCTATGAAGTTCAAAAGTACTTGACCACCAAATGCTGAAATGAATCAACAAGCCATGGCACAAGCAATGCTAAAGGCACCTGACCACCAAATGCTGAAATGAATCAACGAGCCGTGACACAGGAAAGCGTAAAGCATAAATGTAAATGAGAGGCAGCATAAAGAATAGAAGCAGTAGAACAGAACCAGGCATATAATTTATTTTTATAAGCAGAAGCACGGTTACAATGGTTCCCTAACAGACATTCCCCTTCCACCACCTTACAATGAAAACGTGGTGGCTATTTATAGCCCAAAGTTCCCCCCGTTACATTAACGGGCACAAAGTCCCAGTCAAACATTAGCTGACAAAAGCAGCCGCGGAACTGCTGGTGCTAACTTTTGTCGGGCTGGACTGTACTCTCGACATGGTCTCCCTGAAGGTTGAACAGCCACGTGGCAGCGCGTTGGGTAGAACTTTATATTGTCAAGAATGAGGGTAGCTGAGGTAGGTGGAAACTCACATCAGCATTAAATGAGGCAGCTGGCATAGGTAGTGCAGCCCATGCTTGTCCTTTTGCTCGGCATGTCTTGGCTCGGATCCCAAAGTTGGACACTTGTCGGATGATAATGCTTGACACGTGTCTGCCTTGAAAGGCAGTCTATCCAACTTCGCCCGGGATTAGAGCGCAATCGGGTAGCATAGGTGAAAAACAGCGCAGTCGGGTAGCACTATTTCCCTACTGCGCACCGGTCAAAGGGCGCAGTCCGACTTCGCTGCGAAGTCGGGTTACGCACCGGCACTTGCTGATTCTCACCGCCGTTCGGACTTCGCACAGACAAGGGAGCGCAGTCCGACTTCGCTACGAAGTCGGGTTGCGCTCCAACACTTAGTCAATTTCTTTGCCAGACTGTCAGCCTGCTACAAGGTGTGCCCAGAAAGAAGGGCGAAGTCGGACTTCGCACCAAAACTGGGCGAAGTACGGACTTCGCACCAAAACTGGGCGAAGTCGGACCGACTTCGCACCAAAACTGGGCGAAGTCGGACTTCGCACCAAAACTGGGCGAAGTCGGACCGACTTCGCACAAAAAACTGGGTTTCCTGGTTCTGCTTCCCGGGGCCATAACTTTTGATCCGCTAACCCGATCGCCTATTATAATATATCGTTGGAAAGCTGGTGAGAAGATCTGCAATAATAAAATATCTAGAGCTCATTTTGTCCATTTTATCGCCCTCGTTTATGGCCCGCGAAAACCCGAACACCTCAGCATGCTCTTTGCCGCTTGAAAGCTCCATAGTTAGGCCAAAATTTATCAAAAGTTTTAATGTGGCAAAATTGCCAACATTCTTGATCACGAATCCGCCATGAGGAAAGGATTTTGTCGTTATTGCGCCCTGGACCCGCGAACCAACAGTTCACCCGGGCAATCTGATCAGGGCCCTCCCAGAGGGCATCGAACTTCCCGTGGTTGCCCGGCTTCGCCTTCAATGAGTCCCACTTCAGCACCAAATCCCCGATTTTAAAAACTCGGGCAGTGGTGCCTTTTGCAAACCAGCCTTGAGTGGCTTCAATATGCTTGGTGAAGACCTGGTATGCTTTTTCTCTGTCTTCTTCCAATCGTAGGAGTTGGCACGACTCGTCATCCACCGGGTCTCCACCGCTCCCGTCTTCGTCCAACATCCATAGGGCAGGGATTTCAATGTGGGATGGCATGACAGCCTCTTTGCCATAGACGAGCGCATAGGGGGACGTTCTGATAGATTTCTTGAATGAAACTCTGTCCGCCCACAACGCCCGGTTCAGGAGTAAATGCCAAGTCCGCTTGTTCCTGTCAATAGTCCTCCTGATGATCTTCAGGAGGTTCTTGTTAGTAGACTCGGCAAGGCCATTCCCCTGCGGGTAGTAATTAGAAGACATTTTGTGATAAATGCCAAGTTTGCCAGTGTACTCCGTGAGGACAGCGCCTGCGAATCCCGGACCATTGTCCGTCACGATTGACTCTGGAACCTCGAAGCGGGTAATCAGGCTCTCAAGGAACCTGATGACCGTTTCTTGGTCTGCGTTTTTGGTTGGGATCGCCTCTGCCCACCGTGTGAAGTAATCGGTGGCTATAAGAATAAACTTGTGTCCGACAGAGGAACTAGGCGAAATCACCCCAATGAAGTCTAGACCCCATTGCTGGAACGGAGTCTCGGCCTGAATCGGTTGAAGGGGCAAGGGTGCTTTTCTGTTTCTGCCAGCAAACCTCTGGCATTGATCACACTTAGAACAGACCGCATAAGCGTCTGTAAATAGAGTGGGCCAATAGTACCCGGCTCTAATTATTTTTAAGGCCGTAGGCCTTGCAGAATGATGACCTCCAGGCATCTCGGAATGAAATTCTCCGAGGACCTTGGGCTGATCGGATTTCATGACGCACCGCAACAGGATGCCGTCGATATTTTTGAAGTAAAGCCCCTCGAGGCGAAGAGTGTACTTGAGTGCACCTAGCCAAAATCTCCTTCGTTGTGAGGCGTTCAGGTGATCTAGACATCTTCCGGTGCAGAAGTATCTCACCAGTTCATCTGTCCAATCACTCTCCTCCGATAAGGAGTTGGCTAGGTAGATGCTTGTCACTGTGTCCTCCCACTTAAGGGCGGAGATGCCGGCTACAGCGCTTCGGGCCAGCTCCTGACACAAGGCTCGGCCTCTGATAAGCTTGGTGGGCCGCACTTCGATGTCGAACTCCTGGATTTTTGCAATCCATCCTGCTCTCTTGTGACCCGGCTCTCCTTGTATGATGAAGCTCCGAACGTCCGGGTGAATCATAAAGACAGTCGTTTTGCTCTAGGAGACAAAATGCCTGAACTTTCGGAGGGATTTCATGATAGCGTGAACTTGCTGCTCTATAAAGTTGTACTTTTCTTCATGTGGCTGAATCACTTGGCTCAGGAACGCTATGGGGCGCTCCTCGCCATCGTCTCCCTTCTGAGTTAGGACTGCGACGTAACTTTCCGATTCTCCCACCGCATAGAGGATGAAGTCCTTGGAGTAGTCCGGGTTTATCAACACCAGAGCTTGCGCAATTCGAGCCTTGATTTCCTCAAAGGCTTGCTCTCTCTCATCAGTCCATTCGTAAGTTGTATCTTTTTCGAAGGTTCGGCCATAGGCTTGATCACCCGTGCGAAGTCCGGAATGAACTTCCGCACGAAGTTAATCCGACCGAAGAAGGACTCGCAGCCCTTTTTTATCGATTGGGGCTGGCAAGCAAACGAGGGCTTCGCTTTGTCGGGGTCAATGGCGAGGCCTTTCTCGGAGATGACATGTCCCAACAGCTTACCTTCTTTTACCGAGAAGACGGACTTCTTCGGGTTTATAGAAATGCCGAATTCTCGACACCTCTCAAATATTTGCCGCAGATGGGAAACATGATCCCCTCTTTGGTGAGAGAAAACAACCATGTCATCAAGGTAGATGACAATGATCTTATTGAGCAGCTCTCGGAAGGCCAGGTCCATGGCCCTTTGGAATGTGGCACCAGCATTGGATAAGCCGAAAGGCATGCGCTGATAGGCGAACATCCCCCATTTGGTGGTGAACGCCGTCTTATGCTGGTCCTCATCCCTGACCCAAATCTGGTTGTAGCCGGAAAATCCATCTAGAAGTGAGAATCTCTGGGCTCCAGAGAACGATGTGTAGAATTTGGTCAATTTGGGGAAGCGGACAGTGGTCCTTGAGGGAAGCCTGATTCAGGTTTCTGAAGTCAACACAGAGACGAATGTCGCCATTCTTTTTCCTCACAGGCACCAAATTCGTGACCCAGGATGAATGTTTGATGGGGTAGATGATTTTGGCCTCCAGCATCTTCAAGAGCTCTGCTTTCATCATGGCCTCAATTTTCGGATTTACGGCCCTCTGCTTCTGACGGAATTGCTTGGCGCCATCCTCTAGCTCAATGGTATGCTGGATCACATTTCTGTCATACCCCTTCAAATCCTCGTAGCACCAGGCCACGATATCGGGGAACTCTCGGCACAGTGATCTGATCTGCTCAAGTTCCTCCGACGTGCAGTCTGTCCCGACCTTGATAGTTTTACCAGGTTCAAGTTCCAGGTCGGCATACTGCTTCGGGTCTACTTTGATCCTATGAGATATTGCTCTGTCATTCTGATCAAATAGACTCTCCAATGTAATTAGTCCTTTTGGGACATGATTATTTTTTAACTGTATCAACCCCTCATATTGCTCGTCATCAGGGTCTCTACCTTCGATTGAACCAACTTCGTTAACCAAAAATGTGACGATCTCCTCGTCACAATCGAACACCTACCAGTGGGTGTCCTTATCAGGCACAGAAGGCCTGTAAATAGTGCGAACCGGCTACGGTTTCTGGACGTCATCAACCGGAACGTACCTGGCTCCAACGGATGCCAGAGTGTCAGCGTGTTTGTTTTTCACCCGTGATATCGCCTTGACATTCAACGAGTCAAACGACTCCATCAAGGCCCACACCCGGTTGTGGTATGCTTTGAGATAGTGCTGTTTGGAGGCGTACTTGTTCGTAACCTGGTGACACACCAGCTCTGAATCTCCAAAGATCTGCAGGTGTTTGATTCCCAGCCTCTGCCTTTCGCAAACCCAAGCACAGGGCTTCGTACTCCGCCGAGTTATTAGTGTAGCTCCAGGCCAACCTGTAGGTATAGTCCTGGATCCCGGTCGGATAAACCAGAAGCACCCCTGCACCGGCGCCATTTTTGCATCACGCGCCGTCAAAGAAAAGCTTCCACAGCTTCTCAGGTGCAGGTCCTACTTCCTTTGCAGCTGACTTGTTAAGCCTCTCGGGCTGTACAACGATGTAACAGCCCTGCTCTGTCTCAATTACGGCATTGAAATCCCGCAAAGAGAACTCATCTTCAAGCTGTAGCACTTCGAGGGCTTGCTCTGTCAGCTCTACTGTCACCAGTTCTTCCTCCGACAGCTGGACCATGCAGTCCGACTCTTCTCCGGGTATCTTTTCTACTAGGAAGGTGGAAGGCTTCTCATTAAAGATTTTCAATCTCCTTCCTTTGAAGGGCACTTCCATGTGTGAGTAGTCTAGAGACAGGTACCCGCCCAGCTTTGCAGTGAACTCCCGAGAGAGACACATGCCGAAGTAGGGAGCCAGGTCAACAACCACGACCTCTTGGATGACCACGATGTCGAGATCTTTATGCAGCCGGATAGGGATGTCCTTTATGACACCAACTGTCTTGACAGGGGTGCCATCTAATTGCAGCACGCCTTGGCTGCTCCTTGTGTACTCCATCTCGATCTCATCGCAGACGGCTTTCGGCATAACAGTCGTGGAAGCGCCAGAGTCCACCATACAGTTATGAACTATGTACCCTTGCATCCGTAAAGACAGATAGAAGGGAGGCGGTCTGTTCTTCCCAGTGGCGTAGACCGTCAAAGGTTGAACCAGGACAGCGGGCTGTATCTGCTTGCCGTTCTTCATGTTCTTCAGAGATTCTTGCAGCAGATCCACCTGGCCTGGGAGCAGAAGAGCATCGTACATGCTGATTCTAGCGGGTGTTCTTTTCAACTCGTCTACTATGCTGTAGCCCGAGGTGCTAGCTCCTTCTGCTTCTTTTGTCGGCTCATACTTCGTCCGTACTCGCTGGGTGGCCTCAACTCGCCGTCTCTTGGTCAGAGACGGGTACTTCAGCTTCTCCTGTGCTTGTTCTTTGGTTTCAGCTGGAGGCTGAGGTACGGGAGCTTTAGCCGGAACTGGAGCTTTCGCTATAGGAGGCTTGGCTGGAGCTTTGTCTTTGGATGTCTTCTCCTAGGCTGTGTAGGGCCACAGCCGCTTATATGGTGGCAGCCCACCGGGCTGCGCCTTTTCTCTTCTGGCATATACCTGCAAAGGCTTGGCAGCATCTGTAGTTTTCTTTTCTTCCTTGGCGAGCGGCACTAGATTCTCCTCTGGGAGGGCAAAGTTGGCTTCGCCGTCCAGGATCATGTAGAGTTCATCGTCTTCTATGGCGTTGCCGGCCAAAGTCTGGATGTAGTGCTGGTGCAGAGTGCAGTCTTCCTCCAAATGTGGGTCATTGCACGTAGTGCACCAGTTAACCTGGTCAGAAGGACCAGGTTGGTCTTCTATAGCAGCATTCCTCGGAGGCGGACGCCTCTGCAGCTGGTGTTCTGGGGGTTTGTCTTTTGTCAGTGCCGGGGGCGGATATGGCCTCCTAGGAGCAAGGTCCATCTGGGCCTGCTTCTTCTTCAAAGCGGTCATGTCATTTGACATGGCGTGATATCCTGAGGCCAAAGCCCGTACCTCCTGGAGGATTGTATTCTGAATATTATTGTCAGGAGGCGGCAACTATGCCGGTGGAGGCAATGCGGCTAATGGAGGAGGGTTGGAATAAGGTGCGTACTGCGGAGGAGCAAGGAGTGCTGGAAAATGCGGAGGAGCAAGGAGGCAGGTGAGGATAATGCATTTGCGGCGGGCCGTAAGGAGTTACGATCGACGCTGGGTTCCATTGCTGCTGGGGTTGCTGCCCTGATGTGGACGGCGCACCACCAGAAGCTGGCGGATACTGGGATCTGGGGAAGTCCGGATGAATGGGTTCCTGCACCCTGGACGGGAGTCTGCCGATGGAAATGATATCAGCTTCAGCTTGCTGGGCAGCCTCGTACAGAGCAAGAAACTCGTCTATTCTGGCAATCTTCAACAGCAGGCATATGTCTGAGTTGAAGGATCTCAGATAGGAGTGAGCAGCCATGCCAGCTGAAGGCCGAAGTTCGCGAGGTACCCGTTTCCAGGATCTCGCAAACCTGATGTTAAAGTCAGACACCTCTTCTTGAGGGTGTCTCTGGATACTTTGGAACTGATGCAGCAGAGAAGTAGGGTCAGCAGACTCGTTGCATCCTTTCACGAGCCTTCCGGCAAGTCAGGGCCACCCTGTGATAGATCCCTCTGGCAGCGATCTCCACCAGTAGAGAAGTTTTCCCCTCAGGGAAAGGGCCAACAGACGGGTCTTCACACTCTCGTCAGTAATGGAATGCAATGCGGCCAAGGCAAGGATGTCCTGGATGTGCTCATACGCCGTCTTGCCGTAGCCGTCGTACGTAGGGATAGACTTCAAAGCAGCAAGGGGCACAGCTTGCTGTCCGACCAGGGCCTAGGGCCCTGTAGAGTCCACCTCCGGGAAGAGATCATCATCATTCTGCTGCAGGGCTACCATTTCTTCTTCTTCTTCTCCTCCGTCGGTTGTATACTCAGTGTCGGTACCTTCCGAGGACATAGATTCCTCTTCTTCCTCGGCCTCTTCTATTTCGTACTCAGCTCCTCCGACTTCGGCTTCGGCTTCTTCTTGAATTTCAGCCTCGGCTTCGTCGACACGAGCTTGCGGATCAGCCAGCCTGGCAATTTCGCCTCGAGCGTTGATGTCCAGTTCGTAAAAGTCAGGCGGGTTTCTCGGATCCCTTGCTCGCCACCTTCTTGTTTGCATGAAGGTGCTAGGACCGGTCTCTTGGACTCAGAGGATATGTTCGTGCAGAGTCGCCAGGTGTTCTGATTTTGAACAGCAATGAAGCGAACACCAGTGCTTCGATTCTGTTTGGGGGTGGGAAACTTCCTTGGCCCACCAAGTGCTCAGGAACTGTTGCGCCAGGTGGGGACTGATCAGAAAATCTCTCTTCAAATGTGGGACCTTGGTCCCACCGGGCGTGCCAGAGAAACTGTTGGTTACGAATCTGCCATGAGGAAAGGATTTTGTGTTAACTCGCCCAGATTCGCCCACCAGATTGAAAGGCCGGAAGGAAGGAATGCCTTCCGTGCCAATCTCCGAAGAAGGCCGGCTCCTTGGGGTTTTATGGTTTAAGCTAAGAGTGCAAGAAAGAGATAAAAATGCGGAAAGAATATACAAATGTGATTGGATTTGGGTGGGGGGAACTAACAGTACAGCAACGCATCAATCACTGCTACTTACTGCATCATAAATACAAAGCATAACCAGGAACTGCAAAGCCTAAGTATACTTTCTGTATAAAGCATGGTACGCACAATGGCTCCCTAGCAAACATTCTCCCTACAAGGAGAACTAACAACACGGCAGCGCATCAATCACCACTACGGACAGCAACATAAACAGAAAGCAACCAAGAGATGTCAGATCCAAGTATGTGTGTTGTGCAGAGAATTTGTACGCACAGCTACAATGGTCCCCTAGCAAACATTCTCCCTACAAGGAGAACTAACAGCACGGCAATGCATCAATCACCACTACGTACAAAGAACATAGACATAACACACAAACTGAAGGAACTGCTACCACATTTATTCTATGTATCCTCTAATCAATTAAGTTCAAGAGTACTTGGCCACCAAATGTTGAAGTGAATCAACAAGCCATGACACAAGCAATGCCTCAGGTATACCTGACCACCAAATGCTGAAACGAATCAACGAGCCATGACACAGGACAACGTAAAGCAGAAATGTAAAGGAGAGGCAGCATAAAAAATAAAAGCAGTAGAACAGAGCCAGGCGTATACTTTATATTGATAAGCAGAAGCACAGTTACAATGGTTCCCTAACAGACATTCCCCTTCCACCCACCTTACAAAGAGAATGTGGTGGGTATTTATAGCCCGAGTCCCTCCCGTTACATTAATGGGCACAAAGTCCCAGTCAAACACTAGCTGACAAAAGCGGCGATGAAGCTGCTAATGCTGACCTTTGTCGGACAGGACTGTACCCGCAGCATGGTCTCCCTGGAAGCTGGACAGCTACGTGGCAGCGCGTTAGGTAGAACTTCTCATCGGCAGGAATGCGGGCAGCTGAAGCAGGTAGAACCTCCAATCAGCTTTAAATGAGGCAGCTGGCATAAGTAGTGCAGCCCATGCTTGTCCTTTTGCTCGGCACGTCTTGGCTCAGATCCCAAAGCTGGACACTTGTCGGATGATGTTGTTTGACACGTGCTTGCCTTGAAAGGCAGTTTATCCAACTTCTCCCAGGATATGAGCGCCATCGGGTTGCGCAGGCAGAAAACAACGCAGTCGGGAAGGCCTTCATGCCTTAGTCAAATTATGAGTTTGTTTCCCTACTGCGCACCTGTCAAAGGGCGCACTCCGACTTCGCTGCGAAGTCGGGTTGCGCACAGGTGAAAGCTGATTTCTGCCGCCGTACGGACTTCGCCCTGGAAAGGGGGAGCAGTCCGACTTCGCTGCGAGTCGGACTTCGCCCCAGCACTTAGTCATTTTTCCTGCCAGCCTGCTACAAGGTGCGCCCAGAAAGCAGGCGAAGTCGGACTTCGCACCAAAACTGGGAGAAGTCGGACTTCGCACTTTGTATTCCTGCTGCGCTCCAACTGGAGGGCGCACTCCGACTTCGCTGCGAAGTCGGGTTGCGCCCTGACACTTAGCCATTTTTCAGGGCAACTGCTGTCAAATTTGAGATCTGACTGAGGGGCTCAAAAGAAAGAGGGGAGAATGAGAAAGTAGGGAAGAGAGAGAAAGGGAGAGAAGAAGAAAGGGGGAAAGAGAGGAAGAGGGAAAAGGAAGAGCAGCACTCTTACAAAACTGAAAACATTGCACCCCGTGCAAAATGTGGCAACAGGACCCTTGGACATCTGGCTTGATTTATGGGACTACACTTGATGACAGGTTTTCAATGGTCCAGGGATTGATATTGTATAAGGACCGTATCTTCCTACCTCACAATTCCAAATTCAAGAGGAGGGTTCTTGTAATGTCCCTTTTTAGGAACAACAAACCCTTACTACGAAAATGCAGAAATTAAGTACAGCAAGGAAATAACTCAGAAATTGCTCATAAAATAACACAAGTATGAGGAGAAATCAGCCAATATCATATATTAAATATTGCCAAACCAATATAACAGCTGGAATGGACAAATGGGTCCTCAAGGAACTCAAAATGCAGATACAAACTCCCACAAGTGGGACGAACTAACCCCAAGGCTGAACAGATGCAAAAACTCCTCAAAAATGACCCCAAATACAAGCGTAGGGTTTGGGGCTGCCAACAGATCTGAAACACATGACACAAATGCTCCCAAAAATGCCATGAACTCCTCACAGATGCCTCTTTTTGTATTTTTGATATTTTAGGGCAATAACACCTGCAATGATATTGCCAAGACCCCAACCATGCACCTCCAATGCACTATGGGAATGAGCAAGACCTGCAATCTCAACTCATGGAACCTCTAGGGTTTCAATATTCAATTCTGATATCAACATAACCTGCCCAAAATGGGACGTCTCACTCCCTTATATAAGGTGAGGTTCTAATTTGGAGTTGACATCTCCCAACCCTAAAATCACTTAAAGTGCCTTATTACAACATAAAAACATAAAACATAAATAAACACAACTTAGGTTATGTCTCCTAGTCACATGAACCCCTTTTTCACTTTTATAATTAAGTGTAGGAGACATTTACAAAAAATATTTATTTTTGGGACATTACAGGTTCTTCAGTGCTTTCATGATGATCCTACAGCAGGGCACGTTGGATTCTTCAAAACATACAGGAGCATCAGGGAGCGATTCACTTGGAAGGGACTCAAGAATGAAGTCCTTCAGTATGTACGGGAATGTGCCATCTGCCAGCAGAATAAGGATGAGCACACCTACCCAGCAGGATTGTTGCAGCCATTACCTGTTCCTAACCAGAAATGGGAAGGAATATCCATGGATTTCATCACCGGGTTGCCCACGGTTCAGGGCAAGGATTGTATATACGTGGTAGTCGACAGGCTCACGAAGTTCGCACACTTCCTTGCTATCTCAGCAACTTATACAGCAGCTCAGGTGGCCGAATTGTTTTTCAGGGAGATATTCAGATTACATGGTATGCCCAAGACGATTGTCAGTGACCGAGATAGCAGGTTCATGAGTATGTTCTGGCAGGAGCTATTCAGATTAGGGGGGACTGAGCTTACTCCCAGCACCAGCTATCACCCTCAAACCGACGGGCAGACGGAGATAGTGAACAAATGGTTGGAGGGTTACCTTCGGAACTATGTCTCAGGTCAGCAGAGGGCTTGGATCAGGTGGCTACATCTCAGTGAGTTCTGTTATAATACCACACATCATATGACCATCGGGATGACTCCATTTATGGCCTTGTATGGATATGAAGCTCCCAGCTTCATAGACTTACTGCTTGGTGATAGCAGAGTACCCAGAGCCAAGGACTTGTTGCAGGACAGCCAGGATATTATGAGGGCTTTGAGGGACAACATACACCAGGCACAAAATCGGCAAAAAATGTATGCCGATCAGCACAGGATAGAGCGTAGCTTCGAGGTCGGAGATCTGGTTTACCTCAGGCTACAACCATACAGGCAATCCACTCTCAAGAAGAGTGGAAAGGAGAAGTTGAAGCCGAGATTCTATGGACCCTTCAGGGTAACCAGACGGGTAAGAGAGGTAGCTTATGAGTTGGAACTACTAGAGGACAGCAAAATCCACAATGTCTTCCACGTTTCTCGCCTCAAAAAGGTGATTGGGAAGAATGTTGTTCCTTCCACAGAGTTACCACCATTAGATGAGGAAGGGAAATTAATCCTGGTACTCGAGGCCATAATTAACTTTAGGGAAAGGACTCTAAGGGGGAAGGTGATTACGGAGTATTTAGTTAAGTGGAAGCACTTACCAGCAAAGGATGCGACTTGAGAGAATGAAGAGGTATTACAGCATCCAGAGTTGAAATTGCTTGAGGATAAGCAATTTCGGGGAGGGCGGAATGTAATGTCCCCTTTCTAGCCAGTTAGCTTCGCAGTTGTGATTAGCCTACTCACGGGTACCCGTAGGCTAAATTGGATGTGTGGGAATCCATGGTGATCTTAATCAGGCCACTCTCAGCTTTTAGTTGCCAGTTTCTATGGCTTATTTGGGTAAAGGAGATGGGACTTACTATTTATAGTAAGTCAATTCTGGGGTTTCAGTCAAAGTGGATGGTACTGTTGGTTACGAATCTGCCATGAGGAAAGGATTTGGTATAATGCGCCCCAGATTCGCCCACCAGATTGAAAGGCCGGAAGGAAGGAATGCCTTCCGTGCCAATCTCCGGAGAAGGTCGGCTTCCTGTGGGGTTTTAGTGTTTAGGATAAGAGTGCAGGGAAAGAGATAAAAATGCGGAAAGAGAATCCAAATGTGATTGGAGTTGGGTGGGGGGAATAAGCAGCACGACAACGATCAATCACCACTACTAACAACATTCCTATACAAAACACACATTGAAACTACAGCTATCATGCATTCTATGTATCCTCTATCTATGCATTCCAGGAATACTTAATCATCAAATACTGGAGTCCAGAGTTCAGTACAACAGTAAGCAATGAAATAAGAAATATGAGGCAGAAATGACAAGGAGAGGCAGCATACAAAATGAAGACAGTAGCAGAGCCAAGTATGTATCTTGTATTAGAGGCAAACGCACAGCTACAATGGTTCCCTAGCAGTATATTCCCCCTCCCCCTTACAATGAAATTGCATGGCTATTTATAGCCTCAAGTTCCCCCCGATTACAATCACGGGCACAAAGTCCCAAACTAGACATTAGCTGACAAAAGCGGCAGAGGAGCTGCCGATGCTGACCTCTGTCGGGTAGGACTGTACCTGCAGCATGGTCTCCCTGAAAGCTGTACAACCACGTGGCAGCGCGTGGGGTGGAACTTCAAATCAGCGATAATGTGGGTAGTTGTGGCAGATGGCACTTCACATCAGCTTTAATGGTGGCAGTTGGCGTAGATAGTGCGGTCCATGCTTGTCCTTTTCCCGGTCATGTCTTGGCTCGAATCTCGAGGTTGGACAGTTTTCGGATGCTGATGAGTGACACATGGCTGCCTTGAAAGGCAATTTATCCAACTTCGCCCAGGATCAGAGCGCTGTTGGGTTGCGCAGGTGAAAAACAGCGCAGTTGGGGAGGCCTCCGTGCCTTAGTCAATTTCTGGGCTTGCTTGCCCAACTGCGCACCGGTCAGAGGGTTTGGCTCAGTGACTGGAAGGCGTTAGGATCCTGAGCAAACTGATCAAAGGAATGTGGGCCGCTAGAGGGCTGGGTAGCTTGGGAAGAGGAAGACGCGGCTACGGCTTGCCCCGATGAAATGGGAGATGGAGCTTTGGCGTGGCCGACTGGGACTTGGGGAAGAGGTGCAGTGGACGTACCTGCGGGCTCCGCCTGAGCCGCCGTTGGAGGGACGCTTGCAGCCCGAGTGTCTGCGTCTGATTCAGGGCTGTCCAAGGAGACAATCTCTGGCGCTGCTGCCCCCGTTTGTGCCGCGGCTGTCTGCTGTACCGGCTCCTTAGGCCGTTTGGCCCTTTCAACTCTCTTCCTCTTCTTTTCTTCTGGCGCTGTGGCTGGTCCAGAGGAAGGGGATAAGGTTGGGGCGGCAGGCGTTGACGTTCCCACGGTAAACTTGTACCTGGGTCTGGCTGGAAGGATGCCCGCCGTAGCCGGTCTGCTAGCTGGCAGCGCAGGCACTTTTTCTGCTTGAGGGGCCACCTCAGGGGTTGACTTCTCTGAATCCTGCGCCTTTTCGGGCACTGCCTCGGAAGCTACAGGCTGCATCGGGCCCACTTGACTGCTCGCCGGAGTTGCGCTGGAAGTCGCCGGAGTTGACGATTGCTGGGATGAAGGCCTCCTTGTATATCTTTTTCTTGCGCCTCGGGGAATGCAATTTCGAAATTCGAAAGGTCGCCACGTGTCAGCATATTGGTCATATAGCGCCGAAAATTCATCATCAACGGCCAGATTCCTCCGGTTGGATTTATCGTGCTGCGTGCGACACCTCATCTTCCAGCATTCAATGATTTTGTCTTTATGCCAGTTGAGGGGCGTCACCTTGGCGAGGAATTTCTTGAAGCCCGCAGATTCCAACCGGTGATCCGGGTTTCGCTCCGGATCGTACGCTACCTCCTCGCAGTAGAACTCATGCCATGGAGGCCACGATTGCATTTGTTCGATGTGCCATTCCAGGTCTGCGCCTGTTCTGTTTCCTCTTTCCTGCATGATCTCGGCTCGGGGACAGATGTGCGTGAATTTTCCCCTGACCCCAATTGGGTCGTATTTCCATCGCTGCGGCAGCATTATCAGGCCCATGTCGATGAGTTCCCGCTCGAGGTAGGCGTGTTGTCCGATTTCGTAAACTTGGGTATTCGCCCAGGTGATGGGATACTGAAAGATATGGCCTTTCTTCTTGCCTTGGCCGAACTCTTCTTCGACATAATCCATCTGCCGCGCAATTTCCATCCCGAACTGGTGGTCAGTGCAGAAGTAGGGCAGCAGGAACGGCTTTCCCTTGAATCCGTAGATTCTAACTATGATGCCTTGAGTCAGCCGGAAGGTGTCCCCGTACTCATTCTTCCACAGGTATCTTGTCATGACTTCCGGTGGGCGAGATGCCTTACGGTTGAACAACCCCATGACCATGCACAAAAATTTAAGATTAAATTCATAGAATGAGCCTTTTCTGTACAAGATCTCGGTCCATTCGTACACGGGCAGCGGCTCTCCTTTTTCGTTTATTTTCTTCAAGTCAGGAACGTTCATCCGGTAGTGCATGTGATACAGGCACAGCCATGCGAGGAAGGAGCAAAACCGGAAATCCGTTGACTGCTTCTGTTGCAGCCTAACCAGACTTGAATGTATTGCATACGCCAGCCAGTCCGCCCAGTCGAAGAAAATAGGGCGCTTTCCACTCTTCTGCGTCGTAGAGTCGTAAAATTCTCCGTGCAGGAGACATTCTGCCAGCGCCAGCTGGTACGGCCGTACCACTTTGTCAGAGTCGCAGCCGAGGACCCACGCCAGGATGATGTAGATATATTTATTTTCAAATCTGTCCAGGGGTATGGGGCCAGTCGGCCACTGTCCGCTGCCAGCGGAGTCTTCAGCTCCGAGTCGAGGAATTCCCTCATCCGCTTTGTCTGCGTAAATCTGCCAGTCTGCTCATCAAGATTCACCCTTCTGACAATTGCGCCGGGCTCGTACTGGAGCCCTGGGGCGAACGCTGGCTGGACGCTCTCCCGAAAAAGTGTGAACAACACTTTTCCCTTGTTGTCGCAGACTTGCCGGGCAGCTGGTTTGTAATATTCTACAATTGCTTCAATCAGCTCCGGGCACTGGTGGGTAGGAGGGCACAAGAACCAATACAGGTTCGATTTATACGCAGCCCCGAGGTGGTGCGAGGGCGAAACCTTGTCTGCCCACTTTGCGATATTCGGCCGCAGCTTGGTGAGGCTGATGGAGAAAGAGCCGTCCTTGTACCCGGCCAGGTGATTAACTGGTGGCGGCGGAATTCGCCCAACTACGCGCCTCTTCGTCCGGGTCTTTCTTTTCTGGTCCCGCGGCGCTTCGCTCTCATGAGCGCTTGACTCTGGTGATTCCTCAGCTTCGCGCCGCTCTTCGCTGGATTGCGCCTGTACGGGCGCTTTCCCCTTGTCCATCCTTTCTGAAACAGCAGAGGCGGGAATTACGGCTTCTGAGTTGTCAGCTCTGCTCTTTGCAGTCAGGGAGTCAGCTTGAACGATTTGAATTTTCTGAGTGCGCCAGGGCCCTTTTTCTAGACAACGACTGCAACATTAATGGCGCGAGGGAGGGAGTTAGGGCGGTTAACTTGGAGTTGGTGGAGGCGTTATGATTTTTTGGCGGCCGTGCATGGGTTTATTTTTGAAAAGCGCACCCTAGTAGCCGTTGGTCCAAACGCACCTTGCTTTTTTAATGCATCGTTCTTGAAAGTTGTGCAATCATTAAACCTCCTTGGACGTCGTGCCATCGCTGACGTCATCGCCGCCGTCTGGGCACACTTTACAAGGGAGAATTTCTGGCCCATGACCCAACTTCGCACCGTGCCGTACTGCGCCCTGGGCCCACACTTAGAATTTTTCACGTTTTCCGTGGTGGGTTATTCGGGCTGCGCCCAAAATTCAGGGCGCACTCGGACTTCGCCCGAAAAATGGGCGCAATCCGACTTCGCCCAGATTTGCTTGCGCAGTCTGACACTTAGCCGTTTTTTGCTTCCCGCGACGGATTACCCAGGGTGCGCCCGAGAATGGGAGCGCACTCGGACTTCGCCCCAAAAATGGGCGCAATCCGACTTCGCCCAGATTTGCTTGCGCAGTCTGATTTTGCACTTAGCTGTTTTTTCTTGTTTTTCCAAACTGCGCTCTCCAGACGGTGCGCAGCCCGACTTCGCTGCGAAGTCGGGTTGCGCACCCAGACTTAGTCATTTTTGCTCCCTTTTTTCAGCTGCCTTCTTCCGAACTTCGCACTGTTCAAGGAGCGCTACCCGACTTCGCTGCGAAGTCGGGGTTTGCCTTAAGTCTTACTTGGGCTCTTTGAAAAAAATAAAAACTGAATGCTGAAATATATACATTCTGAAAACTAAAAATGCAGAAGGGAAATTTGTACAAGGAAGGACCCATTTGGGTGCCTTCAGTGGCGGTAAATTTTTAGGTGGAACCCATTGACGGGAATGGGGAGAAGCTGTCCCTCCATATCCTGGAGTACGAATGCATTAAACTGATTTACCCGGGCAATCTGATAAGGGCCCTCCCAGAGGGCATCAAACTTGCCGTGGTTGCCCGGCTTTGCCTTCAGCGAGTCCCACTTCAGCACCAGGTCCCCGATTTTGAAAACTCGGGCGGTGGCGCCTTTTGCAAACCAGCCTTGGGTTGCTTCAGCATGTTTGGTGAAGGCCTGGTATGCTTTCTCTCTGTCTTCCTCTAACTGCAGCAATTGACACAGTCTGGCGTCCACCGGATCCCCGTTGCCTCTCTCTTCGTCCAACATCCAGAGAGCGGGAATTTCTATGTGGGTTGGCAGGACTGCCTCCTTGCCGTATACGAGCGCATAAGGGGATGTCTTAATGGACTTTTTGAATGATATCCTATCCGCCCACAGCGCCCGATCCAGGAGTAGGTGCCAAGTCCTCTTGTTCTTTTCTACTGTCTTTCTGATGATCTTCAGTAGGTTCTTGTTGGTGGACTCGGCAAGACCGTTCCCCTGCGGGTAGTAATTGGAAGACATTTTGTGATAAATGCCGTATTTGCCGGTGTACTCCGTGAGTACCGCGCCTGTGAACCCCGGACCATTGTCCGTCACTATTGACTCGGGGACCCCGAAACGGGTGATCAGGCTCTCGAGGAACCTAATGACCGTCTCTTGGTCCGCATTCTTTGTGGGGATCGCCTCTGCCCACCGGGTGAAGTAGTCGGTGGCGGTAAGAATGAACTTGTGCCCTGCTGCAGAGTTCGGCGTAATAACCCCAATGAAGTCCAGACCCCATTGCTGAAACGGAGTCTCGGCTTGGATCGGTTGAAGGGGCAGGGGTGCTTTTCTATTTTTGCCAGCAAATCTCTGACATTGATCACATTTTGTACAGACCGCATGCGCGTCTGTAAAGAGAGTGGGCCAGTAGTACCCAGCTCTGATTATTTTCAAGGCCGTAGGCCTTGCAGAATGGTGACCCCCAGGCATCCCGGAGTGGAATTCTCCGAGGACCCTGGGCTGGTCGGTTTTCTTGACGCACCGCAACAGGATGCCGTCAATGTTTTTGAAGTAAAGCCCCTCGGGGCGAAGAGTGTATTTCAGTGCACCTAGCCGAAACCTCCTTCTTTGTGAGGCGTTCAGGTGGTCTGGACATCTCCCGGTGCAGAAATACTTCACCAGGTCATCTGTCCAGTCACTCTCCTCGGGTAAGGAGTTGGCTAGGTTGGTGGTTGCTGTCGGATCCTCCCACTTACAGGCAGAAATCTCGGCTGCTGCGCTTCGGGCCAGCTCCTGGCACAAGGCTCGGCCTCTGATAAGCTTGGTTGGCCGCACTTCGATGTCGAACTCCTGGATTTTAGCAATCCATCCTGCTCTCTTGTGACCCGGCTCCCCTTGTATGATGAAGCTTCGGACGTCCGGGTGTATCACAAAGACGGTTGTCCGGCTCTGGGAGACGAAGTGCCTGAACTTTCGGAGAGACTTCATGACCGCGTGAACCTGCCGCTCTATAAAGTTGTACTTTTCTTCGTGCGGCTGAATCACTTGGCTCAAGAACGCTATGGGGCGCTCTTCGCCATCGTCTCCCTTCTGGGTCAGGACTGCGGCGTAACTCTCGGGTTCTCCCACCGCGTACAGGATGAAGTCCTTGGAGTAGTCCGGGTTTATCAACACCGGAGCTTGTGCAATGCGGGCCTTGATCTCCTCGAAGGCCTGCCTCCTCTCATCAGTCCATAAGAATTCAGCGTTCTTTTTCAACAGTTCGGCCATGGGCTTGATTACCTGTGCGAAGTCCGGTATGAACTTCCGCACGAAGTTGATTTGGCCGAAGAAGGACTGTAGCCCCTTCTTGTCAACTGGAGCGGGCAAACGGAGGAGGGCTTCTGCTCTATCAGGGTCCACGGCTAGGCCTTTCTCGGAGATGACATGCCCCAACAGCTTACCTTCTTTTACCGCGAAGACAGATTTCTTCGGGTTTATGGAAATGCCGAATTCACGACATCTCTCAAATATTTGCCGCAAGTGGGGAACATGGTCCTCTCTCTTGTGAGAGAATACAGTCATGTCATCCAAGTAGATGACAATGATCTTGTTGAGCAGCTCTCGGAAGGCCAGGTCCATGGCTCTCTGGAATGTGGCGCCAGCATTGGATAGGCCGAAAGGCATGCGCTGATAGGCGAACGTTCCCCATTTGGTGGTGAACGCTGTCTTATGCTGGTCCTCGTCCTTGACCCAGATCTGGTTGTACCCAGAAAAGCCATCTAGGAGGGAGAATCTTTGCGCTCCAGCAACTATGTGGAGGATCTGGTCAATCTGGGGAAGCGGATAATGGTCCTTGAGGGAGGCCTGATTCAGATTTCTGAAGTCTACACAGAGACGAATGTCTCCGTTCTTCTTCCTCACGGGAACCAAGTTCGCAACCCAGGATGAATGCTTGATGGGGTAGATGATCTTGGCTTCCAAAGATCTTCAGGAGCTCGGCCTTCATCATGGCTTCGATCTTCGGATTTACAGCCCTCTCGCTTCGCCGGAATGGCTTGGCACCATCTTCTAGCTCAATGGTATGCTGGATTATATTTTTGTCATACCCCTTCAAGTCCTGGTAGCACCAGGCTACTATGTCAGGGAACTCTCGGCACAATGTTCTGATTTGCTCGAGTTCCTCTGTGGTGCGATCTGTCCCGACCTTAATTGTTTTTCCAGGTTCAAGCTCCAGGTCGGCGTACTGCTTCGGGTCTACTTTGATCCGGTGCGATATTGCTCTGTCATTCTGATCAAATAGACTCTCAAGTGTAATCAGTCCTTTTGGGACATGATTATTTTTTAGCTGTATCAACCCCTCATATTGCTCGTCATCATGGTCTCTACCTTCGATTGAACACGCTTCGTTAACCAAAAATGTGACGATATCCTCGTCACGATCAAACACCCGCCGTGGGTGTCTTTATCAGGCACATAAGGCCTGTAGATGGTACGAACCGGCTTCGGCTTCTGGACAGTGTCATCAGCCGGAACGTACCTGGCTCCAACAGACGCCAGAATGTCAGCATGCTTGTTTTTCTCACGTGATATAGCCTTGACATTCAATGAGTCGAACGACTCCATCAGGTCCCAGACCCGATTACGGTACGCCTTGAGGTAGTGCTTCTTGGAGGCGCACTTGTTCGTAATCTGGTTGCACACCAGCTCCGAATCGCCAAAGATCTGCAGGTGCTTAATCCCCAGCCTCTCTGCTTTTCGCAAACCCAAGCACAGGGCTTCGTACTCCGCCGCGTTGTTGGTACAGCTCCAAGCCAGCCTGTAGGTGTAGTCCTTCTGGATCCCGGTCGGAGAAACCAAAAGTACACCTGCACCGGCGCCATTTTTGCATCGTGCGCCGTCAAAGAAAAGCTTCCACAACTTTTCTGGTGCAGGTCCCACTTCTCTTTTGGCCGACTTGTCAAGCCTCTCAGGCTGGATGACAGTGTAGCAGCCTTGCTCGGTCTCGATCACGGCGTTGAAGTCCCGCAAGGAGAATTCATCTTCCACTTGCAGCAGCTCGAGAGCTTGCTCCGTCATATCCACCACCACCAGTTCTTCCTCCGTCAGCTGAACCATGCAGTCCTGCGACTCTTCCCCGGGTATCTTCTCTACTAAGAAAGTGGAAGGCTTCTCGTTGTAGATTTTCAGTCTCCTTCCTTTGAAGGGCACTTCCATGTGTGAGTAGTCTAGAGACAGATACCCTCCCAACTTCGCAGTGAACTCCCTGGAGAGACACATGCCGAAGTAGGGTTCCAAGTCGACAACCACGACCTCTTGAATGACCACGATGTCGAGAGCTTTGTGCAGCCGAATAGGGATGTCTTTAATGACACCGACTGTCTTGACAGGGGTGCCGTCCAGTTGCAGCACGCCTTGGCTGCTCCTTGTATACTCCATCCCGATCTCGTCGCAGACGGCTCTCGGCATAACAGTCGTGGAAGCTCCAGAGTCCACCATACAGTTGTGCACTATGTACCCTTGCATCCGTAATGACAGATAGAAGGGAGGTGGTCTGTTCTTCCCAGTGGCTGAGACTGTCAGGGGTTGCACCAGAACAGCAGGCTGTATCTGCTTGCCATTTTTCATGTTTTTCAGAGATTCCTGCAGCAGATCAACTTGGCCTGGGAGCAGAAGAGCATCATACATGCTGATCCTTGCGGGGGTCCTCTTCAGCTCGTCTACTATGCTGTAGCCCGAGGTGCTAGCTCCTTCCGCTTCTTTTGCCGGTTCATACTTCGTCCGGTACTGCTGAGTGGCCTCAACTCTCTGTCTCTTGGTCAGAGACGGATATCTCAGCTTCTCCTGAGCTTGTTCTTTAGTTTCAGCCGGAGGCTGAGCAGCGGGAGCTTTAGCCGGGGGAGCTTTCGCTACGGGAGGCTTGACTGCGGGAGTCTTCTCTTTGGCTGTGTAAGGCCACAGCCTCTTGTCAGGTGGTAGCCCAGCAGGTTGCGCCTTATCTCTTCGGGCGTATACCTTCAAGGGCTTTGCAGCGGCTTCAGCAGACTTTCTGTCTTCCTTGGCAGGAGGCGGCAACAGATCTTCCTCTGGGACGGCAAAGTTGCCTTCGTCGTCCAGGATCATGTAGAGTTCTTCGTCTTCTATGGCGCTGCCGGCCAAGGTCTGGAGGTAGTGTTGATGCAAGGTGCAGTCATCCTCCGAATGCGGGTCATTGCACGTAGTGCACCAGTTGACCTGGTCAGAAGTGCCAGGTTGGTCCTCGATGGCAGCATTTCTTGGAGGGGGCCGCCTCTGATCTCGCCGTTCTGGGGCTTGATCTTTTGTCAGTGTCGGGGGCGGATATGGCCTCCTTGGAACAAGGTCCATCTGGGCCTGTTTCTTCTTTAGAATGGTCATGTCGTTGGACATGGTGTGATATCCAGAGGCCGAAGCCCGTACCTCCTGGAGGATTTTATTCTGAATATCATTGTCAGGAGGCGGCAACTGAGCTGGAGGAGGTAATGCAGCCAATGGAGGAGGTGTAGAATATTGTGCATACTGCGGGGGAGCTGGGAGTGCTGGATAATGCGGAGGAGGAGGCGGATAGTGAATTTGTGGTGGGCCGTAAGGGTTTACGACCGGCGCCGGGTTCCATTGCTGCTGGGGTTGCTGTCCTGAAGTGGACGGCATTGTACCAGAAGCTGATGGGTACTGGGACTGTGGAAAGTCTGGGTAAATGGGTGGCTGTACCCTGTGCGGGAGTCTGCCTATGGAAATGATATCCATTTCAGCTTGCTGGGCAGCCTCGTACAGAGCAGGGAATGAGTCTATTCTGGCTATCTTCAGCAGCAGGCAAATGTCTGAGTTGAAGGACCTCAGGTAGTAGTGTGCAGCCTGACCTGCTGAAGGTCGGAGTTCGCGAGGTACTCGTTTCCAAGACCTCGCAAACCTGATGTTGAAGTCCGACACCTCCTCTTGGGGGTGTCGCTGGATGCTTTGGAATTGATGCAACAAAGAAGAGGGATCAGCAGACTCGTTGCATCCTTTCACGAGCCTACCAGCCAATTGTCGCCACCCCGTGATAGATCCCTCTGGCAGTGATCTCCACCAGTAGAGAAGCTTTCCCCTTAGGGAAAGGGCCAGCAGACGGGTCTTCACACCTTCGTCAGTGATGGAATGTAGCGCAGCCAGGGCCAGAATGTCCTGGATGTGTTCATACGCCGTCTTGCCGTAGCCGTCATACGTAGGGATAGACTTTAAGGCAGCGGGGGGCACAACTTGTTGTCCGACTAGGGCCAAGGGCCCCGTAGAGTCCACCGCCGGGAAGAGGTCATCATCATTCTGCTGGGCAGCCATGTCTTCTTCTCCTCCGGTAGTGTACTCGGTATCGGAACTGTCCGAGGATGTAGATTGCTCTTCAGCCTCGGCCTCTTCAATTTCAGTTTCAGGCTCTTCTTCGCGAGCTTGGTGATCAGCCAGCCTGACGCGCTCGCCTGGAGCGTCAATGTCGATTTCGTAGAAGTCAGGCGGGTTTCCCGGATTCCTTGCTCGCCACCTTCTTGTTTGCATGAAGGCGTTAGGACCGGTCTTTACGGACTCAGAGAATATTCAGGTACGTGCGGAGTCTCCAAGTGCTCTGATTTTTAACAACAATGAAGCGAACACCCGTGCTTCGATTCTGTTTGGGGGTGGGAAACTACCATGTCCCACTGGGCGTGCCAGAGAAACTGTTGGTTACGAATCTGCCATGAGGAAAGGATTTGGTATAATGCGCCCCAGATTCGCCCACCAGATTGAAAGGCCGGAAGGAAGGAATGCCTTCCGTGCCAATCTCCGGAGAAGGCCGGCTTCCTGTGGGGTTTTAGTGTTTAAGATAAGAGTGCAGGGAAAGAGATAAAAATGCGGAAAGAGAATCCAAATGTGATTGGAGTTGGGTGGGGGGAATAAGCAGCACGACAACGATCAATCACCACTACTAACAACATTCCTATACAAAACACACATTGAAACTACAGCTATCATTCATCCTATGTATCCTCTATCTATGCATTCCAGGAATACTTAATCATCAAATACTGGAGTCCAGAGTTCAGTACAACAATAAGCAATGAAATAAGAAACATGAGGCAGAAATGACAAGGAGAGGCATCATACAAAATGAAGACAGTAAGCAGAGCCAAGTGTGTATCTTGTATTAGAGGCAAACGCACAGCTACAATGGTTCCCTAGCAGTATATTCCCCTTCCCCCTTTTACAATGAAATTGCATGGCTATTTATAGCCTCAAGTTCCCCCCGATTACAATCACGGGCACAAAGTCCCAGACTAGACATTAGCTGACAAGAGCGGCAGAGGAGCTGCTGATGCTGACTTCTGTCGAGTAGGACTGTACCTGCAGCATGGTCTCCCTGAAAGTTGTACAACTACGTGGCAGCGCGTTGGGTGGAACTTCAAATCAGCGGGAATGCGGGTAGTTGTGGCGGATGGCACTTCACATCAGCTTTAATGGTGGCAGCTGGCGTAGATAGTGCGGTCCATGCTTGTCCTTTTCCCGGTCATGTCTTGGCTCGAATCCCGAGGTTGGACACTTGTCGGATGCTGATGAGTGACACATGGCTGCCTTGAAAGGCAGTTTATCCAACTTCGCCCAGGATCAGAGCGCTGTCGGGTTGCGCAGGTGAAAAACAACGCAGTTGGGGAGGCCTCCGTGCCTTAGTCAATTTCTGGGCTTGCTTGCCCAACTGCGCACCGGTCAGAGGGCGCAGCCCGACTTCGCTGCGAAGTCGGGTTGCGCACCGGCACTTTGCTGTCTTCTCTGCTGTTCGGACTGCGCACCAGGAAGGGGGCGCACCCCGACTTCGCTGCGAAGTCGGGTTGCGCCCCAACACTTAGCTGATTTTCTGCCATACTGCTTCCCAAGTGCGCCCAGGAAAAAGGGCGCACCCCGACTTCGCCGCGAAGTCGGGTTGCGCCCTGACACTTAGTCAAATTTCGCTCATTTCCTGTCTGCTGCGCACTTCGCATTCCCTACTGCGCTCCAACTGGAGGGCGCACTCCGACTTCGCTGCGAAGTCGGGTTGCGCCCTGACACTTAGTCATTTTCAGGGAACACTTGCTGGAAACTTTACTGGGGGAAGTTCAAGGGGAAGAGGGAGGAATGAAACTGCAAGGAAGAGGGAGAAAGGGAGAAATGGAGAAGGGGGAAAAGAGGAGGAGGAGGGAAGGGAAAGAGCAGTTCACTTACAGAAACTGAAAACATGGCACCCCGTGCAAAATGTGGCAACAGGTACCTTTGGATTGTTCGCCGAAATGGGTATCCAAATCCATGATCAGTTGGAAGGTTGGTTTGCAGAGCTTAGAAAATTTAATGCCCGAAGATTATTTATATAAAATTAAATTAATAATTTAATTTTATATAGGTTATGACTTTATAATAAAGGGGGAGGATTAAAGAGTCACTTAAGTTAAAATTATTTTATAAAGTGACTATTAGAATTGCAAAGAGGGGACGCCATTTATAATGAGGAAAAAAATAATTTCTAGAAGACATTTTAAATTGCCTTTCCCTCCAAAAAGCCATCAACCCCTTGTAAGCTCTATAAAAGGAGATTTGGTCATTCATTTCAGGCATCCAGGTTTATATGTTTGCTTTGGCATTTGGTGAAGAAGCTTGTAGAGAATCTTTGCTGGGTTTCAAGCTTATCGGGGATAGCAACCTCCAATAGGGACATCCTCTTCGGGTATGAGAGATTACACCTGGTGGATTAGGGTGGCGATTTGATACAGAGATTGCTCAGTGCTGATTGTGGAGAGATTTGCAAAGTTTTTTCGAAAGATTATACAGAAGTGTTTTTAGAGGTGCTGGGCGAAGTTGTTGATTGTTGGCCGTACAGCACAGGCCATACAATTACCAGCTAGGTGTGATATCTTTGGGGAATTGGGGCGATCAGTCCATAAACCCCTATCCCCTCCTTCATTGGTGCCCAAGGATTGCGAGCTGCTAGTACACCATTTCGTGGGTGAAGAAAGTTGCATTTCTAGAGCTAAGTGAATAAGTGGTATGTACAGATTTGCTGATCAAATAATACAGACTGAAAATTCCAGATCGATATATCTTTGTGGTATTTGTGTGTTTCCTCGATTCCTTCACTGGATTTCTAGCATTATATATGTAAAATCTGCATCTCAAGTTTCGTTTGATTTGGTTGCATAGTTACAAAGTTGTGATAGTTGCAAGTGGACTGATTTAGCATTTATTTGAGTTTTTTATTAATTTGAAAAAATACAAAAAAAGTGCATATTTGCAAAAAATTAAAAAAATATATTTTAACCAGATTGGAGAGGGTTGTTACAAATTGGTTATATGGGATTGAAAAATAATGATATTACAATAGCTTGGATATTATCAATGTATTGCTTGGCTTGAATGTTGAAGAATATGACCAGTTGAGTTAATGCCATTTGATAACAATAAATTCCTTTTTATTATATATATCAAGAATAATTATTTATTAATAATATATTTACAATCAATAAAAAATAGCAATGCCCTTATGAGATGACAAGAGCTCGAGTGATTAAATATATCAACTTTCAAAGCAAAGAAGACCAAGGTTCAAAATCTTGCCAAGCAAGGTATGCTTAATTGCCAAGATTTTGTAATACAATCATAATGATGTAACATGGGGTTGACCTCTTTCAATCCCATCTAATCAATTAAAATAATTACTAATGTTTTTTATTTTAATAATACTTTCATAATGGCACTAGCACATATTTAACAGAATTTTAGTATTTATTTAACACAATAATTACTCCTAATGATTTTCTCTAAACTACCACTAATTTTTGCACTTCTTGAAATTAATCAATCATCGATCATTAAATGGAAAAGATCTTGTCAATATCAACTATTTGGTACACCTCCTACCTGTTGGTTACGAATCTGTCATTAGGAAAGGATTTCGTGGAATGCGCCCCAGATTCGCCCACCTGATTGAAAGGCTAGAAGGAAGGAATGCCTTCCGTGCCAATCTCCGGAGAAGGCCGGCTTCCTATGGGTTTTCTCAAGTATTTTAAGCTAAGAGTGCAAGAAAGAGATTAAAATGCGAAAAGAGATTGAAATGTGATTTGAGTTGGGTGGGGGAGATAAGCAGCACGGCAACGATCAATCACCACTACTAACAGCAATTAAATACATAACACACTACAGAAACTAAAACTGTCATACATCCTATGTATCCTCTATCTATGCATTCCAGGAATACTCAATCATCAAATACCGGAATCCAGAATTCAGAATAACAGTAAGCAATGAAATAAGCAACATGAGGCAGAAATGCTAAGGAAAGGCAGCATAAAGAATGATAACAACAAAATAGAGCCAAGTGTATTCTTGCATTCAGAAGCAAACGTATAGCTACAATAGTTCCCTAGCAGGATATCCCCCTTCCACCCTTTACAATGATGTAGTGCAACTATTTATAGCGCAATTCCCCCCCGATTACAATCCTGGGCACAAAATCCCAGACCTGACAAAAGCTGACAAAAGCGGCGAAAGGGCTGCTGATGTTGACTCCTGCAGACAGGGACTGTACTGGCAGCAAGGTCCACCTGAAGTCTTGGCAGCTACGTGGCAGTGCGGTTGATGAAACTTCGAGTCAGCATGAACGCGGGTAGCTGCGGTAGATGGAACTTTGCATCAGCTTAAATGAGGGCAGCTGGAGGAGGTGATTTGGCCCATGCTTGTCCTTTTTCCCATCACATCCCGGCTCGGATCCCGAGGCTGGACACTTGTCAAACTCTGATGAGGGATGTATTTGCCTTGGAAGACAGCTTCTTTCTTGTGTCCTACTTCGCCTGGAAACGGAGCGCAACTGGACAGCGCAAGTGGGGAACAGCGCAGTTGGGGAGGCCTCCGTGCCTTAGATAGTTTCTGGGTTGTTTGAGAGATATTACCCAACTGCGCACAAGCTAGAGGGCGCAGCCCGACTTCGCTGCGAAGTCAGGTTGCGCACTCCAACACTTAGTCAATTTGGCTGCCGTTAGACTGGGCACAGGAATTAGGGCGCAGCCCGACTTCGCTGCGAAGTCGGGTTGCGCTCTGACACTTAGCTGATTTTCTGGATACTGCTTCCCAGGTGCGCACAGGAAGAGGTGACTTCGCTGCGAAGTCGGGTTGCGCTCTCATACTTAGCCAAATTCTGCTCATTTTCTGTCTTCTTCCGCACTTCGCATCCCCGAGTGCGCTCGAACTTAAGGGCGCACCCCGACTTCGCTGCGAAGTCGGGTTGCGCTCTTAGACTTAGAATTTTTCAGGGAATGTTTGCTCTGTTTTGGGAATTCTGACCGAAGAAAGAACAAGGGGAAAAAGGGAGGAATGCAACTGATAGAAGGGAAGAAATGGAACAGTGGAGAAAGGGAAAGGAGATGGAAGGAAGGGAGAGCAGCATACTTACAAAATTTGAAAACATGGCACCCCGTGCAAAATGTAGCAACACTACCTTATCATAAGAACCATAATATAAACCTCCTCAGGCTCGTAAATCATAAAATAGCAAAAATTTGAGGAGAACAATGGTGTATAGTTGAAAGGTAGTGGGACCTTGCTACACTTTTGTGATTTAATCAATAAGGATGTATGGATATATAAATAAATAAATAAGTATAAAAAATAAAAATTAAAAAAATGACATCTCAACTTAAAAATGACACCTTTGCTTAATTATAAGGCTCATTTGGGGTATAAATGGTTATCTCCTCATCTTCCTTTGGTGCCTAAGCTCAATCAGCGTTGGGACTTATTTTCTATAAGGACTAGATGGAATTCTAGATTTCAGAATGTTTGGGCTACTTATGTTGAGCCCAAGCAATCTTTTTTTGCGTGGAGCTTATTGTGTCAAGGCCTTCCCTTGGGGGAATGTTTGAAGCACCTTGGAATTCTTGATCCTAAATGTCCTTTTTGTGGTGTTCCCAAGTCTTGTATTCACCTCTTTTGGAATTGTAGAAGATCTAGGCAAGCTTGGGAATGGGTTCTTTCTTTTTTTCCCCATTTACAGCTGCAAGAGTTTCTTGGCCCCAAGCTCTTCTTGGGGACTCTTTTACTTTGTCTCTCCCGCTTTTTGAAGTGTGGCAGGTTTTCAAGATTAGCCTACTCTTTCATATTTGGAAGGCCCATAACAAAATTGTTTTTAAATAGTGTACACCTTCTGTCACATTTACTCATGCTAACAAATTAGAAGTTTTTAATGACATGTGGCTACAGATATGTACTCAAGCCAACAAAGTTGCTATGGATTTGGATCATCTGCATGTTCTTTTGGCGCATTGGGCCAATGCTCCATGTACAGTCAACCGGATCCCCATAGAGCGCTCTTCTCAGGAGCATTTTCAATCCCGCTCTCACCGTCGGCCTCCGTCATATGCAAGAAGTGCTCTCGTAGACAGGCACTGGTCCCAACCCTCACTAGTCAGGAAGCATCCTAATGTTGACATTGCTTGTTCGTCCCGCCAGGATGGGGGGTGGGATGATGTTCAACCAGTTTCTCCTGGGCCAGTTGTTGGTTGGAGCGATGCGGGTACTGAAGGCCTTAATCGTGGTGTACAGGGGTGGATTCCCATCCCATAATCACTAGCAGTTTATGCAGGACAACACACCAGGGCACATTACTCCATATGATATGCTTTCTTTGATGTAATGATCATCAATGATCATGATTGGTAAACTTGTGTTTTGTTGGCAGCTTTGTTTACTAACCCTTGTCAATGAGGGTTAGTTTGATTCCCCATGGGATGTGTTAACCCACCCACTTTTTTTTTATTGTAAAGGTTGTTATCTTAAATTAATATAAATTTGCTTTTTTCATCAAAAAAAATGACACCTTTGGCATAAAATGTGATTTCTGAAGAGGCAGGAGATGGATCCTCTTAAACCAAGTATCTGAGCTCTAGCAAAAATCATAGGCAGCTTAGAAGAACCACAAAGAATGCAAATATGTTGATATTCTATTTCATTGTCATCAATTTGTGATAGGTGAGTTATTACAAATGATTTCTCTTCTAGCATAGTAGCCTCCTTCTAGGACTGAAATTTAAAGGTCTGTCATATTTTTTGAACTTGAGTGGTCAAGTATTGAAATTTGTAGCTTGCTTGAAATTTATGATTTGGATTTTCATTATTCAATAATTTGATACACAGCAAGCATGTTTGGGTGGGGAATTCCTCAGTGAATCTTTTCATATCAATCCAATATTATAAACCCTCAGAAAACCTGATTCATATAACCATGAAGACCTGAGGTCAAGATAGATTCTCTTTGTTCCTCCGGCTACAAATAGCTTTAATCTTAAGCCTGAATAACTTAAAGTCATAAGGGAAAATTATACTGCTATTTTTTACAAAATGTTTTAATTTTAAAACACTATTAATTTCTTTTAAAAATTTACATTCGCCAATGAAAACTAAAAACACCAAAAGCATTCGCTATTTATCTAATTATTTTTTTTTAAATATCCATTTTTTTTGTGTTTGCTAAACTTTGCAAGTACGGTAATGAATTGTACACTTTTTCTCAAATATCAGCATGTCATGTCTATATTTCTTATCTTATGGAACGAAAATATTGGTCAAATACTCTATACTCATAGAAGACTTTCCACTTCTTAGAGTTTTCATTGGCTCTTTTTTTTCTGGAGTAGATACTGCAAGATGTGAATTTTAAACTGAACTGCCATGTTTGTGTCTTGTTGCACAACCCCAAAGCACGAACAGCTTTATGTTTGAGACAGTACCAAGTTCCAATTTTTTTTTTTTTTAAAACTCTGGAATTTCATAAACATCCTAATGAATGTTGAAATTGGGTTTTCTGTATCACTTTCACATACACTGCTTAGTTCTTGCTGGCGATCAGGTGCTACTTATTTTGTTTTGTATGGTTTGGAATTTTGGTTAAAGACCCATAAGCATAAGTACAATACTATGAGCTAGACTGTCTCAGAGCAAATGAAATGAAATCAGGTAACATCTTAATATTGCAAATTCCATGCATACAGTAGCTACAAGGACAGTTATCAGTCTTGAACCAATAACTTTTGATGTTTCATGTTGGCAAACAGTTACCATGTCAACATTACCAAGCCCATAGTTTCATTCCTTCAAATAAAAATAACAAACAAATAAAGCAAGAGAGAATCAGACACAGCATCTCGGCATATGTCAAACTATAGCATACCTGCTGAGGTGCCAATGAAAGAACTACAATTGGAGTCCATCATGGTGAGCACAAGTTGAGTCCCATTGAGCACATTTTCATTGTTATTGACATCTTCCAATGCCAGCTCAATGGCCTTCTTAGCCACCCTTCCAATGGTGGTATTGTAGGCCACAAGGGCACCCACATTCACAGTTGCAGGTCTCACCCCATTCTGTCCCCAGCAGGGACACACAGACAACAAACCCAGTACCAGAAATGGTACCCACTTGCAAAACATTGGGAAAATTACTAAAACACTGAATCCTGCTTGATCAACCAAATATTTTAACAACATCCAGGATTACAGACCTGACATGAGGACTTGGGTTTTGGCTCGACCACTTCCAACTCTAAACTACATTCTACAATTACACAAACATTGTTATAATTAATGAGCCAAGTACGTACCGTGAAATTCCATCCAATTAATTCATGAACAGAAGTAGGTATTCCATGGAATGAATTAAGAGTCCAAGTGGTCATTTCAGCCATAAATCCAATTGGGTGAAGAGTCCAAGTGGGCATTTCAGTCATAAATCCAATTCGGTGATAGTTCACGTGGGTATTTTGGGTCAACATAATTTCTTTGGTACTAGGCTCTACCTTTTTCTTTATCATGTTTTCTCTTCTTTGTTAAAGAAAGATAGATGACATGAAGTCTTGAATTAGTGTTTACTTCAACTGAAAGGAACAGTGGGGAAAACGTGGTCTTCACCAATAGGCAGATCCAACAAGTATGGATAAAAGGAACTGAGAATTATTGGAGAATCTGGTTGTAGCATTGTCAAATCCAAGTGGCCCAAAGTTTCTGTTGATTGGGCAATAAAGACAAAATTAAGTTTACATGGAATGTAAAGAATTCCACTGCCCTGTTTTTTCCATTACAGTGACAGACAAGTGATCACCATACCTTCAACATTCCACGCAGGGTCAAAAGAAATGTGGAAAAATTAAATAACAATTTTCTCAATTTTCATAAAATGTGTCCTTAAGAAGTGAGGATGAAATCTTATCTTAATTTTAATTTTCATTTTTTCGTGTGGTTTTTGTTGGATATCTTAATCGTTGGTAGGTGGATTTCTTAAATTAAGAAATAAAAGTTGCATTTAAATTTGTAAACTTGTTTTAGCGTAAATTCATTGAACATTTTAGTCAATAAGGTTCTCTTATACCAAACTCAAACTTGGTTAAATATATATATTTTTGAAGTGGAGTACAAATTTCATCGATAGCTATTACTTTTGATTAAATATATATATTTTTGAAGTGGAGATTGAATATTGGATATTTTAAACTTAATAGCATGTTTATGGACTCTTAGTTGAAAAATTTAATAGCATATTGAAGGAGTCAGTTGTATATTTTAAATTTAACAGCTGAAAAATTAATGAGATGTGCATTTTTTTTATTAATAAAAATGTCGCTGACTTTTTTCACCATATTAATTATTTTAATTAATTTTTTAAAAATTTGTTATTTGATTAGATAATTTACTTTTAATACATTTTTTATACAAGAGACTTAGTTACAATTATACTTTTTTTAAAAATTGGCAAGCGAAGGGTATATAACCCATCCACCATACCTATTCCACCTCGTTGTTTTATAGCCTTGCGTGCTCTGGATCACCAGATACTCTGTATACGTATGAGATACGTATCGTCATCATCAGTCTCGCACACACACTCAGGATTCAAATCACACTATTACCTTATTACCTTTGCAACATACTGCCCCCAAGATTTACTCATAATACATTAGTGGATAAATCTTTAGTAATAAATATTTTATAAAATAATTTAATTTATATCTTTCATTGGTGTATAAATCCTATCCCTTGGTATTTAAACCTTAAACTTTTATTTAAAGTAAAAATAATTTTAATTAAAGATTTTTACTTTTCATAATGGTTTAGGTGATTATTTTCCTTGTATAATATCATACCCATTACCACTATATATCATAAACCACGTTATTGTGAAATTATGATAGAAATTACAATAAGTTGTATTTAGTGGATTATTTGTGAGTCAAAAATTCTAACAATCAAACTTTAATCCCATAGGTAAACGCTCACTCATTAATAATGTAGAACTCCTCACTCGTACCATCATCATCATTCGAGGATTCGGATCACACTACTATCTTTGCAAGAGGCTTCCCCCAAGGTTTACTCTTAATACATCAGTGGATACATTTTTTATTAATAAAAAATTAGACCCTTGTTATATGCAAAAAGTTTTATTTCAGTACAAAGCTACCATTGAATCAATAAAAATACTTTATTTTGTTTAAAGGAACAATTATTTTAACTGGATAATTTTTAGTTAGTTATGAATTTTTTTAGGAGAACGTTTACAAATTGCATCAACAACCACCCTCAAGGGGTTTGAACACAAGACCACTTAAGAAACAACCATCATCTTAGCCACTAGGGCAACTGCTTGTCGCCAGTTAGTTATGAAATTGATACATCCCACCTATATTACATTAGAGTTGTGTTAGTAAAATAATTCAATTTTCTTTGGACGACGATAGAAAGGCTCTGGCGATTTGGCGGGAAAAACCTCTGAGCTGGTGTCGGGCGTTTCTCTAGGGTTTCTGGTGTGGAAGCTCTACCAGGGACTGTGGTGGGTTGACAGGGTGCTTGGCTGAAGGTTCTTCCGCTGCCCTGGGAGGGCCCAATGGGGTCTCCTCCAGCTCCTCCTGCTGGGAGAAAGAATTCGTATGCTGAGATGTTAAAGGAAAACCCTTCGTCTTCCTCTGATGAAGCTCAACGAAGTGCTTTTCAAACGTTACTCAAGAATGCTGGCAAGGGTGCATCTGCACACCGAGTTAATGGCCGCCTCCCGCAATCCGCTACTGCACCAAAGATTGTTATAGAACCGAAGTCGGTTGAAGACACAATTTCCTACCGTGCTCACCATGACCTGATTTGCAAATTCATGGGTATTCGTCCCACTCTGAACTTTCTGCACACCTGGGTTAGACAGAACTGGGAGCCACTAGGTGAGTACTCCTTATGGCCTATCAGTAATGGTTATTTCATTATTAGTTTCTCTTCTTTAGCAGATAGAAACAGAGCATTTGAATCAGAGAAGAGGAACCATGGCCCGGCTGGGTTATTTGTTCAACCATGGAGAGTGGGTTTTGACCCTCGTATTGAACCCACGGTAGTCCCGGTCTGGATCCGACTGTATGCTCTCCCGATGGAGTTTTGGGGTGAGCAGGTTTTAGAAATGATTGGTAATTCATTAGGCAGATTTCTAGGAGTCTCCAGAGATACTATAGAGGGAAACACAGCTGTCTTTGCTAGGATCTGTGTTGAAATGGATATTAGCCAGCCTCTACCAGCCGAGGTGGAACTTGAGTTGACAGGGCTCTCCTGGATACAACAGCTTAGATTATGAGGCACTACCTTTTAGATGCAGAGTCTGCCATAAGCACGGCCATCTGGCGAGGTTCTGCCCAAATATTCTGAGCACAAAAGTGGAGGCTCCGCTTGGAAATCCAAATCGCCCCAGAGAGGGCAAGTTTACCCCTGTCCAAGAACCATCTAGTATTCCTCAGGATTCTGATCTCCAGAAAGATGGTTTTGAACAACCGAAGCGAAGGAGAAATAAAAAGAAAAATTCCAAGGAGCAGGCACAACTTAAGCCAACCAATCGGTATGAAATCTTTAAATCCCTAGTGGATCAAGAGGACCAAGTTATGGAGGGAGTGGATGGGAATGTTGAGGATATTAACATTCACTCTCAGGCTTCCCCTTCTTCTACTCCTGTCTTAGAACAGGTAATGGAACCCTCTGGGACAATGCAGCCAGAGAACTCAGGGACACTGGTAATCCACTCCCCAGCACAACTGGTTATTAAGGACGTCAATATGGGAAGCTCTGAAAAGAACAGGGAAAGGCCGGTTCTAGGGATTACCCAGGTGGAGAAGAGGTCTAAAAACAGTAATTCCCAAGGAGCAGGCAGAAAATCCAATAAGGATCTACTAGCAGTACAAGGAGACAAGCTGATCAATGGAGGATCGGTGAGGCCAATTGAGTCTTATTGCTCTCAAGGTCCTCAATGATTATTCAATCCTGGAATGTTAGGGGTTTAAACAGTAGAACCCATCAATCTGCTGTTCAAAGACTTTTAGGAAAATGTAAAACAGACTTTTTGCTCATCCAGGAGACAAAAATGTCTCAGAGATCTTATGTGCAAGACTGCTAACAGAATATGGCGGGGTGCTGATTATATGGATGTGGTCGTCAGTGGTGCCTCGGGGGGATTGTTACTCTCTGGAACCCTCAAGAATGGACAGCTTTAGAACACATAGCTTGGAGGGGTGTTCTCACATCTCTCGTTTAGAAACAATGCCACAATCGAACATGTTCTTATTACAAACTTCTATGGGGCTCAATGCTTTGATGGCCAACGGCTCCAATGGAAAGCTGTACACAACATGAGGTCCTCCCGGAAGTTTTTGACTGGATCATAGCTGGGGATTTTAATGCCAAATTGTCTGTTAGGGATCAGGAAGGTGGTGCCCCAGTTTTGGATCCAGGGGACCGGTTCTTGATTGCCCAAATCCAGGCCCTTAATCTGGTTGATATCAAAGGCCCTGGAACCTACTTTACTTGGACAAATAAGAGGAGAGAGCCACACAACAGGAAGGTTAAGTTAGACCGGTTTTTGGTCTCTGAAGAGGCATTTATTAAATGGAATCTTAAGTTCCAGATTTTGGAAGGCCCAGTCTCAGACCACTATCCCCTTTTGTTGGAGGGAGGGCCGATGACAGGTCAACACCACAAGCCATTCAAATTTGAAAATTTTTGGTTGCAAAAGGAGGATCTCCGAAGGAAAATTCCACAGTGGTGGGAAGAAGGCCGCCTACCCTTTGGGACTGCAATGTTCAAATTCCATAAACAGCTTCATTTTGTCAAGTGTAAATTGAAACAGTGGAGACAAACCAATAAGTCGGACTTCCAGCTCCAAAGGGCCCCCTTGATGGCTAGATGGGAGGAGGTGCAAAAACACTTCAGGGAAGGTACCATTACTGAGCACCTTAAAGCTGAGGATGATGCTCTGCGCAAAGCGGTTGAGGACATTGATAATCAAGAGGAAATTTACTGGAAACAGAGAGCAAGAATCACTTGGTTACTAGAAGGTGATAGAAATACAAAATTTTTCCACCGCTCAGCCTGTGCAAGGAGACAAATGCATAACATGGAAGTCCTTCAAGATGAGAATGGACACTCTTTTGATACTCTTCCTGGAATGCATTTCCACTCAATGGATTATTTCTCAAACCTTTTTAAGGAAAGTATGGAACAAGATGTGGAAGCTCAAAATGAAGTTATTAATGTCATACCTTCTATTATCTCTCACGAAGAGAATCAGACTCTCCTTAGACCCATTGACAGTGATGAACTAAAGAAAGTGGTCTTTGGGATGAGCACTGGAAAATCGCCAGGTCCAGATGGCTTTCCTATTGAATTTTTTCAGGCCTTCTGGGATACTCTGGAGAAAGATGTTTTGGCTGTCGCAGAGGAGTCCAGAACTAATAAAAGAATGCTTAAGGCTCTCAACCACACCTTCATCACTTTAATTCCAAAAGGGGAGGGGGGGTTCATCTCTCTGATTTCAGACCGATTGCCTTATGCAATGTTATTTATAAAATAGTCACGAAGATTATGGCTGAACGGCTAAAACCTCTTCTCCATAAAATAATTTCCTCTGAGCAAGGGGGTTTTGTTGAAGGAAGACAGATCTTGGATGAAGTGGTCCTTGCTCAGGAGGCAATCCATACAATGCAAACTTCGTGCAACAAAGGAATGTTCATAAAGTTGGATATGTCTAAGGCTTATGACCGGGTGGAGTGGGGCTTCCCGGCAAAGATGCTCGGCAGCCTTTGGCTTCTCTCAGACTCGGATTGACCGGGTCATGAGCCGTATCTCCACACCTTCTTTCTCCGTTCTAATCAATGGGCTCCCCTCGACTCCTTTTGGAGCCTTTCGAGGTCTTCGTCAAGGAGACCCTTGCTCTCCTTACCTCTTCCTCATCTTAGCAGAAGGATTAGGCAGACTCTTCCTGAGAAGATGACATCTAGGTTTGATAACAGGTATTAAAGTGGGGACGAAAGTTTTGACCCACTTACAGTTTGTGGATGACACAGGATTGGTTGGAGTGGCCAGCCTCAGGGAAGCAAGAGGAATTAGAGATACTCTAAACATCTACCTTCGGGCCTCAAATCAAGTCATTAATGATAAAAAATCCAAAGTGGTCTTCTTCAATCTTGACCGAAGGTTACAGGAAAGAGTTACTGAGATCCTGGGATTTACTAGGACCTCTCTACCTGTTGTTTACTTGGGGGTTCCTCTGCATTTCAAAAAACTGAAAATTGATATCCGGAAGGATCTTTTGGATGGCATCAAAGAGAAAATGAATCATTGGTCTCATAAATGGTTAAGCTATGGAGGCCGACTAACTTACTTACAATCAGTTATTCAGGCAATGCCAATATATAAATTCTCCATCCCGGCTGCCCCACATTCTATATGGAAAGAGCTTGACAAAATGGCCATAAGCTTTTTATGGGAGGGTGCAAAAGGGAAGAAGAAATGGGCCTTGGTTGGCTGGGATAAGGTTACCCAGCCCAAGGATAAAGGAGGGTCGGGACCGAGAAGCTCCAAGCTTAATAATCAAGCTTTGGCCGGTAAATCAGATTGGAGGTGGATTTCCCAGCCAACATCCCTCTTTAGCAGAATTCTTTCTAGCAAATACCTGGGCCATGCTCACCCCAATGATCTGGGACGTTTCCCTTTGGAGGGTAATGGATCCTTAGTATGGCAGACTCTCAAGCTTGGAGCTCAAGTTATCAAAGATCAATTGTTTTGGAAAGTGGGGAGAGGGGAGAAGGCCCGTTTCTGGACTGATTCCTGGGATCAGCATCCTCCCATCATTGTTGTGTTTCCCGAATTGCAACCCATTAAATCAGCCATAGAAGACAAGGGCTGGATTCAAATTGAGAGTTATTTCAATACCAGCCACATTGGGGAGTACAAGTTCAAAAAGTTCAAGAGGTTGGAAGAGTGGCCAATTCCAATCCCACCGGAGCTGGCACCCATCTTGGAAAAAATTTTGAAAGCTAGGTTTCTTACTGGGCGAGATGAGGAGGATGAACTTGCCTGGGGCTTTGGGAACCTTGGGGTTTACACTGTGAAGGCGGGATTTGATCAGATTCTTCCAGAGCCCCCCCCACACTCTTTTTCGGTCCATGTTTGGAAGAAGATATGGCACCCCAAGGGCTGGCCGAAGGTGAATTTTTTTGCCTGGCAACTTATGCACAATGGAATTCTCACCTTTGACAATCTCACATACGTAGGCATCATCGGTCCTTCTCAGTGTGTTTTATGCCGCAAGCATGAGGAAACTGCTGATCATTTGATGTTTGAATGCCCCTTCACACGGCAGATTTGGATGCGCTGGTTTTCCCACTTCAAAATTCAAGCCAACAGTGATGTGACTCGGACCAATATTTGGGACAGATGGAAGAGAGGCAGATTTAAATCCAAAGCTCTTCGAATTGGCTGGGAGCTGGGCTTTCTTTTTATTTGGTGGCAGGTGTGGTTGGAGAGAAATGCCCGCATTTTCCGTGAAACATTCTCTTCACTTGATGGAATATGGCAGGTTATATGGAGCAAAGTGGTGGAAACAGTTGCCATCTACGTTGAGGAGGAACATCAGTCTGTTTCTGTGCCACTGGTTGATGGAGTTGTTGCTCTTGAAAGACAGGCTCATGATAGATGGCACCCTCCCCCAGCAGGCTGGATCAAAATCAATACTGATGGAGCTGCAAAAGGAAATCCGGGTAGCGCTGGTACTGGAGTTGTGTGCTGTGATCATGGTGGGTCCGTGCTTTACCGGGAACCGCAAGGTCCGGGTCATGCCACAAACAATGAAGCGGAGGCCTTGGTCATTAAATTTGCTTCTATCCTGGGCCGTCAAGCGTGGCCATAGAAAGATAATTCTTGAGTCCGACTCCCAAATTCTGGTGGGCGCTCTCGATTGCATGAGGAACTTTGATTTGCAAGCCTCGGAGGTTGCGGAGTCTTGTCTCTCAGATAAAGGATCTCTGGAAAGAATTAGATGATGTGGTTCCCATCTATGTGAGTAGGGATTTCAACAAGGCGGCCGATTTCCTTGCTAAGATGGGTGCTGAGAAGGAAGTTGGAGTGCAGATGCATAGTGATATGCCTGTGGAGGATGCTGTGATTAGGCAAGGCCTTGAATGCTACCTATGATAATGTGCAAAGTTTTTGCTGCTAAGGAAGGTTTTTGTCGCGATTTCGCGACCTGTAGCGGCGACGTGGCCTCTTGCTGGAAGTTGTCGCGATATCGCGACAGGTTTCGCCTTCTCAGCCTTCGAAGGGAACATGTCGCGAAATCGCGACATGTCGCGAAATCGCGACTTGGTGCGCTTTCGTTGCCCATGATGCGAAGTTGTAGCGATTTCGCGACCTATTTTGCTGACGAGGCCTTCTATGGGATTTTGTCACGATTTCGCGACCTGCTGCGCCATCGCGGCCTGTGGATGGAAGCCGTCGCGATTTCGCGACGTTTTTGGCGAAGGGGTGACAAGGTTGAAAAATGTCGCGATATCGCGACCTGTTTTGCTGCCGTTGCCTCCAGTTGGAATTTGTCGCGATTTCGCGACCTGTTGCGCCGTCGCGGCCTTTGGTTGCTTGCTGTCGTGATTTCGCGACGTTTTTGGCGTAGGGGTGATAAGGAGGATTATCGTCGCGATATCGCGACATTTTTGGTGAACTTGAGCAAAGGGCACATTTCGTCGCGATTTCGCGACATTTCTGTCGATCGAAAGCTGCATGGTAAAATCGTCGCGATATCGCGACAGTTGGGGCACACTCGGCGCCATCTCGGATTACTTGTCGCGATATCGCGACAATTTTGAAGACTGGTTGCAATGAGGATAACTTGTTGCGATATCGCGACTGTTTTGAAGATTGGGAACTGAAAGGAAAATTCGTCGCAAAATCGTGACATGTCGCGAAATCGTGACATGTCGCGAAATCGTGACTTGGTGTGCTTTCGTTGCCCATGATGCGAAGTTGTAGCGATCTCGTGACCTATTTTGCTGACGAGGCCTTCTATGGGATTTTGTCGCGATTTCGCGACCTGCTGCGCCATCGCGACCTGTGGAGGGAAGCCGTCGCGATTTCGCGACATTTTTGGCGAAGGGGTGACAAGGTTGAAAAACTTCGCGATATCGCGACCTATTTTGCGGTCGTTGCCTCCAATTGGACTTTGTTGCGATTTTGTGACCTGTTGCGCCGTCGCGGCCTTTGGTTGCTTGCTGTCGCGATTTCGCGACATTTTTGGCGTAGGGGTGATAAGGAGGATTATCATCGCGATATCGCGACATTTTTGGTGAACTTGAGCAAAGGGCACATTTCGTCGTGATTTCGCGACATTTCTGTCGATCGGAAGCTGCATGGTAAAATCGTCACGATATCGCGACAGTTGGGGCACACTGGCGTCATCTGGATTACTTGTCGCGATATCGCGACAATTTTGAAGACAGGTTGCAATGAGGATAACTTGTCGCGATATCGCGACAGTTTTGAAGATTGGGAACTGAAAGGAAAATTCATCGCGATTTCGCGACACTTTTGGCACATTGATGGCTTTGGTAAAACGTCGCGATTCGCGCCTTTGGCTTGATGCTTTTAAACTGTCGCGATATCGCGACACTTTTGCGGATTGGGAGTCAAGTTGAAAATTCGTCGCGATATCGCGACACTTTTGCTGGCTGGGCGCTTTGGAGAAATTTCGTCGCGATTTCGCGACCCTTTTGGAGATTTGATGCTTCTTGGAGTTCTTGTCGCGATTTCGCGACGCCTGTGATGATAGACCGACGGAGGGAGTTGCTGTCGCGATTTCGTGACTTTTTTGGCGATCGGACGCGGAGGGCTTTGTCTGTCGCGATATCGCGACATGTCGCGATCTCGCGACATGTCGTGTTTTCATGCCTGATGGCGCTGCTGCGGCCGTGACGGGGTTGATTGTCGCGATTTCGTGACATGTCGCGATTTCGCGCCTTGTTGTCTTTTGTGCTCTATGGGGGTTAGCGTTGCCTTTGTGCTCTCCGCTTGTTGTCTAGTTCTCTGCTGTTGGTTGGGATGAGTTTTCTCCCTTTTGTAATTGCCTTTTGTATTAATACAAGTTTTTCAATTTTTTCAAAAAAAAATATAATTCAACAAATCACGTTATCATAGTCTAACAACAAACATATTTTTATGAAAATTAAAATCTAACTAATTGTTTGAGTCAAATATTCTATAAATACAATAAGGTTTAATGATAAAATTGTTAAGGTTCATCCAAAAAAAATTATATAGAGTTAAAATAGCCTTACTTGTATCTAAAATAGTTTTATTTATATATTTCATTGGTGTATAAATCATATCCCTTGGTATTCAAACATTGAAATTTTGAATAAAGTCTTAAAACTAATCTAATAATAAGATGGAATGGGAAGAAAATATGCTATGCTAGGGTTTGAGTCTGTCGTCATTTTAAATGGCTAGCTCAGTTGCTATTGAGCTGGCTGGGGAGAGCAATGGTGCCAGGGAAGCACCCGAGAAAGTTTGTCCCGAAAGTGTTTCACAAGGTAAGAGTACTATCCTTGTTGTTTCCATTCCCTTGCATGAGTTTCATAATGCTTACCACTAGTTTGAGTCACATACCCTTGTTGGGTATTTCTTGGGTAGAATTCTCAATGATACCCTCATTAGGTCCTGGGTACAACAAGTTTGGGGTCCGCATGGCGTAATAATCTCACCAAGGGTTATTTTCTTTTTCACTTCCCTAATCCTGCTCAAGCTCAAAAAGTGTTAGCCAAAGGTTCCTGGATGGTGAGAAATTCCCTGTTAATTTTGCAATCTTACACTCGTGACTTCACAACCAGTGACCAAGTTGAGTTGGAAGTTCTTGTGTGGATTGAGTTCTCGGGTTTACCTGTCCCCTTTTGGGTTTTTTTACAAATGCTCGCCTCTTCCCTCGGCAAGTTTTTATGTCTTAATTCTGAATGGTTTTTCTCAGCTTGCACTACTAAGCGGGTTTGTGTCAAAGTTGACCTCATCAAAGACTTGTCGGATTTCATAGATATCCAGATTGGTGATACCTCCATTAGGCAACTTATCACCTATATCAATTTATCGAATACTTGTTATCGTTATCAGTTTGCTGCTCACAAGATTCGAGATTACCCACTGATGGAGTGGAAGTTCAAACAGACCCAACCCCCTTCGACTGCCCCGGTAGCTCAGTCTAACGAGGCCCAAGAATGCCAAGGTGATTGGCAAATGATTACTACCCAAAAAAATCATGTTTCTAAGCACTCTAAGCAGGCCAATCCCTCTGTGCAACCTACTCAAACCAAGCCCGTTGATACCCAGGTTATGCAAGCCCCCACTAGCTCTATGTAGTCTTTTGAAGCCATCACGTCGACTATCGTTAACATGCAGCCCGCCATGCAAGCTGTAGGGGTCCCAAATGCTACTTCGACCACCCCTGTAGTTACTCAGTCATCACCTTTTTTAGCTTCTCTTTGGGCCTCGATTGTTGTGGAGGCTCATCCCACTACCATGCCAGCTCTTTCATTGGTGGCACCCACATACTCCATGACTGCGGAGGAACAAGATTTTAAAGTTCGTCATTCTCGAAGACCCTCGAGGGAAAACTTGGGCTTAAGCTTTGACAAGCGTCACCAAATGTCCTCGAACGAGGGTAATTTTAGTGGAGGCGCTAATTCCTTCAGTTCGCTTCGGGGCCTAGGTGATTTCGAGGATGTCATGGATATTATGAATCCTAACAAGTCCTCATGTGAATTGTGCTGATGAAAAACTAACCAAAGCCCATTGCTTGAAGCATAGATTTTTTTCAGGTCTGACTATCCAAGGCAGCAAAGGCCGCAACTTATGCGCAACATGTATTCTACCAAGAATTTGCATGGGAAAGGAGGAGATCTTGCAATGTTGAAGCAAAAATCTTGGAAGCGCTGCTTGCATTGCCTCGAAAATTAAATTTTATCTTTCTTCACCTCTTTCCAAGAGAATCTACAAAATCGCACCCTTGGAAGCAATGTCCCTAGGAATTTAATGCCAAAGAATTGATTTCACCCAAGAACGGGGTGAAACAACCTTTTCGGGACCACAATGGGCGACAACGCAGTTTGATTTGACGTCTTTGACAATTTTACCCATTAATCACTTTTCCTCATAATTATCTTCTTTGCTTTCACCTCAGAGGAGGGCGATAGGGACTTTCGCCCCTTTGGGGAGGCGACATCACTTTTAATTATTTTACTTTGACGTATTGCATGGCGCAACTCTTTCACCCGAAATTGAGTTTTAAAAACCCATTCGCCCCTGGAGAGGCGAAACCACATGGCACCTCTCAACAGGGGCGCCTTTGATTTATAATGCCTTAACTTTGCATTAAGCATTCTATTTTTGCTCCAATCATGGGTGAAAACACCCAACATATTTGAAATGGGCCCCACATCGCCATTCATCTCTTTTACCTTTTAAAAATATTCAAAATCCCTTTTCACCCCAAAGAGGGGCGACAATGAGTTTCACCCCTCACTTGGGGTGAAAGCACTCTTTAAAAATCTTCCTTGATTTGCCCATGTCGGGCCCACCATGCCTTCTTTTAAAATCCCTTTAGATTGTGTTTCACCCCAAAGAGGGGCGAAAGGGAGTTTCACCCTTCACTTGGGGCGAAAGCGCCTTTTAATAATTTACTTCCATACATTGGTGCCCAGCCCACGAAGCACCATTTAAAAATTTCCTTTACGCTATGTTTCACCCAAAAGAGGGAACGAAAGGGAGTTTTGCCCCTCAATTGGGGTGAAAGCATTCTATTCTTCCATTTAAAATTTGAGACTTTTGCCCCTTCCCTTCTGTCGGGTGAATTTACTCTTTTTAATTACGTTTCACCTCCAAGAGGGGTGAAAGTGATTTTTACCCCTCAATTGGGGTGAAACTCATCTTATTCCTCCCTTCAACTTACTCTTGAATTAAATCATGATTTTCATCTCTTTCTGGGGTGAAACTCCTTTGCAAGTGAAACTTGGGGTGAAAGCACCTAAATTCATTGCTTCTCCTTCATTCCCTCATCAACCTTTACTTAGTTTTGGGTGAAACCATTCTTGTGTTGTGCTTCACCTCTAAAAGAGGCGAAAAGGACTTTCACCCCTGGCAAGGGGTGAAACAAGTCGTTTTCTTTTTCTGAGGTGCTTCTCCTCCAAAATTGATCTCTTGTCGACGCTCTTGCTCCTTAAACAATTTTCAACAAAATTCTTCATTGCATTCATGACTTCCATTTTATATACAACAATACAATATTATTTAAAAGAGGTAAAAATATAGTAAAATGAACAACAAAACTATAGTGCCTTCTTTTAATAAACTTATCAAAATTTTACAATCAACATTCAACAAAATTTCAATGTGGCAAAGTGACAAAACTACCAATATTCTTGGTGGCTCATGGGGTATCCATCTCGCATGGATGCAATCGACCCCAAGCCTTCATCCATTGGGCTCAAGAGTCAGCTCCACTTGGTGCATCAAGCTGCTTATTACTTGCTCTGGCATTCTGCTCCTCTGTCTCCTTCGTTGCAGCTTCTTCTTCCAACTCTAAAATATGAGCGATTGTAGCCTCATACACTACAATGACTTCGAACCAAGCATCTCCACTGATCAACTCTAGGCCATTAAGCGAATCTACAAGGTACCTGAAGGTCTCCACTTGCTCCATATCAATGTAATTCACCCACTGACTGAGCTCCAACAAACCAGATTCGATGCGTGTCAGTTTTCTCATCAGAGGCAGCACATGATCTTCAGTGAGAGGCTCATCCCAATCATCAATTTTGGAGGTATCATCAATGAAAATCACCCAAATTGCTTCTAGGTCCTCCTTTGATAGAATGTTCCCCTGATCATCAGTGAAGCTAGGGAAACCATTTTTAGCTACTACATTAAAGTAGAGCTTCGAAACTCTTCTCTCTTGATTGAACACATCCAGTAGCTTGCGAGCCTCTTTAACTTGGTCCAACTTTGAAAAATATTGGTGTAGTATAACCTTGGCACTTGCCCAAGCTCGGGCCATGTCACTCATAGGGTGAAATCTGAGATCTGATCTAGTCAGTGCTTGCATTTGTGTTGCCTTTACCAGGAGGGGCTCCAAGTGATCTTCACCATACTCCACTATGTGTCGGCCATATGAGATGATTGTCTATATCTCCTGAAGGTACATGAGGACCTATGTCACCTTTGCCACCATGGTCTTACAATCAACAAGCAACTGGTTGCGTACCTCCTTGACCTTTTCTTTTGTCAGAACTATCACTTGTGTTGCTTTCACAGACTAGTTGATCTTGCAAATTCTGGAGTTGACCCTTCAATACCTCAACTTGCTGTTCTGCTCCTCCTTTGGCCTCCTGGTGCTTTTGGATCATCTTCTCCAACTCTTCCACCCTTTTCTACCAATGAGTTACCTCTGACTATGCGGATTGCAACTGTGCTTGAATTTTTGCCAAAGACTCCTCTAAGTCGGTGATCTTAGCCTCAGCCTCAAAAAAGCACTTCTTATAATGCTCGCCATGCAGGTACAAGGAGCTTGTATCTACCTGAATATTCCCCATCATCTCTGTAGTATCAAGCTTGGTAAGGTCCTTGGTGATGATCTCATAAGTATAGTCACTCGAAGTCATTTCTCCTTGCAGCTTCTGAACCTGGGGAAACATTTTTATTGTATGGGCCTCCATGGCATTAGGATCAAATGAAACCTTCTTCAATGACTTTGCTGGTGCTAGAGCCTCTCTTATTTTTTGACTCTTCAACCACTATGATGAACTCAGGTGAGCTTGGTTGATATTTTCTGCAATGGACTATTCTGGTACAACTTCTATCTCTAATTCGAGCAACACCTACAGCTCCAAAAATGGGGTGAAAGGAAAATGAGCCTACTGTGGATTCGGCTCGAGGGAAGTGGAAACTAGCATAGTGGAAATGGTTGATGAAATGGAGATGGTGGTGGGAATGGAAGCAAGGGGTTCAGCCATGGTCACACTCACTCGAGGAGGAGCTTGTGTGCTTACAATCGTAGTGGAGGTTACTAGAATGGATGATATAGGAAGCGAAAATGGGTTTGGGGTGGATGCAAAAGAACTGAAAGAAAGGGAAGTAGAAGAAGTAGGAATAGAAGAAGAGGGAGCATTGGTGACTAGTGGTTGAGAAATAGGGATCGAAATAGAGGTGGAGGGTATGCCAAATGGAGGTGAAATAGAAGTGGAAACTAGAGGAAGGGAAACAATAGTCACCAACTGCTCAGGGATAGGAGAAGGGGAAGGAAATGTACCTTCGGGCTTCGATACCAGTTGAGCCAATGAGGAAGAAGGTGGTTGTGTGACTGGCTCCTTCTCAGCTTGGTCCTTTGGCTCAGCCATAATATCTTCCTCAAGATCTATAAGTTTGGCACTTTGGACCAACGACTCTGTTCGGACCAAGGGAATAGCTTCTAGCACTTCTATCTGCTCAACCAAAACTACAGGAGGAGGGTTTGACGAAACTGCATCGGTCCTCCACTTCTTTGAGATATTTATAATAGGTAGCTTCTCCCATTTTCTTTTTGCCTTACACTACAGTGGCTCCTCTGGCACTTGTCCTTCTTCTTCTTCTACAAGTGGCACTTCCTGGGTCATGGGGTGCTCTTCTTCAGCCACGCTCTCCTCACTACTAGATTTTTGCAAACTTTGAGGTACAATACCAATGAAAGTGATCAATTGATAACTAGTGTAGAACTCATCATAAGTGGTCAAAAATGCTTCATCCATTACCAGGCCATATGGTGACCTAATTTTTCCTCGATGAGCCCTCATAATCCACCAGTTTGTAATTTTTTCCTCTAACCAACCCGAAAGTTGCTCTTTCATTTGACTAAATAACCCTGGTGGAGGAATCTGATGCTTATGTACTACAGGGTTATATTCGACTTCCATTTCATAGAAATTATGCCATGGTGGGAGTGACATCATATTCTCCACATGCCACTCTAAGTCATGCCCCTTCGGATTGTTTCGACACTTCTCAATATCTGGCCTCGAACAACAATGAAAGCTCTTGGCCTTGATTTGCTCCATAAAGTGACCCAAAGGATCGTACTTCCATCGCTACGGCAACTCCACCATTTTGATGTCATAGAAGGTCTCAGTTATTAACTGATTCTGGCCCACCTGGCTCACCTCAATGCCTCCAAAGTGAAAAGGCATAGTGCACATGGTTTTCTTTCCACGCCCTACCCCATACACGTCATTGATAAAATCATGTTGTCGAACAACCTCCAAAGCAAACAAGTGCCCTGTGGCAAAATATGGGAGGAGAACTGGCTTGCCAGTATAGCCAAAAATGCATAGCACAACACCCTTGTATCAACAAAAATATATCACCTCTCTCCTTTGAGATGATTTCTTCTCTCATTTCCCTCGGTACCCTCTCACATTTGCAAAAAATTAACTCCAAGGTAGGACCCACAAACATATGATTAAAGTTATAAAAAGACTCTTTCCTCGATAGGCTAGAGGTCCACAAATATACCGGCAATTTTCTATTCTCTCTGTCAACTTGCCTAACTGCAATGAAAGAAAATTTCTTGTACAGGTGAAAGAAGAAATACCAGATTAAAAAGGATGTGTGCTTGAACACCATGGTTCCTTCGCTCTGCATTTTCTCTAGCTGGGTGTGCATTCTTCTAGCAATGTAGTCAGCCCAATCAAATAAAATGGGATTCATCCTTCTCGTCATTGCAATGGGGGCATAGAATTCTACCTGGGAGATGCACTGCACCAACGTTGCCTACCACTTGTGCACTATTAAATCCATTGGAAGACCCACAACCCAAGCCACCATAGAAAATAAATTCGGGCTCTTGAAATCCATCAATGGCTTTGGTAAATTTGGTAGTTCACCATGTTGGGGTATTTTTATCAACTGGGTCTCCATAAATCGGTGCAATGTCATCATGGATTGATATTTTTCTTCCTGCTCGCCAATGTGTAATTTCTTAAAAACAAAGTCTGAAGGAGGAGTAATTCCACAAGCGAACGCCTCCTGGACATCTTCAGATGAGATAGTGAACAACACGTCCCCTTTTGCATTCTCCACTACCCTGGTGTTAGGATTATAAAACTTCGAAATAGCTTCCACCAACTCTGGAAATAGTGAACTGGTGTGCACAAAAACCAAAAAATATGAGCATGGTATGCAATGGTGAGAGGACTCTCCGACGTCAACCCCTGTCGGACTACAACATCTACATCTTGGCACAATTTCTCAATGCCCTTATTCATAATAACGTAGTCTCCCACTTGAGCTAGCATATCAGAATACGGATCCAAGTCGACATTTTCATGGCACCTTGCTTTCTTGGATTTCTTTCCTCCCTCGATCTTCTTCTATACCTTCTTTGGCTCTTCGATACTTTTTTATTCTATGGCATTTTTACCCATCTTCAATAATGCTCAAGCACCTATAATTTCTACACTTAATTTACCCGATGCAATAATACTTCAGAAAATATAATAAAAACTTTTACCTTCTCTTCGTGGGTGCACCAAATTTATAATTGCGCCTTCATCAACTAGATTAAATGCACATGCTGATTTTTGAAGAAGTTGGGCGAATGTGCATTTCGATCTTCGCATCGAGCATGATTTTTAATAATTTTTTTAACTATGTTAACCTCAATTCGAGAATGAAAAATACCATGTGTTGGTGAAGGATGCTCCTCGGGATGAAAATAAATTAATTCCATTGCTTTAAATCTTCACAACGTCAATCTAGGGTGAATCGGGAAAATTTAAACTTTTTTGGGTGCTTCTATTTTTTTTTTGATGACATCAAGGGCACTCCGAAATCATTCCTTGCCGAGAAAAACCTTCGATGGGCACGCTTTACTTTCTAAAAATCTTCCTCGAGCAAAAATAATCTGCAACTTGCTCTTTCTTCAATAATCTGCACTTTCAAAATCATCCTTCCTATTGCTTGGCAAAAATAATAAGCTTGAATGCCTTTTAAAATATTCTTCTTCCTTGATTTTACCTTAAAAAAGCACTTTTCTAAAAAAACCAAGCTTTTAACTAAATTGCTTTTCTAGGAAAAGCAAAATAAATCTATTTCGCCCTTCTGCCAAAAATGATTTTTTTTAATTAAAGTTTTTCCTCTGCATGAGATTTTTCTTTTCTTTTTCTCTTTTACTTTTGGGAGTTGCACTTTTAAAATAGATTTTCATCCCGTTTCTAAGTAAAACTGCATGGTATAATAGCTTTGGGTGAAAATTAAAATAAAAATATATATTTTCCTTGTTCGCCTTAAAAGGAAGGTGAATATGACTTTCGCCCTTCTCTGGGAGAAAGTATTTTTTTCTTTTTTTTTATATATTTTATTTTTAAATATATATATTTTTTTTCCGTCTATTTTCCCTTAACTGCATCATTAAAACAAATTTCGAAGTTGCTTTTTTCAAAGCTATTTACTGATTTTCTCCGAAATTAAAAATAAAAATCATGAAAACCTTTTTTGAGGTGAAATTAATTTTTATCCTTGAAGATGTGCTTTCGGGAAATCTACTTGCTTGGGGTAAAATAAGACCATTTTTTTTATTTTATTTTAGATAACATACTTGAAAAATAAAAGCAAAATTTGTACATATATACATACTTGTGCCTAAAATTTTTAGTGGTAATAGGCCTTCAGATGAAGACCATTCACCGGAATCGGTAGCTCTCGGCCATCCATGTCCCGAAGATAATAAGCATTAACTGAATTCACTCCTAAAATCTGGAATGGGCCTTCCCAAATTACCTCAAATTTATGGTGCTTTCCAGGTTTTGCTTTATCTGAGTTCCACTTAAGCACCAAGTCTCCGACTTTAAATGCCCTTTCAGATGTCTTTTTGCTGAACCACTTCTGTGTTGTTCTGGCATGCTCCATGAAAGCATTATATGCCTTCTCTCTTTCTTCTTCGAGCTGCAAGAGTTGGGCTAGTCTCACGCTCATAGGGTCAATTTCGTCATCCTCATCACTAAGCATCTGCAAAGTCTAGAGGACTGGAAGTTCAATGTGGGTAGGCAAAACCGCTTCCTTGCCATACACCAGGGAGTAGGGAGAAGTTTTAATGGACTTCTTGATCGATATGTGATCCACCCATAGAGCTTGGTCCAACAGTAGATGCCAACTTCTTTTATTGCTCCCAAGTGTTCTCTTCAAAATTCGAAGCAAGTTCTTGTTTGTGGACTCGACTAAGCCATTTCCCTATGGGTAATAATTAGAAGATGTTTTTAGATAAATTCCATACCTTCTTGCAAACTCAGTAATATTCACTCCAATGAAGGGAGTCCCATTATCAGTAACAATGGCATCTGGTACACCAAAATGGGTAATCATCCCCTCAAGGAAAGAGATGACTGTCGCTTGATCTACTTTCTTTGTTGGGATGGCCTCCACCCACCGAGTAAAGTAGTCAATTGTTATCAAAATATATTTATGTTCAATAGAAGAATGAGGATCAATGACCCCAATAAAGTCTAAGCCCCACTATTGAAATGAAGCTTCTACCTAGATCGGATGTAGAGGTAAGGATGCCTTCTTACTCATACCGACATATCATTGATAATTATCATAACTTTGACTCACTTTGTGTGTATCTACAAAAAGAGTGGGCCAAAAATATCTAGCTCGAATGATTTTCAAGGCCATAGGCCTCCCTGCATAGTGTCCACTAGATAAGCCAGAGTGGAACTCCTCCAAAATATTCTATTTTTTAGACTCTTTAACGCACCTGAGGAGTACTCCATCTATGTTCTTATGGAATAAACCACTCGATAGCAAGATATATTTGAGGGCCTATAGCCTAAACCTTCACCTTTGTGAGGAGTTGAGGTGAGGTGGACACCTTCTAGATGTGAAGAATTTGACAAGGTCCTCTGTCCAGTCGCGATCACCTATTGCTTGGTTAGCAAGATTACTCTCATTGATAACCTCATCATGTAATGGTACTGGCAATTGAGAAGTTGCGCTCTTAGCCAACTCTTGATAGAGTGCCCGACCATGAACCAATTTGGTCGATCGAATCTCTACATCGTACTCCTGGATCTTGGAGACCCAACCTACTCTTTTGTCACCAAGCTCTCCTTGGATGATAAAATTTTTGACATTTGGATGACTGCATAAACCTGCTTTTCAATGAAATTATACTTTTCCTGGTGTGGCTGAATAACTTGGCTTAGAAAAGTGATTGGTTGTTCATCCCCATCATCTTGCTTTTGTGTAAGGATGATGACATAACTTTCCTGCTCACCTATTGCGTAAAGGATAAAATCCTTAGAATAGTCTGGATTGATCAACACTGGTGCTTGAACTATTCTCTCTTTAATCTCCTGGAATGCCTACTTCCTTTTCTCTATCCATTTGAAGTCTACATTTTTCTTTAGGAGTTCAGTCATCGGCTTCACTACCTGAGCGAAGTCGACGATGAATTTTTGGATAAAATTGATTTGGCCAAAAAATGACTGTAGGTCCTTCTTATTGGCTGGCAATGGTAATTTTAAGAGAGCTTCAACTCTCGCAGGATCAATGGCTAACCCTTCCTTTGAAATCACATGTCCCAAGAGCTTTCCCTCCTTGACAACAAAGATAGATTTCTTTGGGTTGATGGAGATACCAAACTCTCGACACTTTTCAAACACCTATCTTAGATGAGATCCATGCTCTTCCCTGCGATGTGAAAAAATAGTCATATCATCAAGGTATATCACAATGATTCGGTTTAGCAACTCACCAAAGGTGACATCCATTGCTCTTTGAAAAGTGGCACCGACATTCGAAAGATCGAAAGGTATTCTTTGATAGGCGAAAGTGCCCCACTTGGTAGTAAATATCATTTTATGTTGGTCCTCATCCTTTACCCAGATCTAGTTATAGCCAGAGAAACCATCAAGTAGTAAAAATATTTGCACTCCAGCAACAACGTGGAGGATCTGGTCAATCTGCAACAAGGGATAATGATCTTTCAGAGATGCCTAGTTCAGATTACAAAAATCTATGCATAGGTGAATATCTCCATTCTTCTTTCATACTGGAACCAAATTCGCCACCCAAGTCGAGTGTTTGATGGGGTAAATGATTTTTACCTCCAACATCTTTAGCAGTTCTACTTTCATCAGCACTTCAATTTTTGGATTAATAGGTCGTTGCTTCTGTCAAAAAGGTTTCACCCCTTCCTGCAATTCGATGGTGTGTTGAATCACATTTTTGTCATACCCTTTCAAATCATGATAACTCCATGCAACAATGTCAAGGAATTCATAACACAACTCCTTAATTTCCTCGAGCTCTTCTAGAGAGCAATTTGTCCCAACTTTGATTATCTTGTCAGGTTCCAACTTCAGCTCAATATACTCTTTTTCATCCACCTTGATCCTATGCTTTTCTACTCTATCATTCTGATCAAAGAGGCTCTCTAATGTAATCAATCCTTTTGGGATATGATTATTCTTGAGCTGGATTAAGCCTTCAACTTCATCTTCATCCAACGTCCTTCCCTCCACGCTACCGACTTCTTTAATCAGAAAGTTTACAATCTGCTCATCATTGTCAAAAACTTGCTAGTATATATTCTTATCTGGGACTGAAGGTCTATAAATTAACCTTACAGTCTTGGGCTTTCGTACCACACTCTCAATAGGAGAGAAGTTCGCACCAAGGGATGCTAGGATATCTTCATGCTTATTTCATTCTCATGAAATTGCTTGAACATTTAATGCATCAAATGACTCAAAAAAATCCCATACCTTGTTGTGGTACGCCTTCAGGTAGTGCTACTTTGAAATGCACTTGTTGGTCACCTGGTTGACAATCAACTCAGAATCTCCAAAAATATACAACTGTTTGATTCCAAGATTTTTTACTTTCTTCAAGCCCAAGCATAGTGCTTCGTATTCAATGACATTATTCGTACAACTCTAGGTCAACCGATATGAGTATGTTTTTTGGATTCTCAAAGGGGAGATGAATACTACTCCTAGCTCCAGCACCATTCTTGCATCTGGCACCATCGAAGTACATTCTCCATAATTGGTTAGGAGCAGAAACCTAGATCATCAGACACCTTCACCTCACCCTTCTCAGGCTTAGTGATGGTGTAACAACCAATTTCGGTTTCCATCATTGCATTGAAATCAAGCATTGAGAATTCATCCTCTAATCAAAGCTCATCCAAAGCTTCCTCCATCAGATCCATATTCTCCAGCTCTTCAGACACCATGTTGACTAAGTCTACAACCTTTTCTTCCTCTTCAATTTTTTCTATATGAAAAGTGGAAGGCTTTTCATTATAGATCTGAATTCTCCTTCCCTTGAAAGGAATCTCCAAGTGTGAATAATCTAGGGAAAGATATCCTCCTAGCTTCATCGTAAATTCCCTTGAAAGGCACATGCTAAAATACGATTCTAAATCAACTACCACCACTTCTTGAATGATAGTAATCTATGGCATATTGTGCAGAACAATGGGAATATCTTTAATCACACCCACCATTTTGATTGGGGTTCCATCCAACTATAAGATGCCTGGACTACTCCTTGTATATTCCATACCCATGACCTCACATACTACCTTTGGCATGATAGTAGTTACGGCACTAGAATCGATCATGCAATTATGTACAATCCATCCCTCCATCTTGAGAGATAGGTAGAATGGAGGTGGTCTATTCTTACCAATGGTAGAAGTTGTCAATGTCTATGCTAACACTGTCTGGATGGGATTTTTCTTTCTATATTTTATAGACTTGAGAGACTCTTGCAATAGATCAACCTACCTAGGGAGTTGCAATGCATCATACAAACTCACCTTAGTAGGTATTCTCTTCATCTCTTCAACAATGTTATAGTTAGAGGCACTGGAATATTTTCCTTCACTAGTTGGCTCATATTTGTTTTGGTACTACTGAGTAGCTTCTACCCTTTGATGCTTGGTCAATGATGGGTACTTGAGGTATTCTTTGGCTTGTTCTTTCACCTCAGTTTGTACTTGAGCGACTATAGGTTGTGAAGTTGATGCTTTTACCTGCAACTTTTCTTGAGCTCGTGTGGGCAAGATATCTTTCAACAAGATAGGATCTTGTTGCTTAGGTGTTGCACCAGGTGCTTTTGCTTGTGGCTGTGCCTTTTCACCATGTACCTTCTATTTAGTGAGGATCTTCAATGGCTCCATCTCTACTAGATCAATAGTTATCGGCTTCTTCCCAGCCCTCGTAAGAACTAAGACTTGCTCCAAGGAAGGGACCATGAAATTATGATCGACTTTCATGATCATATTGATCTGTCCACCAATAGAACTTTTTGCTAATGTTTGTACATAGTTCAAATGAACCATGCACGTATCTTCGCCATGAGGGTCATTATAGGTAGAGCACCAATATGTTCGCTCTGATGTACCAACTTCTTCATTAACCAATACGGTTGTATTTCTCTCAGCACCTTTGCTAGTCGAAGTTGGTTGCTCTCTAGTAATCGATGATGTTTGAAATCTTCTTGATCGAAAGTCAGCTTCAACTTACTTCTTCTTAATGGATGTGATTTCATTTGACATTGTCCTCACTATTGAATTAAGTGATTGCATCTCCTACAATAATTTCATGTGGGGATCAAGATTTGAGGGCACTGGAGGTGTTGGCAAAGGTAAAGGTACTGGTGAAGAAGGTAATGTTGGAATAGGAAGAGGAGCAGGTAGTTGTGGAATAGTTGGAGTAGGTAATTGCGGAACTGGAATTGATGCAATTTGAGGTGGACTCGAGCTCCATGAAGGAATAGGATACATAGAAGGTATGGGTTGTGAAAATGCACTAGAGTACAGATGTTGTGGAAGATCAGGAAGAATAGGCATTGTTACCTTTGGAGGCAGCTTACCTATGGCAATCAGATCCACTTTGGCCTTTTGTGCCTACGTGTACAAATCTAGGAATGTATTGACATTGGCTTGTCGGATGGCCATACCAATGTCGGAGTTGAAAGCTCAGAGGTAGTAAAATGTGGCTTGTTCAGGAGTCGACTGGAGACCATCAGGAACTCTCTGCCAACTTCGAGCGAACCTAACATTGAAATCCACTATTTCCTCCTGCGGATGTCTTTGGATGTTTGTGAATTGGTGCAACAAGGAAAAGGGATCAACTTGCTCATGGAAATTCTTAATCAGTAGTTCTACCAACTGGTCCCACGTAGTGATAGTAGCGGGTGGTAAATATCGGTACCAATACAACAACTTTCCTCTGAGGGACAACACAAGCAATCTTACCATAATGTCTTCTTCTGTGATGCCATGGATTATCGCCAAAGAAGCTACATCTTGGACATGCTCGTAGGCAGTCTTACCTGTACCATCATAGGTTGGCAAAGCCTTCAATGCTGCTTGAGGGATTGGATTTTGAGCTTGTAGATTTAGAGCTCCTGAGCTATTCCATGCTGGAAACTACCTTGGTGGCTATTGTGGTGGTGGATTTTGAGCCATATTGATTGGAGGATTTGCTTGAGGTGGAGGAAAGCTAGTAGCAGTACTAGCTGGACTTGAAGGAATGGAAAACACACCAGCTAACTGAGAAGATGTTGTACTTGATGGGATAGCTGGGGTAACTAACCTAGGGTGTTCTCCTAGCTCTTGGATGTCAAGTTCATAAAACTCAATGGGCTCTTTAGGATTTTTGGCCTTCGATCTTGTGATCATGAAGAACAACTTTCGCCAACTTCACGTTCGAAGGCTTCTGGGTAGAGTTGAGTCACCAAATGTTCTAACTCAATAATACAAATGTGAACATCAAGACCTTAATACTGCATCTATTGCTCAATATGAGACTTGTGAGTCCCATCGGGCATGCCAAAAATTGTTGGTCACGAATCCACCTAGTTACAAAGTCTATGCTTTGTGCACCCTAGACCCGACCAACATTGAAAGGTCGAAGGAAAGAAATGTCCTCCGGGCCAATCTCTAGAGAGGGTTGGCTCCCTTCCTAATCTACTTTGGTTGAAAGGTTAGGGTAATAGGAAAGAAATAGGGAAATATGGCTATAAGCCAACAATATAGGATGGGGATAGACTAACAACCAAAATTCCACCAAGCAGTAATTAGCAACATACAACAAAAATACAAGCACAAAAACTTCTAGCAGTTATGCAATGACAACCTCCAAAGAGCATCTCAGTGTTCACTCCCTTACCAACAAAAATTAAATTCAGAAGCAGAATTTAAACACAACAAATAATGGGAATGAAAGCATTCAAAAATGACACATAGAAAACTTATCAAGTGCAAGACCACTCAAAGAACTAGAAGCCGAAGTGTTTCTATTGATGCAGAAAACTTGGAGTATTTTTTTACAGAGTGTCCATCCTCCTTTTACAATGAAAAATGATTAGTATTTATAGAGGGTTGCACCTCTTTCATTTAATGAGCTTACAAACAAAATGTTGGTAGATCAAAAACCAGCGAGAATAATTTCCTCCTCGACATCAGTGATGTTTTGGTCAAAATATTCTACATGGAAGCCACGATCCGACTTTGGTGGGAGAATCACATGGAGAAATTAGCATGATTAAATGCTAAGAAGTGACTTTGGATGCATCGGTGCATCGGGATGCAACAAAATCACCTAGAAATCGAGAGCTTGGTCATTGAATTTTCTTCGCCTTTACACCTTGGAAATCCACTTTCACCAAGAAAGTCCACTGAGCATTAAATTTGCTTTGAAAATTAGCAAGGTTGATAGGCGGTGCATTGGAAATAAATAAGAATTGCCTCTGATCTTGCAATGTTGAAGCGAAAATCCTGGAAGCACTGCTTGCATTACCTCAAAAATTAAATTTTATCTTTCTTCCCCCTTTCCAAGAGAATCTACAAAATCATGCCCTTGGAAGCAACGTCCTAATAATAAATGATTAAATATGATTTCACCCAAGAATGGGGTGAAACAGCCTTTTCGAGACAACAACGGGTGACAATGCAACTTGATTTGATGTCTTCGACAATTTCACCCATTAATCACTTTTCCTCATAATCATCTTCCTCGCTTTCACCTCAAAGGAGGGTGATAAAGACTTTCACCCCTTTGGGGAGGCGACATCACTTTTAATTATTTTCCTTTGACGTATTGCGTGGCGCAACTCTTTCACCCGAAATCGAGTTTTAAAACCCCATTCACCCCCTAGAGGGGTGAAACCACATGGCGCCTCTTCAACAGGGGCACCTTCAATTTATAATTCCTTGACTTTGCATTAAGCGCTCTATTTTTATTTCAACTAGTTGTGGGAAAAAACACCCAACATATTTGAAATGGGCCCCACATCGCCATTCATCTCTTTCACCTTTAAAAATATTTGAAATCCCCTTTCGCCCCAAAGAGGGGTGACAATGAGTTTCACCCCTCACTTGGGGTGAAAGCGCTCTTTACAAATCTGCCTTGACTTGCCCATGTCGGGCCCACACCATACCTTCTTTTAAAATCCCTTTAGACTATGTTTCACCCCAAAGAGGGGTGACAGGGAGTTTCACCCCTCAGTTGGGGCGAAAGCACCTTTTAATAATTTGCTTCCATACATTGGTGCCCGGTCTCACGAAGCGCCATTTAAAACTTTCCTTTACGCTACGTTTCACCCAAAAGGGGGAACGAAAGGGAGTTTCACCCCCACTTGGAGCAAAAGCGCTTTTAATAATTTGCTTTACAACCACTTGCACTTTAAAATAATTTTCACCCCAAAGAGGGGCGACAAGGGTTTTCGCCCCTCTATTGGGGTGAAAGCATTCTGCTCTTCCATTTGAAATTTGAGACTTTCACCCCTTCACTTCTATCGAGCGAATTTACTCCTTTTAATTACGTTTCACCTCCAAGAGGGGTGAAAGTGATTTTTCCCCTCAATTGGGGTGAAACTCATCTTATCCCTCCCTTCGAATTACTCTTGAGTTAAATCATAATTTTCATTGCTCTCTAGGGTGAAACTCCTTTGCAAGTGCAACTTGGGGTGAAAGCACCTAAATTCATTGCTTCTCCTTCATTCCCTCATCAACCTCTACTTCATTTCAGGTGAAACCATTCTTGTACTGTGCTACACCTCTAAAAGATGCAAAAAAGACTTTCACCCCCGGCTAGGGGCGAAACAAATTATTTTATTTTTCTGAGGCGCCCCTTCTCCAAAATTGATCTCCTACCGGTGCTCTTGCTCCTTAAGCAATTTTCAAAAAAATCTTTATTGTACTCATGACTTCCATATTTTTAACAACAATACAATATTATTTAAAAGAGGTAAAATACAGTAAAATGAACAACAAAACTGCAGTGCCTTCCTTTTAGTAACTTTATCAAAATTTCAAAATTTTACAATCAACATTTAACAAAATTTCAATGTGGCAAAGTTACAAAACTGCCAACAAGTACCAAATCCAAAATAAGAATCCAGTGAAGACCTCAAGATATTCAGAATCTTGAGAAGAAGAAGATCTTGTTTGAAGTTAGAATTCAACAAGAATATTGAAGGAAGAGTCAGACAGAATAAGCCTACCAAATCCAAGAGATTTTGAGATTGTCTCTCATAGTAAGAAGGCACATTTCAGAAGCAAGGACTTTCTGAACCTATTACAGTAAATCGAAGATCACTAGAAGTATCAAGCCACCAAACCTTAGGCACAAGACAAAAAGTTCAAGACCATAGGTTGGTGAAGAAAGAAGCTATTTTGGACAACCAACAAGAAGCTACGAATTCATCCATTACAAGGCAGCAACTTGGTGAATCAAACACCAAGATCTACATATACTACATAATCCATTAAAATATAAGAAACTATGGTGCAATTAGTTGAACTTCAAATTAGGTTTCATTATCAAAATCCATCACAAAATTTGGATTAAAGTTGCAAGGAGAAGAGTTCATATCACAATATTCAAGAAATTGCAAAAAGGAGAATTCATTTTAAGATATATTTGCACATTAAATAGGAGTTGGGTATTTTTTGAAAGAAATAAAATTATCACCGACCTATTATCTATCTAGAAAGAAAGAAGACTACATCCTACTATATTGACTGTAGTGAAAATTACAAATTATTCATTAAGGATTCTTTATAGATTACTCTTAAAAGTTGTAGAAATTATTAAGTGCATTTGAAATTAGTTTGAGAGTTTATTTATAGGAGCAATAAGGTGAGATTATTGTTACCATTAAAGTGCATTACTAATCCATTAGCACTATACTAGTTGATCTTTAATAGTTCTTGTTGACAATTTTGTCACATTTCTCAAGGGGTAGAAAAGAAAATCAAATTTTGTACCGCATCTTGTAAAGTTTTTTCTTTGTTGTCTTTTTATTTTGAAAGTTGTAGCAATTTTGGCTTTCAATGCCACCCCTTTGTATATAAAGTAGAAAAGAAAGAGCTTCGCTGTCAAACAAGCTAGAGAAAAGAGCTTCGTCAAAAGAGAATGAGAAGAGCTTCGCACCCGAAGCATTTTCAACACTGCTTTGGGTAGAGTTTCTTGCAAAGTAGTATTACCGAAGTAAATTACAAGGGTAGCGATAAAAGAACTTCGGGCCCGAAGTGCTTCAAATATTTACTTTGGGCAAAGTTGAGCGAAGTGGCATCCAAAAGAACAACTCTGTTGAAAAATGAAGGTCCAAACCACGGTCTAAACTGGCTAAGGCAAGAAACTACTTCGCACCCGAAGCATTTCCAGCAACTACTTTGGGCGAGTTTTCAGTGAAGCAGCATTGTCGAAGTAAAATACGAAGAAGCCAAGGCAAGAAACTACTTCACACCCAAAGCATTTCTAGCAGCTACTTCGGGCAAGTTTTCAGCGAAGCGGCGTTGCCGAAGTAAAATACGAAGAAGCCAAGGCAAGAAACTACTTCGCACCCGAAGCATTTCTAGCAGCTACTTCGAGCGAGTTTTCAGCGAAGCGGCATTGCCGAAGTAAAATATGAAGAAGACAAGGCAAGAAACTACTTCGCACCCGAAGCATTTCCAGCAGCTACTTCGGGTGAGTTTTCAGCGAAGCGACGTTGCCGAAGTAAAATACAAAGGAAGGAGAATGAAACTACTTCGCACCCGAAGCATTTTCAGCAAATGCTTCGCCAGAAAAGTTGTCGAAGCACCCACTTCGGGCCCCTCCATCAGCGAATCATTTTTACTTCGCCGAAAGTCATTGCGAAGCATTTGCTTCGGCTAGCTTTCGTGCGAAGTACTTCTACCCGAAGTAACAAGTCATGGAGAATGCAACATCTTTGAAGACAATTGCTTCGGTCGAAACCTCCCGAACCACAGTTTTGAAAGAAGATCGCAGCGAAGCATTTCTCCAAGCCATCAACGAAGCGATTCTGTCAGCAAAGCGGCAAAGACAAAGAGGCCCGTTTTGCGAATTAAATATGCTTTGGCACTTCCCACCCCCGAAGCAGTTTTACGAAGCTTAATTTTGTGAAGTACAAACCAAGGAGAAGTTATTGCTTCGGCTCAGAACCATTGCAAAGCGAAGTTGTGGATAAAGACTTAGCGAAGCGCTTCAAGGGCACGCATTCCAAGCTGAGTGTTTTCCTGAGGTGATCAAGTGCCTCATAAATGCAAATTTTCGTGCTCGATAAGCTCGTTGCTCATTTTTGGCAATCAAAAACGAAGTATCAGGCTATGATGAGGAGCTCGACGAGCATGGCGGCCACTCGAGAACCACACCCGAAGACCAAGGACGTCCAGACGGCTCATCAATGCATCTTTCCATGGTTGACCCGGTCACAGTTGCCAGTTTTGGTAACGGATTTGAGAGCTTGATCACGAGAGTCTCGGGGAGCCGAATTCTTAGGGCTCGAGGGTGTACTCCTCATTGCTATGTAATTATGACTCAGAGGCCCGAGTCCTCTATAAAAACCCAGGCATTATAATGTAAAAGGGGGGGAACTATCTGCTAGAAAGCTACTGTAACTTGATGTCCTACGATTAATACTAAAGAGCTTGGGCTCAATTTCTCTCTTTTATGCTGCCTTCTTTGCTTGATTCTTTTGTCTCTCTTCGTTTGCATACTGAGAAAGCTGAACCTTGCGTCCGATGTGCAATCGGGGACTATACCCTGAAACTCGTTCTGAAGGATACATAGGAGTGGAAAAGCGTAATATTGGTTTTCTTTTATGTCGCCTTCTGTGCTTGATTCTTTTGTCTCTCTTTGTTTGCATACTGAGAAAGCTGAACCCTGCGTCTGGTGTGCAATCGAGGACTGTACCCTGAAACTCGCCTGAAGGATACATAGGAAGGTTGATATTACGTTTCTTTCGTTTATTCTTGGTGTTCTTTTCTTCCATTCGAGTTGCCTGTTAGTGATCGTGCTTCCTATTCTTCCCCACCTTAAATCACTGATCCCTTTTCCCATAACCCTTTTTGTTTCTTTCCTGCACTCTTATCTTCAAACACACAAGTAGATTAGTATAAGATCCAGCCTTTCTTCGGATATTGGCACGAAGGGCATCTCTTCCCTTCGGCATTTCAATGTTGGTTCGGGTCTAGGGCGCATACACTCACCTAAATCCTTTCCTAGGCAGATTTGATGACCAACAGTTTCTGGCACGCCTAGTGGGACCGAAGTCCCATATTTTAAAGCGCAAATCTTAAACCCGTCTTCATCGGGGCCAATAGCTCTAACAAGTTCCCGGTGTGACCCGGTCAGTCTCACCTGATTAGTGGTAGTGAGGACCGATGCCCTCATTACTAAAAGACTCTTAGCATCTGGCAACTCTGTTTATCCAAGAATCTTTAAGTCGTAAATACCAGTACCAAAATTTTGTGCCTTCATGCAAACGAGATAGAGAGTTAAGAATAGAGGAGAGGAAATTGAGTTCTTCGAGCTAGATATTGATGACTTTGGGGAGTAATCAAGGTTGGTCACCCCCGAATCATTGTTACGCGAAACGTCCTTGCAAGAGGCAACTGTTGTCAGATAGAGCCTAACTTCTAATAGTACAGTATCTAGTTTTCCTCCCAATCCTCCCAACTCACCAAAGCATCCTAGTCCCTCCATTCCTGTTAGTTGTCCTACTAGCAATCAAGGGGGAGCTTCGAGAATTCCTATTTCTTAAAATCCAAGAGCAAGTATGGCACAGCAGTAACAACAACAACAACAACAAATGCATAAGCCACTTCTGCCCAGGTTGTGCCCAGCATGGGATTCTTTGTCACCACTGAATCTAGCAGGACAAGGGCAAGTGTCGTCGACTGCCATAAAGAAGATCCCAACGTTCGATGGAACTGGGAAGACTGCTTTGGAGCATATCCAGGACATAATATCTCTGGCGACGATCCATGACATTACAGAAGAGCAAATTATGGTAAAGCTTCTGGTCCTTTCCCTTAGGGGAAAATTCCTCTACTGGTATAGATCTCTACCACCCGGTAGTATTACAGGATGGGATCAATTAGCTGGGCAAATGATGGGAAATTTCAATGAGTCTTCCAATCCTACCTCTCTTCTGCATCATTTCACTTCGATCAAGAGGCATCCACAAGAAGAAATCATAGATTTCAATGTTAGGTTCGCTCGAACTCAGCAGAGAGTGCCAGTTGGACTTCGGCCAACCGACGAAGCTACAACACTCTATTTCCTTCGGGCTTTCAATCCTGATATTAGTCTCATGGTAAGATATTCTAACGTTAATATTTTTCCCAAGTTATATGAGTTAGCCAAGACGGCAAAAATGTATTTGATAGCCATAGGAAAGCTTCCCCAAAGGATGCCGACACCCATACTTCCCAAATTCCTTCAATTCTAGTATGCAAGCGCAGTCGCTTCGCAAATCTCTACTACCCCTGCACTCTCAGTTTCATATTGGAACCCGAATCCTATCGTGTCTCAAATCACTACTCCACAAATTCATTTCCCTACATTTTCAACTCCATAGCCCACTATCACTTTGGCATTTCCTGTACTACCAGCACCACCTCAACACCCCGCCCTGCCTCCAATACCGATGATGGCTTCATTGCCACTCGTTTCGAAAGTCGATGATATACAAACTAAAATTCTGCAGGAGATGCAGTCTCTGAACTCTACAGTTCAAATGTTGTCAAATGACATGACCATTGTGAAGAAGAAGCAAGCGCAACAGGATTTCCTACTGAGAAGATCTTATCCTGTGCCTGCATTTACCAAAGACCAAGCAGTCCAGCAAGGGAAGGCTTCGACGAGAAATGCTACGATTGATGAAGCTCCGAGCACTTCCAATTATGTATATTGGTGCTCTACGTGCAATGATCCGCATGAGGAGAATACCTGCACGCTACACCAACACTATGTACAAATGCTGGCAAACAGTAGTCATAACGGTCAAGTCAACGTCATTAGGCAGATGAGTCATAACTTGACCATTGGCGAGGAGGAGCCGGTTGCAGTACTTACCAGAGGAGGAAAGAAGGCAATAGAAGTAGATGCTACTCAGATGGCTCCCTTAAAAGCGCAAGTTTGACCCAAGAAAGGACAATCATCCTCTTCGGCTCCAAACGAAGCTCCTCCGCCTGCACCAGTCAAAGAAAAGGCTCAAAAGGCCTCTGCCAAATCACCTCAGGCAGAAACTAAGGAGCAAGCTAAGGAAAAGCTCAAGTTTCCTTCATTGACCAAGCGACAAAGAGTTGAAGCTACAGAGCAATATCATACTAGATACGAGCCCAAAAAGGAACCTGAAGTGCTCAAATCCTTGGCGTACAACATTGTAGAGGAGTTGAAGAAGATCCCAGCCAAGATCAGCTTGTACGATGCACTGCAACTACCTGGACAGGTGGACTTATTGCAAGAATCATTGAAGACAATTAAAGCAAAAAAGGCGGCACTACTTGCTCTTGTGCAGACCCTATCCATATCTATCACAGGAAAGAATAGACCACCTCCGTTCTACCTGTCCTTACAAATGGAAGGGTATATTGTACATAACTGCATGATCGACTCTAGGGCCGCTACAACAGTCATGCCAAGAGCAGTCTACGAAGAAATAGGGATGGAATATACGCGAAGCAACTAAGGTGTACTCCAGTTGGATGGTACTCCAGTGAAGACTGTAGGGGTGATCAAGGACATTCTTATCTGACTACATAAGATGCCTCAGATCACGATCATACAAGAGGTAGTTATAGTCGACTTGGAGCCATATTTCAGTATGTGCTTATCAGGGGAATTCATGGTAAAGCTGGGTGGATATCTATCTATGGATTACTCTCATCTGGAGATTCCATTCAAAGGAAATAATGTGAAGATCTACAATGAAAAACCTTCTTCCTTTCTTGTGCGAGAAGATGTCCGAGGAAGAAAGCAGTGAACCAATGAATGCAGTAGTGTAGGAAATATAGCAGGTAGACCTGGTCGAGGAATCTCTTGCGCAACTAAGTTATGAAGATGAGTTCTCATTGGCAGACTTTAACACCATGGTGGAGACTGAGATAGGGTGTTATGCAATCGCCAAGCCTAACGAGCACACCCAAACAAAGAACAGAACAAGTGCCCAAGAAGGACTATGGAAGTTGTTCTTCAACGACGCCCGATGTAAAAATGGTGCTGGGGCAGGGATTCTTCTAGTTTCACCATCCAAAGAGCAAAAAGAGTATTGCTACCGGTTGACATGGAGCTGCACTAACAATGCAGTGGAATACGAAGCATTATGCCTAGGACTCAAGAAAGCTGACAAGTTAGGCATAAAGCATCTCCAAATATTCGAAGATTCTAAACTGGTATGCAACCAGGTCACAAATAGGTGTACCTCGAAGAAACATTATCTAAAGTCATACCACAATAGGGTATGGGACCTGCTTGACCAGTTTGAGTCTCTTAATATACAGTCTATTCTGAGAGAAAAGGATAGACATGTCGATGTTCTGGCATCCATCGCAGCCAAGTACTCTCTAGCAGAAGACATGGTGCACAAGCCCAAAGCTATGAGGATCATATACAGACCCTCTGTCCCAGACAAAGATATGCATTGGCAAGTCTTCGACAACGATGAGAAGATTATAAATTTCATGATCCAAGAAGCCACCACAGTCAAAGACAGAAGCTCTGATGAAGAAGAGTATGAAGGGCTGGTTCAATTGAAGAACAACTGCGTTCCCAAGGGACTGGTCACTCTTGAAAGCCTCTTTGATCAGAATGATCGAGCTCTCTCTCATGTGATCAAAGTAAATGAAAAGCAGTATCAGGATTTAGAGCTTGAACCTAGAAAAGAAATAAAGGTTGGAACCGACTGCACTTCAGAAGAGATAGAACAGAAACAGAATTTGTGCAAAAATTTTTTTGACATAATTGCTTGGTCCTATCAAGATCTCAGAGGATACAATCGACAGCTGGTTCAACACACAATCGAACTACAGGAGGGGTCAAACCTTTTCGACAAAAGCAAAGGCCTGTTAACCCGAAGATCGAGGTCCTGATGAAGGCCGAACTTCTAAAAATGCTCGAGGCAAAGATAATATATCCCATCAAGCATTCTTCTTGGGTAGCGAATCTAGTCCCCGTCAAAAAAAAGAACAGAGATATTCGGTTATGCGTGGAATTTCACAACCTGAATTAGGCTTCTCTCAAAGACCACTATCCTCTCCCGCAAATTGATCAGATCTTTCACTCTGTGGCTGGAGCTCAATGCTTCTCCCTGCTCGATGTTTTTTCTAGATATAATCAAAACAACATTTACTACCAAGTGGGGGACATTTGCTTACCAGCGAATGCCATTTGGTCTTTCGAATGCTGGTGCCACTTTCCAGAGGGCGATGGATCTTGCTTTTGGCGAGCTTCTTGTAGCACCCTAAAATTGGCACAGTAAAACTTAGTAAATAATTAAAATTACCTTAGTAATAATTCAAATTCAAATTTCAACCCCAAAATCTCTCCCAAACCGCCTGCTACCCGTTTCCTTATTTTTTGTGCCATTTTTAGAGTTTGTTTCATCCGTTGGACGATATCGTCTTCGATCAGACGATATCGCCTCAAATCGAACGATTTCGTCTGGAGCAGAACGTCCAGACGATTTTGTCCCAAAACTGATTTTTCAAAATTAGCTTATGTTTCAACAGCTTCTCTAACTCGAGCAGAGACGCGTCTGCACCATTAGAGTCTCCCCCCATTGGAGATCTCCCAAAATGGGATGATCTCCAACCTCCCAACCTCTTTCCTATGCCTATTTAATCTTAGGCCCTCCCCTTGACATTCCCCTGGCTGAATTTTTTTGTACTTTAAGTTTTACATGCTTTAGGATATCCTAGATTATTGTTTGCCTTTGTCCTTTTTTGAATTTTCTTGTAGGAACTTTGTTATTCTTCAGCCGGAGCAAAGCCCAAATCGTCGCAGATGATCATGTCCAATTCGAGACGATTTCGTACCAATCCGATACTATTTTGACTGTAGTCAACATTGGGGGCAATTAGTGCCCAAAGTTTGCGTTTCTTTACTCTTTTTTGTTGTTTTGCTTTGCATTAGTTAAGCTTATTACTGCTTTGCATCTTGGAGTTCACCTCATGTAGCCTAGATGCATAATAAAGTCAAAGTTAGTCATTAAAACCATGCATTTTACTTAATTTGTTATCTAAAGTTGTCATTCTAGCATTCATACTTTCATTTCTATCATTTTCCCTTGCTTTTGCAATTGTATTTTTTGTTCTTGGTATCCATTTCTGCAATTGCAGGTCTTCGACGAATTTGTCTGACGAATTCGTCAAATCTCAGACGATCCTGTCAGATCAGAGACGATCCTGTCAAATTCTAGACGATCTGGACTGTTTCAAAAATCAGAATCTCCATCAGACATCCGGATCAGGTATGGCTCTTTAATTTAGCTTATTCTCTCTGTTTTCTGTTCAAATATGTTTTCTGTATTCATATAATCAGCATTTCATATAGCTTAGCTTAGATTCATTTGGCCAAACCTAGGACTTGGATGTTTAAAGCTAAAATTGAACACATTAAACTCATTCCCAACCTAGGCGTGGAAACTACCACTAAAAGTTTCCTGGTGAACCCCACCATCCATTGAAAAATCACCTTAATACCCCTCCCTCGAGAGGCGGGACCTTCAAAGGGCCTCTCAGTCCGAGGTACCGTCCCATCCTTTTCCCATCCTCCTTCCGGGCACGGATCCTTTAGCTTGAAGGTAAGGATGTGAAAAATTTGGAGCGATACACTTCTAAATAAGGTTATCGTCATCTATCTGGATGACATGACCATTTTCTCCCGAAGAAGGGAGGATCATCCACTACATCTACAACAAATTTTTGAAAAGTGCCGAGAATTTGGCATCTCAATCAATCCAAAGAAGTCTATATTCGTAGTCAACGAAGGAAAATTATTGGGACATGCGATATCAAAAAAGGGCCTTGCTGTAGATCCTGATAGAGTCGAGGCTCTAATGAAGCTCCCACTCCCAGCAGACAAGAAGGGGCTTCAATATTTCTTCGGCCAGATCAACCTCGTGAGAAATTTTTTCCCTGACTTCGTGTAGGTCATCAAACCAATGTCTCAACTCCTTAAGAAGGGCACCGAATTCAGCTGGACGAAAGAAAGAAAGGAAGCATTCAAATATTTGAAGGCTCGAATCACTAAGGTGCCAGTCCTAATCAACCCTGACTACAGTCGATATTTTATCATGTATGCCATAGGAGAGCCCGAGAGCTATGCTGCTGTCCTGAAACAAAAGGGGGAATATGGCGAAGAGTGTCCCATAGTGTTTCTGAGTCAGGTGATCAATCCCCATGAAGAAAGATATAATTTCATAGAACGTCAGGTGCATGCAGTAATGAAATCACTGAGGAAGTTCAAGCAGTTCATCTCCCAAAGTCGAGTCATAGTTTTTGTCATTCACCCCGATGTGCGCAATTTCATCATCCAAGGAGAATTGGGAAGCAAAAGAGCTAGTTGGGTGAACAAGATACAGGAGTTTGACATTGAGATCAAGCCCACAAAATTGGTTTGCGATCGTGCATTGTGTCAAGAATTGGCAAAAAGCGCAGCGGCCGAAGTGATAGAATCTCGGAGGGATGACTTACCAGTCGAAGAGTGCTTCGCTAACCAGGAAGAAGATGAGAAGGATTGGGTTAGTGAGATAGTCGGCTATTTCAACACTAGCAAGTGTCCTTCGCATCTAAATGCATCGCAGCGAAGACATTTCAGGATGCGGTCCTCCAGATACACTTTGCGCCCCGAGGGCCTGTTTTTCAGGAACATTGATGGTGTCCTTCTCAAGTGCATCAAATATAATGATAAAAGGAGAGTCCTGGGAGAATTCCATTCAGGACTATCGAGAGGTCACTTTGCAGGAAGAACAACGACGTTAAAGATCATCAGGGCAGGTTATTATTAGCCCACACTCTTTGCCGATGCCTTCGAAGTTTGTCGCAAATGCAAGCAGTGTCAAAGGTTCGTCGACCAAAACAAAAATGTTGCAATGCCCCTTCGTTTGGTACAATTAGAGGCATCCTTTCAACAATGGGGGCTAGATTTCATAGGGGCCGTATCACCAAATTCCTCTGCGAAACATAAGTTCATCCTGACTGCAACGGACTACTTCACCAGGTGGGCCAAAGCAATTCCTACAAAGCATGCAGATCAAGAAACTGTAATTGCATTTCTAAAAAGTTTAGTCACTAGGTTCGGCATTCCTAAATCTATCATCACGGACAACGGCCCTGGCTTCACAGGCGCTAAAATCAATGAATTCCTCTACAGATATGGGATATATCATAAATTGTCCTCCAATTATTATCCACAGGGCAACGACTTGGCAGAATCCACCAATAAGACTCTGTTGAGGATGTTAAGAAATCTCATAGAGACAAACAAAAGGACTTGGCATCTCCTTCTAGATCGGGCTTTGTGGGCCAATCGAATTTATGTCAAGAAGTCAATCAAGACTTGACCTTACGCCCTGGTTTACGGCAAGGAGGCCATATTACCCATTCATGTGGAGATCCCTGCACTATAGCTGTTAGAAGCAGAAGATGGAGTTAGTCTGATGGAAAACAGATTAGCTCGATTGCTGCAACTAGAGGAAGATCGCGAAGAAGCCTACAATAACTTCGCTAAGCATGCTCAGGTCACCCAAGATTGGTTCAAGAAGAAGTCATCTGATTGCACATTCAAAGTAGGAGATATGGTATGGAAGTGGGACTCCTGGAAGGCCAAGCCTAGGAATCACAACAAGATGGACGCCCTTTGGGATGGGTCGTTCGAAATTACGAAGGTGAACTTAGCCAGTTCATTCATCCTCAAAGATGCAGATGGCCAAGTCTTGCCGATATCTATTAATGGTCTTCGTCTGAAGACTTTTCATCGCTAAGGTAAAACGATTTCTCTCTTTAAAAAATGAAAATGCAACTTCGGAAAATAAATCGCATCAAAAGAAATGCTTCGAAAAATAAACTTTGGCAATTTATAAGCTTTGGGAGGAGCTTCGGTGAAAAAACATCCGAAGTAGCTACTTCAAAGAACAAAGTGCCGAAGTAAATCTACTTCGGGGAACACTACTCCCGAAGTAAGTACTTCGGGGAAGAAGCTGCCGAAGTAGAACTACTTCGGGAAAATTTTGGCGAAGCAACTGCTTAGCGCAGTTTTTTTTGAAATGACTGTATATATACTTCTGTATATAATTTGCATTTGTATGTACATCCTGTTCCAAGATCGCAAAAGCCAAGTACCACTTCTAAATCCCCTCTGGGGACTTTTGATGCGAAGAAGCAGTTGCAAGGAGGTTCGCTGCGAAGAGCCGAACCAAAGATCAAACAAAGGCACGAAAAGTACTTCGCACCCGAAGCATTTTCAGCAGCTACTTCGGGCAGCAATTTTGCGAAGTAGATTCCTTGCAAAGCAGTTTTCGAAGCAAAATTGGGCGAAGCAGTTTCCAGAAGGGTAAAGCTTTGACAAGCGACCTTCACAAAACAGAGCGACAACGCGACGAAGAAGAAGTACTTCGGGCCTGAAGCATCGAAAGACAGCCCAAACCAAAGGTTCGCTACGAAGCATTTTTGGCATTAATTTCCCGAACCAACAACGCGCGAAGGGAAAAATTTAAAATGCACCTCAAAGAACGTGTCGACGGTAACATTAAAAGGGGTTCAAAGCGGATGAATTTAAGGCAAACGTAGCGGGGCACATCCCGAGGCAATTTAGTTAAGAGAAAAGCCCACGTCGAGGTACGAAGTGGTAGCAGATTGCATCTACAACGTAGAACATAATCATCAGGGCATGTGGCCCCGCGTACTACACCGCTGCAGAGCCAATCAAAGGACACGACAACTTTCTCCGTTCGAAGCGCTAATTTAATTTTGGTAGGTGCCATAAATTAAGGTAATTACCTATTTTAGGCTATAAAACGTGAAGCCCTATCAAGGAGAAGTTTATTTGTCTCCCAGTTCGCGCAAAGCTAAGAGCCTTCGGTAACTCTGCAATTCTCCTGCCTTTGCATCTAAGCCCTTCATATCGAAGCTATTTGTATCAAGAACTCCATCGCTATCATTTTTGCCATGGGGAAGAAAAACTCCAAGGAGAAATGGAAGGAGCCTGAAGTTGCAGGCCCCAAAAAAACTAAGAGGGCAAAGAGGAAAGAAGGCATACTCCAAAGAAGGTCGACCCTGTCACGCGCCCTGAGAAGCGGTCGATGGATCAAGGAGATGAGTCTGAAGAGGAGCAGCTTGTGGACCCACCAATTGATGGGTGGGAAAATATTAAAGACACGAAGCTCTCTAAGGATATATCTGAGCTCCGACGCACTATTGAATTTATGGTGAGCAGACTCACCCCAGAGAATAAAAGGGTTGTTGCCTATTATTCTCAGATTTACTGGTATTTGACCCCGCCTGCTCACCACTGCCCAGAGCTAATCTATGCTATCGCGCAGAATTACCAGCCTACATCTAGGCAGGTGTTGGACGCTTCAGGCCATAAATTGTTTTCCATTCTAAAGGAAGATGTGCAAGCAGCATTTGCACCACAGCAAGGGCCACCCAAGGGTTATTCAGTTCACAATGTTATTCTAAGCAAACAAATGGAGAGGTTCACCTCCAATAACTTCATCTTGAAATTTTTGTGAGAAAACCTCAAAAGCGGGCTCACTTCAGGCAAGCTGCCCCAAATGCCTCTACCCTTGGCAGCTTTCAAGAACACCGACATTTTCTCCATCATTGCATGGGTGGCGGGCCTATCGACAGATGCCTCGGTACAACCCTGGCAGGTGTCTTTGGCCAAATGTATTTCAAGAGGGGAATTATATTCCCCTGATGCTGCAAGACCGGGCACCAACCCAGTTTTCTTTGATTGGACAGAATGGGTGGCCCGAACCTTGCATACGCGACTTGCTAGTATGAAGAGTTCGACGATGGGCCAGTACTTTGCACCTTGCTCCTTCCTAGTCTGGTTGTTTTTCTACCAGGTTCATAAGCGATTCCCCCATATTGCTATCTATTCAAGCGGCGAGGATGGAAATCCTTTGCTTGTGTACAAGTGGACTCCTCTCCTGTTGAAAATAGAGTCCTACTATTCTTTTAACCAACAATTCTTGGGGCCCGCCATGCATTTGTTGAGGGGTTCTTGCTCTCGGGTCCCCCTCAGTTTGAGAGATAAAATAGTGCAAGAAAATAAGGGAGATGTTTTTCAATTGACACAGGGATTGGTTATTCGTATGTTCGGCTTTACAACTTCCTTTGCTGATTTTGTTCCCCCAACCCCCCCGGGATCAGGTGAAAGTCCTAAAGGAACTGAAGATGCCTCGGACGAGGAAGAAGCTGAAGCTACCCCAGAGGCACTACCACAGGGTCCATCAGAAAGCCATGATACAAGTGCCAAAGAGGCAGAGTAGCCATTGGAGAGAAAGAAAAGGAAGAGGCAAGAGCAAGTTCAAGTGCCTCCAAGCCACCCGAAGCGACCTCGCACAAGACCGCCAAGCGTTCATGTTGAACAACCTGCATCTGACCCGGCCGAAGCAAGTATTGAAATTGCAGTGCCTTCAAGTGCTGGGACAGTCCCAGACATAGACGTCATCGATGTGGAGGAAATCCTCCAAGAAGAGGACCCCGAAGTAGAAGTCACAGAGGTTAGAAGCGTCGAAGCACAAAAAGAGCAGGAGTCGATTACACAGGAAGTCACAATGGCAGCTCTACCAAGAGGGCACGCAGGTACGTGCTCACTACCCTTTACCCTCACCTCTCACACATCCACCATGGCCCTGACCGAAAGTTTTCCTCAATCTCCCCTGTAAGGTCAATCGCCCTTGCACATTATGCCCATGGCCATTCCAAGTTCACCCCGCACTTTGCCTAGCCGCACTTCACCCGAGTCATCTAGCCAAGATAAAGCTGTCGAAACTTCTTCGCCCACTCACGTCGCCAATCCTTTAGCCCTCAGCCAGGGCAAAGATAGTACTTTATCGTCGAACCTCGTGGCCTACACCCCCGTCATACAAGGCATTTCCCCACTCGTCGAAGCCCCTGCTACACCTATCGCCGAACCTTATGGTGAGGCATTCCCCGTTAACTCCTTATATTTGTTTACCCCTGCAGCTGGAGATTCGACCTTATTTGAGTTCGAGTTGTCTGTGATAAAGGAACGTCCCCTAGCTGAAAAGCTACTTCAAGCCCAGCAAAACTCAAAAAATATGTTGAAGGAGGCCAGAAAGAAAAGAGGGTGCTCTTTAGCCCAAGTTGAGAAATGTGGTCTTTGATTTAAAGGCTGGAAAATTACACAAAGTGAAGAAGGTCCCCAGGGTCCAGAAGCCTCTGAATGAGATGACTCCAATGAATTATGACTATCAGGAGAAAACCAAAGACCTGGAACACCTGAACATAGACAATGAGTCTTTGTCCATGCATGTTGGGGTCGAGACCTTTCGAGCGCATGCAAACATTGCAAATTAACGTAGGTTTGAAGCAGAAAACGCCAACATCAAGTTGGAGGAAGAGCTGGATAAGATCCACTCCGAGCTGGAGGATTCACAGAAATAGTGCCAGCTGTTGAAAAAGGAAACACGCACCCTCAAGCAGAAAATACTACAACTGTAGTGTTCAACCGAGCAACAAGCGCAAAGGCAGGCCGAGAACGACCTGAAGGCCAAGGAGCTTGAAAGTAAAATCTTGCAGATGCAACAGTAGTTGTTCAAAAAAGCAAGCTTGGAGTTGTTTGATAGAAGCAGAATCAAGGAGATTCACTCTCACCTGCTCAAAAATTTCAGATCTCGGGCCTCCAGTGCCTTGTCAATTTTGGCCTATATTACGGAAGCTCGAAGTGTCGCTGCCGAGGGAGGGCCAATATCGATCAAATAACTCAGAAAGCTAGAAGTCGGCTCAAACTAGCTTTCGATGTCCAGAGTGCCAAATATCAAGACTTGCAGGTCCCTGCAATGAGTCGAATAGCTAGGGATTAGTCTACGGCCCGAGCCACAGTCCGTGCTTTCTTCTCTAAGGTGCGAAAAATGCAAAAGGCGAAGGACCTCCTAGACATGTTCGAGAACGAGCAACATGCCTCAATGGGCTACTTTCAGGACCTTTCTTCCATGGGCTTCCCAAGCTTCACAAACGACAATGGGAACCTCCTGACCAAAGAAGAGATTAAGCCAACATGGCTTCAGTTTGAAGGCGATGTCTCAGAGATAGATGGATGGGTAGAACCAATAACAGAAAGGCAGATCATCGATTACCTCTTGAGATACTGCAAGATCGTAGCCTACCTAAATGATCTGTATACTAGAGCCCAACATGCAAACATCGGGCAAATTGATCGGTTTCGAGTGTTGATCAAAGCACTACAAGATCTAGAACCCTTCTCGAAGAGTGCCTGGTCCCAAGTCCGCCGAACCATGAAAAAAATCCGTAAGCGTCTTGCTCCGTCGCCGTCGCAAGAAGCCGCTCCCGAAGAGGCCACACCAAAAGAGGAAGGTGAAGAAGAAGAGGAAGTGAAAGAAGAAGGAGAACAAGAACCAGCTACAGAAGCGCTCCCAGAGGCAGAAGGAGGAGAAGGATCGAGAAAGGACTCTGGCCCAATGGATCAGAATTAAAGGGTTCTCCCACCGAGACGAGCTTGTTGCCCCGCGAGCCGCCAAGAATGTTGACAATTTTGTCACATTTCTCAAGGGGTAGAAAAGAAAATCAAATTTTGTACCGCATCATGTAAAGTTTTTATCTTGTTGTCTTTTTATTTTGAAAGTTGCAACAATTTTGGCTTTCAATGCCACCCCTTTGTATATAAAGTAGAAAAGAAAGAGCTTCGCTGTCAAACAAGCTAGAGAAAAGAGCTTCGTCGAAAGAGAATGAGAAGAGCTTCGCACCCGAAGCATTTTCAACACTGCTTCGGGTAGAGTTTCTTGTGAAGTAGTATTACCAAAGTAAATTACAAGGGTAGCGATAAAAAGAACTTCGGGCCCGAAGCGCTTCAAATATTTACTTCGAGCAAAAGTTGAGTGAAGCGGCATCCAAAAGAACAACTCCATCGAAAAAGGAAGGTCCAGACCACGGTCTAAACTGGCTAAGGCAAGAAACTACTTCGCACTTGAAGCATTTCCAACAGCTACTTCGGGCTAGTTTTCGACGAAGCGGCGTTGCCGAAGTAAAATACAAAGAAGCCAAGGCAAGAAACTACTTCGCACCCGAAGCATTTCCAGCAGTTACTTCGGGCGAGTTTTCAACGAAGCGACGTTGCCGAAGTAAAATACGAAGAAGCCAAGGCAAGAAACTACTTCGCACCCGAAGCATTTCCAGCAGCTACTTCAGGCGATTTTTCAACGAAGCGGCATTGCCGAAGTAAAATACGAAGAAGCCAAGGCAAGAAACTACTTCGCACCCGAAGCATTTCCAGTAGCTACTTCGGGCGAGTTTTCAGCGAAGCGACGTTACCGAAGTAAAATATAAAGGAAGGAGAATGAAACTACTTCGCACCTGAAGCATTTTCAGCAAATACTTCGCCAAAAAAGTTGTCGAAGCACCCACTTCGGGCCCCTCCATCAGCAAATCATTTTTACTTCGCCGAAATTCATTGTGAAGCATTTGCTTCGGCTAGCTTCCGTGCGAAGTACTTCTACCCGAAGTAACAAGTCATGGAGAATGCAACATCTTTGAAGACAATTGCTTCGGCCGAAACCTCCCGAACCATAGTTTTGAAAGAAGATTGCAGCGAAGCATTTCTCCAAGCCATCAACGAAGCGATTTTGTCAGCAAAGCGACAAAGACAAAGAGGCCCGTTTTGCGAAGTAAATATGCTTCGACACTTCCCACCCCCAAAGCAGTTTTGCGAAGCTTAATTTTGTGAAGTACAAACCAAGGAGAAGTTATTGCTTTGGCTCAAAACCATTGCGAAGCAAAGTTGTGGATAAAGACTTAGCGAAGCGCTTCAAGGGCATGCATTCCAAGCCGGGTGTTTTCTCGAGGCGATCAAGTGCCTCATAAATGTAATTTTTCGTGCTCGATAAGCTTGTTGCTCATTTTTGGCAATAAAAAACGAAGTATCAGGCTATGATGAGGAGCCCGACGAGCATGGTGGCCACTCGAGCACCGCACCCGGAGACCAAGGACGTCCAGACGACTCATCAATGCATCTTTCCATGGTTGACCCGATCACAGTTGCCAGTTTTGGTAACGAATTTGAGAGCTCGATCACGAGAGTCTCGGGGAGCCGAATTCTCAGGGCTCGAGGGTGTACTCCTCATTGCTATGTAATTATGACTCAGAGGCCCGGGTCCTCTATAAAAACCCAGGCATTATAATGTAAAAGGGGGGGGAACTATCTGCTAGAAAGCTACTGTAACTTGATGTCCTGCAATTAATACTAAAGAGCTAGGGTTCGATTTCTCTCTTTTATGCTGCCTTCTTTGCTTGATTCTTTTGTCTCTCTTCGTTTGCATACTGAGAAAGCTAAACCTTGCGTTCGATGTGCGATCGGGGACTGTACCCTAAAACTCATTCTGAAGGATACATAGGAGTGGAAAAGCGTAATATTGGTTTTCTTTGATGCTGCCTTTTGTGCTTGATTCTTTTGTCTCTCTTTGTTTGCATACTGAGAAATTTGAACCCTGCGTCTGGTGTGCAATCGAGGACTGTACCTTGAAACTCGCCTGAAGGATACATAGGAAGGTTGATATTACGTTTCTTTTGTTTATTCTTGGTGTTCTTTGCTTCCATTCGAGTTGCCTGTTAGTGATCGTGCTTCCTGTTCTTCCCCACCTTAAATCACCGATCTCTCTTCCCATAACCCTTTTTGTTTCTTTCCTGCACTCTTATCTTCAAACACCCAAGTAGATTAGTATAGGAGCCAGCCTTTCTCGAAATATTGGCACGAAGGGCATCTCTTCCCTTCTGCCTTTCAATGTTGGTCCGGGTCTAGGGCGCATACACTCACCTAAATCCTTTCCTAGGCAGATTTGATGACCAAAAATTACTCTCAAGAAATTAGTTTGTGTGTTGATTGTTAAAGGCATAAAATCTGCAGCATTTCATGGCCAAAAGAAGCCACCAATACAAGTTGAAAGGTGGAGAAGGAAGCCACCATTAAATTCCTTGAAGGAAGCCTCAAATTGAGACTTGGTGAGTCTCAAGATTCAAGGAATATATAAGGGTTTCATTTAAGTGCAAAGTGCATAAATCCTTACTTTAAAATCAACTTATTAGCATGGATTAAAATTATCCAAGGAAGAGGATTAATTAAGGCAAGGAGTTGCCTCGTCAAAATAAAAAAAATATTTCAAAAAAGGTTTGTCATATTGGTGCAAATCTAACTATTACAAAGCACCTATTTTGTTCCTTCAAAGGACAAAAAAATATCTCATTGTAGAAAATAACACGACCATTATCTCAGTAGGTGTTAGGGTAGAAGTTCAAGCAAGAGGAAAGAGCCATCTAAGAGCTCGCACTTCTCAAAATCAAGGTGTTAAAAACACCATTTCTCCACATCCAATCCAGCCCTAGAAGCAAGCATTTCACCTACAATATTGGAGCTATTATCATCCAAGTCTACGTAGAGAAAGGGTAGCATACAAAAGGAGATTATCTACGTATCAAGAAAAGCACAAGGGGATGTTACAAAAGCTACAAAAATAGCATAAAGGAACAAGGGAAAGGTGCTATACCCAAGGCCATTACTTGGAGAGATCGACCACCAAAAAGGAGCATAAAAAGCTGCCATAATATCGCCATTAGAAGCACCATAGAACCTTAGAGCATTAGAGTTGGAGCCACCCATTATCCTCATCAAGATAGCGTGCAAAAGGAGAAGAGAAAACACTTGAATTTCAAGAAACATAGCAAGCCAACATACAATACAAAGATATAGGCAAAGACATGGTTACAACACTCATCCATGGAGCGTTAAAAGAAAGGCTTACATGTACAAGCCTTGAGTGCCACTTGGCATAAGAGTTCTAAGCATCCCAAAAGGGAGTTACAAAGATTTGGGAGGTTATGACCAAACTCATTATTGCATAAAAGTACGTTGGAATATCAATGCCTACTTAGTAACACTCAAGTGACACTTGTCCGCAATCAACAAGGAAACAATCATATTTAAGGTGTCCATATTGGAGAAATAGAACAGAACGAGGTCAAAGAAATTCAATCATTGAATGGTGTGAAGCACGTTCAAAGGGAGGAAGGCTAATTCAAGCCTGTGCACCATTCATAGGAGTAAACCTGCATTTAAGAAGTTATCATAGACCAATTATACCAACACGTCATTCATGGAGGATATTTGTCATAGACCAACAATACCAACACCTCATTTGCGAAGGATATTCATCATAGACCAATAATTCCTTAAGGAGAATATCAGCACCATTTACGAAGGAGAGAAGCACTACTCAAGGGAGAAACCAACATCGGTCAAAGAAGTCATTAACTGCCCATGCACACCACATTCCAAAAGATTTCAAATCTGCCACCTCATAGCATCAAGGCAAGATAATCCATAAGGGTTATTAAGGTAAAACCTCATACTATTTATTGCTTGCTATAAACTAAAGATATATTGGAGTTATAAGGGTACATTATATTTACTATTGCAATCATCCATTTAATATTAGTAATATATTAAGCAAGCAGATTTCAAGAATATTTATATTTGCAAATAATAAAGTAGGAGGTATAAGGTTTTTCAACTTGGAAATTAAAACCTTATTATTGCAAATATTATTGTTTTCTAATATTCCAAATTAGGGAGTTATAAGGAATACTACACCAAATAAATTATTGGAATTTAGAAACATTAAATATCAAATATCAAAGGCTATAAAAGGAGGTTCATTAAGGATTGACAAGAATTGGAAATCAATTGCTATACTTGTCTCAAAATACATTAAATGGATAAAAGAAATTCAACCATTAGGACCTCATCAAATTAGAAAGTGCTTAAGTTCAACAGGAGTGATAAGGTGTTGTAGACACTAAAATCTAGCCACTTATCGTCCATCCAGGTCTTCCCATCATTTTTACCCATTTATTTACATATATTTAGCTATATTTGTTTAATATATTAAAATATTAATATTTAATATTATATTTTATATATTTAATAAATGTATATATATGTGTAAATTAATCCCAACCATCAATCTTGTTTTAATCCCAGTCATTCATATGCCTTGATCCATGTTACATACCCGGATTTAATCTCTACCCTCCATCACGTTTTAATCTTAACCGCACAAATTGTGTCATTGAAACCCTAACGTGTCCTAGGTGAGATTATAAATAGGAGCCATTTTGATGGCTCAACCCTCAAGAAATTTGCATCCCTGAATTCCCTGAGTTTTGGTCCCAAGTCATCTAAGTTTTCAAAGTGCCCTAAGCAATTTGAGAATTTTCCATCATCACCCTCGCCTTTGCATCCACCATCGCATCCATCATTGTATCCCTTTTTCGAAGTAGATATGCTTCTGTAGATCTCGCCTCACTCTCCAAACGCCCGCATGCTACTCCTGAGTGCCTCTAGGCACTTTTTTCCACTCTCGAGTATCGTTGGGTGCTTTCTACCACTCCCGAGCATTTTGGGTGCTTTTCATCATTCCTGAGCACCCACGTGCATTTTTTGCTACCATCGAGCACCCGCGGGCATTTCAGACCAGAGTTTTGTAGCCCTACTAACCCTCGGGTGTCACTAGGGCATCACCGCACCATTTTCCTGCAATAGCTACTACATATCGAAGAATAGCAAGTGAACAAGGTAAATCCAACATTGATTTATTTCATTTCATGTATTTTCATATTCTACTCACTTTCTTTATATTACATAGCTAGGGTTTGTATTAATTCTTGAGGGTCTCACACTATGGAGCTCTCATAGTTACTACTAACTTTTTTGCTATCTTTTGTATGTAAATCTAGAGATACTACACCTACATTATGCAGTTTCTTAAGCTGGAGTGGCCTAGTATTGGATAGCACGAAGCCCATTCACTTCTATTGGGATCAAAAGCGAGTTTGAAGACACCACCAACACTGTTCACTAGGGTTTTGGAGAACCCTAGTATTGTAATATTTTGTATCAAAAGAAATCAAATTCATTATTGTAACAATGGAGATTTGAGTCTCCCCTCATATCAATAAAACTATCTCTTTTGTGCAATATTATCCCTTGGTTTCATCTATATTTTATATTTGATGTTTCACTTTTGCATCTACAGGTGTAATAAAGTTAATTTTTGTTATTTACAAAACATTACAAAATCAACTTAAAATTGAACTATTATTCTCAAAAAGCACTTTATCAATCATATAGCATATCCAAAATCACTAGGGAGACATAAGGTATTCTACAAAACATAAAGGTATCATCAAATCAATACTAGGGAATTTAAAAAGAGGACCACAAGGATCATCATGGCATCAAACAAATTATTTCTTGCAGAATCCCAATTACTTAAAGATCCAAATTATTTATCCTAGAAAAATAAGATAAAATCAATCTTAGTATATGAAAAAAATTGGGAGATAGCTCAAGGAACAACAAAAATACCAAGCACAAGTGATACTGAGATTCAAAAGTTTGAAGAAATGATGCAAAAGACCTAATGATAATAACCTTTGCTATCACTGATGAAATACAACCTTATCTCAATTCAAAAAAGACATCTACAAAAGCATGGAAAATCTTAGAGAATATATTCGAAGGGAAAAATAAAGCCACTACTATTCATCTTCAAACTCAACTACATTTCCTAAAAATGAACAGTGGTGACAGTTGGTCATCAAATCTGCCTAGGAAAGGATTTTGGGTAAATGTATGCACCCTAGACTTAGACCAACATTGAAAGGCCGAAGGGAAGAGATGTACCTCATGCCAATATCCAGAGAAAGGCTGGCTCCTATGCTAAACTACTTTGGTATTTTGAGATAAGGGATGCAGGAAAGAGATAAAAAGAGTTAGGGTTAGAGGAAGAAATAAAAAGGGATAAGGGAAGAGAGATCAATAATTTAAAGTGGGAGAGAACAGGAAGCACGATCACTAACTAACAACTTGAATAGCAACAAAGAACACCAAGAATAAACGAAAGAAACACCACATTAACCTTCCTATGTATCCTCTGAGCGAGCTCTAGGATTCTCCTCCCTTTCGTCGAAATTCAGGGTTCAGAGTAACGACGATTAGGACAAGTGAATATAACAGAAACCACAACCCACTAGGCAACATAAAAGAAAATCAATATAGCATTTTTCCTCTCCGATGTATCCTTCGGGTAAGTTTCAGGGTACAGTCCCCAATCGCACACCGAATTCAGGATTCAGAGTCACAATATGCAAATGAAGAAAGACAAAAGAATCAAACACAAAAGGCAGCATAAAAGAGAGAAATTGAGCCCAAAGCTCTTTAGTATTAATCGCAAGACATCAAGTTATAGTAGCTTTCTAGCAGAAAGTTCCCCCCCTCTTACATTACAATGCCTGGGTTTTTATAGAGGACCCGACCCTTTGAATCATTATTACACAGAATGGCGAAGTATACTCTTGAGATTTGAGAAGTCGGCTCCTCGTGGCCCTCATGACTAAGCTTTCAAATCCATTACCAGAACTGGCAACTGTGACCGAGTCAACCGTGAAAACATGCATTGATGAGCCGTTTGAGTGTCCTTAGTTTTTGGGTGCAATGCTCGAGTGGCCGCCATGCTTGTCGGACTCTCCTTCAGAGACTGATACTTCACTTCCAATTGCCAAAAATGAGCAACGAGCTTATCGAGCAAGTAAAAATGCATTTATGAGGCACTTGATCATCTCGGTAAAATACCCGGCTTGGAGTGCGTGCCCCCTTTGAGTCGCAAAAAAGCAACATGTCACGATATCGTGACATTTCTATGTCTTCAGCTTGGTTCTTCTTCTTGCATCGCGAAAATATGACATGTCGCGAAATCGTGACATTTCTATGTCTTTGTCCTCTTTTGTTGCTTTTGGCCACGATAATGCAACATGTCTTGATATCGCGACACTTTTCCTCTTTTGGTCGCGATAATGCAACATGTCGCGATATCGTGACACTTTTCCTCCTTTGGTCGCGAGAATGCAACATGTCGCGATATTGCGACACTTTTCCTCCTTTGGTCGCGAGAATGCAACATGTTGCGATATCGCGACACTTTTCCTCCTTTGGTCGCGAGAATGCAACATGTCGCGATATCGTGACACTTTTTCCTTCTTGCTCTTTCTCCTTGCTGTGAGCCACGAAAACGCAACATGTCGCGATATCGTGACACTTTTTCTTTCTTGCCCCTCTTGTCGCTTTTGGCCGCAAAAATGCAACATGTCGCGATATCGCGACACTTCTTCTTTCTTGCTCTTCTCCTTGCTTTCGGCCACGAAAATGCAACATGTCGCGATATCGCGACACTTTTTCTTTCTTGCTCCCTCTTGTCGCTCTGAGCCACAAAAATGCAACATGTCGCGATATCGCGACACTTTTTCCTTCTTTTGGTGGAGCTATCTTCTTTGGCTTGTTCGACAGTGAAGCTCTTCTTCTTCATTTTGTGTACAAGGGGGTGGCATTGAAAGCCAAAATTGCTGCAACACTTACAAATATAACAAAAGAAACACTTTACAAAAGAAAATTTTGATTTTTTTCTACCGCTCTATGTAATGTGACAAAATTGTCAACAATGACAACATAGAACTATTCCTAAGAAAGGTAGTAGATATTAAAGGGAAATTATTAACCCTAGGAGAAGAGCCTAAAGATGAATTTCTTACTCAAGTAACCATGAGAGCACTTCCAAACAACTACAAATATTTTGTTGCATCTTTACAAATCCTAATCAAAGATACTTCTTTTGATGACCTAATCAATATTCTTCAAGAATATGAGGTAGAGAATACAGTTACATATGAAATTATTAAAACTTCATTGGTATCAAAAGATAATCCATAGGGTAATATTGCTTTATCATCAAAAGGATGAAGACCATGGTATAACATGTATTGTTAGATATGCAAGAGAAAAGGTCATAGTACTAGCTATTGTAAATTCAATCCCAAAAATCATAATCAAGAAAATCAGATAAACAATGGAAGTCGATTTCAACCTTGGCAATATCAAAATAATCCTCATTAGTAGCAATTTTAGAATCCAACCAGTTATCTACAATTGGAGTATCAAAAAGGGAATCAGAAAGGGTACCTAGATCAAAGGATAGAAGAAATCGAAGAACTAGAATAACCTACAAATGGTTATGAAGTCAAATCTCTTTCAACAAGAACAACATGTTATGAAGACACTAACTATTTGATTGAAAAAGGTTACAAAAAATAGAGAAGGTGAATACAAACTCCCAGACCAAGAAGAATATCCATATTGAAGATTGAAATCTTCAATACCCAAATAATGTAATACAGGGAGGTGTTAGAGTTAGCGTATATTACATCATTTGGATCATGTAAATGTACCACCTTTGGTACATTATTAGAGTAGGAGATTACTTTAGGGGGAAGTTTTTTTTTTTAGCAAAAAACCCCTTGCGGGGCCGCCTTGGTCTAAGAGACCACAAACAAGGGGTTCTACACCGTCAAAGTCACCCGAGGGTCGCACCTAGCCCTGCCCGCACCAACATTATCAATTGGATTTTGGGTACCCAATTTAGCTTTTTGGTAGGGTGGAGATTCAAACCTGGGACCTCCCTTGGAGGATTGCCCTCTCCTCTCCAACTCACCTACAACACCTGGGTGCTTTAGGGAGAAGTTAGCTACTTACTTCAAGAAATGTAATAAATGCACAAGTGTCAATATGCAAGTTGTAATGTGGAAGGTGTCCCCTTGTACAACTAGACAAAGTGTTGGTCAAGGAATCTATATTCCTATATAAAGGGTCTCATATAGAGATCAAGCATATCAAGTGCATTATAGTAGAGAGTTGTAGATAGTGTTAGAACTCATGTATGGAGTACAATGTAGTTCATTAGCTTATAATAATGAAGTAACCATTACCACCATATTGCATTATATTTTTACCACTTTTTTTTTTTTAAAGCGAAAAACCCCTTGCGAGGCCGCCTTGGTCTAAGAGACCACGAACAGGGGGTTCTACACCGTCAAAGTCACCGGGGTCGCACCCAGACCCTACCCTCACCAACATTATCAATTGGATTTTGGGTACCCAATTCAGCTTTTTGGTAGGGTGGAGATTCGAACCTGGGACCTCCCTTGGAGGATTGCCCTCTCCTCTCCAACTCACCTACAACACCTGGGTCCACTTTTTATTTATAGTATATTTCAATCATATTGCGAAAATCACTCTCTCTCATATTTTATGCATCTTATTAGGACCTGTGTTAGATCTCTTTCACTGCATATATCCTCAAAAGCTAACCTATAATACAATCAGCCTTGGGTTATGTGTGGCCCATGCCAACCCTTACACAATATAATAATATATCCCCAAATATATATTCCTAGGTACCCTAACATGATGTGGATATTTTCCTTGGTTGGATTCTTTGGGTACTATTAACATTAATGTTCAAAAGAAGTTTATGAAGTTATGGTATAAGAAAAAGAAGATAACATTGCAGGATATTTCTCAACCTAAGGAGCAAAGATCCAAGGAAGATTAAGAAGTGGTTGTAGAGAAAAAAAATGAAGAATAAATAGAAGAACTCGAAATAGAGTCCATGGAATAAGCAGTAGCATTCGAGATCATGGAAATAATAGTAGCAGAGTCCAAGGAAGAATTGATAAAAGAGCACAAGGACACACCAAACAAAGGGAACATAAAATAACAATGCATAGAAGAATGCAAAACAATGGAGCCAAATGTTGAGGAGTCAAAGAACGTTGAACATCAAGTTAAGGTTACACCATATCGCCATCCACACCACCATGAGCGAAAACAATCTTGGAGGCATGGCTCAAGGCAAAAATATTATGGTTCTAAATGGAATCAAAATGGCACCAAGTATGGCAGTGTTTGGCAGAGAAAGCATAGTGAGTTTGGTTTTCAAAGTGGTTCATCAGCATCAAGAAACAAGTGGACCCATCATTCAAGTTATCAATATATAGTAGCAGCAACGTGGAGCCAATGAAGTGAATTTGGATACTCAAGTGGCAAAATGACATACTAGCATCAACAACGACCACCACCAATCAATGTTTCACTAGGATGGAAGGATGATCAAGATTGGTACTAGTTGCTAACATTGCTTAGCAAATCATATTATCATGTTTTCTCATATGTTTCAAGGATGAAACATTTGTAAGGAGGGTGGCATGTTAGGGTACCTAGAAATACATATTTAGGGATATATTATTATATTGTATAAAGGTTGGCATGGCCACACATAACCCATGGTTTATTGATGAGGCCTGGAAATGCCTCAATCATAACATGTTTTGAACACTAAAATTGCCTATAAACTCCTATGTTTTATCTGATATGTTAGTTAAGTTGATTCAATATGCTGTATATTAACCATTTTGCATGATCAATGTATTTGGAATATTATATGCTGATTTTTACAACTTTTTGCATAGTTTTGTGTTCTTTTTGCTATGACTTGCTAAAATGGGATATGATTAGAATAATAGCAGCATTTCACTAATCATGTTTTGATTTGTCTCAAGCATTTATTTCACCTAAATCTAGCAACAATGCAAGCAAACTGTTGTTGTGCAGCAAAAACTGGTCTTTCCCATGTAAATTCCAGCCAGCTATCCATAAATAGCAAGGCATGGAATTCACATGTGGAAAGAGATGAAGACCATTGGAATTTGATCTTAGGAGATAACCCACCTGAGAGATGCAGAAGAAATCACTAGAAAAGCACACATTTGTTCATTCTGAAGTATCTTCGAAATGAACAGATATCTTCGAAATGAGAGAACACAGTGTCTTCGGAATGAGCGGATCTTCAGAATGAAGAATGCATTATCTTTGGAATGAGCGGATCTTTGGAATGAGAATTGCAGTATCTTCGGAATGAGCGATCTTCGGAATGAGAAATGCATTGTCTTCGAAATGAAGCCACTTATCTTCCGAATGAAAATAGAATGTGCTTTTTGACTTGTTGACCGATTTTTGAAGCCAAAAAAAGGGAAATAAAGGTTGGAAAAGGTAAAGGAAAAGATCTTCCATCTGTCTTTGTCGTCATTGCCAACCAAAGCCATCATTAAGGGAAAGATCAAGTTTTAATCTTCTTCTAGGATAAAACCAGAATTTGTTGCAGCATTGTAGGATTAGATCTTTTGAGATATTCACAGTTTGTAATTAGATCATAGGACATCTATAAATATTGCTCCCGTTTAGGTTGAGCCTAGTAGTAGTAGAGGTAGAAATATATGTAGAGAGAGTAAGGAAGCTAGCAAAAAGTAGAAAATAGGTAGAATTTGGTTGTTACAGTCTTGTAACAGGTTTTCAATAGAATTATTGTAATCATGTTCTTTTATCAATAAAGTGGACCAATTCTATTTCATATTGCTTGTAAATGAGTGTGATTAAGATCTAGAGAGAGAGAGACTCATACCTTCTTCGGAAAGGAGGTTGGCCACTTCCAGACCTAGGAGGAGGACTAATAAGCAGGTTTTTATTCTGATTTTGCTACGACAGAATGAGTTGTAGAACTTGTTATTTCAATTATTTGTAAACAACTGACAATATCTGTAGTCTTAGTTTATTTATACTTAGATTAATCTTGTGCTTAATGTTTTAGTTGTAATTTTTACTTTCAGCAAAGCTTCCATTTTATTTCAGACTGTTATTTCCAGAATTTGTTGTTTTCAGCAATTTCTTGGATTTTGTGTTTTGTTGTCAACCCCTGCACAGAAGATTGACAACCTTTTGTTACAGAGTCTTGATAGGGTTTTGTTTTCCATGCTATAATTAGATTTCCATTGCTGCAAAAGTAAATAGATTTCCTTTCTGCAATTAGAATCAGACTTTCAATTCTACAACTATTATTTTTGCAACATAATTAGGTCTCATTCTGCAATTGTAAATCAGGATTTCATTTCTACAGTTAATGATTAGTTTCCATTTCTGCAATCATAGTAAGGTTTAATTTATGCAATTAGAGATAGGAATGTCCTAAAAACCCCCCACACAACCGGTTCCACCAATAAGACCTATTGCTCTAGATTGACCTAAGTTATAGCTATTTCACTTCTTCTTCTGCAGATAGCCTTGTACACAGCCCTGGATTGACAAATTCATTGAGAATTAATGATGGTATAATGACTACGCATCATTTTGGTGTCGTTTTTGGGGAATAGTGTTGCCAGAAGAAAACAAACAGTCCAATAGCTGTAATCAGACTAAGCTATGAAAATTCAAGTTAAAATCTGAATACAACGGCTGAGGAAGGTAACAACTATTGACTTAATTTATGTCATTCAAGAGTAAACATGAATGAATAAGTCTAGGGATGAAAAAGGTAGAACTACCCCAAAGGATCCCTGGCTTGTTCCATTAAGGAGATCTTCACGCCTAAGGGGTGAATCACCTATGTTTGAACTACCAGAAAGATTGATAGAAAAATCACTAGTCTCACCATCATTAGAACATTTTGAGAAAGGAAAATCACCAATTTTATCATCATCAAAAAATCCTAAGAAAGACAATTCATCAGACTCATCATCAATAGAGAGGCTTGGACCTCTTGAGAGAACAATTTGGGAAGCGTTAACTTCTCCCGACAAACAGGAAACTATGGTAGAAGGAGGCAATATAGATGGCCAACATGGCTATGTCCATAATTAAGGAGATGATCAGGATATGTTCCAACCTTCCATAACATTTGAATATCCTATCCGTCTGAATCCAACACAAAACTCTCCCATGAAGACCATTTCACCTTCAATACTTCCAACCTTTCGAGGTGTTGTATCTGAAGATCTGATCGATTTTGTTTGAATTCAAGGTAGTGTGTCGAGACCTATGATTATATAAAAGACAATCAGAAACTTAAGGTTTTTCCCTCAACACTCAAGGATTCAGCATTGTGCTGGTTCATGAGCTTAGAGCCTAATTCCATAAAACCTGGGATCAAATGGAAACTGTCTTTTTAAACAAATATCAAGAATATTGTCGTGTAAGGAATAGAAAAGATGAATTATTCAGAATCAAGCAGGAAGATGATGAGACATTGGAAGATTATCTTGATAGGTTCTCCTTTGTTCAAAGGAGATGTGGACTTGTAGAACCAGAATTATGTAAAACCATATTTTTGAGAGGATTGCAAGATGAATCTAGAGAAGTTTTGGATTTGATGGGAAAAGGGGATGTAACCACTCTCAGTAATGAGGAAATTATGGATCTTTGCAGGAATTACTCTCGCACTAAGCAGAGAAGAAGAAAAAGCCACACAAATGGCACCGATGTGAAGGACCTGATAGAGGAACTTACAAATTTCAAAACTGATATTCTAGTGCACCTAAACACTACTTTGGGGGAAATGTCTGCAAAAGCAAAAAACACAGAACCTTTGGCAATTTATCGCCCAAGATGTAGAAATAAACATGCCTTACAGGAATGTCCTTTGAATAAAACATTTATCTTAGCCATTTGTAGTATCTGTTCAAAAATGCATTCAACTTATCAATGCCACCTGCTACCACAACTCAAAACTGTGTTAGAAAATCAGACTAAGGAACTCAACTATATTGGACCGAAACAAGGGGGAAATTTCTCTCAATACTAAAATCCCCCTCATTTTCCTACAAATTGGGGGCATAATCCTAGTACTATGCCTTGGGGACAATCAGAACCACCCCAACGTCCTTGGAATTATCCTCAATGGACAAATTCCCAAGAATGGCCACAAGCAAATTGGAGTAACTTGACCTGGAATTAGAATAAAAAAAACCCCTCATGGAATCAAAATAACCCATCTTGGAATCAAAACAATCCGACTTGGAATAAAAATTAGACTAATCCACATTGGATGCAAAACCAACCACAGTGGAGTCAACAATACCAGTCCTATCCAAGGTAGCAAAGGAATCAAGGTCAAACTCAGCATTTATTGTCTGCACCTAATCAAATTTTTTAAGAAAAATAGCAGCAAACACAGCAAGTGAAACAACCTCAACTACCAGCTCAACCAGTCACTAATCCAAATAGCATGAGATAGACACATCTTGTCTATGTGGCTGAAGCTGAAGAAAATGTTGAAATTAATGTTCTTGATTGTAGTAACATCCAACTTCGTTCAGGAAAAGTTGTACCTGAACCAGTTTCAAATGAAATCAAAGAAAATGAAGAGCAAGAATCATTAGAACCAGAGAGAATTCAACCAACAATGGAGATAGAAGAAAAATTGGAACCAGAGAGAATCCAACCAACAATAGAGAAAGAGAAAAAAACAGAACCACAGGCAGAACAATTATCGAGGATAATTCCATATCCTGAAAGATTCAATGCAATACCAAAAAATTCTGAGTCAGAATTGGTCAAAGAACTCAAAAAGTTGACTATATCATTGCCCTTATTGCAAGCCATTAAGGAAATACCATAAATCAATAGTACTGTCCGAAATTTATGCATTAAAAGAACAGGAAGAAAGAAGAAAGCATTTCCCAAGACTGTGCAGGTTGAAGGAAAGATAGTTGATCTCTTATCTGGAAAACTAGTACCTCTAAAGTATAGTGACCCAGGAAGTCCAGTTATCACAGTTACCATAGGTTTAGTACCAATATCAAATGTTTTAGTAGATCTAAGAGCTGCAATAAATGTCATGACCAAGGATACAATGAAACAATTATAGCTCAAACATCTCAGCCCCACATTTACAGTTTTAGAAATGGCTGATAGGTCGGTTGCAAAACTCTGAAGGTATCATTGAAGATGTCCCTATAGAAGTTTCTTCTTGGGAATTCTCTGTAGATTTTTTGGTTTTACTGACCAAGAAATTCAGCACATGGATATCCCATTATTTTGGGAAGACCTTGGCTTACAACTGCAGCAGCCTTCATAGACTACAGATCTGGAAATATGACTATTTCAAATGGTATTGATCTAAAACAGATTTCTTTATATCCTCCTGCAAAACCATCTAGCAAATTTTCAGGTTAGTTATGGTTTTTTGACTCAGAGGAAGAACCAGAAGAGGTCATTTCTACACTAGCTACCTTAGTAGTAAGAGAACACACAGAAGACCTCAGTGACACAAAAAATTTAGAAAATGAAACAACCACGATGAATGTTCTCGCATGAACAAGGTTTAGAAGGGGAAGCAACAAATATCCAACGGTTGTTAAGTAATGAGGAGAATCAAAAATCTAAAGATGAACCATCCGTACTATCACGGAGAAACTCCGTTTCACTACCACATAGATGGCACCATCATCCGATTTTTCCTTCTCACTGTTCCATACAAGATATGCTTCCCTCAAGCGGCAATAAAATAGAAGCTGCTTCTTTTCTCCCATCTCGACAATGTCCTCTTAATCCCCTAATCACCAGGTATGAAGGAGTGAATTCAGTCCTTCTAAATACAAAACAAATAGAAGTCCAGCCAGGCAAATTTTTGAACATTTACAGCCAGCTTGCTAGGGAAGAGGAAGAAAAATTGATAGTTGTCTTGCAAAAGCATGTTCATGCTTTTGCTTGGAACTACAAAGATATGTCAAGAGTTCATCTTGATATATGTACCCACATAATCTATACTGAAGAAGTCAAGCCAGTTAGACAACCCCATAGAATATTGAATCCTGCCTTAAGAGATATTGTGAAGGAAGAAATTGAAAAACTTCTGGAAGTAGGATTCATTTACCCAATTTATGATAGCCAACGGGTTTCTCCATTGGTAATAGTTCCTAAGAAAAATGGAAAAATGAGAGTATGTGTAGACTATAGAGAGTTGAATAAGGTGACATACAAAGACCATTTTCCATTACCTTTCATAGATCGGGTGTTAGATACTCTTCTTTGGAAAAAGATACTTTTGTTTTCTTGATGGATTTAGTGGATATAATCAAATTCGGATTGCACTCGAAGATCAAGAGAAAACAACTTTTACATGTCCTTGGGGAACATTTGCCTATAGGGTTTTACCTTTTGGATTTTGTAATGCCCCAACAACTTTTCAATAGCGAGTCCTAGCAATTTTTGCTGATCCGACCACCAAAAGTGTTGAAATATACATGGATGATTTCACGAGTATGTGGACAGGACTTTTGATTTTACATTGGAAAATCTTGACAAAGTCTTAACTTGCTGTGAAACATACCGGTTATCCTTGAATCCAAAAAAATGCTTCATGATGATGAAGGAAGGGATAGTTCTTGGTCATCACATCTCTCCTGAAGGGATCCATGTTGATCCAAAGAAAGTGGAAATTATCAAGAATCTCCTTCCTCCTAAAACTTAGACTAATGTCAGAAGCTTCCTAGGACACATTGGTTTTTACCGTAGGTTTATTCCCAAATTTAGTACAATATCCAGTCCTATGTTTGCCCTATTGACTAAGGATTCTGAATTCTCCTGGACTGCAAAGTGTCGGGAAGCATTTGAAGCTCTAAAAGAGAAATTAATAACTCCACCTGTGCTCAGAGGACCTAGTTGGACATTACCATTTCACATACAGACTGATGCCTCCAATACAACAATTGGAGCAGCATTAGGACAAATTGACAATGGTGAAAACTATACCATCTACAACATTAGCAAGAACTTGACGAGAGCCAAGAAAAATTATACAACAAGCGAGAAGGAATTCCTAGCAGTAATATATGCCATCAACAAATTCGAGGCATTACATCACGAGGTTATCAAATATTTATTCACACGAGATCATACGACCATTAAGTATTTCATGAATAAACCTATGGTAAGTGCAAGAATTATTCGTTGGTTGCTGTTGTTGCAAGAATTTGATATCACTATAATCAACAAACTAGGAAAAAGCTAATGTTGTGGCAGATTTCTTGTCCAGGTTACAGAACATAGATGAAGGGGAATTAGTTGATGACACTTTTCCTAATGAAAAACTATTTGCTATATTAGTCCAATCACCTTGGTTTGCAAATATAGCCAATTATTTGGTCACAGGGAAAGTTCCTCCACATTTCATTTCAAAACAGAAAAAACAATTGATCAAACAGAGTTCTTCTTTTGAATGGATTAAGGGTATGCTTTTTAAGTGCAATCCTAACCATGTGTTACGTAGGTGCATCCGAAAGGATGAAGTGTATGATATCCTTAGAGCTTGTCATGATGAACCCTCAGGTGGACACTATTCTATAAAAAGAACGAGTTAGGAAAATCCTAGGGACGAGGATATTATTGGCCATCTCTTCACAAGGATGTAAAAAAGTACATCGAGGCATTGTGATGCATGCCAAAGAATGGGGAAACCCACTCATACAAATGAGATGCCACTGCAGCCTCAAATGGTTTTAGAACCATTTGAGAGGTGGGGGCTTGATTTTGTAGGACCTATTGATCCACCTTCTCAAGGAAAGGTGCATATTCTAGTATGCACTGATTACTTGATAAAGTGGGTAGAGGTGTGTGCTTTTAAACATGCTTGTGAAGAGAAGGTCAATGATTTCTTGTATACTCAGATTTTTTAGAGATTTGGAGCTCCACGGTCTATCACCACAGACCAAGGACCCCAATTTGCATCCAAAGTCATAAAGGCATTTACAAAATTATATGAAATCAAACATAGGAAATCATCACCTTACCACCCATAATAAAATGGCCAGGTTGAGGTAACAAACAGGGAACTAGAACGCATCTTGACAAAAATAGTAGCTTTTCATAGGAGGAATTGGCTAGATAAATTACCTAAAGCAGTTTGGGCCTACAATACTACTTGGAAGTCCACTACTAGATTCACACCTTATGAACTAGTCTTTGGTAAAAAGCCCCTCTTACCTATTGAATTTGAGCTACTAACATTGCGCACAGCACTAGAAATTGGAATTGAATTATCGCAGGCACAGACAGACCGGATTCTGTAGCTGAATGCATTGGATGAACTTAGATTGGATGCTTTACACCAAACTAAGGTAATTCAAGAGCAGAGGAAGATGTGGCATGACAATCACATTCAGCAGAGGAAACTTCAACAAGGAGATTGGGCTTTACTGTTTGATTCTCGCTATGAAGACTTCCCTGGAAAACTGAGAACTATATGGTTGGGACCTTACTAGCTTGAAGAGGTATTTGACAACGGAGTAGCTCGTCTATCTCCTATTGATGGGTCACAAAGGAAGTTGGTAGTAAATGGACATCGCCTCAAAGTGTACCATACACCTCTGACTAAAGAAGAATTCTTGCAGACAACTTGATAGTTTGGATACACAACGAGGTGGAAGAGATTCCCTCTTCCACTTCAAAACAATCAACATGATCATGGATTTCAAGAAAAAAACAGAAAATACAAAAAAATAAAAAAAAAAGAAAACAAAAAGATGAATAAATTTTGAGTATGAATTCCTTCATGGGCATGGTTTCAGGAGAAATCATGAAATTCCTTCATGGGCATAGTCAGGATGAAGAAAAAAAAAAGAGAAAAGGAGAGGTAAAAAAAAAAAAAAAAAAGGGAAAATCAAGAAAAAAAATAAGAGAGAAAAATGAATAACTCGGCAGTGAAAACCTTTTCTTAAGGCACTATTGGGTTGGTATGCATGAAAACCAGTTTTCTGGCATGCATAACCTTGAGAAATTTCTGAACCATCATTGTACAAATTCACCAAGTGCACTTGTTTTGAAATGTTGTAGAAAATCTCGTGAGAACATCAACAAAGGCAGTCATTCTTCAAAACTGGCATTAACTATTTTTATCAAGTATATATTTCTTACATTTCTTCATTGTAAAATGATTGGTGTATAGTATATGACAATTAACCATTAGCATAAAAGGTATTCATAAGAGTTGACATACTTAAGACATGTTTTGAAAATGAAAATGTTGATTTATGCCTAATCTTCGAAACAAGAATGCCAAAAACAGTGTCTGTTGTATTATCTTCGGATTGAAATTGTCTTTAGAATGACAGCAAAATGAATGTTGCACTTTGTCTTCAGAAAGAAACTTTGTCTTCGGAATGACAATTTGTCTTCAGAATGAAACTTGGTCTTCGGAATGACGACTTGCTGCATCATCTTCGAAATGAAGATCTGTCTTTGGAATGAAGATCTGTCTTCGGAATGACGATTTACCTTTGCAATACAACCTGATCTTTGGAATGAGGATTGATCTTCGGAATGAGGATTAATCTTCGAAATGAAGATTTAAATTTGCAAAAAGGATTTGTCTTCGGAATGAAGACCTGTCTTCGGAATGAAGTTATAATCTTCGGAATGAGGATTTGTCTTCGGAATGAAGACTCGTCTTCGGAATGAAGTCATAATCTTCGGAATGAAGTTTTGTTTGTGCAATAAGTTATAATCTTCGAAAAGAGCATTTCCATGTGGCATCCAAGAAGACAAGGTACGACAAAATCAAACTCTTTTAGTTGCATACGATAAAGGAACACGTGTTAGTCAGCACATGGTTTGTTTTTGCACCCATTGGAAAATACCAGAATTACGGAGGACGTGACCAACCATATGCCACCAATTTTTTATCCCAATAAACATGCACGTGAGAATCTGCAAAACTAATGAGGTGGATCTGACGGCAAGGACATCCACGCAATCATTAACGGACAGGTGTTCAGTGCAACAGTAGAAATGTGTGCCACCTTCCTTTCTAAAGATGTGTTTGCGAAGTACAGTGCTCAGGTTACGGTTCATTTCGAAGAAGAAGACGAGAAACAGGGCAACGAAGATTTTGAACTAAAACCCTGCAAATCTACAACATAAAAAAAAAAACCAGAGATCCAGCAGAGGAATAGCAGTAGCAGTGAATGGTTTTTAAACAGAAAATATGGGGCGAAAGATCAGAACGGAACCTGCAGATACCACCTACCTCCGAGAAAACTCGGCAGTCGTGCAGATTTTTGAAGATGGAGGGTTTATGCCATTTTTGGATAAGTTTAATGGGTCTTCTAAAGATTTGACTGGCATGTTCGCCCATATATTCAAAAACAACTGAGCACATCTTAACGGCATGACTACTGAGGTAACCCCTGAAATTTTAAGTCAGATTACTGAGCTACCATTAGAAGGGATTTCAATTTCTAGATCTGGCAAGAATACATTGGCAAATGTAGTTAATCAGTTTGTAGAAGAAAATGATAGAGAGCCAGAGTATTTAACCCATAACAACACATGCAAAGGGTTAAAAAGGGCCAGCTTGCAGGAACCCTAGGATGAAGTAGCCACCTAGGTAATTAAATTCCTAACCTGTGAATGGCAGTATGTGTTGTTGTCAGGGCATCATCTGCGAATTTTGAACCATCTCAGACATGGTGAGCAACAACCGGAAGTTAGGGTAAATCTTCCCTTGTATCTGTATCAAGAATTAAAAAAACATGGCAAAGAGATATCAGGAGGGTAAAGGAAGCCTTCACCATCATGGCCTCATCAAACTGGTTTGCCAACACCATTTTAGAGGAAACCCTAGGAGTTTTGATAGGTTTTATTCTACCCTAAACGATGTCATTTTTAGGGATGAAAATGAGGAAGAAGAAGAAACAGATGCTGCTGACATTATTGCAAAAGAAGAAACAACTGTTGTAGAGGCTATTGCAGAAAAAGAAACAGAGGCTGCTACAGAAGCTGTTACAGAACCACACCCAGCAGCAGCAATAAAAAACCTTGCTCCTAAACCCTCAACTTCACGAACCAAGAAACAAAAGAAAAGAGGGTCTAGAACTGGCAGCAGAACAGAAAAACAAAAGAAGGTTCATTTTTTTGGAGTGACTACTAATTTGACAGAGCAAGAAATGACAAGGGAAACAGAGGCATCTAAAATTGTCCCCACAACCCCTGCTGACACCAAGAAACAGAGCAAAAAGAAGAAGTTTGCATCTGGAACTAGGAGGTCCACTAGAATCCATTTGAAAGAAACAGTAGAACAGGTTATGGAGGAAAAATAAGGACAAAGCAGCCCAGATGTCATAGAGATACAACCAGCCTCTGTAAATTTTCCAGAATTCCCTGAACAGATAGCTGAGGTAGAAACTAAGCAGGATAATTTAGAGGAAGCTACAGTTCAACATGCTACAGATATGGTAGATACCCTTATAGACAGTTTTATAGATCCTCCTGAACAAGAACAAATTATTGCAGAAGAGGATATTGGTTGAGCAGCTAACTGCAACTGATTTGTCTGCATTAGATTCTGAGGCAGAAATAGAAGTGGAAGATATCACAGAGCAGCTGAGGGCAGCAAGGAGTGTTGTTAGAACACAAACCAAGTGGATTGAGGAGAAAGAAAGCATCATTGAGATACAGGAAAGAAAAATTACAGAGCTTCAGCAGGAAGTGGTAGAATTGAGAAAAATGTTGTCACAATCTGAAAAACAGCTAGCTGTATCCACTGATGAAGACAATTTGGCTCAATTGCTTTTGTGTTTATCAAGGGCAGATGAATCTGTTGAGACAAACATGGGTATTCATTCTGAAGTAGCACTCCTTCATTCTGAAGAAGTGCCTGTTCATTCTGAAGCAGCACCATCTCATTCTGAAGCATTGCCCTCTTGTTCTGAAGATGCTTCAAAAATGGTAAAGAGCATAGCAGAGGATGTTGAAGATGAGCCACCAACATAGGAACAGTCCCAGCAGCAAGAATATGTTCAAGTACTCCTATTAAGGTCCCTGCATTTCAAACTGTTACACTTTTAGTAGAAACAGCAGATAAGGGGGTACAAGTAGAATTACTATCTGATGACAACCCCATAGAAATAGCAAATAAGGAGGTACTGTTGACAATATTGTCACATTCCACCAAGGGGCAGAAAAATTGAAACTTTGTATGATATTTGTTTTGTTGAAAGTTTTCTTTTGTTTATAAGTTATAGCAATTTTGGTTTTCCCTATCGCCCCTTGGTGGACAAAATGAAAAGAAAAGAGCTTCGGGCCCGAAGCGCTTCAAATCATCACTTCGGCGAGAACTTTGCCGAGAAAGAACGAAGAAAACGCTTCGCACCCGAAGCATTCCCAGCGACTACTTCGGGTGAAGAATTTTGCGAAGCGGCATCCAAGCAACTTCGTCGAAGAAGAAAAGATAGCCCAAATCAGCTAAGGCAAAGAAATTACTTCGGGCCCGAAGTATTTCTAAAACCCACTTCGGCCAGTTTTCACCCGAAGCAGTAGAGGTCGAAAAGTGTTTCGGCGAAACTCCCCTGAACCACCGTTTCAAAAGAAGATCGGCCCGAAGCATTTTCCCGACCTATCAGCGAAGCAGTTTCACCAAGCAACGAAGGATAGAGGGAGATCGGCTTCGGCACTCCACACCCCCGAAGTAGTTTTGCGAAGCGAAAATCAGCGAGGCGCTTCCCAGGAACGCTTCCCAAGTTGGGCATTTTCCCGAGGCGATCAGAGAGCCTCATAAATGCATATTTTCTTGCCCGATAAGCCCGCTGCTCATTTTTGGCAATTGGATGCGAAGTATCAGCCCGAGAAGAAGAGCCCGGCAAGCATGGCCGCCACTCGAGCACCGCACCTGCAATCCAAGGACACCCAGGTGGCTCATTTAATGCGTCTTTCCTCGGCTGACTCGGTCACCCTTACCAGTTTTGGTAGCCGATTTGAGGGATCATCCGCAGCATCAACGAGGAGCCGATTTCTCAGGGCTCGAGGGTGTACTCCGCCATTTTTGTAATAATGATTCAGAGGGTCGGGTCCTCTATAAAAACCCAGGCTTTGCAATGTAAAAGGGGGGAACTTTCTGCTAGAAAGCTGTTGTAACTTGATGTCCTGCGTTTAATACTAAAGATTTTTGTGCTCTATTTCTCTCTTTTATGCCGCCTTCTGTGCTTAATTCTTTTGTCTTTTCTCGTTCGCATACCGAGACTCTGAATCCTGAATCCGGTGTGCGATCGGGGACCGAACCCCTAAAATTCGCCCTGAAGGATACATAGGAGAGGAAAAACGCCTTGTCGCTTTCTTTTATGCTGCCTGGTGGATCGAGGTTTCTGTTATTCCCTTATCTCAATCGTTGTTACTCTGAACCCTGAATTCCAACGAGAGAGAAAGGAGAACCCTGCGAACCCGTCCAGAGGATACATAGGAAGTTCGGCATTTCATTTCTTTCGTGTTATTCTTGGTATTTCTTGCTGCTATTCGAGTTGTTAGCGAGTAATCGTGCTTCCTGTTCTCTCCCACCTTAAATCATCATCTTCTAACCCTTACCCTTTTTATTTCTTTTCCTAACCCTTACCCTGTTTATTTCTTTCCCCGCACTCTTGTCTCAAACCCCAAAAGTAGATTAGTATAGGAGCCGGCCTTTCTCCGGAGATCGGCACGAGGGGCATCTCTTCCCTTCGGCCTTTCAATGTTGGTCGCAGGTCCAGGGCGCGCAAACCCACCGAAAGTCCTTTCCTGTGTGGATTTGATGACCAACAGTTTCTGGCACGCCCGATGGGACCCAAGGTCCCATATTTGAGAAAATTTCTAGCCCGTCTTCACCGGAGCCGTAGTTCTAACAAGTTCCCGGTGAGATCCGGTCAGTCTCACCCCCTGAGTAGTAGTGAGAATCGATGCTCTCATTACTAAGAGACTCTTAGCATCTAGCGACTCTGTTTTACCCGAGAATCTTCAAGTCGTAAAGACCAATACTAAAAGCCTGTGCCTTCATGCAAACGAGATGGAGAGTTAGGAATAGAGGAGAGGAAACCGAGTTCTTTGAGCTTGATATTGACGCCTTTGGGGAACGCTCTAGGTTAGTTACCCCCAAATATCTCTTACGCGGGACATCCTCGCAAGAGGTTGCTGTTGACGAGCAAGGCCCAACTTTCGATAGCACAATGGCTAGTTTTCCTCTGAATCCTCCCAACTCACCGAAGCATCCTAGTGCCTCCGTTCCCATTGCCCTTCCGACGAGCAACCCAAGAGGGACTTCGGGGACTTCTGTTCCATAGAACCTAGGCACAAATATGGCCCAGCAACAACAACAACAACAACAACCGCCACCCAGATTATTCCTAGCATGGAATTCTTCATCACCGTTGAATCTCGCGGGCCAAGGGCAAGTTCCACCTGCTGCAATTAAAAAGCTTTCGACGTTCGACGAAACTGGAAAGACTGCTCTAGAGCATATCCAGGACATCATTTCCCTGGCGGCAATCCATGATATCATAGAAGAGCGAGTGATGGTGAAGCTCCTGGTTCTCTCCCTTAGAGGAAAACTCCTCTATTGGTATAGATCTCTGCCATCCGACACTATTACGGGATGGGACCAGTTAGCCGAACAGTTGATGCAAGGCTTCAACGAGTCCGTCGATCCAACTTCTCTTCTACAGCAATTCACTTCGATCCAAAGACATCCACAAGAAGAGATTGTAGACTTCAATGTTAGGTTCGCTCGAACCTGGCAAAGAGTCCCAGTTGGGCTTCACCCAACCGACGAAGCCATAGCATACTACTTCCTTCGGGCCTTCAACCCTGATATCGGCCTTATGATAAGGTACTCAAATGTCAATACTTTTCCAAAGTTGTATGGGTTAGCCAAGAAAGTAGAAATGGACCTCATAGCCATGGGTAAACTCCCTCAAAGAATGCCAATGCCCATACTCCCCGAGTTCCTTCAAGCCCAATATGCGAGTCAGCTCCATAGATTTTTGCAATCCCTGCATACCCGATCTCATCCTGGAACCCGAATCCCGTTGTCTCGCAGATCACCGCTCCATAGATACATTTCCCCACACTTTCAACTATGCCTCCCACTATCACTCCAACATTTCCAATGTTGCCAGCACCCCTCCAACATCCTGCCCTGCCTCCGATACCAACTATGGCTTCTTTACCATCAGTTCCCAAGGCCGATGATATGCAAGCCAAGATACTGCAAGAAATGCAATCGTTAAATGCCACAGTGCAGACCTTGTCCAACGACATGACCGTTGTCAAGAAGAAGCAAGCGCAACAAGAGTTTCTACCAAGAAGGTCTTATCCCATGCCTGCACTTACCAAAGATCAAGCGGTCCATCAAGGAAAAGCTTCGACAAGAAATGCTGCGATAGATGAAGTCCCAAGCACTTCCGATCATGTATACTGGTGCTCTACATGTAATGATCCTCACGAGGAGAATACATGCATGTTGCATCAACACTACGTGCAGACACTAGCTAGCAGCGGTCAGGGCGGTCAAGTCAACGTCATCAGACAATTGGATCAGAACTTGTCCATCGGTGAGGAAGAGCCAGTCGCAGTCCTTACCAGGGGAGGTAAAAGGATGATAGAGGTGGATGCTACTCAGATGGCTCCCTTGAAGGTACACGCTCAATTTGAGAAGGGACAACCATCCTCTTCGACCCCGAGCGAAGTTCCTCCGCCAGCTCCAATCAAAGAAAAGGCCCAAAAGGCCACTGCCGAACCACCTCAGGTGGAGACCAAAGAATAGGCTAAGGAGAAGCTCAAGTTTCCCTCGCTCACCAAGCGACAAAGGGTCGAAGCGACAGAGCAATATCGCACCAAGTACGAACCGAGAAAGGAACCTGAGGTGCATAGCTCCCCAGCCTACAACATTGTAGAAGAATTGAAGAGAATTCCAGCCAAAATCAGTTTGTATGATGCTCTGCAACTTCCTGGACAAGTGGACCTACTGCAAGAATCATTGAAGAGGATCAATACAAAGAAGGCAGAGCCGCTCGCCCTAGTGCAGACCTTGTCCACATCCATCACGGGGAAAAATAGACCACCACCATTCTACTTATCCTTACAAATGGAAGGATATATCGTGCATAACTGCATGATAGATTCTGGAGCTGCGACGATAGTAATGCCGAAGGCGGTATGCGAGGAAATAGGCATGGAATACACACGAAGCAGTCATGGAGTCCTCCAGCTGGATGGTACCCCAGTGAAGACTGTAGGTGTCATCAAAGACATTCCTATTCGACTACATAAGACACCTCAAATCATAGTCATACAAGAGGTGGTAGTCGTGGACCTGGAGCCCTACTTCAGCATGTGCCTGTCAAGGGAATTCACGGCAAAGTTGGGCGGATATCTGTCCATGGACTACACTCATCTGGAGATCCCCTTCAAAGGGAAGAAGGTGAAGATCTATAATGAAAAGCCTTCTACGTTCCTGGTTCAGAAGATGTCCGAGGAAGAGAGCAATGGCCCTGTGCATACGATCACGGAGGAGCTAGAGCAAGTGGATCTAGTCTAGGAATCCCTCGCACAGTTATGTTGTGAAGATGAATTTTCATTGGCAGATTTCAATGCCATGATAGAGACTGAGGTGGGGTGCTACACCATCGCCAAGTCCGAGAAACCAGCCAAAATGGAGGGAAAGGTTTCTGCTCAAGAAGGACTATGGAAATTGTTCTTCGATGGTGCCCGATGCAAGAATGGTGCTGGGGTAGGAATCCTTCTGATTTCACCGTTCGGTGAGCAAAAGGAGTATTGCTACCGATTGACATGGAGCTGCACCAACAATGCAGCAGAGTATGAAGCCTTGTGCTTGGGACTCAAGAAAGCTGACAAGTTAGGCATAAGGCATCTTCAAATCTTCGAAGATTCTGAACTAGTTTGCAACTAGGTCACCAACAGATGCTCTTCAAAGAAGCACTATCTTAAATCATACCGCAATAGGGTATGGGACCTGTTCGACCAGTTTGAATCTCTCAATCTACAGTCTATTCCATGAGAAAAGAATCGACATGCAGATGTCTTAGCATCCATCGCAGCCCGATATTCTCCAATGGATGATATGGTGCATAAGCCGAAGGCTGTAAGGATGATCTATAGGCCCTCTGTCCCGGACAGAGATTTACACTGGCAAGTTTTTGACAATGATGAGCAGATTGTCAATTTCATGATCCAAGAAGCCGCTACAGTCGAAGACCGAAGCCCTGATGAGGAAGAATACGAAGGATTGGTCCAGTTGAAGAACAACCACGTTCCCAAGGGATTGATCATGCTTGAGAGCCTTTTCGATCAAAATGATCGATCGCTCTCCCGCAGGATCCAGATCAGCGCACAGCAATATCAAGATTTAGAACTGGAACCTGGGAAAGTAATAAAGGTCGGGACCGATTGTACTTCGAAAGAAATAGAGCGAATCCGATGTTTGTGTAGGAGGTACCCAGATATCGTGGCTTGGTCTTATCATGACCTCAAGGGATATGATCGACAACTGATCCAACATACAATCGAATTACAAGAAGGGGCCAAACCTTTTTGATAGAAGCAAAGGCCGGTTAATCCAAAGATCGAGGTCCTGATGAAGGCCGAACTGCTAAAAATGCTCGAAGCAAAGATCATTTATCCCATCAAGCATTCTTCTTGGGTAGCGAACTTGGTCCCTATCAGAAAAAAGAATGGAGACATCCGGTTATGCGTGGACTTCCGCAACCTGAATCATGCTTCCCTCAAGGACCACTATCCTCTCCCATAGATCGATCAGATCTTGCATTCGATGGTTGGAGCTCAACGATTCTCCCTGCTTGATGGTTTCTCCGGATATAATCAAATCTGGGTCGTGGACGAAGACCAGCATAAGACCACGTTCACAACCAAGTGGGGCACATTCGCCTACCAACGAATGCCTTTTGGCCTCTCGAACGCGGGAGCTACTTTCCAGAGGGCGATGGACCTAGCTTTTGGCGAGCTTCTGAACAAGGTTATTGTTATCTATTTGGATGACATGACCATCTTCTCCCGAAGGAGAGAGAACCACCCAGAACATCTTCAACAAATTTTCAAAAAATGTCGAGAATTTGGCATCTCAATCAATCCAAAAAAGTCTATCTTCGCAGTCAATGAAGGAAAGCTGCTAGGACACGCAATTTTGGAAAAGGGTCTCACCATGGATCCTGACAGAGCCGAAGCTCTGATGAAGCTCCCAATCCCAGCAGATAAAAAGGGCCTTCAATCTTTCTTCGGTCAGATTAACTTCGTAAGGAAGTTTGTCCCAGACTTCGCCCAGGTCATTAAGCCGATGTCTGAGCTTTTAAAGAAGGGCACAAAATTTGTCTGGATAGAAGAAAGGAGAAAAGCATTCAAAGAAATCAAGGCCCGAATTGTTCAGGCACCGGTCTTGATCAACCCCGACTATAGTCGAGATTTTATCCTGTATGCAATAGGAGAACCTGAAAGCTACGCCGCGGTCTTGACGCAAAAGGGGGAAGATGGAGAGGAACGTCCCATTGCGTTCCTCAGCCAGATAATCAATCCCCATGAGGAAAAGTACAATTTCATCGAGCGTCAAGTGCATGCAAGTAATGAAGTCTCTCAAGAAATTCAAACAGTTCATTTCTCATAGTCGAACCACAGTCTTCGTCATTCACCCCGATGTGCGTAGTTTCATTATTCAAGGGGAACTGGGAAGCAAGAGAGCTGGTTGGGTAAGCAAAATCCAAGAGTTTGATATTGAGATCAAACCTACCAAACTAGTTCGCGGTCGCGCATTATGTCAAGAGCTGGCGAAGAGCGCAATGGCCGAAATAATAGATTGTCAGTCGGATGACTTGCCAATAGGAGAATGCCTCGCTAATCAAGAAGAGGCCGAGAAAGATTGGGTCGATGAAATAGTGGAATATTTCAACACCGACAGATGCCCCTCACATCTGAATGCTTCGCAGCGAAGACATTTCAGGATGCGGTCCGCCCGATACACTATGCGCCTAGAAGGCCTATTTTTCAAGAACATCGACGACGTCCTCCTCAGATGCATAAAAGATGATGATAAGAGGAGAATCCTGGGCGAATTTCATTCAGGACTATCTGGAGGACACTTTGCTGGAAGAGCGACGATGCTAAAGATAATCAAGGCGGGTTACTATTGGCCCACACTCTTTGTCGATGCCTTCTCCATTTGTCGAAGGTGCGAGCAATGCCAGAGATTCGTCGACCAAAGCAGAAATGCTTCGATGCCACTCCGACCGATACAAGTGGAAGCCCCCTTTCAACAATGGGGACTAGATTTCGTAGGGGCCATATCGCCAAACTCCTCCGCTGGGCACAAATTCATTCTGACTGCGATCGATTACTTCACCAGGTGGGCCGAGGCAGTCCCCACAAAACATGCCGATCAAGATACTGTGGTCACCTTCCTGGAAGGATTGATTACCCGCTTCGGCATCCCCGAAGCAATTATTATAGATAACGGTCCTGGTTTCATAGGCGCAAAGATCAACGAGTTCCTATATAAGTATGGGATATATCACAAGGTGTCTTCCAACTATTACCCCCAGGGCAATGGATTGGCAGAATCCACTAACAAAACCCTGTTGAGGATACTGAGAAAGTTGATTGATCAAAACAAAAGAACTTGGCACCTCCTTCTGGATCGGGCTTTGTGGGCCGATCGGGTTTCTATCAAAAGGTCAATCAAGACTTCGCCTTATGCTCTGGTCTACGGCAAGGAGGCCATCCTGCCCACTCACATTGAGATCCCTGCATTACAGTTGCTAGAAGAAGATGAAGCTAACCCGATGGAGGAACGCCTGGTCCAGCTACTACAACTAGAAGAGGAACGTGAAAAGGCCTACTGTAACTTCGCACGACATGCTGAGGTCACCCGAGAATGGTTCAAAAGGAAATCATCCGATCGCACATTCAAAGCAGGAGACCTGGTATGGAGGTGGGATTCATGGAAGGCCAAGCCTGGGAATCATGACAAAATGGATGCGTTCTGGGATGGACCGTTTGAAATAGTAAAAGTGAATTCGACCAATTCCTTCATCCTCAAAGATGTGAATGGCCAAGTTTTACCAATCTCCATCAATGGTCTCCACCTGAAGACCTTCAATCGCTGAGGTATTTATATCTCTCTAAAAAAAAAAAAAATCTTGCATGTATTTTTGTATATAGGGTTTCAGTTCTTTGTCTATACTCTGTTCAAAAGATCATGGAGAGCAAGCACCTTCAACCGCAAAAGCTAGATTCCTGGCTTCGGCTTCACAAAGCACGATCGGAATCGCCTTCGGGGGTTTTCGGTCCGAAGTAGCCGACGAAGGGAAGTTCACCGCGAAGCAGTTCATCCTCGTAGAACCACATGCAGATCAAGGACGTGGAAAATGCTTCGCTAAAGAAATGTGCCGAAGGCATTGTCCGAAGTAATTCTTGGCGAAGCCCTCCTCGATGAAATAGGTTTCGGTCGGCGAACCAAAGTAGCAGCATGGCAAAGGGGAACTTCGGGCCCGAAATGAAGAAAATCAGCCCGAAGAAGAACTTCACGGCGAAGTATTTTCTTCGCCAACTCCATGTCGCCAAACCTCGATTTCGAGGCGGGCACATTTAAGATATGCCTCGGGAAACATGCCGACAATAGCCTCAAAAGGGGGCCGAAGCAGATGAACTCAATACGAAAGAAACGGCACTCATCCCAAGGCAGTTCATTAACCGAAAAGCCATGCAAGGGTACCAGGTGGCAACGATTTGCGTTCTCGATACAAAATCAAATCCCCGAATTGCATGGCCCCGCGTACGACGCCGCCATATGGCCAATCAGATGCCACAACGATACTTTCGGGCCAGGCCCACGAAGTAATTACGGTGGTTGCCATAAATGCCGAAAGTTGCCCTCCGAAGCTATAAAATGCAGATGCCCGTTAAAGAACAAACCATTTGCAAGTGTGAGAGTCGAGTCTGCATTCTATCACCTCGAAGAACTTCTGCATCAAAGGCTCCATTGTTCACCATGATTATCCCATCCCTTGTTTTGAGGTACTGAACTTTTCTACCTCACAAGTTATTCTGTGCGATCATTCACAATGGGAAAGAAGAACCCCACTCAGAAAGGAAAAGTGCCAGAGACGACGGTTCCAGAGAAGGCGAGAGCCGTAGAAGAAAAGAAACAGAGACCTAGAAGGGTCAATCCTCCCCCACGCCTAGGAAAACAAGTAATGGAAGGAAGGGAAGAGTCCGATGACGAGCCCAGCATAGAACCACCTGTCGATAAGTGGGCAAAAATCAGAGACCCAGAGCTCTCAAGAACCGTGGCCGAGCTTCGGCATACCATCGACTTCATGCAAAGCAGGCTCTCGATGGAGAACAAGAGGGCCATGGCATATTATTCCCACATATACTGGTATCTAGTCCCTCCTACACATCACTACCCCGAGCTCATATACGCCATCGCTCAGAACTACCAACCACAAACCAGATAGGTGTTGGATGCCTCAGGTAAAAAGTTGTTTTCCATTCTGAAGGAGGATGTGCAGGCAGTGTTCGCACCACAACAAAGGCCACCAAAAGGCTATACCATTCGCAATGTCAGCCTGAGCGAACAAACGGATAAGTTCACCTCTAATCCCTTCATTCTGAGCTTTTTGCATGAAAATCTCAAGAGCGGACTTCCTTCCGGTAAGCGACCCTAGATGCCCCTGCCCTTGGAGGCCTTCAAGAACATAGATATATTCTCTATCATTGCATGGGTGGGAGGCTTGTCAAGCGATACTTTGGTATACCCATGGCAGGTGTCACTAGCCGAATGCATTTCCAGAGGAGAGTTCTACGCTCCCGACGCTTCGCGGCCGAACACCAACCCAGTTTTCTTCGATTGGGCAGAATGGGTGGCCCAAAATCTGCATATGCGGTTGTCATCCATGAAGGATGCTAGCAAGGAGCCGCACTTCCAGCCTTGTTCCTTCTTGGTTTGGCTCTTCTTCTTTCATGTACATAAAGCCCTTCACCATTGTGATGTTTCACCAGTCGACAAGGATGGGATCCCTTTGCCTGTATATCAGTGGACCCGTCTCTTGTTGAGGTCGGAGTCCTATTACCCTTTCAATCAATAGTTTTTGGGACCTACGATGCACATTCTGACAGAGTCTAGCCCTCGGGTGCCTCTCTGCCTTAGAGATAAAGTGGTATTGGAGAGAAGAGGGGATGTGTTTCAATTGACACAAGGGCTTGTGATCCGCCTTTTCGGCTTCACAGGGAAGCCCTTCTTGCTGCCCTTTTTCCCTTCGGAGTACCAATTTGCCCTGGAAGTTGCTCGGCAAAGTGACGCGACCGACGAAGCCTACGGCCACGGGCGAAAGTGGGCACACACCTGCGATTTCCCCTTCAAGATGGGAGTGATCGAAGTTTTTGCCTTGAAGCAGAACATATACCTGGAGGAGAAGCTCACCGATTTTGGTCTCGCTTCAAATACCACAGAGGTGGCTCTACGACCCGTTGGGGGTGATGAGAGATCATTTGAAAAGCAAAAACTTCCACGTCTGTCCTCGCCCCAAAATTCTGGAGCAGAGGAATAACCCCAATGGCACGGACCTGGAGTGGCACTTAGAGGAGATGAGGACGTTGCCTCCTTGGCATGACTTCTATCCTATGGAGGTCGAATTCGACCCAGACCAGTACCCATTCCCAACTCCCGACTCCACTTTCTGGAGAAAAGCGAAGGACGATTTAAAAGAGGAGTTGAAAGACTGGGACGAGGAGTAGTTAAGAGAATGGTGGATTATGAGAGTCCATCATCGAAAGATGAATTCTTATGGGCTTCTAACAATGGACAGGGAATTCACAATTGTGTATCAGACCAATATTGGGTCTTGGGAACCCTTGTCCTTCATCGACTTTGTTCCACCAGCCACCCCAAGTTCGGGCGAAAGCCTCGGAAGGACTGATAATGTCCCCAAAAGAAAAGCAGCCAAAGCCACGCCAAAAGCTTTACTACAGAGTCCATCCGAGGATCTCGAGACAACAATAGAGGAATCGGAGCAACCCCTCCAGAGGAAGAAAAGAAAGGAGCGGGAACCTACACAGGCACCCCCGAGCTTCCCAAAGCGATCACGTACAGGCACTCCGAGCGCCCCTGCCGAAAGATCAGTATCGGGCTCGACCGAAGCAAATGACGGAGGAACTCCACCAAGCACCGAAATGATCCCAAACGTAGATGTCATCAACATGGAGGAACTCGTGGAAGTCATGGAAGCCGAGAGTACCGAGGCCCAGAAGGAACAAGGGCCAATCACCCAGGAGATCACCATGGCCGCTCTGCCAGGAGGGCACGCAGGTACGTTCTCTTCACCTTATGCTCTGGTTGCTCGTAAGTCTACCCCGATCCTGGCCGAAAGCTCTCACCTATCCACCCTGCCTCCACAAGGTCAGTCACCTCCTTACACCATGTCCCTAACTACTCCCCCCGAGCCTTCCAGCCAGGACAAACCTGTTGAAGTTACTTCACCCAGCCATACCGCCAATCCTTCGGTCATCAACCAGGGTGAAGCTAATAGTCCAATGCCGAACCCCGAGGCTCATTCCTCCATTGTACATAACGTGCTCCCACTCGCCGAAGCCCCCGTCACCCCTGTTGCCGAACCTTCGGGTGAGGCTATCCCCTTCAACTCCTTATATTTGTTCAATCCCTCAGCTGTAGACCCAGCCGCATTCGACTCCGAGCTGTCCTCAATACGGGAATCCCCCTTGGCCAAAAAACTCCTCCAAGCCCGACAGAACATAGAGAGAATGTTAAAAGAGGCAAGAAAGAAGAAAGGGCGCTCGCTCGCTCAAGTTGAGAAATGTGCCATCTTCGATTTCGAGGCGGGAAAGTTGCATAAAGTAAAGAAGATACCCAAAGTCCAAAAGCCCCTGGATGAAATGACTCCAATGGACTATGAATATCAGGATAAAGAAAAGGACTTGGAACATCTGAACGTGGACAAGGAGTCCGCCTCTATGCACATTGGAATCGAGACCTTCAAGGCGCATGCCAACATTGCCAACAAGCGCAGGTTCGAAGCCGAGAATGCTAATATCAAGCTAGAGGAGGAGTTAGCAAGGGCTCACTCCAAATTGGCAGAGGCCGAAGAGCAGTGCAAGCTGATGCAGAAAGAAGCACACGCCCTAAAGCTGTGGATAGCACAACTGGAGTGCACAACTGAGAATCAAGCACAAAGGCAGGCCAAAAATGATTTGAGGGCCAAGGAGCTTGAAAGTAAGATCTTGCAAGCTCAGATCCAGCTGCACGAGAAGGAAGGCCTAGGGCTACTTGATAGGAGCAAAATCAAGGAGATTCGCTCACATCTGCTCAAGAATTTTAGGTCTCGGGCTGCTAGTGCCCTTTCAGTTTTAGCTTACACCATAGAAGCCCAGGTTGCCACCGTCGAAGGAGGGCCAATCATCGAAGTGGTCATTCAGAATGTCAGAGCCCGACTCAAGCTGGCCCTCAAGGTCCAAAATGCAAGGTATCAAGATTTGAAGCTCACAGCGATGAGTCGGACAACAAGGGATTGGTCAACCGCCTAGGCCACAGTTCGTGCCTTTTTCTCCATAGCCAAGAAAGCTCAAAAGGCAAAAATCCTACTGGACGCATTCGAAAGCGAGAGGCGCACGTCAATGGGCTACTTCGAGGACCTTTCCTCCTTAGGCTTCCCGAGCTTCATGGATAATGATGGGAAGCCCTTAGCCAAGGAAGAAATCATGCCGAAGTGGCAGTAGTTTGAAGGCGACGTCTCGAAGATAGACGAGTGGGCCGAACCAATAACAGAGAAGCAGGTTGTCGATTACATATTGAAATACTATAGAATCATCGCCTCCCTAAATGATCTGTACACCAGGTCCCAGCATGCAAAAATCGGGCAGATTGATAAGTTTCGCGCATTGGTCAAATCCCTGGAGGATCAGGAGTTGTTCATGAAAAGCGTCTGGTCTCAGATTCGCCGAACCTTAAGAGACATCCACGCCCGCCTGGCCCCATTGCCAATGGTCGAAGACGTAGCAGAAGCAATGGCGACGGGAGGAGAAGAAGTAGGAAGAAGAGGAGAGAGAAGAGGAAGAGGAAGGACAAGCTGTGGAAGCACCCCCAAAAAAGGAACAAGGAGAAGGGTCTGGAGGTAACTCTGGCCCAATGGATAAAAGCTGAGGGTTCTACCACCGAGACGAGCTCGTTGCCCCGCGAGCCACCAAGAATGTTGACAATATTGTCACATTCCACCAAGGGGCAGAAAAATTGAAACTTTGTATGATATTTGTTTTGTTGAAAGTTTTCTTTTGTTTATAAGTTATAGCAATTTTGGTTTTCCCTATCGCCCCCTGGTGGACAAAATGAAAAGAAAAGAGCTTCGGGCCCGAAGCGCTTCAAATCATCACTTCGAGCGAGAACTTTGCCGAGAAAGAATGAAGAAAATGCTTCGCACCCGAAGCATTCCCAACGACTACTTCGGGTGAAGAGTTTTGCGAAGCGGCATCCAAGCAACTTCGTCGAAGAAGAAAAGATAGCCCAAATCAGCTAAGGCAAAGAAATTACTTCGGGCCCGAAGTATTTCTAAAACCCACTTCGGCCAGTTTTCACCCGAAGCAGTAGAGGTCGAAAAGTGTTTCGGCCGAAACTCCCCCGAACCACCGTTTCAAAAGAAGATCGGCCCGAAGCATTTTCCCGACCTATCAGCGAAGCAGTTTCACCAGCGAAGCAGCGAAGGATAGAGGGAGATCGGCTTCGGCACTCCACACCCCCGAAGTAGTTTTGCGAAGCAAAAATCAGCGAGGCGCTTCCCAGGAATGCTTCCCAAGTTGGGCATTTTCTCGAGGCAGTCAGAGAGCCTCATAAATGCATATTTTCTTGCCCGATAAGCCCGCTGCTCATTTTTGGCAATTGGATGCGAAGTATCAACCCGAGAAGAAGAGCCCGACAAGCATGGCCGCCACTCGAGCACCGCACCTGCAATCCAAGGACACCCAGGTGGCTCATTTAATGCGTCTTTCCTCGGCTGACTCGGTCACCCTTACCAGTTTTGGTAGCCGATTTGAGGGATCATCCGCAGCATCAACGAGGAGCCGATTTCTCAGGGCTCGAGGGTGTACTCCGCCATTTTTGTAATAATGATTCAGAGGGCCGGGTCCTCTATAAAAACCTAGGCTTTGCAATGTAAAAGGGGGGAACTTTCTGCTAGAAAGCTGCTGTAACTTGATGTCCTACGTTTAATACTAAAGACTTTTGTGCTCTATTTCTCTCTTTTATGCTGCCTTCTGTGCTTAATTCTTTTGTCTTTTCTCGTTCGCATACCGAGACTCGAATCCCGAATCCGATGTGCGATCGGGGACCGAACCCCTGAAATTCGCCCTGAAGGATACATAGGAGAGGAAAAACGCCTTGTCGCTTTCCTTTATGCCGCCCGGTGGATCGAGGTTTCGTTATTCCCTTATCTCAATCGTTGTTACTCTGAACCCTGAATTCCAGCAAGAGAGAAAGGAGAACCCTGCGAACCCGTCCGGAGGATACATAGGAAGTTCGGCATTTCGTTTCTTTCATGCTATTCTTGGTATTTCTTGCTGCTATTCGAGTTGTTAGCGAGTAATCGTGCTTCCTGTTCTCTCCCACCTTAAATCATCATCTTCTAACCCTTACCCCTTTTTATTTCTTTTCCTAACCCTTACCCTGTTTATTTCTTTCCTGCACTCTTGTCTCAAACCCCAAAAGTAGATTAGTATAGGAGCCGGCCTTTCTCCGGAGATCGGCACGAGGGGCATCTCTTCCCTTCGGCCTTTCAATGTTGGTCGCAGGTCCAGGGTGCACAAACCCACCGAAAGTCCTTTCCTGTGCGGATTTGATGACCAAGAGGTACAGGTAGAATTATTTATAGATGATCAACTAGTAGAAGTGGCAGAAAAAGGAGTTCAAGTTGATCTGCTACCTAGGATTCCACCTGTAGTCAGACCACCTAATATTGTGTCTCTATAGCAGTACAATGCAGACATAGCTAGTTGGATGATTAGATATGAGCGACTTGCCACTAAAACTGAAAAGTTCAAATTTGAAGCAAAACAGCTAGAAGCCAAGGAAACAGAAATTTAGGCATTAAAAGAAAAGGTGTCTGACTTATGTCAAATTGCTAAATTTTTAGTTCAATTTAGACGACCAGCCAGATTTTACAGCCTTATTTTGAAGGAGAAATACCTCAGATGGCAGGTCATGAGGATTAGTTCAAAACTCCCATATAAATTGGACACCACTACGGATTTTCTCGGAAGCATACTTTGACGACCCTTTTGAGCAGAAAAATCTCCTGTGTGAACTGTTTTTACACAGTTTCTTCATTCCAGAGGAAGTTGAGTTTCATCCTCAAATCTACATTGGAGATGTTCAGCTGAGAGCATTTATGTCTACTTTGCAAAATCAGCTTTACTAGGATCAAGAGAAAAAGCAGAATAAAGATATTAAAACAAGGGCTGAGTTGTTAGTCAGAGCAATCCAGCCAAACCACCTAGTTATCACCAGACAACACTTCTCAATGATGAATAGGGATGATATAAAGAGGATGTACTTGAACAACTTAAGGGACTGTGTGGCCAGATTCAACAATTTCTGTGATCACAATTTTTTCTCAGCATTGTCAATGTGTAGAGACAGATGGGTTGAACTTTCCATGTCTTTGAGGAAAAGAGAACCCATATCCCCCATCAACTTAGAATGGTCCAGAAGAAGAGCAGAAGGTGTAATCCAGCTGATTGAAATCATGAACATAACTGGATAGGTCTCAGGTTTAGGCCTCCAACCATCATTACTCCAATTCCATTCTAATTTGAGGAAGATGCCCAACCTGATGAACAATTTGAAGACTAGCTTAGAAACATTCAGGAAAACAGGGGGTATTATATAGGCAAGAAATTATTCTACAGGTCATGGAATCTAAACATGGACATATGTGATTCCATAGCCCAAGAGAATGCATGAGGGCATGCATTAATATAAGTTGGGGGGAAAATGATGAGGCCTAGAAATGCCTCAATCATAATATGTTTTGAACACTAAAATTGCCTATAAACTCTTATGCTTTATCTGATATGTTAGTTAAGTTGATTCAATATGCTGTATATTAACCATTTTGCATGATCAATGTATTTGGAATATTATATGCTGATTTTTACAACTTTTTGCATAGTTTTGTGTTCTTTTTGCTATCACTTGCTAAAATGGGATATGCTTAGAATAATAGCAACATTTCACTAATCATGTTTTGATTTGTCTCAAGCATTTATTTCACCTAAATCCGCAACAGTGCAAGCAAACTGTTGCTGTGTAGCAAAAATTGGTCTTTCCCATGTAAATTCCAGCCAACTATCCATAAATAGCAAGGCATGGAATTCACATGTAGAAAGAGATGAAGACCATTGGAATTTGATCTTAGGAGATAACCCACCTGAGAGATGCAGAAGAAATCACTAGAAAAGCACACATTTGTTCATTCTGAAGTATCTTCGGAATGAACAGATATCTTCGAAATGAGAGAACATAGTGTCTTCAAAATGAGCGGATCTTTAGAATGAAGAATGCATTATCTTCGGAATGAGCGGATCTTCGGAATGAGAATTGCAGTATCTTCGGAATGAGAATTGCAGTATCTTCGGAATGAGCGATCTTCGGAATGAGAAATGCATTGTCTTCGAAATGAAGCCACTTATCTTCGGAATGAAAACAAAATGTGCTTTTTGACTTGTTGATCGATTTCTGAAGCCGAAAAAAGGGAAATAAAGGCTAGAAAAGGTAAAGGAAAAGATCTTCCATCTGTCTTTGCCGTCATTGCTGACCAAAGCCATCATTAAGGGAAAGATCAAGTTTTAATCTTCTTTTAGGATAAAACCAGAATTTGTTGCAGCATTGTAGGATTAGATCTTTTGAGATATTCACAGTTTGTAATTAGATCATAGGACATCTATAAATATTGCTCCCGTTCAGGTTGAGCCTAGTAGTAGAGGTAGAAATATATGTAGAGAGAGTAAGGAAGCTAGCAGAAAGCAAAAAATAGGTAGAATTTGACTGTTACAGTCCTGTAACAGGTTTTCAGCAGAATTATTGTAATCATGTTCTTTTATCAATAAAGTGCACCAGTTCTATTTCATATTGCTTGTAAATGAGTGTGATTAAGATCTAGAGAGAGAGAGAGACTCATACCTTCTTTTGGACAAGGAGGCTGGCCACTTCCAGACCTAGGAGGAGGACTAATAAGCAGGTTTTTATTCTAATTTTACTGTAGCAGAATGAGTTGTAGAACTTGTTATTTCAATTATTTGTAAACAGCTAACAATATCTACAGTCTTAGTTTATTTATACTTAGATTAATCTTGTGCTTAATGTTTTAGTTGTAATCTTTACTTTCAGCAAAGCTTCCATTTTATTTTAGACTGTTATTTCTAGAATTTGTTGTTTTCAGCAATTTCTTGCATTTTGTGTTTTGCTATCAACCCTTGCACAGAAGATTGACAACCTTCTGTTATAGAGTCTTGACAGGGTTTTGTTTTCCATGCTATAATTAGATTTCCATTGCTGCAAAAGTAAATAGATTTCCTTTCCGCAATTAGAATCGGACTTTCAATTCGCAACTCGTTATTTTTGCAACATAATTAGGTCTCATTCTGCAATTGTAAATCAGGATTTCATTTCTGCAGTTAATGATTAGTTTCCATTTATGCAATTAGAGTAAGGTTTAATTTATGCAATTAGAGATAGGAATGTCCTAAAAACCCCCCACATAATCGGTTCCACCAATAAGACCTGTTGCTCTAGATTGACCTAAGTTATAGTTGTTTCACTTCTTCTTCCGCAGATAGCCTTGTACACAGCCCTGGATTGACAAATTCATTGAGAATTAATGATGGTATAACGACTACGCATCATTTAACGACTACGCATCATTTATTATATTATAATATTATATTGTATTATAATATTATATTATATTATAATATAATATTATATTAGTAGTCGGTTCCCCAAAGTAGAATTAGAATATGGATATATAAAGAAGAGATATTTGTCATTGTAATCATCATGGAGATCAATCATATGTAATCATCTTTGCCCATGAAGTGGCTTATGGGACTTTTCCCTCCTTAAGTGGTGCTCTCATCTTGGGAGATCTTGCGAATTTATTCAAGGATTATTATTGGTGTTTCCCTACCTTAAGGGTATTATCTATCTCTATCTCATTTGTGGATTGTTATTGTGGATGAATGATTTGATATTTCTACATATTGGTGAATGATTTATATCAATAATAAAGTTTTGTAACACCTGCACACAAGGAAAGCACATACGTAAGTAGCATGTGTAAAGCCCTTCGATATAGGGCTCGATATAATGATGATAAAATATGTGATACATAAATGAAATAAAAATAGATGCATGCATAAATGAGATTATAACTAATCTAAAATGCAATAAAGAAAAATGTTGCTAAAATCTCCTACAATTAAATAAACAAACATATCACTACCTTGGGGGTCGTCTCAAGGTGAGATAGTCACGCCTGTTGGTCATCTCAGGTCGAGATGGCCATTGCCCTATAAGTAATTTTCTTGTGGTCAAGTCTGGGCGATGTCCGAGTTCAATCTAAGTTTTGGTCAATGAATTGATGCATTTGTGAGAATGGTTTACTAGGTCTAATCAATAGTAGAAGAAATAACATAGGGTCACACAAAAGATGCTAGAATGGTTTCAATCCTTGAAGTGATTCGGTGCCATAGCTTTCGATAGTGAGAGGGTTTAAAGATTTGAAATATTAACCCTTCAAAATATGAAGCCTATGGTGAAATTTCGGTAGCACTTCATTGCTTGGAAATTTGAAAACTTGATATCTTTTAATTGAGGGGTGAGCACTATTATATTGAATCCTTGAAAGAAATCTAATAATAGCACAACCTTATGCATGAAAAAGTGAAGAGGCAGTTCGCATTAAGAATAGTGAATGCCTATCTTCGAAATTTCTATGCAATTGATTATATCATGCAGTTGCTCTAATATGGGCTCATGCATACGCTAAATTACAGTGTGGGTTCATTCGTGGGATTAACTGCTAATTTCAGCTACCAGTTATGTCCCACTCTCTTTTTATTTTGCTTCTGGTACGACCATCTCGGGGTGAGACGACCCTAACCGGAGGTCATCTTGGGGTGAGACGACCATGATTTGGAGGTCATCTCAGGGTGAGACGATCATTTTTGTAAAGGGGAATGTCCTTTATTGAGTGGTCATATGGTCTAAAAAGAGTCCATATAGGTAGTCTCCTCAATATGACATGTTTTAGGTGTCTACAACTTCAACAAGGCTAAGAAGCCAGTTTAGAAATGGAGGTTCTATCATTGAATGGAAGGGAATTGGGTAGTCCCCTAATAAACTACCTAAGTCAATTAATAGCCCAACAAAAGCCAATGGTACATTCAAGAAACTAAATTGACAAGGTAGTTAGCAAGAATAGAATAGAAAAATATATGGAGATCCTCAAACCTACAAGCAATAGATTCATCATGTGCCTCGGGAGGGCTTCTCTTTTTATGTGATCCACAAGCCTTGATATATATTAATAAAACAACAAACTCAAATTGGCTAGCACCTACTTTCTCCTCTCTACAGGGATAAACTTGGACCATAGTCAATTTTTATGGATCAAATAACTTAGTCTTGAAACAAGAGGCTTGGAAAAGTCTTTAGTAATATATTTGTCAAGAAAGACCCCCAAATTTAATTATATCAGGGGACTTGAATGTGACTTTAGCCCAATGGAAGAAAAATGAGGCCTTCCCTCAAAAAAACCTTCTAAGTATCTTGTTATGTAAATTATAACTGAGCAAAAACTTTAGGACATAATTCCCAAAAATGGAAAATTTACATGGAAAAAGATAAGAGTTGGGATTAAATTCATTGCAAAAATATTAAATAGATTCTTGACATAAGAAGATATGTTATTTAGGTATCCACTTGTATCAAGTGGCACAATTCAAAGTCTTATCTCACATCATAAGCCTATCTTTGGATACGGGTGATAACACTCTTGGAAAAGGAAGATTCCTTTCAAATACAATCCATAATAGATGGAGCATGATGAGTTTGAACCTTAAGTAGAAAGTATCTGGAAGCAGCATGTTTGTGCAAACAAGTCCCCAAGAGGTATGGAAAATATATATTTCCCATCTCAAGAAAACCATTGGGGACTAGATTTCCAATAAGACTAAAGTTTAAGATAGGTCAAGCATATTACTACAACATATGGAGGAAGTAGAGTAAGAGATAGGTGATTAGACTCCAACCCCTCAACAAGAAGAGAGAAGACTCTAGTTGAACTGATAAATGGATCAAGATTTTAAATAAGAGGCACATTGGAGACTTCGATCAAGAATAATTTGGCTCAATAAAGGAGATATAAACACATATTACTTTCATTTTAAAACAATGCAACACTACTAATGAGATACAATCAAAGAGATTCACAAAATTGAAGAAATTTATTTTGATCAGGCAGTCATAAAGGAGCTAACAAGAGAATATTACTTAGCCCTTCTCACAAAGACAATAGTTAATCAACAGGTTCAATCCACTCTTTTGAACAACATTCGTCTTTTAAAAAATAAAGATAAAGAAGGTTTCTCTTTAGCAGTAACCATAAAAGAGTTGAAAACCATAAAAGAGTTGAAAGAAGTTATACTTTCACTTCCCAAGGACAAAGATCCTAGACTAGATGGCTTCACCAATAATTTTTATCAGCAATTTTATTAAATTATGGGAGATGATTTGTTTACAATGATAAAAGATTCAAGGACAAGAGGTAAGTTATCTAGGGCAATCAACTCCACTTTCTTAGCTTTAATTCCAAAAGAAAAAAAATAGTTACTTTTGATAGATTCAAACCTACGTCTTTGTGCAATTGCTCTTATAAGATAATGGCTAAAATAATAACAAACAAACTTAAAAGGAATACTAATGATTTAATAGATCTAGAACAAGGAGGTTTTATTTTATGGAAACAAGTATATGACAATATTATAATGATTCATGAAGCCCTACACTCATGTGCCAAGTCCAAAAAGAAAAGAATAACCATCAAATTTGATATGGCTAATGCCTTTAATAGAGTAGATATTGTCTTTTTAACATAGGTGTTAGCCAAATTTGGATTTCCAACTCAAATAACAGACTAGATAAGAGCTTGCATAGAGGGACCTTGGATAGCCCCTCTAATCAATGGGAAACTTGCTAACTTCTTTAAAGTCGTTAGGAGATTAAGGCAAGGGTGTCCACTCCCCCTTCACCTTTATATCCTTCTAGCTGAAACTTTAGGGAGGACCCTAACCAAATTGAGAAGAAGAAAATAAATATTGGGAATTAGAGTAGCTACAAGATATAGAACAGTCACTCATACTTAATTTTCAAATGACACTATTTTATTAGGGGAAGCCACAAAATTGAATGTTAGGTTAATCAAAGAAGTTTTAGATTGTTTCTCTTTAGCCACAAGGGTAGAGATAAACACCCAAAAGAGTAGATTTTACACTATAAATACTTCAACAATATAAGATAAAGTTTTCTGTTAGATTTTGGGATTTCATAAAGGCAGTGATACCTTTAACTACCTAGGTGTTCCTATAGGATTCCATAAAAAAATAGGAAACTTGGAATGTAATTCTAGAAACGATGTCAAGGAGAATAGAATAGTATAGCTATGGTTGTTTAAGTTTGGTTGGAAGAGTTATTTTAATCAAACCAGTATTAGCAAGAATTTCCATATATTAATAATTGGTGTATCATGCACCCTTATATATCTTGCAGAAGACATATGCAATGTTAATATCTTTCCTATGGTAAGGAGAAAGGCAATAAAATAGGATAAAGTTTCATTTGGTCAATTGGGATATTGTTACCAAGCCAAAGGAGCAAGGAGGCCTAGAAATAAAAAAACAACAATTATTAGCAAGGCATTAAGTGTTAAGCTACTTTGGAATTTGCTTACTCCACCAGACTCTCCATGGAATCAAATCTTAAAATACAAATATATGAACAACTCTAATGGGTTCTAGCTCATAAAAAATATGAAAAGTATAGTAGAATCCTCAAATTAGAAATATATTGTGAAAGCTAAATATATTATATTAAAAAATAACTCGTGGATTCCAAGGGACGATAAAAAAATAATATATGGGATGATCTAGTCTTGGGACAACCTTCAATCATTAAGAATTATTCCCCATAAATAAAAGTAGACTTGCAACAGTTGGGTGTTAACTCTCTTGCAAGTTTAATTGAATAGGTGAAAGATCCACCCCTGCCACATATTGACCAAGACTCATGGAGACAACTACACATCCAAACTAAAGTAATTAAACTTTCTCTCCAAATTATAGATCATCTTATACGAGGATTTATTAGTGGATAAAGTGTTTACATTGTTAGACAAGGGGTATTATTATAGCAACAAGGTCAAAAGAACCCAATCATAGCTAAGGTATGGAATTACAAAGTTTACCCCAAACTTCAAGCCTTTCTTTAGTTGGTGCTCTAAAACAAGATTCTTATTGTATACAACCTTATTAATATGAATATCATGGGGTCTCATATTTGCAATATGTGTTTTAAGACCAATGAAATAATATCACATCTATTCTTTTAGTGTACATAAGCAGTTAAAATTTGAATTGAAATAATCTAACTAGGATCAACACTATCAAGAACCTTCAAATAAAAAATTGCCTAACAATTTGGGGCCAAATGTACAAATGGGGACTAAAGGACAAGCACCTTATCAGGAATATATGGTATTTAGTGTCAATATTCATCATTTGGCACATATGGAAGGGTATAAACAAGATAATATTTGATGATAAAAAAATAATTTTGAAGTGTTAGCCAATAGAGTGTTAAGGGAGATAGTCTTGAAAACAAAAGCTATATATCATAAACAACAAGACATTAGGAGATTAAGAAAAAATAGATACAAGTGTTACACCAAATGGATCTCCAAAATATTTTAAATTTAGGGTCACAGGTTAGAACAATCAAACCTCTAGAGATAAATTTCCTTGCACTTTTCTTTGCTGGAGGTCCTTACCTTCAATTGCCTTTTAGAAGCTTGCCATAGTGATGTTAGGTCTCGACCTTGGGTCAGTTCCATGTATTCGGTTGTGCACCTACTTTCATTTGGTTTCCTGTGAACACCGATGCAACAGTGGCCCTTGTCTTTGTTTGCCTTACGAAAGCTTTCCACAACGATGTCAGATCTCGACCTTGGGTTGGTTCTATATATTCAGTTGTGTGTCTGCTTTCGTTTGGTTTCTTGTGAACAACGATGCGACGGTGGCCCTTGCCTTCGGTTACCTTGCAGAAGCTTACCATAACTATGTCATGTCTCGACCTTGGTGGTATAATACTAGTGGCACCACACTATGTAATGCTTCAGTTTAAAATCAATTTGAAAAAAAAACAAGAATGTTGCACAATCGATAGGTTGTGAAATGAGACAAACATTGGCTTAGAAACAAGGTATTAAACAACTCCTTATGTATGGTGATTCAAAACTTGTGATCTTTGCCCTATCTAAGGGGAAGGATTTCTCATTAGTCCAACTACAAATAGTTCAGAGAAGACTAAGAGAATTGGAGTAGAAGTTTGAATATATGCAATACTCCTACATTGGAAGGAGGTATAATATGGTGGTTGATCACCTTGTAAATGAGGCCATTAACATAGCTTATCTACATCTCAAAGTAATAAGAAAAAATAAAAGTAGACAACATGAGTGGCATAGATGATAGGAAGTATATGACAATTTTGGAGCCTTTGAAGACCCCTAGAGATTTTGATGCCTTTGGACAACCTTGGAACATTGCATGATTCTAGATCTTTTGATGTTTCAAGTTTTCTCGGTGATTATGGTAGCCTTTGCATCTTTGACACCCTTGGTATCTTGTTGCACTTTTTAGAGTTTTATAATCTGCTTTATTGTTTGTTCCTCTTTTTGGACAACAATATTGTGACCTCCAAGCTGTTTGTTGGATAATTGTTCTTTACAAATTTGAATATCAATATAGAACTTTTTTTCTTAAAAAAAATAGATATATTATTAACATTTATTTTAGTTGTTAAACTTTTTAATTATTTAAATAAATAACTAAAAAATAGATAAAAATACTTGTATCAAAATTTGGCTCATTGTTTATAACATGACCACTATAAAAGCTTAACAATTATGTATGCATCACTTGCAAGATTTAAACTTAGGATTCCTTCTTAAAATTGAGGAATATAACGAGTCAAACTAATACCATTAAGTAGAAATTTGATTCCATTAATACTAATTATTTAAGATTTATAAGGGGCACACAAGTGGGAGGAACAATATGTGATAAAGCGAGAGGAGGGGAGACGCACAATATGGAATGTGGTATACCTTGCTCCAAGTGAAGAGTTATTGTATGGTCCTCCTTCGAAGGAGGAGAGTCCTCTCTGGTGGAGGTCATGCAACTTAGAGTGGAGGGGATTGCATGAGGCTGGTTTCATAGAGCAACAAAAATCTCTTGTTTCCCCATAGTGGAAGGATATTGTGTTGCTTGTCCCTCTTCCTACCATCCTCCTACTCCCTCATCCTCGAACCTCCATATTTAAAAAAAAGAGGGTGTCATGAATGTGAGATAAGAGCATTAAATTGTTACATCATTGACCATATAATAACATTACAACAACTTGAAAACTATGCATGTATTGTGAGGTTGAGGGTCTGTGATTTGAAGAAGCAAAGCTATGCCAATTGTTGTTAAGGGATACATGTTGGATTGTTTATCAACAACAAATGAATGCTTGTAGATTCTCCATTTATTTGCTGAGCGAAGGGAGTTTTAGGAGGATCAAGCGATGGAGTAAGTTAGTAGGGAAGGTCAAGAAATGCTAGATGATCCAAGTTTTAGGGCCAATGCAGGTAAAGGATCATATTTAAGGCCTAGTTTTAGCACCATAAACAAAGAGGGACCCTCTCTAGGTTCAAGTTTTTCTAGGGGAAACCCCAGAAAGCTCTCTTTTGTAGATACTCTAAGGGGAAAAGACAAGGCAAGTAGATGAAACCCTTCTTGGAATCATCATTTCAGATAACAAAGGACAACTCAAGTATTGCAAGCAAAGGAGGACATCCATATGGTTTGAGTGGATGAGGAGGAAATCCACAATTAGGTACAAATTAAATAAAAAGTCTAATTTGTAATTTTATTGGAGCATGGCAAGGTCTATTAGCCATTAAAAATTGGATTCACTTAAAATGGGTATTAAGGGGTGAAGCTTCTATGATACAAGGGTTTTTTCCTAGTATCTTTTACTCAAGAATAAAATTGCTCTAAGGTTTTAGTAGGTGGACCATGGTTCTTAGGTTGTTCAAGAATCAAGGTTTAACCCAAATCAAGAGGTTGTGAATAATGTCTTAGTTTGGGCTCAAATATTTGGTCTTCCAATGGATTTATGGTTGGAAAAAAACTTAGAGGACATTGATAATGTTTGGGAGTAATATGTTATAATAGCCATAGAAACAAAGAAAATACCTCGTACAATTTATGCATGAATATGCATTAAGGTAGATCTTCAACGTCCACTAGTAAAGATGGTGGAGCTAGATTATGTCTTTGGGAAGTATAGACATGATATTGATTAGAAAAACCTACCCTTATACTATCATTTATGTCATGCATGTAGACATTTGGTGAATTATTATGCTTTTAAGGTGCAAGGAAACAAAGAAACAAAGCAACAACAACCAAAGGAGGCAAAATAAAAAAATAGTTGAACAAGACATCATAGGGAAACAATAGTTGGATGATACAAAGATTGAGTTGGCCTCCATGGAACATTCAGTTTCCTTGCAAGAGAAACAAATAACAAAGGAGAAGGATGAAGTAACAAGCGAGGAAATAACACAACTAGATGAAGCGTAGGAAAAGGAAGAAAGACATGAATAGATGCATAAGGCTTTTAAGAAAGAAGAGAAAACATCAATTTATGAGGGTGAAAAAATTCCGTAAACATAAAATCAAGCAAAAAATGAGAAGGTAACATTATAGCCAATATAAAAGGAAAACAACACCAACAAAAAGCTAAAGATTCATTGGTGGATGAATGCGGTTGGGAGCAAGTTCAACACGAAACACACAATAGAAAGAAGTTAGGTTAGGAGCAAGTTCAACACGAAACACACAATAGAAAGAAGTTAGCAGACACAAGAGGCATGTGTAGGATTAGAGATAGAACCTTAAGGTGTACATTACGAACAATCAATGCAAAAAGAAAGTAGTGAAAGGTAGACAAGCCCGCATCGAGAAAGCCTTTCCAAAGGCTTCAAAACCCCTAGTTAGAGGGTAAAAATGTTTTTGCTCTTGGAAACTTATCCTGGTTGAGACTTTTATGTTTTAGTTGAAGTCTTATGTTGTTTTAAGCATTGTTTTTTGTCATGATAGTATTGTAGCTTTTACTTTATGTAAAGGAGGCCAATCTATCTAGTTAAATTTGATGTATGTAATGGAAAGAAGGGTATTAATTTTTGAAGATTTTTTATAATTGGTTTGAAAATCAAGTAAAAAACCTCATTTACCATAATAATAAAAATTTTGACTCACTATTTATATCGTAATCACTGCAATAACTTAATAACTATGTGTGTATCATTTGTAAGATTTAAACTTGAACCTTTTTCTTGAAAGTCTCCGAATTTAATGAATTAAACTAATACTGTTTAATAAAAATCTGATTCCATTTTTTTCATTTGGTTATATGGGATTTAAACAAGCCCCACCTGCATTACATCATCACTACATAGTGATATTACAACAACTTGAATATTATTCATGTATAACTTAACAAGATTCAAACCTGCGTCTGGCCTTAAATGCTGAAGAATCTAATCTATTGAGTTTAATGAAAAATTGATTCCATTAATATTAATTATTTTAAAATTTATAAAATTATTAAGTTAAATATATCACTAAATAATATTGAACATAGTAAAGGTAGTAGACCAACTGGTTTCAGTTGAGAGTTTTCCAACTTGAGGTCGGTTTCAATCTTGAGCCTCTCCAAAGTTCCCCTCACTTGGAGTAAAATTCTTGTCGAGTTGGGATGGGGGTTATAGTGGTAGCTTTACGGTTTCGATCAGTACTTATGAAGAAAATATGACATTCTTGCGGAGTTGGAATACGGGTTATAATGGTAGCTTTACGGTTGTGAAGAAAATATGACATAGAATATTACTAATTCCTTCACCAATATAAATATATATAAATAAATATAAATATATAAATAAAATTTTCCCCTGTCTCTTCACCAAAATATATATATAAAAAAAATTTCTGCAAAATAGGCTTCACCAGTCTTTAAATTAAAAGTTGAAAAATATAACTTATTAAATTAATACCATTAATAACTTCAACTAAATCATTAAATTAACAGTTTTTTAATAAAATATTAATGTTTAAAATTTAAAATTATAATCGCCTAAAATAACATTAGGCTTCATAGTGAATATCCTTCGCTCGCCAATCCAACTTAATAACCAATAAAAACGTCATTATATCTCACAGTTATTATAGTTGCGAAGAGCCCAGTAATCAATGATAATATGAAAATTCAAAATTAACATACTATCAAATTCCCATACAATGTTAGCTACGTGGTATTTGTTGTAGCCAATAGATAGCAGAAACTTATACACAAAATCTATGAAAATAACGCCCACCAAGAATAAATGTGTCGTTATTAGCCACAAAATATAAATTAGCATATAAGCCTGTTTGGATTTTCTAGGGCTATATTTTTTTATCTGTCCTTTCACTTTCTTTGCAATTTGTCTGTCAACTTCTTTGACTAAAGAGAGGATGCCCATTGTTTCAACTGTAACTGCTTAAACAAAAGGTAAATTTGCCTGTCAACTTCTTTAACTACAGAGAAGATGCCAATTGTTTCAACTGTCACCGTTAAGAAAACGTAAATTATACGTAGAGAGAAAGGCATTCCATCCTTCCACTATAATTTTTTATTTTTTGCGTTTACTTTGAAGTTGAGGTGACTTTCAGGCAGAGAATTTTATTAGGGGTCAAATTTGTTCTGACCTCTCCATCCTTTACTTTTAAATCGTGGGGTATTGTCTGACATAACACCTGCTTATGATTGTAATTGTTTGGAATGGGTTAATGTGGACGGAAAGGAAAATTAATTTGTGTTCTAAATTGACAAGTAATGGCTGAATTGTTTTTGCCAAATTGATGTGGTTGTTGATAATCTGTAGGCGTTCATCGGTGAAAGTCATGTGGGTGTTGGTAATATGTAGGTTTTTGTTACTAAAATTTATTTGGGTGTTTGCATTTGATAGGTTTTGGGCAGTAAAATTCTTGTTTAGGTTTTCGTCTGTTAAATTCATGCGGGTGGTGCTAATTTGTAGGTTTTCATTAGTGAAATTCACGTGGGTGTCTGACATTTATAGGTTTTTAAACGAAAAAGTTTTTCCATTCATTTGTCTGCTATGTTCCTGCACTCATATCATTTAACAAAATATTGAAATTTTCTTTAATATTGATTTTTTTTTTTGGTAATGATCAGGCAAGGTAGAAGAGGAGAGAGAGGCACATTGAAGATCTGAGTATTTTTGGGCGAAATTAAAGCATCATGAATTGGATAAGGCAGTTGAAGAGAAGCTTTGGAATTCCATTCCTTCTGCTGATTTGTCTGATATATTGGACTCAGGTTTCCTTCAATGACCTTTCTTTTCGTATTTTAGTAATTCAATGTTTGTATTTAAGTAGGCCCTGGTGCGTTATTTAACAGTAATTGAGACTTACCAAATGGATATGGAATGCATCGGTTAGTCTGGCCACATAAGAAGAACGTATGCCCTTTTACTTGGCCCACTGTCTTAGCCATATGATTTCTCCTTCTCACTTGGAGTGTCTGGCCTTCAAAGAACAGTGTTTATCCTCTGCTGGAGAATTTCTCTAAAGGCAAGCCTTGAACTCAGGTGTCTTAATAAGTGGATTAGCATCAACAAATGGCAGGGTTTCAACTGGTTTTATACGCAGACTTTGGGCTCAAATCTTGCCAAGCTATATACGTAATTGCCAAGATGTAATACCGTGTTAATGTGTTAATGATGTAATCCGGATGGTGCTGTTTCAATCCCATATAACCAATAAAAAAATAACAAATTCAAAAATAAAATTGGGTTAGCATCTGAGCCCTGAGGCTCATTGGCTCAGTCATTTAAGATGAATGGTTGCACATTTCATTGGAAGCCTCTTTGTGCCCTAAATAGATTAAACTGAAACAAATTGCAGTACTTTGCCAGTGGCTCTATGTTTCACTGGCGATTTTGGCTGAATTTTATACTGCCTCACAGTCCATTCTAGGTGCATCTGCCTAAACCACCCAACTGGGCTGTGCGTAAAAGTGATGAGGTTGCCTTAGGCAGAATAAATACTCCTTAAATCTAAAATATAAATGTGAAGGAAGGCCATTTATTTCAGGAGGCATGTTTCGAGAAACTTCCTGATACATGAAAAAATCAGTATTCACATCTCAGTGATGTGAGGAGTTGTGATCCGGTTTTCCTATTTTTTTCTTAAAAGTAAAGCATAGCCATTATAGGATGTGCTCTTTGGATGACTGAGGCATCACATCCCTGAACTGGGTACATGTTTCTCTGGTTTCAAGATCTATGTTGCAAACTTATGGATGATTTGAGTGCCTGGAAATTGATTTGGATACCGTCAGTTAGAATTCTTTACTCAAAAATACTTAACAAACTTACTTGTGTATTCTGAAGGAATTGCACTTACATTGATGGTGTCTGAGAATGTATTGGATGCTATCAATTAGTATGTACTTCTCAGTCATACTGACCAGAGTCATTTGTGTACTCTGAAGGAATTGTACCTCTAGGTATCAGAAATCAGTCTAGGAAACAGTGGTTGTGTAACCTCATTTTTTCTGAGACTATTCAATTTAACACTACCTGCTAACCCAGATTAAGTTCCCAGGTTTGTAGGTGCTCATTTTCCTTGTTTGCTAGATACATTCACCTTTGGCATTGATATGGCTTTATATGTTCTTGTGTGCATTTCAGGAAAATTGAAAAGTTAATACCTACAGACAAATTGTTGTTTACTTTTGTCATGTGAATCTTGTTTAAGATGCTCTAGTAGAGTATTGGGATCACTGAAAGGATAGGTCACTGGTATAATCACTGGGATGAACAAGGTTGGTTTTCTAGGATGTAAGACAGTAGAATAGAAGTAGCATTTGGTCTTAATTGATGGGACTTTGTATATGATTGCATCTCATATGTCCTTACAAACTTGTCTAATCAGCAATTTGATCTTATTTTTCAGGGTTTTAGATCTTTCGCATGGATGGCAGTTTCATACCACTTGAAGGATGATCTTAAATTGAGCCCTTCTGCCTCTCAATTTCTGGTTACGATTGCATTCTTTCCATGGAGTGTAAAACCATTATACGGGTAGGCTTCACTTATGGCTCTCTTCCCAATTTCTGATTATTTGATGTTAGCTCCTTCCAAAGGCAAACCTTTAAGATAATATATGTAACAGATTTCCATGATGCAATCAGAATGTATTCACGATGAATGACTTTACAGTGACATATTACCTGTATTCCCACTAAAATCTTAGATATGCAAATGCAGAATATTGTCAGACTGTGTACCGATTCGAGGCAGAAAAAGATTGCCATATTTAGTTATAGCAAGTTTGCTCTCACTGGTGCCATGGATTCTCCTTGGGGTTGCTAAATTCATGAGAAACTCATACGTGTTACTCACCATCTTTCTAACATTTCAAAACCTGGGTTCAGCAATGGCTGATGTTGTTATTGATGCCATGGTTGCAGAGGCTGCAAGGCAGGAGAGGTTGGTATCTCATTTTTCTCAATTTCATCAGTATGCTTGCTGCCTTATTCTACCTGGATAATAAATTAAGATATTGTTTCTAAGCAGGGAAGCATATGCTGGTGATTTGCAGTCACTGTCATGGTTGTCTATGGCAATTGGAGGCATAACTGGTAGTATAGTTGGTGGCCTTGCACTGTCAGATTTGAGGATTGACATAGTATTTCTTCTTTTCTCTGCTTTTCCTGCAATTCAACTATTTGCATGTAGTCTGGTTGAGGAAAAGCCTTCAAGCAGTTCTAAGGCAGTTGAAGAGACAAATACTGAGGTCTCTGATGAGCGAGAAGCTCTTGACATGTCGAGAGGTAGACAAGAAGAGCCAGAAGAGAAACCTAACAGAAGAAAAAATGACTGCTCTCAGCAGCTCAACACTGATGTTTTAGAAGAACAGGATTTACGAGATGATGAAGACTGGGTTAAAATTCAGAAGAAAAAATCGGGAGAGATCATTGAGGAAACTAATGAGGGGATTCAAGATGCCATATCCATGAATGAAGAGATAGGTATCTCTAAGGATAAGCAGCTCTCCCTACATGACAAGCACAATGTGGAAGGCATGAGGAGGAGGAGAGATCCTCATGTTACTGAGGTTGATATGGAATTCTCAGAGGTTGAGTCAAAGGTAGTTGATCATAAAGATTACAAAGAAAAGAGATGGCTTCTTTCAGTGAAGTCTACATTTAGGACTCTAATTCAGGCAATGAGACAGCCTGCTATTTTACGGTAATAGTCAAATATGAATGCCATTCAAATTTAATTCCCTTTTCTGTAATAATTGTCATAGAATTTGGTTTTGGGTGGACATTATGGTCTTTCATTCCATGTCTGTGTAAAATATTCTGATGGTAGTTTGTATTGGCAATATCAGGCCGATGCTGTGGTTCTTTTTAGCCCAAGTTACAATTCCAAATATTTCAACTGTCATGTTCTATTATCAGACGGATTTTCTTCGTTTAGATGCATCATTTTTGGGAGCTGCACGTGTGGTTGGCTGGGCTGGATTGATGCTGGGAACATTCATTTACAATCATTATCTGAAACATGTGCAATTGAGAAAGTTATTCTTGTGAGTGTTCTAAACGCTAACCTTTTTTTTTAAGAAAATTTTATCAAATTAATTTGAATCAGAGTACAAAGATTCCAAATGTGGTAACCAAAGCCATAGGCCTTATAGCAGAAACATATCTAAAAAACACTGGTTAGAAAGAAGCAGTGGAGGATCTAATACATCTATAAGGATTCTAGTTGACAAGCCAAAATTAAAAAGAAAGAGAGTAACACAATCATTCTGGGCAAACTCCTATTAGAGCAAACAGATCCTGTTCAAAAACAAAATTGCAAATAACAGAGAATAGACAGAAATAAATTTTGAAATGGAAGCAGGCAAGCACCTGCAACTGTTTTCAGAAAGTCATATGTGATTGAACAGCTTGAGTGGGCCTAATGTTGAAGGCTTGGGTGCTTCGGATAGAAGGTCCAAGGTTCGAATCCAGAGCGGGGTAGGTTATGTACATCCTGTAGGCAGATAGCAAAACATTAGTGCCTCCCCCTCATGTATGGTGGATCCAGGGAGTACAGGGTGGTCTGAGATGCTTAATGCTTGGGGACTTTAAAAGTTAACTTTTTTTAAGACATTGGTGGTATCATCATAACTAGAATCTCACCTGAGAAAAGCTTGAAGGGCTGTTTCTTTTTTTCTTTTTAAGTATTAAGTAGTTGGTGAATCTTTCTAAATACAACTATTTTGTAGAGAAAGGGATTTTTAAAGAACCGAATGTAAGAGTTTTTTTGATCCAAAAAAATTCTTAAATTTGGTTCTTCCAAAAATCCTTTTTCTGCAATGCCCAGTGAAAGTCTAGGATCTTTTTTTTTTTTTTCAATTGGTTATATGGGATTGAAATGGGTCCCACCCATATTACATCATCGCCACATAATGGTATTACAACAAAGCTTGGATATTATCCATGTATCGCTTGGCAAGATTCGAACCTCGGTCTCCTCCTTGAATGTTGAGGAATCTAATTGGTTGAGCTAATGCCATTTGATCAAAAATTTTAGGGTAAGCGTGGGTTTTGAAAAGGGATCCCAGTCCCCTCGTACCGGGGTTTGAACTTGGGTCTGCTGGATGAAAACCCAAAGACATACCACTACGGTATCCCTCAAGGGGCAAAAGTCTAGGATTTATAATATAACTATTTTATTCAAATATTTTGCAAGAAGCATACATTTCACCAGTAAAATTTGGCTAATTAATTAATGTAGTTGATTTTTTAAACAACAAAAATGGTTCACATTGTAGGAAATCTACCTAATAGTGAGTCTAATTTGAAAAAATGGAAAACAATTGACCTACTGGTGAAGATTAGCCTGCACAAAATTCCCTAATGCTGGCCATGTATAGGGCAGCCTTGAGAAGCTTGAACTTAAGTTGCTGCCCCTTTGGCATGTCACAGCCTCACAGGTCCTAAGATAACTGCTCCGTGCAATTTGTACTTCTGTGAAATTGACCTTTGTGACTGATGGTTTTGCTTTGGAGTGCTCCCATGGCTAAAATATATAATTTTCCAGCACTTAAATACCAAACAATACTATGTTTCCTACAAACAGCAAATGACTTTGATTTCCACATCAACATGGTGATCAATTTGAAAGAAAATAGAGAATTGATCTGATTGTTCTAAAAAAATTTCTTTCCTCTTTTCCTCTTCACTTGGGATAGAATGGAGTAATAGGGGCTCAAATCCATGTGCAATTAAACTGATAGGTTTTCAAATAAGTTGAGGATTGTCATATTCAACAATTTACTCTTTATACAAGATAACTGTGTATTGATTTTTTGAAAAAGGTGATAGTATTTAAGAAACGAAATGCATTGGGATTCCCACCTGTATTTGTTCTCTCCATCAAACTAATAGTTATTTTTCAAACACAAATATTTTTCAATAGGAACAAGGGTGTTACTAAGAAAACTTTGATCATCCCCTAGGAATGTGCAGCTCAGCCTTCTTAGCCTTTGCCATTTTCAAGATGATATTGTTCAGTTGTCTCTTCACACTGACAATGCAATTTTTATTTCATACAAACAAAGTGACTAGCTCTCATCTGCCTATACAGATTTGTAACAACTTCCCTATAGGTGCTACTATATCTGGATCTCTACACACGGTTTGTTGACTATTTTAGCGTTATTGCTTTAGATTTAATTTGATTTCCCTATTTACCATGGGGATGTATCCCCTACCCTCAACACTCCTAGGTACTTGCACCCCCATCACCTTGTATGGAGATGCACCCCCTTCATTCATCATTTAACCAATGCTTTTCTTAGCCATGAACTTCCAACTGTAGCTCTTGTCTAGGTTGGTGGGTTTGCCAAATAATATTGAAAAAGATCTCAAATCAACTAATTTTTGTTTCTGCCTGAATAAATTCTAAAGCAATTCCCCATGTTCACCTCTTCAGGTCAAGTGATGGTCAACTATATTTCATGAGTCTTTTTCGATGCAGAGATTTTCTTATTTATTTCTGCACATGCTAAATTTTCTGCTTTAGGTTTGATTTATGCCTATTCTACATTTGAATTACTCAGACAGAGCGTAACATGGCTGTACCACCCTCCACCATCATATCAAATTTTGGGTTCGTTTTTCTCCTTCCGAAAAATTGAGGATGGCACTTAGAATGGTCTACGGAACTTCTGAAAAAGGACCCTTCTACACCATCAAACTTCATCCTCTGGGTGGGAGAAAAGCATTTGGCACCACCAATGCGACCAACATAGAGCATGTACTGAATGTTAGGAGGTGAACTCAATATCCAGATCTCCGATGTTCTTCAGCAGAGTGGTGCTTGGTGGAGCTTTAAAAATGCTTTTGCTTTAAAAGCTGTTTTTTGCTTTAAAAGCTGCTTTTGTCTTTAAAGCAACTTTTGTTATAGAAAGCAGTTGATAAAAGCAGTTTTTTTAAAGAAGCGCTTTTATCTAGAATGTGCCAAGGCTTTTTTGGAATCTTCCTGTGTATTTCTATAAAAAGGGGAATGCCCCTTGCATTATGACAGAGTGCGAATGTATGAAATCAGCTGAGAATAATAAAAGAAGAAAAATTGCCATTGCCCCGTGGTTTTACCTGCACACTGCAGGGTTTCCACGTAAAATCTCGTGTACTGTTTATTGTTGTTTATGCTTGCTTGCTTTTAATTTTCTAACATTATACTGAAGAGATGATGCAAAATTACAGACACCCCTTGAATGGTCTGGTGGGCAGAGATCTTCAATGCTGAGGGCTGGAAATTTGTATTACAGGAACTGGTCGCTGGTTTCAAGCAAGGTTAATGATACATGTAGAATTCAATGTAACAACTCTAATAATGTCACCAACTTGACCAGAGATGTCTCTTCTCTGCCAGTCTAAGGAAAAGCCTTCCCTTATAGATGTTGAAAAGCTTTGTATTCTGTTACATTCTATTTGACTCGTAAGGTTACTATTCTATTTTATAATTTATTCTGCTCATTCTAATGCAGACCAATGTTATATTCTATTTTACCCGCTTATTTTTAATCCCCATGTCAGAGACCAATATTCTATTCTATTGTATTCATGTATGTCTAATCTTTAAGCAAAACTTTAATTATTATGTTCTATTCTATTCACTTATGTCTAATCTTCCTGTTAAACTTTAATTAATATAAAATTATGTGTATGTATTTTATTCTACTCACCCATATCTAATTTCACTTAAAATTTTAATTGATATAAAAATATTTATTCTTGCCATTTAAACTTAATGCCAAACTTTATAGGAAATTTTTTTATGGCGAATTTTATTTGAAATTTATCCTGGCCAAACTCAAATTCGAACTCGCATAATGCTCTTTCCACATTCCAGTTCGCAAACAAAGGAGAGCTAGTGGAGATCATGATGGCCTACACTTATTTGGGAGTTTAATTCACTTACCCATCTTTAGCCTGAAGCATGCTGCTTAGTGATAATTTTGTAAGGGATATGCCTATTTATTTGTAATTGAATATCAGTGCTTATAGATCTTATTTGAGGACATCCCTTCGAAGGTGCTCCATTTTGGCACCATTATTAAACCTAGTGCCCCTTATATGGTTCTAAGGTTTGGGGCCCCAACTTGGGACTTTTGGACTAGACTTGAATAGAGAGGATCCAAATTCTCATTCTCTAGCACATGATCCATTGTAAATGAATGGTTCTGCAACACATTATTCAAGCCAAATTTGCATCTCAACCCTTTCAGTTTGGGGGTATTTTTTGGCTTATAGACTCCAACTTATAGGGGACTAAGCTTCTAGCCCAGAGAGGCATCCATGCTTAACACTATGCTCTTTGGTCACAATTTGATTTTAAGGGCCCCGTTGGTCATTAGTGCTATTGGTAACTGCAAGGCTAGTTCTCTCCAGTTTGTTGGCATCTCCATTGATTGACTTCCCACCTTTGATCATGTCTTGAATTCCCCTCTCTACCTCCTTCCTTAGTAAGGTGTGATTAATAGAGTAGTTTGGGAGGATGCATGGTCACAATTTGATTCTAAGGGCCCCATTGGTCATTGGTGCTATTGGTAATTGCAAGGCTAGTTCCCTCCAGTTTGTTGGCATCTCCATTGATTGACTTCCCACCTTCAATCATGTCTTGAATGCCCCTCCCTACCTCCTTCCTTAGTAAGGTGTGATTAATGGAGTAGTTTGGGAGGATGCATACTAGCAGTATATTTAGATCACTTAGACCTCTCCTCTAAAGCCTCTGAGTCCTAAGTTAGCCTTCTATGCAAAGCACTTCTTACAGATCATGGATGGTAGCATCACTAGTTGGAGTATCTCCAACATTATTGGTCTGATGGATTGAGAATTCCCCTTGACCATTTGCAAGTTTGCTTTCATTAATTGTGTTGAGACCAACCATCACATTCCTCATGTTGATAGAACCTATTTCTCTGCTCCATCCAAGAGGTTAAGGACAAGTAGTACTTCATCACTACATGTCCCCTGTAATATGAAATTTGCAGAGTTATTATTATTATTGCTTCATGACTTGGGGATCACACTCCACTTTCTTTTACCTTAATTAAAGGTGTATTGTGTTCTTTCCTCACAAGGCAGATAATTTTAGGCATAACTTAGACCCAGTATGTTGATTAACTTGTCCTTTCGGCCTAGCTCAAGTGCTAGAGGGGTTAAGAGCTTTCTAGACATGCAAGTCATTGAGTTTGATGCTAATAACAACATGCTAGTGAGATGATGTGAATCCCAGTTGATCGCTGAAAGAGTGTAAGTGACACCATTCAATAACACCCACATTCTTCTTTTTTCATTGGTGTGCAAAAGAGGCATAGAATTTTTTTTTAAAGTTTAAGAACATCTCCCATTATTGGAGATGATTCTTAGGTTTCTTGATATTTGTCTTTACTTGTGTCAGAGTTTTAGCATAGTTCTGGTTGTGCTTAACAAATAGCCACCTAGGCCTTATAGGCTTGACCCTCACGGGTGCTCCTCATCACTCCCTCTTGCTGTCTACCTTGCCAAGTGCATTAGTCATTCAATGCCGAGTGGGCTGTCCAAATGTACTGGTGCTTTGGTACCAGATAGACAAAAGGCGCACATTGTGAGTCTATAAGTATCCCAACACATCATATCACCCACCGTCCCAATCTAAGGTGTTCACATTTATGCAAGTGTAACTAGTTTCATATATTCATATGGAAGAATTAAAATGAAATCACATTATTAATGAAACTTGGTTTGGACTTAAGAAATGACAAGTATATTTCTAATTTCTCAGTAGCATTGAATTTTAGTTTTCACTGCTTGCTAAATGTATGAAAGACAAATGAGATATTCATACCCATAGCAACCATCAAGAAATGCGAAGCAAAAATACACAAGTTGTTCTAATGAAAGAAATGCTTTCCCATTAACATAGTTATTTTGAATAAAAAATGGTAATCAAATCTAATAATTCCATATCCATTAATAAAGCAAATGAGAAACAAATCATTAATTTGCATTGATCACATTTGACAAAGTTCACAAAGTACATTTTTTGAACTAGCTTACAATCCCGTTGGCAACTATCTGTTCTGAATAGTATATGTAGCACAGTGGTTTTTCACATAACTAATCTTTTAGTTATCATGGGATGAGAGAGTGGAGGGAATTCCTTTTCTTTTGTCCTTGTGTCACTTGCCATATCATGGCATCTTTTCCTTTGCCGTTGGAAAAAGAAAAAGCAATAAAGAGTTCAGTGGGACTTCTTGGTATCAACGGCCTTTTGGATTTTGGCTGGGAAAAAACAGCAAAATTTGACTTTAATTGCATAATAAAAGGCAAAATAAAAGTCAATCACATATATGTAACTTTTATGAGCGTGAGCCTCACCTTTTCTTGTGGTAGAAAGCAAACAAATGTTGCGAGCAACAATAGGAAGCAAAATGTGAGTAAGGAGCATGTGTCGTTTTTTCTTGTTCCAGATCTTAGGGTAAATTCAAAAATTAAAGGATTCTTGTGGAGAAAATCTGAGTAGCATGACAGGAAAGTCATTTTTGGAAGTCCTAACCAGAAGGATGCTCTAGTTAGGGACATAAGGAAGACCAAATCTGTGGCAAACCCTATTCAGGTAGTAGATATTACTCCAAAAGTGATTATCAAGGATGAGATGATCGAGCATGATATAATGGTTCTTAAAAGTAGAGGGTTAATATGTAAGTTCCATAGATACTAGCTAGGTTTTTCAGACTCAAAATTGGATCAAGTAAACGTGGGGATTGAATTCAAATTACTACATGAATTTTCTTTCGAAAGGATTTTTCCTTGCCATCTTCTCTAGTTTGGAAATCAGGGATAAAATAATGGATGGTGGCCCATGGTTTTGGGGGGAGAGATGCATAATATTTAGGACTATGGAGTGAGAATTTTTCAGTGGAGACAGAGACTATTAAAAGGATTCTAGTGTAAATTAGGCTTTTTGGGCTTCCATATCATTGTAATCATTGTAATCTATTTAGATGACATGACTGTTTTCTCCCACAAAAGGGGAGAACATGGTCCACATTTGCATCAGGTATTTGAGAAGTGCTGAGAGTTCGGGGTTTCCATAAACCCGAAAAAGTCCATTTTTGCGGTAAAAGAAGGTAAGCTCCTGTTAGCGTAGCTGTTAGTTTATTTCATTATTAGCTAAAGGTTGTTAGCTTATTTAGGCATTATGTTATTTGTTATAACATAAGCCTATATTAGCCTCGGATGGTTCCGTAACCACCGGGCTATTATAGACCTTTTGTGTAATATTGATATTCCTCACACTGAATGATAATATGTTCGTTGCCCTGACATGGTATCAGAGCTCCACCTTGGAGCTCATCTTGTAGCTTCGAGATCCTGGTTTGACCAGTGACCCAGGCACGTCCATCGAGATCTGAGGATCTCTGGTCGACTCGAGAGACACAGCTAAGCTGACTGGGACTAGACTCTAGCAGGCAGCTACTCACAGACTTGACGTGGCTGGTAGCAGTGAACAGATCAAAGGCCAAGTGGGACAAACGATTGCTGACGGAGACACGTTATCGTGACACTGGAAATGATCCTAACCTAGGCTGACAAAGGCCAAGTGGGAGGTGCCGAGTGGAGGACACGGGTTTGACAGCTAGCAGACTTGTGACAACCAGACAAAATTTTCCCTATGATGGCGGTTCAAGTGTACGCGAGGATTTTGTTTGGTCGAGTATAGTCTACTGCACGTAGACAAGTCCTTAAGTGCGTGTTGTTTCTTTTAAAAACCACGAGTATTCAGCCTGTCCTATGTGGGACTAAAGGCATATGGATAGAAATCCAACGATTGTGCAGCGGAGGCATGGTCAATCGAGCGTAGTCTGAGAAGAGACGCAACATTGCGATCCTTGCAGTTGACTGAATTTCTGCCGTAGGGGATATGCTACTGTAAACAACATTGTTGCCAACAAAAAGATAGGCAAGCTGTGTTGTGAGGCATCTGATTTGACAGCCCATGAGGGCCCATTTCGATGCAATCGATTTACCCACATTTGCATCGTCACGCAAAGCTCATATTTGTCTAGAAGAGCATCGATTTTGGAGATAACGCGCCACGCAAAGAAGAGCAGGGATGATTTGTGTTTGAGAAATCTCGTAGCTGACCAGGTGGAGACCAGATCCCTCGACGAAGGCGGTTCCAAATCTTGGGAGCTGCCACCAAGGGAGCCGTCGCCGAGCGGAGGAGCGGCGGCCTGCCTGTCGGAGAGGCTCAAGGGGCCTTCTCAAATAAGCGGAGCCCACGGCTCAAGGAGCCCCGAGGTCGCGGGGTCAAAACCCGCCGACCCCCCCCTCGACGTACCATAGGTATATACAAATTTTTTTGATTAATTTTTTTTACATAGTTTTATTTTAATAATTTATTTTTTTCAATTTAATTAAAGCTTTAATTTAATTATTTTTTTCTATTTCAAATATTTTTTTGAATGTAGAAATGATAATTAAATGCTTAATTAAATTTTTATAAGAGGAATTGTTTAAAAGGGCTTGTCAAAAGATTTTTTTTCAAAAACTTAAGGGGGGGCCTATTTATTTCAAAAATCAAAGGGGGGAAAGTGAGTAATTTTTTCAGCATTTGAAAAAGCAAATTTGGCAAAATTGTAAAGGTGCATTTTCGGCAGCGTCTGACACCTATGGGTTTATTTCTGTGGGCACTTTTATGTTGTACGTTGCATTTTCCATTTTTTTTGCACTTATTCATTGAAAGTTAAAAATAAAATTCACTCCCTAAGTCCCTAGAATAAATAAAACACAACCATGTAATTTATTGCACTAGTGATACCTCCAACCAACACTTATAGGTAATGTTGTTGTGATTGCGCTACTGTATTCACCGCCTAATATAGTTGCCAAAATGATGTCTGAGCTTGTTCTCTATCAATCGTCTGGGAGATATAAGTTTACCATTTTGCTATTTTTTTACTCCATTCCACTACCCTAATCATTCTTGTGTTTAGGCGTAAATCCTAACGAAAGTTCTGATATCCGAAGTGTTTAGGGGGATTTTCGCCCCACCCATGAGGATTGAGGACTTTCTATCATAGGTGCAATCAACAAGGTGATTCCCTTTCAGTACCATCTGAGTACCATGTATCGTATAATCTTTGAAATTACCTATAGTCTCCCTCACATAAGGGCGGGTAATTTTTTTTATTTTTAAAAATACCTATAGTCTCCCTCACGTAAGGGCGGGTATTTTGTATGGTATAATGACCTGGCATTAAGGTATAAATAAAGGGGGACAATTTGGTGATATAAGGAACCTTCACTATGTCTGCAAAATTAATGATTGATGCTCATCAGTTGTTGAAAGGTCCTAACTACACACCATGGAAAAACAAGATGAAAGAAATCCTAGTCATGGATGACTTATGGGATGTTGTTTCTATATCAACAACTAGACCTTAACCTAATACCGAATCAACAACAACTATAGCTCCATCTGCTACTCAAATAGACTTTGACAAGAAATACAGCAAGGCAAAAGTGCTCATCTTATTTGTTGTTTCAGACGAAGTTCAACCCCACATTGCTAACTGTGCACATAGTAAAGAGGCACGGGATGCCCTTAAATCTATATATGAGGTAAATAATGATTTTACTATTCTATTCCTTCAATCTCAATTACACAGTCTAAACATGAAGTAGGGAGAGATAGCTAAACACTTTCTTTGCAGAGTGTCTGAGTTGAAATCAAAGCTGAATTCTTTAGGAAAACCTGTTGATGACAAGATCCTTACCTTAATTGTATTAAGATCTTTACCTAATTCTTATAGGGTGTTGATCACTTCCCTTCAGGTGTCACAATGGAAAGTTAACTTTGTTGAGTTGGTCAATATGCTTCAAGAGGAGGAGGCACATCAACTTCAGAGAGATGATTCTTCTAACACAACCCTCTATTCCAACAAGAAGGGTCCTAAGAAGAAGGGTAATTTTTATAAAGGAGGAAATTCTAACAAAGATTCAAAAGGGAAACAACCTCAACAAACAAAAATATATTGCAATATCTATGACAAAGAGGGTCATGATACAAACAGATGTTGGCATAAGAATAAACAACCTAAACAGAAAGGCTAGAACAAACCACAAAACAAGAATAAGCAATCAAGAGTGAATGTTGTTGTTCAAGAATCTGACTCAGATTCTGAGAGGGCACACAAGGTGCTTATGACTACCATAGTTTCCAAGCAGAAGGATCCTATATGGTATGTCGATTCTGGTGCTAGTAAACACATGACTGGTAATAAATCATGGTTTTAGTCCTTTGAAGCCAAAGAGGCAAACTTGTCACTATTACTGATGATAAAACCTAGAAGGTTCAAGGAGAAGGCATAGTTTCAGTAACTCTTCCTAATTGCAAGTGTTAGATTGAAAAAATCCTCTATGTTCCAGGATTGGTGAACAATTTTTTGTCAGTCACAAAAATTTTGGACAAAGATATGGTTGTGAACTTTAGTGTTGAGGGAGGCAAGAAGTGTTGTTTTATTACCAGGAGGGGTAATAACATTGAAACCGCTTCATATAAGCATGGCTTATTTACCTTAGATGATATATCTACTCCACATGCAGCCATTACAGTCTCTACAAAGGAGGAAAATTCCCTATGGCACAAGATATATGGGTATCTTAGTTTTGGTAAAGCGTCTTCCTTACCTTTCTACCATATTACCAGTGTGCTTTGACTGCTTGGTAGGAAAGTAGCATAGAGTACATTTTGAGAAGAGCTCTACAAGAGCAAAGAAACCTTTGGATTTGATTCACATCGATCTGTGCGGTCCTTTCACACCCATCAATTATGGGAGGAAGAGGTATTTTTAGTTGTTTATGGATGATTACTCAAGAAATATGTGGGTGTTCTTTATTAATCTAAAATCTAATACATTTGGTTTCTTCCAGCAATTTAATAAATCTATTGAGAAGGAGTCTGGGAATTCTATAAATACCCTTCACTCAGATCGAGGGGGGAGTTTACCTCTAAAGAATTTTCTGCATTCTTAACTGCACATGGGATCACAAGACAGTTAACTATCGCTTATACTCCTCAAAAAAATGGAGTTGCTTGAAAGGAGGAACCGTTCCATCATGGAAATGGTTCGTTGCATGCTCACAGGAGCTAGTCTTGGGCAACAATATTGGGCAAAAGCTGTCACCACAACAGTATATCTATTGAATAGGGCACCCACAAAGGCCCTACAAGGAATGACTCCACAGGAAGCTTGGAGTGGTCGGAAACCCTCCATCTCTCATCTACGCATTTTTGGATGTAAAGCTTTCATGCACATACCGAAAGAGAAAAGGAAGAAGCTAGATGAGAAGACATTGAAGTGTATTCTTCTTGGCTATGATGAGCACTCTAAGGGTTATCGTTTGATAGATCCCTTGACCAAGAAGATTCATGTAAGTAGAGATGTTGTCTTTGATGAGGTTTTCACATCACAAGGCACATCAGATGTATACCTAGATCTTGTGGAATCTAAAGTTGAGAAGTCTCCTTCGTCATCAAAGACTGGAGGACCATCTACTTCTTCATCTTCTTCATCACCATAGAAGAAGAATCCAAAATGGTATACAAATACAATCAGAGATTCAAAATTATCCTCTCCATCAGATTTGACTTTGGATAGACCTCGTACTCGCAGCATGGCTCGACACCAGAGAGCAGCAACTAAAATTACTGGGGTTGATGATCTTTGTCAATCTTTTGAGGAACTTTCTGTAGATCTAGAAAGAGAAACAAAGGATATGGATATAGATGATGACAGGGTGTTTATGTCTTCAATCAATGAACATGAACCTGCTTCTGTACAAGATGCCCTTAGTGAGCCACAATGGAAGGCCGCTATGGATGCTGAGTATAAATCTCTGATGAAAAACAAAACTTGGGAACTTGTCAATCTGCCATACGGAAAGAAGCCCATAGGCTGCAAATGGGTGTACAAAGTCAAGTACAAGGCAGATGGGACAATAGATAAGCATAAGGACCGTCTTGTTGCAAAGGGCTATGCTCAAAAGGAAGGCATTGACTACTGCTCGGATGACCACCATTCGAGTTCTTTGTGCTATGGCAACACAGTATGGGTGGAAAGTTCACCAGATGGATGTCAAGAGTGCTTTTCTGAATGGTGATCTCTAAGAGGAAGTCTACATGACACAACTTGAAGGATTTGAAGTGGAAGGCCAAGAGCAGAAAGTTTGCAAGTTGGTCAAATCCTTATATGGTTTAAAACAAGCTCCTCGAGCTTGGTATATAAAAATGGATAATCACCTACTGCAACATGGATTTAAGAGATGTCCGTCAGATGCAAACCTCTATTTCAAGAAACAAGGTTCTGAGATAGTGTTGCTTGTACTCTATGTTGATGATTTGCTCATTACAAGGAGTTCAGAAACTATGATCTCTGCTGTCAAAAGAGACTTGTGTAAATATTTTGAAATGACAGAAGGATTTGAAGTGGAAGGCCAAGAGCAGAAAGTTTGCAAGTTGGTCAAATCCTTATATGGTTTAAAACAAGCTCCTCGAGCTTGGTATATAAAAATGGATAATCACCTACTGCAGCATGGATTTAAGAGATGTCCGTCAGATGCAAACCTCTATTTCAAGAAACAAGGTTCGAGATAGTGTTGCTTGTACTCTATGTTGATGATCTGCTCATTACAGGGAGTTCAGAAACTATGATCTCTGCTGTCAAAAGAGACCTGTGTAAATATTTTGAAATGACAGAAGGATTTGAAGTGGAAGGCCAAGAGCATAAAGTTTGCAAGTTGGTCAAATCCTTATATGGTTTAAAACATGCTCCTCGAGCTTGGTATATAAAAATGGATAATCACCTCTCCGACATGGATTTAAGAGATGTCCGTCGGATGCAAACCTCTATTTCAAGAAACAAGGTTCGAGATAGTGTTGCTTGTACTCTATGTTGATGATCTGCTCATTACAGGGAGTTCAGAAACTATGATCTCTGTTGTCAAAAGAGACTTGTGTAAATATTTTGAAATGACAGATCTCGAACTTCTCCATTATTGTCTTGGTCTGGAAGTAAGCCAGAAGGAGCACTACATCAAAGTGTCTCAGAAAAAATATGCCAAGACACTGTTAGAAAAATATCGCATGACTGATTGCAAGCCAATGGCAACACCGATGGAATCCGGGCTTCAGTTATCGCAATATGATGATTCACCTCAGGTAGATGCTACTCTCTATCGTCAGTTGATTGGGAGTCTCATATATATGACTAATACTAGGCTAGATATCGTATTTGCTGTCAACTATATTTCGAGGTTCATGCAGGAGCCTAAGACCACTCATTGGAAAGCAGCAAAACGTGTTCTTCACTATGTCCGTGGTACAATGGAATATGGCCTAGAATACAAGAGGAATGACAAATTCTTCTTGCAAGGATACACGGACTCTGACTATGCCGGGTCATATGATGATCGTAAGTCAACTTCAGGATATATATTTCATCTTGGATCTGGTCCTATCTCTTGGCACAGCAAGAAGCAACAGGTGGTTGCTATCTCATCTACAGAGGCAGATTATTGCGCCGCACGTGAAGCTGTGTGCGAAGTGATATGGTTGCGTCGCATTCTGACAAGTATGGGTTATCCATCAAAATCTCCAATACACTTGTTCTACGACAACCAGGGTGTTTTGAACCTTGTTAAGAATCCAGTACATCATGAGAAAACCAAGCATATTGACACACAATGTCACTTCATTCGAGACAAAGTTCCAAGGCACCGAATTCAGCTTTAGTACATCTCCACCAATGCTCAAGTTGCAGATATTTTCACTAAGGCACTTGTACGTGTCAAATTTGAATTGTTTCGCAGCTCTCTATGTATTGCAAAATGATGTAATCAGGGGGATGTTAGTATAGCTAGTATTATCTTCTCATCCAAATAATGTAATAAGGGGGGATGTTAGCGTAGCTGTTAGTTTATTTCATTATTAGCTAAAGGTTGTTAGCTTATTTAGGCATTATGTTATTTGTTATAACATAAGCCTATATTAGCCTCGGATGGTTCCGTAACCACCGGGCTATTATAGACCTTTTGTGTAATATTTATATTCCTCACACTGAATGATAATATGTTCGTTGCCCTGACAGCTCCTGGGCCATGTAATATCGGAGAAGGGACTAGCTGTTGATCCTGCTAGGGCTGAGGCCCTCCTCAAGCTACCTCTACCAGCAAACAAAAAGGGCCTCCAATCCTTCTTCGGGCATATCAATTTTGGTAGGAAGTTCATCTCTAATTTCGCTCAGGTGGTAAAGCCAATGACCGAACTCTTAAAGAAAGATGCTGAGTTTCAGTGGACCGAGGAAAGGAAGCGGGCATTCAGAGAGATCAAAGAGGGAATCGCTAAGGCCCCTGTTATGGTAAACCCTGACTACTCCAAGGACTTTATCCTGTACGCCGTCGGTGAACCGAAAAGCTATGCAACTGTCCTTACTCAGAAGAACGAGGACGGGAATGAACGACCGATAGCATTCCTGAGCCAAGTCATCCACTCGCACGAGAAGTACAACTTCATTGAGAGGCAAGTGCATGCGGTGATGTGGTCATTGAAGAAGTTTCGCCATTTTGTCTCCCAGAGCAAGACGATAGTGTACGTAGTGCACCCTGACGTCAGAAACTTCATCATCCAAGGTGAGCTTGGCAATAAAAGGGCAGGTTGGGTCTCTAAGATCCAAGAGTTCGACATAGAAGTCTGGCCCACTAAACTGGTCCGCGACCGAGCATTGTGCCAAGAGCTTGCCAGGAGTGCTGCATCCAAGGTGATAGCATGCCAGTGGGATGATCCAGCTTAGGAGAGCGATCTTGCGAATCAGTTTGTAGATGGCAGGTATTGGACAAAGGACCTGGTCGAATACTTCAATTCCGGAAGGTGCCCTTCTGACCTCAATGCTTTGTAGAGGAGAAGGTTTAGGCTCCAAGCCTGTAGATATGTGTTGCTATCAAGTGGTTTGTTTCATAAGAATATAGACAGAGTCCTCCTGAAATGTGTCAGGGGGACGGAAAAACAGAGGATCTTGGATGAGTTTCACTCTGGAATGTCAGGAGGACATTTCACGGGAAGGCCTATGGCCTTAAAGATCATAAAAGCAGGCTATTACTGGCCTACTATTTTTGCCGATACCTTCGAGGTTAGCCAAAAGTGTGATAAGTGCCAGAGGTACGTCGGTTGGAGCAGGAATGCTTCTTTGCCTTTGCACCCAATTCAGGTCGAAGCTCCATTTTAGCAGTGGGGCTTAGACTTCATTGGGGTGATAGATCCCAATTCATCCGCGGGGCATAAGTACATCCTGACGGCCACAAATTATTTTACTTGGTGGGCCGAAGCAGTGCCAACCAAGCAAGCTAACCAAGATGTAGTCATTGCCTTTTTGGAAGGACCGATAACCCGTTTCGGGATACCGGATGCAAGAGTAACCGATAATGGCACCCATTTCACCGGTGCCAAGATCTGCGCATTCGCGAGTAAGTATGGTATTTACTTGAAGACTTCGTCTAATTATTACCCGCAGGGCAATGGTTTGGCGGAGGCCACAAACAAAAACTTACTCAAGATCCTGAAGAGAACCATGGAAGGCAACAAACGGAGTTGGCACTTGCTTCTGGACTTAGCCTTATGGGCTGACCGCATTTCCATTAAGAAATCAATCAAGACGTCCCCATATTCCCTGGTATTTGGGAAGGAAGTAGTTCTCCCCACGTATATTGATTTGCCCGCGTTGTAGTCTCTCCGGTATTTAGATGGTGAGGATGAAGAGTTTGATCCCATAAGTGTCAGGATAGCCCAATTGCTGCAGTTGGAAGAAGAAAGAGAAAAGGCCTACAAAGCTTTCATGAAGCACGCCGAGACCACGAAAAATTGGTTTGGCAAGAGGACCTCCGACCGAACCTTCCAGATTGGTGATTTGGTGTTGAAATGGAACGAGAAAAAATCCAAACCAGGAAATCATGACAAATTTGATGCATTTTGGGAGGGTCCATTTCGAATTTCTGGGGTCAACCAGGTGAACTCCTTCATCCTCCAAGATTTAGACGGATTTACTCTTCCAATATCGGTCAATGGCCTTCATCTGAAGGCGTACTACTAGTAAGGGGTAGTTGAAAACATTTCTCAGCTATGCACATATTTTTATTTCTTTGTTCGCTTGTATATATCTTTTCTCTCGGAGTATAAGCCTCTTCGCTTCCCTTCGCGCTCTCAATGGTGCAGTTTTGGCCAGACTCCTCGTCGTGGTGAGGGTTGAGCTGGTAGGGAAATGGTGCTGAAGAGCTTAAATAAAAGTTTTTTTTTAATTTGGTTTGTGTGTTTTTTAGTGCGCCAGGGAAAAGAGAAGAGCGGGTTTAGGCTCCCAGAGCCAGCTAAGGTATTTTGGCTCTGCCTTTGAGCAAAGAAGTTCATTTCGCTGTTTTTAATGTCGCCTGGCAAAGTAGTTCACAATGGATGAAAAGCGCCCTGTCATCTGGCAAAAGAGATTTTCGCTCTTTCATAAGGACGAAACTACGTTTCGGCGCCGTAGGGGGTGAAAGCCATAAGCTGAGGTTGAGCAAATCAAAAGGTCAAAGTCAAAGGCGATTTCAGGGGTTTGTTGAATGAAAGGCGCTTTATTGAGCGAAATTCAATTCATGAGCCCCCGATTGTAAGCGCCATGTGTCAGAGAAGGAAGGGAAAAGCGCTCTTGAAAATCATTTTCTTTCTTCAGGCGTCAAAGACTGGTCAAACTACGTTTCGGGCGCTTTATTGAGCGAAAGGCATTTTCTCTTCAATTTGTCAAACTCAAACTCAAAACGCAGCCCTTCAATTTGTTCTTGTTCAAGCGCCACGTGGCGAGAGAGTAAAGGAGGTGATGTTCGCTCCAAAAAAAGGTGCACAATTAGCAAGAGCTTTAAATTCCGGCGCTTTTTCTATTTTTGGGCATTAAATAAATGAAAACGTTTGCTAGAGCGAAAGGAAGTTTCGCTTTCTCCAATGCCACGAGCACACAGTCCGAAGCGCCAACCTAGCAAGCACACATCCCGAAGAAGACCGTTGAAGCAGGAAATCGTGCCTCGAAATTTAAAAAGCGACATTTCGTGTCTCTCGAGAAAGATTGCCCACCAGTTAGCATGCAGAAGATCTCCCGCTTCGCCCATGATCCCTCCATGCATTTACCCCGCCCTAAAGAGCAATTAAAGTGGTGGGTAAATTGCAATGTTATAAAAGGGCCATTTCTGCTCCTCAAATGAACCTAAAGAAATTGCTGAGGGATTTGCATTAACGCTGTTTACCTTGCCGGAGTTCAGAGAGAGTGTTGCTGGTAAGACGTAGTGCACTGAACAACAGTGAGACGCTGTCATTTTTAGAGTGAGCGCCTGTGCCAGACGTGTAGCCAACATGGGTAAGAAAACTGTCGAGCCCAAGAAGGAGAAGACCTCGAAGAAGGCGAAAGGTGCGAAGAGGGAGAAGAAGGAAAAGAAGCAAGTGCCGCCGCCACCACCCGAAGCCAGGCTGGGCAGAATCCGGGATTGTTTGCTCACCAACACGAGTGTGGAGAAGTTGCGTCAGACTGTTGACATTATGATGACCAAGGTGTCTGCCAAAGCAGGTAGACAACTGCCTCACTCTCACATCTACTGGTACCTGTGCACACCTGTGCATCACTGCTCGGAGCTGGTGTACGACATCGCCAAGTTCTATGACCCGCGGACCAGGACGGTCCGAGATGCCAAAGGGAACAAGCTGTTCGCCATTTTTTCCCGAGATGTCCAGGAGGCTTTCGCTTGTGGAGAAAAGCCCCTTGCTGACTACATAATAAAAAAAATCAACAGTACCGAGCAGAACGAAAGATACACGCCAACACAGCAAATGCGACAGTTCATGGAGACGAAGTTGTTGGAGAAGCCAACGTTCGGGGTATTGCCAGATTTGCTCAAACCCTTGAAGATATTTAAACATCCTGACATATACTCCATGCTAGCGTGGGTTATGGGGCTCTCCACGGATGCAACGGTGTATAAGTGGCAAGTTTCCCTCGTGGAGTGGATTTCGCATGGTGAGTTCTACTCTCCCGCCGCCATGAAGCCGGAGACCAAGCTTGTATTTTTCAACTGGGCAGAATGGGTGGCGCGACAGATGCATATCTAGTTGAGTGATGTACAGAGCGAAAAGGACATGTCATTTCGAGTCTACTCTTTCCTTGCGTGGTACTTTTTCTACCACATGCATAGCCGTTTTGCTTTCATCGCCAAGAACCGCACAAATAAAGAAGGCAAAGCGCTCCCCGTTTATCAGTGGACTCAAAGTTTGTCAAAGCGTGAGTCCTACTGCAATTTCAACAGAATGTTCCTCGGCCTAGCTCTGGAGCTCATTTATGGCATTTGTGAACGAGTGCCAAGGCAGATGAGAGACGAAGTAGTGCAGGGGAGGCTGGGTGACGTATTCCAACTGACGCAGGGCCTTGTTCGAATTTACGGGTTTACCGGAAAACCCTTCCTGTTGCCGTATTACACCACAGAGTACCTGTTTGCCCTCGAAGTCGCCCAACAGAGCGACTTTGCCGATGATACATATGGGCACAGGAGAAGGAAGCCGCACACATGCGCTTTTCCTTTCCACTTCGACGACATTAAGGTGTCGGTCACCGGGCAAAACACCTTTCTGGCAGTAACATTGTACGATTTTGGCCTGATCGATCTCCCCCAGTGCTGGAGGTACGATCCACTGGACGTTTTTAGGCAAAAGATCGGGGCAAAAAGCTTCCATAGTTGTCCGCACCCAGATATCGAAGCGCAACAAGAATCCCTTAGGGCGCGATCTGGAATGACACGTGGAGAGGGTGATGCCACTTCCCCCTTGGCACGACTTCTACACGATGGAAGCAAAATATGACCCCTCGCACAACCCAACGCATGCACTTGATGAGCAAGTGTTTCAGGTAATGAAAGACAAAGTGCCCGACTGGTTGGATTAAAAAATTGCTAACTGGTGGATCATGAGGGTCCACAATAAAAAGGAGGCGTCTGATCAATTTCTTGTGTTGGACGAGAACTTCTCCACGGTATATGATGTAAATTATGACACCTACCAACCTTTTTTATTTGCTATATCGTGCCTAGAAGTACTCAAAGCCCTAGCAGAGTAGAAGACACGACAGAAGGACAGGGGCAACACGTTGAGCAGGTTCCATTTGTCACGGAGAAGGACGAGCAGCTCCCCCTTGAAGAAGAGGTCACCCCAAGGAAGAGGAGTGCTACCACATCACTTTCGCTTCCCCATGTTGCAAAGAAGCCTCAGATGGGTGCAGCCCGATCTCTCAATTCAAATCCTTCTGCGGCGTCGGTAACCATGGAAGCAAGCGTCCTCGAAGTCCTTGTTCCCATACAGCAAGTGCGACAAGAGGTGGAGTTCATTGATCTAGAAGCGGAGGCAACAGACAGAGAAGAAGGAAGAACGAGCCCAATCATGCAACAGTTCACCGTTTCGGCTCTAGCAGCGTCTGAGCCTATAGGTGCGTTCTCTCTTTCTTCTTCTCTCTCTTTTGTGCCTCTGGCAGCTATCTCATCCAACGCTAAAACCCTCGTTTCTTCCCAGCTTGCATTCGGCGTCCCTATGGCTGCCATGCCTTTCCCAGCATCCCAGTCCTTGCTTCCCCCATCATTCTTGCGTGCCTCTCAGATGTTTAGTTCCTTTGCGTCTGTTTCCAATGCATTTGCGTTTCCTACATTGTTTGCCCCTGCCCCTCAAGTTTCCGTCAATCCAGTCGTTGCGTCTACCGTTGTCGTCAACCCAAACCTGTTTTCGCCCTCACTGACCTCTTTGGTTGCAGTGGCGTCCCTTGATATTCCACCAGGTCCTAGTACCTCAGTCGCAGCTATTCAAACCCCGACGTCCAAGTCGTCGTAGTCGCTGCCCCGTATGCTTCTAACCCGTCTGCTGAAGCAAACCCCCAGCGTGCCCTTTTCCCATTCACGCCACTCTTTGGAGTACAGGAGCCGCTGGAGATGGAGCTGGAAGTTCTTCAGGAGCGCCCAATTGTTGAGAGCATGCACCGAGCGTGTCAGAGCTCCTCAAGCTGGCTCAAGGGCCAGAAAAGAAAAAAAGCACATGCCCAAACCAAAGTAGAAAAAAAGGCTGTGTTCGACTTGGAGAAGATGGAGCTCCACAAGATGAAGGTGCCCAAAGTCCAGAAGCCATTGGAGGAGATGACCCCATTAGATTACTCCTATCATCATGCAGTAGAAGACCTGAGAACAATCAATGCATCAGAAAAATGGGGAATATCCAGGTGGAAATGGGCTCCATTTATTTTCACGGGGAGCACTACAAGGCTCGCTTCTACGAGGTCGAGGCCAAAAACGTAGAGCTTGAGGAGACCTTAGCGCACATGAGGGCACAACTCGAGGAGGCGCAGTCAAAATCAGAACAGTTGCGGCAGCGTGTGGCCAACTTGGAGGAAGAGGTGAGTAATTACAAGAGGGAAACTGAAAACCACCTCAAAACACACGGAGAGGCGCAAAGCCAGTTGCAGGCCTTGGATGCTCAAATCCAAGAAATGCAAGCCCAGTTGACAGAAAAGGTGGTGCAGGCGAAAGTATTCACAAAAGACCGTATTAAGGAGGTTTGCCACCACTTCCTTGCAGACTTCCGAGCAAGGGCACACGAAGCAATAGCAGTCCTCACATTTATTTGGGAGGCCAAACAAACAGTTACTCATGGCGCACCAATTGTGGAGGATGTTGAAAGAGACATTGACCGATGGCTAGAACTAGCTATGAAGGTGCTGAAAAAATGGACCTCCAGCTGACTCCAATGAGCCCACTTGCTCGGTCATGGGCAACCACAAAGGGGACATGTTGGCAATTTTGCCACATTAAAACTTTTGATAAATTTTGGCCTAAGTATGGAGCTTTCAAGTGGCAAAGAGCATGCTGAGGTGTTCGGGTTTTCGCGGGCCATAAACAGGGGCGATAAAATGGACAAAATGAGCCCTGGATATTTTATTATTGTAGATCTTCTCGCCAGCTTTCCAACGATATATCATAATAGGCGATCGGGTCAGCGGATCAAAAGTTATGGCCCCGGGAAGCTAAACCAGGAAACCCAGTTTTTGTGCGAAGTCGGTCCGACTTCGCCCAGTTTTGGTGCGAAGTCCGACTTCGCCCAGTTTTGGTGCGAAGTCCGACTGCGCCCAGTTTTTGGTGCGAAGTCCGACTGCGCCCTTCTTCCTGAGCGCACTTGGAAATAGTCTGGCAGAGAAATTGACTAAGTGTTGGAGCGCAACCCGACTTCGCAGCGAAGTCGGACTGCGCCCTTTGACCGGTGCGCAGTAGGGAAATAGTGCTACCCGACTGCGCTGTTTTTCACCTATGCTACCCGATTGCGCTCTAATCCCGGGCGAAGTTGGATAGACTGCCTTTCAAGGCAGACACGTGTCAAGCATTATCATCCGACAAGTATCCAACTTTGGTATCCAAGCCAAGACATGCCGAGCAAAAGGACAAGCATGGGCCGCACTACTTATGCCAGCTGCCTCATTTAATGCTGATGTGAGTTTCCACCTACCTCAGCTACCCGCATTCCTGTCAATATAAAGTTCTACCCAACGCGCTGCCACGTGGGCTGTTCAACCTTCGGGAGACCATGCCGAGAGTACGATCCAGCCCGACGAAGTCGGCATCGGCGGTTCCTGCGATTGCTTTTGTCAGCTAATGTTTGACTGGGACTTTGTGCCCATTAATGTAACGGGAGGGACTCGGGCTATAAATACCCACCACGTTTTCATTGTAAAGTGGTGGAAGGGGAATGTCTGTTAGGGAACCATTGTAACCGTGCTTCTGCTTATAAATATAAATTGTATGCCTGGTTCTGTTCTATTGCTTTTATTCTTTATGCTTTACGTTTCCCTGTGTCACTGCTCGTTGATTCGTTTCAGCATTTGGTGGTCAGATATACCTAAAGCATTGCTTGTGTCATGGCTTGTTGATTCATTTCGGCATTTGGTGGCCAAGCACTTTTGAACTTCATAGATTAGAGGATACATAGAATAGATGTGGTAGTCGTTCCATCAGTTGTGTGTTACGTTGCTTGTCCGTAGTGGTGATTGATGCGTTGCCGTGCTGTTAGTTCTCCTTGTAGGGAGAATGTTTGCTAGGGGACCATTGTAGCTGTGCGTATAAATTCTCTGCATAACACATATACCTGGCTCTGATATCTCTTGGTTACTTTCTGTTTATGTTGTTGTCCGTAGTGGTGATTGATGCATTGCCGTGCTGTTAGTTCTCCTTGTAGGGAGAATGTTTGCTAGGGGACCATTGTAGTTGTGCGTACACCGCTAATACGAGAAAGTATACTTAGGTTTTGCAGTTCCTGGTCATGCTTTGTATTTATGATGCAGTAAGTAATGGTGATTGGTGTGTTGCCGTACTTGTTAGTTCCCCCCACCCAACTCCACTCTCATTTGTATATTCTTTCCGCATTTTTATCTCTTTCTTGCACTCTCATCTTACTAACCCCCGCAAGGAGCCGGCCTTCTCCGGAGATCGGCCCGGAAGGCATCCCTTCCTTCCGGCCTTTCAATGTTGGTTTGCGGGTCCAGGGCGCAATAGCGACAAATCCTTTCCTCATGGCGGATTCGTGACCAACAAGACACTTCGGGCCTACTTCGCAAAATTAAAACGAGCCCGGAAGGCTAGGAGGCTGTTGGAGGTGTTTGAACAGGAAAGGCGCATTTCTCTGATGTACTTCGAAGCTCTTGTGCAGCTCGGTTTCCCTGGATTCGATGACGAGGAAGAAGCTCTTTTGACAAAGGAAGAGCTGAAGCTAGTTTGGGACGCATTTGAAAGCGATACTTCGGAGATTGAAAGTTGGAGTGAACCTATTTCAGAAGATCAGGTAATGCGGTTAATGACCAGGTTCACACGGATCGAATCCTGTTTGGTGGACCTCAGCCAGAGGTCTAACTACGCTGATGTAAACCAGATTAAGACTTTCGGATACCTGGTCAGAGAACTCCAAGACCGTGCTCCGCTTCAAGAAGACGCCTGGGCCCTGGTTCAAGCAACCTATTATTGTATCTATGAGCGTCTCCCGCAATCGGAGCCTCTTCAGCAGCATGAAGACCAAGCACAGGAAGAAGGAGACCAAAGAGAAGAAGGGGACCGTGAGAACAAAGGAGAAGAGGAAGATGGAGAAAGGGAGAATTTGGAGGAAGAGTCCGCGACTAGTAGTGAACACTCAGAAAAAGACAACGATGATGACTCTAAGCCCAATAGATAAGGCCTGGGATCTTCACATTGAGGCGAGCTCAATCCCCCGCGAGCCGCCAGAGATGTTGGCATCCCTGCCACATTGTTTTCTTTTTGTAAAATTTTGCTGTGCAGTAATTTCTTCTTCCCGGAAACTCTGCTTCTTCAGAATGTATTCTTTGTTTCCTACGTTTTTGGCTGCGCTCAAGGGAGCGTGCAGTTATTTTCCTGTTCGCTCATTATGCAGGGTTTTTGTCCTTTTTTTGGGCGAGAATAGCTTGGCGCCATACTTCAGCGCAAATCAATTTCGGAGCAAGTTTGAAGCGCAGGCCCGTTTTAGGCCAGAAAACAACGAAATGCCAAGTGGGGCCCGTCCTTTTCGCCCTTGGGAGATAGCGCAGTTCCATTTCGGCTTTCTCTGGGCGAAATGCACTTTTGGGAGAGAAAATGCTAAGTGGGGCCCATGTGTTTTCACCCCAGCTGGAGAGCGCAATGCCTTTTCAAGGCTAACTTAGGCGAAAATGCCTTCATTTTGTTCTAAAAATCAGCGCAAATTTGCTTTAAACTGTGTGGGGCCCATTTCCTTTTCGCCCTTATATGAGAGCGCAACTCAATTTCGGAGTTCTTTTGGGCAAAAGTGCCTTTGACCTTTCCTCAAAGTCGGCGCAATTTTGTTTCAAACTCCCAAGGCAGTGTGGGGCCCAAAGTGTTTTCGCCTTAATTTGGAGCGCAAGCCCATTTCGGGCTAGAGGCTGGGTGAAACGTAAGTGGGGCCCAAGTGATTTCGCCCCAATTTGCTAGTGCAATCCCTTTTCGGAGTTGGAAGGGTCGAAACAACCTTTGACTTTTCCACGAGGCGCAGCCCAGTTTCAAAAAACGTTATAGGTGGGTCCCGAAGTGTTTCGCTCCATTTTTCTAGCACATTTCCTTTTCGGACCTAGTGAGGGAGAAAGAGCCTTTGACCTTTCTCACGCCAGTGCCTCTCCCAAGACAGTAAAGCATTTTCGCCTCAGTTTTGCAGCGCAAGCCCATTTCGGGCCCAAAAGACTGTGAAACCTAGTGGGGCCCAAGTGCTTTTGCCCCCACTTGGGAGCGCAAGCCCTTTTCGGAGCTTGCATGGGCAAAACCAAGTGGGGCCTGCATCAGCGAAGCTCCTATTTTCTAATCAAACTCTCCTGCCTCAGCTAGAATTCCCCAGAAATGCTTCTCAACGACGAAGGAAGGCGCGCCCTCACCCGTTTAAATGCAGTCGGTCAGAGTAGCATCCAAATTTGATTTTCCCCGATTTTAGAATCAGATATTCCCTTCGAGGCGGTTCCAACAAGTGAGGAGACGACGCTACAGGTGAATCATATCGTTGCATTGAAGCCATACAACTACTTTTCAGCGAGTCATCGAATTCAGGCCATGTCTCATTACTTTCTGATGAGTGCCAGAATCCAATCTTTGCTGCCACTGCGATGTTTTGTGGGTGAGCATTTATGTTTCAGAGGCAGAATCCTCTATAAAAACTAACAATTCCAATGTAAGATGATGGACGTTTTGCTAGAAACTTGCTGTACCCGAATTCTGCTATGAATACAAAGAACCCTTGGCTCTAATTTTGGATTTCCCTTTATGTGTATGTCTTCTATCTTATATTTCTATTAAATTCTCTGCTTTGTCTGTAGGCTATAATTCTATGTCTGGATTTAGTTTCCGATAGAGGGTGAACACTGGAATAATTATGGAGATTGCACATAGGAGATATCTGGTTTTAATTTCTGTTACGTTCTTTCTGTGAAGTGCTATTGGTTCAGAGTGCAATTAGGTAATCGTGTTGTTTGTTCATCACCCCTGTTCATCTGGCTTGAGGCCATATTTCCCATCCCTTTCAGTCATTTCTAATTTCTTTCCTGTTTCCTTAATCTCAAATCCCCAAGTTAAAGTAGTACGGGAACCAACCCTCTTTGGAGATTGGCACGGGAGGCATCTCTTCCTTTCTGTCTTTCAATGTTGGTTGGGTCTAGGGCGCATGGATGAAACATTCCATACCTAAGGCGGATTCTTGACCAACACTTACCTACCTATCTTATTTGCTGATATCGTGCCTCGAAGCACTCAAAGCCCTAGCAGAGTGGAAGACGCGGCGGAAGAACAGGGGCAGCCGACCGAACAAGATCCACTTGTCACGGAGAAAGGCGAGCAACTGCCCCTTAAAGAAGAGGTCACTCCAAGGAAGAGGAGCGCTGGTGCAACACTTTCGCTTCCCCATGTTGCAAAGAAGCCTCGGACTGGTGCAGCCCGATCTCTCAGCACAAACCCTTCTGCAACGTCGGCAACCATGGAAGCAAGCGTCCCTGAAGTCCCTGTTCCAACACAGCAAGCGCGGCAAGAGGTGGAGCTGATTGACCTAGAAGCAGAAGCATCAGATAGAAGAAGGAAGAGCAAGCCCAATCACACAACAGTTCACTGTTTCGGCTCTGGTAGCGCCCAAGCCCGCAGGTGCGTTATCTCTTTCTCCTTCCCTTGCTTCTGTGCCTCTGGCAACTATCTCTTCCAACGTCGAAACCCTCATTTCCACCCAGCTTTCATTCGGCGTCCCCATGTCTGCCATGCCTTTCCCTGCATCCCAGTCATTGCTCCCCTCATCATTCCCTCCTGTCTCTCAGACGTTTAGTTCCTTTGCGTCTGTCTCCAACGCATTTGCGTTTCCTGCGTCTTCCGCCCTCGCCCCTCCTCAGGTTTCTGTCGATCCAGTTGCTGCGTCTATTGTTGCTGCTAATCCAAGCCTTTTTTCGCCCTCACTCACCTCCTCAGTTGCAGCGGCGTCCCTTGATATTCCACCCCCAGGTCCTAGTACCTCGGTCGCAGCTATCCAAACCCCGGCGTCTCCCAAAGTCACCGTAGTCGCTGCCCCGTCTGTTCCTGATCCGTCTGCCGAAGCAAACCCCTAGCGTGCTCTTTTCCCCTTCACACCACTCTTTGGAGTACAGGAGCCGCTGGAAATGGAGCTAGAAGTTCTGCAGGAGCGCCCGATTGCGGAGAGCATACGCCGAGCGCGTCAGAGTTCCTCAAGCTGGCTCAAGGGCCGGAAGAGAAAAAATGCACAGGCCCCAGCCAAGGTGGAAAAAAGGGCTATGTTCGACCCGGAGAAGATGGAACTCCACAAGATGGAAAAGGTGCCCAAAGTTCAAAAGCCCCTGGAGGAGATGACACCAGCGGATTACTCCTACCATCATACGGTTGAAGACTTAAGAACAATTGACACAACAGAGAAGATGGGGAATATCCAGGTCAAAATGGGCTCCATCTATTTTCATGGTGAACACTACAAGGCGCGCTTCTTCGAAGCAGAGGCCAAAAATGTAGAGCTCAAGGAGACCTTAGCGCAAACAAGGGCACAACTCGAGGAGGCTCAGTCCAAATATGAGCAGTTGCAGCAGCTCGTGGCCAGTTTGGAGCAAGAAGTGATCGATTACAAAAGAGAAACTGAACATCACCTCAAGGCACACTCAGAGGCGGAGGGCCAGGTGCAAGCCTTGAATGCCCAGGTCCAGGAACTGCAAGCTTAGTTGACAGAGAAGGTGGTACAATTGGAGGTCTTCACAAAAGACCGTATTAAGGAGGTTCGCTGTCACTTCCTGGCAAACTTCCGAGCAAGGGCGTCAAAAGCAATAGCAGTCCTCACATTCATTTGGGAGGCCAAGCAAACAGTCACTCACGGCGCACCTGTCGTGGAGGATGCCGAAAGGGACATTGACCGATGGCTAGAACTGGCTATGAAGGTGCAAACCTTAGAAAAAATGGACCTCCAGCTTACCCCTATGAGCCCACTTGCTTGGTCATGGGCAACTACAAAGGTGACACTGCGGGCTTACTTCGCAAAAGTGGAAAGGGCCCAAGAGGCGAGAAGGTTGTTGGAAGTGTTCGAGCAGGAAATGTGCATTTCTCTGATGTATTTCGAAGCTCTTGCGCAACTCGGTTTCCTTGGCTTCACTGACGAGGAAGAGACTATTTTGACGAAGGAAAAACTGAACCCTGTTTGGGACGCCTTTGAAGGCGATACTTCGGAGATTGACAGTTGGGGTGAGCCTATTATAGAAGCCCAGGTAATGCAGTTAATGACAAGGTTCGCGCGAATCGAATCTTGCTTAGTCAATCTTAGCCAGAGGGCTAACTTCGCTGACATAGACCATCTTGAGACTTTCGGCTACCTGGTTAGGGAGCTCCAAGACCGTGCTACGCTCCAAGAAGACGCTTGGGCCCTGGTTCAAGCAACCTATGATCGTATCTATGAGCGTCTCCCGCAATCGGAGTCTTCCCAGCAGCATGAAGGGGACCAAGGAGAAGAAGGGGACCGTGAGCACAAAAGAGAAGGAGGAGGAGAAAGGGAGAAGTTGGAGGAAGAGTCTGCTGCCAACAGTGAGCATTCAGAAAAGGAGAGCGACGATGACTCTGAGTCCAATAGATAAGGCTTGGGATCTTCACATTGAGGCAAGCTCAATCCCCCGCGAGCCGCCAGAGATGTTGGCATCCCTACCACATTGTTTTCCTTTGTGAGAAATTTTGCTATGCAGTAATCTTTTCTTCCCTGAAACTCTCTTTTTTTCAGAATGTATTCCTCCTTTTCCACGTTTTGCTGTCAAAGTTTATTGGCTGCGCTCAAGGAAGCGTGTAGTTCTTTCTGTTCACTCATCATGCAGGGTCTTTGTCTTTTTGTGGGTGAGAGTAGTTTCGCGCCATGCTTCAACACAGTTTGATTTCGGCGGAAAAGTGCAGTGCAATCCCATTTAGATGAAAGCGCCTTTGTCTTTTACCCAAGAGCGTAGCCCCATTTCGGACGGAAATACAAAGTGGGGCCCAATTTTTTTTCGCCCCAAAATGAGCGCGCAGGCCCATTTCGGGCCTAGCATGGGCGAAATCGCCTTTGTTTTTGTTCTAAAAGTCAACGCCATTTCTGTTTTAAGCAAAAAAGGCAGTGTGGGGCCCAAGCGCTTTCGCCCCAACTTGGAGCGCAAGCCCATTTCGGGCTAGAGGTTGGCCGAAGCTGAGTGGGGCCCAATTCTTTTTCGCCCCAACTCAGGAGCGCAACTCGAATTCGGAGTTTGTTTGGGCGAAAGCTCCTTCTAAAAATCAGTGCAATTCCACTTCAAACAAAAGAATGCAAGTGGGGCCCAGTCCTTTTCGCCCCAACTTACCAGCGCAATCCCTTTTCGGAGTTTGATAGGGCCAAAGCACCTTTGACTTTTCCACAAAGGCGCAACCCAGTTTCGGATAGAAATGCAGGTGGGGCCCAGATTCCTTTTCGCCCCAGTTTGGCAGCGCAAGTCAATTTCGGGCCTAGTAAGGGCGAAAGTGCCTTTGACTTTTCGTAAGGCTAGCGCCACTCCCAAGACAACCGAAATACCAAGTGTTTTCGCCCCAATTTGAGAGCGCAAGCCCGTTTTAGGCTAGAAGCCAGCGACGCATAAGTGGGGCCCAAGTGATTTCCCCCCACTTGAGAGCGCAAGCTCTTTTCGGAGCTTGCATGGGCGAAATGCAAGTGGGGCCCATATCAGCAAAGCTCCTCTTTCCCAGTCAAACTCTCTTGCTTCAGCGAAAATTCCCCAGAACTGCTTCTCAACAACGAAATTGAGTTTTGAAGGCGCGCTTTCACCCGTTTAAGTGCAGTCGGTCAGAGAAGCATCCAAATCTGATTCCCCAGGATCTTAGAATCCGATTTTCCATTGAAGTGGTTCCAACAAGTAAGGAGATGGTGCTACGGGCGAATCACATCGTCGCATTGAAACCATGCAGCTACTTCTCAGCGAGTCATCAAATTTTGGCCATGCTTCATTACTTTCTGATGAGTGCTGGAATCCAATCTTTGCTACCACCACGACGTTTTGTGGTTGGGCATTTATGTCTCAAAGGAGTAATCCTCTATAAAAACTAGCAATTCCAATGTAAAATGATGGACGTTTTGCTAGAAAACTGGTATACCTAAGCTCTGCTATGAATGCAAAGAATCCTTGGCTCTAATTCTGGGTCTCTTTTTATGTGTATGTTTTCTATCTTTTATTTCTATTGAGTTCGCTTCCTTGTTTGATAGCTATAATTTTATGTCTGGATTTAGTGTCTGATAAAGGGTGAATGCTGTAATAATTCTGGAGATTGCACATATAAGAATATTTGGTTTTAATTTCTGTTACATTCTTTGTGTGAAGTGCTATTGTTATAAAGTACAACTAAGTAATCGTCCTGCCTGTTCATCACCCCCGTTCGTCTGGTTTGTAGCCACATTTCCCATCCCTTTCAGTCATTTATCATTTCTTTCCTGTTTCCTTAATCTCAAATCCCCAAGTTTAAAGTAGCAAGGGAACCAACCCTCTCTAGAGATTGGCACGGAAGGCATTTCTTCCTTTCGGCCTTTCAATGTTGGCCGGGTCTAGGGCACATGGATGAAACATTACATACCTAAGGCGGATTCTTGACCAACAATGACCTTCTGAAAGAGGTGGGAAAACTGATCCCTCGCATGCTTCTTTTGCTGCTTGAGTGCCTTCTTGATCGTCTCAGCAGATCATTTGGGATGCCTACAGAAAGTAAGAGGGTAGTTGGATGGTTCTCACAGAGAGGCACCAAACTTCTTGGATGGTTCTCACTTTGAGCTTCTTGTTCAAAAATAAATATACAATTATTTACAACGCATTTTTTGCATGGTGCTCAAAGAAATTCTTTACATGCTTATATATGGGCTTTGATATATAATATTTGATAAGGAAATGGATTATTACAATCCCAAATAATTCCAAGCAGATACCATACTATTATGCAGAACTGAACATTGCCTCTTGTAGAATGAAAGGGATGAATCTGGATAGTGTTGCCACATTTTGCACGGGGTGCCATGTTTTCAAATTTTGTAAGTATGCTGCTCTTCCTTCCCTCCATCTCCTTTCTCTTTCTCCACTGTTTCCTTTCTCCCCTTGTATCAGTTGCATTCCTCCCTTTTTCCCCCGGTTCTTTCTGCAGTCAGAATTCCCAAAACAGATCTCACATTCCCTGAAAAATTCTAAGTCTAAGAGCGCAACCCGACTTCGTAGCTTTTTCCCCCGGTTCTTTCTGCAGTCAGAATTCCCAAAACAGATCTCACATTCCCTGAAAAATTCTAAGTCTAAGAGCGCAACCCGACTTCGCAGCGAAGTCGGGGTGCGCTCTTAAGTACGAGCGCACTAGGGAATGTGAAGTGCGGAAGCAGGCTGGAAATGAGCAGAATTTGGCTTAGTATGGGAGCGCAACCCGACTTCGCTGCGAAGTCGGGTTGCGCGAAGTCGGGTTGCGCTCCCATACTAATCCAAATTCTGCTCATTTCCAGCCTGGTTCCGCACTTCGCATTCCCTAGTGCGCTCGTACTTAAGGGCGCACCCCGACTTCGCAGCGACTTCGCAGAATTTGGCTTAGTATGGGAGCTCAACCCGACTTCGCAGCGAAGTCGGGGTGCGCTCCCCTTCTTGCACGCAGTCCGAGCAACAACTAAATTGACTAAGTGCTGGAGTGCGCAACCCGACTTCGCAGCGAAGTCGGGGTGCGCCCTCTGACCTGTGCAGTTGGGCAAGATCCATCAAGCAGCCCAAAAACAGACTAAGGCACGAAGGCCTCCCCAACTGCGGCAGCGAAGTCGGGGTGCGCTCCCCTTCTTGCACGCAGTCCGAGCAACAACTAAATTGACTAAGTGCTGGAGTGCGCAACCCGACTTCGCAGCGAAGTCGGGGTGCGCCCTCTGACCTGTGCGCAGTTGGGCAAGATCCATCAAGCAGCCCAAAAACAGAGACTAATGCACGAAGGCCTCCCCAACTGCGCTGTTCCCCGCTTGCGCTACCCAGTTGAGCTCTGTTTCCAGGCGAAGTAGGACACAAGAGAGAAGCTGTCTTCCAAGGCAGATGCACCCTCGTCAGAAGTTGACAAGTGTCTAGCCTCGGGATCCGAGCTGATATGCGGTGGGAAAAAGGACAAGCATGGCCCAAATCACCTCCTCCAGCTACCTCCATTCATGCTGACACAAAGTTCTATCTACCGCAGCTACCCGCATTCATGCTGACGCGAAGTCTCATCAACCGCACTGCCATGTAGCTGCCCAGTTTTCAGGTGAACCTTGTTGCCAGTACAGTCCCTGTCTGCAGGAGTCAACATCAGCAGCTCTTTGGCCGCTTTTGTCAGCTATTGACTGGTCTGGGACTTTGTGCCCATAATTGTAATCGGGGGGAATTGCGCTATAAATAGCCGCACCACTTCATTGTAAAAGGTGGAAGGGGGATATCCTGCTAGGGAACCATTGTAGCTATACGTTTGCTTCTGAATGCAAGACACACACTTGGCTCTATTTTGTTGTTATCATTCTTTATGTTGCTTGTACTTGTCATTTTTGCCTCATGTTTCTTATTTCATTGCTTACTGTTATTCTGAATTCCGGATTCCGGTATTTGATGATTAAGTATTCCTGGAATGCATAGATAGAGGATACATAGGGTGCATGACAATGGTAGTTTCTATTGTGTGTTCCGTATTGGATTCCTGTTAGTAGTGGTGATTGATCGTTGCCATGCTGCTTATTCCCCCCACCCAACTCAAATCACATTTGAATCTCTTTCCGCATTTTTATCTCTTTCCTGTACTCTTAGCTAAAACAACTGAGAAAACCCATAGGAAGCCGGCCTTCTCCGAAGATTGGCACGGAAGGCATTCCTTCCTTCCGGCCTTTCAATCTGGTGGGCGAATCTGGGGCGCATTCCACGAAATCCTTTCCTAATGGCAGATTTGTAACCAACAGTTTCTCTGGCATGCCCGGTGGGACATAGAAGTTTCCCACCCCAAAACAGAATCGAAGCACTGGTGTTCGCTTCATTGCTGTTAGAATCAGAACACCTGGAAACTCTGTAAGTACCTGAATATTCTCTGAGTCCGTGAAGACCGTGGAGAGGAAGGAGTCCAGGAAACCAGCCTGATTTTTACGAAATTGACATTGCCGCTCCAGGAGAGCGCGTCAGGCTGGCTGATCACCAAGCTCGCATAGACGAATCCGATACCAAATCGAAGAGGCCGAGGCTGAAGAGCAATCTACATCCTCGGACGGTACTGATACCGAGTACACTATCGGAGGATAGGAAGAAATGGCTGCTCAGCAGAATGATGACGATCTCTTCCCGGCGGTCGACTCCATGGGGCCCTTGGCCCTGGTCGGACAAGCTGTGCCCCTCGCTGTCGTGAAGTCCATCCCTACTTACGATGGCTACGACAAGACGACGTACGAGCACATCCAGGACATTCTGGCCTTGGCTGCGCTACATTCCATCACAGACGAGTGTCAAGACCCGCCTACTGGCTCTATCCCTAAGGGGAAAACTTCTCTACTGGTGGAGATCTCTGCCAGAGGGATCTATCACGGGGTGGTGCCAGCTGGCTGGTAGACTTGTAAAAGGATGCAACGAGTCTGTTGGTCCCTCTTCGCTGTTGCATCAGTTCCAAATCATCCAGCGACACCCCCAAGAGGAGGTGTTAGACTTCAACATAAGGTTTGCGAGGTCTTGGAAACGAGTACCTCGCGAACTGCGACCTTCAGCGGGTCAGGTTGCGCACTACTACTTGAGGTCATTCAACTCTGACATCTGCCTACTGCTGAAGATAGCCCGAGTCGATTCATTCCCTGCCTGTACGAAGCTGCCCAACAAGCCGAAATGGATATAATCTCCATAGGCAGGCTCCCGCATAGGGTACAGCCACCCATTTACCTTGACTTTCCTCAGTCCCAGTACCCATCGGCCTCTGGTGTGATGTCGTCATCTTCAAGTCAGCACCCCCAGCAGCCATGGAATCCGGCGCCAGTCGTAAACCCTTACGGCCCGCCACAAATTCATTATCCTAACCCGCCGCCTCCTCCTCCGCAGTATCCCGCACTCCCAGCTCCCCCTCAGTACACGCAGTATTCTGCACTCCCGCCATTGGCTGCATTACCTCCGCCAGCTCAGTTGCCACCTGCAGACAATGATATTCAGAACAAAATCCTCCAAGAGGTACGGGCTCTGGCATCTGGATACCATACCATGTCAAATGACATGGCTATACTGAAGAAGAAGCAGGCCCAGATGGAGTTTGTTCCAAGGAGGCCATATCCTCCTCCGGCACTGACAAAAGATCAAGCCGCAGAACGACAAGTTCAAAGGCACCCCCCTGCAAGAAATGCGGCCATTGAGGATCAACCTGGCACTTCTGACCAGGTCAACTGGTGCTCCACGTGCAACGACCCGCATTCAGAAGAAGATTGCACGCTGCATTAGCATTACCTCCAGACCCTGGCGGGCAGCGCCATAGAAGAGGATGAACTTTACATGATCCTGGACGATGAAGGCAACTTTGCCGTCCCAGAAGAAGATCCGGCATTGCTCCCCGCCAAGGAGGACAGAAAGCCTGTTGAAGCTGCTGCTGCCCAAGCAAAGCCATTGAAGGTATATGCTAGAAGAGAAAAGGCGCAACCTGCTGGGCTACCACCGGAAAAAAGGCTATGGCATCCCGCAGCCAAAGAAAAATTTCCTGCACTCAAGCCTCCCGCAGTGAAAGCTCCCTCAGCTCCGTCTCCAGCCGAAACAAAAGAACAAGCTCAGGAGAAGCTGAGATATCCGTCTCTGACAAAGAGACAGAGAGTTGAAGCCACGCAGCAATACTGGACCAAGTATGAGCCTGCGAAAGAAACGGAGGGAGCTAGCACTTCGGGCTATAGCATAGTGGATGAGCTAAAGAGGACTCCCGCAAGGATAAGTATGTATGATGCTCTTCTGCTCCCAGGTCAAGTTGATCTGCTGCAGGAATCTTTGAAGAGCATAAAACATGGCAAGCAGACGCAGCCTGCTGTTTTGGTTCAACCCTCGACAGTCTCCGCCACTTGGAAAGAACAGACCACCTCCCTTCTATCTGTCATTACGGATGCAAGGGTATATAGTACACAACTGTATGGTGGATTCTGGTGCCTCCACGACTGTTATGCCGAGAGCCGTCTGCGACGAGATCGGAATGGAGTATACAAGGAGCAGCCAAGGTGTGCTGCAGCTAGACGGTACCCCTGTCAAGACAGTTGGTGTCATCAAAGATATTCCGATCTGGCTGCACAAAGCTCTTGACATAGTGGTCATTCAAGACGTCGTGGTTGTCGACTTGGAACCTTACTTTGGCATGTGTCTCTCCAGGGAGTTCACTGCGAAGCTGGGTGGATATCTGTCTCTGGATTACTCACATAGGGAAGTGCCCTTCAAAGGAAAGAGAATGAAGATCTACAACGAAAAGCCTTCCACATTTCTAGTAGAGAAGATACCCGGAGAAGAGTCACAGAGCGCATGGTTCAGGTGACGGAGGAAGAAGCTGGTGGTGGTAGACATGAGAGCAAGCGCTTGAGCTGTTGCAAGTAGAGGATGAGTTCTCCTTGCTGGACTTCAACGCCATGATCGAGACTGAGCAAGGCTGCTACACCGTCACTCAGCCTGAGAGACTTGACCAGTCAGCCAAGAAAGAGGTAGGACCTGCACCAGAAAAGCTATGGAAGCTTTTCTTTGATGACGCCCGATGCAAAAATGGCGTCGGCGCAGGCGTACTCTTTGTTTCCCCGTCCGGGATCTAGAAGGACTACACCTACAGACTGGCTTGGAGCTGTACTAACAACGCGGCGGAGTATGAAGCCCTGTGCTTGGGTTTGAGAAAAGCGGAGAGGCTGGGGATAAAACATCTGCAAATCTTTGGCGACTCAGAGCTGGTGTGCAACCAGATTACGAATAAATGCGCCTCCAAGAAGCATTACCTCAAGGCGTATCGTAATCGTGTCTGGGACCTTATGGAGTCATTCGACTCGTTGAATGTCAAAGCCATATCATGTGAGAAGAACAAGCACACTAAAATTCTAGCGTCTGTTAGAGCCAGGTACGTTTCGGCTGATGACACTGTCTAGAAGCCGAAGCCGGTTCGTACCATCTACAGGCCTTCTGTGCCTGATAAAGACACCCATTGGCAGGTGTTTGACTGTGACGAGGAAATCGTCACTTTTTTGGTTACCGAAGCATGTACAATCGAAGGTAGAGACCCTGATGACGAGCAATACGAGGGGTTGATACAATTAAAGAATAATCATGTCCCAAAAGGACTGATTACATTAGAGAGTCTCTTTGATCGAAACGATAGAGCAATATCCCACAGGATCAAAGTAGACCCCAAGCAGTATGTCGACCTGGAGCTCGAACCTGGAAAAACAATCAAGGTCGGGACGGACTGCACTGAAGAGGAACTCGGGCAGATCAGATCATTATGCAGAGAGTTCCCCGATATTGTAGCCTGGTGCTACCGGGGCTTGAAGGGGTATGATAGACAGATGATCCAACATACCATAGAGCTAGAAGATGGTGCGAAACCTTTCCGGTAGAAGCAAAGGGCTGTAAACCCGAAGATTGAAGCCATGATGAAAGCCGAGCTCCTGAAAATGCTGGAAGCCAAGATCATCTACCCCATCAAGCATTCATCTTGGGTTGCGAATCTGGTTCCTGTGAGGAAGAAGAACGGAGACATCCGTCTCTGCGTGGATTTCAGAAATCTGAATCAGGCCTGGCTGAAGGACCATTACCCGCTGCCCCAGATCGATCAAATCCTCTACATAGTTGCTGGAGCACAGAGATTCTCCCTCTTAGACGGATTCTTTGGATACAACCAGATATGGGTGAAAGAAGAAGACCAGCATAAGACAACGTTCACCACTAAATGGGGAACGTTCGCTTATCAGCGCATGCACTTCGGTTTGTCTAATGTCGGCGCTACATTTCAGAGAGCCATGGACTTGGCCTTCCGAGAGCTGCTTAACAAGATCATTGTCATCTACTTGGATGACATGACTGTATTCTCTCACAGGAGAGAAGACCATGCTTCCCACCTGCGGCAGATATTTGAGAGGTCATGAATTCGGCATTTCCTTTAACCCGAAGAAGTCAGTCTTCGCGGTAAAAGAAGGTAAGCTCTTGGGACTGTTGGTTACGAATCTGCCATGAGGAAAGGATTTTTGGTTAATGCGCCCAGATTCGCCCACCAGCATGAAAGGCCGGAAGGAAGAGATGCCTTCCGGGCCAATCTCCGGAGAAGGCCGGCTCCTTTTGGGGGGGGTTGATTTAAGCCAAAGGGAACAGGAAAGAAATAAATGAACTGAAAGAGACAAATGTACAGAAAGAGATTACAAATATGTCCAAAGGTTGGTGGGGGGAACTAACAGTACGGGAACACACCAATCACCGCTACTTACTGCATACAAACACAGAGCATGACAAGGAACTGCAAAACCTAGGCGTACTTCCGATACACCAGCAGCGTATGCACACCTTCAATAGCTCCCTAGCAAACATTCCCTACAAGGAACTAACGAGTGAGGATCGTATCAATCACCGGATACGTACACCGACAGGGGTAGAAAGTAAACCTAGAGATGCCGGAGCTGTGTATATGTGTTAGGTAGAGAGTTTAACCGCACGACTTCAATGGCTCCCTAGCAAACATTCCCTACAAGGAACTAACGAGCAGGGATCGCATCAATCACTGGATACGGGCCAGCAACGTCACACACAACCGATGGAACTGCTACCAAATTTATAATGAATGCTTTAAATAATGAAGTACATAAGGTGCTTTAAGCAAGCAATGCTAGAGGAACCTGATCGCCAAATGCCAAAGTGAATTAACGAGCAGCGACACTGGTGGGCCTAAGGCATATAATGAAAGACAGCATAAAAGAATAAAGATAGTAGAACAGAACCAGGCATACAGATTGTATTCATAAGCAGAAGCACGGTTACAGTAAGCATAGTAGTTCCCTAACAAACATTCCCCTTCCACCCCTTACAATGAATTTCGGATGGGCTTTTATAGCCCGAGTCCCACCCGTTACATTAATGGGCACAGTAGTCCCGACCAAACATGAGTCGACGAAGCGGCGAAAGAGCCGCAAATGCCGACCTTTTGTCGGATCGGGCTGTACCCGCAGCATGGTCTTCCCGGAATCTGGACAGCTACGTGGCGGAGGCCGGGTAATTCTTCAAGTCGGCAGGCTTGCTAGTAGTCGGAGCAGGTGAAACCTCGGATCAGCTTTGAATGTGGCTATTAACGCAGCGGTGCGGGCAGCCCATGCTTATCCCTTTTGGTTGGCGAGTCTTGGTTCAAATCCCGAGCCGGACACTTGTCCGATGATGGGTTATGTCGTGTGACACATGCCCGCCTTAGAGGGCACTCTATCCATCTTTGCTTGGGATCGGGGATCCTTGGGATGCGTGCAAAAATCGGTGCGGTCGGGAAGGCCTTCAAGCCTTGGTCAAATTCCGGGTTTGTTCCCCATACCGTACACCCGTCAAGGGCGCATTCCCGCTCCGTTGAGAAGTCGAATCGCGCACGAGCGAACACCGGTGTCCGCCGCCATATGGACTCGCTCCGGCATTTTACCTTTTTTTCGCATTGACCGTCGATCCGCTCGGTGCAAGGTGCGCCCAGAGGTGGGGCGAAGTACGAACTTCGCACCAAAACTGGGCGAAGTGCGCTTCGCACCAAAACTGGGCGAAGTGCGCACTTCGCACTCAAATCGGGCGAAGTGCGCACTTCGCACCAAAACTGGGCGAAGTGCGAACTTCGCACCCAGACTTAGCCAATTTCGGATAGACTCGCTGGAAAGCCGGAAAATCAACTGGGAACTCCATGGAAAAAAGGGGGAGAGAAAGAGAATGGGAAAGAAAAGGAAAGGGAGAGAAGTGAGAAAAACGGAAGGAGGAAAAGAAGAGCAAAGATCGTTACAAAACAACATTGAAGACATTGCACCCCGTGCAAAAATGTGACAACATTTCTGCGGCTCGCGGGTGTCGAGCTCGCCTCGGCGCAAAGAATCCATGCCTTCATCCTTTGGGTGCAGAGGAACTTGCCTCCCCCGCCTTTTTCTCGCTCTAACCGTTTCTCCTTGCGGCAACCGTTCTTCGTATTCATCTTTGTCGCCGCCTCATCAGTATCTCCTTCCGAAAGGTCTCCATTTCCTGCTTCTGCCTCGCACATGCGAGTGTACGCCTCTTGGGCTGAGCGCCAGGCTTCCGCTTCGAATGGCTTGCGGTCAGCTATGTCTTCTAATGCTCCGTGAAAAGCAACGACCGCGTGCGGGTCGATGGTGAGGTATCTTTTCTCTAACTCCCGAAAATAGGAGCGGATCCCGGAATATCTCGGACACCATCCGAGTGACTCGACTGTCTTGAATTGGCTCTGTCCAGCTATCAATTTCAGCTGTATCTGCTTCAAAGGACTGCCAATTCTTCTTTACCCGATCTAGGGTAAGGAGCTCGCCATTCTCAACAAAACCTGGACACCCAAGTTCTGAAAGAGCGTGAAAGGGGGCCAGACAGATATCTTTTTCATGCCCGAATGCATCAAGCATTCGTCTGGCCACTCTCACCTCTTCAACTTTTCTAAAATATTTGTGCAAGGTCACCCTTGCACCTGCCCATTCTGCAGCGAATGAGGACACGGGGGAAAAAGGACGCCGTCGCGCTCGCGTCTCCCTGAAGGTTTATCGCCAGGTCCAGCCATTGCTTTGCCTGGCGCTCGGCCTCCTCTACCACAGGCTTTCCCTGGGCAGAAACTTCTTGAATCCTGGATGCGAAGTCCAGGACTGCCATCGCCTTAAAGGTATGGGGCTTGCATTCCCTCAGCAAACCAGCCCTCATTTCCTTAACTTTTGTCTTTGAAAAGACAACCGCTTGAGATGTTTTTTCTGCAAGCTGCGACTGTGCCTGCTTCAAAGACTCCTGGAGCCGAGAAATCTGCTCCGAGGCTGCTTTCTTTTCGGTTGCGGCCTCGTTGTCGAGAAGCGGCTAGCCGGGCTTTGAATTCATCTGTTTCTCGCCGCGCCGCTTCCACCTGCTCGGTGGACCTAGATAGGTCCTCTTCAAGTTGCCTTACTTTGTCCCGCAACGCAAAAGTTCTTCCCGCTCCTCCGGACTCTTGACAAAGAGATTGTCGACTTTGCGCATGATCGTCCGAATCTCATACTCGTTTATCAATGTCGTCAAAGCTTTTCTCCTTTGTCTGGAGCACGTAGTCCGCCTTAGTCATTTCTCGGAGAGGCTTCTTCACTATTGGGATTATTTTCTCCGTTGTAATCACTCTCCTTCCGAAATCATACTTTGCGCGTTTTGCCGGGGCGGCTATCTCTTCATGTCTCCTCCGCTTCGTGTCTTGGCGGAAAGAGACGAGAATACTCTACGGCTCTCGTTGCCGTGGGCAAGTCATCCGAGTTCGGAGGTCGTCCATAAAATCTGGTTCCCCCAACCTAGGGATCCGCTGAGACGTCTCTCCTGCGGGGATGGGATCAGGAGGAACCGGACAGACCTTGGAAGAATCGGTCGCTTGTGGGGGCGACCGGGAAACGGAAATGGGAGAGGCTGACACTGTGAGGGTTTGAAGCGGCTGAGGCGGAGGATGTGATGGTGAATGGACAGCCTCAGCACTAACCTCGGGCGAAGGGTTTGGAGTTGTGCTCAGAGAAAGAGAGACGTTAGGGTTCTGAGCAAACTGGTCGAAAGAATGGGGACCGCTAGAAGGACGCGGAGACGGGGAGGAGGATGTGGTCATGGCTCGCCCAGATTGAGCGGGGGACTGAGTGGAAGTAGAACTGGGTGAGACTAGAGAGACAGGGACAACAAACGTACCTGCGGGCTCCGCCTGAGCCGATGCCGGGTGAATGTCTTCTCTTATTGTCTCGACGGCTGGCTTTGGACTGCCCAAAGGAACCGCTCTGCGGCGGCGGGACGCGGCCGCGGCTCTGCGACCGGTCGCTGCACTATCGTGCTAGGGTCGCCCGATTTTCTCAACTCTCCTCCGCTTCTTTTCTTCCGGAACAACCGTCGGATCGTGGGAAGGAGACGAGCGGTGTGCAACAGGCGCCGATGCTCCCACGGTAAACTTGTACCGGGGTTTGACTTGCGTAAGGTCCGCCGCAACCGGTCTCGCGTTCCGGCGGTGCTCGGTGCTTTTCTTGCTCGAGGAAGTGCCTCGGCGCCGCCTCGGCTAACTTTTTCGCCTTTTCATGCGCCGCCTTAGGAGCCACGAACCGCATTGGATCGGCTCGGGTACTTGCTCGGGCCTGCGCGGGCAGCTTGCCGAAGTGTACAACTCGTTTGGGAGGAGACCCACTTTTATAATCCTCAAAGGGGCCTCGGGGAACGTAACCTTGATATGCGAACGGCCGCCAACTGTCATGATGCTGGTCATAGAGAACCGAGAAGTCGTCATCTACGGCCGGGTTTCTCCTTGTGGATTTATCGTTCTGCGTGCGGCATCTCATTTTCCAAAGATTCAATAATCTTTTCTTTAGACCAGCTTAAGGCCTCGCAATCTTGGACAGAAATTTTTTGAACCCCGGAGATGAGAAGTGATGGTCCCGGTTTCTCTTGGGGTCATATGTCACCTCCTCGCAGAGAAATCCCGCCAAGGGGGAGAAGCTTCCATTAATTCAATCTCCCGACCAAGGTCCACATGGACCACGTCGCATCTATCTTCGGTTATGTCCCGGGGGCACAGATGTGCAAACTTTCCCCTTATCCCATGAGGGTCATACTTCCAGCACTGCGGCAGCAAAACCAGGCCAATCCGGGACAGCGCTTGCTCTAGGTAGACATGTTGTCCTACCTCGATAATCTCAACATTGGCCCGGAAAGAGGATATTGAAAAATCTGTCCTCTTTTCTTCCCTAGGCCAAACTCTTCTTCCACATAGTCCATCCGTCGGGCAACTTCCATCCCGAACGGATGCTCCGAGCACCAATAGGGCAGCAAATAGGGTTTGCCCTTGAATCCGTAGATTCCGATCACAATCCCTCGCGTCGGTCCGAAAACGTCCCCGAGCTTCCGATTTATCAAAGCACTCGTCATTTCTCTCGGGGGACGGGGGATTTCACTTTCGGTGAAGACTGACATGACGAATCCCAGAAAGTTGAAGTTGAACTTGTAGTAGGACCCTTTCCGGTATAAGTCATCCGTCCAGTTATAGACGGGCTGGGGTTCTCCCTTCTCGTTAACCTTCTTCTGTGTTCGGGATCGGCATTTGGGGGTGCAGATGGTACAAACAAAGCCAGACCAGAACGGAACTGAAACGAAAATTGGTTGATCGGCGCTTCGGATCTTCGACAGATCGGAATGAATGGCGTAAGCCGACCGATCCGCCTGACCGAAAGAGATGGGGCGTTTTCCGCTCCGCCGCGCCGCCGGTTCGTAAGATTCTCCACACAGAGGCATTTTGCCGAGCGCCACCTGGTACGGGTGCACCAGCTCATCGGAGTCGCAACCGAGGATCCATGCCAAGATGGTATATAGATACTTGCTCTGAAATTTTACCAAAGGCATGGGGCCAGTCCCTCATTCGCTTGGTGTGCGTGAAACGTCCCGCTTGTTCGCCCAAATTGATTTTTCTGAGGATGGTGCCGGAGTCGTACTCCAGCCCTGGGGCGAAAGCCGGTTGCACAGCTCTCCTCGCGCAAGTGCGAACAAGGGTTTGCCGCTGGAACTGCAGATTTGCCGGGAAGCTGGTTTATAGTGTCTGACAATTAAGTCTATCAGCTCCGGGCATTGGTGGACAGGAGGGCACATGAATCTGAAGAGGTTTGATTTGTACGCCGCTCCAAAATGATGGGAGGGCGAAACCTTGTCAGCCCAACTCTCCACATTCGCTCTCAGCTGAGTTAGGCTCATGGAAAACGAGCCGTCCACATATCCCGCTGGTAATTCACCGGAGGTGGTGGGGATTGCCCACGCTGTACCTTCTTCGTCCGGGCCTTTGACTTTTCTCTCGGCGGAGGATCGCCTTTGAAAACTCCCCGGCCGCGGCAAATCGCCTCGGTTCGCTTCTTCCGTGGATCGCGCCGACACGTGCATTTTTCCCTTGTCCATCTCTCCGAGTCGGCAATAATGACGAGTTCAGCCGTCTCGCAACAAATTTCGCTATCGAAGGAATAATTAGCACCGTCCGAGGAATAATCTCTGCAAACTGGAATGTTGGCATGATTCTCGACCCCCTTTTCTAGATAAAAACAGCGCCATTAATGCAACGCAAGAGGGGTAGGTCGGCTGAGTTAAAACCCTTGGTGGCCGCGCAGGAGAACGTTTAGGAAAAGACGCGCCCCGGCAGCCGTGCCTTGCTTTTTAGTTGCGTTTTCGTTTGAAAAACGCGCAATCATTAACTCAGCGTTGGGGACTGCACCATGGCTGACGTTGCTGCCACCACTTGGGCACGCTGATCAAGACAAAACCTTCGGTGCGGAAACCCACATTAAAACAAGTGCAAACGCGCCTTGGGCCCAGCTTGGGGTTTTTGAATTTTTTTTTATTATTCTTTAAACCGCGTCCCAATACTGGCCCGGAAAACTAGGCGCAGTCGGACTTCGCCCGGTTGGGCACGGCCCGACCTCTCGCGCGAGTCGGACTTCGCCCGACTTCGGCGAGTACGCACTTCGCACCAAAACTGGGCGAAGTACGAACTTCGCGCGAAGCGCGTGCTTGAACCGTTCTACCTCTCGTTTAGCCGCGCCCAAGGTTTGGGCGCGATCCGGGTCTTTGCCGCCTTTGATCTTTAGATGGACTTCGCACGGCGCCGGCCGCTTTGTTCGGACTTCGGCCGAAACTTGATGCGAGTGCGAACTTCGCGAGGTTCGCACTTCGCCTAAGCGTTGAGCGCAGCGCGCACTTCGCACGGGCGCCGGCCGAGTCGGACTTCGGTGCGAAGTTCGTACTTCGCACAAACTTTGCGCGTAGTGCGTACTTCGCACGAAGGGTTGCGCAGTGCGGACTTTAGTCTGCTTCAGCTTGCTGGGACAAACTTCGCAATTCGGCTGGGCCGAAGTCGGCTCGTCGCGAAGTCGGACTTCGGTCAACACTTAGTCGATTTTTGCTCTTTTTTCTCCTTTCTTTTCTCGCATAGCCGAACTTCGCCCTCTCTGCGGGCAACGATAGACTTCGTTGCGAAGTCTGTCTTTCTCTCCCATGCCGCATTTAAGCTCAAAGAAGGAAAAATAAACTGAATGCTAAAACTGGAAACTATACATGCGGGGAAAAATAAAAACACAAGGCAAAATTTTTACAGGGAAGGGCCACTCGGCGCCTTCAACAAGCGATAAAGCTTCAAGTGGAACCCGTTGACGGGGATGGGGAGGAGCCGACCCTCCATATCCGAAAGTATGTAGGCATTGAACCGATTCACCCGGGCAATCCGATAAGGGCCTTCCCGCAGAGCATCAAATTTTCCATGATTACCCGGTTTTGCCTTGTATGAGTCCCACTTCAGCACTGTGTCCCCGACTTCGAAAACTCGGGCAATGGTTCCTTTGGCAAACCAGCCTTTAGTGGCCGCAATGTGATCGGCGAAGGCCTGGTATGCACTTTCTCTGTCTTCTTCCAACTGCAGGAGTTGGCACAACCTGTCGTCTACCGGGTCTCCGCTGCTCCTGTCTTCGTCAATCATCCACAGGGCGGGGATTTCAATGTGTGATGGCATAACAGCTTGCTTGCCATAGACGAGCGCATAGGGGGACGTCTTGAGGGATTTCTTGAACGCAACTCTGTCCGCCCATAGCGCCCGGTTCAGGAGCAAGTGCCAAGTCCGCTTATTTTTTTCAATGGTCCTCCGGAGAATTTTCAGGAGGTTCTTGTTAGTAGACTCGGCAAGGCCATTCCCTTGCGGGTAGTAATTAGAAGACATCTTGTGATAGATGCCAAGGCCGCCGGTGTACTCCGTGAGTACACCGCCTACAAATCCCGGACCGTTGTCCGTCACAATCGACTCGGAACCCCGAGCGGGTAATCGTGCTCTCAATGAACCCGATGACCGTTTCTTGGTCGGCGTTCTTGGTCGGGATCGCCTCCGTCCACCGTGTGAAATAGTCGCAGTCGTGAGAATAAACTTGTGGCGTGAGGAGTTAGGAGAACCCCCCCAATGAGGTCCACTCCCTTTGCCGGAACGGAGCTTCGGCTTGAATCGATTGAAGGGGCAGGGGTGCTTTTTCTGCTTCGGCCAGCATACCTCGGCATTGATCACACTTGGCACAGACCGCATACGCGTCCACAACGAGTGGGCCAATAGTATCCAGCCCTTATTATTTTTAAGGCCGTTGGCCTTGAAGAATGGTGACCCCCAGGCATCCCGGAATGAAAATCTCCGAGGATCCTAGGCTGGTCATATTTTATGACGCACCGCAACAGGATGCCGTCAATGTTTTTGAAGTAAAGCCCCTCGGGGCGAAGAGTGTACCTTAATGCACCTAGCCGAAATCTCCTTCGTTGTGAGGCGTTCAGGTGATCGGGACATCTTCCGGTGCAGAAGTATCTCACCAGTTCATCCGTCCAATCACTCCCCTCCGATAAGGAGTTGGCTAGGTAGACGCGTGTCGCTGTGTCCTCCCACTTACAGGCGGAGATGCCGGCTACAGCGCTTCGGGCCAATTCCTGACACAAGGCTCGGCCTCTGATAAGCTTGGTGGGCCGTACTTCGATGTCAAACTCCCGGATCTTGGCAATCCATCCCGCTCTCTTGTGACCCGGTTCCCCTTGCAAGATGAAACCGCGAACATCGGGGTGAATCACAAAGACAAGTGGTCTTACTTTGGGAGACAAAGTGCCCGAGCTTTCAAGGGACTTCATGACCGCATGGACTTGCCGCTCTATAAAATTGTACTTCTCTTCGTGTGGCAGAATCACTTGGCTTAGGAACGCAATGGGGCGCTCCTCACCGTCGTCTCCCTTCTGAGTCAGGACTGCAGCGTAACTTTCGGGTTCTCCCACTGCATACAGGATGAAGTCCTTGGAGTAGTCCGGGTTTGTCAACACCGGAGCTTGCGCAATTCGAGCCTTGATTTCCATTCATAAGGTGTATCTTTCTTCAACAGTTCGGCCATAGGCTTGATCACCTGTGCGAAGTCCGGAATGAACTTCCGCACGAGTTAATCCGACCGAAGAAGGACTGCAGACCTTTTTATCGCAATGGGGGGCAAGCGAACGAGGGCTTGTGCTCTGTCAGGGTCAATGGCGAGGCCTTCCTCGGAGATGACATGTCCCAACAGCCTTTCCTTCCTTTACCGCGAAGACAGACTTCTTCGGGTTTATAGAGATGCCGAATTCTCGACAACTTTCAAATATCTGCCGTAAGTGCGAAACATGATCTTCTCGTCGGTGAGAGAAAACAGTCATGTCATCAAGATAGATGACAATAATCTTGTTGAGCAGCTCTCAGAAGGCCAGGTCCATGGCCCTTTGGAACGTGGCACCAGCATTGGATAAGCCAAACGGCATGCGCTGATAGGCGAACGTCCCCACTTCGTGGTAAACGCCGTCTTATGCCGGTCTTCGTCTTTAACCCAAATCGGTTGTAGCCGGAAAATCCATCTAAAAGTGAAAATCTCTCGGGCTCCAGAGAACGATATGCAAAATTTGGTCGATTTGGGGAAGCGGATAGTGGTCCCGGAGGGAAGCCTCGATTTAGGTTTCGAAGTCGACACGTAGACGTATGTCGCCATTCTTTTTCCTCACGGCACCCGATTCGCGACCCAGGATGAATGTTTGATGGGGTAGATGATCTTGGCCTCCAAAGATCTTCAAGAGCTCGGTCTTCATCATGGCCTCAACCTTTGGATTTACGGCCCTTTGCTTTTGTCGGAACGGCTTGGCGCCATCCTCTAGCTCGATGGTATGCTCGGATGACAGATCTGTCATACCCCTCAAATCTTCGTAGCACCGAGCCACGATGTCTGGGAACTCCCGGCACGATGATCTAATCCGCACCCGCTCCTCCGACGTGCGATCTGCTCCGACCTTGATGGTTTTATCGAGTTCGAGCTCCGTGTCAAGATATCGCCTCGGGTCTACTTTGATCCCGTGGGATATTGCTCTGTCATTCCGATCAAAGAGACTTTCTAATGTAATCAGTCCTTTTGGGACGTGATTATTCCGTAATCGTATCAACCCCTCATATTGCTCGTCATCATGGTCTCTACCTTCGATTACACACACTTCGTTAACCAAGAATGTGACGATCTCCTCGTCACACCTGAATACCCGCTGTAAGGTATCCCTATCGTGCACGTAAGGCCCGTAAATGGTGCGGACCGGCTTCGGCTTCGGACGACGTCTTCACCTGAACGCACTGGCTCCAACAGACGCCGTAATATCCGCGTGCTTGTTTCTCTCACGCGATATTGCCTTAACGTTCAATGAGTCAAACGATTCCATCGAGTCCTGGACCCGATTGCGGTACGCTCTAAGATAGTGATGCTTAGACGCGCATTTATTCGTAACTTGATGACACACTAACTCTGAATCTCCGAAAATTTGGAGATGCTTGATTCCGAGCCTTTCCGCCTTTCGCAGACCCAAGCACGTGGCTTCGTATTCCGCCGAATTGTTAGTACAGCTCCAGGCCAGCCTGTAGGCATAGTCCCTCTGGACTCCGGTTGGAGAAACCAGGAGGACCCCTGCACCGGCGCCATTCTTGCAACGGGCGCCGTCAAAGAAAAGCTTCCACAGCTCTTCGGGTGCAGGTCCTACCTCCTTCGCAACGGACACGTCAAGCTCCTCGGGCTGCTTAATGGAATAACAGCCCTGTCTCGTCCCGATTACGGCATTAAAATCCCGCAACGAGAACTCGTCTTCTAGCTGTAGCACTTCGAGAGCTTGCTCGGTCGGCTCTATCGTCACCGCTTCTTCTTCTCGACAACCGGACCATGCAGCCATCTCTCCGCCGGGTATCTTGTCTACTAGAAAAGGGGAAGGCTTCTCATTGAAAATTTTCGCTCTCCTTCCTTTGAAGGGCACTTCCATGTGCGAGTAGTCTAGAGACAGTACCCGCCCAACTTCGCAGTTGAACTCCCGAGAGAGACACATGCCGAAGTAAGGCTCCAGGTCAACAATCACGACCTCTTGGATGACCACAATGTCGAGAGCTTTGTGCAACTGGGATAGGGATGTCCTTTATGACACCAACCGTCTTGACAGGGGTGCCGTCTAATTGCAAGACACCTTGGCTGCTCCGCGTGTATTCCATCCCGATCTCATCGCGGACGGCCTTCGGCATCACGACCGAGGAAGCACCGTAATCCACCATGCAGCTAGGAACTATGTGCCCTTGCATCCGCAAAGACAGATAAAAGGGTGGCGGTCTGTTCTTCCCAGTGGTGGAGACTGTCAAAGGTTGAACCAGGACAGCAGGCTGCATCTGCTTGCCGTTCTTCATGTTTTTTAGTGATTCTTGCAGCAGATCTACCTGGCCTGGAAGCAGAAGGGCATCGTACATGCTGATTCTGGCAAGAGTCTTCTTTAACTCGTCTACAATGCTGTAGCCCGAGGTACTAGCTCCTTCTGCCGGTTTAGCCGGTTCATACTTGGTCCGGCATCGTTGGGTGGCCTCAACTCGCCGTCTCTTGGTCAGAGACGGGTACCTCAGCTTCTCCTGGGCTTGTTCTTTGGTTTCGGTTGGGGGCTGAAGTACAGGGAGCTTAGCGGGAGTTGGGGCCTTTGCTGGAGGCTTAGCTGGAACAGCAGCGGTCTTTGCTGGAGAAGGTTTAGCGGGAGCTTTATCTTTGGATGCCTTCTCCCGGGCCGTGTAAGGCCACGCCCGCTTGTACGGTGGCAGCCCATTGGGCTGCGGTCTTTCTCTTCTCGTGTATACCTGCAAAGGTTTAGCCGTGTCCGCAGCTTTCCTTTCTTCCTTGGCGGGCGTCACTGGGTTCTCTTCTGGCATGGCAAAATTGGCCTCACCGTCCAAGATCATGTACAACTCATCATCTTCTATAGTGCCGCCGGCCAAGGTCCGGATGTAGTGCTGGTGCAAAGTGCAATCTTCCTCCGAATGCGGGTCATTGCAAGTAGTGCACCGGCTTGACCCGGTCGGGAGGACCAGGTGGGTCATCTATAGCAAGATTTCTCGGAGGCGGACGCCTCCGCGGTTGGTTTTCCGGGGCTTTATCTTTTGTCAATGCCGGCGGCGCATACGGCCTTCTAGGAGCAAAGTCCATTTGGGCCTGCTTCTTTTTCATAGCGGTCATGTCATTGGACATGGCATGATATCCGGAGGCCAAAGCCCGCACTTCTTGTAGAATCGTGTTCTGGATGCTGCTGTCGGGAGGCGGCAACTGTGCCGGTGGAGGCAAAGCGGCCAATGGAGGAGGGTTAGAATAAGACGCATACTGCGGGGGAGCAGGAAGCGCCGGAAAATGCGGAGCGGGAGGAGGCGGATGAGGGTAATGCAACTGAGGCGGGCCGTATTGAGTTACGACCGGCGCCGGATTCCATCGCGGGCCGGGCCGCTGCCCCGAAGTAGACGGCACACCACCGTAGCGTAAGGATACCGCGATCTTGGAAAGTCGGGATGAATCGGCTCCCGCACTCGGACGGAAGCCCGCCGATGGAGATAATGTCGCCTTCGACTTGCCGGGCAGCTTCGTACAAGTGCGGGAACTCGTCAATTCGGGCGATCTTCAGCAAGAGGCATATGTCCGAGTTGAAGGACCTCGGATAGTAGTGAGCAGCCATGCCGGCCGAAGGCCGAAGTTCGCGAGGTACCCGTTTCCGGGATCTCGCAAACCTAATGTTAAAATCGTACACCTCCTCTTGAGGATGCCTCCGGATTGCTTGGAACCGATGCAAGAGAGAGGTAGGATCAGCAGACTCGTTGCATCCTTTTACGAGCCTCCCGGCAAGTCAGGGCCACCCAAGTGATGGATCCCTCTCGGCGCCGATCTCCACCAAGAGAGAAGCTTTCCCCTCGTGGAAAGGGCCGCGAGACGGGTCTTCACACTTTCATCGGTGATGGTATGCGGTGCGGCCGTGGCAAGGATGTCCCGGATGTGCTCGTACGCCGTCTTACCGTAGCCGTCGTATGTGGGAATAGACTTTAAAGCAAGCAGGGGCACAACTTGCTGACCGATCAGGGCCAAAGGCCCTGTAGAGTCCACCGCCGGGAAGAGATCATCGTCATTCGGCTGTTGATCAGCCATTTCTTCTTCTTCTCCGCCGTCGGTTGTGTACTCGGTATCGGTACTTTCCGAGGATACAGGATTTTCCTCTTCCTCGGCCTCTTCTACTTCGTACTCGGCTCTTCCGACCTCAGCTTCGGCTTCGTCGAAATGAGCTCGCGGATCAGCCAGCCTGGGTATCTCGCCTCGAGCGTGGATGTCTAGTTCGTAGAACTCAGGCGGGCTTCTCGGATTTCTTGTTCGCCACCTTCTCGTGTGCATGAAGGTGACCGGACCGGTCTTCTAGACTCAGAGGATTTGTTCGTGCAGTAGTCGCCGTGTGTTCGGATTTGGAACAGCAATGAAGCGAACACCGGTGCTTCGATTCCGTCGGGGGTGAGAAACTTCCTTGTCTCACCAAGAGCTCGAGAACCGTCGCCGCCGGTGGAGACCGATCGGAAAATCTCTCGTCGGATGTGGGACCCGTGTTCCGCCGAGCGGGGCGCAGAAACCGTTGCGCTAGGTGGAAACCGGATGGGTACTCTTTCTTTAAATCGTGGGACAAGCGTCCCACCGGCGTGCCGCAGAAACCGTTGGTTACGAATCTGCCATGAGGAAAGGATTTTTGGTTAATGCGCCCGCATTCGCCCACTGAAGATGAAAGGCCGGAAGGAAGAGATGCCTTCCGAGCCAATCTCCGGAGAAGGCCGGCTCCTTTTGGGGGGCTTGATTTAAGCTAAAGGGAACAGGAAAGAAATAAAGGAACGGAAAGAGACAAATGTACGTAAAGAGATACAAATATGTCCAAAGGTTGGTGGGGGGGAACTAACGAAGACGGGAACACACCAATCACCGCTACTTACCGCATACAAACACAGAGCATGACAAGGAACTGCAAAACCTAGGCGTACTTCCGATACACCAGCAGCGTATGCACAGCTTCAATAGCTCCCTAGCAAACATTCCCTACAAGGAACTAACAGCAAGGGATCGTATCAATCACCAGATACATACACTGACAGGGGTAGAAAGTAAACCTAGAGATGCCAGAGCTGTGTATATGTGTTAGGTAGAGAGTTTAACCGCACGACTTCAATGGCTCCCTAGCAAACATTCCCTACAAGGAACTAACAGCAGGGGATCGCATCAATCACCAGATACGGGCCAGCAACGTCACACACAACTGATGGAACTGCTACCAAATTTATAATGAATGCTTTAAATAATGAAGTACATAAGGTGCTTTAAGCAAGCAATGCTAGAGGAACCCGATCGCCAAATGCCAAAGTGAATTAACGAGCAGCGACACGGGTGGGCCTAAGGCATATAATGAAAGACAAGGATAAGAGAATAAAGATAGTAGAACAGAACCAGGCATACAGATTGTATTCATAAGCAGAAGCACAGTAGTTCCCTAACAAACATTCCCCTTCCACCCTTTACAATGAATTTCAGATGGGCTTTTATAGCCCGAGTCCCACCCGTTACATTAATGGGCACAGTAGTCCCGCCAAACATGAGCTGACGTAAGCGGCGAAAGAGCTGCAAATGCTGACCTTTTGTCGGACTGGGCTGTACCCGCAGCATGGTCTTCCTGGAATCTGGACAGCTACGTGGCGGAGTGCTGGGTAATTCTTCAAGTCGGCAGGCTTGCTAGTAGCTGGAGCAGGTGAAACCTCAGATCAGCTTTGAATGTGGCTATTAACGCAGGCGGTGCAGGCAGCCCATGCTTATCCCTTTTGGTCGGCAGTCTTGGTTCAAATCCCGAAGCCGGACACTTGTCTGATGATGGGTTATGCCGTGTGACACATGCCTGCCTTAGAGGGCAATCTATCCATCTTTGCTTGGGATCGGGGCTCCTTGGGATGCGTGCAAAAATCAGTGCAATCGGGGAAGGCCTTCAAGCCTTGGTCAAATTCCGGGTTTGTTCCCCTACTGTACACCCGTCAAGGGCGCATTCCCGCTCCGTTGAGAAGTCGAATCGCGCACAGTGCGAACACCGGTGTCTCGCCGCCATATGGACTCGCTCCGGCATTTTACCTTTTTTCTCGCATTGACTCGTCGACCGCCAGGCAAGGTGCGCCCAGAGGTGGGGCGAAGTACGAACTTCGCACCAAAACTGGGCGAAGTGCGCACTTCGCACCAAAACTGGGCGAAGTGCGAACTTCGCACCAAAACGGGCGGAAGGGGCGAACCTTCGCACCCGCACTTAGCCAATTTCGGATAGACTCGCTGGAAAGCTGGAAAATCAACTGGGGAACTCCATGGAAAAAAAGGGGGGAGAGAAAGAGAATGGGAAAGAAAAGGAAAGGGAGAGAAGCGAGAAAAACGGAAGGAGGAAAAGAAGAGCAGCACTGTTACAAAACAACATTGAAGACATTGCACCCCGTGCAAAAATGTGACAACAGGGACATGTCATCTCCGAGAAAGGCCTTGCAGTGGATCTTGACAGAGCAGAAGCCCTCCTCCGCTTGCCCATCCCAGTCGACAAGAAGGGCCTTGCAGTGAAGTCTCCGCCTGCAAGTGGGAAGATCCGGTGGTAACCACCAACCTAGCCAACTCCTTATCAGAGGAAAGTGATTGGACAAATGACCTGGTGCAGTATTTCAGCACCGGAAGATGCCCAAATCACCTCAATGCCTCACAAAGGAGGTTTCGGCTAAACGCCTTGAAATACGTTCTTCGCCCCGAGGGGCTTTATTTCAAAAACATTGACGGCATCCTGTTGCGATGCATCAGAGATACTGACAAACCCAGGGTCCTCGGAGAGTTCCACTCCGGGATGCACGGGGACATCATTCTGGAAGGCCTACGGCCTTGAAAATCATCAGAGCTGGGTACTACTGGCCCACTCTCTTCACAGACGCACATGCGGTCTGTGTCAAATGTGATAAATGCCAGAGGTTTGCTAGCAAAAATAGAAAAGCACCCCTGCCCCTCCAGCCAATTCAAGCTGAGACTCCGTTCCAGCAATGGGGTGTAGACTTCATTGGGGTCATCACGCCTAACTCTGCAGCGGGGCACAAGTTTATCCTTACCGCCACCGATTACTTCACTAGGTGGGCAGAGGCAATCCCCACTAAGAATGCGGACCAAGAAACGGTCATTAGGTTCCTCGAGAGCCTCATCACCCGTTTCGGGGTCCCGGAGGCAATAGTGACAGACAATGGTCCGGGGTTCGCAGGCGCTGTACTCACAGAGCACACCAGATGTCTTCTAACTACTACCCGTAGGGGAATGGCCTGGCTGAATCCACCAACAAGAATCTACTGAAAATTGTCAGAAGGACAGTAGAGAGAAACAAGAGGACATGGCACCTACTCCTGAATCGGGCGCTGTGGGCGGACCGCATATCATTCAAGAAGTCTGTCAAGACATCCCCCTACGCGCTCGTGTACGGCAAAGAGGCGGTTCGCCTACCCACGTATAGATACCCGCTACTGGATGCTTTGGATGAAGAAAGAGGCAACGGGGATCCGAGTGGATGCCGAGGCTCGTACCAAGCCGCTGCGGTTAGAAGAAGAAAGAGAAAAAGCATACCAGGCCTTTACTAAGCATGCTGAAGCAACCCAAGGCTGGTTTGCGAAAGGCACCACCGCTTGAGTTTTCAAAATCGGGGACCTAGTGCTGAAGTGGGACTCACTGAAGGCAAAGCCGGGCAATCATGGCAAATTTGACGCCCTCTGGGAAGGTCCCTATCAGATAGCTCGGGTGAATCAATTTAATGCATTCGTGCTCCGGGACATGGAGGGACAGCTTCTCCCCATTCCCGTCAACGGGTTCCACCTGAAGATTTACCACCGCTGAAGGCACCCAATGGGTCCTTTGTACAAATTTCTTTTCTGCATTTTAGTTTATCAATGTACATATTTATTTCAGCATTCAGCTTTTAGTTTTCAGAGCCCAAGTAAAGCTCAGAGCAAACCCCAACTTCGCAGTGAAGTCGGGCATCGCTCCCGGAACAGTGCGACATCGGGGGTTTGAAAGAAAGCAGCTGACAAAAAGGGCAAAATTTTGACTAAGTGCTGGGTGCGCAACCCGACTTCGCAGCGAAGTCGGGCTGCGCACCGTTTTGGGAGCGCAGTTGCGAAACACAGAGCTAAAAACGACTAAGTGTCAAAATCAGATTGCGCAAAATTTTTGGGCGAAGTCCGACTGCGCAGCAAAATCTGGCCGAAGTCGGAGTGTGCTCGTTTTTGGGGCGAAGTCCGAGTGCGCCCTCAATTTCTGGCGCACCTTGGGTGACCTGTCGCGGGAAACAAGAAAAAAATGATAAAATATTTCTAAGTGTGGGCCCGGACAACGCAGTTTGGCATAGTGCGAAGTTGGGTTGCATCCCTCTTGAAATCCCTGGGCCCAAGGTTCTCCCTCGAAACGTGTGCCCAGGCGGCGGCTATGACGTCATCAAAAGCACAAAGTCCAAAGAATGTTTAATAATGATTTCGTGACTTTCAAAAAGGATGTCATTAAGAAAGCAAGGTGCATTAGGACCAACTGCAACCGGGGTACGCTTTTCAAGATTAAATCCACGCACAGCCACCAAAGAATCATAACGCTTCTACCAACTTCAGGCGAATCACCTTAACCTCTCCTCTTGCGCCATTAATGTTGTTTCCCTTGCCTAGAAAAGGAGGCCCTGGCATACTCAGAACATCCAAGTTGTCAAGCTAACTCTGTGCTGCAAGGTCCAGAATTAGGCAATCAATAGCCAGATTCCCTGTCTCTGCCAATTCGAGCAGAAAAGAAACGATGGACAAGGGGAAAGCGCCAATGCCGGCGCAGTCCAGTGACGTAGAACATGAAGCTGAGGAGCAGACGAGAATCCAACGCTCATGAGAGCGAAGCGCCGCAAGAGCAAACAAGGAGGACCAGGTCAAAGAAAAGCCGAGGACAAACTCCACCGCCGCCCATCAATCGCCTGGCCGGGTACTGTTGGTTACGAATCTGCCATGAGGAAAGGATTTTGGGTTAATGCGCCCAGATTCGCCCACCAGCATGAAAGGCCGGAAGGAAGAGATGCCTTCCGTGCCAATCTCCGGAGAAGGCCGGCTCCTTTTGGGGGGTTTTCTGATTTAAGCTAAGAGTGCAGGAAAGAGATAAATGAACGAGAAAGGAATTTACAAATATACGTGGAGGTTGGTGGGGGGAACTAACAGTACGGGAACACACCAGACACCAATGCTTACTGCATTATAAACACAAAGCATGACCGAGAACTGCAAAATCTATGTGTACTTCCGATACCTAAGCAGTGTACGCACAGCTACAATGGTCCCCTAGCAAACATTCTCCCTACAAGGAGAACTAACAGCACGGCAATGCATCAATCACCAGATACGTACACTAACATGAGTAGAAAGCAACCTAGAGATATCAGAGCCAGGTATATGTGTCATGCAGTGATTTTAACCGCACAGCTACAATGGCTCCCTAACAGACATTCCCCTACAAGGAGACTAACGATGACGGCAGCGCATCAATCACCGGATACGGACGACAACGTAACACACAAGCGATGGAACTGCTACCACATCTATTCTATGTATCCTTTAAACTATTAAATACGAAAGTGCTCGGACAAGCAATGCTAAAGGCACCCGATCACCAAATGCTGAAGTGAATCAACGAGCCGTGACACAGGGTTAGCGTTAAGCATACATATAATGAAAGGCAGCATAAAAAATAGAAGCAGCAGAACAGAACCAGGCATACAATTTATATTTATAAACAGAAGCACGGTTACAATGGGCACAGTGGTTCCCTAACAGACATTCCCCTTCCACCCTTTACAATGAATTCATGGTGGGTTTTTATAGCCCGAGTCCCTCCCGTTACATTAATGGGCACAAGGTCCCAGTCAAACATAAGCTGACAAAAGCGGCGAAGGAGCTGCAAATGCTGACCTTTTGTCGGACCGGACTGTACCCACAGCATGGTCTTCCTGGAAGCTGGACAGCTACGTGGCGGTGTGTTGGGCAGAACTTCTCTCTGGCAGTGATGCGGGTAGCTGGAGCAGGTAGAACCTCAGATCAGCTTTAAATGAGGCTACTGGCACAGGCAGTGAAGCCCATGCTCGTCCTTTTGCTCGGCACGTCTTGGCTCAAATCCCGAAGTTGGACACTTGTCAGATGATGGATGATGCTGTGTGACACGTGTCAGCCTTGGAAGGCGGTTGTCCAACTTCGCTTGGGATCGGAGCGTCTCGGGTTGCGCGGGCAGAAAACAGCGCAATCGGGAAGGCCTTCATGCCTTGGTCAAATTCTGGTTTTGTTTCCCCACTGCGCACCTGTCAAGGGCGCATCCCGACTTCGCTGCGAAGTCGGACTGCGCACAGGTGAGAACTGGTGTCTGCCGCCGTACGGATTTGCTCCAGCACTTAACACTTTCTTGTCGGCCTGCCAGCCTGCCAGTTACAAGGTGCGCCCGGGAAGAGGGCGAAGTCGGACTTCGCACCAAAACTGGGCGAAGTGCGAACTTCGCACCCAGACTGGGCGAAGTGCGAACTTCGCACCAAAACTGGGCGAAGTGCGAACTTCGCACCCACACTTAGCCATTTTTCAGGTAACTTGTTGGAAAGTTTGAAAATCAACTGGGGACTCCGAGAAAGGGGGGAAGAAAGAGAATGTGGGAAAGAAAGAGGAAGGGAGAGCAGAAGAAAGGAAAATAGAGGAAGAGGAAAAAGAAGAGCAGCACTTGTTACAAACTTGAAAACATTGCACCCCGTGCAAAATGTGACAACATTTATGGCGGCTCGCGGGGTGTCGAGCTCGCCTCGGCGCAAAGAATCCATGCCTTCATCCATTGGGTGCAGAGGAGCTTGCCTCCCCTGCCTTTTGCTGCTCTAGCTGTTCTCCTTGCGGCAACTGTTCTTCAGATTCATCTTTGTCAGTTGCCCCCTCAGAATCACCTTCCGAAGGCTCTCCAGTTCTTGCTTCTGCCTCGCAGATGCGAGTGTATGCCGCCTGGGCTTGGCGCCAGGCTTCCGCTTCGAATGGCCGGCGGTCAGCAACTTCTTCTAATGCTGCGTGGAAAGCAGCGACCGCGTGCAGGTCGATGGTGTGGTATCTTTTTTCTAGCTCCTGGAAGTAGGAGCTGATCTTGCAATATTTGGACACCATCTGAGTGACCTGACTTTCCTGAATTGGCTCAGTCCAGCTATCAATTTCAGCTGTATCTGCTTCAAAGGACTGCCAATTCCTTTTCACCTGATCTAGGGTGAGAAGCTCGCCATTCTCAACAAAACCTGGGCACCCTAGTTCGGAAAGAGCGCGAAAGGGGGCCATACAGATGTCTCTTTCATGTTCGAATGCATCTAGCATTCGTCTGGCCACTCTCACCTCTTCTAATTTTTTGAAATATTTATGCAAGGTTACCCTTGCATCTGCCCATTCTGCAGCGAATGAGGACACGGGAGAAAATTGGAGGCCATCGCGCTCGCGCTCCTGAAGATTTATCGCCAGGTCCAGCCATTGCTTCGCCTGACGTTCGGCCTCCTCTACCACAGGCTTTCCCTGGGCAGAAACTTCTTGAATTCTGGATGCGAAATCCAGAACTGCCATCGCCTTATAGGTGTGGGGCTTGCATTCCCGCAGCAAACCAGCCCGCATCTCCTTAACTTTCTTCTTTGAAAAGACCGTCGCTTGAGATGTTCTCTCTGCAAGTTGCGACTGCGCCTGCTTCAAAGACTCTTGGAGCTGAGAAATCTGCTCCAAGGCTGCTTGCTTTTCGGTTGCGGCCTGTTGCTGGGAAGCGGCCAGCTGGGCTTTGAGTTCATCTATTTCTTGCCGCGCCGCTTCCAGCTGCTCAGTGGACCTGGACAGGTCCTCTTCAAGCTGTCTTGTCTTGTCTTGCAACCCGAAAAGCTCTTCCTGCTCCTCCAGACTTTTGACAAAGAGATTATCAGCTTTGCGCATGATCGACTGAATCTCGTATTGCTTGTTGATGTCGTCAAAGCTCTTCTCCTTTGTCTGGAGCTCGTAGTCCGCCCTGGTCATTTCCCGGAGAGGCTTCTTCACTTTTGGGATTATCTTCTCTGTTGTAAGCACTCTCCTCTCGAAATTGTACTTGGCGCGCTTTACCGGGGCGGCTATCTCTTCAGGTCTCCTCCGTTTCAGGTTACGGAGGAAAGAGACAGAATATTCTACGGCTCTCGTTGCCAAGGGCAAGTCGTCCGTGTTCTGGAGGTCGTCCATGAAATCTGGTTCCCCCAGCCTAGGGTTCTGCTGAGACGTCTCTCCTGCGGGAATGGGATCAGGAGGAACCGGATGGACACTGGAAGGATCGGCCGCTTCTGGGGGCGACCGGGAAATGGAGATGGGGGCGGCTGATACTGCAAGGGTTTGAAGCGGCTGAGATGGTGGATGTGACGGTGAATGAACGGCTTCAGCACTAGCTTCAGGCGAAGGGTTTGGAGTTTGGCTCAGAGATAGAGAAACGTTGGGGTTCTGAGCAAACTGATCAAAAGAATGGGGGCCGCTAGAAGGGTGTGGAGACGGGGAGGAGGATGCGGCCATGACTTGCTCGGATTGAGCGGGAGACGGGGTAGGAGTAGGACTGGATGAGACCAAAGAGACAGGGGCAGCAAACGTACCTGCGGGCTCCGCCTGAGCCGATGCTGGATGGATGTCTGCGCTTTTGGTTCCGGCGGGTGGCTTGGGACTGCCCAGAGAAACTGTCTCTGCGGCGGCAGGACGCGGCCGCGGTTCTGCGACTGGCTGCTGCACTATCAGGCTAGGTCGCCTGATCTTCTCCACTCTCTTCCTTTTCTTTTCTTCTGGAACAATGGTCGGATCCGGGGAAGGAGATGAAGCAGGTGCGGCAGGCGCTGATGCTCCCACGGTAAACTTGTACCGGGGTTTGACTTGCAGAGGGTCTGCCGCAACCGGTCTGCCCTCTGGCGGCGCTGGCGTCTTTCGTGCCTGAGGGATTGCCTCGGGCGTTGCTTTGACTAATTCTTTCGCCTTCTCAGGCGCCGCCTTGGAAGCCACGGGCTGCATTGGTTCGACCTGGATGTCCGTTGGCCCACGCCGGCGATTGCCGAAGTGTACAAGCTGTTGGGAGGAAGACCCTCCTTTATAATCCTCAAAGGGGCCTCGGGGAACGTAACCTTGATATGCGAACGGCCGCCAGCTGTCATGATGTTGGTCATAGAGAACCGAAAAGTCGTCATCTACGGCCAGGTTTCTTCTGGTGGATTTGTCGTGCTGCGTGCGGCATCTCATCTTCCAGCATTCAGTAATCTTTTCTTTAGACCAGTTAAGGCCTGCTATCTTGGATAGAAATTTTCTAAACCCTGGAGATGAGAACTGGTGGTCCGGGTTTCGCTTGGGGTCATATGTCACCTCCTCGCAGTAAAAATCCTGCCAGGGAGGAGAAGCTTCCATCAATTCAATTTCCCAGTCAAGGTCCACATGGACCACATCGCACTTATCTTCAGTTATATCTGCTCGGGGGCAGAGATGTGTGAACTTTCCCCTTATCCCATACGGGTCGTACTTCCAACGCTGCGGCAACAGAACCAGGCCAATCCGGGAAAACTCTTGCTCTAGGTAGACATGCTGTCCTACCTCAAAAATCTCAACGTTTGCCCAGGAAAGAGGGTATTGAAAAATCTGTCCTCTCTTCTTTCCTAGGCCGAACTCCTCTTCAACATAGTCCATTTGCCGGGCAACCTCCATCCCGAACAGATGCTCCGAGCACCAGTAGGGCAGCAAATGGGGTTTGCCCTTGAATCCGTAGATTCTGACCACAATTCCCTGCGTCAGCCTGAAAACGTCCCCGAGCTTTTGATTTAGCAAAGCGCTCGTCATTTCTCTCGGGGGACGGGGAATTTCGCTTTCGCTGAAGACTGACATGACCAATCCCAGAAAGTTGAAGTTGAACTTGTAGTAGGACCCTTTCCGGTATAGGTCATCCGTCCAGTTATAGACGGGCTGTGGCTCTCCCTTCTCGTTGACCTTCTTCAGGTTCGGGATAGGCATCCGGGAGTGCAAATGGTACAAACAAAGCCAGGCTAGAACAGAACTGAAACGAAAATCGGTGGACTGCTTCTTCTGGATCTTGACTAGGCTGGAGTGGATGGCGTATGCCAGCCAGTCTGCCCAGTCGAAAAAGATGGGGCGCTTTCCACTTCTCTGCGCCGCTGGTTCGTAGGATTCTCCGCATAGGAGACATTCTGCCAGCGCTAGTTGGTACGGCTGTACCAGCTCATCGGAGTCGCAGCCGAGAATCCATGCCAAGATGGTATATAGATACTTGCTCTGAAACCCTGCCAAGGGCATGGGGCCGGTTGGCCACTGTCCAGCTGCAAGAGGGGCGTTCAGCTCTGAATTGAGGAAATCCCTCATCCTTTTTGTTTGCGTGAAACGTCCCGCCTGCTCGCCCAAATTTATCTTCCTGAGAATTGTGCTGGAGTCATACTCCAACCCCGGGGCGAAAGCTGGCTGGACAGTCTCCCTGCGCAGCGTGAACAAGGGTTTGCCGCTGGAGCTGCAAATTTGCCGGGTAACTGGTCTGTAGTGTCTGACAATGATGTCTACCAGTTCCGGGCATTGATGGACAGGAGGGCACAAGAATCTGAAAAGGTTGGATTTGTACGCCGCTCCGAAATGATGAGAGGGCGAAACCTTGTCAGCCCAACTCTCCACATTTGCCCGCAGCTTAGTCAGGCTCATAGAAAACGAGCCGTCCACGTATCCCGCCAAGTAATTTAACGGAGGTGGTGGGGCTTGCCCACGCTGCACTTTTTTAGACCGGGACTTTGACTTTGGCTCTGGCGGTGTTTTACTTCTGAAAACACCCGGCTGTGGTAAATCCTTGTGCTCGCTACCTTCGCTGGATTGCGCTGACACCGGCATCTTTCCTCTGTCCATCTCTCCGAATCAGCAATAATTACAAGTTCAGGGCGCCTGCAGAAGATTTCGCTGTCACAGGAAAAATCTGCACAGTTTAAGGAATAATCTGCGCAGTCTGGCATGTTTGAATGCATCTGACCCCCTTTTCTAGATAAAGACAGCGCCATTAATGCCGCGCAGGAGGGGGTAGGTCGGCTGAGTTATGCTTCTTGGGTGGCTGCGCAGGAGAATGTTTGGAAAAAGTGTACTCCGGCAGACGTGCCATGTTCTTTTGCTTGCACTTTTCGTTGAGGAACGTGCAATCATTAATTTTACTTTGGACACTGCGCCATGGCTGACGTCACTGCCACCATCCGGGCACACTGCTCAAGACAGAACCCTTGGTGCGGAAACCCACTTTGGAACGGTTACAATGCGCCTTGGGTCCAGCTTGGGACCTTTTGGATATTTTATTCATTTTTTGGACAACTGTCCAAGCTGGCCCAGAAAACGAGGCGTAGTCGGACTTCGCCCAAGGTTGGGCGCGATCCGACTTCGCCGGCGAAGTCGGACTTCGCCCGAATTTCGGGCGAAGTTCGAACTTCGCGCGAAGTGCGCGTTGAACTGTTCCTTTTTTCTTTTCTTCTTTCTCGCCGCGCCCAGGGGTTGAGCGCAGTCTGGGTCCTTGCAACCTTCGGAGGAGGCGAACACTTAGCATTTTTACTGCTCCTTTAGACCGAACCATACGAGCTGCGCAGTGCGACATTGAAGCAGGTTCGGACTTCGCCCGAAGTTCGGACGAAGTACGAACTTCGCGCGGAGTTTATGCGCAGTTCGAACTTCGCGCGCAAGCCGGCCGAAGTCGGACTTCGCGCGCGAAGCCGGACTTCGCCCAAAGTTAGGCGCAGTCCGTTCTCCTTTGTGCTTTGCATTTTTCTTTCTTTGTTCAAGCTTCGCACTTGGCTGGCGCGCAGCCCGACTTCGCTGCGAAGTCGGGCTTCGGCCAACACTTAGCCATTTTTTTAGCCTTTTTTCTTTGCTTTGCTTAACCAAGCTGCTGCCCGAACTTCGCCCCTCCTGAGGGGCGACGACAGACTTCGCTGCGAAGTCTGTCCTTCTCTCCCATGCCGTATTTTAAGCTCAAAAAATAAAAAAAACAATTAAAAGCTGAAAGCTGGAAACTGTACATGCTGGGAAATGAAAATGCATAAGGGAAATTTTTTACAAAGAAGGGCCACTCGGGCACCTTCAGCAGCGGTAAAGTTTTAAGTGGAACCCGTTGACAGGGATAGGCAGGAGCTGACCCTCCATATCCCGAAGTACGTAGGCATTAAACTGGTTCACCCGGGCAATCTGATAAGGGCCCTCCCAGAGGGCATCAAACTTCCCGTGATTACCCGGTTTTGCTTTATATGAGTCCCACTTCAGCACCAGGTCCCCGATTTCGAAAACTCGGGCAGTGGTGCCTTTGGCAAACCAGCCTTGAGTGGCTGCAATGTGATCAGTGAAGGCCTGGTATGCACTTTCTCTGTCTTCTTCCAACTGCAGGAGTTGGCACAGTCTGTCATCCACCGGGTCTCCGCTGCTCCTGTCTTCGTCCAACATCCATAGGGCAGGGATCTCGATGTGTGATGGCATGACAGCCTCTTTGCCATAGACGAGCGCATAGGGGGACGTTCTGATGGATTTCTTGAACGCAACTCTGTCCGCCCACAGCGCCCGGTTCAGGAGTAAGTGCCAAGTCCGCTTGTTTCTTTCAATGGTCCTCCGGATGATTTTCAGGAGGTTCTTGTTAGTAGACTCGGCAAGGCCATTCCCCTGCGGGTAGTAATTAGAAGACATCTTGTGATAGATGCCAAGTTTGCCAGTGTACTCCGTGAGTACAGCGCCTACAAATCCCGGACCGTTGTCTGTCACAATTGACTCTGGAACCCCGAAGCGGGTAATCAGGCTCTCAATGAACCTGATGACCGTTTCTTGGTCTGCGTTCTTGGTCGGGATTGCCTCTGCCCACCGTGTAAAATAGTCAGTAGCTGTAAGAATAAACTTGTGTCCGGCAGAGGAGTTAGGAGAAATCACCCCAATGAAGTCTAGACCCCATTGTTTGGAACGGAGTCTCGGCTTGAATCGGTTGAAGGGGCAGGGGTGCTTTTCTGTTTCGGCCAGCAAACCTCTGGCATTGATCACATTTAGAGCAGACCGCATGAGCGTCTGCGAATAGAGTGGGCCAATAGTACCCAGCTCTTATTATTTTTAAGGCCGTTGGCCTTGAAGAATGGTGACCCCCAGGCATCCCGGAATGAAAATCTCCGAGGACCCTAGGCTGGTCAGATTTCATGACGCACCGCAACAGGATGCCGTCGATGTTTTTGAAGTAAAGCCCCTCGGGGCGAAGAGTGTACTTAAGTGCACCTAGCCGAAATCTCCTTCGTTGTGAGGCGTTCAGGTGATCGGGACATCTTCCGGTGCAGAAATATCTCACCAGTTCATCTGTCCAATCACTCCCCTCCGATAAGGAGTTGGCTAGGTAGATGCGTGTCGTTGTGTCCTCCCACTTACAGGCGGAGATGCCGGCTGCAGCGCTTCGGGCCAATTCCTGACACAAGGCTCGGCCTCTGATAAGCTTGGTGGGCCGCACTTCAATGTCAAACTCCTGGATCTTGGCAATCCATCCCGCTCTCTTGTGACCCGGTTCTCCTTGTAAGATGAAGCTTCGAACATCCGGGTGAATCACAAAGACAGTGGTCTTGCTCTGGGAGACAAAATGCCTGAACTTCCGAAGGGACTTCATAACAGCATGAACTTGCCGCTCTATAAAATTGTACTTTTCTTCATGCGGCAGAATCACTTGGCTCAGGGAACGCTATGGGGCGCTCCTCACCATCGTCTCCCTTCTGAGTTAGGACTGCGGCGTAACTTTCGGGTTCTCCCACTGCATACGGGATGAAGTCCTTGGAGTAGTCCGGGTTTGTCAACACCGGAGCTTGCGCAATTCGAGCCTTGATTTCCTCGAAGGCTTGCTCTCTCTCATCAGTCCATTCATAATTTGTATCTTTTTTCAACCAGTTCGGCCATAGGCTTGATCACCTGTGCGAAGTCCGGAATGAACTTCCGCACGAAGTTAATCTGACCGAAGAAGGACTGCAGCCCTTTTTTATCAATGGGGGCTGGCAAGCGAACGAGGGCTTCTGCTCTGTCAGGGTCAATGGCGAGGCCTTCCTCGGAGATGACATGTCCCAGCAGCTTTCCTTCCTTTACCGCGAAGACAGACTTCTTCGGGTTTATAGAAATGCCGAATTCTCGACACCTCTCAAATATTTGCCGTAGGTGCGAAACATGATCTCCTCGTTGGTGAGAGAAAACAGTCATGTCATCAAGGTAGATGACAATAATCTTATTGAGCAGCTCTCGGAAGGCCAGGTCCATGGCCCTTTGGAATGTGGCACCAGCATTGGATAAGCCAAACGGCATGCGCTGATAGGCGAACGTCCCCCACTTGGTGGTAAACGCCGTCTTATGTCTGGTCCTCGTCTTTGACCCAAATCTGGTTGTAGCCGGAAAATCCATCTAAAAGTGAAAATCTCTGGGCTCCAGCAACGATATGTAGAATCTGGTCGATTTGGGGAAGCGGATAGTGGTCCCTGAGGGAAGCCTGATTTAGGTTTCTGAAGTCGACACAGAGACGAATGTCGCCATTCTTTTTCCTCACGGGCACCAAATTCGCGACCCAGGATGAATGTTTGATGGGGTAGATGATCTTGGCCTCCAGCATCTTCAAGAGCTCGGCCTTCATCATGGCCTCAATCTTCGGATTCACGGCCCTCTGCTTCGTCGGAATGGCTTGGCGCCATCCTCTAGCTCAATGGTATCTTTGGATGACGAGTTCTGTCATACCCCCTCAAATCCTCGTAGCACGAGGCCACGATGTCGGGGAACTCTCGGCACGGTGATCTGATCTGCTCAAGTTCCTCCGACGTGCAGTCTGTTCCGACCTTGATAGTTTTACCAGGTTCAAGTTCCAGGTCAGCATACTGCCTCGGGTCTACTTTGATCCTGTGGGATATTGCTCTGTCATTCTGATCAAAGAGACTCTCTAATGTAATCAGTCCTTTTGGGACATGATTATTCCGTAACTGTATCAACCCCTCATATTGCTCGTCATCAGGGTCTCTACCTTCGATTACACACACTTCGTTAACCAGGAATGTGACGATCTCCTCGTCACAACTGAACACCTGCCAGTGGGTGTCCTTATCAGGCACAGAAGGCCTGTAGATAGTACGAACCGGCTTCGGTTTCTGGACAACGTCTTCAGCCGGAACGTACCTGGCTCCAACAGACGCCAGAATATCAGCGTGTTTGTTTTTCTCACGCGATATTGCTTTGACATTCAATGAGTCGAATGACTCCATCAGGTCCCACACCCGGTTGCGGTACGCTCTAAGATAGTGCTGCTTGGATGCGCACTTCTCCGTAACTTGGTGACACACCAGCTCTGAATCTCCGAAAATCTGCAGGTGTTTGATTCCGAGCCTCTCCGCCTTTCGCAAACCCAAGCACAGGGCTTCGTATTCCGCCGAGTTGTTAGTGCAGCTCCAGGCCAATCTGTAGGTATAGTCTTTCTGGATTCCGGTTGGAGAAACCAGAAGTACCCCTGCACCGGCGCCATTCTTGCATCGCGCGCCGTCAAAGAAAAGCTTCCACAGCTTCTCGGGTGCAGGTCCTACTTCCTTCGCAGCTGACATGTCAAGCCTCTCGGGCTGTACAATGGAGTAACAGCCTTGCTCTGTCCCGATTACGGCATTGAAGTCCCGCAACGAGAACTCATCTTCAAGCTGTAGCACTTCGAAGGCTTGCTCAGTCAGCTCCACTGTCACCAGCTCTTCCTCTGACAACTGGACCATGCAGTCCATCTCTCCTCCGGGTATCTTGTCTACTAGGAAGGTGGAAGGCTTCTCATTAAAAATTTTCAGTCTCCTTCCTTTGAAGGGCACTTCCATGTGTGAGTAGTCTAGAGACAGGTACCCGCCCAACTTCGCAGTGAACTCCCGAGAGAGACACATGCCGAAGTAAGGTTCCAGGTCAACAACCACGACCTCTTGGATGACCACGATGTCGAGGGCCTTGTGCAGTCGGATAGGGATGTCCTTTATGACACCAACTGTCTTAACAGGGGTGCCGTCTAATTGCAGCACGCCTTGGCTGCTCCGTGTGTATTCCATCCCGATCTCGTCGCGACGGCCTTCGGCATCATAGTCGAGGAAGCACCAGAATCCACCATGCGGTTGTGAACTATGTGCCCTTGCATCCGTAAAGACAGATAAAAGGGTGGCGGTCCTGTTCTTCCCAGTGGCCGAGACTGTCAAAGGTTGAACCAGGACAGCGGGCTGTATCTGCTTGCCGCTCTTCATGTTCTTCAGGGATTCTTGCAGCAGATCCACCTGGCCTGGGAGCAGAAGAGCATCATACATGCTGATTCTAGCAGGTGTTCTTTTCAACTCGTCTACAATGCTGTAGCCCGAGGTACTAGCTCCTTCTGCTTGTTTTGCCGGCTCATACTTCGTCCGGTACTGCTGGGTGGCCTCAACTCGCTGTCTCTTGGTCAGAGACGGGTACTTCAGCTTCTCCTGGGCTTGTTCTTTGGTTTCAGCTGGAGGCTGAGGTACGGGAGCTTTAGCCGGAGTTGGGGCCTTTGCTGGAGGTTTGGCTGGAACAGCGGCAGCCTTTGCCGGAGAAGGCTTGGCTGGAGCTTTATCTTTGGATGCCTTCTCCTGGGCTGTGTAGGGCCACAGCCGCTTGTACGGTGGCAGCCCTCCGGGCTGCGGTTTTTCTCTTCTTGCGTAAACTTGCAAAGGCTTGGCCGCATCCGCAGCCTTCTTTTCTTCCTTGGCAGGCGGCACTAGATTCTCCTCTGGGAGGGCAAAGTTAGCTTCGCCGTCCAAGATCATGTACAGTTCATCGTCCTCTATGGCGCTGCCGGCCAAGGTCCGGATGTAGTGCTGGTGCGAGTGCAGTCTTCCTCCGAATGCGGGTCATTGCACGTAGTGCACCGGTTAACTCTGGTCGGGAGGACCGGGCGGGTCTTCTATAGCGGCATTTCTCGGAGGCGGACGCCTCTGCGGGCGGTGTTACGGGGCTTTGTCTTTTGTCGGCGCGGGTGGCGCATATGGCCTCCTAGGAGCGAGGTCCATCTGGGCCCGCTTCTTCTTCAGAGCGGTCATGTCATTGGACATGGCATGGTATCCTGAGGCCAAAGCCCGCACCTCCTGGAGAATCGTGTTCTGAATGCTGCTGTCAGGAGGCGGCAAGCGTGCCGGTGGAGGCAATGCGGCTAATGGAGGAGGGTTAGAATAAGGTGCGTACTGTGGGGGAGCGAGGAAGTGCTGGAAAATGCGGAGCGGGAGGAGGCGGGTGAGGGTAATGCAATTGAGGCGGGCCGTAAGGAGTTACGACCGGCGCTGGATTCCACTGCTGCTGGGGTTGCTGCCCTGATGTGGACGGCGAACCGCCGGAAGCAGAAGGATACTGGGATCTGGGAAAGTCGGGATGAATGGGTTCCTGCACCCTGGACGGGAGTCTGCCGATGGAAATAATGTCAGCTTCAGCTTGCTGGGCAGCCTCGTACAGCGCAGGAAACTCATCTATTCTGGCAATCTTCAGCAACAGGCATATGTCTGAGTTGAAGGATCTCAGATAGTAGTGAGCAGCCATGCCGGCTGAAGGCCGAAGTTCGCGAGGTACCCGTTTCCAGGATCTCGCAAACCTGATGTTAAAATCAGACACCTCCTCTTGAGGATGTCTCTGGATAGCTTGGAACTGATGCAGTAGAGAAGTAGGGTCAGCAGACTCGTTGCATCCTTTCACGAGCCTTCCGGCAAGCTGGGGCCACCCTGTGATGGATCCCTCTGGCAGCGATCTCCACCAGTAGAGAAGCTTTCCCCTTAGGGAAAGGGCCGGCAGACGGGTCTTCACACTCTCATCGGTAATAGTATGCAATGCGGCCAGGGCAAGGATGTCCTGGATGTGCTCGTACGCCGTCTTACCGTAGCCGTCGTATGTGGGAATAGACTTTAAAGCAGCGGGGGGCACAGCTTGCTGTCCGACCAGGGCCAAGGGCCCCGTAGAGTCCACCGCCGGGAAGAGATCATCGTCATTTGGCTGTTGGGCAGCCATTTCTTCTTCTTCTTCTCCGCCGTCGGTTGTGTACTCAGTGTCGGTACTTTCCGAGGATGCAGGATCTTCTTCTTCCTCGGCCTCTTCTATTTCGTACTCGGCTCCTCCGACCTCAGCTTCGGCCTCTTCTTGGATTTCAGCCTCGGCTTCGTCGAAACGAGCTCGCGGATCAGCCAGCCTGGGAACTTCGCCTCGAGCGTTGATGTCCAGTTCGTAGAACTCAGGCGGGCTTCTCGGATCCCTTGCTTGCCACCTTCTTGTGTGCATGAAGGTGTTGGGACCGGTCTTTCGGACTCAGAGGATTTGTTCGTGCAGAGTCGCCAGGTGTTCAGATTTGGAACAGCAATGAAGCGAACACCGGTGCTTCAATTCTGTCGGGGGTGAGAAACTTCCTTGTCTCACCAGGTGCTCAGGAACCACTGTCAGCGCCAGGTGGAGACTGATCAGAAAATCTCTCTTCAAATGTGGGACCCGTGTCCCACCGGGCGTGCCAGAGAAACTGTTGGTTACGAATCTGCCATGAGGAAAGGATTTTGGGTTAATGCGCCCAGATTCGCCCACCAGCATGAAAGGCCGGAAGGAAGAGATGCCTTCCGTGCCAATCTCCGGAGAAGGCCGGCTCCTTTTGGGGGTTTTCTGATTTAAGCTAAGAGTGCAGGAAAGAGATAAATGAACAGAAAGGAATTTACAAATATACGTGGAGGTTGGTGGGGGGAACTAACAGTACGGGAACACACCAGACACCAATGCTTACTGCATTATAAACACAAAGCATGACTGAGAACTGCAAAATCTATGTGTACTTCCGATACCTAAGCAGTGTACGCACAGCTACAATGATCCCCTAGCAAACATTCTCCCTACAAGGAGAACTAACAGCACGGCAATGCATCAATCACCAGATACGTACACTAACATGAGTAGAAAGCAACCTAGAGATATCAGAGCCAGGTATATGTGTCATGCAGTGATTTTAACCGCACAGCTACAATGGCTCCCTAACAGACATTCCCCTACAAGGAGAACTAACGATGACGGCAGCGCATCAATCACCGGATACAGACGACAACGTAACACACAACTGATGGAACTGCTACCACATCTATTCTATGTATCCTTTAAACTATTAAATACAGAAAGTGCTCAGACAAGCAATGCTAAAGGCACCTGATCACCAAATGCTGAAGTGAATCAACGAGCCGTGACACAGGTTAGCGTTAAGCATACATATAATGAAAGGCAGCATAAAAAATAGAAGCAACGAACGAGAACCGGGCATACAATTTATATTTATAAGCAGAAGCACGGTTACAATGGGCACAGTGGTTCCCTAACAGACATTCCCCTTCCACCCTTTACAATGAATTCATGGTGGGTTTTTATAGCCCGAGTCCCTCCCGTTACATTAATGGGCACAAGGTCCCAGTCAAACATAAGCTGACAAAAGCGGCGAAGGAGCTGCAGATGCTGACCTTTTGTCGGACCGGACTGTACCCGCAGCATGGTCTTCCTGGAAGCTGGACAGCTACGTGGCGGTGTGTTGGGCAGAACTTCTCTCTGGCAGTGATGCGGGTAGCTGGAGCAGGTAGAACCTCAGATCAGCTTTAAATGAGGCTACTGGCACAGGCAGTGAAGCCCATGCTCGTCCTTTTGCTCGGCACGTATTGGCTCAAATCCCGAAGCTGGACACTTGTCAGATGATGGATGATGCTGTGTGACACGTGTCTGCCTTGGAAGGCAGTTTGTCCAACTTCGCTTGGGATCGGAGCGTCTCGGGTTGCGCGGGCAGAAAACAGCGCAGTCGGGAAGGCCTTCATGCCTTGGTCAAATTCTGGTTTTGTTTCCCCACTGCGCACCTGTCAAGGGCGCATCCCGACTTCGCTGCGAAGTCGGACTGCGCACAGGTGAGAACTGGTGTCTGCCGCCGTACGGATTTGCTCCAGCACTTAACACTTTCTTGTCGGCCTGCCAGCCTGCCAGTTACAAGGTGCGCCCGGGAAGAGGGGCGAAGTCGGACTTCGCACCAAAGCGGGCGAAGTGCGCACTCGCACCAAGCGGGCGAAGTGCGAACTCGCACCGAGCTGGCGAAGTGCGCACTTCGCACCAGAGCGGGCGAAGTGCGAACTTCGCACCCACACTTAGCCATTTTTCAGGTAACTTGCTGGAAAGTTTGAAAATCATCTGGGGACTCCGAGAAAGGGGGAAGAAAGAGAATGTGGGAAAGAAAGAGGAAGGGAGAGCAGAAGAAAGGAAAATAGAGGAAGAGGAAAAAGAAGAGCAGCACTGTTACAAACTTGAAAACATTGCACCCCGTGCAAAATGTGACAACTGGTACAAAGATGGCGAATTTTCTATCTCACAGGAATATTGCTGAATGGGCACAAAGTTGCCTGCACCATGTGGGCTGCTACAAATTGAACTGTACTTGTCTCTTGTGCACTGTTGGTTACGAATCTGCCATGAGGAAAGGATTTTTGGTTAATGCGCCCAGATTCGCCCACTAGCATGAAAGGCCGGAAGGAAGAGATGCCTTCAGAGCCAATCTCCGGAGAAGGCCGGCTCCTTTTGGTGGGGGGGTCTGATTTAAGCTAAAGGGAACAGGAAAGAAATAAATGAACTGAAAGAGACAAATGTACAGAAAGAGATTACAAATATGTCCAAAGGTTGGTGGGGGGGAACTAACGGTGCGGGAACACACCAATCACCGCTACTACTGCATACAAACACGAGCATGACAAGGAGCTGCAAAACCTAGGCGTACTTCCGATACACCGGCGGCGTATGCACGGCTTCAATAGCTCCCTAGCAAACATTCCCTACAAGGAACTAACGGCGAGGGATCGTATCAATCACCGAGATACGTACAGCGACGGGGGTAGAAAGTAAACTTAGAGATGTCGAGCCGGGTATATGTGTTAGGCGAGAGAGTTTAACCGCACGGCTTCAATGGCTCCCTAGCAAACATTCCCTACAAGGAACTAACGGCGGGGGATCGCATCAATCACCGGATACGGGCCAGCAACGTCACACATAGCCGATGGAGCTGCTACCGGATCTATTATATGAATGCTTTAAATTAATGAAGTACGAGAAGGTGCTTTAAACAAGCAATGCTAGAGGAACACGATCGCCAAATGCCGAAATGAATCAACGAGCCGCGACACGGGTGGGCCTAAGGCATATAATGAAAGACAGACATAAAAGAATAAAGACGGTAGAAACGAGAACCGGGCATACGATTGTATTCATAAGCGAAGCACGGTTACGGTAAGCACGGTGGTTCCCTAACAAACATTCCCCTTCCACCCTTTACAATGAATTCAAGATGGGCTTTTATAGCCCGAGTCCCACCGATTACATTAATGGGCACGAGTCCCAGTCAAACATAAGGCGACGAAGCGGCGAAAGAGGCTGCAAATGCTGACCTTTTGTCGGGTGGAGGCTGTACCCGCGACATGGTCTTCTGGAAGGCTGGGCGAGCTACGTGGCGGAGTCTTGGGCAAAACTTCAAGTCGGCGAGGCTCGGTGGTAGGCGGAGCGGGTGAAACCTCGGATCAGCTTTGAATGAGGATATTAACGCGAGCGGTGCGGGCAGCCCATGCTTATCCCTTTTTGGTCGGCGGTCTTGGTTCAAATCCCGAAGCTGGACACTTGTCGATGATGGGTTATCTTGTGTGACACATGCACCTTAGAGAGCGATCTATCCATCTTCGCTTGGGATCGGGGCTCCTTGGGATGCGTGCAGAAATCAGTGCAGTCGGGGAAGGCCTTCAAGCCTTGGTCAAATTCCGGGTTTGTTCCCCTACCGCACACCTGTCAAGGGCGCATTCCGACTCTGTTGAGAAGTCGAACTGCGCACAGGCGAACACTGGTGTCTGCCGCCATATGGACCTGCTCCGGCATTTTATCTTTCTTCCGCGTTGACCTGCCAGTCGCCGGTGCAAGGTGCGCCCGAAAGTGGGGCGAAGTCGCACTTCGCACCAAAGCGGGCGAAGTCGCACTCGCACCAAAGCGGGCGAAGTGCGAACTTCGCACCGGACTTAGCCAATTTCGGATAGACCTGTGGAAAGTTGGAAAATCAGCTGGGGACTCCAAGGAAAAAAGGGGAGAGAAAGAGAATGGGAAAGAAAAGGAAAGGGAGAGAAGGAAGAAAAAACGGAAGGAGGAAAAGAAGAGACGACCTTGTTACAAAACAATATTGAAGACATTGCACCCCGTGCAAAATGTGACAACATTTCTGGCGGCTCGCGGGGTGTCGAGCTCGCCTCGGCGCAAAGAATCCATGCCTTCATCCTTTGGGTGCAGAGGAACTTACCTCCCCTGCCTTTTGTTGCTCTAACTGTTCTCCTTGCGGCAACTGTTCTTCAGATTCATCTTTGTCAGTTGCCTCATCAGTATCTCCTTCCGAAAGCTCTCCATTTCCTGCTTCTGCCTCGCACATGCGAGTGTACGCCTCTTGGGCTGAGCGCCAGGCTTCCGCTTCGAATGGCTTGCGGTCAGCTATATCTTCTAATGCTCCGTGAAAAGGCGACCGCGTGCGGGTCGATGGTGAGGTATCTTTTCTCTAACTCCCGAAAATAGGAGCGGATCCTGGAATATCTGGACACCATCGAGTGACATTTGTCTTGAATTGGCTCGGTCCGGCTATCAATTTCAGTGTATCTGCTTCAAAGGACTGCCAATTCTTCTTTACCCGATCTAGGGTGAGGAGCTCGCCATTCTCAACAAAACCTGGACACCCAAGTTCCGAAAGAGCGTGAAAGGGGGCAGACGGATATCTCTTTCATGTCCGAATGCGTCAAGCATTCGTGCAGCCCTCTCACCTCTTCAACTTTTTCGAAATATTTGTGCAAGGTCACCCTTGCACCTGCCCATTCTGCGGCGAATGAGGACACGGGGGAAAAAAGGACGCCGTCGCGCTCGCGCTCTCGAAGATTTATCGCCGAGGTCCGGCCATTGCTTTGCACGGCGCTCGGCCTCCTCTACCCACGGGCTTTCCACAGGCGAGAACTTCTTGAATCCTGGATGCGAAGTCCGGGACCGCCATCGCCTTAAAGGTATGGGGCTTGCATTCCCTCGGCAAACCAGCCCTCATTTCCTTAACTTTTGTCTTTGAAAAGACGGCCGCTTGAGATGTTTTCTCTGCAAGGCTGCGGTCGTGCTCTTGCTTCAAAGACTCCTGGAGGTGAGAAATCTGCTCAGAGGCTGCTTTCTTTTCGGTTGCGGCTTTGTTCTTTGAGAAGCGGCCAGGTGGGCTTTGAATTCATCTGTTTCTCGCCGCGCCGCTTCCGGTGCTCAGTGGACCTAGATAGGTCCTCTTCAAGTTGCCTTACTTTGTCCTGCAGCGCGAAAAGTTCTTCCTGCTCCTCCAGACTCTTGACAAAGAGATTGTCAGCTTTGCGCATGATCGTCGAATCTCATACTGTTTATCAATGTCGTCAAAGCTTTTCTCCTTTGTCCGGAGCACGTAGTCCGCCTTAGTCATTTCTCGGAGAGGCTTCTTCACTATTGGGATTATTTTCTCCGTTGTAATCACTCTCCTTCCGAAATCATACTTTGCGCGTTTCGCCGGGGCGGCTATCTCTTCGTGTCTCCTCCGCTTCAGGTCTTGGCGGAAAGAGACAGAATACTCTACGGCTCTCGTTGCCAGGGGCAAGTCATCTGAGTTCTGAAGGTCGTCCATAAAATCTGGTTCCCCCAGCCTAGGGATCTGTCGGGACGTCTCTCTTGCGGGGATGGGATCGGGGAGGAACCGGACGAGACCTTGGAAGAATCGGTCGCTTGTGGGGGCGGCCGGGAAATGGAAATGGGAGCGGGCGACACTTGTGAGGGTTTGAAGCGGGCGAGGCGGAGGATGTGATGGTGAACGGACAGCCTCGGCCACGACCTCGGGCGAAGGGTTTGGAGTTGTGCTGAGAGAAAGAGAGACGTTAGGGTTACGAGCAAGGCGATCGAAAGAATGGGGACCGCTAGAAGGACGCGGAGACGGGGGAGGAGGATGTGGTCATGGCTCGCCCGAGTTGAGCGGGGGGCGGGTGGAAGTAGAGCGGGTGAGACTAGAGAGACGGGGACAGCAAACGTACCTGCGGGCTCCGCTTGAGCCGATGTCGGGTGAATGTCTTCGCTTCTTGTCTCGGCGGCCGGCTTGGGACTGCCCAAAGGAATTGCCTCTGCGGCGGCGGGACGCGAGCTGCGGCTCTGCGGCTGGCTGCTTGCACTATCGAGGCTAGGTCGCTCTGATTTTCTCAACTCTCCTCCGCTTCTTCTCTTACGGAACAAGCTGTCGGATCGGGGGAAGGAGGCGAAGCGAGTGCGGCGAGCAGCGATGCTCCCACGGTAAACTTGTGCCGGGGTTTGACTTGCGGAAGGTTGCCGCGACCGGTCTGCTTTCTGGCGGCGCTGGCGCTTTTCTTGACTGAGGAAGTGCCTCGGGCGCTGCCTTGACTAACTCTTTCGCCTTTTCAGGCGCCGCCTTAGGAGCCACGGGCTGCATTGGATCGGCCTGGGTACTTGCTTGGGCCGGCGGCGCGATTGCCGAAGTGTACAAGCTGTTTGGGAGGAGACCCACTTTTATAATCCTCAAAGGGGCCTCGGGGAACGTAACCTTGATATGCGAACGGCCGCCGGTTGTCATGATCTTGGTCATAGAGAACCGAGAAGTCGTCATCTACGGCCGAGGTTTCTCCTTGTGGATTTATCGTCTTTGCGTGCGGCATCTCATTTTCCGAGCATTCGGTAATCTTTTCTTTAGACCGGTTAAGGCACTGCCAATCTTGGACAGAAATTTTTTGAACCCCGGAGATGAGAAGTGATGGTCCGGGTTTCGCTTGGGGTCATATGTCACCTCCTCGCGGTGAGAAATCCTGCCAGGGGGGAGAAGCTTCCATTAATTCAATCTCCCAGTCAAGGTCCACATGGACCACGTCGCATCTATCTTCGGTTATATCCCGGGGGCACAAATGTGCAAACTTTCCCCTTATCCCATGAGGGTCATACTTCCAGCGTTGCGGCAGCAAAACCAGGCCAATCCGGGACAGCGCTTGCTCTAGGTAGACATGTTGTCCTACCTCAGTAATCTCAACGTTGGCCCAGGAAAGAGGGTATTGGAAAATCTGTCCTCTTTTCTTCCCTAGGCCAAACTCTTCTTCCACATAGTCCATCCGTCGGGCAACCTCCATCCCGAGCGGATGCTCCGAGCACCAATAGGGCAGCAAATAGGGTTTGCCCTTGAACCCGTAGATTCCGATCACAATCCCCTGCGTCGGTCTAAAAACGTCCCCGAGCTTCCGATTTATCAAAGCACTCGTCATTTCTCTCGGGGGACGGGGGATTTCACTTTCGGTGAAGGCGACATGACGAATCCCCGAGAAAGTTGAAGTTGAACTTGTAGTAGGACCCTTTCCGGTATAAGTCATCCGTCCGATTATAGACGGGTGGGGGCTCTCCCTTCTCGTTAACCTTCTTTAGGTTCAGGATCGGCATTTGGGGGTGCAGATGGTACAAACAAAGCCAGGCCGAACGGAACTGAAACGAAAATCGGTTGACTGCCTCTTCTGAATCTTCAACAGGCTGGAATGAATGGCGTAAGCCAGCCAGTCTGCCCAGTCGAAAGAGATGGGGCGCTTTCCGCTCCGCTGCGCCGCTGGTTCGTAAGATTCTCCACACAGGAGGCATTCTGCCAGCGCCAGCTGGTACGGGTGCACCAGCTCATCGGAGTCGCGGCCGAGGATCCATGCCAAGATGGTATATAGATACTTGCTCCGAAATTTCGCCAAAGGCATGGGGCCGATCGGCCATTGTCCGAGTTGGAAGCGGGGCGTTGAGCTACGAATTGAGGAAATCCCTCATTCGCTTGGTGTGCGTGAAACGTCCCGCTTGTTCGCCCAGACTGATTTTTCTGAGGATGGTGCCGGAGTCATACTCCGGCCCTGGGGCGAAAGCTGGCTGTACAGTCTCCCTGCGCAGTGCGAACAAGGGTTTGCCAACGAGGCTGCAGATTTGCTGGGAAGGCTGGTTTATAATGTCTAACAATTAAGTCTATCGGCTCCGGGCATTGGTGGACGGGAGGGCACATGAATACGAAGAGATTTGATTTGTACGCCGCTCCAAAATGATGGGAGGGCGAAACTTTGTCGACCCGGCTCTCCACATTCGCTCGCGGCTGAGTTAGGCTCATGGAAAACAAGCCGTCCACATATCCTGCCCGGGTAATTCACCGGAGGTGGTGGGGATTGCCCACGCTGTACCTTCTTCGTCCGGGCCTTTGACTTTTTCTCTGGCGGAGGATCGCCTTTGAAAACTCTGGCCGCGGCAAATCCCCTGGTTCGCTGCTTTCGCTGGACTGTGCTGACACGGGCCTTTTTCCCTTGTCCATCTCTCCGAGTCGGCAATAATGACGGAGTTCGAGTCATGCTGCAACAAATTTCGCTATCGGAGGAATAATTAGCACCTTGTCAGGAATAATCTCTGCAATCCGGAATGTTGGCATGATTCGACCCCCTTTTCTAGATAAAAACAGCGCCATTAATGCAACGCGGGGAGGGGGTAGGTCGGCTGAGTTAAAACCCTTGGTGGCTGCGCAGGAGAACGTTTGAGAAAAGACGCGCCCCGGCAGACGTGCCTTGCTTCTTTAGTTGCATTTTTCCTTGAAAAACGCGCAATCATTAATTCAGCGTTGGGGACTGCACCATGGCTGACGTTGCTGCCACCACTTGGGCACATTGCTCAAGACAAAACCTTTGGCGCGGAAACCCAGATTAAAACAAGTGCAAGCGCGCCTTGGGCCCAGCTTGGGGGTTTTGAATTTTTCGTTATTATTTTTCTTTTGAAACGCGTCCCAACGCTGGCCCGGAAAACTAGGCGCAGCCGGGCTTCGCCCGAAGTTGGGCGCGGCCCGACCTCGCCGGCGAAGTCGGACTTCGCCGAATTTCGGGCGAAGTTCGAACTCGCGCGAGCGCGTGCTTGAACTCTTTTGCTTGCTTCTGCGCCCAAGGCTTCGGGCGCGGTGCGGGTCTTTGCCGCCTTTGGGCTTCACACATCTTTGCAACCTTCGCCCGTTGTCCGAACTGCGCAATGCGATGCTGACTTTGTTCGGACTTCGGCCGAAGCTTGGTGCGAAGTGCGAACTTCGCGCTTCGCACGAGAATAGAGCGCAGCGCGCACTTCGCGCGCGCGCTGGCCGAAGTCAGGCTTCGCTGCAAAGTTCGCACTCGCGCAAACTTTGCGCGCGGTGCGTACTCGCACGAAGGGTTGCGCGATGCGTACTTCGGTCAAAGGATGAGCGGAGCTTCTTCTTGGTGTGCTTCGGTGTTTTCTCGAACAAACTTCGCAATTCGGGTGGGCCGAAGTCAGGCTTATCTGCGAAGTCGGGCTTCGGCCAACACTTAGTCGATTTTTTGCTCTTTTTTCTCCTTTCTTTCTCTGCATAGCCGAACTTCGCCCCTCCTGCGGGGCAACGACAGACTTCACTGCGAAGTCTGTCTTTCTCTCCCATGCCGCATTTAAGCTCAAAGAAGGAAAAAATAAACTGAAAGCTAAAGCGGAAACTATACATGCGGGGAAAAATAAAAAACACAAGGAAAAATTTTTACAAGGAAGGGCCACTCGGGCGCCTTCAACAACGATAAAGCTTCAAGTGGAACCCGTTGACGGGGATGGGGAGGAGCTGACCCTCCATATCCGAAAGTATGTAGGCATTGAGCCGATTCACCGGGCAATCGATAAGGGCCCTCCCGGAGAGCGTCAAATTTTCCGTGATTACCCGGTTTTGCCTTGTATGAGTCCCACTTCGACACCGGGTCCCCGACTTCGAAAACTCGGGCGGTGGTGCCTTTGGCAAACCAGCCTTTAGTGGCTGCAATGTGATCCGCGAAGGCCCGGTATGCACTTTCTCTGTCTTCTTCCAAGCTGCGGGAGTTGGCACAATCTGTCGTCTACGGGTCTCCGCTGCTCCTGTCTTCATCAACCATCCACGGGGCGGGGATTTCAATGTGTGATGGCATAACAGCTTGCTTGCCATAGACGAGCGCGTAGGGGGACGTCTTGAGGGATTTCTTGAACGCAACTCTGTCCGCCCACAGCGCCCGGTTCGAGGAGCAAGTGCCAAGTCCGCTTATTCTTTTCAATGGTCCTCAGGAGAATTTTCGGGGAGGTTCTTGTTAGTAGACTCGGCAAGGCCATTCCCCTGCGGGTAGTAATTAGAAGACATCTTGTGATAGATGCCAAGTCTGTTGGTGTACTCCGTGAGTACGGCGCCTACAAATCCCGGACCGTTATGCTGTCACAATCGACTACGGAACCCCGAAGCGGGTAATCGGGCTCTCAATGAACACGATGACCGTTTCTTGGTCGGCGTTCTTGGTCGGGATCGCCTCCGTCCACCGTGTGAAATAGTCGATGGGCTGTGAGAATAAACTTGTGGCCGGCGGAGGAGTTAGGAGAAATCACCCCAATGAAGTCTAGACCCCATTCTTTGGAGCGGAGCTTCGGCTTGAATCGGTTGAAGGGGCGGGGGTGCTTTTCTGTTTCGGCCGGCATACCTCGGCATTGATCACATTTGGCGCGGACCGCATACGCGTCTGCAGACGAGTGGGCCAATAGTATCCGGCCCTTATTATTTTTAAGGCCGTTGGCCTTGAAGAATGGTGACCCCCGGGCATCCCGGAATGAAAGTCTCCGAGGATCCTAGGCTGGTCGGATTTTATGGCGCTACGCAACGGGATGCCGTCAATGTTTTTGAAGTAAAGCCCCTCGGGGCGAAGAGTGTACCTTAGTGCACCTAGCCGAAATCTCCTTCGTTGTGAGGCGTTCGGGTGATCGGGACATCTTCCGGTGCGAAGTATCTCACCGGTTCATCTGTCCAATCACTCCCCCTCACGATAAGGAGTTGGCTAGGTAGATGCGTGTCGTTGTGTCCTCCCACTTGCGGGGCGGAGATGCCGGCTACGGCGCTTCGGGCCAATTCTCGACACAAGGCTCGGCCTACGATAAGCTTGGTGGGCCGTGCTTCGATGTCAAACTCCTGGATCTTGGCAATCCATCCCGCTCTCTTGTGACCCGGTTCTCCTTGCAAGATGAAGCTGCGAACATCGGGGTGAATCACAAAGACGGTGGTCTTACTACGGGAGACAAAGTGCTGAACTTTCGAAGGGACTTCATGACCGCATGGACACTGCCGCTCTATAAAATTGTACTTCTCTTCGTGCGGCAAAATCACTTGGCTTAGGAACGCAATGGGGCGCTCCTCACCGTCGTCTCCCTTCGAGTCGGGACTGCGGCGTAACTTTCGGGTTCTCCCACTGCATACGGGATGAAGTCCTTGGAGTAGTCCGGGTTTGTCAACACCGGAGCTTGCGCAATTCGAGCCTTGATTTCCTCGAAAGCTTGCTCTCTCTCATCAATCCATTCGTAAGGTGTATCTTTCTTCAACGGTTCGGCCATAGGCTTGATCACTGTGCGAAGTCCGGATGAACTTCCGCACGAAGTTAATCTGACCGAAGAAGGACTGCAGCCCTTTTTTATCGGTGGGGGTTGGCAAGCGAACGAGGGCTTCTGCTCTTTTAGGGTCAATGGCGAGACCTTCCTCGGAGATGACATGTCCCAACAGCTTTCCTTCCTTCACCGCGAAGACAGACTTCTTCGGGTTTATAGAGATGCCGAATTCTCGACAACTTTCAAATATCCGCCGCGGTGCGAAACATGATCTTCTCGTCGGTGAGAGAAAACGGTCATGTCATCAAGGTAGATGACAATAATCTTGTTGAGCGGCTCTCGGAAGGCCGAGGTCCATGGCCCTTTGGAACGTGGCACCGGCATTGGATAAGCCAAACGGCATGCGGCGATAGGCGAACGTCCCCCACTTCGTGGTAAACGCCGTCTTATCTTTGGTCTTCGTCTTTGACCCAAATACGGTTGTAGCCGGAAAATCCATCTAAAAGTGAAAATCTACGGGCTCCGACAACGATATGTAGAATACGGTCGATTTGGGGAAGCGGATAGTGGTCCCGGAGGGAAGCCTGATTTAGGTTTACGAAGTCGACACGAGAGACGTATGTCGCCATTCTTTTTCCTCACGGGCACCAAATTCGCGACCCGGGATGAATGTTTGATGGGGTAGATGATCTTGGCCTCCGAGCATCTTCAAGAGCTCGGTCTTCATCATGGCCTCAATCTTTGGATTTACGGCCCTTTGCTTTTGTCGGAACGGCTTGGCGCCATCCTCTAGCTCGATGGTATGCTGGATGACGGATCTGTCATACCCCCTCAAATCCTCGTAGCACCAGGCCACGATGTCGGGGAACTCCTGGCACAGTGATCTAATCTGCACCAGCTCCTCCGACGTGCGGTCTGTTCCGACCTTGATGGTTTTACCAGGTTCGAGCTCCGAGTCGGCATACTGCCTCGGGTCTACTTTGATCCTGTGGGATATTGCTCTGTCATTTCGATCAAAGAGACTCTCTAATGTAATCAGTCCTTTTGGGACGTGATTATTCCGTAACTGTATCAACCCCTCATATTGCTCGTCATCAGGGTCTCTACCTTCGATTACACACACTTCGTTAACCAGGGAATGTGACGATCTCCTCGTCACGGCTGAATACACGCGGAAGGTATCCCTATCGAGCACGGAAGGCACTGTAAATGGTGCGGACCGGCTTCGGTTTACGGACGACGTCTTCGGCGGAACGTGCACTGCCTCCAACGAGGCGCGAGAATATCGGCGTGCTTGTTTCTCTCACGTGATATTGCCTTAACGTTCAATGAGTCAAACGATTCCATCAGGTCCCAGACCCGATTGCGGTACGCTCTAAGATAGTGATGCTTAGACGCGCATTTATTCGTAACTTGATGACACACTAACTCTGAATCTCCGAAAATTTGGAGATGCTTGATTCCGAGCCTTTCCGCCTTTCGCAGACCCAAGCACAGGGCTTCGTATTCCGCCGGATTGTTAGTACGGCTCCGGAGCCGGCCTGTAGGCATAGTCCCTCTGGACTCCGGTTGGGGAAACCGGGAGGACCCCTGCACCGGCGCCATTCTTGCAACGCGCGCCGTCAAAGAAAAGCTTCCACAGCTCTTCGGGTGCAGGTCCTACTTCCTTCGCAACGGACACGTCAAGCTCCTCGGGCTGCTTAATGGAGTAACGACCTCCTCCTGTCCCGATTACGGCATTGAAGTCTTGCAACGAGAACTCGTCTTCAAGCTGTAGCACTTCGAGAGCTTGCTCGGTCAGTTCTACTGTCACCAGTTCTTCCTCTGACAACTGGACCATGCAGTCCATCTCTCCTCCGGGTATCTTGTCTACTAGAAAAGGGGAAGGCTTCTCATTGAAAATTTTCGGTCTCCTTCCTTTGAAGGGCACTTCCATGTGCGAGTAGTCTAGAGGCAGGTACCCGCCCAACCCGCGGTGAACTCCCGAGAGAGACACATGCCGAAGTAAGGCTCCAGTCAACAATCACGACCTCTTGGATGACCACAATGTCGAGAGCTTTGTGCGGCCGGATAGGGATGTCCTTTATGACACCAAGCTGTCTTGACGGGGTGCCGTCTAATTGCGGCACACCTTGGCTGCTCCGTGTGTATTCCATCCCGATCTCATCGCAGACGGCCTTCGGCATCACGGTCGAGGAAGCACCGGGAATCCACCATGCGGTTGTGAACTATGTGCCCTTGCATCCGCAAAGACAGGATAAAAGGGTGGCGGTCTGTTCTTCCCGGTGGCGGAGGCTGTCAAAGGTTGAACCGGGACAGCGGTGCATCCGCTTGCCGTTCTTCATGTTCTTCGGTGATTCTTGCGGCGGATCTACGGCATCGAGACGAGAAGAGCATCGTACATGCTGATTCTGGCAGGAGTCTTCTTTAACTCGTCTACAATGCTGTAGCCCGAGGTACTAGCTCCTTCCGCTGGTTTAGCCGGTTCATACCTGGTCCGGTACTGTTGGGTGGCCTCAACTCGCTGTCTCTTGGTCGGAGACGGGTACTTCGACTTCTCCTGGGCTTGTTCTTTGGTTTCGGTGGGGGCTGAAGTACGGGAAGCTTAGCGGGAGTTGGGGCCTTTCTTTGGAGGCTTAGGTGGAACAGCGGCGGCCTTTCTTTGGAGAAGGTTTAGCGGGAGCTTTATCTTTGGACGCCTTCTCTGGGTGTGTAAGGCCACGGCCGCTTGTACGGTGGCGGCCCATCGGGCTGCGGTTTTCTCTTCTCGCGTATACTGCAAAGGTTTAGCCGCGTCCGCGACTTTCTTTTCTTCCTTGGCGGGCGTCCTTTGGATTCTCTTCGGCGGGGGCAAAATTGGCCTCGCCGTCCAAGATCATGTACGGCTCATCATCTTCTATAGTCCCTGCCCGGCCAAGGTCCCGGATGTAGTGCTTTGGTGCAAAGTGCGGTCTTCCTCCGAATGCGGGTCATTGCACGTAGTGCACCGGTTGACCTTGAGTCGGGGAGGACCGGGTGGGTCATCTATAGCGGCATTTCTCGGAGGCGGACGCCTCTGCGGTTGGTTTTACGGGGCTTTATCTTTTGTCGGCGCCGGTGGCGCATACGGCCTTCTAGGAGCAAAGTCCATTTGGGCTCCTTCTTTTTCATAGCGGTCATGTCATTGGACATGGCATGATATCCGGAGGCCAAAGCCCGCACTTCTTGTAGAATCGTGTTACGGATCTTTCTTGTCGGGAGGCGGCAGGCGTGCCGGTGGAGGCAAAGCGGCCAATGGAGGAGGGTTAGAATAAGACGCATCTTGCGGGGAGCGGGAAGCGCTGGAAAATGCGGAGCGGGAGGAGGCGGATGAGGGTAATGCAAGCGGAGGCGGGCCGTATTGAGTTACGACCGGCGCCGGATTCCACTTGCGGTTGGGGTTGCTGCCCTGAAGTAGACGGCACACCACCGAAGCGAGAAGGATCTTGCGATGCGGGAAAGTCGGGATGAATCGGCTCCTGCACTGCGGACGGAAGCTCTGCCGATGGAGATAATGTCGGCTCGACTTGCTGGGCGGCTTCGTATAGTGCAGGGAATTCGTCAATTCGGGCGATCTTCGGCGGCGAGGCATATGTCCGAGTTGAAAGACCTCGGATAGTAGTGAGCGGCCATGCCGGTGAAGGCCGAAGTTCGCGAGGTACCCGTTTCCGAGGATCTCGCAAACCTAATGTTAAAATCGGACACCTCCTCTTGAGGATGCCTGCTGGATTGCTTGGAGCCGATGCGGTAGAGAGGTAGGATCAGCGGACTCGTTGCATCCTTTTACGAGCCTCCTGGCAGGTCGGGGCCACCCGGTGATGGATCCCTACGCGGCGATCTCCACCGGTGAGAAGCTTTCCCCTCGGGGAAAGGGCCGGCGACGGGTCTTCACACTTTCATCGGTGATGGTATGCGGTGCGGCCGGGGCAAGGATGTCCTGGATGTGCTCGTACGCCGTCTTACCGTAGCCGTCGTATGTGGGAATAGACTTTAAAGCGGCGGGGGCACGGCTTGCCGACCGATCGGGGCCAAAGGCCCTGTAGGAGTCCACCGCCGGGAAGAGATCATCGTCATTCGGTCGTTGAGCAGCCATTTCTTCTTCTTCTCCGCCGTCGGTTGTGTACTCGGTGTCGGTACTTTCCGAGGATGCGGGATTTTCCTCTTCCTCGGCCTCTTCTACTTCGTACTCGGCTCTTCCGAGCCTCGGCTTCGGCCTCTTCTTGGATCTCGGCCTCGGCTTCGTCGAAGCGAGCTCGCGGATCGGCCCGGCTGGGTATCTCGCCTCGGCGTGGATGTCTAGTTCGTAGAACTCGGGCGGGCTTCTCGGATTTCTTGTTCGCCACCTTCTCGTGTGCATGAAGGTGACGGGACCGGTCTTCTAGACTCGAGAGGATTTGTTCGTGCGAGTCGCCGGTGTTCGGATTTGGAACAGCAATGAAGCGAACACCGGTGCTTCGATTCCGTCGGGGGTGAGAAACTTCCTTGTCTCACCAAGAGCTCGAGAAGCTATCGGCGCCGGTGGAGGCCGATCGGAAAATCTCTCGTCGGATGTGGGACCCGTGTTCCGCCGAGCGGGTCGGAAGAAGCTGTTGCGCTAGGTGGAAGCCGGACGGGTACTCTTTCTTTAAATCGTGGGACAAGCGTCCCACCGGTCGTGCGAGAGACGTTGGTTACGAATCTGCCATGAGGAAAGGATTTTTGGTTAATGCGCCCGGTTCGCCCACCGGCATGAAAGGCCGGAAGGAAGAGATGCCTCTAGAGCCAATCTCCGGAGAAGGCCGGCTCCTTGGGGGGGGGGTCTGATTTAAGCCAAAGGGACCAGGGAAAGAAATAAATGAGCGGAAAGAGATAAATGTACAGAAAGAGATTACAAATATGTCCAAAGGTTGGTGGGGGGGACCTAACGATGCGGGAACACACCAATCACCGCTACTACTGCATACAAACACGAGGCATGACAAGGAAGCGCAAAACCTAGGCGTACTTCCGATACACCGGCGGCGTATGCACGGCTTCAATAGCTCCCTAGCAAACATTCCCTACAAGGAACTAACGGCGAGGGATCGTATCAATCACCGAGATACGTACAGCGACGGGGGTAGAAAGTAAACCTAGAGATGTCGAGCCGGTATATGTGTTAGGCGAGAGAGTTTAACCGCACGACTTCAATGGCTCCCTAGCAAACATTCCCTACAAGGAACTAACGACGGGGGATCGCATCAATCACCGGATACGGGCCAGCAACGTCACACATAGCCGATGGAGCTGCTACCGGATCTATTATATGAATGCTTTAAATTAATGAAGTACGAGAAGGTGCTTTAAACAAGCAATGCTAGAGGAACACGATCGCCAAATGCCGAAATGAATCAACGAGCCGCGACACGGGTGGGCCTAAGGCATATAATGAAAGACAGACATAAAAGAATAAAGACGGTAGAAACGAGAACCGGGCATACTGATTGTATTCATAAGCGAGAGCACGGTTACGAGTAAGCACGGTGGTTCCCTAACAAACATTCCCCTTCCACCCTTTACAATGAATTCAAGATGGGCTTTTATAGCCCGAGTCCCACCGTTACATTAATGGGCACGAGTCCCCGATCAAACATAAGGCTGACGAAGCGGCGAAAGAGGCTGCAAATGCTGACCTTTTGTCGGATGAGGCTGTACCGCGACATGGTCTTCCTGGAAGGTCGGGCGGCTACGTGGCGGAGTCTTTGGGCAAAACTTCAAGTCGGCGAGGCTCGCTGGTAGGCTGGAGCGGGTGAAACCTCGGATCAGCTTTGAATGAGGATATTAACGCAGGCGGTGCGGGCAGCCCATGCTTATCCCTTTTTGGTCGGCGGTCTTGGTTCAAATCCCGAAAGCTGGACACTTGTCCGATGATGGGTTATCTCTGTGTGACACATGCCTACCTTAGAGGGCAGTCTATCCATCTTCGCTTGGGATCGGGGCTCCTTGGGATGCGTGCAGAAATCAGTGCAGTCGGGGAAGGCCTTCAAGCCTTGGTCAAATTCCGGGTTTGTTCCCCTACCGCACACCTGTCAAGGGCGCATTCCGACTCTGTTGAGAAGTCGAACTGCGCACAAGCGAACACTGGTGTCTGCCGCCATATGGAACTGCTCCGGCATTTTATCTTTCTTCTGCGTTGACCTGCCAGTCTGCCAGTGCAAGGTGCGCCCAGAAAGTGGGGCGAAGTCGGACTTCGCACCAAAGCGGGCGAAGTCGCACTCGCACCAAAGCGGCGAAGTCGCACTCGCACCAAAGCGGCGAAGTGCGAACTTCGCACCCGGACTTAGCCAATTTCGAGATAGACCTGCTTGGAAAGTTGGAAAATCAAGCTAGGGGACTCCAAGGAAAAAAGGGGGAGAGAAAGAGAATGGGAAAGAAAAGGAAAGGGAGAGAAGGAAGAAAAACGGAAGGAGGAAAAGAAGAGCAGCACTGTTACAAAACAATATTGAAGACATTGCACCCCGTGCAAAATGTGACAACAGTGCCCTCCTGTCCACCAATGCCCGTAGCTGGTCGAATCCATTGCGACATATTACAAGCCAGCTGCCCGGCAAGTCTGCGACAACAAGGGAAGAGTTTTGTTCACACTCTTCAGGGAAAGCGTCCAGCCAGCTTTCGCCCCGGGGCTCCAGTACGACCCTAGCGCAATTGTCAGGAGGATCAACCTGGACGAACAGACGGGCAGATTCACACAGACCAAGCGGATGAGAGAATTCCTCGACTCAGAACTGAAGACTTCGCTTCCAGCCGGACAATGGCCCACAGGCCCAATACCCCTGGACAGATTCGAAAATAAATATATATACATCATCCTGGCATGGGTACTCGGCTGCGATTCTAACAGAGTGGTACACCCATACCAGCTGGTGCTGGCAGAATGTATCCTGCATGGGGAGTTTTACGACTCCATAGTGCAAAGGAGTGGGAAGCGCCCTATTTTCTTCGACTGGGCATACTGGCTGGCGTACGCCATTCATTCAAACCTAGTCAGGCTGCAGCAAAAGTAGACAACGGAATTCCGGTTCTGCTCCTTCCTCACATGGCTGTGTCTGTACCACACGCACTACCGGATCAGAGTTCCTAACTTAAAGAAGGTAAATGAAAAAGGAGAGCCGCTGCCCGTGTACGAATGGACCGAAATCCTGTACAGAAAAGGGTCATTCTATGAGTTCAATTTCAAATTTTTGAGTATGGTCCTGGGGCTGTTCAATGGTGAGGCATCCCGCCCACCAGAGGTCATGACAAGCTATCTGAGGAAGCACAAGTACGGGGACATCTTTTGGCTGACACAGGGCATTGTAGTCAAAATCTGCGGATTCAAGGGGAAGCCATTCCTGTTGCCCTATTTCTGCACTGACTATCAGTTCGGAATGGAGATTTCGCGTCAGATGGATTATGTCGAGGAAGAGTTCGGCCAGGGAAAGAAAAAGGGCCATATTTTCCAATATCCTATTACCTGGGCGAATATTCAAGTACGCGAGATTGGACAACATGTCTACCTCGAACGGGAGCTCATCGACATGGGCCTAATACTGCTGCCGCAGCGTTGGAAGTGTGACCCGATTGGGGTCAGGGGTAAATTTGCGCACATCTGCCCGCGAGCAGAGATCATGCAGGAAAGGGGCAACAGAACAGGTGCAGACCTGGAATGGCACATTGAGCAGATGCAATCATGGCCTCCATGGCATGATTTTTACTGCGAAGAGGTGGCGTATGATCCAGAGCGAAACCCGGATCACCGGTTAGATTCGGCGGGCTTCAAGAAATTCCTCTCCAAGGTGGCGCCCCTCAACTGGCAAAAGGACAAAATCATCAAATGCTGGAAGATGAGATGCCGCACGCGACACGATAAATCCAACCGGAAAACGCTGGTCGTTGATGATGAGTTTTCGGCCCTATATGATCAATACGCTGACACGTGGCGGCCTTTCGCATTTCAAGATTGCGTTCCTCGAGGCGCTAGGAAAAGGTATACAAGGAGGTCCCCGTCCCAGCAATTGTCTACTCCCGGAACTTCCAGCGCAACGCCAACGAGCAGTCAAGTGGGCCCAATGTTGCCTCCAACTCCTGAAGCATTACCCGAAAGGGCGCAGCGGCCAAAAAAGTCAACTCCAGAAGTGGCCCCCCAAGTGGAAAAAGCGCCAGAACAGCCAGCTAGTGGAGCGGCCGCGGCGAACATCCTCCCGTCTAGACCCCGGTACAAGTTTACCGTGGGCACATCGCAGCCTGCCGCCCCAACCTCCTCTCCCTCCTTTGAACAAGCTGCAGCGCCAGAAGAAAAGAAGAGGAAGAGGAGCGAAAAGGCCAAGCGGCCTAGGGAGCCTGCACAGCAAACGGCCACAGCACGGACAGGGACAGCCGCGCCGGAAATCGTCTCGCTGGACAGCCCTGATGCAGAAGATGAAACTTGGGCTGCAGATGTCCTTCAAACAGCGGCTCAGGCGGAGCCCGCAGGTACGTCCACTTCCCCGCTCCCCCAAATCCCAGTCGGCCCTGCCATAATGCCGTCCCCCATTTTATCAGGGCAAGCCATAGTCCTGTCCTCTTCATCTCAGACCACCCAACCCTCGCACAACCCCCATTCCTTCGACCAATTGGCCCAAGACCCGAACGCTTTCCAGTCCCTCAGCCAAACCCTGGAACCCTCGCCTGCGGCCAGTGCCGAAGCTACGCATACATCACCGCGCCGCTCACCTCCCCTGTTCAAAACCTCGCCTACACCTTCCACTCAGCCGCTTGCTTCCCCTAGGACCCGGTCGCCCTTAAAAGCGACCACGGCTTCTGGAATACCTCCTGCTTCGCTGTTTGCAGGAAAAATGCTGCAGCAAGACCCAATGCTGGAAGACCTTGACTTCATGCAGATCACAGACGATCAGCCCCTCGCAGCAAAGGTCGTAGGGTGTTCCGCATCTTTCCTTCAGGGCGTCAAATGCAGAAGAGCTGAGGAAATCACTGCCCCGGTGAAGCGCACCAAGTACGACTTGGATAGGAGGGTGCTGAGAACTGAAAAGTTGGTTCCAAAAGTGAAGAAGCCCCTCCGGGAAATGACCGAGGCGGATTATGAACACCAAGTCAAGGAAAAGAGCTTCGATGATATAAACGAGGAGTATGATATCAACGGCATTCGTCGCAGAACCCATATTCTCCTCGTCAAGCGACTCGAGAGTCAGGAGGCGCTGTTTCAGCTACAGAATACTTCAAGGCAGCTGGAGGAAGATCTGGCTAGAGCCACCACGCAGTTGGACTCTGCACAGCAAGAAATCAGTGACCTGAAAGCCCAGCTCGCTGCCTCACAACAGGAGGCCGCAGCGTAAAGACAGACAGCCGAACAACTGTCAGAGAAGAAAAGGGCAGCGCTGGAGAAGGTGTCCCAGCTCCAGGATTCGTTAAGGCAGGCTAAGTCTCAGTTCGAGGAGAAAACATCCCAGACGACGGCCTTTTCGAAGAATAAGATCAAGATAATGCGGGCCGGTTTGCTGCAGGGTTGCAGGGCCAACATCGTCAGGTCCATATCGGTCCTGGATTTCACATCCAGGATCCAAGAAGTATCTGCCCAGGGAAAGCCTGTGGTAGAGGAGGCCGAACGCCAAGCGAAGCAGTGGCTGGACTTGGCAATGAAACTTGAGGAGTACGAGCGCAAGGGCCTCCGATTTCCCCCTATGTCCCGAATTACCCTAGAATGGGCAGATGCAAGGGTAACCTTGCATAATTATTTTGAAAAAGTAGAGAAAATAAGGGCCGCCAGGAAAATGCTAGACGCATTGGACCACGAAATGAACATTTGCCTAGCCCCCTTCAATGCTCTTTCTGAGCACGGTTGCCCGAGCTTCATCAAGGATGGAGAATTTCTGACCCTTGAGCAGGTGAAGATGAATTGGCTGTCTTTTGAGGCAGACACGTCAGAAATTGACGGCTGGGCCGAGCCAGTCCAGGAAGCTCAGGTCACCCAGATGATGTCGAGATACTGCAAGATCAACACTTCCCTTAAGGAGTTGGGAGAAAGATACCACACCATCGACATGCATGCGGTCGCAGCATTCAGAGCAGCGCTCAAAGATGTCAGCGACTTAGGGCCATTTCAGGCAGCAGCCTGGGACCAGGCCAGGACCGCATACAACCTTGTCCGTGAGCGGGAGCAGCCGGCCGAGCAAGAAGGTGACAGTGGCGACCATTCAGGTTCAGAAGGAGGAGAAACAAAAGAAGCAACTGCCGAAAGCGGATCTGAAGAGGAGCAGTTGCCCCAGAAGAAGCCGTCAGAGCAGCGGAAGGCAGGGGAAGGGAGTTCCTCTGCGCCGAAAGGATGAAGGCCTGGTTCTTTGTGTCGAGGCGAGCTCGACACCCCGCGAGCCGCCAGGAATGTTGCCACATTTTGCACGAGGTGCCATGTTTTCAAATTTTGTAAGTATGTTGCTCTTCCTTCCCTCCATCTCCTTTCCCTTTCTCCCCTTGTATCAGTTGCATTCGTCCCTTTCTCCCCTGGTTCTTTCTGCAGTCAGAATTCCCAAAATAGATCTCACATTCCCTAAAAAATTCTAAGTCTAAGAGCGCAACCCGACTTCGCAGTGAAGTCGGGGTGCGCCCTTAAGTACGAGCACACTAGGGAATGCGAAGTGCGGAAGCAGGCTGGAAATGAGCAGAATTTGGCTTAGTATGGGAGCGCAACCCGACTTCGCAGCGAATTCGGGGTGCTCTCCCCTTCTTGCGCGCAGTCCGAGCGGCAGCTAAATTGACTAAGTGCTAGAGTGCGCAACCCGACTTCGCAGCGAAGTCGGGGTGCGCCCTCTGACCTGTGCGCAGTTGGGCAAGATCCATCAAGCAGCCCAAAAACAGACTAAGGCACGAAGGCCTCCCCAACTGCGCTGTTCCCCACTTGCGCTACCCAGTTGCGCTCCGTTTCCAGGCGAAGTAGGACACAAGAGAGAAGCTGTCTTCCAAGGCAGATGCACCCCCGTCAGAAGTTGACAAGTGTCCAGCCTCGGGATCCGAGCTGATATGCGGTGGGAAAAAGGACAAGCATGGCCCAAATCACCTCCTCCAGCTACCTCCATTCATGCTGACACAAAGTTCTATCTACCGCAGCTACCCGCATTCATGTTGACGCGAAGTCTCATCAACCGCACTGCCACGTAGCTGCCCAGTTTTCAGGTGAACCTTGCTGCCAGTACAGTCCCTGTCTGCAGGAGTCAACATCAGCAGCTCTTTGGCCGCTTTTGTCAGCTATTGTCTGGTCTGGGACTTTGTGCCCATAATTGTAATCGGGGGGAATTGCGCTATAAATAGCCGCACCACTTCATTGTAAAAGGTGGAAGGGGGATATCTTGCTAGGGAACCATTGTAGAGGGAACCATTGTAGCTATACGTTTGCTTCTGAATGCAAGACACACACTTGGCTCTATTTTGCTGTTATCATTCTTTATGCTGCCTGTACTTGTCATTTCTGCCTCATGTTTCTTATTTCATTGCTTACTGTTATTCTGAATTCTGGATTCTGGTATTTGATGATTAAGTATTCCTGGAATGCATAGATAGAGGATACATAGGGTGCATGACAGTGGTAGTTTCTATTGTGTGTTCTGTATTGGATTGCTGTTAGTAGTGGTGATTGATCGTTGCCGTGCTGCTTATTCCCCCCACCCAACTCAAATCACATTTGAATCTCTTTCCGCATTTTTATCTCTTTCCTGTACTCTTAGCTAAAACAACTGAGAAAACCCATAGGAAGCCGGCCTTCTCCGGAGATTGGCACGGAAGGCATTCCTTCCTTCCGGCCTTTCAATCTGGTGGGCGAATCTGGGGCGCATTCCACGAAATCCTTTCCTAATGGCAGATTCGTAACCAACAGATAGTATTAAACATGCAAGTGAGGATGAATCTTAGACAAATGAGGATAAATCTGAAGTAAGTTTGCATATGTTTTATGAATTGCCATGCAAAATGTCACTGGATCACCCATGTGGTGGGAGCTATGTTCCACGGAGTTTCTGAAATGGCAGGACTTATCTTTGGGACGGCACGGGTTTTGCCTCAAAATCCGGGATGGTGTGGGACGGCATATATATATATATATAAGGCTAAAATTGAAATTTTTAAGGAGGATTTATAGATATGTAACACTATGAACATCGAACATCCATCAAACAATTATGTAACATAATGAACTTGTATTATCCATCAAACAATAAATGAAGACTATAAGCAAGAAGATAGAAAACAAACGGATGTTACTCAAAACAGCAAATAACATTAGAAGTGATGGGCATGGCAACGTGGTCATGTGGAACAGGAAAAGCAAGAGTAGATATTAAAGATTAGGAAACCTGAGATCAGTAAGAAGCAATCATGGAACAGCTCCAAGGCAAGAAAAGAAGAAAAATACATTGTAAAAAGAAAAAAGAGCCCAAGTGCTCAAGAATAATAGCACAAATATAAGCAGAATTAGGTCAACTGAGGATCATGCCAATACTATTTCTGCCAGACCTACCCGAGAAATAATAGCAAACATTATTAGTTCATGGTGATATATATTTAGCTACATAGCCATTTGTATGAATTTGCTATGTGCCAAATTCAAAAGGGTTTAGAAGCAATAACTGGAAATGGGTACTCAGAAACTTCAGAATTGCAAGTATTAGAAGTGGCAACAGCTCAGTCAGGAAATGATGGAGACTTGCAGACATTTTAATTAAATAGTATTTGAGAACTTAGAAAAACTTGTAGAGTGCTCAATTCAAGTGGTAAAAACGTCCAGAAACACCGAGAGCATGACTGCAAACTAATGAAAACTTCTAATGACTACAAACTAATGAAAACTTTTTTCAATCTATTGCAAATGTTTCCAGAAGTTTTTATTGCCCAAGGACGGCGTCTGGGACGGCCTGAGGATGCCTGGACATCCTGTCCACGTCCCAGGGATGCCTGGACATCCTGTCCACGTCCCAGGGATGCCTAGACGTCCCCTGGGCTAAAAGTATTGGGGATGGCACACCCAGATCCCCTAAAAGTATTGGGGATGGATGCCCCTGCATCCCCAGGGATGTTTTGGCCCCCCATGGGATGTTGCGAAACACTGGGTGGAAGCTAATTCAAGGGCATTTGAATTCTCACCAATGTGGTTATATAATAAAACAATGGCATTGGAGGTGTAATAGGCGATATGCTGTGGCTCTGATGGTATAGTTGACATTGAAGGGTAAATACAAGTCTTAAAGTTGCTCTGTATATGCAAGTGAATGGATTGTATGGAAACAATTCAATATTCTTATGATCTTTAATAAATTTGATATGACATCTGAGTTTGCTTGAATACTAATTGTTGTTTCTACTTTCTAGTAACCTGAAATCTGCAGCAAAATGTTTATGTTAGCTACTCTCTCTCTCTCTCTCTCACACACACACACACACATATCGCACTAATAAGTGGAATTTTGATTGATGTAGGGGAGCTCATATTGGCCTTTCTCTTCTCACTCTTATTGATGTCATATTGGTTCAGCGCATCAATATTTCATTTGGCATATCAGACAAAGCATTTGTTATTTGCACATCAGCCCTTGCAGATGCAGTAAATCAGTTTAAGTATGCATTCCTTTTCCTTATTACCAGAAATTTTGCACTGTATTTTTAAATGGTATTATATTTCAATTCAGACAACAAATTTTTCATTTACTAGATATTTTTTTACTGATGGGTAATGGATTCAACAGGTTGATGCCTTTTTTGGTATTATCTGGGAGGCTGTGTCCACCTGGAATTGAGGGCACTCTATTTGCTCTTTTTATGTCTATAAATAATTTCGGGTCTACTATAAGCTCATTTTTTGGAGCAGTTCTAGCTTCAACCTTGGATATTTCATCAGAGAGATTTGACAATCTTGCTGTTGGAATATATGTTCAAGCAATATGCACCCTTTTACCAATTTGCTTTCTTTTCTTAATACCAAGAAAAGCTACAGGTATCTCATCTCAAGAGTAACTTCTAAAAGTCATACTGGGATGCTCTATTTGATAGCAGATGCCTCTAGTTGCTCACACTTGCTTTCCTGGTACACCATGTTTGTTTTTGGTTGTGCCATTGAACTGTACATAAAAACCCTTTCAATCAGTTGCCCGAGAATGTGAATCATCCTTTTCACAGATGGATATTTTATGGCCACTTATATTAGCTGCTATTATTGGGGCAACAATGGAGTCCCACAAGTTCAGCAGGTCAAGTCAGGCAAGATTGGATGAATCATGCTTTTACATGTTATTAAGCATACCCATACATGCTTATCATTCATAGTGGTCCTGCTCAAAGGGAAGTTAGTCCCTGGTAAATAATTTCATTTCCTGGGGAAAAAATGTCAAAGACCAACTGAGAAATTCCTTGCTTTATCTAACATTATATTGTAGCACTTATTTTATTAAAGAGGCAGATCCCGCTTTACCTTTTTGCATAAGTGATACCTCTGATTGTAATCCCATTTGAAACCACTAAGGAATTGGCCCCATTGATATGATTCACTGAACTTTGTTTCTGAAACACAAGGTAATATTATTATTTCAATGCATTTGGCTTATTCAATAGAGTCCGAAAATCAGAACATACAACAATAAATGAAGCATAATCAACATATTCTTTCTTATCACTTTAACATATTTGCCTAGATTCTCATGACAAACAGTGGTTTCTACACTTGAATGTGTGCACAGAAAATGATCTTAGATGATCAAAAAGATATAAATGTTATAATCCTTGTAATGACCTGCTATAGAATTAGTTGCTTTCACATCATCTATGACCATGAAGTTGTCCTATTCTTGTTTAACAGATTCATTAATGAAAAAGTGGATGGCAATTGTTTGTGGTGACCTGGACGGCTAATATCAACATGAAAAGGTCTGTTTTCATTGCATTGCACACAAAAGCTGCAGCATGGCCAGAATGTATTTAATTATAGCAGTTATAAAGGGATTGGTCAGTGAGGCAAAAGTTGTGCAAGATTGGAGTGTAGGTACTGACCTTATGGAAGTTAGGAGATCCCAATAATACTGGTTTAGAAAAGATCATTTTTGGATTAGTTACAACATATAACAAAATTGTAAATCTTTCTTGTATGCATTGAATGCTTTCTTTATTTAGTCTTGTAGTCTAACATAGCCTTTATGATTGTTTCTGGTTTCTGAATTATTCGAGGTTAAACTACACTTTCGTTTGTAAATTTGGAGCTTTGTCTAGAAAATATTCGGACTCAATGTTGTATCATTTCTGTTGGGGTGTTTGTTGATTTTAAAGTTGTGAGGCTTAACAAAACAATTAATAAAACTGAGGTGTTTGGGGTGTCAGATGGAATATGGGATGTTAAACAATTGAGTCAAATATGCCTACATATGCATACACGTATATGGGATCCAGATGGGGTCCTATAAGTCCAGGTGGGCTAGTTAAAGTTTTCTAGACATCAGTTGGTATTTCAACTATGTTTTTTTTTCTTTCCGAGGACTGTAACAAAGGTCTAAGCACTTGAACTTACTAGTATAATCTGAACTTACCAATTCCTATAACGATGATGATGATAATGCATGTCAGAGGTACAGGAAAGTGAACATATCTATTGTAGAAATAAACATTGCATATGTGCATAAACACAATGTCACTAATTCACTGATTTTATCATTAACTTTACATATTAGGATTTTCTACGGCTTTTTGGAAAAGATGATGAGATCCGAGCTTTCATAGAAAGTAGGAGTTTAAGGGGTTCAGTGCAATTATAGATATTTGAAAGCTAAATATTCCACATTTGATTGCCAACCACATGTAATCATGCATGTGTTTGTGTTTATACTGGCTAAAGCTAAGATTCCTTGGTAACATAAGTGTTAAGAGAGTTTTTTTAATTTTTATTTTCAGTCTATGCGGATTTAAATATTTTAATCTTTTCATAATTGCAGAAATGATTTTTATTTATTTATTTTTTAATTGATTATATGGGATTGAAAACGTGCTCCATCTATATTATATCATGACTACATAGTGGTATTAAAAAACTTGGCAATTATGTATGTATTGCTTGGCAAGAATCAATACTTAGGTCTCCTCCTTGAAGAATTTAATTGGTAGAGCTAATGCCATTTGATAAATATTAGGATTTGCTCATGGGATTTGAACCTTGGTTTATAGTGTGAAACTCTTCGCTCCCAACCAAATGTCCTAGAGCCCATGGGTAGATGTAAAGGTTCACCCATGGGATTGGAACCTTAGTTTATGGTGTGAAACAACTCGGTCCCTAGTGATTGGCCCAAACTGCATAGACCTAATTGCAAAATGGATTGAAACAATTATTTAATCTTTAAAAATTTACTTGATCATTGATAGAATAAGGCATGCTATGTAGCGGTCAGTTCTAATGTGGCACGTCCTCAAACGTAAATGAGAGCATACTGAGACAAGTATGCAAATACAATATTGAATATATATGAAGTATTGTCATTTTGTTGTTTGCACTCTAAATGTTTGTCAAAATGATTATCAGACATTATTAGTGTGCGAATAATTAGAATGTCATGTAATATGAGTTGCCATGTAAGGGTAATCAGGGATAGGTATGAGGAAGTTATGGAAGTCGGCAATTGCCCTGTCCTCCCATGAGTAGTATAAATAGACCATTCACATTTTTTGAATGCATTCATCTATCCATTTGTATCTAGGAACATATCTATATCTACGGCTATAAGATTTGCATGTGTTTATGAGCATTTGTAATAAAGAATATTGTTGCTATATATATATGATTGTGTATTGTTGTTCATAAATAAATACAAATGACATAGTATAGATTGGTTTCAATTCAAGTTTGAATATTTTTTTTCGTAAATGTTGAATGTCGTTCATTGTTGATATTTTTTGTTATTTACTTATGTTCCTTCAAATGTGGAATACCAATGTTCTACATTTGGAGTTGTTGCGGTCAAAAGTTTGATATATTATTTTTTCATAATTGCAGAAATGATTTTTATTTTATTATTTTTTAATCGATTATATGAGATTGAAAATGTGCTCCATCTATATTATATCATGACTACATAGTGGTATTAAAAAACTTGGCAATTATGCATGTATTGCTTGGCAAGAATCAATACTTAGGTCTCCTCCTTGAGGAATTTAATTGGTAGAGCTAATGCCATTTGATAAATATTAGGATTTGCTCATGGGATTTGAACCTTGGTTTATAGTGTGAAACTCTTCGCTCCCAACCAAATGTCCTAGAGCCCATGGGTAGATGTAAAGGTTCACCCATGGGATTGGAACCTTAGTTTATGGTGTGAAACTACTCGGTCCCTAGTGTTTTTTTTTTTTTTTTTAAAGCGAAAAACCCCTTGTTGAGCCGCCTTGGTCTGAGAGACCACGAACAAGGGGTTCTACACCGTCAAAGTCACCCGGGGGTCGCACCCAACCCTGCCCGCACCAACATTATCAATTGGATTTTGGATACCCAATTCAGCTTTTTGGTAGGGTGGAGATTTGAACCTGGGACCTCCCTTGGAGGATTGCCCTCTCCTCTCCAACTCACCTACAACACCTGGGTTCGGTCCCTAGTGTTTGGCCCAAGCTGCATAGACATAATTGCAAAATGAAATGAAACAATTATTTTATCTTAAAAAATTTACTTTATCATTGATAGAAGAAGGTATGCTATGTAGCAGTTAGTTCTACGGTGGCACGTCCACGTCCTCGAACGTAAATGAGAGCATACAAAGACGAGTATGCAAATGCAATATTGATTATATATAAAGTATTATCATTTTGTTGTTTGTACTCTAAATGTTTGTCAAATGATTATCAAACATTATAAGTGTGCGAATAATTAGAATGTCTTGTAATATGAGGTGCCATGTAAGGGTAATTAGGGATAGGTATGATGAAGTTATGGAAGTTGGCAATTGCCTCGCCTTCCCATGAGTAGTATAAATAGACCCTTCACATTTTTTGAATGCATTCATCTATCTATTTGTATCTAGGAACATATCTATATTTGCGGCTACAACATTTGCATGTGTTTATGAGCATCTGCAATGAAGAATATTGTTGCTATATATATGATTGTGTTTTGTTGTTCATAAATAAATACAAATGATATGGTATAGCTATCATTTGTAAATGTTGAATGTGGTTCAACATTTACAAATATTATCATTTGTAACAACAATATTCTTCAAGTTTGAATTTTTTTTTTTTCGTAAATGTTGAATGTCGTTCATTGTTGATATTTTTTGTTATTTACTTATGTTCCATCAAACGTGGAATACCATTGTTCTACATTTGGAGTTGTTGCGGTCAGAAGTTAGATATATTATTTTTTCATAATTGTAGAAATGATTTTTCTACATAGTAGTATTAAAATACTTGGCAATTATGCATGTATTGCTTGGTAAGAATCAATACTTAGGTCTCCTCCTTGAGGAATTTAATTGGTAGAGCTAATGCCATTTGATAAATATTAGGATTTTTTCATGGGATTTGAACCTTGATTTATAGTGTGAAACTTTTCGCTTCCAACCAAATGTCCTAGAGCCCATGGGTCGATGTAAAGGTTCACCCATGGGATTGGAACCTTAGTTTATGGTGTGAAACTACTTGGTCCCTTGTGTTTGGCCCAAGCTACATAGACATAATTGCAAAATGAATTGAAACAATTATTTTATCTTTACAAATTTACTTGATCATTGATAGAAGGTATGCTATGTCGCAGTCAGTTCTAAGGTGGCACATCCTCGAACGTAAATGAGAGCATACAGAGACGAGTATGCAAATGCAATATTGATTATATATACAATATTGTCATTTTGTTGTTTGCACTCTAAATGTTTGTCAAAATAATTATCAGACATTATTAGTGTGCGAATAATTAGAATGTCATGTAATTTGAATGTCTTGTAATATTAGGTGCCATGTAAGGGTAATCAGGGATAGGTACAAGGAAGTTATGGAAGTCGACAATTGCCTCGCCTTCCCATGAGTAGTATAAATAGACCCTTCACATTTTTTAAATGCATTCATCTATATGTATCTAGGAACATATCTATATCTACGACTATAACATTTGCATTGTTTATGAGCATTTGTAATGAAGAATATTGTTGATATATATATATGATTGTGTATTCATAAATAAATACAAATGACAGTATAGTTTTGTTTTAATTCAAGTTTGAATATTTTTTTCGTAAATGTTGAATGTCGTTCATTGTTGATATTTTTTGTTATTTACTTATGTTCCTTTAAATGTGGAATACCATTGTTCTACATTTGGAGTTCAATTATTCATTAGTAAAGGCCCTATTAATTCATCAATTCCTAATAGAGGCGGATATTGACACAACCGATTCATCCACCTCCATAGCCGGCCTTCTAAATAAACCTTCTCTCTCTAGCCGTCCCCTTTATTATTACCAAGAAATCGATGCTGCCAATTAGTAATAGCGGTTAGTAGTTCGAATCAATGACTTTAGAGACATTTGAAGAAGGAAGTGAATGACAAATAACTTGATGCAAGGATGTGGGAGATGTGGACGTGGAAGGGCGAGTGCAAGAACGATGTTAGGAACCTTCTATTTAAAATAAGCACATTTACGTAAATATTGCAATTAAAGCAGAATTTCATGAAAGAACAAAATATTGCAATATAAAATGTAAATGCAGGAATATATTAATCTCACAAATCACAACATAGAACCGCAGGCCTCTTCGAGGAGGCAACCTCCTTCAATACTTTCATTCAATATGCAAAAAGATACATTCGTTTATGGACCCTTGTCTTTTAAAGATACACCTTATGCAACCCTAACTTAATTCTCAAGAGTTGGCTTACGTGCAAAGCGCCACTCGAACTAGAATCTTCTACCAAACAACATTTACATTCTTGATAATGGTTACATGAAATGGCTCCACTTGTCTAGGTGCCTCAATTACCACATACATTTACAAAATATTACAAAATATCATTATAATAGGATCCCCATGTTGGAAAGGGGTCATAACATAATAATATGAGAATTACATAATAATGTTAGGATGGGGTCCTGACATGTCCTTTCCCATTAAAAAGCTTTGTCCTCAAGGAAATTGTTGTTGTAGCGGTTGGAGAGACTCCCAAGTGGCATCTTAAAGTTGTAATCCATTTCATTGAACAAGAACCTGAGTCATGACATGATTTCGAAGGAGGCGTGATCGTTGGTCCAAAATTTGTTTAGGCTCGAGCAAGATGGAACCTTCTTCATCTAGTTTTGGTAAAGTAGATTGAACCTGTACCTGATTCCCACAACCTTCTTGAGAGAGGAGACATGAAAGACTAGATGGAGCTTTGACGTAGCTAGAAGGGTCAATTTGTAGGTCTTTGCACCAATTCGTTGTAAGACTTGGTAGGGTCCATAGGATTTTGCAACTAGTTTTTGGCATCTGCGAAGCTAGAGTGATGATTGTTTATAGGGTTGCAGGCGGAGAAAAACCATATCTCCTACTTCGAAGTTGTGCTCAGAATGATGTTGATAAACTTGTTGATGCATATGGTTTGGGGCCAATTCTATATTCATCTTCAGTTGACAGAGGACTACGACATGCTAGCTACGTGTAGTGTCGACAACATGAACCTTGAAGCTTCTTGGAATGTAGGAGGGTGTTGATGGAGGAGGACCATAAACTGATTCAAAAGGGGTAACCTTGGTCGCTGTGTGATATGAAGTACTATACCACCATTTAGCCTAGGGAAGCCACTTCGTCCACTGTGAAGGATGTTTAGAGGTAAAGCAATGAAGGCAGATCTCCAAGCATTTGTTAACAATTTCTATTTGGCCATATGTCTGCAAATAATAGGCTGAACTCATTTTGAGGTGAGTTCCTTGCAACTTAAACATTTCCTACCAAAAATGACTAGTAAAGGTAGGGTCCTTGTCAGACACAATAGATGCAGGCATGCCATGAAGGCGAAAGATGAAGTCTAGAAAAATTTGGGCTACTACTGAGGTTGTGTAGGGATGAGGGAGGGAACAAAATCCATTGAAATATCTGTCCATACTTGGTGAGACAATTCATTACCACCAGAATAACTGATTTTCCTCCCAACTTAGGTAACCCTTCAATAAAGTCCATTGAAATATCTGTCCATACTTTTTTTGGAATTGGCAAGGGTTGAAGAGTTCTAGGGAAATGCATCGTTTCTACTTTCATTCGTTGACACATCTCACATTCAGCCACAAAATTTTGAATATCCTTCTTCATTCCCTTCTAGAAGAAAGTACACTTAATCCTTTCATAAGTCTTTGAGAACTTAAAATGTCCTGCAATGGATGAGGCATGCATTTCCTTCAAGATGAATTCTCGTAGTTGTGAAGTTTGGGGAATAACAAGTTGGTCAAGATATCTCAAATCTTGTCCATCCCAAATGTATCTCGAGCATGAGTTAGGCTCTGTTTGAAGTTTGGTGATCAAAGTTTGCAATCCTGGGTCCTTGATCATGTCCTCTCTGAGAGAAGTAATCTATTGAGGTATGGGAGAAGAGATGGCATGTAACATACTCTGATCCTCAAATTGTCAAGAGAGTGAATCAACCACTATGTCTTCCTTTCCTTTTTTATATGTGGTCTCATAATCATAGCTCATTAATTTAGAGATCCACTTTGTTGTTTAGGTGTGGCAACCCGTTGTTCCAGGAAGTACTTGAGACTTTGGTGGTATGTTTTGATCAAAAAATGGTGCCCAATGAGATAGGGCCTCTAGTGATTAATTGCATGCAAAATAGCTAGCATCACATTTGTATAAGTAGATTTTCCCAAATTGCAACCTAAAAGTGCTTTATTGGTGAAGGCCAATGGTCTTCCCTCTTGCATCAACATGACCCCTATGCCATTTCTTTAAGCATCACTTTTAATTACAAAAGGTCTGGAATAATATGTCATGGTGTGCTTTAAGTCAAAGAAAAACCTTCTCAGCTAGGTCTGACCAAGAAAAATAATTATTTTTCAACATGGTTGTTAAAGGGGCTGTTATTTTTCCATAGTTTTTGACAAATTTACGGTAATACCTTATTAGTCCTCAAAAATTTCAAAGTCCCTTGAGAGTGTGAGGCTTTGGCCAATATTGAACTTGAATCTTTTTAGGGTCAACTTTAACTCCATCTTGGGTGACAATGTGACCCAAATACTCCACTTTTGTCATCCCAAAAGAACATTTAGACCACTTGGCATAAAGTTTATGCTGAGACAAAAGCAGTAGGGTATGATCTAAATTTATGAGGTGCTCCTTCCAAGAGTGACTATAAATCAAAATATCATCAAAGAAAACAAGAATAAATTTACGAAGGAATGGGTGGAAGACATTATTCATGAGGCTTTGAAATGTGGATGGTGCATTTGTTAAGCCAAATGGCATGACCAAAAGTTCATAATGGCCCTCATGAGTTCGAAATGCTATTTTAGGGATATGTTCCTCGAGCCTTATTTGATGATAGCCCGAGCGAAGATCCAACTTGAAGAAAAACATTGCACCATGAAGCTCATCCAAAAATTCATCGACCATCGGGATAAGAAATTTATCCATAATGGTGAGCTTATTGAGCTCATGAAAATCTATACACAACCGCCATGACCTATCTTTCTTTCTAACCAAGAATATTGGTGAAGAATAAGGACTGTTACTAGGCCGAATGACCCTTGCTTGTAGCAATTTTTGACTTAAAGGCATAGGGTGTGGTTGTGGAGCTTGATTCGCTCTTTAATTCGGAGGCCTTGTTTTCAGCCGCATTTGGACCCACTCCACGAAGGGGGGGTGTAGGGGAGGCAACACCCCCCTTACTTGTGTCGTCGTGGGGGGTCCAAGGGGGCGAAAACACTTCATGAAGCCCCTTGGCGGGGGTTTTGGGGGCAACGCCCCCAAAAATAGATGTTTTCTCTATGTATATATGGACCATTTATTATTAGGTCACAAATCGAATGACGAATTTTAGGTAGATTTTTTTTGCCCTAAAATTATAACTCGTTTTTTTATAAAGAGGATTTCGCATAGCGGTTGAATGTATAAGCGTGCGTATTGTAATTTACGGCGATAGAGCGAAGAGAATTACAACGGATTTTCTGTAGGTTGTATCTCTTCGTTATTTTTCTAGACGAAATAAAAGACCAACTTTTAAAGATACAAATGGAGGACTATTTATATAAAAAGGATCTGTACCTACCATTAGGCAGAAAAATAAAGTAGCCGATGAAGTTATTAGACGAAGAATGGGAAGTTCTTGACATAAAGGCACTAGGAACAATACGATTGTGCTTGGTAGCGTCGGTGGCTTTCAATATTTCAAAGGAAAATATAACGGAGGATCTAATGAAGGCATTGGCCAAAATGTATAAAAATACTTTAGCTTCGAACAAGGTATTTCTTATGAAGCATTTATTTAATATGCAGATGTCAAAAGGTGGGTCTATTACTGGTCACTTAAATGAGTTTAACATGGTCGCCAATCAGTTAAATTTTGTTGGAGTAAATTTTGATGATGAGGTTAGAGATCTTTTTATCTTGTGCTCATTACCAAAAAGCTGGAATGGCTTGGTCGTGGCTATGAGTAATTTTATTTTCGATACAAATAATTTAAAATTTGATGATGTTATTGGTGTTATCCTTAGCGAGGAAATGCGACGGAAAAACACAGGTGAGACATCGGGTAATGCATTGATTATGGAAAATAGGGGGAGACAAAAGGAAAGAGGAAAGAGTCCAAGAAAATATGGAAAATCAAAGAAAGGCAAATCCAAATCCAAAGGAAAGCAGTTAGAATGCTGGCATTGTGGGAAGAAAGAACACCTGAAAAGAGAATGTTGGTCTCAAAAAGAAAAACAGGGAGATGAAAAACAAGATAATCAAGAAATAAAAATAGCAGGTGATGTATTGCTAGATGTTTTAATCCTTTCACTAGATAAAATTAATGATTGTTGGGTGCTATAATCAGGGGCTTCATATCATGCCACACCCCACATGAAATATTTTCTAGATTATGTTGAAGGTGATTTTGGACAAGTTTATTTGGGTGATGATAGACCATATAAAATTGTTGAAAATGGTAAGATACAGATAAAATTATCAAATGGAAACCAATGGTTGCTAAAAGAGGTAAGACTTATTATTGATTTGAGAAGAAATCTAATTTCCAAAGGGTAGTTGGACAACGAAGGATGTACAATTATATTCTCAGTAAATTCGTGGAAGGTTGCTAAAGGATCATTAATATTAGCAAAAGAAAAGGAAGGTACATTGTATGTATGTACTGGTAATACTGATATTTCTATTACTTTAGCCTCTACAGGAGCGGATATAGGTTTATGGCATCATAGGCTTGGGCACATGAGTTAAAAGGGGATGCAAATTCTCCACTCAAGAAAATTATTGCCAGGTTTGAAGTAGGTTGATTTGGATTTTTGTGAGCACTGCATTTATGGAAAATATAAGAGTCATATTTCTCAGAGTTGGGAAAGAAAATAAGAGTGAAAAGCTAGAGCTTATGCATATAGATATATGGGGACCAGCTCAGGTATCATCTCTTAGTGTCTCTTATTATTATGTTACGTTTATTGATGATGCAACTATAAAAACTTTTGTATTTGAAAGAAATCATATATCTTTGATACTTTTAAGAAATGGAAAGCTTTGGTTGAGAATGAGACAGGAAATAAGTTGATGTGTCTCAGATCAGATAATGAAGGTCAGTATTGCAACAAAAAGTTTGACAATTATTGTTCATACCATGGGATTCGTAGAGTGAAGATGGTTCCAAGAACTACACAAGAAAATGGTGTGTCAAAAAGGATGAAAAAGACTATCATGGAACATGCTAGGTGTATAAGATTACATGCATAATTGCCCTTATAGTTTTGGGCAGATGTTGTGGATATTGTTGTTTATTTAATAAAAAAGGACCTTCAAGTTCCCTGGATGGTGGGATTCCAGAAGAGGCATGGAAAGGTAAGCCTATTAACTAATCATTTCTAAATACTTTCGGTTGTGGCATGGAAAGGTAAAATCCAAGAAGTGCACTTTCATTGGATATGAAATTAATAATTTTGGTTATCGTTTTTGGGATTATGAAAATCATAAAATAATTAGGAGTAGAGATGTGGTATTCAATGAAAAATAGGAAAAGTTAAACAAAAAATACATAGTGCTTGATGAAATTGAAACTCCAAAGGTGCTAGAAAACCAACAACAACATTAGCAAGCACCTTCAACTCCTGTAAGTGCTGTTAGAAGATCTACCAGGTTAAGTAGACCCCCTGATCGTTACTCTCCTTCATTGTATTACGTATTATTGATTGAATTTGGTGAACCAGAAACATATGAAGAAGCAATGCAGGTAGAAACCAGAAAGAAGTGGGAGCAAGGCATGAAAGAGGAGATGGACACCTTGATACACAATTGGACTTGGGATTTGGTTCAGTTGCCTGTAGGAAAAAGAGCATTGCAGAATAAATGGGTTTACAGGGTGAAAGAAGAAGATGGAGGTAAAACGAGGTATAAGGCTAAAATGATTGTAAAAGGGTTTGCACAGAAGAAATAGGATTTGCATCTTGAACAGTTATACGTAAAAACTACTTTTCTCCATGGGGATTTGGAGGAAGAGATTTATATGCAAAAACCACAGGGGTATGAGGTCAAAGGGAAGGATGAGTTAGTATGCAGGTTGAAAAAGAGCTTGTATGGCCTGAAGCAAGCTCCAAGACAGGTTTATGTCAGAACAAGTTTATAGTAGATGTTATTATGACCACTGTGTTTATTTTAAGAGATTGGATAATGGTAACTATATTATCCTATTATTGTATATAGATGACATGCTTATTTAAGGGTCTAACATGCAAGATATAAATATGCTCAAAAGAAAATTGGCAGATTCATTTGCAATGAAGGATTTGGGTGCTACAAAGAAAATCCTTGGTATGAGAAAAACAAGAGATAAGAAAAACAAAAAATTAACATTATCTCAAGGTGAGTACATTGAGAAGGTGTTGGAAAGATTTAATATGCAAGATGCAAAACCTGTTAGTACACATTTGGCCAATCATTTCAAACTGGCCAAAGAGATGTGTCCTAAGACATAGGAGGAGATAGACTACATGTCAAAGGTTCCTTATTCATCAATATTTGGCAATTTGATGTATGCGATGGTGTGCACAAGGCTAGATATAACACATGTAGTGGGAGTTGTGAGCAGGTTTATGAGCAACCCAAGAAGAAGGTATTGGGAGGCAGTGAAGTGGATTCTTAGGTATTTAAGAGGTATTGTCACTCAAGTATTATATTTTGGAGGTACTAACACTATTTTACAGGGATATATTGATGCATATATGGTAGGTGATATAGATAGCAGGAGTACCACAAGATATGTCTTTACTGTAGGTGGAACTACAGTAAGTTAGATTTCAAAATTACAAAATGTTGTTGCACTTTCAACAACGGAAGCAGAGTATATTTTTGTTACAAAGGCTAGTAAAGAGATGATTTGGTTACAAAGGTTTATGGAGGAATTGGAAAAAAAGCAGGAGAATAGCAAATTATATAGTGATAATCAGAGTGCCATTCATCTTGAAAAGAACTTAGCATTCCATTTCAGGACTAAACATATATATACATACCAAGTACCATTTCATATGATCAATTTTAGAATATGGACAATTGAAGTTGGAAAAGATACACACTAGCTAGAACCCTGCAGACATGTTAACAAAGACAGTAACCAAGGAGAAGCTGAGTTCTTGCTCAATTTTAGTTGGTCTTCAAGCATGATAATAAAGGTGAGAATTTCTAGGCAGGTGTAGTAGCGGTGGAGTTACTATGATCAGTCTCCAAGTGGGAGATTGTTGGTTGTGAAGCCTGATTAGCTCTCTAATTTGGAGGTCTTATTTTTAGCTGCATTTAGATCCACTCCACGAACGGGGGTGTATAGGGGGCAATGCCCCTCCTACTTGTGTCTTCGTGGGGGGTCCAGGGGGGACGGTGACACAAGTCACAAATATTTTTCTCTATGTAAATATGGACCATTTATTATTAGGTCACATATCAGATGACAAATTTTAGGTGGGTTTGTTTTACCCTAAAATTGTAACATGTTTTTTTATAAAGAGGATTTCACATGACGACTAAATGTATAAGCACACCTATTGTAATTGACGAAGATATAGCAAAGAGGAAATTACAACGGATCTACTATAGGTTGTATCCCTTTGCAGTTTTTCTTGATGGAATAAAAGGCCTGGTTATTTTCTTCTTAGACGTAGCCCACATTGGGTGAACCACGTAAATATGTGTCTCATGTATTGATTTATTCTTCTGTGTTTTATTTCTACATCTATTTATTGCTCGTGTTTTACCGATAAGGTCTAATGTTAGGTGGCATGCTACCGAATACCAATGGTACTACATGGTTATGGGAACAACGTGGAGGTAATTATGTTGGTTTTGCAAAAACTGCATCATGCTTTGTTAGAATGAGTTGCAAATATTTTTGGCGTTTGTCTTCATCTAAAGTTTGCATTTGGATTGCAAATATTTGAGGCACTACCCCACATGAATATATTTTTAACTTATCCATACACCTTGAATCGATAATCTGTGGAGATCCAGCTGGTGCAACCTAGAGAGTGTAGGGCTTACCATAATGTGAAAACTACATTCATAATTCTTCAATGTTTCGAGCTATTGTTCTTAAGGTACCTAGCCATTAAGCTCCTACCACAACATCACATCCTCCTATTTGAAGAGCAAATGTATTAGTTTTTAGTTCATAGTCCCCTATATTCAACTTAACATTGTGACATTTACCCTTACAAGGTAATGTTCCGCAATTTGCCACCATAAACTCAAAGGAGTTGTAAGCATGTAACAATTTGCTTGCTTGGCTACTCGAGGATCAATAAAATTATGTGTACTTCCTGAATCAATGAGAATTGTAAGACGTTACCCTTTGAAGAATATGACTACCTTAAGCATCTAAGGGGTAGAAATTTCTACAAGTGCATGGACAAAGTTTTTTGGTTGTGGTTCTTCTTGTGTTTCACCCTCATCCTTAAGTTGTTTCTCTAGGGGTTATTCTTCTTCATCAATGTGTTCATCATTTACTGATTCCTCTACATCCAAAAAAAACTTCTTTTGGATGCATTTATACTGTGGGGAATACTTCTCATCACAATTATAACATAAGCCTTGTGCTCGATACGCATCCATTTCCTTCGTAGTCAAACACTTGAATGGGGTAGACTTATTGCCACTATTGGACATGAACTTGAAGGAAATATAGGTTTAGCTTGTGGAAATTTAGGTGGTCTCGCCAATCCTATGGCTTACATCATAGACTACGGTTTGAACATTTTGACCTCAGCCTTGATATCATATTTCAATCCATTGATAAAACAACTTTGAAAAAATCCTTCATTCAACCCCTTTGTCCTATTAGTCGGTTTCTCAAATTGGGTCTAATAGTCATGAACAATAGAGGTTTGTATCAATTTAATCAAGGCTCCTACAAAACCCTCATACTCACTAGGGCCAAAGCAAGTGAGTAATTATGACTCAAAATATTCCCAAGGGTCTAGAGTTGTGTTTTGTAACCATTGATATCATTGTAAGGCTTTAGATTCAAATTTGAAATATGCCATGGTGACCCACAAATATTTAGGGACATTATGACGTTTGAAGAACTGATTGACAAAACATAACCACCCATCAAAGTCCTTTCCATTAAACTTAAGAAAGTCTAATTTAGGCATCTTAAATGGAGTATCTATATAAAAAAGAGAATGATAACCTTATTTCTCCTTATGGAATCCCCTCTCTTTATTGCCTAAACTGCCACCTAGTTTTTCAATGTTAAGATGCTCAAACACCTTTGGGCCTTAGTTTGTCTTCAACCTCTAGAAATATTTTCTCAAGTGGTACTTTGGATCTAAGATGTTCACCTCTTAGAAGTGATACTTTTTCTTTCATTTTTTTGAAGTCAGTGCCAAGATTAGTAAGACTTGCATTTGCTCCATAAGGGTGTTTTGTTCTAACTCCTTTTGGTGTCCTCTAGTTCCTCTAGCCATTTAGGTACAGTTTGGACCACTCCCACGGACTTACTAAAAATATAATTATTGTTATAGTTGTTATTTTTAGTAATGAACCATAAAATTTTTTTGGGTGCTATATATCAAAATGATCATCTCGAGCAGACCAACGTAATGGGCTAGGTCCCATAATAAAGTTTTTTGGCACCCTAGAAAAAGTTCATGGAGGCTATATACCAAAATGATCAACTCGGTGAGATGATCACAATGGGCTATATCCCACAACACTATATGTTGGCATCCCATAATTTTTATTTTAGGGAAGTTGTCTTCAAGTGTTGTCAATTTTTCTCCTGGAGCCTTGGTTCACTCAAAAAATTAACTTTTTTTTGACAACCTTATTAGAATGCATAATTTGTTACTGACTTTGTTCTATTTGACACTATTCTATCATCGATACTATAGCTCATTATCTCTAACAACTGTTGAAGCTAAGTTTGTTACTGACAAATTCCTTGTTTGGTATGATTCCCAAATGTATAGGTAACTATTACTGATGCTGATAGATTGTCCTGACTGTTATTAACTACTATTGATAGACCCTGTTATGATTATTATTCTCATCATCAATTTTTTATCGACTGTTTGTGTTCAATTAATTTTGGGATAGTGTAGTCTCCTTAGTATATGCACATTTTTTGTGACAATTTTTTTACATGTAGGATAAACAAAATCAAGGTACTTTAATCCAGGGTGTGCGTACTGTCTATAGGCCCTTTATTATATCATAGTGATGAATGATAGTTCTTAAATCAATATTTCAACCACTATTCAAAGAAAATTCTATGCATGCCCTTGAGCACACTACTCGCCTCTTTAATAGTATGGGAGGGTGATTTTATCAAATGCTGTGTCTGGTATACTATGGAGAATACATGATAAAAAATATTTTTAGGACTAAAGGTTTCTCCTGATCCTAGGGTGCTCCGGATATGCCTGAAGATACATGGGAGCTCAATTCCCTATATAGGTGTTGTTTGAGGTATGAGTATTGGAGCTTGATTGCCCCTCACTTCACTAGATGCTTTACAGATAATTTAGCTTAGCCAATAATGACAAGTCCTCCATGATATTTTAAAACCCTTGGCACAAGGTTTCTAACCTAATAAAATAGGACTATTTTTTTAAATCAGGAAATAGGTTGAAAAATGAAAACATGAAAAATTTATACCCAACAGTCGAAATGGCAAGGCAAAACATGTCATAGTTGTAGCGAAACACGACCCTAGAAAGCACTATGATACCACTTGTTAGGAACCTATTTAAATTAAGCACATTCACACAAATATTGCAAAAAAATAAGAATTTCATGAAAGAACAAAATATTGCAATACAAAATGCAAATGTAGGAATAGATTTATCTCATAAATTACAACACAAAATTGTAGGCCTCTTTGATGGGGCAACCTCCAATGTTTTCATTCAATATGCAAAAATATACATTCATTTATGGACCCTCATATTTTAAAAATACACCTTATGCAACCCTAACCTAATGCTCAAGAGTTGGCTTACATGCAAAGTGCCACTCGAGCTAGAATCTTCTACCAAACAACAATTACATTCTTGATAACGGTTACATGAAATGGCTCCACTTGTCTAGGCACCTCAATTACCACATACCTTTATAAAATATTACAAAATATCATTGTAATGGTGTCCCAATGTTGGAAAGGGGTCATTACATAATAATATGAGAATTACATAATAATGTTAGGATGGGGTCCTAACAAACAAACCTACGAGAAGAAGGCAAAGGATTGCACAATAGTATGAATGAATAATTATTGGAAGTTTAACATGTAGCAAAGAGTTACATGACAATGAGGAGTTATGTGATGATCAGAGTTACATAATGACAAGAAGTTACATGATGAATTTGGTGATATGCAAACTATTAATGTATTAAGAGAACTTCCTAGCAAAGAAATGTGCGTAGAAGATGATGTCGAAGGTGTATTATTGTCACCAAAAGTAGAATGTGTGTGGAACCTTTCGGAGGAGGGAAATATAGACAAAGAGGAAGTTGAACAATGGAAAATATCATTTTTTATGATGGAGGAAGACATGCACGTGGAGGCACAAAAAGCAAAATAAAATTAGGATGAGGAGAACATTTACACAAGTGGTGAAGTGGCCAATGTGGAGCATGCACAAGATGACATAAAGCAACTAGTAAATCTAACGTAAGGGGGGGAGAGTGCCTAGAGGTGTAGAGAATAGGAGTCAAGCACAAGGGTAACCGACACTGATGTATTAGTAAAGGAGATCGCAACATAAGCATAGTAGGAAGCCACCTACGATTTTAGAGGATCGATCAAAGAAGTTTTCTTGAATAGCGAGGAATTTGACGAACCACCCCCAACAACAACGAAGATTGTTGTAATAGCAACAAAACGCAAGAAAAAATTCTCAAAATTCATAAGGGAGGAAGAAGGATCCCTAATTCTATATTAGAACATGTGAAACAATATGAAAAGCAAATGATATAATAAATGAAAACACATGGTTGTGACTATTTCCAACAACATGGCATGTAGTGGCAATTGATTAGTACCTGAATATAAAAATATGCTTTACTAATTGGGTAAATCTGAAAGAATTCAACAAAGGGTTCATACTGCATCATGATGATACGAAGATCATTGGAAAAAAATATTTTACGAAGCAAAGAGAGGATGAGAACATAAAATTTTAAAATCATAATTTGGAGGAACTGATGGAAAAATGGAGGTGAAACCAACCAACATGTTATAGAAACTATGGTTGCCTTGTTATAATAAGAAGATGAAGGTTGTTCCACCAACTTAATAGAAAGCATTTGATCATGCACTAAACTTGGAAAGTGGAATGAAGATGATAACAAGAGATGGAAATTTGAGTCATGACTGAGATGAGGACTCAAATAGTGATGGATATGATAACACAACAATCTAGGCAATGTAGGACCTAAAGAAGATGATCAACAATGTGAAATTGGAGAAGAAGAATGAGAAAAAGGACATTTGGTATTTGGAATATAATACAAAGGACATAGAAACATAAATTGTCTAAAAAATGCATATTTAAACATTTGTGAAGTCAATAGATATACAATTGTAGAATGTTTGAACCTGCAAAGTGCAAGACACTAGATGCTAATAGTGTAAGAGAAGAAAGAAGGAAAACCCAAAACTTAATAAGCAGGAAAAGAGAAAAAAGTGGTGGTTATTATAGTAATCACCATGAGAGAAGACAACCATAATTAAGGAATTGAATCAATTGAGGTAGCGATGAAGGCCAATTGTAATACGATTAAGATGATAGGCCAATCATTTAGTATCGAATATGTTAGGGATGGAGATACTCTGCACATAATAACATGGACACACTAATTGGTGGAAGTGGAAATAAAACAATAATGATGTGTTAATGATGCAGACCTAGAAACCACAAGTAAATTATTTGAAGAAGGCAAGTACCAACAATTCACTAAATATTAATTTCATTAACATTGAAGAGCCTCAGGTAGAGTAACAAAAGGACAAAGAAAACATATGTTGGCAGTAGAATGGGCATATGTGAATAATATGGAGTAGTACTTGAATCTTTTAAAGGAGGAGAAATGGCAAGAGACACGTGTTCAAATGGAAGAAGAAATGCAAAAGGTGAGTGATAGAAAGAAGAAATTGAGGTAACTCATCATAGTTGAAGAAGAGACATTATCAAAGTAAATTGGCAACACAAATGTTGGACATAAATGTTGTAGTTAGAATATCCATTCTATTTTGTGTAGTACTAGAGCTTTGTGCGACGATCGAAGAATTCATGTGAATGAAGAAGATAGCAGAGACACATTGCTAACATGTAACAAGACAAATTGCTAAGCATTAATACATAGACCCGATGAATCTAATGGTAGAATTCAAGAATAAGTCGATATTGATCCACATCAAATTTCTTGATCATAAGCTAATGCAAGTAATTGTAGACAAGGGTTTGAGTGGGAATGTATTGCCTGAGAAGACTTGGGTGGACTATTTTTATGGTCTCTTAATTTTTGACTACATGGATCAAAGCAATACAACATCAAAATGATGTACTGACTACATTGAAAGTAAAGATCATTGACCAAATGTTCATTTTGTACTTTGTAATCATTGCCATTGGAAAATAATCCTATGATGCATTTTTGGGGAAGGGGATGTTTATTCAAAGTGAAAATCATAATTGGGAGGATTGGTTGATATTCAAGAAATGCCAACATAGATTTCATAAATCCGAAGACCTAGTTCATAAATGAGGAGTTGAAAACATCCAATGAGTTTGAAAAATATTTTTTAGATGAAGAGAATCGAACGAGCAAACAAGAAGCTAACAAATGTATGCAAAAATTATAAGAGTACATAAAAGATGAAGGGCACTCAAAAAACAAGTTACTCCATTGACAATTTGAAGACTATGAGGTATTCTAGCCAACATTTATGTGCATAAGCATGGAGGACAAAGGCTAGAATGATGGAATTTGAAGCACATACAAAGTAGGTGATTGTAGTCAAACTTCAAAATCAACCAAAAATTAAGAAATAGATGTCTTTCCCATAAAATTTTAATGAATATAGTGTTGGCGATGCACAGATTGAAAAAAGATCAACACATTTCTTTGATGTGGCAAGAGTGACAAAATAACTTGAGATCATTAAGTACGAAGGTTCAAATATGGTGTAGGTAAACTTAGGTGAGGATGATGAATGTGTGACCACCAAAACGGCCTCACACCTATGCTTCCTACTTCATAAAATAAAATAAGAGAAACAAAGTATATGCATGCAAAATTGACAAAAAATGGGAAGAAGAAAAATATTTTTATTCCATTGTAAAGAATCCAATTTTGGTTACAGTTACGTCCCTCTTAGGGATACCATTTTGATACTCTTACTACAGTAGGAAAAAGCAAATGTTACCTCTTAAGGGTAAATGTGAGTTTTAGGCCCTTCGGGGTGACACAAACTGCTCTAGGGTGGAGTTGACCCTCTTCTCCGTGTTGAGGAAGGAATTGGATGGTTGAATCTCCCTTGAATCTGCTTCCTGCGGTCAATAAACAACACAAAAACATTAATAGCATAGGCAACCTCTCATGATGAGGCCCTTTAAGGAATATGAACATAAAGATCCCATAACACTAATAAAATCAAGAAAACGAATAAAGCATGTTAAGCCTATGCAATACTTGGAAAGGTTAATTGAAACATATAATTGGAAAGTACAACTATCTATCTAGTGGATTGATTGCATGAAATGAAGCATGATAACATGAAAATGAGTTAATTATGTCCTATTTGCCATAATGAATTAAACTGAGGAAAACCCTAATTCTATCAGTTAGAGTCTCTAAAATGCTAAATAAACCACTAAGATGCTTAATCTAACCTAGTGAAATACAATGCAAAAAGAATCGTAAGAAGATCCTTCACCTATCACAAACCGCGGCTCAAATGAGTGATCTGCACTGTACACCGCAACGAGTAACAAAGTAGGTTTGCCCTCCAAATCTAAGGCTGTGGACTTGATCCTCCTTGTCAAATTGATGGTCAAGGGTCACCTTGGTGTCCTCTGACTGGTTTGGCGGTTGAATTGCATAGTTGGGTCTTCATTTTACCAAATTTGTTTTTCTTGGCGTTCTAGATCCTTAGGGCATCCATGGCACAAACTGACATGATGCTAGATGAATTAGAAAATGAATGGCAACAAAACTCTATCAGTACACTCAGGTGAGTCTACAATCCGATAAGGCTTCACTGCTTTAATATCCAATGCACACTTGATCTAGTTTGCCCTAATTCTAAGGTGTACTTATAGGATTACCCAAGGGCTAGGGGTGGCTTCATGGAGAAGCCAAGATCAAGAAGATGTGGTTGGGATAGTTGGATTGGAAGCCTCTGGAATATTTCATCCTTCAAATACCTTCTTCTAGAACAAATGGATGTTCAAACTGATTTGGCTTGGATGAAGGCCAACTGAACTCCAGTTCTAGACTGCGAGTGACAACTGTGGTCTAACTTATAAACCGCAGGTGTCAGCAGCGGTTCAGACTGTAGACCGTAGGTCTCAACAGTGGTTTGAGATGATTAGGCCAAGGATCCCAAATTGAGTGGTTAAAACCACTGCTCTATCTTGGAATCTATCCAAGATATTCCATATGGTCTTGTAGCATGTCCCATATGAGTAGTCACCATCGATATGACACGTTTTAGGTGTCTACAGATACCCCTTTTGTGATGTGTTGTGAGATCGAACAACGCATGAGAAAAAATACACCACCTAAAATGATGTCGAAGGTTGCGTGATGATCATTGATATGATCAACATTAGATACCGTAGGTCTTGCAAAAGGATGCACATCCAAGAATAATTGCTTCCAACTGGGTGAAAGGCTTAAATTTGAAGAAGTTTGCACTCATCATCAAACATTCGGGTAGCTTTGGTGCTATAATAGGAGTTAGGCCTATATAACTGAAATGAGGAGAGATACAAACTAAACTATCATAACTTCTATTTACCCCAAGCAAAGGGGTAAGCTTATGATAGTCATTGATAATGATTTGCAAGTACGAACACAATTTGACAAGATCAAGGGATCTACGATCGAGGGATCTTCTGCTGATTTTGATTATGATTATGAAAGTATGACTACCATCTTAAGCGACGACTCGATGAGGGTAATGACAATGAATGAAGTGACGTATCGCTTGACCACAATGAATGATCTTAACAAACTTAGAATTTAGCATTTAATTACGTGACTAGGTTTAGTTCAACTTATGATTGCAACGGTTAATAGTAATTGCACATTTCTATCCCATGGATCGGTCGGGCTGCAATAGCCTTTTTAGGGAATCAAAATAATATAATTTCAATTAATTTTATGTTGAATCAATATGTCGATGATTTGATGAAAATATGTCATAGGAGAAATGACATGAAACACCTCGTTCCTGTGGAGCGGTCCAGCCTCGAAGGTCTTCTTCAGGATTGAAAAGAAGCATATCAAATCAACGATGACAATTTTGCCTCAAATGTCCTTATGGTTATTAATCATCTCATCGGATTGCATGGAGTGTCAGTCACTGCAACCACCAAGTGTCTAGGGTAAATAACTGAGTACGAGGCGCATTTGCCTTTTGACTTGTTTAATAATTTTTTTGACTTTTTGAGTTTTTAATTGATCTAGGTGCTTGAAAATCACCAAATTTGCTAAATTGATTTCTCTTTGAGATTCTGATCCATTAGGAATCATTAATTTATCATTTAAAACCTTCACACAGTGGGATTTTGGTGCATTTAATGCCATTTGCGAACCGCGCGCATGGGCAACGGTTGGAAATATCAAATTCGGGAATCACGGCTCAAAAAAGTGGTTGGAAAACCTTAATTCCGAGATCGTGATTGTCAACTGCAGTCCGATGAAATTAGGAAAAGTATAAAAGATATTCCCATTAGAAAATTTCATTATTACTCCTTGAAAACAATTGCAACTAGAGAGCTCTGAGAGGTGAGGAAGCAAAATTTGGTGCGAAGTGCTGCTGAAATAGTTACCTACGACCTCCCACACATACCGATGGCAAACTCTACGTAGCTTTCATCCAACAGAGGCATTGGTGTGGGAAGGGTAACTCGAAATCGAATCCTCGCACTCCTTACAAGCTTAAAAAAATGAACCACATTAAGTAATGGGTCAAATTAACTTCACTAAAATGCTGGTAAAAAACCTCACATTAGTCTAGGCTAGATTAGGAATCTTAATTTTTGGGTGCCAGGCTAGGAAGTGATCCTAAAAGGGTTACGATCCTAGACCGCAACTGGTAGAAACGACTCCCAATTGACATATTGGTAACCGCAACTGTTAGCCGCGGCGGGATTCAAATCCCAACGGTTAGATTTTAATCGTCATGCAGATCGTAGATTTGACCCGCGGTTCCAAAATCTTGAATTTTTTATTTGATTTGTTTAATTTTTTATTGAAAATTAATGCCATTTATTGCACTTTTGAGATGCATTTTTGATTTTATTTTAGAATTTTTGATCACTTTTGCATGTTTTTGTATTTTTAGCAATTTTTTAGATTTTATTAACATTTTTAAGGTCAATTTTTAACTATTTTTATTTATTTTTGGTCACCTTTTTCCCTTATGCATTGCTTCTTTTCAGAAATTGACCTCTAGAGCCAAGGATCCAGATCTCCTTCGCACCCTCTGTAGACAACTCACTAACCAGGATTGAAAGTGGTTCAATGCAGTTGGCTTTAGATACGTGCTTGATTAGCCCACGATCAGGGTACACCAGACATACATGACTGCGCTGGCCTGATGCTGGGATGCGTGGAACAACACATTTTACTGTGACATTGGAGGATGTTTACTGAATCTTCAGGATCCCGATCGATGGGGAGCCCATCACCTCCACTCCATTCACCAACAGAGGAACTATTTTTGACATCATCTTCGATGGGTGTAGTGAGGATGCTCAGACTAGGATTGATCATGGAGGCATCCATGTTAGATATTGGTAGGAGAAGGGCATCTTCTCAGTTCGAGAGGCTGTTTTCATGCACTTAGTCATTCAGATTCTGCTTACAGACTTCTTGGCATGAGGATTCCCTGGAACATCCTAGCCATCGTTAGGATAGTTACTCAGAGTTCTACGCAGTAGCCTTTGCTTTTAGCTTGGGGGAGCATGCTGCTAGCTCAAATATATCATGAGTTATATGGGGTTACCCATAGGAGTCGGGTCGGTATTAGCTGGGGTTGACAACACATTCAAATCGATCAGCCCATAGACATGCCACTCAGGATTACTATTGTTCCTACTACACGCCAGTGCTATGCGATATGCTGACCCCATGAGGAGGAGGAGTTCCAGAGCAGGTCTCACGCTAGGGACCTAGACCACTATATTACTAGATTTGCACAACTTCGGGTGAACGATATAAAGTGGTGCCCATACATGGATTGCATCATGTGGCAGGAGGCTGACGAGTGACTATGCCAAGTGAGGAGGGATAGGTGGTTACTTGGCCATAAGTTTGAGATTCATGAGTACCAGTACTACTCACGCGTCCTGTACCAGTTTGATATTGTTTAGGATATTCTAATTCTTTCTATTATCTACAGGCACCTAGTACTGAAGAGAGATCTACCATGGATCCAACTAAAACCGCTAGGGGATGAGGACAATGAATTCTAGGAGTCGGGCATGGACAGGGCTGGAACCACTGCAATGTATGATACTTGGTGGTCACTTTTATAGTGGCAGGGAGAGGGGCCCCTTGGTCAGACAAATGACAGAGTATAGGCTAATCCAGATGGGTGCAATGTGTGCCAACGTACTGAGGGTGGATGGGACACAGAGGCTGCCACAGAGGAGGCTTCTCAGGTTGGCATATTCAAGTTGTAATCCATGTCATTGAACAAGAACCTCAGTGATGATATGATTTTAAAGGAGGTGTGATCATTGGTCCAAAATTTGTTTAGGCTCGAGCAAGATGGAACCTTCTTCATCTAGTTTTGATAAAGTAGATTGAACCTATACCTGATTTCCCACAACATTCTTGAGATAGGAGACATGAAAGACTAGATGGAGCTTTGACATAGCTAGAAGGGTCAATTTGTAGGTCTTTGCACCAATTCGTTGTAAGACTTGGTAGGGTCCATAGGATTTTGCAACTAGTTTTTGGCATCTGCGAAGCTAGAGTGAGGATTTCGCATAGCAATTGAATGTATAAGCGTGTGTATTGTAATTGATGGCAATAGAGCAAAGAGAATTACAACGGATATGCTATAGGTTGTATCTCTTCGTTATTTTTCTAGATGAAATAAAATACCAGATTTTAAAGATACAAATGGAGGACTATTTATATAAAAATGATTTGTACCTACCATTAGGTAGAAAAATAAAGAAGACGATGAAGTTATTAGACGAAGAATAGGAAGTTCTTGACATAAAGACACTAGGAAAAATACGACTGTGCTTGGGAGCGTCGATGGCTTTCAATATTTCAAAAGAAAATATAATGGAGGATCTAATGAAGGCATTGGCCAAACTATATGAAAATCCTTTAGCTTCGAACAAGGTATTTCTTATGAAGCATTTATTTAATATGCAGATGTCAGAAGGCGGGTCTATTAATGGTCACTTAAATGAGTTTAACATGGTCACCAATCAGTTAAATTTTGTTGGAGTAAATTTTGATGATGAGCTTAGAGATATTTTTATCTTTTGATCATTACCAAAAATCTGGAATGGCTTGGTCATGGCTATGAGTAATTTTGTTTTCGATACAAATACTTTAAAATTTGATGATGTTATTGGTGTTATCCTTAGCGAGGAAATGTGACGAAAAAGCACAGGTGAGATATTAGGTAATGCGTTGACTATGGAAAATAGGGGGAGACAAAAGGAAAGAGAAAAGAGTCCAAGAAAACATGTAAAATCAAATAAAGGCAAATTCGAATCCAAAGGAAAGTAGTTAGAATGCTGGCATTTTGGGAAGAAAGAACACTTGAAAAGAGAATGTTGGTCTCAAAAAGAAAAACAGGGAGATGAAAAACAAGATAATAAGGAAGCAAACATAGCAGGTGATGTATTGCTAGATGTTTTAATCCTTTCACTATATAATATTAATGATTGTTGGGTGCTATAATTAGGGGCTTCATATCATGCCACACCCCATAGGAAATATTTTCTAGATTATGTTGAAGGTGATTTTGGACAAGTTTATTTGGGTGATGATAGACCATATAAAATTGTTGAAAATGGTAAGATACAGATAAAATTATCGAATGGAAACCAATGGTTGCTAAAATAGGTAAGGCATATTATTGATTTGAGAAGAAATATAATTTCCAAAGGGTAGTTGGACAACGAAGGATGTACAATTATATTCTCAGTAAATTCGTGGAAGGTTGCTAAAGGATCATTAATATTAGCAAAAGAAAAGGAAGGTACATTGTATGTATGTATTGGTAATACTGATATTTCTATTACTTTAGCCTCTACAGGAGCGGATATAGGTTTATGACATAATAGGCTTGGGCACATGGGTGAAAAAGGGATGCAAATTCTCCACTCAAGAAAATTATTGCCAGGTTTGAAGTAGGTTGATTTGGATTTTTGTGAGCACTGGATTTATGGAAAACATAAAAGAGTCAGATTTATCAGAGTTGGGAAAGAAAATAAGAGTGAAAAGCTAGAGCTTATGCATATAGATGTATGGGGACCAGCTCAAGTATCATATATTAGTGTCTCTTATTATTATGTTACGTTTATTGATGATGCAACTATAAAAACTTGGGTTTATTGTATTTGAAAGAAATTAGATATCTTTGATACTTTTAAGAAATGGAAAGCTTTGGTTGAAAATGAGACAGGAAATAAGTTGACGTGTCTCATATCAGATAATGGAGGTCAGTATTGCAACAAAAAGTTTGACAATTATTGTTCATACCATGGGATTCGTAGAGTGAAGATGGTTCCAGGAACTACACAAGAAAATGGTGTGTCAGAAAGGATGAAAAAGACTATCATGGAACATGCTAGGTGTATAATATTACATGCAGAATTGACCTTACAGTTTTTGGTAGATGTTGTGGATATTGTTGTTTATTTAATAAAAAAATGACCTTCAAGTTCCCTGGATGGTGGGATTCCAGAAGAGGCATGGAAAGATAAGCCTATTAACTACTCATTTCTAAATACTTTTGGTTGTGAAGCATTCATGCATATTGATAAAGAAAATAGAACTAAACTTGAGGTAAAATCCAAGAAGTGCACTTTCATTGGATATGAAATTAATAATTTGGTTATCGTTTTTGGGATTATGAAAATCATAAAATAATTAGGAGTAGAGATGTGGTTTTCAATGAGAAAATCATGTATAAAGACCAATTGCAACAAAAAAAATAGGAAAAGGTAAACAAAAAATACACAGTGCTTGATGAAATTGAAACTCCAAAGGTGCTAGAAAACCAACAACAACATTAGCAAGCACCTTAAACTCCTGTAAGTGCTTTTAGAAGATCTACCAGGTTAAGTAGACCCCCTGATCGTTACTCTCCTTCATTGTATTATGTATTATTGATTGACTTTGGTGAACCAGAAATATATGAAGAAGCAATGCAGGTAGAAACCAGAAAGAAGTGGGAGCAAGGCATGAAATAGGAGATGGACTCCTTTATACACAATTGGACTTGGGATTTGGTTCGGTTTCCTGCAGGAAAAAGAGCATTGCAGAATAAATGGGTTTATAGGGTGAAAGAAGAAGATGGAGGTAAAAAGAGGTATAAGGCTAGAATGATTGTAAAGGGGTTTGCAAAAAATAAATAAGATTTGCATCTTGAACAGTTATATATAAAAACAACTTTTCTCCATGGGGATTTGGAGGAAGAGATTTATATGCAAAAACCATAGGGGTATGAGGTAAAAGGGAAGGATGAATTAGTATGTAGGTTGAAAAAGAGCTTGTATGGCCTGAAGAAAGCTCTAAGGCAGTGGTATAAGAAATTTGACAGGTTTATGTCAGAACAAGTTTATAGTAGATGTTATTATGACCACTGTGTTTATTTTAAGAGATTGGATAATGGTAACTATATTATACTATTATTGTATGGAGACGACATGCTTGTTTAAGGGTCTAACATGCAGGATATAAATATACTCAAAAGAAAATTGGTAGATTCATTTGCAATGAAGGATTTGGGTGCTACAAAGAAAATCCTTGGTATGAGAAAAAAAAGAGACAAGAAAAACAAAAAATTAACATTATCTCAAGGTGAGTACATTGAGAAGGTGTTGGAAAGATTTAATATGCAAGATGCAAAACCTGTTAGTACACATTTAGCCAATAATTTCAAACTGACCAAAGAGATGTGTACTAAGACACAGGAGGAGATAGACTAATGTCAAAGGTTCCTTATTCATCAACATTTGGCAATTTGATATATGTGATGGTGTGCACAAGGCTAGATATAACACATGTAGTGGGAGTTGTGAGCAGGTTTATGAGCAACCCAAGAAGAAGGTATTGGGAGACAGTGAAGTGGATTATTAGGTATTTAAGAGGTACTGTCGCTCAGGTATTATATTTTGAAGGTACTAACACTATTTTACAGGGATATATTGATGCATATATGGCTGGTGATATAGATAGCAAGAGTACCACAGGATATGTATTTACTGTAGGTGGAACTGCAGTAAGTTAGATTTCAAAATTACAAAAGGTTGTTGCACTTTCAACAACGAAAGAAGAGTATGTTTTTGTTAAAAAGGCTAGTAAAGAGATGATTTGGTTACAAAGGTTTATGGAGGAATTGGAAAAAAATAGGAGAATAGCAAATTATATAGTGATAATCAAAGTGCCATTCATCTTGAAAAGAACTTAGCATTCCATTTCAGGACTAAACATATACATACCAAGTACCATTTCATATGATCAATTTTAGAATATGGACAATTGAAGTTGGAAAAGATACACACTAGCCAGAACAATGCAGACATGTTAACAAAGATAGTAACCAAGGAGAAGCTGAGTTCTTGCTCAATTTTAGTTGGTATTCAAGCATGATAATAAAGATGAGAATTTACAGGCAGGTGCAGTAGTGGTGGAGTTACTGTGATCAGTCTCCAAGTGGGAGATTTTTGGTTGTGAAGCCTGATTAGCTCTCTAATTTGGAGGTCTTAATTTTAGCCACATTTAGATCCACTCCATGAAGGGGGGTGTATAGGGGTCAATGCCCCTCCTACTTGAGTCTTTGTGGGGGGTCTAGGGGGGACGGTGACACAAGTCACAAATATTTTTCTCTATGTAAATATGGACCATTTATTATTAGGTCACATGTCAGATGCCAAATTTTAGGTGGGTTTGTTTTGCCCTAAAATTGTAACATGTTTTTTATATAAAGTGGATTTCGCACGACGACTGAATGTATAAGCACACATATTGTAATTGACGACGATATAAAAAAGATGAAATTACAACGGATCTACTGTAGGTTGTATCCCTTTGCAGTTTTTCTTGATGGAATAAAAGGCCTAGTTATTTTCTTCGTGGACGTAGCCCACATTGGGTGAACCACGTAAATATGTGTCTCATGTATTGATTTATTCTTCTATGTTTTATTTCTACAATTATTTATTGCTCGTGTTTTACCGATAAGGTCTAATGTTAGGTCGCATGCTATCGACTACCAATGGTACTACATGATTATGGAAACAACGTGGAGGTAATTATGTTGGTTTTGTAAAAACTGCATCATGCTTTGTTAGAATGAGTTGCAAATATTTTGGGGTTTGTATTCATCTAAAGTTTTTATTTGGATTGCAAATATTTGAGGCACTACCCCACATGAATATTTTTTAAATTATCCATACACCTTGAATCGATAATCTGTGGAGATCCAACTGGTGCAACCTAGAGAGTGTAGGGCTTACCATTATGTGAAAACTACATTCATAATTCTTCAATTTTTTGAGCAATTTTTCTCAAGGTACCTAGCCATTAAGATCCTACCACAACATCACATCCTCCTAGTTGAAGAGCAAATATATCAGTTTTTAGTTCATAGTCCCCTATCTTCAACTTAACATTGTGACATTTACCCTTACAAGGTAATGTTCCACCATTTGCCACCATAAACTCAAAGGAGTTGTAAGCATGTCACAATTTGCTTGCTTGGCTACTCGAGGATCAATAAAATTATATGTACGTCCTGAATCAATGATAATTGTAAGACGTTACCCTTTGAAGAATATGACTACCTTAAGCATCTAAGGGGTAGAAATTCCTACAAGTGCATGGACAAAGTTTTTTGGTTGTGGTTCTTCTTGTGTTTCACCCTCATCCTTAAGTTGTTCCTCTAGGGGTTATGCTTCTTCATCAAGGTGTTCATCATTTACTAATTCCTCTACATCCAAAAAAAACTTCTTTTGGATGAATTTATATTGTGGGGAATACTTCTCATCACAATTATAACATAAGCCTTGTGCTCGATACGTATACATTTCCTTCGTAGTCAAAAACTTGAATGGCGTAGACTTATTGCCACTATTGGACATGAACTTGAAGGACATATAGGTTTAGCTTGTGGAAATTTAGGTGGTCTCACCAATTCTTTGGCTTACATCATAGACTATGGTTTGAAAATTTTGACCTTAGCCTTGATATCATATTTCAATCCATTGATAAAAACAAATTTGAAAAAATCCTTCATTCAACCCCTTTGTCCTATTAGCTAGTTTCTCAAATTGGGTCTAATAGTCATGAACAATAGAGGTTTGTTTCAATTTAATCAAGGCTCCTATAAAACCCTCATACTCACTAGGGCCAAAGCAAGTGAGTAATTATGACTCAAAATCTTCCCAAGGGTATAGGGTTGCATTTTGTAACCATTGATACCTTTATAAGGCTTTAGGTTCAAATTTGAAAGATGCTATGGTGACCCACAAATATTTGGGGACATTATGACGTTTGAAGAACTGATCAACAAAAAATAACCACCCATCAAAGTCCTTTCCATTAAACTTAAGAAAGTCTAATTTAGGCATCTTAAACGGAGTATCTATATCAAAAAGAGAATGATAACCTTCTTTCTCCTTATGGAATCCCCTCTCTTTATTGCCTGAACTGCCACCTAGTTTTTCAATGTTAAGATGCTCAAACACCTTTGGGCCTTCCTTAGTTTGTCTTCAACCTCTAGAATAAAAGTGCCATGTTCTAACTCGTTTTGGTGTCCTCTAGTTCCTCTAGCCATTTAGGTATAGTTTGGACCACTCCCACGGAATTACTAAAAATAGAATTATTGTTATAGGAGTTATTATTTTTAGTAATGAACCAGAAAAAGTGTTTGAGTGCTATATATCAAAATGATCATCTCGAGAAGACCAATGTAATGGGATAGGTCCCATAATAAAGTTTTTTGGCACCCTAGAAAAAGTTCATGGAGGCTATATACCAAAATGATCAACTCGGCGAGATGATCACAATAGGCTATATCCCACAACACTATATGTTGGCATCCCATAATTTTTATTTTAGGGAAGTTGTCTTCAAGTGTTGTCAATTTTTCTCCTGGAGTCTTGGTTCACTCAAAAAATTAACTTTTTTTTGACAACCTTATTAGACTACATAATTTTTTACTGACTTTGTTCAATCTGACACTATTCTATCATCGATACTGTAGCTCATTATCTCTAATAACTTTTGAAGCTAAGTTTGTTACTGACAAATTCCTTGTTTGGTATGATTCCCAAATGTATAGGTAACTATTACTGATGCTGACAGATTGTCCCGAATGTTATTAACTACTACTGATAGACCCTGTTATGATTATTATTCTCATCACCAATTTTTTATCGACTGTTTGTGTTCAATTAATTTTGGGATAGTGTAGTGTCCTTAGTATATGCACATTTTTTGTGACAATTTTCTACATGTAGGATAAACAAAATCAAGGTACTTTAAGCCAGGGTGTGCGTATTGTCTATAGGCCCTTTATTATATCATAGTGATGAATGATAGTGCTTAAATCAATATTTCAACCACTATTCAAAGAAGATTCTATGCATACCCTTGAGCACACTACTCGCATTTTTAATAGTATGAGAGGGTGATTTTCTCAAATGCTGTGTCTGGTATACTATGGAGAATACATGATCAAAAATATTTTTAGGACTAAAGGTTTCTCCTAATCCTAGGGGGCTCCGGATATACCTGAAGATACATGGGAGCTCAATTCCCTATATAGGTGTTGTTTGAGGTATGAGTATTGGAGCTTGATTGCCCCTCACTTCACTAGATGCTTTACAGATAATTTAGCTTAGCCAATAATGACAAGTCCTCCATGATAATTTAAAACCCTTGGCACAGGGTTTCTAACCTAATAAAATAATACAAAGAAAGGACTATTTTTTTAAATCAGGAAATAGGTTGAAAAATGAAAACATGAAAAATTTATACCCAACAGTCGAAATGGCAAGGCAAAAAATGTCATAGTTGTAGCGAAACACGACCCTAGAAAGCACTATGATACCACTTGTTAGGAACCTATTTAAATTAAGCACATTCACACAAATATTGCAATTAAAGAAGAATTTCATGAAAGAACAAAATATTGCAATACAAAATGTAAATGTAGGAATATATTTATCTCATAAATCACAACACAAAATTGTAGGCCTCTTTGAGGGGCAACCTCGAATGTTTTCATTCAATATGCAAAAAAATACCTTCATTTATTGACCCTCATATTTTAAAAATACACCTCATGCAACCCTAACCTAATGCTCAAGAGTTGGCTTACATGCAAAGTGCCACTCGAGCTAGAATCTTCTACCAAAAAACAATTACATTCTTGATAACGGTTACATGAAATGGCTTCACTTTTCTGGGCACCTCAATTACCACATACCTTTATAAAATATTATAAAATATCATTATAATGGTGTCCCAATGTTGGAAAGGGGTCATTACATAATAATATGAGAATTACATAATAATGTTAGGATGGGGTCCTAAAAAACAAACCTACGAGAAGAAGGCAAAGGATTGCACAATAGTATGAATGAATAATTCTTGGAAGTTTAACATGTAGCAAAGAGTTACATGACAATGAGGAGTTATGTGATGATCAAAGTTACATAATGACAAGAAGTTACATGATGAATTTGGTGATATGCAAACTATTAATGTATTAAGAGAACTTCCTAGCAAAGAAATGTGCGTAGAAGATGATGTCGAAGTTGTATTATTGTCGCCAAAAGTGGAATGTGTGTGGAACCTTTGGGAGAAGGGAAATATAGACAAAGAGGAAGTTGAACAATGGAAAATATCATTTTTTATGATGGAGGAAGACATGCACGTGGAGGCACAAAAAACAAAATAAAATTAGGACGAGGAGAACATTTAAACAAGTGGTGAAGTGGCCAATGTAGAGCATGCACAAGATGACATAAAGCAACTAGTAAATCTAATGTAAGTGGGGGAGAGTACCTAGAGGTGTAGAGAATAGGATTCAAGCACAAGGGTAACCGAAACCCATGTATTAGTAAAGGAGATCGCAACATAAGCATAGTAGGAAGCCACCTACGATTATAGAGGATCGGTCAAAGAAGTTTTCTTGAGTAGCGAGGAATTTGATGAACCACCCAGAACAACAACGAAGATTTTTGTAATAACAACAACATGCAAGAAAAAATTCTTGAAATTCATAAGAGAGGAAGGAGGATCCCGAATTCTATATTAGAACATGCAAAACAATATGAAAAGCAAATGATATAATAGATGAAAACATATGGTTGTGACTATTTCCAACAACATGGCATGTAGTGGCAATTGATTAGTACCTGAATAGAAAAATATGCTTTACTAATTGGGTAAATCTCAAAGAATTCAACAAAGGGTTCATACTGCATCATGATGATACGAAGATCATTGGAAAAAATTATTTTACGAAGCAAAGAGAGGATGAGAACATAAAATTTTAAAATCATAATTTGGAGGAACTGATGGAAAAATGGAGGTGAAACCAACCAACATGTTATAGAAACTATGGTTGCCATGTTATAATAAGAACATGAATGTTGTTCCACCAACTTAATAGAAAGCATTTGATCATGCACTAAACTTGGAAAGTGGAATGAAGATGATAACAAGAGATGGAAATGTGAGTCATGACTGAGATGATGACTCAAATAGTTATGGATATGATAATGCAACAATCTAGGCAATGTAGGACCTAGAGAAGACGATCAACAATGTGAAATTGGAGAAGAAGAATGAGAAAAAGGACATTTGGTATTTGGAATATAAGACAAAGGACATAGAAACATAAATTGTCTAAAAAACACATATTGAAACATTTGTGAAGTCAATAGATATACAATTGTAGAATGTTTGAACCTGCAAAGTGCAAGACACTAGATGCTAATAGTGTAAGAGGAGAAAGAAGAAAAATGCCGAAAGTGAGGTAGTTTACACCAAGATATATGGAAGGGTTGTGAGAAGAGAGTGAGGAAGAATGCCTCCACGAAGAAACCATGGTGGTGGGAGAAATGTGGCACCTAAAGAAGATTTCAGAGCTTTGCAGAGGTTGGTGCAAGCCCTGCAAGAGGAGTTACGAAGAGGGATTGAACCAAGAAGAGAAGATCATAGTGAAGATGAAGCTTGGGAGGTTGATAATCCCTCAGAAGAAGAAGAAGCAATGAATCCTGCAGAAGCCAGATTGGTTAAGGCCATATCTCAGATCGGAAAGAAGACAAAGTTTGATGTCTCCACGTATTTTGGAAATCTCAATCCAGAAGAGTTGATTGATTGGATCAATGATATGGAGGAGTATTTTGAGTATGAGGAGGTTGTAGATCTAGATCGAATCAATTTTGCAAAAATGAAGTTGAAAGGCCATGCTTGCATATGGTGGAAAGAAGTGCAACTAGAAAGGAATAGAAGCGAAAATGAAAATATAACCAGATGGGATCAAATGGTGGAGAAATTGAAGAGAAAGTTTATTCATGTGGATTATGAATTGGACCTATTGAGAAAAATACAGATTTTGAGACAGTCAAACAAGTCTGTCAAAGAATACACAGAGGATTTTTTCCAGATCTCAATCAGAACTGGCCATTCAAAGGCTAACAGGGAGAAGGTGGCCCGTTACATCAATGGGTTGAGAACTAGTATTCAAGAAGAATTGAGTCTAGTTAGGATGAGCACCATTGAGGATGCTTATCAATTTGCCCTCAAATTTGAAGAGAAGCTGAATAGACGGTTTGAGGGTAAGCAAAGAGGAAGAGGTCGTGGTGGAAGAACTGGTGGAAGGACCAGTGGAGAAAAATATAAGGATCAGATGAAGGTCGGTGAAACCGATAATACCGGGGACCAGAAAGAGGGGAACACCTACCAACCCCGTAATCAGAACAATGGTTACCCGAGAGGGAGAGGTAGATCCGAACATGGATTTGGAAGGGGAGGATTTTGTGGAACCTGTTTCCACTGTGCGAAGGACATCGAGCATACAAGTGTTCACAACATCGAGAAAGGACAAATAAGAGACCTGAGGGTCCTGCCAGAGCTACTGTGGCAGATGAAGGTGCTGAATAAAAACATTCTGAGGAGGCAGAGGGAGGAGAAGTTATGGTCACCAGGAGGACCCTGTTGAATGAGGAGAAAAAACCAGACCAGATGAGGATCCTGTTCCGCATAAGGTGCAGAAGTTCGGGTAAGGTCTGTAATATCATTATAGATAATGGTAGTACTAATAACTTGGTCTCAGAAGAAATGGTTACTAAGTTACAGTTAAAGAGGAGAAGCCACTCGCATCCATATCGGATTGTGTGGTTACAAAAGGACCATAGGGCTTTGGTCAGTGAGCAATGATCAGTGAAATTTAATATTGGGAATTACTGTTATGAGGTCCTGTGTGACATCCTGCCTATGGATGCTTGTCATTTGTTGTTGGGAAGGCCATGGCAGTTTGATTGGTGTGCAGTGCATGATGGTCGCACCAACACTTACTCAGTGACGAAGAATGGAGTGCGCCATAAGCTAAAGCCCTTGAAGGAAGTGGGCGAAAAGGTATGTGGCAGCGCTAGAATATGTTTAGTTAAAGGGGGAAGATTTTTGGATGGTTTAAAGCATGAGCATATGTGCTATGCATTAATTCCTAGAGTTAGGAAGGAAGAACGTAAGGATACCCCTGTAGAAGTCTTAGGACTATTAGAAGAATTTCTAGACATTGTATCTGATAATGTGCCTGAGGGTTTACCACCCGTGAGGAAGATCAGTCACCATATAGACTTGGTACCAGGATCTAGTTTACCCAATAAGGGAGCACATAGAATGACTCCTACGAGAAACTAAAGAGCTGAACAGGCAAGTCCAAGAGTTCTTTGGAGAAGGGACTCGATTTGGGAGAGCTGGAGTCCATGTGCGGTACTGCGATGACTAGCACCAAAGAAATATGGAGAGTGGAGAATGTGTACGGACTCTCAAGCCATTAACAAGATCACCATAAAGTACAGATTTCCATTTCCAAGGATGGATGACATTATGGATTGTTTGAGTGGAGCCAAGTACTTCACAAAGATTGATCTGAAGAGTGGTTATCATCAGATTCATGTCAGAGAAGGAGATGAGTGGAAGATAGCCTTCAAGACCAGAGAGGGTTTGTATGAATGGTTGGTAATGCCATTTGTGCTAACCAATGCACCAAGCACATTCATGCAACTGATGAATGAGGCATTGAAAGAATTTTTAGGGAAATTCGTCATTGTCTATTTGGATGATATTTTAATATTTAGCAGAACCCTGAACGAGCATCTGATGCATATCAGAAGAGTTTTTAAAAAGCTGTGGGAGGAGCAGTTGTTAATTAATCTGAAGAAGTGTAATTTCATGAAGAAGGAGTTAGTGTACCTGGGATTTGTCATCTCAGTCGAAGGTCTAAAAATGGACCCAAAAAAAGTGAGAGCTATCATTGAATGGCCTACTCCGAGAAGCACGACTAAGGTAAGATCATTTCATGGTCTAGCAAGTTTTTACAGGAAATTCATTAGGAATTTTAGCAGTATTTATGCACCCCTTACAGAAACAATGAGAGGGGACAAGAAACAATTTAAGTGGACCTTAGGAGCAAATAAGAGCTTTGATATGTTGAAGAAGAAGGTTACAGAGCAACCTGTTTTGGCACTTTCAAATTTCAATAAGGTATTTCAGGTAGATTGTGATGCTAGTGGTAGTGCCATAGGAGTTGTTTTGAGTCAAGAAGGTAAACCTATTGCTTACTTTAGTGAGAAACTCAATGATGCTAGGAAGAAGTATTCGATTTATGATCAAGAGTTTTATGCTATGGTTCAGGCTCTAAAGAAGTGGCGACATTACCTATTGCCAAAAGAGTTTGTTCTATTTACTGATCATCAGGCCTTACAGTATATTAATAGCCAAGGGAAGCTAAATTAGAGGCACCTGAAGTGGGTTGAGTTTCTATAGAGTTATACCTTTATGTTGAAGCATAGGAGTGGAAGGTCAAACAAAGTTGCAGATGCCTTAAGTAGAAGGCAGTGTTTGTTGAAAAAAATGAAGGTGGAAGTGGTAGGATTTGATGAACTGAAGGGTTTGTACCCTGAAGATCCTAATTTTGTAGAAGCCTGGAAGGCTTGCTTGGCACCTGTCACTTTGGACAACACCAAGTGGTTGGATTTTTTGATCCAAGATGGAATGTTGTTTAGAGGAAGTCAATTGTGCATTCCAAGGAGTTCCATGAGGGAAAATCTGGTCAAGGAGAAACACGGTGGAGGGTCAGCTGGACATTTTGGTCGGGATAAGACCATTGCCCTGGTTAGTGAGAACTACTATTGGCCGTAACTATAGCAAGATGTGAAGAAGTTTGTGCAAAGCTGTAGAGTATGCCAGAGGGCGAAATGTGTGAACCAGAACACTAGATTATATCAGCCATTACCTATACTAGGGAGACCATGGGAGGACGTCAGCATGGATTTCGTTCTTGGTCTACCAAGGAAACAATGGGGAAATGACTCCATATTTTTGGTGGTTGACAGGTTTTCCAAGATGGCACATTTTATTCCTCGCGGAAAACTAGTGACGCAGATTCACATTGCAGGTTTATTTTTCAAAGAGGTGGTACGACTTCATGGTCTATCGAAGAGTATCATTTCTGACAGAGATACCAAGTTTGTGGGGTATTTTTGGAGGACTTTGTGGAAGAAACTGAAGACAGATTTGAAATTCAGTTCTGCATACCACCCATAGACTGATGGCCAAATGGAGGTGGTGAATAGAAGTCTGGGAAATCTATTGAGATGCTTTGATAGGAGATAAGCCCACAAGATGGGATTTGGTTTTGCCACAGGCAAAATTTGCATATAACAATTCTGTCAATAGGAGTACTAACAAATCTCCATTCCAGATAGTGTATGGAAGCAGTCCAAGGAATGCTTATGAGTTAAGGAAGATGAATATAGGGGAAAGGTGCAGTACCGAGGCTGAGGACTTTACAGAGCATCTAAAGAGCGTGCATGAAGAAGTGAAGAAGCACATTACTAACATGAATAACCAATATAAGACAAGGGCAGAATAGAAGCGATGGTTCAAGGAATTCGCTTGTGGGAGATGAGGTCATGGTCCATCTGAGAAAAGAAAGATTTCTGCTAAAACCTATAACAAGCTGAAGATGAAGAAGTTTGGACCATGCCGAATTCTAGGAAAATGGGATTCAGGCAATGCATATGAAGTGGAATTGCCCAGTGGCCTTAACATATCACCTATTTTCAACATTGTAGATTTGGTAGAATATCATGAAGGAGGTAGTAGCGAGACACCAAGTGCAGAATTATGGAGTATTCCAACGTCTACTCCAGCAACAGGCAAGATTGAGGAAATACTAGACACTCGAGCAGGAAGAAGTACCAAGAACATGTAGTATTCTGAATATCTGGTCAAGTGGAAGGGCAGGCCTATCGAAGATGCAACTTGGTTGTCAAAAATAGAGTCTGACTACCTGGGTCTTCCTCAGATAGTACAGAAGTGAAGGACACTTCTCAATCCACCCTGGATATTCTAAGTGTTAGCCTTAATGTCGTGATATTACGACATTGAAAAGTGTCACGATATCGCGACATGTCGTGTTTTCACGACTCAAGAAGGAGAGAGAAGACACGGAGCAAAAATGTCACGATTTCGCGACATGTCACGAAATCGTGACCGAAAGAAGACCGGAAGGGCCAGAGAAGAAAATGTCACGATTTTGCGACATGTCGCGGAATCGCGATCGACGAAGCAGAAAGAAAGCAAGGAAGGAAACTATCGTGATATCACGACATGTGAGAAAGTAAGCAAAGAGAAAAGTTGTCGTGATATCGCGACATGTCGCGATATCGCGACCCGAAATGCGAGGAGGAGTCAGAAAGGAAAGATGTCGCGATATCGCGACATGTCGCATTTTCATGACCAAAGGACGAAAGAAAGCGCAAAGGAGAAAAATTGCCGCGATATCGCGACATGTCGCATTTTTGTGACCAAAAGGTGAGGGAAGGTGTAGGAGAGAAAAGTGTCATGATATCGCGACATGTCGCATTTTCGTGACCAAAAGGCGAGGGAAGGCGCAGGAGAGAAAAGTGTCACGATATCGTGACATGTCGCATTATCGTGGCCAAAAGGTGAGAGGAGGCGCAGGAGAGAAAAAGTGTCACGATATCGCGACATGTCACATTTTCATGGCTCGCAAGGGGCAGGAAGGTCGAAAAGCAAAAGTGTCGCGATATCGCGACATGTCGCATTTTCGTGACTCGCAAAGGGTAGGAAGGTCAAAAAAGAAAAAGTGTCACGATATCGTGACATGTCACATTTTCACGACTCGCAAAGGGCAGGAAGGCCGAAAAAGCAAAAGTGTCGCGATATCATGACATGTCACATTTTCGTGACTCGAAAAGGGACAGGAAGGTAGAAAAGCAAAAATGTCGCATTTTCACGACCAAACAAAAGGAAAGAAAATGCAGGTGGTTACAGGGGTCGTTACAAAAGAAATTGTCGAGCGATGGGTATACCAAACATCATCATGGGTTGATAGGTGGACAGAGTCTACAATGGCAGCACTGGAAAAGCACGTGGCACCAAGGTGCAATGAAAGCAGACAAAGATCAAGAGTAGGAAAGGAAGACATTTCAGAAGCCAAAGACAACAAAGAGGCACAAAAAATGAAACGAAGGGTCAGAAAAGGGAAATAGAGAGTCACGCCAGAGATTTTAAAAAGGGGAAGCAAAGGCATGTAGAAGGGTCAAAAAACTATGGAGACAGAGTTGCAGACGTAAAGGCAAGAGAGCCATTCTGGACCTGTTTAGGCTATTTTTCTTCCAGGACGGAAGATGTTGTAATAGAAACTATCTTTCGGGATAAATGAATTTATTTGGCAGACTTTTGCCATCATTGTAATATTTTTCTGAATTGTTGAGTAAGAACATAGATTTGGCGTGAGCGATTTGGCTCCCCAAAACTCAGGTAGAGTAACAAAAGGACAAAGAAAACATATGTTGGCAGTAGCATGGGCATATGTGAATAATATGGAGCAGTACTTGAATATTATTAAGGAGGAGAAGAAATGGCAAGAGACACGTGTTCAAATGGAAGAAGAAATGCTTAAGGTGAGTGATAGAAATAAGAAATTGAGGGAACTCATCATAGTTGAAGAAGAGACATTATCAAAGTAAATTGGCAACACAAATGTTGGACATAAATATTGTAGTTAGAATATCCATTCTATTTTGTGTAGTACTAGAGCTTTGTGCGACAATCAAAGAATTCATGTGAATGAAGAAAATAGTAGAGACACATTGCCAACATGTAACAAGACAAATTGCTAAGCATTAATACATAGACCCGATGAAGCTAATGATAGAAGTCAAGAATAAGTCGATATTGATCCACATAAAATTTCTTGATCATAAGCTAATGCAAGTAATTGTAGACAAGGGTTTGAGTGGGAACGTATTGCCTGAGAAGACTTGGGTGGACTACATTGAAAGTAAAGATCATTGACCAAATGTTCATTTTATACTTTGTAATCATTGCCATTGGAAAATAATCCTATGATGCATTGTTGGGGAAGGGGATGTTTATTCACAATGAAATCATAATTGGGAGTATTGGTTGATATTCAAGAAATGCCAACATAGATGTTATAAATCCGAAGACCTAGTTCATAAATGAGGAGTTGAAAACATCCAATGAGTTTGAAAAATATTTTTTAGATGAAGAGAATCAAACGAGTAGACAAGAAGCTAACAAATGTGTGCAAGAATTATAAGAGTACATAAAAGATGAAGGACACTCAAACAACAAGTTACTCCATTGACAATTTGAAGACTATGAGGTATTCTAGCCAATGTTTATGTGCATAAGCATGGAGGACAAAGGCTAGAATGATGGAACTTGAAGCACATACAAAGTAGGTGATTGTAGTCAAACTTCAAAATCAACAAAAATTTAAGAAATAGATGTCTTCCCCATAAAATTTTACTGAATATAGTGTTGGCGATGCACAGATTGAAAAAATATCAACACATTTCTTTGACATGGCAAGAGTGACAAAATAACTTGAGATCATTAAGTACGAATTTTCAAATATGGTTTAGGTAAACTTAGGTGAGGATGATGAATGTGTGACCACCAAAACGACCTCACACCTATGCTTCCTACTACGTAAAATGAAATAAGAGAAACAAAGTAGATGCATGCGAAATTGACAACAAATGGGAAGAAGAAAAACACTTTTATTCCATTTTAAAGAAGCCAATTTTGGTTATAGTTACGTCCCTCTTAGGGATACCATTTTGATACTCTTATTACAGTAGGAAAAAGCAAATGTTCTCTCTTAAGGGTAAATGTGAGTTTAAGGCCCTTCAGGGTGACACAAATTGCTCTAGGGTGGAGTTGACCCTCTTCTCCGTGTTGAGGAAGGAATTGGATGGTTGAATCTCCTTTGAATATGCTTCCTGCGGTCAATAAACAACACAAAAACATTAATAGCATAGGCAACCTCTCATGATGAGGCCCTTTAAGGAATATGAACATAAAGATGCCATAACACTAATAAAATCAAGAAAATGAATAAAGCATGTTAAGCCTATGCAATACTTGGAAAGGTTAATTGAAACATATAACTGGAAAGTACAACTATCTATCTAGTGGATTGATTGCATGAAATGAAGCATGATAGCATGAAAATGAGCTAATTATGTCCTATTTGTCATAATGAATGATGAAAACCCTAATTATATCAGTCAGAGTCTCTAAAATGCTAAATAAACCACTAAGATGCTTAATCTAACCTAGTGAAATACAATGCAAAAATAACCGTAAGGAGATCCTTCACCTATTGCAAACCACGACTCAAATGAGCGATTTGCACTGTACATCGCAACGAGTAACAAAGTAGTTTTGCCCTCCAAATATAAGACTGTGAACTTGATACTCGTCAAATTGATGGTCAAGGGTCGCCTTGGTGTCCTCTGACTGGTTTGGCAGTTGAATTGCACAATTGGTCCTCTGTTTTCCCAAATTTGTGTTTCTTGGCATTCTAGCTCCTTAGGGCATCCATGGTACAAATTGACATGATGCTATATGAATTGGCAAATGAATGGAAACAAATTAGTACACTCAGGTGAGTCTAAAATTTGACAAGGCTTCATTGCTTTAATCTCCAATGCACACTTGATTTAGTTTACCCTAATTAGAGGGGTACTTATAGGATTACCCAAGGGCTAGGGGTGGCTTCATGGAGAAGCCAAAATCAAGAAGAGGTGGTTGGGACATTTGGATTGGAAGCCTATGGAATATTTCTTCCTTCAACTACCTTCTTCTAGAATAAATGGTTGTTCAAACCAATTTGGCTCGGATGAAGGCCAACTGAACTTCAATTCTAGATTGCGAGTGATAATTGTGGTCTAATGTATAAACCACGGGTGTCAATAGCTATTCAGACTGTAGACCATATGTCTCAACAACGGTTTGAGCTGATTAGGCCAAGGATCCAAAATTGAGTGGTTAAAACCATTGCTCTATCTTGGAATCTATCCAAGATCTTCCATATGGTCTTGTAGCATATCCTATATGAGTAGTCACCATTGATATGACACGTTTTAGGTGTCTATAGATACCCCTTTTGTGATGCATTGTGAGATTAAACAATGCATGAGAAAAATACACCACCTAAAATGATGTCGAAGGTTGCATGATGATCATTGATCTGATCAACATTAGATACCCCAGGTCCTGCAAAAGGATGCGCATCCAAGAATCATTGCTTCCAACTGGATGAAAGGCTTAAATTTGAAGAAGTTTGCACTCGTCATCGAAAATTCGGGTAGCTTTGGTGCTATAATAGGAGTTAGGCCTATATAACTGAAAGGAGGAGATCTAAACACTAAAATATCATAACTGCTATTTACCCCAAGCAAAGGGGTAAGCTTATGATAGTCATTGACAATGATTCACAAGGACAAACACAATTTGACAAGATCAAGGGATCTACGATTGAGGGATATTCTACTAATTTTGATTATGATTATGAAAGTATGACTACCCTCTCAAGCAACGAGTCGATGAGGGTAATGACAATGAATTAAGTGACGTATCGCTTGACCACAATGAATGATCTTAACAAACTTAGAATTTAGCATTTAATTACTTGACTAGGTTTAGTTCAACTTATGATTGTAACGGTTAATAGTAATTGCACATTTATGTCCCATGGAGCGGTCGGGCTACAATAGCCTTTTTAGGGAATCAAAATAATATAATTTCAATTAAATTTATGTTGAATCAATATGTCGATGATTTGATGAAAATATGTCATAGGAGAAATGACATGAAACGCATCATTCCTGTGGAGCGGTCCAGCCTCAAAGGCCTTCTTCAAGATTGAAAAGAATCATATCAAATCAACGATGACAATTTTTGACTTGGCTTTTGAGGTGCATTTGGATTTTGACTTGTTTAATAAATTTTTTGACTTTTTGAGTTTTAATTGATCTAGGTGCTTGAAAATCATCAAATTTGCTAAATTGATTTCTCTTATTGATATTCTGATCCATTAAGAATAATTAATTTATCATTTAAAACCTTCCCACGATGGGATTTTGGTGCATTTAATGCCAGTTGCGAACTGCGTGCATGGGAAGCGGTTGGAAATATCAAATTCGGGAATCATAGCTCAAAACCATGGTTGGAAAACCTTAATTCTGAGATCATGATTGTCAGCTGCAGTCCGATGAAATTAAGAAAAGTATAAAATATATTCCCATTTGAAAATATCATTATTATTCCTTGAAAGCAATTGCAACTAGAGAGCTCTGAGTGATGAGGAAGAAAAATTTGGTGTGAAGTGCTACTGAAACAGCTACCTCCGACCTCCCACACATCCCGATGGCAGACTCTACATAGCCTTCATCCAAAAGAGGCATTGGTGTGGGAAGGGTAACTCAAAATCGAATCCTTGCACTCCTTACCAGCTTAAAAAAATGAACCACATTAAGTAATGGGTCAAATTAACTTCACTAAACTGCTGGTAAAAAACCTCACATTAGTTTAGGTTAGATTAGGACTCTTAATTTTTGGGTGCCAAGCTAGGAAGTGATTCTAAAAGGGTTACGATCCTAGATCGCAGCTGGTAGACACGGCTCCCAATTGACATATTGGGAACCGCAGCTGTCAGCCACAGCGGGATTCAAATCCCAATGGTCAGATTTTAATTGTCATGCAGACCGTAGATTTGACCCGTGGTTCCAAAACCTTGAAATTTTTATTTGATTTGTTTGATTTTTTATTGAAAATTAATGCCATTTATTGCACTTTTGAGATGCATTTTTGATTTTATTTTAAAATTTTTGGTCACTTTTGCATGTTTTTGTATTTTTAGCAATTTTTTAGATTTGATTAACATTTTTAAGGTCAATTTTTAACTATTTTTATTTATTTTTGGTCACCTTTTTCCCTTATGCATTGCTTCTTTTCAGAAATTGACCTCTAGAGCTAGGTAGCCAAATCTCCTTCACACCCTCCGCAGATAGCTCACTAACCAAGAGCGGAAGTGGTTTGGTGCGGTTGGCTTCAAATACGTGCTTTATTAGCCCACGATCAGGGTAGACTAGACATACATGACTGCGTTGGCCCGCTACTGGGATGCGTGGACCAACACATTTGACTGTGACACTGGAGGATGTTTATCGGATCTTTAGGATCCCGATCGATGGGGAGCCCATCACCTCCACTCCATTCACCAATAGAGGAGCTATTTTTGACATCATCTTCGATGGGTGCAGTGAGGATGCTTAGACCAGGATTGATCATGGAGGCATCCATATTAGATATTGGTAGGAGAAGGGCATATTCTCAGTATGAGAGGTCATTTTCATGCACTTAGTCATTCAGATTGTGCTTACAGACGTCTTGGGCATGAGGATTCCCTGGAACCTCTTGGCCATCGTTAAGAGATTTACTCAGAGTTCTACGTGGTAGCATTTGATTTTAGCTTGGGGGAGCATGCTGCTAGCTCAATTATATCATGAGTTGTATCAGGTTACCCACAAGAGTCGGGTCAATATTAGCTATAGTTTGTTGCTTTAGATCTGGGGCTGACAACACATTCAAATCGAGCAGCCCACAAAACTACCACTTAGGATTACTACTGTTCCTACCACACACCAGTTCTTTACGACATGCTGGCCTCATGAGGAGGAGGGGTTCTAGAGCAGGTCTCACGTTGGGGACCTAGACCACTATATTACTATATTTGCACAACTTTGGGCAGACGATATAGAGTGGCACCCATGCATGAATTGCCTCACGTGGCAGGAGGCTGGTGAGCGACTATGCCAAGTGAGGAGGGATAGGTGGTTACTTGGCCATAAGGATGAGATTAATGAGTACCAATACTACTCATGTGTCCTACACCAGTTTGGGATTGTTCAGGATATTCTGATGCTTTCTATTATCTATAGGCACCTAGTATTGAAGAGAGATCTACCATGGGTCCAGTCGAAACCACTAGAGGATGAGGACGATGAATTCTAGGAGTGGGGCATGGACAGGTCTGGAACCACCACAACGTATGACACTTGGTGGTCACTTTTATAGTGGCAAGGATAAGGGCCCCTTGGTCGGATAGATGACAGAGCAGAGACTTATCCATATGGGTGTAATGTGCGCCAACATACTGAGGGTGGATGGGACACATATGTTGCCACAGAGGAGGCTTCTCAGGTTGAGGCAGAGGAGTACACATCTGATGAGGATGAGGCACCTCTTGATAGCTAGATTGGTTAGATGAGAGCCCATATTGTTGATATCCAGAGCCAAGTTTGCAAACTGCATACTTAGATTTTACAGCAGGATACATATATCACCACTCTAGAGGTGAAGCTAGGACAGGGTGAGAGACAATGGTAGCGGTACGAGCAGGAGAGGATAAATATTTATGCACAAGCTATCGCTATGGGCATACAAATCACCCAAGTAACTAGCGAGCACGATGTGTCTTAGGCACAGCTGAGTGCCATGACTACTGAGAGGGACCTGCTAAGGATAGTGATGGAGGTCCCTCTGCTACATAGGTTGTGATGCCGCCTCTGACAACACCATATTATTTACTGCCAGTCGATCGTGACCCCATGGCAGAGATCAGGAGTCTTCGTTACCTCGTGGAGGAGGGTAACGAGCGAGATACAACATGCATGGCTTGCATCTCCCAACTGGAGGGCCATATTAAATTGATAGGTGGGGAGGTACCAGAGGACACCCACACTACATGGACTCAGAGGACCAGATCCAGGACCAGGGAGATAGGGTAGTCTTCTGCCAGCTCTAGCCAGAGGATGCATAGGACTAAGAGGACTCATAGGTCCTCGAGTACTCATGGTGCTAGCTCATAGAGGACTCACAGGGATGACAGAGGCGACAACGGTGCCTCATAGGCTAGGGGTGCAGGCCCTTAGTACAAATCTTAGAGATACTTTGTTGTACTATTTTTTAGTGTAAGGTCAAGGACCTACACAGTTGTAGCCTATGGGTATTTTGATATACCCTTGATGTACTCCTTTTGGACACACACACACACACACACATATATATATATGATATTGATCATTTTGGATCATTATGTGTACTTGTTTATTTTTGATTTTATGTTTATGTGGTGCACATGGATGCAGATGTTCATAGTGATGCTATGCTTATATGATGTGATGTATAGATGACATGCACTAGATAGCTATTTAATTTATGATGATGATGATATGCAGTGACCAAAGACAGGAGACACGACCCTGATGGACCAAGGGCGACAGAGACCACAACAGAAGAACGATAGACACCAGACACCGACTGGGACAACAGAAGCGCTACAGACACCGACGAACAACGCAGCAGAAGCAAGTGGCTTGTGGATGGTTTGGCGGGATGGAGGAAAAAGGACGGGGACGAGGTGGTTGCCCGAAGGCAACCGAAAGCTTTAGTGGCTTTCAAAATTTTTAAGCCCCCCCACATCGGTCGCACAGACCATGTGGGATATATTTTTTTTCCCTAAATCCATCGCCCTCATGTTTTCAATATCACCAGCGTGCAAGTTCTTTCCCGTCGGGCTCTCTGGCTCAGGCGGTAAGATTGTTTCTTGTTTGGCGGAAGGTCTCCAGTTCCAATCCCTGCGGGGAATTTTTGACACGGCGGAACATGTGGTTGATGCCCAGCGTGTCCCAGTGACGGCGGGCTTTGATTTTTTGATGCCCCGAATGACACAGTGACGGCGGCAGATTCTAGTTGACGCCTGTCATTTTGTTTTTGACGGCTGCATACATTGACGGTTGTTTCTCATTGACGGCTGCATACTTTGGAGGAAGCTTTAAGGTATTTTTTGCAACAAATTTCTTGTTCTCTTTGCAACTTGAAAGGGGGGAAATCCATTTTTTTCCTTACAAAATTGTCAGACAAAGGGGGGAAATCAAGCTATTTGGCAGACATAATTTTGCTAGAATAAAATAGGTGCTAAAAATTTGTGGGCATTTATGATTGTTATTTTTTGCATTTAAATATTCTGTTTTCTTGCATTATCAATCATAAATTACAAATATAAGACCCCAAATTTATACCCTATTTGTGCAATTTATTGCACAACAGCGTTCGGTATTTGAGATACCTCTGGTCCACACTTATAGGTAATGCTGTCGTGCTTTGGACTACTGTATTCGCCGCCTAATATAGCTGCAACAACGATGTCTGAGCTTGTTCTCTATAAATATTCGGAGAGAAATAAGGCAAACCATGTTTTTTATTTCTCATTTCATACCCACATCGTGATTGTTGTTAGGCGTAAATCCTGACGAAAGCTCTTTTTTCCAAAGTTTTTAGGGGAAGTTACGCCCCACGCATGCAGAATAAAAATTTCTATGGTAGGTGTCATTAACAACACGATGCCATTTCAGTATCGCCTATGGTCAATATATTGTGCTTCTCATATGTACTTATAGTCTCCCTCTCGTAAGGGCGAGTACATATTGAGTAGTATACTGTTCCTATATACCTATAGTTTCCCTCACGTAAGGGCGGGTGTATATTGAATGGTTACAATATAATGATCGCGAGGTATAAAGAAAGGGAGACCAATTGGTGATATAAGGAACCTTCATAATGGCCACAATTCATAAATATCTCTTAGATTCCCAATTGTTGAAAGGTCCTAATTTTGTTCCATGGAAGACAAAAATGAAAGCCATACTTCAGTTGGAAGATTTATGGAATGTAGTGAATGGCACTGAAAAACGTCCTCAAACAACGAGGAACAGATCAAGATGATTGGGATAAGAAAGACCAGAAGAGTCTTGTATTTATCTTACTTGCTACCACAGATGAGGTGTAGCCTCATATTTGTGATGCAAAAACTAGTAAGATAGCTTGGGATGCTTTGCTCACAGTATATGAAGGGAAAAATCAATCCACTATTCTCCATATTCAAACTCAACTACATAATCTCAGTATGAGTTCGGAGAAACAGATTGACATATTCCTATGTAGAGTGGCAGATTTGAAAGCAAAATTGAATGCTATGGGAAAACTCTGTGGATGATGATATCTTGAATTCTCGTTATCTTGAGAGCATTACCAAGTTCCTATAAGATGTTGATCACCTCTCTCAATGTTTACGGAAGACAAGTCTCATTTGTGGAACTGGTAAACTTGCTTCAGACTGAGGAGGCAACTCAGGTCCAGAAAGATGACATGCCAGATAATGCTCTCTCCACACAACAGAGTGGTAAACAACAAGGGCAGTTTCAAAAAGGAGGTGGTTCCTCCAAAGGAAAAGGAAAGCAATCTCAGCAAAAAGATACAAAATATTGCAAAATTTGTGATATGAATAACCATGACACCAACAGATGTTGGTTCAAAAACAAGCAACAAAATGAAAGAGGTTCCCAAAAGAAGGGCAAGCACAAGAAAAAATACTATAAGCATAAGCAGTCTAAAGGCCATGTTGCTTATGCTTTGAATCCAACTCGAGACTCACATTCTCCCGAGTCCGATTCAGACTCTGACTCTGAACGAGCACATAAGGTACTCATGACTCATACATCGTCTTCCCAGATAGATGTTGTATGGTATATTGATTCAGGAGCAAGCAAACACATGATTGGGGATAAATCTTGGTTTGATACGTTTGTTGAAAAAGAGGGTAAGCCAGTCACAATTACTGACAATCAGGTCTATCAAGTAAAAGGAGAAGGGGATATTTCTATGTCTCTTCCTGATGGTAATTGTCAAATTGAAAAGGTCCTCTATGTTCCAGGATTAGCCAATAATCTGCTTTCAGTCACACAAATGTTGGATAGAAACATGGAAGTTGTGTTTCAAGTTTTCAATGGCCAGAAAAGATGTTTTATCACACACAGCGATAAAAATGTAGCAACTGGGTCTTACAAACATGGCTTGTTTATCCTCGATGCTATTTCCACTTCCCATGTTGCTTTGGCTGCAACTACAAAAGAGGCTGCCTCTCTCTGGCATCGATGTTATGGGCATATCAGTTCTGGATACTTGCTTGAATTACACAAATATGAGATGGTGAAAGGTCTTCCGCCCCTCTCATCTATCTTGCCAGTTTGCTCGGATTGCTTAGCAGGGAAGCAACATCGAGTGCCTTTTGAAGCAAGCTCGTCTCGAGCTACAAAACCTTTAGAGCTGGTACATACCGATCTGTGTGGTCCTATGCCAACCAGCTATGGCGAGAAAAAGTATTTTCAACTATTCATTGATGATTACTCATGAAAGATGTGGGTTTTCTTTCTTCAGTTGAAATCAGAAGCACTTCTCACTTTCCAACAGTTCAAGAAGCTTGTTGAGAAGGAATCGGGATATTTGATAACAACCCTCCGCTCAGATCGAGGGGGGGAATACACCTCTGAAGATTTTTTAGAGTTCCTTAAAGAACATGGGATCAAAAGACAACTGACTACAGCCTATACACCTCAGCAGAATGGAGTTGTAGAAAGAAGAAATCGTTCCATTATGGAAATGGTTCGATGTATGCTAAAAGGAGCACATCTTGAGGATCAATATTGGGCAGAAGCAGTAAACACAACGTCATACCTCTTAAATAGAGCACCCACTCGTGCTCTACAAGGGAAGACTCCACAAGAAAAATGGAGTGATAAGAAACCTTCCATTTCTCATGATGCGTAGTCGTTATACCATCATTAATTCTCAAAGAATCTGTCAATCCAGGGCAGTGTACAAGGCTATCTGCGGAAGAAGAAGTGAAACAGCTATAACTTAGGTCAATCTAGGGCAACAAGTCTTTATTGGTGGAATCGGTTTGGTGGGGGGTTTTGGAACATTCCTATCTCTAAATTGCATGAATTAAATCTTAATCTAAGTTGCAGAATTGGAAACTAATCACTAAGCTGCAGAAATGAAGTCCTAATTACAATTGCGGAATAAGACCTAATTATATTGCGGAATTAACGATTGCGAGAATTGAAAGTCTGATTCTAATTGCGAAAAGGAAATCTAATTACTTTTGCAGTAATGAAAGTCTAGATCTAATGTGGAAATAAAAACTATCAAAATTAGTAACGTGAAGGTTGTCAATCCTCTGTTCAGATTTTGACAAAAAAACATAAAAATGCAGGAAATTGCTGAAAAACAGTAAATGCTGAAAATAACATTCTGAAAATAAAGTGAAAGCTTGGCTGAAAGTAAGATTGCAACTAAAACATTAAGCACAAGATTTATCTTAGCATAAATAAACTAATATTGCAAATATTGTCAACTATTCACAAGCAATTTACATAACAAGTTTTGCAACTCATTCTGCTGCAGCAAAATCAGAATAAAAACCTGTTACGTTAGTCCTCCTCCTAGGTCTGGAAGTGGCCAGCCTCTTTGTCCAGAAGAAGGTGTAAGTCTCTCTCTCTTTCTAAATCTTAATCACACTCATTTACAAGTAAATTGAAATAGAAGCTGGTGCACTTTATTGATCAAAAGACATGATTACAAGAATTATGCTAAAAAACTGTTACAGGATCATGTAGGTCAATTCCTAGTTATACTCTGTATTTAGCTTCCTTACTCTATTTTCTATCTATCTGCTATTTCTCTACCTCCTTCTCTATAGCTCAACCTGAACGGGAGCAATATTTATAGCTATCCTATGATCTGATTACAAACAAAGAATATCTCAAAAGATCTAATCCTAAAATGCTGCAACAAATTCTGGTTTTATCCTAGAAGAGGACTAAAACCCGATCTTTCCCTTAATGATGGATTTGGTCAGCAATGACGGCAAAGACAGATGGAGGATATTTCTCTTTACTTTTTCCAACCTTTATTTCCCTTTTTTCGCCTTCAAAAATCGGTCAAAAAGGTCAAAAACACATTATGTTCTTCATTCTGAAGATAAGTGGCTTCATTCCGAAGACAGTGCAGTTTTCATTTCGAAGATCGCTCATTCCGAAGATACTGCATTCTCATTCCGAAGATCGCTCATTTCGAAGATGCTGTGTTTCTTCATTCCGAAGATCCGCTCATTTCGAAGATGCTGTGTTTTCTTCATTCGAAGATATCTGTTCATTTCGAAGATGCTTCGGAATGAACAAATGTGTGCTTTTCCTTTGATTTCTTCTGCATCTCTCAGGTGGGTTATCTCTTAAGATCAAATTCTAATGGTCTCCATTCCTTTCCTCATGTGAATTCCATGCCTTGCTATTTATGGACAGTCGGTTGGAATTTACATGGGAAAGACCGGTTTTTCTTTGCCACGACAACGGTTTGCTTGCATTGTTGCCGGATTTAGGTGAAGTAAATGCTTGAAACAAATCAAAATATGATTAGTGAAATCCTGCTATTATTCTAAGCATATCTCATTGTAGCAAATCATAACAAAAAGAACACAAAACTATGCAAAAAGCTGTAAAATCGGCATATAATATCTCAAATACATTGATCATGCAAAATGGTTAATATACGACATATTAAATCAACTTAACTAACATATCGAGATAAAACATAAGAGTTTATAGGCATTTTTAGTGTACAAAACATGTTATGATTGAGGCATTTCCAGGCCTCATCATTTTCCCCCAACTTATATTGATGCATGCCCTCATGCATTACGTTGGGCTATGGAATCACGAGATGTCCATGTTTAGATTCCATGACCTGTAGAATAACTTCTTGCCTATGTAATATCCTCTATTTTCTTGAATGTTTCTAAGCCAATCTTCAAATTGTTCATCAAGTTTGTTCATCTTCTTCAAAGTAAAATGGAGCTGGAGTAATGATGGTTGGAGGCCTGAACACGAGACCTATCCGGTTATCTTTGCATGACCTGGATCGGTTGGACTACACCTTCCGCTCTTCTTCGGACCACTCTAGATTGATGGGGGAGATAGGTTCTCTTTTCCTTAAAGACATGGAAAGTTCATTCCATCTGTCTCTGCATCTTCGACAATCTTTGGAAAGAAATTGTGATCACGAAATTGTTAAATCTGGTCACAGAGTCCCTCAAATTGTTCAAGTACATTCTCTTAATATCACCCCTGTTCATCATTGAAAAGTCTTTCTTGAGTGATATTTAGGTGATTTGGCTGGATTGCTCCGACTAACAACTCAGCCCTTGTTTCAATCACTTTATTTTGCCTTTTCTCATGATCCCAATAAAGCTGATTTTGCAAGGTAGACATAAATGCTCTCAACTGAACATCTCCAATGTAGATTTGAGGATGAGAGTCAACTTCCTCTGGAATGAAGAAACTATGCAAAAACAGTTCACACAGGAGATTTTTTTGTTCAAAGGGATTGTCAAAATATGCCTCCAGAAAATCTTCAATAGTGTCCAATTTGTATGGAAGGTTTGAAGTAATCCTCATGATCTGCCATCTAAGGTATTTTTCCTTCAAAATAAGGTTTGTAAAATCTGGCTGGCCGTCTAAATTGGACTAAAAACTCAGCAATTTGGCACAAGTCAGATACCTTTTCTTTCAATGCCTGAATTTCTGTGTCCTTGGCTTCTAGCTGTTTTGCTTCCAGTTTGAATTTTTTAGTTTTATTGGCAAGCTGTTCATATCTAATCATCCAGCTAGCTATGTCTGCATTGTATTGCTCTAAGGACACAGTATTAGGTGGTCTTACTACAGGGGGGATCCTAGGCACCAGATTTGTCTGAACTCCTTTTTCTGCCACTTCCACTGGTTGTTCATCTGTCAATATCTCTACTTGCACCCCCTTATTTGCTATTTCTATGGGGTTATCATCAAATAGTATTTCTACTTGTACCCCCTTATCTGCTGTTTCTATTGGAAGTGTAACAAGTTGAAATGCAGGGACCTCAATAGGAGTACTTACTTGAACTTTTTCTTCTTTGTTGGGATTGTTCTTGTCTTTGGTGGCTCATTTTCGGCATCCTCTGCAATATTCCTCACCATTTTCGAAGCATCTTCGAACAAGAAAGAGCACTTCTTCAGAATGAAGGAGTCCTTGTTTCGAGATGAACTTCTATGTCTGCCTCAACAGAATCATCTGCTCTTGATAAACCCGAAGCAATTGAGCCAAATTATCTTCATCATGGAACACGGTGGTCGCTTTTCAGATTGTGCCAACAACTTTTTTAGTTCTGCCACTTCCTGCTGGAGTTCCGCAATTTTTCTTTCTTGCATCTCAATGATGCTTTCTTTCTCTATGATCCATCTGGTCTGTGTCTTGACAACACTCCTTGCTGCCCTCAGCTGCTCAGTGATGTCTTCCACTTCTGTTTCTCCTTGGAGGCGATGCGGGACAAATCGATTGCGGTTAGGTACGTTCAACCAAATTTTCCTCTTCTGCTGCAACATTCTGTTCTTGTTTAGGAGGCTCTGTGAGATTGTCTACAAGGACATCCACCATATCTGTAGCTTGTTGAATTGTAGCCTCTTCCAAACCAACTTGCTCAGTTTCTGCTTCAGCTATCTGTTCAGGGAATTCTGGAAAATTGTCAGATGCTGGTTGTATCTCTGTGACATCTGGGCTACCTGGTCTATCTTCTTCCTCCATGACCTGTTCTGCAGTCTCTTTCAAATGGATTCTTGTAGACCTCCTAGTTCCAGATGCAAACTTCTTCTTTTTGCTCTATTTTTTGGTGACAGCAGGGGTCATGGGGTCAGTTTTTGATGCCTCTGTTTCCCTTGTTTCACTTCTCTGTTCTGACAAGTCAGTTGCAGCTTCAGCAAACCGAACTCTCTTTTGTTTTTCTGCTCTGCTGCTAGTTCCAGATCCTCTTTTCTTTTGTCTCTTAGCCTGTGAAGTTGAAGGCTCAGGAGCAAGTTCTGTAACAGCTTCAGGGGCATCTTCTGTAGCTTCTTCTGCAGCAACCTCTGCAACATTTTCTGCAGCAACTTCTGCAATATTTTCTGCAGCAACTGTTTCCTCTTCTGCAGCAACATCAGCAGTATTTGACTCCTCTTCTTCTTCACTTTCATCCCCAAAAATGACATCATTTAAATTAGAGTAAAACCTGTCAAAACTCCTAGGGTTTCCTCTGAAATGATGTTGGCAAATTAATTTGATAAGGCCATGATGGCGAAGGCTTCCTTTACCCTCCTGATATCTTTTTGCCATGTTCTTTAACTCTTGGTACAAATACGGGGGAAGATTAACCCTAACTTCCGGTTGTTGTCTACCATGTACGAGATGGTTTAAAATTCGTAGATGATGCCACGACAACGAGCACATACGCCCTTCACGGGTCAAAAACTTAATCACCCGGTGGCTACTTCATCCCGGGGTTCTTGCGGGGCTAGCCCTTTTTAACCCCTTGCATGTGTTGTTATGGGTTAAATATTCGGGTTCTCTATCATTCTCTTCTACAAGGCGATTAACTAAATTTGCCAATGTGTTCTTGCCAGATCTAGTAATTGAAATTCCCTCTAATGGCAGCTCTGTAATTTGACTTAAAATTTTAGGGCTTACCTCAATAGACATGCCGTTGACATGTGCTCGGTTGTTTCTGAACGTGTGGGCAAACATGCCAGCTAAATCTTCTGAAGACCCATTGAATTTGTCCAGAAATGTCATAAACCCTCCGTCTTCAAAAATCTGCACAACTGCCAGATTTTCTCGGAGGAAATTGGTATCTGCAGGTTCTGTTCTGATCTTGCGTCCCATTTTTCTCTGTTTAAAACTTGTACACTGCGGCTGCTGTCCTACTACAAGATTTTTTGGCTGTTTCCTGTTGCTAATTTGCGAGTTTAGAACCTTCGCTGCCCTGTTTCTCCTTCTTCTTCGTCTTCTTCGGAATGAGCCGTATTACGTGCACTTGTACCTCGCAACACGTCTTCGAAAAGAAGGATGGCACACATATCTACTTCTACACTTGTACACTGTTCGTTGATAATTGCATGGATGTCCTTGCTCGTCGGATCCACGTCATCGGTTTTGCGATTCTCACGTGCATGTTAATTGACATTAAAAATTGGTGGCATATGGTTGCAGATTCTTCGTATTTCCAATGAGTGCAAAAACGAGACCATGTGTTGATTGACACGTGTCCCTTCTTCGCATGCAACTAAGAAAAAATCTTAATTTTGTCGTATCTTATTTTCTTGGACGCCACGTGGAAATGCTCTTTCCGAAAATGCAAACGAAATTTCATTCCGAAGATTATGACCTCATTCCGAAGACAAGTCTTCATTCCGAAGACAAATCCTCATTCCGAAGATTATGACCTCATTCCGAAGACAGGTCTTCATTCCGAAGACAAATCCTCTTTGCAGAATTTTCATTTCGAAGATAGATCTTCATTTCGAAGATCAATCCTCATTCCGAAGATTAATCCTCATTCCGAAGATCAAGCTGTATTGTGAAAGTAAATCGTCATTCCGAAGACAGACCTTCATTCCGAAGATAGATCTTCATTTCGAAGACAAATCTTCATTCCGAAGATGATGCGACAAATCGTCATTACGAAGACCAAGTTTCATTACGAAGACAAATTGTCATTCCGAAGACAAAGTTTCTTTCCGAAGATAAAGTGCAACATTCATTTTTCTGTCATTTCAAAGATAATTTCAATCCAAAGATAATACAGACAAGTATTGTTTTTGGCATTCTTGTTTCGAAGATTAGGCGAAAATCAATATTATCATTCTTAAAACATGTTTTTAAGTATGCCAACTCTTATGAATACCTTTTATGCTAATGGTTAATTGTCACATACTATATACCAATCATTTTACAATGAAGAAATGTAAGAAATATATACCTGATAAAAACAATTAATGCCAGTTTTGAAGAATGATTGCTTTTGTTGATATTCTGTTGAGATTTTCTGCAACATTTCAAAACAAGTGCACTAGGTGAATTTGTACAATGATGGTTCAAAAATTTCTCAAGGTTATGCATGCTATAAAATTGGTTTTCATGCATACCAACCCAGTAGTGCCTTAAAAAGGTTTTCACTGCTGAGTTATTCATTTTTCTCTCTTTTTTTTTTTTTTTTTTGATTTTCCCCATTTTTTTTTTTTTTACCTCTCCTTTTCTCTTTTTTTTTTTTTTTTTCTTGATCCTGACTATGCCCATGAAGGAATTTCATGATTTCCCCTGAAACCATGCCCATGAAGGAATTCATACTCAGAATTTATTCATCTTTTTGTTTTCTATTTTTTAATTTTTTTGTATTTTCTATTTTCTTGAAATCCACTTGATCATGTTGATTGTTTTGAAGTGGAAGAAGGATTCTCTTCCACCTGCTGTGTATCCAAACTATCAAGTTCTTTGCAAGAATTCTTCTTTAGTCAGAGGTGTATGGTATACCCTAAGGCGATGTCCATTCACTACCAACTTTCTTCGTGACCCATCAATGGGGGATAAACGAGCTGCTCCATTGTTGAATACCTCTTCAATCCAGTAAGGTCCCAACCATCTAGTTCTCGGTTTTCCGGGGAAGTCCTCATATTGAGAATCGAACGGTAAAGCCCAATCTCCTTGTTGGAGTTTCCTCTGTTGAATGTGATTGTCATGCCACGGCTTCCTCTGCTCTGAATTACCTCGGTTTGGTGCAGAGCATCCAATCTTAATTCATCCAATGCATTCAGCTGCAGAATCCTGTCTATCTGTGCCTGCGACAAGTCAATTCCAATTTTCAATCTTGTGTGCAATGTTAGTAGCTCAAATTCAATAGGTAAGAGAGGCTTTTTACCAAAGACTAGTTCATAAGGTGTGAATCCAGTAGTGGACTTCCAAGTAGTATTGTAGGCCCAAAGCTGCCTGGGTAGTTTGTCTAGCCAATTTTTCCTATGAAAAGCTACTATTTTTGTCAAGATGCGTTCTAGTTCTCTGTTTGTTACTTCAACCTTGGCCATTTGCTTGTGGGTGGTAAGGTGATGATTTCCTATGTTTGATTTCATACAATTCTGTAAATACTTTTATGACTTTGGATGCAAATTGGGGTCCTTGGTCCGTGGTGATAGACCGTGGAGCTCCAAATCTTTGAAAAATCTGAGTATACAAGAAATCGGCGACCTTCTCTTCACGAGCATGTTTGAAAGCACGCACCTCTACCCACTTTGTCAAGTAATCAGTGCATACTAGAATATGCACCTTTCCTTGAGAAGGTGGATCAATAGGTCCTACAAAATCAAGCCCCCACCTCTCAAATGGTTCTAAAACCATTTGAGGCTGCAATGGCATCTCATTTGTATGAGTGGGTTTCCCCATTCTTTGGCATGCATCACAATGCTTGATGTACTTTTTCACATCCTTGTGAAGAGATGGCCAATAATATCCTATCCCTAAGATTTTTCTAACTGTGCTTTTTATAGAATAGTGTCCACCTGAGGGTTCATCATGACAAGCTCTAAGGATATCATACACTTCATCCTTTCGGATGCACCTACGTAACACATGGTCGGGACTGCACTTAAAAGCATACCCTTAATCCACTCAAAAGAAGAACTCTGTTTGATCAATTGTTTTTTTTGTTTTGAGGTGAAATGTGGAGGAACTTTCCCTGTGGCCAAATAATTGGCTATATCTGCAAACCAAGGTGATTGAACTGATATAGCAAATAGTTTTTCATCAGGAAAAGTGTCATCAACTAATTCCCCTTCATCTGTGTTACGCAACCTTGGACAAAAAATCTGCTACAACATTAGCTTTTCCTGGTTTGTTGATTATGGTAATATCAAATTCTTGCAGCAAAAGCAACCAACGAATAATTCTTGCACTTACCATAGGTTTATTCATCAAATACTTAATGGTTGTATGATCTGTGTGAATAAATATTTGATAACCTGTGATATAATGCCTAAATTTGTTGATGGCATAAATTACTGCTAGGAATTCTTTTTCAGTTGTATAATTTTTCTCTGCTCCTGTCAAGTTTTTGCTAATGTTGTAGATGGTATAATGTTCACCATTATCAATTTGCCCTAATGCTGCTCCAATTGCTGTATTGGAGGCATCAGTCTGAATGTGAAATGGTAATGTCCAATTAGGTCCTCTAAGCAGAGGTGGAGTTATCAATTTCTCTTTCGAGCTTCAAATGCTTCTCGACACTTTGCGGTCCGGGAGAATTCAGAATCTTTAGTCAATAAGGCAAACGAGTGGGTGGCTATTGTACTAAAGTTGGGAATAAACCTGCGGTAAAAACCAATGTGTCCTAGGAAACTTCGACATTAGTCCGAGTTTTAGGAGGAAGGAGGTTCTTGATAATTTCAACTTTCTTTGGATCAACTTGGATCCCTTCAGGAGAGATGTGATGACCAAGAACTATCCCTTCCTTCATCATCATGAAGCATTTATCTGGATTTAAGGATAAGTGGTATGTTTCACAGCGAGTTAAGACTTTGTCAAGATTTTCCAATGTAAAATCAAAAGTTTGTCCACATCCTTGTGAAATCATCCATGTAAATTTCAACACTTTTGGTGGTCAGATCAGCAAAAATTGCTAGGACTTGCTCGTTGAAAAGTTCTTTGGGGCATTACACAAACCAAAAGGTAAAACACTATAGGCAAATGTTCCCCATGGACATGTAAAAGTTGTCTTTTCTTGTTCTTCAGGTGCAATCTGAATTTGATTATACCACTGAATCCATCAAGAAAACAAAAGTATCTTTTTTCGGCAAGAGTATCTAACACTTGATCTATGAAAGGTAATGGAAAATGGTCTTTGTATGTCACCTTATTCAATTCTCTGTAATCTACACATACTCTCATTTTTCCATTTTTCTTAGGAACTATTACCAATGGAGAAACCCATTGACTATCGAAATTGGGTAAATGAATCCTACTTCCAAGAGTTTTTCAATTTCTTCCTTCACAATATCTCTTAAGGCGAGGATTCAATCTTCTTTGAGGTTGTCCGATTGGCTTGACTTCTTCGGTATAGATCTTATGGGTACATATATCGGGATGAACTCTGACATATCTTTGTAGTTCCAAGCAAAAGCATGAACATGCTTATGCAAAACAACTATCAATTTTTCTTCCTCTTCCCTAGTAAGTTGGTCTGTAGATATTCAGAAATTTTCACTGGTTGGACTTCTATTTGTTTTGTATTTAGAAGGACTGAATTCACTCCTTCATACTTGGTGATTAAGGGATTAAGAGGACATTACTATGATTGGAGAAACGAAGCGGTTTCTATTTCATTGCTTGCTTGAGGGAAGCATTTCTTGTATGGAGCAGGTGAGAAGGAAAAATCAGATGATGGTGCCATCCATGTGATAGTGAAACAGAGTTTCCTTGTGATAGCACAGATGATTCATCTTTAGATTTTTGATTCTCCTCATTACTTATCATTTGTTGGGTATTTGTTGCTTCCCCTTCTAAACTTTGTTCATGCAGAACATTCATCAGGATTGTTTCATTTTCTAAGTTTTCTATGTCACTGAGGTCTTCTGTGTGTTCTCTTACTACTAAGGTAGCTAGTGTAGAAATGACCTCTTCTGGTTCTTCATCTGAGTCAGAAAACCATAACTGGCCTAAAAATTTGCTAGATGGTTTTGCAGGAGGATATAAAGAAATTTGTTTCAGCTCAATACCATTTGAAATGGTCATATTTCCAGATCTGCAGTCTATGAAGGCTGCTGCAGTTGCAAGCCAAGGTCTTCCCAAAATAATGGGATATCCATGTGCTGAATTTCTTGGCTGTAAAACCAAAAAATCTGCAGGGAATTCCCAAGAAGAAACTTCTATAGGGACATCTTCAATGATTCCTTCGGGTTTTGCTACTTGACCTATCGACCATTTCTAAAGCTGTAAATGTGGGGCTGAGATGTTTGAGTCATGAATTGTTCCATTGTATCTTTAGTCATGACATTTATTGCAGCTCCTAGATCCACTAAAACATTTGATATTGGTGCTTGAACCTATGGTGACTTGTGATAAGCGGGCTTCCTGGATCACTATACTTTGGAGGTAGTAGTTTTCCGGATAAGAGATCAACTATCTTTCCTTCAACCTGCACAGTCTTGGGGAATGCTTTCTTCTTTCTCCCTGTTCTTTTAATGCACAAATTTTGGACAGTACTGTTAATTTCTGGTATTTCTTTAATGGCTTGCAATAAGGGTAATGAGATAGTCAATTTTTTTAGTTCTTTGACCAATTCTGACTCAGAAATTTTTGGTATTGCATTAAGTCTTTCAGGATATGGAACTATCCTTGGTAATTGTTCTGCTTGTGTCTCTTTTTCTATTGTTGGATCCAATTTTTCTGTTTCTTTTGTTGGTTGGATTCTCTCTGGTTCTGATGATTCTTGCTCTTCATTATCTTTGGTTTCCATTAAAACTGGTTTAGGTACAACTTTTCCTGAACGAAGTTGAATATCACTACAATCAAGAACATTAATTTCAATATTTTCTTCGACTTGACCACATAGACAGGGAGGTGTCTGTCTTACACTTGTTTGGATTAGTGATTGGCTGAGTGGCAATTGAGGTTGCTTCACTTGCTTGTGTTTGCTATTTTTCTTGAAAATTTTGATTAGGTGCGAGGCAACAAATGCTTGAGTTTGACCTTGATTCCTTTGTTGCCTTGGATAGGACTGGTATTGCTGATTCCATTGTGGTTGGTTTTGCACCCAATGTGGATTAGTCTAATTTTGATTCCAAGTTGGATTGTTTTGATTCCATGAGGGGTTGTTTTGATTCTGATTCCAGTCGGGTTACTCCAATTTGATTGTGGCCATTCTTGGGAATTTGTCCATTGAGGATAATTCCAAGGACGTTGGGGTGGTTCCGATTGTCCCCAAGGCATAGTACCAGGATTATGCCCCCAATTTGTAGGAAAACGAGGGGGATTTTGATATTGAGAGAAATTTCCCCCTTGTTTTGGTCCAATATAGTTGAGTTCCTCGGTCTGGTTTTCTAACACAGTTTTGAGTTGTGGTAGCAGGTGGCATTGATCAGTTGAATGCCTTTTTGAACAGATACTACAAATGGCTGAGATGGTTGTTTTATTCAAAGGACATTCCTGCAAAGCATGTTTACTTCTACATCTTGGGCAATAAATTGCCAAAGGTTCTGTATTTTTAGCTTTTGTAGAGATTTCCCCTAAAGTAGTGTTTAGATGCACTAGGATATCAGTTTTGAAATTTGCTAGTTCCTCTATCAGGTCCTTTACATCAGTGCCATTTGTGCGGTTTTTTCTTCTTCTCTGCTTAGTGCGAGAGTAATTCCTGCAGAGATCCATAATTTCCTCATTACTGAGAGTGGTTACATCCCATTTTCCCATTAAATCCAGAACTTCTCTGGATTCATCTTGCAATCCTCTCAAAAAGATAGTTTTACACAATTTTGGTTCTACTAGTCCACATCTCCTTTGAACAAAGGAGAACCTATCAAGGTAATCTTCCAAGGTCTCATCATCTTCTTGCTTGATTCTAAATAACTCATCCTTTCTATTCCTTACACGGCAGTATTCTTGATATTTGTCTAAAAAGACAGTCTCCATTTGATCCCAGGTTCTTATGGAATTTGGCTCTAAGCTCATGAACCAGCGTAATGTTGAATCCTTGAGAGTTGAGGGAAAAACCTTAAGTTTTTTATTGTCATTTATATAATCATAAGTCTGACACACTACCTTGAATTCAAACAAAAACTGGTCAGGATCTTCAGATACAACACCTCGGAAGGTGGGAAGTACTGAAGGTGAAATGGTCTTCATGGGAGAGTTTTGTGTTGGATTCAGATGAATAGGATATTCAAATGTTCTGGACGGTTGGAGCACATCCTGATCATCCCCTTCATTATGAACATAGCCATGCTGGCCATCTACATTGCCTGCCATAGTTTCTTGTTTCTTAGGAGAAGTTAAAGCTTCCCAAATTGTTCTCTCAAGAGGTCCAAGCTTTTCTGTTGATGAGTTTGATGAATTATCTTCCTTAAGATATTCTGTTGATACAATTGGTGATTTTCCTTTCTCAAAATGTTCTACTGATGGTGAGACTGGTGATTTTTCTATCAGTCTTTCGGGTAGTTCAAACACGGGTGATTCACCCCTTAGGCGTGAAGATCTCCTTAATGGGACAAGCCGGGGATCCTTTGGGGTCTCCCTAGACTTACTCATTCATGTTTACTCCTAAATGACATAAATTAAGTCAATAGTTGTTATCTTACTCTATTGTTATATTCGATTTTAACTCTGAATGTTCACGGTTTGGTCTCATTACGACTATTGGACTATTTGTTTTCTTCTGGCAACACTATATCCCCGACAACGGTGCCAAAATGATGCGTAGTCGTTATACCATCATTAATTCTCAAAGAATCTGTCAATCCAGGGCGGTGTACAAGGCTATCTACGAAAGAAGTGAAACAGCTATAACTTAGGTCAATCTAGGGCAACAAGTCTTTATTGGTGGAATCGGTTTGGTGGGGGGTTTTGGAACATTCCTATCTCTAAATTGCATGAATTAAATCTTAATCTAAGTTGCAAAATTGGAAACTAATCACTAACTGCAGAAATGAAGTCCTAATTACAATTGCAAAATAAGACCTAATTATATTGCAGAATTAACAGTTGCAGAATTGAAAGTCTGATTCTAATTGCAAAAAGGAAATCTAATTACTTTTGCAGTAATGAAAGTCTAGATCTAATGTGGAAATAAAAACTATCAAAATTTTGTAACAGAAGGTTGTCAATCCTCTGTTCAGATTTTGACAGCAAAACATAAAAATGCAGGAAATTGTTTGAAAAACAGTAAATGCTGGAAATAACAGTTCTGAAAATAAAGTGAAAGCTTGGTTGAAAGTAAGATTGCAACTAAAACATTAAGCACAAGATTTATCTTAGCATAAATAAACTAATACTGCAAATATTGTCAACTATTCACAAGCAATTTACATAACAAGTTACGCAACTCATTCTGCTGCAGCAAAATCGAGAATAAAAACCTGTTCTGTTAGTCCTCCTCCTAGGTCTGGAAGTGGCCAGCCTCTTTGTCCAGAAGAAGGTGTAAGTCTCTCTCTCTTTCTAAATCTTAATCACACTCATTTACAAGTAAATTGAAATAGAACTGGTGCACTTTATTGATCAAAAGACATGATTACAAAAATTTTGCTGAAAAACTGTTACAGGACTGTAACAGTCAATTCCTAGTTATACTCTGTATTTAGCTTCCTTACTCTATTTTCTATCTATATGCTATTTCTCTACCTCCTTCTCTATACTATAGCTCAACCTGAATGGGAGCAATATTTATAGCTATCCTATGATCTGATTACAAACAAAGAATATCTCAAAAGATCTAATCCTAAAATGCTGCAACAAATTCTGGTTTTATCCTAGAAGAGGACTAAAACCTGATCTTTCCCTTAATGATGGATTTGGTCGGCAATGACGACAAAGACAGATGGAGGATATTTCTCTTTACTTTTTCCAACCTTTATTTCCCATTTTTTGCCTTCAGAAATCGGTCAAAAAGGTCAAAAACACATTCTGTTCTTCATTCCAAAGATAAGTGGCTTCATTCCGAAGACAGTGCAGTTTTCATTCCGAAGATCGCTCATTCCGAAGATACTGCATTCTTCATTCCAAAGATCGCTCATTTCGAAGATGCTGTGTTTCTTCATTCCGAAGATATCTGCTCATTTCGAAGATGCTATGTTTCTTCATTCCGAAGATATCTGTTCATTCCGAAGATGCTTCGGAATGAACAAATGTGTGCTTTTCCTTTGATTTCTTCTGCATCTCTCAGGTGGGTTATCTCTTAAGATCAAATTCTAATGGTCTCCATTCCTTTCCTCATGTGAATTCCATGCCTTGCTATTTATGGACGAGATGGTTGGAATTTATATGGGAAAGACCGATTTTCTTTGCACGACAACGGTTTGCTTGCACTGTTGCGGATTTAGGTGAAGTAAATGCTTGAAACAAATCAAAATATGATTAGTGAAATGCTGCTATTATTCTAAGCATATCTCATTGTAGAAAATCATAACAAAAAGAACACAAAACTATGCAAAAAGCTATAAAATCAGCATATAATATCTCAAATACATTGATCATGCAAAATGGTTAATATACAACATATTAAATCAACTTAACTAACATATCAGATAAAACATAAGAGTTTATAGGCATTTTTAGTGTACAAAACATGTTATGATTGAGGCATTTCCAGGCCTCATCATCTCATCTGAAGGTGTTTGGGTGTAAAGCATTCATGCACATTCCAAAACAGAAAAGAAGGAAGCTGGATGAGAAAACCCTGTCGTGTATTTTTCTTGGCTATGATGAGTACTCAAAAGGTTATCGATTGATTGATCCTAAGACCAAGAAGACACATGTGAGTAGAGATGTTGTATTTTATGAAGCTCCTACATCAAAAGACACATCCACAACTGTATACATAGATGAAGCAGAACCTAAAAAGGAGGTTCAAGTTCCAAAGTCAAAACAAAAAGTTCCAAAATGGTATACTAGCACTTTGAGAGATGCTAAGTTGAACTCCTTTCCGGATCTATCTCTTGATAGGCCATGTACTCGTAGTATGACACAACAGAAGAGAGCAGAAGCATCTACTTCAGAGGTTGACGAACTTTGTCAACACTTTGATGATTTGTCAGTGAGTACCAAATATGACAGGGAAGAAGATGAGGATGAAGAAAAACTTTATATGTCTACATTAAATACAAATGAACCCACAACGGTTAAATCTGCCCTTACTCAACCACAGTGGAAATAGGCTATGGATGTAGAACATAACTCTCTTCTCAAAAATAATACTTGGAAACTAGTCAATCTGCCAACAGGAAAGAAACCCATCGGCTACAAATGGGTATTCAAAGTGAAGTATAAGGCAGATGGATCTATTGATAAGCATAAAGCCCGACTTGTTGCAAAGGGATATGCTCAGAAAGAAGGCATAGATTATGAAGAGACTTTTGCCCCTACTACAAAAATGACTACCATTAGAGTACTTTGTGCCATGGGAGCTCAGTTTGGGTGGAAATTACATCAGATGGATGTTAAAAGTGCCTTCTTAAATGGTGACTTACAAGAAGAAGTATACATGACTCAACCAGAAGGATATGAGGTTGAGGGGCAAGAACAAAAAGTGTGCAAGTTGATCAAATATTTGTATGGTTTAAAACAAGCCCCTCGAGCATGGTATATCAAGATAGACAGTCACCTTGTGCAGCATGGTTTTATTAGAAGTCCTTCAGATGCAAATCTCTATATTAAGAAAAATGGTTCTGATATAGTGATTCTTGTACTTTATGTTGACGATCTGATCATCACAGGAAGCTCATAAAAAATGATTGATTTAGTAAAGGATGATTTAAAGCAATCTTTTGATATGACAGATCTAGGACTTCTACACTATTGTCTTGGTTTAGAAGTTACTCAACAAAAGTTTCATATTAGAGTAACACAGAAGAAATATGCCAAGACTTTAGTAGAAAAATATCGGATGACTAATTGTAAGTCAAAAGCAACTCCAATGGAGCAAGGACTTAAGTTATATCGATATAATGAGTCACCTCAGGTAGATGGTACTCTCTATTGCCAGTTGATTGGGAGTCTCCTATATCTGACAAATACCAGACCAGATCTCAGTTTTGCTGTAGGATATCTTTCAAGGTTCATGCAAGAGCCTAAAGTGAGTCACTGGAAAGCAGCAAAAAGAGTTCTTCATTATGTTCACGGTACTACAAATTATGGTCTGGAGTATAGACAGAATAATAAATTCTTCTTACTGGGATACACAGACTCAGATTTTGCTGGATCCCTTGATGATCGTAAATCCACCTCCGGGTATGTTTTCCATCTAGGATCTGGACCTATCTCATGGCACAGTAAGAAGCAGCATGTGGTTGCTCTATCTTCTACAGAAGCAGAATATCGTGCAGCCAGTGAAGCAGTCTGTGAGATCATGTGGTTAAGTCGCATTCTTACAAACATGGGCCTTCCAAAGAATCTTCCTCTTCATTTGTTTTGCGACAACCAAGGTGTTTTGAATCTTGTAAAAAATCCAATTTTTCATGAACGTACCAAACATGTTGATACCAGATGTCATTTTATACGAGATGAAGTTCCAAAGCACCATATACAACTTCACTACATTCCTACTGATGCTCAAGTTGCAGATATCTTTACCAAAGCACTTGGACGCATCAAATATGAAAATTTTCGGAATACAATTGGGATTTGCCAATAATGTAATAAGGGGGGATGTTAGCATAAATTCATATTCCATTCTTGGCATGTTAAAAGAAGCGCTCGTAGGCGCTCTCCAATTCTGGTTTCTAACCACCTAAGTGGTTAGAACAGTTTGTAACCGCATGTATGTTTCTATATCTGAAGATTAATGAGAAGATCATATTGCTTGGTACAATTCTTCAGTGATCTAGATGCTTATATGTGCTATTTATGATGGATGCATATGGATGCGATGCTTACTTTTAAACACATATTTAATTTTGCTGTATTGTATACATTTAATTTATGATGATGTCACGATATGCTGGTGTAATGCATTATTTACACTATGGTAATCTAATGTAAATGAACGTGTATGCTTTAATAACTTAAAAAATAAGGAATGAATGTGATATATGTTTAACCATTTAATGGATGACAAAACATAATGTGTAAAAATCATGAATATAATTGAAGATCCTCATTACAAGCATTTAATCAACTAATCACCCATATATGAAATGTAATGATATGAAGTGGTATGATACAAATGATATAATATGTCACTCTATATTAATTTTGCAATTTGAAAGGTATGCACAATATAGTCATTGACTGTCTAAATATCATTTTTGATATCCATCCGGTATCTATCCTATATCTGGAAAAATTTGTGCTCAATGTAATGATGTATCATGAATTCGATACTTTGCAATGTGATGATTGAATGACTTTTATTTTTAATGGTTTGTGATATTTGGTATATGTTTCTATTTAGAGAAATTTTTGAGGTTTTCCATGAGACTCAAAAACCCTAGTAGACTTATCAAAAGTTGTTTACTGACCATACTAGACTTCTGAAACATAAGGCTTTCGCTAGGATAGGCCCTAACTGTTCATTATCCCTGTGTGTGCACATGAATAAATTAAGATAAGGCACACACATACCCCGATGTCAGGAAGGATTCTTTTAGCCCATTGCTAAGATTGGGGGTCCGCATATGTTTATCCAATCCTAGGTTTAGATTTCAGTTGGACTAGACCACTAGGCAATACTAGGACACCTGAAGCTAGCTCTTCCACATTCAAATATTGGTCTGCACAAAAGAAATATGCTTATGTATCAGACATATTATCATGCATAAGGTACAATAGTGCTGAAAATCCTAGGGATTCAAGTTCGTTCCCTTATTTTCTTCATTTTTTTGGGATACTTACTCATATAAAGTGATAAAAATCACTATTTATTTTTGTACTTTAGTGACAATAATCATCGCTTATTTTGTACTTTATTTTATTTTTCTTGAGAAAGGGATTTGATACTAATTTTTATTCCTTTATGCAATTTGTCTTCATTTGACTTGACTTTTTGGAATTTTACATTTGATAATTTGCTTCAGAAACTTCCTTTGGGGTTTTTACTTTGGGGAACTATTTTTGGGATATCGTTTTTAGGATATCGATCTGTGATATCAATATGGGATATCAATATGGGATTTCAATCTATGATATCGATCTAGGGTATCAATATGGAGGATTGATGTGGGATATCACTCTGGGATATTGATAATTTTATTGTAAGCAAGGAATTCTGGGTAGGGAATAAACTTATCCTTTTTCCAATTGCCAACCTTTCCCATACTGTCTGCATAGGGGGATAAGCAAAAATAATTATTTTCACCTCAGGATACCTGGTCCTACTTCGTGGATTTCATCTTCCCCTAGTTATTATTAGGATTGTTTAATTTATTGATTGGTGATAGGATTCTGATATGCTAAGGGCTATACTAACTAGACCTCAACTACAAAAGCAAAGCAAGCTTTCTATCAACTCTTGAGAAGACCTCTAGGTATGGTTAAATGACTGGAAAACCCTAGTATATTCTTCATAGCAACATTTTGGGTTGTGTTGAAAAATACAATTACTCACAAAGGTGATGCATGATAATGATAGTGTATAGATGCATAATTGAAACACAAATGTGGCGTTGTTTGTAATACTGACAAACACAATCCATTCTACTGTGGAATACAATGGATGAAGAATGCCTAATGCGATGCAAAATGAAATGCATGTGGAGAATACAATGCAATGATGCAAATGAAATGCAAATGTTTTTTATTTTTGATATTTTTTTCTAATTTTTATGGATTTTGAGCCTTTATATTTGAACAAATGGTGAGTACATGCCTTTGGAGCATTTTGGGATTGACCAAGCGGTTTTGAGACACCCTTGAAGCCTTTTAGGATTGACCAAACAATTTTTCAGCACCCTCGAGATCTTTAGGTTGACCAAAGGGATTATGAGTACCTTTGGAGCTTTTAGGGATGACCAAGCGGTTCTTAGGAACCCTTGGAGCCTTTTGGGATGATCGAGCGGTTTTAAGCAAACCCTTGAAGCCTTTTGGGGTTGATCGAGTGGTTTCTCAAAAAATCCTTGGTGTCTTTTACTATGCTCTCAAGCATAAAACGCCTTAATATGGATGATGTTAAGAGGTTCGGGCTCTTCAACATCCCCTAGTGACATTAGGCCATAGGTACCCGGACCAATATTTTTATATATGATATAGGGTCCTAGCCAATTAGCCATGAATTTATCTCACATATCAGGCTACAAATTAGAGTTCTGTTGGTTCTCTTTTAGCACAAGATCCTCAACTTCAAAGTATCTATGATGGAATTTGTTATTATAAGCTTGTTTTAATTGCTCTTGATAAATACGGAGATACTCCATGGAATTCATGTGACGTTCATTAAGTAGTGTCAATTGATCCAGATGAGCTTGCCATGCGGTGTCGTCATCAATGAACTCTTTTAATGTGACGTGCAGTGTTGGAAATTCCAACTGTAAGGGCATAATGGCCTCAACGCCATATACTAGTGAAAATAGAATTGCCCTAGTGGGTGTTCGAATGCTAGTCCTGTAAGACCATAATGCAAGGGGCAGCTGGATATGCCAATATTTGTGGTGTTCTTATAACTTATTTTTAAATATGGAAACCACTATCTTGTTTGAGGCCTCAGCTTACCCGTTTACCTACGGATAGTATGAAGTTGCAAAACTATGCTTGATTCTATACTTAGATGTCAAAGCTCTCACAATTTTGTTCTTAAATGACGTTCCATTATCTGAAACTATCTTGGATGGAATCCCAAAATGACATGAAATGATCGAGTATAAAATCTGCTATGCGAGCTCCAGTTTTTGTTGTTAAGGGTATTGCTTTCACTCATTTTGTAAAATACTCAGTAGCCGTGATAATAAATGTATGTTGGCTCGATGACGGGGGAGAGATCTAATCCCCTCTAAGAAAATGGCCAAGCCACTTGGATGGACTGTAAGGCCTATGATGGAAAGTGCGTAAGATTAGCATGATGCTGACATTTGACGCATTTATTCACATACACATTGCAATCCTTCTCCATAGTGGGCCAATAGTAACCCATTCGAAGGATGCGCTTGACAATGGCCATGCCACTAAAATGGCCATCACATGTACCATTGTGAGCTTGTGAAATTTCCCAAGATGTCTCTTGGGGCTCTAGACAATGAAGGAGAACTCCATCGTAGCCTCATTGGTACAAAATATCTCCTAGCAAGACATATTTAGTAACTTTTTGCTTGAATGTGCATCTTGCAGAATGCAAAAATCCCTCTGGGATCAAACCAAGTTTTAAAGAGTTTTGGATTTGTGACATCCAAATATGGTAAGCCTCAGCTTCGACTGCCAAGATGACTTTCTCCCCCTGCGTATCTACATGTGCAAATACAGACTGAAAAACAACCTTGTGGTGAATGGTAGTACCACTCCCCATTGGACTCTGAGAGGTTAATGACCCCCAAGGTGTCTTCTTCAGAAAGTCTTCAGCTCTGCAGAACCATTCAAATTTTGGTTCCACATTAATCATGTTTATTAACTCATTATTATCAAAGGCTTCAGGATTCACCGTAGGATGCGAGAGTGTTTTAACATGAATGGTAGTAAAATTGATAGATGGATTTTGAGGGATTAAGAATCCCAAAGACACCATGGTGTCTACGAACCTATTTGATGAATGAGGGATTGCCTCGATGTCATACCATTCCAACTTAGCCAAATATGTAACAACAAGATATTTATAAGCTTTTAACACATGACATCAACACTGAAAAATTCCCTTAACTTGGTTGACTATGAGCAAGGAGTTACCAAAGATGTTTAATCTTTTAATGTTCATGGAAACGACTGTGTGGAGGCCCAAAAGTAGGGCTTCGTATTCAACATTGTTTTTGGTGTAAGGAAAGTCTAAATTGAATGAAAAGGGCATTGGAGCTTCTTGCAACATGACAAAAACTATTCCTGCACCACCCCTAGACTAAGGTACAAGCAGTCTAAAGATGCTGAAGAACACAAGCTTATACTGAGAGGGGGGGGGTGAACAGTATAAGACCTCTTTATAATTTTTCCATTATACTTCAAAATACTAAAGAAATATACCCAAAGAAATATCAAAGCAATGCACAATATCATCCACAAAGTGACACCAATTTTAACGTGGTTCACCCAAAATGGCTGGGCTACGTCCACAAAACTTTTCTCTAAAAGTTATCTCAAAGTTCTTTGGGAATCCTTCCCAATTACAATGTTTATGAGCCTTGGCCCAAAGGAGATACCTTCCCCCAATCAGAATTTATGAGCCTCTCGCTCAAAGGAGATACCTTCCCCCAATCAAAATTTATGAGCCTCTCGCTCAAAGGAGATACCTTCCCTCTCGCTCTCGGAAATGATCCCTTAGAAGATCAACTGCATCTACCTCTTGCCAGCACGTGGAACTCCTTTCCACCGAAGACCTCCTATCCTCAATGCTTAGCCTAAGAGACCTCCACCTTCTATGATAATGTCCACAGTAGCTCAAGCAACCTCGTACCAAACACAGTCATTATGTCCAAGTACAAGTCTTCCTCTCATCCGTCGATTTGTCCAAATCTTGAACAAATCAATCCTCCGCATACAAGCCTTCTCAAAGACTTGCCAAATATATCCTCAGGTTCTTCTCATAGAACCAGTGCACCTCTGTCCTCAAGTTCTCTAATAGAACTATCAAACTCAGCTCATAAGTCCTCTGCTAGGACCTGTCCAAATCTTCCCACAAGTCCCCACCGGAACCTATCCAAAACTTCTCACAAGTCCCCATCGGAACCTGTCCAAAAATGCTCACAAGTCCCCACCGGAACCTGTCCAAAAACTCAACAAGCTCACCAAGAAAACTTTCTTAGTAGGAAATCACAAAGTGAATTGTTAGAGACCCAATGTGATTTGTCAAACTCATAGAAGCATAAAGAGAATTGTTAGAGACTCAATATGTTCTATACTCAACTCCCAATCTCAAAAATCAACTCAAATCAACTCAGCTCAATCTCAATCTCAAATCTGAAAACTCAACTCAATATCTAAAATGGATAGGATAGAATGCTTTCTTTCAAGAACATGAAACCCCAAAAATTGCCAACTATGCAAAGAATCATATAACAATGATACTCATGTTCTTTTCACCATCAATTAGGGCTTCAACAACAATGCTCATCAAACAAGGTTCAATCAACACCATTCAACTCAAAACACAACCTTGAAGCATTTCACAATCAACATCAAAAAAGGAAACAAGTAGAACTCCTTTTCTCTCCAACATTATTTGAACAAAAAGCATCCACCAACTCAAATATCAATAGCACAAAATAACTTTTCAAATCATCAACAAAGAAGTAAGCCCAACACTTTAACCAAGTAAAGAATAGCTTGATTATAACCAATTTAATGAAAGCTAATGTCAATCTCAAAGCTGCCCACTTAAGGTTTCACAACTTCACACAAGAAGCAATTCTAACCTTAAAACATCATGCTTTCATTTCCATAATCAACCAAAAGCACTCTCAACATTACAAGAAATATTTATCCCTTATACACCTTATTTCTCCCTTATAGTCTTATCAACAAAAATTTTTATCTCTCATAAGAATGCAATAAGATAATGCAAACAACACTTTCAAAAGAATATTTTATCAAAATAAAGCAAGCTTCAAACTCCTTATAACTCCTAAGCTGTTTTTCTCTCTAATAAACTTCCTCCATCCGCAAAATACACTAGCAAAAATTAATTTCGAAAATACCTTGGCCAACACCAAAAATCATGCTATGGAGAAATTGCGCACGAACTCTAACACCACCCGCTGCATCCACTTCAACGAAGAAAAACCTTTTCACGTTATTCGAATGCGGAACCTCCCGTTTGGGTAGCACGCCAATAGCCTAGCCGCTACCGGTGCGCCAAAGGCGTCCGGTGAGGTTTAAACCTCACTCTGTTTCCCTTGTACCTTCTATGCCAGAGCTAAAATAAACAACAGGCCTCCCTATCTTCTGACGCGAACGATGATGATGAAACCTTACGACAGATACAAAAAATGAACGACGGATATCCGAACAACAATTCACGAAATCACAGCGAGGAAGAAATCGAACATCAGATCGCGAATTCTCAGCAAGCAACACTTTTCAAAAATGCGGATGGGATCATCTTTGATCTTCATCGTGGGAGATTTATATGCATATTTCCCATAAAATATTGACGTCGACGAGGAGTTTAACACGTCGGGGGAGGAGTTTAACACGTAGACGGAGGCCTTGGCTAGCGCCCACAAACTTAGAACATAGTGCCATCAAAGTTAAGACATTTGCACCATGGGTTAGGAGAACCCAATGCAAACAAATATTTATTTAAAAATAATTAAAAGGAACCTTAACAAGGTTTTTAATTATTTAAATAAATACTTCCTCCTGGACGCAAATGCATTAAACTAATGCATCCACCCGTAATCTTTAAACCTACCAACTTGGGGTTTACAAAAGACCTTTGAAACTGTCATGTCGTAACCTTCATCAAAACAAGTTATTTGACATCAAATCAAATTCCTTCAAGAGCTTCTTGACATCAATGACAACTTATACACTTGAGCAAAAGCAATGTACCCAAAGTACCCAAAATTGCCAACAATATCCCCCTTTGTCATTGATGGCAAACCTTTACTGAAAACACTTCTCAAGAGCCAAAACTGAAACCAACTAGTGCTAACAACCGACCAACTGTGCCCACAACTGAGAATCTTCCTTTGAAGTTTTTCTCCCCCTGACTTGAAGCTCTCCTCTTCACTTTGAAGCTCTCCCCCTTACTCATATCTCTCCCCCTTTGTCATCAATGGCAAAAGGGTCACCTTTGGGGCTTGGGACTAAGAATGAGCCTCTTAGCTTAGTCCCTCCCCCACCTCCCCGATGAGGTGATTAATTTTGGGGTGGGAGTAAAACTCCCATTAGGCACTGATCATCATCAGTTTTTATAACTTCCTTGTCGGGCCTTCTCTTGAACTCTTTGCCCATATTCCTGTTCTTGTCACTGTTCTTGTTCTTGTTCTCATCCATGTTCTTGTCCATGCCTTGATCCTTGGACATCATCATGCCACTGTTCCTATTCTTGTATTCTGGAATTTTAGCTCTACATTGTCTGATTATGTGACCTTCATTATTGCACTTGAAATACTTGACGATGTTGTTTCTCTGAGATAAACCTGATCTTTGAATCCACCAATTCTGACCAAACCTATTCTGACCAAACCTGTTCTGGCCAAACCTGTTCTGACCAAACCTATTCTGACCAAACCTGTTCCTGTTATTTGCCTTGTGCCCAAAATGTTGACAAGAGTAGCAATACCCTTGAAAGTAACTAGCACTTCTGAAACTGTCATTTACCTTCTTCACTTGAGCCATGCAATGTGAAGCCATGTGACCAAACTTGTGACAAGCAAAACATCTACCTTGAAACTTTCCTTTATTTGACCTCTTAGGTTCTGAAAACTTCTTCTCATTCTGAATTCTATTTTCTATTTCTGTGCATCTATCATTCAAGGACTCCTTTTCTGAAATACTTTCCTCATTAGAACTCTCTTCCTTTTGGAGTCTCTTACTAGACTCTCCAACTTGTTCCTTGTGTGGCTTAACAAAACCAAGGCCTGTTTTATCTCGTTGTCTTTCTTTGACCTTTGATGAGTGACTTAACCTTTTTGGAGCTATCTTGAAACTTGTAAAGCTTATCCTTGTACTCTTTAGTTTCCTCTTTCAAAGAAGCCATTTTCTGTTCTAACTCACTATACTCAAGAACCTTAGACTCTAACTCATCCTTGAGTTCCTGTGTCTTAGCTATAGAGAAGTCAAGACTCTCTATAAGATCATCTCTCTCCATACAACATTCATCTAACTTATCCTTGAGTCTAGCATTCTTCTTTCTTTCCTTTTTCAAAGCACTAAGAGCACTAATAAGTTCACCTTTAAGATCTACTTCACCTTTCTCTATATCTTCCTCTATTTGTTTGCTTTTTGAATCATCAAAGCCTTTTTCAAATTTCTTATTACTAGAGGTGCTACCCTTTTCAAAAACCATACATGCATCTTCCTTATAGTTTTCTAAAGCATCCTCATACATACTAGAAACCAAATCATTATTTGTGCAATCATCCTCAAGGTGACCAAAGTTTCCACATCTAAGACATTTCATGATAATGAATCTATGTTTCGGTTCTTCCTCCTTTTCTCGATATGAACAACATCTCATTTTCATTATCACTTGAAGAACTTTCACTATCACTACTAGAACACTTACTTGCTTTGTCTAGGTAGAAACTCTTCTTGTGCTTGTGAGAATACCTCTTTCCTTGATTGTTGTGCTCATCTTTGTTTTTCCTGTGATGCTTGTGCTTTTCAGAATCCTGTTTATCTTCATCACTTTCATTCTTGGGAATAGTACAATCAGTAGCATAATGACCAAACTTTTCACAATTGAAACATCTTATATTTTTCATACTTTTGTGTTTTCTAGAGAACTTGCCTTTCTTGCTATAATATGCCTCTTCATCACTAGAAGACTCATCACTATCTTGAAGCTGTTTACCCTTGGATTTCTTGGTAGCCTTGAAAGCTACCTCTTTCTTGACATCAACCTTCACTTGAGTTCTCAACTCAAATGCTGCAAGTATACTATGGAGCTCATCCTTTTTCAACTTATCCAAATATTTAGCTTCCTCAATAGCAAAAATATTTTCACTAAATCTATTAGGAAGAGATCTTAAAATCTTATCACAAACATCATTTTCAGCAAGCTCAAGACCTAAGTCTTTCATGGAGTTAACAACCTCATCCATACGAAGCATGTAGTCACTAATATTTTCATCATCATTCATCTTGAGTTGTTCAAACATACCTTTGAAGTGTCTCAACTTGGCCTTTCTGACATTTGTATCACCTTCAAATGATTCCACATTTCACTAGCTGTCTTGCAGTGAATCACTTTGGTGAGATCTGCTTTCTGTAAGCCTTTCGAGATTGCATTCATTGCTTTTGAATTGCTGTGATGTAGGAACCTTTCTTCTTTAGTATTAGGACCATGTTCAGGAATAGTGTACTCATCTTCAATCACTTCCCAAACCTCATTCCCAAGTGCCATTAGATGAACCTTCATCCTTGCACTCCAAAGACCAAAATCTAACCCATCAAGAATAGGTGTCGCATTGCCACTTGAATGATCCATTGTGTTCTTTACTAGCTTTTCCTTCAAGTTGTTAAACTTTTGGAAGGCACCGGCTCGATACCAATTGAAGAACACAAGCTTATACTGAGAGGGGGGTGAACAAGATAAGACCTCTTTATACTTTTTCCATTATACTTCAAAATAGTAAAGCAATATACCCAAAGCAATATCAAAGCAATGCACAATATCATCCACAAAGTGACACCAATTTTAACGTGGTTCACCCAGAATGGTCAGGCTACGTCCACAAAACTTTTCTCTAAAAGTTATCTCAAAGTTCTTTGGGAATCCTTCCCAATTACAATTTTTATGAGCCTCGGCCCAAAGGAGATACCTTCCCCCAATCAAAATTTATGAGCCTCTGCTCAAAGGAGATACCTTCCCCCAATCAAAATTTATGAGCCTTTGCTCAAAGGAGATACCTTCCCCTCTGCTCTAGAAATGATCCCTTAGAAGATCAACTGCCTCTACCTCTTGCCAAGCATGTGGAACTCCTTTCCATCGAAGACCTCCTATCCTCAATGCTTAGCCTAAGAGACCTCTGACTTCTATGATCACGTCCACAACAGCTCAAGCAACCTATACCAAACACATTCAGTCGGTCTAGTACAAGTCTTCCTCTGTCTGTCATATTTGTCCAACTCTTGAACAAATCAATCCTCTGCATACAAGCCTTCTCAAAGACTTGCCAAATCTGTCCTCAGGTTCTTCTCATAGAACCAGTGCACCTTTGTCCTCAAGTTCTCTGATAGAACTATCAAACTCAGCTCACAAGTCCTCTGCTAGGACCTATCCAAATCTGCCCACAAGTCCCCACCGGAACCTGTCCAAAATTGCTCACAAGTCCCCACCGAAACCTGTCCAAAACTTCTCACAAGTCCCCATCGGAACCTGTCCAAAAACTCAGCAAGCTCACCAAGAAAACTTTCTTAGTAGGAAATCACAAAGTGAATTGTTAGAGACCCAATGTGATTTTTCAAACTCATAGAAGCATAAAGAGAATTGTTAGAGACTCAATATGTTCTATACTCAACTCCCAATCTCAAAACTCAACTCAAATCAACTCAGCTCAATCTCAATCTCAAATCTAAAAACTCAACTCAATATCTGAAATGGATAGGATAGAATGCTTTCTTTCAAGAACATGAAACCCCAACAATTGCCAACTATGCAAAGAATCACATAACAATGATACTCATGTTCTTTTCACCATCAATTAGGGCTTCAACAACAATGCTCATCAAACAAGGTTCAATCAACACCATTCAACTCAAAACACAACCTTGAAGCATTTCACAATCAACATCAGAAAAGGAAACAAGTAGAACTCCTTTTCTCTCCAACATTATTTGAACAAAAAGCATCCACCAACTCAAATCTCAATAGCACAAAACAACTTTTCAAATCATCAACAAAGAAGTAAGCCCAACACTTTAACCAAGTAAAGAATAGCTTGATTATAACCAATTTAATGAAAGCTAATGTCAATCTCAAAGTTGCCCACTTAAGGTTTCACAACTTCACACAAGAAGCAATTCTAACCTTAAAACATCATGCTTTCATTTCCATAATCAACCAAAAGCACTCTCAACATTACAAGAAATATTTATCCCTTATACACCTTATTTCTCCCTTATAGTCTTATCAACAAAAAAATTTATCTCTCATAAGAATGCAATAAGATAATGCAAACAACACTTTCAAAAGAATATTTTATCAAAATAAAGCAAGCTTCAAACTCCTTATAACTCCTAAGCTGTTTTTCTCTCTAATAAACTTCCTCCATCCGCAAAATACACTAGCAAAAATTAATTTCGAAAATACCTTGGCCAACACCAAAAATCGTGCTATGGAGAAATTGTGCACAAACTCTAACACCACCCGCTGCGTCCACTTCAATGAATAAAAAACCTTTTTGCGTTATTCAAACGCGAAACCTCCCGTTCGGGTAGCGGGCCAATAGCCTAGCCGCTACCGGTGAGCCAAAGGCGTCCGGTGAGGTTTAAACCTCACTCTGTTTCCCTTGTACCTTCTATGCCAGAGCTAAAATAAAAAATAGGCATCCTTGTATTTTGATGCGAATGACGACGACGAAACCTTACGACGGATACAAAAAATGAACGACGGATATCCGAACAGCGGATCACGAAATCATAGCGAGGAAGAAATCGAACATCAGATCGCGAATTCTCAACAAGCAACACTTTTCAAAAATGCGGATGGGATCATATTTGATCTTCATCATGGGAGATTTATATGCATATTTCCCATAAAATCTTGACGTCGACGAGGAGTTTAACACGTCGGCGGAGGAGTTTAACACGTCGGCGGAGGTCTTGGCTAGCACCCACAAACTTAGAACATAGCTCCATCAAAGTTAGGACATTTGCGCCATGGGTTAGGAGAACCCAATGCAAACAAATATTTATTTAAAAATAATTAAAAGGAACCTTAACAAGGTTTTTAATTATTTAAATAAATACTTCCTCCTGGACCCAAATGCATTAAACTAATGCATCCACCTGTAATCTTTAAACCTGCCAACTTGGGGTTTACAAAAGACCTTTGAAACTGTCATGCCATAACCTTCATCAAAAAAAATTATTTGACATCAAATCAAATTCCTTCAAGAGCTTCTTGACATCAATGACAACTTATACACTTGAGCAAAAGCAATGTACCCAAAGTACCCAAAATTGCCAACAGATGCTACAAGAAAATCATCCTATCCTTGTATTTGCAACCCTAGCCCGAACCTATCAGTTGCCAACTGATAATGCGGCTCAAGCGAAGTCCTACATCCTTGTTAAAAAATACCAAGGCCATACCTATGCCAATGATATAATTCAAAAATGTGCATGCAATATTCAAGGTTGGATAGGTAATGAACATTCACTATGAATGGTTCGTCATCATCTTCATCCATGGGTGTTCAATTAGGAAGCTGATCCAGCCCAACGTAGATGAAGTTTGATTGGGTGACTCTCCCAATGGAACTATTGATCCAACCAAAAAATGATGAGCATGGGGTCGACCCATATCTTGTGTAGTATCTAGGATTGGTCTAAAGATGACATTTTGCACAATATATTCACTCAACCTTGTGTTGGCCAAATGAAAAGTCAGCCACGGTGCGGATGACCCTGATGATGATGTAGGAAAGGCAAGTTGAGGTACCTCCTCGAATTTTTCTTGGGATTACTCCACTTCCATGGGAGTGGTAGCCTCATTGGTGACTGGTTTGGGTACATGCTTCTTTTCCTTTTTGCCCATTTTTATCTTTAGATCCTTTTCATCCCGAAGCATTGTTGATGCAGTCGATTTAAAAGAAGTTGCTATAGTGTACTTGGATCTATGGGATACAAATATCGATGGTTGAGCATGCAATTTTTGTTTACCTCCTAGATTATTAATCGGTGATGCTGGTTGGACATCTAGGTGCGTTTATGGGAGTATGAAACCACTTGGAAAATCAACTAGGTTCACGAATTTGAAGGGCTCTTCATCTGACGACACCATGTGAACCTGTCTCTCATGAATGTATTTTACACATTGATGTAGTATGGAGGGAACACAATGCATTTATCGAATCCAAGGTCTCCCTAGAAGGATGTTATATTGCATGGTGCCTTCGATCATGTGACACATCACAGGGATGGCATTTAGGCCCACCTGAATAGGTAGGACGATTGTGCCAACTATCGAGCATAGCACACCATTAAATGCTCTCAATGTAAATACGATGGGCACAATATGTGACTTGGGCAGCTTTAAATGACTTAATGCCTTGGTTGTTATAATATTTATTGATGAACCAGTATCGATCAAGACCCTCTTGAATGGCATGTGATTAACATATGCGATGATATGTAACGACAGGTCAGCCGTATCTATAGGAACCGTCCTGATTTCATGATCATAGAATTAGATCATAGGTTCCTGGCATTGTTGTACATGTCCCAAAAAATTGGTTAATGCTTGAGCATCCTGGGACTGCACCTCGATGGACCTTAGAATTTCCATGAGCGTCTCCCTATTCATGGGGGACTGCTGTATCAACTCAAAAATAGACAACTTCATAGGAGTTGTCTACAGGTTTTGAACCAACCTGCTTCGTATGGTCACCATCGATCTTGTTGGTGGGCCTAGAATATTCTGAACTGGCTGCTAATTTGGTGTAGCTTGTATCCTAATGGGAGCACGAGGTTGATTTGGCTGCTCATACCTCCCATGTTTAGTAACAACATTAAGCATACCTACGAACCCTTGGGTAGGTGGTTTGATGCACACTTGGTTGACCTGGCCAATGTTGTTGCATGATGCCTCATGGTTTGGCAATGGATTTTTATAAATCCCCATGTTTTGGTTGTCAGGTTCCTATGGATTATTCGACACTATAAGCTCACCTTTATCAACTATATTTTGCACTATATGTTTGAAGGACCAACAAACTTTGATGTCGTGGCCCTTCATACGATGGAAGATATAAAATAGATCATCCTGATACCCCTTTGACTTGGGATGGTTAGGATCGACCAGTTTAATCTCGAGAAACCTGATTGCCTTAGCTTTGCACAATTGATGTAATATCGATGTAAACGATTCTGTCAAAGGTGTGAACTGGTGAGGTGGATATTGTTCCTTATTTTTGCCCTTATAATTATTCTTGCACTGCTCGTATTACGTAGGAGGAGTTTGGGCTTGATAGTTATGCTTTTGTTACCTGTTATCTTCTCTTTTTAGATTTAACACCACTTGATTGACATGGGCCTGCTTGCCCTGATGTTTCTTGAAGATCTTATTGTGCCCCTCATTCCTATTTTTGAGCTTCAAGATGCCCTCTTACAAATTGATATCCTCAATTACTTTGGCTTGTGCTAAAGCTTCCTCGAATATCTGGTACTACTGTAGTTGCAATAATAACAAGATGTGCTTGGCACAACTCTTCGTGAACATTTGGGTTAGTTTTATAGCAGGAATAGGGAATGGCAACTTTACCATTAATCTTCTCCATATCTTTCCATATTTTATGATTGGCTCATCATCATGTTGAACTAGCATAGCCAGATTAGAAAGGTTAGATTACTTCTTGATACCAAAAGAAAAGCGTTCAAGAAAGGTGTCAGCCAGTTTCTCAAAACTAGTGGTACTGTGCTTCTTTAGTTGATTAAACCACTCCCAGGCTGAGCCTGAGAGCGTTGTGATGAATGTACATAAAATAAAGGTATCATTTCCTATAATCTAGAAGCATATGTCCAAAAATCTTGTGAGATGTTCTTGCGCATCTTTGTCATATTTGAATTTATCTAGCCTGGGCATGTCAAAATGCTCAGGATATGCTGGAGTAGGCATTGAGGGGTCCAAAGGCTCGTTATGAATATTGCTCAATGTCGACTTTTAAAAAGTCATGCCTTGCCTCTAGATTGCTTTCACTTTCTCTACTAAGGCATTATAGGCCTGCGATGATAGAAAGTCCTCCTCCCTAAGCTAACGTGGGGGTGGTCTTGGAAGTACATTCTTCCTCTATCAAGGTGGAGGATGTTGATCTTCCTACTCCTCAACCTAAGATCTTTCAAGATATCCATGATCGGATCCATATCCCTCTTCTTCCTCATATTGTCTTTGCCTCTGATATTCAAATGGTGGTGGCCATTCTCTTTATTGGGTACTGACATGAGTGTGAGCATCTCTGCGCTCCTGATGCACGTCAACTTGTGAAAAAGCCCTCCTATGAGTGTGCTCTTCGTGCTCAACATGAGTGAATAAACCAGCCCTGGCTAGCCTATCCTCTTGTTCTACATACTCCTTTTGGGTAAAGATGTGTTCCTCATGCATACTCTACTCATATAATATTTGTATAATGAGCCTTTGCACCTGAATATTCTCATCTTCAATGCACTGTCTCTCTACGTAGTCATCCTCCAGTTGATCTTGGAGGAGTTATCATATCTTCTCAGATACCAGTCTATGTGATCTATCAATGTGATCAGTCGTAAGAGGCATCTGGTATGTGTGCTCCGTGCGAGTGATCTTATGGGTTCTGTACCCATCTAATGAATTTGCTATACTTTTACATTTGTCTATGAAGATGGCATTGGTGTCATACTAAGTCTTGTGCTATGTGCCACCATGCATTTATGGTGGATGCAAACCATGAGGGTGCTTGGAAGCCTCCCCATGTTCTTTGGTGGTCCTAATAATGCTCCCACTATGCTCACTTGGGGCACAAGTGGGTGGATCTGAAGGCTTGTAGCCTAACTGATCGAGGTTGCTACCTAAACCATCCAACTATCTAGATCGCCAATGCTCATGTGGTGGCATACCATTGTCTCCCACCTTCAACATGTCGATAGTGATCTTGCGAGGTTCACTACGTGTGGGAGTGTGAACATGCCTATGCTCGAAGGTGGGCCTATCTGCATGCCCCTGAATGGGTGGAATTCAATCTCTTATATACTCTAAAATTGGAGGTATGGAACCTCATGTAGACCTAGTATGTAGGGGTACCAACTTGGCCCCCTATATTACATACTCATCGGTCGATCCCGTGGATGCACGTGCACTACATGTAGACACCAAAATCCAGCCACTTGCAAGTCATCTATACCTTCCTGTCAGCCACGTGTCGGTCATCCACCTTCCCGCCATTATTTGGCCCAAATCCACACTTTCCCGCCATTATTTGGCCCAATTTCACCTTTCCCGCCATTTTTCATCCCCAAATTTATTTAAATTAATATTTATATATATATATATTTTAATATTTTAATATTTTAATATATATATTTAAATAATAGTTTAAGTGATTTAATCTCATCCGTCCATCCATCTTAATCCATTTCACAACCTAGATTTATTCTCTACCCTTAGATCCACTTTAATCTTAGCCACACGTTCAAAGTGTCGTTAAAACCCTAAAGTGTGCCCTAAGAGTAGATTATAAATTGAGTCACCTTGATGGCTCAAACGCTATCTCCTATGCGCTATCTATGATTCTAATTCTTCTACTGCTATCTCCTCTATCTCTCTTCTGCTACCTTTTCGTCGCATCCATCGTCGCATCCATCGCCGCTTCCGTCGCTGCTTTTGCCGCCATCTCTTCTGCAGCATTCTACAGAATCCCCCATTCTTGTCGCAAGTGCCCACGGGCGTTTACCCATTTACCAAGTGCCCACGGGCATTTACTACGTGCCCACGTGCGTTTACCAAGTGCCCACGAGAATTTACCCACAGCCACAGACTCAGACCGACGTCTGAAACCTTAATCCAGAAGCACGCGGGCGTTCAGCGAGTGCACCAGGGCGCCTTTCGTAGTCGATTTGACAACCACATTACTTCCATGTGTCACCTGGTCTAGCTGCGTTAACAGAGAATAGGTATAAATTAGTTTAAAGCAAGTAACTTCTTTTCTTTTATTGATCTCGTTATTGAATTCTCGCATTTCGTTTTTTCTAGGGTTTTAGATTGTTTCTGAGGGCTCACACAAGTGGAGCCCTCTTATTAATTTCTAACTCCTTGATAGTGTTAATGTGTGCAGGTTTTTGACAGCAGATCCGGTTTATTGATGGCAGCTGATTAAGTTGGAGTGGTCCAAGCAAGGGATACAACAAAGCCCACTCACTCGTTGGGATTGAAGATACATTCTTCGGAGACGCCACCATTTGTGCCAGCTAGGGTTTCGGAGAACCCTAGCATGAATTGTAATCTTGTATCACAAATAAAGGGTTACAGGCCCAGTTGTATTCAAAAAGGAGTTTTTAAACTCCATCGATTAATAGAAATCGTTTGTTTTGTGCAACTATTATGTACTCTGTTATTGTGATTTTTTTTTTTTTGTTTGGCGTGTATTTTTAATCTACAAATGGTGATCACGGTGGGACCCCCTAGGGTTTCATATTTTTAATACTTGCTTTACTAATCTGTTCCTGTTTTCTGTTTTATTTTGCAGGTTTCGAAAATCATGAAATTCATTGCTCCAGCGAACTAGGGTTTCGAGTTTGCAAAAACGCAGCAGACGCAGAGGGGCGTCTCGGAAGTCCAATACGAAACGCAGAGGTGCGTTTCAGCCGTGCGTGCACTCCCGTGGGCGTTTGAAGTCGGTTTTACGTAAAAGCGTAGGCTTCCAAGTAAGTGCTGTACTTTTTACGTTTTTGGTTTTTCTGCCATATTTTGTTTCTTTTTTAGATCATTACTTTAAAATGAACAAAAACTAAGTAATCTGGAAAAGAACAGTTATTTTTAATTACATTTTTCTTTGCATTGCATTATTGATTGTTGCTTGCATTAAAAAAAAAAAAAATTTTTTTGCATACCTAGCTGCATATTAGAATAGCTACGAATTATTTGTTTTAATTATCTAAGTAGGACTATTGATTGGATGTCAATAGTACTCCTGCCATTGGGTGATTCTAGGCAGAGAAGTGGACGAACCTTCCGGTTGCTCCTTTGATATCTGATATCATTGGTAGGCAGGGGGTTTTAAACGGTGTACTCCACTTCTTCAGAGGAAATGACATGTTTTCAGTAGCCTCTTGCTTAGATCATTAGAACTTTTGATTTATAGCCTTGTATGTACACATTAGATAACTAAAACATTTAAAAAAAAAAATTCATTGCATTTTCATATTGCATTTAAAACAAGTGATATCCGGATTTCATCACTGGGTATTGCTTGAAGTTTAGTGACGGTGGAATTCATCTCCATCCATTAAAATTTTGCCTTAGACACCATAGGTCACTCCCGAGCAAACTTATGGATTTCATCACCAGTAAGAATCTCGTTGTCCTTTCCTAGCCATAGTTTTTACCTTTTTTGTGAATAATTCAAGATTAGATCACATGCAAAACTCATAAACCGGACACTTAAAATTTACTACAGATTAAGATCAGAAAATAATTAATTAACCGCAAGGTAAGACACATTGGTTGAAACCTAGGTTGTGACTATTTTCTGATAATTTTTGTAGTGTAAATTTATCATTCTAGTTTTGCATTCTTCTTTTCTGAATTTGTTTAGATTTATTGCTCTATGGTCTTAACAAGGAATCAATCTAAAATGTTAAATCTAAATAATCAAATGGGAAATTCACGTAACATCCCCACCACCAACATGGCCACTTATCCTAGTGAATTTCGTGCAGTGTTCGCTCGCAGGTCTTTCACGTCCTTCTACCGTCTATCACATGGCCATGCCCATGGAGGAAGACAATTCCCGTCATATTACCCACATTGATATGGCCCAAGTGCAAACTCACTTAAGAGATGGCACCGGTTATGTCCTTGAGCCAATCCAAGATTCCCCTATGCAAGATTCTATTTTTCAGCAGGATATTGCATCAACCATACCCGCCGGTTTCACTCAGTGTCTACACTAACCCTTTTTTTGAGGCTAATGTGGTATCTGTTCAGCTGGATTCATCTCCAACATCTTCCCATATGCTCAATTGTCCTCCTTTGGAGACAAATGTAGTGTCTTCCCGACCACCTTCTCCTCCATGTACCCGGTGTACACCAATTCTCTTTATGAAGTTGGTGGAAACTCTTCTAGCCATAACCAATTTCAACCCTCTTCTTCCCAAACCATTTATGGTTTCACCCTACCCGGGACACAGCCTCATCGTTCCTTCCTGTATCGCCTACTTCAGCCACCTTCATTGCTCCCTGTCGTGCAGTCCCCTGTGACTACCATGGCAGCATGCCCTCCCAACTTCATCGCCCCTGCTATGCAGTATTCTGTGACTACCATGGCAGCCTGCCCTCCACCTTCATCCAATCATCCCACCTCCCTTGGGTTAGAGATTAATAAGGTTAAGGAGTATCTCGACAAATTGATTTTGCAACAATAGCAACAAAATGCTCAACCACCTGTCGTAGTAAATCCTACACCCCAACCAATTTCTACCCAGCCAGATTTTATTAGCTCAGGCCCCACCTGGGTACCCCAATCTTCGGTGGTGTCCATTCCTACCCCACATTTCTCCCAACCTAGTCCAGTTCATCATCTACCCCAATCACCTTCTTTCCGGTATCATCCATACCAACAACCTGTCCATTCCACACCGCCTAATTCAGGCAATTTCATCCCATCTCATCAATTTTCCACTCTTCCATTACATCATCATAATCATCAAACGAGTCAAAATTTTAATGAAGATCCACGACTCCATGCTATGCAACAACAGATTGACAACCTTATGCTCAACATGCCTGGCTCATCTAGTCAGAAACCTACGCTGAGGTCATTGATCAATCAACCAATTCATCCTTCGGTACCTTCACCACCATATCCGACTGATTTCACATTACTGAAGTTTGACAAATTTTTGAGGAACTGAGGATCCTCATGAACATGTGAGCTCATTCATGCATGCTTGCTTTAGAATCCAAAATAATGATGCTCTTATGCTCAGAACTTTTCCTCATACATTAGGAGGAGATGTTGTACAATGGTACAATCATTTAGCTCACCATAGCATTTATGCTTACGAGCAATTGATTAATCTATTTTTAGAACGATTCTCCCTAAATGTACAAAAGAGAGTTTCATTGTCCGACTTATACAAGCTCAAGCAACATGACGATGAGACTGTTTATGACTTTGGAAACCATTGGAGGGCTATCATTAATAAACTGCCATTCTCCCTACCAATGGAGGAGTTAACCAAAATGTTTACCCAGAGTTGTCTAAAACCTATCTCTTGGTTACTCCAATTACAACAATACAGGACTTTTGAAGAGGCTTTGGCCCAAGCAAGTACCATAGAAGACATTAAAGTCCAAGAGGGTGTTTTAAAACCCCGTAGAAAAGAATGGCAACAAAAGGGCCAACAACGAAATAATAATTATGGCCAAAACAAACAAGCACAGGCTAATACAGCCTCAAATGTTAACCAAGTTAATCAAGTGGTGGCGAGCCAGCCCGTAATGGCTCAACAACAACAAATAATGCAAAGTCAACCGCAACCAATCACTTATCATGCGGTACCTGCCCCTCCTCAACCAGCTCAACCAGCTCCCAATACTGGGCCAACCATGGAAACTCGACCTTGGCAAAACAATCGTCCCAAGCGACAGTTCACACCTTTAGATGAACCATATGCGGTCATATTCAACAAGTTATATAGCACAAATCAATTAACGTTACCTGAGTTTAAACCTTTAGACCCATCTAGAAGGGGGAAGTATTACAAGGAGTACCTATTTTGTCCTTATCATAGGCAAAATGGGCACGATATCAATAATTGTACAACTTTCAAACATGTGATCCAAGATCTTATTGAGATTGGAGCCATTAAATTGGATAGCCCCTTAGCCCAACAAAATCAAAATCTTGGTATATTTCAAACACCCCTCCCACATCGGGAGGAAGCTCCAACAACTTTAGGGGGAGTAACTCAGGTAACTCCTCCTAATCAAGTCAACCATGTACAACAATACCAAGGTTTTGTGGGTACTATTAACGTAGTAACCCGGGGTCAAAGGGCGAACCAACCAAATCAGGCTGAACCACAGCCACCTGTACAAACCCCCAGTCCACCTTAGGTAATAGTGACCCAACGACGTGCTAGTACTTCTCAACAACCGCTAAATCATTCTACTCAACGCCAACGACCCATCATGTCATTGAGTAGCCGGTTAACTACCAGTTTAAAAATGGCTTCTGCCAAGTTATCGATCTATGACCTCATTCAACAATCTCCTCCGCATAGAGAGGCATTAATGGAAATCTTAAAATCAATCGAGCTTCAAACTCAAGATACTAATGCCTTCAACAACTTTGTGGGGAGTATTCAAACATGCATGGAGCCCTCCATCACTTTCTATGATTTTGAAATCAAACCTATGTCAACAGAAAGTATAGATCCTCCACTGCATATCATGGCCAAGATCGATAACAAGCCATTCAAGAGAGTCTTAATTGACACCGGTTCCTCAATCAATATCATTACAACATCGGCGTTGAGTCATCTAAAGCTGTCGCCATCCCTTATCACCAAGTCGACCTTTACTCTTAAAGCATTCAATGATGCTTTATCTTCCACGGTTGGCACAGTTATCTTGCCCATTGAGGTAGGGGCCCGAACTTTGCATACCTTGTTTCACATCTTGGAAGGGACCATGGCATACAATGTATTGCTTGGACGGCCTTGGCTTAGGGAGATGAGATGTGTCCCTTCTATACCGCATCAATGTCTGAAGTATGTATATGAGGGACAGGTTCATTGTGTACTTGCTGACACTGAACCCTTCAAACATTGCAACTATGTCTCAAATCCTTATGAGATTGTGTTGCCATCCACTCATCTTTTCTTGACCCCATCTACTTCTTCTATACCATCTTCTTCTAAAGCTCCCATTCCTGAGGAGCCACCCATCATATCGCAACCATCTTCCTCTTCCGCTATTCCATCTCATTCACCACTTTCTTCATCAACTAATCTTCCTTCTTCTTCATCAGTGACCACATGCACATGTGGCCATGACCAATCATCTCTTTCCACGTCATTACCCCATTCTTCTACACCTTCTTCAACATCACCTATTATTCCTCCATCTTCCCAACCATCACCAGCTAATGTTTCACAAGTTAGTGAAGCATCAACCCAACCAAATCCTTCCAATTCTTCTATCCCACATTCTTCTATTCCATCATCTAGTCTTTCTCCCTCCCAAGTCAAGGTCCATCTCACTGATGCAGGTATTGGTGAGTATGCCATCCAAGATGTCCACATCACACCGTTCAATGTGCAAACAGCTAAAGATTTTGGTCATCCACATGACCAACATTTATCCATTGGATCGGTTTATAACATGGGTTCTATGCCAAATTCCATTAATTTTGTATATGGGGGAATAGAGTCATCTTCTAGTCCTACCACCATACTAGAACCCAAGCATCCAGTCCCTGCCAATATCGAAAGGATGGAGGGTTTTCCCTCTCGCTATTTCCACAGACATAATTGGCAGCAATTTGGCCTAGGTCGATACGAGCAAGGGGTAACTGAACGCATCGATATGCCATACCAGAGACCCACTGAGCGTTTTGGTCTGGGCTACCAACCACTTCCATCCCTTTCTTCTTTTGAACGAGCTTTTCAAAGCATTAATCTTAATTCAGAAGAAGAAATTCTCCACCCCGACGAATCCGAAGATGAAGTCTATGAAGAATTTGACGTCATGTCAAATGGTGATGAATCTGAAGAAGAGTCCGCGCCCATTGTTCCCCTCACTAAACAAGACGAGTTTTATCTCCAATTGTTTCCTCTCCAAGAGGCCATCTTTCGCTTGCTTCTTCCACAAGAACGAGGTGAACCACCACCCCCGCCACATCCATAAGCCATAATCCAAACCTGTATTATATGTATATACTAAAATAGTGGTTTTCACCACTACCAAAAAAAAAAAAAAATCAGAAAATTCCAAAAAAAAAAAAAAAAAAAATCAAAATATATAAAAATACTTTATTGCTTTATGTATGTGTGTAATAGTGGTTTTCACCACTACAAAAAAAAAAAAAAAACTCAAACTACAAAAAAAAAAAAAAAAAAACTGAAAAACTATGTTGTTTTGCACTTCAGGTCTTCCGAGGTCTTCACCGGTTTTCCCTTCCATTCCGCCCATCCTTTCTTCCATAAGTCGAAAATGAATTTTGAAGACTTATTCACCCCACTCCATAATCCATATGATCCGGATAAGCCAATCCCGATCAACCCAAGCTCGATTGGCATGGATCGGATTTCATCCCCTCCATCTATTTCAGAGTTCATCCTTTCTGAGGAATTGTTAAGGGCTTCCGCCAACTACATTCCTCCTTCACCTCCACATTCACCTTCATCTTCTAATCCAGAGGTCTTCCGAGCAGACATAGACGAGAGCAAGGCACAGGAGCTTGATGACATTTTAGATGACATAAATCTGATCCCTACTCCCCATCACCTTGAGGAAGGTTCCCACATGTCTATTGAAGAAACTATCGATGTAGACCTTAGTACAGACCAATATGGCACCCAAATTATGAAACTGGCTAAAAGTCTATCATCAGAGGAACAAGAGCAAATGATTGCTCTACTCAAGCGAAAGAAGGAGATATTTGCATGGTCTTACAAAGACATGCCAGGCCTAGACCCTAATTTGGTTGTCCATAACCTCACCTTACAAAAATATGCTAAACCTGTCAAACAAAAACTTAGGAAAATGCATCCTACCATGGCCCTCATAGTTAAATCGGAGATTCAGAAACTTTTGGATGTTAAATTTGTCGTCCCGATTGATTATCCTGAGTGGCTTTCTAACATGGTACCCGTTCGTAAGCCTAACGGGGGAATACGTGTTTGCACCGATTTTTGAGATCTAAATAAAGCATGTCCTAAGGATGACTTTCCTCTTCCAAACATTGATACTCTTGTCGACACCCGCGCTGGTCATGAAATGCTTTCGTTCATGGATGGATTTTCAGGATACAACCATATTCGAATAAACCCTGAAGATCAACACAAAACAACATTTACCACACCTTGGGGAACTTTTTGTTATAGGGTGATGCCCTTTGGCCTTAAGAACGCAAGTGCAACCTATCAACGAGCCATGACTTATATTTTCCACGATTATATGCATAAGATTATCGAAGATTATGTGGATGATTTATTGGCAAAATCTAAAACTCGACAAGAGCATTTTGATGTATTGGAAAAAGTTTTTGATAGACTTCTAGAGCATAAAGTAAGGTTGAACCCTAAGAAATGTGTCTTTGGTGTTACCTCAGGAAAACTCCTAGGTTTTATTATCTCTAAACGAGGTATTGAGGTGGACCCAAACAAGGTCAAAGCCATTATGGAAATGTGTCCCCCAACTAATTTGAAGGAGTTGCATAGTTTACAAGGAAAGATTAATTCAATCCGTCGCTTTATTGCACAACTTTCTGATAAATGTAGGCCATTTTGCCACCTACTACAAAAGGGGGTACAATTTTCATGGACAGATGAATGTCAGAAAGCCTTTGATGACATCAAGCAAGATTTAGCATCTCCGCCAGTCTTAGTTCCGCCTTGTCCAGGGGTCCCTTTCAACCTTTATATCTCAGCAATGGACTTTGCCTTAGGGACAATGCTTGCACAAAAGAATGAACAAAATCGCGAGCAAGCTATCTATTATATTAGTCGAACATTGGTAAGCTATGAAACCCGATATGCTTATGTGGAAAAGTTGTGCTTAGCAAGTGGTTTTTGCCACTAAGAAACTTCGTCATTATATTCTTAGCCATACAACATATGTCATAGCTAGAGAAAACCCTCTACGTTATATGATGTCTCGCACTTATAATAACACTCGTACCGCTAAATGGATAATGTTGCTTACCGAATTCGATCTTGAATTCATTAGCCAAAAATCTGTTAAAGGTCAAGTTATAGCCGATCAACTTGCGGAAGCTCCGCTACCTAGTGATCATCCTTTGATTATTGAGCTCCCAGATGATTCGGTATTTGCTATCACTGAACAAGAAGAGGACATCATTCCGGAGGAAGATGTTGACATCATGCTATTCTTTGATGGCTCTAAGTGCGCGAAAGGTCAGGGTGCTGGAGTTGTATTTCATACACCTCAAGGGATTCCCATCCCTTTATCATTCAAATTAGACTTCCAATGCACCAATAATACAACAGAGTATGAAGCCTTAATTTTAGGTCTTCAATCAGCCATAGCTATGAGCATTAAGCGTATTCGGATATTTGGGGATTCTCAACTCGTGGTTAAACAAATTACAGGAGAATACCAAGCCAAAGAACCTACCATTAAGCTTTATCATGATGTAGCAATGAAGTTGCTCTCTAAGTTTGATTGGTATGAGATCACTAGTTTGCCTCGTTCGACTAATAGATTCGCGGATGCCATGGCCTCTCTTGGATCATTGATTCCAAAGGACTCCCTTGGAGAGGTATAGCCCCTAATCATTTCCACAATCTCTAAGTCTGCAATTGTCCGTGCTGAGTCTAAGGATGAAAAAGATGTTTGCTTTATCCATTCGGATCCATAGGAGCCTTGGTCTAGTGAGATAGTAGCCTTCCTCAAGTTTGGAACACTCCCATCTGATTTGTCTCGAACTGCCCGCCGCTGTTTTAAGCAAAAGGCAGCTCGTTTTGTTCTTTTGGGGGATGTGTTGTATAAACGTGGATATGATGGAGTACTCTTCCGCTGTCTAGAAGCAGGTGAAACACATAGAGCTATTGCTGAAGCCCATGATGGTACTTGTGGTGGTCATTTTAGTGGAATGGCCATTGCGAAGCGTATTTTACGTATGGGGTATTATTGGCCCACTATGGAACAAGATTGTTGCAAGTATGTTAAACAATGTAAAAAGTGTCAAGAACACGCTAATTTAACCCATATACCATCACAAGCTTTACAGCCCATCCAAAGCCTTTGGCCCTTCTCACAATGGGGTCTCGATTTAATTGGCAAGATTTCACCTGCCTCTTCAGGACAACATACTTTCATCATTACAGCCATTGAATACTTCACAAAGTGGGTTGAAGCTATTCCTCTAACCAGTACGACAGGTCCTAGAATTGTGGAGTTTATACTTCACCATATCATTTGTCGTTTTGGTATTCCCTCTAAAATCATTTCTGATAACGGCAAGTCTTTTAAGAATAAGGATGTTCGAGCTCTTTGCGAAAAGTATAATATCCAACATAGTTTCTCAACTCCTTACTACCCACAAGCCAATGGACAAGCCGAAGCTTCCAATAAGACCATAATTGCTATTCTTAAGAAACTTGTTAAAGAAAATCATAAAGATTGGCATACACAAATCCCCTTGGCATTATGGGCTTACAAACAAGCATCGAACTCCCATTGGGGCAACGCCATTTTCTTTGGTCTATGGAGCTGAAGCAATCATGCCTCTTGAGCTCGAGATCCCTTCCTTGCGAATTTCTTTGCAGGAATTTATCGATGATGATACTCGCTAGACAAGCACGTCTTGATCAACTCACACTCATAGATGAAAAATGAATCAATGCTTTAGAGCATTTGCGAGTTTATCAAGACCGATTGAAACGTGCTTACAATGCCAAAGTTCATCTAAGAGAATTTCAAGTAGGGGATCTTGTCCTTAAAGAGAATCAACAAAACACCAATGCATTGCCGCATCTTCGAGATAAATTCGTGGCTAATTGGTTAGGTCCATATATGGTCACCGAAAGAGTGGGCAATGGAACTTATAGACTTGCCAGTTTAGAGGGAGAGGAAGAACCCGAACCACTTAATATTATACACTTGAGGGCATTCTACGCATAGTTTGAATTTTATATGTACATATATACATGGCTTGTAAAAAAAAAAACAAATAAAATAAAAATAATTTGCATTTCATTGTTAGTTGCATACATCTCATTCAAAAACATTGCATTTCATGTGCATACATCTCATTGAAAACCATAACATTTCATTTTCAGCCATAGTTGCATATCATGTTAGAGACCATTCTATCTTTTGGATATAAAATTTGGTCAAGTAAAAGTCATGTTGCCTTAATCAGGGGCACCTTCATAAAATCCATCAAACCGAATTGTCATTCGTACACCCATTTTCCATTTGCACATATTTACATTGCCAAAATGTTTTCAGTCACTCAGCCATTTCTAGTGTTTTAAGCAAACTTCGAAATGCATGTTAAAGTCCTCTAGGGCCATATCACCAATTACACTAAATAAAATCTTGAGTATTGGGAAATGATTTCAAAAGCGGTCTTGAACCTATCACATTTTCACATCTTAAAAACATCTTGTGTCAAAGAGAGATAACGCCATCCTTGGGTTGTGCCTCGAAGTGAACAGGGTAATCCTCGTTTGTCCTATCATGCAAACATAGTCCATAAAACAGATGGTTCTTACCACTATCACAAGCAATCACAAAATATAAATATAAATAGAGTAGTAAGGATAGGGTAAAATTCTCATCATACTTCGGTTGAGAATCCGATTCCCCAAAGCTCTAAGGAAATGAACATTTTTCACACACCACTGATCCCAAATAAGTTGTAAGGATTGTACTACTTGTCCAGTCATACGGATAGGTAGTCATCCCCAAGGCTTACAAAGGTCAAAAACAACATGGACTATGGAGTTAACCTTCACCGGGGCTATAGACGCTTGACTGGCAGTGGAGTATACTCATTTGCGTGGTGACATGTCTCTCCTAAAAAAGAGACCTCTGAATGCTCATACGAAAAAACTAGCTTTGGGGTCTTCTCCATAACAGGGTTACCTAATTTGTGCAAGATGAGGTTAATGAACACACTTGCACACACACAGGTTTTTGATTGCCTAGAGTCACTACCATTCTTCTGATTTGGTTAATGAACTCACATGCACACACATTTGGTCCTAGTTGAATTAGGCAGTATTAGTAAGTTTGTTTGATACCACTAGCATGTTTGAGTCTTTGTAAAACAGTCTTCCATATCTTCTTCCATATTTTCCTCCATATCTTCTTCCATATCATCCTCCATATCTTCTTCCATATTCATGTCATTCCATACGTCATCCATTCACAAGCCACCAAGTTCGGTTCCCCCGATTAAACAATTATGATAACAGTTGGCTAAATCTAACTATCTAAAAATATGAGTGCTTCTTAGTGCATATTTCATTTACTTAGTCTTGCATTAATCATCCATAGATTTACATATCATTTACTTAGTCTTGCATTAATCATCCATAGATTTGTATGTTATATACTTAGTCTCGCATTAATCATCTATAACTTTGCATTCCATTCCATCACATATGCATTAAAACATATAAAAACATGCATCACAAAAACATAGGCATTCACACAAAAGAAAGTAAAACACTAAAAATAAAAGTCATGTATATGTATGTATAAAGATCAAAACGTACAATGAATGCCAAAAGGCTACAAAATACAATAGAGCACCAAGGCTCATAAAGAGTGCATCTAAGCACTAAGCTAACCATCAAAAGAGGATCCCTGTGACCTAGTAGGAGCCCTAGACCTAGTGGTGTGCCTAGACTCACTACGCCTAGAGACAGAGGAGGATGGAGGATCAGGCAACACAATGTGATGCCTAAATAATGTGTCCTCTAGAGCCTCAATATAACGAGTCCTAGACCTAAGTCTAGATATGTCTATCCCATGTCGTCGCTCTCGCTCCGCTAGCTCTGCTCGGAGTCTCGTCACCCTGTCATCCTGGGGCACTCTAGTCGCTCCATCCAAGTCCGCCTGCATCTGGGCCATCCTCTCCTCCTGAACAACTATCGGGGCATCCCGCTCTGCAACCTATTGCTCCAAACGAGCTATCCTCTCATCTTGGATAGCTAGCATAGCATCGTGCTCTGCTATCTGCTGCTGCAGCTACGCCAGATCATCCTCGTGCCCGCTAGGGGGTACCTCCCTAGTCTCTCCTGCGGCCTCTCCTAGGCCCTTGCCATCATCCTCCTCGTCATCTTCGCTCCTCGATGCCTGCCGCACCATCTTCCCCTTTCGCCTTCGACTGTCAGATCAAATGTGGGGACCCTCCCTACGCTTGGGAACCTCTGCGGTTCCCTCGTCCTCTCCAGCTCCAACAACCACCAATGGTGGCTCCCACCTCGGCTCTACGGCCATCCATGCTGCATACTCAGCTGTCACCCCAACGTCATCCACGTCGAGGATCTCCATGTCCTCATCGTCCTCTGCCACCTCCCTCCATGGCTCGGCACATGGCAAATCCCCCTCTGATCTGTGCCTCCGGTAGCGCACTGGCTCACCGGGGACATCCTGTCTCAATTTGACTCGGCGGAGCACTCGAGACATCTCGTATGTACTCCGCCTCGCCGTGGCCCCGACCCACTACCCATCTAGCCTGTCGCACCCATCTCAGATGCTCTCCATCCTCGATCCACCTTGCCTCCTGCCAGGGCCTCCAAATGACTTGGGCATCTATCAAGTCTGCCCATAAACTCCTATACCATTGCCCCAATCTCACGGGGTGGCGAGGCTGTCTCTCCTCCGCCACTGGCCATCTCCTACCATAAGCCCGGCTCATGTCCCGGTGAGCCCATGGCAACACCTCTGGTCGAGCCACTCTGAAGTGCTCCTAGCCCCAGCACCGGAGAACCACACCGCAACCTAGGCCCTTCCGGCCCCGTCTCCGAACCTCATACAACTCCCGGTACACCTGCGCCAATAAAGCGGGCGCCCAGGCATACACTACCCTATTAGTGAGCATCTCGCTCACTACACCCATCAGGTTCCATGGAAACCTACACCCGATGCTGTTCGGGGCCACAATGTTGGCCAATACGAACATCATCAGAGCCTCCACCGCTACCAACTCCTTGGCCGTATACATGGCCAAGTAAGGAATCCCCCCGCTCTCCGTCCGGATCTCCCTCCAGTCATCCCCAAACAACTTGGCCATCTTCGTGGCCCTATCTCGTCCAACCTCCACCCGTGCCCCCTCCACGGGCACCTTGAGGATGCGGTATACATCCTCAAGCGTCACCGTCATCTCTCCGATCGGAGCCGGAACGTCCCCCCGATCTGGATCCCACCTCTCGGCCAAAGCCGAGAGGTACCCCTCATCCGCCCGAACTACCTCCAATCGGGCTGCCTTCGCTAGCCCTACTACCTCCAATATCTCCCAGTCTTCCTGGGACAATGACCTCCTCATCCCCGAAATGATAGGGGAGAATCGGTGTCGTGCCTCTAACACCCTAAGCTGCAAAACAACAAAACAAAAATTGGTTACAATTTTTTTTTCCAAAAAAAAAAAAAAAAAATTCAAAAAAAAAAACAAAAAAAGAAATAAAAGTACTTGCTTAAATAAACAAATACCTCAGCTGGCTACACTGGCGCGTCCGCTCCCATCTCCGCCATAGCTCCCGCGTGCTTCACTCTCCCACACAACCTTTCACTTCACTTCATTCCACTCCCTCAGACGCACTTCTCTCAAGCTCGAACGCACAAATGAGCAAAATTCTCGATGAAACTGTTTAAATAGTTGGTTTTGGCACCCTGAAACGTAGTGGGGTATTTCATGGCGCATTCAGACGCAGTGGGGCATTTCATGATGCATTCAAACACCGACGGGCGTTTCTGCCACCTCCAAATGCATACCGACGTTTGGTGTCAGTATTGAATAAAAGAACAAAACTTACAAAATTGAAGCTTACCTCCTCCAAATTTCATCAAATTGCATCCATCCATTCTTCTTATCATAATAAAACATTTTGTGAAGGTTACAACAGTTTTGGAAACAAATTTTGTCACTTTGCTCAAAAAGCGCATCATTCATCATTGATTTACAAATTGGGTTAAAAACATTCAAAACCTTCACAAAATTAACAACATTCATCAATTCTTCTGATCTATCATCAATTTCATTCATTCTTCTTTCATCATGCATATTTTTGCCAAATTAAATTAAAGTAAACCTCGTATCTAGTGGTATATTCTATCACCTTGGCGATTGCAACGATTTGCATCCATGCAATTCGGTAAGAGGATTAAACCACCATAAGGACACTTACCATTTATCATCATCAATTATTTCCCTGTTTGAAAATTGGAAATCAATTTTGGGTATCCTACTTTTCAAGTGACCTCATACCAAGATTAATTTGCTCAACAGTTGTCATTGATGGCCTAGTTCATGGGGCATTAAACGTGGACAATCTTTAATATCATCACTATTTTGAGTCTTGCTAGAGATTAAGGCTACCTAGGTTGATTGGTTTCGACCCAAGGAATTATCCATACAGTCACTAGGAGCATCTTTGAAGTTCTGGACTCTTTCATATTTCATCTCTGCATATCAATGGCACCAACAAGGCAATTTCATCAATAGTATGGATTCACCCACAAGAGTTGGGGCATCCGTTATCAATTTTTAACTTTCCTAATAGTAGAATTCATCTTACATGATCATGGAATTTAAAATTTGGCAAAAATCCCTTTCTAACCGTTAAGGCGTAAAACGGTTCATCTTTCACATCACTCATATCGTCTTCAATTATATTCTTTTCTGGTTTGTACACCAACCCCTTTTCTGTTGGGACATAAACAGATGGTTCATACACCAACCCCTTTTCTGTTGGGACATAAACAGATGGTTCGTACACCAACCCCTTTTCTGTTGGGACATAAACAGATGGTTCGTACACCAACCCCTTTTTTGTTGGGACATAAACAGATGGTTCATACACCAACCCCTTTTTTACCGTTGGGGCAAAAACGGTTCACTATATTCCAAATTTCTTCCAATTGGCTTATGAGAACCATTCTCACTCGCCAATTGAGGGGGTAAGCTGATAAATTTTAAATATTCTTTTATTCTTTGGTCTTCAAAGTTGTGCTTTAGTCTTGAGAGAGAGTTGCGTCTGATCCAGACTTTTCAGTGTCCTAAGTTTTTGTGCTCGCATTGTGTCTTCACACAAAGCAGCTCAAAAAGGGGCATCTGTAGACACCAAAATCCAGCCACTTGCAAGTCATCTATACCTTCCTGTCAGCCACGTGTTGGTCATCCACCTTCCCGCCATTATTTGGCCCAAATCCACACTTTCTCGCCATTATTTGGCCCAATTTCACCTTTCCCGCCATTTTTCATCCCCAAATTTATTTAAATTAATATTTATATATATATATTTTAATATTTTAATATATATATTTAAATAATAGTTTAAGTGATTTAATCTCATCCGTCCATCCATCTTAATCCATTTCACAACCTAGATTTATTCTCTACCCTTAGATCCACTTTAATCTTAGCCACACGTTCAAAGTGTCATTAAAACCCTAAAGTGTGCCCTAAGAGTAGATTATAAATTGAGTCACCTTGATGGCTCAAACCCTATCTCCTATGCGCTATCTCTGATTCTAATTCTTCTACTGCTATCTCCTCTATCTCTCTTCTGCTACCTTTTCATCGCATCCATCGCCGCATCCATCGTCGCTTTCGTCGTTGCTTTTGTCGCCATCTCTTATGTAGCATTCTGCATAATCCCCCATTCTTGTCGCAAGTGCTCACAGGCGTTTACCCCTTTACCAAGTGCCCACGGGCATTTACTAAGTGCCCATGGGCGTTTACCAAGTGCTCGCGGGCGTTTACCCACAGCCACAGACTCAGACCGACGTCTGAAACCTTAATCTAGAAGCATGCGGGCGTTCAACGAGTGCACCAGGGCACCTTCCGCAGCCGATTTGATAGCCACATTACTTCCAGGTGTCGCCTGGTCTAGCTGCGTTAACAGAGAATAGGTATAAATTAGTTTAAAGCAAGTAACTTCTTTTCTTTTATTGATCTGTTATTGAATTCCCGCATTTCATTTTTCTAGGGTTTTAGATTGTTTTCGAGGGCTCACATAGTGGAGCCCTCTTATTAATTTCTAACTCCTTGATAGTGTTAATGTGTGCAGGTTTTTGACAGCAGATCCGGTTTATTGATGGCAGCTGATTAAGCTGGAGTGGTCCAAGCAAGGGATACAACAAAGCCCACTCACTCTGTTGGGATTGAAGATACATTCTTCGGAGATGCCACCATTTGTGCCAGCTAGGGTTTCGGAGAACCCTAGCATGAATTGTAATCTTGTATCACAAATAAAGGGTTACAGGCCCAGTTGTATTCAAAAAGAAGTTTTTAAACTCCATCGATTAATAGAAATCATTTGTTTTGTGCAACTATTCTGTACTCTGTTATTGTGATTTTATTTTTTTTTGTTTGGTGTGTATTTTTAATCTACACTACGATATTGGTAATGGCCTCTGAGTGGAGAACCTACATGCTGAGAAGCACCATGCTTTATCTTATGTCTAAAAGAGTGTACATAAGCTCCTCTATCAGGGGTACACTCAATGGTATCCCATTGTGTCGAATTGTCTTCTCTGATGCTCACCGAACGACATTCGGAAAGTGCATGTGGGTGAGGGTTTGACACATTTTGTTGTGAATTTAGTGGGGCTTGGTCAATGGAATTAGGCTTAAGCCTTTGTTGACCACCCCATGTCTCCACCATGGTGCACCTAGTGTCTAGATTTATCTTTTATTATGCAATCAAGATATACAATGGTGATTATCTTGAATTAACTTTTAAATGTGAGCCCTAAACTATTTGATGTTGTTTCATGATTTTTTGTATTGGTATTAGAAACTCCTATCACTTTTGAAAGCTTGTTGTATGATAAACTCAATTTAATTGGCTTTCACCTATATACTCGCAACTCGAAAACCTGGCTATGAACTCCAGGCTACATAACCCAACCTATAATATTTTGTAATGAAGCCCACACACAGTTAAGGAGCACAGGTCCTCCCAGATCCTCACCCGTTTTCACCCAGTTATTGTCATACCTTTTGAATAGGAGTATATGAAAATTTTATAGGATACAAAAGGTTCTCAGATCTGGTATTGGTCTAGAACATAAGGTACGTGGGATTTGGACCAATGAATGGAAATCACCTCTACCATCATTGAAACCCTACTAGTGGTTGGATGTCACTTCCAACTAACTAGCCTTTAATTAAAACGTGGTGTGTGTGGTTATTTTTAATTGTTGTATGAAAGAAAAATGCATCATACAACATTCATGCTCATTTCCTACGTGGTATGTAGTGAAAGAACTTTTCAAATTCAGAAAATGCAAGCTACATCCTACATGCTCTTTTTGACAATGTATTTTATGATGTAAATGGCCACTGATTGGGCCTTAGACATGCAAACCAACACATAATTTAATATAGCATGCTGGATCCTAGGGAAAACTACACTTAGAGGTATGCTTTGTTCCTAGCAGCGCCTAGCTAAAATGTAAAAAGAATTGAAACCCTAGGACCTAATCCATTTTCCTTTTCTTTTATGTGTCCTAATTAAATCTCCTTTTCACACAAACTGGAAAAACATAGGCAATAAAAATAGAAATAGGGGTTAAAAATGGGACCTACCTCTGATCCTCATTTGATAAAGCTTTGAATCCCTGCTATCCACTGTGTCTGTTGTAAACTGTAGCTCTATCGGGCGGTTGCTACTGTAGACCACATCTTGAAGCCATGGGCCACAAATGAACCCTAACTATCAACCGTAGTTTGCACATGATATCCAAAAACACAAAAAGGTAAAAAATTAGAGGCTAAAAATGTAGAGTCCCATCGTGATCACCTTCTGGTGAACACCAAAATGGCCTCACAGCTATGCTTCCTACTGCGTAAAATGAAATAAGAGAAACAAAGTAGATGCATGTAAAATTGACAACAAATGGGAAGAAGAAAAATACTTTTATTCCATTGTAAAAAAGCCAATTTCGGTTATAGTTACATCCCTCTTAGGGATACCATTTTGATACTCTTATTACAGTAGGAAAAAGAAAATGTTCCCTCTTAAGTGTAAATACGAGTTTTAGGTCCTTCGGGGTGACACGAACTGCTCTAGGGTGGAGTTGACCCTCTTTTCTGCATTGAGGAAGGAATTGAATGGTTGAATCTCCTTTGAATCTGCTTCCTGTGGTCAATAAACAACACAAAAGCATTAATAGTATAGGCAACCTCTCATGATGAGGCCCTTTAAGAATATGAACATAAATATGCCATAACACTAATAAAATCAAGAAAATTAATAAAGCATGTTAAGCCTATGTAATACTTGGAAATATTAATTGAAACATATAACTGGAAAGTACAACTATCTATCTAGTGGATTGATTGCATGAAATGAAGCATGATAGCATGAAAATGAGCTAATTATGTCCTATTTGCCATAATGAAATAAACTTGATGAAAACCCTAATTCTATCAATCAGAGTCTCTAAAATTCTAAATAAACCACTAAGATGCTTAATCTAACCTAGTGAAATACAATGCAAAAAGAACTGTAAGGAGATCCTTCACCTATCACAAACCGTGACTTAAATGAGCTATCTGCAATTTACACCACGACGAGCAAAAAAGTAGTTTTTCACTCCAAATATAAGGCTGTGGACTTGATCCTCCTTGTCAAATTGATGGTCAAGGGTCACCATGGTGTACTTTGACTAGTTTGATGGTTGAATTGCACAGTTGGGCCTCCGTTTGCCTGAATTTGCATTTCTTGGCGTTCTAGCTCCTTAGGGCATCCATGGCACAAAATCACATGATGCTAGATAAATTGAAAAATAAATGGCAACAAAACTCTCTTAGTACACTCAGGTGAGTCTACAATTTGACAAGGCTTCACTACTTTAATCTCCAATGCACACTTGATAGTTTACCCTAATTTTGAGGGGTACTTATAGGATTACCCAAGGGCTAGGGGTGGCTTCATGGAGAAGCCAAGATCAAGAAGAGGTGGTTGGGACAGTTGGATTGGAAGCCTATGGAATATGTCGTCCTTCAACTACCTTCTTCTAGAACAAAAGGCCGTTCAAATCGATTTGGCTCAGATGAAGGCCAACTGAACTTCAGTTCTAGACCGCGAGTGACAACTGTGGTCTAACTTGTAAACCATGGGTGTCAACAGTGGTTCAGACTGAGACCTGAACCGCATGTCTCAATAGCGGTTTGAGATGATTAGGCCAAGGAGCCCAAATTGAGTGGTTAAAACCATTGCTCTATCTTGGAATCTATCCAAGATCTTCCATATGGTCTTGTAGCATGTACCATATGAGTAGTTGTCATAGACATGACATTTTTTAGGTGTCTATAGAATGTAGAAATAAAATACAACATACTGCAACACAATTCCATTACCACTTAAATTAATAAACTATACAATGCAAATAACTTAAATTATAATGCATACATTGTACACACTATATATATCATATAGTCTAGCACAATAGTACACTGTACACACAACAATATAAAACAACCTGAGACAACAATTTAGACAATCCAACATAGTTGTTCAAACAACCCAATAAAGTAGTTCATATGGCTTGACATGAGTATCTCATAACAACTTGTTGGAATATATTACATTATTTGGTACATGTCAATATACCACCATGGGTACATGATTAGATTAGGTTAAGTATCTTAGATTAGAGTTTGAGTCTTTACTTTATGCAATGTAATAAATGCACAAGTGTGCATAATATTCAATAATGTAAATGTGCACATTAGTCCATGTGTACATGTGTCCATAGATTAGGAAAAGATAGTGAAGAGTCATATTACAAGTGTACATCAAATAGAGCTCCATATGTGTACAAAAGAGAGCCAAGAGTCACAAGGTCTGGAAGAGTCATAGCCATCCAAGAGTCATTGTAGAAAGGCCATTTATACATATTATAGCCTTGAGTTATGCAACACTTATTTTGATACTTACAACACTAATGTACTATTTTTGTGAGTTTTCATTAATGAGTTATTTTAGAAGTTTCTCATGATATTTACATGCTTATTAGTTAGCCATTATCATAGTTATAATATTGCTTGCTTATTTCATTACTTGTGGTTATATTTCATTTATATAGCTTCAAAAGCTAACAGTGGTATTAGAGTCTGTTGGCAATTTTGCCACACTGAATTTTGTTGTAAAAATTCTGAAAAGAAAAAGAATGAAAATTTTGAATGACAGTTGTGTTATTTTTATTGTTTTAATATTTTCCTTCCTTGTAAGCAATTCCATGAAATAAAAGGCTGATTTTGTTTTTGGAAATGCACAGTAGTTTTGCTGATAAGTAATTAATAGAAAAAATAGAAGGAAAATTTTGACAACAATGGACGTTTCGGGATTGAAGGGTTAATACGACTTTGGCAGTTTTTTTGAAAACGAAGGCGCTAGAAAAATTAAAAGACATTTTTCCCCATGGAAGGGTGAAAATCCTTTGCGCCCCTCCTTCAGGGTGAAATTAACTTGAATGATTTTATCTGAACGAAGGGGAAGAGAAAAATTTGCAAGTGAAGGTCAAAGTCAAAAGCGCCCCTGAAAAGGGGTGAAAATCATTTTTGCCCTCTCAAGGATGAAAATCCAATTAATAGCTTCTTCGAGCCGAAAATAGAAAGGAACGATGGGCACAGTCAAAGTCAAAATTGCCCCTAAATCATTTTCTCCCTCTCAGGGGTAAAATCCTAGTAAAAAGTAGTTTCGAAGCGCAAACATGAAGTCATCTAGGCAATGATGGGAAATTCAAAGTCAAAGTTACCCCTTAGGAGGGACGAAAATCATTTTCACCCTCCTTCGGGATGAAATTCCAAGTGAAGGCATCCTGAGGCAAAAGTCTCAGAAAAATAAGTTTTTCTTGCTAGTCAAAGTCAACGTCACACTTGGGATAGGGGTGAAAGTCATTTTTACCCCTCTTAGGGGTGAAATTAATTATTTTCGCCCCCTTCCTTCTAGAAACATTTTTAAAGTATCTTTGGGGTGAAATCACTCAAGGAAGGGGTAAAAGTAAGTTAAGGGGCGAAAATCCCATTTTCTTACCTATCATTTTAACAAGAAGATGTCAGGGGTGAAATCAACTAAAATGAAAGGTGAAATTCCAGCTATGAAGGCAATCATCAACTAGGGTTACTGTCTAAAGTGCCATAACTGCAAATTGTTTTTAAAAAGGATGATGATTGATAAAATTTAATGTTTGGGATAGTAAGAGCGATGATGTAAAATTCTTGCTAAAAATTTATTAGGATTAAATGCTACGTCATCAAATTTGGTGCGATCCCAATGTTTTTCAAGGTGCCCTCTATGAATTTTGTTCCTTTTCAAAGAAAAAGTAAATTTCATTGATTTCAACTAGTAAGGATAAGATTCCAAGGTGTAAGAGAATGTAATGGTTCCCAAAATTTAATTTTTGAGATACTTTTATCGTGTGACGTTGCTAAGTCCCAATGCATCGATGCTCGAAACATTTTTGCTCATCATCCATATTTGCTGATTTCCCAAGGTGTATTCCATAAAAATTGGATCACTGCTCCATGAAGAATTCCATGAAGAACGATTGGATCCAAACATCATCATTACCAAGGAGGGAATTGCTGCTACTAATTTTTGACTAGCCGATATTTTGATTTAATATGCATTTAATGAAAGAGGTGAAATCCTCTATAAATACTAAGCATTTTGATGTAATGGAGAAGGATAGACACTCTACAAAAAATACTTTAAGTTTTCTGCATAAATAGAAAGACATTCAACCTTTGGTTCCTTGAGTAGTATTGTGTTTTATTTCTTTTTGCTTGTCATTTCTGATCAAGCTCATATCCTTTATTTGCTGGTTTTAAATTCTGCATCTGAATTTAATTACTACTTGTGAGGGAGTGAATACTAGAATGCTTTGTGGAAGATATCTCTGCAAAACTATGAGTGGTTTCTGTGCCTGACTTTTGGTTATATGCTAATCCATGCTTGTGAATTTTTACTATTAGTTTATCCTCACCTTTCTTATCTGGCTTATAGCCATATTTCCCATTTCTTTTTTTCATTTCCCATTTATTTCCTATTACCCTAAGCTTTAAACTGATTGTTAGTTTTAGTACGAGAACAAACCCTCTCTAGAGATTGGCCCGGAGGACCTATTTCCTTAGGTATTTCAATGTTGGTTGGGTCTAGGGTGCACAAATGATATTTTGTACTTAGATAGATTCATGACCAATAGTTTTTGGTACGCTTTGTGGGACTCTAAAAAAGTTCCACTTTCAATAGTATTGAGGTTTGATGTTCACCTTTGTACTGTATGATTAGAACATATGGCAACTCAGATCTACCCAAAAACCTTCGAACGTGAAGTGAGCGAAAGATTTCTTCATGGTCACAAGATCAAAGGCCAAAAATCCAAAATATTCCATTGAGTTTTATGAGCTTGACACCCAAGTTCTAGGAGAACATCCCAGGCTAGTTACCCCAACTATCCCATTAAGTATTACATCTTCACAGTTAGCTGGTGTGTTCTCTATTCCTTCGAGTTCTTGCTAGCAGAACCACTGGTTTTCCACATCCCCAACCACACACCAGTCCACATGGCTCAAAATCCACCACCATAGCCACCAAGGTAGTTCCTAGCATGGAACCACTTTGGACCTCTAAATCTGTAAGCTCAGAATCTAATTCTGCAAGTAGCAATGAAGGCTTTGCCTACGTACGATGGTACAGGGAAGACAACTTATGAGCATGTTCAAGATGTAGCTACCTTGGCAACAATCCATAACATAAAATATGAGGATATCATGGTAAGGTTACTCATGCTCTCTATCTGAGGTAAGTTGCTTTACTAGTATCGGTCGTTACAACCTGCCACCATTACTACCTAGGACCAGTTGGATGAACTGCTGATCAAAGGTTTCAATGAACAAGCAGACCCGTTCTCTTTGTTGCATCAGTTTACTACCATTCAAAGGCATTCGTAGGAGAAAATCATGGATTTTAATGTTAGGTTCACTCAAACTTGGCATAGATTTCTTGATGGTCTTTGATCAACTCCTAAGCAAGTGATATTTTTACTACCTTCGAGCTTTCAAATATGACATCAGTATGGCCATCTAAGAATCGAATGTTAATACATTTCCTGATCTATACTCTGTTGCATAAAAGGTCAAAGCTGATATGATTGCTATTGGTAAGCTTCCACCAAAAATGGCCATGCCTATTTTTCTTTATCTTTCATAGTATTTATATGCTAATGCATCTTCTTAGCCTTTGCCCATGTCACCCATGTATCCAATCCCTTCATGGAATCCAAGTACATCTCAGACCATGATAACAGTTTATCCCCCAACTCCTCACTCCAACCATTCCTCAATTACCTGCTCTAGTTCCATTACTAGAATTACCATCTCCACCCATCCCACTACCATTTTCAGCTCCTCTAGCACCCTCAAACCTCAATCCATAAGAAAATTTGCTAAAAGAGTTGCAGTCCATGAACTTGGCTATAAGAGCGATGGATAATGAAATCACGATGATAAAAAATAAGTAGGTCAAAAAAGCACTAACCAGGGAGCAAGGAGCACTAACCAGCCATGCGTCTGAGAGGAATTCAATGATACTGACAAACGAAGAAGCTAGCACGTCAAACAAAGCATACTGGTGCTCCACATGCAATGATTCAAATGTGTTAGGATCCTCCATCCTAACATTATTAGTTAGTATTATTAATAATTTAATTATTATATTATTAACTCATAAAGTGAACCATCACATCTCTTCATAACGTGAACCATCACATCTCTTCCTAACGTGAATCATCATGTCTTTTCACCAATGTAGCTTGAGGGTAGATATATATATTAGGTTGGCCATTCACACAAATCATCCATATATAGGAATATATATTTGATCAATTGATCTATTGGAAGGGTTATCCTCCAATGCAAAGGTGATTCTATCCAAAAGGTGATTCTATTAGTTTAGATCCAATTCCAATTATTGTTGATAGATCCACTAGGAACTTGGGTTCCTAACATTTGGTATCAGAGCATCGATTTTAGACACAAGCGGGAAAGTTTTTTTAAAGATATCTCAAAAGAAATCCTGCAAGTAATGAATAAATGGTAAGATGATTTTGAAATAAAAATAGCAAGAAAAATAACAGTTAACAATAAAAAAGAACAACCTTGCAAATAAATTTATTACAAAGGAGTATTTTTGCCAGTGGAAGGAGCCAATTACAAAACCACCTGTATGGAAATCATAAAATACATACACCACCCCAAAAATTAACCTAATATTACCCATTAAACGTATCAACCCCATGAAAATGAAGGCACGACGTGAAAAGGGCATTTGTTTTCATTGCGATGAGAAATTTGTTCACAATCATCAATGTATTACACCTGCACTATATATTTTGGATGCAACTATTCCTTATAGTTCTCCCAACGATAAAAATACGATTAAGGTAGTCGTAGTGATGGATACACCTAAAAATGATACTAAATATGGGGATGATGAGGAAGGTAAGGAAGATGAGGAAGCCAATGAAGATAAGAAAGAAAGATGTAGAAAACAAGGACAATAAGCAAGAAATACCCCAAGCACCTGTTCACAACGAGGAAGGCAATACAGTCGATATACTATAAGTGATCGATGCATCAGGTAAGGATGAGGTAGACATTTTCGAAGTGACCCATTATGGCCAAACATGCACTCTACAAGAACTACACTCAATTTCCTCTCCAATAGTGAGTTATCATTGTAGTGTCAAACCTATTCAAAAACAAGGTAGAAAATTGACTGCACACTCCATTTCCTCTCCCAGGGAAGAATAAGAGAATGTAGAAGTTTAACCACCTATTTTTAAGCATCCTTATAAAGTGTTTGAGGAACCCCAAGGGTTTCCCTCCCATCGTCATCATGATTCTCCTAAGGAATATTCTACTATTTTTTTTTACAACCCCCACTAACACTCCGACCCTTAAGATATCCTTAACTTCGGAAAAGTGACATTAAAATAGTACAAGAAATTACAAAAAAAATTCTTGGAAAACAAAGGACAAAGCTCTTCACTTTGAGCTTTGAGGACAAAGCTCTTTTTAAGGAGGGTGGCATGTTAGGATCCTCCATCCTAACATTATTAGTTAGTATTATTAATCATATAATTATTATATTATTAACTCATAAAGTGAACCATCACATCTCTTCATAACGTGAACCATCACATCTCTTCCTAACGTGAACCATCATGTCTCTTCACCAACGTAGCTTTAGGGTAGATATATATATTAGGTTGGCCATTCACACAAATCATCCATGAATAAGAATATATATTTGATCAATTGATCCATTGGAAGGGTTATCCTCCAATGCAAAGGTGATTCTATCTAAAAGGTGATTCCTTTTAGTTTAGATCCAATTTCAATTATCATTGATAGATCCACTAGGAACTTGGGTTCCTACCAGCATGGCGAGAAAACTTGCATGGTTCACCTGAACTACATGCAAACATTGGCAGAAAGTTCCTCCGTTGGTCAAATCAATATGATCATAGAAGTCAATCACAATTTCATGGTCTCTTCTGAAGAGCAATTTGCAATTCTCATGAGAACTGGAAGAAAGCCCGTTACTGTGGATCCAGCTGAGTTAGAGCCCCTGAAGGTCCCTACTAACTCAAAGATGCAAAATGAAAAGAAACAAGTACAAGCAAAGGCAGTTGTTTCAGCACCCAAGCCCGATGCACCTATCCTATTAAAATATATTTTGTCTCCATGAGTGAAATAGAAAGTGCAAGAAAAGGTTTCAACTTTGCAAGCAAGAGTTGAAACAGAGGAGCAGGCCAGAGAAAAGCTCAAGTACCCATATTTAACAAAATAGTAGAGGGTAGAAGCTATACAACAGTATTGGAGTAGATATGAAACTACCAATGAAGCCAAGGTAGCTTGTGCATCCATGTACAACATTTTTTAAGAATTGAAGAGGATTCTAGCCAAGGTGAGTCTCTATGATGCACCGCAATTACCTAGATAAGTAAACTTGTTGCAAGAATCGCTGAAAGAATCCGAATCAAACAGTTTTAGCTCAAATGCTGACAACTTTTGCCACTGGAAAGAATATGCGAGCCCTTTCTACCTATCTCTTAGGATGGAAGGCTAGATTGTGTACAATTGCATGATAAACTCAAGTACTGCAACGACTGTCATGCCAAAGGCAGTATGTGATGTTATGGGTATGGAGTATACAAGGAGAAACCCTGGTGTCTTGTAGTTAGATGAAACCCTTGTTAAGATAGTGGAAGTCATAAAAGACATCCCCATCGTATTGCACAACATACCATAGATAAATGTGATCTAAGAGGTGGTCATGGTTGATCTGGAGCCTTACTTCAGCATGTGCCTGTCACAAGAATTTACTGCAAGTTGGGAGACTACCTTTATCTTGACTATTCTCATTTGGAAATTCCTATCAAAGGGAGGAGAATGTGAATTTATAATGAGAAAACTTTAACTTATCACATAGAGAAGATTGAAGAAGAAGAAAAACCCATGAATTATATCAATTTTATGACCAAATAATTGGAGGAGTTAGACCTTATGGAAGAAGTTCTGGATGAGCTTCAGACAGAAGATGAGTTTTCAATGCTCGATTTTAACACCATGATGGAGAAAAAAATTGGCTTCTATAACATTACTAAGCCTGAAAAAGTAGAAGCAAAAGTGTTTGATGAGGAAGATCCTGCTCTGGATCAATTATGGAAGTTGTTCTTTGATGGTGAAAGGTGTAAGAATTATGCAGGAGCTAGGATTGTTCTCATTTCTCCCTCCGATATACAAAAGACATACTCTTACCTGTTGACTTGGAGCTATACGAACAATATCATCAAATATGAAGCCCTCTATTTGGGTCTAAAAAAGGCAGAGAAAATTGAGATCAAGAAATTACAAATATTTGGAGATTTTGAGCTAATCATCAATGAGGTAACTAGTAAGTGTGTTCCAAGCAACACTACTTGAAGGTGTACCAAAATAAAGTTTGGGACCTTTTCAAAGATTATACATCACTGAATATATAAGAAATCTCATGGGAGTAAAACAAGCATACCGATATCTTGGCATCCCTTGGTGCTAATTTTTCCCCAGTGGATCATGTGGTGAGAAAGCCCAAGACTATGAGATTAATTTATTAAACTTCAGTCCCTGGAAAAAATATCCATTGGCAAGTGTTCGAAAGCGATGAGCAAATTGTTAATTTCTTGTTAAGAGAAGCTAGTGATGTGTAAGAGAGAACGCTTGATGAGGAATAAGCCGAGGGTTTGTTCTAGCTACGTAATAACCACATCCCAAAGGAGTTTATCACACTTGAGAGCCTCTTTGATCAAAATGACAAAGAAGAAAAATATAGGATCAAGGTGGACGAACATGAGTATACTGAACTACGCCTGGGACCTAAGAAGCCAATCAAAGTTGGAATTGATTGCACTCAAGAAGAGCTGGAGAATACTAAAGAGCTGTGTCATGAGTACCCAGATATTGTTGCTTGGAGTTACCAGGATTTGAAAGGTTACAACAAGGATGTAATCCAACATACTATTGAGTTGCAAGAAGGAGTGAAACCCTTCAGACAAAAGTAGAGACCGATCAATCCCAAGATTGAGAATTTAATAAAAGTAGAACTGCTAAATATGCTCAAAGCCAAAATCATCTAACCGATTAAGCACTCTACCTGGGTAGCAAACCTGGTACCCATGAGAAAGAAAAATGGAGATATCTGCCTGTGCATGGATTTTTGAAATTTAAACCAGGCATCTCTAAAGGATCACTATACACTACCGCAAATTGATCATATTATTCATGTGGTTGCTGGCGCCCAAATATTCTTTTTATTAGACATATTTTCTGGTTATAACCAAATTTGGGTCAAATATGAAGACCAGTACAAAATGGCATTCACCACAAAATGGGAAAATTTTTCTTATTAGCGGATGTCGTTTTATCTTTCAAATGCTGGCGCAACTTTTCAGAGAGAAATGGATGTAGCCTTCAGTGAGTTACTGAATCGTATTATTGTTATTTATCTAGATGATATGACAATTTTTATTACAATAGAGAGGAACATAGTGTACATTTGAGACATGTGTTCAAAAAGTACTGGGAGTTTAAAATATCAATCAACCCAAAGAAGTCCATCTTCGTGGTAAAGGAAGGAAAGATCCTAGGACATGTTAGTTTATAAGAAGGTTTACTGATTGACCCAGCTAGAGCTGAAGCCTCCTGAAGCTTCCGTTACCATCTAGCAAGAAGGATTTACAATCATTCTTCGAGCAAATAAACTTTGTTCAGAAGTTCGTTGCAAATTTTGCCCAAGTGGTGAAGTCGATGACTAAATTTTTAAAGAAAAACATGAAATTCAAATGGATTGATATGAGGAGGTAGGCATTCAAGGAGATAAAAGAAAGAATTTCTCAAGACCTAGTCCTAGTAAACCTAGATTACTCAAAATATTTTATCCTATACGTCGTCGGTGAGCAAGAAAGCTATGCAACGATGCTCATGTAGAAATGAGATGATGGAGATGAGCGACTGATTGCTTTCTTGATCTAAGTCATACAAATGCATGAAGAGAAATATAATTTCTTTGAAAAGCAAGTATATGCGGTGATGAAATCCTTGAAGAAGTTTTGACATTTTGTTTCTCAAAGCAAGACAATAGTTTATGTGGTTCGCCTAGATGTTCAAAGTTTCATTATTCAAGGAGAGCTTGGAGACAAGAGAGTTGGATGGGTTTCCAAAATTCAAGAATGACATTGAAATTTGTTTGAACAAGTTAGTTCGAGACCGAGCATTGTGTCAGGAGCTTGCAAAAAGTGTTGCATCTGAATCCATGGTTTGCCAACTCAAAAATTTAGCGAGTAATTTTGCTAATCGCTCTACAAGTGATCGTGATTGGACAAAGGACCTTGTTGAATATTTCCAATAAGGAAGATGTCCTTCACACTTTAATGCCTCACAAAGATGAAGATTTAGAATCCAAGCCCTTAGGTATGTGATGCTCCAAATGGGATGTTCCATAAAAATATTGACAAAGTACTTCTCAGGTGTGTTCGGGAAGCTAAAAAACAAAGGATCCTAGAGGAGTTCCACTCTGGTCTATCAGGAGGCCATTATGTAGGGAGGCCAATGGAATTAAATATCATCAAAGCAGGGTATTTTTGGCCTACCCTCTTTGCAAATACTTTCAAATTCAATCATAATTACGATAAGTACCAAAGATATATCTGTAGAAGCAAGAATGCATCATTGCTCCTTCATCCGATTGAAGTAGAAGCACCATTTTAGCAATGGGGTCTAGAATTTATTAGGGTTATTGATCTCAGTTCCTTCACCGAACATAAATTTATCCTAATGGTGACTGACTATTTCACTTGATGGTCAGAGGCTATTCCAACCAAGAAGGTGGATCAAACAACATTGATTGCTTTCCTTGAGGGTTTAATCACTCATTTTGGCATACCATATGCAATAATAACAGAAAATGGGACTCCCTTCATCGGTGCTAGGATTAGTAAATTTGCGAGGAAGTATGGAATTTATTTGAAGATATAATCTAATTATTACCCACAGGGGAATGACTTTGCTGAGTCCACAAACAATAATTTGCTGAGAATTTTGAAGAGGATCCTAGGTGACAATAAGTGCAATTGGAACTTGCTGCTAAACCAAGCATTGTGGGCTGATCGTATTTCCATGAAGAAATCCATGAAAAAATCTCCTTATTCCTTGGTTTACGATAAAGAAGTTGTGTTACCTGTTCATATTGAATTTCTAGCTCTTCAGTCATGACACTTGTTGTATGGTGAAGATGACGATGAGTATGATCCCATGAGCATAATGTTGGCATAAATTTTACATTTGGAATAAGAGAGGAAAATATCGTATAATGTCTTCATGGAACATGCCTAGATGACGCAAAAGTGGTTTGGAAAGAAAGCTTCTAAATATGGGAGGGTCCGTTCTAGATTTTGGATGTCAATCAGGTCAATTCATTTTATTTTCATGATATGAATGGCCGTGGGCTGCCAATTCCCATAAATGGTCTTCATTTGAAGGCCTACCATCAGTGATCAAATCTTGATTAAGTTTGTATATATGTACATAAGTTATTATGTTGTTTTGTTTTAAATGATATATAAAAATTTAAATATCTTCCAATTGAAAAGCTCCTTCCATAATGCTTTTTTCCAATAATAAATTGGTGAGTATATTCTAAATGAAACAATTCTTCCATAATGCTTTTTGCCAATAATAAATTGGTAAGTATCTTCCAAATGAAATGCTTCTTCCATAACATTTTTTTTTGCCAGCAATGAATTAAATAATGCCTTATATATATATATGACCATCAATATTATCCTTTCCAGTCGGGGTTTGATGAGGAAAAACTACTCTGCTAGGGTTTGATGAAGAAAAACTGCTCTGCGGGGATGGCAACAACTTCCGGAGGAGGTCTAAAAAATTGGAGGAATGTCGTGATGGCATCGGGTCCGACACAGAGAGTGCATGCTCGTGATGTTTTTTCATCTAAAAATGATTGGAAGGAACAGGATTTTCCAGTGCATGTCGGGAACCGCTTGTTAAAGAACAATGGATGTTTGGAACGATGTGAAGCCAGGCCAGTTCTAGTGGTTCAACCAGACTCGGTGGCGGAAGATGTGGAGTATCTAACCAAACATGCCCTTATTGGCAAATTTTTGGGCATCCAAATTTCTCTCCCCTTTGTGGAGGCTTGGGTCGGGAAGACTTGGAATCCTGAAGGCGATGTGGAGGTGATGCTTGAGTGCGAACAACTATTTTATGGTGGTTTTCTCTTGTATTGCAGATCGTAACAAAGCATTTGAAGGGGGTCCTTATTTCTATAACCAAGTGGGACTCTTTCTTAAACCCTGGCATGTGGGTTTCAACCCATCAGAGGAGCGGCCGTCGCGGGTTCCAGTATGGGTGCGGCTTCCATGGCTCCCGTTGGAATTTTGGAGAACTGATATCTTGCATAAGATTGCCCTTCTGCTTGGGAAGCCGGTTGGACCGTCACAACAGACAATGGATAAAAAGGTAATCTCTGTTGCTCGTATTTGTGTTGAAATTGACTTAAATAATCCTATTCCAGATTCTATTGAAATACAATTTGGATCAACTACATGGGTTCAAAAACTTGACTATGAAGCTCTTCCATTTCGTTGTCGGATTTACCGTGAATATGGCCACCTGCAAAGAAAATGCCCTAAGTTTGTCCCACTTGTGGCTTCAAATCCTGGGCCCTCTCGGTCTGGACAAAGTTTGGATAAAGGAAAAGCCTCGATAAAGGAAGGGGAATGGGATAAGGAAGGTTTTGTTTCGGTAAAAGCCTAAAACAGAGGACGAAGGGCAAACAAAGACCTTAAGGATAGCCAACCAGATGCTCTACTCAACCATTTTGAAATATTAGATGATCTTGATCAGTGCATGGAGATACCTGAAATGTCGCTACCTGATGCAAATATAACAAGGCCGAATCAGATGTCTCTTCTTGAGGGGGAACTTAAGGAATCAGATCTAGGGGGTTTAAATGAAGAACAAAGGGCTTTGGATCTGAGTATAGGGGACATGGTTGGGTCTAGCCCTATAAGGGAAACTATTTTGGAAAGTGGTACAGATTTAGTTATGCCCTCTCCTACTCAAGCACTGATGCAGTCATCCTTGGACTACAAAACTCCTACGGTGTTGGGATTGCAACAAAAAATAATTAAAAAAGTTTTTGGATAAGAATATGAAGGTGGGTCGGAAGAAGGACCAGGATAAAATTAAGTTAATGGGGGAGACTTTGGTGGAGTCAGGCTTGGTGAGAACATTGGACTCCCATTTTTATAACCCCCAAAAATGATTATCCTCTCATGGAATGTAAGGGGGTTGAACAACATCCCCAGACAAAAAGTTGTTCGTGATTTGGTTCGTGTGCATTCTTCGGATGTGGTGTTTATTCAGGAGACTAAATTGGCTATTGATAGTATGTTCAATATTGCTCCCAAGTTGTGGAGAAGGGGGCAATGCCAGTGTATTGGTGCATGTGGATATGTTGGTGGCATCGCTTGTTTATGGGATCCGGTTAAGATATCCCCTCTTACTTGGATTTCTAGTAGATGGTCTATTTCGATGGTCGGGCATGATAATGAATCTGGTGAAACCATCCTACTTACAAATGTGTATGCTCCTATTGATTACAATGGTAAAGTGAATTTGTGGGAGCACATTTGCTTTGTGAGAAGTTTGGTTCCCCTGTACCCATGGATTTTGGTTGGAGACTTCAACTCTATCACTTGTCTGGAGGAGAAACATGGTGGGGTGGACCATCTCGAGCCTTTTTCTTCTGTCTTCAGTGCTCATATCCAGGCCCTAAACTTGGTTGACATCAAGCCAGATAATGGGATATTTACTTGGCACAATAGAAGGTGTGGGGAAGCTTCCATCTCAGAGAGACTGGATAGGTTTTTGATATCCAGTTATTGGATGGGTAATAATAGAAGTGCTAGTTCTATGATTCTGGAGGGTAGGGGATCTGATCATTGGCCTATCAAACTCTCTGCTTTGGAGTTAGGGCTAAAAAAGAATCCCTCCTTTAAGTTTCAACTTATGTGGCTTCGTGATCCTAAGCTTCATGATTTCATGCGAGGCTGGTGGACCATTGGCAAACCTCCTCATGGCACCGCTATGTATTCCTTTATGAAGCGACTACAATTTGTAAAACATAAATTGAAGAGATGGAATAGACTAAATTTTGGGAACCTTTCCTTGGCTAAGCTGGCAGCTCTTAGGAGGATGGAAGAAGCTTCAAGGAAGATTAGAGATCAGGGATTCACGAAGGAGCTTCTTGTTGAGGAATCTGAGGCTACGAAAGACCTTGTTGAATGGGAACTGAGGGAAGAAATTTTTTGGAAACAAAAAGCTCGAGTAGATTGGCTTCAGGAAGGGGATAGGAACACAACCTTCTTTTATAACTCAGTTAAGGCTCACCGTAATGGTAACTTGATTACCTCTCTTGTGAATTCTCAGGGTGCCCTGCTCTCTTCTTTCAGGGATATTTTAGAAGAGACTAAGAGGTATTTTTCCTCTCTCTTCAAGGAGGACTCCCTATCAGATGATGAGAATGAAAAGCTTATTCTAAACTGTATTCCAACGATTGTTTCTAGAGATATGAATGAGCACTTGATGGGTCCAATTTCCCTTGAGGAGTTGGAAAATGTTGTATTCAAGATGAAAAAAGGAAAAGCCCTAGGCCCAGATGGATTCTCGATTGAGTTTTATCAGGAGTTTTGGGATTTAATCAAATTTGATCTTTTGGAGGTGGTCCATGAGTCCCAAAAGAACAAACAGATGCTAAGGGCCCTAAATGCTACCTTTGTGGTGCTTATACCCAAAAAAGAGGGAGAAAATTCCTTGGATATGTTCAGGCCTATTGCTCTCTACAATGTTGTGTATAAGATCATCACAAAAATTATTGTTGAGAGGCTGAAGATATGGTTGAGCAAAATCATCTCTGAGGAGCAAGGAGGGTTTGTTGTTGGCTGACAAATCTTGGATGGGGTTGTTATTGCTACAGAAGCTATTCACTCGATGGAAACTTCTAAGGAGAAAACTATGTTCATTAAGTTGGACATGGCCAAAGCCTATGATCGGGTCAGATGGTCCTTTCTTCAGAAAGTTCTTGCTGCTTTTGGATTTGAGGAGGAATGGATTAGATGGGTGATGAGCTGTGTTTCTTCTTCCTCATTCTCTGTTCTTGTTAATAATGAGCCATCAGAGTTGTTTGAGGCCTCAAGGGGATTGAGGCAAGGAGATCCTTTATCTCCTTATTTGTTTATCATTATGGTGGAAGGGTTGGGAAGATTTCTCAAGTCTCAAGTCATGCAGGGTCTCATTCAGGGGTGGAAGTGGGATAGTAGTTTGCCACCTCTTTCCCACCTTCAATTTGTTGATGATACTACTTTGTTGGGAGTTGCCACTATCAGGGAAGCTGGCAATATTAGACAGTCTCTTGACATATATCTTGGTGCTTCTGGACAGTTGATTAATGAGGACAAGTCTTCTATTTTCTTCTTCAATACCCCTCCTCTTATTCAAGCCAGGATTGCTCGCATTCTAAGATTCCAGGTTGGGACTCCCCCTTCATTTATCTTGGTATTCCAATTTCATCTCATCCTCTACCTAGATCTTCTTGGCAGTCTATGCTTGATAAGTTTAGAAGGAAGGTGAATCACTGGACTTTCATATGGCTATCCACTACAGGTAGAGTGTTGCTTTTAAAATCTGTTGTTCAAGCTTTACCCATTTATAGATGTTTTGTACAAATAGCTCCCTCTCACTTCATCAAGGACATGGATGCTTTGTCAAGACAATTTTTATGGTCTGGAAAACTTGATCAATCTAAATGGAGTTTGGTTAGGTGGGATTCTATATGTAGGCCGATGCAAGAGGGAGGCCTTGGGTTGCGACAGACAACTCTTTTTGGGCAGGCTTTGGCTGCAAAAATTTATTGGAGATGGTGTACCTCTCAAGATCATATTTGGGCTAAAATATTATCTTGTAAATACTTGAGAGGTATTTATGAGGCTGAGATCCCTAGAGTCAACTTGGTTGGGAAAGGTTCAGTTATCTGGGACACTCTAAAAGAGGAGCTAATTTAATCAAGCAGGGTTTGTTCTGGATTTGCAATCAGGGATCAAATGCTCTTTTTTGGGAGGATTCTTGGGATGGCCACCCTCCTATCTTGAATCAATATCCTAGGTTACGTTCCCTAAGCATTTTTTCTTGGAAGCAGGTTGGTCTCGTGTGGAGGACTTTAAAAAAATCTAGTATTTTGGAAATATGGAGATGTACAGGTGGAAAGATCCACAAGAATGGCCCTAGGGGGACTGGCCAAGGACAGAGAGGTGCTTGCTCTTATTCTTATGGGGAGGCCTTGTTCTTCATTGAGGGGTAAAGATATTATGGCTTGGAACCCTGATCCTAAGGGAACCTACTCGGTAGCCTATGGTTATCAGGTTCTTGATAAGCAAAAGTATGGGAGTCTTCCTGTCACTTGGTGGAAAAAGGTGTGGAACAAATTTTCCTGGCCAAAATGTAACTTCTTTCTCTGGTTGGTAGCTCGTAATAAATGCCTCACTTGGGATAATGTGAGGAAGAGGGGATTTCAGGGTCCCTCTTTTTGTGTCCTTTGCAGTAAGAATGAGGATGACTCTTCTCATTTATTTTTCCAATGCTCCTTTGCCAGAGACATTTGGCACCATTGGTGGAGCGCCTGGAACCATCCATGTTTTCATGTGTTGTCCCTGGTGGAGTTTTGGAGTAGTCTAGGTAGACCTCCGACCAAGGCCCCCTTCCTTCGGGTGGCTTGGAATTTGGGCCCTTCTTGCATCATCTGGAAAATTTGGCTCGAATAGAACCGACACATATTTTAGGGTAGTTATTTGGCTGTTCAACAGATCTGGCAAAGGATCCTGTATATGGTTTAGGAAACCATCCATAGCAAATGTGATGTGGACCCTCTTTTGGATTCTAGGGAGGAGAAGGTACAACAAGCCCTTGGTCTCTTTGGGGATGGTGTGAACTCTTCTAGCCCTAGTAGGGTTCCTCAGCTCAGCAAGAAGGTTAGGAGAGATGGTAGGTGGAGGCCACCCCCTAGAGGAGTTTTAAAAATTAATATTGATGGATCATCCAGGGGTAATCCTGGACATGCTTGGCATTGGCGGTGTTGGGAGAGATTCTACTGGTGGTGTCAGTTTTTCTTTTCCATTTATAAAGGTGTTCACTCCAACAATTTTATGGAAGCTCTTGCAATTCTTGAGGCCTTGCGGAGGGGTTTTCTCTTGGCTGGCATAGGATTATCTGCGAGTCTGACTCTCAAATTGTGGTTAATATTTTAAACAGTAAAAGGGTGGAGGAAGTTAATTGGGAGTTGGCCTCTGTAGCCGTTCAGATTCTCGAGAATGAGTGAAGAGTTCGAATTTATATCCTTTGTGCACATTCCAAGGGAATGGAATGTGGTTGTTGATTACCTGGCCAAAAGGGCTTCTGAGCTGTTGGATCCTTGGAGTATCGATAATTGGGAGAGTCTCCCATCTGGGGACTCTCAACGCCTGTGGGAGTTGATCCACAAGGATGTACAGACTTAATGTGGTTTGTTCTTGTTGTCTTTTTTGGGTGTCATTCTAGTCTAGTGGTTTTAGCCTGTTTGGCTGTTTATTTGAGTCCTGGTTGGAAGCTCGGTTGTACTCTGTAATCCAGACTTTTTATCAATAAATTTTTACCCCTTTATTTAAAAATATAAGAAAGAAATGCCATTTCACCGCAAAATTATTTTCGCTCCCAAGCCAGGTGATTTCACCCCAAAAGCATCTTACCACTAGCAAAAAAAATCATTTTCGCTTGAAAATGTTTTAAAAGGCCTTTAGATTATTTTTGAGTGAAAAGGGAGAAAAAGGAAGCAGGTTTATTTATTTTTAATTATGAAAGCGCCATGGGATTAGCTTTTCATTAAAAAGAGCTCCTATTTTTTCAAAAGAAAGAAAAGAAAAGTGAAAGTAAAAATTTAAAAACAAAAAATTGAGCGCCCCGAAAAGCAAAAAACAAAAGCAAGAGGAGTTTTAAAATTTTATTTTCACCCCACAAGGAGGATTTACCTTGCTTGTTCTATTTTTGGGGTGAAAACCTCATTCATTTCCCCAAATATGTTTTCGGAGCGAAATTGCCAGAGAAAGAATTAAAAAATAAAAGACATGCTTTTTCTAAACTCCAGTTGAAGGCACTAAATTCGGCAAGGAGGAAGGCAATATTAAATTCGCCTTGCTTTTTTATGTAAAGTACTTTCATTTAAGCTTACTTTTTTGCGGAAAAATTAAAGAAGAATTATTTTAAAAGGGATTCAGGGGCATGCAATTTCACAAGGTAGGAAGAAGAAGTAGTTGTCGGAGCACAGGTAACGTTAAGATCTTCATCCCAGTACGTTTTCAGCCAAGAAAACACGTTCCCTCAATTTTTTTGCTTCACAGTGCTAATTTCAAGAAATATTTTATGCAATGAGATTGATTTCACCCGCAAAGATTCTAGAAGATGTTTTCGCATTTTAATAATGCAAAATTAATTATTTCACCCTCTTTTCTCATACATGGTGCTTGAACCATTAAAATCCATATTGCATCCTTCAAGGTAAAAAAATGTCTCAGTTCGACGTCCAAGGAAGATTCACAGCGCAAGGGCGTTATTAGCAGTTAAAGGGCAATTGAATTTTTATTAAAAAATGTACCAGGTGATAAAATCAAGGAGCATGTTCACCCGAATTCCTCCGATGCAACATCTGCATTTAATCTGGTAGTTAGAGGGTGAAAGTTATAAAAAGAGCAAGTCAAAAGGTTGTGGAATAAGAAAGTTAAATCTTTTTATTTTTTTGAGTTCTCCTAAGTTGACGTTTTGTTCAGATTCACTAGACTATTACAGTGAGAGCTACAGTGTGTTGAGTGGCAATTTTTCCCAATTGCAAAACCACACTCACAGGTTCCTTTTATTTAATGTAGACTTGTGTGCTTATGAATATGTATCAAAATAAATTCTAGGGATACCTTAGTGACCTGCAAACAACTGTTAACAAGGGCCATGTGTTGATTTTAATTTTATTTTGCCATGCTGTTATTATTCATTAATTAAAAGGGTTTGAGTTCCCTTATGTGCATAAATAAAATGATGAATGAATGCCTAAAGTTGATCCTAACTCATTTTATTTCTAATTTGTTAAAGTTATTATCCCCAAATCCCTGTTAGAAGATACATTTTATCTTCAATTAAAATGTTCTGTTAGCAGGTGTTGTGGTATTAAAATGTTATGTTATCTTTGATTTAATATGAAATTTGGAGTTAGTACTTGTTGTTAGCAGATTTATTTTACTTAAGATTAACATGTGTTGTTAGCAAGTGTTGTGGCAAGCCACTTCATTTTTTATCTTTGTGTTAATGTGAAATAGAAGTTCGTACTTGCTATTAGCAGATTCTTTTTATCTTCAGATTAAAATATTGCTATTAACAAGTGCTTTGGAAAATCACTTCATTTTATATTTACCTTAATGTGAGATTGGAGTTAGTAAATCCCTCCCTTGAATGCAAATTGATTTTATCTTGGATGGTTAAGCTTTGTCCAAACAAGAAAATAAAGTGATTGAATCTAAATGTGAAATGTGAATCCTGAATGATGCTTCAATTCATTTTATCTTGCATGGTTAAACTGATTTTAGTATTGCATTGTTTAAAGAAATTTTTAATCTTGTATTGTTAGAACAAGAAAATGATAAGACTTGTGAAGTGCAAAAATCTGCTTTGGAACTTTAAATAAAATGCTTTAGTCAAAGAAAATGCACCCAAATAATTTAATTAGTTAACCTTAAGAACAAAATTATTTGGGTATTCTTATTACTCCAAAACCCTCATTAATGAATCTTTTTGTGCAAAACGAAATAGCATTTTAGGGCTTTGAGTGTTTGATTGGAACTTGAACAAAAATAAAAATAAAATAAAATATAACAAAAGCTAGGGTTAGAAGGAAAAAATAAAAATAAAACTAAAATTCTGGAATATGGACCAGAATAGGAAAAATACTAAAGAAAAACTATTGTAAACAAAATCCAACATATGCTACAAAAAAACGTTAAATTCTGAAAACAAAAACATAACCAGGTTAGACCTGCATTCACACAATCTAAAATTTGGTTATGGCAAGAGTCTAAGGAATAAAAAAAAATATGCAATACAAATATTGAAATGGTGCAACCATATCCATGCATAAACACCATTAAATAAACTTGGTGCATGTGAGAAAATATATGCAATAAACACGAATTTGTATTCAAAATCTATTTTCTGCACACAAAAATGAGGGAAAACTAGCTCCACAACAGCTTGAATAGCCTTCTAATCTTCTTCCACGCCTCCTGTTCCAAAAAATTCTAGCCCCATTTTCCTTTGCTTCCATGGCTTTTTAAAGCTTTCCAACCCTAAAAGAAACTCTTCATTTCATTTTACCCCCTTTTCCTTTGGCTTAGTCACGTAACTTCTTTGTAACTACAATATCTTCCAAATGAAACACTTCTTCCATAATGATTTTTGCCAATAATAAATTGGTAAATATCTTCTAAATGAAACACTTCTTCCATAATGTTTTTTTCCAATAATAAATTGGTAACTATCTTCTAAATGAAACACTTCTTCCATAATGATTTTTGCCAATAATAATGTCAATAATAAATTGGTAACTATCTTCTAAATGAAACATTTTTTACATAATGTTTTTTGCCAATAATAAATTGGTAAGTATCTTCCAAATGAAACGCTTCTTCCATAACGTTTTTTTTTCCAGCAATGAATTAAATAATGTCTTTCTTTTATTTAGAAACCTGCCAACATCAATATAAAACATTAATTCAAACTAACTTTAATAAAATCATAAAGTCAACATAGAAATTAATACCAAACCAATATGTAAAGAAATATTAGTGTGCCATGAGAAAAAGAAATGCTATTCTTTTGTTTTATTTTATTCATTTTATTTTTATATTATATATTTTTTATTCTTATTTGCTTTTTTTTTGTTTTTGAATTTTTGTTCTATTTTTATTTTCTTTCCTTTCTTTATTTAAATTTTACTTGTTTTCTCTCTTTATTTAATTTTAAATTTGATTTAATTAATTTCAAATGTTTGAATTGGTTTAATTCAAAACATTAAAACTAACCAAAACAATATAGTAACAAAAGAAAAATAACCTAACCAATGCACTAGACAACTTAAAAAAAAACAAAAGAAGATAGTAGTCAACACACCAACCTATCAAAATTATCACGCAAAGAAACTAAAATTCAACAAAAATTAAAGGTGGGTCCCCAAGTTTGGGGTTAGTTGTGGAATGGCCACAACACGATGCGAAGATGGGAAAGAAGACCGCTGATCCGAAGAAAGATTTTAAAGCTGAAAAGAGTGCAGGGTGGTAAAAAAACCAAAAAATCTTAGTGGCATGAAAATACCAAGTTAGACCCATATTTAGACAAGCTGGCCAGTGTTGGAGATTGTTCAATTTTGAACAAAGATGTAGAAAAATTACGCCTGGACGTGGAGACTACAGTTAGGCAAATACTGATACCGAAAATCTCATTAGTAATTTCTTATCACGCATAGCTTTCCTGGTACTTGTGTACACCTGTGCATCCTTACCCTAAGTTGGTAATGGCAATTGCAAAGTTTTATCAGCCTACAACTAGGGTCATTCGAAATGTAAAGGGAGATAAATTGTTCACCATTTCACCCGGTGCAATCAGAGAGGTGTTTGCTTGCGGGTTGAAGCCTTCCTCGGATGTCATGTTCAAGAAGATGAATCTCAAGGAGCAAGAGGAAAGGTACCAATCAACCATAACGTTACGCTAATTCATGGAGAACCAGTTGATAAAGGTACCCCAGTTTGGAGAGTTGCCAGCTCTACCAAAACCCTTGATGGATTTTAAAATCTTGGATATGTATTCTATGTTGGCCTGGGTGTTTGGTCTTCCTATCGATACCACAGTGTACAAATGGTAAGCAGTGATGGTGTAGTGCATTTCACAAGTAGAATTTTATGCCCCTACAACTTTACAAGCAAGCAAAAATCCCATATTCTTTGATTGGGTGGATTATGTGGCCCGAGCAATGCACACCCAGTTGGAGAGAATATAGAGCGAAGAAGCAATTTTGTTCAAGCACACTTCATTTTTGGCCTGGTATTTCTTCTTCCATATGCACCAATGTTTTTCTTTTATTGTAGTGAAGCAAGCTAATGAGGCAGATAATAAGCTACCAGTATATTCGTGGACTTCAAGCTTGTCAAGGGGAGAGTCATTCTATAATTTTAACCGCATGTTCTTGGGTCCCGCCCTCGAACTTATTTTTTGCACAAGTGAGAGAGTGCCAAGGGCAATGCGGGAAGAAGTTGTCACTAAGGAGAAAGGAGATATTTTCTTGTTGACGTAGGGCATCATGGTGCGAATTTTTGGCTTCACTAGCAAGTCGTTTCTCCTTCCTTATTTTACTATTGAGTGCCTCTTTGCAATGGAAGTCATTCGGTAGACCGACTTCATCAATGAAATCTATGGGGTAGGATGAGGCAAGAAGACTACGTGCACCATGCCATTTCGCTTCGGTGGCATCAAAGTTGACCAAGTCGACCAAAATAAATTGCTTAATGAAGCACTCTCGGATATGGGCATGGTGGAGTTACCTCAACGGTGGAAGTATGACCCTTTGGGTCGGTTCGTAGATTTTATTAATGCCAAAAATTTTCATTGTTGTCCCAGACCTGATATTCAGCGGCACAAAAATAATCCAGAAGGGCATGATCTCGAATGGCATGTTGAGCAGATGATGCCACTTCCACCATGGCATGATTTTTATGATATGGAGGCCGAGTACAACCCCATAGTTTACAAGCATCAGATTCCTCCCCGGGTTTGTTTGGAAGGATGAAAGAACAACTGCCAGCTTGGTCTGATGAAAAAATTACCAACTAGTGGGTTATGAGGGCCCATAGAGGGAAAACTAGGTCAGCTTATGGTCTGGTAATGGATGAGGTATTTTTGAACGTCTATGATGAGTACTATGATGGCTATCAACCAATATCTTTCACCAAGATTGTGCCTCGGACTTTTCAAAGATCTGACAACGAAGAGATCATGGTTGAACATGAGCAACATGTGGTTGAAGAAGTACCACTTGTGGAAGAAGAAATACAACCATCACCAGACATTCAACTCCAACAGAAGAAGAAGAATAAGTGTGAGGTAATCCATTTTTCAAAAATATCCAAAAATCCTAGAACATGCGTAGTTCCTTCATCTGGGGTGAACCCTCCTCCTGTAGATGAAGCCACACAGGCTAACATTTTAGAAGATCCTCCTTTGGTTTAGGTAGAACAGCTTGTCCAGCACATGGAAGTCATAGATCTAGAGAAGGAGGTGAAGGAGGAGAAAAACAAGGGTGAGCCAGTGCCACAGTCGCCCTCATCACTGGCTCAAAAGGTGTCCGAGCTCAAAGGTATATTTTCTATACCTTCTTCCCTTTCTCTTGAGCATTCGATGACTGTTGCACCCATTTCTGTAGTTGTTGCTTCCATATCCCCTCCATTCGGTATACCTACCACCTCCATTTCACTTCCTATTTCCCAGTCCCTAGTCATTGATGCTCCCTCTTCTTCTATTCCCACTTCTACTATTTCCCTTTCTTTCAATTCTTTCGCATCTGGTCCCAACCCATTTTTGCTCCCTTCATCCTCCATTCCAATAATTTCCACCACGGCTATAAGTATGCAAGCTCCTCCTCGAGTGAGTGTAACTACAATGAAACCCTCACTTCCATCCCCTTAACCACTTCCGTTACATCAACCATTCCCGTTTCCACTTCCCTTCCCGAGCCAAAACTTCAGTAGGCTCACTTTCCCCCTACTCCTTTTCTTGAGTTGCAGGTGCTATCAGAGCCAGAGATAGAGATTGTACCAGAGCATCCTGTTGTGGAAAAGATGAGCCAAGCTCGATTAAGTGCATCACAATGGATGAAGAGCCATAAGAGAAAAGAAGCTCAGGCTCCAGCAAAGGTATTGAAGAAGGTCACTTTTGACCCTGAAACAATGGAGTCTCATACTGTAAGAATGATTCCCCAGGTCCAGAAACCTCAAGGAGAAATGACTTCAAGTGATTACACTTGTGAAGTCATTACAGAGGACCTGATAAAGATTGACACCATGGAGAAGTTGGGGAATATGCAGGTGGACATGAGCTCTCTTTACTTGCATGGTGAACATTACAAGAAAAGTTTCTTTGAGGTTGAGGCAAAGATTATTGAGTTGAATGATGCTCTGGCCGAAAGTAGAGATCAGCTAGAAATAGTGAAATCAAAGGTAGAGCACTGGCAGAAGAAGGTAGAGGAATGGGAGAAAGAAGCCAAGGGCTACCAGACAGCTTGGGTAGGAGTAGAGAAATAAGTGCAAGCATTAACAACCCAACTTGAGGCTATGCAAAAATAGCTAGCTGAGAAAGCCACGCAATCAACAGGCTTCTCCAAGGAAAAAATCAAAGAGACTCACCGCCATTTATTGAAAGATTGTGTGACTTTGGTGATGGATGCACTCAAGGTTCTGTTGTACATTCATGAGGCTCGAATAGTGATTTTTCTTGGAGAGCAAACTTTGGAATATGTTGAAGAGAGGCTAGAACCAAAACTGGAAATGGCACTAAAGATTCAGGCATTGGCAAACTCTGATTTCCAGGTTAAGTCGATCAGCGAGATGGATTGCAGTTGGTCCAAGGCTAGAATGACATTGCATGGCTATTTTTCTCGGTTGGAGCTAGAAATAGAAGCTTGAAAGATGATAACTATGTTTGAACAAGAGCGTTGTGTTTCGCTCATTTATTTCGAGGTTCTAGCCGATGCTGGGTTTTCAATCTTCGTTGATGAGCAGGGTGAGTTGTTGCCAACAAAAGAGTTGAAGATGACCTGGCAAGCTTTCATAGAAGATACTTTAGAAATTGATGGCTAGGAGGAACCAATAATGGAGGAACAAGCACTCCCTTGCATGGAGAGGCTCACCCGCATCGAATCTTCCTTACTGGAACTTTAGCAGAGAGCTAACCGCATCAGCATGGATCAAGTTGAGATGCTACACTTTGTCATAGATTCATTGAGCACATTCTCAACATTCATAGATGATGCCTAGGTCGAGGCAGTTGCCATGTATGAAACTACAAGCGAGAGCCTCGCCAAGCATGAAGCCCAAGCATGGGCGAAAGCAGAGCAACAAGCAACAAAAGAACAGGAGAAGCAGGTGCAGGAGGAAAGAGAGAAGAAGGAGGCTGCAGGATCAAATACACCATCTAATACAATCGGTAGATCTGATGCAGCTAGTGGCACTGACAACTGAGCCCAATGGATGAAGGCTTGGGGTCAATTGCATTCAGAAGAACTGAATACCCCGAGAGCCACCAAAAGTGTTGGTAATTTTACCACACTAAATTTTGTTGTAAAATTTTGAAAAGAAAAAGAATGAAAATTTTAAAATGGCAGTTGTGTTATTTTTACTGTTTTAATATTTTCCTTCCTTGTAAGCAATTCCATTAAATAAAAGGTTGATTTTGTTTATGGAAATGCACAGTAGTTTTACTGATAAGAAATTAATAGAAAACATAGAAGGGAAAATTTGACAACAATGGACGTTTGGGGATTGAAGGGTTAATACGACTTTGGTAGTTTTTTGAAGATGAAGGCGCCAGCAAAATTAAAAGACGTTTTCACCCCATGGAGGGGTGAAAATCCTTTGTACCCCTCCTTTGGGGTGAAATTACCTTGAACGTTTTTATCTGAATGAAGGGGAAGAGAAAAATTTGCAAGTGATGGGTCAAAGTCAAAAGTGCCCTTGGAAAGGGGTGAAAATCATTTTCACCCCTCTCAGGGGTGAAAATCCAGTTAAAAGCTTCTTCGATCCAAAAATAGAAAGGAAAATGCGATGGGCACAGTCAAAGTCAAAGTCGCCCCTCAACAAGGGTGAAAATCATTTTTGCCCCTCTCAAGGGTGAAATCCCAATAAAAAGTAGTTTCGAAGCACAAACATAAATATGACATCATCTAGGCAATGATGGGAAAGTCAAAGTCAAAGTTATCCCTCAGGAGGGGCAAAAATAATTTTCACCCTCATTCGAGGTGAAATTCTAAGTGAAGGTATCCTAAGGTGAAAGTCTCGAAAAAAGCAGTTTTACCTGCTGGTCAAAGTCAATGTCACACCTAGAGTGGGGCAAAAGTCATTTTCACCCCTCTTAGGGGAAAAATCAATTATTTTTGCCTCCTTCCTTCCAGAAACATTTTTAAAGCATCTTCGGGGTGAAATCACCCAAGGAAGGGGTGAAAGTAAGTTAAGGGGTGAAACTCCCATTTTCTTGCCTATCATTCGAACAAGAAGATGTCAGGGATGAAATCAATTAAAATAAAAGGCAAAATTCTAGCTTTGAAGGCAACCATCAACGTAGGGTTACTGTTTGAAAGTGCCATAACTGTAGAATTTTTTGGGAAAGGATGGAGATTGATAAAATTTAATGCTTGGGGTAGCAAGAGCGATGATCCAAAATTTTTGCTAAAAAGTTGTCAGGATTAAATGCTACATCCTCAAATCCGGTGCGATCCCGATGATTTTTGAGGCGCCCTCTATGGATTTCATTCCTTTTTGAAGCAAAATTAAATTTCGTTGATTTCAACTGGCAAGGGTAAGATTCCAAGGTGTAAGAGAATGTAATGGCACCCAAAATTTAATATTTGAGCTACTTTTTTTCGTGTGATGTTGCTAAGTCCCAATGCATCGACGCTCGAAATGTTTTTCTCATCATCCATCTTTGCTGATTTCCCAAGGTGCATTCCATGAAAATCATATCACTGCTCCATGAAGAACGATTGGATCCAAACATCATCATTACCAAGGAGAGAATTGCTGCTACTGATTTTTGACCAACCGAAATTTTGATTTAATATGCATTTAATGAAAGAGGTGAAATCCTCTATAAATACTAAGCATTTCAATGTAATGAAGGAGGATAGACACTCTGCAAAAAAACACTTTAAGTTTTCTGCATAAATAGAAAGACATTCGACTTTTGGTTCCTTGAGTAGTATTGTGTTTGATTTCTTTCTACTTGTCATTTTTGATCAAGTTCATGTCCTTTATTTGTTGATTTTAAATTCTGCATCTAGATTTAATTACTGCTTGTGAGGGAGTGAATACTGGAATGCTTCTTGGAAGTTATCTTTGCAAAACTGTGAGTGGTTTCTATGTTTGAATTTTTGTTATATGCTAATCCATGCTTGTTGTGAATTTTTGCTATTAGTTTATCCCCACCTTTCATATCTAGCTTATAGCCATATTTCCCATTTCTTTTTGTTATTTCCCATTTCTTTCCTGTTACCCTAAGCTTTAAACCGATCATTAGTTTTAGTACGGGAACCAACCCTCTCTGGAGATTGGCCCAGAGGACATATCTTTCCTTCGGCCTTTCAATGTTGGTCGGGTCTAGGGTGCACAAATAATATTTTATACTTAGGCAGATTCGTGACCAACAAAGCCACAACAAAGTTTTGACTTGAACAAGTTTAAAAGTTGCAAAGAATATTTCCACTGGTTAAGGAGAAACCAACGAAGTTAAAGGAATTACCTCTGGAAAGAAAAACCAGGAAAGTTTGAAGATTTACCTATTCCAAGAGCAAATTCAAAATAGAAGGATATTACAGATCTTGAAGATAGACCTTGATGTTGAGGAGATTGAGAGACCCAAGAAGGAGGTCCTATTGGAGAGTTTAATAGATTGGAGGATATTTCAGATTGCTATTTGGCTAGAGTCTTTCTATAGGGTTGAAGTAGAACCTGTGAAGACTAGGACTTAACATATAATTCTTTCCACTAGTTTTGAGAATAACTAGTGAAGTTTATTCATTTTAAAATTATGGAAATTTTAATGCATTTGGTTGCTATTATCTAATATTTTGTTGCAGAAAATTAGTTCTCAAAAGTTGAGAAGCTTCTTATAACAGATAGAGAAGAATTTCACCTTCGATTGCATAAAATTTTATGTGCTTTCCTCGTGTAGAGATTAGTTTTTGAGTTGCAGCAAAAGAGTAGATATTGAAGATTAAGGAGGCCCAAGAAGGACGTCTCATAGAATATTGAATATTGAAGACTAGATATTGAAGGCTACAGATTGAAGAAGTTGAAGAGACTTGAAAGAGGTCATATTGAAGAACTTCTAGATTTGGAAGATTGGAGATAGAGGACTAAGAAAAGGTCCTATTGCAAAATTGAGAAGCAACAGATTTTGGAGATCCAAGAAAGAGATCTCATTGTAGAATTCCCATAGTTGGAAGATTGAAGAGACCAAGGAAAGGTCTCATTGAATTTTTGAAAAAAGGAGTTGAGTAGTTACTGAATTAGAAGATCCAAGAGAAGAGGTCTCAAGAGATTTTTGAGAAGGAGAATAAGGCTAGAGAAAGCCTCATTACATAATTGAAAAAGTGGCCATTGGAGGAGTTATGGAGAAAGCTAGAGGAATGAGATTGTAAGCAAGGAGAAGCTCCTAATAGAGAAGAATTTGGGATATTATAGCCATCCGACAACAAGCCTAAAAGGTAGAAGGGCACAAAGTTTGCCAAATATGAAGTCAAATTTTGGCAAGGAGATTGAAGGAGAAAGGAGCTAGAATTTGAGAGGTTTGAAGACTTCCCTTGAAGGAGTTGAAGGCTGATTTGAAAGGGGTTTGCTGATTTTTATAGTAGAATTTGAAGGGTTTCTAGAAGGTAAGTTTCAGCAGCATATTGGAGGAGAAATTGACTGCATTAGAATCTAAATATTTAAAATATTTTAGAGCAGCATTTGGGTAGTATTAATATCTACTAATTTTCAAATTTTTAGAGAGCATTTTGGAGGAGAGTTAAGCTACAAAATCACATTCTTGGACAACAAGTTATAGGAGTTTCACAGCTACAAATTCATCAAAATCGGGGCAGTAATTAGGTGAGTCAAATCACCAAGAAATCCATCACCAAACGAAGATAAAAAAACCATCGAGGAAGACTGTATTGAAGCAGTCACAAAATAAGTGCTACCAATAGAAAGATACCAACCAATGTCAAATTGAACAGTCACCAAAGCAGAATGGAATCCAAGGAAGTCTCTAAGCATCGGATAATAAACAACGCAGGCAGTGTGTTGAGGAGTTAGTAGCATTAAGCACCAACACTGGTAGTCATTTTAGCTCAGCCATATAGCCACTGCGCTTAGGTTGACATGTCCAGAACAACACTGAAGAGAATGTGTTCAAGAAGAAAGGATTGTTGTAGCAGCAAGTTTTAGTGAGCGTTGGAAATCTAGGGCAAACACCAAGAGATAGCAAACGTTTCAACATGCGTTTAAAATACGAGCTAGGGTAGAATTATGCCTAAGGAGGTCGAGGTGATAGAAGGTTTTTAGTGTAAAGTGGCACATAAGCAGTGGAAGGTTAAACGTTCAATTGAAATGCCTCAAACGTTCATGCAGTTTGAACTATTACAATCTGCGTTCATATATTGGAGATAAAGCTTGGTCAAGGTACTTAAGTAACATTTTCAAACATTGAAATCATTCAAACGTTCACGAAGAACTCGAAGTGCCATAGATAGGAGGAGCACGTATTGTAAGAGACGTTCACTAGCCGTTGGATTCACACTCAGGAGACATACGCGAGGTATTATAAAAAAGGTGAAGGACCCAACATATTGAATAGTTACAAACTCGCCACCAAAGGAGCCGTTACAAAACCTTCCTAAGAATACTAGCAAGGGATCCATGTGGTTGTTGCCGTGCACCAAGGTCATAAGAGATAGCACAGTGAGAGAAAAGAAGGAACACTGACCATTTTTGGAGGGCTAATATCAGTTATGCATCGAAGTTTTTTTTCAAAATCTAATAGCCACCGCAATTTGCGCACCAGGATTCATTGAGAAGCTAACATTACTATTAAGATAATGGTGGCGAATCTAACATTACTATTAAGATATTGGTGGCGAATCCTGGCAGAAGCATTTCCGTGGATTGGTAAATGTTTGTCTGTCTAAACATTTATTAAGAAGATATTCAGGTTGAAACTTTGGAGGGTAGCCTGTTTCTAAAGGTAGTAATATGATCTAAATCCTCTGAGTGCCCATCACACCAAATCCCAAACTGTGGTTCCCTTCACGCCACCCCTTCACGCCAGGTCAACAATAACGAGGAAGCCGAATAAGTTTGGTCGAAACAGCCCTTTAAAAAAAATAGTGTGGTTGTAACCAATTGAAAAAAAAATATATAAAATATTGGTGGCAAACGAAAGAGAGTCATTGTGCAGTGGAAGACCACAGGCATGCTCGAGTGAAGCAAATTGGTGGTCGGAAAGCAATCAATAGACATCGTTCTACCGTTGCGTGCCCCAGGTGAAATCAAGAGCAAATCTGTGTAACGGCTACAAGGAATCCGAACGTTACAGAGGCGAGAGTTCACACCAGTTTGGAGGTCAATGAACGATCATCGTTGCAGGCTAACAAACATTAAGGCATCATTGCACGCTAAAACAACAATTGTTGTAGCAATAAAGGGGTAGTGAGGAGTGGAATCCGCTACCACATGGAGTAAAAAGTCCATATCCTCGAAGAGTCCACACATTGAAAGCTTTAGGAGGAGCTCTGTATTGAAGACAACAAATCTTTCATCACATTACCACGCGTGCCCTAGTGAGAAGGTTTTAAATCAAATTTGATTTTTTGCCCGAGAAGGTTTTAAATCAAATTTGATTTTTTGATTTTATGAAGGTTATAGAGAAAATAATTTGAGGTTTTATTTTTCTAAAGTTGAAATTAATTAATCTATTAATTGATTTAGTGGAGAGATAAGGTATATGAGTATTAAATCAACAACCTAAAAACCTCATAAAACTATTTTGGGAGTTAATTACAAATTTTGTAATTAATTTATTTTATTTTGTAAAAATAATTTTAAATATTTACAAATATTATTATTTTGGAAGAATAAGTTCTACATCAAATTAGGGTTAGTTTGTCAACTCAAAAGATTAAAAATGAAAAATTTTATCCTTAGTTTATCATTCAAAACTAAGGAGAAGTAAAACATTCAAGCAAAAGTCTAGAGAATTGAAAATTGAAGGGTGTATCAAATTGTCATTAGTAAATTTTTCATTCAAACTTAGGGAGTCATAAGGTAGTCTACTTCAAAGGGACATGACAAAGAAAAAGTAAATGAAGAAGAATACTAATGATCAAAAAATTGAAATTCAAAGACATGAGTTGTCAAAAATATTTGAAAATTAGCGTCCAAGAAAAGTTAAAAATTTAGGAAATTTCACAAAGATTGGAAAGATTAAAATTCCATACACAACATACAATAGAAGAAATTTAAAATGATACATTAATAAGTGAAAAGAGTGTACACAACATACAATAGAAGGATACATCAATAAGTGAAAAGAGTGCCTCACAATCAATGTTAAGAGAAATCAAAAATGAAAATTTCTTACCACTTGGTAGTTATCTGCATGCAAAGCTTCAAGAGGTATATGAAGATTCTAAAAGTAATTTTACATTACCTAGTGATATAGGACACTTGATGTATATGGTATTTCTTTCTCATGAAATCGTTAAAGATAAGAATAGAAGACAAGAGGATATGATTAAAGATTAATTAATTTTTTTTATTGATGATACATTGAAGAATAGGCTTGATGATATTACCATTGAAGCAGGAAAAGAAGAATTTTTAATACTTAAAAAATGCATGCACAATATTCTCAATGATAATTATTATTGTTTTGAAGACATTGTTAATATACCTATTAATCCATGGAGAATAATCTATAAAGGAATCATTACTCTAAATTTTTCTAAGATGAGAAAATAAGAAAAGGCTAAAGAAGGGAATAAAACAATGATGAAATATGCTTCTAGTGATACAAATGATTTAAGCACGATTGAAGCATGTTGTGATACTAGTGATCTTATTCAAAAAGAAAAATATGCAAATTATAATTCTTGTCAATATGAGAGGGAATATTGTAATGCAAGCAATGACATTAGTGATTTATAATCCTTGACTAAGATAGAATAACTTGTTGTAAATATTGATGTTATATGCAATATAAGTGATTTGAATACAATTCATGGTTGTTTAGGAAAAACTTATGCTATTAGAATTGATGAAGGCATAGATACAAATGATTATAGAGATAGCCATACGCTAGAAATTAGATTTAAGTATAAATGTCTTGGATATACAAGTCAGATCAACAATAATGAGCAAGGAATTTGTGATATCAAACCAGTGATAAATATTGATACAAGGAAGGACAGAAAGGTCAAAGGAATTTAGTAACAGAAAATAAATGTAGTCATTGTAGTAGATATGGGCATAAGAGAGATGTTGGAATCTCCATAGTTGTAAAATTTGTGGAGGAACCAATCATTCTCAAAGACATTTTTTGGAACAAATAAAATCATTTTTTTTAATGGATATACACAATGACAAGAAAATCTATTAATTATTTTTATCAAATATATTTCTCAAAGTATAGATATGGACACAAGAAAGGTATGAACTTCTTCGATAATAAAATTAGAAGGAAAATAGTAACAGTACCAAAGTCAGAATACAAAGTCAAACAAAAATATGAAGCTCAAGTAGAAGATCAAATACAAGGTCACTTAAATAATGAAGATAAATATGAAGATCTATATTGAAGACTCTTCAATAACCAAATAATGTAATACAAGGGGTGTTGGAATATATTACATTATTTGGTACATGTCAATGTACCACCATGGGTACATGATTAGATTAGGTTAAGTGTCTTAGATTAGAGTTTGAGTCTTTACTTTATACAATGTATTAAATGCACAAGTGTGCATAATATTCAATAATGTAAATGTAAACATTAGTCCATGTGTACATGTATCCATAGATTAGGAAAAGATAGTGAAGAGTCATATTACAAGTGTACATAAAATAGAGCTCCATATGTGTACAAAAGAGAGCCAAGAGTCACAAGGTATGGAAGAGTCATAGCCATCCAAGAGTCATTGTAGAAAGGCTATTTATACATATTATAGTCTTGAGTTATGCGACACTTATTTTGATACTTACAAAGCTAATGTACTATTTTTATGAGCTTTCATTAATGGCAATGTTTTGAGTTATTTCAGAAGTTTCTCATGCTATTTACATGTTTATTAGTTAAAAATTATCATAGTTATAACATTTATTTCTTATTTCATTACTTGTGGTTGCATTTACTTTAAGTTTATAGATTCAAAAGCTAACAAATACATGTTTGGTTACACCCAAATTCTACTACCACATGTGATGCAAATGTACAACACCCTTATTTGACAAAAACCCTTAATACCATGTCAACCTCTCCTTTCATATCAATAACATGAATGAATGAGTGAAGGGTCTTATTTATACAACTAAGTAAGTAGTTGCATCCTCCAACTTACTAACTACCTGATGCCTCATAATTTTCTCAAATTATATTTGACAAGCATTTGAATTGCATTTACATTTCATTTCAAGACAAATATGATGACTTATCTGTCTTTAGCTAATATTTCACTTAACATTACACATGTCACTAGGGTTATGCGTAAGGGATCGACCCCAAAATGCATTTATAAATTTTTTTTGAATCAGTTTTGAAATACAGGTGAATAGTGTCCAAACACATGTAGAAGGTTTACTATTATTAGGGGCAATGTTGGAAATTTAAACTTAAAATGGTCAAATTATTATAAAATTAGGGTGAATCGACCCAAAAAATAATTTGCACCCAAAATTTTTTGGCTAATGGGTCCTGGTCAAGGGTCCCAAATATTAGCCAATTCCAAAATTTGAAAATCCTAATTTTAGCCAATTTAGCGATAAATAGCCGCTATGCATAACCCTACATGTCACATACAATATTACAACATGACTTTATAACATCAAAAATATAAAAACTATTAATGTGTGCATAATCGACTTTCAATGCACTTAATTTGCCTACCTACATCTATATATTCCTATAGACTTGTCGACATCATCAATGATACAAAATGAACACTAGGATAAAAGCACTGAACACCATATTGTAATCTCTTATCATGCTCCTTTCAATTCCTCCTATTCCAAACATCTTTTGTAATTGAATTCACTTCAAACTATTGCTTGTAACACATTGTTCTCTGATTTCCCACTTCACTTTTTGCAATTGGTTATATCTGGAGTAGCCTTTAATTAACCCTCTCAAACAACTTTCTCTTAACACTGATTGACTTTGCTTTAGCTCTAAACGATTGAGGGTTAGACAACCCACTTTCTATGGTAGATAATCTAACTCTAGATGACCTTACCTTGAACATCCCAACTTTGAATACCTTGCTTCCAAATAACCCTACCTCATATGACCTTCTTGATGGCCTTACTTTTGATAATCTAACTCCATTACAATAAAATGACTCATATGACATATTATTTTGCTTAGACAATATATACAATTTTTGTAGCTCCTTCTCCCATAAATGATCCTCCAAATGGTCCATACCATGTGCTATTCCAATCAGATAAATTCCTTGCCTTGATATTTGTGTTGCTTCATCCTCTTACTCATATGATTCTACATGATCTCTAGATGACTTGACATATCTACCTCCCAAAAGTGGGTAGTAGATGACTCTAAATGACTATTGGACAATCATGATCTATATTCAAATAATTTGGGATGTTCATCTAATGATCTAGGATATTTTAAGGCTCTAATGACCTAGGGAGGGTCTAGATGACCTTCCCCTTGAGAAATATGAATGGTTGCTTAGGAACCTATTGTACCCACTAAATATCTAGAGTCACAACTTAGATGATCTAGGATCAAATAACCTAAGACGTGACAATCAAGGCTCGGGTCCAAATGACCCTCATAGATGGATAGACGTCGAAATTCTCTCTTTGTCATTTGCATCAACCATTTGTGCAACTTCCTATTCCTACACAACTTTAATTTTTTGTTTAATATTTACTTATTTTATTGTAATCAAGTTCACCTAAATTACAATTAGGTTCATAAATTTTACCTCCTCTATTACAAATAGGTTCATCAAGTTCACCTCCTCTGCTTCTTGACTAGGGCTATGACTCTTCTTTGATGCTTCAAAATATCTACACATCACTAGTTCATATTGACTTACAATAATTTGACATTCACGTGTGAAGTGCCCCAAAAATGACATCACCAACATTTCACAATGGATCTGCCCTTAGTGTCATACTCAATTCAACATCTTCTAGTTTTCTAGAAATTGAAAGATTTTATTGTTGATGGAATCCCTTGATACAATATCCCTTTGTGTTATATATTACTTTAGTAATAATAATGCACTCTCCAAGTCACACTCATCCTTGGAGTCATCGTTCTTCTCTTCAGAGTCACTTCCTTCACTAGCTTCTTGACCCCAACACTTGGACAATGAACTACTCTCATTCTCAAAATCATCACTCTCACTATCAGAGTCACTTTCATCTTTAGGGTCACTATCACTCATCTTTATTACCATGACCAAAATAATTTAATGATATCTTTACATTATTTTTCAAGTTCAAGGCCTACTCCAAGGCCTCTTGATATGATTCTAGAGGGACCATCCTAGTATTTTTCCTATATGTAGAAAGAAGTCCCTCCATGAACCACCTCTTCTTTAATACATCTGATGAATCTTCCTCTAGATGAATAAATAACCTATTCAACCTCTAGTTGTATAAAAAATGAACTCTTCCTCACCCTATTCCATTATATAAGCTTAAGCAATGACCTCATCACAATTGTGGAATAATCAAAATTCCTTCATGATGCTTTGCACAAGTCATCCCAAGTTTGGTACTTACCCTATGAAAATATCATGTACTAGTCCGTTGTCATTCCATAAAATGTCATAGGGAATAATATCTAATATTCATCAAGAAATAACCTCCAACCTTTATTAAGGAATAACCTCCAATCTTCTTCATTATTCTTCCCATTAGCTTTCCACATTATGACACATTTTTCCAATGCTTGACCAGGTCTTTTGTTTCCCCTCCATAAAATTGAACACACAATATATCAAAATTGATCTTTGATGTGATAGGTTGACTTGACATTGGTAGTGATTGTTCACGTGTCTCACCTTCACACACATCATCGAGTGCAACTCACTGCAATTTCTCTTGTGCTAGACTCTTGTCATGTGCATCATGAAATGTGCCAACTTGTAGTTGTTCCAATGTTGGACTCCCATACCACACACTATAAAACACACAAAACTATAGTTACTCTAGTGTTAGACTCTCATATTGTGAATTGTTACACACGTCATCTTGTATTTGCATTGATATAAAATTTCTATTCCACTCACCATTGGATACATCAACTTGCGATGACTCCAACACCATACATTCTTCATTGCCATTATTTTCCTCACCACCACATATCTCATAATCATGTGATTATCCACCATTATCAGGAGATTATCCATAATTATCATGTAATTCATCATTGCTAACATACAACTCTTCATTGTTGACATGCAATTCTTTGTTGCTGACATGCAACTATTTGCCTTCATCACATAACTCTCTATCATCAACATGCAAATCTGCTACAAAAATACAACTCTCCACCACTATCATGCAACTCTATAAATGACATACAAATATTTGTGCATAAACCCTTGTTCATATCTTTTACTTGTGTTTGCTTACATGTTTGGTTGCACATCCACTTGCATGTTTGTTTCATGCATTGGACCTTCATTAACATAAAAAAACAAGGCTACATATTCATATTCTTTGTCAACTACATTGTAATAATTCAATTATTGTCATTGTGTACCTTCTTGAATTATTTGCTCATCACAACTCCATGTTAGCATTGAACCCAACTTCAAAAAGGTAACGATTCAAAAATATAGAAATATATGACCCAACTTTGAACAAGCAATGGTGCTAGAATATAGAAATAGATGATCCAAATTTGAATAGCCAACAGTGCAGGATGACCCAACTTTGAATAGGCAACTGTACCATAATGTAGAAATGGAATACAACATACTACAACACAATTCCATTACCACTTAAATGAATAAACTATACAATTTGAATAACTTACAATTATAATGTATACATTATACACACAACATATATTTTAAACATCCAGGAATTACAATACATCATGCACACATCATATATTAGATGACCTATCACAAAAATTTAGATAACCTTGTACAACAACTCAAGCAACCCAACAAAGGAGTTTAAATTACTTGACACAAGTATCTCATGAATACATTCTAATTACACCCAACTTCTACTACCATATGTAATTCTAATGTACAACATCCAACTTTGATACAAATACTTAATACCATGCCAAAGTTTTCTTCCATGCCAATAACACAAATGAATGAGGGAAGGGTCTTATTTATACAACTAAGGACGTGGTCACATCCTCCAACTTACTAACCACCTAACTCCTCATTAATTTATATAATTTGACATGCATTTGACTTACATTTATATTTTATTTCATGACTCACTTTATGATTTATCCGTACATAACTAATACTTCAATTAACATTATGCATTGTCACATGAAACATTACATAATGACTATCAAAACTCTCAATGTACACATACTTGAATTCCAATGCAATTATTCAATTTTCTTACCTACAATGAAGAGAAGATCCATTATGGAGACAAGTGGGACCTATTTCTAAAAGCAACAACATTTAACATGCAATACAAGGATATCTTTGCATTGATGTACAATGGATTTCAAATGAGTTGTGTGTACATTGAATTCCATTGATTTAAGGTGCACAACTGTGGAGGAGATGGCCACACAAAATGAATCCAAAGTATGGAGTCTTAGTCAACATAAAGATCAAGAAGATACTAGATATATGTATAATATTCTAAGTAATAATGAGTGAATGAGTGTCTTTCATCGTCATAATTTTGAAGAAGGAAAGTAGTTAGATCTATATGTGTGGATTTTTAATGCTTGAATGTCATGATAATAAAGGATCCCTTTTAAATCCTATTCACTAACTCAATTTTGGAGGAGGTAGTAGGTCACAAACTATGTTTCTTTTTGGATGGATTTTTGGGCTACAATCAAATCAATATCATTGAGGAGGACATACTAGAGATAACATTTACTGTATACATTAATATTTATGTATACAATTGAGTTCCATTTTATTTATTCAATGCACCTACCACATTTCAAAGAGTCATTTTGTATATAGAAAATGTAAACAATCAAGTTTAAGATTTTTTGGATGACTAGTCATTGTATGAGTAGGAAGAACATCTGAAGGTGTTGGAAAAATGTATGACTATGCATAAATGATCGAATTTATTTGAACCTAAATATGTGTAAGCTACTGTACCTTATGGAAACTTGCTAGGACATGTGGTGTGTAAGTAGGACTAAAAATCGATCTTGACAAAATTTACATCATGATGAGCATGGATGAACCATATGACATGAGTTGATTGTTAGCTTTTAATAATGTATGATATGGAAGAAAGGAATCACAAGATGTAAAATATGCAGAAAAGTAAGATAATGGAATTATGCAATAACACTAAAATATGCTATTAATGGAAATATACAAAAATAGTACAATTCATAGTAGTGGAGGAAATGAATACTCTAGAACTCTTATGAAAACTATATTGTACCTACTCACTACTCTATAGTAATCTCACTTCTGCTTCATGCTCTTTATATTCAATATGGGGCCTTTATATAGGGAGATAAGTTTCTTGGCCCTTACTTTTCCTAACTACCTATCCTATTACTCATGTAAAAATGGACTCCTTGTACATTTACATCATTATACATTAACATTTGTGCATTTATTACTTGTTCCTAAAGTAACATAAGATAAAATCCTAATCTAACAATGTACCCAAGGTGGTACATTGACACGTACCTAAATAATGTAATATACTCTAACACCTCCTCGTATTACATTATTTGGGTATTGAAGACTTTAGTCTTCAATATAGATCTTCTTTTGAATAGTCTTCAGCTTGATCAGGTCCTCCTTCGTCTGTGGTTTGTAGATGATTAAGTAGAGCATAGTGTTGTTTTCCTCTCATCCTTTCAATTTTGAATCTTCTATTTTCCTATTTACTTTTATGATATATAGGTTCTTTGTTATCTACAACTATTCCTCAGGAAATGTATTAGTATTGTTTTGAATTGCAACAATATCTTGTGAGTTCTCAATTGAGTCTAGAGTATATGTATTTCCATGGATTGATCCTATAGCTTCTATCTTATTTTGATTCACGATGAGACATATATTGACTCCATTTAAGTATCTAAAATTAACCATCCTATTGCTCTCCACTAAATTGCTTACTAAAATAATATCGAATGTTAATCCAAGAACATACACTAATTTTTGTAGTAGAAATTTTAGAAATGATTTACTAGGTATTACACACCCATATACATGTATAGGATAAGTCTTACTATCTACAATTTTTGACCTATAACCATTAGTAATTTCAAGGTACTCAAACCATTGTAGATTTTCTATCATGTGGTGACTGGCACCTGAGTCAATATACCAAACGTTCTTCTACTTTGTAGAATTATTTATGCTATAACTAATTTTACATTTGTGACATGATGTATTGTGTGTATCTTGCTCTTGTAGTATTTTGAGATAATATGTTCTTCTTTCCATTGTAGTATGGAGCTCTTTTAATATTTTGAAAATACTTTTAATAGTACCTTTGTAGTAGTCTACCTTATGACTCCCTAGTTTAAAGTGTGTGAACCAATTTAATAAAACCTTTCTAACCTTAGGTTTTGTAGAAATATTTATATCTCCCAAGTAATTTAGAATATGCTATAGGCTTTGATAAAAGGCTTAGAAATAATTAGTTCAACTTTTGAGTTGATTTTGTAATATTTTGAGAATAATAAACTTTCAATTTTACCTTATATATCCTAATAAAGTATGCTCTAATGGAGTTCTTATAGTTGAATTTATTTTTATCTCCTTAGTATGAGTATGAGAAAAATATGACCAATTAATTCTAACTCTTAATGATGCTTCTCTATTCAATAATTTAATTTTCTAAATTCCAAGTATCTATAGTTTGGTGTAGTATACCTTATACCTCCCTAATTTGGAATATTAGAAAATAATAGTAATATTTGCAAATTAATTTATCAGGGTTTAAAACCTTATGCCTCCCTTTTAGTATATCAAGCAATTTTATGATATCTCCTACCTTTACCAAAATTGCTTTCTTTAGTTTCCAAGGTTGATATATCAATGTAATAATAATTAACTTCCAACCTTATAGTATGCACCTTATAACTCTTGAATTAAGAAAAGTAAATATTAACAGATATAGAGCTTTTACCTCCCTTTAACATATGGTGAGTGAGCTTCTCAATTTGGATGCTAATAAGCAATCGATGATGCTAGTATTTTCCTTTAGAACGATGGTGATCTATCCCTAAAAATATGAGTATTCAATACTCTATTTCATAATTGGCCTTCACTCCTCTAACGATGTTGATGTTCACCTTGCAATTTGAGTGTTCAATGATCAGATTTGATAGCGTTGATTTATGATAGTCCTTGACTCCATTTGAAATGCTTTGCTAGTCACCTCGCTTTGCTATTCTTCATTGCGTGCTATTAATTCATTGTGTGCTATTACTTTTGTGGTCTCCTATAGGTTTGAAGCACTTAAGTAGCTTCAGTATTCCTTTATATTGAACCTGCGTGGCACTATAATCTTGGTTAGCATTTGTAAGTTTATTTTAACTGTCCTACCTTCATCGATTGATGAGCAATAATGAAGATGCTCTTAACCTCTTAATGATGATTTATAATGCTCAATGAATGGGCATTACTATTTGTTGGGCTCCTTATTTCAATGCTCAAAGATGAGTATTACTCCTCCTTTTGAATGATTTCACCTGCGCTGGGCTCCAAGATGAGTGTTATTCTATTCAATGCTTCTTATTCATTGTGCCAAGTGGCACTTGCATGAGATGTCCTCAATGTTATTTTATACCTTATGATATATTCTCCAGCTAATGCAAGTTGTTCAATATTTTCTTCAATGCTCTCCTCCTTCTTTCTAGTGAGTGCAAGCTTGCATTTTTTGATAAATATTTCTTCAAGGTTGGTTCCAACTGTGAATCCAATGTTGCACTTTTGGAATATGATATATCTTCACTCGATTGATGCTCTTGGTTGCTTTGATTGCTCACTTTCTAGCTGGTAATTTGATACCTGATTAAGGTAATAATCTATAGCCTTCAAATTGCTATTGTTCTCCTTGCTTTTCAATAGGTATTTAATGGGTGCAAAGCTATATTGTGATGTTGTAGGTTGATGTTATTCATGGGCACTTACATTGGCAATTGATTTGGTGTTTCTAGACACCTAGAACTGATGCTTATGAGCCCTAGATTGGATCACCTTCTCTATTTTAAGTTTACACCTTCTACCTTTGATGATTCACCAATAGTGAATGCTTGATGAAATGTCAAAGATGGTGTCTTTATACACCTAAATACAATCCCTTTGTTGGCTCTCTATATTACTTGAATAATTTTGTTTTTATTGATCGCTTTGTAACGAGTCTTACAGGATATTGAAGTGTCCTTAAGATGCTCAAGCTCATCCTTCTAATGGTGTAAGAAACTAATGTAAATACTTTTACAATAGTTAAAATAGAATATTTGAATTTGCACCAATATTTTTGAGATCTTCCAATCTCCTTCTTGCAAGATTTCTTTCTGCTCTTTATGAGGTAACTTTCTTCTCCACTCCTTGGAGGAATATTAACCTATAATATGGCTTCTCTAGGCCACAATATATTGTAGGTTTTGTGCACTAAATAGTGTCTCTAGATACTTTCATATAAGTAGATTTTGTACTCTTTGATTTTCACCTCAAGTTAACAACTAATGCACATAATAATCTTTAAGAGTAGTAAGTTACACAATCTAGAATAGTACAATAGTAGTTTCAACTTATTGCTCCTTCAAAGTAACTTAGAATATGCATTAATGATAACTCTTAAAGAACTCTTAAATGTACTGTAGTCTCTGCAACTTAATGTAATCTTCTTTTATATAACTAGATAATAGGAAGATGATATTTTTCTTTCTTTAAAAATATATCTAACTCCTATTTTAATGTGTAGGTAATAACCCTTAACAAAAACTATCTTCTACACTTCCTTTGAAGACTTTAAAATGCAACCTTCTAGATTCTAATAAGGTGCTTAATGAAGCTAAGTAATGAACCAAATATAAGTGTTCAAGTAATGAATCCTTTACACCTAAGTTTCTTACCTTTAACGACCTTTGAAGATGATGAATGTCATGATGTTTTGATTCACCAAGTTGTTGTTTGGAATGGTAGTAAATCACAACTATGAAATCTTTTAGCTTGCTGCCTTAAAATTGTAGTAGATGATTTCAACTTCTCCTTCAAGATGTATCCTAGAAATTTAAAGTTTTGCAACTAGTAATGTTGTCCTGATTGCTACACTTTAGCAATCAATCTATCCACTTAATGTTGTCCTTGAATCTTAGAAATTTTATAGGGAATTCCTCCAAATCACAGCTAATATTTCCTTCAAGAAACCCTTTAATATTTTGTTATAGATTCAACAAACCCCTATCTCCAAAATGTGCCTTCTAAGCTATGAAATACAATATCTAAATCTCTTGGATTTGGTAAGCTTCTTCTATCTGTGTTATCCTTCAACCTCCTTATTGAGTTTTGAATTCAAAAAAGACCTTCTTCTAAAGAATCTAAAAGTATTGAGGTCTTCACTAGCCTCCTCTAAAGTTTGATAAACTGCTTGTCAAATCCTTCTCCTTTGGTCTTTTTGTCAGATTCCAATAATTATCCCAATTTATTCACTATCAAGAGCTTCTCCTTGGTAGTGAATTTATCCAATGAGTTCTTTTGGGAACTCCTTTAATGGTTTCTTAAAAATCTACAATAAGGCTCTCCAAGCCTTTTCCTGGTTTCTCTTTGAGACCTCTCCAAGGTCTTCAATATTGTAGCTTCTATGGTCTTCCCAATGAGACTTTTCCTTCAACCTTCTACTATGGAAGTGTTGGAAATGAGATATTTCTCTTGAATATCTAAAATCTAGAATAGGATTGATGAGCACCAGAATGATCATATTTTGGCATAGGTTCTAACAATTTTTGTGCAACATATATTATATATGAGTTGTACTTTTATGCATGTTTACATATATTTAATGAAAATTATGCATATTGCCTAACTTACCTGTAAAGTGTGTCTTGTGCATAGATTTTTATTATTTCAATATTTTTGCATGATCTCGTCAAGGTCCTACTCAGACCTGGAATATCCACTACTTAAGGAGGCTAAGGCATATCAAGGCAGAAGGCACCTTGATCCTATTGATGGGATGCGTCTTGATCCCATTGGCGAAATGTGCCTTGATCCCATTGGCAAAAGACGCCTTGATCCCGTTGATGGGAGGCACCTTGATACTGTTGGTGGAAGGCACCTTGATCCCATTGACCGGAGGTGCCTTGATCCTGTTGACGGGAGGTATCTTGATCCCGTTAAGGGAAGGCACCTTGATCTCATTGAAGGAAGGCACCTTGATCCCATTCAATGAAAGTTGCCTTGATCCAATTCATGACCAATGAAGATCACGTCCCACTATGTTGACTAGAGTTGATTGCTAACTCCACGGAAGATGCTGATTTTGGGTAAAAGATAAAAAGATATCAATTGTCCTATTTCTATAAGGAGAAACAAAATAACCAATTACTAAAATAGAATACGAATAATTATGAGCATCACATAAAAATATACCATTATTGTGAAAGGACAAAAAGAGTTGCTGATTATTTTATTACGTATATGCTATTGTACATTAAATTATCTCAACTTAGACGTACCGGATTTTGTCATCATAACAAAATTGTAACATAAGTCTTGTGTGTATTATATAAACACACAGACTTCTTTGAGAAGAGAGAGGAGGATTGAAGAGAGAAAAATATATTGTACTACCATTCTTATTTATCAATAAAGTTCATTCAAGAGTTTTTCATTCGTGTTATACTTTCATAGTGTATCGGGTGAAAGCAGCTGGAGCCTGGGCCAACTCCTAACTAGTATTCCTCCCCTTATTTTATTTGCTTTTCTAATTAGATTTATTTTATTTTATTGTGTGTGCATTTTATTTCTGCAAGATTATTTATTTCCTGCTTCCTTTTATTTCCATATAGTGTGGTGTGATTTTATTTTTGCAATTTAATTTATGCAAGTTCAATTGGTGTGGATGAATTAATGCTTTATCACAAACACTCCCTCAATGATAAAACTAGTGGACTCATCTTCATAGGTTTTATGATTGATCTTAAATTGGTGCTTCACAAGCTTACAAGTTTCCCTGGGTTGACAAATTAAGGGTTGTGACAAAAATAGTGCAAATCTAACCAATGTTTTTGCCCCAACATTTTGGTACTATTCTCGGGGAAATGCCAATAGTAGATTCTATTACAATACCTTAACCTTTCCACCTAATTTTGTATGAGTCCATCCAGAAACAAAGGACCAAATGATCGGTTCATAAGAAAAAACCCATAAGAGAATCCTGAACCAACTACAATTTTGGAATTTGAATTAGAGTCCCCATAGTCACCCACAGTTGTGTATTGGATAGAACACCCCACTTTTGCACAAGGGTATTCCATATCCTATCAACCAAGAAAGTATTGGATCATACAAAATCCTCTATTTAAGGGAAATTCATTTGAAGAGGATCTATTGTGGAAAGTTGTTGAGGATGAAACCATTTCACCAGTTGTTTTACAAGCTCTCGTACAAAAAGTTTAAAATGATCAAAAGGCCATAGAAATTGATTTAGAAAAAAGAGACCACATTTCCTAAAAATATGGCTGAGGAAGAAGTACCAACCAACTTTAGCTTCCCAATAGAGGAGGCCAGGGGAGAAACAAAAATGAAAAACATATCCCCTGCCCACCTTCCTACCTTTCAAGGATCACCAATAGAAGACCTTGAGTTGTTTTTATTTAAGTTTAATGTCTTGTGCAAGTCTGTGGATTACAAGTTGGACGTGTAGAAGTTAAAATTATTTCCTTAAAAATTGGACGATTCAACCCTACATTGGTTCATCAGCTTGAGCAATAAATAGATCACCACCTATGGAGATATGAAGAAAATATTTCTAGAGCAATACCAAGATTTTGGTAGAGCATGGGATTCTAGGGAGGAGGTCTTGAACATGAATCATAGAGAAAATGAATCCTTGGAGGAGTATTGGGACCGATTCAATTTCAATATGCAATGGTATCCCCACGTGAAGCTAAGAGATAAGTCTCTCAAGAGTATTTTCTTGAAGAGACTCACCAACGAATCTCTTGAAGCCTTGAATATGATCTTTGGAGGGGATTTTTACTAGCACTAGATGTCAGACATCCTGTAACTATGTCAAAATTACTCAAGAAGGAAAGGTAAACCCACTTCCAGAGCCATGAAGGCAACTGCCTCAGTCATAAATATAGAAATAGACAACATGCTAGAGGATTTGAAAAGTGAAATGCTTTCCTACCTAAAATTGTAGATGGACACTCTCCTAATAGAGAAGAATAAACAAAATAATTAAGTTGTGTTGGCCTACTTTTATTTGAAATGCAGAGGAAAAAATGCAAGAAATGCATGTCCAAAAAATAAATTCAGGGTGTGTGTTGTTCGCCAAAAAAATCATAAGACCAGATTGTGCCCACAATTGCCAACAATAAAAAAATATGTAGAAGTTTCAGAGGCTTAATTCATGGGTAATAGAAGGAAACGACAGCAACCCCCTATGGGGAATATGCCAACAAGATTTCTTCCCTAGGGAGGAGGAAATTATTTGCCCCAAGGGCAAGATCAACCACCCAATATGGGATGGTGGGGACCGCCACCTTGGATGAACGCCCCTCAAGGAGCCTCATTTCCCAACCAACACCCATGGATGCCTTACTAGAAACCTAGGTAGTAGTGGAAAAACTACGATATGTGGAATTTAGCTCCACAAGACATAGTGCAAGCTCCACTACAACCAAGCTTACCAGCTCCCCCTGTAGTGAGGCCTAAGGAACTTTCAACATAGCTGATGATCAACCCCAATAATAAGGTAAATAAACTCGTATATCAATTGGAGAGAGATATGTTTCACATGTATAAAATTAGAAGTTGCAATCTTGTACAACTACGATCAGGTAGGAAGATAGGAATAGAGGTTCCTACCTTAATAGAAGAAAAGGAGAACATATAAGAATCACCTTTGGTAGAAGAGGTTTAAGAGGGACCAATTGCTAAGAAAATAAAAGCTCCTCTATTTCCCAAGAGGTTACAGGAGTAGAAGAAGCCAATACAGTCAGAGTTCGACATACTTTCAAGCTTGAAGAATTTAACGGTAATTATTCTATTATTTCAAGCTATAAGAGATGTCTCGATTTACACCAAAGTGATAAAAGAGCTATGTATAATAAGGCCAGGATGTAGGAAAACCCAAACCATAAATGTGGTGGGGAAGTTGGCAGATTTGATGTTAGGGAATACATGCCACTCCAAGTATGTAGACCCAGGCAGTCCAGTCCTGACCATAAAAATAGGAGGTTTCTCGTTGGCCAATACACTAGTTGACTTGGGAGTAGCCATTAACATCATGCCAAAAGAAACCATGCAAAATATTAGTCTCATAGACCTAAAACCTACTAAGACTATTATGAAACTAGTAGATAGATTAACAGTATCACCAGAAGGGATGTTGGAAGACATCATCGTGATAGTGGATGCATGGGAATACCCAATTGACTTCCTGGTAATGCAATCCAAGTCTGGATTAGGAGGCTACCCACTCATCCTGGGAAGGCCATGGATAGCAACAACTGATGCTTATATCAGCTATAGAGATGGACAAATGGTAATTTTAGATGACCAGAACATCAAAAGGTTGACCATATCTCCACCAACATAGTCTATGGATGCACTGGAAGAACCTGTATGGGATGACCAAGATGAAGGAATGTTTTCGATAATGCAGTCTGTGATGGTATTGGATGAATTAGAATATGGGGTTGAAGAAGACAACACTATTAAAAAAATTCTCTAGGGAGAGTCTTCCCCATCACTCTAGAGTCACCACTAAGATCACCACATCAGACAAATTGAAATCAATCTTGGAAGAACATTGATTGTCAACAACAAGTTGATACCTACAGAGCTGACTGCGCTAAAGGAAATATTTACCAGGCATCAATAATATTTTTCTTGGGACTACTCAGATTTTAAGGGAATCGCTCCAAAAATTTATACCCATCACATTTAACTCGAAGAGCAAGCCAGTACGATCAGACAACCACATTGATGAATAAACCCCGCCATGAAGGATATAGTCAAAGTATAGCTGCAAAAACTCCTGTCAACCAGATTTATCTATCCTATCTATTATAGTGAGTGGGTGTCACCACTTGTGGTGGTGCTAAAAAATAATAGGAAATGGTGAATATGCGTTGACTACAGGTTGCTAAACAAAGTAACCAAGAAGGATCACTTTAAACTACCATTTGTTGATCAAGTTCTAGATACTTTGGTAGGGAGGAAGTACTTCTTCTTTCTGGATGGATTTAGCGGATACAACAAAATCTAGATTGGAGAAGAAAACTAGGACAAGACAACATTCACTTGTTTGTGGGGTACATTTGCATACAGGGTCTTGCCCTTTAGACTATGCAATACACCAACCACATTTTAGAGGGTGGTGTTGAGCATCTTTTCAAATATGATGGGAGAAGTAGTTGAAGTTTATATGGATGACTTCATCATTTACGGTGAGATATCCAATGAAGCTATGTTAAATTTAGAATGTGCACTCCAGTTGTGTCAAGAAAATAATCTATCCCTAAGCAACGAGAAATGCTTTATGATGATGTAGGAAGGGATAGTGTTGGGACACCACATCTCAATAGAAGGGATAAAGGTAGACAAGAAGAAAATTGAAGTCATCAAAGATCTTCCTAGTCCCAAAACACAAAGAGATGTAAGGAGATTTCTTGGCTTCGTTGGATATTATATAAGGTTCATAGAAGACTTCAGTAAAGTTACCAGACCTCTGCACGCACTACTTTCAAAGGATGTGGAGTTTATTTGGATGAAAGACTGTAAACAAGCCTTCCAAATGCTAAAGGATAAGATGATCACTGCCCCAATGCTACGAGGTCCAAATTGAGTCATTCCATTTTATATTTACTATGACACATCTAACAATGCGATTGGAGCAATCTTGGGATAGAAATATGGTAAATAATTCTATACCATATATTACGACAACAAAAATTTAACAAGGGCTAAGTTTAATTACACAGTGACTGAGAAGGAGTTCCTTATGATTATGCACTTCGTCAACAAATTCTACCATTACATCATATGATACAAGGTGTTTATGCACATAGACCATGCAACCATCTGGTATTTGATGAATAAAATGACAATCAATGGTAGGATAATTAGGTGGCTCTTACTCCTGTAGGAATTTGACATCACCATCATGGATAAACCAGGAAGGGACGACGTGGTCATAATTTTTTATCTAGATTAATACCACCCGATCATGTAGCTACAAAAGATCAATTCTTGAACGAGCATCTTTTGATCTAAAAGAACAAACATCATGGTATGAAGATATGACCAATTACTTAGCCACTGGTAGAGTATATCCTACTCTTTCACCCCATGAAAAGTAAATGGTAATCAAGAAGACCACAACCTTCTCATAGATTGATGACTCATTGTTTGGAATAGGATCTGATCAAATCCTGAGATGATGTGCTACTGAGCACAAGTTTCTAAAAATCCTCAAGGCTTGTCATAAGGAACCTTACAGGGGATATTTTGTAGGGAAGAGGACTACATTCAAGGTATTGCATACTAGATACTGCTGGCCTTCATTGTTCAAAGATGTAATCAAACACGCATGTCAATGTGATGAATGCCATAAGATAGGCAGACTAACCTTCAGGGATGAGATGCCTCTCCAACCACACATTCACATTGAACCATTCAAAAAATGGGGGATGGATTTTGTAAGGTAGATCAACCCACCATCATCTGGGAAAAGGTATATTTTGGTTTGCACTGACTATGTAACCAAGTGGGTTGAAGTGCAGGCACTTAGGGATTATAAAGAAATAACTGTGGTAGATTTCCTATTTTCACATATCTTCACGAGGTTTGGGGTTCCTAGAGAGATCACAACCAATCAGGGGCCCCTATTTAATTCAATGCTAATTCAGGAACTAATGCAACAATATAGAATCAGACACAACAAAACCACTCCCTACCATATGAAAGTGAATGGGTAGGTCGAGGTTACAAATTGAGAGTTGGAAAAAAACATTATGAAGATCATGCATCAACACAGGAAGGATTGGGTTATGATATTACTAGAGGTGGTATGGACATATAGAACAACATGGAAAACAACCATCGGTTTCACTCTATTCCAAATGGTATACGGGAAGAACACAATGATGCCCATTAAGTTTAAAATAAAAACTCTCAGGATTGCAATGGAACTAAACCTGAGTCTGGATGATGCACAAAAGGAAAGGATTCAATAGTTGAACCAGTTAGATGAATACTGATTGGACACCTTGCACAGAATCGAAGTCATCCAATAACAAAGGAAATAGTGGCATGATCGTCGCATCAAATTGAAGTAGTTAAAAATAGGAGAATGGATGCTACTGTATGACTCCCGATTCTAAGAGTGGAAGGGTAATTTGATGCAAATATGGATGGGACCATATGAAGTGATTGAACCGATCAATAATGGTGTTGTACATGTTAAAATTATTGATGGTGGTAACACCATATTGATGGTAAATGGTCATCGATTGCGATGAAGTCCAAGACAGGCATGGGGGAGACCCTATACAATTAATTTTTTAAATTTTTTTTTAGCAACCAGTGGATACAGGATTGTACACTTAAAAAAACAATTTATTCCTTAAGTTTTTATTTTCTTTTTTTGTGTTTTTATTTTGCAAGCACAATGCTCTGAATGTAAACTACAGGAAGCCTAGGAAACCTAGGCCTAATAGACATGGACTACACTGTATTGCACCTTATTTTTAGTTTTTCTTATTTGCTTTTGCAGGTGAATGGCCCTGAATGCATGAAGTAGGCAGCCTAGGAAACCTAGGCCTCATCGACTAGGATCCATGAACTTGTATTCAGTTTTCTTAGAAGGCAAAACCTTGACTATCTCCATTCAGAGAAGATAATAACACTTTGATATGAATGAGGGTGTTAATTTATTGCAAAGAAAAAATATATCCACCTCTGTGTTGGATGAAAGAACTGTTGACGTAGCATGGAAAAAGAAAAATATTGGAGGGCCTGATCAACTCTGTGATAACAGACACACCATCAAACTGTTGAATTTTCAATAGAAAAAAGGGCACCTTGATTCCTATTGGAGGAATGCACCTTGATACCATTATGGGAAGGCACCTTGATCCCATTATAGGGAGGCACCTTGATCCCGTTGGAGGAAGGTTCCTTGATCCCGTTGGAGGAAGACGCCTTGATCCCGTTATGGGGGGAGTGCCTAAATACCAAACAACTGAAAGGTGCTTATGAGAAGTTCAAAAAAAATATTTTGCATCAAGGCACCTTGATCCCATACATTCCAGGTGCCTTAGTGTCGTTAAAAAAAAAATCACGTCAAGGTACCTTGATCCCATACATTCTAGGTACCTTGATGCCATTAAAAAAAAAATAGGAAGGGAATAATTCATCAAGGCGATTTGATCCCATACATATGAGGCATATTGATCCCATGTATATGAGGCACCTTGATCCCATGTATATGAGGCACCTTGATCCCATGTATATGAGGCACCTTGATCCCATGTATTTGAGGTAACTTGATCCCATGTATTTGAGGTGCCTTGATCCCATACGTGAGATCAGTCATTGACCACCGAACCAGGGGAAGAACAAAGAATGGAGGAAATGGCTACACAAGGAAATCAAGAGCCTGAAACTTTCTCTATCAAGGAAGGAGCACCTATTGTAGAGGGAGATAATATCATGTCTCCCTTCACTACACCAGTTCCTATAGAGATAATATTATTGAGGTCCAAAAATAAGGTGACCAAGGCACCATGATAGAGGTCTATAAAAAAGGTAAAGATAGGAATCCAGCCTAATGCTAACTCTTATGAAGAATGGGTAAGAGGGTTGCAGTGGTTTTCCAATTAGTAGGAGTAATTTAAAAGGCTCCAAGAAGAATTCCCAACAACAAAATCAGTGAGGAAGGCCTTTAAGAAGGCCACAAGAGAACCTAGGATTACTATTGACCCTGCTTTAGAGAAGCAATTTTAGTGGACATATGGGTCAATTCAAGGGTAACCTTACATAATGAGAAAATATCTAGAATGACATGGAGTATATGGGCAAGAAGTAGAAGCCATCACAATTACAGAAGAAAATATTGGTCTCTCCCCAGAAGTGGCTTGATTGTTTAAGGTCAAGGTAGTAAAATGAGAAATGGATGATTCAGTTATCTCGCTAGCAGAGCTTTGACCCTAACACACCGATCTTTAGAATGAGGTCAAAGTTGTATTTCAGAAATGGAAACCCATTTTTATTGGATACTATGCAAAGAGGGTTAAATAAAAAATATATTATGTTATAGAGCCACCCCATGAAGATGAAGGGCCCAAAAGAACACATAGACACAACCAATGTAATCGAAAGTTGCAACAAGGAACCAACACCCCTCAACAAGGTCATAAACCCAGGGACAAAAAAAAATCTAATGCCACTACTCAGAAGAGAAAAAGAAAAAATAGAGCTTACTGGGAGGGGATCGACAGAACTAGGTATTATCAGTTTCAGGTGCCATGAGGACGTGGCACTCGATAGACATGGGGGGATGATGAGAACCACAATGCTCATATTTTAGCATATATTCTAACAATTTTTGTGAGCCATATTAAATTTGAGTTGTACTTTTATGCATGTTTATATATATTTAATGAAAATTATGCATATTGCCTAACTTACGTGTAAAGTGTGTCTTGTGCATAGATTTTTATTAGTTCAACATTTTTGCATGATATCATCAAGGTCCTACTCAGACCTTGCATATCCACTACTTAATGAGGCTAAGGTATATCAAGGTAGAAGGCACCTTGATCCCATTTACGAGAGGCACCTTGATCCTATTAGTGAAAGGCTCCTTGATCCCGTTGGTGGAAGGTGCCTTGTTCCTATTGATGGGAGGCACCTTGATCCTGTTTCTGGAAGGCACCTTGATCCCATTGATGGGAGGTTTGACGGGAGGCACCTTGATCCTGTTGATGGGAGGTGCCTTGATCCTATTGACAGGAGGCACCTTGATCCCGTTAAGGGAAGGCACCTTGATCTCGTTGAATGAAGGCACCTTGATCCCATAGAAAGGTGCCTTGATCCTATTCAAGAGAAGGCTCCTTAATCCAATTTGTGCCCAATGAATATCATGTCCCATTGCATTGATTAGAGTTTATTGCTGACTCCACATAAGATGTTGATTTTGGGTAAAAGACAAAATATGTCAACTATCCTATTTCTATAAGAAGAAACAAAATAACCAATTACTAAAATAGAATACGAGTAAAAACGAGCATTGAATAGAAATATACCATTTTTGTGAAAGGATAGAAAGAGTGGTTGACTATTTTAATACGTATCTACTACTATATATTAAATTGTCTTAACCTAGATGTAGCAGATTTTATCATCGTAACAACATTGTAACATAAGTCATGTGTGTATTATATAACACATAGACTTCTTTGAGAAGAGAGAGAAGGATTGAAGAGAGAAAAATGTATTGTACTACCATTCTTATTTATCAATAAAGTTCATTTTAGAGTTTCTTATTTGCATTATACTTTTGTAGTCTATCGGGTGGAAGCAACTAGAGCCTGGGCCCACTCCTAGCTAGTATTCCTCCCCTTATTTTCTTTGCTTTCCTAATTAGATTCATTTATTTTCTTGTGTGTGCATTTTATTTCTACAAGTTTATTTATTTATTGCTTCATTTTATTTTCACACAGTGTGGTGTGATTTTCTTCCTACAATTTAATTTATGCAAGTTCAATTGATGTGGATGAATTAATGCTTTATCACAAACACTCCCCCAACGATAGAACTAGTGGAATCATCTCCATAGGTATTGTGATTGGTATCAAATTGGTGCTTCACAAGCTTACGAGTTTTCATGGGTTGATAAATTAAATGAAAGGGTTGTGACAAAAATAGTGCAAATCTAACCAATATATCTACCCCAACAAGGATATTGCTAGTCCTTCTCTATCTCTTCTAAGATTGGAAGTTCTTCAATGGGACCTTCTATGGGTCTCTTCAGCTTATTATAGAAGAAGTCTTCAATCTACAAAGGAGATCACTAATCTCCTATATTCTCTAGACTCTTCTCTAGAGGATCTTCTCAAATTAGCAACAAGGCTTCTATGGCCTTCTCTTCTGCAATACATAGGTTTGCAACAAGACTTCCCTCAGGTTCCTAAAATATCCTCTCCTTTCATTTGTTGCTTTTGGTGTTGGATTGATTTAGAAGATGATATTCTTCCTAGCTCTCTATAGGAATATTCTTAAAAAAAATTGAATCTCCTTTTTCCTATAATAAAGTATTAGAATGAAAATTCTAAATCTAGAAATGATGAATCTTCACTAGTTGATTCATCAATCTAGTGGAATGAATGCTGAGTCCTAGTCTTCATGAGTTTTCCTACAATCTGTGGAAAGACTCTAGCCAAATGTAATATTAAAATTTTTGGAACTAAGATTTACTTCTCTCCTTTCAATCTCTCTTGTGGCTCTCCCTATTCCTATCTGATCTATCATGGCTTTGATACCACTGCTAGCTTTTGATAATGTATGATATGGGAGAAATAAATCATAAGATGTAAAATATGAAGAAAATTAAGATAATAAAATTATGAAATAAGCTCTAATAGAAATATATGAAAATAGTACAATGTACAATAATGAAGAAAATGAACACTCCATAACTCTAATGGAAACTACATTGTACCTACTCACTACTTTATAGTAATCTCACTTTCTCTTCATGCTCTTTCTATTCACAATGGTATATTTATATAAGGAGATAAGTTGCTTGGCCCTTACTCTTCCTAACTACCTGTTGAATGGATATTTTTCCCAATTACAAAATCCCCATCACAGTCAGGGTATTAATCCAAAAATCCTCTCTTGCAAAGAAGTTAAAAACAAAAACTTCTCCAAGGTTCCACTATATAAGCATTGCACGTGTATTTGAAAGTAAAATAATCAAGAATAACAAGTGGAAACAAGCAAGTGATTTGCAAGTAACTATTAACAAGGGGCCTACTAATTTAATTTATTTATGCTTTGTGATTGATTTCCTTAAATTGCAATGAATGTGTGCTTGTGTGGATTGATAAAATGGGAGTGTTGATTCCTTATTTATATTTACTTTAATCTATCTTACCCTGAGTCCCTGTTAGTAGGTTCATTTTATCTTCACATTAGAATGCAAATTTAGAGTGTTGTGGAATTATCCACTTCATTTTAAATTTGTGCCTTTAATGTGAGATTGGAGTTAGTCTTTGCAATTAGTAGGTTTAATTTTATATTCAAATTTAATGCTCTACTAATTGCAAAGTTAGAAGTCAGAAGGTTAGCAAGTTGGAAAGTTAGCGTTCATTTGTTTTATCTGCACTTAATGTGAGTTTATAGGTTAGAAACCATCCCTCCTAGATTGATTTTATATTATTTATGCTAAATGAAAAATTGTGCAAAAATATTCCTTTTAATATCCTCAAAGATGATCCAAATAAATGTGCATGTAAGTGCTTGTGAAACTAATTATTTGGATTATGTACACTCTAGATTTCCCAAATCAGATTTATGATTTAAATAGGATATTTTGGGATTTTGAGTTTTAGATTGAAAGACTTAAACAAGTGGGGTTTGCAAAAATAAAAGAAAACTTGCAAAAAATAAACTACAACTAAACTAAACTAAAGTTGGAATATAAGTGCAAATACAATACGACGTCATGCTCCCCTACCTTGCAAAACTAGATATTGTGAGAAACTCTAAGGGTAACTCAATCTAAAAAAACTTGCATAAACACAATTTGATTAGATCAAGTGCTAGACTCTAAGGAAAATAAATCTTGCATTCAAATAAACCTTCACGTAGTGTAACATCCTAAGAACATTAAACACTAGATATAAGTCCACAAAATGCAGTAAAAAGATCAAGCATTAAAAATAAAACCCTAAAAAATAAATCTCCTCCAGTCTTGCTCACAAGGTGCAAGTTTTCAAATTCATATGCATTAAAATCTTAAAAATGATGTCTTTGCTTACAAAAAATTCTAGCCCCTTGAAAATGGGCTTCCATGGGATTTTAAAACTCTAAGGAGCCTTTCCGTTTCACCTTCCTTTACAAAAAAAAGTGAAACAACAAATAAAATGTATGACCTTTGAAATTCTAAAAAAAGCTCCTAGAATAAAACCCTAATGCAAACATTATTTTTCTCTTTATAACTCCCTCTTTTCTTTCCTTATTAACCCACATATACAAATATATTCATTTTTAATCAATAACATGGGGGCTAACAAAACCACAACTTTTGGGCCTACATATGCAACATAGAATATAGCCCTATAAGACAAATAATAAAAAAATCTAAGGCTTATTAAACCTTAGCCTTAAGTGCCTCAAAATCATTTTAATCAACAAAAAACATTTACCTTGCTACCCCCTGCGTCATGACTCAAACTACAATGGGCGAGCTATCAACACAATGCCTTAACCATAGCGATGACCACCCAGGCTGTGTTTATATCTTGGGTTGCCTACTCCTTAAGCATCAGTGACAACAACAAGCATTTCTAAAACTCAACTAATGGCCTCCTATTTTTTGAATGAGGTATCGAAGACCACAAAGACCACACCATCACTCATCCTCTACCTTTGGACCATTTTCCCCTCGTGCTCTGCTCCAAATATGTAAACAAAAAGTGAACTCACTATGCAAGATGGCATTCAAATATCTTTTGTGTTTTTGGAATTAGGGTCCTTGAATTTGGTTTTGAATTTGCGTGAAGGGAGAGGCTATCAAACCCTAAAATCCTCTACCACTATCTATGAGGGTTTGGTGCTACCGACGTAATAGATATATTACTCTGCATTATCCCATATTCCGACTATAGAGGGTTATGAGCTCTATGAAATAACATAATGCTCATTGAATGGTTAAACCTGCCCTGTAGGATTTCCATCTGCCAATAAAAACATACCACGTGGGATAGGAATTTGATGTGTCATTGGGAATAAAATTTGGGTCCTCTTGGTTTATCCCACATCGCCTATCTTGTGATCCCACATATCTCACGTCCACTGTCCTGTCGTGTGATTCCTCATTGTGTCATGTGATGCCATGTGTCTCGCATCCACTTTCCACTCTTGGTGCTTCGTGCCTCGGTGCCTATTGTGTACTGTGAGTTGTGCCTCTCATATGCCAAAAGAAAACCCCCTTTTAGAAACTATAAGGTGATAGCAATAAAGATAGTAAGGGGTAGGATATAAATAAAGTAGAGGGTATTATTAAAAATTACTAATGCGAATCAAAATGACATAGGAACGGAAATAACAAAATAACAATAAACTAAACTAAATAAAAGTAAATATTAAAATAAATAAACTAACAATAGAATCCAAACAAACTAAAATAACTAATAAAAAATGAAAAAAATAGAATGATAGCTATAAAACCATAATAAAAAAAAAAAATTACAATAAATTGACAATAAAAATCGTCAACAACCAATTGACAATAAAAATTGTCAACAACAAATTGACTTTAAAAATCATCAAAAAAATGCTAACATCAAATTAATGATTGTAGCACCCTAAAATTGGCACAGTAAAACCTTAGTAAAAGATAAAAATTCAAATTTTAACCTCAAAACCGCCCGTTAACCACCTGTTACCCGCTTTCCTTGTTTTTCGCACCATTTTTAGGATTTTTTTTTACCGTTGGACGATATCGTCGCAGATATGACGAAATCGTCCTAGATCTCACGAATTCGTCTGGAACAGAACGTCCAGATGATTTCGTCCCGAAACAAAATTTTCATACTTAGCTTCTGTTCTAGAAGCTTCTCTAATCTGGGCAGAAAGCGTGTCTGCGTAGTTAGTCTCCCCCATTGGAGATCTCCCAAATTGGGATGATCTCCAACCTCTTAACCTCTCCCTAATCCTATATAAACTAGGTTTTTCTCAGTTTATCCCCCTGGATTCCTCTGAACCCCTTAGCTGATAGATTTCCCTACAGATTTAGATCCTTATTCACTAGAGCATCCTCGCACTACTATCTGTATTTTGTATTTTGCATTTTTCTTGCAGGAACTCTACTGTTTTTCAGTCGAAGTAGCTCGGATCGTTGCAAACGATTCTAGACTATTTCGGATGATCCTGTCGAGGAGCGCAGACGATTTTGTATAATTGGAGGCGATCCTGACTGTAGTCTAGATTGGGGGCAATCAAAGCCCAGAGTTTGCATTTCCTTAGCTTTTTCTGTATTTTCCTATTGTATTTATGCATTGTCTTAAATTATTATGTTTATGTATCTTGGAGCTCACCTCATTTAGCATAAATGCATGATAAAGTTAAAATCAATCATTAAATATACTGCTATTTAGGCATGTTTGCTGTTATCTCTATCATTCTCCTTCGCTTTTGCACTTGCATATTTGGTATTTTGTATCTATTTTTGTGATTGCAGGTTTTTGATGAATCCGTCTGACAAATTCGTCAGATGTTAGACGATTCTGTTTGATCTCAGATGACCGAATATGATTTGAGACGATTCGATGTAATTTCAGATGATAACGTACGAGTCGAGATGATCTGAACTGCTACAAGACTCAAAATATTCATCAAACATCCAAAATCAGGTATGTTAGGATCTAGCTAGCATATTTTCTATGTTTAGCATTCATTCCTATTTTTTGTATTCATTTAAATCAGCATTGGCATATAGAATAGTTTAGATTCATTTTGGCCAAACCTAGAAGTTGAATGATCAAGTATAAAAATGAACACTTCAAACCCACTATCAACCTAGGTGTGGAAACTGCCACTCAAACGTTTCCTGGTGAACCCACCATCCGTCGAAAATTCACCCTTATACCCCTCCCCCGAGAGGCGGGACCTTCAAAGGGCCTCTTAGTCCGAGGTATTGTCCCATCCTTCTCGCATCCCCCTTTCGGGCACGAATCCTATAGCCTAAAGGTAAGGATGTGAAAAATTTGGAGTGATACATTTTGGTGAACCCGACGTGAAAACTAAAAACCTTTTGAAAACAATCCAAAAAAAAATAAAACATAAATGCATTTAGAATCAAAGATTGCATGTCATATTTAGATGGTAGATTATAATAAAAGACGAGTTGTCACCATTAATGTTGAGAATAAATTAGCAGCTATAGAGATTAATTCTTTGCTTAGAGTATCTCAAACATATAGAGTCCCACCTTTATGGGACGAGCTTAATAGGAGATTGAATATCATTAATTCTAGATCAACCGAACTTAGGCAAATTAAGAGGTTTTTCCTAGATAGAATCTTGGATCCTGATCAAGTGACCTTATACCATGAACTTCAGAGAGTTTGCCATAGGTGGTTAGCAGATAAAAGAGCCCTTGTGTCTTCTGAATTGTATACCTTTGAGGAATACCTCGATAATGCAGCTGTAGTACATAAATTTCTATCTTGTATAGAGGACCAAGAGGTCGTTCTTATGGATAGACAGAGATGGAATAGAGTTCCTAGAGCTTTGTTATCTCGAGAGTATTGCCATGAGATCTATTTTTACAAGATAGAATCTGAAACCGATAATATCACTATAACACACTTTATCAAGTTCTTGAAAAACCATTTCCAATTTGAAGAGGAGCATTTTATGACTCCTGATGAACTTGATCCTATCAATGACATTCATAAACTATTTATAGAAAACTAAGCTATTATTTTATTATTATTATTTCTTGCAGTTAGTGTGCTGTTTGTTGTCTTTATAATCATAAAAACAAAATCATAACAAAAAATTAAAACATTTTCTTTTAAGAATTATAGTAGGTATATAATTAAAATATATACCTCCTAAATTTGTTGCAAATATATTAATATATATTTCCTAAAATCTAAATTTAGATATAATGACTAGACTCAGGAATGAAAAACAAATTGAAGTAGAAGAAGATTGGTTAAGAAAACCAGAAAATAACCCAGATGTCCTTCCTGAAGACCCAATTCAAGAAGAAGGAACTCTAGACCAACAAGAAGAAGAGTATGTTGAGGCAAATGAACAAAAATAAAATGATAGAGAGGAAGAATCCTCATCTCCAAAAATATCTCCAGAAGGAGCTGTTACTTTTGATAACATGGAACACTTCTGGAAGTTCCTCAATAATAATATTGGCACTCTTAATAGAGCAGTTCATATAGACAACGATCAAATTAGTGACACTCAAGCAACCCTAGAAGACATATATCACACATGCACTAATCCTTTGTCCTTCGTTGATCAAGAAAGTGATCAAGTTGGACCATCCAATTTGGATATGGCCGCTATGATCCAGAACATGCAACAACAACAGGTTACCCAACCACCTAGAGTGCCTGTTACCAAGCCTAGGGTTATTCCCACACAAAAGAAACCTTCATTCACTACTCTATTTTGCCAAGCTATTGATCAATATACCTCAAATCAACAAAAGCCTAAAACAAAACCAAATGTTAATTTCCAATCTGGGATACAACATAATGCTACAACAAATCTTCTTCATAATACTCTTCCTACCAACCATTTGCATAACATCAATATAGCATCTAATCCTTATGTCCCGCTTTCCTATGCTCATAAATCCCATACTCATGTACCACCAAACCAATATGGTGGACAAACTGGTAATCTGGAAGCCATGGTGAAACAATTAGTCTCTCGCATGGATCAGATAGATCCCTACCGTCCCTCGTACAATTATCGAGAGATGTGTAGTCAGCCTCTAGATCCTATAGTTATAGCACAACCATATCCTAAACACTTTCCCATGCTTGTCCTACCTATATACAAAGGAACCGAATATCCCATAGAGCATCTTCGTATGTTTAGGATAGCATGTCATGATATATCACATGATGACTTATTATTACTAAAAATGTTAGGGGGGATGGCATTGGAATGGTATTATCAACTACCCACTCATTCTTTGAGAATTTTTGAAGAGATCGCTGAGTCTTTTGTGCATCAATTTAATGCCTATATCGAAAGGCATGTAACCATTAAAGATTTGTATAACCTAAAACAAGACAAAGATGAGTGTTTTGCTAACTTCTTAGCTCGATGGAGGTAGTTGACAGGAAAATTATGCTTTGTGTTACCTTATCAGGAAAGATATTTTTATCAATAATTTACAAGAACAACTATCTTATGAATTATCAACTGCTACCTTGACCACCTTCGATCAAGCTATAGACTTGGCCCAAATAGTGGAAGATGCTCTCATTAGAAGAGGTCACCTCAAAAAGAAAGATGATGAGAAAACATCCAAAAATCAATATAAAAATAAACAAGTTGTGGGTGATGGAGTCACTGATAGCAAAAACGTTGCCAATGTTAATACTGCAAAAACAACAAAGAAGTTTATATTGAAACCTCTTGATAAACCACCCCGAGAATTTACTAGGTTAAATCAACCTTTATCAACCATTCTCCCGCAATTACTAGCATGAGGATTTATCCAATTACCAACTATCCGAGAACCTGATCCAACTATACCCGGATATAGAGATGTTTTACATTGTGATTTCCATAGAGGACCTGGGCATGCTACCAACTCTTGTAAAATATTAAAACATAAAATACAAGACGTGATTGATAATAATGGGATGGAGGTGCAAGCCTTTCAAATACTCCTAATAATGCTCAAAAGAACATCTCTCAAAATAAAAATTAGAATGCCAATCAATCATTGGACATATTTCAACATCCTTTACCAAAGCATGGTAAAGAGGTGGCTAATCAAATTGAGCATCATAATTTTCCCCCTCCTACCCGATATGTAGGAACTATTAGTGGACAATTACCTGTTCATGATCTGTAAGTCTTTGACACAACTTAATCCATGGTCACGGCCAGACCTCTACATAATATTCGAACACTTGATCTTAGTGATACCGAATATGAGACTGAAAATGACATGGAAATCACCTCAAATCAATCGAAAAGTTTTGAAGATGAATCAGATCATGTTCAACCTATCACAAGTTCTATGGTTCCAAAAGAACCATTTCCTAAAAGAGTCACTACTAGACCATCTTCTCACCAATTACTTTATAATGAGCAAGCCATAAATGCTAGACCGAGACCAATTCATCATCCTCAAAATAATATTGTAGATACCATTGGAGTCGTTACTCGACAACAGGCTCAAAACTCTCAACAGGAACAAACTCAGAACGATGGATCAACTCCATTTGTTTTGAAAAATCCCAATAAAGGGAATTATGCACCTAATGTTCAACCTAAGCCTCCTTATAATATTAAGGAACAATTATCAAATACTACAGCCATAATTTTTTTAGAGTAAACAACAAATTATATTCATGTACGGGAAGGATTAAATAATACATTTGCAGGCCTATAATATTCCGGAGGTTACCAAACCATCCGATGCTGAAATAGAACTTGTCATAACAAATAAAAAGTTATGCCTAATTTACAAGATATATGAAATATAATGTAATAACAACAATATACTAACAAATATACGCTAACATCCCCCCTTATTACATTATTTTGGTAATGATATAACTATTAGCTATACTAACATCCCCCCTCATTACAAAGAGAGCTGTGAAACAATTCAAATTTGACATGTGCAAGTGCCTTAGTGAAAATGTCTGCAACTTGAGCATCGGTGGGAATGTGCTAAAGCTAAATTCGATGCTTCGAAACTTCATCTCGAATGAAATGACATTGTGTGTTAATGTGCTTTGTTCTTTCATGATGGACTAGATTCTTGACTAGGTTTAGAACACCATGATTGTCGCAAAACAAGTGTATTGGAGATTTGGATGGATGACCCATACTTGTCAGAATGCGATGCAACCATATCACTTCGCACACAGTTTCACGTGCGGTGCGATACTCTGCCTCTGTTGATGAAATAACAACCACCTGTTGCTTCTTGCTATGCCAAGAGACAGGACCGGATCCTAGATGAAAAATATATCCTGAAGTTAACTTGCAATCATCAAATGATTCGGCATAGTCGGAGTCCGTGTATCCTTGCAAGAAGAATTTGTTGTTCCTCTTGTATTCTAGGCCATATTCCATTGTGCCACGGACATAGTGAAGAACACGTTTTGTTGCTTTCCAATGAGTGGTCTTAGGCTCCTGCATGAACCTCGAAAGATAGTTGACATCAAATACGAGATTTGACCTAGTATTTGTCAGATATATGAGACTCCCAATCAACTATCGATAGAGAGTACCATCTACCTGAGGTGAATCATCATATCGTCATAACTGAAGTCCAGTCTCCATCAGAATTTCCATTGGCTTGCAATCAGTCATGCAATATTTTTCCAACAATGTCTTGGCATATTTTTTCTGAGACACTTTGATGGAGTGCTCCTTCTAGCTGAATTCCAGACCAAGGCAGTAATGGAGAAGTCCGAGATCTAACATCTCAAAATATTGACACAAGTCTCTTTTGACAGTAGAGATCATAGTTTCTAAACTCCTTGTAATGAGCAGATCATCAACATAGAGTACAAGCAACACTATCTCAGAACCCTATTTCTTGAAATAGAGGTTTGCATCTGACGGACATCTCTTAAAACCATGTTGTAGCAGGTGATTGTCCATTTTTATATACCAAGCTCGAGGAGCTTGTTTCAGGCCATATAAGGATTTGACCAATTTGCAAACTTTCTGCTATTGGCCTTCCACTACAAATCCTTCTGGCTGAGTCATATAGACTTCTTCTTGGAGATCACCATTCAAAAAGGCACTTTTGACATCCATCTGATGAAATTTCCACCCAAACTGTGTTGCCATAGCACAAATAACTCGAATTGTTGTCATCCAAGTAGTAGGTGTAAAATTTTCCTCGTAGTCAATGCCTTTCTTTTGAGCATAGCCCTTTGCAACAAGACGGGCCTTAGCTTATCAATTGTCCCATCTGCTTTGTACTTGACTTTATACACCCATTTGTAGCCAATGGGCTTCTTTTCATGCGGCAGATCGACAAGCTTCCAAGTTTTGTTTTTCATCAAAGACTTATACTCTACATCCATAGCGACCTTCCACTAAGGCTCACCGAGAGCAACTTGTACTGATGCAGGTTCAAGATCGTCTATGGAAGACATAAACACCTTATCACTATCAATATCCATATCTTCTGTATCTCTCACTGGATCTACAGAAAGTTCTTCAAAAGATTGACATAGATCATCAACCCCAGTATTCTCTGTTGCAGCTTTCTCCTATCGAGCCATGCTGTGAGTACGAGGCCTATCCAAAGTCAAATATGGTGGAGTAGATAGCTTAGAGTCTTTGATTGTATTTGTATACCACTTTGGATTCTTCTTCTTAGGTGTTGAAGAAGATCCAGAAGAATATCCAACCTTTGATAAAGGAGATTTAACAACCTGAGTTTCCACAAGGTCTAGGTATACATCTGATGTGTTTGCTGATGTGAAAGCCTCATCAAAAATAACATCTCTACTTATGTGAATATTCTTGGTCAAGGGATCAATCAAACGATAACCCTTAGAGTGCTCATTATATCCAAGAAGAATACACTTCAATGTCTTCTCATCTAGCTTCTTCCTTTTCTCTTTTGGTATGTGCATGAAAGCTTTACATCAAAAAATGCATAGATGAGAAATGGAGGGTTTCCTACCACTCCATGCTTCTTGTGGAGTCATTCCTTGTAGGGCCTTTGTGGGTGCCCTATTCAATAGATATACTATTGTGGTGATAGCTTCTACCCAATATAGTTGCTCAAGTCTAGCTCCTGTGAGCATGCAACGAACCATTTCCATGATGGAACGATTCCTCCTTTCAGCAACTCCATTTTGCTGAGGAGTATAAGCAGTAGTTAACTGTCTTGTGATCCCATTTTATTTTAAGAATGTAAAAAATTCTTTAGAGGTGAACTCCCCCCCTCGATCTGAGCAGAGGGTCTTTATAGAAGTCCCTGACTCAACAAATTTCTTGAATTGCTGAAAGAAGCAAAATGCTTCAGATTTCAGTTAAAGAAAGAATACCCACATCTTTCGTGAGTAATCATCCACAAATAACTAAAAATACCTCTTACCCCCATAACTGTTGGGAGTGAAGGGACCGCACAGATCGGTATGAACCAACTCTAGAGGTTTCTTTGCTCTTGTAGAGCTTTTTTCAAAAGGCACTCTATGCTGCTTTCCTGCCAAGCAATCAGAGCAAACTGGTAAAGTGGTAGAAAGGGAAGGAAGACCCTTTACCATCTCATACTTACTTAACTCAAGTAAGTAACTAGAACTCAAATGTCCATATCTCTTGTGCCATAGGGAAGTTGCCTCCTTTGTAGAGACTATCATGGCAACATGTGGAGTAGAGATAGTATCTAAGGCAAATAAGCCATGCTTATATGAAGTGGTTGCAATGTTCTTACCCCTCCTGGTAATAGAACAACACTTCTTGCCTCCCTCAACACTAAAGTTCACAACCATATCTTTGTCCAGAATTTGTGTGATCGACAACAAATTGTTTGCCAATCCTAGAACATAGATAACTTTATCAATCTGACACTTGCCATCAGGAAGAGTTACTGAAACAGTGCCTTCTCCTTGAACCTTGTAGGTTTTATCATCAACAATAGTGACAGGTTTGCCCTCTTTGGCCTCAAAAGACTCAAACCATGATTTGTCACCAGTCATGTGCTTAGTGGCTCTAGAATCAACATACCATATAGGATCCGTCTACTTGGACACTGTGGTAGTCATGAGAACTTTGTGGGATCTCTCAGCATCCATGTCAGATTCTTCAACAGCAACATTCACTTGTTTGTTCTTTTGTGGTTTTTTTCGGCCTTTCTATTTTGATTTCTTATTCTTATGCCAACATATGTTTGTATCATGACCTTCTTTGTCACAGATCTTGCAATATCTCTTTTTCTATTGAGGTTGTTGAGTTTTTTTCCCTTTTGAATCCTTTTGTGAATTCCCTCCCTTCTAAAAATTACCCTTCTTCTGGTTCTGCCCTTTCCTGTTGATGTAGAGAGCAGTGTTAGAAGAATCATATCTTTGTAGTTGGTGTGTTTCCTTCTCTTGAAGCATATTAACCAATTCTACAAAAGTAACTTTCCGTTGTGATACCTGAATGGAAGTGATCAACACCCGATAAGAATCAGGTAAAGCTCTCAATACAACTAAAGTAAGGAGCTTTTCTTCAACTGGTTCTACCAAAGAATTCAACTTTGCTTTCAATTCAAAAACTCTACAAAGAAAGAATTCAACTGTCTCACCCTGCTTCATGCTTAGACTGTGCAATTGAGATTGAAGAAATAGAATGGTGGAATCATTCTTTCCCTCATATATAGTATTAAGGGCATCCCATGTCGCTTTACTAGTTGCACAGTCAGCAATATGGGGTTGGACTTCATCAGACACAACAAGCAAGATGAGCACTTTTGCTTTGCTATCTAGCTTATCAAAGTCTCTTTGAGCAGTAGATGGAGCTATAGCACCAGCAGCAGATGAAGGTCCGGTTGTTGCTCCAGATACAACATCCCATAAGTCATCCATTGCTAGGATGGCCTTCATCTTATTTTTCCATGGTGTGTAATTAGGACCTTTCAACAACTGATGAGAATCAGTCATTAGTTTTGTAGACATGATGAAGGTTCCTTATAACACCAATTGGTCCCCCTTTCGATATACCTTTTGCTAGGCCGTTATACCGTACTAAATACCCGCCCTTACATGAGGGAAACTATAGGTATTTAGAAAGATCAATAAAAAATCACTTGCCCTTACGTGAGGGAAACTATAGGTAATTTTTAGAGATCATACGATACGTGGTACATAAGCAGTACTGAAAGGGAATAGTCTTGTTGATGGCACCTACCATAGAAAGCCTGCAATCCGCATGCGTGGGGTGTAACTTCCCCTAAACACTTTGGATTTCAGAACTCTCGTCAGGATTTATGCCTAAACACAAGAACTATTAGGGTAATGGATGGAGTAAAAAAATGCAAAATGGCAAACTTATCTCTCCCCGATGATTTATAGAGAACAAACTCAGACGTCATTGTAGCAGCTATATTAGGCGACGGATACAATAGCGCAATCACGACAGCTTTACCTGTAAGTGCTGGCTAGAGGTATCACAAATACTAAACGCTGCAGTGCAATAAATTGCACGGATGGGTTTTAATTATTCCGAGGACTTAGGGAGTGAATTTGATTTTAACTTTTAATGTTATAGTGCAAAAAACAAATATGCAAAATACAACAAAAAAAATGCCCACAGGAATAACCCACTAGGTGTCGAGCGCAGCTGAAAATGCACCTTTACAATAATGCCAAAATTGCTTTTCAGATAATTACTCACTTTCCCCCTTTGATTTTTGAAAAAAAAATACCCCCCTTCTTTTTATCTTAAAAAAAAATTCCCACAAATGATTTTGAAAATTATTTTATAACCTTAAAGTTAAAAAATATATATTAATTTTAATTTATATAGTTTTTTTAAAAAAACCTTTAAAAAGAAATTAAAATCAAATTAAAAAATTTAATTTTAATTTATAAAGGTTAAACTATAGAAAATAAATTAAAATTAAAAATTAAAGTTTAACTTTAGGAAAAATAATTAAAAAAAAAATGTGGAAATTTTTTTTTTACCTTTGTTGAAGGGGGGTCGGCGGGATTGGAACCCGCAACCTGCAGGCTCCCAGAGCCTTATCGCACATTCCACCACCAGGTGGACTAGCGGGCTGATCCGACAGGATCAGGGGCCCCCTCAGATTTGAGGAGGTCCTGACAGCCCTGCTGCTCTCAGGGAGCATGCCTCCTCCTCTCCCTGGCAGCGACAAGTGGCCGCGGCTGTTGCTTTGGCTGCCATCGTGGATGCTACCTCCACTGCTAGTGGAAGCGGGGTGGCCTGCAACCACCGTTGTTGTGGCCTGATTGCGGCCTGGTCATGCGTGCAGTGCGCAACCTTGACTGTCGTGCCTGTAGTGCGACCTCGGGAAGGGAAGGGGGGGTCCAACGTCGCATGATGCACGACGTGGAAGTTATGGAGGGGGGGCCTCCCAACATCACATGGAAGCGCGACGTGGTAGGAGGGAAGGGGGGTAATCCCAACGTTGCGCAGATGCATGACGTTGAAGTTAGGGAGGGGGCGGGGGTGTCGGGAAAAAAACCCATGCGTCACGCGCATGGTGGAGGGTGGGTGGGGATGGGGGGGTGGGAAGAAAAACGTCGCGCGATTGCGCGCGACGTTGGGGGGTGGGGGGGTTGGGAAAAATATGTCGCGCGTTTGCACGCGACGTGAGGGGGGATCGCACGACGGGAAGAACAATGCTGCTCGCGATCCTCAAAGTCCCTGTTTTTTTTTTTTTTTTAAATGTCTTTTCCCTGAAGCAAAAAAAATGCTTCGATTCCAGTGCCCTCTCCCTGAAGCAAAAAAAACTTCATTTCCAGCCAAAAAAAAAATGATTCCAGCCAAAAAAAAATCGTTTCCAGCCAAAAGAAAATTCACAGTCGCACGTCCCAGAAAATGCGAACTGTTTTCCAGCAAGATTCTGCAAAAAATCTGCAATGGCTCGGATACCATGTTAGAGTAAACAACAAATTATATTCATGTACGGGAAGGATTAAATAATACATTTGCAGGCCTATAATAGCTCGGAGGTTACGAAACCATCCGATGCTGAAATAGAACTTGTTATAACAAATAACAAGTTATGCCTAATTTACAAGATATATGAAATATAATGTAATAACAACAATATACTAACAAATATACGCTAACAAATTTCCCTTTTGGACCTTTTAATATCTTCTCCTACCCTTAGGGATGAATTAATGCTCACATTAAGCCAAATGATGGTACCTCAAAATATTCAACCTGAAGCCATGTCCAATACTATCATAACTCGAGAAGTCAATTGTATTGAATTTCGAGATAGAGATATACCACAACATAGTTTACATAAGGATAACCCCTTATATATTACTACCCTAATTGGGGATGTAGTTGTTAAATGAGTCTTGATTGATAATGGTTCATCTTTAAACATATGCACTTTTGACTTCTACCAAAGATTTGGGTTTAGAAGTGACGAAATGAAAAGAACTGATATGATCATAAAAGATTTTAATGACGAAACACAAGAAACGTGTGGAGTTATTACTATTCCATTGCAAGTTGGTCCTAGAACCTTAGACACGATCGTGTTTATTGTACATTGCCCTGCATCATACAATATACTTTTGGGTCACCCTTGGATCAATGCGATGCAAGCTATTCCCTCCACTTTACATCAGTGTGTTAAATTCGAATTTAAAAATCAGTTGGTTACCATTCATGGTGATCCTAGACCCTTTGATATGTGTGCTTTAGTAGAACCGGTTGGAGTTCAATTTTGCCCTACTCTGTCATCCACACATCCTAATTCTCATCAACCATCTAAACGTGTGAAACACTCACCCATAACATCATCTACTTTTCCCCCATCAACTACACCTCTACATATAGCTCAACCATCTTCCGAACAAACCACATTAAGATCTCAAAAGGATCCTAAACCCACAACCAATGCTTCTTGTTTTATTCCTATAACTTCTATACCTTTAGATCCTTCCATCGACATCTCTACAATGTTTACGTCTATCAAAGACATGATTTCTGCATCCAAAAACATAGGAAATGATCCTTCTACCTCTTACGCTCTTACTGATGAGCTCTTACCTGATTTATCTAAAATTCTTATATCAGAAGGAACTAACACTGCCATGCAAAATTCCCTTATTCTAAATAAATTGCCACCCTCTCCTCGTACCTTGGGCCTCCCACAGCCTATGGGAAGTATTTACCAAGTCGGGAGTTGTGCTTTTATTTATAAGGGATATGACTAGGGAAGAATACCTAGAAACATCAAGACACATTGTGATGGATATGCTAGATGCTATTTTGCTAATGAGTATATTAAAGCTAAACCCATAATGCTTAAATTGGGATATAAAGGGAAAGTATTGGGACCTTCCCAAAATGGTATGAAAGAACCTTTTGAGGTAGAACCGTGGCCTGCCCGATGTGGTGTGGGCCTATTTTCTAGTAAAGGTCAACCCTTCCCATTTGAGGAGGAGGACCATATTACATGTTACCAAGATTATCTGGATAAACAAGATTCTTTGCGTTCAAAGAATAATCCCTTTACCTGTAATAAGATATCCATCACCTGCCCTGAGATGATTGCCGAATTCGATGATGAGTTGGAATGGGATATCTTCCATGATGTCTCCATTGATAAATTGTTACATAACGAATTTTATTTTGATGGCTCTGTACCTAGTATAGCCCAGCTTGAGGCCTCGACTCCTCAAGACAAATTATCCAAGCTAACCTTGGAAGAATTACAAGAATTGGGTGTTTCACCCGCCCCACCTAATTTTGAGAGAGATTTACATATGGAAGTTGAAAACGTTATAAAAATTAACATTGGAACCGAACATAACCCTCACATAATCAACACTGGATCAAAATTAAGTCAAGAAAAAAAAGATAAATACATTTCATTTCTTAAAGACTATGAAGATGTATTTGCTTGGACATATGAAGACATGCCAAGTTTGGACCCTTCTGTAGTTATGCATCATGTAGTAGTCCATCCAGATGCTAAACCTGTTAAACAGAAACTTAGAAAAATGCATCCTAAAGTGGCCCTAATAGTCAAAGGAGAACTAGAAAAACTGTTGAAGGTTATTTTTATACAAGCCATTGATTATGCTAAATGGATCTCAAATGTAGTTCCAGTAACTAATAAATAAGCCACTAAAGTTAGGGTTTGCACAGACTTTAGAGATATTAATGCTTCCTGCCCTAAAGATGACTTTCCTCTTCCCAACATGGATCAAATAATTAATTTTATTATTGGGAGTGGAATGATATCCCTAATGGATGGATTTTTCGGTTATAATCAGATCAAGATAGCTCCTGAAGATCAGGCTAAGACAACATTTATTACCCCTTGGGGAACCTTTTGTTGGAAAGTGATGCCATTCGGTTTAAAGAATGTAGGTGCAACATATCAACGAGCCATGACTTATATCTTTCATGATATGATGCATGATATTTTACATGATTATGTAGATGATATTATAGCTCGTTCCATCAAAGAAGATGATCATTTAAATGACTTGAGAAAAGTATTCGATCGGTTAAGGGAGTATCATATCCGATTGAATCCAGCTAAATGTATATTTAGAGTCAAGTCCGGTAAATTATTAGGGGTTATAGTTTCTTTACGTGGTATTGAAATTGACCCTCTCAAGATCGTGGCTACCATTGATATGCCCGCACCTACAAATACATCTGAATTACGAAGTTTACAAGGTAAGCTTCAGGCTATTCGCCGCTTCATCGATAAGTTGGCAGACAAAATCGGACCCTTTCTTAAGCTTCTTAAGAAAGATGTCTATTTTCATTGGGACAAAGAATGCTAGGAAGCATTTGAACTCCTTAAGCAATATCTCCTCCAATCACTGATGCTTTCACCACCTAGATCTGATCGTCCATTTATTTTGTACATTTTTGCTTTCGATTCTGCTTTAGGAGCTATGTTAGCTCAGCTTGATGATGAGAAGAAAGAACGTGCTAATTATTACATCAGTAGAACCTTAATCAGTTATGAAACTCGCTATACCATATTAGAGAAGTTATGTCTAGCAGTCGTATTTTTTACATAGAAACTACGACATTATATGCTCAGTCAAAAAACGTATGTTATTTCCAAATTCGACCCTTTGCGATATCTCGAGTCGACCGTATTTATTTAGTCGCACAGCCAAGTGGGTTCTTGCGCTAAGCGAATTTGAACTCACATTTATAGGACAAAAGTCTGTTAAGGGTCAAATCATAGCAGATCAATTAGCTGTTGCACCCTTAGAGTCTACCCATCCCCTCATCATTGAATTTCTTGATGAATGCCTTAAATTAGAGGCAGACCATCCTACACAATGGTCCCTATACTTTGACGAAGCCTTATGCATGAGTGGTGCTGGTGTGGGTATTATTTTAGTATCTCTGCAAAAACATATTATACCTCTATGCTTTAAATTAACATTTGCTTGTACTAATAACATGGCTAAATATGAAGCTCTTATCCTTGGATTGCGAGCTGCTTTAGCACTGAAAATTAAAAATCTATTGGTTTTCGGTGACTCTCAACTTGTCATAAATCAAATCAATGATGTTTATCAAACCCAAGATGACAAATTATGCCCATATAAAACATATGTTTTGCAATTATTATCTTTATTTGATCAAGTTACCTTGGAAGCTATTCCTCGAACTAGCAATCGTGTGGCTGACGCTATGGCTGCAACTGCATCTCTTTTACCCTTGGAGTTAGATGACGAATATGCTACCATCATTATTCGTCGACTCCAGGAACCCGCTTCAAGCAAATCATGCTTAGAACCTTTGGATGTGTTTCTCATCAAAAAAACTACTCCTGAACCATGGTACACTGATATATTTACTTTTCTACAAAATGGAACCTTCCCCGACAGTTGTCATAGTAACCAGCGCAGGTTATTACATAGATGAGCAAGTCACTTCGTAATCATTGGTAATACTTTGTATAGGAGATATTTTGAAGGCATATTACTGAGATGTTTGAATCTAGCAGAATCTAGATCAGCTTTGAATGAAGCCCACAATGGATCTTGTGGGGGACATTTTAGTAGTAGCACCATTGCTAAAAAGCTCCTTAGGATAGGATATTTTTGGCCTACCATGGAGAATGATGCACATGATTATGTGCATCATTGCGACAAGTTCCAGAAACATGCTGAACTTGTCCATGCGCCTGCATAAGAGCTGTAGTCTATTTCATCTCCTTGGCACTTTTCAAAATGGGGCTTAGACATCATTGGAAAAATCAACCCTGTGTCATCTGATGGACACAAATTTATCATAACCACCACCGAGTATTTCACGAAGTGGGTTGAAGCTATGCCTTTAGCTTCTTGTACTGGAACCCAAGTTTCCAAGTTCATTTTTAATCAAATTATTTGTAGGTTCGGAATCCCTACAAATCTCATCTCAGATAATGGAACTTGTTTCAAAAATAAAGATGTCAAAAAATTATGTCAAAAATATAAAATTCAACATCGTTGGTCCACTCCCTATTATCCTCAGGGTAATGGCTAAGCAGAAGCATCTAATAAAACATTAATTTAAAATCCTTAAAATATTGGTCAATAACTCTGGCCGAGATTGGCACATCCAATTATATCCTGCTTTGTAGGCCTATCGAACTAGTGTTCGCACCCCCACTGGAGTTTCACCTTTTGTTTTGGTTTATGGCACTGAAACTGTTTTTCCCTTTGAATTAAAAGTTCCTTCTTTGGCTCTACTACTTCAAGATACTGAAGTAGGGTATGAATATCGTGCTGGAAGATTTAGTCAGCTGAAAATTTTAGATGAAAAGCACATCAATGCTTTGGAGCATCTTTGTGCCTACCAAAATAAGCTTAAGAGAGCATATCTCAAGAAAGTTCATCCTCGATCCTTTGAGATCGGTGACCTTGTCTTAAAAGAAAATCAAAAAAATACTAATGCAACTAAAGACCTTAAAGGCAAATTTGAGCCCAACTAGCTCGGACCATATGTCATCACTGCTAAATTTGGATCGGGAGCATACAAATTATCTACCTTAGATGGTAAAGATCTTAAAGAACCTATGAACATTATGCATCTCAAATGCTACTATGCATAAAATTTGGTCATTTCATCATTTGTATATATTGTATTTTGCATATTGTTTCATTTTAGCCATTTCTATCAAAATATTTTTCAATAATAATATTTCTTCTTGTAACTTAAAATCAAAATACAAAAAAACATTAAAATCGTCAAAATCTTCAAAAACATCTTTTATTTTGTGCTTGAAGTTTATAGTTATATTTTTAATTATTTTGGATAAATGAGCATTTATTTGGAATCCCGCACTTTCACACTCACATGAATAAATATCTTGATTTTATTTGGTATGATTATTAATCTCTCTTATATCAAAGTCCACATTGGCATTAAATAAAGTTTTGAGCATAGAGAACTGATCTTGTTATTTACTTGAACCAAGTATATATTTTCACATTAAAATGATTTCATTGCAAATTCGATATGATGCTACATAGTAGAAGTGGTTTCTTGAGCAAAAAGTTTCCCTTGCTATCCTATCATGCACATGGTCTAGAATCTTTGAGAATTGAAAAAAGGACAAGCTCACCCCTACCCAGAATAAAAATCCCTTGATCTACAGCCAATCCGAGCAAGTATCCCTAGTATAGGAAGGAAAATAAAAGTCAAAGAAAATGAGAAACAAAAAAATATTATTTTGTACCATCGCAGCAATATTTCAGCATTGTCTCAGTTCCAAGAAAAAATACAAAAAAAAAAAAACAAGAAAGAAAAGCAAAAGTGAAAAGAGAGAAAGCAAAAGCAATAAAATCCCTTTCCCTACCCCTTGAAAAGAAAAGAAGGGTGAATGAGCTTGAATCCCTAGAATTCTCAATTATTTGAAAATTATGAGGTAAGCCCCATAACAGGTGGTTTGTGCCCAACCCGCTTGGCCTTGGGTAATTCCTAGCGTGGTGATATGTCTGTCACATTAGCGACCTTATTTTGTACAGACCTATGTCAGCTTACGGATTAGCTAGCTCTTGATAACCTGACTTACACAGTAGTCTGGTACGGTTACATGCATATTAATCATGGTCAACGAACATTCATTTGGTTAATTCAAATTACTTGTATCAAATTATCTTGCTCAAAATTGGTGAATGAACAATACAATTGCACACACATTTATATTTGAGAGATTTTTGTATCATTATGATAAATCAAGATCGGTAATGAACTCACATTTGCACATGTGGATCCCTTATAAACCTACATTTGTCTTTGAGATAATTTAAAATATTTTTGTAATTCTTTTCAGTTTTATCCTCTTATTTCAGAATTCTTGTTGTGTATAAAAGCAATTATATACATTGTTTCACAAAATCACAAAATGATTTCAAACAACATGTTCATATTATTATTTTTCTATTTATCAAAAGTTAAAAATTAATCTTGTAATAAAACTAAAATATCCATTTTTCTTCTTTGGATTTCGCAATGATGGTATAAGTCTATGCCTAGCGTAAACCATTGTTCTAATTTTATTTTTCCATTCATTTTAATAAAAACCCATATGGCTTACATCATTATGCTACATAACTAAGCTTTAAAATGAATGCACACTTATTCTATTTCAGGTCATTATGTCAACATTCAATTTTGCAATGATGGTATAGTTCCTAGGAACTTATGCACAATTTTTATCACACTTAGGAATTTATGCCTAGCAAAAACCATATTTCTTTTATATGTCATGCAAAATATTTTTATGAAAATATGAAAATAAATCATCACCATCATCATTTTCATCATCACAACACAAAGTCTTAAGACAGTCTCTTAAGCATTCTTTTACTTTTCACAATATTTCTATCTTGGGATTAGCTTGACGACCTAGTGAGCGACGACTCCATGAAATGGTCTATAACAGCGACAATGTCCTTTGAAATTATTGTTAAAAGTATTTTTTTTTTTTTTCATAAAATTACACCACAAACAACCAATTTGTTTACATCAGATTATTTCATTTACAATTTTATGCCATGATATCAAAATATAATATTTCAAAATGACATAATTACATGAATATTCAATCACAAATTAAAGCATCATACAACATATACACAAGTCGTATCATCAAAAACAAGATCATATATGTATATATATCAAATTCTATACATCATATCAAAACTGGATTGGTATGCCACAATCTATACCCTGTTGTACTCAATCCTCTCAAAAATCTATACAATCTCTATGCAGTCTATAGCCAGCTAGTCTCGAGAAGCCCTCGAGCTCTCAGCCTTATCTCCTCCCCCTCCCTGACATGGAGGAGGTGGTCCCATAGCAGTCTATGTTGTGTCTCGGGTCCTCGCTATTGATCGTGAGGATGTCCTCACTAATCCCATCCAAATTGGTTTTGTAATGTTGGATGGCAGCGGTACCCTCTGACCCTCTAGAGCCAACTGAAAGTATACCCCTTGGTAGAATGTGGTCTGCATCATAGACCGTACTAGCTCATCCCTGCTCGCCCCTTTTCTCCATGCCCTAAGTTGTGTAGTCTCATCCTACAGTGTCTGTACCTAAGCCCTGAGCTGAGTAGCCTCATATTGCAGTGACTGCACTTGAGCTCAGAGGTGGGCAACCTCATCTTGGAGAGCCATCGTCTCACTACTCTCCCCTAACTCGACACCCTTGCCATTATCAGGTGATTGTGGTATCTCCCCCTGCTGTAAAGGGAGTCTCTCCTTCCTCTGCCCTATCTCCCATGGCCTCTGTGGAGCCTGATCCATCCGCTGGCATCTCTCTTGTGGGGACCATCACTGCTCTCTCTCATCGTGACCCCGAGCTGCCTCAATGGCAGCCTGGCACCGCCTCCCCATCCGTCACACAACCACATGCATCAGACCCTGTGCTCTCATCATTCAAGGAGGGCAGATGCCTACGTACCAGACATCGTAGCTATTTGTAACCCCTGCGTCGTCACCATCCACTGGCTAGATGGGGGCATCGTCTACGTCTTGAATCCAAAATCACTACATATCTAGAGCCCCTCTCAGCATAGTACTATCCCAAATAGTCTGGGAGTACTCATAGTCCCTGAGAGAAGGGATCCCATGTTGTAGACCGAATTGTCGTAGGGTCGTAGCGGTGGAGCTCTACCTCTCCCTGCTCCATCCTCAGCCAGTAGACTCGCCTAATGCAAGCCAGATCCTACCCATCCTTTGCCCACCTAGGGTGCTCTCACCACAACCTCCAGGTGATCTGGTCTGGGATGAGGTCGTCTAGCAACCTCCGTAACAGCGGCAGATCTATCCATCGTTGTGACCCTCTCTGTAGCCACCAATAGAAAACTTGGGGTCTCTCTCGATCAACTCCTATCAACGGGAGCCCTACCGGCCTCTGCATCGCAATGTGTTCCCAGCACCAAACCTGTAGCAGCGATGCCAAGACCAAACATTGACCTCCCTTGTAAACGACCCCATGCAGGATCCTATACAAGCGACATAATACAAAGCTACCCCATGTAAACCTGTACCCGTGGTCTCTCATGTCGCAAACTATGTCTGAGAGCACCCACAGTAGTCTGCACCCACTTTAGTGGCATAATAGTAAGCCATCGACTACTCCTGTCAAAACTTGAGTCAGCTTGGATGCCCTAGGCATCTATCGTAGAGACTAAATGTTCACTCTGCCCTTCTCCAGGGTGAAGCTCGGGTCTCCGATCAGTCTCATCATTGCCTGGCCCTGATTGGCCACAGGCGTCATGAGTTGTACCTGTATGGGGATCCTCAAGATCCTCCATACATCCTCTAGAGTGGGAGCCATCTCCCCTGTCGATAGCCAAAAGCAAGATGACCCCGAATACCATCTCTTTGCTAGGGCTGTTAAAAGCCCTATGTCAGTCAGTACTTGTGGCATCTCTACAACATGTCGTAGCCCGACCTGTGCTAGTTGGTCGCGCTTTGCCTAGTCAAGAGCGGCTAAGTCATCTCTCAGTTCGTCGTATTTCCATTCTCGACTCTTTATTAATCCCCTCTACAAAACAAACAATAAAACAATAAAATTCATTAATAAACCAATCATTGCAAATAAAATTAAACACATTTTAATCAAGCTTAATGATGATATTGTCCACCATTGGATGATATCGTCCCAAATTGGACAACATCGTCCTTTTTTTGGATGAAATCATTTTCAATTTTGTAACTTGGGGATCACCCCTTGTTGGACGAGATCGCCCCTAGTTCGCCGATTTTGCCCTCCGACAAAATTGATGATCTAGGGATGATTTCGACGAAATTGGGACGATTTCGTCCCGACGTCATTGACGGCCTAAAAACGGCCATGATGCCCAAAACAATCAAAATTTAAATTTAAAAATTGCATAAAGTAAAATCAAACCTAATCTACTAGGATTAGATCCTTACTCGTAGCCCACGTCGAACCTCTATCGCTCTGTGTGTTGTCTCCACCATTATTTATCTCTGCAAAACTCTGGAACAGTAAAAATGAATAGTAAAAAAAATGAATTAGGATTTTTCCTTATTTTTCTTAATTTTATTCAAAACCAACTTTCTTTTTTTTAATTTTTGCTTTTTCGTTTTTACTTCAAACGTTCGATTTGGGTAAAAACATGGAGGGGGCACCATAGTCAGCAGTCGTACGATTCGACCACGAATCGTCATCTAGAAAATTGAGTACATTTTTGTTTTCTCGTAAAACAGGCATAACTCGTCTTTAACGCATTTTTTTCAAAAAATTTGCTAAAGAGGGGGCAAAATGTAGCACCCTAAAATTAGCACAGTAAAACCTTAGTAAAAGATAAAAATTCAAATTTTAACCTCAAAACCACCCGTTAACCACCTATTACCCGCTTTCCTCATTTTCTGCACCATTTTTAGGATTTGTTTTGACCGTTGGACGATATCGTCATAGATATGATGAAATCGTCCCAGATCTCACGAATTCGTTTGGAACAGAACGTCTAGAAGATTTCATCTCAAAACTAAATTTTCCTACTTAGCTTCTGTTCCAACATCTTCTCTAATCTGGGCAAAAAGCGTGTCTACATAGTTAGAGTCTCCCCCGTTGGAGATCTCCCAAATTGGGATGATCTCCAACCTCCTAACCTCTCCCTAATCCTATATAAACTGGGTTTTTCTCAGTTTATCCCCCTGGATTCCCTTGAACCCCTTAGCTAATGGATTTCCCTACAGATTTAGATCCTTATTCACTAGAGCATCCTCGCACTACTATCTGTATTCTATATTTTGCATTTTTCTTGCAGGAACTCTACTATTTTTTAGTTGAAGCTAGCTCGGATCGTCGCAAACAATTCCAAACTATTTCAGACGATCCTGTCGAGGAGTGTAGACGATTTCATACAATTGGAGGTGATCCTAAATGTAGTCCAAATTGGGGGCAATTAGAGCCCAGAGTTTGCATTTCCTTAGCTTTTTTTGCATTTTCCTATTGTATTTTTGCACTGTCTTAAATTATTATGTTTATGCATCTTGGAGTTCACCTCATTTAGCATAACCACATGATAAATTTAAAATCAATCATTAAATCTACTACATTTTCTTATTTGTTATTAGAATCCATTATTTAGGCATGTTTGCTATTATCTCTATGATTCTCCTTCACTTATGCACTTGCATATTTTGTATTTTGTATCTATTTTTGTGATTGCAGGTTTATGATGAATTCATCTGACGAATTCGTCAGATGTCAGACGATTCTGTCTAATCTCAGATGACCTATTGTGATATGATACGATTCGGTGTAATTTCAGACGATGACGTATGAGTCGAGATGATCTAAACTGCTACAAGACTCAGAATCTTCATCAAACATCCGAAATCAGGTATGTTAGGATCTAGCTAGCATATTTTCTATGTTTAGCATTCATTCCTATTTTTTGTATTCATTTAAATCAACATTGGCATATAGAATAGTTTAGATTCATTTTGGCCAAACCTAGAAGTTGAATGATCAAGTATAAAAATGAACACTTCAAACCCACTATCAACCTAGGTGTGGAAACTGCCACTCAAACATTTCCTGGTGAACCCACCATCCATCGAAAATTCACCCTTATACCCCTCCCCCGAGAGGGGGGACCTTCAAAGGGCCTCTCAGTCCAAGGTATTGTCTCATCCTTCTCGCATCCCCCTTTCGGACGCGGATCCTATAGCTTGAAGGTAAGGATGCAAAAAATTTGGAGCGATACAATGATAAATAACACAACTAAACAAAGGAACAAGAAAATGAAAGATTTGAGAAATAAGAATAACAACAATTTTACTAGCCAAAGTAGCAATAAATCAAGCAATCACCTGTCACTAAAATTACTAGCAAGTATGACCCCATTATTATTTTTTATACATTCAAAATCATGGGATAATTGGGTCAACAATGAGAACCAAATTGCTTAATCATGTCCCATTAGTTCAATTTTCTAAAAAATTTAAGTGGGCCTCCACTATTGGGGTTAGTTGTAAGATATTCACAACACTACCTTTCCTATGACTCATGTACAAGTGGACTCCTTGTAAATTTACATCATTGCACATTGACACTTGTGCATTTATTACTTCTTCCTCAAGTAACCTAAGATAAACTCCTAATCTAACAATGTACCCAAGGTGGTACATTGACATGTACCTAAATAATGTAATATACTCTAACATTCATTGAGATCATTCTTGGGGTATGTAGGGTATTATCGACTATTCATCAAATTTTTGTATAAATTTCCCATCTACTAGACATAATGGTGCTCAAGGGTGTTCCTTTTAGGTGGAAGGAACACTAGAAGTCCTTTGAGAAGTTTAAGGTAATACTAGTTTACACACCCATTTTAATTTTTTTAGACTAGAAGAAGGAATTTCACGTCCATGTAGATGCATCCAATTTTGTAATTGGAGGTATATCAACGTAAGAAGGACAATGTGGGCTGATCAGACCATATATTTTCATATCATTTGTTGTTCAAGGTGGAGAAGAATTTTAGCACATTCAAAAGCTAAACATTATGGTGGTGTATGTGGTGCATAATTTTAGACATTACTTGTGAATCTCTTTGCTTTCTATGTTGATCATTAGGTATTATTATAGTTGATCAATAAGCTAATAGTTCATGGATGAGTTAGCAAGTGGATTTTCATCTTAAAGAAATTCAAGTGGTGATCAGACTAGGGAAGAAATACATTATAGTGGATTAGTTATCAAGGATTCATTGGGGAGAAACTATAGAGGGAGGAGTACCAAATGATTTTTAGATGCTTATTTATTTTCAATAATTGTGTTGACATCATGACACAAGTATTTTGGAGAATAATTGTCGATAATAGAGCTATCAAAGGAATTTCCAACAATCAAGATCATATAAAATTCAACATCATTTCAATTGGTTTCTAGATTATTGTACAAGATTGTACATAGATCAAATTTTATGGAGATGCATAATAGATGAGGATGTGAATGTAGCACTAAATGAGGCTCATGAAGGGTTAGTGAGATGACAAATGAGGCCAAATGTAACTATGAGAAAGATTCTTCTAGCAGGGTGGTGGTGGCACACCCTCTATTGTGATGGTAAGGAGTTTGTGATTACATACAATATGTACCAACAAGTTGGAACTTGTTATGGAGGGAATTCATGCCATAGTACCTATCTCAACAATGGTAATTGTTTAAATGTTAAGGTGTGGATATTTTAAAACAATTGAAGACCAATAAAAGAGGTTACAAGTACATTATTATAGCAACCAAATATTTGTCAAAGTCAATAGAGGTGAGGGCATTGCCAACTAACTCTACAAAGAACATGATGTAGTTCCTGCATGAGCAAATCATTATAAGATTCAAAATACCTCTTTTGTTGATGAGCGGGGTTATGCATAAGGGATCGAACTTGAAATGTACTTGTAGAAAATTGGCAAAACCGTTTTGAAGCCATGGTGAATCTTGGCCAACCTCATGTCGAAGGTAATAGCAAATTACCCTAATTTTTGAAAAAAATTGGAAAAAATGGCAAATTTGGAAAATATTCTAATTAAAATACTAAAGATTCTAAAAAGTTAACAACAATTCAAACCAACTAAAATTCAAACCAAACTAAATTTCAAACCAACTAAAATTCAAACCAAACGCTCCAAGGGAACCAATTGTCAGTAAAGTTATGATTGTGACCGGGTGTAAAAAAATAAACGACGTGAAAATCATGGTCTATGTTGAATCACGGATCGCTTTTAATCATGAATCGTGCGTAAAAAACTAGACGATGTGAAAATTGTAGCTCGTGTTGAATCACGGACCGCATTTAATCACAAATTGTGTAGAAAAAACTAGACGATGTGAAAATCATGGTTCGTGTTGAATCACGAACCTCATGGAAAATAATGTTGGGTGTCAAGCTATGTGGAAAACAATGGAGATGGACTGGGTGGATGAAATAGTCGAGTGTTAGGTCATGTGAAAAATGAGACGAGACCAGATGGAGTAAAAAATACGTAGATGGACTACGTGGAATATAATATTGAGTGTTGGGTTGTATGGAAGAAATAGTCAGAGTGGGGCTGGGTGGAGGAAAAACAATGGAGATGGACCACATGGAAAATGTTGTTGGGTGTCGAGCCGTGTGGAAAACGATGAAGATGAACCAGGTGGAAGAAACAGCTGGGTGTCAGACCGCATGAAAAACGATGAAGCAGGATGGGTGGAGTAAAAACAACGCAGATGGACTGCATGGAAAATAATGTTGGGTGTTAGGCCATGTGGAAAACGATGGAGCTAGATCGGGTGGAAGAAAAAATCGGGTGTTAGGTCGTGTGGAAAAAAATGACGGACTGTATTTTGCAAGCAAACAAACATAAAGTGAAACATTGCAAACAAACAAAAAAAGAAAACATGATCATATCTTTCAAAAGACAAACAAAAACATAGAGAATTTGGGAGCGTGAAGGACTTGGGAGCGTGGATGACCTGCGAGGTTGCGAGCATGGATGACCTAGTAGATTATTTCAAGAAAAGGGGGAGGTGCGGCCATCAATTGATCTTCTACAAATCATTGAAAAAAAGGTAAATTTGTTGTTCAAGAGCAAAAATTTCTGCTAGGGTTTCCAGATTTTCAAATTTTGGGAGGATTTCTGTTAACATTTTATTTCCAAATTTCCAGGTGATTTCATGGTTTTTGTTAACGTTTTGTCTGCCAATGATTCTCCATAGGATGGAAGAAGCAGGGAAATATTTGAAAGAAATGGAAGTAGGGAATTCTTCAAAAGAATTAAAAGAATGGAAGATTTGCTCTATTTTCTTGGATGAATTCAAAAATGGAGCATTAGTAACAACCATGCCTTGCCACCGAACACACATTTTCCATACTAATTGTATTTTCAAGTGGATGGATATGGGTAACCGTAGTTGCCCCTTGTGTAGAGTGGTTCCAAAATATTTTACAAATATACAAAATTAGGAAAGATATTTTCAAAATAAGCTATCAGGTTCTATCTCAAATGTATTGTTCATTCACGATATGTGAAATTTTTGAGGTTAATAAAATTATAATTTTATTTTGAATTGTAGATTGTCTACAGTTATTATGTATTGGCTCGAGTTTAAAACATGTCCACCGTCCCCCTGACAGATCGGATGGAAAATAAGGTCAGGTGACCAAACTTGTATATGCGAAAAAAAGTATCAAAATATCCTTAAAGAACCAAAGCAATCACCTACTCATAATCTTATAATAAAAAAATATATCTCAATAGAAATAGAGTACCTAGTGCAGAAAAAGGTCTAGAGGTAGATATGGTTTTTTGTCGCTCCGTAGTTCAATTGTTTTATCTGTCACTCTATGTGCAGATATTTGTCAGGTGGATGGCTTTTGTCCCGATTGCATAAACTTACCAGATGTCGGTCTAGTTAAATAAATGTGTCTGTCTATCATTCTGGGTGTAGGTATGGTTTTCATTTTGATCCGAGTGGAGTTCTTAACCGAATCGATGAGTTTTTGGACCCAAATTAACTTTGGCAGAATTCTAACATAGATCGAATATACTCTTCGGTTCCATTGTGAAAAAGTATCACTAGCATGCTAGTTATTTATAGTGTTATAGTTGGCTAGTTGGGTGGGATAAATTATAAATTTTAGAAATTTAAGCTGAAAATGGTACACAATTTAGGCGGGAGTGTTGGCGAGTTTAAAAAAAAACTTAGCACTATTATCAACGAATGATGAGCCGAAACCTAAAAAAAAAATCCAAAAATTTTGGGTGAAAAGACCATTGTCTAGGGTCCCCCAAACTCGCCATTTTGAATTTTACTTTTTTAATGAAATCATTTAAAATATGACTATGGAGTTTTAAATTTTGAATTTTGTTGACAAGTTTGTATTATCCAAGGGCAAATGGGTAAGGAGAATTAACAAATAAAGTTTTGGTCTCAATAGACTTGTGAAGTTGAAAATGCTCATTGGGGGGAGAAATTGCTAGCAATATTGTGGGTCTATAGGATGACATATAAGTCAATGATAAATCATAATCCTTCTAGTTAATGTATGGTTAGGAGGCAATAATATTGGTCAAATGTATGGTACCAATTTTAATAGTGGTAGTGAGAACCATTTGCACAATTAGAACAACCTAGAGGAGAGTTTTATGACACTCATTAAGTTGGATGAAAAGAGAGTGATTGTATAATGGGACATAAACATTTCCTAATGCCAACATAAGCTTCAACATGACAAGCATCTACAAAAGTTGAAGGTAGGTGATCTTGTGTTGAAGTATCATGACAAGCAAGAAATCAAACCAAGAAATTTGAAGAACTTATCACTTGGACCTTTCCACATTGAATATTTATTGGATAATGATATAGTATGATTGAAGAGACTATATGGGATTTTGTGTCTTGCGATAGCCAATGGTTAAAATTTAAAATTGTATAAGGTTAGATTACAAGTTAACCTTATCAACCACAAATTAGATAGAGAAGATATAAGTATGGGAAGGTTGACAGTCATACTGAGTTAGTCTTTGAAATCTTCATGAAGTTAGAATATAGATACATAGGAGAATATAATGCAGATGACATGACTCTAGAAATACTAAAAATGTGGAGGTGTTGGCATGCTACAAACAAGCCAACAGGAGATAAGGGAATGATATGCAACCAATAATGGAGTAATAAAAGTTGAGGTTTGGATACATTGGGCACAAAATATCATATGTACATGTTAGATATGCTAATATTAAAGAAGCTCAAAGTTCACATGGCGATGAGGATGTGCAACAAGTGGTTGCAAGGCATGTTATACAAGAAGAACCACTAGAAGAACTTTAGAGTGATGAGAGAAAATATGAAGGAATGAACCTATTGATAGCTATTGGATGTTTACAATAAAGAATGCATGCAGAAACACAACAATTGCATGAAAAGAGTGAATAATTGAATGTTTGGATTGGTGAATTTCAGAGTGAGGGTACATGAGGATTGATACAATAGTGACAAGATATGCAAAGAACTAGCAAAAATAGATTCTTTGGAGAAAGTACAAGTCTAGAGGATACTCTTAGAGGTGCATTAAAAATAATAAAATACTAGAAATTATAATAATCATACACAAAAAGTTTAAAGTTTTGGAATAATATTGCCAAGAGTACCGACTTGACAAGAGATATAGGGATAAGAAGATTGTTAGTTCTTCCAGGCACAAGGCTGAAATAAATTGAATTGAGAGATATGCATGATGTGTCAAGTGAACCTATTCACAACACCAATGCACATGAATGAGCATTGTCAAATATAAGAATGAATAACGATAAAATGTTTGAGGAAGAAAGCAACAATGTATCCACATCAAGTCCTAGTAATGAAGAGAAAAATTTGGAGTGGTACCAACCCTAGCTTGGGCTTTGATAGACAATTCATTTAGGTAACACCACAAATGTTATTAAGAGTTATTTATGATGATTTGGTGATATATCTTCTAGAGTATGTCAATCTATCACTAAGTGATATTTTGTAAGAAGGATGAAATGATGAGCTCAAAATTACATTTGAATATGAAGAAGCAATAACAACATAATGGATGAAAATATGATGAAGAATAAGGGTAGCTAAGCATATTTGGAGTCTAGGTCAATGAAGGAATAATGAAGGTCAAACTTGACTAAGTCTTAAGGATATGGTTCTAGTACGAGTACTAGCTAATGATGTCTGCCAATTTTGAATAATTCCTCAATCTAAGAGGGTTTTTAGGTCCATTAGATTGTCTAAGTTCATAATGTGAAGTGGGCTTCTTAAGTTATTTGGGTGGGTCACCAGGTATCCTAGTCCATTTAGGAATACTCAACTAAGCGGAGGTATATTTTCCTTCTGAATTTTTTGGGGGGGCAATATGCCCTAGATGACCCACTCACCATATAGCCAAAAGGGTGAACCATTAGATGATTACTTTGGATCACTTAGTAACCAAAAAATATTATTTGATACTCAAGTCAAGATATTTGGATCCCAAGTTAGGTGGGTTGATGAAGCTGGGTTGTCTAAAAATTGAGTAGAGTTATCTAATGATCAAGATGGGTAATTTAGAGACGAATTCAAGAGAATTGGTAAATCAATCCATAAAGTAATAAAGCAGGGTCATCTAGAGATGATACTAGGTTGTTTGATCTCTAAGGAAACAAAGAAATCCATCAAACTATGTTGTCTAGATGGCTAGGTAGACAATTTTACCTTCTAGATCATCTGAATAGAAAAAACTAGGTCATTTGGATGTCCAAGTAGGTCATTTGGCCACCTGGATCATCCAGGCCAATGTGTTAGACTAGTTAGAGATAGGGTGTGCTCATTTTCCTAGCATGCTTTCCATGCATGATTCCAAGAAAGAAGTCAAATGCACATAAGATGAACACATCACAAAAACCAAGTAGTTAGGGATGAGTTATTGCTATTCTAATGGAAGTTAAGGGAGTGGAGGAAAACTTGGTGCATGTAAGCCAAGTGTACCTCTATTTCCTTCAACTTACAAAAATAGGTGAGGAGCATTGTAGGAGAGCCAAGAAGTACCAATTAGGAGAAGAAAATGGAGAGTGAACCAACCCACTGAACCAAATACCAGTTAGGGCACAATCCAAGGTACATACCATAATGTCTAGAGGGTGAGCCATCTATATTCCATCATGCAAATTTTAAAGGTACTAAATAAGAATAAACTAGTTGCAAGGAAGTGAATTTCATAGGAGTGTTAGATCTAGGGCATGCCAACATTAGAGGACCATGGATTTTGTCGAAAACCCTTAACCAATGATAATTTTTTATATTGTGTATAAGAGAAGTGTTTGAAATGAGGGAACATAATTTTAGAGGAGGAATAACAAATATTATACCCTTGTCAAAAAAACCAGATTGGGTTTTGAAGAAGTTTGCATATGAAAGGGAGAAACATTAGCAGTATAAATATGGAAGTAGAGGCAAAGGACATCCAAACAAAATCATGACAAGAAGAAGCAAGTGCTTGATGAAGAAGAAGCTCACGCACAACAAAAATATGTCATCTAAAGGTTGTGATATATCTTTCAACATTATCACAAATTATACATGATACCATATAGGTTGTATGGAAAGTCATCCAAATGGAGGAGAGAAGGAAAAGGGTTATCTAATAAAATATGTGTATCATTTAAAACATATAGTGTGTCATTTGGATGAGAAGGAACATTGTATGGAAGGATAAATCTAGTAGGATCATCTAAGGTTTGGGATAGGTTGTATGATTACAAAGGAGGGTTGTGGCTAGGATGGTCCATTTGAGGAGTGGAGAAGACTATATAATAGAGTAGGTAAATCAGACAACTTGGCTAGGTCATATATGAAATTTCCTAAATAATCAAATAACTTGGATGATTTGTTTATGAAATTTATCAAATAGTTAGGAAACCTATAAATATCATGTTCTTTTGGGTTTTATAAGGTAAGGAGAGGTTTTTCTAGAGCTGGAGGTAGGTTTTTTGGACTTGCAATAGGAAAAAAATTGTTAGGCAACTTGCATCAAGGAAGATATCCACATAGAACATGGGTCATGTTCCACATGAATTTACATGATAATACCACACCGACTAAGATATGGTTGGGATAGTTGGAATTAATTTTTTCTAGAGGAGTTCAAAATTAAGAACTTGCAAAGTTGAGTGTAGATGGAAAGTAGTGGAGGTTGTAAGTTAAGGTAAAAGGAGAATGATAGTTGAGAATAACCCCTCCATGAGTTGGGATTAATCCAATGTTGCAAAAAGGACCCTTAATATATTAAGGAAGCATGAGTGCATTCTTCTCTAAGAGTCACTTAGAGTGAAAAAACCACCAAGAGTAGGAGTGTGAAATGGAAACAGAGCAGGAAAACCCACGACACCACAAAGAAGGTAGAGAAGTAGGTGGCTTGAGGTCAAGATCAAGAACAAGAATTTTGTATCATGACCAAAGGGCAAGGTAAATGAGGCAACAAAATAACCATAACAACTAAAAGCAAAGAGGAAGGAGAAGATGTAAATGATCTTTGATGACATCACTTGGATAACACTTGCAAGAGAGTTTTGCAAAAGTTATTGGAATGTGAATCATGTAGACCACCCATTAAAATCAACCTGTTAGAATGCAAGTGTCAACCACATCATCCAAGTTGCAAAATTTGACAAAGACTTATTCAAATCATATCTATTATAGATGCTAGAAATATAGCTTCTAGAGAATAAGAGGAGGATCCATGTTAGAGAGAAAGGATGTATGTGTTTCTTACCCCCTAATAATTTTAGATGAGTGTTTGGGCTACTTGTTGTAGATAATAAAATAATAGAGGGGATATAGTTATACAAGTTTCACATGTTTGTGGATAAATTTGTTAATCTAAGTCTAGAAGAAGTTGGTAAACTGATGAAGCATGCCAGTCAAGGTTGAAGGAGTGCAACACTTGAAGATAGATCAATTATGCTATGCTATAAATATTATGATTTATTGGTTGCCAGGTAGATAATAAGCCTTGGGTATGCCCACTTGGCTCGTACTGTACATGGAGGGAATCATGTGTGAGATAAAATTTGGTTGGATAATATTCCTTTTAGATGACATTCAATATTTTATATTATTTTTATGCCATTGCATTTCTTCTAGACACAACATACTAGAAGGTCCAAATTTTGGGTATGGACCAACCTTAGTACATTCCAGAAGGAGCACCTATGATTTTTTTTGGATTCATGTATCTCCAGTTTCAAAAATTACACCAAAAAAAATCAATGCATACCTTGGGAGGATAGAATAAGAATACCATGACAATGAAGAAAAGAAAGACACAAATGGTGTAATTAGTGTTGTTGGAAGAGGAATATCAAGGAGATAACATATATGCATTGGTAAAAGAAAAGGAAAAGGAGTCTGATACTGAAGGGAGCAAGGAGTGGCTACCCATTGCAAAGAAGTCGGAGAGGGAATAACAAATGTAAAAATAGTTGAACCAATTGTAGCAACAAATGGAGCAACAACTAGAGCCTTAGCCTCAATCCTAACTATAGAGGTAAATGGTGAGGATAATACCTCCTAAGGGGCTATATTAGACCAAGGTAGTTGGTACAGTTGGAAAATAGAATGGAGGCACATCACACTTATTAGTAGGTCAACTTATCAAATTCAAGTATAAACTTATATTGAGGTGTAGCTAGCAAAAAATGAGTCATTAGAGGTAGTTTGAAGGCCATCCATATTCATTTGAGGATACAATTTGTGCAAGAAGGAATCATATATACTATTTATAATACCATGGGAGGGGATTTATATGAGTCTACACAAGAAGAACAACAAACCAATTAAAATTTGCATAGGGGGAAATGGTAATAAAGGAGATGACACAATAGGGTAGAGGAGAGGAAGTTATATAGGAAGTGGCACAACCAAAGCTAATTATGGTAGAAAAGGTTGTATATGCTACTTTGGAGGTGATGAACACTTCATATTTAGTTGAGTTTGAGAGGCCATAGTGATTTGATCTAGGGACACCTAGATTTTATAGATCGATGGTCATCAGCTTTGTAGCAGGAGAGTTTTTCCCACACCCCACTACGATAGTTTATATAAGTAAAGCAATATGGTTCCCCTCATTTGGGTGATGAGGAACCTATTGATATTTTTTTTACCATCACAAAAAAGATATAGAATCCTTCTTTTTCATGGGATAAAGAAAATAACCTTGTACTAGTGCATGTGTTGTGGTAGAAGGGCTAGAGTAGTCAAAGTGTTAATGGGAGATAAAGTTATGGCTGAAGTAGAAAAGCAACATGATACACAACCAAAACCACAAGTATAGGAAAAATACAAGGCTAACAAGAGGAAGGACACCATAGAAGGACTTGGTTGAGAGGATAAGGGGGAAACCACCATATAGGATGATGAGCATAGGATAAATACTGACACAAGTGAGCACTTACTCATTGAAGTGTTAAATTTAAGGTAGTCTCTACTTTATCACCAAAAGTAATGAACAAATTGATAATTTATTTGAGAAATTGGGTGGAGTGATTAATATGGTGCACAATTTTTAGGTTGATTCCCTATAATAATGATGATGTGGCAACCGAGTGTAGATATAAAGTTGAGTAGATTGATCAGTTGGACCTAGAATGAGAAATGAATGAAGAAATACATTGAATTCGTAGTGTTCAACCATGGGAATTTTGTGTGGGTAGTAGTATGCATATGATGATTGGTGGGATACAGTTGTTAAAGGAAACAATAGTCTTATACAAGCACCCACTATGAGTGTATGTCAAAAAGGATGGATTTGATGTCTATCCTAATTAGAGGCTGTGAAGAAAGTTAAATTATCACAAGAGTTAGAATTTGCATATGCCAACATGAAATTTTTGGCCTATTTTGAAATAGTGATTAGGACCCCGATTATATATGATACATGAGATGAAAAAAAACCTAAAATTTCAAAGGTAACAACAATCCATCCAATTGAATTATATAGAAGAATATCTTCAACAAGTGCAAAAATAAGCCTAAGTAGGACTAACCTAGTTAAAATAAGACGTGGATCAATTACAAGAATGGGAGGAATAACATAAATTTATTAGGTTGTGGACGTCTCAATGTGTGATGCAAGAATAAGCTTTTGAACATAAATTTTATAAAATAGCCTATTATTATTGGTTTATATTAGGAAAGATCAAATTGAAGACTCAAAGAAGTAGGAAGCAGAGTTGCATGTTGGGCTTGCAAAAATAGAACAAAATTCACATCACGACTTCCAATGGATGAGGTACAAAGCCTATTCAAAGAACTTAAAGTAAGAAACCTATGACTTGAAGCTACAAGTATAAGAGTTGTGATTAGTACTTATTCAAATTCAATCTACTATCCATTCACAATAGAGCCAAAGCCCTCAAAAGTAGCAACACTTATCAGTTAGGACATTGATCAAACTAGAGGGAGAGGCTAATGTGTAGATGAATAGTTAAATTTTACAATTGAAGGAACAAGGAATAAAATATTAGAGGAAGAATCAACACATAACATGTCTAACACTTGATATCAACATGCAAATCTAGCAACAACTATAAATACCTTGGGACTCACTCTCAAATGGACCTACACATTAAAATAAAATAATAACTATGCCTAGATGATCTTGCACACACAACATAGATTAGGCAACCTTGAACAAGATTCAAACAACTTGTTTCAACATCAAATGATATAATTCAATAGTCTAGATGATCTAGTACATCAACTCAAATGACCTAGTCTAGAGCTATATGAACTTGCTTAACAATCTATAACAAGCGTTCAATAGTAGGAATAGTTTATATATAGTCATGTACAATATTGCATAACTATTAGAATAATTCATAGAAATATGCATAATGATATCATAAGTATGCACAAAAATTACTAAATGTAAGTATTCTTAATATCTACAAGAATATATGCCTAGTTACACCTTCATACCTTGTACAATGATATCTTTCCACATATATACCTCTCTAAATAAATGAATGAGGAATCTTATTTATAAATATTGGGAGGTAGTCTCTTCCTAAAATCCCTCCAACTAACAACCTGACACCTCTTTATTTCTTGAATTATATTTTACATTCATTTAACTTCATTTACATTTTATGAATTTATTAATTCTATGTATGACATTTCATCAAACACTTTTTGTATGCATAGCAAAATAACTTAAAATGACAAAACTATTACATAAAAAAAATCTTATTCATATAGTTGAATTCTTTTTGGACCTCATTAATTCTGAGGTGACACTTGATATGACACCATGTCCAAACTAGTACCTAAATTTCCCTTCCCTATAGATTGGTTCACATCCTCGTTGATGATTATTGTTGCTCTTAAGGGATTTGGATTTGTTTGGGCTAAGGTGTTGACACAGGTACTCTTCCCAACTGATGAATCCAAATTTTAAGAAATTCACTCTCTTCCTTAAACCTCTTCCCATAGGCTTGATATCAATTCCATATAAATCCATAGTGTTATGACTTCTAGATATCTACATGCCTAGCCTTTAATTCGGTCTGTCACTTGGCTGATTTAACCTCCTTCCTTCTCTACAAGTTGCTCATCTTGATCTATGATCAACTGATCTCAATGATCAATTTCCTACATCTTGTATTCAAGGGCCTACTATCTCATCACACACTCTAACTTTAGTTAACCAATCAATAGATCATGCTTCTCCTACACTTGCCTCATCTTATCTTATTCTTATCTTGTCCTTGCTAATTTTTATTTTGGATTTCTACACCTGTCAAAACTGATCTTCTACTTCCTAAAACTAAGTAGACTATTACTTCTCTTTTATTTTTAGGCTATTGAAAAATCCTAAAATTTCTCTAGACCTTTTTCAAATCATTAAATCAAGTATGCCAAGAAATTCATTCTGGCATAGGATATTTCCAATTCTAGTGCTAGTCTGATTTTCTTGACACCTAACACTTCAAGAAATTCTTCCAAATTCTCCTTGCTAAATCCATGGTGGGTATTAGTAGAAATCTAGGGTTCCTTTAGGCATATCCATTACTTTAAGCATGATTGTATTCTACTATTTCCTACCCCAACCTCCCATGGATGAACTCCATGGATTTCTTCAAATCTCTTCATCTGATCTTCTCCTTGGGACCAACTCGGCAAGTTGCCCTACTCTGCCTCCATCCATAAATTCCATAGTCATGATTATTTAAATAAATGTACTCAAAACTCACTTCTTACCTTTTCAAACAACCCAATTTTATTTTTAAAGAATACATCAATCTATTCATTGATTCTCTCTCCATGAATTGGGGGTTGCCTCAAATTGGGTACTTTGATGAGGAAGTGCTCACTCATTTCTCATTTTCCAATATTAGGTTCATCTTCCTTGTTATATCTTGTGGTGGTCTCTTCAATATCTTCCCCACTATGACCTTTTAGGTTAATAGTTGCCTTGGTGGTCTTTCTATATTGAATCCTTCATTTTCTTTCTCATTCTATATGAACCTACTTCTTCTTGCATTTTTCTAGTTCATATATTGGTAGTTGAATGCTATGTCCCTTTTTCCACCATATATGTTTTGATACAAGTAATTTTATTTTTTCCTCTTTCCTCATGACATTGATGAATTCAATGCCATATTCTATATTTTAGATATCACTTCAATTTGTGTATCCATCAAAAGGTGGTGACCCACACCTTTTTATCTCCTCTACAAACTGTTACAATAGTTTTTAGCATAATTTTCTTGTTGTAAAGTTGGTGTATCCACATTCATTGTAATGTCCCCCAAATATTCTTATGAATACATGACAAGTGCTTCCTCTTATGGTGGTGATACCTCCATTGCATCCACTATAGTTTGTACTTCTTCACCCACATCAACAATAATTAGTATTATTTGTGCTTCTTCCTACATAGTCCTTTATTATGGTTGATGTGCCTCCTCTTTCTCACATTATGATCCATGCATATGTACTCCAATTTTATCTAGTTACTATCCTCCTTTGGTAGCCTCTCTTAAATACATTCTCTTGGTACCTATAATGGAACATGTGATGCCTCCTTGCACAATATTACCTCCTAATTCCACTAGAGTGTCCAATGGTATTACATGTTATTTCTCATAGTTGATAATGTTGGCCGACCACTAGGTGGCATCTAGGTAATTTAATCCAAGGCAATTTGGATTCATTTCTTCCCCTGTGTTCATTTTTGTGGTGAAGCTATTGGCTTCTTTTCTCCTCCATGTTTCTATGTCCTTCCATTTTGACCATCATCTTGCACAAATACTACTCCTTGTGGTGATGTGCTCCTCATGGCTTCTCATAAAGCCAATGCCAACCCCTCATCCATTGGTTCAAGGTCCTTGCAGTGACATTTTTCTTGGCACAAATATTGGAGAATGCCTCCTTAAATATACTTTGTATATAAGGGTGAGTACTCTCCTGAGGCGAGGGAATGAGAATAATTTAGGAAGGATTTATTATATTTACTATAAAACATGGCATGTTTCTCAACCTTAGATGGGTAAGTTTTAATAGACATCTAGGATAAACAGGTAATAGTGTAGACGTGTAACAACTCTAGATGTGTAATACTTCAGACATATAGATGATAAGGTTTATATGGGTAGTCAACTAGATATGTAGTCAAATAGTACATATGTCATAGATGGGTAAGTTTTAATATACGTCTAGACTAGACAGGTAATAGTGTATATGTGTAACAACTCTAGATGTGTAAGACTTCAGACATCTAGATGATAAGGTTTATATGGGTAGTCAACTAGATATGTATTCAACTAGTACATATGTCATAGGTGTGTAGATGTCTAGGATAGTAGATGTCTAGGAAGTGTAGATGGGTATACGTCTTAAGCATTATACATCTAGGATAGATAGGGAAGATGTGTAGACATCTCAAATAGTAGACATCTAGGATGGGTTCATCAACAAGTCTAGATGGATAGGCCTAGACATATAATAGTCAGGCTTAGATGGGTAGACCTAGATATCAATTGTTTGCACATTTATTCTTTAGCCTGTAACTAACTTCTCCTCACTGTTCTTTGTAACTGCACAACACAAGTACAACACAACTTGCAATACTCTATCTCATACCAAGCATTGATCAATACCTGCAACACAACAATATGCTCACAATGCAATCACACATGACACATGCATTTCAAAATAACTCTTGCTACACAACATATATGTATTTATGGATAAGTATGGATATCTTAAAAAAATGAATAGGGGGGATTTTTATAGGTAATTCCAAATAGTTACTACAACCAACCTAGCTCAATTGTCCCAACTTACCTATGTTAACACTTAATAACTATTGTTTAAAGTGTAACAACCAGTATTAGACATCTAGCACAACTAGTTTAGATGTCTAAATAATCCTATACATCTTAACTAATCTATACATATTAACTAATCTAGATGTCTTAACAATTGATGACTAGTTTTGTCCTTTTGTGCATTTCTATTAATCAGTTTGTAAAAACATTATGATGGCTGATTTTACATTGTAAAATACATTATCAATATTTTTGTACATAATAAAAATTGTAGACCTTTAGTAGAAATTCCATCAAACATTTCAGTGTATTATTTCTTCTTCGAATTATTATCTACACCTATCCTCCCCTTCGAAGAAGTTGATATCCTTAGTGACTTTATCCGTTGGCTTTGGGGGGTCTCAAAATCCTTGGGTTCTGTAGCCTATAGTGCCTCCTCCAATTCTTGTAATCATAACTTAAGAGCTTCATGTTCATCCCAAACCCGCTTGGCATAATTGAAATACTTGGCCCATTCTACTCCCAAAGTATTGGCATTGTCTTTCGTCTCCTAGAGCCTAGGCAACAGTTTAGCTTCTCGCTATAGAAAAAGCTCCTTCATCCACTATTTAGACACTATGGAGGAAGAGGAAGCCTTGTGCGCCAATTCGGTTTTAAGAGATGCATCACTCTATTGGAACTCTTCCTGTAAGGCTTCCCGTTATCTAAGATAGAGAGTAGGAGTCTTATCAGGTAGTTTCTCTACTCCCTCCATAGTCGTTAGGTGTGTTGTAGGTAGAGACCAAGGTTGTTCTTGATAAATGGTGGAAATGTCGGCATGCCAAGATCCCTCTGTGGCCCATTTCACCAATTTGTCCAACTCCTCCTCGGCCATCAACTACCATTTCTTCCATCAACCAACACAAGTTGCATCAAACTACAATCATATATTATCCATTGCTTGGGTTAACTTAGAAAAATAGTCGATCACTTGCTGATCCACATGGGCTCCTAGTTTTACAAAATTTGGCATTTCTAATATAAAGTGTTCTACCCAAATATATTTGGCTTGTTCTTCCTCTGAATCATACAACAACTGATTTCCCTTTCCCAATAGATCTATGGGTTTTTAGTTGCTTTATTCTATCTAAGGTCTGGCTGCTCCTTAGGTGGTTGCACTTGGATGCTACCTATTTTTGTCCCAACTAACTGTTGATATACATCTATTTATGGGGGTCTCTCTCCCTTATCTATTTTAGTCTCATGTCCCAAAGAGACCTCTTCATATACTGTAATGTGATTTTGTTCTATCCCAGGTGTCATATTTCTAGCATTAGGAGGTGGTAGGCCCTCCTCTACCATCACTAGTGCAGATTTTTTTGGAATGTCCATATTTGTCGATTTTCCTATTACTCTAGTTACATTTGCTATGAGGATATCCTCAAAGGAAAAATCCCGCAGGAAGGCAATAAAAGAAGTTGTCACAAACAGATATTCGGGGGATATTTCTAGTGAAGTTGCACAAGATCAGAACTAGGATTCTACTAAATACTTGGTAGGCCCAATTTGTGTATCAGTATTGGTTTCATCTGGGACATGCTAAAAAACTAAGGGTATTTTAAAGTCAATTTTCACCGTGTGTAAGCTCAGTTGTTGCTCAATATTTTGAGCTATCTCTCGATAACAAGAAATATTCTCCATTGTAATACCATGCACTAAATCTAGGGATAGTGATGGAGGTGGTGACTCAAATCATCATCTCTTCCTGGTTGGCTTAGGCACTTTTGGTGGGGGTGCAACAACTTGTTTTTTTGATCCTTTATCCTTAGGTCATGGTGGTGTTGTATCCTCCCCTTCTGAATCGATCACTAGCTCCTCCTTAAGTGATGATTTATGGGAGATCTACTTCACCTTTGGCTTATTTATCGATGCATATTTATTCACTTATGGCTTGGCATCCTTCCATAATAATATTATCAAGGCCAAGTATGATAACTATTGAGGTGGGTCAAAATCTAGAATCTGCACTCCTGCAATGTAGGCTGCATCCAATAGTAATCCAATGGCATGAAAAACCATCAAAAAATTATTGGTGGTTCACATCAAAAAATTTTGAATGCAAAGTGCCAAATGGGTTGCCCAATCATAATCCACTCCTTGCTCAATCCCTTACAAGTATGGAATCAACCAAATGGGAAGTTATGAGTTCCATTGTTTCCATTTCAATCTAGCCATCAAGACATTCATAATGCATTGTAAACCCTTAGTTCTTAGTTACAACTGCTTGACTCCCTGGTTGTCGTGAGTTGCTAACATGGCATCAATATCTGTGTTAGTCAGAGTAGTGATACTCTGAATCAACTATGGAGTTCTCTTTGGATCAACCCACTCATTCACCATTGGTTTGTCCTTCTTCAAAAGTTTGAATGTACACCAAAATGCTTTAGGAGAAAACTCAATTATTAGGTTTTGATCACCAATGTTTGCTATGATGGTATTACGCAACAAGTCATAATTTTGCAACATTTGTACCAGATACTCCTTGAAAAGTCTTTCTCAAAACTTTGGACTTGCAAAATAAAATGGACTCCTACATCTTTGATATTCATCTTAATTGGGTCCTTTGCTGGTATCTCTACCCACCATTATTGACAAAAATATCCCCTTGGGCAAATCCAAGTGATTTCATCTATTGGGACCTGATCCTTATCAATTTTTTGTACTTCTTTAGTTATTTAGGTGGTTACTTCTGCTTGCACAACCTCATGTCTATCTTGATTTGCCCTTGGTTTGGGCTCAATACCTATTCATGCATTATTTCTTCATGCTCCTAATGATGATAGATTCACTTAAAAAAAATAACTTGGGTATCACTTCAGATCATGGTGGAATGTGTCCCAATTTTTAGTGACTCATTCCTCTGTAGATGTCTCCCTTTTTTGATGTTTTTTGTACCTCAGATATATCAACCTACCAAATGTTTATCTCCTTCAGATGTCTAATTTCACAGATGTCTCACCTTACCAGATGCATATCTCCCTTAGACATCTAGTATCTTAGACATCTCACCTACCATATGTCTCAATATACCAGACATCTCCTTCATACGTCATATGGGTGCATTTCCTGGGTGGGTAGCAGCTTTGAATGGGTGCACTATCAGATGAGTTTCCTAGATGTTATTTCATAGATAAAATATTCAAACATAGTAGATCTAGGGACATCATAGCTAAGAGAGGTGCACACAACTTCCTTCTTTGCTCACTTTCTATATGCTTGTAAATCAGGAGATGGGATTGCTACACTCGTACAAAAAATTTATAAAATTCCCCATAAAGTGTATGACTACCAGTTAAAAATGGTGTCTAGCTTTATTTTAAAAAAGTCATGGTGCACCCCAACCCTATCTTGGCTCCAAATCCTCTGCAATCCTCTTGCTTTCCACCTACAATTTATCATAATAGAATAAGCATTTCATCCTAGCACCTCTAATTTATATAATTTTTACTACCTTGATAACTACCTGGTTATCTACCACTTATCACCCTATCATTTGCATGCATGCCACCTCACCAGTTTGCATGCACAATATGTCTAGCATTTTTTTCTTATTTTGTCTTTTCTATTTTTATATTTTTCTATTTTTATTTTTCTTTTTATTTTCTTTTATTGTTTTTTCAAAATTATACTTTTTCTTTAACGCCATCGAGTGAAGTACATGGCAATGCCAATGCATACTTCCAAAGTATCTGATGCATTATCCTCTTGGTGATGGCTACCAGTTTTGTAACTACTAAAATCATCACCATCTCCCTGTGCTTCAGCTTGTTGATGATCCTAGTGATTGCCATGGTTGTAGAGGGTTTCCAAATTAGGCTATTCCTCACATCTTATAGTTCTATGTATGATGATACGCTAATATAGCCTCTCATATTCATGAGGATGGATCCTACCTTCTTTTTATTGATGACATGTCCCCTACCTAGTCATCTGGTAATTTATAGTTTGATGTGTACTTATACTGATGTCATATTAACATGTGTAGGTGTCTTCCATATGTGTTGTATTAGCTATAATATGGGTTCTACCGATGCCTAGATGTGTTGACTCATCATTTATATGAGTTATGCCATAGTATAGATATGTTGAATCATCGTCTAAATGAGGAGGCTCATCCTTGAGATGGATTTGCTCGGTTCTTCCATAATTCTTTTGGATTATTATGTAGTCATCAAGATAATGGAACACAACCCCTTCTTGCTTCTGATGGTTAGTCATCCTACTATTGGGATGATGACTTCCCCTTTGTTAAAAAATTTGATAGATCCATCCTACTCCTTGACCTATACCTTGAAGTCTATCGATTTGTCAGTATATTGTTACCCATCCATGATCTATTTGATTTTTATTGATATCCCTACTTTGGGACCCATGTCTTCCTTGAGCCTGCATAACTCATCCTCTTCCCCTTGCTAGTCAAATCTCCCTAATGTTGGGCTACCACACTCCTAACTTCCCGAGATTCAGTCGGTTCCTCTATCATTCTTGATAATATCTTATAATATTACAATCTCTCTGAGATATACCCAAGGGTATATCCTTAGGAATATATAGTGATGGGTTGACTTGGACTATGTCCATAGATGGTCCTTGCAGCCCAATCTATGAACTAGTCGATCTAGGGGTAGTAATAGGGAAATCTCTTACTCTCGAACTATTGGGATGGAGGCCAACCACACTCCTCTCTTGGTCAAGCAAGGTTGAGTTACCCAATAGTCCTAACGAACATCCTAGATTCCCTATGTTACCTTTATTTTGGGCTTGAGTTATAATTTTTGCTCATGAATTTGGTTTTGCATGTGCTTTATTTCCAAGTGTCAATTGGTGTAGGATACTTAGCCTCCTATCTTCTCCTATAAATCATTATTGCCACCTCACTTATTCAAATTATTTATGAGGTGCGCATTGAGCTAAGGCCTCTTGGTACCAATTTGAGAAGGCTAAATTCATTCTTGAATCATTTTCTTCTCCTACAATGCTCATTGGACAATTCAAGGTTTCCTAAATCCTTCATTGCATTCACTCGACTTCTTGTCGATGGCATCATAAGTCTATTGTAACCAATAGATATACTGGCATCTCATGGCATTCAATCGATTATTGCATGGCTTATTAGAATGGCATCCTTCACCAACAAGGGGTTGCACCTTCACCCTCTAAATAATTATGCATTCCTCTATTCTTCTCATCTTGTTATCCCTCATATTTTATTACCTATTTTGTATTGAGGAATCAAAATCTTACCTATTAGCTTTGGATCTCATTCCGTTGTCTCCATCAATTTGGGTTCAGACTTGGGTAGGGTATATTAGGATCTTAAGGTATATTCTCATCATTGCTTGAATCAACCAGTTGCTTTCCTTTCATTTATCTTGTTGGTACTTCTTGAATATCCCTCCATAGTATTTCAACAATTTATTCCCTACTAACTTGATATTCATTATTGGCAGCTAGATGTTGATATGGTTCCCTCATACCTACTTGCTTTGGTGATCTTTGTCATATCGAAGATGTCTTATTTATGGTGAGGTGGTTCTAGAAGAATTTTTAGTATTCAGGAGGATTCGTAATGTGGCTGGAGATGAGTTACTAGATTCTGAGAAAAATACATTATTTCCCAAGGGCTCTTCGGTATTGGGCTCAGTATTATCGCTTAGTTCTTCACATTGTCTCTCTAGTCCTTGCTCTAATAGTCTTTTATTCCCTTACCTCCTAGAGCATTGCAAGCTACTTACTATTGGCATTGAAGTATTTGAAGCCAAGGAGAATATGTTACTTTTCAAAGAGGCTCCCTCATTGCCATCCATGCTTCCTCTTAACTTTGATTACCCTCATTCAACCCATACAACTCTTCATGCATCTTGTCATTCCTACATTCACTGCATGGTTTCATCCAACTCCTAAATCACTTGTTCTTGCAATCATACATTATACTACCTTAGAGTTTCATGCTCATCTTGCAATCTTTGCATTTCCCAAGCCATCTATTACAGAACTCGAGATCCTTAACCTTCATCATTTTCTACTTCTGGTACTTGTTCTTGTAAAATGACATCCATGAGGGTTTGGAATCGCTCCTCTATTTCACTATTTAGAAATTGAACATGGACTTGTAATCATCTTTGCTCTCCCTCTTGAGGTTCTAACTTCCTTTGTTCAATTATCAATTTGCCTTCTATGCCAAATAGCCAATCCAGGTTTACTGGTTCATCCTCTTGAATGATGTTACTCAACTCCTCGTATTCATAGGATTGTATACCTGGTCAAGCTTCATCTACGACTTTTCTAGAAGTATTGCCTGAGGTTGCTAATTTAATCATGTTCACCTGAGCCTATGCCTTATACACCTTTAACTTAGAACTATTCACAGGATCAGGGCAAATTGTCCCATCTAAAATTTTTAATCGTACAACACCGTTGTCCAGTAGCTCTTCCACTTGGAAGGTTCCAAGCCATAGGGTTTTCAAATTCCCTAACTTGATCTCTCTTTTTCCATTGTACTTGAGCACTAATTCACCAACATTCAAATTCATCTTTTGAAGATGTTTTTCATGCTAATACTTCTATTGTTGCTAAGTGTTGAGTGGTATTTTCACCCAATTGTGAAAGTACACTCTCCCTTAAGATTTGGATTCCAAATCCCCTTTTGCAAAGAAGTTAAACAAACAACTTCTCCAAGGTCTCCGTTATATTAGCATTTACATATGTGCATTAGTAATCTCAAATAAAGATATTCAATTTAAATGCTTGGAACACCTTAGTGATTGCAAGTAACTGTAAACAAGGGGCAATGTTGGTTTATTCTACCATGAAACTTTAGTGATTGTTCATTGAACCAAAATAAATCAAATGTGAGTTGGCCCTCATATGACCACGATGTAGTGCTTTAATTCCTTTTATCTTGATGGTTTTAAAATAGATTTTATCTTGCATTAAGTCCTCAATGATGAATAGGGTCTTCACATGTAGCTTCAAAATGTCACTTTAACTTATCCCTCTTAAATGAAATCAAATTTTCATCAAGATGAACAATTAAGTGCTTTAAGGAAAAGACCTTCAATGTAATACTCGAATTACCCCTCTTTCGTAAAATTAGAATTTTTATGAAGAAAAGGTAATTTTAGGCCCAAAATGGAAATTTGTGAAAATGCCATAAAACATAACTCCTTCAATGAAATTGGAATTTCCATGAAGGGAATGTCATCATAGGCTCATGAATGCAAAACAAAACTGGAAAAATGAAATTTGACCTTAAAATATAAATTTTCTATTTTCGGATTTTTAAAATCTTTAACAAAACAGCAACTTCGATGAATTTTTAAAAATACTAAATAAGTCCGAAAATGAAATTTCAAAGTGCGTATTGGAAGTCTAAATTGTAACCTACGCAATGGTGCAATTATTTTTAGATTTTGAAATTTTTTTAGTGTTTATTTTAATGCCTGAAAATAAGGAAAAGTTCTGAAATTAAATTTTTGAAAACAGAAAATTAAGAATTTGCATCAAAATAATTGCTAAAAATGCAGCAATGCAAAAGCTCTTTCAGTTTGATAGGACCCCATCCTGCAAAACCGAATACGTGAGAGTTTCGTACATGCAACCTAGCCTATTTGACCTGCAAAACAAACACAATCAAAGTAAACTAGGTGCTGGCTCCTAGGGTTTAAAATAATTTCTAGATTACAGACATTCACATGAAATAACCCAAAAAACAATGGCATATATTTCACATACAAATCTGAAATTTGGAAGGAGAAACATAAAACAATTAAAATGGAGCATGCAGAAAATTTCTCATTCTTTCTTGCTAACAAGGCCTGAAATTTCTGAAGAGAGGCTTTAGCATTCAAATTAAAATCCAAGTTTTACCATGCCAAAAATCCTCCCCTTTGGCCATGCCAAAAGTTCCGTTCCCTTTTTCTGTTTTCAAACCGTGTATTTAACAGGGCAAAAATGACTCTTCATTTCATTTTCCTCTGATTTTCATTTTAATCCTCTCCTTTCGTCTTTTTTTTCAATTCTTCCCTTTTTTCCTTTCGATGCGTCTGTTCGCCCTTTCCGTAATCATTCCCATGTATTGCCGTTACTTTCATTCCGCCTCCATGTGCATGGGATAAACATTAAAACTTTATAAATCACGCATGGTAGCCACGTGTGTTCTGAGGCTTATTTTAATCATCAATCTCTATGACAAACCTTTGTGTAGGTTTGAAATATTTAAAACCCTCGTGTCCCGAAAACACGCTATCTATGACAACGAAGGGGTAATCTAAGTGGACAACCACCACATCTGTGAACACATCCTCTCTGCGGCAACGAAATGTAATCTTTATGTGACGGACAAGATCCTCTCGGTAGCGGCCATGAATGAGATTTTCCTGTTTAAAACCATAAACCCCTGCGATGGATAATCTCGGCCAGTAAACTGGCGCATCCCTGTGACAACAAATAGATAAAAAATCTTTCAACCTGTCCTTTCATGCCATCCGCGACTTCCTTCGCTTTATTGATGAAACTTGTCTCGGGAACCTTCTGAAATAACCACTCGCGGTGATAATGTCGTCTCTGTTACCATTCTGCGAAATCACGCGTCTACTGCGAACACTGTCACTCCATCAATGGCGCTATATCCAATCCTTGACTCCTTCGAAACTGACGCCAATGCCAATCTATGCCGGCTGACATTTCAATACCGCGTTTCCCTGAAACTCGTCGTCTCGCTCTCTGTCGCTAAACCTCTGGCGTCTTCTGCGGGTCTCCATATTTATCAAAGTTTTCTCGGCCACAGCTATTCTGCCCTTAGTACTTCACACTGCTGCATCATCATCCCGGTGGATTTCTAAATTAATTTTTCCAACACTGACCAGATACGAAATGGGATCCTTCATTATTTGTACTCCATAAATATTGTACTTTTGTTACTAATTTATCATTATGGGCAATGGGATTTAGAATTGTTGTCATCGACAAATTTCAAACTGTTCAAAATGGTAATTTCATGGTTACTATACTATATGCTTCACTATACCCCCTTACTAAGACTAGCGAAATCACTGAAGTACAACACCTTTATCTCAATGCTTCCAAACATTTTGCCCTGTCAGCGACGATTTAGCTATTTGAAACCTAGACTGAGGACCGCAATACTTGCATCGCTATTGTTCATTGTCCTTCTGTTTCACACTTCAATGCCACGTTTGCTGTCACATAGGCCGCTTTGTTCTATGCATCAGGGTGTCCGAGAATTCATCTGTCGTGATATCCGAACTGTCTTGCTACCTGGCATCGCCCAGTTGGAGTCTCTGTTGTTCACTGCCACATCGTCGGGTTCGGGTATATTTTCCATTAACACGTCCATGGCCGAGCGTCTCCTGTTCTTCACTGCGAGACCTGCACTTTAGACAAACAACGAAGTTAAGAACAATTGAAAAAAATAAACTTCCTTATAACATGTCTTTGCCTAAAACGTGCATCTCCAAAGCAAAATCCTTTTTTATACTTTCATTAAAACCAAAAGCAAAGGCTTTATATATATATAAAATTTCACCTTTCTTTTTATTATTATTATTTTTTTATTATTATTATTTTTTTATTTATTCTTTTACTTTTCATTTTAAACTTTCACATAAAAGCTAACACAGAATTAACCATAAAAATCAGCAACAACAATGACGAAAAAAAATTGTCAACAAAAATAAATAAATAAAAGCTGTCGACAATAAAATATCGTCGACAAGAAAAAGTTGTCGACAAGAAAATATTGTCGACAAGAAAAAGTTGTCGACAATAAAATATCGTCGACAAGAAAAAGTTGTCGACAAGAAAATATTGTCGACAAGAAAAAGTTGTCGACAATAAAATATCATCGACAAGAAAATGTTGTCGACAAGAAAATATTGTCGACAATAAAATACTGCCAACAAGAACCGACAACAATTGCAAAACCTACGACAAAACGAAGGATTAGACACTAAAAATGAAATGCCAACACCCGGATATCAAAACAAAAAGGTGGGTCCCCAATTTTGGGGTGTGTTGTGGATCAACCACAACACTAAGCAATCTTCGTTACCCATTGTGCCATCACCCTTATCTCACCTAGTTGTATCAATTTTGTAAGTCTCTACTCCATATTATCATCATCATTAAAATGGTTTTTGATAGCTATCCTCAAAGTTGGTACCAAAAATTCTATAGGTACTACCGCCTCCTACCCATACATTAATTGAAAGAGTGTGTGGTTTGTGGTTGGTCTGAATATGGTCCTGTATGCCCATAGAACCACTGGTAAGTGCTCCTTCTAGTCTGCTCCTTCGAATCCATATGTTTTATACATAATGAAAACTAGGACCTTATTTGTCGCATTCGCCTACCCATTTTCTCTGGGATAATACAAACTTGACAAAGAATGGAAGATCTTGAATTCCTTCGTTAGATTCTGGATGATTTCATTAACAAAATGGCCTCCCCTGGCACTTTTCAATTGAAGAGGTATGCCAAATCATGTGATAACTTGCTCGTACAAAAAGCTATATGTGCTCCTTGCAAAATTATCTGGTACTCCATTATGACTATGATATACCTGCACTTCCTCTTATGATTGGTTTACAGTGGACCCATAAAATCCAAACCCCATCTCTAAAATATTTCTTGAGGTTGTTATGGATGCAATGGCATGAAGTCTCATTTCAACAACTTCTTCGTTCTTTGACACGTATTACATGCCTTAACATAATTCTTAGCATCGTGATAAATGGTAGTCCACCATAGATCTACCAACAACACTTTCCTAGATATTTCATCTGGTCCCATATGACCTCTGGCCAATCCCTTGTGTACCTCCTTTAGGGTCTATTGCACTTCATCTTCCATCACACATCTTCATAGGAATGTGGTCCTCCCCCATATTGTATAGGAAACTTACAATTAAGGTAAAGGGTGTCACTTTCATAATCACTTTCCATTTATCAACCATTGTCATATCATTTGGAAGCTCTCCTATTGATAAGCATTCCCCTATATGTTTATACCATGTGAATATTACACTTATAAATAATTATGCATCGGGGAAATCATCTGGTATTCCTCCTCTTGTAGATTCTCTAGAGTGAATCCTCGATAGCTAGTCTACTATTACGCACTTATTCCATGTTCTTACTACCACTTAAAACACAAATTATAGCAATGTGATGAGCCATCTACTCACTCATCCATATATAATTGGTTTGTTAGTCAAGTACAGTAGTGCCTGATGATCTACATAGAAAGCAAAAGGGGTAGCCAATAAATAGTGTCAATACTTTTGTACTGTGTACACCATCCCTAGTGCTTTGTGCTCTATTGTACTATAGTTCTTGGCTCGAGATAATAACCAACTTACAAAGTATATGGGTTGATCCAACCCAAATTGATCTTCCTGAGCCAATGCACAACCAATGGCAAAGTTTGAGGCATCTACGTGCACATGGAATTCCTTCTCCCAGTCTAGATAAACTAGGATAGGTACCTTCACCAAGTGTGCTTTTAAGCCCTCAAAAGCTTCTTGGTGCTCCTCTATCCACTAGAAAGGAACACCCTTGTGCATAAGAGCATCTAGCATATGAGAATTTAGTGCATAATTATGGATAAGCCTTTTATAGTATCCCATTGTTCCTAAGAATATTTACACTAAAATCACATCATGTGGTTCTTCCATCAGGAGTATGACTCGTATCTTATCTATATTAGGCTTCAAAACCTCTTGTCATATGATATGCCCTAGTAGCTTCCCATATGGTACCATAAAGACATATTTTCTAGGATTTAGGGATATCTGAGCTTTCCTACACAAGCTCATGCATTCATCCAAAACCTTCAAATGTTTCTGTGTCCTACCATACAACGACCGATCATCTAGGAATGCTTTGAAATTTCTTGTGGATATCTTGTCAAATATGTATAATATGATTCATTGGAATGTAGCTGATGCATTACACAATCAAAATGGCATGCGGTTATACGTATATATCCTATTTTCTACTAGTCTTCAACTTATATTCGTCTATAATACTAATCTAGTTGTATCATAAAATTTCTATCAAAAAATGAATAGATCTCGTAGCCCACTACTTCTTCTAGGATAAAGTTTGTGAATGGAATCATGAAGAAATCCTTTATAGTTATGACATTGAGGCTTTGAAAGTCCACACAAATTCAAAGTTTGTTTGGCTCCCTCTTCAAGGTAATCATGATAGGTGACACCCATTAACTTGTCATAACTTAAAATATGATGCCTGCATCTAACATCTTTTCAATTTTAGCATTCACCAAAGCTACGTATTTGGGATTCATCTGGTACAATCACATCCTCACTAGTTGTGCACCTTCAATCAAAGAAATCTTGTGTACACAAAATTCTAGTGGAACTCCATTCAGGTCCTTGTATATCCAAGCAAAGACATCCTTATATTCAATAAATATATTGAATATCATCACTTTTAGTACTATATACCAATTGTATCCACACTTGATCATCTTTTCCTTACTATATTCTTCCAATTTCACTTGAATCATTCTAGACCCTTTGAAGTTAATGGACTCAAGTTTGTTCACCGCCTTTAGAACATCAATGGAGTGAGGTGGTTTGTCTTCAATTACTACATTCCCCATTGTATATTCTATAATTTATTTGGAAAATGTTCATTTTTCTCATTCCCCTTCTCTATTGTTGTCTACTTATTACTGCTTTCATCCTTATTTGATTCTTCTTCTCATCCTTTTGGACTTCGTCTCCTGCATTAATGCACAAATACTGGGAAGAAAATATTTCATAGTCTTCTAACTATCAGTGTAGTAAGCCTTTATATTCATTGTGCTCATCCTCTGTGCATTCTTCCAAGTGCAATACCCCTTCCTAATTTGGTTCATATCTTGATTTTACATCTAAGGAAGAATTCCCTGAGTCATCAAAAAAAGTAATTTATTGGTTTACTACTTGGTTCTTTAGATTAATCAAGTACTTGTGTTGGCCTTTCTTGAAGGTTAGATGCTCCTTCTCCTAATTGTGGTTTACTTTTATTGTTTGTAACCACCCACATCCCAAAAATGCATCATATGTTGGTTTCTACATAGAAATTATAACGAAATCTAATAGAAAATCTTGTTCTGCTATACATACTTTTTGAATCATTAGTACACCTATTGTCTCAATGTCATATTGATCAGCTCCATATAGTTTAAATTTTGGAGATCTCAGTGTGAGTTGTCCAATACTCCACCACACTCTTTCTAGCATTCCATTCATGCTTGATCTTCCATCAAAAATTACCTGATTCAACTTATGGTCCAATATCTCCATGTGAACCAAAGTTGACTTCTTCTCTACCTCGATCATAAGTATCATTAGATCAATGAATTAACCTTGCTTTATTTTAATAACCTATCAAGTTTCAGTTTTCCTTTTTGTTTTAATTACTTTCCCAATTATAGCATATAATTATAGTACTATATTGAATAGGCTTGCTACTTTCACTTCCACCGTCATATTTAGTACCTACATCACCAAGCCTTCTACTGATGCCTGCTTATCAGTTGTGATCTCCACCTTCTTTAGAGCTTTCTCTAGAACTAGTATTTCTTATTTTTTCTTATCTAGTTCTATCCTTATCAATTCTTGGACTTCTTGCCATCACTTTCTCCTTGGTAGGATTTGGATACTATTATATTTTTCTAGCTTGTTTTCTTGTTACTACTAGAACTTCATCTTCCTTTTCTACTATTGTACTCACTTTACCTATGTCAATCCAATTGACATTCTGCGTGCCACTCGAACTCACCTTATTTGGGAAATCGACCTCTTTGTGGTTCCCTGACCCACACCACCTACATATTTGGGTAGCATTGCTAGCACCAGTATTTATTGTATTATTAGGCTTGGGGAAATTGTTTGTAAATTGGCCCAATTCTTGGCAATTTTGACAATTTTGACACTGGATGATTGGTCTCCCTTTAGAGTCATACTACAATCAACTTTGTCCTCCTTGTATTTCACCTTGGTGGTTGTTATTATCCATAGATTGTTGCACCTTATCCATGCCTTGAATTATCTGGTTGATCTCCTTGCTGGCCTATCAAGGTTTGGTGCCTTGCTCCCTTAAAGTTAAATGGGTAATCCACTATTGGATGTTCGACAATATCACATATATTGCAATACATGTTCTTTGTACAATTGGTATTTGTATGTCCTTTCGTTTTATAGTTGAAACACTAAATATTTTCTATATTTCCACCCTTCTCCTTTGACTTCTTTTATAATTTTATCAAATTCCTTTTGAGAGGAGTGTATTGCACTTTAGAATTTATCCTCTCCATCACTATCGAAATACTCGCACCTTGGCTATCCTCTGATCCCTGCAGCTATTTTCTTAGCTTCACTTTCAAAGTTCTTTGCTTTCTCAAGATCTTCTATATACATGGAATTTGGTATTGCCTTCATCTTATTTTGGTATTTATTCAGTAATCCATCCAAAAAATAGTTTTTTACCATTCCATTATAAGGTGGCATCTCCATTTTATCTATCAATTGCTTTAATCTCTTGTTATAACTTTTAACATCCTCATATGATTTTTGCTTTGTTGTGAATATTTCAGTAATAATCTTTGTATCATCCCTCAATGGTCAAAATTATTCTATAAATTCTTCTTTCAGGGGGGTCCATTGTGTAAATGGGTGTGTTTTCTATCATTTCAAATACCAATCCATAGCCATTCCTCGCAAGCTGGCCATAAATAATTACAACCACTTCGTATCTTGTGCTACCGCATTTACTCCCAAAATTGTTATGCAAGTTCCTATATGACGTGTTGGGTCTTCTTTTCCTTCCCCGATGAAGGGTGTGTGTCTGCTCAGTTAGAAATATTCTCCATTGGGATTGTTCCCCTAGGCATATTTCTTGGTGGTGATCTAGGTGGAGTTCTATATGAATCCCTTTCTACTGTTGATGGTACAAAATTTGGATCAAATTGCCTTCTTCCTATCTCTCATGATCCTCCACTCCATGACTCCCTTCATGAGTAAATAAGATGTGGTTTTAGTATTCTTCCCCATGAACCTATGCATAGTTGCTACAGTACAAAACCTTCTTCTTTTGTATCTTTCCTCCAACTTCTCTTCACTAGTTCAGGTGTTACCATCCACTCCTCGTTCCTAGTGATAGGCACTTCCTTCACTATTTTCTCTTCACCTTCTGCTCTCACCAACAATATATCTATTCCTAAATTCTCATCTTCTACAAGGCTCCACACTCTTTCAACTTTGGGTTGTGAAAATTTGTCTTGATTATGTGTCCTTTGATTCACTAGTCATGCATTTCATCTCAGTGGTATCATGCTCCTTCCTCTTGTACCTTGTGTTCTATAATCTATCATTCACCTCTTTGCCTTATCACATATACCTCTTGACCCAAAGTTTGATTTAGGCAATGACACCAAATGTAGACAAGGGTGAGTACTTTCCCAAGATGAGGAAATGATAAGAATCAGGAAGGATTGATTGTATTTGCTATAAAACCTAGCATGTTGCTTAGCCTTAGACGGGTAAGTTTTAGTAGACGTCTAGGCTAGATGGGTAACAATGTAGATGTGTAATGAATCTAAACGTGTAAGACTTCAGATGTCTAGATGATAAGATTTAAATAGGTAGTCGACTAGACATATAGTCAACTAGTATAGATGTCATAGGTGTGTAGACATCTAGGAAGTGCAGACGGGTAAATATATCAAGTAGTAGATGTCTAGGACATATAGGGTAGACATGTCAATATCTCAAATAGCAGACATCTAGGATGAGTTCATCAACAATTCTAGATGAATAGGCCTAGACGTCTAACTATTAGTATTAGACGGGTAGGCCTAGACGTCAACTATTTGCACATTCATTCTTAAGCCTACAACTAACTTCTCATTGTTCCCTACAACTACACAATACAAGTATAATAGAACCTGTGATACTCTATCTCGTACCAAGCATTGATCAATACTTGCAACACAACAATATGTTCACAATGCAATCACACATGACACATGCATTCCATAATAACTCTTGGTACACAAAAAATCTATATTTATGAACAAGTTTGGATATCTTACAAAAATGAATAGGGGATACTTATAGGTAATTCCAAGCAATTACTGCAACCAACCTGGCTTAACCATCCTAACTTCCCTATGTTAACACTTAACAACTATTGTTTAAAGTGTAACAACTAGTCATAGATGTCTAACACAACCAGTTAGATGTCTAACTAATCCTAGACGTCTTAACTAATCCAAACATCTTAACTAATCCAAACATCTTAACAATTGATGGCTAGTTTTGTCCTTTTGTGCATTTCTATTAATCAGTCCGTAAAAACATTATGATGGTTGATTTTACATTGCAAAATATATTATCAAAAAATTTGTACATAATCAAAATTGTAGTTCTTTAGTAGACATTCCATCAAACAGTTTGGTAGATTAATTCTTCTTTGAATTGCTATCTACACAGTTGTTCTATATGGTTTGTAATACTTGGTTGTCATTGTATTTCCTCTGTAGTTTGCTACTTTGAATTTAAATTTTAAAACCCTTTAATGACAATTACTCCTAATTATCCCAACTATTTTAAGCTAAATTAGAATTTAATTACAACTCCATATGGCATGCTCACTCTCTATGCTACTCACTTTTTTGCTCTGCATAACTTTCATTTTGCTCATCTAGATGGCCCAGTCTCGAATAAACCAACTCTAAAAGCTTTGAATCTACATGAATAAGATTCTGATGATCTATTCTAGGACAACTTGGTATCAAGTGACCCTAAATCAGACAACCAAAATCTGGATGAACTGTCTTTTTATGGACAACTTCTAGGTGGCCTACTCTTGGATGACTTTCTTACATCATACTATCTCTAGATGAGCATCTATCAACTCGTCCATAAGAATATTCTTTATACGGTCCATACAATTTTATTTTATTTGCACTTTTGCTCTCCTCAACTTTGGACGACTCACCATATAGCCTATATAGATTTTTACAATGTTGGAAATAATCTACACAACACTTATCAATCCTCTCTTTTTTCTCTTCATTCTTCCCTTTCCATGTGCAAGCATTTTTTTTCCAAATATTCTCTTTCTTTGCTTCCAACCTCACCTTCCTTCTTTATATTTTTCACTTGCATGAAAACAAAAGTTCTAAATGATGGACAAGGGTTTTCAGCAAAATTCTTTTTATTGCTTCTTTCCTTTCATGCCCTAGCTTAATTTCTCCAATGTAGATTCCTACTTTATGGTATACATATACTTTTGATTGTGATTCCATGTGGTGGATTATTTTTGGTTTGTCTTTGTGGCACTTTAAAACATTCCCTAAGATGTGCCCTAGTTTCTACATAATTTGCTACAAAGTGTACTCTCTTTATGCTCCTCTTTAATTCTCTACTTTGTATTTGATTGATTGAATAAGCCAATAATATCTCCTAGTATCTATCTATAACATTTGAAAGGTAGAGGGACACTTGGCCTATATGTGATATCTCCCCATTAACTACCACTTTATCTTTCATAACTACCATGCATGCAACTATTCATTTTACATGTTTCTTTCATATTTTTTGGATGTTAGGCTTCTTACACCTTGTGCATAATGGGTCTTCTTAAAATATGTGCATATTTTTGTCTAAATAACCTTTTTTTATTTATCTTGGATGGCCTAGGGAGTCAAATGGCCTACTTGGCTATCCAAATGGTCTTCTCCATTTCTTGTCTAAGTGACCCAAGGGGCCAACTGGTTTGCTTGTTTTCTTATATGGATACTTGCATAGGCTTGGATAACCCAAATTGCTAGATGGCCTACCTATCCATCATGAAAACCTAGCTCTTGTGTAGCTCAAATGGCCTAGGAATATATAAGATCTATTTGGCTATCTTGATGGCCCTCTCTATCTCTTACATTTCTTAGGTGACCTCTCAAATTCAATTATACTTGTGTCTTCTCTTTTATCCTCTGACAAGTCATCAACTCCTTCCTTTGACAATTTGGAATCAATTTTATTTGAATGTTCCTAACTATTAAGTAACCCTCCTCTTTTTTTTAGTCTTGTTGATGACTCTAATAGCCTAGGGGTGGTCTAAAATTTGAATAGTCTCATTGGATTAACTCAAAATAATTTGAATGGCCTTATCATTGGTCTTGATGATCCAAGCATAGTATAAGGCCCTATTATCATTGGCAAATGGTCAAGGGGTGGTCCAAAAAAACTAGCTTTTTGGTTGTATAAACTATGGACCATATGGAACAAATTGCTCTCCCTATATGGCCTCCCCTTGGACATGTTGGACTAGATGGCTTGGGGTATTGATAGCCCACCTAGACTTCATGAGCAGCCTCTTTCATAAGCATGTCTTAGGTTGTTTATTTGCCCTTGTAGACCACTTGAAATTCTTAAGGAATAATTCAAATTATTTGGCGGGTTCTAACACTTTGGCCTTCTCTTTTTTCAACCTCGTTGATGACTCTAAAAACCTAGGGGTAATCTAAAATTTAAACAATCTTCCTGTACTACCTCAAAAAAATAAAAATGACCTTGTCGTTGTTCCTAATTATCTAAGGGTAGTATAGGGAACTATTATCATTATCAAATGGCTAGGGGGTGGCCCAAAAAAATCACCTTGTTGGCTAGATAAACTATGGGTTATATGGGATAAATTGCTCTCCTGACCTTATCCCTTGGATACATTGACCTTGATGGACTGGGGTCTTGATAGCCCACATGGACTTCCTGAGTAGCCTCTTTCACAAGCATATCTTGGGTCATCGATTGGCCCTCATAGACCACTTGAAATTTCTAATGAATCATTCAAATTGTTTGGTGTGTAACTACAACCAACACTTTGGCCTTCTCCTATGCATCTTTGGCCTAGAGTCGTAAGTCTAATTTCCCTAGATTGTCTTTTCTTGTTTATCCACCAAATTGTTATTAATTCTTTGTCCTCTAAAGTGATTTAAAATTTTGTTTGTAGTTCATCATGTAAAACAACATTTGATAGTGCATTGACATTACCTAGTTGTTAATCAACTCATTACCTCCTTCTTGGTGATCCTTGCCTAGTCTTCCTCTTCACTACTCAAAATCGATAGGGATACACTACATGATTCATTTTCTGCATTGCCAACACATATCAATTCACTTGGTAATTTTAATTGTGGTGCTTCATGTATAACATTTTATTAAAATCTTGACACTCTTTGTCTTGGTGATGTTCTATTTACCATATTAGTAGTTCTCTTCCAAAAATTCCATTTCCATTGCATGGTCATCAACAACTCCCAATACATGCTTGTCTATCGTGCTAGAGTTTCTTTTAGACTTATTCCCTCTCTCAAAAATCCTTATATTAGTTGTTTGTGTATCTTGTCATAGTTGCAAAAATTTTGGCATATACTATCTCTGAAATTTGGCTATTCAAATATTTAACTATTCACTCATTTCATGTAGTTTTTGCATTTTAGTATGTATTCTTTATAATGCATGTCCAATGAATACTAACAAACTCATTCTATCATATTTATTTTTTTATCTAAATATCTTACTCTCGTCATTCCTCTTGTTCAACATGTATCATCTCCATTATTTGCATATTTTCAATTGTAAGTGCCCTCTACCCATCCATCAATATTTGTCCCTCCTTAACATTAGGAAACTTGACATGCACACCCCTCCTACGTCTAGTAGGTTTAGGTACCAAAATTTCCCATTCCATTGTTGCTTGCATGTCCTCTTCTTGATTGTTTATGGTTTCCTTCTCATACAACCATACCAATTGTTCTACAATTTTATTTTTATCAATCAATTGTTTCTTCTACCCCTTCATATTTATTTGTATGGATAGATTCTCCAAATTTTGTTATTGATATTCCTCGAAAATATCCTAAATATTTTCTTGGTGCAATCATCAATTTCCCCATACTTGTTCATCACTTGGTTCAATATTTACAAATTTTACCTACGTGCTGACTTTATATGGATTCAACTTCAAATCATTGACGATATTTAGACATGGATTCCCATCCAATATCTTCAAATTTGTGGTTTTATTATCCAATATATCATCCAATTGGAAGGGACCAAGCCATAAGGTCTTCAAATTCCTTGGTTTAATCTTAGGCTTGCCATAGTATTTAAGCACCAAGTCACTTGCCTTCAAATTCACCTTCCATAGGTGCTTGTCATTCCAAAGCTTTTGATGATATTAGACAATCTCCATGGCCCATTGCACCATAATCCTATTTTCATCTAGCTTGATGAGTGTCTTTAGGATTTCCTGACTTCCAAGATGGTTTTGCATTGCCACTCTCAGACTTGGCACTAGAAAGTTCATCGAAATAATTACTTCTTGATCATACATAACTTGAATTGTGTATGATTTATTGTTATTTTAAACATTGTCTTATAGACCCATAGGATCGATGACAATTTCTCCTACTAATCAACATCCTTAATTTCACACATCTTGTATATTATAAAAACCTTGTTGCTTCCACTTGCCCATTTTCTTAAGGATAGTATAAACCTATCAATAAGTACAACATTTTGAACTCCACCATCATATTTTGAATAATCTCATTCAAATATTATCCTCATGGTAATTCTTTTAATTATTTATTCATGTAAAAATGACATAGTGCTCTTTGTGAAGTTATAAGATAATTTTCTTGCCTCCACCCACTTTGTCAAATATTTAGTCACTACCACAATGTACTTGCATCTCCTTTAGTTGGTCTTCAATGGTCCAAAAAAATTGAGACCCCATCCCTCAAAAAACTCTTATATTTGTTAGATTTTGATGAGTAAATACTCAAAATAATATTGCCTCAAGATCAATAATATAATTGCAATATGAAATATATAATAATGTTGATCAATCAAGCATATAAACTTGGAATCCACTAAATTATAACTCAAAGAATGCTAATTCCAAATACTCAAAAATATTTATTGAATGAAGAGATCAAAGCACATCATACTACATCACCTTCCATTGCTTACATAGGTGAATCTTTCTCCTTCATCATATCTCTTTTACATCAATACATCCATATAGAAAGGAATGTGACTCTTCATATGGAGGTTTCTTGGGCATCACTCTTCCTATGACTCTTTATCTTCCTACTCTATTGACACAAGTACATAGGGACAACTATTTTTATTTATATTACCAAAATATCATTGCGCACTTGTGCATGACATTGCATAAAGTAAATCCTAATCTAAGACTCTTTTTCTAATCTATAGATGTATCCATGATGGTACATTGGCATGTACCAAATAATATAATATATTCCAACAATATTTGAGATGAGTACAATGACTTGAATTTCCTTTGCAATGATTTCCCAAATCATTGGCAAGTATTGCATTTGGTTGTAAACTCCTTCGTATCAAAATAGAGGGTGGGCCATCATAGCCTTACCAAAATAATATTTCTCACAATCGCATCCAAACCCATGTGCCCTCCTACAAATCCCTCATGAGCCTCCTTCAAGGATACATTCATATCTTCATCCATAACACATCTTTGCATAAATTTATTAGGTCTAGTCTTGTACAACAAATCAATAGTTAATTAAAGTGGTATTTTATTTGATCACAATATTCTTTCTTTCTATTATTTTCAACTCCTTTGCAAGTTGTCCCATTGATAAATATTATCTTATGTACGTGTACCATAATGGTTGCATAGTGATAACAAATAAATGAGTCCAAAAAATTTGTCTAACACTTCTCTTTTTATAGGTTCTCCTGAGTGAGTCCTTCATAATTGATTTGCTATAATATGTTTCTTTGTTGGTCCCACCATCAAATGAAACATAAACTCTTACTTGTTTGAAATTTTTTCTACTTACCACTCCATTATGTCGTAGTTATTCTCTACTATACAACAACTAATTTAAAAACTATATGGGTTGATCTAACCCACACCACCCTTGCTCTATAAATTTGTATCTAACTATAAAATTGGATGCATCCACATAAACAAGAAATTCCTTCTCCTAATATGGAAACACCATAATGGGTTTTTAAACTAATGTCACCTTCAACTCCTCAAAGGCCTTCTCATGCTCCTTCCTCCACCTAAAGGAACACATTTGTGTATCAATTCATCTAGAAAATATGAAATTTGTGTTATTTTTTTATGAAGCATCGATAGTACCTAACATGTACTAAAAATGACTTCAACAAGCTTATACTATATGGATCCTCCATGCTCATCATAATGTGAATCTTTTTGGGTTTATATTTAAACCTTCTTTACACACCATATGACCCAAACATTTCTTGTAGGATACCAATAATTTGTATTTCTTCATGTTCAAGGACAACCACATGCATTCCTCCAATACCTTCAAATACTCATCCTTTTTTCATATAATGACCAATCATCATGAAATACTTTGAATTTTCCCATAAAAACCTACTTAAATATGTATAAAATGATCCTTTAAAATGTGGTTGGGGTATTGCACAAACCAAAGGGTATTTGATTGTATGTATAAATACCACTCTCAAAAACAAATGCAATCTTCATTCAATATTTCTTAGCAATGCTAATTTGATTGTAGCCTGAGATTCCATATAAGGATAAATAGTATTATTCCCTATTACTTCCTTTAGAATCAAATTAGTAAAAAAAATTGGAAAGATATCATTTATTGTAATTGTGTTCAAACTTTATAAGTCCACACATGCTGATTTGATTACTCTCCTTCAAGCTAATGATGGGCAACACATTTGCTTACTGTATCATTAAATATTATCCTTGCATTCAACATATTTTCAATATTTGTGTTTACCAAGGCTGCATACTTTGGGTTTATTCTGTATGACCATCTTCTCACACATTGCATACCCAGAATCAATAAAAATTGAAGCATGCAAAAATCTAGTGTATGTTAAAAATAGATTATAATCCATCATTTGGGTTATGTAAATGTATCTTCCAAGGTACATACTTAGGATATTAGATTACTTTAGTGGGGAGTTATCTAGTTACTTCATGCAATGTAATAAATGCACAAGTATCAATGTGCAAGTTGTAAATGTGTAAGATGTCGCTTGTACAGCTAGATAGAGTGTTGGCCAAGTATCCTATTTTTCCTATATAAGGAAGGTCTCATTGTTAGATAAAGGAACAGGGAGAGTTAGTGACATAGTAGCTTAAGGATATTAGTAGGTAGTACAGTTCTGTGTGGATCACCATCCATTGGTGATGGGTGCAACGTAATCCAGTAGCTTTATTGATGGAGTGTTCATTTCCTCCATAGCTACATTGTATTCATTTATATATCATTTATGTTTATTGCATATCTTAGTCATTTTGCATATTTACTTTCTTTCATATTATTTTGCATCTCATGGTTGTTATCTCCCTTTGGATATTATATCAAAATCTAATAATGGTATCAGAGTTAGGTAGATCTAGTATATGCAGGTCTACAGGAAAATCACCATCATTATTGAGCCTAAGTGTTTTGTCAACCTAACGTACCATTGGACCAATCACTGTCAAAATATCTCTAAAAAATCTAGGTGATAGAATCAGGGAGAGTCATAAGTCAATATTGAAAGATATCTCAATCCCAAAAAATACTAAGATTGCATTTGACTAGAGTCTTTCCACAAAGTTATAGGAAAACTCATGAAGACCAAGACTTTGCATTTAATCCACTATATTGAAAGATCATATAGTGAAGATCCAAGATATCTAGAATTTTCTAACTATTTTCCAAAGTTTATTTTGTTGCAGATAATTAATTCTCAAAGTATTGGTACTCATCCTACGATACAAAGCTAAGAGACCCCAACTTTGTTTCCCGAAGGTCGGCATGCCCTCATAGTGTAGATATTAGTTCCTTGTGCAGGAGAAGAACACTATATAATAAGACTTCTGAAGAAAATGTACGGTGAAGCTAGGAGACTAAAGATCTCCATTGTAGATTGAAGAGCAGGCCATAGAAGCCTATTACAAAAAGGCCATAGTAGCCTTGAATAAAAGGCCATAAAATCCTTGAAGTAGTAGCCATAAAAGTTGTGATACTGAAAAGGCCATAGAAGCCTTGATATAGAAAATACCATCGCATCCTTGAAGCAGAAGCCACATAAGTCTTGATATTGAAAAGGCCACAGAATCATTGATTTTGAAAAGGCCATAGGATCCTTACTCCTTGGCTCCATTCCTACTTTTTCTTCTCTCTTTCTAGCTGGATGGTTTTTTTCCACATGGTTTTCCACCTTCTGGTTTAGGAGATTTTGGATACACATTGTACATGAGTACCTAATCAGGCCTTGTTGTTGGGACTCATATTGTGGATATGCCACTTTACTTTTTGGCACCTAGCTTCACTTGAGGGGGGTGTTAGAGTAGGTTGTTTACCTTAGCTCATGTTCACCTAGGTAATTTATTTTCCTTTTATTTAGTTATTCCATGTATTTTCCCCACCCACTTATGTGTGGATATTTCATTTATCTTATTTAGATATTATGAGATGTTACATATTTATTTCTTAGATATTATGGGGATATTTTTAGGTTTGACTATTCCTAGGAGTTATGGGGATATATTTAGGTATATTTGGAGGGTTGATATTCTTTCTCCCCATAGCGGTTATAGATCTATGGACCATATCACTTATTCCTTTTGTACGGTGGATATTTGTCCTTAGCTTGATCCTACCGCTATGGTTGATCATCCTTGCCTATATAAGCAAGGCACCTTCATTGTACTCATTGAGAAGAGGAAGTTCATTATTCATGTATAATATATGATATTGTTGCTCATTGTTTTGCATATCCATTTGTAAGCTTATGCTATCAATTTGCTTTTCGATTCTTGTTTTGGTTGAATGTGGTGTTCTGTTAACACTTGAGATCCTTGCAGCTTGGAATGATCTGATTATCATTCCTTTCATGGTATCAAAGCAATAGGTGTTGCAGTCATCCATTTGTGAGTGTTGTGCAGTTGTTTCTCTTGTATGTTCGAAGAATGGTGTGGAAGCTTCGATTTTTGTGATCGGGTCCTTGGTGGAGTTTTTTGGCCAGTTTTGTGTCACTCCTTCCATTGTCAGATCATCACCCACCTCCTAAAATATCTTCTTCCCATACTGCAATAGCCTCATTCCCTTGGATCTGTCCTAAGCATTTTTTTCTTGAGCATTTCCTTTTTTGGCAGGGTCACCAACCCAACCCGTTTTTATATTTTGCATGTATCTCCTGATAGAAATGCCATTTTTCCACGAAATTTTTTGGAGGTCTGTAGATGCATTCATTTGAGTTGTGCCCAAAATTTCAGCTCATTTGGATCAGTATTCTTCAAGATATCTTGATTTTACGAAAACCTGCAATTTTTTAGTAATCTGCGTATATCTTCATCAAAAATTCTAATTTTTTGCATATTTTTTTACAGAATGTGTAAAATCATATTATAGACCATCCCATAAAATTTTAGAGCATTTGGAGCTGTATTTTGACAATTACAGTGATTTTACTATTTTTAGTAAACTCGTCATTTCAGGAGAAATATTGAGAGTTGCTCAGCGAAATTTTTTCCAAGCCTGTAAAATCATTTTTCTGATATGTCTATAAAATTTTAGATTTTTTGGATCTGTATTTAGACATTTATAATTATTTTATGACTGCACTCTCAATATTGCATTGTGAAAAAGGGTTTTGCACTTGAACCGGTATATGGACTATTGTTATAAAGTCCCATCTTCCTTCATTTGTTGTTTGTCCACTTAGTTTGGAACTTTGTGATCAGCTTACTTGGTGTTCAGTATTGGTGGAGCCTACACATTGTTGTGCTTGAGGAGTCCTTTTTCTTTGACTTCCCTTGCTTTGTTGTGGTGCATCCTCTTGTGCCAATCTTCCTCATTGAGGCACTTAGTTTGAAGGAGGGGATTCTTTTGGTAATTCCTTTGGAGACTTTTTAGAGTTTAGAGGCTTCATTTGTGCATTGATGTGATTTTATGGTATTTTGCACCACCTTGTGACATCACACTAGACCTTTCACATTATAATGGCATTTGATTTTGGGGGGGCTCTTCTACTTTTGAGGACATCTTGGAAACTTCTTTTTTTTAACTTAGCATAGAGGCAAATGCTGAAACTTTTGAAGCATGGTTTAAGGTACTTTGTTCATTATGTCAAAGTGAAGGTTTGGATCCTTTGTTCATAACTCCAAAACCCAAACCAATGGTGAAGGATAAGGAGTATAGGACATGGTTCATGAACAATTTAAGGATCTCTAACATGCTTTATTATTCAGTTTGTGGGGAGCTTCAAAATTTTATTGGAGTTCACAAGAACACACCTCACCTTGCTTATCATATGTTGAAAAGAAAGTTTTTACCCAAGGCACCTTCTCTTACAATTGCTTGCATGGAGGACATCATTTGTGACATTGCATCTTTGTTTTTGGAGTCACTATCTCATGATGTTTTGGATGATGAGGTTGATGCTATAGTACTTACTTCAGATATTTTATAGGATACATCTCCACACTTGTTTTCTGTGGATGATCATGTTGATGTTGCAGCATATACAACAGAGATTTCATGGCATGTTACATCCTTACATATATATGACTTCTTGGATGGTGTTGCCTCTCTCTTCATTGAGAGTCACACATGTGATTTTCTTGACATGTATGAGGAGCTCACTCATTTATTTGATGATGATGTATACATTGTATCTCCTCCATGTAATTCTTCCTTTGTGGACCCTTTTTTGGTGTGCCCTCCTTCTTTGAGTGAGCCACCTTGTCCACCATTTTCTTCTCCTATTTATTTCATATTGGATGATGTACTTCTATAGGAGTTGGATACAAATATTTTGTCTTCGGTTGGACTCTCACTTGGAGATCCTGAAGACCATGTTGATTCTTTTGAGGCTTCTAAGCCTCCACTTATTTCTCTTGCTACTTCCATGGGCTCATCATCACTTATGCAGTAGGATATTGGTGATTCTTCCTTGATGGATGCTCTTCAAACATCTCTTCCACTTTTGCACACTCATGGTTTTGTGCATATTGATCTTTTGGATGTTGATTGGGACTATATTCTACCCTATTTTGGTGTTGGTTTGGGCTTCTACATTCTTGGAGATTCATTTCATAATTCATTGGTGACATCTTCTTCACTTCAGCTCAGTTTGAAGGATTCTACGTCATCATTCTACATTTTATTCCCATCTTCTCACACTCACTTGGAGTGGGAAGACATTCGACGGATGCTTCATGGCTACTTTCTTCCTCGTGGGAGACATATTGTTCATCGTAGAGGCATCCACTTCTTCATAGGACTTCTTCATGGAGCTCGTCATCCTAGGGGGGTGTTGGGAGCACTCCTTGGCTCCATTCCTACTTTTTCTTCTCTCTTTCTAGTTGGATGGTTTTTTTTTCCACATGGTTTTCCACCTTCTAGTTTAGGAGCTTTTGGATACACATTGTACATGAGTACCTAATCAGGCCTTGTTGTCGGGACTCATATTATGGATATGCCACTTTATTTTTTGGCACCTAGCTTCACTTGAGGGGGGTGTTAGAGTAGGTTGTTTACCTTAGCTCATGTTCACCTAGGTAATTTATTTTCCTTTTATTTATTTATTCATGTATTTTCCCACCCACTTATGTGTGGATATTTCATTTATCTTATTTAGATTATGAGATGTTGGATGATATTCTTGGTTCGTGTTTTCTCTTCTTGGTATGGTGCTTTTATGTCATCTTTTGTGGATGCTTTATATCGTAGAGTGATATGGTATTACCTATGGGGAGAAATAATGTTAGAGTAGGTTGTTTACCTTAGCTCATGTTCACCTAGGTAATTTATTTTCCTTTTATTTAGTTATTCCATGTATTTTCCCCACCCACTTATGTGTGGATATTTCATTTATCTTATTTAGATATTATGAGATGTTACATATTTATTTCTTAGATATTATGGGGATATTTTTAGGTTTGACTATTCCTAAGGGTTATGGGGATATTTTTAGGTATATTTGGAGGGTTGATATTCTTTCTCCCCATAGCGGTTACATATCTATGGACCATATCACTTATTCCTTTTGTACGGTGGATATTTGTCCTTAGCTTGATCCTACCGCTATGGTTGATCATCCTTGCCTATATAAGCAAGGCACCTTCATTGTACTCATTGGAGGTAGAGGAAGTTCATTATTCATGTATAATATATGATATTGTTGCTCATTGTTTTGCATATCCATTTGTAAGCTTATGCTATCAATTTGCTTTCAGATTCTTGTTTTGGTTGAATGTGGTGTTCTATTAACACTTGAGATCCTTGCAGCTTGGAATGATCTGATTATCATTCCTTTCATGGCATCAGAGCAATAGGTGTTGCAGTCATCCATTTGTGAGTGTTGTGCAGTTGTTTCTCTTGCAGGTTCGAAGAATGGTGTGGAAGCTTCGGTTTTTGTGATCGGGTCCTTGGTGGAGTTTTTTGGCCAGTTTGTGTCACTCCTTCCATTTTAAGATCATCACCAGCCTCCTAAAATATCTTCTGCCCATACTGCAATAGCCTCATTCCCTTGGATCTATCCTAAGCATTTTTTTCTTGAGCATTTCCCTTTTTGGCAGGGTCACCAACCCAACCCGTTTTTATATTTTGCATGTATCTCCTGATAGAAATCTCATTTTTCCACAAAATGTTTTGGAGGTCTGTAGATGCATTCATTTGAGTTGTGCCCAAAATTTCAGCTCATTTGGATCAGTATTCTTCAAGATATCTTGATTTTACGAAAACCTGCAATTTTTTAGTAATCTGCGTATATCTTCATCAAAAATTCTGATTTTTTGCATATGTTTTTACAGAATGTGTAAAATCATATTATAGACCGTCCCATAAAATTTTAGAGCATTTGGAGTTGTATTCTGATAGTTACAATGATTTTACTATTTTTAGTAAACTCGTCATTTCAGGAGAAATATTGGGAGTTGCTCAGCGAAATGTTTTCCAGGCCTGTAAAATCATTTTTTTGATATCTGTAAAATTTCTAATTTTTTGGATCTGTATTTAGATATTTATAATGATTTTATGACTGCACTCTCAATATTGCATTGTGAAAAAGGGTTTTGCACTTGAACCGATATATGGACTATTGTTATAAAGTCCCATCTTCCTTCATTTTCTGTTTGTCCACTTAGTTTGGAACTTTGTGATCAGCTTACTTGGTGTTCAGTATTGGTGGAGCCTACACATTGTTGTGCTTGAGGAGTCCTTTGTCTTTGACTTCCCTTGCTTTGTTGTGGTGCATCCTCTTGTGCCAATCTTCCTCATTGAGGCACTTAGTTTGAAGGAGGGGATTCTTTTGGTAATTCCTTTGGAGACTTTTTCAGAGTTCGGAGGCTTCATTTGTGCATTGATGTGATTTTGTGGTATTTTGCACCACCTTGTGACATCACACTAGACCTCTCACATTATAATGGCATTTGATTTTGGGGGGGCTCTTCTACTTTTGAGGACATCTTGGAAACTTCTTTTTTTAAACTTAGCATAGAGGCAAATGCTGAAACTTTTGAAGCATGGTTTAAGGTACTTTGTTCATTATGTCAAAGTGAAGGTTTGGATCCTTTGTTCATAACTCCAAAACCCAAACCAATGGTGAAGGATAAGGAGTATAGGACATGGTTCATGAACAATTTAAGGATCTCTAGCATGCTTTATTATTCAGTTTGTGGGGAGCTTCAAAATTTTATTGGAGTTCACAAGAACACACCTCACCTTGCTTATCATATGTTGAAAAGAAATTTTTTACCCAAGGCACCTTCTCTTACAATTTCTTGCATGGAGGACATCATTTGTGACATTGCATCTTTGTTTTTGGAGTCACTATCTCATGATGTTTTGGATGATGAGGTTGATGCTATAGTACTTGCTTCAGATATTTTACAGGATACATCTCCACACTTGTCTTATGTGGATGATCATGTTGATGTTGCAACATATACAACAGATATTTCATGGCATGTTACATCCTTACATACAGATGACTTCTTGGATGGTGTTGCCTCTCTCTTCATTGAGAGTCACACATGTGATTTTCTTGACATGTATGAGGAGCTCACTCATTTATTTGATGATGATGTATACATTGTATCTCCTCCATGTACTTCTTCCTTTGTGGACCCTTTTTTGGTGTGCCCTCCTCTTTGAGTGAGCCACCTTGTCCACCATTTTCTTCTCCTATTTCTTTCACATTGGATGATGTACTCCTACAGGAGTTGGATACAAAGATTTTGTCTTCAGTTGGACTCTCACTTGGAGATCCTGAAGACCATGTTGATTCTTTTGAGGCTTCTAAGCCTCCACTTCTTTCTCTTGCTGCTTCCATGGGCTCATCATCACTTATGCAACAGGACATTGGTGATTCTTCCTTGATGGATGCTCTTCAAACATCTCTTCCACTTTTGCACACTCATGGTTTTGTGCATATTGATCTTTTGGATGTTGATTGGGACTATATTCTACCCTATTTTGGTGTTGGTTTGGGCTTCTACATTCTTGGAGATTCATTTCATAATTCATTGGTGACATCTTCTTCACTTCAGCTCAGTTTGAAGGATTCTACGTCATCATTCTACATTTTATTCCCATATTCTCACACTCACTTGGAGTGGGAAGACATTCGATGGATGCTTCATGGCTACTTTCTTCCTCGTGGGAGACACATTGTTCATCGCAGAGGCATCCACTTCTTCATAGGACTTCTTCATGGAGCTCGTCGTCCTAGGGGGTGTTGGGAGCACTCCTTGGCTCCATTCCTACTTTTTCTTCTCTCTTTCTAGCTGGATGGTTTTTTTTCCACATGGTTTTCCACCTTCTGGATACACATTGTACATGAGTACCTAATCAGGCCTTGTTGTCGGGACTCATATTGTGGATATGCCACTTTATTTTTTGGCACCTAGCTTCACTTGAGGGGGGGTGTTAGAGTAGGTTGTTTACCTTAGCTCATGTTCACCTAGGTAATTTATTTTCCTTTTATTTAGTTATTCCATGTATTTTCCCCACCCACTTATGTGTGGATATTTCATTTATCTTATTTAGATATTATGAGATGTTACATATTTATTTCTTAGATATTATGGGGATATTTTTAGGTTTGACTATTCCTAGGGGTTATGGGGATATTTTTAGGTATATTTGGAGGGTTGATATTCTTTCTCCCCATAGCGGTTACAGATCTATGGACCATATCACTTATTCCTTTTGTACGGTGGATATTTATCCTTAGCTTTATCCTACCGCTATGGTTGATCATCCTTGCCTATATAAGCAAGGCACCTTCATTGTACTCATAGGTAGAGGAAGTTCATTATTCATGTATAATATATGATATTGTTGCTCATTATTTTGCATATCCATTTGTAAGCTTATGCTATCAATTTGCTTTCAGATTCTTGTTTTGGTTGAATGTGGTGTTCTGTTAACACTTGAGATCCTTGCAGCTTGGAATGATTTGATTATCATTCCTTTCAGATACTAAAAAGGCCACAAAAGCCATGATACTGAAATAGGCCATAGAAGCCTTGATCTTGAAGAATATTTCAAAAGGAATATTTGATTCAGAAGTAGATTAAGATTTTGGTATTAATATTTTTGTTGCAGGGAAAGAAGATTCAATGAGTTGAGAAACTTCCTACAAGAAATCTAGGAAGAGTATCTTCTTTAGAATCAATTCAACACCTAAAGCAAAGTATATCAGGAGAAGATTTCATTGAAGGATTTCTAGACTTTGAAGAAGGATTAGGAGAGTCTTGCTCAAATCCAGAAGTAGCATAATCAAATATCCAGGAATATATCACATCACCAACACTTCTAGGAGTAGAAGGTTGAAGAGATCTAAAGTGAAAACCAGTAGAAACTGCAAGATCAAACACCTTGGGAAGATCTCATCGAGCATCCAAAAAAAAATCTAGGAAAGCCTTATTGAAGAAATCATCAAAGGAGATCTCACTGGAGAAATACACTACCAAGGAGAAGCCCCTGATAGTGAAGGACTTGGGATAATTATCGCCATCCAACAACAAGCCCAAGAGAAGGAGAATTTGTCAAGGAGTGCCACATTATAGAAGAAGAATCCAATGAAAGACCTTAAGATATTCAAAATCTTGAGAGGAAGATCTTGCTTGAAGTTAGAATTCAACAAGAAGACTTGAAGACAGAAGAAGCTCATAAAATCTAGGAGATTCAAAGATTACCTCTCATAGCAAGAAGGCACCACTTTAGAGATAGATACTTCTCCAAATCTACAGTAGAAGGAGAATATTACAAGAGGAGAACAAGCCACCAAATCCTAGGCTCATAAAAGAAATTTCGAGACCATTATTTGGTGAAGAAAGAGTTGTTCAAAAATAGTCTATAAAGAGCTGCAAAACCCTACTCGAAGCAGCAACTTGGTGATCTTAGACACCAAGATACACATCCTCTATAGAAGTGAAAAAAAGAGCTAAAAAATATTACAAAAAGGTATGCAACTATTGGTGCTAACTAACTCATTAATTAGACTCCTTATCAGATTCAGTAGAGCACCTTATTTGGATTAAAGTTACATGAATAAAAGTAGATTACAGTCTTCAAAAGTGAAAATAGGAAAAGGTTCTTTTTAAGATTCATTTGCACATTAATTAGGAGTATTAGATTTCAGAATTATATCTATCAACTACCTATCATATACTTTGGAAATAGAAAAGAAGACTAAGTCCTATAATATTAGCTGTAGTTAATTTGCAAAATAACTTTTAAAGATTAATTTTAGGTTATTCTTGATTAGTTGTAGTAGATTTATTAAAGTGTATTATCTTGAGATTTAATTGGAGTGATAAGGTGAAATTATTAGTGCATTAAAAAAAGGTCTATTAGATTTATTTTGCACTATTATACTACTCTCAAAAGAAATTAGCTTTTGTGTTCTTGAAGGGCACAAAATCTGATTTGTATCAAGTGTCTAAATACATTATTGAAGCACATAAATCTGCAACTCGTAGTGGCCAAAAGAAGCCACCCAAAAAGGTTAGAATCCTCCAAAACTTGGAGAAGAACACAACTAACCGAAAATAGAAATAGAAGCTTCAATATGGAGACTTGGTGAGTCTCATATCCAAAGCATTACAATATTGGATGCAAGAAAAGAAAATACAAAAATTTATATAAACTAAAAATCTTCTATCTATTGTTATCTAAGCTTGAATTTATTGTAAAATTGTCCAAGCAAAAAGTGGAAGGTGTTTACTCATAAAAGACAACATCAAAAACCTTGTAGTGCAGGAATAAAAATCTGCCATGAAACCATAATTTCAGATCTGAAATAAGAGTGCAAAAGGAGGATAATGTACAATCTATAGTACATTTCATTGCACCATTTTAATCTGGTTTTTTACAGCCCAAGAGAAGATTTGGATGTGTATCCAAAGGGCACAATATCAATAGGAAAAGTAGCCAAGAAAGGCCAAACGTAAGCACTCTTATTCCCAAGCAATAGGAGCCACTTAAAGGGCTCATCTTGGATAGATGAACCTACAAAAAAAAACCCACAAGAGGCCATCATCAAATCTACATCTACATAGAGAAAAGAGTGCACATCTACCAATGTACAACAATGTGATACAGACAAGGACAACAATGTGAGACAAAAAACGTGGAATGAACAACATCTACACTACAAAAGAAGATGTCTACTCCTACCAAAGTAAGATAGACAACAATGCAAGACACACAACATCTAAAAGGTATCTAATTCTACCAAAGAGAAACGAATAGCATCTGCACTAAAAATATGAACAAGTTTTAATATATTGTAGGCATAGAATATAAAGAACAAAGGAGCTACATTCAATACTTGGTGAAGATCATCCACCAAACGAAGCATCATAATCGCTATTCAAGCTCCATAGTGCCTCATCAATCCACCTATAGAAAATAAGGTTGCTTGTTGCTCAAGAAACATAGCAAAGTAAAGGAATAGTAGACTAAAAGACCTAAAAAGTTATAATAATCTCCTTATAAGGCATTACAATGAATGTCTACATGCAGCGAGTGTGAATGCCACTTGGTATCAATCTTATGAAGAGCATGTGTTACAAGAACGTCATCTCTCAAACACTCAAGCATACGTTTCAAAGAACCTCGCTCAAGCATACTTCAATTAAATATTTGTCTCTCAACACACTAGCATATGTGGTGACACTTTTTATTCTTCTCAAGTCCCACACGAGTGAGCAGGTGTTACAAAGTGACCAGCAGCGTTGAACAAGAAAGAGTTACGAAGGAGTGCCCATACATAATGGACATGACACGTGTCACAAAGCTTGAGTTTGCTCCTCCAATAAAAGTGCTTGAAGCCCAAATATCACAGAATTCAAAGAGAGAGTGAAACATAGTCAAAACCAGTCAAACACAATGTGGAAGGAAGGTAAAAGGAGAATTTAATTCTCTAGGTATTTGAAGTTCAAATCTTCCATATTCAGTAGCGTATAGTTCTAGAATTAAATATGAGCATATCCATTGATTCCAATGCCCAAGGGAACCTTATCATTGTTTTATATTCAGCCAAAGGGATCACCAAAGAGTGGAAATACTAAGGGTGAAATCCCACTTTATTATTGCTTTCAACTTTCGAGATATAAGGGTTATAAACTAGGGTAGAAAATCTAGTTTAGTGAAAGCAAAGCTATAGGGGATAACTTACCAAATTAAAATAATATTTGCATCTCAATCTAGGAGAAATAAGGAATTCAACTTCGATTAATTTCTTTGATATTTTGCAGATATTATTTTTTTTCTAAATTTCCAAATTTGGGAGTGATAAGGATTACAACATCAAACTAGGTCTTTGGAAATTAGAAATTGAAACCTAAGGGTTATAAAAAGAGGTTATTAAATACTTATTGTTAAAGTTGGAAATTTGTATTTTTCTTGTCTCTAAATTTCTTAAAAGGGACAAAAGGATTCCAACATTAAAACCTCTTCAAAATTTGAAAAGATCTTAGTTCAATTAGGAGAAAAAAGGTGTTAGAAAATTTGATTTTTTACTATACAAAACCAATCATAAAATTGAAATTTATTTTTACGAAAGCACTGTATCATACTCCAAAACATTAGGGAGTCATAAGGCATTCTACAAAAATTGATCAAAGGTTTTCAAGTTGGGAAGATATAAGCTTTCTTCAAAACCTAAAATTAGGTGCTCATACTCTCATTACTAGGGAGACATAAGGAAGCCTACAAATCTAAATATTTCATCAAAATCAAGCTTATATACTTAAATCAGGGTTTGCATATCCTAATATAGAGAGCTACAAAGTAGACTACTCTATTTCAAAAATTTAGGTTATAAAAATGGCTACTAGCATGATAAATGGAATAAGAAAAATACCAATATGGATTAAAAACCTGATGGATTACAATGATGTAAAGGGCAAAGAAAAGGAATAACCAATACAATGCGAATTAAATTCTAAAATCAAGAACTATGAAGATTCATCTAATGAATCCAATGATCAAAAACTAGAAAAAAATGATCATCAAGTCTTTATACAAAAAGGGAAAGATGGAATAGCTTCAATCATGCACATATGGTTAGAAGGTCTTATCAAGGAGATAGACAAACATGATATTCCTAAGATAAACTACAAAATTGCTAGATCATCCTTATTGTGCACTCATTGCAATCAATATGGTCATGAAAAAATCAATTGTTAGAGTTTTCATCCATGCAAATATTGTGATGGGATAAATCACTCATCTTTCTCCTATCATTTAAAACACAGATACTATAAAGACTATAAAAGAAGATTACTTCAAATAATAAACTATTATCTTCAGGAACTTATTCCAAATGGATCTACTAACATTGAACTCAAAGTTGATACTTATAGAAACATGTCTTACAAGGGTACAAAGGAAGACGGAAGGTCAATTCAGATCCACTTAATACTTGCACTATCATGAGAGAAATGGTCCATAAAAGATGCCTGACATCAAGGAACAAAGAATGGAAAGATACAAGGAGCCATGACATGAAGACTAAAGCAACAGGAAAAGAACCAGATCAAGTCTGCACCAACCAAGCCAAAACCCAAGAAGAAGATGAAGATCCATATTGAAGACTAAAAGTCTTCAATACCCAAATAATGTAATACAGGGGTGTTAGAAATAGATTATATTCCATCATTTGGGTTATGTAAATGTGTCTTCCAAGGTACATACTTAGGACATAAAATTACTTTAGGGGGAATTTATCTAGTTACTTCATGCAATGTAATAAATGCACAAGTGTCAATGTGTAAGGTGTCACTTGTTCAACTAGATAGAGTGTTGGCCAAGTATCATTTTTTACCTATATAAGGAAGGCCTCATTAGTAGATAAAGGCAGGGATATTTGGTGACACAGTAGCTTAGGAATCTTAGTAGGTAGTACAATTCTATGTGGATCACCATCCATTGGTGATGGGTGCAATGTAGTCCAGTAGCTTTATTGATGGAGTGTTCATTTCCTCCATAGCTACATTGTATTCATTTATATATCATTTATGTTTATTGCATATCTCAGTCATCTTACAGATTTACTTTCTTTCATATTATTCTGCATCTCGTGATTGTTACCTCCCTTTGGATATTGTATCAAAAGTTAACAGTGCAATACCTTGTAAGTCCTTATACATCCATACAAATACCTCCTTGTATTACATGAAAATATTAAAATCTACTACTTTAAAAAATGGTCCCACATCCTCATAATGGATCATATTTTCCTCTTTACCTTCACCAAGGTTTACTTGCACCATCTTTAGTCCTTTGTACTTTTTGGTGTCAAGCTTTTTGCCACTATTGCTATATCAAAAGGGTGTGTTGGCTTCTCATCAACTTGATCATCACTAACACTATACAAAGTTCTATGAAAAGATTATATTTTCTTCTCCAACTTTCAAGGTTGGTTTAACACTTTGACTACTCTTTCCAATATTATACATACTTTGAGATCCTTCATCTTGGACTTCCTCTTCTACATTAATGCAGATGCAACTTGGTTGAAAAAATTATAGTCTTCCATTGGCCAATGTATAAGTCCTCTATTTGAGTGGCCTTTGTCCTTTATACACTCTTCTAGCTATAACACATCTTCTTCATTTTGTTCCCATCTATTTGCTTGATCTTCTTACTTCGATGATGAGTTTCTAGATTCATTGTATGTCATCAACTCCTTACTAATAGACTAGTTTTTCATTTTAGCATGTACTTATATTATCTTTTCTTAAATTCCAAGAAATATTTCTTCAAGATATGGCTTATATTTTTTGTGCGTAATCACCAACTTTCTATCAATGCATCATAGGCTGATTTTTGCATAGTAATCACCACAAAGTCTAGAATTAACATCTAATAAAAAAATTTCACCTTTTTCCCTATAGTTAAAACATCCTTTATCTTGATGTCATATATTTGTATCATATAGCCAAATATTGAGAAATCACAAGAATGGTTCAACCAATTTCTTCCACATCTTCTTGGGTGATACATTCACACTCGAACCCCCATCCATGATTACTTGTGTTAGCTTATGATTCAACAACTCAATATGGATCAATATTGGTTTCTTCTTAGCATCAATTAGAAACATTGTTGGGTCAATATACTAACCCTTTTCCAATATCCTCACCACCATTTTGTGGTATGGCTTTACTACTCTCTCATCTGCATTACTTTAAAACTATAGTATTGTGCATAGTAGACTGGGCATCTTCACTACAATATTTATATTCAAAATTTGGACTACCAATTGCTCTGCTAATGTTTCATCATCTTCAACGATGATGAGTTCCTTCAACTTATTCTTACTAGTATTTCATATCTCCTTCAATTGTAAATGTGCTTCTTTCCATTTCTCCCTCTTCTTGGTAGGGTTAAAGGACAACCTCTTTTCTTATGCATGAGTCACTGCCAACACATGTTTAACTTTATTTAATTTTTGTTGGTCCACTTGAGGCTCTTTATGTTGATAAAATTGATATTTTTCAATTTATTTGTACTCTCATTCTTTGGATAATCTACCTCTTATGGTTGTTAGGTGTACATCTATACACCATCACTTTGTTTGTCATAGTTCCTCCCATCATCGCATTTGTACAATACCATACAAAATATCCTCACTTTTAACATCTTCTATATTGTATGATCCATCTTCTATCCAAATCATATTACAATATTCCTTCACTACCACTTCCTATAGTCTAATTCCCTAATTGCAATTGTTTTCTTACTTGGTAGTTGTTTTGATATTTACCACTTGTTGCTCCGTGTTCACTCTTTGAAGTGTTATATTTTTCATTTTCTTCCTTCTATATCATCATTTTCTAGTACCTCACACTTTGTAAGTTTAATGAGAAATATTTAATTGCATGACCTTATATTTTATAAATATTACAATATGCTTTCTTTGAATAGTTCACATTGGTGTGTCCTTCAAATTTACAATCTGAACACAATATATTTCTTCTCTTTCTTCTTTTTTTTCCTTCATATAATTGATCATTCTTTCTAGGTACTTTTGCATGGCTTGGATATTTACACCAAGGTTGTATCAAGTGTTATCAAAATTGTCATCTCTATTGTGACTCATATTTCCTCCATCTACTACTATCATCTTCATTTTACTTTCTAGGTTTAGTGCATGATCAAATGCTTACTAGTATGTGATTGGTGGAATCACTTTCATATTCTTCTTATAACTTAAAAACAACCCATCCAAGAATAATTGCTTTTGTAATCCATTGGTTGGATTTACCTCTATTTTTCTTATGAGTTCCTTTAGAAAATGATTATAAGACAATGTTTTTATCCTTATTTTTCTTTGTTGAATAAAATTTTTGAATGATCCCTGTATCATCACAAATTAGTCAAAATTATTTGTTAAATTAGCTTCAACTCATCCCAATTTGTGAAGGGTTGTCCTCTATTTAGATCTAAATTAATCGCTACACCCCTTAAGTTTTTGCAGATAGTCTCAACCATGCATCCTAATTAATTACTCCATTTGGCTTTCATATCATTTTTTATGAATTTGGAATCCTCCCTCTTATATCCTAAGAAATTTGGCCTTTTTGCTTGCCCATAACTATAGCAATATTTTCCATTGGTGGTGGTTATTCGTTGATCTCGGTTCCACTCAATGAACCTTTAGTTAATGACTAGTCATTTATAAATAATATTTAACTGCTTTTTGGTGCACTTATGCTTTATGATATCCTTTCTGAATATATAAGCATCAACTCTGATCTTTCAAGCACACTCTCCTATAGTTTCTCTTGTACTTGAATCTCATCCTTTGCACCTCTAAGAACTCTCTCCTACACTTTTGTTGGAGTGATTAATTGCTCCAACTTGTCCTACACATTATCCATATTGGTTTCTCCTTCACCACTTGTGAGAAAGAATGTTATCCTCATCCCAACCTTCATCTACATATTATATCTCCACTTGTACATCATCCTATATCATCAAAAATAATGTTTACCATATTTCTTCACATCCTTCATTCAAACTTCCCTCCTCATGAGGATTCCATAATTTTCAACTCATGGCATGCTTATCTTCTTGCTAGCAAGCTCCATAAACACTTCAATTGTTTTAATATCACCAACTCTACCATCATGTAATTATTCTTTATCAATATATAACTCCTTTCTACATGTCACATGTCTAAACTTTCCCTAAACTTGTTACACAATCCTTAGGTTTCTTTTTGTTGATTGCTCACTTGTCCCATGTGTTCATATGTCCTACATCCTTTCATTATGTTATTTTTCTTCCACCTCTCCCATATTCAATATCCATGCAATCACTAGTTCAAGCTTTGAACAACCATGAATTCAAATGTAGCATAGCCATGGTATTTTCCAATTAAAGGAACAAAGAATGAAGGATGGCAAGAACAATTAGCAACACAACATCTTCAATGACATCAACATAAAAATGCGATAACAACCATCAATGTCTTGGAGCTCACCCTTAGATGGCCCTACACATTATAATAAAATAATAACTATATCTAGACAACTTTGCATAAGAGTTAGATGACTTGGTCTAGCATTCAATAGTCTAAATGACCCAGTATAAATCAGACAACCTTATCTAGAGCTAGACGACCTTGCATAACAATCTACAAGTATTCAATACCAAGAATAGTTCAAATAATCATTTACAACATTGTAGAACTACTAGAAAAATTAATAGGTACATGCATAACGATAGCATAATTTTGTACAACAATGGCTGAATGGAAGTATTCTTAGTATTTGCATATGCATACCTCTAAATAAATAAATAAATGATGGGTCTTATTTATACAACTTGGGAGGTAGATGCTTCCTTAACTCCCTCCAACTAACTAGTTGATACCTCATTATTTCTTGAATTACATTTCATGAAACACTTTTTGTATGCATAACAAAACAACTTAGTATGACAAAACTATTACATAAAAAACAAATTGTGTACTTGACTTCCTAAAAACTTCATTAATTCTAAGGTACTACTTGATATGGTACCATGTTTAGACTAGTGCCTACATGATGGAGCAACTATTTCTACCATGGAACCACCTCATATGTAAATGATAGAGTATATAGATGAGTGCACAAATACAAATTTGATTATATATAAAGATCTATAATTTTGTTGTTTGTACGATGTGTTTGTTAAAATGGTTACTGTACAATATTAGTGTGTGAGTTATTAGAATGCCATGTAAATGTAGTTAGGGATAGATACAAGGCAGTTTTAAAAAATATCAACTGCTTCCCATTTATAGTAGTAGTATAAATAGACCCCTTATATTCTTATGAATGCACCCATCTATCTATTTGTATCTGGGAGCATATTTGTATGTGTGAGAGTATAGCATTTGAATGTTTATGAGCAATGGTAGTAAATAATATTGTTGTTATATATGATTGTGTATTGTTCGTAAATAAATATAAATGATAATGTCTGATTCTATTCTAATTCAAATCTAAATATCTTTCTCTCATACATATTGAATGTTATTTACTATTGATATTTTTTGTCATTTACTCTTCTATGTTCCTTCAAATTTGGATTACCAACGTTGTACTATAAGGTAATTATATCATAAGTGTTTGAGGAGTTATAACTATGGCTAAATATTTATTGACTAGTTACATTACCTTTCAATTGACCAAAATATTTTCAAATAAATATATATTTCTTCAAGCTAAGACAACTTAAGATTTGAAGGTTTTAATTGTTTGGAGATAGCATAAGTCTCTTTTTATTATCGCATTGACTACATAGTTCTATTTATTTTAGTAATGGACATCACTAATCACTAGTACTTTACATAACTTACAATTAAGAGTAGTCATAATTGATTACATGACAATGTCATTATAACAACTCACTAAGGTTTGCATTGTTTATTTATTTTTTGTATTGAATAATTTTATTTGATTAAACTTGGGAAGAACAATACAAAAAAGGGTAGCCAAAGGGCTTACCACCAATATGTTAACTTATACATCATTTTCTGGCTTAAAAATTACCTTGGAGCAAAATATCAAAATAGTTCAATAGCCATAGTGCAAAGTCCTCAATATAAAAACTAAGGAAGAAATCCTAAGTTTGAAAAGCAAGAAAACATTAAGCTAGGCTGAAATAGCTACCATAACTAATGTTTCAACTGATAAACTACTATTATGTTCTTCCAAGGGTTTCCTTGTTACATGGGATATCTCCCCATAACTTTAGAAAATGAGGAAGGTGCTCTAACTCCATCTACACTTTATAGGCTCGTATAGGGATCTGTAAATTCAAAGAAGAGATGAGACATAGGACATCTTACTTTAAAAACTCATGCTATTCATTTTTAACATTCTTTTATTTTTAAGTTGCAATCTTATTATAGTGGTAAGGTCTTTGGCCTCTCTTTGAGAGGTCCAAGGTTCAAACCCCACTCAATGAGGGACCAGGACCCCTCATAAAAACCTATGTAAACTCATTGAAAAAAGACATTATTTTATTTTTATAGTTCCACTAAAAAATAATATCAATTTGGCTCATGTGCCAAGATTTATGCTTGTGCTATTCCCAATAGTTATCCATTCCTAGAATGACCATAGCCCAATAATTTTTAGGGATCTTCCAAGTGCTGAAAAAACTTTAACATCATTCCCAAACCTAAGGGTCTGATGAGTAAGACAAGAATATATGCATTAGATTTTACAACTGTTGACACATAAAGCAGACTAGGGGATAAAGGTCAATATGGTTGAGTCAACTCCCCATTGGGAGACCACCTAGTAAAAGAGATCATGTGAAAATCACCTTCCTCACCTCTAGTGACAAAAACCAGACTGTCTATACATATTTCAACCAAGTTTCCTAAGAAATATCAACTTCCCAGTCCTTTTTAAGTTAAGGGGCTAAGCCTGGGGTTGAATAGAGCCATTTTTAGGATTCTTTAACAAAGTATGCAACATAAAATTTATGATCAAACCAATTCCATTATTAGGTTCACTCATATTTTAGTACAAATAGGACAAGGGTTTTAATAATGTCATTTAATTGCGTTAATACATATCCCTTATATTCACTTTATGATACTATTTAATTTTTGTTTCTAAGAGCTATTCTCCCATAACTATGTTCAAAAACTTTTCCAAAGACTTAATATACTTATTATGTAGTCCTTTTTCTTTGATATCCTTGTTAAGGGTAAAAAAACCATAATTATTTTAAAAATATGAGGAAAATCATAGACTTTAAGAAAAAGTTGAAAATCCTTTACTGGAAAAAAATCCCCTCCATTATAAAAACCTTAATTTTATCCCAAACCCACGAAATTCTTTGTAAAAGAAAGGTGCCAGGAGTCTTTATCTTACTTGGAAAAAATAGAAGAGTCTAAAGACTAAGGTCTTTCCATGAACATAATCCTACCCAACAAGATGAATAATAGACATGAGTATTAGCTAGAATTTAGAAAAAATCTATAATTTCCTAGCTAAAAAGAGTGGTTTAGTCAACCACTTATCCAAATTGGTGGTAAATTTCTTTTCCACACTACCCCATAAGGCTAAGGGATGACATTCAAAGTCTAGAGGAATTCCTAGCATTGGCTTGGTTGTAGCTAGTTCCAATCTCTACTTTGTAGCCACTAAGGAATTGGGTTTTTACTAAAATTGTAGGCACAAACCTTATCTCATTGGATCATGGATCCTAAAGCTTTACAATAGATATCCATATATTTTTCACTAGTTTCAATATAGTCATTATCTTCCTTAACAATTAGGAATGTGCCATACAAAAACAACTATATGTGAAAGAATGCTAGAGGTTATTTGGGTATGGTATCCCTTGGATTACTCTTCTTTATGTCCAAAACTATAGTAAGTATCCAAATGCATTAGTAGCAAGAATGATAAGTGATGGCTAGAAGGTAGCCATGACAAATATATTGTGTCAAAGATAAGCTTATAGAAATATTACCATTGATATTCAAGTCCACATTAGAATCAACAAAAAGATAAGCTATCATGGTACAAAATGCACAACCAAAACTCAAGGCTTGCATCATTTTGTCAATAAATTCCCATTAAATTATGTCATATGTCTTAGCATATTCTAACTTAATAAAAAACATATTGACATTAATTCTTGATGAGATCCCCTCCCACACAACAAATACATTATCAAGAATATACCTACCTTTCATAAATCTCATCTATTTAAGAAGAATGTCATTTGGAAGCAAATTGCATAGGCTTAAGGCTAGAGTTTTAGAAATAATTTTGTAAGAAACATTAGGAAGAGTAATGGGACTTCAATTTATCAAATCATCATTATTTCCCCCTCTTGGAATAAGCCTAACAATGCCTTTATTGATCCACTTCCCAAGGGAACCTCTTATGAAGGTTTATTTATACACAATAAAAAAGGTCCCAAAAGTCTCGAGTGGCTTTGTAAAATCTAATTGGAAGGTCATCCATACCTGGAGCTTTATCAATGGCTATGATAAGGATACTTTTTTTATTTCTTCAAGAGTGATTATATGATCAAGCTTATCTTGAGCTTCTCATCTAAGTTTTGGTTGTGTAACATCAATACATTCTTGCATGGCCATCCTATGTTCCTCTGTCTGGTCTTGTGATGTGAAAAGCTCTTTGTAAAAAAAATATGTTGATTTAATAATATTTTGATCTTTAACAACCTAGCCATCGATTTTTAGCTACAAAATTTTATCATATCTATATTTTTTCCAAAGAAAGGATAAATCCTTGCAGATTCAATCTCCAGTCTTCAGCTAGTGCAATTGAGCTCTTATTCTTTCCCCTTGGCATTTACTTCTTTATCTTCCAAAATTTTCACTAAAATACTAACAACCTTCTTAAAAATTTCTTCATAATAAGGCTTTTCTAGAAGATCAATAAGAAGCCCTTTGAGGCTTTATTCAAAGCACGTCATTCTATCTCTCATAGCATGGAAAAATTGCTTACTACTATTCCTGAGGAATAAATTTACTTGACTTATGGATCTTTGCCACTAGACAATCCATATTGAAGAAAATTTGGGCCTAGGCATAGAGATCTATAAATATTTTATACAATTGATACAACTAGGTTATTGATATGTGAGTAATTGAGATAAAATTTGGAGCAAAAATCCCTTCTATGCTCTTGCTTCCAGGTAAAAGTGAATAAAATAAGGTGGTGACTAGAAAAACCAAGGTTTAGGATAGTTTGAACTGGCCAAGAATTACATTCCTTAAAAAATAAGGGAGATCCATAAGAGATCATGAACTTTTCTAATTGTTTGAGGATATGCATCTCTCCTACCCTAGGGTTAGACTAGGTGTACTATATTCCTTTAAATTATTATCTTTTGAATATATTTGGATCAAATAATTTGAATCTATATCATACGAGTGCCCAAGCTCAACATTCCTTCTTTGTTTACAATGTCCTTATAACTAAAACAAAGATAAAATAGAACTAAAAAGCATATTAAGTGAGAAGATGGTAGATATAATAGATCAACTCAGATAATACCAACAATAAAAGGAGACTCATACCAAGGAGATAGTAGATCAGAGAAAGGACATGAATGATCATAATGTTCACTATGCCACTTTGAGGGAGAAACCTCCTAGAGTAATGCTTTCTATAAAATAATGTTCACAATACTCTAATTCAGTATCACAATACAATATATAGTAACACTAAATTCTAGGGTTAGCCACAAGCCAACTACTTACCTATAACTAATGCTAGGGTTGCCACAAGCCAACTACCCTCAGACATAATGCCGACAGTAACTAATTAGTATTATAACTAACTAATAGGGTTAGGGTGAAGCCCTAACATGCCCACTTTCTTCAAAATAGCTTCTCTTTAATGTTTTAACTCTAGAAATTATTGCAATATATCCTCTGAATACAACGTCACATCTTTCTATGGTAAACCACTTCATTGTATTAGTAATTCCTTTATTGTCCTATGAAAAATACAACACTCTCTAGTTCCTAACTCTATCTCTGAATGAAGTCTAACTGTCCCTTCATCCAATTCTAGTAGATTTGTCTATACTCTACATTTTTCACCCTTGACCTATTTAATACATGAGACATAAAAGACTTAATGAATCTCTGTTGTCAATGGCAACTCCAACTGATAAGCGACTTGACCCACTTTTTATTTTATTTAATATGGACTATAGTATTTGGGTACTAAATTTTGACTGCCCTTATCTATGATTGATTTATGTTTATATGGTTGTAGTTTTAAAAACACCATATCATCCATATCAAAATTATGCTCTATAAAATTTTGACAACTCCTATTGATAAGCAACCTAACCCATCTTTTTTTTAATTTTATATGGTCTATAGTATTTGGGCAATAATTTTTTATTGCCCTTATCTATGATTGATTTATTTTTATATGGTTATAGTGTAAAAACACCATATCACCCATCTCAAAAGTATGCTCTATATAATGTTGATCAACCTATTGCTTTATTTAATTATGTGCTTTGACTAGATTGCCTATAAGTGTCTACAATGCCTTCTCTATTTTTAAGGGTTGTCTTGATTGTTGAAACTTTTGAGGTATCTGGTAAATATGAAGTCATTGTAGGGTGGCTTTTTCCATAAAGTACTTCATATGGGGTCATCTTTGTTGAAGTATGATAGGTTGGATTATACCACCACCCAGCCAATGGAAGCCAATGGACCCATTGATTTTATCTTTCTAAGACAAAACAATGAAGATATGTTTTTAAATATTTATTGATCATTTCAGTTTTCCCATCAACTTGAGGATGATATGCAATGCTCATCTTCAAATGCATGAATAATTATTGCCAAAATGGTTGAAAAAATGGACATCCCTATAATTGATAATGAAGTGAGGCATTCCATGTAATTCAAAATAATTTTCATAAAAATATTAGTCATAGTGGATGCATGAAATGGATGATGTAATCTGTAAAAATAGGTATACTTAGATAATTTGTCTACCACCACCATAATGCTAGATTTTCCTATTGATTTAGGGAATCCCTCTATAGAATCCATAGAGATATCCTCCCAAACTTTATCGAGGATTGGTAGAGGCTGCAACATACTAGGTGATGGAATAGTTTCTCTTTTGTGACATTGACAAATATCACACTTAGATACATAGCAATAAATATCACCCTTCATACCCACCTGATAGAAATAATATTTGATTCATTCGTATTTTATGAAAGGCTAAGTAGCCTACTAATGATGAATCATGTAACTCCTCTAAGACACTCTAGATTAATTTTGACTGTAGTCCTAAGACAACTCATCCTTTGTACCTAAGAACCGTATTCTTTCATTCATAGTTGGTTTTGGCTATGGGATTTTTTTGTAATTGAGATATGAGCTATTATACTTTGAGGTCGATTTCCCACTCTTAACCCCCTTGTAACCAATATGGACGTGTTAGAGACATAGTTGTAATAATGCATCTACAACCATATTCTCTTTTCTCTTTTTATAAAAAATATCATAATCATAGCCCATCATTTTTATAATCCATTTTTGTTACTTTGGTGATCTCTTTGATCTAAAAAATACCTCAACTTATGACGGTCATTTTTAATTTGAAATCATTGTCCTATTAAATACGATCTCTAAGTATGCATTACATGATGAATTTCCTTCTCATAAGTTGACTTGCCTAAATTTTTATGACAAGAATCCTTGTTGGCAAATGCTAGCAGTCTTCCTTCTTACATTAGCACAACCCTCACGTCCCTAACTAATGCAATCATATTCGATGATAAAGGTTTTAAAAAAATTTGGCATAGCTAAGACTAGAGTGGTGCACATTGCGTACTTTAAGGCTAGGAAAACCTCATCAGTGACCTCATGCCAACCAGACCATCTTTCTCAAGTAATACATATAAAGTGTGGTAATTTTATCATAATTTCTCATAAATTTCTTGTAATAGCTTTTCAGCCCCAAGAATGCTCTAGGATTTGTTATTGCTTTCGAAACCGATCACTTTTGGATATCTTCAATTTTCTTGGGAAACGCCTGCACTCCATCTATTCCTACAAATTTTCTTAAATACTCAACCTTAAGTAGGCCAAAAGCACACTTAGAGCAATTTAGATAAAGTTGATTCTACTAAAAGTTTAGAGGATATGTCTTATATATCGTCTATGGGATTCCTATGTCTTACTGTAGATGAGAATGTCGTCAAAGAATATAAAAACAAATTTTCTTAAATAAGGCTTGAAGATATTATTCATCAAACTCTAAAATGTGGAAGGATCATTACAAATCCTGAAGGACATTACAAAGAACTTGTAATGACCCTCATGAGTCTGGAAGGTAGTTTTGGGCACATCTCTCAAGGTTCATTCTAATATAATGATAACCCAAATGTAGATCCAATTTGGTGAAGTACTTGGAGCCCTATAATTCATCTAGTAAATCATAAATTACTAGAATAAGGAATTTATCCTTGATTTTCAACTTGTTGAGAGCCCAAAAATTAGGACACATCCTCCAATCCCCTTCTTTCTTTAAGACCATGACTACTGGAGAGGAGTATGGGCTAGTGCTAGGCTAAATAACTTTTGCTTCCAAGATCATTTTGATAATTTTCCATATTTCATTCTTCTCCTAGAAAAATATATGTAAGGATAGACATTGGGTGGCTGGCTTCTTGAAAATAGTTGGATCTCATACTCATGTTCTCCTTTGGGAATTGGTAAACCTTTTGGCTCCTCAAACACTTCTCGATATTTATCTATGATGGGGATTTAATATTCCATGTGGCCACCATTAATGTGATACCTCATTTAATAGTTAGGTGACCAACTTTATATTAAATTTAATCCCTCTTGCAAGGTTCCTCTATTGACTTGGTCAACATAGCATTTAATGTGATGTCTCTTGGAATGTTCCTTCTCAAGTGTTGTATTTGGTGGTCTCTTTTTTATTTTCTCTCTTCCATTTGGGTTGGGGTAAATCTATGAATCCTCTATTGTTGAGGATTTTTTTATACTATTTGTGGTTGATCTTTTGGCAAGGGGTAGTTGGATTTCTTAAAAGTTGTAAAATTTCTATGTTGATTGGTAAAAATATTTTCCTTTGCTAATTGGGCTAATCTGACGAATTCCTTGAAAAGGCTTGGTTCAAAAAATTTTACCCCCACTTGTATATCTTCTCTTAAGCCACCAATAAAATAACTTTTGAAAAAATAATTATCCAATCCTTGCGTACAACCTACCAAAATGTCAAAATCCTCCATATAACTGTTAATTGACCCTGTTCGATGTAATTTTCTCGAGGCTTCTATGTAATATTCATAATATATTGGCTTGTAACATTATAACAACTCATCAGTAAATTATTGTTATGTGGGTGTACCATTTTGAACTTCATGTTTGAAAAACCATCTGTCCAAAGCATCATCTAGATTAAAAGAAGCAATTTGAACTTTTTGATTATAATTGACTTGATGCAAACTAAATAACTAATTTGTTTTGTATATATAACAAGATATATATCCACCATAAAATCCAGGAAAGGAGAGTTTGAGGACTAGAATTGATTGGTTGTGTTGAGTGGTATTTTCACCCGATTGTGAAAACACACTCTCCGATAGGATTTGGGTTCTAAATCCTCTCTTGCAAAGAAATTTAATAAACAATTTCTCCAAGGTTCCGCTATGTTAGCATTTTACATCTGTGTATTAATAATCTCAAATAAAGATATTCAATAAAAATGCTTGGAACACCTTAGTGGTTGCAAGTAACTGAAAACAAGGGGCAATGTTGGTTTATTTTACTGTGAAACTTTAATGATTGTTCGTTGAACCCGAATAAAGCAAATGTGATTTGATCTTCGTATGACCACGTTGTAACTTCAAAATGGAAATTTATGAAATGTCATAAAACATAACCCCTTCAATGAAATTGGAATTTTATGAAGGGAATATCATCATCTGCTCATGAATGAAAAACAAAACTGAAAAATGAAATTCTGGCCTTGAAATGGAAATTTTCTATTTTCAGACTTTGGAATTTTTAGTTTTTTATTTTTTTATTTTAATGCCTGTAAATGAAAATAAAGTGCAAAAAAAAATGAAAATAAAATGCAAAAGAAAAATGAAATGCATTCAGGGGTGATGCAATCCTATTCTGACAAAACCGAAGCTAATGAGGTTTCCATGCATGCAACCTAACCTATTGAACCCGCAAAACATGCACAATCCGGATAAGTTAAGTGTTGGTCTCTGGGGTTTTAACTGTGATTTCAGATTTAGACATTCGCATGAAGCAACCAAGAGAACTTGCATTAAACTTCACCTATAAGCCTAGAAATCTGAAAAGGGGAAAGATAAACATTTAATCCTGCATGCAGAAAATAACTCCTTCTTTCTTGCCAATGAGGTGCAACTCTCTCGAATTTTTTGTATTAAAAATTGATCATTTTACAATAATAGAATCTCTAGTTTTCTCAAAACCAGAAAAAGGGGAAGAAAAACACTCCCAAGCAGGCCCAGAATGGCTTCTCACCTTCGGCACTGCAACTCTGCTCGCAACGGTTTTCGACCCTTGTACCAATCTGCTCTGCTTTTATACTTTCTGGCAATGCTCTCTGTTTCGCCCTATGACGCTTCGCTTCATCTCCCAGATCGCTTCGTTTCACCTTCCCCGCCTTTTCATTGTTTTTGACTTTATGTTCGACATCGAGACGCTTGATCTTCTCTGTGACCTGTAACGCTTATGTAGCCCTTACACCTTTATGCCACGTGTTTTGCGCTTTTCTGCATGTTCCATAACGGCCCCCTGTAAATCACGACCAAAAATAGCATGTCGCGATATCGCGACGTTTTTATGTATGCAGCTTTGCCCCTCTACATGTATCACGAAAACAAGACATGTCGCGATATCGCGACATTTTTTTGTCAGCAGCCTTGTTTGTCATCATGCATCGCGAAAATGATACATGTCGCGATATCGCGACATTTTTTTGCTTCGGACCGCATGGATGCAACTTGTCGCGAAATCATGACATTTTTCTCCTTTGCTGTGTTTTGTTGCACTCAACCACGAAATCGCGACACTTTTTCATTCCGTACCATCTTGTTGCTTTCTGTCATGAAATCATGACACTTTTCTCTTTCGGGCTGTCTCGCTGCTTTCTATCATGAAATCATGACGCTTTTCTCTTTCGGACTGTCTCGCTGCTTTCTGTCGCGAAATCATGACGCTTTTCTCTTTCGAGCTGTCTCACTACTTTCTGTCGCGAAATCACGATGCTTTTCTCTTTCGGACTGTCTCGCTGCTTTCTGTCGCGAAATCGCGACGCTTTTCTCTTTCGGACTGCTCTCGCTGTACTTGGCCGCGAAAATGCGACATGTTTTCCTTCCGTACCATCTCGCTGCTTGGAGCCGCGAAAATGTGACATGTCGCGATATCGCGACAATTTTCTTTTCGTTGTACCTTTTGCTACTCTTGGCCGTGAAAACGTGACCTGTCACGAAATCGTGACAACTTTTCATTTCTGGATGCGACGGAGCAACATGTCGCGATATCACGACAACTTTTCATTTCTGGCCGCGATAGAGCAACATGTCGCGATATCGTGACAACTTTTCATTTTTGGTCGTGATAGAGCAACATGTCGCGATATCGCGACAACTTTTCTCTTTTGTGATATTTTGCTCTTTTCCTTGATTTTTTAGCATCTGGGCCACTGGAAAGCATGCAAAAAGGTGGGTCCCCAATTTTGGGGTGTGTTGTGGATCAGCCACAACAAATGGCGACTCTGCTGTCAAATGCTCCTGAGCATTTTGGTGAGAACCCAACTTGAAATATACAAGCTTAGATACAAGCGTCAGCACATAAAAGATAAACAAATACCGATAGATCAAAAATACATGAAACATCAAAATCATTAAGTATCAGCTCGGTGTGTGCAATGTGTTTTCATTCCCTATCGCTTGAACTTGATCAACATTCCATTGTCAGTTTCACTTATGATTTGTATGCAAGGCTATGAATAATTTGTGCAGGATTTAATGCATGATGAAGATGCTAAAGATATAACAACCTGCATTGCAAAGGCTCAAACCTTCTAATATCATGAACAAACATATCAAAGCTATCAAACCCTCTTAAGGCCAAATAAATATATGTATATTGAATTAATTTATTAGATCCCAAAGTTGGTTATGTGTCACTACCATCTTGAACCCATGTGCAAGTGTAAGTGAAATCAGAACTTTGGGGAATAGGATTCCCAACCTAAGCGAGATGGGAATTTAACCCTATCCTTACTATTCTGATTTGGAGTTCATTACCTCATCTTGAACAAAATGATTTAACCAGTTATGGATGAAATGGTCAGGCTAGTCTATCCTTTTGAGCAGTCAGTGGTCTTGCTTTTAGACAAGACATGTTGCCATGCATGGGCATACTTAACCCCATAATCCATGATTTGGCTTCATTCATTCTCTTCTCTTTTTCTTTTTTCTTGGACCTTTGGGATGACTACCCATCCTTGCTAGGGACATGTAGTACGATCCCTCCAATCCAATATTAAGATGAAATGGAAAATATTATCTTTATTTCTTGGACCTTGGGGATGACTACCCATCCTTTGCAGAGGACATGTAGTACAATCCTTCCAATCCAAGATTGAGATGAAATGGGAAAAATTAGTTTTACTTTTATTGCTTGGACCTTTGGGATGACTACCCATCCTTTGTAGAGGACATGTAGTACGATCCTTCCCATCCAAGTTTTATGATGAAATGAAAGATGGAAGCTTTGGGGAATCGAATTCTCAACCTAGGCGAGATGAGAATTATGCCCTATCCTTACTACTCCATGAAGGTCAAATCAGAGCTTTGGGGAGTTGGATCCTCAACCTAAGTTCGATGAGGATTTAACCCTATCCTTACTACTCTGATTTTAGGCTTTAAGCTCTATGGAAGTGGTAAAAACCACTATTTTAAGGATAATGTTGCATGATAGGACAGACATGAAATATTCTTTTCACCTCACCTTTTCTTCCAAGCATGGTTTTGATCATTTTGCCCAAGATCTTCTTTAATGTGCATAGAACGTGCTTGGTTCAAGATTGTTCGGACATCAGTTCCCAACCTTAGGATTTTTTTATGTTTTATGTTATAGAATAACCCTAAGAGGATTCGACACCTTCTCAATGATTGCACATGAAATGAAAATGTAACTTGAGATGACATGTATATATGCAATGTGGAATGTGACATGAGATGTGAATGCACTGCTTCTTTTGGAATATATCATCTACTTTACCATAATGTGCAAAACTGACAACTTCATGCATCACAAGATTCAAACGATATTACTTAAAATGTTTGTGTTACTTGTGGAGCTTCTACAACACAATTCCAATGTTTCATATTCTCCTGATCTTAGGCATAAGTTGACATCTCAATTTTTTTCCTCTTTTTTTTTTATTTTATTTATAAAAACAAACTAAACATGTCAAATGAAATCAAACACACAACTTAAATCCTAATCCAAATAGCAATCCCAAAATGAAACTTGAAAACACAAACCCAAAACCAAAAACCAAAATCTATATACAAATGTACAATATAATACAAGATGATGCCAAGCTTGGACTATTACTTTCCTGGATCCCAAACATGATTAGAACATTTCAAAAAACATATGACACAATACACATGCCAAATGTTGTAGGAATCCAACAACAATAAGATCAAACCAAGCAATGCAACAAATTTCAACTTGCCATGCTCACCATACCACTTTGATTTAGTTCTATTACCAACATCATAGGTGAGATTCAAATCAAATTGATTAGACAATGGTTGGTATTCAATTTTATCTTGTCTATTCTTTAAAGTGCAAGTTTCATCATTCCATTCATGATTTAGAAGTAGGCTTTCCTTTTCAAATGTGAGATGTTGCAAACAAGAGCCTATTTCTAAAAGTCTTGAATTCAAATCATTTTCCAGGATTTTAAAGCAATCAAAATCATTCAAAACTTGACAAGCATCAACAAAATTTGGCATTTCCTCATTAATGATGTTAGCATCCAAAGGGACATCATGTAACCTATCACTTGAAATTTTTGTAGCTACTACCAAAGGTAAAGATTTCACCTTGTCATCCATACTCAACCCATCATGGTTAGAATTTACCACAACTTGATGAGTGTTAGTAGCTTTTTCTTTTTCTCATTGTCTTCTTCATCGTCCAACACCTGTTCAAAAACACCAAAGTTAGGCACCCAATCAAACATGCGTCCATCTTTTTCAAAACAAGAGCCTAGTTTTTCAAGATATGTGTCGTGTGACACCTTTCCATGATCAATGGCTTGAGTTGCCTCAAAATCCATATTTTCATTAGGATCATCAATAGTATCAAACCCACACCACTTAGGTTTCGTAATTTCCTCATTTTGAGATGGCATAGACATTGTAGAAACAATAGGTGGATCAAGATTTTCGATTTCTTGCCCCTCAAGGGGAACAAAAACAATTGATTCTCCTTCTTCATCCATGGTAGTAGAATCATTATCCTTCTCCAACCTTTGATGAGATTCCAACCCTTCTTCCAAAACATTCTCAGATTGCACAGGACTTGTAATATCCTCATATGAAAGGGCAATTGTATTATCCTGCATATCAATAGGCACACAAATTTCATCGGAAGGTTTGGAGTGAGCATACTCTTCCCAAGAATCATAATGATCATCTTTCAAAATCAAATTGTGATGCTCAACTATTTCTTCATCATCTTTTAATTCATCAACATGTTTCTCATCAAATTTATCTTCTCCTTCCTTAGATGGTTCAATTACTTCCAAAATTGGGTTATTGCTTGTATTCAAATTGATAAGGTTATCATAATCCACATGTGTAACCCATGATTCATGTTTAACATAATTTGGAAGGTGTGAATTTTCTGGGCCATTACTTTCAACAATGTCATCCAATGTGTCATCCGAATCAGATTCATCCTCATAGAATTCATCTTTTGGTGAGTCAAGGGTTTCCAATCTGTCACATGTTTCCATACTAGTTGGATCTAGTACTCCTCCCTTGCCTAAAATCATATTCTTGTGAAAATCATTGAAATTGATTTTAGAAACATCTTTTGAATCAAGGTGAGCATTTTGAAGTTGATTCATACTTAAGAAAGATGGTTGATCTTGCATAGTAGGTTGAGGATTTTGAAATTGATTGAAGCTTGGGAATGATTGTTGATTCTGAAATTGATTCACACTTGAACTTGGTTGAGGTGGATAAATCATTGGGTGGGTAAAGGAGGTATTAAATGATTGAAGATTATATGATCCAAAACCCACACCATAATTTTGACAACTCAATTGTTGCTCAATTGCCATTGCTTGAGTATAGGCTTGTGACAAAGATGTGATTTGAGGCATCCCTCGCAAATATGTGGACATGGGTGGGTCAAGAGCATTGACGTATATTTGGAGAGCCATTTCTTCTTGAAGAACATAAAATGTCACTAATTGAGTATATAATCCAAAGAACCTTTCAGAAAATGACTTCACATTTTCACTTGGTCCTTTTTTAATAGTGAAAAACTGCTCGTACATGAGGATTGGGTCAACTCGCTTTTTGTTGAATTGATTAAGAAATGTTGCCTCTAGTTGAGCCCAAGAAGTGATAGACCCTAAAGGCAGACTTGTAAACCAATCATATGCCACTTTGTCCAAGGTGTAAGGGAACATTTTACAAACAACATCATCATACCAAATTGTTAAGTGATTCACAACAAATTTGAATGCTTGAATATGTTCTTCTGCAGTATTTGTCCCATTAGACAAAAATCGAGGAAGACATCTCTCAAAACCAACGGGCAAATAATGTTGAACTCCCGGTATGTTCAATGGGCTACCTGTCATCCACGGTGTAAACATAGCCATTAGTGAATCTTAAAGAATATAACTTTAATACCCAAAAATTATTTATTTAGAACATTTATTTTCATCAAATATTCCTGTATGAACAATCAAAGCGTTAGAACAGTGCATAGCAATTCCTGTAGCACTTAAATCACACTGAAATAAACCAATTCGGCCCTCCTTCTAGTGCCAATCTTTGAGTGGTGTTAGAGGAGGCTGAAGATGCTAATCAAATGGACTTGAAATATTTAGCAATGTAAAGCTCTTAAACAATTATAAACCTATAGCATTTAAAATCACAATAAAATAAACCATTTCATGCCCTCCTTCTAGCGCCAATCTGTTGAGTGGTATTTTCACCCGATTGTGAAAACACACTCTCCGATAGGATTTGGGTTCTAAATCCTCTCTTGCAAAGAAATTTAATAAACAATTTCTCCAAGGTTCCGCTATGTTAGCATTTTACATCTGTGTATTAATAATCTCAAATAAAGATATTCAATAAAAATGCTTGGAACACCTTAGTGGTTGCAAGTAACCGAAAACAAGGGGCAATGTTGGTTTATTTTACTGTGAAACTTTAAATGATTGTTCGTTGAACCCGAATAAAGCAAATGTGATTTGATCTTCGTATGACCATGCTGTAACTTCAAAATGGAAATTTATGAAATGTCATAAAACATAACCCCTTCAATGAAATTGGAATTTTATGAAGGGAATATCATCATCTGCTCATGAATGAAAAACAAAACTGAAAAATGAAATTCTGGCCTTGAAATGGAAATTTTCTATTTTCAGACTTTGGAATTTTAGTTTTTTATTTTTTTATTTTAATGCCTGTAAATGAAAATAAAGTGCAGAAAAAAAATGAAAATAAAATGCAAAAGAAAAATGAAATGCATTCAAGGTGATGCAATCCTATTCTGACAAAACCGAAGCTAATGAGGTTTCCATGCATGCAACCTAACCTATTGAACCTGACAGAACCAAAAATGCACAATCCGGATAAGTTAAGTGCTGGTCTCTCGGGTTTTTAAGCGTGATTTCAGATTTAGACATTCGCATGAAGCAACCAAGAGAACTTGCATTAAACTTCACCTATAAGCCTAGAAATCTGAAAAGGGGAAAGATAAACATTTAATCTTGCATGCAAAAAATAACTCCTTTCTTGCCAATGAGATGCAACTCTCTGAATTTTCTGTATTAAAAATTGATCATTTTACAATAACAGAATCTCTAGTTTTCTCAAAACTAGAAAAAGGGGAAGAAAAACACTCCCAAGCAGGCCCAGAATGGCTTCTCGCCTTCGGCACTGCAACTCTGCTCGCAGCGGTTTCCGACCCTTGTACCAATCTGTGCCTCTGCTTTTATACTTTCTGGCAATGCTCTCTGTTTCGCCCTATGACGCTTCGCTTCATCTCCCAGATCGCTTCGTTTCACCTTCCCCGCCTTTTCGTTGTTTTTGACTTTATGTTCGACATCGAGACGCTTGATCTTCTCTGTGAACTGTAACGCTTTTGTAGCCCTTACACCTTTATGCCACGTGTTCCGCGCTTTTCTGCATGTTTCGTAACGGCCCCCTGTAAATCGCGACCAAAAATAGCATGTCGCGATATCGCGACGTTTTTATGTATGCAGCTTTGCCCCTCTACCTGTATCGCGAAAACAAGACATGTCGCGATATCGCGACATTTTTCTGTCAGTAGACTTGTTTGTCATCATGCATCGCGAAAATGATACATGTCACGATATCGCGACATTTTTCTGCTTCGGACCGCATGGATGCAACTTGTCACGAAATCGTGACGTTTTTCTCCTTCGCTGTGTTTTGTTGCACTCAGCCAGCGAAAACGTGACATGTCGCGAAATCGTGACACTTTTTCATTTCGTACCATCTCACTGCTTTCTATCGCGAAATCGCGACGCTTTTTTTTTTGGGCTGTCTCGCTGCTTTCTGTCGTGAAATCGCGACGCTTTTCTCTTTCGGGCTGTCTCGCTGCTTTCTGTCACGAAATCGCGACGCTTTTCTCTTTCGGACTGCTCTCGCTGCTTTCTGTCGCGAAATCGCGACGCTTTTCTCTTTCGGACTGTCTCGCTGCTTTCTGTCGCGAAATCGCGACGCTTTTCTCTTTCGGACTGTCTCGCTGCTTTCTGTCGCGAAATCGCGACGCTTTTCTCTTTCGGGCTGTCTCGCTGCTTTCTGTCGCGAAATCGCGACGCTTTATGTTTTCCTTCCGTACCATCTCGCTGCTTGGAGCCACGAAAACGCGACCTGTCGTGATATCGCGACAATTTTCTTTCCGTTGTACCTTTTGCTACTCTTGGCTACGAAAACGCGACCTGTCGCGAAATCACGACTTTTCGTTTCTGGCCGCGATAGAGCAACACGTCGCGATATCGCGACGACTTTTCATTCCTGGCCACGATAGAGCAACACGTCGCGATATCGCGACAACTTTTCATTCCTGGCCGCGATAGAGCAACACGTCGCGATATCGCGACAACTTTTCTCTTTTGTGATATTTTGCTCTTTTCCTTGATTTTTTAGCATTTGGGCCACTGCAGTTTTCTTGGAAAGCATGTAAAAAAGGTGGGTCCCCAATTTTGGGGTGTGTTGTGGATCAGCCACAACAGGTTGGTTGGTTTCCCTTGAGTTGATCTTGAACCTCCACTAGTTGAACTACCTATAAGAAACAACAAATGTGAATATATTTTGATTTACCTGATCTCTCACTCCTCCACTCTTCTTGTGCATGCATGATAATTCTGAGCTCAATTTATTCATCACTTCTGTAATCTTCAAAATCCATTTTAAGTGAGGTTACATACTATCTAATTTGATCTCCAATGTATTTTCTTAGTGTTGGGACTATTGATTCTGCTCTATTTTTTCCTTCAATGCTTGCATATCCTATCCAATTGATTGGTGTCCAGTGCCTGGTGTCATACTCACTCAATAGAGAAAACAAAGACTTGATATATTTTTTGTCCATGATATTGTGCAAGAAAAATTGTGGTCATGGATATAAAAAATTCTTCAAATTGCAAATTCTGTGTACCAAACAATGCTCATAGAATCCTTTCTATTGTACTATTTGATTGAGCTTGAAGGATGGTTGGTCAATGGTGGTCTTACAATCTAGGAGTGACTAGTTTTTTTAGCTCTTTGATATACCACAAGGTTATCAATAGTATTACTCAACTAGTCTTTCATAGCTCCAATTGAGGATATATTGTTCCCTTAACGACAACACTTGATTCCTTGAGTGCATGAGAGTTATCTCTCCTAGTTCTCTTCTTAGTGTAATGCTAAAAACAAGTAGTTGATTGACTCACTAATGAGGGTAAGTAACCCTAGGGGTATCATATATACTTGAGGGCATGTGGAGTCCAAACCAATGTGTGGGTTTGTCTAAGGCCTAGGTATTGGAGCTACAACTCCTCACTTCACACACTATTGTGGGGGGAAAATGTGCTTAGCCAAGAATGAAAAATCTTCATGGTCTTAAACTATTTGGAAATGGTTATATCCTAGACTCTTCTAGTAATAAATAAATAAAATATCTCAACAAAATATCTAGCTGCTAAGAGTTTTATCCTAAAAAAAATCTTAGAAGCTCACAAGTCAAGAAAGTGCTCTAATACCACTTGCAATGCACTTATAACTGAAACAAAACAAAAATATTTTTAAAAAGAATATTAAGCATGAAGATGGAAGATATAACAACTCAACTTAGATAATACCAATAGCAAAAGGAGACTCATAACAAAGAGATGATAGATCAGAGAAAGAACACGAAAAATCACAATGTTCACTGTGCCACTTTGATGGGGTAACCTCTTGGAGCAACACTCACTACAAAATAATGTTCATGGTACTTGTTGGTCATCAAATCTGCCCAGGAAAGGATTTGGGTAAGTGTATGCGCCCTAGACCTGGACCAACATTGAAAGGCCGAAGGGAAGAGATGCCCCTCGTGCCAATCTTCGGAGAAAGGCCGGCTCCTATGCTAAACTACTTTGGTGTTTTGAGATAAGGGATGCAGGAAAGAGATAAAAAGAGTAAGGGTGCAAAAAAGAGTAAGGGTTAGAGAAAGAAATAAAAGGGGTAAGGGAAGAGAGATCGATAATTTAAAGTGGGAGAGAACAGGAAGCACGATCACTAACTAACAACTTGAATAGCAGCAAAGAACACCAAGAATAAATGAAAGAAATGCCACATTAACCTTCCTATGTATCCTCTGGGCGAGCTCCAAGATTCTCCTTCTCCCTTTCATCGAAATTCAGGGTTCAGAGTAACGACGATTAGGACAAGCGAATATAACAGAAACCACAACCCACCAGGCAGCATAAAAGAAAACCAATATAGCATTTTTCCTCTCCTATGTATCCTTCGGGAAAATTTTAGGGTACGAGTCCCCAATCGCACACCGAATTCAAGATTCGGAGTTACAGTATGCAAATGAAGAAAGACAAAAGAAATAAACACAGAAGGCAACATACAAGAGAGAAATTGAGCCCAAAGCTCTTTAGTATTAATCGTAGGACATCAAGTTACAGCAGCTTTCTAGCAGAAAGTTCCCCCCTTTTACATTACAATGCCTAGGTTTTTATAGAGGACCCGACCCTCTGAGCCATAATTACACAAAATGGAGGAGTACATCCTCGAAAGTTGAGAAGTCGGCTCCTCGCGGCTCTCGTGATCGAGCTCTCAAATCCGTTACCAAAACTAGAACTGTGACCGGGTCAACCATGGAAACATGCATTAATGAGCCGTCTGAGCGTCCTTGGTTTCTGAGTGCAGTGCTCGAGTGGCCGCCATGCTCGTCGGGCTCTTCATCATGGACTGATACTTCATTTCCAATTGCTAAAAATGAGCAACGGGCTTATCGGGCACGAAAAAATGCATTTATGAGGCACTTGATCGCCTCGAGAAAATACCCGGCTTGGAGTATGTGCCCTTGAAGCGCTTCGCTAGGTCTTCATTCGCACTTTGCTTCGCAATGGATTCGAGCCGAAGCAGATCCTCCTTGATTTGCACTTCGCATGGTGGAGCTTCGCAAAACTACTTCGGGGGTGGTGAGAGCCGAAGTAGATTTCATCTTTACTTCTTGCTGCTTCGCTGACAAAATTGCTTCGCTGATGCCTTGGAGAACTGCTTCGCCGCGATCCTCTTTCAAAACTGTGGTTCGGGGGTATTTCGGCCGAAGCGCATTCCTGCCTTCGAAAGATGTATTCTTTATGGCTGCTTCCACTTCGGGTGAAAGTACTTCGCATGAAAGATGGCCGAAGCAGATGCTTCGCAACGACTTTCGACGAAGTAGAAATGGTTCGCTGGCGCGGAGGCCCGAAGTGGGTGCTTCGTTCAGCGAAGTATTTTCAATGTCTACTCCTTCAAATCCCGCTTCGCAAGTTTCTTGCCCGAAGTAGTCTTTTGAAGTGCTTCGGGCCCGAAGTATTTTTCATTCTTCTTTTGCATTTTGCTTCGGCAACATCGCTTCGCAAAACTTTCGCCCGAAGTAACTGCTTGAGGGACTTCGGGTCCGAAGTAGTTTTCTTGCCTTAGTCAATTCGGACCGTGTTTTTCCTTCGACGAAGCTATTCTTTTGAAATTGCTTGAATGCCGCTTCAAAAAATTTGCCCGAAGTGGTTCCTGGAAATGCTTCGGGTGCGAAGTTCTTTTCTGAATTCTTCTTCGGCAACGCCACTTCGCAAGATTTTTGCTCGAAGTAGCTTCTTGAAGTGCTTCGGGCCCGAAGTAGATTCTATCCTTAATGATTTCTTTCGCGAAGCTATCTTCCTTAGCTTGTTCGGTAGCGAAGCTCTTTCTTCTTCATTTTATGTACAAAGGGGGTGGCAGAGAAAGCCAAAATTGCTGCAACACTTGAAAATGTTGTTTCTAAAAAACAAATCAAATAAGAAATACTTTACAAAAGAGACTTGTACAAAATTTTGATTTCTTTTTCTACCCCTTGTGCAATGTGACAAAATTGTCAACATTCTTGGCGGCTCGCGGGGCAACGAGCTCGTCTCGGTGGGAGAACCCTTAGCTTTGATCCATTGGGCCAGAGTCACCTCCAGACCCTTCTCCTCTTTCTCTCTCCGGGAGCGCTTCCACAGCTGGTTCTCCTTCTTCTTCTGCTGCTTCCTCTGGCACGGCTTCCTGTTGCGGCGATGGGGCAAGGCGATCATGGATCTTTTTCATGGTTCGGTGGACATGAGCCCAGGCACCCTTTGAGAAAGGCTCTTGGTCTTGCAATGCCTTAACCAAAACATGGAACCGATCAATCTCCCGATATCGGCATGTTTGGCTCTGGTGAACAGATCATTCAGGTTGGTTGCAATCTTGTAGTATCTCAGAATGAAGTTTGTGATCTGCCTTTTCGTTACCGGTTCTGCCCATTCATCTATTTTAGAGACATCACCTTCAAAATGGAGCCATGCAGGCTTGAGTTCTTCCTTGGTGAGAAGGTTCCCATCATCATCTGTGAAACTTGGGAAGCCTAAGGAAGAAAGATCCTGGAAGTAACCTATTGATGTACGCTGCTCATTCTCAAAAACATCCAGGAGGTTTTTCGCCTTCTGTGCTTTTCTCACCTTGGAGAAGAAGGCACGAACTGTAGCTTGGGCCGTTGACCAATCCCTAGCCGTTCGACTCATTGCAGCGATCTGCAAGTCCTGATATTTGGTGTTTTGGACATCAAAGGCCAATTTGAGTCGGCCTCTCGCTTTCTGGGTGATCTCATCTATGGTCGGCCCTCCTTCAGCATCGGCACGCTGTGCTTCGGTGATGTATGTCAAAATTGATAGGGCACTAGAGGCCCGAGACCTAAAATTTTTGAGCAAGTGTGAGCGAATCTCCTTGATTCTGCCTCTGTCGAACAGCTCCAGGTTTGCTTTTTTGAACAACTGCTGCTGAGTCTACAAGATTTTGCTTTCGAGCTCCTTGGCCTTTAGCTCATTTTTGGCCTGTTTCTATGCTTGGTGCTCAGCTGAATACTGCAGTTGTAGTATCTGTTGTTTTAGGGCATGTGTTTCCTTCTTCATTAGCTTACACTGCTCCTCTGAATCCTCCAGCTTGGAGCGGATTCTAGCCAGCTCTTCCTCCAACTTGATGTTGGCGCTCTCTGCTTCAAACCTGCGCTGATTAGCAATATTCGCATGCGCTCGAAAAGTCTCGATTTCGACGTGCATGGATGCGGATTCATTATCTATATTCAAATGTTCCAGGTCCTTGGTCTTCTCCTGGTAATCATAATCAGTCGGAGTCATTTCATCCAGAGGCTTCTGGACCTTAGGGACCTTCTTCACTTTATGTAACTTTTCGCCCTTCAAGTCGAAGACAACGCATTTTTCAACCTGGGCCGGAGATCGCCCTCTTTTCTTCCTCGCCTCCTTCAACATTTTCTCTGTGTTTTGCCGAGCTAGGAGTAGCTTCTCGGCTAAGGGGCGTTCCTTTATTAAGGATAGATCTGATTCAAAAAAGGTTGGATCTCCAGCCGAAGGGGTAAACAAATATAAAGAATCAATGGGGAATGCCTCACCAGAAGGTTCGGCGACGGGTGTAGCAGGAGCTTCGGCAAGCGGGACTATGTTGTGTGCGATGGGAGAATGGGCTACGGGGCTTGGCATTGGAGCACTGCCTTCACCTTGACTAAGGACTGAAGGAACGATGGCGTGGGCGGGCGAAGTAGTTTCAATAGGCTTGTCCCGGCCGGACGACTCGGGTGGAGTGGGGCTAGGCAGAGTTGGAATGGCAATGGGCAATACCTGAGTGGGTGATTGACCTTGTAGGGGAGGGAGAGATTGATGGGGACCTTCAACCGGGACCATAGTGGATGTGTCGGAGACCAAGGCGAAGGGAGGAGAGTGCATACCTGCGTGCCCTCCTGGCAGAGCGGCCGTGGTGACTTCTTGTGTGATTGGCTCCTGCTCCTTTTGGACTTCGGCACTCCCGACTTCCATAACTTCTACTTCGGGATCTCCCTCTTGTTGGAGGAGTTCCTCCACATCAATGACATCTATGTCTGGGACTGTCTCGGCACTTGGTGGCCCCGTATCTTCAATATTTGCTTCGGTCGGGCCTGATGCAGGTTGTCCAGTAGGAGCACTTGGGAGCTTCGTGCGGGGTCGCTTTGGGTGGCTCGGAGGCACTTGAATTTGCTCTTGCCTCTTTCTTTTCTTTCTCTCCAATGGTTGCTCCGACTCTTCGGCACTTGTGTCATGGATTTTCGATGGTCCTTGTGGTAGTGCCTTTGGTGTAGCTTCGGCTTCTTCCTCTTCTTCTTGCTCCGAAGCATCGTCAGCTCCTCTTGGGCTTTCGCCCGATCTTGGGGTAGCTGGAGGAACAAAGTCAGCGAAGGATATGGACTTCCAAGTTTCAACATTGGCTTCATAAAGAATTGCGAAGTCTTTATCTGCTGTCAAGAGTCCGTAAGAATTCATCTTCTGGCGATGGACTCTCATTATCCACCACTCCCTTAATTTTTCCTCGCTCCAATTCTTCAATTCCTCCTTTAAATCATCTTTTGCCTTTCTCCAAAACGTGGAGCTTGGAGTTGGGAGGGGGTGTTGGTCAGGGTCAAACTCGGCCTCCATGGGGTAGAACTCATGCCAGGGAGGCAATGTCCTCATCCTCTCTAAATGCCACTCCAGATCCTTCCCATTGGGATTATTCCTTTGTTCCACAATTTCGGGGTGGGGGCAGATGTGGAAATTCTTGAATTTTAAGTGATCCCTCATCACTCCCAAGGGATCATAGAGCCATTGTTGAGGAATCTGGAGTAGGCCAAAATTGGCAAGCTTTTCCTCCAGGAAAATGTTCTGTTTTAAGGCAAATACTTCAATTACTCCCATCCTGAAGGGGAAGTCACAGGTATGTGCCCATTTTCGACCATGGCCGTAGATGGCATTGGTTGCGTCGCTCTATCGAGCGACCTCCAATGCGAACTGGTACTCGAAGGGGTAGACTGGTAGCATGAAGGGCTTCCCTATGAAGCCGAACAGGCGAATCACCAGTCCCTGTGTCAATTGGAAAACATCTCCCTTTTTCTCCTGCACCACTCTATCTCTCAAACTGAGGGGCACCCGAGGGCAAGAGCCCTTCAACAAATGCATGGCGGGTCCCAAAAACTGTTGATTAAAAGAATAATAGGACTCTGTCCTCAATAGGAGGGGAGTCCACTGGTACACCGGCAGAGGATTTCCATCCTCGCCGCTTGGAGAAATGGTGATATGGGGGAATCGCTTATGAACTTGGTAGAAAAACAACCAGACAAGAAAAGAACAGGGTGCGAAGTACTGGCCCGTTGTCGAATTCTTCATGTTGGTGAGCCTCGTGTGCAAGGTTCGGGCCACCCATTCCGCCCAATCAAAGAAAACTGGGTTGGTATTTGGTCTTGAAGCATCAGGGGCATAGAATTCCCCTCTTGAAATACATTCGGCCAAAGACACCTGCCAGGGTTGCACCGAAGCATCTGTCGACAGGCCCGCCACCCATGCAATGATGGAGAAAATATCGGTGTTCTTGAAGGCCGCCAAGGGTAAGGGCATCTAGGGCAGCTTGCTTGAAGGGAGCCCGCTTTTGAGGTTCTCACGCAGGAATTTCAATATGTAGTTGTTGGAGGTGAACCTCTCCATCTGTTCGCTCAAAATGACGTTGCGAACGGAATAGCCCTTGGGCGGACCTTGTTGTGGCGCGAAGGTTGCTTGTACATCTTCCTTCAAAATGGAAAACAATTTATGACCTGAAGCATCCAACACTTGCTTGGATGCAGGCTGGTAATTTTGCGCGATAGCATAGATTAACTCTGGACAGTGGTGAGCAGGCGGGGTCAAATACCAGTAAATTTGAGAATAATATGCAACGACCCTCTTATTCTCTGGGGTGAGTCTGCTCACCATAAACTCTATGGTGTGTCGGAGGTCGGACACACCCTTAGAGAGCTTCGTGTCTCTAATCTTCTCCCACCCATCAATTGGTGGTTCTACAATCTGCTCCTCCTCAGAGTCATCTCCTTCTTCTATCGGTTGTTTTTCGAGGCGAGGGGTGAGATTGATCTTCTTAGGAGTATGCTTTTTCTCTTCCTTGCCCTTCTTTGTTTTTTTAGGGCCTGCAACTTCAGGCTCCTTCCCCTTCTCTTTGGAGTTCTTCTTCCCCATGTTGAAAATGATGGCGGCAGAGTCCTTGATACAGAGGGCTTCGATGTGAAGGGCTTAGATGCAAAGGGCAGGAGAATTGCAAAGTAACCGAAGGCTCTTAGTCTTGCACGAACTGATGGATAAATAACCTCCTCCTTGCTAGAGCTTCGCGTTTTATAGCCTAAAAAGGTAACTACCTCAATTTATGGCACCTACCAAAATTAAATTAATGCTTCGGATGGAGGAAGTTGTCGTGCCCTTTGATTGGCTCTACAGCAGCGTAGTACACGGGGCCACGCGCTTTGGTAATCATGAAATGCAAACTACTGCCACCTCGTACCTCGACGCGGGCTTTTACCTTAACCGAATCACCTCGGGATGTGCTCCGCCACTTTTGCCTTAAATTCATCCACTTCGAACTCTTTTCAAGGTTGTTGTCAACGCGTTCTTCGAGGCACATTTTAAATTCTCCCGTCTCGCGCGTTGTTGGTTCGGCGAAGTTGAAATCAGCATTGAAAATGCTTCACGGTGAACCTTTGGTGCGGGCTGCTTTTCGACACTTCGGGCCCGAAGTACTTCTCCTTCGTCGCGTTGCCACTTTGCTTCGCGAAGACCGCCTACCGAAGCTTGCTTTCTTTGGAAACAGCTTCGCCAAACTTTGCTTCGAAAACTGCTTCGCGAGGGCTCTTTTAAAATCTACTTCGCAAAACTCTTGCCCAAAGTAGCCTCTTGAAATGCTTCGGGTGCGAAGCTCTTTTCGTGCCTTCGTTTGAATTTTGGTTCGGCCCTTTTGAGGGTAAAGTGCTTCGCTGCGAACCTCCTCGCAACCACTACTTCGCATCGAAAGTCCCCGAAGGAGATTTTTGTACCACTTAGCTTTTGCAATCTCGGAACAAGATGTATATACACAAATGGAAAAAAATATATATACAAGAGTACATACACATTTTTTTTTTTAGAGAGAAATTGTTTCACCTCGACGATGAAAAGTCTTCAGATGAAGACCATTGACAGAGATCGGCAAAACCTGGCCATCTGCATCTTTGAGGATGAAAGAGTTGGCTGAGTTCACCTTCACAATTTCGAACGGCCCATCCTAGAAGGCGTCCAGCTTGTCGTGATTCCCAGGCTTGGCCTTCCAAGAGTCCCACTTCCATACCAGATCTCCCACTTTGAATGTGCGATCGGATGATTTCCTTTTGAACCAATCTCGGGTGATCTGAGCATGCCTAGCGAAGCTCTGGTAGGCTTTTTCGTGATCTTCCTCCAGCTGTAGCAGCTGAGCCAGTCTATTTTCCAATGGATTGACTCCTTCTTCTTCTAACAGCTGCAATGCAGGGATCTCTATATGGGTAGGTAAGATGGCCTCCTTACCGTAGACCAGGGCATAGGGTGAAGTCTTGATTGACTTCTTGACTGAAATTCGATCGGCCCACAAGGCCCGATCTAGCAGAAGATGCCAAGTCCTTTTGTTCGTCTCTATGAGCTTTCTCAGCACCCTCAATAGAGTCTTGTTGGTTGATTCCGCCAAGTCGTTGCCCTGTGGATAGTAATTGGAGGATACTTTATGATATATCCCATATTTGTAGAGGAATTCATTGATTTTGGCACCTGCGAAGCCAGGACCATTGTCAGTGATGATTGCTTCGGGGATGCCGAACCGGGTGATCAATCCTTCAAGGAAGGCTATGACAGTCTCCTGATCGGCATGCTTCGTGGGAACTGCTTCGGCCCATCTGGTGAAGTAGTCGGTTGCAGTCAGGACGAACTTATGCCCAACGGAGGAGTTCGGTGATATGACCCCTATGAAATCCAGCCCCCATTGTTGAAAGGGTGATTCAACTTGTATCGGTCGGAGAGGCATCGAAGCATTTCTACTTCGACCGGCGAACTTCTGACACTGCTCACATCTGCGACAAACGGCGAAGGCATCGACGAAGAGTGTAGGCCAATAATATCCAGCTTTGATGATCTTTAATGCCATCGTTCTTCCCGCGAAGTGACCTCCAGATAATCCTGAATGGAATTCTCCCAGGACTCTCCTTTTATCATCATATTTTATGCACTTGAGAAGGACACCATCAATGTTTCTAAAAAATAAGCCTTCGGGGCGCAAAGTATATCGGGTGGACCGCATCCTAAAATGCCTTCGCTGTGAAGCATTTAAATGTGAAGGACATCTACCGGTGTTGAAGTACTCGACTATCTCACTGACCCAGTCCTTCTCATCCTCTTCCTGGTTTGCGAAGCATCCTTCGGCTGGCGAGTCATCCCATTGAGATTCTGTCGCTTCGGCCGCTGCGCTCTTCGCCAATTCTTGACATAATGCGTGATCGTGAACCAGTTTTGTGGGCTTAATCTCAATGTCAAATTCTTGTATCTTGTTCACCCAACCGGCTCTCTTACTTCCCAATTCTCCTTGGATGATGAAATTGCGCACGTCGGGGTGAATGACAAAGACCGTAACCCGACTTTGGGAGATGAATTGCTTGAACTTCCTGAGAGACTTCATTATTGCATGCACTTGATGTTCTATGAAATTGTATTTCTCTTCATGGGGATTGATCACCTGGCTCAGAAACGTGATGGGACGCTCTTCACCGTCTTCCCCCTTTTGTGTCAGGACCGCAACATAGCTCTCGGGTTCCCCTATGGCATACAGGATAAAATCTCGACTGTAGTCAGGGTTGATCAGGACCGGCGCCTGAGCGATTCGGGCCTTAATCTCTTCGAATGCCTCCTTTCTCTCTTCCGTCTAGATGAATTCGGCGCCCTTCTTCAAAATTTTGGACATCGGCTTGATGACTTGGGCAAAATCGAGGACAAACTTCCTCACGAAGTTGATCTGGCCGAAGAAAGATTGAAGTCCTTTCTTGTCTGCTGGGAGTGGGAGCTTCGTTAGAGCCTCGGCTCTGTCGGGATCTACAATGAGGCCCTTTTCTGATATCGCATGTCCCAACAACTTTCCTTCGTTGACTGCGAATATGGACTTCTTCGGATTGATTGAGATGCCAAACTCTCGACATTTTTCGAAAATTTGTTGTAGGTGTAAGGGGTGATCCTCCCTTCTTCGGGAGAAAATGGTCATGTCATCTAGATAGATGACGATAACCTTATTCAAAGCTCACCAAAAGCTAGATCCATCACCCTCTGGAAAGTGGCACCAGCATTCGAAAGGCCAAATGGCATTCGCTGGTAAGCAAATGTCCCCCACTTGGTGGTGAACGTTGTTTTATGCTGGTCTTCGTTCTTGACCCAGATCTGATTGTATCCGGAGAAACCATCGAGCAGGGAGAAGCATTGAGCTCCAGCCACCAAGTGCAAGATCTGATCGATTTGCGAAAGAGGATAGTGGTCCTTGAGAGAAGCCTGGTTCAGGTTGCGAAAGTCCACGCATAACCGTATATCTCCATTCTTTTTTTGATGGGGACTAGGTTCGCTACCCAAGAAGAATGCTTGATGGGATAAATTATCTTCGCCTCGAGCATTTTTAGGAGTTCGGCCTTCATCAAGACCTCGATCTTCGGGTTAACCGGCCTTTGCTTTTGTCGAAAGGGTTTGATCCCCTCCTGCAATTCAATTGTATGTTGGATCAGTTGTCGATCGTATCCCCTGAGGTCTTGATAAGACCAAGCCACTATGTCGGGATACCTTCTGCATAGAGTCTGGATCTGTTCTATCTCTTCCGAAGTGCAATCTGTTCCAACTTTTATTGCTTTTCCAGGTTCAAGCTCTAAATCTTGATACTGCTTTTCATTAACTTTGATCCTGTGAGAGAGTGCTCGATCATTCTGATCAAAGAGGCTTTCAAGAGTGATCAGTCCTTTGGGAACGTGGTTATTCTTCAATTGAACTAGCCCTTCATATTCTTCTTCGTCAGGGCTTCTGTCTTTGACTGTGGCGGCTTCTTGAATCATGAAATTTACAATCTGCTCATCATTGTCAAAGACTTGCCAATGTAGGTCTCTTGTCGGGATAGAGGGTCTATAGATCATCCTCACAGCTTTGGGCTTGTGCACCATGTCTTCTGCTAGAGAGTACTTGGCTGCGATGGATGCTAGAACATCAGCATGTCGATTCTTTTCTCGTGGGATAGACTACATATTGAGAGACTCGAACTGGTCACACAGGTCCCATACCCTATTGCGGTATGACTTTAGATAATGCTTCTTTGAAGTGCACCTGTTTGTGACCTGGTTGCATACCAGTTCAGAATCTCTGAAGATTTGGAGGTGCTTTATGCCTAACTTGTCAGCTTTCTTGAGTCCTAGGCATAATGCTTCATATTCTGCTGCATTGTTGGTGCAGCTCCATATCAACCGGTAGCAATACTCCTTTTGCTCTCCGGATGGCGAAACTAGAAGAATCCCTGCCCCAACGCCATTTTTACATCGGGCGCCATCGAAGAACAACTTCCATAGTCCTTCTTGGGCACTTGTTCTATTCTCTGGTTGGGTGTGTTTCTCAGGCTTGGCGATCGCATAACATCCTATCTCGGTCTCTACCATGGCATTAAAGTCTGCCAATGAGAACTCATCTTCATAACTTAGTTGCGCAAGAGACTCCTCGACCAGGTCCACCTGCTCTACTTCCTCCACTATTGCATTCACTGGATCGCTGCTCTCTTCTTCGGACATCTTCTGCACAAGGAAGGAAGAAGGCTTTTCATTGTAGATCTTCACCTTCTTTCCTTTGAATGGAATCTCCAGATGAGAGTAATCCATAGACAGATATCCACCCAACTTTGTTATGAATTCCCTTGACAAGCACATACTGAAGTACAGCTCTGGGTCAACGACCACTACCTCTTGTATGACCGTGATCTGAGGCATCTTATGTAGTCGAATAGGAATGTCTTTGATCACTCCTATAGTCTTCACTGGGGTACCATCCAACTGGAGTACGCCCTGGCTGCTTCACGTATATTCCATCCCTATTTCTTCGTAGACTGCTTTCGGCATGACTGTTGTCGCGGCCCCAGAGTCGATCATACAGTTATGTACAATATACCCTTCCATCTGTAGAGACAGGTAGAACGGAGGTGGTCTATTCTTCCCCGTAATAGATGTGGATAGGGTCTGCACAAGAGCAAGCGGTGCTGCCTTTTTTGCTTTAGTCATCTTCAATGATTCTTGCAGCAGGTCCACTTGTCCAGGTAGTTGCAGTGCATCGTACAAGCTGATCTTGGTTGGAATCCTCTTTAACTCCTCTACAATGTTGTACGCCAAGGAACTGAGCACCTCGGGTTCCTTTCTCGGCTCATATCCGGTGCGATACTGCTCCGTAGCTTCAACTCTTTGTCGCTTAGTCAGTGAAGGAAACTTGAGCTTTTCCCTAGCTTGCTCTTTAGTTTCTGCCTGAGGTGGTTCGACAGAGGCCTTTTGAGCTTTTTCTTTGATCGGTGCAGGCGGAGGAGCTTCGTTCGGGGCCGAAGAAGATGATTGTCCCTTCTCGGGTCGAGCGTGCACTTTTAAGGGAGCCATCTGAGTAGCATCCACTTCTATCACCTTCTTTCCTCCTCTGGTAAGCACTGCAACCGGCTCTTCTTCGCCAATCGCCAGGTTCTGACTCATTTTCTTGATGACGTTGACTTGACCGCCATGACTACTGCTCGCCAACGTTTGTACATAGTGTTGGTGCAGCATGCAGGTATTCTCTTCATGCGGATCATTGCACGTAGAGCACCAATATACACAATCGAAAGTGCTCGGAGCTTCATCAATCGCAGCATTTCTCGTCGAAGCCTTCCCTTGCTGGATTGCTTGGTCTTTGGTAAGCGCAGGCGTAGGATAAGACCTTCTCGATAGAAATTCTTGTTGTGCTTGCTTCTTCTTCACAATGGTCATGTCATTGGACAACGTCTGAACTGTGGAGTTCAGAGACTGCATCTCTTGCAGAATTTTAGCTTGCATATCATCGACTTTTGGAACGAGTGGCAATGAAGCCATCGTCGGTATTGGAGGCAGGGCGGGGAATGCCGAAGTGACAGTGGGCTGCGGAGTTGAAAATGTAGGAAAATGAATTTGTGGAGCGGTGATTTGAGACACAATAGGATTCGGGTTCCAAGATGAGATCGGGTATGTAGGGGTTACAGAGATCTACGAAGCGGCTGCGCTCGCATACTGGGATTGAGGGAATTCGGGAAGTATGGGCATCGACATCCTTTGGGGAAGCTTGCCCACAACTATCAAATCCATTTCTGCCCTCTTGGCTAACTCATACAACTCGGGAAAAGTATTGATGTTAGAATATCTTACCATGATACTGATATCAGGGTTGAAATCTCGAAGGAAATATGGAAATAGTATGTTGCAGCTTGTCGGTTGGCCGAAGTCCAATTGGTACTCTTTGCCAGGTTCGAGCGAACCTAACATTGAAGTCTATGATCTCTTCTTGTGGATGTCTCTGGATTGAAGTGAACTGATGCAGGAGAGAGGTAGGATCGGAGGACTCATTGAAGCTTCGCATCAACTGCTCGGCTAACTGGTCCCATCCCGTAATAGTATCGGGTGGTAAAGATCTATACCAGTAGAGGAGTTTTCCTCTAAGGGAAAGAACCAGAAGCTTTACCATAACTCGCTCCTCTGTGATGTCGTGGATCGCCGCCAGAGAGATTATGTCCTGGATGTGCTCCAAAGCAGTCTTCCCAGTTCCATCGAACGTTGGGATCTTCTTTATAGCAGCAGGCGGCACTTGCCCTTGTCCCGCTAGATTTAGCGGTGACAAAGAATCCCATGCTGGGAACAACCTGGGTGGCGGTTGCTGCTGCATTTGTTGTTGTTGTTGTTGTTGTTGTTGTTGTGCCATACTTGCTCCTGGATTTTGAGAAATAGGAATCCCCGAAGCTCCTCCTTGATTGCTAATAGGACGACTAATAGGAATGGAGGCACTAGGATGCTTCGGTGAGTTGGGAGGATTGGGAGGAAAACTAGATGTTGTGCTATCAGAAGTTAGGCCTTGTTCGTCAACAACAGCCTCTTGCGAGGATGTTCCACGTAATGATGACTCGGGGGTGACCAACCTTGATCGCTCCCCAAAGGCATCGATATCTAGCTCAAAGAACTCGGTTTCCTCTCCTCTATTCCTAACTCTCCATCTCGTTTGCATGAAGGCACAGACTTTGGTACTGGTCTTTACGACTTAAATATTCTTGGGTAAACAGAGTCGCCAGATGCTAAGAGTCTTTCGGTAATGAGAGCATCGGTTCTCACTACCACTAGTCAGGTGAGACTGACCGGGTCACACCGAGAACTGGTTAGAACTATTGGCCCCGGTGGAGACGGGTTTGAGATTCGCGTTCTTAAAATATGGGACCTTGGTCCCATCGGGCATGCCAAAAACTGTTGGTCATCAAATCTGCCTAGGAAAGGATTTGGGTAAGTGTATGCGCCCTAGACCTGGACCAACATTGAAAGGCCGAAGGGAAGAGATGCCCCTCGTGCCAATCTCCGGAGAAAGGCCGGCTCCTATGCTAAACTACTTTGGTGTTTTGAGATAAGGGATGCAGGAAAGAGATAAATAGAGTAAGGGTGAAAGAAAAGAGATAAGGGTTAGAGAAAGAAATAAAAAGGGAGTAAGGGAAGAGAGATCGATAATTTAAAGTGGGAGAGAACAGGAAGCACGATCACTAACTAACAACTTGAATAGCAGCAAAGAACACCAAGAATAAATGAAAGAAATGCCACATTAACCTTCCTATGTATCCTCTGGGTGAGCTCCAGGATTCTCCTTCTCCCTTTCATCAAAATTCAGGGTTCAGAGTAACGACGATTAGGACAAGCGAATATAACATAAACCACAACCCACCAGGCAGCATAAAAGAAAACCAATATAGCATTTTTCCTCTCCTATGTATCCTTCGGGAAAATTTTAGGGTACAATCCCCAATCGCACACCGAATTCAGGATTCAGAGTTACAGTATGCAAATGAAGAAAGACAAAAGAAATAAACATAGAAGGCAACATACAAGAGAGAAATTGAGCCCAAAGCTCTTTAGTATTAATCGTAGGACATCAAGTTACAACAACTTTCTAGCAAAAATTTCCCCCCTTTTACATTACAATGTCTGGGTTTTTATAGAGGACCCGACCCTCTGAGCCATAATTACACAAAATGGAGGAGTACATCCTCGAAAGTTGAGAAGTCGGCTCCTCGCGGCTCTCGTGATCGAGCTCTCAAATCCGTTACCAAAACTGGGAACTGTGACCGGGTCAACCATGGAAACATGCATTAATGAGCCGTCTGAGCGTCCTTGGTTTCTGAGTGCAGTGCTCGAGTGGCCGCCATGCTCGTCGGGCTCTTCATCATGGATTGATACTTCATTTCCAATTGCTAAAAATGAGCAGCGAGCTTATCGGGCATGAAAAAATGCATTTATGAGGCACTTGATCATCTCGGGAAAATACCCGGCTTGGAATATGTGCCCTTGAAGCGCTTCGCTAGGTCTTCGTTCGCACTTTGCTTCGCAATGGATTCGAGCCGAAGCAGATCTTCCTTGATTTGCACTTCGCATGGTGAAGCTTCGCAAAACTGCTTCGGGGGTGGTGAGAGCCGAAGTAGATTTCATCTTTACTTCTTGCTGCTTCGCTGACAAAATTGCTTCGCTGATGCCTTGGAGAACTGCTTCGCCGCGATCCTCTTTCAAAACTGTGGTTCGGGGGTATTTCGGCCGAAGCGCATTCCTGCCTTCGAAAGATGTTGTATTCTTTATGGCTGCTGCCGCTTCGGGTGAAAGTACTTCGCATGAAAGATGGCCGAAGCAGATGCTTCGCAACGACTTTCGGCGAAGTAGAAATGGTTCGTTGGCGCGGGGCCCGAAGTGGGTGCTTCGACGGCTTTTCAGCGAAGTATTTTCAATGTCTACTCCTTCAAATCCCGCTTCGCAATTTCTTGCCCGAAGTAGTCTTTTGAAGTGCTTCGGGCCCGAAGTATTTTTCATTCTTCTTCTTTTGCGTTTTGCTTCGGCAACACCGCTTTGCAAAACCTTCGCCTCTGAAGTAACTGCTTGAGGGACTTCGGGTCCGAAGCAGTTTTCTTGCCTTAGTCAATTCGGACCGCGTTTTTCCTTCGGCGAAGCTATTCTTTTGAAATTGCTTGAATGCCGCTTCGCAAAAAAGTCGCCCGAAGTGGTTCCTAGAAATGCTTCGGGTGCAAAGTTCTTTTCCTGAATTCTTCTTCGGCAACGCCACTTCGCAAGGTTTTCGCCCGAAGTAGCTTCTTGAAGTGCTTCGGGTGCGAAGTAGTTTCTATCCTTAACGATTTCTTTCGGCGAAGCTATCTTCCTTAGCTTGTTCGACAGCGAAGCTCTTCCTTCTTCATTTTATGTACAAAGGGGGTGGCAGAGAAAGCCAAAATTGCTGCAACTCTTGCAAATAGTTAAAAGAACAATCAGAAGAAATACTTTACCAAAACACTGTACAAAATTTTGATTTCTTTTTCTACCCCTTGTGCAATGTGACAAAATTGTCAATAGTACCCTAATGCGGTGTCACAATACAACATATAGTAACACTAAATTCTAAGGTTAGCCACAAGCTAGCTACTCATCTACAACTAATGATAGGGTTGCCATAAGTCGACTACCCTCACATACATAATGCCAACATTAACTAATTAATATTATAACTAATAGGGTTACGATGGAGCCCTAACTTTGTTAGCCTCATTAGGAAAAGACCCACTTTATCTTCTTGACTATCTACCATATTAAATTCCCACAAACCAACCATGGATTTTCTACAAAAATTTTAAAATGCCATTTCCATAGCTTGACTCTCTCCTCAACATTATTGGGAGTGTAAACATTGAGGATTCCCAACAAGTTAACAAATATCTTACCCCAAATTGTCTTGTGGTAGGGGTTATACCCTGATTAACCACCATCCCTACAAAATAAGGATGCACCACCATGGTAGCCCCACCATGATCTCCAGGGTGATCTGGTTGTATCACTATAACGTCTTTCCAAAGAAACTTGAGAAAAAAAATTAGTTTATTATTTACAAATTTTACTTGAAAACAAATAATTGAAACACAATTTTCCTTTCTACCCATACCAATTCTTTTATTTGGGTCAGAAAAACCCCTTACATTTTATGAGAGACAAATTATCTAGTTTATTGACATTCTTTTGGGGTGTTAGAAACTGTAACCATATTCACTCTTTCATTGTCTATATCTTCAATTTTACTGTCACCTTGGAGTACCTCAAACCTATTGGGGCAAGAGAACTACCATTGGATAAGTTTAGATATTCCCCTAGCAAATTTACAGTTCTTGCTTTCTTGTTATGACTGCCTGTGAGCAGGCTAGAGCAATTCAACGACTCGAGATGAGTATGCCTTTGTACATTCTCAAGAGCAAAAGCTCTAAGATTTTCCAGGGGCTTACGAGGACTAGGATTTGGGGAGTTTATCTAGATGTGAATAATAGTTTCTTGAGGCTTGGTACTTACTTTTTTGGCTTGAGAAACTAACTTTTAGAGCTAAAACGCTAACAAATAGAATTAACTGCCAAAGGAGCAAGCTTAGGGTTTCACTTTCTTGCGACCACTTGGGTCCAAGAATCAGTTTCTTTAGTTTGCAAATTATCCAAATCTTCTTGCACCATAGGAATCACTTGTGGTTGTTTCAACAAAGGGTGGTATTTGACTTGGTGCTTCATACTTTGGCATTGAAATCAGACGTTTGAAATATTAGCATATCGAACAGCTTGAAAATAAATTTTATTGTCAAACCTAAAGCACACCCCATATTTTAGGTCTTTGGAAATCAGAATGTGCATACAAGCCCAAGGAAATGACCATGGTTAAAATCAATGATAAGCTTCTAAAAAATGAATTCTCCAAGCTTCTCACAACATTGAGGGATAAGGTCCTTGAAATGCAAGGGTAAACCTAGAAATTTGACACACACTGAGCAACGAAGACCCATCTCACCATAAACTTCAACTTGAAGGTCCAACAACTTCCATGTCTCTTAGATCCAAGATTGGATATGAGTGGCCAGGGGAGCTCAACCACTCATGAAATATCCAATGGAAACCCTATTTTAAAAATCTTGCAATACTTAAGAAAAATGATTGTAATCCACTTCAACCAAAAACTCTGGATCAAAATCAAGAGGGATCTAGAATCATTACTTTATGGAACATATTTGGGATAAATTTCTTGGGTTGCTTTACAGGTGGCGCCATTCTCAACAGAAATCTCTTTCATAAGATTATGAATAAAGACTTGTTGCATGGCCATGGCTTAAAAAGTAGAGGTCTAATGCAAAATAAAAATGTCAATAGAGAACAAATAATGATGGCCTTCACAACAACTAAAGCACAAAAAACTCTATAAAACTAACTATTTAAATCTATTTTTAATATGAACATCTTATAAAACCATATAAAATTCTATTATACAAATATGATTGAATTTTCTTTTGCAAATTACAATTCCGACAAGAATACTAATAAAAATATATATATTTTAAATTTAATATTATTGTACTTTGGGAATTTTGCCTTCAATTATAGAAAATATAAAGTCCAAAATGCAATTTATTTATCTTCAATTTAGTTTGGCTAACATAATAATATAGGGTAATAGTTGAGTCAAGTGACGACAGCTATAGAGGGTTTGAATCCAGGCAACGACGACTCTAGAGGGTTTTTAATCCACAACTGAGTTAGATGATAGTGATTATAGAGGGTTTGAAGCCAGACAACGACAGCGAGGTAAGTTTCGGCATCTCTGATTTAGTGTTTGAAATTATTTAGGTTTTAGAAAAGTTTGACAAGGAATAAGAAAGAACAAATCAGTAGTATAGGGGTGGTTTGATAATGGAAGAAGGGAAACAACAATTACAAGAACAAGTAGAAACCATAGGACAACTGATCTCCGTGAATTCACATACTATTTCAATCAGCAAAGCTAATGAAACACGAGGATTGACATATCCACAAGCAATAGGGCATACAACAATACTACTATCTGAGACACCCGAAGAAGGAATGGAAAAATCCATATATGTCAATGCGAAATAATACTGGAGAATAATAAGGCATCGACAAGCTCAAACAAAGGCAACAACAATGAAGAGGACTAATAAAAAAATAACAGTAATGAATATTCTTCCACATAAACATGTGGAGAATAAGGAACAATCAAAGGCACTAACCATCATCGAATGGGGATATCAGTCAAACCAACATAGGGGACAAAATAAGGAAGACAAAAGAGACGAAGGCAAAGTGGCAACACACAAGAACACAAAAGGAAAAACAATCAAAGATCAAAAAATAAAAAAATGAAAGCAAGAAAATATTTAGCATGGAAAGTGCAGGTCACCAAAATGAGTTTCAAGATAGAGACAAATTTACAGTCCCACAGCCACACCACTCATGTGGGCACCAAGAATTTATGTGTAAGAGCTAATGAATATGAAAGAGAAACTTGAGAGCATGGAAAGGAGGGAGAAAATAAGAGATACTAAATTATATGAGGTCATAAACATCAATTAGATGTTGGAAAAGAAAAACAACCAACTCAAGGAGCAAATGTTAAAGCTACAAAACCTTTCGAACATGGGTCAACGTGAATGGCATGTCCTCGAATAAGCCATCTACTCCCCAATCAATGATACAATAGACGTGGAAAAAACGAATGCAAGATAAATAAAAGAGATATGGAAAACAATCCAAAATATAGAAATAAGAGAAAATGAACTACAAAATGAATTAGTTAAGGCAAAGTCATGGCATCAAGTAGTAAAAGAACTAATCAGTCAATAGAAGATTTGATAGAGAAGTAAAAATTCAAATAACATAAGAGAAATAAAGACATGAGAAGTTATCAAACATAATCATAAAAATATTAAAATATTATGGGAAAAGGAAAGACACAAATTGTTTAACCAGGGACTTCTTATCAGATTGGTTACAATGGAAAGGTCAGATCAAACAAGCAGGCATAATTGGTAAGCTGGGAGAAGGAGGTAGAGATAGGCATATTCAGGTCACCTTGATGAACTATGAGGCTAAATCAAGGTTAGTAAGAAACAGAAGCATGTTGAGAGGGTCACGATTCTATTTAGATGAAGACCTAACCTTTCTAGAGCAAGAAGAAAAAAATAAGGAATGGGAAAAGGTAAGGGCAACAAGGAATGAAGGGATATGGGTATATTTAATAAATAGAAAGGCGTACACATCTAAACAAACCCAAAATAAATAGGGAGTATGGCCCACCCGAGAACATCTTACGATGGTAAGTTGGAACTATAGAGGTTACCCTTGGAGAAGAGGACCCAGGTTAGGGCCCATTGCTAGAGACAGAGATATAATCATCCTGACGGAAACACATGAGCACGATGGATGTATGACTCCAGAATTTGTGGGATACAAGAAAGTAGCAATATGGAATAAAGTAATAGAAAATGGCAAGGGGTAGGGGGTATTATGATTTTAATAAAAGAGGAGTGGAATAGGATCATTAAAATTGAAAAACAAGATGAAAACAAACAGTACATTTGGATAAAGATCCTATAAAATAAGTCAGTTATTAGCATAGCAGCATATTGTTTTGCTCCCAAGAATTCTAAATTCTATAATAAATGTGACCTTAACATAGAAGAACCATACTCCTCCCTAAAAGGAGACATTTTACCATACAGTAAGTTGGGGGAGATTATATTAATTGGAGATTTCAATGCAAGGATAGCAAATAAGCAAGATAACATTCTAGTAGTTAACGAAGATATTGAGATTAATCCTCTTTGGATGCCATAAGAGGAAAATCAGCAGTGGACCAGGACTTCAAAAGATGAGCATGGGGCTATCACGCAATATGGAGAAGAGTTGTTAGGACTTTGCAGCATACACAACTTGGTTATTTGCAATGGGATGGAAATTTGGAAAATTTCAGGAAAGTATACATGCAAAACATATAAGGGACAAAGTGTAATAGACTATGTAATATGCTCACAAAATTGCATACCAAACATAGAGGAGCTAGAAGTGGAATATTCCCTAGTGGAACTTAAGTCAAATCACAACCCAATTGTTATGAGACTTCAAATGCAAGGATACAAACTAAGGAAAAAACACATGCAAGGCAATCAAAACAAACTTCCTCACAAGGGAAACATTCTCTTAATAGAAGAAAATCGATAAAGTTTCAGGGCAACATTGAATAACAAGTTACAAGAAAGGAAAGGGACTACCTCACAATAATAGAGATTACAATAAGAGTGAATGGTTAATGCATGTTATCCAAGAAGCTCTAAACAAATGCAAGAGAGCTAAACCTAGAAAGAAAGAAATAAATAGCTTCCCAACCAACCTGTAGTTCGATGAAGATTGCAAAGAAGCGCAAGATTACTAAAGGAAACAATGGGTGAAACAAGAACAAATAGAAAAGCATATGAGAAACTAGTAAGGGTAAAAAAAGAAGAATACACTAGAACGAGGAGGAAAGAACTGATTTACTTAGGAAAGCATGAACCAAAGAAATTTTGGAAGGAACTAAGCGTGAAAAATATGCAAACTAAAAATAGCATAACTAGTCAGTGGTTGGAGTATTCAAAATAATTGTATGAGTGTAGTAACTAGCAGGAGACACCCCCTACTATCATTGTCAAGAAAGAACTTTTCACAAATAAAGACATTATTCAAGGGATAAAAAAGTTAGCAACTGGTAAAGCCCGTGACAGAGCATATAAAATGGGGGGTAGATATTCTTGCACCACAAATCAAAGAGATTTTCAATAAGGTCATACAAAATGGTGTCCCTACAGAATGGACAACTAGCTTGACCATCCTTTGTTTAAAAGTGGACAACTATCATGATCAACCCTCTCTTTGCAAAGCTATTTGGAAGTATGATATAGCGTAGGATCAGTAGATAGGTAGAATAAAATGGAAATAGAGCAAAGGGGCAAGCGGGTTTTAGGCCCAAGCACTCAACTATTGATAACTGTATCATGCTTAGACATAGTGAAAAAAATATAGAACAAAAAAGAGGAGGCTTTCTGCTATTTTGTAGACTTCAAAAATACATTTGACACAGTGCCAAGGAAAAATATGGAGTAGAAAGGAAGAGCTAGAGGTTCCAATTCACTATAGGGCAGCAGTTCATATATTATATGAGAATGTAAAGAATAGAATCAAAATGCAATAAAGGTTATCTAAATGTTTTAGGAGAGATATGCGTCAAACAAGGTTGCCCTCTATCTCCGACATTGTTTGGATTGTACATTGACAAGTTAGAAGAATGGATAAACAAATTTGGGGGAGAGGGTGTGCACTTAGCCAAATATGTGGTAAAACTCCTCATGTATGCAAATGATGTAATTCTTGTGGATGAAATAGCTAAAGATCTAGAAGATCACCTTCAAGCTCTATAACTCTTTTGTAAGGAATTTGGGATGCAGGTGAACACGAGCAAAACAAAAATCATGATTTTTTTAGCAAAAAATAATCAACATCTCAAATTTCAGTTTGCAGGAGAACCTCTTGAGGTAGTGGTAACACAAATACCTAGGCATAGACTTTCATGACAAGCTCAATTGGAATACATGTAGGATGAAAAGAACTCTAAGTGGTTGGAGAGTGCTATATGCACTTCAAATCGGTATAGGAATACCGAGTTGTGGGACTGGAAGAACACCAAGGTCTTATTTGGTCTACTTGTCACACCGATTGTGTTGTATGGTTGTGAGGTGTGGGCTAGTGGCATGACAAATACAAAATGGAGGCAAATAGAAAGGATGCAAAAACATCTAATTACAAAAAAAATTTAGAATTAAGGTCACAATCCCTTATGAAATTATTCTAGCTGAAACTGGAATGTTTCCTTTAGAGGTAATTGCTATCACCAAGTTGTTATGTTACTTGAAAAATAGAAAACATGAAAAATAATAGAGGGCTTAGGGCAGTTAGGGATGAAGAGCTACATAGGTGGAAGAACACATGGATGAAACGTTGGGAAATCAACATAAATGAATGCTTGAATTTCAATAGACATTAAAAATTATGTGAATGAAAAGTTTAGAAGTGAAATGTGGAAAAATGCAAGCAAGAAAAGGTAATACTATATTGCATAGTTTAACCCAACCTATGACCACAAGGAAAAATCCTATATAGGCGTTGATATCAAGTGGAGGGAAAAAATCTTTATTGCTCAGATAAGGACTAGCTCTCATAGGCATATATGTGAAACAGGGAGATGGACAACGTCTAAGGAACAATGGGAAGAAATAATATGTACTCTGTGCAGCATAGGGGTAATAGAGACAGAGGAACATTTCATCTATGAATACCCGAGTTTTTCGAACATCCATATCAAATACAAAAAAACGCTTGGAAAAGGGTCTATGATAGAATTATTTGAAGATATTAAAATAAAAAAAGTTGGGAAGTTGCTAACCCAAATTGGTAGGAGAAGAAACAACCTTCTAAAGGATATTAATGGTCATATGATTTGGATAACTATGCTTCCATATTTGGGGGTCCCATAGGTCATGTTTGGGTCTCACGAACGTAATTAAAATCTTTCATTTCATAGGAGATAAGGTTTTTCAACCAAGAAACCCAATCAAAGTTTTTAACTATACCCACCTTTTAAACAATTAAATAAACTGTCAAAAATCTTATTTCATGTTAGGACCCCATCTTAACACTAAATTTGTAATTCGCATATGATTATGTAATGACCCCCTTACAACATGGGGACCCCTTTATAATGCTATTTTGTAATACTTTGTAATTGTATGTGGCAAGTGAGGCGCCTAAAAAAGTGGAGTCGTTTCATGTAATCGTTATCAAGAATATAACTAATGTTTGGTAGAATATTCTAGCTCAAGTGGCACCTTGCATGTAAGCCAAATCTTGAAAATTAGATTAGGGTTGAATGAACTGTACCTTTAAAAGACAAGGGCCCATGAACACGTCTTTTTACAAATTAATGAAAGTATTAAAGGAGGATACCCCCTCAAAGAGGTTGTGATTCTGTGTTATTTTGTGAGATTGTTATCTTTCTACATTTATATTTTGTATTGCAATATAATGTTCTTTCATGAAATTTTGTTTCATTTGCAATATTTATGTGAATGAGTTTATATTTATTAGAAGGTTCCTAAAAATTTGTATCAAAGGGATTTCTGGGGCCGAGTTTCGTCGTGACTACAACAATTCTTGCCCTTCCATTTCGATTATTAGGTTTAAATTTCCTGTGTTCCCTATTTTTTGCTTGTTTTCTTATAAAAAAAAAAAATTCTACATTAGTTTATTAGGTTAGAAACATTGTGTCGGGGGTTTTATAATATCACAAAGGAGCTATCGTTATTGGATAAGCTAGACTGACCATAAAACATCTAGTGAAGTGAGGGGTGATCAGGCTCCAATACCCAGGCCTCAAACAACACCTACCTATAGAATCAAGCTCCCATGTATTTTAGGGTATATCAAGAGACCCCCGAAGATTAGGAGAAACCTTTAGCCCTAATAATATTTTTGGCTTTGTATTATCCATAGTACACTAGACAACATCCGAAAATATCACCCTCCCGTACTGTTAGAGAGGCAGGTAGTGTGCTCAATGGTATGAATGAAATCCTCCTTGAGTAGTGGCCTAAAATATTGGTCCAAGCACTATCGTTCGTCAGTATGGTATAACAAAGTGCCTATGGGCAATACATACACCATGGTTTAGAGTGTCTTGTTCTGCTAAATGTTAAACCTACAAAAAAATCTTGTTTTGTTGAATGCTAAACCTGCAACCAAAAATTCTACCACAAAAATTGAGCATACAGAGGAGACTTTCCTATCCCAAATATACTGCATGAAATAGATGAAAGTTTGGAGAGGAACATAACAATCAGGTATAAATTCAATCAGATTCAATAGTAGTCAGGACAAAGTTGTCAGTTGCAAGTGTCAATAATAGTTGTCTGTGACATTCAGAATTCATAACAGATAAGGTGTTGTCAATGACAGAGTCAGACCAAATAATTGTCAGATCTGTGATTCAGTGTCAATGATAAAATAGTGTCGATAACAGATAATGTAGTCTCATAAGAGGTCTGATAAGAAACCATTTTTGTATGAACCAAAACCTCTAGGAGAAAAACTGATGACACTTTTCTTGTTAAAAAAAATGTTATGATATATAACTCATTGCGTTTATCTTGTCGAGCTAATCAGTTTGGTATATAGCCCCCCTATATGCTTTTTTGAGGTGTCAAAAAACATCATTTTGGTACCTAGTCCATTACAATTGTCTTTTTAAGCTGATCATTTTTATATATAGCACCCAACCACTTTTTTGGCTCCTTACTAAAAATAGTAAGTTGAAATAATACTTGTATTTTTAGTAAGTTAGCAAAAGTGGTTCAAATCATACCAAAATGGCTAGTGAAACTATAGGACATCAAAAGGAGATAGAACAAACCAAGTTTTTGGAGCAAATGCATACAACCATTAATACCCTTCTCAATGACTTTAAACAAATGAAGTACAACTTTTGAGAGGTGAATATATGAGATCCAAAGCTAATATGGAAGAATAAAGTTTAGATGTTGAGGAGAAACTTAGGGATGACCCAAAGGTGTTTGAGCATCATAACATTGACCAACCATGTGACATTACCGCCAATAAAGACAAAGGAATTCATAAGGAGGACGACTATCATTCTATTTTTTACACAACCACTCCATTTAAGATACCTAAATTAAACTTTCCTAAGTTCAATGAAAAGGACATTGATGGATGGTTATGTCGAGCAGATTAGTTCTTCAAACTTCACAATGTCCCTAAATATTTGTGTCACTATGGCATCTTTCAACTTTGAATCTGAAGCCTTACAGTGGTATCAAGGTTACAAAACACAAGTCCTTATCCTTCTTGGGAATATTTTGAGTCACAATTACTCACTCGTTTTGGCCCTAGTGAGTATGAGGACTTTACAAGAGTGTTGGAAATTTGAGCAAGTTTTGTTGGAAATTGATGTCAAGAGGTTTGGTGTCCAGTATTGTCATCATTGATGTCATAAGGTTGTTTCTCAAAAATGCAAGGAAGTGGTTAAAATAAAAATGATATAATATTTATTTTTAATATTATATGCCTAAAGAGGCCTAAAAGGTTGAAGACCCAAGGAAAGAGAAGCAAGTTTAAAAAGAAATAATAATATTATAATATTTGGGCAAAAGGAAGAGGTGAAAAATAACGAGGTCCAAGGAATCATTAAAAAATATATATCTCCGACAAGACCCATTGAGCAGATTATAAAGGTTTTAATTTAATTTATTTAAATTAAAATATTTTAACCTAAGGTTAAAATTTTAATTTTAATAATTAAATAGTGCCAAGGTTTAAAGTTTAAATTCAAAATTCGAAAGGGTCGATGTGTTTAATGCAAAGGATAAAGTATAAATAGGAAATGATTTTCATTTCCAAATTACAATGCTATTCGAATGCCAAAGTGACTATAATATTCGTGTGCTACATTGTTGAAAAGAAAAAGATATTCATGAGGTTTTAATAAAAGGAGGTAAACTTGTATTCGGGTGGTGCGACAAGATAATCCCAAGGTGTTGGGTAGCGCAGATGGTAGTCGAATGCTGGCTAAGATGCTTGTAAGGAGCAGGTCATGGTTTCGAATCCCACGCGATTCATTTTTGCAAAGGAAGAGAGGTTTTTCATTTTCATCGAAATCCGCAGGAAGCAGATAGTGTATAGGCGCAAGGACATTGTCATTCATGTGTGGGCGTGTAGCCCAAGTAGCAGCTTAGCCTTGGGCTAAGGTGGTAGCTTTGGTAGCGGGTTCGAGTTTAGGTGAATTCAAAATCGTGCGCAATCTTTTGGTGGCATGGGCCATTATTAAGGTATGCAACATTTAAATTAATTTGCTAAAGTTTTTGAATGCGAAAAGGTTGTTGAGGCCACGTGAAAATTAAAAGGCATGTGTGAAGTGTATAGGGAGTCATAAGGGTTGTTAAAATAATATTTTATTTTGGTGCTTTGAAAATATAAAGATTGGAGATTATAAGGTGTTAACAAAGGAACTTTATTTTTATGTGTTGAATATTATTTTGAGAGGATTGGAGATTATAAGGTGTTAAAAAGGGAACTTTATTTTTATGTGTTATTTTGAGAGGATTGGAGATTATAAGGTGTTAAAAAGGGAACTTTATTTTTATGTGTTATTTTGAGAGGATTGGAGATTATAAGGTGTTAACAAAGGAACTTTATTTTTATGTGTTGAATATTATTTTGAGAGGATTGGAGATTATAAGGTGTTAACAAAGGAACTTTGTTTTTATGTGTTGAATGTTATTTTGAGAGTATTGGAGATAATAAGGTGTATTTGAGACTTGATAGTTTATTGTATTTCTTGAATGGTGAAATAATTATTAAGGAGAATATTTGTGTGGAGATTTTGAGATAGATTGTTGCTATCTAATCTAGAAATTGGCAAAGAGGTTTTGTTGTGAGTAAAACAGGTTTTGAAGACATATCTCCATCAAAGCAAAAAGGTATGGGCACACTATCTTTTGTTTAGAGTGTTTGAAATGAATGTATGAAATAGGTGGAGTGAAAAGGATTGATGAGTATTGTTGGAAATGTGTGAGCAAGTTTAAGTGCATCTTGTTGATGGATGATTTGATTTGATTGAGAAATATTTGAGTTAGGGTTTGAGACCCACATTGTGTTTTTTGTTTGAAGAAGTTTGAAAACACTTGTTTAGGGTTTGTGAGCAAGTTGTGTTTCATTGATTCGATAATTGAGTGAAATTCTTGAGCATTGGATTTGAATGATGTTGAAAGTGAATGTACAAACATTAGAAACCAGATTTGTGAAAGCGACAAACTTAATGATTGAGTAGAACATATTGAGTTTTTGATAGAGTACATCATTCTCTATATGTTCCAGAGGTTAAACAAATTTTGAATAGAATATGTCTAAATTGTTTCAAGTTAAAGAAATTACCTTGAATATTAGACAAAGTATTTGATAGCATTGTGTGCAAGATTTGATATTGATTGATCATGTTTTGTGAGTTGTTTTGAGCTTGTATTGAGATCATATTGAGCAAGTTCTTGAGAGAACTTAAAGGTAGATTTGAGGTAAGTCTTGGTGAAGACTTGTAGGCAGATTTGAGCAAGTCTTGGTGAAGACTTGAGACAACATTAAGAGTAGGTTTGATTTGTTCAAGCTTTGTGTTAAGGCTTGGGGCAGATATGAGTAGAGTTGATTGGTGATTTGATCAAGATTTGTGTTAAAGGCTTGAGGACAAATTTGAGGACAGAGTTTGGTGCAGATTTGAGAGCATACTTGTGCTAGACTTGAGATAGAGTTAGAGCAGATTTGTACTAGACTGAGGACAGTGTTTAGTGCAGTTTTGAGAGAGAGATTGAGCAGAGTTGAGAACAAGCTTTGGAGGTGACAGAGCAGAGGACAGCAGTCTCTAGTCGATAGAGATCCATTAGCCAGGGCATTGAGGACAGAGGTCTTCTGAGTGAGGATAAAGGTCTTTTGTAGAGAGATATCCACAAGCCAGTGTAGTGGAGGCAAAAGTCTTCTATGTTAGTCTCACAATGACACTGAGAGGGGGGGTGAATCAGTGTAGCTCTTTAAAACTTAAATCTTAAACTCTTAAAGCCGAAATAATGAAAACTTAAAACCAAATAAAGCAAATATAACAAGAGAGCATCACACAACACAAGATGTACCGAGGTTCACCAATTTGGATACTCCTCAAAAATTGACTGTTTGGACTCCCATCCAAATCCAGCCTTTACAAAGCAACAACTTTACAATCAATTTACCAACACCCACTGAAAGGAGCACCAACCCCTGATTTATTTGCACCAATAGAAAGGAGCACCAACCCCTGATTTATCTGCACCAACAAAAAGGAGCACCAACCCTTGATTTACCAACACCAACTAGAAGGAGCACCAACCCCTGATTTATCTGCACCAACAGAAAGGAGCACCAACCCCTGATTTATCAGCACCAATAGAAAGGAGCACCAACCCCTGATGCCAAGCACCAACTTGGACTTCAATTCTGAAACTAGAAGATTGACATATAAATGCCTTCACTTTTACAATACCATGATTGGTCTATTGCTTACTCAACATCGCCCACAATTCACACAACACACACTTCTCACTCGCCTGTCGCGCACCTCTCGCTCTCCTCTCGCGCTCCTCTCACGCTCTTCGCAAGATTAAATCCGTGACGTTTTTATCCCCTACGCTTGATAAATTCTCCAAGCAACACTCCTTTTATAACAATCCTTTCTCTTCGTAACTCCAGTTGTAACTCTTTCTTTCATTTCTCATACGCCACTTGTCAATTGTAACACCTTTACGTAACTCCTTTTGTATATATAGAGTAGGCATTCGTCAAACACATCACATGCAAATAAGTGACACCATATTCTCCTACCATGATTGTTCGTCTTCTTGGTCATGACTGTTCGTTTTCTCCTTCGATGATTGTTCGTTTTCTCTTTGCATGTCTGTTCGTTTTCTCCTTCATGACTGTTCGTTTTCTCCTTCATGACTGTTCGTTTTCTTTTCCCTTATGCATGCATGTGTTTTGGTTTCCAAAAAAAAAAAGGCTTTTTGTTTCTATTTTGAGGCCCTTCTTGAGTCGCGAAAATGCGACATGTCGCGATATCGCGACACTTTTGTTTCTCTGCCTGCCTGGCCTTTTCGAGTCGCAAAAATGCGACATGTCGCGATATCGTGACACTTTTGTTTCTCTGCCAGCCTGCCCTTTTTGAGTCACGAAAATGCGACATGTCGCAATATCGCGACACTTTTTCTTTCTCTGCCTACCTGCTCTTTTTGAGTCGCGAAAATGCGACATGTCGCGATATCGCAACACTTTTTCTTTCTCTCTCTTTCTCTTTGCATCGGACCGCGAAAATGCTACATGTCGCGATATCGCAACACTTTTTCCTTCTCTCTCTTTCTCTTTGCATCGGACCGCGAAAATGCTACATGTCGCGATATCGCGACACTTTTTCCTTCTCTCTTTCTCTTTCCTTTAACCCGCGAAACTACATGTCGCGATATCGCGACACTTTTTCTCCTTGCTCTTTTTCTTAGCCTTGGCCCGCGAAAATACATGTCGCGATTCTTAGCCTTGGCCCGCGAAAATACATGTCGCGATATCGCGACACTTTTTCTCCTTGCTCTTTTTCTTAGCTTTGGCCCGCGAAAATACATGTTGCGATATCGCGACACTTTTTCTCCTTGCTCTTTTTCTTAGCTTTGGCCCGCGAAAATACATGTCGCGATATCGCGACACTTTTTCTCCTTGCTCTTTTTCTTAGCTTTGGCCCGCGAAAATACATGTCGCGATATCGCGACACTTTTTCTCCTTGCATTTTCTCTTCTCTTTTGGCCGCGAAAATGCAACATGTCGCGATATCGTGACACTTTTTCTTCTTGCATTTTCTCTTCTCTTTTGGCCGCGAAAATGCAACATGCCGCGATATCGCGACACTTTTTCTTCTTGCATTTTCTCTTCTCTTTTGGCCGCGAAAATGCAAGATGTCGCGACACTTTTTTTTCTTTTGCTTTTTCGCTTCTCTTTTATCTTTTGCATATGGGCCACTTCGGTCTTCTTGGACAACCTATAACAACTTCACCCAAACATCAAAAACATCCTCATGAGCATTTAACATCACTGTACATACTCTGAGTAACCTCTGAACTCCTGTCCACTGCATCAACCGATCTTTCTGACTATGTTGACAACAATGACAATACTGTCACTGCACCTTGCTCAACATTCTAGAAGAGCACCAACTAGGGTAGAGGAGAAATATTTCTCCTATGGTTAGAGTTCCATGAACTAGAGCAAGGGGAAAGAGTTCTCCTATGGAGTGTGATCCACGAACCAGCTGGGAATATAGAGTTCTTCTGTGGAGAGAGATTCGCAAACCAGTTGAGGAGATAGAGGTCTCATGGATCAAGTTCCACAAACTAGAGAAAAGGGGAAAGAGTTATCCTATGGAGAGAGATCCACAAATCAGAGCATTAGGGGATTGGTATCTCCTTTGGATAGGGGTCCATAAGCATTGTAATAGAGAAGTGATTCCCAAGAGATTTGTTGAGAAAATTTTAGTGAAATATTTTCTCTGTGGAGTAGCCCACATTGGGTGAACCGCGTTAAATTGGTGTCTCTATTGTGTGTGATGATTTATGCATTGCTTTGATTACTTATGCTGATATTATCATTGATTATATTGGATAATATTGGGAAAGAAAAGTAAAAGTTGATCTTATACTGTTCACCCCCTCTCAATATAAGCTTATGTTCTTCAATTGGTATCAAAGCGGGTTCCTTCAAGGAAGCCTAACAGCTTGAAGGAAGATCTACAAGAACACACATGGCAAGGAAATGCAAAAGAAGAACCGTGAGACTTGAAAAGGAAGAAGAATTTGATTTTGAGACTAAGAGAAGGGAAGAAGAAAAATCAGTGAGATGTGTAGAGTGTGGTAAGCTTGGTCACATGGCACTTTATTGTCCACAAAATGGGTATTATAACAACAAAGAGGAAAAGGAATTTGATTTTTCTCCCAAAGAGATTTTTGCTCTAAGAGAAGTGGAAACAGGATCCAACAGCAGAAAGGAAGCCAACTATGTAAAAAGGAATAAGAAGAAACTAATAATACTCAAATGTTTCATTTGTGGTAACTTTGGTCATTTTGAAGATCATTGTTCAAAAGTTGGGTAACCTTTGCCACAATGCAGCTTATTGCAATAGTTTTAGTAGCAGTGAAGATGAAAAAGAAAACAGGGACAGTCAAATTAGGTGTACAAAGGAAATTATACTTTCGGCAATAGAAGAAAAATAAGATGCTCTTGTTGAAGTAGCAATCAATGCTTCAAGAGATAGTGATGTAATTCTTTCAGATATTGAAGAGTATGAAGATGCTCTTGAAAACCTAGAAGAGGAAGATTCAGAAAAATGAAATGAGGAAGCCACAGTTAAGGAACTTGTTGAATTAAAAAGGGAGAAATCAAGATTGAAAGCCCAAGTACAAGAAGATAAGGAAACAAAGGCAAAGTTTCTACAAGATCTCACTGACCTTAAGGTTAAGGTTGAAGAGGCAAGGAAAACTGAAGAAGGTATGATTAAAAAGTTAGAAGCAAAAGTCTTAGAATGTGAAATATTAGAACATGAGGTAGTTTCACTAGGGAGGAAGTGAAAGAGTCTAAAGACAAGCTACACAGGTTTGAGAAAAGTTCAAAAGTTTTGGATAACATTACCAAAGCACAAAGATCTTCATTTATCAAAACATGACTAGGCAATGAAGAAGATCTAGAAGTACATGAAAGGGAGTCAAGCTCAAAAGAAAAGGAAGTCTCAAAGGGAACATCAAAAGAAGTGATTGAAGAAGAACCTAAGACTTACGTCGATGTGTTGAGAAGTGACAACATCAAAGAGGAAGGAAACAATGCACAAACAAGGTACATGGATCATCACAAAGAAGGAAGGACTAAGAGACCAATGGGTCCAAGGCAAGATTTCTTCAAAGGACATTGCTTCTCATGTAACAGGTTTGGTCACAAGGCTATGCAATGCAGGGCTCATGAAAAGAAGGAATATGGTTTGACTAAGAGAAATTTCAAAGATGGGCATCTCTTTCAAGGGTATTGCTACTCTTGTAACCATTTTGGTCATAAATCAATTCATTGCAGGATTCATGACAGAAATGGGTATGGCTTCACTAGGAGGAACTTCGAGACATTTGCACCTTCCAGGAACCACAACATCAAGTGTTTCAATTGCAATAATGTTGGGCAAACAACAAGGTGGTGTAGAACATAATTTCCAAAACTTCCAAAGACAAGCAAGAACAAGGATATTCAAAGAAGCCAAAAGGGTTTATTGAGAAAGCAAGTTGACAAAGGAAAAGAGCATTGTCCGTTGGGAGTAACTTTACTCCCACCCCAAAATTAATCACCTCAAGGAGAGGAGGTGAGGAGGGGGCTGAGCTAAGAGTCTTATCTTTAGCCCCAAAGGTGTCCCTTTGCCATTGATGTCAAAGGGGGAGAGATTTAAGTTAGGGGGAGAGCATTCAGTCAAGGGGAGCAGTTTCTTAGGGGGAGCATAACTGAAAAAGGTAAAAGAAATGCTTAAAGAAAAAAGGGTTTCCATCAATGACAAAGGGGGAGATTGTTGGAAATTTGAGCAAGTTTGTTGTCATTGATGTCAAGAGGTTTGATGTCCAGTTTTTTCATCATTGATGTCATAAGGTTGTTTCTCCAAAAGGCAAGGAAGTGGTTAAAAGAAAAAGGATATAATATTTATTTTTAATATTATATGCCTAAAGAGGCCTAAAAGGTTGAAGACACAAGGAAAGAGAAGTAACTTTAAAAAGAAATAATTATATTATAATATTTGGTCAAAAGAAAGAGGTGAAAAATAACGAGGTCCAAGGAATCATTAAAATATATGTATCTCCGACAAGACCCATTGAGCAAATTATAAAGGTTTTAATTTAATTTATTTAAATTAAAATATTTTAACCTAAGGTTAAAATTTTAATTTAAATAATTAAGAAGCGCTAAGGTTTAAAGTTTAAATTCGAATTCAAAATTCGAAATTCGAAAGGGTCGACGTGTTTAATGCAAAGGATAAAGTATAAATAGGAAATGATTTTCATTTCCAAATTACAATGCTATTAAAATGCCAAAGTGACTATAATATTCATGCGTTGCATTGTTGAAAAGAAAAAGATATTCGTGAGGTTTTAATAAAAGGAGGTAGACTTGTATTCGGGTGGTGCAACAGGATAATCCCAAGGTGCTGGGTAGCGCAAACAATGGTCGAATGCTGGCTAAGACACTTGTAAGGAGCAGGTTGTGGTTTCAAATCCCACGCAATTCGTTTTTGCAAAGGAAGAGAGGTTTTTCGTTTTCGTCGAAATCCACGGGAAGCAGGTAGTGTATAGGCGCAAGGACATTGTCATTCACATGTGGGCGTGTAGCCCAAACGGCAGATTAGCCTTGGGCTAAGGCGCTGCGGCGACTTTGGTCGCGGGTTCGAGTTTGGGCACAGTCGAAATTGTGCGCAATCTTTTGGTGATTTGGGCCATTATTAAGGTATGCAACATTAGATTAATTTGCTAAAGTTTTTGAATGCGGAAAGGTTGTTAAGGCCACATGAAAATTAAAATGCATGTGTGAAGTGTATAGAGAGTCATAAGGGTTGTTAAGATAATATTTTATTTTGGTGCTTTGAAAATATAAAGATTGGAGATTATAAGGTGTTAACAAAGGAACTTTATTTTTATGTGTTGAATATTATTTTGAGAGGATTGGAGATTATAAGGTGTTAACAAAGGAACTTTATTTTTATGTGTTGAATATTATTTTGAGAGGATTGGAGATTATGAGTTAACAAAGGAACTTTATTTTTATGTGTTGAATATTATTTTGAGAGGATTGGAGATTATAAGGTGTTAACAAAGGAACTTTGTTTTTTTGTGTTGAATGTTATTTTGAGAGTATTGGAGATAACAAGGTGTATTTGAGACTTGATAGTTTATTGTATTTCTTGAATGGTGAAATAATTATTAAGGAGAATATTTGTGTGGAGATTTTGAGATAGATTGTTGCTATATAATCTAGAAATTGGCAAAGAGGTTTTGTTGTGAGTAAAGCGGGTTTTGAAGACATATCTCCATCAAAGCAAAAAGGTATGGGCACACTATCTTTTGATTAGAGTGTTTGACATGAATGTATGAAATAGAAGGTAGAGTGAAAAGGATTGATGAGTATTGTTGGAAATGTGTGAGCAAGTTTAAATGCATCTTTTTCATGGATGATTTGATTTTATTGAGAAATATTTGAGTTAGGGTTTGGGACCCACATATGTTTTTTGTTTGAAAAAGTTTGAAAACACTTGTTTAGGGTTTCTGAGCAAGTTGTGTTTCATTGATTGGATGACTGAGTGAAATTCTTGAGGATTGGATTTGAATGATATTAAAAGTGAATGTGCAAACATTAGAAACCAAATTTGTGAAAACAACAGACTTAATGATTGAGTAGAACATATTGAGTTTTTGATAGAGTACACCATTCTCTATACGTTCCAGAGGGCATGGAATATGTCTAAACGGTTTCAAGTTAAAGGAATTACCTTGAAGATTAGACAAAGTAATTGATAGCATTGGGTGCAAGATTTGAGATTGATTGATCATGTTTTGTGAGTTGTTTTGAGCTTGTATTGAGAGCAGATTGAGCAAGTTCTTGAGAGAACTTAAAGGCAGATTTGAGGCAAGTCTTGGTGAAGACTTGTAGGCAGATTTGAGCAAGTCTTGGTGAAGACTTGAGACAACATTAAGAGCAGGTTTGATTTGTTCAAGCTTTGTGTTAAGGCTTGGGGCAGATTTGAGCAGAGTTGACTGGTGATTTGATCAAGCTTTGTGTTAAGGCTTGAGGACAAAGTTTGGTGTAGATTTGAGAGCAGATTTGTGCTAGACCTGAGACAGAGTTAGAGCAGATTTGTACTAGACCGAGGACAATGTTTAGTGCAGATTTGAGACAAAGATTAAGAAGAGTTGAGAACAAGCTTTGGAGGTGACAGAGCAAAGGACAACAGTCTCCAATGGATAGAGATCCATTAGCCAGGGCAGTGAGGACAGAGGTCTTCTGAGTGAGGACAAAGGTCTTCTATGGAGAGAGATCCACAAGCCAATGCAGTGGGGGCAGAAGTCTTCTAGAAGAGCACCAGCCAGAGCAGAGGAGAAAGAGTTCTCCTGTGGATAGAGTTCCACGAACCAGATCAAGGGGAAAGAGTTCTCCTGTGGAATGTGATCCACGAACCACCTGGGAAGATAGAGTTCTTTTATGGAGAGAGATTCACAAACCAGTTGAGGAGATAGAGATATTCTGGATCTAGTTCCACGAACCAGAGAAAATGGGAAAGAGTTCTCCTGTGGAGAGAGATCCACAAATCAGAGCATTAGGGGATTGGTGTCTCCTTTGGACAGGGGTCCATAAACATTGTAATAGGGAAGTGATTCCCAAGATTTTTGTTGAGAAAATTTTAGTGAAATATTTTCTCCGTGGAATAGCCCACATTGGGTGAACCACGTTAAATTGGTGTCTCTATTATGTGTGATGATTTGTGCATTGTTTTGATTACTATTGTTGATATTGCCATTGATTATATTGGATAATATTGGGAAAGAAAAGTAAAAATTTGTCTTATATTGTTCACCCCCCTCTTAGTATAACTTGTGTTCTTCAAGGAGCATTAACCAAACTGAAACAAACCTCTACAATTCGAGACTATAAGACCCAATTTGAGAAATTGGCTAACAAGGCCAAGGGGTTGAATGAAGACTTCTTCAGAGTAGTTTTATCAATGTCTTGAAAGATGATATCAAGGTTGAGGTCAAGATTTTCAAACTGCAATGTATGATGCAAGCCTAGGATTGGCGCGATTAGACGAAGAATTTTTTTGGGTCAAAGGAGGCCACCTAAATTTCCACAAGCCAAACCTATATTTCCTTCCAAGTTCACATCCAGTACTAGCAATAAATCTACCCCTACAGGTGCTTGACTACAGAAGAGATAGATGACCAACGCACATAAGGCTTATGTTATAATTGTGATGAGAAATATTCACCTAGGCATAAATTCATCCAAAAGAATCTAATTTTGTTGGAAGTAGAGTCAGTAAGTAGTGAGCAAATTGATGATGAAGTAGAACCACCAAACAAACCACTTCAGGATGAGGGTGAAACATAAGAACCACAGCCAAAAGTTTATGTCCATGCTCTTGCAGGAATTACCACCCCTCAGACGATGAAAGTAGTAGGCTTTTTCAAAGGATGTCTTACAATTCTCATTGATTTGGGAAGTACACAACTTTATTGATCCCCAAGTCGCTAAACAAGCCAATAGTTACATACATGCTTGCAACTCCTTTGAGGTTATGGTGGCAAATTGCAGAACATTGACTTGTAAAGGCAAATGTCGCAATCTTAAGTTAAAAATAGGGGATTATGAACTCAAACAGGATATGCTTGTTCTTTAACTAGGAGGATGTGATGTTGTGCTAGGAGCTCAATGATTAGGTACTTTGGGAACCATAGCCTGGAACTTTGCACAATTATGGATGCAATTTTCACATAATGGTAGGTCCTACACTCTCCATGGTCTGTCAACAAGATATCCTCATATTATTAATTCAAATCATATAGAGAAGTTAAAAAAATCTTGTCGTGGGGTAGTCACTCAAATATTTGCAATTCAACCGCCAACTTCAGTAGAGGACAAACCCCGAGAGGATTTGCAACTCATTTTGACTAAGCATGATGCAATTTTTCAAAACTGACATAATTACCACCCTGACATTCCCATGATCATGCAATCCCATTGGTACCCGATAGTGTGCCACCTAACATCAGACCTTACCAGTACCCTTATGCACTTAAGTCAGGAATCGAGAAATTAGCACAAGAATTGTTCCAAACAAGAGTCATTCGGCCTAGTAACAATCCTTATTCTTCTCCAGTCCTATTGGTTCGAAAGAAAGATGGGTCTTGGCGGTTGTGTATAGATTTTCATGAGCTCAATAAGATTACCATTAAAGATAAATTTCCTATCCCAATGGTAGATGAATTGTTGGATGAGCTACATGTTGCTATGTTTTTCTTAAAGTTAGATCTTCGCTCGACCATCAAATAAGGCTCAAGGAGGAAGATATTCCCAAAACAACATTTCACACTCATGAGGGCCATTATGAATTCTTAGTTATGTCATTTGGCTTAACGAATGCACCTTCCACATTTCAAAGCCTCATGAACATCTTTCACCCATTCCTTCGCAAATTCATTTTAGTTTTCTTTGATGATATTGTGGTTTATAGTCGCGCTTGGTAGGAGCACCTCAGCCATTTGGATCAGACTCTATAGCTTTTGTCTCATAATCAACTTTATGCTAAGAGTTCTAAGTGTTTTTTTGGGTTGATCAAAGTAGAGTATTTGAGACACTTTGACACCAAATATGGAGTTAAAGTTGACCCAAAAAAGATTCAAGTAGTTCAAGATTGGACGAAGCCTCACATTCTTAAGGGACTCGTGAATTTCTGGGACTCACAGGGTACTACCACAAATTTGTCCAAATCTATGACAAAATAATTGCTCCTTTAACGACCATGTTAAAAAAAAAAAATCTTTTACTTATGCAAATCAACCTATGCAAAGGAGATGCTTGCCATTCTGCATGTGGTTTCTCATTGGTGACCCTATCTCATTGGGCATTATTTTTTTGTCAAAATAAACCACCAACGTCTCAAATACTTCTTGGAGCAACGGGTTGCCACTCCCAAACAACAAAAGTGGGTCTCTAAATTAATGGGCTATGATTATGATATTACATATAAAAAAGGCAAAAACATTTGGCTAATGCCCTCTCTCGATAATTTGAGGATCAAAGTACATTGTGTGGTATCTCTTCACCCATACCTCAGTGGATTAATTCTCCCAAAGAGGACGTGCTCAAGGACTTCGGATTTCAAACTTTGATTGCCATACTTCAAACAAAACCTACCTCATGCCCGAAATATACTTGGAATGGACAAGATTTGAGATATCTTCAATGCCTTGTTATTCCCCAAACTTCTCAACTACAAGAACTCATCTTGAAAGAAATGCATTGTTCACCAACTGTGGGCCATTCTGGGTTCCTTAAGACTTATGAAAGGATTAAGTGTACTTTCTTTTGGAAGGGAATGAAGAAAGACATTCAAACTTTTGTGGCAAAGTGACATATGCCAGTGAATGAATAGAGAAATGATGCATTCCCCTAGAACTCTTCAGCTCTTGCCAATTCCAAAACAAGTATGGACAAATAATTCGATGGACTTTATTGAAGGGTTACCTAAGTCGAGGCAAATCAGTTATTTTGGTGGTAGTGGATTGTCTCATGAATTTATCCCTCTCCCATCCCTACACAGCCTTAGTAGTAGCCCAAATCTTTCTAGATTCTATTTTTCACCTTCATGGCATGTCGCATCCATTGTGTTCGATCAAGACCCTACCCGTTCACTAGTCATTTTCAGCAAGAATTGTTTAAGTTGTAAGGGACTCAACTCAAATGAGTTCAGCCTATCACCCGCAAACGAATGGTCAAATAGAGATTGCAAACAAATGCTTAGAGACCTATGTTCTTTGCCTTGCCTCTGATCATCCTACATAGTGGGCGAGTGGCTTCCCTTAGCCAAATGGTGGTATAACACTTCATATCACACTACGATCAAGGTTACTCCTTTTGAAGAAGTTTATGATCGACCTCCATCAACACCCTCCTACATTCTAGGAAGCTCCAAGGTCCATGTTGTTGACACTACACTCAACCAACATGTTGCAGTCCTCCATCAACTGAAGATTATTTTGGAATTGGCCCAAAACTATATGTGCCAACAAGTTGATCAACATCGTTCTAAGTGCAACATTGAAGTAGGAGATGGTTTTTCTTCACTTGCAATCATATAAACAATCCTCACTCCAACTTCCTTGATGCCAAAAACTAGCTTCCAAATGCTATGGCCCCTACTAGGTCTTACAATGGATTGGTGTAATAACCTACAAATTGGTCCTCTCATCTATATCAAAGCTCCATCTTGTCTTTCATGTCTCCTCTCTCAAGAAGGTTGTGGGAAATCAGATACAAGTTCAATATGTTTTACCAGAACTGGATGAAGAGGGTTTTATCTTGCTTGAGTCGAAAAAATTGTTGGACCGCAGATCACACACTCTTCAGAACCGTGTCATCACTAAGGTTCTTGTTCAATGGCATGGACTACAACCATAAGATGCCACTTGGGAGTCTCTCCAGCAACTACAACACCAGTTTCCTCATCTATAGCTTTGAGGACAAAGCTTGTTGAAGAAGGGCATGTTAGAACCCCATCCTAACACTAATTTTGTAATTCTCATATAATTATGTAATGACTCCCTTCCAAAGTGGGAACCCTTTTATAATGTTATTTTATAATACTTTGTAATGGTATGTGGCAAATGAGGTGCCTAGACAAGTGGGGTCATTTCATGTAACCATTATCAAGAATGTAACTGATGTTGGATAGAATATTCTAGCTCGTGTGGCACCTTGCATGTAAGTCAACTCTTGAGCATTAGGTTAGGGTTGCATGAAATGTATCTTTAAAAGACAAGGGCCCATGAACAAATGTATCTTTTTGAAAATCAATGAAAGTATCGAAGGAGGTTGCCCCCTTGAAGAGGCTTGCAATTCTGTGTTTTTTTGTGAGATTGTTATAATTCTACATTTACATGTTGTATTGCAATATACTGTTCTTTCATGAAATTTTGTTTTATTTGCAATATTTATGTGAATGAGTTTATTTTTAGTAGAAGGTTCCTAACATTTCATCTCTCACTATTAAAATCAAGTGTTTAAGTTTTAAAAATAATAATAATATAAGATCTTGAATATAATATAGACACTGTTGCCACATTTTGCACGGGGTGCCATGTTTTCAAATTTTGTAAGTATGTTGCTCTCCCTTCCTTCCAACCTTCTTCCCTTTCTCCACTTTTCCCTTCTTCCCTTTCCTTCAGTTTCATTCCTCCCTTTACCCCTTGTACTTCCCCCAGTCAAAACCCCATAACAGAGCAAGCATTCCCTGAAAAATTCTAAGTGTTAGGGCGCAACCCGACTTCGCAGCGAATTCGGGGTGCGCCCTCAAGTAGGAGCGCACTAGGGAATGCTTAGTGTGGAAACAAGCTGAAAAGGAGCAGAATTTGGCTAAGTGTCAGAGCGCAACCCGACTTCGCAGCGAAGTCGGGGTGCGCTCTTCTTCTTGTGCGCACTTGGGAAACAGTGTTTGCAAAATTCAGCTAAGTGTCAGAGTGCAACCCGACTTCGCAGCAAAGTCGGGGTGTGCTCCCCCTTTTGTGCGCAGTCCGAACAGCGGCCGAAACAACCAAGTGCTGAAGTGCGCAACCCGACTTTACGACGAGTCGGGTCGCGCCTCTCGACCGGTGCGCAGGTTGGGCAAGATCCATCAAGCAGCCCAAAAATTGGCTAAGGCACGGAGGCCTCCCCAACTGCGTTGTTCCCCACCTATGCTACCCGATGGTGCTCTGATCCCAGGCGAAGTTGGACAAATTGCCTTTCAAGGCAGACATGTGTCACTCATCAGAATTCGACAAGTGTCCAACCTCGGGATTCGAGCCGAGATGTGACGGGAAAAAGGACAAGCATGGGCCGAACTACCTACGCCAGCTGCCTCCATTTAAGCTGATGCAAAGTTCCATCTACCGTAGCTACCCGCATTCCTGCTGACTAGAAGTTTCACCCGACGCACTGCCACGTAGCTGTACAGCTTTCAAGGATACCTTGCTGCAAGTACAGTCCTCATCGACAGGAGTCAGCATCAGCAGCTCTTCTACTGCTTTTGTCAGCTATTGTCCGGTCTAGGACTTCGTACCCGTAATTGTAATCGGGGGGAACTTGGGCTATAAATAGCCACACCATTTCATTGTAAAGGGGGGAAGGGGGATATCCTGCTAGGGAACCATTGTAGCTATACGTTTGCCTCTAAATGCAAGACACACACTTGGCTCTATTTTGCTGTTGTCATTCTTTTATGCTGCCTGTACTTTTCATTTCTGCCTCATGTTTCTTATTTCATTGCTTACTGTTATTCTGAATTCTGGATTTCGGTATTTGGTGATTAAGTATTCCTGGAATGCATAGATAGAGGATACATAGGATATATGATAGCGGTAGTTTCTATTGTGTGTTCTGTTTTGGATTGTTGTTAGTAGTGGTGATTGATCGTTGTCGTGCTGCTCATCCCCCCCACCCAACACCAATCCTATTTCAATCTCTTTTCGCATTTTTATCTCTTTCCTGTACTCTTAGCTTAAACACTGAAAAAACCCATAGGAAGTCGGCCTTCTCCGGAGATTGGCACGGAAGGCATTCCTTCCTTTCGGCCTTTCAATCTGGTGGGCGAATCTGGGGCGCATTTAACCAAATCCTTTCCTCATGGCAGATTCATAACCAACAAGACCCTATATCTTCTTCACCAATTCTACATGTTCAAGATTTCCAATTTATCAGCATTTTTGCCAAAAGCGTTGAGACATTTATCCCATTTCATTTGTTCTTATTCTCTAGTTTTCGATTGACGTGAATACTGTTGATATTGCTGAAGTTTATTGCCTGCTTCCCAGTTCCAATGCTAGTTGATATTTTCCTATTAAATATTTTATTGTCACAAACATTCAAGTTCATAGCAACCTTTTCCAGTAGTATCATATCTGATCTCTTTCAAGATCCAGACAGCCTATTTAAATGCTGATAGAATACAAAAATGAATGATTCTGCTGCATTTTTACAAGTCTTCAGGCAACTTGTAATATAAAAGCAGTTACGCATTCAATAAACAGCCTTACTAATTTCTCAAATATAGCCGTCGGATAGGAAATACAGGTTACACTGAACAACAATTCAGATTCACTAAATCAATGAAAGAAAATTGTCTTCTCTAAACTAATTATTCTGCATGTAACGATATGAACTGAATGCACAACTATGTGCATTGCTCTTCCAGTAACAATGATGTACACGAAATCATTGATGATACCTCGGCATCTGAAGCCATTCCAAAGCCTTGCCAACGTATCCTCCCTTTATTATCAAGCAAAAAGATATACCTGCAAAATGAGCAAAACCCCCATTACATTTTATAAATTAAACATATCTGGCAATTTAAAAATAATTTCTGCAAAATAAAACAAATTGCGAAGACTAATCATAAAAATCTAAAAACACATCATTACATAATTACCCTGTTAGAAGGTTCAATATGTTGAGTTCTTTTCGCAGATCATAGTTATCTCCAAATGAATAGACAATCCATCTTTGGAGATTTTGACTACTATTAACAGTATCAGATTTACGCATTGTCCGAAGCAGCAAACTCTTGATAAGATTAATAGATAACAACCATGAATCTATAAAAGATACCTGCACATATAGTTTTACAGAAGCAACATTGTAAGCATTATTAGCAAGACATTTACTCTATACAATAACGGATTAAAGACAGAAAGAATCTGGTTGGACATCCAACAACAGGGATACACATGCCAATACATAATGTATCCAACCATTCTCCCATATTCATTCATGAGAAAAGGATATGTACTCCAAAATGGTGTCATGAAAACAAAGGATAAGACGATCAGATTCAAACCATTTGTGATTAACCTTCATTCTCAGAGCATGGGGAGAAAACAAGGGAAAATCACCCTGTAACACAAATGCATGCTAAAAGATACATCAAAGAATCTACTACAAAGTGCCAGACATGCAGATATATTTTCTCATGAATAACTGCATATAAGCAATCCTTCTGATGAAGATGGAGAGTTGAACCCACTGATTTTTAGATGATAAAACAGACTAGCATATCTAATATTGTTTGAAGATGATGGAACAAGCCCTTATTAACAGACAAACCTAGGACCATGTCCTCGTATGATGATGAATAAATTGCATCCAGTGCTGCACTGTGCAAAGACACAAAGACAACCTTCCCATGTTAAGTAACAACACCTATTTGCTGGCAACGAATGGAGTGGTAGAGAGTGCCATTACAAGATACATGTAGGATCCTTCTAATAGTAAGTGTTCAATAAGTAAGTGACCCCATAGACACAATGGTAGATTACAAAGAAGAATTTAAAAGATCTCGATAGTATTCACAAACACAAGCTCCTATGTCTCTAATGCTGTCATCAATAAGCACTCGCATCATTAGATTTTAGAAATTCATATGTAACATAAGACTTCATAGTCAACTCAGCCTTAGGCAAGCTCATTTACTTTAGAAACCTCCCAATTCATACATGCAGATATGCCACATATTTTAAACTTGTGAATTTCTACATATAGCATTGCATTATAATCTTATATTCTATTCTTGTACAGTTTTTTTTTATCCTTTTTAAATTATTTATTGACATCTAAGGAACAGTGTGCATGTATAGTTGCAATAAACTCTCTGAAACCACCCTGCCTGGATGAGTCAGTCAGGTCATCTTAATCCAAGCAACTCCCCATGGACATAATCAGATTCTATATCAACTTGTTTATGGTGATTGGGAATAATGGTATTTTCCTCATGTTCAGCATGTTATTGCAGATTAGGACCTGTTTCATCTTGTCATGATCTTAGTCACGCTCTTCATCCTTGCTCATGATGGGTTTTCCTTTCATATGTCTGAGTGCGACGTTTGCACTGAATGGTGTTCTATATCAGAGGGAGGTACTACTGATTGTACAGAGACTTGAGGTCATATTTGTTTTTTGCTATCATCACCAAAGGTGTTTGACTCTATAATTTCAAGAAGCGATTACCCTTAGATGAGAAGCCTTGAATGTGTTATTACTGCCCCAATAGAATTCCAAGCTGATTACCTCCTTTCACCTTCTTCCAATAGCAGGCAACATCATGATCTTAGTCAGTCTCTTCATCCTTGCTCATGATGGGTTTTCCTTTCATATGTCTGAGTGCAATGTTTGCACTGAATGGTGTTATATATCAAAGGGAGGTACTACAGATTGTGCAGAGACTTGAGAGGCCTTAACTTCAAGAAATTACCCTTAGACGAGAGGCCTTGAACGTGTTCTTACAGCCCCAATAGACTTCCAAGCTGATTACCTCCTTTCACGTTCTTCCAATAGCAGGCAACATCAAGCACACCTTCAACAATATGATTGCATCCTGCTTAGATAGGACCCCATAGATCAGCTGCCATGGGTTCTTATCCGCACATAAGATGAGGTGGTCAGCATCACCCATGTCCACAGAATATAGGGTCTAGACAGGCATACATTTCTATATCCCTCTCTGCATCTTCCACCCACAATCCATCTCTTCCTTACAGCAGATGTTCTATGAATGCTTGAGAACTCATTGTGTCATGCTTGTATGTTGTTTGTAACTTTGTATTATATATGTATTAAATGACCTGTATATGTTCCACAGGATACCATCTACACAAACACATGTTCTGCCTTTTACAGGTCAGAGTTTGTATTTTTTGCTCTTCTTATACTTTGTCTTTTCTGGAGCACTATTTCTGGCTTCCCATTCACCTGCTTTGGTCACCCATGAATACAAATACAATTTCTGCCTTTCTTTCTTGAGATGACATTGTTCTTTAGCAGGTCTAGAATTTAGCCCCTCTTTTATGACTCTTTGTCACTTCATTTTTTGATCTGTATATATGGTTTAAAGCTCCCTTTGTGGCTACCTCTTGCTACTGGCTATGCAGTGTACTCCAGTCCTGTTGGATGTTCTTACTACTGGCTATGCAGTGTACTCTTCAGTCCCATTGGATGCTCTTACTAGCAGATGATGTTGTTCTTCTTGCTCATACTCCTGAAGACCTACAAAGACAGTTGAATGATTTTGCTCACTTTTGTGACTTAAAACAGCTGGCAGTCAATCTTAGCAAGACTAAGGTGATGATCTTTAACACATCAAAGAGTCACCTATCTAAGTTTCAGTCCTATAAGGGTGATTCCATGAGATCACCACTACTTACACCTACTTGGGGTTCCTGTTTATAGGTCCTTCCCTTAATCTTTGGCCAGCTTCATAGTCATGTCTTTGCAAGGGATATGCATCTCTCTGAGTCTTGGAACGCCAATGCTTCAAGACATACATACAAAGATGCACCTCTTTGGTTGCATCATCAAACTCATAGTCCTTTATGGATCTGAGATTTGGGGTCCAAGTCTAGGGTGTGTTGATTGAGTTTGCATTTAGAGGGTCCACACTATTTTGCTTCAGCAATTGATCCGAGGGAAAAGAACAATTCCCAAATGTATTGTTCAGGCCGAGTTTGGCGTTCATCCTCTTCGTCTTGAGAGCATCTTCAGAATTATTTTTCAACTTCATCACCTTAGATCCATGGGTGATTGCACCTCAGGTCGATAGAGAGACCCATATTTGGTGCTTTGCTCCTCAAAATGCATTACCTCTAGGGGATCTTTTGGTCTTCATCATGGATGGTACTCAGAAGTCATTTTTCCTCTTCAGTCAATTGGCATCTCCATAGATTATTTGCCTCCTTTCAAATACTCTTTAATTGTTCCTTCCCACCTTCTTGATAAGAGGGTAATTAATCAAGCAGAAAAAGATGGTGTTTATTAACAATTTATTCAGATCACTCGGGTCGCTCCATCTCACCCTTTTAGTCCTAAGCTAGCCTTCTACACTAGCATTTTAATGAGGATTAAGTATGGCATTATTACTCATCCTAATTATGTCGAGCAACATTGGACACACAGCCTTAGGATTCCTCTTGGTAAACTCACAGTATGCTCACATGAGTTGCGAGTGGAGTCGGACCACCATATTCCTCGAGAGGATAGAGTATGTGTCTTTGCTCTATTTGGGAGGTAAGGACATAAGAACGTTTCATCTTTAGATGTCCTATTTATTATGAATTTCAAGGAAGGTACTATTGCTTGTGTAGAAACTCAGGTGGATCGTTTGCCACTTTTTTCAGCTATCCTGACCAAAGATGCTTGGCTCTTTACCTCAGGGAAGCTATCTCTCTTCAACATCAGTTGTTACAAGGGAGATAGACTACTACTCAAGTAATCACCTCATTCTTTCACCCTATCTCTACAATCAAGAGTAATAAGCACTCATTGGAAGCTACAACTATCCAAAATATTAATAACATATTTGTGCGCCCTTGTTTGCATACAAGAGTGGCTACTAGGGCTTGAGTTCTTTCTTCTTGCTTGTGACTGGACAAGACTAAGGCTCTTTAGTGTCGGGTTTTTGCCACCCCTCACATACAAAGGAGTTGTAGGCAGGTGCAGCTAACCGGTTTCTTGTCCTCTTCTATTGGTTCCACGACCATGGATGCTAGAAGAGTCTTGAGGGGTCGAACTCCATGTCCTCCCAAGATTATCCAACCAGGCCCTCTTAGTCCTAGCCATTCTCCTAGGAGCATCATTAGATCCTTTGTTGCCCCTTTTAGGATAGTTGGTGACAACAACTACTGTGCTTCTACTTTACATCATAGTTGAGAAAATCGATATCGGGAGTCAATCGACTGGGCAATAAGACGGGAGTTTTTCAAACATCGGCAAAACATCGACAAAATATCGGCAAAAAATCGAAGAAAACGATTTTTTTTTTTTTTTTTAATATTTCATGCATATTAAAATGAATTAACATTATGCAAATCAGATATTGCAATATAAACAACAATTCAAGTCAAGACATCATACAAGGCTCTAACTTTAAGTACACATGAAAGTGACAAAACACATCCTGTATTGCTTATAATATGAAACAATTCATTTTTTATATGCCTACACATGGAAACAAGTAAGAACAAAGTTACAATCACTTGAAAAAAAGTCTAGGGTTTAGGGTTTAAAATTGAAACATTGACAGCTGAGAAATGGGCTTGCATACATAGTTATCAGGCAGCAATATTTACTTAAAAAAGAGGAGGAAAAAAACCCTAAACCCTAGGGCCTAGACTAGGGTTTAGGGTTTAAACTTCAAGTTCAAAGTTCAAAGTTTCAAATTCAAACACTAACAGCTGAAAAATGGGCTTGCATACATAGTTAACAGGCAGCAATATTTACTTATTTACTTAAAAAGAGGAGGAAAAAAAAAACCCTAAGGCCTAGCCTAGGGTTTAGGGTTTAAACTTCACAGTTTCAAACATTAACAGTTGAAAAATGGGCTTGCATACATAGTTATCAGGCAGCAATATTTACTTAAGAAAAGAAAATATTCCCTAAACCCTAAACCCTAAACTCCATCGACTTTGTCAACAAGTCCCCGCACTGCAACACATTCCGTTCCCCCGGGTTTGCTGGAGAAATCCGAAAAAACTCGGAAGTCTGTTAATGAGGAGCAGGTTTTCTGGATCGAACTAAAAAAACTTGGCAGTTTTTTTAATGAGGAGCAGGCTTTCTGGATTAAACTAAAAAAACTTGGCAGTTTTTTTAATGAGGAGCAGGCTTTCTGGATTAAACTAAAAAAACTTGGCAGTTTTTTAATAAGGAGCAGGTTTAAACTAAAAAAACTTGGCAGTTTTTTTAATGAGCAGGCTTTCTTATTTTCTTTTAATCCTCTTAAAAATTTTAAATTTTTAATCCTCTTTAATTTTTAATACTCTTTGACTTTTCTTACCCGCGGCTTTTTTAAGGGTTGAAGTAAAAGTCCGTTTATTGTAAAAACCCTATTTTTTAGGGTCGGAGGATTATTTTATTGTAAAAACCCTATTTTTAGGGTGAGGATTATTTTATTATTTTCATAAACCCTAGCTAGGGTTGGAGCGGGATTTTCGAGCCCGCCCATTCTCTCTATATATGTATTCGATTTGAGACTCCTTTCTCAAATCTCACAAACCAACTGATGAGAGGTTGAAACACCTCGAAACCGGTTTTGGTGAACAATGAGAATTTTCAATTTTCGTTCTTTGTAATGAAAATTTGTGTGTCTATTTTCGAATGCATGTATATTTCAGTTTTATAAGTTTTATAAGTTTTTCAGTTTATTTCAGTCTTTGTATATTTTGCATTTAACATTCGAAGCAGCCAGTGATTCTTTAAAAAATTTTAACTTCTAGAATATTTTATTTTATCACGATGGCCACGAATGTTAATTTGCAGGCACATCCCGTTGACAGACCTATTCAGCCATCTTCAGCTGGGATAGGTCTTGAGGTCGATGCCACCATTTCTGCAGTCAACATCCATAAGCGTCTTCGCGGTGACCTTGGACTCGACGCTCGAGAGATTTCTCATCCCAATTCTCAGGCCCTTGTCATTCACGGGCAGGAGGACAACAGATCAGAAGCTCTCCTTACGCTCGCGGCAGCAAAAGAGACTCGAGCCAAAGTGGACGAAAGGCTCCAGGACTTTGAGGATTCCCTCGCGTTCATCAATGAGTCTTTGAACAGACAAATGGGTGAAAATCAAATGAGGGTTACGAACATGGAGGCACAGCTCAACTCAATCCTTGCTTCGATTGGGCAGCTTCACAGTGTCTTCACTTCACGGCAGGCGCCTTCTTCGCGTCCTGACGATAATCTTCATACCACGGAAGCCGCCACGGAAGACATCCAACATCCCGGCCAAGAGACTGGAACCTCTAACGGCGCGGGCAGTTCGAGGCACGGTAACTCTACTGCGGGGCACGGTAACTCTACCGCTGACGATTCTTGCCCTATCAATGACACAGACATGGAAGATCCTCCTACCATGGACAAATATCCGCGGGCGATTGCGTCTTTGGTATCCACGGCTTTCAAAGAGTTTAAGCGGCGCCATACTATCTCAGATCGTGCCATTGACTTCCTCGCTAAGCTGAGACGACACCGCAATGATAATACTTTGCCTAAAAATCTTCAGGTCAAAGCACCGAAGATTTCTATCAATGATAATGAAGGGAACACCCTCCTCAAATCGCTACTGGATCAGATCCAAGGTGAAGCGAACAAATCGTTTCTCGGTGCTTATATCACTTCAATGGAACAGGCCTCTGCAGCTCATTTGGCCGCCATTGAAGATGTGCAGACTAATTTCCAGACAGCCCTCCAAGCTGCCGTGGACTCCATTAACGAGCAACAGTTTGTTGGGAATTTCTCTGTTCCCACAACTGATTGGGCCACCGAAGCAAAAAAGGATTTCGAGGATAGGGCAAACAGTTTTCTCCTCCAGAAGGTTCTCAGCAAGAATATGAAAGATCAGGCTGCTGCAGCTCGCCAGCATGCCACAGACGACGCTATGGCGGATGCCGAGCAAATGCCTAAAGAAGAAAGCATCTCCCAGCTTATCAATGACAGAATCAATCACAAGTTTTCCTCCCTGCACAAGGAGCTTAAGGACATTCGTTCCATGTTGAATGGTTCTGATAAATCTGGCTCTCCAGGCAATTGGAAGAAGAAGAAAAATTCTCCCGATCATCTGCATGGGGTCTCCCGTCAACAAAAGTCTATAAATCGGCCAAAAAATGGGATTCGTTCCGGGGCTTCGCCCCGGCATGCCATGACGAATGCATCTGGGCCATCGCACTCCAGGCAAAAATCCAGGCAGAGTTTCCCACCTGCTGTCCAATCTGCTGGACATTCAGGGAACTCGAGCGCAAATCGTTCTCGGAGGGAGCATGGCCAGGCTCGAGGGAGATCTCGCGAACAACAAAATCATGGTCCACGCCAAGGGAGTTCGCGGGATCATCGAAATCATGGTCCAAATCCAGGAAAAATAGGAAGAACAGGTGCCTCACTTCCTCCATCACAAAGGCGTGCAGAGGTTTCTCAACCTCCCATTCAACACCGCCCGATGATGAAGAAGAATGCCGAGGTGTCTCAACCTCCCAATCACCACCGCCCGATGCAGAAGAATGCACAGGTCCGCTTCAACACCAATCTGTCCGGCCACGCTTCCGCCTGAGCTATTGGGGCGTCTGCATAAACCGTAAGCTCTTTTCTTTATTTTTCTTTGCTAGAAAAACTCCCACCGAGATTGATAAACGTGTTACAAATTTTTCCATCCACAATTTGTCTTCACGTTTTCTTGGTTTTGAAGAAAGAAAAGTGCTCGGTTTGGGGATCAAATATATCCCGCGTCCCTCCCCTATGACAGCTTCAGACATGAAATTGGAGTTTCGGGCTTTTGCCAAACGTCTTCGACTTCGTGCCTTTTTTGGCCCAAAAAATTTGGATTCTGAGGATAACAAAGATGAGACCGACTTGCTGCCTTTCTTTGGCACTTTTTCTCACAAGTTCCAGACCTCCAATCCATTCTGGATGCCGAACGAATACAACTCAGATATGGAGTCTGTCATCCAACAGGCTGAAGTTATCCTTCTGGATCGTATTGCTCACTGTGACTTTGAAGTCAAAAGACCGCTGCCACTTCATCTGATGAAAGCGTTGAATAAACTTCGGAAGGACAGGAGCATTATTATAAAACCGGCAGATAAAAACTTGGGCATGGCTGTCATGGATCGCTCCTGGTACAGAAGTGAAGGCCTCCGTCAACTTTCAGATCTCGACGTTTACATGCCCGTCTCCGAGATCCCTTGGCGCCTTATTTGGAGCAAACTCCTCCAGCTCATCAATCGTTCAGACATTTTTAAGAGAATAAAATGTTTTCTGACGAAATTCCCGGCATCCAAAACCAAGGCGTGCGCCTTCTACATGCTGCCAAAACTGCACAAGCCGGTAGTTGTGGGTAGACCCATCTGTGCATACACAGGATATATGTTGGAGCCTCTTTCCAGACTTCTGCACGAACTGCTCCTTCCGGTTCTGTTGAGGCAAAAGAACCATCTGCAGGATTCGATCTCCCTGCTTAGAGATCTTCAGCATCTCTCCCTGCCGCGCAACTGCATTTTGTTCACTTTCGACGTCGAATCTCTCTACCCGAGTATTCCCATAACTGATGGGCTTCTTGCTCTCAGATGGCAGGTTGAAAAGTTTTTTTCAGATCATGATTTAGACTCCGGGTTGGTTGACACCATATGTGACATGGCGGCTTTGGTTCTCAATGAACACTACCTGGACTTCGACGGTCAGGTATACAAGCAGATTCGGGGCACGGCGATGGGCAGTAATTTTGCCGTAGTATATGCATGTTTATTCCTCTGCTACTTGGAACACCGTATCATGGAGGCCCACGATTTTTCTTGTCTGCTTTTCTTCAGGCGTTATGTGGATGACGCTTTCGGCATTTGGACAGGTTGTGAAGAGTCCCTCCTTGAATTTTTTGTGGCATACCAAAGTCTGTACCCGGAGATCAAGATCACTCCCTGCGTCTCTACGTCTTCTGCGACTTTGCTCGATATCACCTTTTTCAAAGGTCCCAAGTTTGAGGAAACAGGTATTCTTGCAACGAAGTGCTTTCAGAAGCCCATGAACATCTATCAGTATATACCGTTTAGCTCTTGGCACCCATTGCATCAAAAACGCTCGTTCGTGATCAACGAGCTTAAGCGGTATCTTCTCAGGGAGTCTGATCCGTCAGGTTTTGTTCAACTCAGAGACTTGCTCTACCGGAGATTGCGTGCCAGAGGCTATCCACGGAGGTTCCTTATTCAGTGTTTTCAGAAAATCTCCCTCACGGACAAAGCAGTGCTACTCAACAGTTTGCATTCAGCAAAAAGGAGTAAGCGGGCCCCCCTTGTTTTCAAATTGGACTTCAGCTCTTCTGCTAAGGCCTTGAACTTGGGGGTCTGCCTAAACCCTAAACTCCATCGACTTTGTCAACAAGTCCCCGCACTGCAACACATTCCGTTCCCTCGAGTTTGCTGGAGAAATCCGAAAAAACTCGGAAGTCTGTTAATGAGGAGCAGGTTTTCTGGATCGAACTAAAAAAACTTGGCAGTTTTTTTAATGAGGAGCAGGCTTTCAGGATTAAAATAAAAAAACTTGGCAGTTTTTTTAATGAGGAGCAGGCTTTCAGGATTAAAATAAAAAAACTTGGCAGTTTTTTTAATGAGGAGCAGGCTTTCAGGATTAAACTAAAAAAACTTGGCAGTTTTTTTAATGAGGAGCAGGCTTTCAGGTTTAAACTAAAAAAACTTGGCAGTTTTTTTAATGAGCAGGCTTTCTTATTTTCTTTTAATCCTCTTAAAAATTTTAAATTGTTAATCCTCTTTAATTTTTAATACTCTTTGACTTTTCTTACCCGCGGCTTTTTTAAGGGTTGAAGTAAAAGTCCGTTTATTGTAAAAACCCTATTTTTAGGGTCGGAGGATTATTTTATTGTAAAAACCCTATTTTTAGGGTGAGAGGATTATTTTATTATTTTCATAAACCCTAGCTAGGGTTGGAGCGGGATTTTCGAGCCCGCCCATTCTCTCTATATATGTATTCGATTTGAGACTCCTTTCTCAAATCTCACAAACCAACTGATGAGAGGTTGAAACACCTCGAAACCGGTTTTGGTGAACAATGAGAATTTTCAATTTTCGTTCTTTGTAATGAAAATTTGTGTGTCTATTTTCGAATGCATGTATATTTCAGTTTTATAAGTTTTATAAGTTTTTCAGTTTATTTCAGTCTTTGTATATTTTGCATTTAACATTCGAAGCAGCCAGTGATTCTTTAAAAAATTTTAACTTCTAAAAATTTAAAACCCAAAACCCTAAACTAGGGTTTCAGATTTAGGGTTTCAACTTTAAACTTCAAAGTTCAAACAATAACATCTGAAAAATGGGCTTGCATAAAAAAACCCTAAATTGGCCACAGCTTGAAAAAAAAATTCCAAAAAAAAAAAAAAAAATTTGCAAAACACGATATTTTGAAAAAATCGCTAAAAAATCGCTTGCATCGCGATAAGATGCCGATTTGATCGGCTCGGAATTGAGACCCGATTTTATCTCGATTTTCCGATTTTTTGGCGATTATCTCAACTATGCTTTACATCACACTGTAGATTAATGTTGGCGCTTGGATCCATTGGAGCTTCATTCTCTTTGTACCTCTACTTCTAGATCTCTCTTAATCATTACTTTTAACATGTTAGGGTTTATCCATTTTGAGTAACCCTCAAGGCCGTAATTTTATGCCATACATTTGTTCCACTTTAGAGTAGTTTACACTAGATTCTTTACTCTAGTTTAGCTTATTTTCGTAGTACTTTGTGGTTACTACAATGCATTGTAATTTGTAACAGCTCTTTTCAATGAGTCCTATTGGCCTACTTTGGCCATTTGTGGACATCAATAGAATTATCTTATCTTCTGTGTCTTCTACCAGTTTGCTATAACAGCCTTATTGTCTTCTCACTCGTGTCGCTTCATCGACATAGTATAAAGGATGTCACTTTTATCATAAAATTTGAAAAAATAATTGATGCTTTAATTGAAAGGTCTCTTTCTCAAAATATATATATATATGTGTGTGTGTGTGTTGAAATTTATGTAATCTGATCTTGATTAGGCAATCCTAAAAGTGTGTGTAGGAGCCACTTCTAACCGGCCAAAGATATAGTGTACATAGTAGTAATAAGCATGAAATACACATGAAATGTAAATGTAAATGAAATGAAATGTAATTGAAATGCAAATTTTGTAGTGTATGATGTCAAGGGTGATGATGTCATGGTTGATTAATTGCAAATACAATGTAATGTGAGGTAATGTATGTAATGCACATGCAAATACACATGAAATGTAAATGTAAATGAAATGAAATGTAATTGAAATGCAATTTTGTAGTGTGTGATGTCAAGGGTGATGATGTCATTGTTGATTAATTGCAAATACAATGTAATGTGTGGTAATGTATGTAATGCACATGCAAATGGGGAAATAGTTATGGGTGAGGTGTCCTAGGCGGCAGTTGTTGGCAATTGTCGAGCCCCAAAGTTAAATAGGACCCTCTATTCATTTGTGTAGTACGAGAGATCACTATAGACTATGTGTGTGTACGATGATACCATGAGGCTATTGTAGATGCCATCTAAGAGGAGAGTACATTGGAGATTGGGTATCCATTGTTGTGCAATGTCAAAGCATGAGTTTGTAACATAGATGTCGTACAGGCAGAGTTAATGCAAATATTATTCTTTAATATTCTGTGTGTGGAATGAGTTCTATGTGATTCCATTGTTGTGTGTAGTTTGTAGGTTGTGTTGTTTTGGTTCTGTGTGCAAGTGTGCAGACACAGTTGCAGTCTAGAGGTATTGTACTAGGATTGTCGTACAAGCAGATCAGTCGGGAATGTCATAAAAGGTGTTGTACGAGGAGTGCCAACAAGAGTGTCGTACAAGCCTTTGCCGACAAGGCTGGTAATTGAGCGGAATCACTGTCGTTCAAGTGATTGTCCTTCAAGTTTGGGTGAAGTTTGTCGTTCAAGTGGATTGCATTATTGTTGTACAAGTGTTGTCGTACAAGTGTGTGTTGACACTTTGTTGTACAAGTGCATGTTGACACTTTGTCGTACAAGTGGAAATACCAAGTGATTGTAGATCAATTATGACTGCAACCTTGGTTGGCTCCTAGAATCTGTCATATCAATTTGTTCCTCCAACTGTTGGAGTACTCACCATCGTGCTACATTTGGCACTATTTTCGTTTGAAGTTCGAAGCAACACGCGTGAAGGTTGGAGAGGTGAATGACAAATTACTTGACACAAGGATGTGGGAGACGTGGCCGCAGAAGAGTTGAAAGCCAACCCGTGAGAAGTCATAGGATTGCCAAACATTGCCAATGAAGAATTATAGCCAATAGTAACAAATGTTGAAGACCAAAAGTGGAATGAGTTTGGAATTCTTAGGTGGAGGATAGTTCTAGTCAAGAAAGGTGGCAAAAGTTGTTTTTAACAACGAAGGACGAGATGCCCTGTGAGATGCAACAAGCAAACGAAGGGTGGACTAAGGAAGATGTTTGCACAAGTGGAAGCGCTAACGTAGAGAATGCACGAGGTGACGAGCTTGAACAACTAGCAACACCTACATAAGTGTGGGGGATATTGCCAAGGGATGCAAAAGATGAGAGTCAAGTGCAAGGGCAATGTTAGGACCCCATCCTAACACTATGATGTAATAACCCTTGCTTAATGTGGGGGACCCCATGATAATATTTTGTAATGATATTATGTAATATTTTGTAATAGTTTGTGGCACTAGAAGCGCCTAGACAAGTGGCGCCATTTTATGTAATTGTTATCAATAATAGCTAACGTGGAGAATGCACGAGGAGACGAGCTTGAACAACTAGCAACACCTACACAAGTGTGGGGGAGATTGCCAAGGGATGCAAAATACGAGAGTCATGCACAAGGGCAATGTTAGGACCCCATCCTAACACTATGATGTAATAACCCTTGCTTAACATGGGGGACCCCATGATAATATTTTGTAATGATATTATGTTATATCTTGTAATAGTTGTGGCACTAGAAGCACCAAGACAAGTGGCACCATTTGATATAATTGTTATCAAGAATGTAATTGTTTTGTTTGGTAGAAGATTCTAGCTCCGGGGGCATTTTGTATGTAAGCCAACCTTGAGAGTTAGGTAGTGAGATGAAGTCTTTAAAACTGCGAGAGGGAGGAATGAATGTATCTTTTTACATAATTGAATGGAAGTATTAGAGGTTGCCCCCTTGAAGTGGCCTGCAATTTTGTGTTATGTTGTGAGATTGTTACATTTTTGCACTTATATTTCATATTGCAATATCTTATGTTTCATGAATTTTTGTTTTATTGCAATATTTTTGTGAATGTGTTGATTTTAATGAGAAGGTTCCTAACAAGTAGTATCAGAGCACTTTCTAGGGTTGTGTTCTGCTGCGCCTGCGACAGTTTCTGCCATTTCGACTGTTAGGTATAAATTTTTCGTGCTTTTGTTTTTCACCAATTTCCTAATTGAAAAATAAAATAATATCTAGCCTTCGTATCTTGTATTAGTTTATTAGGTTAGAAACCTTGTGTTGGGGGTTTTAAAATATCACGGAGGAGTTGTTATTATTGCCTAAGCTAGATTGCTCGTAAAGCATCCAGTGAATTGAGGGGTGATTAAGCTCCAATACCCAGGCCTTCGACATCACCCATCTACGGAATTGAGCTCCCACGTATCTTCGGGTATATCAGGAGACCCCCTAGGATTAGGAGACCTTTAGCCCTAGGAAGATTTTCGGCCTTGTATTATCCATTGTACACCAGACAAAGATTATGCACACAAGGATAAGAGAGCTAACCAAGGATGCAAACTACATGTGTTTTTCTTTGTTGGGTGCCTATATGCAAACAATTAGGAATGCAATATGAATGAAATTATACATACTCAAGATCATAAGTCTAAGGTTCCTTTTTCTTTTTTGTTTTCAACCAATTCAAGAAATGGAAAATCCTTTTCTTTCAAAAGAGGAAACAATGAAGAACACTTTTAGGAAGGTAAGTGATTCTTAAAATACAAACAAAACAAGCATTTTAACCATAGTACATTGGACAGAGAATCAAGAAAGATCACCCTCCCATACTGTCAGAGAGGCAAGTAGTGTGCTCAAAGGTATGCGTGGAATCCTTCTTGAGTAGTGGCCTAAAATATTGGTCCCAACACTATTGTTCGTCATTGTGGTATAACAAAGGGCCTATGGCAGTACATACACCCTGGCTTAGAGTACCCTATTTTGTTGAATGTTAAACCTGCAAAAAAAATCTTGTTTTGTTGAATATTAAACTTGCAACCAAAATCCTATGTTGAGCAAGGTGCAGCAAAGGTATTGTCATTGTTGTCAACACAGACAGATTGATGCAATTGATGCAGTTCAGAGGACAGTCAGAACATGTACAGTGAATTTCCAAGAAGAAAGAAGTGACCCAGATTCAAAAAATTGCAGAAAAAGACAAGTAAGAAAACTGTCGCGATATCGCGACATGTTTTCTGTCGCGATTTCGCGACATAACGGAAAAGAGAGAAGACGCAGCCAAAAATGTCGCGATTTCGCGACATAACGGAGGAGAGAGAAGGCGCAGCCAAAAATGTCGCGATTTCGCGACATATCGGAGGAGAGAGAAAAAGCTGGAGAAATTGTCGCGATTTCGCGACATGCTGGAAGGAAAGAAGCAAAGTTGAAAAACTGTCGCGATTTCGCGACATGTTTGGAGTAAAGGCGCAGGCAATGAAAAGTGTCGCAATTTCGCGACAAGTTCGGTGAAGAAGCGCCAAGGATGAAAAGTGTCGCGATTTCGCGACAGGTTCGGAGAAGAAGCAATAAGGCGAAAAAGTGTAGCGATTTCGCTACATGTTGGATTTTCGCTGGTCGAAGCAAAGAGAAAGTGCTAAGTCGAAAAGTTGTAGCGATTTCGCTACATGTTGGATTTTCGCTGGTCGAAGCAAAGAGAAAGTGCTAAGTCGAAAAGCTGTAGCGATTTCGCTACATGTTGGATTTTCGGAGGCCGCAGCAAAAGAAATTGCAAAGGGAAAAAGGTGTAGCGATTTCGCTACATGTCTTGATTTCGCTAGTGCATGAAGAGAGAGTTGTACGGATGCGAAAGATGTCGCGATTTCGCGACATGTTGCATTTTCGCGGGCGAAATACAAAGAACAGCGCTAAGGCAGAAAAGCGTCGCGATTTCGCGACATGTTCCAATTTCGCTGAAGCATGCGGAGAAAAGTGTACGGCAGCGAAAAGCGTCCCGTTTTCGCGGGCAAGAGGCAGAAAAGAGCGAGAGGCAGCGAATGCGTCGCGATTTCGCGACATGTCCCGTTTTCGCGGGCAAGAGGCAGAAAAGAGCGAGAGGCAGCGAATGCGTCGCGTTTTCGCGACATGTCCCGTTTTCGCGGGCAAGAGACAGAAAAGAGCTCGAGGCAGCGAATGTGTCGCAATTTCGCGACATGTCCCGTTTTCGCGGGCAAGAGACAGAAAAGAGCTAGATGCAGCGAATGTGTTGCGATTTCGCGACATGTCCCGTTTTCGCGGGCAGGAGACAGAGAAGAGCTAGATGCAGCGAATGTGTCGCGATTTCGCGACATGTTCTGTTTTCGCGGTTGCATGCCGAAAAGAGAACAAGAAGGCGGAAAATGTCGCGATATCACGACATGTCTTGTTTTCGCGGTCAACTGTCCAGCAAAGGTCAAATGGGCAGATATGTCGCGATATCGCGACATATCATAGTTGCGCAAGTAAAAGCCAAGAAGCTTACACAGTGACAGTTGTCGGGAAAAGTGCAGAAGAAAATCATGCAGCCAGTTATGTTAGAGTTAGCTGGAGTCAGAACTAAAGTTACAGGTGGCAGAACAGTGCATTAAAGACAAGAACGGCTGTTACAGGGCCATGATGTTGCAAGGCTGTCAAAAGTGCAGATATACCGAGGATCCCGATAAACGAAAAATCCTCTCGGAGGTTGCGTGTGTCAGAAATGGCAGTTGCGGGCAGAAGAGAAAGTTCGACTCATAATTGAAAGAAGTGGCATCGGAAAGTGTAAAGGTGCCGAGAGGGCAGTTACGTAAAGGATAGAAGAAAAGAATGCAAGAGCATCGAAACACGCAGAAAAGGCTGTCAGAATGCACAGAAAAAGCTGTCAGAGTAAGCAGAGAAGACTGTCAGAATAAGTCAGAAAGAAAGCGGCTAAAAGACAAAGCGCGTCAGAGAGGGTGTGATAGATTGAACGTAGCCGAGAATGCATGAAAAATTGGAGGGAAAAATACAGCCGTTTTTGAAAGAGCCGTTCGAGTAAGCGAAGTATAAAGAATCGAAAAAGCGCAGTAAGTGAGGTTACTACAACCGTGTTTTTATCTTGAAAAACAAAAAGTGAGGTTGGGTAAGAGTGTTGTAAGAAAAACAGCTACAAAACTGAAACCTAGTTTTATTCTTGAAAAATTGAAAGAGAGGTTTTAGTATGAAATAGAAGATATTGAGTTTCTAACAATTCTCCTTATGCTTCTATGAGATTGATTTGAATGAGCAATAGACCAGTGAGGGTCTTGTAAAAGAGAAGGCATTTTTATGTCAATCTATTATTCAAAATAGAAATCCAAGTTGGTGCTTGGTATAAGGGGTTGGTGCTCCTATCTGTTGTTGCAGATAAATCAGGGGTTGGTGCTCCTTCCAGGTGGGTGCTGGTAAACTATTTGTAAAAATTGAATCCTTGCAAAGGCTGGATTTGGATTGTAGTCCAAACAGTCATTATTTGAGGAGTAGCCAAATCGGTGAACCTCATTAAATCTTGTGTTGTGTGATGCTCTTTTGTTATACTTGCTATATCTGTTTTTAAGCTTGCATTTTTAAGCATTAAGAGTTGCAGATTCAAATTTTAAATAGTTACACTGATTCACCCCCCCTCTCAGTGTCATTGTGAGAATATCAATTGGTATCGAGCAAGGTACACGAACAAGCTTAATCAGCTAAGGTGATCTTGGAAGATACACAATGGTAGGTGGTGAAGGATTTTCTTCCAACAAAGCTCCTTTGTTCGATGGAACAAATTACTCTTTCCGGAGACTCGGGATGCGGACATATCCGTGTGCATTGGGATATGACATTTGGGAATCCGTTGAAAATGGATACACAATACCCTTTGCTCCTCCAACGAGATGCGGTTGAGAAGAAAAAGTTTGAGAACAACTCTAAAGCTAAGAATGCTATTATGTGTGGGTTAGTAGACAGTGAATTGATAAGGATCATGAGCTGTAAATCGGCAAAAGACATATGGGACAAACTGCAGAGCATTCATGAAGGAGATGGCAAGATCAAGGAAGCCAAGCTACAAACACATCGAGCCTAGTTCGAAGCATTAAAGATGAATGATGATGAGAACATAGAGGCCTATATGCTGAGAGTAAATGGAATCATTAATGCTATTAGAGGACTCGGTGAGGAAATAGAAGATGCAGTTGTTGTGAAAAAGGTACTAAGAACTCTCCATAAAAGATTTGATGCTAAAGTTTCTGCTATAGAAGAAGCTAAAGATTTAAATACTTTTAGCATGGATGAAATGCATGGTTCTTTAACAACATATGAAATGAGAATAGGACAAACTAAGCCCTCAGACAGAGAAGCTGTTTTCTAAGCACAGAAAAATATAAAAGCTAAACAGGAATCTGAGGAAGAAGAATCTTCAGATGAAACTGAAGCAAACTTTGTTAGGAAACTAATAAAGGGAAAAGGAAAATACAAAGGTAAGTTACCGTTTAAGTGTTTCAACTGTGGAGGCATCGAGCACTTTGCAGCTAAATGCCCAATGAATGAGAAAAACAAAAGTGATGAAGGGACACATCAAGAAAGAAGTGACTGGAAGAAGAAACCACATTTTAGAAAAAGGAACTTCAAGAAGAAAAGTTTCATTTCGAAGAATGTCAACTCTTCTGAAGACAGCTCCGGTGAAGATTCTGAGGAAGAAACTGGTGAAGCTTTGTTCATGGCTTTTGAAGAAGAAAGAACAAAGGAAACCTAGGAGTGTGATGAAACATTAGAGGATGAAGCTGTGGTAGATCTGGAAGGTGAGTTGGTTGCTGCACTTGAAGAGTTAAGTACAAAAAGGAAAAAGAATAAAAAGATTTCAAGAAAATTTGAGGATGCCAACGAATTAATAATCAGTTTGAAAGTACAGACTGAAGAATTTAAGAAAAAGTTTGAAGATTTTGAAGTACAACTAACCGTGAAAATAGATGAGTGCAATAAGCTAAAAGAAGACAGTTGGATTAAGGATGCAACTAGAAAAGATGAATCGGAAATTGAGTTGTCATCATAAATTTGAAGACAGTTCTGCGAAGCTGAATAAAATGTTAAATAACCAAAGGCCTACAGGCATCAAATTTGGTTTGGGCTTTGATGAAGGAGAATCCTCAAAGGAATCAAAGGCTATAACTGTAGAACCAATAAAGAATAAAGATAAGATCAGGGTTGATCAAGAAAAACCGTATCATGCAAAAGAAAACCATAAGGCCAAGCATGAAAGGAGTACTGCTAATGATGGATTCACCAAAGTCACATATCAAAGAAGAAGAAGACCCATGGCTCCTACTACAACATGGCAAAAACCATTACCTAGGTACACTCGTTCCTTTTCTGGTTATTGTTTTAAATACAATGCATATGGTCATAAAATTTCAAATTGTAAATATAATGTAGAACAAAGGAATTTCACTAGTAGAAATGTTTTTTCACCTTTGATAGATTATGCTGTAGAATGTTATAACTATCATAACTTTGGACATATTGCAAGAAATTGTCGTAGCTCTTTTGCAGGAAATAAATATCAGGGAAGAAAGTATCAACCAACTGGATTGAAACAAAACAGAAAATTTCCCGAAAAACAGGCACAAGCCAATGAAAGGGAGAAGGTAAAACAAGCGACCAAATCTGTTGTCAAATTAGAGTGGAAATAAAAGGAGCAACCTAAGAAAGATAAGGAATCCTTGATCGTTCAAACAGCTCTCAAAGCCCAGAACAAATCTGCACCATGGATTCTGGATAGTGGATGCTCCAGTCATATGACAGGAGATAAACAAAAGTTTGATAAGTTACAGACATACGAAGGTGGTTTTGTAAAATTTGGAAATAATGATGGAGCCAAAATAGTGGGTAAAGGATCAGTCAAATTAAGTGACGGAAAAATCAACTCTAAAGAAGTCCTATTTGTGGTTGGTCTGAAACATAACTTACTGAGTGTAAGTCAAATTTGTGACAGAGGTCATAAAGTAATTTTCAAGAAGCAGGGTTGTGAAGTAAGAAAGACAAACAATGGGAAGTTGATAGCTACTGGACTGAGAACTTTTGGAAATCTGTATACTCTCTCAGAGACGTTAGAAGGAGCTTGCTTGGTAGGACAGGAAGAAGAAAATTGGCTGTGGCACAAGAGACTCGGTCATATAAGCTTTGACAATCTGGTAAAAATCAGCTCAAAAAGGGCGAGTAAGAGACATACCCACTATTGGCAAACCTTCAAATAGCATTTGTGCTTCATGCCAAAAGGGGAAGCAAACCAGAGCCACTTTCAAAGCAAAAGAGTACTTCACGAGCAAGCCGTTAGAACTAATTCACACTAATTTATGTGGACCCATGAGAACGGAAAGCATAAATGGATACAAATATTTCGCTGAAGCATGCGGAGAAAAGTGTACGACAGCGAAAAGTGTCGCGATTTCGCGACATGTCCCGTTTTCGTGGGCAAGAGGCAGAAAAGAGCGAGAGGCAGCGAATGTGTCGCGATTTCGCGACATGTCCCGTTTTCGCGGGCAAGAGACAGAAAAGAGCTCGAGGCAGCGAATGCATCGCGATTTCGCGACATGTCCCGTTTTCACGAGCATAAGACAGAGAAGAGCTAGATGCAGCGAATGTGTCGCGATTTCGCGACATGTCCCGTTTTCGCGGGCAGGAGACAGAAAAGAGCTAGAGGAAGCGAATGCGTCGCGATTTCGCGACATGTTCTGTTTTCGCGGTTGCATGCCGAAAAGAGAACAAGAAGGCGGAGAATGTCGCGATATCGAGACATGTCTTGTTTTCGCGGTCAACTGTCCAGAAAAGGTCAAATGGGCAGAAATGTCGCGATATCGCGACATGTCATAGTTGCGCAGGTAAAAGCCGAGAAGCTTACACAGTGACAGTTGTCGGGAAAAGTGCAGAAGAAAATCATGCAGCCAGTTATGTTAGAGTTAGCTGGAGTCAGAACTGAAGTTACAGGTGGCAGAACAGTGCATTAAAGACAAGAACGGCTGTTACAGGGCCGTGATGTTGCAAGGCTGTCAAAAGTGTAGATACCGAGGATCCCGATAAACGAGAAATCCTCTCGGAGGTTGCGTGTGTCAGAAATGGCAGTTGCGGGCAGAAGAGAAAGTTCGACTCAAAATTGAAAGAAGTGGCATCGGAAAGTGTAAAGGTGTCGAGAGGGCAGTTACGTAAAGGATAGAAGAAAAGAATGACAGAGCATCGAAACACGCAGAAAAGGCTGTCAGAATGCACAGAAAAAGCTGTCAGAGTAAGCAGAGAAGACTGTCAGAATAAGTCAGAAAGAAAGCGGCTAAAAGACAGAGCGCGTCAGAGAGGGTGTGACAGATTGAACGTAGCCGAGAATGCATGAAAAATTGGAGGGAAAAATATAGCCGTTTTTGAAAGAGTCGTTCGAGTAAGCGAAGTATAAAGAATCGAAAAGGCGCAGTAAGTGAGGTTACTGTAACCGTGTTTTTATCTTGAAAAACAAAAAGTGAGGTTGGGTAACAGTGCTGTAAGAAAAACAGCTACAAAACTGAAACCTGGTTTATTCTTGAAAAATTGAAAGAGAGGTTTTAGTATGAAATAGAAGATATTGAGTTTCTAACAATTCTCCTTATGCTTCTATGAGATTGATTTGAATGAGCAATAGACGAGTGAGGGTCTTGTAAAAGAGAAGGCATTTTTATGTCAATCTATTATTCAAAATAGAAATCCAAGTTGGTGCTTGGTATAAGGGGTTGGTGCTCCTATCTATTGTTGCAGATAAATCAAGGGTTGGTGCTCCTTCCAGTGGGTGCTTGGTAAACTATTTGTAAAAATTGAATCCTTGCAAAGGCTGGATTTGGATTGTAGTCCAAACAGTCATTATTTGAGAAGTAGCCAAATCGGTGAACCTCGTTAAATCTTGTGTTGTGTGATGCTCTTTTGTTATACTTGCTATATCTGTTTTTAAGCTTGCATTTTTAAGCATTAAGAGTTGCAGATTCAAATTTTAAATAGTTACACTGATTCACCCCCCCTCTCAGTGTCATTGTGAGAATATCATCCTATCACATAAATTGAGCATACGAAGGAGACTTCCCTATCCCAGAATAACTGCATGAAACAGACGAAAGAAGTTGGAGAGGAACATAAAAATCAAGAAAAATTCAGTCAAAGTCAGCAACAGAGAAGATAGAGCTGCCAATGTCGGTAACAATCGGGTATAAATTCAGTCAGAGTTAGTAACAGTCAAGACAAAGTGTCAGTTGCCAGTGTCGGTAATAGTTGCCTGTGACATTTGGAATTCATAATAGACAGGGAGTTGTCAATGACAAAGTCAGACCAGACAGTTTTCAGAACAATGATCCACAATGTCTGTGACAAAGCAGTGTTAGTATTAGTAACAAACAGTGCAGTCTCATTGGGATTGTCCAACAAGAAACCAATTTTTTGAGAGAACCAAGCCTCCAGGAGAAAAACCAACACTTCCCCTATAAAATAAGTCTCGGGTGCCCAAAAACAGTGTTGTGGTATATAGCTCATTGCAACCGTCTCGCCGAGCTGATCGGTTTGGTATAAAGCCTCCATGCACTTTTTTAGGGGTGTCGAAAAACATCATCGTAGGACCGGTACTTAAGCTGATTTTGCCGCTGTTTGGACTGCGCACAAAAAGGGGAGCGCACCCCGACTTCGCAGCGAAGTCGGAGTGCGCCCTTTGACCAGTACGCGGTTGGGCAAGATTCACCAAGACCCAAAAATTGGCTAAGGCATAGAGGCCTCCCCAACTGCGTTGTTTCCCACCTGCGCTACCCGACAGCGCTCTGATCCCAGGCGAAGTTGGATAAACTGCCTTTCAAGGCAGACATGTGTCACTCATCAGAATTCGACAAGTGTCCAGCCTCGGGATCCGAGCCAAGATGTGACGGGATAAAGGACAAGCATGGACTGCATTACCTACGCCAACTACCTCCATTTAAGCTGATGTAAAGTTTCGTCTACCACAGCTACCCGCATTCCTGCTGACTAGAGGTTTGACCAGACACACTGCCACGTAGCTGTACAGCTTTCAGGGAGACCTTGCTGCAGTGCACGGTCCTCGTCGACGGAGTCGACATCGCCGACTCTTTTGGCGCTTTTGTCAGCTATTGTCTGGTCTGGGACTTTGTGCCCCTAATTGTAATCGGGGGGAACTTGGGCTATAAATAGCCACATCATTTCACTGTAAAGGTTGGAAGGGGAATATACTGCTAGGGAGCCATTGTAGCTATACGTTTGCTTCTGAATACAAGACATATACTTGGCTCTGCTTACTGTCATCATTTTGTATGCTGCCTCTCCTTGTCGTTTCTCCTCATGTTTCTTATTTCATTGCTTCTTGTTGTCTTGAACTCCGGACTCCGGTATTTGATGATTAAGTATTCCTGGAATGCATAGATAGAGGATACATAGGATGCATGATAGTTGTAGTTTCATTATGTGTTCCGTATAGGACTGCTGTTAGTAGTGGTGATTGATCGTTGTCGTGCTGCTTATTCCCCCCACCCAACTCCAATCACATTTGGATTCTCTTTCCGCAATTTATCTCTTTCCTGCACTCTTAACTTAAACACTAAAAACCCACAGGAAGTCGGCCTTCTCCTAAGATTGGCACGGAAGGCATTCCTTCCTTCCGGCCTTTCAATCTGGTGGGCGAATCTGGGGCGCATTATACCAAATCCTTTCCTCATGGCAGATTCGTAACCAACAGTTTCTCTGGCACGCACGGTGGGACATGGAAGTTTCCCACCCCAAGACAGAATCGAAGCATTGGTGTTCGCTTCATTGCTGTTAAAAATCGGAACACCTGGCGACTTGCAAGTACCGAATACTCTCGAGTCCGTGAAGACCGGTCCGAACGCCTTCATGCAAACGAGAAGGTGGCGAGCAAGGAATCCGGGAAACCAACCTGACCTTTACGAAATCGACATCACCGCTCCAGGAGAGCGCGTCAGGTTGGCTGATCACCAAGCTCGCATAGAAGAGCCTGAAACCGAAATCGAAGAGGCTGAGGGTGAAGAGCAATCTACATCCTCGGACGATACCGATACCGAGTACACTACCGGAGGAGAGGAAGACATGGCTGCCAAGCAGAACGATGATGATCTCTTCCCGGCGGTAGACTCTACGGGGCCCTTGGCCCTAGTCGGACAGCAAGGCTGTGCCCCGCCGCCTTAAAGTACATCCCTACATACGATGGCTACGGCAAGACGGCATACGAACACATCCAGGACATTCTGTCCCTGGCTGTGCTACATTCCATCACTGACGAGGGTGTAAAGACCCGTCTGCTGGCCCTTTCCCTAAGGGGAAAGCTTCTCTACTGGTGGAGATCATCGCCGAGAGGGATCTATTACGGGGTGGCGCCAGCTGGCCGACAGGCTCGTGAAAGGATGCAACGAGTCTGCTGATCCCTCTTCTTTGTTACATCAGTTCCAAAGCATCCAGCGACACCCCCAAGAGGAGGTGTCGAACTTTAACATCAGGTTTGCGAGGTCTTGGAAACGAGTACCTCACGAACTTCGACCTTCAACAGGTCAGGCTGCACACTACTACCTGAGGTCTTTCAACTCAGACATCTGCCTACTGCAGAAGATAGCCCGAATCGACTCATTCCCTGCCGTCTACGAGGCTGCCCAGCAAGCTGAAATGGATATCATCTCCATAGGCAAGCTTCCTCATAGGGTACAGCCACCCATTTACCCTGACTTTCCTCAGTCCCAGTACCCATCAGCTTCCGGTATGATGTCGTCCACTTCAGGATAGCAACCCCAGCAGCAATGAAATCTGGCGCCGGTCGTAAACCCTTACGGCCCAACACAAATTCATTATCCTAATCCGCCTCCTCCTTCGCATTATCCAGCACTCCCAGCTCCCCCGCAGTATGCGCAGTATTCTACACCTCCTCCATTGGCTGCATTACCTCCGCCAGCTCAGTTGCCGCCTCCGGACAATGATATTCAAAACAAAATCCTCCAGGAGGTACGGGCTTTGGCCTCTGGATATCACACCATGTCCAACGACATGACTATACTGAAGAAGAAACAGGCCCAGATGGACCTGTTGTCACATTTTGCACGGGGTGCAATGTTTTCAATTTTTGTAAGAGAGCTGCTCTTCCTTCTCCCCCCTTTCCCTCTGTTCCCTACATTCTCATTCTTCTCAAAATTGACAGCACTTGCCCTGAAAAATGGCTAAGTGTCAGGGCATGCTGAGGAGTTTGGGTTTTTTCGGGCCATAAACAGGGGCAATAAAATGGACAAAATGAGCCCTGGATATTTTATTATTGCAGATCTTCTCGCAAGCTTTCCAACGATATATTATAATAGGCGATCGGGTCAGCGGATCAAAAGTTATGGCCCCGGAAGCCGAACCAGGAAACCCAGTTTTTTGTGCGAAGTGCGCACTTCGCCCATTTTGGTGCGAAGTGCGTACTTCGCCCAGTTTTGGTGCGAAGTGCGCACTTCGCCCATTTTGGTGCGAAGTGCGCACTTCGCCCAGTTTTGGTGCGAAGTCCGACTTCGCCCCTCTTTCTGGGCGCACCTTGTAATCGGCAGGCTGACAAAGAAGAATGATAAATGCCGGAGCAGGTCCGTACAGCGGCAGACACCAGTGTTCACCTGTGCGCAGCCCGACTTTTCAGCAGAGCCGGAATGCGCCCTTGACAAGTGTACGATAGGGGAACAAACCCGGAATTTGACCAAGGCGTGAAGGCCTTCCCAACCGCATTGTTTCTGCCCACGCATCCCAAGGAGCTCCGATCCCAAGCGAAGATAGATAGACTGCCCTTCAAGGCAGACATGTGTCACACAACATAATCCATCATACGACAAGTGTCCAGCTTCGGGATTTGAACCAAGACTGCCGACCAAAAGGGATAAGTATGGGCCGCACTACTTATGCCAGCTGCCTCATTTAAGACTGACGTGAGTTTCCACCTGCCTCAGCTACCCACATTTCTGTCAATATAAAGTTCTACCCAACGCGCTACCACGTGGCTGTTCAACCTTCAGGGAGACCATGCCGAGGGTACAGTCCAGCCTGACAGAGGTCAGCATCAGCAGTTCCGCGGCTGCTTTTGTCAGCTAATGTTTGACTGGGACTTTGTGCCCATTAATGTAACCGGGGGAACTTTGGGCTATAAATACCCACCACGTTTTCATTGTAAGGTGGTGGAAGGGGAATGTTTGTTAGGGAACTACTGTGCTTATTGTAACCGTGCTTCTGCTTATGAATACAATCTGTATGCCTGGTTCTGTTCTACTATCTTTATTCTTTTATTCTGTCTTTCATTATATGCCTTAGGCCCACCCGTGTCGTTGCTTGTTAATTCACTTTGGCATTTGGCGATCGGGTTCCTCTAGCATTGCTTGCTTAAAGCACCTTCCGTACTTCATTATTTAAAGCATTCATTATAAATTTGGTAGCAGTTCCATCGGTTGTGTGTGACGTTGCTGGCCCGTATCTAGTGATTGATGCGATCCCCTGCTGTTAGTTCCTTGTAGGGAATGTTTGCTAGGGAGCCATTGAAGCCGTGCGGTTAAACTCTCTACCTAACACATATACCTGGCTCTGACATCTCTAGGTTTACTTTCTACCCCTGTTAGTGTACGTATCTGGTGATTGATACGATCCTCTTCGTTAGTTCCTTGTAGGGAATGTTTGCTAGGGAGCTATTGAAGCTGTGCATACGCTGCTGGTGTATCGGCAGTACGCCTAGGTTTTGCGGTTCCTTGCCATACTTTGTGTTTGTATGCAGTAAGTAGCGGTGATTGGTGTGTTCCCGTACTGTTAGTTCCCCCCACCAACCTTTGGACATATTTGTAATTTCTTTCTGTACATTTGTCTCTTTCTGTACATTTAATTCTTTCCCGTTCCCCTTAGCTTAATTCAGAAAACCCCCCAAAAGGAGCCGGCCTTCTCCGGAGATTGGCTCGGAAGGCATCTCTTCCTTCCGGCCTTTCAATGTTGGTTCGCGGGTCCAGGGCGCAATAGCAGCAAATCCTTTCCTCGTGGCGGATTCGTGACCAACAGTTTTTGGCACGCCCGGTGGGACCCTTTGTCTCGCATTTGGAAGATCTCAAGCTCGTCCTCATTCGGGCTGACAGTTTCTTTCCGAATGCTCGGTGGGACAAGGAGGTTTCTCACCCCCAAACAGAATTGAAGCACTGGTGCTCGCTTCATTGCTGTTCAAAATCAGAGCACCTGGCGACTCTGCACGTTCATATTCTCTGAGTCCGAAAGACCGGTCCTAACGCCTTCGTTCAAGCAAGAAGGTGGCGAGCGAGGAACCCGGGAAACCAGCCCGACTTTGCGAAATTGATACCAACGCTCCAGGCGAGCGCGTCGAGTGGTCGATTACCAAGCTCGCATAGATGAATCGGTGAGGTGAGACGATCGGTCTCCATATTTTAAGGAAGCCCGAGTTGGTGAATCTTTGGCTTGCCTTCATCTGGCAAAATCACCTGGCGACTCCGACTGAGCTGAAGATCCAGATTTCTTGATCGCAGGCGCCCTTTTTTAAGCTAATAGAAGACACCCCGGAGGAATCAAGGTTTGGTGAGCAGCCTTGACCTCATAAGCGGAGAAATGAATGTTCACCTACAGTCTCCACCGTGGTGGTGTTGGCTCCAACCATCACCGCAACCGGTACCCGAAGAGGGCTCCCGTCTGAAAAATCTCCTTGCCACATCGTCCATCAATTGTACGGGTACCGGCATGAATCACAATCTGCCACGTTGCACCATGTTTGCGACCTGGCAAGCTTTGGGAGGCCAGCCGGACTTCAAAGATCATTTGAAGTACAACCAGATCTGGTCCGGGCACTGCAGGTTTACCGGATAGGCAACCGAAGCTAGATTTGTGTCAGCGGCATGCCAGTAATGCCGCAAAATTGTGTAAATAATCCGGCTATTATTCCAAGTTTTAGTTGTTTCCCTTTTTCAGTCTGTGCAGTGTTTTCTTTTTAAGTGTTCCGAGGAGGCAGTTGCCGGGGGTGGATCTGAAGAGCAGTTGCAGCGTGGGTGACTCTGTTGCCCAATGGATGAAGGCATGGATTCTTTGCGCCGAGGCGAGCTCGACACCCCGCGAGCCGCCAGAAATGTTGTCACATTTTGCACGGGGTGCAATGTTTTCAATTTTTGTAAGAGAGCTGCTCTTCCTTCTCCCCCCTTTCCCTCTGTTCCCTACATTCTCATTCTTCTCAAAATTGACAGCACTTGCCCTGAAAAATGGCTAAGTGTCGGGGCATCCTTGAGGAGTTTGGGTTTTTCGGGCCATAAACAGGGGCGATAAAATGGACAAAATGAGCCCTGGATATTTTATTATTGCAGATCTTCTCGCAAGCTTTCCAACGATATATTATAATAGGCGATCGGGTCAGCGGATCAAAAGTTATGGCCCCGGGAAGCTGAACCAGGAAACCCAGTTTTTTGTGCGAAGTGCGCACTTCGCCCAGTTTTGGTGCGAAGTGCGTACTTCGCCCAGTTTTGGTGCGAAGTGCGCACTTCGCCCAGTTTTGGTGCGAAGTGCGCACTTCGCCCAGTTTTGGTGCGAAGTCCGACTTCGCCCCTCTTTCTGGGCGCACCTTGTAACGGCGGTGCGACAAAGAAGAATGATAAATGCCGGAGCGAGTCCGTACAGCGCGGACACCGGTGTTCACTCGTGCGCAGCCCGACTTTTCAGCCGAGCCGGAATGCGCCCTTGACAGGTGTACAGTAGGGGAACAAACCCGGAATTTGACCAAGGCGTGAAGGCCTTCCCAACTGCACTGTTTTCTGCCCACGCATCCCAAGGAGCTCCGATCCCAAGCGAAGATAGATAGACTGCCCTTCAAGGCAGACATGTGTCACACAGCATAACCCATCATACGACAAGTGTCCAGCTTCGGGATTTGAACCAAGACTGCCGACCAAAAGGGATAAGTATGGGCCGCACTACTTATGCCAGCTGCCTCATTTAAGACTGACGTGAGTTTCCACCTGCCTCAGCTACCCACATTTCTGTCAATATAAAGTTCTACCCAACGCGCTGCCACGTGGCTGTTCAACCTTCAGGGAGACCATGCCGAGGGTACAGTCCAGCCTGACAGAGGTCAGCATCAGCAGTTCCGCGGCTGCTTTTGTCAGCTAATGTTTGGCTGGGACTTTGTGCCCATTAATGTAACCGGGGGGAACTTTGGGCTATAAATACCCACCACGTTTTCATTGTAAGGTGGTGGAAGGGGAATGTTTGTTAGGGAACTACTGTGCTTACTGTAACCGTGCTTCTGCTTATGAATACAATCTGTATGCCTGGTTCTGTTCTACTATCTTTATTCTTTTATGCTGTCTTTCATTATATGCCTTAGGCCCACCTGTGTCGTTGCTCGTTAATTCACTTTGGCATTTGGCGATCAGGTTCCTCTAGCATTGCTTGCTTAAAGCACCTTCTGTACTTCATTATTTAAAGCATTCATTATAAATTTGGTAGCAGTTCCATCAGTTGTGTGTGACGTTGCTGGCCCGTATCTGGTGATTGATGCGATCCCCTCGCCGTTAGTTCCTTGTAGGGAATGTTTGCTAGGGAGCCATTGAAGCCGTGCGGTTAAACTCTCTACCTAACACATATACCGGCTCCGACATCTCTAGGTTTACTTTCTACCCTCGTCGGTGTACGTATCCGGTGATTGATACGATCCCCTGCTGTTAGTTCCTTGTAGGGAATGTTTGCTAGGGAGCTATTGAAGTTGTGCATACGCTGCTGGTGTATCGGAAGTACGTCTAGGTTTTGCGGTTCCTTGCCATACTTTGTGTTTGTATGCAGTAAGTAGCGGTGATTGGTGTGTTCCCATACTGTTAGTTCCCCCCACCAACCTTTGGACATATTTGTAATTTCTTTCTGTATATTTGTCTCTTTCTGTACATTTAATTCTTTCCCGTTCCCCTTAGCTTAATTCAGAAAACCCCCCAAAAGGAGCCGGCCTTCTCCGGAGATTGGCTCGGAAGGCATCTCTTCCTTCCGGCCTTTCAATGTTGGTTCGCGGGTCCAGGGCGCAATAGCGGCAAAATCCTTTCCTCGTGGCAGATTCGTGACCAACAGGACCTTGTTCCAAGGAGGCCATATCCTCCTCCGGCACTGACTAAAGATCAAGCCGCAGAACGGCGAGATCAGAGGCGCCCTCCTGCAAGAAACGCTGCCATCGAGGACCAACCTGGCACTTCTGACCAGGTTAACTGGTGCACCACGTGCAACGACCCGCATTCAGAAGAAGACTGCACACTGCACCAGCATTACCTCCAGACTCTGGCGGGCAGCGCCATAGAGGATGAAGAACTCTACTTGATCCTGGACGATGAAGGCAACTTCGCCGTTCCGGAAGATCTAGTGTTGCCCCCTGCCAAGGAAGACAGAAAGTCTGCTGAAACTGTTGCAAGGCCGTTGAAGGTATACGCCAAAAGAGACAAGGCGCAACCTGCTGGGCTGCCACCTGACAAGAGGCTGTGGCCTTACACGGCCAAGGAAAAACTGCCTGTAGCCTCCCGTAGCAAAAGCTCCCGCAGCTCATCCTCCAGCTGAAACCAAAGAACAAGCACAGGAGAAGCTGAGATACCCGTCTCTGACAAAGAGACAGAGAGTCGAAGCCACGCAGCAATACCGCACCAAGTATGAGCCTGCGAAAGAAACCGAAGGAGCTAGCACTTCAGGCTACAGCATAGTGGATGAGCTGAAGAGGACCCCCGCAAGGATAAGCATGTATGACGCTCTTCTGCTCCCAGGGCAAGTTGATCTGCTGCAAGAATCCCTGAAGAGCATAAAGCATGGCAAGCAGATACAGCCTGTTGTTCTGGTTCAACCCCTGATAATCTCAGCCACTGGGAAGAACAGACCACCTCCCTTCTATCTGTCATTACGGATGCAAGGGTATATCGTACACAACTATATGGTGGATTTTGGTGCCTCCACGACTGTTATGCCAAGAGTCGTCTGCGACGAAATCGGGATGGAATATACAAGAAGTAGCCAAGGTGTGCTGCAACTAGACGGCACCCTTGTCAAGACAGTCGGTGTCATTAAAGATATCCCGATCCGACTGCTCAAAGCTCTTGACATAGTGGTCATTCAAGAAGTCGTGGTTGTCGACTTGGAACCCTACTTCGGCATGTGTCTCTCCAGGGAGTTCACTGCGAAGCTGGGAGGCTATCTATCTCTGAATTACTCGCATATGGAAGTGCCCTTCAAAGGAAGGAGACTGAAGATCTACAACGAGAAGCCTTCCACATTTCTAGTGAAGAAGATACCCGGAGAAGAGTTGCAGGACTGCATGGTTCAGCTGACAGAGGAAGAACTGGTGATGGTAGTCATGACGGAGCAAGCTCGTAAGCTGCTGCAAATGGAGGATGAGTTCTCCTTGTTGGATTTCAACACCATGATCGAGACTGAGCAAGGCTGCTACACCGTCATTCAGCCTAAGAGGCTTGACCAGTCAGCCAAGAAAGAAGTAGGACCTGCACCAAAAAAGCTATGGCAGCTTTTCTTTGATGGCGCCCGATGCAAAAACGGCGCCGGTGCAGGCGTGCTCTTGGTTTCCCCGATCGGGATCCAGAAGGACTACACCTACAGGCTGGCTTGGAGCTGTACCAACAATGTGGCGGAGTACGAAGCCCTGTGCTTGGGTTTGAGAAAAGCGAAGAGACTGGGGATAAAGCATCTGCAGATCTTTGGCGACTCAGAGCTGGTGTGCAACCAGATTACGAACAAGTGCGCCTCCAAGAAGCACTCTCTCAAGGCGTACCGTAATCGGGTCTGGGACCTGATGGAGTCATTCGACTCATTGAATATCAAAGCCATATCATGTGAGAAAAACAAGCACGCTGACATTCTGGCGTCTGTTGGAGCCAGGTACGTTTCGGCTGATGACACTGTCCAGAAGCCGAAGCCGGTTTGTACCATTTACAGGCCTTCTATGCCTGATAAAGACACCCACTGGCAGGTGTTTGATTGTGACGAGGAAATCGTCACATTTTTGGTTACCGAAGCATGTTCAATTGAAGGTAGAGACCCTGATGACGAGCAATATGAGGGGTTGATATAGTTAAAAAATAATCATGTCCCAAAAGGACTGATTACACTAGAAAGTCTCTTTGATCAGAATGACAGAGCAATATCACACAGGATCAAAGTAGACCCCAAGCAGTACGTCGACCTGGAGCTTGAACCTGGAAAGACAATTAAGGTCGGAACGGACTGCACCAAAGAGGAACTCGAACAGATCAGATCATTGTGCGGAGAGTTCCCCGATATAGTAGCCTGGTGCTACCAGGACTTGAAGGGGTATGACAGACAGATAATCCAGCATACTATTGAGCTAGAAGATGGTGCAAAACCATTCCGACAGAAGCAGAGGGCTGTAAATCCGAAGATCGAAGCCATGATGAAAGCCAAGCTCCTAAAGATGCTGGAAGCCAAGATAATCTACCCCATCAAACATTCATCCTGGGTTGCGAATCTGGTCCCCGTGAGGAAGAAGAACGAAGACATTCGTCTCTGCGTAGATTTCAAAAATCTTAACCAAGCCTCACTAAAGGACCATTACCATTACCCATTACCCGCTTCCCCATATAGTTGCTGGAGCGTAGAGGTTCTCCCTCCTAGATGGCTTTTCTGGGTACAACCAGATCTGGGTCAAAGATGAGGACCAGCATAAGACAGCGTTCACCACCAAATGGGGGACGTTCGCCTGTCAGCGCATGCCCTTCGGCTTATCCAATGATGGCGCCACATTCCAAAGAGCCATGGACCTGGCCTTCCGAGAGCTGCTTAACAAGACAATTGTCATCTACTTGGATGAAATGACTGTATTCTCTCATAAAAGACAGGATCATGCTTCCCACCTGCGGCAGATATTTGAGAGATGTGAATTCGGTATTTCCATAAACCCGAAGAAATCAGTCTTCGCGGTAAGAGAAGGTAAGCTGCTGGGACATGTCATCTCTGAGAAAGGCCTTGCAGTGGATCCTGACAGAGCCGAAGCCCTCCCCGCTTGCCCGCCCTAGTCGACAAGAAGGGGCTACAGTCCTTCTTCGGCCAGATCAACTTCGTAAGGAAGTTCATACCGGACTTCGCACAAGTGATCAAACCCATGGCCGAACTGCTGAAAAAGAATGCTGAATTCTTATGGACTGACGAGAGAAGGCAGGCCTTCGAGGAGATCAAGGCCCGAATTGCACAAGCTCCGGTGTTGATAAACCCGGATTACTCCAAGGACTTCATCCTGTACGCGGTGGGAGAACCCGAGAGTTACGCCGCAGTCCTGACACAGAAGGGAGACGATGGCGAAGAGCGCCCCATAGCGTTCTTAAGCCAGGTGATTCAGCCGCACGAAGAGAAGTACAATTTTATTGAGCGGCAAGTTCACGCGGTCATGAAGTCTCTCCGAAAGTTCAGGCACTTCGTCTCCCAGAGCCGGACAATTGTCTTCGTGATACACCCGGATGTCCGAAACTTCATCATACAAGGGGAACCGGGTCACAAGAGAGCAGGATGGATTGCCAAGATCCAGGAGTTCGACATCGAGGTGCGGCCAACAAAGCTTATCAGAGGCCGAGCCTTGTGCCAGGAGCTGGCCCGAAGCGCTGCAGCCGAGATATCCGCTTGTGAGTGGGAATATCCGACAGCAACTACCAACCTAGCCAACTCCTTACCAGAGGAGAGTGACTGGATAGATGACCTGGTGAGGTATTTTTGCACCGGGAGATGTCCAGACCACCTAAATGCCTCACAAAGAAGGAGGTTTCGGCTAAATGCCTTGAAATACACTCTTCGCCCCGAGGGGCTTTACTTCAAGAACATTGACGGCATCCTGTTGCGGTGCGTCAAGAAAACCGATCAACCCAGGGTCCTCGGAGAATTTCACTCCGGGATGCCTGGGGGACACCATTCCGCAAGGCCTATGGCCTTGAAAATCATCAGAGCTGGGTACTATTGGCCCACTCTCTTCACAGACGCACATGCGGTCTGTGTAAAATGTGATAAATGCCAGAGATTTGCTGGCAGAAACAGAAAAGCACCCCTGCCCCTCCAACCAATCCAAGCCGAGACTCCGTTTTAGCAATGGGGTTTGGACTTCATCGGGGTCATTACGCCGAACTCTGCAGCAGGGCACAAGTTCATTCTTACCGCCACCGACTACTTTATGTGGTGGGCAAAGGCGATCCCCACCAAGAATGCAGACCAGGAAACGGTCATCGGGTTCCTCGAGAGCCTCATTACCCGTTTCGGGGTCCCCGAGTCAATAATGACGGACAATGGTCCGGGGTTCACAGGCGCTGTACTCACGGAGTACACCAGCAAGTACGGCATCTATCACAAGATGTCTTCTAATTACTGCCCGCAAGGGAACGGCCTGGTTGAGTCCACCAACAAGAATCTACTGAAAATCATCAGAAAGACAGTAGAGAGGAACAAGAGGACTTGGCACTCCTGAATCGGGCACTGTAGGCAGATGGAATATCCTTCAAGAAGTCTATCAAGACATCCCCCTATGCGCTTGTATATGGCAAGGAGGCAGTCCTGCCAACCCACATAGAAATTCCCGCCCTCTGGATGCTTGATGAAGAGAGAGGCAACGGGGATCCAGTGGACGACAGACTGTGCCAGCTGCTGCAGTTAGAGGAAGACAGAGAGAAAGCATACCAGGCCTTCACTAAACACGCTGAAGCGACCCAAGGCTGGTTTGCAAAAGGCACCACCGCCCGAGTTTTCAAAATCGGGGACCTGGTGCTGAAGTGGGACTCACTGAAGGCAAAGTCGGGCAATCACGGCAATTTGACGCCCTCTGGGAGGGTCCCTATCAGATTGCCCGGGTGAACCAATTTAATGCATTCGTGCTCCGGGACATGGAGGGACAGCTTCTCCCCATTCCCGTCAACGGGTCCCACCTCAAAGTTTATCACCACTGAAGGCGCCCAATTGGTCCTTCCATGTACAGTTTTCCTTTCTGTATTTTTAGTTTTCAGAATGTACATATTCGGCATTCGTTTTTTAGTTTTCAAGAGCCCAAGTAGAACTTAAAGCAAACCCCGACTTCGTAGCGAAGTCGGGTATCGCTCCTTGGATTGTGCAAAGTTCGAAAGAAAGCAGCTGACAAAAGGGGCAAGAATTTGGCTAAGTGCTGGGTGCGCAACCCGACTTCGCAATGAAGTCGGGCTACGCACCGTCTTGGGAGCGCAGTCGGGGAGCAGGAAGCGGAAAATGACTAAGTGTCAAATCAGACTGCGCAACTTTTGGGAGCGAAGTCTGACTGCGCAGTCAAACATGGGCGAAGTCAGAGAGCGCTCATTTTTTGGGCGAAGTCAGAGTGCGCTCATTTTTTGGGCGAAGTCAAAGTGCGCTCATTTTTTGGGCGAAGTCCGAGTGCGCCCTCGATTTTGGGCGCAGCCTGAATAACCCATCACGGAAAACATAAAAAATTCTAAGTGTGGGCCCAGAGCGCAGTACGACACAGTGCGAAGTTGGGTCGCGTCCCGGTTTAAGATCATGGGCCAGAAATTCTCCCTTGAAAGGTGTGCCCAGACGGCGGCGATGACGTCATCAAAGGCACGAAGTCCAAATGTTGTTTAATAATTGCACGACTTTCAAGAACGACGTCATTAAGAAAGCAAGGCGCATTTGGACCAACTGCAACTAGGGTGCGCTTTTCAAAATTAAACCCATGCACGGCCGCCAAAATATTATAACGCTTTCACCAACTTCAAGTTAACCACCTTAACTCCCTCCCTCGCGCCATTAATGCTGAAATCAAGCTGACTCCGAGACTGCAAAGCGCAGGACTAAGAAATCAGAAGCCGTAATTCTCTGTCGCTGCCAGTTCTAACAGAGAAAATGGACAAGGGGAAAGCGCCCGTACAGGCGCAATCCAATGACGAAGGGCGCGAAGATGAGGAACAGACTGAATCGAGCGCTCATGAGAGCGAAGTGCCGCAGGAGTAGAAAAGGAGAACCCGGACAAAGAGAAGTCGAGGGCAAATTCCGCCGCCGCCCGTCAATCACCTAGCCGGGTACAAAGACGGCTCTTTCTCCATCAACCTCACCAAACTGCGGCCGAATATTGCAAAGTGGGCAGACAAGGTTTCGCCTTCACACCATGTCGAGGCTGCGTATAAATCGAACCTGTACTGGTTCTTGTGCCCTCCTACTCACCAGTGCCCGAAGCTAATTGAAGCAATTGTGGAATATTACAAGCCAGCTGCTCGGTAAGTCTGCGACAACAAGGGAAGAGTGTGAACAGTGTTGTTCACACTATTCAGGGAGAGCGTCCAACCAGCGTTCACCCCAGGACTTCAGTATGAACCCGGCGCGATTGTCAGAAGGGTTAATCTGGATGAACAAACGGGCAGGTTCTCGCAGACCAAGTGGATGAGAGAATTCCTCAACTCAGAGCTGAAGACTCCGCTGGCAGCCGGACAGTGGCCGACAGGCCCCATACCCCTGGACAGGTTCGAGAACAAATACATATACATCATCCTGGCCTGGGTACTCGGCTGTGATTCTGACAAAGTGGTACGCCCGTACCAGCTGGCGCTGGCAGAATGCATCCTGCATGGGGAGTTTTACGACTCCACAGCGCAAAAGAGTGGGAAGCGTCCCATTTTCTTCGTCTGGGCAGACTGGCTGGCGTACGCCATTCATTCGAGCCTGGTCAGACTGCAGCAAAAGCAGACGACGGAATTCCGGTTCAGTTCGTTCCTCACTTGGCTGTGCCTGTACCACATGCACTACCGGATGAAAGTTCCAGACTTGAAGAGGGTAAACGAAAAAGGTGAGCCGCTACCCGTGTACGAGTGGACCGAGATCCTGTACAGAAAAGGGTCATTCTATGAGTTTAATTTTAAATTTTTGTGCATGGTCCTGGGGCTGTTCAATCGTAAGGCATCCCGCCCGCCGGAGGTCATGACAAGATGTTTGAGGAAGCACGAGTACGGGGATACCTTCCGGCTGACACAGGGCATCGTGGTCAGAATCTACGGATTCAAGGGGAAGCCGTTCCTGCTGCCCTACTTCTGCACTGACCACCAGTTCGGGATGGAGATTGCGCGACAGATGGACTATGTTGAACACCATATCTTTCAGTATCCCATCACCTGGGCGAACACCCAAGTGTACGAGATCGGACAACACGTCTACCTCGAAAGGGAACTCATCGACATGGGTCTAATAATGCTACCGCAGCGTTGGAAGTATGACCCAATTGGGGTTAGGGGTAAATTCATGCACATCTGCCCTCGAGCAGAGATTATGCAGGAAAGAGGCAACAGAACAGGCGCAGACCTGGAATGGCACATCGAGCAGATGCAATCATGGCCTCCATGGCATGATTTTTACTGCGAGGAGGTGGCATACGACCCAGAGCGAAACCCGGATCACCGGTTGGAATCTGCGGGCTTCAAAAAATTCCTCGCCAAGGTGGCGCCCCTCAACTGGCAAAAGGACAAAGTCGTCGAATGCTGGAAGATGAGATGCCGCACGCAGCACGACAAATCCAACCGGAAAACGCTGGCCGTTGATGATGAGTTTTCGGCGCTATATGATCAATACGCTGACACATGGCGACCTTTCGAATTTTGAAAATGCGTTCGTCGAGGCGCAAGGAAAAGATATACAAGGAGGTCCCCCTCCCAGAAAATGCCTACTTCCGCGACTTCCAACACAACTCCAAAAAGCAGTCAAGTGGGCCCGATGCAGCCTATAGCTCCTGAAGCAGTACCCGAAAGGGCGCAAGGGTCAGAGAGGTCAACTCCTCAGGTGGCCCCCCAAGCAGAAAAAGCGCCAGCGCTACCAGCTAGCAGACCGGCCGCGGCAGGCATCCTCCCAGCTAGACCCAGGTACAAGTTTACCGTGGGGACATCACTGCCTGCCGCCCCAACCTCATCTCCTTCCTTCGAACCAGCCACAGCGCCAGAAGAAAAGAAGAGGAAGAGGAGTGAGAAGGCCAAGCGCCCAAAAGAATCTGTGCAACAGCCAGCCGCAGCGCAAACAGGGACAGCTGCGCCAGAAATTGTCTCGCTGGACAACCCTGAAGCAGAAGCAGAAACTCGGGCTGAAAGCATCCCTCAAACAGCGGCTCAGGCGGAGCCCGCAGGTACGTCCACTTCCCCGCTCCCCCAAGTCCCAGTCGGCCCTGCCATAACGTCGTCCCCCATTTCATCAGAGCAAGCCGTAGCTGCGTCTTCTTCTTCCCAGACTGTCCAGCCATCCAACAGCCCCCACTCCTTCGACCAATTCGCCCAGGACCCTAACGCCTTCCAGTCCCTGAGCCAAACCCTGGAACCCTTGCCCGCGGCCAGTGTTGAAGCTGCACATACATCGCCGCGCCGCTCCCCTCATCTGTTCAAAACCCCACCAACGCCATCCACTCAGCCGCTCGCTTCCCCTAGGGCCCGGTCGCCCTTAAAAGTGGCCACTCCTTCTGGAATCCCTCCTGCTTCGCTGTTTGCAGGAAAAATGCCGCAACAGGACCAGATGCTGGAAGATCTCGACTTCATGCAGACCGCAGATGACCAGCCTCTGGCAGCAAGAGCCACAGGGGGTTCCGGTTCCGCCTCTTTCCTTCAAGGCGTCAAGCGCAGAAGGGCCGAAGAAATAGCTGCCCCAGTGAAGCGCACCAAGTACGACTTGGATAGGAGGGTGCTCAGGACTGAGAAGCTGATTCCAAAAGTAAAGAAGCCTCTCCGGGAGATGACCGAGGAGGATTATGAGCACCAAACAAAGGAGAAGAGCTTTGATGACATCAACGAGGAATACGAGATCAATGGTATTCGTCGTAGAACCAATAATCTCCTTGTCAAGCGGCTTGAGACCCAGGAGGCGTTGTTTCAGCTGCAGAATAGCGCAAGACAGCTAGAAGATCTGGCTAGGGCCACCGCGCAACTGGGGTCTGCACAGCAGGAGAGACGAACTAAAAGCCCGGCTGGCCGCCTCTCGGCAGGAGGCGACAGCGCAGAAACAGACAGCCGAGCAGCTGTCAGAGGAGAAAAGGGCAGCGCTGGAGCAGGTTTCTCAGCTCCAGGATTCATTGAAACAGGCTCAGTCGCAGCTTGAAGAGAAAACATCACAGACGGCGGCCTTTTCAAAGAATAGAGTTAAGGAGATGCGGGCTGGTCTGCTGCAGGGTTGCAAGCCCAACATTGTTAAATCTATATCGGTCCTGGATTTCGCGTCCAGGATCGAAGAAGTATCTGCCCAGGGAAAGCCTATGGTAGAGGAGGCCGAACACCAGGCGAGGTAATGGCTAGACCTGGCTATGAAACTTGAGGAGTATGAGCGCAAAGGCCTCCAATTTCCCCCGATGTCCCAACTTGCTTCAGAGTGGGCAGATGCAAGGGTAACCTTGCATATTTATTTTGATAAGACAGAGAAGATAAGAACTGCCAGGAAGATGCTGGACGCATTAGAACATGAAATGAGCATTTGCCTGGCCCCCTTTCACACTCTGTCCGAACACGGGTGCCCGAGCTACGTCAAGGATGGCGAGTTTCTAACCCTTGAGCAGGTAAAGCAGAATTGGCTGTCTTTCGAGGCAGACACAGCAGAAATTGATAACTGTGCGAAGCCAGTCCAGGAAGCTCAGGTCACCCAGATGGTGTCAAAATACTGCAAAATCAACTCCTCCCTGAAGGAGTTGGGAAAAAGATACAACACCATCGACCTGCATGCAGTTGTTGCATTCCACGCAGCACTAAAAGAGGTCAGCGACCTAGGCCCCTTCCAAGCAGCAGTCTGGGACCAAGCCAAGGCTGCATATGAAAGCATCCGCGAGCGGGAAGCTGACAGCGAAGAAAGTTCAGGTTCAGGAGGAGAAACAAAAGAGGCAACTGCTGAAAGTGAACCTGAAGAAGAACAGTTGCCCGGAAGGAAGCCGTCAGAGCAGCGGAAAGCAAGGGAAGGAAGTTCCTCTGCGCCCAAAGGATGAAGGCCTGGTTCTTTGCGTCGAGGCGAGCTCGACACCCCGCGAGCCGCCAGGAATGTTGCCACATTTTGCACGGGGTACCATGTTTTCAAAATTTGTAAGTGTGCTGCTCTTCCTTCCCTCCTCTTTCTTCCCTTTCTCCATTCTCCCTTTCCTGCAGTTTCATTCCTCCCTTTTTCCCGTGTACTTCCTCCAGTCAAGTTCCCAAAACTGAGCAAGTGTTCCCTGAAAAATTCTAAGTGTGGGAGCGCAACCCGACTTCGCAGCGAAGTCGGGGTGCGCCCTCAAGTTGGAGCGCACTAGGGGATGCAAAGTGTGAAGGCAAGCTGAAACGGAGCAGAAATTGACTAAGTGTGGGAGCGCAACCCGACTTCGCAGCGAAGTCGGGGTGCGCTCTTCTTCCTGTGCGCACTTGGGAAAGTAGTGTGCAAAAAATCAGCTAAGTGTTGGGGCGCAACCTGACTTCGTAGCGAAGTCGGGGTGCGCTCCCCTTTTTGTGCGCAGTCCGAACAGCGGCAAAATCAGCTTAAGTACCGGTGCACAACCCGACTTCGCAGCGAAGTCAGAGTGCGCCCTTTGACCAGTACGCAGTTGGGCAAGATTCACTAAGACCCAGAAATTGGCTAAAGCATGGAGGCCTCCCCAACTGCGTTTTTTCCCACTTGCACTACCCGACAGAGCTTTGATCCCAGGCGAAGTTGGATGAACTGCCTTTCAAGGTAGACATGTGTCACTCATCAGAATTCAACAAGTGTCCAGCCTCGGGATCCGAGCCAAGATGTGACGGGATAAAGGACAAGCATGGACTGCATTACCTACGCCAACTACCTCCATTTAAGCTGATGTAAAGTTCCGTCTACCACAGCTACCCGCATTCCTGCTGACTAGAGGTTTGACCCGACACACTGCCACGTAGCTGTACAGCTTTCAGGGAGACCTTGTTGCAAGTACAGTCCTCGCCGACAGGAGTCAGCATCAACAGCTCTTCTGCCGCTTTTGTCAGCTATTGTCTGGTCTAGGACTTTGTGCCCCTAATTGTAATTGGGTGGAACTTGGGCTATAAATAGCCACATCATTTCATTGTAAATGGTGGAAGGGGAATATACTGCTAGGGAGCCATTGTAGCTATACGTTTGCTTCTGAATACAAGACATATACTTGGCTCTGCTTACTGTCATCATTTTGTATGCTGCCTCTCCTTGTCATTTCTGCCTCATGTTTCTTATTTCATTGCTTACTGTTGTACTGAACTCTGGACTCCGGTATTTGATGATTAAGTATTCCTGGAATGCATAGATAGAGGATACATAGGATGCATGATAGCTGTAGTTTCATTATGTGTTCTGTATAGGACTGCTGTTAGTAGTGGTGATTGATCGTTGTCGTGCTGCTTATTCCCCCCACCCAACTCCAATCACATTTGGATTCTCTTTCCGCAATTTATCTCTTTCCTGCACTCTTAGCTTAAACACTAAAAACCCATAGGAAGCCTGCCTTCTCCGGAGATTGGCACGGAAGGTATTTCTTCCTTCCGGCCTTTCAATCTGGTGGGCGAATCTGGGGCGCATTATACCAAATCCTTTCCTCATGGCAGATTCGTAACCAACATTGACCTTACCTGGCTTGAATTTGGGCAATACCTCCTCACTCGCTTTGGTCCTAGTGAGTTTGAAGGTTTTACAGGCACCCTTTCTAAACTTAAACAAACTTCAACCATTTGAGATTATCAAACTCAGTTTGAAAAATTGACCACTGATTTGAGTGTTGACTTCTTTCAAAGTTGTTTTGTGAGTGGTTTGAAGGATGACATTAAGGCTGAAGTTAAAATGTTGAGGCCACAAACATTACAATAGGCAATAGCTTTGGCTAGATTGGCCGAAGACACATTTAAGGCTCAAGGACACACCCCCAAATTTTCTCAATCTCGGCCACCTTTTTCGTCCAAGCCTATGCCAAATCCTGCCAACAAAACTCCTCCCATCAAAAAAATGACTCGAGAAGAGATGGACAATAGAAGGGCCCAAGGGTTATGCTATAAATGTGATAAAAAGCATAGTTGAGAAAATCTGAATCGGCAGTTTTAAAAATCGGAAAGAATAGGGAATCGACAAAAAATCGGGGAAAGAATCGGCAAAAAAAAAACCGAAGAAAAGGAAATTTTTCATTGAAAAAAAGTGTTGGCTGGTTGGTTGTTAACTGTTGGCTGGTTGTTAGATTTAGTCTTGGAGCATCTACAAGTCCTTTTGCTGTCATTTAACAGGCTGTTTATTTGTAATTATTTCCTCCTGATGAATATGCAATGTTTGCTAATATTTGATATTGAGTCCGAGTCCAAAGGGAGTACATAAGGTTGGTACATATCCCTTCTAATTTCCATGGTTCTCAGATTGTGGCTGTACTAGGGGATACCTCCCATAGACAAATGGTTATCTATGGGCTAGTGAAAATCTTTCAAGTCATGTTATCTCCCATTCCGATTTTGTGGCCATACAGAGGTGCAATGCTCAAACCAACACTGAATATGGTTGATGCTATTCTCTGGCAGAGTATGAATAGTATATAATCCTTCAAAGGGTATAACTACATATCACAGTTATTAGTCAACTTGCCTTCCTTAGAAAGAAACCTCAAGGACAGTTTGTGCTTCTACAAATGGCCTCTTGCTATTTTATGTGCGTCTTATAAATCTTACTGGGATTGTGAAAGGCCCAAGCACTGTACTGTTCCAATCTTTTATGTCTAATTCTTGACGCCTTTGAGTTGCCCCAAACATAGTGAATGTTTGCTGTGTTGGTTAGGATTTGGAAGTATTTGTTTGTTCCTAGTCCCAGTGGTTAGAAGAATGCCCTAGTGTATATTACAGGGAAGTGCAAAGAAATTTTGCTCTTGAATATTGAAGGTGTTACACTTTGCATGGGGTGGGACATATTGCCATGGAACTCCATACAAGATTGGTTTAGATTCCTCTTAATGTTGTCAACCCTTTTGGTCTCAACTTCCATTGTTGATCATCTTTCACCTTATCCCTGTACTCTGCTGACTAATTTTTCTTTTCCTTTCCTCTTTGGTCCTTTGTAATCAGGTGGGCCTTATGGCATTAGCCTTCCTTTTGTTTCTTGTTTTTTAATTTTTTACCTCAAATGTAACTGCTGGGTGGCTGTTAGATTCTTGAAAACTAGGAAAAATTTGGGTTTAGGATGCAAATGAGTGTTTTTTTGTGTCTGATTTCACCTTCTCTCTGCTCTCTCTGCAAGTGGAAACAGCAAAAATGAGGCCAACTTAAATTTAAAAAAAAAAAATTGATTCCATTTTTCTGTATTTTTGCTGCCACAGACGAGTTTTTTTCTCAGACTTTTTAAACTCGCAAGTGAAAACAAAAACTTGGTGAGTCCAGAAAAACCTGGGAGGGCCGACTCGTGCATAGACTCGCCAAGTTTCATAACTATAATCATAATGAGTGTCATGTCAAGTAAACTAATAGTGGGCATATGAAATGCTAACCTCTTTAGTATTAGTACAATTTAAATAAGACTCTCAAGGTATGGATGTAAATATGGGGAAAATCCCTGGAGACATTCGAATGAAATAGTTTGTTTACCTATTAAAAGAAGAAAATATTTCAGATATTTTCCTTTTCATATGCAAGCTCAGATGTTTGCCTTTCTATGCAACTATATAGGGCAAGATTTTCCAAGGAATTCTGTTGCAAATCTGATGTAATTATCAAGTTCTCTGATGTTTATGTAATATAAGATGCATTCCCTTAAAAGCAAAAAGCAGCAAGCTACTCTTGTCAAAGACAAAATGATGTGAAGAAAAATAAAATAAAATACATAATACAAATTGGCCCAATCACTGACCTCATACAGTTGCACATCTGTTTTTGTTTTGAAGGCTTCCAGAAATGGTGAACTCCAAGAGTCAATCATAGCCTACAAATGCAATAGAAAAAGGAGTCAAAACAGTTCTGCCTCCACAATTGATTATTATAGCAGTACCAATAGACATGGAGATGGTAAAATGCTGATATTCCATCAATATCAAAAATATATGATAATTTTTCTATCACAACATGGAAATATAACAATGAATAATAGACCTGAAAAGATTGTAAATACAATTTTCAAATCAAATTTCTTTTGTACAATCAATAGATTTTCAAAGATTCTGAGAATCAATACAGAAAGAGCAAATACAAATTGAACATGTGACAAGTTTCCAACCTGAGCATTGGCACGAAAAGAAAAGCATATAAGCATTGCATGTGGAGTTACAGTTGTATCACTGCCCTGCGTATGGTGATTAGGCTTTCCAGCCTCTACAGGCAGAGAATGTTTTCTACCATCAGTGAATTCCACTAATAATGAAGGGAACCTTTTAGCAGCAATAGTTGGAATCAGAGTTTTGTTTGCAAAGCCAACCTGCAAAATTACATGGTGGTATAAAGTTGACTGCTAGGATCTATTTAATCTGTTAATGTGCATATTTTGCAAAGAAAATAATCAAAACAATATACTACATGAAATCCACAATAAATGTCAGTAGTAAATTCCATTTGTAATTGTTAACAACAAATACGCAAAGTTACAGACAGAATCCCACATGTAACCAGCTAAACTAAAGCAATTAAAGGCCATCCAATTCAAAGTTTTATGGTTGGTTTTACCACAAGTTGGAAAGAAAGAAAAACAAATATCAAAAAAAGTCTTAAATTTTTCAATCAAGAGTACTGTTGGTTACGAATCTGCCATGAGGAAAGGATTTGTGTTTATTGCGCCCAGATTCGCCCACCAGATTGAAAGGCCGGAAGGAAGGAATGCCTTCCGTGCCAATCTCCGGAGAAGGCCGGCTCCTATGGGGGTTGGATTGAGATAAGAGTGCAGGAAAGAGATAAAGAGTACAGAAAGAGATAAAAGTGCAGAAAGAGATTCCAAATGTGATTGGAGTTGGGTGGGGGGAATAAGCAGCACGGCGACGAATCAATCACCACTACTAACAGCATTCATCTACAAACATACATTGAAACTACAGCTATCAGCGATCCCATGTATCCTCTATCTATGCATTCCAAGAATACCTGGCCACCAAATGTTGGAGTCCAGAGTTCAGTACAACAGCAAGCAATGACACAAGAAACATGAGGCAGAAATGACAAGGAGAGGCAGCATGCAAGATAAAAGACAGTAAGCAGAGCCAAGTATATGTTTGTATTTGAGGCAAACGCACAGCTACAATTGTCCCCTAGCAATATATTCCCCTTCCACCACCTTACAATGGAAAAGTGGTGGGTATTTATAGCCCAAAATTCCCCCCGATTACATTCATGGGCACGAAGTCCCAGACAAGACAAGACAGTAGCTGACACGGGCGGCTGAGGAGCCGCTGATGCTGACTTCTGTCGGGTCGGACTGTCCTTGCAGCATGGTGTCCCTGAGGGCGGTACAGCTACGTGGCAATGCGTCGGGTCAAGTCTTCAGTCAACAGGAATGCGGGTAGGTGCGGCAGATGGCACTTCACATCGGCTTAAATGGTGACAGATGGCGCCGGTAGTGTAGCCCATACTTTTTCCTTGCGCGGTCAAGTCTTGGCTCGAATCCCGAAGATGGATACTTGTCGGATGCTAAAGTGTGACACGTGTCTGCCTTGAAAAGCAACTTATCCAACTTCGCCAGGAATTCGGGCACTATCGGGTTGCGCAGGAGGAAAACAGCGCAGTTGGAAGGCCTTCTTGCCTTAGCAAATTTCTGAGTTGACTTCACCCAACTGCGCACCGGTCAAAGGGCGCACTCCGACTTCGCTGCGAAGTCGGGTTGCGCACCGGTGCTTGGCTGTCTTCATCCGCTGTTCAAACTGCGCACTGGAAAAGGGGCGCACTCCGACTTCGCTGCGAAGTCGGGTGTCGCCCCAACACTTAGCCGTTTTCCTGATGAATGATTCCCCTAGTGCGCCCAGGAAGAAGGGCGCACCCCGACTTCGCTGCGAAGTCAGGTTGTGCCCCTGACACTTAGTCAGATTTTACGCACTGCGAAGTCGGGTTGTGCCCCTGACACTTAGTCAGATTTTGCGCACTTCGGGTTCCCTACTACGCTCCAACTGAGGGGCGCAACCCGACTTCGTTGCGAAGTCGGGTTGCGCCCTGACACTTAGTCAGATTTTGAGGTGCACCTGCTGAAGTTTTACTGGGGGAAGAAAGGGGGAAAGAAGAAGAGGGAATGAAGCTGTGAATTAGAGGAAGAAAGGGAGAGAAGGAGAAGGGGAAAACGATGAGAAGGGAAGGAAAAGAGCAGCTCTCTTGCAGAAACCAAAAACATGGCACCCTTGTGCGAAATGTGGCAACATTCTTGGCGGCTCGTGGGGTGTCGAGCTCGCCTCGACGCAAAGAACCATGCCTTTATCCTTTGGGTGCAGAGGAACTTCCTTCCCCTGTCTTCTACTGCTCTGGCCTCTTTCCTCGGGGCAACTGTTCTTCTTCGTATTCACTTTCACCAGTTGCCTCTTCAGTCTCGCCTTCTGAATCAGAAGGTTCTCCGGCCTCTTGCTTGCTGATGCGTTCGACCACAGCCTTAGCTTGATCCCAGACTACGGCTTGGAAAGGAGAGGGGTCGCGAATTTCTCTGAATACTGCATGGAACGCAGCGACCGCGTGCAGGTCGATGGTGTTAAATCTTTTGCCCAAATCCTCAAGGGAAGAGTTGATTTTGCAGTACTTCGCCATCATTTAAGTGACCTGCGCTTCTTGAACTGGTTCTGTCTAGCCATCGATTTCGGCTGTATCCGCCTCGAAGGACAGCTAGTTCTCTTTTACCTGCTCAAGGGTGAGGAGTTCGTCATCTCTGACATAGCTCGGACACCCGTGCTCGGACAGAACGCGAAAGGGTGCCAGGAGAATATGTCTTTCTTGTTCTAAGGCGTCCAGCGCCTGCCTGGCCGTTTTGATCCTTTCCGTCCGGGCGAAGTAAGTGTGCAAGGTTACCCTTGCATTTGCCCACTCTGAGGCAAGATGAGACATGGGGGAGATTCGGAAGCCATCGCGTTCTAACTTCTCAAGTTCCATAGCCAGGTCTAGCAATTGCCTCGCCTGGTGTTCGGCTTCCTCTACCACAGGCTTGCCCTGGGCAGATATTTCTTCAATTCGGGATAAGAAATCTAGAACTGTCAAGGATTTGACGAGGTTGGGCTTGCAACCTTGTAGCAGACTTGCACGCATCTCCTTCACCTTGCTCTTTGAAAAGGTCGTCGCTTGTAATGCTTTCTCTGCGAGCTGCGACTGCGCCTGTTTCAGCGAACCCTGCAGTTGTGAAACCTGCTCCAGAGCTACTTTTCTCTCTTGCTCGGCTGCCTGCTGAACGGCGGCCAGCTGAGCCTTAAGATCTTCTACTTCTTGCTGCGCTGACCCCAACTGCGCCGTAGCCCTCGCCAAGTCTTCTTCAAGCTGCCTGGAAGTATTTTGCAGCTGGAAAAGCGCCTCCTGGGTCTCAAGATGCTTGACAAGGAGGTTGTCTGTTCTACGGCGAATACCGCGGATCTCGTACTCTTCGTTGATATCATCGAAGTTCTTCTCCGTGGTCTAAAGCTCATAGTCTGCCTCGGTCATGTCGCGGAGAGGCTTCTTCACCTTAGGAATTAGATTTTCTGTCGTAAGCACTCTCCGATTTAGGTCAAACTTTGTGCGTTTGACCGGGGCGGCTATCCCTTCGGCCCTTCTGCGCTTAACTCCTTGAAGAAAGGAGGCAGATCCCCCCGCGGCTCTTATTGCCAGAGGCTGGTCCTCAGTGATGCTCATGAAATCAAGATCTTCCCGCGAACAATGAAGTCGATGGGATGCCAGAGGGGGTGGTTACCTTCGAGGGCGACCGGGTCCTAGGAGTGACAGGGGTTTGGCTAGACGGCGCTGGTAGGGTTTCAGTTGGTTGGGGCGAAGGATGTGGAGATGAGGGAGCGGCTTCAGCACTAACCGCGGGTGATGGCTCTAGGGTTTGACCCAGGGATTGAAAAGCATTGGGGTCCTGAGCAAACTGGTCAAACGAGTGAAGGCCGCTGGACGGCGGGGTGGCTTGAGATGCGGAGGATGCGGCTACGGCTTGCCCTGACGAAGTGGGAGTTGGGGTTTCTGCAGGGCCGACATGGACTTGGGCAAATGGCACAGAGGACGTACCTGCGGGCTCCGCCTGAGCCGATGCTGAAGGGATGGTCGCGGCCTGGGTGCGTGCTTCTGGTTCGGGGTTGTCTAAAGAGACGACCTCCGGCGCTGCTGCTTGCGGCTGCTCTGCGGGCGATTGCTGCACTGGCTCCTTGGGACGTTTGGTCCTCTCGACCCTTTTCCTTTTCTTTTCTCCCGACGCTGCGGTTGGTCCTGAAGGAAGCGACAATAAAGGGGCAGGCGCTGATGTCCCCACGGTAAATTTGTACCTGGGTCGCGCTGGGAGAATACCTGCCGCACTTGGTCCGCTAGTGGGTGGTACTGACGTTGTTCCTGCTGATGCAGGGGCCAGCTCAGGAGTTGACTGTTCTGAACCTTGCACCGCTTCGGGCGCTGTCACAGGAGCAACAGGTTGCATCGAGCCCACTCGACTGCTGGAAGGAGTTGCGCTGGAAGTCGCCGGGGTTGACAATGACTGAAGGGTAGACCTTCTTTTATACCTTATATTTACGCCTCGGGGAACGCAAACGCGAAATTCGAAGGGGTGCCACATGTCAACGTGTTGATCATAAAGTGCCGAAAATTCATCATCAACGGCAAGATTCCTCCGGCTTGATTTGTCGTGTTGCGTGCGACACCTCATTTTCCAGCATTCGAGGATTTTGTCCTTATGCCAGTTGAGCGGCGCCACCTTAGTGAGGAACTTCTTGAAACCGGCTGACTCCATTCGATGATCCGGGTTCCGGTCAGGATCGTAAGTTACCTCCTCGCAGTAAAACTCATGCCATGGTGGCCATGATTGCATCAAATGAATGCGCCAGTGGAGGTCTGCACCTGTCAAATTCCTTCTCTCTTTCATGATTTCAGGTCTCGGACAGATGTGTGTGAACTTTCCCCGGACCCCGATTGGGTCGTACTTCCAGCGTTGGGGCAGCATTATCAGGCCCATTTCCAGCAGCTCCTGCTCAAGATAAATGTGCTGCCCGATTTCGAAGACTTGAATATTGGCCCAGGTCATAGGATATTTGAATATGTGACCTCTTTTCTTCCCCTGGCCAAATTCTTCTTCGACGTAGTCCATTTGCCGCGCCACCTCCATCCCGAACTGATGATCCGTGCAGAAATAGGGCAGCAAACATGGTTTTCCCTTGAATCCGTAGATTCGGACGACGATGCCCTGAGTCAGCCGAAAGGTATCACCAAGTTCATTGTTCAACAGACACTTTGTCATAGCTGCTGGTGGGCGAGTCGCGCCGCGGTTGAACAGTCCCATTGCTTGGCCCAGGAACTGAACATTAAACTCATAAAATGAGCCCTTCCAGTACAGGGCCTCAGTCCATTCGTACACGGGGAGCGGCTCTCCTTGTTCGTTTGCTTTCCTCAGGTTGGGGACGTTCATCCGGTAATGCATATGGTACAGGCATAGCCATGTGAGGAATGAGCAAAACCGGAAGTCCGTTGACTGCCTCTGCTGCAGTCTCACCAGGCTCGCATGAATTGCGTAGGCCAACCAGTCCGCCCAGTCGTAGAAGATTGGGCGCTTCCCGCTTCTGCGCCGTGGAGTTGTAGAACTCCCCGTGCAGGATGCACTCGGCCATCGCCAGCTGAAACGGCCGTACCACTTTGTCTGAATCGCAGCCGAGGACCCACACCAAGATGATATAGATATATCTGTTTTCAAATCGGTCCAGCGGTATGGGGCCAGTCGGCCATTGCCCAGGGTTCAACGGAGTCTTCAGCTCTGAGTTAAGAAACTCTCTCATCCGCTTCGTCTGCGAAAATCTGCCAGTCTGTTCTTCGATGTTCACCCTTCTGAAAATTACGTCTGGGCTGTACTGAAGCCCTGGGGCGAACGCCGGCTGGACGCTCTCTCGGAAGAGAGTGAACAACACCCTTCCTTTGTTGTCGCAGATCTGCCGCGCAGCTGGTTTGTAGTATTCAGCAATCACTTCAACCAGCTCCGGACACCAGTGAGTCGGAGGGCACAGGAACCAGTGAAGATTTGAATTATATGCGGCTCCGAGGTGGTGAGAAGGCGGAACCTTACCCACCCACTTTGCGATAGTCAGACGCAGCTTCGTGATACTGATGGAGAACGAACCATCTTTGTATCCGGACAGACGATTGATTGGTGGCGGCGGAGTCTGGCCAGCTACGCGCCTCTTTGTTCTGGATTTTGCTTTCTTGCCCTTCTGAGGCGCTACGCTCTCGTGGTCGCAGGACTCGGGAGACTTGTCAGCTTCGCGCGTTTCTTCACTTGATTGTGCCCGTACGGGTGCTTTTCCCTTGTCCATCCCGGTTGGAACAATTAGACAGGGACAAATACTTCTGAACTTGTCAGGCTTATTCTCTGCATTCCGGGAGTCAACTTCGAACTTATGAATTTTTTGGCCGTGCCAGGGTCCTTTTGTAGACAGCGACTGCAGTCATTAATGGCGCGAAGGACGGAGTTAGAGCAATTTGCTTTGGGTTGGTGGAGGCGTTATGATCTTGGCGGCTGTGCATGGGCTTTTTTTTTTTTTTAAAAAGCGTGATTTATTAGTCGTTAGCCCCCAAAAAGGCACCTTACCCTTTAAATGTATCGTCATTGGCAATTGCACAATCATTTAAAGCCTCTTGATTGTTGTGCCGCCGCTGACGTCACCGCCACCATTGGGCACACCTTTCAAAGAACATAACCCAATTTAGCCTCGTGCCAAATTTCGCCCTGGGCCCACACTTGTGATTTTTCGTTCTGCGTGGTAAGTTGTTCGGACTTCGCCCGAAATTCGGGGCGCAGTCGGACTTCGCATTGAAAACGGGCGGATGTCGAACTTCGCCCAGAAAACGGGCGCAGTCGGACTTCGCCCGGGAAATTGGGCGAACTTTGGATTTTACACTTAGGCGCTTTCAGCTCCTTTTATCGGATCACCCAGGGTGCGCCCGAGAGTGGGAGCACACTTGGACTTCACCCAGAAAACGGGGCGCGGTCCGACTTCGCCCAAAAAACGGGGCGCGGTCCGACTTCGCGTTTTTTTGTAGTCTGCTGCCCGACTGCGCCCTTTGGACAGGGCGCAACCCGACTTTGCTGCGAAGTCGGGTTGGGCAGCTAGACTTAGACACTTTAGCCCTTTCTCCAACTGCCTTCTTCCCTACTTCGCCCCATTTGATGAGCGCTGCCCGACTTCGCTGCGAAGTCGGGGATTTGCCTCAGACTTACTCGGGCTTCTTGGAAAACTGAAAGCTGAAAACTGGAGTATTTACATACTGAAAACTTGAAATACAAAGGGAAATTTGTACAAAGAAGGGCCTCTTCAGGCGCCTTCAGTGATGGTACAATTTGAGGTAGAACCCGTTGACGGGAATGGGGAGAGGATGTCCCTTCATGTCCCGAAGCACATATGCATTGAATTGATTAACCCAGGCAATCTGATAGGGGCCCTCTTGCTCTGGGAGACAAAGTGCCTAAACTTACGGAGAGATTTCATGACGGCGTGGACCTGTCGCTCTATAAAGTTGTACTTCTCTTCATGCGGCTGTATTACTTGGCTCAGGAACGTCATGGGGCGCTCCTCGCCATCTTCTCCCTTTTGGGTCAGGACTGCGGCATAGCTTTCTGGTTCTCCTACCGCGTACAAGATGAAATCTTTGGAGTAGTCCGGGTTGATCAACACCGGTGCTTGCGCAATGCGAGCTTTGATCTCCTCGAAGGCTTGTTCCCTTTCTTCAGTCCACAAAAATTCTGCGTTCTTTTTTAGCAACTCGGCCATAGGCTTGATTACCTGTGCGAAGTCCGGTATGAACTTCCGCACGAAGTTGATTTGGCCGAAGAAGGACTGTAGCCCTTTCTTGTTGATTGGGGCGGGCAAGCGGGGGAGAGCCTCTGCTCTGTCAGGGTCTATAGCGAGGCCTTTCTCGGAGATGACATGCCCCAACAATTTTCCTTCTTTCACCGCGAAGACAGACTTCTTCGGGTTTATGGAGATGCTGAATTCACGACACCTTTCGAATATTTGCCGTAGGTGGGGAACATGATCTTCTCGCTTGTGAGAGAAGATAGTCATGTCATCCAGGTAGATGACAATCACTTTGTTGAGCAGCTCTCGGAAGGCCAAGTCCATGGCTCTTTGGAATGTGGCGCCAGTGTTGGATAAGCCGAATGGCATGCGCTGATAGGCGAACATTCCCCACTTAGTGGTGAACGCTGTCTTGTGCTGGTCCTCTTCCTTGACCCATATCTGGTTGTAGCCGGAAAAACCGTCTAAGAGGGAAAATCTCTGGGCTCCAAAGAACTATATGGAGGATCTGATCGATCTGGGGAAGCGGGTAATGGTCCTTAAGGGAGGCCTGGTTTAGATTTCTGAAATCCACGCAGAGACGAATGTCTCCGTTTTTCTTCCTCACAGGAACCAGGTTCGCAACCCAGGAAGAATGCTTGACGGGGTAGATGATCTTAGCCTCCAGCATCTTCAAGAGCTCGGCTTTCATCATGGCCTCGATTTTCGGATTGACGGCCATCTGCTTTTGCCGGAACGGCTTGGCGCCATCCTCTAGCTCAATGGTATGCTGGATTATTTCTCTATCATACCCCTTCAAGTCTTGCTAGCTCCAAGCTACTATGTCAGGGAACTCTTGACATAATGATCTGATCTGCTCGAGTTCCTCTGTGGTGCAGTCTGTCCCGACCTTGATTGATTTACCAGGCTCCAGCTCCAAGTCAGCGTACTGCTTCGGGTCTACTTTGATCCGATGAGATATGGCTCTGTCATTCTGATCAAATAGACTCTCTAGAGTAATCAGTCCTTTTGGGACATGATTATTTTTTAACTATATCAACCCCTCATATTGCTCGTCATCAGGGTCTCTACCTTCGATCGCACAGGCTTCATTTACCAAAAACGTGACGATTTCCTCGTCACAGCTAAACACCTGCCAGTGGGTGTCCTTATCGAGCACGTGAAGGCTCGTAAATGGTACGAACCGGCTTCGGCTTCAGGACAGTGTCATCAGCCGGAACGTACCTAGCTCCAACAGATGCCAGAATGTCAGCATGTTTGTTTCTCTCTCGTGAAATAGCCTTGACATTCAATGAGTCAAAAGACTCCATCAGATCCCAGACCCGATTTCGGTACGCCTTGAGATAGTGCTTTTTGGAGGCGCACTTATTCGTGATCTGGTGGCACACCAGCTCTGAATCTCCGTAGATCTGCAGATGTTTGATTCCCAATCTCTCCGCCTTTCGCAAACCCAAGCACAGGGCTTCGTATTCCGCCGCGTTGTTGGTACAGCTCCAAGCCAGCCTGTAGGTGTAATCCTTCTGGATTCCGGTTGGGGAGACCAAAAGAACTCCGGCATCGGTGCCATTTTTACATCGCACGCCGTCAAAGAAAAGCTTCCACAGCTTCTCAGGTGCTGGTCCCACTTCTCTTCTTGCTGACTTGTCAACTCTCTCAGGCCAAACAATGGTATAGCAGCCCTATTTTGTTTCAATCACGACGTTGAAGTCCCACAAGGAGAATTCATCTTCTACTTGCAGCTATTCGAGAGCTTGCTCCGTCATGTCCACTGTCAACAGTTCCTCCTCCGTCAGCTGAATCATGCAGTCCTCAGGCTCCTCTCCGGGTATCTTCTCTACTAAGTAGGTGGAAGGCTTTTCGTTGAAGATTTTCAGCCTCCTTCCCTTGAAGGGCACCTCCATGTGTGAGTAGTCCAGAGAAAGATATCCTCCCAACTTCGCAGTGAACTCCCTAGAGAGACACATGCCGAAGTAGGGTTCCAAGTTGACGACCACAACCTCTTGGATGACCACGATGTCGAGGGCTTTGTGCAGCCGAATGGGGATGTCTTTTATGACACCAACTGTCTTGACAGGGGTGCCGTCCAATTGCAGCACGCCTTGGCTGCTCCTTGTGTACTCCATCCCGATTTCATCGCAGACGGCCCTCGGCATCACAATCGTGGAAGCTCCAGAGTCCACCATGCAGTTGTGTACTATGTACCCTTGCATCCGTAAGGACAAATAGAAGGGATGCGGTCTTTTCTTCCCAGTGGCTGAGACTGTCAGGGGTTGCACCAGGACAGCAGGTTGTACCTGTCTGCCGTTTTTCATGATTTTCAGGGATTCTTGCAGCAGATCAACTTGGCCTGGGAGCTGAGGAGCATCATACATGCTGATTCTTGCAGGGGTTCTCTTCAGCTCGTTGACTATGCTGTAGCCTGAAGTATTTGCTCCTTCCGCTTCTTTTGCCGGCTCATACTTCGTCCGGTACTGCTGAGTGGCCTCAACTCTCTGTCTCTTGGTCAGAGACGGATACCTCAGCTTCTCCTGTGCTTGTTCTTTTGTTTCAGCTGGAGGCTGAGCAGCGGGAGCTTTAGCCGGAAGAACTTCGGCTATGGGCGGCTTGACTGCGGGAGGCTTCGCCGGAGGAGTCTTTTCTTTGGCTATATAGGGCCACAGCCTCTTGTACGGTGGTATCTCCTCAGGTTGCGCCTTACCTCTTCTGGCGTATACTTTTAAAGGTTTGGCTGCAGCTTCGGCAGACCTCTTGATTTCCTTGGCAGGAGGCGGCAACGGGACTTCATCTGAGACGGCGAAATTGCTTTCGTCACCCAGGATCATGTAGAGCTCTTCGTCCTCAATGGCGCTGCCGGCCAAAGTCTGGAGGTAGTGCTGATGTAGTGTACAGTCATCCTCAGCATGCGGGTCATTGCACGTGGTGCACCAATTAACCTGGTCGGAAGCACCAGGTTCATCTTCTATGGCAGCATTCCTCGGAGGGGGCCGCCGTTGCAAATGTTGCTCAGGGGGCCGATCTTTAGTCAACGCCGGGGGCGGATATGGCCTCCTTGGAGCCAGGTCCATCTGGGCTTGTTTCTTCTTCAAAACAGTCATGTCGTTAGACATGGTATGATAGCCAAACGCCAAAGCCCGTACCTCCTGTAGGATTTGATTCTGAATATCATGGCCAGGAGGCGGCGGCAACTGAGCTGGGGGAGGCAATGCAGCCAATGGAGTGGAATATTGTGCATGTTGCGGGGGAGCAGGAAGTGCTGGAAAACGTGGAGGACGGGGAGGTGGATAATGAATTTGTGGCGGGCCGTAAGGGTTCACGACCGGCTCCGGGTTCCATTGCTGCTGGGGTTGCTGTCCTGAGGTGGACGGCTCTAAACCAGAAGCTGATGGGAACTGTGATCGGGGAAAATCAGGGTAGATGGATGGTTGCACTCTGTGTGGAAGCCTGCCGATGGAGATGATGTCCATTTCGGCTTGCTGGGCAGCCTCGTACAGAGCAAGGAATGTATTGATTCTGGCTACCTTCAGCAGCAAGCAAATGTCTGAGTTGAAGGATCTCAGGTAGTAGTAAGCGGCCTGACCTGCTGATGGTCGGAGTTCGCGAGGCACTCGTTTCCAAGACCTCGCAAACCGGATATTGAAGTCTGACACCTCCTCTTGAGGGTGTCTCTGAATACTTTGGAACTGATGCAGCAAAGAAGAGGGATCAGCAGACTCGTTGCATCCTTTCACGAGTCTGCCGGCTAACTGTCGCCACCCTGTGATGGATCCCTCTGGCAGTGATCTCCACCAGTAGAGAAGCTTTTCCCCAAGGGAAAGGGTCGACAGACGGGTCTTCACACTTTCGTCCGTAATGGAGTGTAGCGCAGCCAGGGCGAGAATGTCCTGGATGTGTTCATACGCCGTCTTGCCATAGCCGTCGTACGTAGGGATAGATTTTAAGGCAGCAGGGGGCACAACTTGCTGTCCGACTAGGGCCAAGGGGCCCGTAGAATCCACCGCCGGGAAGAGGTCGTCCTCATCCAGATGATCAGCCATTTCTGCTTCTGACCCGGTAGTGTACTCGGTGTCGGAACTATCCGAAGATGTAGATTCTTCTTTGGGCTCAACTTGTTCAATCTCAGCCTCGGCTTCTTGGATTTCTTCTTCGCGAGCCTAGTAATCGGCCAGCCTGACGCGCTCGCCTGGAGCGTCAAGGTCAAGTTCGTAAAAGTCAGGCGGGTTCTCCGGATTCCTCGCTCGCCACCTTCTTGTTTGCATGAAGGCGTTAGGACCGATCTTTTCGGACTCAGAGAATATTCAGATTTGCAGAGTCGCCAGGTGCTCTGATTTTGAACAGCAATGAAGCGAGCACTAATACTTCGATTATGTTTGGGGGCGAGAAACTACCATGTCCCACCGGGTAAGACCAAGCAACTGCTGGTGCCAGGTGGAGACAGGTTGGAAATTTTCTTTTAAAATATGGGACCTTGGTCCCACCGGGCGTGCCAGAGAAAACTGTTGGTTACGAATCTGCAATGAGGAAAGGATTTGTGTTTATTGCGCCCAGATTCGCCCACCAGATTGAAAGGCCGGAAGGAAGGAATGCCTTTCGTGCCAATCTCCGGAGAAGGCCGGCTCCTATGGGGGTTGGATTGAGATAAGAGTGCAGGAAAGAGATAAAAAGTATAGAAAGAGATAAAAGTGCAGAAAGAGATTCCAAATGTAATTGGAGTTGGGTGGGGGGAATAAGCAGCACGGCGACGAATCAATCACCACTACTAACAGCATTCATCTACAAACATACATTGAAACTACAGCTATCAGTGATCCCATGTATCCTCTATCTATGCATTCCAGGAATACTGGCCACCAAATGCTTGGAGTCCGAGTTCGATACAACAGCAAGCAATGACACAAGAAACATGAGGCAGAAATGACAAGGAGAGGCAGCATGCAAGATAAAAGACAGTAAGCAGAGCCAAGTATATGTTTGTATTTGAGGCAAACGCACAGCTACAATTGTCCCCTAGCAATATATTCCCCTTCCACCACCTTACAATGGAAAAGTGGTGGGTATTTATAGCCCAAAATTCCCCCTGATTACATTCATGGGCACGAAGTCCTAGACAAGACAAGATAGTAGCTGACACGGGCGGCTGAGGAGCCGCTGATGCTGACTTCTGTCGGGTCGGACTGTCCTTGCAGCATGGTGTCCCTGAGGGCGATACAGCTACGTGGCAGTGCGTCGGGTCAAGTCTTCAATCAACAGGAATGCTGGTAGGTGCGGCAGATGGCACTTCACATCGGCTTAAATGGTGACAGATGGCGCCGGTAGTGTAGCCCATACTTTGTCCTTGCGCGATCAAGTCTTGGCTCGAATCCCGAAGATGGATACTTGTCGGATGCTGAAGTGTGACACGTGTTTGCCTTGAAAGGCAGCTTATCCAACTTCGCCAAGAATTCGGGCGCTATCAGGTTGCGCAGGAGGAAAACAGCGCAGTTGGAAGGCCTTCTTGCCTTAGCAAATTTCTGAGTTGACTTCACCCAACTGCGCACCGGTCAAAGGGCGCACTCCGACTTCGCTGCGAAGTCGGGTTGCGCACCGGTGCTTGGCTGTCTTCATCCACTGTTCAAACTGCACACTGGAAAAGGGGCGCACTCCGACTTCGCTGCGAAGTCGGGTGTCGCCTCAGCACTTAACCGTTTTCCTGATGAATGATTCCCCTAGTGCGCCCAGGAAGAAGGGCGCACCCCGACTTCGCTGCGAAGTCGGGTTGCGCCCTGACACTTAGTCAGATTTTGAGGTGCACCTACTGAAGTTTTACTGGGGGAAGAAAGGGGGAAAGAAGAAGAGGGAATGAAGCTGTGAATTAGAGGAAGAAAGGGAGAGAAGGAGAAGGGGAAAACGAGGAGAAGGGAAGGAAAAGAGCAGCTCTCTTGCAGAAACCAAAAACATGGCACCCCTGTGCAAAATGTGGCAACAAGTACCCTTGCCAGAAAGTTATTAGCCTGCTATCAGACAAAGATGCAAATCAACAAAGATTTTATATAAGGAGAAAGTTCACTAGAAGTTATAGAGAAATGCAACATTCACTGCACTATAATGAAATCAATCAGATCAGACCATGCAAAAGTTGCAGACTTCTTTAATATTTCGGGTGCCAGACAGGATTGTTCATACCAAGAGCAGAAGCTCTTACAATGTGAAAGTTCTATTGAACAGTTAATCAATCCAATACAAATCTTCTGAAGATATGAGATGTCAAGAAACAATTCATTTAGTTGTTTCTTTTTTGCAATTGTCAGAATATTATGTTCCAAGAGTTGTGTAACTTCTCTTCTAGTATATGTCCATCTTCAGATGCATATTATCTCTCAAAACCAAGCCTACTATCGTTTTTCCTTAGAGCATTATCACTATGAAGCGACAGGTAAGAGAACCTATGTTTTTTGTGTATAATCCATTTAGCCTTCAAGCAATTTAATTCTGCACCTACAGTGAAGCCATTACTATGAATATAGGAAGTGCAGCACCCTACCTTGCAATTATTCAGATAAATTCAACATTATGTATGCATACATGAAAGAACAAATGTATGCCTGTACATAATGTATATTGTTCAGAGATTAAGAAGTCTGGCCTAACTTCTTGCACAGGGACCAATAGCTTACTAATGGAATAGTAATATTGCCATTAGATCTTATTCAGACTTAAATTTGACCAGTTGTGAATAAGGTCTATGGTAGACAAATTAACATAGAAGCGCATCCCTCTATATGACCATCACTTGTCATCCTCTGGAATAAGATTAGTTAGAATGGTATGAAACAATTTATCAAATAAATGAGACACGAGAAACCAGAAAAACAATGCATGAGTATCGAGGTGAATGGCCTTGTCTAAAAGTACACATCGTTTCTTCAATGGTTCGTTGCACAATGCACATAATTCAATATAGCAGACAATTTAGAATGTAATAGGAGAAGACCAGCAAATGGACATCGCTGATGCTACACTTTGGAAATCCGTTTGCAACTAATGGCCTTTTGATTGGAAATCACTTTCTTAAGTGAAACTTGGATGCTTTACCGTTCTTGAAATCAGTTAATTAGGAAGACGATGCAAAACCAGTTTAGTTTACTAGCAAAACTATGCTGCCTTCAAGCAAAGAAGCCATGCTATGATCAACTGAAACATAACAGCAGAAATTTAGTACAACCATCACACAAACATGTACAAGGCAAGTGATTAATGTTGGAGAATATTACATTATTTGGTACATGCCAATATACCACCTTGGTACATCATTGTAAATATTAGATTAGGGTTGTGTCTTAGATTAGTGTGTGAGTAAATATTTTATGTAATGTAATAATGTGCAGGAAATGCACAAGTGTCATGTAAATATGTGTGCAAGTGTTATGAGTGTAAATGTGCACAAGTGTCTAATATGTAAGTGTGCACATGTCCTTAGAATAACAAAGTGAAGACTTGTAAAGAAGAGTGAAGGTCAATAGTGCAGCATATAAATAGTCACATACAATTATATATATGTGACAAAGTATTATAATTATCATCAAAAGTGCATAGCTTTATGCTTGCACTAGTAGACCTTTATTCAATAGTATTTTTAGTATTTTGTGTGCAATATTTTTTTAATGGGCTATATGGGTTTGAAACGGGTCCCACCCATATTACATCATCACCACATAGTGATATTACAACAAAGCTTGGATGTTTGGCAAGATTCGAACCTGGGTCTCCTCCTTAAAATGTTGAGGAATTTAACCGGTTGAGCTACTGCCACTTGATAATTTTGTGTGCAATATTGTGAGCATTGTTTATGTGATTATTCTGTGAGTATTCTTATGAGTTATTCTATTTTGATATTATATTCTGAGTTATTATTTGATTCATCATATTGCAACTTCATTAAATTAGATCCTGTGATTATTTTCCTGTGAGATTTACATTAGTATTAAAGCTTCAAAAGCTAACAATGGTATTAAAGCTACAACAAGATTGCTTGCACAAGATTTGTTAAGTTGCAGAAATCAGTAAGGCTAGAGTCTTTCCACAGTTGCAAGAACAACTAGTGAAGACTAGGACTCAGCTAGAATTTTTTCCACTAGGTTGAAGAATAACCAATGAAGAATATAGAATCTTTCCACTAGGTTGAAGAATAACCAGTGAAGAATAGGATTCATATTTTGGAAAACCAACTCAAAAAGAAAGTTGGTCATTCAGAGAAATAGTTAACCCTGTTACTGATTTGAAGATTGAGGCAGAACCAACTCATGAAAAAGTTGGTCATTTAAGAGATTGCCATCCTGATTCAAATATTCGATTCTCTAGTAAGGAGGAGAGTCATATTGGATTCTTAGGAACAGCCTAAAAAATTGTTGCAGTGAAAATTGATCTACAGAAGTGAGAAGCTTCCTACAGCACATAGAGAAGAATTTCATCTTCAAGTGTGAGAAGAAGGCAGAAAGCTTTCCTCAAGCGGGGATTGATTTAAGTTGCAGACTATCAAAAGTTTCAGGTCTCAAAGATAGACCTTGATAAAAGTTTCAGGTCTCAAAGATAGACCTTGATAAAAGTTTCAGGTCATTAAGATATTGACCTTGATAAAATAGATTGAGTTTACCTATTCCAAGAAACTATTCAGAATAGAAGGCAGTCTATAATATTGATTCAGGTCTTGAAGACAGACCTTGATATTTATATAGTGAATTCAGGTCTAAGGAAAAAGATCTTGATAAAAGTCTCAGTGATTCAGGTCCTATAGACCTTGACAATTGGTCCAAGGGGAGAGGCCAATATTAAAAGATAGAGTTCAGAGAACCAGAGATTTAAGACCGTTTAGAGAAAAAGGTCCTTATACAGATTTGTGGCCCTTATTACAGAAAAGAGGCCATATTTGATTGAGAATAAGGAGTTATAAGGAGAAAATTTCTAAGAAAAGAACCAGCCAGATTCGAGACAGAGTTCAGAGATAGGAGATCCAGTGATAGAGGTCCCATTGCAGAAAGAGAAAGGAGACCCACTAATAGAGGTCCCATAGAAGTCAGAGATAGGAGACCCGAGCAAGAGGTCCCATTGAAGATTGAAGAAAGTGAATGAGTCTCATTAAAAGAGGTTCATCATAAAGATAGAGAAGAGATTGTACTACAAGCCATTTGATAAGAGAAATAGGCTTGAGATAAAGTAAGTGTTTACAGAGAATAGTAAGAACGAGTCTCTATGTAAGAAAGAGTCTCTACGAGCAAAGTTAGAGATAAAGAAAGCGCAGAGATAAAGGACAGCATAGAAGCAGAGAAAACTTGTATTAGAGAAAGCAAGGAGATTCAAAAACAGGCATGAGAAAAGAAGCCTGAGATCAAAAGAAGAAAACTAGAGAATAGCGAGTTAGAGGCAGAATTTAAATAAAGCTAGGCAGAACTAAAAGCGCCAGCAAGTTGAAGGCTCAAGAACCAAAGGAAGAAGACTTCAAGACAGTAAGCAGACTTCAAGATAACATGAAAGACTGCAAGTTTGAAGAACGCAGGACAGCAAAGTTTGAAGAATGCAGGACAGCAAGTTTAAAGAGTTGCAGGGCAGAATACAGTGAAAGGATAGACAGCAAGGAAGATATGTTATTGTGCTATTCTTTAGTGCAATAGTCAAGGAGCTATATTTGCATAAACCAGCACCACGAATGTCACCTGCATCTACATAGAAGAAAGCAAAAGATTGGTAAATCAGCAAGCTATAAAAAAAAAGGAGATTTGGGAAGCGTTCATAGCATCTTCCATAAGCAAAGCAGCACCATAGCAGCGCCATAGAAGCAAGTAAGCACCATAGCAAGCCAGCACCATAAAAGCGCCATAGCAAGCCAGCGCCAAAGTAGCACCTGTTGGTTACGAATCTGCCATGAGGAAAGGATTTTGGGTTAATGCGCCCAGATTCGCCCACCAGCATGAAAGGCCGGAAGGAAGAGATGCCTTCCGAGCCAATCTCCGGAGAAGGCCGGCTCCTTTTGGGGGGTTTCTGATTTGAGCTAAGGGTACAGGAAAGAGATGAATGTACAGAAAGAAACAAATGTACAGAAAGGGATTACAAATATATTCAGAGGTTGGTGGGGGGAACTAACAGTACGGGAACACACCAATCAACGCTACTTGCTGCATCATAAATACAAAAGTATGACAAAGAACTGCAAAATCTACGCGTACTTCCGATACATAAGCAGTGCATGCACCATTCAATGATCCCCTAGCAAACATTCCCTACAAGGAACTAACAGCACGGCAATGCATCGATTAACGGATACGTACACTGACATAGGTAGAAAGCAAGCCTAGAGATATCAGGGCCAGGTATATGTGTTTATGTAGAGAATTTAACCGCACTGTTCAATGGCTCCCAGCAAACATTCCCTACAAGGAACTAACAGCACGGGATCGCATCAATCACCGGATACGGACCAGCAACAAAACACATAACTGATGGAACTGCTACCATATCTATTCTATAAATGCTTTAAATTAATGAAGTACGAAAAGTGCTTAAACAAGCAATACTAGAGGAACCTGATCGCCAAACGCCGAAGTGAATCAACGAGCCGCGACACAGGTGGGCCTAAAGCATATAATGAAAGACAGCATAAAAGAATAAAGACAGCAGAACAGAACCAGGCATACAGATTGTATTCATTAGCAGAAGCACGGTTACAATGGGTACGGTGATTCCCTAACAAACATTCCCCTTCCACCCTTTACAATGAATTCACGATGGGCTTTTATAGCCCGAGTCCCTCCCGTTACATTAATGGGCACAAGGTCCCAGTCAAACATAAGCTGACAAAAGCGGCGAAAGAGCTGCAAATGCTGACCTTTTGTCGGACCGGACTGTACCCGCAGCATGGTCCTCCTGGAAACTGGACAGCCACATGGCGGTGCGCTGGGCAGAACTTCAATCTGGCAGTGATGCGGGTAGCTGGAGCAGGTAGAACCTCAGATCAGCTTTGAATGAGGCTACTGGCACAGGCAGTGCAGCCCATGCTTATCCCTTTTGGTCGGCAGTCTTGGTTCAAATCCCGAAGCTGGACACTTGTCGAATGATGGGTTATGCTATGTGACACATGTCTGCCTTGAAGGGCAGTCTATTCATCTTCGCTTGGGATCGGAGCTCCTTGGGATGCGCGGGCAGAAAACAGTGTAGTCGGGAAGGCCTTCACGCCTTGGTCAAATTCCGGGTTTGTTCCCCTACTGTACACCTGTCAAGGGCGCATTCCGACTCTGCTGAAAAGTCGGACTGCGCACAGGTGAACACTGGTGTCTGCCGCTGTACGGACCTGCTCCGGCACTTGTCATTTCTCTCTGTCAGCCTGCCAGCCTGCCAGTGCAAGGTGCGCCCAGAAAGTGGGGCGAAGTCAGACTTCGCACCAAAACTGGGCGAAGTACGCACTTCGCACCAAAACTGGGCGAAGTGCGAACTTCGCACCAACACTTAGCCATTTTTCAGGGTAACCTGCTGGAAAGTTGAAAAATCAACTGGGGGACTCCAAGAAAGGGGGGGAAAGAAAGAGAATGCGGGAAAGAAAAGGAAAGGGAGAGAAGGAAGGAAAACGGAAGAAGGAGGAAAAGAAGAGCAGCACTGTTACAATATTGAAGACATTGCACCCCGTGCAAAATGTGACAACATTTCTGGCGGCTCGCGGGGTGTCGAGCTCGCCTCGGCGCAAAGAATCCATGCCTTCATCCTTTGGGTGCAGAGGAACTTGCCTCCCCTGCCTTTTGCTGCTCTAACTGTTCTCCTTGCGGCAACTGTTCTTCAGATTCATCTTTGTCAGTTGCCCCATCAGAAATGCCTTCCGAAAACTCTCCATCTCCTGCTTCTGCCTCGCAGATGCGAGTGTATGCCACCTGGGCTGAGCGCCAGGCTTCTGCTTCGAATGGCTTGCGGTCTGCTATATCTTCTAATGCTCCGTGGAAAGCAGCGACCGCGTGCAGGTCGATGGTGAGGTACATTTTTTCTAACTCCTGGAAATAGGAGCGGATCTTGGAATATTTGGACACCATCCGAGTGACTCGATTGTCTTGAATTGGCTCGATCCAGCTATCAATTTCAGGTCGTATCTCGCTTCAAAGGATTGCCAATTTCTTTTTACCCGATCTAGGGTGAGGAGCTCGCCATTCTCAACAAAACTTGGGCACCCTAGTTCCGAAAGAGCGTGAAAGGGGGCCAGACAGATATCCCTTTCATGCGTGAATGCGTCTAGCATTCGTCTGGCCACTCTCACCTCTTCAACTTTTTTGAAATATTTGTGCAAGGTCACCCTTGCACCTGCCCATTCTGCAGCGAATGAGGACACGGGAGAAAATTGGAGGCCGTTGCGCTCGCGCTCCTGAAGATTTACCGCCAGGTCCAGCCATTGCTTCGCCTGGCGCTCGGCCTCCTCTACCACAGGTTTTCCCTGGGCAGAAACTTCTTGAATCCTGGATGCGAAATCCAGGACTGCCATCGCCTTGAAGGTGTGGGGCTTGCATTCCCGCAGCAAACCAGCCCGCATCTCCTTAACTTTTGTCTTTGAAAAGGCGGTCGCTTGAGATGCTCTCTCTGCAAGTTGCGACTGCGCCTGCTTCAAAGACTCTTGGAGCTGAGAAATTTGCTCCGAGGCTGCTTGCTTTTCGGTTGCGGCTTGTTGCTGAGAAGCGGCCAGCTGGGCTTTGAGTTCATCTGTTTCTTGCCGCGCCGCTTCCAGCTGCTCAGTGGACCTAGACAGGTCCTCTTCAAGTTGCCTTACTTTATCCTGCAACCCGAAAAGCTCTTCCTGCTCCTCCAGACTCTTGACAAAGAGATTATCAGCTTTGCGCATGATTGTCTGAATCTCATACTGCTTGTTGATGTCGTCAAAGCTCTTCTCCTTTGTCTGGAGCTCGTAGTCCGCCCTAGTCATTTCCCGGAGAGGCTTCTTTACTATTGGGATTATCTTCTCTGTTGTAAGCACTCTCCTCTCAAAATCGTACTTGGCGCGTTTTACCGGGGCGGCTATCTCTTCATGTCTCCTCCGCTTCAGGTTCTCGAGGAAAGAAACAGAACACTGTACAGCCCTTGTTGCCAGGGGCAAGTCGTCTGTATTCTGGAGGTCGTCCATGAAATCTGGTTCCCCCAGCCTAGGGTTCTGCTGAGACGTCTCTCCTGCGGGGATGGGATCAGGAGGAACCGGACAGACTTTGGAAGAATCGGTCGCTTGTGGGGGCGACCGGGAAATGGAGATGGGAATGGTTGACACTGCAAGGGTTTGAAGCGGCTGAGACGGAGGATGTGACGGTGAACGGACGGTCTCAGCACTGACTTCAGGCGAAGGGTTTGGAGTTGTGCTCAGAGAAAGAGAGACGTTAGGGTTCTGAGCAAACTGATCGAAAGAATGGGGGCCGCTAGAAGGACGTGGAGACGGGGAGGGGGATGCGGCCATGACTTGCTCGGACTGAGCGGGAGACGGAGTGGGAGTAGGACTTGGTGAGACTAAAGAGACAGGGGCAACAAACGTACCTGCGGGCTCCGCCTGAGCCGATGCCGGGTGAATGTCTTCGCTTCTTGTATCGGTGGCTGGCTTGGGACTGCCCAAAGGAACTGCCTCTGCGGCGGCAGGACGCGGCTGCGGCTCTGCGACTGGCTGCTGCACTATCAGGCTAGGTCGCCTGATTTTCTCGACTCTCCTCCGCTTCTTCTCTTCTGGAATAACGGTCGGATCAGGGGAAGGAGATGAAGTAGGTGCAGCAGGCGCTGATGCTCCCACGGTAAACTTGTACCGGGGTTTGACTTGCAGGAGTTCTGCCGCGACCGGTCTGCCTTCTGGCGGCGCTGGCGCTTTTCTTGCCTGAGGGATTGCCTCGGGCGCTGCCTTGACTAACTCTTTCGCCTTTTCAGGCGCCGCCTTGGGAGCTACGGGCTGCATTGGATCGACCTGGGTACTTGCTGGGCCTGCGCTGGCAGTTGCTGAAGTGTACAACTGTTTGGGAGGAGACCCATTTTTATAATCCTCAAAGGGGCCTCGGGGAACGTAACCTTGATATGCGAACGGCCGCCAGCTGTCATGATGCTGGTCATAGAGAACCGAAAAGTCGTCATCTACGGCCAGGCTTCTCCTTGTTGATTTATCGTGCTGCGTGCGGCATCTCATCTTCCAGCACTCGGTAACCTTTTCTTTAGACCAGTTAAGGCCTGCTATTTTGGATAGAAATTTTTTGAATCCTGGAGACGAGAAATGGTGATCCGGGTTTCGCTTGGGGTCATATGTCACCTCCTCGCAGTAGAAATCCTGCCAGGGAGGAGAAGCTTCCATTAATTCAATCTCCCAGTCAAGGTCCACATGGACCATGTCGCATCTATCTTCGGTTATATCCCGGGGGCACAAATGTGTGAATCTTGCCCTTATCCCATAGGGGTCGTACTTCCAGCGCTGCGGCAGCAAAACCAGGCCAATCCGGGACAGCGCTTGCTCTAGGTAGACGTGTTGTCCTACCTCAGTAATCTCAACGTTGGCCCAGGAAAGAGGATATTGAAAATTTTGTCCTCTCTTCTTTCCTAGGCCGAACTCTTCTTCCACATAGTCCATCTGCCGGGCAACTTCCATCCCGAACAGATGCTCTGAACACCAATAGGGCAGCAAATAGGGCTTGCCCTTGAATCCGTAGATTCTGACTACAATCCCCTGCGTCAGTCTGAAAACGTCCCCGAGCTTCTGATTTATCAATGCACTCGTCATTTCTCTAGGGGGACGGGGGATTTCACTTTCGGTGAAGACTGACATGACGAATCCCAGAAAGTTGAAGTTGAACTTGTAGTAGGACCCTTTCCGGTATAAGTCATCCGTCCGGCTTATAGACGGGGGGGGGCTCTCCCCTCTCGTTAACCTTCTTCAAGTTCAGGATCGGCATTTGGGGGTGCAGATGGTACAAACAAAGCCAGGCTAGAACAGAACTGAAACGAAAATCGGTAGACTGCCTCTTCTGAATTTTCAGCAGGCTGGAATGAATGGCGTAAGCCAGCCAGTCTGCCCAGTCGAAAGAGATGGGGCGCTTTCCACTCCTTTGCGCCGCTGGTTCGTAAGATTCTCCACAGAGGAGACATTCTGCCAGCGCCAGCTGGTACGGATGTACCAACTCGTCGGAGTCACGACCGAGAATCCATGCCGGGATGGTATATAAATACTTGCTCGAAATTTCGTCAAGGGCATGGGGCCGGTCGGCCTTTGTCCAGTGGAAGCGGGCGTTTAGCTCGAATTGAGGAAATCCCTCATTCGCTTGGTGTGCGTGAAGCGTCCCGCTTGTTCGCCCAGATTTATCTTTCTGAAGATGGTGCCGGAGTCATACTCCAGCCCTGGGGCGAAAGCTGGCTGCACAGTCTCCCTGCGCAGCGCGAACAAGGGTTTACCGCTGGAGCTACAGATATGCCGGGTAGCTGGTCTATAGTGTCTGACAATGAGGTCTACCAGTTCCGGGCATTGATGGACAGGAGGGCACAAGAATCTGAAGAGGTTTGATTTGTACGCCGCTCCGAAATGGTGGGAGGGCGAAACTTTGTCAGCCCAGCTCTCCACATTTGCTCGCAGTGAGTCAGGCTCATAGAAAATGAGCCGTCCACATATCCCGCCAGGTAATTCACCGGAGATGGTGGGGCTTGCCCACGCTGTACTTTTTTCGTTCGGGACTTTGACTTTTTCTCTGGCGGGTTGTCGCCTTTGAAAACGCCAGGTCGCGGTAAATCCCCTGGTTCGCCACTTTCGCTGGACTGCGCTGACACGGGCCTTTTTCCTTTGTCCATCCCTCCGAATCAGCAATAATGATAGGTTCAGTGCGTCCGCAATGATTTCGCTATCATAGGAATAATTTGAACCGTATCGAGGAATAATCGTGCAATCCGGAATGTTTGCGGGGCTTCGTCCCCCCTTTTCTAGATAAAAACAGCGCCATAAATGCAACGCGGGAGGGGGTAGGTCGGCTGAGTTAAGATCCTTGGGTGGCTGCGCAGGAGAATGTTTGGAAAAAACGCGCCCCGACAGACGTGCCATGCTTCTTTTGTTGCACTTTCCTTTGAAAAACGTGCAATCATTAATTCTGTTTCGAAGACTGCACCATGGCTGACGTCGCTGCCACCACTTGGGCACACTGCTCAAGACAAAACCCTTGGTGCGGGAACCCATGTTAAAACAGTTGCAAACGCGCCTTGGGCCCAGCTTGGGGTTTTTCGAATTTTTTATTATTCATTTCTTGGACGCTGCCCCAAACTGGCCCGAAGACCAAGGCGCAGTCGGACCTCGCCCAAAGTTGGGCGCGGCCCGACTTCGCCGGCGAAGTCGGACTTCGCCCGAATTTCGGGCGAAGCTCGAACTTCGCGCGAAACGCGCGCTTGAACTGTTCTGCTCTCATTCTTTTCCGCTGCGCCCGAAGTTCGGGCACAGCGTGGGTCCTTTGCAACCGTGGGCGCTTTGGAACAACTTAATACTCCCCGTGGCCTTTGGACCTTGAACAAATTGCGCAGTGCTGATGCGTTGAGGCAGGTTCGGACTTCGGCCGAAGCGTGGAGCGAAGTGCGAACTTCGCGCTGATGCGTTGAGGCAGGTTCGGACTTCGGCCGAAGCTTGGAGCGAAGTGCAAACTTCGCGCGAAGTTCGCACTTCGCTCGAGAATTGAGCGCAGTGCACACTTCGCACTAACGCTGGCCGAAGATGGACTTCGCTGCGAAGTTCGCACTTCGCGCAAGAGTTGCGCGCGCAGTGCGTACTTCGGTCAAAGCTTTGAGCGGGGCTTCCCTTTAGTGTGCCTTAACATTTTTTATCAAACTTCGCAATTTGGCTGGGCCGAAGTCCGACTTCGCTGCGAAGTCGGGCTTCGCCCAACACTTAGTCAATTTTTTGCCCTCTTTTTCTCCTTTCTTTCTTTGCATAGCCGAACTTCGCCCCTCCTGAGGGGCAACGACAGACTTCGCTGCGAAGTCTGTCCTTCTCTCCCATGCCGCAGTTAAGCTCAAAAAACAAGAAAAACAAATTGAAAGCTAAAACTGGAAACTGTACATGCCGGGAAATGGAAAAAACATAAGGAAAAAATTTTTACAAAGAAGGGCCACTCGGGCCTCTTCAACAGCGATAAAGTTTTAAATGGAACCCGTTGACGGGGATAGGGAGGAGCTGACCCTCCATATCCAAAAGTATGTAGGCATTGAACTGGTTCACCCGGGAAATCTGATAAGGCCCCTCCCAGAGAGCATCAAATTTTCCGTGATTACCCGGTTTTGCCTTGTATGAGTCCCACTTTAGCACCAAGTCCCCGACTTCGAAAATTCGGGCAGTGGTGCCTTTGGCAAACCAGCCTTGAGTGTCTGCAATGTGATCCGCGAAGGCCTGGTATGCACTTTCTCTGTCTTCTTCCAACTGCAGGAGTTGGCACAGTCTGTCGTCCACCGGGTCTCCGCTGCTCCTGTCTTCGTCAATCATCCACAGGGCGGGGATCTCGATGTGTGATGGCATGACAGCTTCCTTGCCATAGACAAGCGCGTAGGGGGACATTCTGAGGGATTTCTTGAACGCAACTCTATCCGCCCATAGCGCCCGGTTCAAGAGCAAGTGCCAAGTTCGCTTATTCCTTTCAATGGTCCTCCGGAGAATTTTCAGGAGGTTCTTGTTAGTAGACTCGGCAAGGCCATTCCCCTGCGGGTAGTAATTAGAAGACATCTTGTGATAGATGCCAAATCTGCTGGTGTACTCCGTGAGTACAGCGCCTACGAATCCCGGACCATTGTCTGTCACAATCGACTCTGGAACCCCGAAGCGAGTAATCAGGCTTTCAATGAACCCGATGACCGTTTCTTGGTCTGCGTTCTTGGTCGGGATTGCCTCCGTCCACCATGTAAAATAATCAGTAGCTGTAAGAATAAACTTGTGGCCGGCGGAGGAGTTAGGAGAAATCACCCCAATGAAGTCTAGACCCCATTGCTGGAACGGAGTCTCGGCTCGAATCGGTTGAAGGGGCAGGGGTGCTTTTCTGTTTCGGCCGGCAAACCTTTGGCATTGATCACATTTAGCGCAGACCGCATGCGCGTCTGCGAACAGAGTGGGCCAATAGTATCCAGCCCTTATTATTTTTAAGGCCGTTGGCCTTGAAGAATGGTGACCCCCAGGCATCCCGGAATGAAAATCTCCGAGGATCCCGGACCGGTCGGATTTTTTGACGCACCGCAACGAGGATGCCGTCAATGTTTCGAAGTAAAGCCCCTCGGGGCGAAGAGTGTACCTTAGTGCACCTAGCCGAAATCTCCTTCGTTGTGAGGCGTTCGGGTGATCGGGACATCTTCCGGTGCGAAGTATCTCACCGGTTCATCTCGTCCAATCACTCCCCTCCGATAAGGAGTCGGCTAGGTAGATGCGTGTCGCTGTGTCTTCCCACTTACAGGCGGAGATGTCGGCTACAGCGCTTCGGGCCAATTCCTGACACAAGGCTCGGCCTCTAATAAGCTTGGTGGGCCGCACTTCAATGTCGAACTCCTGGATCTTGGCAATCCATCCCGCTCTCTTGTGACCCGGTTCTCCTTGTAAAATAAAACTTCGAACATCCAAGTGAATCACAAAAACAGTGGTCTTGCTCTGGGAGACAAAGTGCCTGAACTTTCGAAGGGACTTCATGACAGCATGAACTTGCCGCTCTATAAAATTGTACTTTTCTTCATGCGGCAAGATGACTTGGCTCAGGAACGCTATGGGGCGCTCCTCACCATCGTCTCCCTTCTGAGTCAGGACTGCGGCGTAACTTTCGGGTTCTCCCACTGCATACAGGATGAAGTCCTTGGAGTAGTCCGGGTTGGTCAACACCGGGGCTTGTGCAATTCGGGCCTTGATCTCCTCGAAGGCTTGCTCTCTCTCATCAGTCCATTCGTAAGGTGTGTCTTTCTTGAGCAGTTTGGCCATAGGCTTGATCACTTGTGCGAAGTTCGGGATGAACTTCCGCACGAAGTTAATCTGACCGAAGAAGGACTGCAGCCCTTTTTTGTCGATGGGGGCTGGCAAGCGAACAAGGGCTTCCGCTCTGTCAGGGGTCAATGGCGAGGCCTTCCTCGGAGATGACATGCCCCGACGACTTTCCTTCTTTCACCGCGAAGACAGACTTCTTCGGGTTTATGGAGATGCCGAATTCTCGACAACTCTCAAATATCTGCCGCAGGTGCGGAATATGATCTTCTCGTTGGTGAGAGAAAACAGTAATGTCATCGAGGTAGATGACAATAATTTTGTTGAGCAGCTCTCGGAAGGCGAGTTCCATGGCCCTTTGGAACGTAGCACCAGCATTGGATAAGCCAAACGGCATGCGCTCATAGGCGAACGTCCCCCACTTGGTGGTGAACGCTGTCTTATGCTGGTCTTCGTCTTTGACCCAAATCCGGTTGTAGCCGGAAAATCCATCTAAAAGTGAAAATCTCTGGGCTCCAGCAACGATATGTAGAATCTGGTCAATTTGGGGAAGCGGATAGTGGTCCCGGAGGGAAACCTGATTTAGGTTTCTGAAGTCGACACAGAGACGTATGTCACCATTCTTTTTCCTCACGGGCACCAAATTCGCGACCCAGGATGAATGTTTGATGGGGTAGATGATCTTAGCCTCCAGCATCTTCAAGAGCTCGGTCTTCATCATGGCCTCAATCTTTGGATTTACGGCCCTCTGCTTTTGTCGGAATGGCTTGGCGCCATCCTCTAGCTCAATGGTATGCTGGATGACAGTTCTGTCATACCCCCTCAAATCCTCGTAGCACCAGGCCACGATGTGGGGGAACTCCTGGCACAGTGATCTAATCTGCCCCACTCCTCCGACGTGCAGTCTGTCCCGACCTTGATGGTTTTACCGAGTTCGAGTTCCAAGTCGACATACTGCCTCGGGTCTACTTTGATCCTATGTGATATTGCTCTGTCGTTCTGATCAAAGAGACTTTCTAACGTAATCAGTCCCTTTGGGACGTGATTATTCCGTAACTGTATCAACCCCTCATATTGCTCGTCATCAGGGTCTCTACCTTCGATTACACATACTTCGTTAACCAGGAATGTGACGATCTCCTCGTCACAGCTGAACACCTGCCAGAAGGTATCCCTATCAGGCACAGAAGGCCTGTAAACGGTGCGGACCGGCTTCAGTTTCTGGACGTCTTCAGCCGGAACGTACCTGGCTCCAACAGACGCCAGAATATCTGCGTGCTTGTTTCTCTCACGCGATATTGCCTTAACATTCAATGAGTCGAACGATTCCATCAGGTCCCAGACCCGATTGCGGTACGATTTAAGATAGTGATGCTTGGACGCGCATTTATTCATAACTTGATGACACACCAGCTCTGAATCTCCGAAAATTTGGAGATGCTTGATTCCGAGCCTTTCCGCCTTTCGCAAACCCAAGCACAGGGCTTCGTACTCTGCTGAGTTGTTAGTACAGCTCCAGGCCAGCCTGTAGGCATAGTCCTTCTGGATCCCGGTTGGAGAAACCAGGAGTACCCCTGCACCGGTGCCATTCTTGCATCGCGCGCCGTCAAAGAAAAGCTTCCACAGCTCTTCGGGTGCAGGTCCTACATCTTTCGCAGCTGACACGTCGAGCCTCTCGGACTGTTTAATGGAGTAACAGCCCTGCTCTGTCCCGATTACGGCATTGAAGTCCCGCAACGAGAACTCGTCTTCGAGCTGTAGCACTTCGAGAGCTTGCTCGGTCAGTTCCACTGTCACCAGTTCTTCCTCTGACAACTGGACCATGCAGTCCATCTCTCCTCCGGGTATCTTGTCCACTAGAAGGGGAAGGCTTCTCATTGAAAATTTTCAGTCTCCTTCCTTTGAAGGGCACTTCCATGTGTGAGTAGTCTAGAGACAGGTACCCACCCAACTTCGCAGTGAACTCCCGAGAGAGACACATGCCGAAGTAAGGCTCCAAGTCAACAATCACGACCTCTTGGATGACTACGATGTCGAGAGCCTTGTGCAATCGGATAGGGATGTCCTTTATGACACCAACCGTATTAACAAGGGTGCCGTCTAATTGCAGCACACCTTGGCTGCTCCGTGTGTATTCCATCCCGATCTCATCGCAGACGGCCTTCGGCATTACGGTCGAGGAAGCACCAGAATCCACCATGCAGTTGTGAACTATGTGCCCTTGCATCCGTAAAGACAGATAAAAGGGTGGCGGTCTGTTCTTCCTAGTGGTTGAGACTGTCAAAGGTTGAACCAGGACAGCAAGCTGCATCTGCTTGCCGCTCTTCATGTTCTTTAGTGATTCTTGCAGCAGATCTACCTAGCCTGGGAGCAGAAGAGCGTCGTACATGCTGATTCTGGCAGGAGTCTTCTTCAACTCGTCTACAATGCTGTAGCCCGAGGTACTAGCTCCTTCTGCTGGCTTAGCCGGTTCATACTTGGTCCGGTACTGTTGGGTGGCCTCAACTCGCTGTCTCTTGGGCAGAGACGGGTACTTCAACTTCTCCTAGGCTTGTTCTTTGGTTTCAGCTGGGAGCTGAGGTATAGGAGGCTTAGCGGGAGTTGAGGCCTTTGCTGGAGGCTTGGCGGGAACAGGGGCAGCCTTTTCCGGAGAAGGCTTAACCGGAGCTTTTTCTTTGGACGCCTTCTCCTGGGCTGTGTAAGGCCACAGCCGCTTGTACGGTGGCAGCTCGTGGGGCTACGGTTTTTCTCTTCTTGCGTAGACTTGCAAAGGCTTAGCCGCGTCTACAGCTTTCTTTTCTTCCTTGGCGGGCGTCACTAGATTCTCTTCGGCGGGGGCAAAATTAGCCTCGCCGTCCAAGATCATGTACAGCTCATCGTCTTCTATAGCGCTGCCGGCCAAGGTCTGGATGTAGTGCTGGTGCAGAGTGCAGTCTTCCTCCGAATGCGGGTCATTGCACGTAGTGCACCAGTTGACATGGTCGGGAGGACCGGGTGGGTCATCTATAGCAGCATTCCTCGGAGGCGGACGCCTCTGCGGCTGGTTCTCTGGGGCTTTATCTTTTGTCAACGCTGGTGGCGCATACGGCCTTCTAGGAGCAAGGTCCATCTGGGCCTGCTTCTTCTTCATGGCGGTCATGTCATTAGACATGGCATGATATCCGGAGGCCAAAGCCCGCACTTCTTGTAGAATCGTGTTCTGGATGCTGCTGTCAGGAGGCGGCAACTGTGCCGGTGGAGGCAAAGCGGCCAATGGAGGAGGGTTAGAATAAGGCGCGTACTGCGGGGGAGCAGGGAGCGCTGGAAAATGTGGAGCGGGAGGAGGCGGATGAGGGTAATGCATTTGAGGCGGGCCATAAGGAGTTACGACCGGCGCCGGATTCCACTGCTGCTGGGGTTGCTGCCCGGAAGTGGACGGCGAACCGCCAGAAGCAGAAGGATATTGCGATCTGGGGAAGTCGGGATGAATTGGTTCCTGCACTCGGACGGAAGCTCGCCGATGGAAATAATATCAGCTTCAGCTTGTCGGGCGACCTCGTACGAGCGCGGAAACTCGTCAATTCTGGCGATCTTCAGCAGCGAGCATATGTCTGAGTTGAATGATCTCAGATAGTAGTGAGCAGCCATGCCAGCTGAAGGCCGAAGTTCGCGAGGTACCCGTTTCCAGGATCTCGCAAACCTGATGTTGAAATCAGACACCTCCTCTTGAGGATGTCTCTGGATAGCTTGGAACTGATGCAGTAGAGAAGTAGGGTCAGCAGACTCGTTGCATCCTTTTACGAGTCTCCTGGCAAGCTGGGGCCACCCTGTGATGGATCCCTCGCGCGCCGATCTCCACCAGTAGAGAAGCTTTCCCCTCAGGGAAAGGGCCAGCAGACGGGTCTTCACACTTTCATCGGTAATAGTATGCAGTGCGGCCAGGGCAAGGATGTCCTGGATGTGCTCATACGCCGTCTTACCGTAGCCGTCGTATGTGGGAATAGACTTTAAAGCAGCAGGGGGAACAGCTTGCTGACCGACCAGGGCCAAAGGCCCCGTAGAGTCCACCGCCGGGAAGAGGTCATCGTCATTTGGCTGTTGGGCAGCCATTTCTTCTTCTTCTTCTTCTTCTTCTTCTCCGTCGTCGGTTGTGTACTCAATGTCGGTACTTTCCGAGGATGCAGGATCTTCTTCTTCCTCGGCTTCTTCTATTTCGTACTCGGCTCCTCCGACTTCAGCTTCGGCTTCTTCTTGGATCTCAGCCTCGGCTTCGTCGAAACGAGCTCGCGGATCAGCCAGCTGGGGATCTCGCCTCGAGCGTTGATGTCCAGTTCGTAGAACTCAGGCAGGCTTCTCGGATTTCTTGCTTGCCACCTTCTCGTGTGCATGAAGGTGACGGGACCGGTCTTCTAGACTCAGAGGATTTGTTCGTGCAGAGTCGCTAGGTGTTCGGATTTGGAACAGCAATGAAGCGAACACCGGTGCTTCAATTCTGTCGGGGGTGAGAAACTTCCTTGTCTCACCGAGAGCTCGGGAACTGTCAGCGCCGGGTGGAGACTGATCAGAAAATCTCTCTTCAGATGTGGGACCCGTGTTCCTCCAAACGGGTCAGAAAAACTGTTGCGCTAGGTGGAGACAGAACGAGTACCTCTTTCTTTAAAACGTGGGACAAGGGTCCCACCGGCCGTGCCAGAGAAACTGTTGGTTACGAATCTGCCATGAGGAAAGGATTTTGGGTTAATGCGCCCAGATTCGCCCACTCGAGCATGAAAGGCCGGAAGGAAGAGATGCCTTCCGAGCCAATCTCCGGAGAAGGCCGGCTCCTTTTGGGGGGTTTCTGATTTGAGCCAAGGGTACAGGAAAGAGATGAATGTACGAGAAAGAAACAAATGTACAGAAAGGGATTACAAATATATTCAGAGGTTGGTGGGGGGGAACTAACAGTACGGGAACACACCAATCAACGCTACTTGCTGCATCATAAATACAAAAGTATGACAAAGAACTGCAAAATCTACGCGTACTTCCGATACATAAGCAGTGCATGCACCATTTAATGATCCCCTAGCAAACATTCCCTACAAGGAACTAACAGCACGGCAATGCATCGATTAACGGATACGTACACTGACATAGGTAGAAAGCAATCCTAGAGATATCAGGGCCAGGTATATGTGTTTATGTAGAGAATTTAACCGCACTGTTCAATGGCTCCCAGCAAACATTGCCTACAAGGAACTAACAGCACGGGATCGCATCAATCACCGGATACGGACCAGCAACAAAACACATAACTGATGGAACTGCTACCATATCTATTCTATAAATGCTTTAAATTAATGAAGTACGAAAAGTGCTTAAACAAGCAATACTAGAGGAACCTGATCGCCAAACGCCGAAGTGAATCAACGAGCCGCGACACAGGTGGGCCTAAAGCATATAATGAAAGACAGCATAAAAGAATAAAGACAGCAGAACAGAACCAGGCATACAGATTGTATTCATTAGCAGAAGCACGGTTACAATGGGTACGGTGATTCCCTAACAAACATTCCCCTTCCACCCTTTACAATGAATTCACGATGGGCTTTTATAGCCCGAGTCCCTCTCGTTACATTAATGGGCACAAGGTCCCAGTCAAACATAAGCTGACAAAAGCGGCGAAAGAGCTGCAAATGCTGACCTTTTGTCGGACCGGACTGTACCCGCAGCATGGTCCACCTGGAAACTGGACAGCCACATGGCGATGCGCTGGGCAGAACTTCAATCTGGCAGTGATGCGGGTAGCTGGAGCAGGTAGAACCTCAGATCAGCTTTGAATGAGGCTACCGCACGAGCGGTGCAGCCCATGCTTATCCCTTTTGGTCGGCGAGTCTTGGTTCAAATCCCGAAGTCGGACACTTGTCGAATGATGGGTTATGCTATGTGACACATGTCCGCCTTGAAGGGCAGTCTATTCATCTTCGCTTGGGATCGGAGCTCCTTGGGATGCACGGGCAGAAAACAATGTAGTCGGGAAGGCCTTCACGCCTTGGTCAAATTCCGGGTTTGTTCCCATACTGTACACCTGTCAAGGGCGCATTCCGACTCTGCTGAAAAGTCGAACTGCGCAAAGGTGAACACTGGTGTCTGCCGCTGTACGGACCTGCTCCGGCACTTGTCATTTCTCTCTGTCGGCCTGCTAGCCTGCCAGTGCAAGGTGCGCCCAGAAAGTGGGGCGAAGTCAGACTTCGCACCAAAACTGGGCGAAGTGCGCACTTCGCACCAAAACTGGGCGAAGTGCGAACTTCGCACCAACACTTAGCCATTTTTCGGGGTAACTCTCTGGAAAGTTGAAAAATCAACTGGGGGACTCCAAGAAAGGGGGGAAAGAAAGAGAATGCGGGAAAGAAAAGGAAAGGGAGAGAAGGAAGGAAAACGGAAGAAGGAGGAAAAGAAGAGCAGCACTGTTACAATATTGAAGACATTGCACCCCGTGCAAAATGTGACAACAGCACCATGACAAATTAGTGCCATAGCATTGGCAATCTAAAACACAGTCAGAGATATCAAGCAAGAAGCAATCTGGAAAGGAAAACCAGTGTCAAGAAAGAGAAGTCTCGGCAGCGAAGCCAGAGCCATAGCAAAGGGAAGACTCGGCCGTGAAGCCAAAGCCATAGCAAAGGGAACACACGGCAGCAAGACCAGCGCCATTGCACCTTCCGAAGTGGAGAACAGATCCGGATAGTGAAACGCCATCTGAGCAAGCGCCTAGACAGCGAAGTGTCATCCAAAGGGATAAAGTAAATTCATTTCAATCGGCATTTGCAAGCCTAAAGTCGTTCGAAACAAAGCGCCATTCCAATCAATGCTACCTGAGAATAACTCCACCGCAGCTCGGAAGTGCTGACGCCATTGAATGCCACGTTATGGGAGAATGAAACGTTGATAGGCGAACATTGATGGGAGATTGTAATGTTGATAGGCAAACGTTTCATAGCACCCTCAATTGGAGAATCCCCAGACAATGAAGTGCCATAGTCTTCAAAGCGTTTGGAAGGGAAAACCTAGCATCGTTCAGAAATGAAACACCATCAAAAGTAACTCCAGCACCAATTGGATTTAAAGCAGAAGCGCCAAGACATTGAGGATTATTGAGTGTCACGTTGTGGAAGATAAAAACGGCAGAGTTGAACATTGAATGAAGAATATCCAAAAAGGGAAGCGCTACATTGGGAGCAAAACATCTTTGAGTCAGGGGAAATGATTCATCTGGCAGAAGTGGAACGTTATTTCAAGGAGACCAAAGAATAACTCTTGCATGGACAGCAATTCATTAACCTCCAATTCCAAGGTCAAAAACACTTTTGGTCAGAGAAGTGAGTGCCAAGTGCAAAATCACCCAAGACGTCAATGCACAGGCAGCAAGGTATATTCTAGGGTTTTGAAAGCTTATTAATTTGAAAATTGATTTTTGATTAAGGTTATATGGAGAGATAAGGATTAATTGCTTTTTATAAGGTTTGATTATTAATTAATTATTTTATAAGGTTCATTATTAAGATTAATTAGGAGTGATAAGGTTTATTATTAGATTAATTGAGTTTTTTATTATTCTTAAAGCTTTTGGAGAGATAAGTGTGCTAATAGTATAATTAAGTTTTTAATTAAGTTGTTAAGTTTTTGGAGTGATAAGTAGTATTAGTAATTAAGTTATTTGAAGTTTTATATTTAAAAGCTTTATTATTTTATTCATTTTTTGAAATTCAAAGACATAAAATTTTTGCAAATTATTTAATTATGGAGAAATAAGGAAGTCTACTTCAGGAATATTAAATTTGCAAAATTCTTATTTTTTCTAGTTTCTAAATAATTAGGGAGACAAGGATTTCTACTTCATAGGTATTGAAATTTAGAAACTTTGAAATTATTTTTAAACTTAGGGAGACACAAGGTAGTCTACATCAAAGGAAATATATTCTTGACATCCTTTTGCATATCATGGAAGAAATTGTTAAGAATGCATTTAATGAGGATAGTGAAGAAATGTTACATGCACTCAAGTATTATTCTCAAAATTTAATAAATGAATTTGATGGAGAGAAACAAATGTCTAATGATTTAAAAGAAAATTATGTTTGTTTCTCAAAGAGGCAAAAGAAGGGATTTTTACAACATTTATAAACTATCTCCATGGAAAACTTTTCAAGACATGGTGGGATTCTCAAAACACCATTATATTCTCTTCAAAAGAGTGTTTAATGATGTATCTTTCATTAATTAGTTTTGAGATTTTCCAAGGGAAGAGAAAAGCTGAAAGAAATGATACATATGTTAGTTTCAAAGAGGAATCATTGAAATCAAAGTTGTATTATTGTGATGATTTACTAACTCAATTCTTAGAAGGTATATCATCAGATATATCACAAATGAAATTGCAGAAAAAGAAAAGAAGAAAGAGGAAGAGAAGGAATCACATCAAGGACAATAGGAAACCTGAATCCAAAGACAAGGTCAAGCAAGGAGAAGAAGAAGATCAAAAAATTCAGAAGAAGGCAAAAAGAGAACAGAGGAAGCACAGGTCCCAGGATCACATGAAGATGAAGACCTTGATTGAAGACTAAAGTCTTCAATAACCAAATAATGTAATACAAGAGGGTGTTGGAGAATATTACATTATTTGGTACATGCCAATGTACCACCTTGGTACATCATTGTAAATATTAGATTAGGGTTGTGTCTTAGATTAGTGTATGAGTAAATATTTTATGTAATGTAATAATGTGCAGGAAATGCACAAGTGTTTTGTTAATATGTGTGCAAGTGTTATAAGTGTAAATGTGCACAAGTGTCTAATATGTAAGTGTGCATATGTGTCCTTAGAATAGGAAAGTGAAGAGTTGTAAAGAAGAGTGAATGTCAAGAGTGCAGCATATGAAGAGTCACATACAATTATATATTTGTGACAAAGCATTGTAATTATCATTGAAAGTGCATAGCTTTATGCTTGCACTAGTAGACCTTTATTCAATAGTATTTTCAGTATTTTGTGTGCAATATTGTGAGCATTGTTTATGTGATTATTCTATGAGTATTATTATGAGTTATTCTATTTTGATATTATATTTTGAGTTATTATTTGATTCATTATATTGCAACTTCATTATATTAGATCCTGTGATTATTTTCCTGTGAGATTTACACTAGTATTAAAGCTTCAAAAGCTAACAATTAATGTAGAGAAACAGTCTAGAAATGAGAACTCCATAAGTGAAATACAGAAGATTTGTTACAACTGCAAATAACAAAGATTAGACAGAGTTCAGCATCAAAAGTGATGCATCTTTAGATCAAGATGACCGTGAACTTGCTTTAGAAGTCTCCTACAGTGGTCTTAGTGTCTCCTCTACTCTCCTACCCTTAGAAGACTCCTTCCAACCATCAACACTTCAAATGACTTTCCAGCTCCTTGTTTTTACTCATTTTTTATTTTCAAACTATGTTGGACCTGAAGATGTAACCAATCATTTTCTTGTTTTCAAGTGTTATGTTATCACCATAGACCCCTCAGGTACAAAGCTCTTTGTGCATTTCTAACCTGCCATCTATCACATTCCAAGTGCCAACCATCCTGGTGAATGGAAGAAACCTGTTAGGCCCTGCCAGTTGCTGATCCAGGCAAGTGACCTTGTTCAGATATGGCTTTATACCCAAAAATATTCCCATAGGGGTGATCTTCCATATTCAATACGGTGGATTTCCAACCCACCAAATATGATATAAAGAGAGATGTACCCTCAATTATAAAAAGCAGGAGTAATGGATGCATGTTATAGCCTCACATCTCTTCTCAGAGATTGCTAGCACTGTACTCTGTTTTGTGATCACTAAGATCATTTTGTTATATTTTTCTCATATGTTTCTTTTGTTTTGGTTTGTTGTATTCTGTTGTTGTTCAGCTTGCAGTAGATCTTGATTTTCCTTAACCCGAAATCCCAAGTTTTGGATCAGTGATATCAGAGCAGTTTGTCTTTTGAGTGTATGTCCAAAAGTACGAAATCAGGCTATTGGGAGCTTCGGTATTAGATGCAAGATCCCTTAATTACCTCCCTTGTCATTCCAAACAATCCCAAATGACAAATAAAATGGATGACACCGAGATAATCAATCCTTTCAAGGTGATGTTGAATGAAGCCCTCATGAAACAGAGGAACAAGATGATGGATCAGTTTGCTCAAATTCTTCAACAACTCCCTACTGCAAATTCTGCAACCTCCTCCTCCATATAGACTCTCACTGCCCTAGCACCATTTGGTGCTCCCACACTTTTAAGGTGCAAGTGAATTTTGATATTCCTGTTTTTGAAAGAAAAATTAATATTGATGTTCTAGAAAATTGGTTGGATCAGTAATATTCATACTTTTCTATAAATAAATTCATCGACAGTGAGAAAATCACTTTTGCACTCTTGAAAGCTTCATTACCTGTCTGAAATTGTTGGGAAGCACATTATAGCAGGATAGGAGAATGAATATGAAAGCAAGATTCACATGGGATGATTTCATAGAGTCTGTAAACGAAAAATATTATCCTATGAAGCCTATGATGATTAGTACATGCAATAGCAACAATTGCGTCAAGGTAAAGACCAGTTTGTTCAAGATTATATTGATGCTTTCCATTCCATGGAAGCAAAACTAGGTATTCAAGATACCAAAGGCATTGAAGCCTCATGTACAATAGCAGGCTGCAATGGTACATCCAAGAGGACAAGGATCTCTTTGAATTCAAGACCTTGAGAGAGAGACATACAAATTTGTTGTCAAATTGGAGCAAAAGCACAAAAATAGAAGCAAACAGGAAGGAGGAACAAATAACAAGAACCAAAACACCAAGTACCAAACCAAGAAAGGTAAGAGTGACAATCCAAAGAATCATGACAAAGAGGTCAGCCCCGAAATCAGAACTGGAAGCCAAAGAAAGAATCCCAAGATAAGAATCCCCAAAAGACCAAGACCGGCAAATGGTTTGATTATCATAAGAACAGCTGACATTCAAGGGAGGACTATCAAGCAATTCAGTCATAGTTATCGTATCTAACAATTCTCTTGCTCAAACACTCATATCCAAGTATCAGATACGAAACGGATACAATATTTCTTGGATACTGTATACAAATGTATCCAAAGACATGGGAACCATATCCAGACGTATCCAAACACATGGGAACCATATCCAGACGTATCCAAACACACAAGTACCATATCTAGATGTATCCCAATATAGCCTAAGTGGGCCTAACGGTGAAGGCTTAAGTACTCTAGATAGGAGGTCCAAGGTTTGAATCCAAAGGGGGGTAGGGCATGTACGCCCCTAGGAAGATAGCACAACATAAGTGCCTCCTCCCACACATAGTGGATCCGAGGAGTACGAGGTGGTTTGATATGCGTAATGCTCTTGGACCTTAAAAGTTACTTTAACTTTTTAACATAATACAAGGTACCGTATCTAGATGTATCTGAATACATGCCCCTATTTGGTCCATATCTAATATATCCTAGAATCCCCTATGCACATCTAATGTTGTATTCACAACATGAGATTAAGAGAAGGATATGCAATTTCTTTTAAAATAAATTAATAATTAAAAAATCAATGACAATCATCTTCTTAGTTAATGAAAATATCCTATTCAAAACTTATGTGTAAACATTTTGTGTTATATTTTTTTCTTTTCATATATAAAACATATATGCTTTTTATAATGTTATATCCAACCACATCCATATTAGGTGGTCTTGAAAATTTACCGTATCCGTATCTAATAATGTACTTGTATCAAATTTCATATCTATTTCCATGCAATATAGAATTCAGTCATTGTTCGCTAAGATGCAACCCTTTACATCCACTGCACCACCACCTACACATCCACAAGCTGAGGATAAAGAAACGCAAATCATGGATGTTGACCCTAATGCTGCCATTGCTATAACACAATTATTGTCGACTGATGAAGATGAGGAGAGCCTCTTCCGCTCAAGGATGTGGGTGAATAGAGAGCCCCTACATTTCATTGTGGACAGCGATATCTAAAAGAATCTAATCTCAATGTATGTAGTCAAAAGCATGAAACTGGCTGTCACATCACATCCTCAACCATACAACGTTGGATGGTTTCGACAAGGTGAGGCCATCCATGTCACAGAGGAGTGTTGCCTCTCCTATGCCATCAATCCTTTTCAAGACGAGGTAATTTGCGATGTTCCTCTTGATGTGTGTGATGTCCTTCTCGAGAAAAACTTCATCTAGGAGCACCCAAGAATCTACGACTCTAAACCCAAAAGCATCATCATCACACTCCATGGCCAGCGCTACAAGATTCTAGAGGTGGTGACACCCACCAAGGTCTACCTGATTAGCACCAAACAGTGTAGCAAGGTGATCAATCATACAGGAAAGTTTGTCATGTTGATGATCAAGTCGCGGCTAGGGAAGAAGCTTGCTCTTGCCACTTCCTGGTCTATTGCAAACACCTAGCAAGGACAGCAACACCAATGGAGCAGACGGTCTCTTCTTATAACAATGTATTCACTTCACCCTCTAGGGTCCATCTTTATGGTTAGGTCATTCAAGATTGATCTACCTGAAAGACCCTAACATAGCTTCAAAGCTCTACAAGCCAAAGTCCTTTTCAAGCTTGTCTCAAGTTCCAACCATTAGCGCCAATCGACCTTGCTTCCTCTTCAGCCATGACAGGAGACACCTATGCATAGACTAAAGATTGATAAGGCCAACAAAGATGTTGAACAGGTTAACAAATTCAACGCCAAGTCCATGACATCGTTCAGACGGCTAACACCAAGTACAGAAGCGCCATGACAAGCATCGTGCACCACTTCACTACAAAATTGGGGACAAAGTCTGGCTTTATCTTTAGAAAGAATGTCTCCAAGTTGCCTATCACAAGCTTAGGCCCCTAACATATTGACCATACACCATCACCAAAAAGGTGGAAGAGAATGCTTTTGAATTGAATATTCCATCTTATCTTGGTTTGCATCCAATCTTCAATGTTGAACTTCTCAAGCCTTATCATCCACCTTTGTTGGACACTTCCATAGCAACAAAAAAATTGTACATTGAGGAAATCAATCCAAATAGCTTAGCATCGATGGAGAAGGACCAGATTATTGATACATAGACTAAGACCACTAGAAGGCAGTCCATTCAGATGTACAAAGTGACCAAGGCAGGACAACTTGATCACCAAGGGAAATGACTCTCAAAGACTCAAATAAAGAAACAATTCCTGCACCTAATGTCAAAAGTTGACACAATGGGGACCATTGCTTTTCAAGGAGGATTGAATGGTCTAAGCATGTGACCTTGGTCGAATATGGCTTTATGCCCAAAAATATTCCCATACGGATGATCTTCCATATTCAATACAATGGATTTCCAACCCATCAAATATGGTATAGAGATGAACCCCCACCTATAAAAAACATGAGTAATGGATGCAATGTTATAACCTCTCATATCTTCTCAAAAATTGCTTGCATTGCAATCTGTTTTCTAAGCAATAAAATCATTTTGTTATTTTTTTCTCATATGTTTTATATGTTCTCATTTGTTGTACTCTATTGTTGTTTGAATTGCAATATATCTTGATTTTCCTTTGTAGATAAGTAATTTGATATGTCTGCATTTACTGAATAAGTTTTGGTATTCTATGTTATTTTGTAATTGTATGCAAAGTGTTTGACGAAATGTCTATTGTATGTACTGTATTTATGAAGAACCTTTATGAATAGTCAAACTGGTCAAACAAATTGTTGTTTAGCGCATTGAAATATAATCAGTCACATGTGCACGTAAGGTAATCAGCCGTCATGACTGTTAAGACTGATTAGTCTTAACAGATTAGTTAGACTTATTAGTTAGAGACTGATCGGTTAGGACTGATTAGCCTAGACTAATTAGTTATGCTCCAGACTGATTATTTCTAGGCAGGATTAGTTAGTGTTGTAACAAGCATACGGCTAGGGATGTTGGGGGACTGGTGGTTGCCATAACCGCGAGGGCCATCCTATATATAGACCCCCCATTCATTTTGTAAAGGGGATCCATACATCAATGAGAATTGTTCTACTATTGTGCAGATCTGTGTGTGAAGAGCATTGTCTTGTGTTGCAAGTATCCAGGTTATGAATGCTAGGAATTAGACTGGAAGCAGACTTGTGTTGTCGATGTTGCATGTGTTGTGCAAAGTTTTCGGAAGGAGCGCTCAGGAACAAGTTCGAGGGTTCACAGGGTAAACCCGTCTAGGCCTATCTGTCTAGGCCTACCCACCTAGGCCTATCCGTCTAGGCCTACTCATCTAGACCTGCAGCCACCCGTCTTGTTGTTACCCGTCTAAACAACTACCCGTCTAGACTTACCTGCCTGGCTGTTACTCGTCTGACAACTACCTGTCTAGACTTACCCGTCTGGTTGTTACCTGTCTGGAAGCTACCTATCTGGAAGCTACCTGTCATGTGCAATCCGTCTAAACTGATCCGTCTGCAGTCATCAGTCACTAGTTACCCATCATGTCCAATCAGTCATCACAATTATCCGTTAGGTTGATATACAGTATAGTTTAGCACCATGATTATTAGCCAAGTTTGTCGTTCTTCCCTCTCCTAAAACCTGTCATTTCCTCGGTAGAAATGGAATTGTGTGTAAGCATGTTAAATTTCATTTCTACATTCTGGCGCCGTTGCTTGTATGAAGTTGGGTCCAATTTGGTGACATGGAGTTCTGAGAAGCAAAACCCTTGGGAAGATGCGCAACGAGAACACTGGAATGCAGCCAAAGAAGTAGGTGAAGACGCACCAGATTTGTTTGTTGATGCAGATGAAGGGCCATCCAATGAAACGTGCATAACAGATGTGCAAACGGGATGCAAAAATGCAAATGAAGACTCTGCAGATTGAGGATTTGCAGACATAGAAGCTTCAGTCACAAACGCAGAAATTTTAGTCACAATCGCGAAAATTTCAGTCATTGAAGCAAGATTTGTAGACATGATTGTCGCCGCAGATGTTACTAATGAAGAATCTATAGTCCGAGAAGTTGTTAGCTATCAGACTGACAACAAAATAGGTAGATCAGACGAAACCAGTCAAGACGACAGTAGGATTGGAAGCAGTCGTCCTGGTGTCGACAGGACTGATGGAATCAGTCTGGACGTCGATAGGACTAATGGCATCAGTCAAGACATCAGCAAGACTAATAGAATTAGTCAGGATGTGGGCAAGACTGATGGCATCAATCTAGACGTCGACAGGACTGATGGAATCAATTAGAACGTGGGCAAGACTGATGGCATCAGTCAGGACATCGACAAGACTGATGGAATCAATCAGGATGACAAAAGGACTAATAGGATCCGTCCAGATGATGACAGAATAGTCAGCCGTCAATATGACGACAACAGCGCAATCAGTTGTCCAAAAGACGACAAAACAAAAATATGATCAATCAATAAGAATTTTTTGACGGGACAGCTCTCGATTTGTTCCTACCTTCTTCAGATATACGGATCAACGATGTCTCGCGCTCTTTCTTAGGGAGGTAACTCAGTTTCGTCATTCTTGGGTGTTCTCCCTCCCTCTCGGCCTAGAGAAGAAGGTGCTCCATGAGATCCGAAAGGATCTTAGTCTCCAGTACACTAGATGCACATGGATCTCTCCTGTTGCCCCTTTTTCCCCCAAGCTGTCTTTCTACTACAACCACTTCTTACAGATTCAAGAGGGCAGAATAGTTCCTCCCCAATACCTTCAACAACACACAATGCATAGTCTTCGGATCCTTATTGGGCAACTCAGGGTGTGTTCTCACCAAGTCCGGATTGAGTCAGATCACCATCTTCCGAGGGAGGAGCAGATTTGCTTGTTTTGTTCATTGGGTGAAGCCGAAACCCTGCATCACTTCATTTTTTGTTGTCCCATTTATTATGAGATCCGAGGCAGATTCCATTGCCTTTTCAGGGACAACTCTCAATATGTTTCTACCTTCTTCAAATATCCGGATCAGCAGTGTCTAGCACTCTTTCTTAGGGAGGTAACTCAGTTTCGTCAACATAAAAGTTCTCCAGATGGATCTCACCCCCCTCAACATCGGCTCATCACAACATACTTCACCAGCTCCGACGGACTAGGAGACACCGAACGGAAACGCCCCACATCATCCATTTCGGACGGAAGCAAGGTCACTAGACAGCGCACCCACAGCCTATTAGGGTCCCACTCTAGTGATGGACAGAGACATCATGGACTTCTTCAACTTTGATACTTCGGCCTCGACTGCTAGGAGAGATTAGTTTCTGGGGGGTTCTTGGAGCTTGCCCCTCTTGGGCTGCTCCCTCGCCCCCCTCCCTCTCTCTCCCTGTTCTTCTTGGCATGCACTTCACTCTTTTGGACTGCAGCCCTTCTCCCCCCCCTCTTCTCTCCCTTCTTTTTTTTTCCCTTTCTCTTTAGCCTGATTGTTGGATTTCGTCTTGTTTTTTTCTAAGTTATCTTCTTTATTGGGCTTTTAGCCTACTAGCTTGCAATCATTATTGTACTTCTTATAGTCCCTTGGGTCTTTTTGGCCCACCGTGGACATTAATAATATTTCATTTCATTTCATATCGACACAGAATGGTTGGTGTTGAAGCAATTGCAAGTTGTGGTGCACAATGGTGAGCGGGACACGAGTCCGACATCGGTGCAAAAGACAAATGACATGTCCAACAGTGTGCGAGATGGGAGTCCGGCACTAGAGAAACTGCAGGTTAGTATGCTCGATGGGGAGCGGGACGGGAGTCCGACATCGAAGCAACTACAGGTTGGAATGTTTCATGGTACGAACGAGAGTACAACGGAAGAGCAATTGCAAGGTGATGCACGTCAGGCTTCGCATAAGAGAGCACTTTGCCACGAAGCATTGTTGAGGTTATGCCAACCTATCAAACCGAAGGCCAATTTGGGCATATCGTGTAAGTGTCCACTATTTCATGGCGAATCAAGAGAAGACCCAGTAAGGCATTGGAGAATCTGTCACATGATGTGGATAGCAATTGGACAAAATAATGAAGCAGATTGGAGGAGGTGGTTTCTTGCAACATTTCGTGGATTCGCAATGGATTGGTACATGAAATTCCCTACGGACAAGTACCAGACATGGGAAGAGTTGCACGATGCCTTTGTGCAAGAATTTCGGTTGTTTGACAATGATGATGCAGTCATTGCTGAAATCTATAGACTAAAATAGGGTGAGAATGAGTCTGTTCGTTCCTATAACAGGAAGTTGAGTGGGCTATTTGACCATTTTGAGGAAGACCAATCAAACGCATTGAAGAGGAGATGGTTCATAGATGGACTTCTTCCTCCATATCGGAAGAAGATGAGCATGGTCCCTCCGACATCATACCAAGAGGCTCTAAAATACGCCTTGATTTGGGAAAGTGATGCAAAAACATCAAAGTATTGGCATCATACCGATGAGAGTGACCCTGAGGACGAAAGTGATTCTGATAGTGACAATTACTATCAACCCTCGAATGTTTCTTAAATTTCTTTGAAGCCATAGAAGCCAATTTGTTAAGGCCAAGAGGGACAAGGTTACCATGATATAGATAAAGGCAAGCATTCTTCCCATCATAAGATACAACACAAAGTTTTCACTTTATTAGCATTCCAACACATGTGAAAGCCAATAGATATATGCTTTGACTATGTACAATTACAAAGAAATTAGCACCCAAGGGGTTATTGTTGCAAGTGAACAAATAGTGCACAATTACCAGGGAAACCTTGTGCAAGTAAACTATGATGGATTTTGGGTGCCATTGTTCTAGATTTCTTGGTTTGACAGTCACATGTTCAAAGCCCATTAAGCCAAAAGCCTACCCAATCTATTAAATTATATCAATGTTTACTGAAAAATAGCATTCCGTTCTTGGCCAGGTAACTACGTGGGGCCTTTGCATAGCCATCCTCTATACATCAATGCCTTCATAGTTCCCCTCCTCTAAAGCCACAGAGGATTTAAAAATATAAATTAAAAATGTCCTAAAATTTGTTGTACTATTGCATTCACCGACAGCCAACCAAACGGTAATAGGATGAAACTCCGAATATTCAACTGTCCATTATAAGGACTCAACATTCATGATGCTAAAGATGGAATCCTATCTAACGTATATTCTCACATGCAAATGAAAAGGGGATAGATGTCGATGGAAAGATCTGGAAGTATCTGAGGTATCACATGGATGTCACAAATCCAAAGCAATGCTGGCCAAAAATTCTCTTGTATATCTAACGCCCAACCCTTGTAGCAATTTTCCAACGTAAAGTCTCTCACATATTAGATCAACAAGCCCATCATTACAATCTAGTTATCCTCCTCAATGGCAAGGCAATAGAGAATGGCAATGAGGTCAAGGGTGGCATCGGTGCTAATGTGCTTTACATACTTACCAGCCTTGAGAAAGCTGGTGATTCTAAACATAGCAAACTGCAGGCCCGCCTTAAAGCTCCACAACATCGCTTTCTTTGCCCCTCCTATCCCAATCCCCTTTCCTCTCTTTGCCATCTCTCCTCTTCTCTTCTATTTTGGAGCCAACCACAGTTGGATTTTCTCTCCTTGCAAGATCTTGTCCCCTTCCTTGAAAGAACAAAGGATGAAGATCAATTGTTTTATGTTGTCTCTTGGTTTTATATGCCAGCAGGGTTGGCTCAAGGCCTTTACAAATGGAACTTCACATCACAGATTGAAATAATTCAGCAATAAGTATAGTTTATGGCACATCGACACAACAGTTACAACCTCCCTTCCCCTCCCGTCTCTCATTGTAGATGCATCTAAGTGTAATTAAGTTAAATTAACGAATGGGCATAATTCATTGGGAAAATAAAGAAGATATCGAGACCCATGATACAGGCATCAAGATAAGGAGGCATTGATTAGTTCTTTGCCCGATATTTAACTTTGCTCTGCTATAAATGGCATTCACAATTCATTGAACTCAAAAGCAAAGAGTTATTCAATATCTCATGTCTGAGATAGATCCACGGCCCCATCCCATTGTCTGCACATTCTATTTTAGTAATATGCCTTGTCCCTACAATTTTCCCGAGTGCATGTGGTTTCATACCTTTTCGATCTGATATATACATGTATCTTTTGTTGATATCAACATATCAGTCCGTCTTGATGAACTTGGATTGATTGTGAAGCATAATAGAAGAAGAACAATGGAATGACAATTACTACTTCTGAAAATGACCATGAACAATGACTGACTTGTACAGACAGATCAATATGCTAATAGCTCCGTTGCTTCAACACAACAAATTTGAAGATAACTTACTGACTTTCCAAACAAACTTAAAATTGCATCGCAGTTTGATGATTACATTTGCACTGTTCAATAGTGTCAATGTTCATTTCATGTTTCAAAAACATAAAGGACACCTACAAAATAGATTCATAAATGTGTAATCACATCATAAATTCACATCATCTCTGCAAATAAGTCCAAATGAAATAATATCAACTCAAGACAAAAACCCTGAAGCTGACGGTTCACTTACACATAAACCCATACCTTTCCACCATGTTTCTTTAGATCAGATATGTCAGCAAAATAGCCTCTGTTTAGCTCATCCCCACTGCACTACAATAGATTTAAACACCCAAAATCAACATTGACATAACATCATCTAAAATCAAACATAAATAGAAAAATAAATAAAGCTTCATAGCTCCAAATATCAAAAAACTAGAAATTCTCTTGCTATCCAATCCAGAGAATAAAAATGTTTTACCAAGAACAAAACTATATAGCATTTCACACAGATCGTCATTAATGCTTTTATTTATTCCTGAAAGATGAAATACATATAAGAAAGAAATAGATAATCTCAAACCCAGTGTCAAGTTTTGACATATGGGAGATTCCACATAAGAGATGTATTTAGCTTTATTTGCAGACAACATAATTCGATGTAAATCAGCCACTGTATTAGAAAAAGAGATTTCAGATCCCTACAATAAGGCAAGCATGTAACTATCACATGAATCAAGAAATGATGGAAGAATATTGATGTTGCATGAGTAAAAAGTCAATGACCTTGGTGGAAAGAAGATAACACAATTTTCCAAGGGAATGCTTAAAGCATCTTTGAGATTAACACAAAACATAAGCACATGAGAGAAAGTCAAAAAACCACGAAGTGACTTGGAGTTGATAGCATTCCAAGCTGTCAATAAAACAAAACACCAAAGAAAAAAACATTAGAAGAGAAGATTGGAGGTGGCAACATCTCAACAGTTGAGTTAATTTTGAAATTGCGATGCCTGCAGACAATTGTAGAATGTGTGTGTGTAGATGCGGGTGTGTGTGCGCGCACGTGCATGCGTGTGTAGAGAGGTATTCTAAGGCATGTTATAGTGGGAAAAGTCGATGCCCATTTGTGTGCCTCAACCCTTTCTTGTAAATATCCGTTTGTGTTTGTTACGGGGATTTCATTTAAAAAATAAATAAATAACAAAAAATCCATTGGGTAATTTGTGTTTGCAAAAGTATGCAAATCTGAATTTCTTCCTTGGATGTTATACATATTGTTAATGTTGGCATTTTTGCCACATTAATATTTTTTGATAAACTTTGGCCTAAGTATGGGGCTTTAAAGCGGCAAAGAGCATGCAGGGGTGTTCGGATTTTCGCGGGCCCTAAACAGGGATGAAAAAGTGGATGAAATGAGCTTTGGATATTCCATCATTGCAGATCTTTTCGCAAGCTTTTCGGCGATATATTATAATGGGCGATCAGGTCAGCGGATCAAAAGTTATGGCCTCGGGAAGCAGAACCAAGAAGCTCAATTTCAGGCCAGAAAATTGGCTAAGTGTTGGCCGCCCAACTTCGCTGTGCCGCCCAACTTCGTTGCGCCGTCCGACTTCGGAAGAAGAAAAGTGCAAATTTTGCTAAGTGTTGGCCGCCCGACTTCGCTGCGCCGCCCGACTTCGCTACACCACCGCCCTACTTCGGAAGAAGAAAAGTGCAAATTTGGCTAAGTGTTGGCCACCTAACTTCGCTGCGCCGCCCGACTTCGTTGCACCGCCCGACTTCGCTGCGCCGTCCGACTTTGGAAGAAGAAAAGTGCAAATTTGGCTAAGTGTTGGCCGCCCGACTTTGCTGCGCCACCGCCCGACTTCGCTGCGCCGCCCGACTTCGGAAGAAGAAAAGTGCAATATTTGGCTAAGTGTGGGCCGCCCGACTTCGCCGACCGCCCGACTTCGCTGCGCCGCCCGACGTCGCGCCTGTTTTTGTGCGCCATCGGACGGACAAAGAAAAAGGAAGACAGAAAGTTTCCAAGTCAAGACCCGTCCGTCGTCGCTGTCTTCCTTAAGCGCCTTCCGTCATTTCCCCCTTCATCAGCGGACTTCAGATCATGGACAAGTGTGCAGTTTTGGGATGTGTGTCAAGATGTGACAGAAGTTGGGCTGCTCAAGTGCTATTTGGATGGGTATGGACTGACAGGTCTTATTCTATCTACTCTCATTCAAGCCACTTAGCTTCTCAACCGCCGGATCGTTGCGGAGCTGACACGTTTGCAAGTGGACCTCACTGCCATTACTTTCTTATCTGCAGAGGTCAAGCATCAACCGCTTTTTGCTGCTTTTGTCAGCTTTGTGTCTTTTGTCAAATCTGGGATACTGGGACCATAATGTAATCGAGGGGGATTTTGCACTATATATAGCAGTTCCATTTCATTGTAAAAAGGGGGAAGGGGGGAACATATTGCTAGAGGACTCTGCTGTGACGGACCACCTTCTACTTAATTCAAAGCATCCTTGGCTCTACTTCTTGTCTCTGTCTTTTATGCTGCCTTCTGCTAGTATTTCTGCTTCATGTCCATTTATATTTCTGTTTGTTTGAATTCTGAATCCTGGATTTGAGCATTAGTGATTATTTGGATCTGGAATACAAAACAGAAGGATACATAGGATAGAATCGCAGTTGCAATTTCTGTTACATGCTTTGTTTTGATGGTTGTTGGTTCGGATGCAAATTTGCGATCGTGCTGCTTGTTCTTCCCCCACCTGAAACATATGATATTTACATCTCTTTCCTGTTCCCTTATCTTTTCAATCTCTTTCCAGTTCCCTTCACCTTTTCAATCTCTTTCCTGCACCCTTATCTAAAAACCCCCCAAGTAGGTTAGGAAAGGAGCCGGCCTTCTCCGGAGATCGGCACGGGGGGCATCCCTTCCTCCCGGCCTTTCAATGTTGGTCTGCAGGTCTAGAGCGCATTGACACACCAAGTCCTTCCCAGGTGGCGGATCCGTGGCCAACAGTTAATTCCTGAGAAAATTCAAATGCAACTTGTAAGATATCATTGTAACTGTTTGCATACTTTTTGAAGTTAACCCTACTCTATATCTGAACACAATACCAAGAGTTGTGGAAAATGAAATGAAATATTATTAATGTCTGCGGTGGGCCAAAATAAGACCCAAGGGACTATAAGAAGGACAATAATGACTGCGAGCTAGCAGGCTAAAAAGCCCAATAAAGAAAATAACTAAGATAAAAACAAGACGAAACCCAACAACCAGGCCAAAGAGAAAAGGAAAAGAAAAGGGACAGCAAAGGGGGGAGGGCTGCAGTCCAGAAGAGAGGAGTGCACGCCAAGAAGAACGGAGAGAGAGAAGGAGGGGGGAGGGAGCAGCCTAGGAGGGGCAAGCTCCAAGAACCCCCCAGAAACTATTCTCTCCTAACAGTCGAGGCCAAAGTACTGGAGCTGAAGAAGTCCATGATATGTCTCTGACCAGCACTAGTTCGGAACCCTGACAAACTGTGGGTGCACTGTCTAGTGACCCTGCTTCTGTCCAAACTGGATGATGTGGGGTGTTTCCGTCCGAAGTCACCTGGTCCGTCGGAGCTAGTGAAGTATGTTGTGATGAGCCAATGTTGAGGAGGGTGAGATCCATATGGAGGAGAACTTTTATGTCGTCGAAGCTGAGTTATCTCCCTAAGAAAGAGTGTGAGACCCATTTGCAAGGAATTGAATATCCACTTTTAGAGACCCATTTGCATGGTGCTTTAGGCAGCAGGTGAAAAACCTTCAGAAGTTGAGATTGTAAGAAAAAATGACTGCTAAGATTATTGACTTTTCAAATCTGGTATAACAATTTGATAGCTAACAATTGGCCTGTAGAAACTTCATATGGAAATGTTCTTGGTGAATCAAAATTTGCTTATTTGTTTGGCGGAAATGAGTGAATAACCAGGAGAAGATACATCAATAGATGAGTCAAAAAAAAAAAGCAAAGGAAGGCAAGAAATGCAACACCACATGCTTGTATAGTTCATTGTCTAGATGACAACATTGTCAATATTGACCCATAAACAGTGGAAGCATAGGATTGTCTAGAAACAAATTATTAAATAATGAAATTAAACACAAAACTTCATCTGAGAAACATATCTGTCAGGATGAAAAGTAAGACTTCAAAGGGATGGCTAAATACATGGCCAGCTTCAGAGCCCTCAAGATCAAGTTATCAATAAGCCGTGCTCCAATAGCTAAAGTTTTTGCAATTGCCCTTTTTTTTAATATATCCAATTCACATGAAGGCATGGTGTTCGTTTGGGGGTCAAGGTATAATTGACCTTTGAAGAAATTTATGCTTCTGTTGTCAAGGAAGAGGTCAATAAGGATGCTGGAAAGATCTCTAAAAGTCATTCCTTGCCACTGAAAAGCATGTACTAAAGTGTTCTCAACTAAATAAATCTTTTCAGAATTAATAGAATTCAAAAACATCACATTCAACAAATGAGGATTCTAAAGGCCAAAGAAGAAAGTATGATGCTTCATTGCAATGAAATTGGGCACATTCTACTCCACATGGATTTATAACAGATCACTTGGGAGCATGACAAGTTGATGATAAGGAAGAATGGTCAAGCAATCTCTAAAAGCTGTTCCTTGCAACTGAAACACGTGTACTGAAGTGTTCTCAATTAAATATACCATTTTCAGAATCAGTAAAATTCAAAAACATCACACTCAACAAATGAGGATTCTAAAGGCCAAAGAAGAATGTATGATGCTTCATTGCCATGAAATTGGGCTCATTCTGATCCATATGGATTTATAACAGATGACTTGGGAGGATGACAAGTTGACATTAAGGAAGAATGGTCAAGCGATAGTGATAGGACAAGCATCCAAAACAAGGCAGCTATGCATTTTGGCCATAACTCCTTCAAATGAAGTCAGACTTCAACAAAACTTTAGAGGGAGGTTCCTGATATCAAGAAGACTCAGAATTAATTTGAGCTCAAAATACATCATCTAACCTCTAAAAAAAGGAAATAACAGTCAAGACCAATGAATAGTATTTTGAGCATAGGCCAACCAAATCAAGTCCACATTAAGTGATTTATTATGAGATGAGAGAGGACTCAAAGGGCTATGTTTGATAGAAATTTAACATCAAAATACATCCATTTGACTAATCAAATTGACAAAACTCAGTCTGTTGTATGGTCTATTTTCTCTGTCATAAGAGATCCAAATGAGACAAAATTTATATTGACTATCCTTGACATCACTGCACACATGCCTGTTGGCATTTTTGCTACATAAAATTTTTTGACAAAATTTTGGTTTATGTATGGAGCTTTAAAGCGGCAAAGCACATGCAAAAGTGTTGGCATTTTTGCAGGCCCTAAAAGGGGATGATAAAGTGGATGAAATGATCTTTGGATATTTCGTCATTACAGATATTTTTGCAAGCTTTCCGGCGATATATTATAATAGGCGATCGGGGCAGCGGATCAAAAGTTATGGCCCCGGGAAGCAGAGCCAGTGAAAGCCCATTTCGGGCTTGGAAAATTGGCTAAGGCATGGCCAGAATGCTCAAGTTTGCCCAGAATGCTCAACTTCACTCCCGAAATCCAGAATGCTCAACGTCGCTCAAAATGCTCACCTTCGCCCAGAATGCTCAACTTCGCTCCCGAAATCCAGCGAACTCCCAATCTCAACTACTCATATTCAATTAACTGAACACTCCTAGATGCTCATATTCAATCGATTGGACATTCTCAACTGCTCATCTTATGTTGAGAAAAACTATGAAAAAAATAATTTGTTCCATGGTATTGCACTTAGGTTTTTAGAAATGACATAAGATGAGAAAGGGGGGCATGGACTTGGGAATAATAAATTTGGAGAAGGTTTAATTTTTAATAAGGCATGACCTGCGGTATTGTGGGCCAGATAATGCAGTGTTTCTAAATCCTGCCCAAACTAAGAAGAAAGCTCATGATTTGGATGGGCTATGCTAAGGCAAAACTTCTTCCCCACAAAGATATGTCCTACCTCCACCAAAATCCTTCCTGAGCTGAGGCAGCAAGTTTCGACATTAACTCCAGCAAAGAACTGCATTTCGGGCACGATTTCCAGCGAAGTTTCATTGAGTGTTTTTTTAATGCTAAGGCTGCATCCGAAGGGCACGCTTCCCAAGAAAGAGAAGTTAGGTGGGTATTTAATGCGCCTCCATGGCGCACGAGTTTGGGTCTCCTGCCCATCCCGTCGAAGCGGCGCTGTCAGTTCCCGGAAAAGCCTCTGGAGGCGAGTTCCACCAACCGTATTAATGAGACGTCCCAACTGCAACGCCCGTCCGGAGCCGCTCTAAACACGGGTGAGCCGCATTCCATGGATGCTCTGTCATCTGGCAGACTTCAAATCTCAACTGCTCCGCCAGTTTTAGGGTTTGAACATTAATGATTAGAGCAGTAAATCCCTCTATAAAAGCCAACTCATTGTAATGTAATAGGGGGGAACATTTTGCTAGAAAGCTGCTGTACTTGGACTCTGCTTCAATATTAAGACTCCTGGTTCTGATTCTGGACTCTTTTCCTGTGTATGATGCCTTTTGTTATTTCTGTCAATTCTGTTCTTTTATATGCATACTTTGAATTCTGCAATCTGGATTTAAGTGTGTGATAACGAACGAAATCTAGAATTGTTGAAGGATACATACCAGGATGTGTTTCAGTTTTAGTTTCTGTTATACTCATAATATTGATTGCTGTTGGTTTAAGTAGAAGTTAGTAATTGTGCTGCCTGTTCTTCCCCTTGGAACTATCTACATTTCCGTTTCTTTCAGTTATTTGCATTTCTTTCAGCACTTTCCCAATTTCTTTCCAGTTCTCTAATCTAAAACCCAGTGTAGTGTAGTAAAGGAGCCAGCCTTCTCTGGAGATTGGCACAGAAGGCATTCCTTCCTTCCGGCCTTTCAATCTGTTGGGCGGGTCTAGGGCGCATAGATAGAAAAAACCCTTTCCCAGTGGCGGATTCGTAACCAACAATGCCTACCAAAGTTTAGCTTAAAATTCATCCATTTAATCCGCGTGAGTGTGGTCTACCGGCAAGGACGCCACTTGCATTATCGGTGATGTGACCCGGGTTCAATCCCCACGACGGATGTGTATAAGAAGTATTACTCAAAAATTCATTCATTTGAACCTTCAAAAGGCCAGAAAGTTGTCCAGCCAATAAACTGGTTGTTATGAACCTCTCTTCTCATTAACAATAATCATTCACCAAGATGCAGAAACATACAACATTCATCCACAAATAAATTCCACAATAACAATAACACAATAAATAGAGATTGATAATACCCTTGAGGTAGGGCAACACCGTACAATGTTCCTTATTGGAAGGAAGCCACTCCACAAGATCTCTAGCTCCACGAGCCAAGACTTCTACAAAGAATACTTCATATATGACCCTTTTACAATGGGGGTATATCTCTCTTTATACAAGAATGTGATGGTTCACCTTCCATGAGTTACAAAGTACATAATAATATGACAATATTCCCTGACGGTTACATATGACAATATTCCCTGATGGTTACATATATGATTCTATGACATTATTCTCCTACCTATTTCTAACTTGACATGTGGCCTTCTAATGAATAACGGTTACATTTACATCATAGTGGGTCCACATTAGCCAATAATTCATTTATGGCTCATACCAATATATAATACAATATTAAATTATTAAGTACCTGTTGGTTACGAATCTGCCACTAGGAAAGGATTTTAATCTTTTGCGCCCTAGATTCGCCCAGCAGATTGAAAGGCCGGAAGGAAGGGATGCCTTCCGTGCCAATCTCCGGAGAAGGCCGGCTCCTATACTAATCTACTTGGTTTTTTAGATAAAAGTGCTGGAAAGAGATGTTAAAATGCTGAAAGAAATGTAAATATCATGTGTTTCAGGTGGGGAAGAACAAGCAACACGATCACAAATTAGCATCCAAACCAACAACAATCAAAACAAAACATGTAACAGAAACTGCTATTGCGATTCTATCCTATGTATCCTTCATTCAGTATTCCAGGTCTACTTAATTGCCAATGCTGTGATCCAGGATTCAGAATGACAGCAATCAGAAAAATAAATGACACGATGCAGAAATACTTGCAGAAGGCAGCATAAAAGAAAGAGACAAATAGCAGAGCCAAGGATGCTTTGTATTAAAAGAAGTGTTCTGTCACAGCAGAGCTCTCTAGCAATATGTTCCCCCCCGATTACAATGAATTGAACTGCTATTTATAGCAGAATTTTCCCCCCATTACATTGACATTTTCCCCCCAAAACTGGCGGGGCAATCGAAACTTGACCCCTGTCAGATGGCAGAGTATCCCTGGGATTCTGCCTCTTTGCGTTTACAGGTGCTCTGAAAGGGCGTAGTAGTTGAAACCTCATATCCCATTGATGCGGCTGGTACGGCTTGCCCTTTGCAGGCTCTCCGGGGACCTGACATGGTCATGTTGATGGGATGGGGGAAGAGATTTGCACTCACGTGCCATGGATATGCTTTAAAGGCTCACCTACCCCGTACTCCGAAGTATACTTTCAACTTCGCCAGGAGGGGCTCAGATCCCGAAATTATGCTCGCTTTTTACCTTGGGAGGTGTTCTCTGCCTTAGCAGCTCTAAAAACTGGGGGGAATCCGGCTTTAAAAACTCTCTACTGATCTCTGTCGGAGGTCGCTGAAAAATGAAGAGATGCTCAGAATCGCTGAATAGCGACGGCGATCTCGGGAGTTGGGGCTGGGAGCGACCTCGGGCACAAGCTGGCAAGCGCTCAAAAATTGAGCGATCTTGAGAAATCCTGGTCAGCGACGGCGATCTCGGGCGGACTCCTTGCTGCAAATCGCTGAAAACCTGCAGCGCTGCTGGGAAAGGTGGGCGGCGACAACGATCGCGGGAGCAGGGACACTTAGAGTTTTTCCTTTGTTTTTCTTCCCCTTCCGCGCGTCGCTGAAAAATCGCGCGACGTCGGGCGTCGCCGGCGACGACGGCGATCGCGGTCATGGGCATCTTCTTCCTTCCGTCGCGCGCTAAAAAGCGCTGCGGCGACGGTCGTCGCCGGTCGGCGACGGCGATCGCGGGCACGGCGACACTTAGCCAAATTTGAACTTTTCTTTTGATGCGCTCTCGGTCGCTGAAAAGTAGTGCGACGACGGGCGTCGTTGGGAAGCGACGGCGATCCCGGTCGTCGACACTTAGTCATTTTTAAACTTTGCTCCGGATCGCTCAAACTATGCGCGTCGCTGGGGATCGCTCAGCAGCGACGGCGATCGCGGGCGCACCCAACACTTAGAAGTTTTCAAGCCTTTTGCTGCTGCTCTTGGTCGCCGAAATGGCTCGCGCTGCCAGGAATCGCCCGAAAGCGACGGCGATCGCGGGCATGGGCCATGCCTTAGAGATTTTTTGCATTTTCTTTCAAACAATGCATCCAAATCTGAAGATTGCTCCGCTTAACAGAAAACTGAACAAACTGAAAATAGAACATAACAATCTGGAAAATGAACCGAGGAAGGAGGGAGGCAACAACCTGCTCGAAATTTTCAAAATTCTTCTACCCCTAGCAAAATGTGGCAACATTCCTGGCGGCTCGCGGGGTATCGAGCTCGCCTCGATGCAAGGACCCATGCCTTTATCCTTTGGGCCCAGAGTCATCCCCGGTCCCTGCTTCTTCTTGCTGCAGGCCTTGGTCTTGCTGCTCTTCCTTCTGCTGCTCCTTCTCGGGATCATCTTCACCTGATTGATTTTCAATGTCCTCCTCCTCGGACTCCTCTTCGGACGGCTCCTCTTCTTCTTCTGGATCTTGCTCCGGATTAACCTCCCCAGAGTCAAGGCGGCCTTGGATTCGTTCGAAAGTGTCCTGAACCTGAGCCCAGGCATTCTCTGAGAAGGGCTCCATACCGCGAATGTCGCTCACCAAATGCCTGAAGGTTTCCACCTGGAGCATATCAATCTGTTCAACCTTCTGGCTCAAGTCAAGCAGGCAGGAGCGAATCAGGCAAAACCTGGAGGTGAGCTCTGTCACTTGTTCCTCTTGAACTGGGTCCGCCCACCCATCAATGTCCGAAGTATCATCGGCAAAGGCATCCCATGCCGGCCGCAGTGCTTCCTTTGGGAGGCAGTCGCCATTGTTATCTGTAAAGCTCGGGAATCCGAGCGAGGAGAGAGTCAGAAAGGGGGCCAGGCATATATCCTGCTCCTTTTCCAGTATGTCCAGCAATGCTCTGGCCCTCTGAATTTTTCCAAATCTTTCAAAGAATGTATGCAAGGTTGCCCTTGCAGCTGCCCAATCACAGGCAACGGAATCTGTAGGGGGAATTTGGAGGTTCCGGCGCTCAAGGGTCCCTGCCTTGACAGCCAGATCGAGCCAGCGGTCTGCTTCTCGCTCTGCCTCCTCCACCAGAGGCTTACCCTCGGCGGATACTTCTTTTACCCGGGTGATGAATGTGAGAACCAAAAGGGACTTAGAGGCCCGGGGTCTGAAGTTCTTCAACAGTCGGGTGCGGATTTCCTTGATGTGGTCCTTGGAGAATGTCTCCACCTGTACAACCCTCTCCTCCAGCTGTTGTTGAGCCTGCTGAAGCTGGCCCTGAAGTTCAGCTATCTGGTGCTCAACAGCCTTCTTCTGTTTTGCCTCCTTTTCCAAGGCTGCAACCTGTTGCTTCAGCTGCTGGCACTCCTTCTCAGAGTTATCCAACTGGGCCTGCATTCTTGCCATGCCCTCTTCCAGTTTGATTTTTTCATTTTCTAGCTCGTAGTAGCGCTCCTTCAACTGGAAGTGCTTCAGGCGAGTATCGGTTCCATCATGAAGAGCCAGCGCCTCATTCTCGAAGCTGACCTCATTCAAGTCTTTGGTTTTGCTTCGATACTCATAATCTTCAGGGGTCATATCCTTCAGAGGCTTCTTAACTTTTGGAACCCTCTTTTCCTTGTACAACAACATGTTGTTGAAGTCAAATCTGGAGCGCTTCTCCACTTCAGCAATCTCCTCACCCCTTCTCTTCATCGCGTTCTGCGCCCATCTGTTGGAGGTACGCTTAGCCTGAGTTGCCACAGGCTGGTTCTCCATTATTTGAATTAAATCTGCCTCTCCGAAGAGAGGCCTGGCCAAAGGCAAACCCTGCTGCGACATGTATTCCTCCGCGAACAGGTAAGGGGAAATAGCAGTCTGATGCTCTTCTGCTCTCGGGGATGACTCAGTCTGAGCGGCGGAGGCAGACGGGTTTTCCGGGTTTTCAGGCAGCGACGCCTGGTAGGGTTTCTTCTAGGGTTTGGGGAATTTCAGGCTCTATGGAAGAATGGCCAAGCTGGGACTCTTCAGCGACGAAATGCTGGGCTTCCTCAATGAGGGGGTGAGATGCGGCAAGGGAAAGGGTGGTTGCTGCTCCGCTAACCAAGGGAATGGCAGCGGGGACGGGTACAGCAGCAGAGGACTGAGGCGCCGCAGATACTGACTCAAAAGTTTGAAAGAATAGAGAATGCGTACCTGCGAGCTCCGCCTGAGCTGGTGTGTCGAAGAGTTGGGTCATCCACTGATCCACCGTTGACGGGGATGTGTCCTCCTTTATGGTCGCGACCTCCGAGGTTCTGATCTTCTTTTGAGGTGGAGTAACCTCGGACTGCGGGACAACTTCCTTCACGGGTGCAGCCCTTTGCCCTTTTGACTTTTCTGTTTTTCTCTTCCTTTTGAGAGGGGCAACCTCTTCTTCTTGGGCGTTGGGCGATGGGCTGACGGTTCTCTTCGAAGCTTTGGGGGTTTTTATCGTCAGCTTGATCTGTTGCTTTTTCTGGGGTGCCGGGGACGCCTGCGTCGCTTGGGCTTGCGTTGCTTGGGCCACGTGCGGGGCTACCTCTTGCCTGGATGGCGCTGCTCCGGCTGGCTGTTTTTCAGAAGATTGCCGCATCCTGGGCTCTACAGCCTGTCTTACTTGTACTCCACTGCTGGACCCCTCACCACGTGATTGCAACTGTTTGGGTGGGGCCTGCCCCTTTTGTAGGCGTTGAGAGCCTTGGGGCACAATATGCCGGAACACAATGGGCTGCCACGTGGCATAGTGTTTATCGTAGAGCGTGGAAAATGTGTCGTCATTGGCCAAGTCTTTTTCGGATTTTTCCTTCCTAGTACGGACGCGCATTATCCACCACTCTGATATCTTTTCGGGTTTCCACCCTCTTCCTTGTAGTCTAGCTTGCAACTTCTTGTACGTTTTGGTATCTGGCCTGTGTTCCTTGTTGTGGACAGGATCAAATTCGGCTTCTACGAAGTAGAAGTCGTGCCACGGAGGGAAAGACTGCATGTCTTCAATATTCCACTCCAAATCTCTTCCCGACGGGTTGTTGCGCTCGTCCATGATTTCCTTGCGGGGACAGACATGGAAGTCCTGTACACCTGTAAAATCCCTCACTATGTCGAGGGGATCGTACTTCCATCTCTGGGGCAGCTCGACCAAGCCGAAGCTCAAGAGCGTGGCATTCAGATACTGATGTTGTCCATTGATGCCGACCTCAATCCCTGCCCAGGTGATTGGATAATCGAACAGATGTCCCTTTTTCCTCCCCTGGCCATACTTCTGATCAGTGTAGTCCATCTGCCGTGATGCCTCCAAGGCGAATTGGTACTCTGTGGTATAATACGGCAGTAAGAAGGGTTTGCCCGTGAACCCAAAAATTCTTATCACGAACCCCTGCGTCAACCGGAAAGTGTCGCCAAAATCCTGGCTGTTTACTTGTTCTCTCATCGAACGCGGGACGCGCGGGCAGGTACCGTGGAGAAGGGCTAGGGCTGGGCCCAAGAAGGACAGATTGAACTTATAATAAGACTCCTCCTTCAGCAACACCCTGGTCCACTTGTAAACTGGAAGTTGCGCACCATTCTTATCTTTGCGCTGCACTGGGAGTGACTTTATGTGGCTGCTCATGTGAAACAAGAATAACCACGCCAGGGCCGAACAGTATCTGAAGCTTTCGCTCGCCCCGCTTTTCAATTCCTGCAGTTGCAAGTGAATCCCTCGGGCCACGCAGTCTGCCCAGTCGAAGAAGACCGGCTTGGTTTTGTCAGTCATAGCCTTGGGGTCATAGAATTCCCCTCGCAGGATGCATTCGGCAAGAGCGATTTGGTAGGGAAAGACCATCACGTCTGTGCCGATGCCCAGAACCCAGGCCAGCATGGTATAAATGCTAGAACTCTTGAAATCGCTCAGAGGCCTAGGCTGCTTCGGCCATTGCCGGGGTGGAAGGGGCTCATGGAGCTGAGAATCCACAAACCTCCGCATATTCGGATTATCTGAGTATCTGTTCGTCTGTTCGCCAAGATTGATATTTCTGATAGTGTAATCCTTGTCTAGCGCTAGACTTGGTGCGAAGGCCATCCTCACAGTCTCTGGGAAAATCGAGAACAAGACGGTGCCCTCATGGTCGCAGACCTGCCTGGTGTTTGGTTTGTAATACTCAACAATTGCTGCCACCAGTTCAGGGCAATGATGCACCTGCGGGCACAAGAACCGGTACAGGTGGGAGTGATAAGCAGCGGCGTAGGGGTTCGAAGGTGAAATCTTCTCTCGCCATTTCTCAATTGTTTGCTGCAGCTGACTGGTGCCCTGTGAGTAAATCCCGTCTCTGAGCTTTATCCAATAATCAATGGGAGGATGGGGAACTGGCTTTGGCGGCGCTGTCCGGGGTTTCTTCTCCTTTTCAGTTCCAGACGCCTGGGCTTTCCCCTTATCCTTCCTTTCTCTCTTCTGCCCACTCTCTGGCGTGCTTGAAGCCGCTCGGCCTGCTGCTGCACCCTTTTGCCCACTTTCTTTCTTTCCCATGGCGAAGGCGAAATTTAATTCAATTGCTGCTTGACTGCAAGAAGCTCCTGAATTTTTCTCGGTGCAGCTTGGAGCGCGTCGGAGTTTATCTGGTGAAGCGCTTCTGAGAGGTTGTGCTTTTATAGCAGCGAACTTGGGACGGGCCTTTAATGGAGGGCACTTGAATTTAATACCAGGCGCACGGAGTTGGTGGACGTTGATTTTGTTCTTGGGTGGCCATGCATGAAATCTTCCTTGGAGGCGCCAATATTTAAACTTTTACCCTTTGGAGCACGTCCCTTTTGTACAATCATTTTTGGAATCAGTGCAAATCCTCTTTCCTTTGGCACGTTCCTTGAAAAACGGGCCTTAGTCGCCCTTTCCCTTTGGCACACTTTCCTAGGTCGCTGAGTGGAGAGGAATGCGGCCCGCTTTAATTTTGCACATTTTCTCGAAATCGCTCAAAACTTGAGCGATCCCGAGCGCGGGTCGCTTTGGCGAGCGACGGAGGGCTTTAATCCCTGGGAACAATTACTAACTTCTTTGCCATGCTCGATTTCGCTCGCCAATTGGGGTGCGCTTGGGAGAAGATGCATTGGGCGCGCGACGTCGGGCTCATCCATACTTAGAAAGTTTTTGCACTTATTTCGCTCAGATCCCCTTCTCTCGCCCTTGATCGCCGTCGCCGAAAATGATGAGCGATTCCCGGAATCGCTCAAAATTTGAGCGATCTCGGGATCTCTCGAAAACTTAGACAAATTGGCCACCCCTTGCTTGCTCGAAATCGCCGAAAACTTGGTGGCGCTCCCGGGATCGCTCAAAAAATGGGCGATCTCGGGCAACTTTACTTAGCAATTTTCCTTGTGTTCTCCTTAATTCGGCCATCGCTTGGGAGAGATTCTTGCCGTCGCTGAAAAAACAAAGCGATCTCCGGATTTGTCAAATAAGCGAGCGACGGCGGGCGAACTCTGTCTTTTGCTTAGTTCTCCAGGACTTTCTCTTGCAGGGGTAAATAGCTTCTGCATCCACTTGGAATCAAAGACTTCCCAGACCCAGGGATCTGGAGAACAACTTGGCTCAACAGCCTAAAATTAAAACAACTGAAAAGCATATTTACATTCAAGCAAGGAAATAAATTAAAACAGCAGAAAAGAAATTATGTACAGAGGGAACCTCTTGGTGCTTCTCAGTGACGATAGGCTTTCAGATGAAAGTCGTTAACCGGTATCGGGAGGATATGACCCTCCATGTCTCTCAGGACGAATGAATTGAATTGGTTGACCCTGGCAACCTGGAAGGGGCCTTCCCAGAAGGCATCAAACTTATCATGATTACCTGTTTTCTTCTTCCAGGAATCCCATTTCAGCACTAGGTCCCCGATCTTGAAGACCCTGGCAGTAGCCCCTTTTGCGAACCATTTCCGTGTGGTGCCAGCGTGCTTCATAAAAGCCTCATGAGCTTTTTCTCTCTGTTCTTCAAGATGCAACAACTGGGCTAGCCTGGCATCAAGGGGATCCAGGTTGTCCTTTTCATCATCCAGCAACCAGAGTGCGGGCATCTCAATATGGGTAGGCAAAACAACCTCTTTCCCGTAAACCAGTGCGTATGGGGATGTCTTGATGGACTTCTTGACGGATATGCGGTCTGCCCACAGAGCCTGATCCAGGTACAAGTGCCAGGACCTCTTATTCCTCTCCAGAGTCTTCTTTATAATATTCATCAGGTTCTTATTCGTCGACTCGGCGAGGCCGTTCCCCTGCGGGTAGTAGTTGGATGAAGCCTTATGGTAAATACTGTACTTGCAAGTGAACTCTGTCAGTTTGGCTCCTGTGAACCCTGGACCATTGTCTGTCACAATCGCCTCTGGGATTCCGAAGCGAGTTATCAAACTTTCCAGGAAGGAGATAACTGTCTCCTGGTCAGCGTGCTTCGTGGGTATAGCTTCGGCCCAGCGGGTGAAGTAATCTGTGGCAGTCAAGATGAACTTGTGCCCTGCAGAGGATTCTGGTGAGATCTTTCCAACAAAGTCTAAGCCCCACTGCTGGAAGGGAACCTCCACTTGAATTGGCTGTAAAGGCATTGGAGCGTTCTTATTCCGACCAGCGAACCTCTGGCATTTCTCACACTTCTGGCAGACTTCTTGCGCATCCGCGAAGATGGTGGGCCAATAATAGCCCGCTTTGATCATCTTTAAGGCCGTAGGCCTTCCTGAAAGGTGTCCTCCCGACATTCCGAAATGGAACTCGTCGAGGACTTTTTGTTTTTCCGTTCCCTTAACACAGCGTAAGAGAACACCATCAATATTTTTGTAAAACAGCCCCTCGGGGCGCAGAACATACTTCAAAGCATTAAGCCTAAACCTCCTTCTTTGTGAGGCAGTGAGCTGATCTGGACATCTCCCTGTGCTGAAGTACCACACTATGTCATCTGTCCAGTCACTCTCCTCTGATAAGGAGTTGGCAAAGTTACCTTCCATCACGGGATCTTCCCACTGACAAGCAGACACCTCGACGGCAACACTTCTGGCTAATTCCTGGCATAGAGCCCGACCTCGGATTAACTTGGTGGGTCGCACCTCTATGTCGAATTCTTGGATTTTAGCAATCCATCCTGCCCTTTTGTGACCCGGTTCCCCTTGAATAATAAAATTTCTGACATCGGGGTGTATCACAAAAACTGTAATCCGGCTCTGAGAGACAAAGTGCTTAAACTTCTTCAAGGATCTCATGACTGCATGCACTTGTCGCTCAATAAAATTATATCTTTCTTCATGTGGCTGGATTACTTGGCTCAAGAAGGCTATTGGCCGCTCTTCGCCGTCATCTCCTTTCTGGGTCAAGACTGCAACATAGCTCTCAGGTTCCCCGACCGCATAAAGGATGAAATCCTTAGAGTAGTCCGGGTTTATCAATACGGGCGCCTGAGCTATCCTGGCCTTAATCTCTTCAAAGGCCTGCTTTCTTTCTTCAGTCCAGACAAAATCGGCATCCTTTTTTAATAGCTCGGCCATAGGTTTGATGACTTGAGCGAAATCAGGCACGAACTTCCTCACGAAGTTGATCTGGCCGAAGAAGGACTGGAGCCCTTTCTTGTCCACTGGAATGGAGAGTTTCAGGAGAGCTTCCGCTCTATCAGGATCAACTGCTAGCCCTCTTTCGGAAATTACATGACCTAGCAGCTTCCCCTCCTTGACGGCGAAGACTGATTTCTTGGGATTGATGGATATGCCGAACTCACGGCATCTTTCAAACACTTGTTCCAGATGAGAGGTGTGTTCTTCCCTCTTGTGGGAAAACACGGTCATGTCATCTAAATAAATGACAATGATTTTATTTAGCAGCTCCCGAAATGCAAGGTCCATGGCCCTCTGAAATGTGGCCCCAGCGTTGGATAAGCCGAATGGCATGCGCTGATAGGCGAACATTCCCCATTTGGTGGTGAAGCCTAAGGTGTCATTCCGATAGAAAGGACCCTTTATTCAGTATATCGCACACTTGCAATTCCTCGGAAGTAGAGCATATATTTAAATAAATTGTCTCTACCACCATGATTGGCACACTAGGCAGCATACTTGCTACATCATTTTTGAACTACCTTATATATTATTAGGCGGAATCAAGTTCCTCAATTCGGTACTTCGCGTATATACAAATTTTTGCATGGGCGCTAGGTAACGAAGCGACAAGCCTGAATCCACTTACCGATATACTAGGCAATTCAAGAAACAAATAATTACAATTAGTTTCCTTTCACCTCAATCCAATACACCCTCTTATACAAAATTTCCTTGCCTATTCATAGACCATCAGAGAGCATTGGGAATTAATGATCATCTCTTTGCGTACCTACAATAGCTTGTGAGTGCACCAAGATGTGGATCATTAAATTTGTGTGCTTTCTAGTGGTCTATCAATTGCCTCGAGCATACCTCCATTCATCACCATAATGAAAATAAACATCAATTGTCATACCCCACCAATTGCATGTTTCTCCACGCATAGACAATATTTCTTGCCAATGTATTGCATATATGCAATTCCTTGTACATGCGTCGGACAAACGCGAGGAATATCCTTTTTTTTCATAAAAGCATGCATTGGTGCGATGTGACATCTTGACCTTGTTGTCATATCTCATCAATCCAATCACATGCATTTCTTTTACAAATTTACCTCACCTATTTATAGACCCACAAGAGCACAAGGATTTAGTGATCAACACTTTGCATATTCATAATGATTTGTAAGTGTGCCAAGCAATAGATCACTAAATCCCTGTGCTTCCTGGTGGTCTATCAATTGGCACAAGGACATCATTTCAACGACAAATTTTTAGGTTTTGCAACTTGTTGCCACATTTTGCATGGGGTGCCATGTCTTGAAAATTTTGTAAGGATGCTGCTTTGCCTTCCCTCTTTCTTCTTTCCCTTTCTTCATCATGTCCCTTCTACTCTTCAGCCATCAGATTTCTGTTTCTCCATCTTCTATTTCATGTTTCTGGTTGTTTCTGTGAGTGGGCAAATTTGCCCAAAAATATTTTAAGTGTTGGAATCCGCCCGACTGCGCAGCGCAGTCGGGCTGCGCTTGTCTACTTTTGCGCACCTGGGCAGTATTGTTAAGACTTTGCCCAAAAAATTGGCTAAGTCATGGAGCCGCCCGACTTCGCAGCGAAGTCGGGCAACGCTCATAATCCGGTGTGCACCTGGGCAGCCTCATTAAAAAACAGCCAAGAAAGTTTCTAAGTGTTGGGCCCACCCGACTTCGCAGCGAAGTCGGACGGCGCCCGAAGACGGTGCGCACTCGGACGGCAGTGTCGGGGCAGAAAGATTCTAAGTACTGAGCCGCCCGACTTCGCTGTGAAGTCGGGCTGCGCTCGTCAATTTGTGCGCACTAGGGCGGAAGGACAGGAAAATGCACCTAAAATATTCTAAGTATCGGACTCCGCCCAACTGCGCTCCTGTTTTGCTGTGCCATCGGACGAGAAGGAAAGAGCTTCTGAAAGGATTCTAAGGCATGAAGGCCCGCCCAACTGCGTTGTTTTCACCCTGCGCCGTCCGGCTGCGCTCCAGTTTTGTGCGCAGTCGGGCGGGATAGAAATACAAAAGATGAGCTTCAAAGGATGAGCTTCTAAGCTCGATTTTCCTCCCCCCATTAGATGCTGACAGGTGTTCGGTCTTGGGATCCGAGTCGAGATGTGACAGAAGGTGTGCCACCAGGGTACAGGACAGATGAGCGTGAACTGACAGATTGTACCGCATCTGCCCCCATTCAAACTGACTCGATTTCTCACCTACCGGATTGCCACGTGGCTGCCATATTTTCAAGTGAACCTTGCTGCAAGTACATTCCTTACCCGCAAAGGTCAAACATCAACCGCTTTTGCCGATTTTGTCAGCTTTTGCAGCTTTTGTCAGGTCTGGGATTTTGTGCCCAAATTGTAATCTAGGGGGAAAATTGCGCTATAAATAGCAGCCTTATTTCATTGTACAAGGGTGGAAGGGGGATATACTGCTAAGGAACTTCTGTAGCTGTGCACTTGCTTTTGAATGCAAAGTATATTTGGCTCTATTAGTTGTGTTTATCTTGTTTGCTGCCTTTATTAAGTATTTTTGCCTCATGTTGCTTATATTTCTGATTACTGTTATTCTGCTTTTCTGGATATCAGTATTGGTGATTAAGTATATCTGGAATGCTGAAGTAAAGGATACATAGGATAGAATTGCTCTAATAGTTTCTGCTACATACATTGTTTTGATTGTTGTTGGTAGTAGTGATTGGTTAGTTGTTGTGTTGCTTATCTTCCCCACTTGAAACGAGCATATTTATGTTTCTTTCCGTACTTTATAATTTCTTTCCTGCACTCTGAGCTAAACCCCCCAATTGAGAAAACATAGGAAGTCGGCCTTCTCCGGAGATTGGCGCGGAAGGCATTCCTTCCTTCCGGCCTTTCAATCTGTTGGGCGAATCTAGGGCGCAAATAGATTAAAATCCTATCCTAGTGGCAGATTCGTAATCAACAGTTTCTCTGGCACGCCCAGTGGGACACGAAGGTTTCCCACTCCAAAACAGAATCGAAGCGTCGGTGTTCGCTTCACTGCTGTCAAAATCAGAACACCTGGCGACTCTGTTGTACCTGAACATTCTCTGAGTCTGTAAGACTGGTCCAATATCAAAAACGCCTTCATGCACACAAGAAGCTGGAGAGCTAGGAATCCAGGACAACAGCCTGATTTTTACGAAATTGACATCAATGCTGCTAGAGAGTGCGTAAGGCTGGCTGATTATCAAGCTCACCAAGACGATAGGTTCGAGCACGAATCTGAAGCTGAGATCGAAGCTAAAGTGGAAGAAGTTGAAGAAGTTGAGAAGGCCGAAGTTGAAGAACATCCCACAACTTCAGACAGTCCTGATACTGACTACACCACTGATTAGCTCGAAGAGGAGGAAGAAGACATGGCTGCCCAGAATCAGCAAAATGATAATGACCTCTTCCCGGTTGTTGATTCCACAGGGCCCCTTGCTCTAGTCGGACAAGAAGTTGTTCCGCCTGCTGCCTTAAAATCCATTCCTACATATGACGGCACGGGGAAGACAACATATGAGCATATCCAAGACATTTTGGCCTTGGCTGCGCTGCACTCTATCACAAATGAGAGTGTTTAAACCCAACTGTTAGCTCTCTCTCTGCGAGGAAAGCTTCTCTACTGGTGGAGATCCTTGCCGGAGGGGACTATCACGGGATGGCCCCAGCTAGCTGGAAGGCTAGTTAAGGGATTCAATGAGTCCGTTGATCCCTCCTCGTTGCTGCACCAATTTCAAAGCATTCAACGCCATCCGCAAGAGGAGATATCAGACTTTCGCGAGGTCCTAGAAAAGAGTACCCCCTGAGCTGCGTCCTTCAGCAGGACAGGTTGCTCACTATTACCTGAGAGCTTTCAACTCAGACATTTTTCTAGTTATTGTCGGTTACGAATCTGCCACTAGGATAGGATTTAGTGTAATGCGCCCTAGATTCGCCCAACAGATTGAAAGGCCGGAAGGAAGTGATGCCTTCCGTGCCAATCTCCGAAGAAGGCCGACTCCTATGTTTCCTCAGTTTGGGGGTTTTAGCTCAGAGTGCAGGAAAGAAATTAAAGATGCAGAAATAAATACAAATATGATTGTTTCGGGTGGGGAAGATAAGCAGCACGGCAACAGCCAATCACCACTACTAACAACAATTAAACACAAAATATGTTGCAGAAACTATCAACACCATTCATCCTATGTATCCTTCACTTTCGCATTCCAGGAATACTTAGCTATCAAATACAGAAATCCAGAAAAGCAGAATAACAGTAAGCAATAACATAAGCAACACGAGGCAGAAATACTAGATAAAGGCAGCATACAAGACAAAGACAATCAATAGAGCCAAGTATATTTTATATTCAGAAGCAAACACACAGCTACAGCAGTTCCCTAGCAATATATCCCCCTTCCACCTTTTACAATGATATGGCGCAACCATTTATAGCGCAATTTTCCCCCCAATTACAACTTTGGGCACAGGATCCCAGACCTAACAATATCTGACAAAGCTAACAAAAGCGGCAAAAAGCGGCTGATGTTGACCTCTGCGGGTTTGGAATGTACTTGCAGCAAGGTCCACTTGAAAACTTGGCAGCTACGTGGCAGTGCGTAGATGAAACCTCAAGTCAGCTTGAATGAGGGTAGTTGCGGTACAATAAGTCAGTTCACGCTCGCACACCTTCTGTCGCACCTCTGACTCGAATCTCGAGGCTGGACACCTGTCGGAATCTGATAAGGGGAAAAATCTGCCTTTGAAGCTCATACTTTCTCTCCTGCCCGACTTCGCCCAAAATTGGAGCACAACCGGGCAGCGCAGGGTGGAAGCAGCGCAGTTGGGAAGGCCTTCGTGCCTTAGAAACTTTCTGGGCAGGTTTTAACATTCTTTGCCCGAGTGCGCACAACTCAGCGAGCGCAGCCCGACTTCGTTGCGAAGTCGGGCGGCTCAACACTTAGGAAAATTTTTGATATCTTCAAGCAAGCCGCCCTACTGCGCACAAACCTGAGGGCGCCGCCCGACTTCGTTGCGAAGTCGGGTGGTCCCAACACTTAACCACTTTTTGGATATCCTTCTCATTGACGTCGCCCAGGTGCGCATGAAATTGGGAGCGCAGCCCGACTTCGCTGCGAAGTCGGGCGGCTCAAGACTTAGCATTTTTCTGGGCTCAGCTCCAAATATCAGCTTCCCAAGTGCGCCCGAAACTAGGAGCGCAGCCCGACTTCGCTGCGAAGTCGGGCGGCTCCACACTTAGAGAATTCCTGGGCACGTTTCTGACAATTCTGCCCAGGTGCGCACAGATAGGCAAGCGCAGCCCGACTGCGCTATGCAGTCGAGCGAACAACAACACTTAGAAAGTTTTGGGCTCTTTGCCCACTCAGAGAAACAGTTGGAAATATGGGGGAGGAAATGGAGAGAATGAAACTGATGGCAGAAAAGATAGGGGATAGTGGAGAAAGGGAGAGAAGAAAGAGGGAAGGGAAAGCAGCATCCTGGCGGCTCGCGGGGTGTCGAGCTCGCCTCGTTGCAACGAACCAGGCCTTTATCCTTTGGGCGCAGAGGACCTCCCTTCCCCTGCATCCTACTGCTCCTGTTTCTGCTGCTGAGCTCCCTTTCTAGGCAACCGTTCTTCTTCGGGCTCGCTTTCAGCAGTCTCTTCTTCTCTTTCTGAGCCTGACTACTAAGCACCACCATCGCCCTCTTGTTCGGCAGGCTGCTCTCGCTCGCGGACGTGCTCATAGGCGGTCTTGGCCTGATCCCAAGCTGCTGCCTGGAAGGGCTCTAAATCGCTGATATCCTTCAGCGCTCCTTTAAATGCCGCGACCATGTGCACGTCAATGGTGTCATACCTCTCTCCCAGCTCCTGGAGGCATGTGTTAATTTTGCAAAAATTTGACACCATTTGGGTCACCTGTGCCTCTTGGACTAGGTCAGTCCAGCCATCAATCTCTGATGTATCTGCCTCAAAAAACAACCAGTCTTGCTTTACCTGCTCTAGGGGCAGAAATTCCCCATCCTTGACAAAGCTCGAAAATCCGAGCGCAGAAAGAGTGTTGAAGGGGGCCAGGCAGATATTCATTTCGTGGTTCAGTACATCCAGCATCTTCCTGACGGCCTTGATCTTCTCAGTTTTTTCAAAGTAGTTTTGCAAGGTTACCCTCGCATCTGCCCAGTCTAGGGCAATTCGGGACATAGGTGGAAATCGGAGGCCCTTGCGCGCAAATTCTTCAAGTTTTATTGCCAAGTCCAGCCACTGCCTCGCTTGGCGTTCAGCCTCCTCTACCGCAGGCTTTCCCTGGGCAGATACTTCTTGAATTTTGGACATGAAATCCAAGACGAACAGGGACCTGACCACATTAGTCCTGCAGTCCTACAACAAACTAGCCCGCATCTCCTTGATCTTGTCCTTTGAAAGTTGGCCGCCTGGGACGCTTTCTCCTTCAGCTGGGACTGAGTCTGCTTCAGCAAATTTTGCAACTAAGCAACATGCTCCAGTGCTACCCTCTTCTCTTCTGACAGCTATTCGACTGTCTTTCTCTGTGTTGCTGCCTCCTGCTAAGACGCGGCAAGTTGATCTTTCAAATCTTTAATCTCTTTATGAGCAAATTCCAGCTGCGTGGTGGCCTTGGCCAGGTCCTCTTCCAGTTGCCTTGAATTGTTTTGAAGCTGAAACAGCTTCTCTTGATTCTCGAGCCGCTTAACAAGGAGATTATCAGTCCTCCGACGAATACCATTGATTTCGTATTCTTCGCTTATATCGTCGAAACTCTTCTCCTTGGTTCGGTGCTCATAATCTGCCTCAGTCATCTCCCGGAGAGGCTTCTTAACTTTTGGGATTAACTTCTCTGTTCGTAGCACCCTCCTGTCCAAGTCAAACTTGGTGCGCTTCACAGGGGTGGCTATTTCCTCAGCTCTTCTTTTCTTTACGCCCTAGAGGAAAGAGGCAGAACACCTTGCGGCCTTCACGGCCAGAGGCTGGTCGTCCGTAACTTGCAGTTGTTCTCCCATTAGGTCCAGCTCTGCCAGCATAGGGTATGCCGAGGCCAAATCCTGCTGCGGCATCCTTCCTGAAAACAATGAAGCAGGAGATATTCCAGAAGATAAGGCCGCTTTTGAGGGCGACCGGGTCCTAGGGAAAACGGGCGGCTGTGTAGGAGGTGGAGATGGGGTTTTGAATGAGGCGGGTGAGCGGTGCGACGATGTAGATACACCTTCAGCACTGGCCGCGGGTGAGAGGTTTAGGATTTGACCCAAGGTTTGGAAAACGTTAGGGTCCTGGGCAAAACGACCAAAGGAACTGGGCGATAGGCGATGTAAGTGATGTGACTAAGATGTGCCCTGATGCAGAGGGGGAAGGTGTTATGGCAGGGCTAACTGGGGTTTGTGAAACAGGGGAAGAGGACGCACTGCGTGCTTCGCCTGAGTCGGTGCTTGGATGACGCCTGCTGCCCAGACCTCTGCTTCCTTCTCTGGACTATCCAGAGAGATTATTTCGGGTGCAACCGCTCCTGCCCGTGGGGCCGCTACTATCTGCTGCTCTGTCTCCTTTTTCGGCCGCTTTATCTTGGTCTTCTCGCCCCATTTTCTTTTCTTTTCTCTTGGGGCGGCAGTTTTGTTCGGTGGAGGCAGAGACGGTTGGTGCGGCGAGTAACGAGGCGCCCACGGTAAACTTGTACTTGGGCTTTGACGGAGGGATGCCCGCTACTGTTGCCTCGCCGGTTGACCCTTCTGGCTCCTTCTCTGTTTGAGGCAACTTTTCGGGAGCTGGAGACAACATTGGGCCCACTTGACTGCTTTTTGGCGCCTTGTTGCTAGATGGCTTTCGAATGGACAAATGTTATGGTGGTGGTTTCCTTTTATATCTCTTCCTGGCGCCTAGGGAAAGCAATCTCGAAAGGCAAACGGCTCCCATTTGCCGGCGTATTTATCATACAAGGCTAAAAAATTATCTATGGCCAAAGTCTTTTTGTTGGATTTATCATGTTGCGTGCAACACCTCATCTTCTAGCATTCAATAATTTTGTCCTTTTCCCAGCCGAGGGGCGCCACCTTCGTGAGGAACTTTCTGAAACCGGCCGAGTCTAGCTTGTGATCCGGATTATGCTCCGGATCGTAATCCACCTCCACACAGTAGAAGTCATGCCATGGTGGCCATGACTGCATTCGCTCAATGTGCCACTCCAGGTCTGCCCGTCTTGTTGCACCTCTCTTCCATGATTTCTGCTTGAGGGCACACATGTACAAATTTTCCTCTGACCCCAATCGGGTCGTATTTCCAGCGCTGCGGTAATTGTATCAGGCCTATGTTGAGGAGTGCCTGCTCCAGGTAGATGTGCTGCCCAATTTCATGGACTTCAATGTTCGCCCAGGTAAAAGGATATTTGAAAATATGGCCCTTCTTTTTTCCCTGGCCGAATTCCTCCTCGACGTAGTCCATCTGCCGCGCTGCCTCCATGCCGAATTGGTGCTCAGTGCAAAAATAGGGCAGCAAGAACGGCTTCCCTTTGAATCCGTATATTCTGATAACGACACCCTGGGTCAACCGGAAAGTATCCCCATATTTGTATTTCCTCAGGTTCTTCGTCATGGCCAAGGAAGGGTGAGACGCCTTGCCGTTGAACAGTGCCAAGGTCATACCCAAGAATTTGAAATTGAAATCATAATAAGACCCCCTTCTATACAGCGCCTCCATCCACTCGTATACCGGCAGCGGTGCGCCCTTCTCATCTACCCTCTTAAGATCGGGCACCCTTATTCGGTAATGCGTATGGTAAAGGCACAGCCATGTGAGGAATGAGCAGTGTCGGAATTCAGTTGTCTGCTTCTGCTGTATCCTAACCAGGTTTGAATGTATGGCATACGCCACCCAGTCTGCCCAATCAAAAAATATTGAGCGCCTTCCGCTTCTCTGCACAGTGGGGTCATAAAATTCTCCGTGCAAAATACACTCTGTGAGTGCCAGCTGATACAGGTGCACCACCCTGTCCGTGCCACAGCCAAGGACCCATGCAAGGATAATATAAATATATCTGTTTTCGAACCTTTCCAGGGGTATGGGACCTGATGCCCATTGTCCAGCTGGTAGTGGACACTACAGCTCTGAATTGAGAAATTCCCTCATCCTCCTGCTCTGACTGAATCTGCCCGCCTGCTCTTCCAAATTAATTTTTTTGACGATGGCATCAGGGTCGTACTGGAGCCTCGAGGCGAAGGCTGGTTGTACGCTTTCTTTAAAGAGGGTGAACAACACCCTTCCTTGGCAGTCGCAGACCTGCCGAGTGGCTGGTTTGTAATATGTCACAATTGACTCAACCAGCTCCGGGCAGTGGTGGACGGGAGGGCACAAGAACCAGTATAGGTTCGATTTATAGGCGGCCCCAATGTGGTGCGAGGATGAGACTTTGCCTGCCCACTTCGCGATATTGGGACGCAGCTTGGTAAGACTAATGGAGTACTCGCCATCTTTGTATTCGGCCAGGCGGTTGATGGGCGGCGGCAGAGGACCTTGCTTTTTAGCTCGCCTCGACCTGGATTTCTCTCTTTGCTCTTGTGGTGCCTCGCTCTCATGAGCGCTAGACTCTGTGCATTCCTCAGCTTCCTGCTTTGTATCACTGGATTGCGCCTGCATTGGCGCCTTCCCCTTGTCCATTCTCTGTCCTTCACTCATGGTGCCGGAGATAGAAATTACAGTCGCTGCAGACCTTAATTTCGCACTTCTCTTCCTTTTCACTGCGCAGCTCAGATTTACACTGGTAATTCTGGTGTTCTGAGTAAGTAAGGGCCCTTTTCTAGGAATGGAAAAATAGCATTAATGGCGCGAGGGGGAATTTAAAGTGATTTTCCCGAAGTAGGTAGAAAGCGTCGTTATTCCTCGGCGGTTGCGCGTGGGATCTTCTATTGGAAAGCGCAACTCGTACGCGGTTGGCCCCTATGCGCTCTCTTCTTAATGACATCTGCTTTGAAATCCGCGCAATTATTCCTTAAAATCTTTGAACTTCGTGCTTTCAATGACGTCACCGCCGCCATCTGGGCACACGCTTCAAGGTACCAAACTTGAGGAAGACTCTGACCAAGTGCGCTCAAAAAGTGAGCACGATCCAACTTCGCGTTATGCACAGTGCGTCCCTAGGGAACCCATACTTAGAAATATTTTGTCATGCACCTTGCTCTCCAGGATGCGCCGGTCGGAGTGCGCAAAAATTTGAGTGCGCAGCCCGGTTGCGCTCAAAAAATTTGCGCAGTCGGGCAAGGACACTTAGATAATTTTTTTTTTTTGTTTCTCTATCCTTTCTGCCCGGCTGCGCTCCGAAAAGGGTGCGCAGCCCGACTTCGCTGCGAAGTCGGGCGGCGCGCCCAACACTTAGAAATTTTTCGGATTTCTCTTGGTCGCTTTCTTCCTTCTTAAGCTCCCGACGTCGCACAATACAAAGAGCGAAGCCCGACTTCGCTGCGAAGTCGGGCGATTTTCCGCCTTGGTCAGACTTGAACAGCCGCGCAAAACTTTGCTTCTTTTTTCATACTTAGCCTTCTTTTGACTTAAAAGCTGAAAACTAAATGACTGAAAGAAATATTCACATTCTGAAATAAACTGAACTGCAGGAAATAAATAAGAAAAATATGTACAAGGAAGGACCTCTTGACAACCTTCAATGATGATAGGCCTTCAAGTGGAAGCCATTAACAGGGATCGGGAGAAGCTGTCCCTCCATGTCCCTGAGCACGAATGCGTTGAATTGGTTTACCCGAGCGATCTGATAGGGGCCTTCCCAGAAGGCATCAAATTTGTCATGATTGCCCGACTTCGCTTTGAGTGAATCCCATTTAAGCACTAAGTCCCCGATTTTGAAAACTCGGGTGGTGGTCCTGTTGTCACATTTTGCACGGGGTGCAATGTCTTCAGTATTGTAACAGTGCTGCTCTTCTTTTCCCTTTTCCTCCATTTTCCTTCCTTCTTCTCTCCCTTTCCTTTTCTTTCCCGCATTCTCTTTCTTTCCCCCCTTTCTTGGAGTCCCCCAGTTGATTTTTCAACTTTCCAGCAGGTTACCCAAAAAATTGGCTAAGTCTGGGTGCGAAGTTCGCACTTCGCCCATTTTGGTGCGAAGTTCGCACTTCGCCCAGTTTTGGTGCGAAGTGCGTACTTCGCCCAGTTTTGGTGCGAAGTGCGTACTTCGCCCCACTTTCTGGGCGCACCTTGCAACTGGCAAGCTGACAAAGAAGAATGATAAGTGCCGCAGCAGGTCCGTACAGCGGCAGACACCAGTGTTCACCTGTGCGCAGTCCGACTTTTCAGCAGAGTCGGAATGCGCCCTTGACAGGTGTGCGGTAGGGGAACAAACCCGGAATTTGACCAAGGCGTGAAGGCCTTCCCAACTACACTGTTTTCTGCCCGCGCATCCCAAGGAGCTCCGATCCCAAGCGAAGATGGATAGACTGCCCTCTAAGGCAGACATGTGTCAAACAGCATCTTCCTTCATGCGACAAGTGTCCAGCTTCGGGATTCGAACCAAGACGTGCCGACAAAAAGGGATAAACATGGGCTGCACTGCCTGTGCCAGTAGCCTCATTCAAAGCTGATCTGAGGTTCTACCTGCTCCAGCTACCCGCATCACTGCCAGATTGAAGTTCTGCCCAGCGCACCGCCATGTAGCTGTCCAGCTTCCAGGAGGACCATGCTGCGGGTACAGTCCGGTCCGACAAAAGGTCAGCATTTGCAGCTCTTTCGCCGCTTTTGTCAGCTTATGTTTGACTGGGACCTTGTGCCCATTAATGTAACGGGAAGGACTCGGGCTATAAAAGCCCACCATGAATTCATTGTAAAGGGTGGAAGGGGAATGTTTGTTAGGGAACCACTGTGCCCATTGTAACCGTGCTTCTGCTTATAAATACAATCTGTATGCCTGGTTCTGTTCTGCCGCTTTTATTTCTTTATGCTTATGCTTTACGCGATTCTGTGTCATGGTTTGTTGATTCATTTCAGCATTTGATGATCAGGCGTCTTTAGCATTATTTCTGTACTTTTAATTTCATATAATAGATGTGGTAGCAGTTCCATCAGTTATGTGTGAAGTTGCTGGCCCGTATCTGGTGATTGATGCGATCCCGTGCTGTTAGTTCCTTGTAGGGAATGTTTGCTAGGGAGCCATTGAAGCTGTGCGGTTAAATTCTCTACCTTACACATATACCTGGCTCTGATATCTCTAGGTTTACTTCCTACCCCTGTCAGTGTACGTATCTGGTGATTGATGCATTGCCGTGCTGTTAGTTCCTTGTAGGGAATGTTTGTTAGGGGATCATTGAAGCTGTGCATACACCGCTTGTGTATCGGAAGTACGCGTAGGTTTTGCAGTTCTTTGTCATGCTTTGTGTTTGTATGCAGTAAGTAGCGGTGATTGGTGTGTTCCCGTACTGTTAGTTCCCCCCCACCAACCTCTGAATATATTTGTAATTCCTTTCTGTACATTTATCTCTTTCTGTACATTTATTTCTTTCCTGTTCCCTTTAGCTTAAATCAGAAACACCCCCCCCCCAAAAAGGAGCCGGCCTTCTCCGGAGATTGGCTCGGAAGGCATCTCTTCCTTCCGGCCTTTCATGCTGGTGGGCGAATCTGGGCGCATTAACCCAAAATCCTTTCCTCATGGCAGATTCGTAACCAACAGGTCCCTTTCGCAAACCAGCTCTGAGTCGCTTCGGCGTGTTTGGTAAAGGCCTGATATGCCTTCTCCCTTTCCTCTTCTAGCTGCAACAGTTGACAAAGTCTGGCATCCACTGGATCCCCGTCGCCTTTCTCTATCTTCTAACAACCAGAGTGCGGGCATTTCTATGTGGGTGGGCAAGACAACCTCCTTGCCATATACAAGCGCGTAGGGAGACGTCTTGATGGATTTTTTGAAAGATATGCGATCCGCCCATAGCGCTCGGTCCAGAAGTAGGTGCCACGACCTCTTATTCTTCTCTACAGTTTTCTTTATGATTTTCAAGAGGTTCTTATTGGTAGATTCTGCCAGGTCGTTTCCCTGCGGATAGTAATTTGAAGACATCTTGTGGTAAATGCCATACTTGCTGGTAAACTCAATGAGCACCACACCTGCAAATCCTGGACCGTTATTTGTAACAATTGCCTCTGGAATCCCGAAACGGGTAATGAGGCTCTCAAGGAACCCAATGACCGTCTCTTGGTCAGCGTGCTTTGTAGGCAATGCCTCAGCCCATCTGGTAAAGTAATTTGCGACGGTTAGGATGAACTTGTGTCCCGCCAAAGAGTTGGGCGTTATTGCCCCGATGAAGTCCAGACCCCACTGCTGAAACGGAGTCTCGGCTTGAATTGGCTAGAGGGGTAAGGGTGCCTTCCTATTTCTGTCGGCGAACCTCTAGCATTTTTCGCATTTCACACAGACTGCATGTGCGTCTGTGAAGAGGGTGGGCCAATAATAGCCGGCTCTGATAATTTTTAAGGTTGTAGGCCTCCCCGAATGATGTCCTCCGGGCATCCCAGAGTGAAACTCTCCGAGAACCTTTGGCTTGTCTGATTCCTTGACGCACCGCAACAAGATGCCGTCAATATTTCTAAAATACAGCCCCTCGGGGCACAGTACATACTTCAAGGCGTTCAGCCTAAACCTCCTTCTCTGCGAGGCGTTGAGATGGTCTGGACATCTCCCTGTGTTGAAGTACCACACTAGATCATTTGTCCAATCATCCTCCTCTGATAAGGAGTTGGAAAGGTTGGCCTCTGTTACTGGATCCTCCCACTGGCAGGCAGAGATTTCGGCTGCAACACTCCGGGCCAACTCTTGGCATAGAGCCCAACCTCGGATTAGCTTCGTTGGTTGTACCTCTATGTCAAACTCTTGTATCTTGGCTATCCATCTTGCCCTCTTGTGACCTGGCTCCCCTTGGATGATGAAATTTCTGACGTTCGGATGTATCACGAAGACAATTATCCGACTCTGGGGGACAAAGTGCTTGAACTTTCTCAGGGATCTCATAACTGCATGCACTTGCCGCTCAATAAAATTGTATCTTTCTTCATGCGGCTGAATCACCTGGCTTAGGAATGCTATGGGGCGCTCCTCGCCATCATCCCCCTTCTGAGCCAGGACTGCGACATAGCTTTCGGGCTCTCCCACCGCGTATAGGACGAAATTCTTGGAGTAGTCTGGATTTATTAACACTGGAGCCTAGGCAATTCTGGCCTTGATTTCTTCAAAGGCTTGTTTTCTTTCATCAGTCCATACGAATTCAGCATTCTTTTTTAGGAGCTCAGCCATGGGCTTGATTACTTGTGCAAAGTCTGGGACAAACTTTCTCACGAAGTTGATTTGGCCAAAAAATTATTGTAGCCCCTTTTTGTCAACTGGGATGTACAAGCAAAGAAGAGCTTCCACTCTGTCAGGATCGACTGCAAGGCCCTTCTCAGAAATAACGTGTCCTAGCAGTTTGCCTTCCTTCACCGCGAAGACTGACTTCTTCGGGTTGATGGAAATGCCGAATTCACGACATCTCTCAAACACTTGCCACAAGTGGGAGGCATGGTCCTCTCTTTTATGTGAAAACACAGTCATGTCATCCAAGTAGATGACAATGATCTTGTTGAGCAGCTCTCGGAACGCCAAGTCCATAGCCCTTTGAAATGTAGCCCCGACGTTAGAAAGACCGAAGGGCATACGCTGATATGCAAACGTTCCCCATTTGGTGGTGAACGTTGTCTTGTGCTGATCTTCGTCTTTTACCCATATTTGGTTATAGCCGGAGAAACCGTCCAAGAGAGAGAATCTCTGAGCTCCAGCAACTATGTGGAGGATTTGATCAATTTGGGGGAGCGGGTAATGATCCTTCAGTGAAGCTTGATTGAGGTTTCTGAAATCGACGCAGAGGCGGATGTCTCCATTCTTTTTACTCACAGGGACTAGATTTGCAACCCAAGAAGAGTGCTTGATTGGGTAGATGATTTTGGCCTCCAGCATCTTCAAGAGTTCAACTTTCATCATGGCTTCAATTTTCGGGTTCACCGCCCTTTGCTTCTGCCGGAAAGGCTTTGCATTATCTTCCAGTTCTATAGTATGCTGGATCATCTCTCTGTCGTACCCCTTCAGGTCTTGGTAGCACCAGGCCACGATATCTGGGTACTCTTCGCATAGAGATCGGATCTGCTATAACTCCTCATCGGTGCAATCTGTCCCGACCTTAATCACCTTTCCAGGTTCCAGTTCCAGGTCCATGTATTGCTTGGGGTCCACTTTGATCCTGTGGGATATGGCTCTATCGTTCTGATCAAAGAGGCTCTCTAGGGTAATCAGTCCTTTCGGGACATGATTATTTTTTAACTGTATCAACCCCTCATATTGCTCGTCATCAGGGTCTCTACCTTCGATTGTACTAGCTTCATTTATCAAAAAGGTGACGATATCTTCGTCACAGTCGAACACCTGCCAGTGGGTGTCATTGTCAGGCACAGAAGGCCTGTAAATGGTACAAACCAGCTTCGGCTTCTGGACAGTGTCATCAGCCGGGACGTACCTGGCTCCAACGGACGCCGAATGTCAGCATACTTATTCTTTTCACGAGATATGGCTTTGACATTCAGAGAGTCAAACGACTCCATCAGATCCCAGACACGGTTGCAGTACGCCTTAAGGTAATGCTTCTTGGAGGCGCACTTATTGGTAATCTGGTTGCACACCAGCTCTGAGTCGCCAAAGATCTGCAAATGCTTTATCCCAAGTCTCTCTGCCTTTCTCAAGCCCAAACACAAGGCTTCATACTCCGCCGCATTGTTAGTGCAACTCCAAGCCAGCCTATAAGTGTAGTCCTTTTGAATCCCGGATGGCGAAACCAGAAGTACACCTGCACCGGCGTCATTCTTACATCGGGCACCATCAAAGTACAACTTCCATAGCTTTTCTAGGGTAGGTCCAACATCTTTCTTTGTAGACTGGTCAAGTCTTTCAGGCTGGGTGACAGAGTAGCAACCTTGTTCGGTTTCAATCATGGAATTGAAGTCTAGTAAGGAGAACTCATCCTCCACTTGTAACAGCTCGAGGGTCTCTTCCGCCAAGTCTACCTCTACTAGTTCCTCAGTCGTCAAATGAACCATGTCGTTCTGTTGTTCTTCCCCAGGTATCTTCTCGACCAGAAACGTGGAAGGCTTTTCATTATAGATCTTCAATCTCCTTCCTTTAAAAGGCACTTCCATATTTGAATAATCCAGCGACAGATATCCACCCAGCTTCGCAGTGAAATCCCTAGAGAGACACATGCCGAAGTAGGGTTCCAAGTCAACCCCCACGACCTCCTGGATGACCACTATGTCGAGCGCTTTATGCAGCCAGATTGGGATGTCTTTGATGACACCAACTGTCTTTACAAGAGTGTCGTCTAGCTGCAGCACACCTTGGCTGCTCCTTGTGTATTCCATACCAATCTCTTCGCAGACAGCCCTCGGCATGGCAGTAGTGGAGGCACTAGATTCCATGCAATTGTGTACTATATGGCCCTCCATTCGCAAAGACAGATAGAAAGGTGGCGGCCTGTTTTTCCCAATAGCAGATACTGTCCAGGGCTGAGCTAACGCAGCAAGCTGCGTCGGCTTTCCATCTTTTACGCTCTTCAAGGATTCCTACAACAGGTCGACTTGTCCTGGGAGAAGAAGAGCCTCGTACATGCTTATCTTCGCCGGAGTCTTCTTGAGCTCATCAACTATATTGTAAGTTGAAGTGTCGGCTCCCTCTATCTCTTTCGCTGGCTCGTACCTGGTTCGGTATTGTTGCGTGGCTTCAACCCTCTGTCTCTTCGTTAGCAATGGGTACCTCAGCTTTTCTTGAGCTTGTTCTTTTGTTTCAGCTAGAGGTTGGGCCGCGGGAGCCTTGAGCGTCGGGAACTTTTCTTTGGCTGTAGCAGGCAAATGTGGCTTATCAGGTGCTAGCACAGCAGGCTGCGTCCTCTCCCTTCTGGCGTATACTTTCAACGGCTTCATTTGGGCCGTGGTGGCCTCAATGGGCCTTTTGCCCTCCTGGGTCAAGAGAGACACGGGATCTTCTTCTGAGACTGCAAAGTTACCTTCATTGTCAAGGATCATGTATGTTTCGTCCTCCATGGCGCTGCCCGCAAGGGTCTGAATATAATGCCGATGCAACATGCAACCCTCCTCTCCATGTGGATCGTTGCATGTAAAGCACCAGTTAACATGGTCAGAAGAGCCTGGTTGAGCATCATTAGCAGCATTCCTGCCACATTACCTCCGCCAGCCCGGCCGGCGCCTGCCGATAATGATATACAAAATAAGATCCTTCAGGAGGTGCGGGCTCTTGCCTCCGGTTACCATACAATCTCCAATGACATGACAATCATGAAGAAGAAGCAGGCTCAGATGGAGTTTGTTCCTAGAAGGCCATACCCTCCTCCTGCGCTAACAAAAGATCAAGCAGCTCAAGCGCAAAGGCCTCCAGCAAGAAATGCTGCCGGCAATGCTCAGCCTGGCACTTCTGACCGCGTCAACTGGTGCTCTACTTGCAACGACCCCCATGGAGAAGAGAGTTGCATGCTGCATCAGCATTATATTCAGACCCTTGCGGGTAGCGCCATAGAGGATGAAGCATACATGATTCGTGATGATGAGGGTAACTTTGCAGTCCCTGAAGAAGATCCCGTATCCCTCTTAACCAAAGAGGGCAAAAAGCCGATTGAGGCCACCCCGGCCCAAATGAAGCCGTTAAAGGTGTATGCAAGAAGGGAGAAGACGCAGCCTGCTGTGGCAGCTCCTGATAAGCCGCCTTTACCTCCGACTGCCAAAGAGAAGCTCCCGGCGCTCAAGGCTCCCGTAGTCAAGGCTCCAACGACCCAACCTCCAGCTGAAACAAAAGAGCAAGCTCAGGAGAAGCTGAGGTACCCGTCGCTGACAAAGAGGCAGAGGGTCGAAGCCACGCAGCAGTACCGCACCAAGTACGAGCCAGCAAAGGAGGCGGAAGGGGCCGGTACTTCTACCTATAATATAGTCGATGAGCTCAAGAAAACTCCAGCAAAAATAAGCATGTACGATGCTCTTCAGCTCCCAGGACAGGTAGACCTGTTGCAGGAATCCTTGAAGAATGTAAAAGACGGGAAGCCGACACAGCCTACTGTGTTAGCTCAGCCCTTGACGACTTCTGCTACCGGAAAGAACAGACCGCCACCTTTTTATCTATCTTTGCGGATGGAAGGTCACATAGTGCATAACTGCATGGTGGACTCCGGTGCTTCGACTACTGTCATGCCAAGGGCTGTCTACGAAGAAATTGGTATGGAATACACAAGGAGCAGCCAAGGTGTGCTACAGTTGGACGACACTCCTGTGAAGACAGTTGGTGTCATCAAAGACATCCCCATCCGGCTGCATAAAGCACTCGACATTGTGGTCATCCAAGAGGTCGTAGTGGTTGACTTGGAACCCTACTTCGGCATGTGTCTCTCAAGGGAGTTCACTGCGAAGCTGGGTGGATATTTGTCGCTGGACTATTCACATATGGAGGTACCTTTCAAAGGAAGGAGGTTGAAAATTTATAATGAGAAACCTTCCACTTTTCTGGTCGAGAAGATACCCGGGGAGGAGCAGCAAAATGACATGGTTCATCTGACGACCGAGGAGCTGGTAGAAGTAGACTTGGCGGGAGAAACCCTGGAGCAGCTGCAAGTGGAGGACGAGTTCTCCTTGTTAGATTTCAACGCCATGATCGAAACTGAACTGGGCTGCTACTCCGTCACTCAGCCTGAGAGACATGACCAGACTGCTCAAAAGGATGTAGGACCTGCCCCAGACAAGCTGTGGAAGTTGTACTTTGATGGTGCCCGATGCAAGAACGGCGTCGGGGCAGGTGTCCTTCTGGTCTCACCATCCGGCATTCAAAAGGACTATTGTTATAGGCTGGCTTGGAGTTGCACTAACAATGCGGCAGAGTATGAAGCCTCGTGCTTAGGCTTAAGGAAGGCAGAGAGGCTTGGGATTAAACACTTGCAGATCTTTGGCGACTCAGAGCTGGTGTGCAACCAGATTACTAATAAGTGCGCCTCCAAGAAGCACTACCTCAAGGCGTACCGTAACCGTGTCTGGGATCTGATGGAGTCATTTGACTCCCTGAATGTCAAAGCCATCTCTCGTGAAAAGAATAAACATGCTGACATTCTGGCGTCTGTTGGAGCCAGGTACGTCCCGGCTGATGACACTGTGCAGAAGCCGAAGCCGGTTCGTACTATTTACAGGCCTTTTGTGCCTGACAAGGACACCCACTGGCAGGTGTTCGATTGTGACGAGGATATCGTCACCTTTTTGATACATGAAGCTAGTTCAATCGAAGGTAGAGACCCTGATGACGAGCAGTATGAGGGGTTAATACAGTTAAAGAATAATCACGTCCCAAAAGGACTGATTACCCTGGAGAGCCTCTTTGATCAGAATGATAGAGCCATATCCCACAGGATCAAAGTGGACCCCAAGCAGTACATGGACCTGGAATTGGAACCTGGAAAGGTGATCAAGGTCGGAACAGATTGCACCGATGAAGAGTTAGAGCAGATCCGAGCTCTATGCAAAGAGTACCCAGATATTGTAGCCTGGTGCTACCAAGACCTGAAAGGGTACGACAGAGAGATGATCCAGCACACCATAGAGTTGGAAGAGCATGCAAAGCCCTTCAGGCAGAAGCAAAGGGTAGTAAATCCGAAAATTGAAGCCATGATGAAAGTTGAGCTCATGAAGATGTTGGAAGCAAAAATCATCTATCCTATCAAGCATTCTTCTTGGGTCGCGAATCTGGTTCCCGTAAGGAAAAAGAATGGAGACATCCGTCTCTGTGTAGATTTCAGGAATCTTAACCAGGCTTCATTGAAGGATCATTACCCACTCCCTCAGATTGATCAAATCCTTCACGTGGTTGCGGGAGCCCAGAGATTCTCTCTCCTGGATGGATTTTCAGGCTATAATCAGATTTGGGTGAAAGATGAAGACCAGCATAAGACGGCGTTCACCACCAAATGGGGAACGTTCGCATATCAGCGCATGCCCTTCGGTCTTTCCAATGTCGGGGCTACATTTCAAAGGGCTATGGACTTGGCGTTCCGCGAGCTGCTCAACAAAATCATTGTCATCTATTTGGACGACATGACTGTGTTTTCACACAAGAGAGAGGACCATGCCTCCCACTTGCGCCAAGTATTTGAAAGATGTCGCGAATTCGGCATATCCATCAACCCAAAGAAGTCAGTCTTTGCGGTGAAGGAAGGCAAACTGCTAGGCCATGTTATTTCTGAAAAAGGCCTTGCGGTTGACCCCGACAGAGCGGAGGCTCTTCTTCGCTTGTCCATCCCAGTCGACAAAAAAGGGCTGCAGTCATTTTTTGGCCAGATCAACTTCGTAAGGAAGTTTGTGCCTGACTTTGCACAAGTAATCAAGCCCATGGCTGAGCTCCTGAAGAAAGATGCTGAATTTATCTGGACTGAAGAGAGGAAGCAAGCCTTTGAAGAGATCAAGGCCAGGATTGCCCAGGCCCCAGTGCTGATAAATCCAGATTACTCCAAGGACTTCATCCTTTACGCGGTGGGAGAGCCCGAAAGCTACGCTGCAGTTCTGACTCAGAAGGGAGATGATGGCGAGGAGCGTCCAATAGCATTCCTAAGCCAGGTGATCCAACCGCACGAAGAAAGGTATAATTTTATTGAGCGGCAAGTTCATGCAGTTATGAGATCCCCGAGAAAGTTCAAGCACTTTGTCTCCCAGAGCCGGATAACTGTCTTCGTGATACACCCGGATGTCAGAAATTTCATCATCCAAGGGGAGCCTGGTCACAAGAGGGCGGGATGGATTGCCAAAATCCAAGAGTTTGACATAGAGGTACGACCCACAAAGTTAATCCGAGGTCGGGCTCTATGCCAGGAATTGGCCCGAAGTGCTGCAGCCGAAGTCTCTGCTTGTCAGTGGGAGAATCCAATGACAGAAATCAATCTTGCCAACTCCTTATCAGAGGAGAGTGATTGGACAAATGATCTAGTGTGGTATTTTAACACAGGAGATGTCCAGATCATCTCAATGCCTCACAAAGAAGGAGGTTTAGGCTTAATGCCTTGAAGTATATACTACGCCCCGAGGGGCTGTATTTCAAAAATATTGACGGCATCCTGTTGCGGTGCGTCAAGGAATTAGATCAGCCGAAGGTCCTCGGAGAATTCCACTCTGGGATGCCCGGAGGACATCATTCAGGAAGGCCGACGGCCTTAAAAATCATCAGAGCGGGCTATTATTGGCCCACCCTCTTCACAGACGCGCATGCGGTGTGTCAAAAATGCGAGAAATGCCAGAGGTTCGCCGGCAGAAATAGGAAAGCACCCTTGCCCCTCCAGCCAATTCAAGCTGAGACTCCATTTCAGCAGTGGGGTCTGGACTTCATCGGGACGATAACGCCCAACTCTTCGGCGGGGCATAAGTTTATCCTAACCGCCACAGATTACTTTACCCGATGGGCCGAGGCAACGCCTACAAAGCATGCTGACCAAGAAACGGTCATTGGTTTCCTAGAGAGCCTCATCACCCGTTTCGGGATTCCAGAGGCAATTGTCACGGACAATGGTCCAGGGTTTGCAGGGGCTGTACTCACTGAGTTTACCAGCAAGTATGGCATTTACCACAAGATGTCTTCAAACTACTATCCGCAGGGAAACGGCTTGGCCGAGTCCACCAACAAAAATCTCTTGAAGATTATAAAGAAGACTGTGGAAAGGAACAAGAGGTCGTGGCACCTGCTTCTGGACCGAGCGTTATGGGCGGACCGTATCTCTTTCAAGAAGTCCATCAAGACGTCCCCTTATGCGCTCGTATACGGCAAAGAGGCTGTCTTGCCCACCCACATAGAAATGCCCGCACTCTGGTTGTTAGAAGATGAGAAAGGTGACAGGGACCCCGTGGATGCCCGACTGGCTCAGTTGTTGCAACTGGAAGAGGAAAGGGAAAAGGCGTATCAGGCTTTTACCAAGCACACCGAGATGACCCAGAACTGGTTTTCGAAGGGAACCACCGCCCGAGTCTTCAAGATTGGAGACTTAGTGCTGAAATGGGACTCACTTAAGGCGAAACCGGGCAACCATGACAAGTTTGATGCCTTCTGGGAAGGCCCCTTCCAAGTCGCCCGGGTAAACCAGTTCAATGCATTCGTACTAAGAGACATGGAGGGTCAGATCCTCCCGATCCCCGTTAATGGCTTTCATCTGAAAGCCTACTACCACTGAAGGTTACCAAAGGTTTTCCCCTTGTACATATTTTTATTTCCTGCAGTTCAGTTTTATTTCCGAATGTAAATATTGCTTTCAGTTTAGTTAGTTTCCTGCTTTGATTCAAAAAAGAGAGCTGAACGTCTTCAAAAGAAAGGTGCATGGCAGTCCCAAAAATGGCTAAGGCAGGAAAAGTCGCCCGACTGCGCAAGAAATCTGTCCCGAAGTCGGGCATCGCCCTTAAGTTTGTGCGACGTCGGGAGGTTCCAAGGCAAGGAGCAAGTGGGAAAAGGTTCGAAAAATTTTCTAAGTGTTGGGGAAGCCGCCCGACTTCGCAGCGAAGTCGGACGGCGCACCCTATCTTGAGCGCAGCCGGACGGGAACAAAGCAAGAAAATGCAAAATCGACTAAGTGTCCCGCCCGACTGCGCAATTTTTCCCTGCGCCGCCCGACTGCGCACACAAAAATTTGCGCACTCCGACGGGCGCGTCCTAGAGGCATGATGTATGACGGAGAAATTTCTAAGTGTTGGCCTCCCAAAGGCGCATCTTCCATAGTGCGAAGTCGGACAGCGCTCGTTTTTTGGGCGCACTTGGTCGGGGAGTTTAAAAAATTTGCTAGCTTGCCTAAGGTTTTACAACACGCTTCCCCAGTTAAATGCCTCGAAGCGTGTGCCCAGTTGGCACCCATGACGTCATTAAAAGCACGAGTTTTGAAGACTTTAAGGAATGATTGCACAATTTTCGAAGCAGATGTCATAAATGAAAAAGCGCATCAGGGTGCAATGATGTACAAGTCGCGCTTTCCAACAGTGGATCCCACGCGCGGCCGTCGAGGAATAACGACGCTTCTCACCCACTTCGGGCAAAAAACTTTAAATTCCCCTCGCGCCATTAATGTTGCTTTCCCCATTTTTAGAAAAGGGCTTCTTACTTACTCAGAGCATCAGAATTACCAAAGTGAATTCGAGCTGCGTTGTGAAAGAGGAGAAAGTGCGAAGTTTTACTAAGTTACAGCTGTAATTTCTGTTGATTCCCAGCGCCATGAGTGAGAGGCCGAGTACAGACAAAGGGAAAGCGCCCATGCAGGCGGACCCTAGTGATTCAGAGCAGGAACCTGAGGAGCAGACCGACTCGGGCGCTCATGAAAGTGAAGCGCCGAAGGAAAAGAGAGGAAAATCCAGGGCGAGAAGCGCCAAGAAGCAAGGTCCTCCCCCGCCGCCCATAGACCGCCTGGCCGAGTACAGAGACGGCGATTACTCGATTAGTATCACGAAGCTGCGCCCTAATGTCAAGCATTGGGCAGACAAGGTGTCGCCCTCACACCATCTCGGGGCCGCCTACAGGTCGAACCTTTACTGGTTCTTGTGCCCTCCTGTTCACCACTGCCCAGAGCTGGTCGAGTCAATTGTAACATATTACAAACCAGCCACCCGGCAGGTCTGCGACTGCCAAGGGAGGGTGTTGTTTACCCTCTTCAAGGAGAGCGTACAACCAGCTTTCGCGCCGGGGCTCGAATTTGACCCGAACGCCATTGTCAGGAAGATCAATTTGGAAGAGCAAGCGGGCAGGTTCAGCCAAGGCAAAAGGATGAGGGAGTTTCTTAATTCAGAGCTGAAGTGTCCACTGCCGGCTGCAAAATGGCCGTCGGGTCCTATACCCCTGGCAAATTTCAACAGCAAGTATATCTATACTATTCTTGCCTGGGTTTTGGGCTGCGGCACTGACGCAGAAGTGCACCCATACCAGCTGGCGCTCGCAGAATGTATTCTGCATGGGGAGTTGTATGACCCCAATGCCCTAAAAAGCGGAAGGCGCCCAATCTATTTCGATTGGGCAGACTGGGTGGCGTACGCCATTCATTCAAGTCTGGTGAAGATACAGCAGAAGAAGGCGACGGAATTCAGGCACTGCTCATTTCTTGTATGGTTGTGCCTGTACCACATGCATTACCGGATGAATATCGTCGGGCTTAAGAAAGTGGATGAGCAGGGCGCGCCGCTGCCAGTATATGAGTGGACGGAACTGTTGTACAGGAGGGGGTCGTATTATGACTTCAATTTCAAATTTTTGGGTATGACCCTGGCACTTTTCAACGGCAAGGCGAGTCGCCCTCCTCATGCTATGACGAGGCACCTGTCAAGGAGCAAATTTGGGGATACTTTCCGGTTGACCCAGGGCATCATCATCAGAATTTACGGGTTTAAAGGGAAGCCATTCCTGCTGCCCTATTTTTGTACTGAATATCACTTTGGCCTCGAGGCAGCGCGGCAAATGGACTGCGTTGAAGAAGAGTTCGGCCAGGGAAAGAAGAGGGGCCACATCTTCAAGTATCCTTTTACCTGGGGAGACATTGAGGTCCACGAAATTGGGCAGCATGTATACCTAGAGCAGACCCTCCTCAACTTGGGCCTGGTGTAGTTGCCGCAACGCTGGAAATATGACCCAATCGGGGTAAGGGGAAAATTCGTGCACGTCTGCCCGCGGAAGGAAATCATGGAAGAAAGGTGTAATAAGACAGGGGCAGACCTAGAATGGCACATTGAGCAGATGCAGTCGTGGCCACCATGGCATGATTTTTACTGTGTGGAAGTAGACTATGATCCCGAGCACAATGATGATCACAAACCGGGATCAGTTGGTTTCAGAAGACTGCTCGCGAAGGTGGCGCACCTGGGCTGGACAAAAGACAAAATCATCGAATGTTGGAAAATGAGGTGTCGCACGCGGCACGATAAATCAGAGAAAAAGACGCTGGCCATAGACGATGAGTTTTCCACCTTGTATGATAAATACGCTGACAAGTGGCAGCCGTTCGTATTCCGAGATTACGTTCCCCTAGGCGCCCGGAAAAGGTATAAAAGGAAGCCCCCTCCTCAGCATTTGCCCGTTCGAAAGACGTCCAGCAACAAAGCGTCAAAAGGCAAGGAGGTGGGCCCAATGTTGTCCTCAACGCCTGAAAAGTCGCCTCAGACAGAGAAGGAGCCCGAAAAGTCAGCCAGCGAGGCAGCAGTAGAGGGCACAGATCCGACAAGGCCTAAGTACAAATTCACCGTAGGCACCCCGGCCCCTGACGTATCAACCGCCTCTGCTCCCCCCGAGCAAACAGCCGCTCCAAAAGAGAAGAAAAGAAAAAGGGGCGAAAAAACCAAAGAAAGGCGGCCCAAGAAGGAGGCTGCGCAGCAGATAGTGGTGGCCCCACGAGCGGGTGCGGCTGCAAGTGAGATAATCTCGGTCGAAGATAGTCCTCAGAGAGAGGCAGAGGCCTGGGCCGCGGGAGTCATTCAAGCACCAGCTCAGGCGGAGCACGCAGGTACGTCCTCTTCCCCTGTGCAACAAACCCTAGCAAGCCCTGTTGTTACGCCCTCATCTTCCGCATCTGGGCACATTTTGGCTGCCTCGTCCTCTTCACCAATCACGCAGTCCCAGCACAGCCCTCGGTCCTTTGGCCGCTTCGCCCAAGACCCCAATATTTTCCAAACCCTGGGTCAAACCCTAGGTCTCTCTCCCGCGGCTAGCACTGAAGCAGTCTCCCCGTCCCCAAGCCGCTCACCCGCCGCCGATACCGCCTTCCAAACCCCATCTCCACCTCCTCAGCAACCGCCCACTTCCCCTAGGTCCCGGTCGCCCTCAAGAGCGGCCTTGTCTTCTGGCGTACCACCCGCCTCATTGTTTTCAGGGAGGATGCCGCAGCAGGATTTGGCCTCGGCGTACCCCATGTTGGCAGAACTGGAGCTGATGGATAAACAGCTGCAAGTCACGGATGACCAGCCCTTAGCTGCAAAGGCCGCAGGGGGTTCTGTTGCTTTCCTCCAGGGCGTAAAAAAGAGAAGGGCCGAGGAGATTGCCATACCAGTAAAGCGCACCAAGTATGACTTGGACAGAAGGGTGCTCCGAACAGAAAAGTTAGTACCTAAAGTCAAGAAGCCCCTCCAGGAGATGACCGAGGCGGACTATGAGCACCAGATCAAAGAGAAGAGCTTTGACGACATAAACGAGGAGTACGAAATAAGCGGGATCCGCCGAAGGACTGACAATCTCCTCGTCAAGCGGCTCGAAACCCAGGAGAAGCTGTATCAGCTTCAGAATGATTCAAGACAGCTGGAGGAGAATCTGGCCAAGACGACTACGCAGCTGGAGTCCGCTCAGGAGGAAGTAAAAAAGTTGAAGGATCAGCTCGCGGCATCCCAGCAGGAGACGGCGGCCCAAAAAAGAGCAGTTGATCAGCTAGCAGAAGATAAGAAAGCAGCGCTGGTGCATGTTGCCCAGTTGCAAAATCAGCTCCAGCAGACTCAAGCGCTGCTAGAAGAGAAGGCGTCTCAGGCGGCCGCTTTTTCGAAGGACAAGATCAAAGAAATGAGGGCCGGCCTACTGACAGGTTGCAGGGCCAATGTTGTCAGGTCCCTATCCGTCCTGGATTTCATCTCCAGGATACAAGAAGTTTCTGCCGAGGGTAAGCCTACGGTAGAGGAGGCCGAACGTCAAGCGCGGCAATGGCTAGACTTGGCGATAAAACTTGAGGAATATGAGCGCAAGGGCCTCCGATTCCCACCAATGTCACGGATTGCCCTAGACTGGGCAGATGCAAGGGTTACCTTGCAAAATTATTTTGAAAAATCTGAGAAAATTAGGGCTGCCAGAAAGATGCTGGATGCGTTGACCCATGAGAAGAACATCTGCCTGGCCCCCTTTAACACTCTTTCTGCGCTCGGATTCCCGAGCTTTGTCAAAGATGGAGAGTTTTTGCCTCTGGAGCAAGTAAAGCAGGACTGGCAGGTTTTTGAGGCAGACACCTCCGAGATTGATGGTTGGACTGACCCAGTCCAAGAGGCACAGGTGACCCAGATGGTGTCTAAGTTCTGTAAGATCAATACTTGCCTCCAGGAGCTGGGAGAGAGGTACGACACCATCGATGTGCATATGGTCGCGGCATTCAAAAGGGCGCTGAAGGATATCAACGACTTAGAGCCCTTCCAAGAAGCAGCTTGGGATCAAGCTAAGGCTGCTTATGAGCACGTCCGTGAGCGGGAAGGGGACAGTGGCGCTGAGCAATCAGGCTCAGAGAGAGAGGAAGAGGAAGGTACAGAAGAAGAGACCGCTGAGAGTAGCCAAGAGGAAGAACAACTGCCAAAGCAAGGAGCTCAGCGGCAGCAACAGCAGCAGAAGGATGCAGGGGCCGGGAGTGCCTCTGTGCCCAAGGGATAAAGGCCTGGTTCGTTGCATCGAGGCGAGCTCGACACCCCGCGAGCCGCCAGGAATGTTGCCACATTTTGCACGGGGTGCCATGTCTTGAAAATTTTGTAAGGATGTTGCTTTGCCTTCCCTCTTTCTTCTTTCCCTTTCTTCTTCATGTCCCTTCTACTCTTCTACCATCAAATTTCAGGTTCTCCATCTTCTATTTCATGTTTCTGACAGTTGTTTTACGTGAGTGGGCAAATTTGCCCAAAAATATTCTAAGTGTTGGAATCCGCCCGACTGCGCAGCGCAGTCGGGCTGCGCTTGTCTACTTTTGCGCACCTGGGCAGTATTGTTAAGACTTTGCCCAGAAAATTGGCTAAGTCATGGAGCCGCCCGCGAAGTCGGGCGGCGCTCATAGTTCTGTGCACTGGGCGGCCTCATGGAAAAAACAGCAAAAATTTGACTAAGTGTTGGGCCCGCCCGACTTCGCAGCGAAGTCGGGCGGCGCCCTGAAGACGGTGCGCACTCGGACGGCAGTGTGGAGCAGAAAGTTTCTAAGTATTGAGCCGCCCGACTTCGCAGCGAAGTCGGGCTGCGCTCATCAATTTGTGCGCACTCGGGCGGAAGGACAGGAAAATGCTGCTAAAATTTTCTAAGTGTCGGACTCCGTCCGACTGCGCTGCCCCGCCCAACTGCGCTCCTGTTTTGCTGCGCCATCGGACGAGAAGGAAAGAGCTGCTGAAAAGATTCTAAGGCACGAAGGCCCGCCCAACTGCGCTGTTTTCACCCTGCGCCGTCCGGCTGCGCTCCAGTTTTGTGCGCAGTCGGGCGGGATAGAGAATACAAAAGATAAGCTTCAAAGGATGAGCTTCTAAGCTCAGTTTTTCTCCCCCCATCAGATGCTGACAGGTGTTCGGTCTTGGGATCCGGGTCAAGATGTGACAGAAGGTGTGCCACCAGGGTACAGGACAGATGAGCGTGAACTGACAGATTGTACCGCATCTGCCCCCATTCAAACTGACTCGATTTCTCACCTACCGGATTGCCACGTGGCTGCCATATTTTCAGGTGGACCTTGCTGCAAGTACATTCCTTGCCCGCAGAGGTCAAACATCAGCCGCTTTTGCCGCTTTTGTCAGCTTTTGCAGCTTTTGTCAGGTCTGGGATTCCGTGCCCAAATTGTAATCGGGGGGAAATTGCGCTATAAATAGCAGCCTTATTTCATTGTACAAGGGTGGAAGGGGGATATACTGCTAAGGAACTTCTGTAGCTGTGCACTTGCTTTTGAATGCAAAGTATATTTGGCTCTATTAGTTGTGTTTATCTTGTATGCTGCCTTTATTAAGTATTTCTGCCTCATGTTGCTTATATTGCTGATTATTGCTATTCTGCTTTTCTGGATATCAGTATTGGTGATTAAGTATATCTGGAATGCTGAAGTAAAGGATACATAGGATAGAATTGCTCTAATAGTTTCTGCTACATACGTTGTTTTGATTGTTGTTGGTAGTAGTGATTGGTTAGTTGTTGTGCTGCTTATCTTCCCCACCCGAAACAAGCATATTTATGTTTCTTTCCGTACTTTATAATTTCTTTCCTGCACTCTGAGCTAAACCCCCCAATTGAGAAAACATAGGAAGCCGGCCTTCTCCGGAGATTGGCGCGGAAGGCATTCCTTCCTTCCGGCCTTTCAATCTGTTGGGCGAATCTAGGGCGCAAATAGATTAAAATCCTATCCTAGTGGCAGATTCGTAACCAACAGCAACATGCTAAGGCATGTGGCCTCTACGAAAAAAGGATTTTTTTAACCCATGTCCTGCACATATACAATTCTTTGTACATACGCTGGGCAAAGGTGAAGGGCTTCATCTTTCCTCGGATGTCCATGTAATACCATGTCACAAAACTTATGAATTTGTTGACCTATCCTATCAATATCAATTTCATGTTAGCGACAAGTCTTTAGCACTGCGTTAGGGTAGAGCATAAGACCTCTACGAAAAGACAACTTCTTTTACCAATGTTCTACAGATATACAATTTTTTGTACATATGTTGGACAAAGGTGAAGAGCTTCATATTTTCTCGAATATCCATGTGATACCTTAACGTAAAGCCTGCAGGTTGCTTGTCACATTTAACAATATCATCACTATCCTAGCTTATCTATTAGAGAAAGTTGGAGGATTGAGCCTATGGCTTGTAAACATACAATTATTTGTAGGCCTACCAATCATGGGATCAATGGTGTCAAACTTTCCAGCTTGATCTAATAGACAGGCAAGAAACAAATCAAACTTTATCAAACATATTTCATAATCTGTATTTGTGACTGGTTGTGAGGCCCATATTGCCATCCAGGAGAGTAGTTACCTTGTTAACAGTCCCTTGCATGTTCATAATTATTTATGCATGTGCCAGTCATTGAAGGCAGGGTCACTACTTCCTTGGAAGGCATACTTGGAAACACTCTTCTCACAAGAGGCCTTGATTTATTATATATCAACAAGAATCCTCACGACCAATATCTCATATGTCTATAAATCTTTGCATATGCGTTAGGTAGCGGTCGCCAAGCTTTGAACCTCTCGTTGATGTATTAAGCGATCTAGGACACCATCACCACCTTTCAAATAAATAAACCCAAAATTCTTAAAAGAATCCGTAAGGAGAAGATGCTCCACGAGATTAGAAAGGATGTTAGTCTCTAGTACACTAAATGCACATGGATCTCTCCTGTTGCCCCTCTTTCCCCCAAGCTGTCTTTCTACCATGAGCAATTCTTACAGATACAGGAGGGAAGAATAGTTCCTCCACAATACCTTCAGAAGCACACAATGCATAGTCTTCGGATCACTATTGGGCAACTCAGGGTGTGTTCTCACCAACTCTAGATTGAGTCAAATCACCATCTTCCGATGGACGAGCGGTTTTGCTTGTTTTTCTCCTTGGGTGAAATTGAGACCCTGCATCACTTCATTTTTTGTTGTCCCATTTATTATGAGATCCGGGGTAGGTTCCATTGCCTTTTCAGGGACAACTCTCGATGTGTTTCTACCTTCTTCAAATACCCGGACCAACGTTGTCTCGCACTCTTTCTTAGGGAGATAACTCAGCTTCGACGACATAAAAGTTCTCCAAATAGATCTCACCCTCCTCAACATCGACTCCTCACAACATACTTCACCAACTCCGACGGACCAGGTGACTTCGACCGGAAATGCCCCACACCATCCAGTTTGAACAGAAGCAGGGTCACTAGACAGCGCACCAATAGTTTGTTAGGGTTCTAAACTAGCAATGGGCAGAGACATATCAGGGACTTCTTCAACTCCGGTACTTCGTCCTCGACTTTTAGGAGAGATTAGTTTTTGGGGGATTCTCGGAGCTTGCCCCTCCTGGGCTGCTCCCTCCCCCCTCCTTCTCTCTCTCCGTTCTTCTGGGCATGCACTTCTCTCTGTTGGACTGCAGCCCTCCCCCCTCTGCTCTCCCTTTTCTTTTCTTTTCCCTTTCTCTTTGGCCCGTTTGTCGGGTTTGATATTGTATTTTTCTTAGTTCTTTTCTTTCTTGGGCTTTTTATCCTGCTAGCTGGCAGTCTTTATTGTACTTCTTATAGTCCCTTGGGTCTTATTTTGGCCCACCGCGGACATTAATAATATTTCATTTCATTTCTCATCTCTATGATTAGAGGCAAGGCCGAATGTGCCATTTGGGCAGACTGGCATATCATACCCACTTGTTCTGCATACTCATGATAACATTATGAGCACACCAGTTAATGGATATGACTTTCCAAGTCACCACGATTAGCACCTTTGGCAATGCCCTTCTCACATAAGTCAACTTTCATTATATATCATAGGAGGTATCGGGTTCCTGTTGTCACATTTTGCACGGGGTGCAATGTCTTCAGTGTTGTAAATGTGCTGCTCTTCTTTTTCCCTCTTCCCCTATTTTCCTTCCTTCTCCTCTCCCTTTCCTTTTCTTTCCCGCATTCTCTTTCTTTCCCCCCTTTCTTGGAGTCCCCAGTTGATTTTTCAACTTTCCAAGCAAGTTACCTGAAAAATGGCTAAGTGTTGGTGCGAAGTTCGCACTTCGCCCGACCTGGTGCGAAGTTCGCACTTCGCCCGGCTTGGTGCGAGGCGCACTTCGCCCAGCTTTGGTGCGAAGTCCGACTTCGCCCCACTTTCCGGGCGCACCTTGCAACCGGCGATTGACAGCCGGGCAGCCGACGTAAGACGACAAAAGGCCGGAGCAGAGTCCGCACGGCGGCAGCACACCCGCTTCCACTCGTGCGCAGCCCGACTTCGCAAAGAAGTCGGAGTGCGCCCTTGACAAGTGCGCGTAGGGGAACAAACCCGGAATTTGACCAAGGCATGAAGGCCTTCCCGATCGCACCGTATTCTCGCCCGCGCAACCCGAGACGCTCTGATCCCAAGCGAAGTTGGACGGACCGCCTTCCAAGGCAGACACGTGTCACACAAGCTCATCCATCATCTGACAAGTGTCCAGCTTCGGGATTAGAGCCGAAACGTGCCGAGCAAAAGGACAAGCATGGGCTGCACTGCCCGCGCCGCAGGCCTCATTCAAAGCTGATCCGAGGTTTCACCCGCTCCAGCCTACCCGCATCACTCGCGATGAGAGATTCTGCCCAACACACCGCCATGTAGCTGTCCAGCTTCCAGGAAGACCATGCTGCGGGTACAGTCCGGTCCGACAAAAGGTCAGCATTTGCAGCTCTTTCGCCGCTTTTGTCAGCTTATGTTTGACTGGGACCTTGTGCCCATTAATGTAACGGGAGGGACTCGGGCTATAAAAGCCCACCGTGAATTCATTGTAAAGGGTGGAAGGGGAATGTCTGTTAGGGAACCACTGTGCCCATTGTAACCGTGCTTCTGCTTATAAATATAATCTGTATGCTTGGTTCTGTTCTGCTGCTTCTGTTTTTTATGCTGCCTTTCTTTATATTCATGCCTTAGGCTAACCTGTGTCACGACTCGTTGATTCATTTCAGCATTTGGTGATCATGTGCCTCTAGCATTGCTTGTTTAAAGCACCCCCCGTACTTCATGAATTAAAAGGATACATAGAATAGCCGTAGTAGTCAGCTCCATCGCTTGTGTGTTTTGTTGCCGGTCCGTATCTGGTGATCGGTGCGCTGCCGTACTGTTAGTTCCTTGTAGGGAATGTCTGTTAGGGGGCCATTGAAGCTGTGCGGTTAAATTCTCTACATAAACACATATACCTGGCTCTGATATCTCTATGATTGCTTTCTACCCATGTCGTTGTCCGTAGGTGGTGATTGACGTGTTGCCGCATCGTTAGTTCCTTGTAGGGAATGTCCGTTAGGGAGCCGTTGTAGCCGTGCGTACACCGCTTGGGTATCGGAAGTATACGTTAGATTTTGCGCTTCTTTGTCATGCTTTGTGTTTATATGCAGTGAGTAGCGGTGATTGGTGTGTTCCCGCATCGTTAGTTCCCCCCACCAACCTTTGAATATATTTGTAAATCTCTTTCCGTACATTTGTTTCTTTCCTGTACTCTTAGCTTAAATCGAAAACCCCCAAAAGGAGCCGGCCTTCTCCGGAGATTGGCTCTGAAGGCATCTCTTCCTTCCGGCCTTTCATGCTCGGTGGGCGAATCCGGGCGCATTAACCCAAATCCTTTCCTCATGGCAGATTCGTAACCAACAGCTTCTCAGCACGCCGGTGGGACCCTCGGTCCCACATTTGAAGAGAGATTTTCTGATCGCCTCCACCCGGCGCCGATGGCTTCCTCGAGCCCTCGGTGAGACAAGGAAGTTTCTCACCCCCGACAGAATGGAAGCACCGGTGTTCGCTTCATTGCTGTTCCAAATCTGAACACCTGGCGACTCTGCACGAACAAATCCTTTGAGTCAGAAGACCGGTCCCAACACCTTCATGCACACGAGAAGGTGGCAAGCGAGGGATCCGAGAAGCCCGCCTGAGTTCTACGAACCGGATATCAACGCTCGAGGCGAGATCCCCAGGCTGGCTGACCCGCGAGCTCGTTTCGACGAAGCCGAGGCTGAGATCCAAGAAGAGGCCGAAGCCGAAGTCTGAGGAGCCGAGTACGAAATAGAAGAGGCCGAGGAACAAGAAGATCCTGCATCCTCGGAAAGTACCGACACTGAGTACACAACCGACGGCGGAGAAGAAGAAGAAGAAGAAAGAAATGGCTGCTCAACAGCCAAATGACGATGATCTTTTCCCGGCTGTGGACTCTACGGGGCCCTTGGCCCCGGTCGGACAGCAAGCTGTGCCCCCTGCTGCTTTAAAGTCTATTCCCACATACGACGGCTACGGTAAGACGGCGTACGAGCACATCCAAGACATCCTTGCCCCGGCCGCATTGCATACTATCACCGATGAAAGTGTGAAGACCCGTCTGCTGGCCCTTTCCCTGAGGGGAAAGCTTCTCTACTGGTGGAGATCGCGCGCGTAGGGATCCATCACGTGGTGGCCCCAGCCTGCCAGAGGCTCGTAAAAGGATGCAACGAGTCTGCTGACCCTACTTCTCTACTGCATCAGTTCCAAGCTATCCAGAGACATCCTCAAGAGGAGGTGTCTGATTTTAACATTAGGTTTGCGAGATCCTGGAAACGGGTACCTCGCGAACTTCGGCCTTCAACCGGCATGGCTGCTCACTACTATCTGAGATCCTTCAACTCGTACATATGCTCGTCGCCGAAGATCGCCGAACTGACGAGTTCCCTCGCGCCGTACGAGGCTGCCCAGCAAGTCGAAGCCGACATTATCTCCATCGGCAGGCTTCCGTCCAGAGTGCAGGAGCCCATCCATCCCGACTTCCCCAGATCTCAGTATCCTTCTGCTTCTGGCGGTTCGCCGTCCACATCAGGGCAGCAACCCCAACAGCAGTGGAATCCGGCGCCGGTCGTAACTCCTTACGGCCCGCCTCAGTTGCATTACCCTCACCCGCCGCCTCCCGCTCCGCATTTTCCAGCACTTCCCGCTCCTCCACAGTATGCATCTTATTCTAACCCTCCTCCATTGGCCGCATTGCCTCCACCGGCACAGTTGCCGCCACCCGACAGCAACATCCAGAACACGATTCTACAAGAAGTGCGGGCTTTGGCCTCCGGATACCATGCCATGTCCAATGACATGACCGCTATGAAGAAGAAGCAGGCCCAGATGGACCTCGCTCCTAGGAGACCATATGCGCCCCCGGCGCTAACGAAAGACAAAGCGCCAGAAAACCAGCCGCAGAGGCGTCCGCCTCCGAGAAATGCTGCTATAGAAGACCCGCCTGGTCCTCCCGACCAGGTTAACTGGTGCACTACGTGCAATGACCCGCATTCGGAGGAAGACTGCACTTTGCACCAGCACTACATTCAGACCTTGGCCGGCAGCGCTATAGAAGACGATGAGCTGTACATGATCTTGGACGGCGAGGCCAACTTTGCCCTCCCGGAAGAAAGTCTAGCGCCACCCGCCAAGGAAGAAAAGAAGGCCGCAGATGCGGCCAAGCCTTTGCAAGTCTACGCGAGAAGAGAAAAACCGCAGCCCGGCGGGCTGCCACCATACAAGCGGCTGTGGCCCTACACAGCCCAGGAGAAGGCATCCAAAGATAAAGCTCCACCAAGCCTTCTCCGGCAAAGGCTGCCCCTGCTCCACCCAAACCTCCAAAGAAAGGCCCCAACTCCGGCTAAGGCTCCCGTACTTCAGCCTCCAACCGAAACCAAAGAACAAGCCCAGGAGAAGTTGAAGTACCCGTCTCTCGACCAAGAGACAGCGAGTTGAGGCCACCCAAAAGTACCGGACAAAGTATGAGCCGGCTAAACAAGCGTAAGGAGCTAGTACCTCGGGCTACAGCATTGTAGACGAGTTGAAGAGAACACCCGCTAGAATCAGCATGTACGATGCTCTTCTGCTCCCAGGCCAGGTAGATCTCGTCGCAAGAATCACTGAAGAACATGAAGAACGGCAGATGCATGCAGCCCGCTGTCCCGGTTCAACCTTTGACAGCCTCCGCCACCGGGAAGAATGCAGACCGCCACCCTTTTATCCGTCTTTACGGATGCAAGGGCACATAGTTCATAACTCGCATGGTGGACTCCGGTGCTTCCTCGACCGTGATGCCGAAGGCCGTCTCGCGATGAGATCGGGATGGAATACACACGGAGCAGCCAAGGCGTGCCGCAATTAGACGGCACCCCCGTCAAGACAGCTTGGTGTCATAAAGGACATCCCTATCCGGCCGCACAAAGCTCTCGACATCGTAGTCATCCAAGAGGTCGTGATTGTTGACCCGGAGCCTTACTTCGGCATGTGTCTCTCTCGGGAGTTCACCGCGAGTTGGGCGGGTACCTGTCTCTAGACTACTCACACATGGAAGTGCCCTTCAAGGGAAGGAGACTGAAAATTTTTAATGAGAAGCCTTCCACCTTCCTAGTAGAGAAGATACCCGGAGGAGAGTTGGACTGCATGGTCCAGTTGTCAGAGGAAGAGCTGGTGACAGTGGAGCTGATTGAGCAGGCCCTCGAAGTGCTACAACTCGAAGATGAGTTCTCGTTGCGGGACTTCAATGTCGTAATCGGGACAGAGCAGTGGTCATTACTCCATTGTACAGCCCGAGAGGCTTGACGTGTCACCGCAAAAGAAGTAGGACCTCGCACCCGAGGAGTCGTGGAAGCTTTTCTTTGACGGCGCGCGATGCAAGAATGGCGCCGGTGCAGGAGTGCCGCTGGTTTCTCCAACCGGAATCCGTAAGGACTATGCCTACAAAGTTGGCCCGGAGCCGCACTAACAACTCGGCGGAATACGAAGCCCCGTGCTTGGGTTTGCGAAAGGCGGAAAGGCTCGGAATCAAGCACCTCCGCATTTTCGGAGATTCGTAGCCAGTGTGTCATCAGGTTACGGACAAGTGCGCATCCAAACAAGCACTATCTTAGAGCGTACCGCAATCGGGTCTGGGACCTGATGGAGTCATTCGACTCATTGAATGTCAAAGCGATATCGCGTGAGAAAAACAAGCACGCTGATATTCTCGCGCTCGTTGGAGCCGTGCACGTTCCGGCCGAAGACGTTGTCCGTAAACCGAGCCGGTTCGTACCGTCTACAGTGCCTTCCGTGCTCGATAAGGACACCCACCGGCAGTGTGTTCGGCCAGGACGAGGAAATCGTCACATTCCCGGTTAACGAAGTGTGTGTAATCGAAGGTAGAGACCCCGATGACGAGCAATATGAGGGGTTGATACAGCTACGGAATAATCACGTCCCAAAAGGACTCGATTACATTAGAAAGTCTCTTTGATCGTAATGACAGAGCAATATCCCACAGATCAAAGTAGACCCGAGGCAAGATGCCGACCTAGAACTTGAACCCGGTAAAACCATCAAGGTCGGAACAGATCGCACGTCGGCGGAATCGGAGCAGATCGATCACCGTGCCAGGAGTTCCCCGACATCGTGGCCTGGTGCTACGAGGATTTGAGGGGGTATGACAGAACTGTCATCCAACATACCATTGAGCTAGAGGATGGCGCCAAGCCATTCCGACAGAAGCAAAGGGCCGTGAATCCAAAGATTGAGGCCATGATGAAGACCGAGCTCTTGAAGATGCTGGAGGCCAAGATCATCTACCCCATCAAACATTCATCCTGGGTCGCGAATTTGGTGCCCGTGAGGAAAAAGAATGGCGACATTCGTCTCTCGTGTCGACTTCGAAACCTAAATCAAGCTTTCCTCCGGACCACTATCCGCTTCCCCAAATCGACCGGATCCTACATATCGTTGTCGGAGCCCGTAGATTTTCACTTTTAGATGGATTTTCCGGCTACAACCAGATTTGGGTCAAAGACGAAGACCAAGGATAAGACGGCGTTTACCACCAAGTGGGGGACGTTCGCCTATCGCCGCATGCCATTTGGCTTATCTAATGCCGGTGCCACGTTCCAAAGGGCCATGGACCCGGCCTTCCGAGAGCCGCTCAATAAGATTATCGTCATCTACCTTGATGACATGACCGTTTTCTCTCACCAACGAGGAGATCATGTTTCGCACCTACGGCAAATATTTGAGAGTTGTCGAGAATTCGGCATTTCTATAAACCCGAAGAAGTCTGTCTTCGCGGTAAAGGAAGGAAAGTTGCTGGGACATGTCATCTCCGAGGAAGGCCTCGCCATTGACCCTGACAGAGCAGAGGCCCTCGTTCGCTTGCCAGCCCCCATCGACAAAAAGGGCTGCAGTCCTTCTTCGGTCAGATTAACTTCGTGCGGAAGTTCATTCCGGACTTCGCACAGGTGATCAAGCCTATGGCCGAACTGCTTAAGAAAGATACACGTTACGAATGGACTGATGAGAGAGAGCAAGCCTTCGAGGAAATCAAGGCCCGAATTGCACAAGCTCCGGTGTTGACAAACCCGGACTACTCCAAAGACTTCATCCTGTATGCAGTGGGAGAACCCGAAAGTTACGCTCGCAGCCTCCGACTCGTAAGGGAGACGATGGTGAGGAGCGCCCCATAGCATTCCTCACCCAAGTGATTCTCGCCGCATGAAGAAAAGTACAATTTTATAGAGCGGCAGGTTCATGCTGTCATGAAGTCCCTTCGAAAGTTCATGCACTTTGTCTCCCGGAGCAAGACCACTGTCTTTGTGATTCACCCGGATGTTCGAAGCTTCATCTTGCAAGGAGAACCGGGTCACAAGAGAGCGGGATGGATTGCCAAGATCCAGGAGTTTGACATTGAAGTGCGGCCCACCAAGCTTATCAGAGGCCGAGCCTTGTGTCAGGAATTGGCCCGAAGCGCTGTAGCCGGCATCTCCGCCCGTAAGTGGGAGGACACAGCGACACGCATCTACCTAGCCAACTCCTTATCGGAGGGGAGTGATTGGACAGATGAACTGGTGAGATACTTCTGCACCGGAAGATGTCCCGATCACCTGAACGCCTCACAACGAAGGAGATTTCGGCTAGGTGCACTCAAGTACACTCTTCGCCCCGAGGGGCTTTACTTCAGAAACATCGACGGCATCCTGTTGCGATGCGTCTTAAAATCTGACCAGCCTAGGGTCCTCGGAGAATTTCATTCCCGGATGCCTGGGGGTCACCATTCTTCAAGGCCAACGGCCTTAAAAATAATAAGGGCTGGGTACTATTGGCCCACCTTGTTCGCAGACGCGCATGCGGTCTGTTCTAAATGTGATCAATGCCAAAGGTTTGCTGGCCGAAGCGTAAAAGCACCCCCGCCCCTTCAACCGATTCAGAGCCGAGACTCCGTTCCAAAGAATGGGGTTTAGACTTTATTGGGGTGATTTCTCCTAACTCCTCTGCCGGCCACAAGTTTATTCTTACGGCTACCGACTATTTCATGCGGTGGACAGAGGCCATCCCGACCAAGAACGCAGACCAAGAAACGGTCATCGTGTTCATTGAGAGCCCGATTACCCGCTTCGGGGTTCCGTAGTCGATTGTGACAGCATAACGGTCCGGGATTTGTAGGCGCCGTACTCACGGAGTACACCGGCGCACTTGGCATCTATCACAAGATGTCTTCTAACTACTACCCGCAGGGGAATGGCCTTGCCGAGTCCACTAACAAGAACCTCCTGAAAATCATCCGGAGGACCATTGACATAAACAAGCGGACTTGGCACTTGCTCCTGGACCGGGCGCTGTGGGCGGACAGAGTTGCATTCAAGAAATCCCTCAGAACGTCTCCCTACGCGCTCGTCTATGGCAAAGAGGCTGTCATGCCATCACACATTGAGATCCCTGCCCTGTGGATGATTGACGAAGACAGATGCAGCGGAGACCCGGTGGATGACAGACTGTGCCAACTCTTGCAGTTGGAAGAAGACAGAGAAAGTGCATACCAGGCCTTCGCGAATCACATTGCAGCCACTCAAGGCTGGTTTGCAAAAGGCACCACTGCCCGAGTTTTCGAAGTCGGGGACCTGGTGCTGAAGTGGGACTCATATAAAGCAAAGCCAGGTAATCACGGGAAGTTTGATGCCCTCTGGGAGGGCCCTTATCAGATTGCCCGGGTAAACCAGTTCAATGCCTACATACTGCGGGATATGGAGGGTCAGCTCCTGCCTATCCCTGTTAACGGGTTCCACTTGAAGCTTTACCGCTGTTGAAGGTGCCCGAGTGGCCCTTCTTTGTAAAAATTTCCTTGTGCTTTTTCATTTCCCGCATGTACGTTTCCAGTTTTCAGCTTTTAAATTGTTTTTCTTCGTTTTTTGAGCTTAACTGCGGCATGGGAGAGAAGGACAGACTTCGCAGCGAAGTCTGTCGTCGCCCCTCAGGAGGGGCGAAGTTCGGCTGTGCAAAGAAAAGAGAAAAAGAAAAAAGGCAAAAAATCGGCTAAGTGTTGGCCGAAGTCCGACTTCGCAGCGAAGTCGGGCTTCGGGCCAGCCACGGTGCGAAGCGCGACTGAAAGGGAAGCCGCAAGGGCACACTAAAGACAGGCTTCGCTGAGCTCCGGCCGAAGTCCGACTTCGGCCAACTTCCGCGCAAAGCCCGACTTCGGCCAACTTCCGCGCGGAGTCCGCGCTGCGGCCAACTTCGTGCGAAGTGCGAACTTCGCGCGAAGTTCGTACTTCGCCCAAAGTTCGGCCGAAGTCCGAACCCGCCTCAGCGTTTGCACTGCGCGGCTTGTCCAAGCCAGTCTAAAGGAAAATGATAAGTGTGGTCAAAGGCCCGAGGGTTGCAAAGGACCCAGACTGCGTCCAAACCTTGGGCGCAACAAGAAAAAAAAGGAAGGAACAGTTCGAACGCGCACTTCGCGCGAAGTTCGAACTTCGCCAGAAATTCGGGCGAAGTCCGACTTCGCCGGCGAAGTCTGGCCGCGCCCAACTTCGGGCGAAGTCCGGCTGCGCCTCGTTTTCCGGGCCAGTTTGGGGCAACGTTTAAAAATAAATAAAAATTTCAAAAAAGGTCCCAAGCTGGGCCCAAGGCGCGTTTGTAGCCGTTCCAAAGTGGGTTTCCGCACCAATGATTCTTCCTTGAGCAGTGTGCCCGCGTCCGGCAAGGACGTCGCCCATGGCGCAGCGTCCAAGACAGAATTGATGATTGCACGTTCCTCAACGAAAGTGCAAGCAAAAGAGCATGGCACGTCCGCCGGAGCGCGCTTTTTCCAAACATTCTCCCGCGCAGCCCACCAAAGAGCCTTAACTCAGCCGACCTACCTCCTCCCGCGCGGCATTAATGGCGCCGTCTTTATCTAGAAAAGGGGGTCGATGTTTTTAAACATTCCGTACTATGCAGATTATTCCTCTGACAAAGGCAAATTATTCCCCGTGACAAATAAATCTGCCGCAGACGCCTTGAACTTGCAATCATTGCTGATTCGGAGAGATGGACAGAGGAAAGATGCCGTGTCGGCGCAGTCCAAACGAAAGTGGCGAACCAAAGGATTTACCGCGGCCGGCGTTTCGAAGTGAAACCCCGCCAGAAAGAAAGTCAAAGTCCCGGACGAAAAAGTACAGCGTGGGCAAGCCCCACCACCTCCGGTGAATTATTTGTCGGGATACAAGGACGGCTCTTTTTCTATGAGCCCGACGAAGTCGCGGGCAAATGTGGAGAGTTGGGCCGACAAAGTTTCGCCCTCCCACCATTTCTGGAGCGGCGTACAAATCCAACTGCTCGGATTCTTGTGCCCTCCCGTCCACCAATGCCCGGAATCGGTAGACCTAATTGTCGACACTACGGCACCAGCTACCCGGCAAATTTGCAGCTCCAGCGGTAAACCCTTGTTCACACTGCGCAGGGAGACTGTCCAGCCAGCTTTCGCCCTAGGGTTGGAGTATGACTCCAGCGCCATTCTCAGAAAGGTAAATTTGGGCGAGCAGGTGGGACGTTTCACGCCAACAAAACGAATGAGGGATTTCCTCAATTCAGAGCTGAACGCCCCGCTTGCAGCTGGACAGTGGCCAACCGGCCCCATGCCCTTGACACAATTCCAGAACAAATACTTGTACATTATTTTGGCATCTATTCTTGGCTGCGATTCCGATGAGTCGGTATAGCCGTACTCAGCCTAGCGCCGCGGAATGTCTCCTATGTGGAGAGTCCTACGAACCGGCAGCACAGAGAAGTGGGAAGCGTCCCATCTCTTTCGACTGGGCAGACTGGCTGGCTTACGCCGTTCATTCCAGCCTGGTAAAAATCCAGAAGAGGCAGTCTACCGATTTTCGTTTCAGTTCTGTTCTAGCCTGGCTTTGTTTGTACCATCTCGCACTCCCCGATGCCGATCCCGAACTCGAAGAAGGTCAACGAGAGGGGAGAGCCACGACCCGTCTATAATCGGACGGATGACTTATACCGGAAAGGGTCCTACTACAAGTTCAACTTCAACTTTCTGGGATTCGTCATGTCAGTCTTCAGTGAAAGCGAAATTCCTCGCCCCCCGAGAGAAATGACGAGCGCTTTGATAAATCAAAAGCTCGGGGACGTTTCGACCGACGCAGTGGAATTGTGGTCGAATCTACGGATTCAAGGGCAAACCCCATTTGCTGCCCTATTGGTGCTCTGAGCACCTGCTCGGGATGGAGGTTGCCCGACAAATGGACTATGTTGAAGAGGAGTTCGGCCTAGGAAAGAAGAGAGGACAGATTTTTCAATATCCTCTTTCCTGGGCAAATGTTGAGATTTTTGAGGTAGGACAGCATTCCTACCTTGAGCAAGAGTTTTCTCGGATTGGCCTGGTTTTGTTGCCGCAACGCTGGAAGTATGACCCATACGGAATAAGGGGAAAGTTCACACATCTCTGCCCCCGGGCAGATATAACCGAAGATAGATGCGATGTGGTCCATGTGGATCTTGACTGGGAAATCGAATTGATGGAAGCTTCTCCTCCCCGGCAGGATTTCTACCGCGAGGAGGTGACATATGACCCCAAGCGAAACCCGGACCACCACTTTTCATCTCCAGGGTTCAAAAAATTTCTATCCAAGATAGCAGGCCTTAACTGGTCTAAAGAAAAGATTACTGAATGCTGGAAGATGAGATGCCGCACGCAAAGACGACAAATCAACAAGGAGAAACCCGGCCGTAGATGACGACTTTTCGGTTCTCTATGACCAGCATCATGACAGCTGGCGGCCGTTCGCATATCAAGGTTACGTTCCCCGAGGTCCCTTTGAAGACTATAAAGGAGGGTCTCCCTCCCAACAGTTGTACACTTCGGCAACTACCAGCGTGGGCCCAGCAAACTTCCAGGTCGATCCAATGCAGCCCGTGGCTTCCAAGACGGCGCCTGAGAAGGCGAAAGAGTTAGTCAAGGCAACGCCCGAGGCAATCCCTCAGGCACGAAAAGCGCCGACGCCGTCGAGGGCGGACCGGTTGCGGGCAGACCTTCTGCAAGTCAAACCCCGGTACAAGTTTACCGTGGGAGCATCAGCGCCTGCTGCACCTGCTTCATCTCCTTCCCCTGATCCAACCGTTATTCCAGAAGAGAAGAAGCGGAAGAGAGTTGAGAAAATCAGGCGACCTAGCCTGATAGTGCAGCAGCCAGTTGCAGAGCCGCAGCCGCGTCCTGCCGCCGCAGAGACAGTGTCTCTGGGCAGTCCTAAGCCAGCCGCCGAAATCAGAAGCACAGACATCCATCCGGCATCGGCTCAGGCGGAGCCCGCAGGTACGTTTGCTGCCCCCCGTCTCTTTGGTCTCATCCAGTCCCACTCCCACTCCGTCTCCCGCTCAATCCGAGCAAGTCATGGCCGCATCCCCCTCCCCGTCTCCACGCCCTTCTAGCGGCCCCCATTCTTTTGATCGCCTTGCTCGTAACCCTAACGTCTCTTTCTCTGAGCACAACTCCAAACCCTTCGCCTGAGGTTAGTGCTGAGGCTGTCCGTTCACCGTCACATCCACCATCTCAGCCGCTTCAAACCCTTGCAGTGTCAGCCGTTCCCATCTCCATTTCCCGGTCGCCCCCACAAGCGGCCGATTCTTCCAAGGTCCGTCCGGTTCCTCCCCGGTCCCATCCCCCGCAGGAGAGACGTCTCGGCAGTAACCCTAGGGTCGGGGGAACCAGATTTTATGGACGACCTCCGTAATACGGACGACTTGCCCCTGGCAACGAGGGCTGTAGAGTATTCTGTCTCTTTCCTCCAGGACCTGAAGCGGAGGAGACATGAAGAGATAGCCGCCCCGGCAAAACGCGCAAAGTATGATTTCGGGAGGAGAGTGATTACAACAGAGAAAATAATCCCAAAAGTAAAGAAACCTCTCCGGGAAATGACCAGGGCGGACTACGAGCTCCAGACAAAGGAGAAGAGCTTTGACGACATTAACAAGCAATATGAGATTCAGTCAATCATGCGCAAAGCTGATAATCTCTTTGTCAAAAGTCTGGAGGAGCAGGAAGAACTTTTCGGGTTGCAGGATAAAACAAGGCAGCTTGAAGAGGACCTGTCTAGGTCCACTGAGCAACTGGAAGCGGCGCGGCAAGAAATAGATGAACTCAAAGCCCAGCTGGCCGCTTCTCAGCAACAAGCCGCAACCGAAAAGAAAGCAGCCTCGGAGCAGATTTCTCAGCTCCAAGAGTCTTTGAAGCAGGCGCAGTCGCAACTTGCAGAGAGAGCATCTCAAGCGACGGTCTTTTCAAAGACAAAGGTTAAGGAGATGCGGGCTGGTTTGCTGCGGGAATGCAAGCCCCACACCTTCAAGGCGATGGCAGTTCTGGATTTCGCATCCAGAATTCAAGAAGTTTCTCGCCTGTGGAAAGCCCGTGGTAGAGGAGGCCGAGCGCCGTGCGAAGCAATGGCCGGACTCGGCGGTAAATCTTCGAGAGCGCGAGCGCAACGGCCTCCAATTTTCTCCCGTGTCCTCATTCGCCGCAGAATGGGCAGGTGCAAGGGTGACCTTGCACAAATATTTCAAAAAAGTTGAAGAGGTGAGAGTTGCCGCACGAATGCTAGATGCATTCGGACATGAAAGAGATATCTGTCTGGCCCCCTTTCACGCTCTTTCTGAACTAGGGTGCCCAGGTTTTGTTGAAAATGGCGAGCTTCTCACCCTAGATCGGGTGAAAAGGAATTGGCAGTCCTTCGAAGCAGATACAGCTGAAATTGATAGCTGGACTGAGCCAATTCAAGACAGTCAGGTCACTCAGATGGTGGCCAAATATTCCAAGATCAGCTCCTACTTCCAGGAGTTAGAAAAGAGATACCTCACCATCGACCTGCACGCGGTCGCCGCTTTCCACGCAGCATTAGAAGATGTAGCCGACCGCCGGCCATTTGAAGCGTAAGCTTGGCGCCCACCAAGGCCGCATACGATCGCATTTGCGAGCGTAGCAGGAGATGGAGAGCTTTCGGAAGGTGATTCCGAGGGGGCAACCGACAAAGATGAATCAAGAACAGCTTGCCACAAGGAGGACAAGCTAGAGCAGCCAAAGGCATGGGAGGCAAGTTCCTCCGCACCCAATGGATGAAGGCATGGATTCTTTGCGCCGAGGCGAGCTCGACACCCCGCGAGCCGCCAGAAATGTTGTCACATTTTGCACGGGGTGCAATGTCTTCAGTGTTGTAAATGTGCTGCTCTTCTTTTTCCCTCTTCCCCTATTTTCCTTCCTTCTCCTCTCCCTTTCCTTTTCTTTCCCGCATTCTCTTTCTTTCCCCCCTTTCTTGGAGTCCCCAGTTGATTTTTCAACTTTCCAACAAGTTACCTGAAAAATGGCTAAGTGTTGGTGCGAAGTTCGCACTTCGCCCGCTCGGTGCGAGTTCGCACTTCGCCGCTTGGGCGCGATTCGTTTTGGTGCGAAGTCTGACTTCGCCCCACTTTCTGGGCGCACCTTGCAACTGGCAGATTGACAGGCTGGCAGGCTGACAGAAGACGACAAAAGGCCGGAGCAGAGTCCGTACGGCGGCAGACACCAGTTTCCACCTGTGCGCAGCCCGACTTCGCAGTGAAGTCGGAGTGCGCCCTTGACAGGTGCGCAGTAGGGGAACAAACCCAGAATTTGACCAAGGCATGAAGGCCTTCCCGACTGCACTGTATTCTGCCCGCGCAACCCGAGACGCTCTGATCCCAAGCGAAGTTGGACGGACTGCCTTCCAAGGCAGACACGTGTCACACAGCATCATCCATCATCTGACAAGTGTCCAGCTTCGGGATTAGAGCCGAAACGTGCCGAGCAAAAGGACAAGCATGGGCTGCATTGCCTGCGCCGCAGCCTCATTTAAAGCTGATCCGAGGTTTCACCCGCTCCAGCCTACCCGCATCATCGCCGTAGAGAGATTCTCGCCCAACACACCGCCATGTAGCTGTCCAGCCTTCCAGAAGACCATGCCGCGGGTACAGTCCGGTCCGACAAAAGGTCAGCATTTGCAGCTCTTTCGCCGCTTTTGTCAGCTTATGTTTGATTGGGACCTTGTGCCCATTAATGTAACGGGAGGGACTCGGGCTATAAAAGCCCACCGTGAATTCATTGTAAAGGGTGGAAGGGGAATGTCTGTTAGGGAACCACTGTGCCCATTGTAACCGTGCTTCTGCTTATAAATATAATCTGTATGCTTGGTTCTGTTCATCGCTTCGTTTTTTATGCCGCCTTTCTTTATATTCATGCCTTAGGCTAACTCCGTGTCATGGCTCGTTGATTCATTTCAGCATTTGATGATCATGTGCCTCTAGCATTGCTTGTTTAAAGCACCCCCCGTACTTCATGAATTAAAAGGATACATAGAATAGCCGTAGTAGCAGCTCCATCGCTTGTGTGTTTTGTTGCTGGTCCGTATCTGGTGATCGGTGCGCTGCCGTACTGTTAGTTCCTTGTAGGGAATGTCTGTTAGGGGGCCATTGAAGCTGTGCGGTTAAATTCTCTACATAAACACATATACCTGGCTCTGATATCTCTATGATTGCTTTCTACCCATGTCGTTGTCCGTAGGTGGTGATTGACGTGTTGCCGTATCGTTAGTTCCTTGTAGGGAATGTCTGTTAGGGAGCCGTTGTAGCCGTGCGTACATTGCTTGGGTATCGGAAGTATACGTTAGATTTTGCAGTTCTTTGTCATGCTTTGTGTTTATATGCAAGTAGTAGCGGTGATTGGTGTGTTCCCGCATCGTTAGTTCCCCCCACCAACCTTTGAATATATTTGTAAATCTCTTTCTGTACATTTATTTCTTTCCTGTACTCTTAGCTTAAATCAGAAAACCCCCAAAAGGAGCCGGCCTTCTCCGGAGATTGGCTCGGAAGGCATCTCTTCCTTCCGGCCTTTCATGCTGGTGGGCGAATCTGGGCGCATTAACCCAAATCCTTTCCTCATGGCAGATTCGTAACCAACAGTTCCCAAGTCCAGTTCCTCACATGTCTGTAAATCTTTTGCATGTGTTAGGTAACAGACTCGTAGACCCGAACGCCCCCTCTGGTATGTCAAGAGATCTAGGACACTTTCACCACATCATTGCTATTCATCAACATACGCCTATTATCAACATCAAAATCAATACATTTATACCTTATCTGGGGGAAACTCCCTTCCAAAAATTCAAGTTGAATAAGCTATCTCTACACTTTCCCTCATTTGGGGGCATACTGCAAACTCGACATCAAATATTCTCTTCGACATACTCTCAAACATTACACATGAGAACATCTTGAGCACTTCAGCAAGTTTCATTAATAGACCTCTTTGGAGGCAACTTGCTTCTCGTCGCTATACATATTCATACCTTCTCTTCCCCACTTGGGGGCATATATCAAAGCGAACATACAAATCAAATCTTTCACAAGCATTTACACCCCCTGCAGCATTATTCACTCAGATTTCGCTTATGCTTTTTACAGCATATTAGTCCTTCTGGTAGGCATAAATTCCTTTGGGCATACATCACTAACATTTACCAACACAACTAACTCTACTAACCACAATACATATATCTCTTGTACATATTACAGGTGCCTCATCATGCTTTAAGTCTTTGTCTTTTACGCAATGTTTTAGGCCACCAATTAAGCATGATGAGGTTTCATTCTATTCCTTAAGCACTTGTCCATTATCATGACTCTTAGGCCACCGCTTAGGAATGGAATCATGATCATTGCATCTTTAAAGCACTTGTCCATTATTATGGCTTTGAGGCCACCGCTTGAAGATGTATACTTATCCCATAAGTGTTTTCTGGGCTCAAAGGTCAACACTTACATGGGATCATAATGAGCGCTTGTCCTTTACCAGGTTCAGAGACCACCACTCACACATAAAATCAAATGCATACTTCTAAGTGTTTATCCATTATCAGACTTTTAGGTCACCACTCAATAACAAGATCTAGTCATCTTTAGCGCTTGTCCATTCTCTAGTTCCCTAGACCACCGCTAAAGTGACGTGTTTTGCAAAAGCCTACTTGTTGTTCTCAATGCCTGTTATCTTTCTCATCTTTTGTTTGTTCTCTTTTAAATCATAATAATCAAGCCAAATCAACAATCAAATTCAAATCACATAATCACCACATCAAGAGACAACGTAAAAACAAAATATAAATACAATATCATAATTACATAAAAGCCTCAAAATCATACATGCTTATGTGTATGGTGTTCCACAATGTACACTTAGCCCTATCATCTAAAAAGAGGTGCACCACATGACAAAATCGGTGCACTCATCCCCATAAGGCAAACCCTAACTGTAGCTAGACCTTGCATCCCCCCCCACCTCCAGGTGTTGGTGTAGGAGGTCTAAAACCCACTGATCTCTGTGAGTAACGACTCATGGATGGAGCCCTCGACCTCGTGCGCATCGATGATGGTTCCCTATCCACCGCAGGAACTTCTGCATGACAAGAATCCCACTCTCACTCCACCCTAGCCACCTCCTCTCGAGCTCTGGTTGCCTCCTCTGCCCAAGTTGCCTCCACTGCCGTTAGTTGCTCTCTCTATGCGACTAGTACCAGCTCCTCTAAACACTCCTGGTAGTGGGGGCATCATAGCCAGTGGATCCACATCCAATGGAGTATCCTCTTCCCTACTCTCACCTTGAGCCTCTCCTTTAGTTGCCTGCCTTGCAGCCCTCCTAGCAACCCCATACTTACCTAACCTCCGTCCTATACCCTGCAGAATCTTCAATATCTCCTCAACTACCATAGCTCGCTCCACACTTGGCTCCACCAATGTCAATCGATCACCATCTCATATAACCCTCTGCCACTCCAGGATCATCCCTAGTTGGATATAGCATCCTAGGATCATCCTCATTCTCCTAAACAAAAGTGTATAGATCAAGAAGGGCAAACAACCTCTCTTGAACAATCCGTCGAACCCACAACGCTCCTACCTCAGGTATCCCCTGAACCACCCCAAACTAGCGAACAACCCTATCATATCGGAAAAGCTCATAACATCTACCCCCATCATCCAACCATTGGACCCTCCTGACCCAAGCTAGTTGCTCACCATCTTCATCCCACTTGTACCGACCCCTCCATGGGCGCCATGTGATGTGTGGGTCTCAAATCATTAGTCGCCTAACAATCCCGCATCAAGGACCAGCGAGTAGGCCTAGTACTCCCTACCCATCGGTATAATGCAAGTCCCTCCACACTCTACCTTCACGACTTATCTATCATTGGTCACCTCATTACAATGTGCTCCCATGCCCATATCTATAGAAGGGTACAACCAACCAAGCTCTTACCACCATGGTAAGCCACCCGATACAATTTCCTATACAATCAAGCCAATACAATCGGGGCCCATGCATAAACAGTCCCATGATTTTGAATGTTAGCAATCACCCTTCCCCATCCCCAAGGAAGCATCTGTCAACTCATATTTACCATTAGAAACCTAGATATGATCACACATAGCAATGTTGTAGTTCGATCTATGTTGGTCCCATTATATGCATTATTAATGCACAACCTTGACTGTATGTTTGGATAGCTATCCAATCCTGTCAATGCCTTCATACTAGCTGTGCCATTCTTCCCAAGCAGGATCGAAACTCCTCGAACAAGAACCCAAAGAATCCGCCACACATCCTACAATGTCACAGTCATCCCTCCCATGGGCAAATGAAAGGTATTGGTCTCAGGATACCAACTCTCGGCCAATGTTTTCAAAATTGGCGTCAAACTCTAACTTCAGCATATACGCCACATGATCCAAGCCTGTTGCAACCAACAATGCCACATCATGATCATCAAACAAAGTCATTATGTTGTCCAATACCTTTGAACGTCGCTCTCAGCTTACCAAAACCCCTAATCCCTGCAAAACTACAATCAAAAACCCTCATCAGCACATTCCAACCGCTTTTTGTCACTTGAACAAAAGCGCCATAAGTGGCAAAAGCGCCACTTGCAAAAGCACCACAAATGACAAAGGTGCCACATTTGCAGAAAATACCAAAAAAAATAACCCCCATCAAAATTTAAAAGCCTAGGTTTAGGACATACCTGTAAAACCTTCTTTGGAGTCGATGTTGTCCCTCGAACCAAGTCCACGCTATGTGTAGGACTCCTATTATTCGCCATCAAATTTTGGACACACACACAAGCTCTCCTCAATTATCAACCTTGCACGGTGAAAATGAATCCATTTTCATCCCATTTCCTCCTTTTACCCACCCTACCTCACTTTCTCTCCAAAACAATTTTTCAAACCTTTTGCATCCAATTCAATACCCCCACACATCGAGATTTCTCCCCAAATTACATTTGGCAAAAATTCTCAAGGAGGCACCCCCAGGGCATCATTTTCAAGGCATACATCATCAATTTCGAGGCATACATGCAACAATGACACCGATAAATCATCAATTTCCCAAATCAACTCCAATGGCAACCATTTCTTCAGCATAAAATTTCCAAACAACAACAAACATCATAGTGTCAAAATTGGAGTTCTACAACTTATTTTTTATGCAATTTCACAAAAATCACATCAAAATGGGACAAAATGTAGACACCCAATTTTGACATGCCTAACGACATTAACCCTAAGCAAAGACAACAGGTATCAAGCCAGCAATCAACCATCTCAACCCAAGCAACCCAGACACAAAATCAGGTCATTTACAAAAACGCCACAAGCTTACAAAAGCGCCAGTATAACATCCATTTAACCAGTCAACACGAACAAAATCTTTGTGGCACGCGGATTCCTTCATCCCACTACCTTCTCTGATCACACATGCTCCAGTCTCGAATCATGGCTTGGAAATTCAAAATTGGTCTTGTGCCCTAATGGCATATTGCACCTAACTTTCCCTCCCCAATTGCCCACCAAAAATCTATAAATGCAGCCCTTGGGGTGAGCATTCCATAACACAATTTGCATTAGCATTACTCTGCCCAAAATTCTCTCTAGCTTCTCTCATTTGCATTCTCTCATCTCTTTCATTTGGAGCATTCTTCATCAAGCATTTGAGCAAGTCAAGCAAGGCAAAGGGACATTGGGGCAAGGAGATCATCTTGGAGCAAGGAGGAGCTCTTGTTAGGACTGTATATTCCTAGCTTCTCTTTCCTCTCATCTTTCTTGCTCTCATTCATGTATTTTCCCTCTTTATTTTGGCCTTGATAACTTGGATTCTCTATTTGCAGCTACTAATATTTGTTTCATTATCTATTTTGCATTCTAACACATATTTGCAGTCCTTTTAATGCTTATTTGTGTTTGCATTAACTTCATTTATAACAAGCTTTCTTCATTTTCCTAATATCTAGTCATTTACAAGCACTTTTTCTTTCATTTTGGCATACTAATCTTCATGACTTCTCTCATTTATGCATCATAATCACTAATAATTCTCACTTGAAGGCATTTTGTCTTTATTTCATCTAACTCTATTTCATTTGCAGGCTTACTTTGTATTCATATCATTTGATATGCTCATTTCCATTCTATTTGCAAGTTTTCATGCTTATTTTCATCATTAAATCACACATTTACATGTTTACATTCATGCAGTCTTGAAAATAACTTTCATTTGCATGTTGTCTCATGTTCTCTAAACTCACATTGACATTGTCGCAGGTTTAACACTGTTTTATTCCTTCTAGCATAGCATTTTGTCTCTTATCTCATGTTTTTGTGCCTTCATTTGGTTTGAGATTTCACTTTCTCTATGCTGTAGATTCTCCAAATTTTAACAGCAGCATATACTCTCATTTTGCACTTAGTCTTCATTATATAATAGCTCTTTTATCATAGCATAAGTTTGGTTTTGCAAACTATTCATCTCTTTTCATAAGCATTTTCAAGGCACTTTCAAGACATTTTGACATCCATAGGTCTCATTCTCAAACATTTTAAGTATCTAATTGTTACTTCCCATTCTTCTCAGCGATATCCAACTTGCTTCACAAGTTTTGAGAGATTTGTAGCTTGTTTGGTTGAATTTTGTAAAATCCCCAAGTAGCTGACCCTGGAAATTCGGGTTTTCAACCCCTTCCTCTGATTTCAAGTCAATTTGATCCAATTGACCCAAAATTTCACCCCAAAACTCACCCGTCCTCTGTAACAGAACAAATTCGCCACATCTTTCAGCAATTGGCGCTTCCAACTATTGGGTTTTACACAGTCAGACTCGTGGCGTTTTTGTCAAGTTGTGGCGCTTTTGTCACAGTAGGATCTGCTTCCCAATCCAAGACTCATACTCAATTTTGTTTCACAAAAGGGGGTCTAATCAGCTGGGAAGATAGTTTATCACCTCATTGCATCAGACAGGCCCCCAAAAAACTATTTATCTAACTTTTTTGTCTTCAAATTTTGCAAATTACAAAAGCGACTTGTGGCATTTCTGTTCAGCCTCCGGAACAGGAAACCCTGCTACTTTGCATCTTTTGTTATTTCTTTTTTTATCATTTCCTACTTTCTGGTTTCTGTTTTGAAGTTTGTTTGCTTAAAATCACATTTGCTTTGGGAAATCAAGGAACTCTCTAGGATAGTCCAAATTTCTTTTACAAAACGCAAAATCGGCAAAGAATCATAAGTCATATAGCTGCATTCTAGGATAAATTGTCTGATGCATAATCCCTTTGTCCGCCCTTAAAAGGAAAATCTCTTCTAGCATAGCCATCATTCAAAATCCAAAAGGCATACTAGGCTAGGCTACTTGTTTTGTTGCATTGTTGTTTGATTGCATTAGCATACAACTTAGGTGAAGGCTCGATAAAGAGTCAAGATATAGATCCAAAACCGTGGGTGTTTGTTGAATTAACTCATAAAACATCGTACAAGCTTGAACACCAACACAACAAATTTTTATAATACATGAGGTAGATCCTAATCGCGGGAAGAGCCAATTCTTCAGGGCCTCCTTTGGAAAGAGGCCCCTTGCAGGGAAGCAGGGGTCCCAGCGAATTTGCCCCGCACACGTTTCAGGTTCCAAATCTACACTAAATTTCATTGATGATTTTTCAAGAAGCACCTTTGGCTTGTTAAAAAAATAAGAGACAGTGGAATATTTCAGTTTGTTCTAAGCCCTTGCCAAAGATGGCACAGGAAATCCAGTTGAACGGTAGATGTAGTAATGAGAGGAAGGTATCAGAATTGGGTATATGGTGCCCTATAATAGAATGCAGCGGTGAGAGGATTAATAGGAAACTTGTAGCAAATGCAAGAGGGAAGTGCAAAATATTAGATTTACAAACTCATTTCCTGCATAAGTGATAAACACAACAGCATGCATTCAAGATCAGTTGCTCACTGTAGCATTGAAGTTAAAAAAATCCTCATAAAGCAAGGGGTGCAATAAAACCAAACATTTGGCATTTGAGGTGTTCAAGTTCCCATGATATAACAATAAGCAAGATCTAGCACCAATTATAGGCACTATGAGTTGTAGATAGGCAATTTGATATGTCTGCATTTACTGAATAAGTTTTGGTATTCTATGTTATTTTGTAATTGTACGCAAAGTGTTTGACGAAATGTCTATTGTATGTACTGTATATATGAAGAACCTTTCGTAATAGTTAAACTGGTCAAACACATTGTTGTTTAGCGTATTGAAATATAATCAGTCACATGCATATGTAATCAGTCATGTGTGCACGTAAGGTAATCAGTCGTCATGACTGTTAAGACTGATTAGTTAGGACTGATTAGTCTAGACTCTAGACTGATTAGTTACAGACTTATTAGTTATAGACTGATCGGTTAGGACTGATTAGCCTAGACTGATTAGTTATGCTCCAGACTGATTAGTTATGGGCAGGATTAGTTAGTGTTGTAACAAGCATACGGTTGGAGACGTTGAGGGACTGGTGGTTGCCATAACCGCCAAGGCCATCTTATATATAGACCCCCCATTCATTTTGTAAAGGGGATCCAGACATCAATGAGAATTGTTCTACTGTTGCACAAAACTTTGTGTGAAGAACATTGTCTTGTGTTGCAGGTATCTAAGGGATGAATGTCATGAAGTAGATTGGAAGCGGACTTGTGTTGTCAATGTTTTATGTGTTGTGTAGAGTTGCAAGAAGGAGCACTCAAGGACGAGTACGAGGACTTGCGGGGTAAACACGTGATCGCAGGTTAACGATCATCGAGGACCCGTATAGGCCTATCTGTCTAGGCCTACCCGTCTAAACCCTGCGGTTACTCGTCTTGACCGGCAATCATCCGTCCAAGAGCTACCCGTCTGGAAGCAACCTGTCTGGAAGCTACCTGTCTGGAAGCTACCCATCTAACGGTTACCCGTCATCAACCAAGACCTTCAGTCATCCATCTAGGCCTATCCGTCTGACCGCAACCTGTCTAGGCTTACCCGTTTGTGACCTACCCATCAAGTGCAATTTGTCTAGACTGATCCGTCTGCAGTGATCAGTCATTGGTTACCCGTCATGTCTAGTTAGTCATCACAGTTATCCGTCAGGTTGATATACAGTATAGTTTAGCACCATGATTATTAGCCAAGTTTGCCATTCTTCCCTCTCCTAAAACCTGTCACTCCCTCGTTTCTGTTTATTGTTATTGCTAATGACTGCAGATCAGTAGAATTATTTAAGTAGAAATGGAAATGTGTGTAAGTATGTTAAATTTCATTTCTACATGAGTACTGATGTCCAGGCACTTGATGAATTAATATTTGTGGCGATCATATGATTTACTGCATGTCTTGAATCTCCTATACTTGAGTAGCCAATCTCAAATCATCTTGATAATTTGTTAGCCATGACTAGAGTCTGTTGTAGTGAGTGGTGAGGGTTGTTAATTTCTACTCTCGGCATGGCTATGTCATTGCAAGTCTATTAGCAAGTTGTTTGAATAACTTGGAAAGTGAGTACCTTGCCATGGGACCTAGATTGTATTTTTGGTTAAGGACCCATATCCACAAGTACAAGGTTACATGTTTGATTCCCTCTACTCTTGGTGTGTCTACACTGTTGCAAGTCTATTAGCAAGTTGTTTAAATAACTTTCATACTGGGTACCTTAGCTTGGCCCCCTGTTTGGGATTTTAGTTAAGGACCCATATCCACAAGTACAAGGTTATGTGTTCGATTTATGTTTTATTTAGTGAAAAATTCCATTGATGATTTTTCAAGAACCACTTTGGTTTATTACTTTAAGGGGGGAAAAATCAAAGACAATGGAATATTTCAATGTGTTCAAAGCCTTTTACAAAAGAGGGCACAAAGAATCCAGTTAAAGTGAGAGGAAGGTATCAAAACTGGGGACATGATGCCCTATTTTCTATAATAGAATGCAGTGGTAAGAAAAATATTAGGAAACTTGTAGTGAATGCAAGAGGGAAAAGCAAAGCATTAGATTTACAGATTTATTTTCCGCATAAGTGATAAACACAACAGCATGCATTCCAGATCAGTTGCCCACTATAGAGCTGAAATTAAAGAATCCTTATAAAACAAGCGATGCAAGAAAACCAAACATTCAGAATTCTTGTGTAAGCTGGATGACAAAGTGTCAACCATATCATAGTCAGATATTATGGTGATGAACACATCTATAGGCTGTACAATCCAGTAAAGCAAAAGTTGGTAAGGAGTGGGGATGCTGTTTTTGATGAAAAAGTTAAGTGTTTCATCCATATAAGAGAAGTGAATGTGAAGAGAGCTGCTATCAAACAAGCTCTAATGTTTGACATTATGGGTGATAGTCTTAATCTTGATTCATCTGGAAACATTAACATTGATGTGGGTATTCAGGCTGCACATAATACATGGGCAGAAGTCGAATGATCAGATGGTAGAGGGGTCAACTCCTGTAGTTATGGATCCCAAGAAAAAGGAGGATGTTGATCATGGGGCACCAACCTATAGAAATCAATAAGAGTTCAAAGAAAACTGCAACTGTTTCATGATTTTGGTTTGTTCTTAAGCAATGATCTGGAACATGTTACTGTCAAAGAAGTACTCATACATTAAACTATAGAAGACTGCAGCATAAGTATTATAAGATTTGCCTTCCAAAAACAACATTAAACATTCATGAATGTTTATGGACCAAATTTTTGTGATACATAGGAGGTCTATAGTTGGTATGATTGTATGCTTAACTCGGAATTAATCTTCAATTATTGAAGACATCTATACAAAGTCAATTATTATGCGATGTAACGGTGAAAGGGTTTTATGGGTTTTAGGGTTTTACTCTTGAAGAGCAAAATCATAAATAGTTGTAAAAGAGTAGTATATAAAACCACTCAAATTTATTGACAGGAATATATGTCTATATATATGGTTTTAGGGTTCTACTCTTAAAGAGCAATATCATACATAGTTGGCATGTAAAAGAGCAGTATATAAAAGCACTCAAATTCATTGACAGGAATATGTATGTACACACACATAATTGCAAGACACTATATAATGAACAGAAATGAGAGAAATTTTAAGGAAACATACAGTCTTGCACGCTCCTTCTTTATCGCCTCTTCATCCGTCAACTGATAAAAAATAGTAAAGGGTATTCAGTATCAAAACTTAATTGTAATCGCAAAAGGCAACGTACATTTCTGCATATATATGACACCCTATTAGCAGAATTGTTGATTTCAACTACGTGGGTGCACTAGAATTTAACTGCACAAATGTATATTCTTATATACCCCCACTTCATTGAAATCCATAAAATTTCACTAAATGGGTAAATATGATATTGATATATATGAACGTATATACATGACAACCTATTAGCAGCTTGTGGATTTCAACTAAGAGAATAACAGAAAGTTTAACCGCATAAATGTATTACCACATACACCCACTTAGAATCCATTAAATGGATGTGTAAAATAATACACCCTCTTTGGTTGAAATCCATAAATCCGCTAAACAGTGATATATAGATAGATGGGTACATATATAGCAATAGATAGAGAGAGGTGTGTATGCGCACCCATTGAGTTGAAATGCTCAAATGCTAGAATTTTACTGTACAATTTTTTTTGTTTAATAGTTTATAGAATTGAAAAGCACTTCATCCTTATTAAATTATATAATGATATTATAGCGATGTATATTGTTTTTTTAGCTACAAAATTTAACCATGAAAATTATGCCAATTAATATGGCTCATGCCATTTGACAATGCATTACATTACTATTTTTTGAGCCAATGCATTGCTAAATTTGCTTCTGATTCATAATATGATTTGGAGATTAAAAAATGTTGAAAAGATATTTTTAAATGACTGACCTGATGAATGTCGAGGAATCGATAATGATTAGTTTGGCAGAGTAGTGGAGGTGAAGGCAGCCTGGAAGTATATATGAAGCCCTTGCCCTTGACATGGGCTATGAGCCTGCTTCTCATGGTCATTGTCCGAGAGTTTCGCTTTCAGGTAAAAACAAATGAGATGGAATGCTCAAAGTATAGACAGATCCGTTCCAAATGTGAAAAACATTAACAGTGATGGATTTTCAAGCAGAACCCGGAGAAAGGAAAGGATTGGAAGTTTGCAGTTCAATTTAACGAGAATGATTGACGACAAGAAGGGCATAACTTCGGCTTTTAAATTACAATTAAAGTAGTAAATTTGATTTAGTGTGTAAAAGAGGTTTTCTTCAGTTAATTTCTTACATGTGTGAATACTTTGGCGAGTGTAAATTTTGAGAAATCAATTTATTTGATTAAAAAAAATTGGTTTAGGTAAATTGCAATATTGTATGGGTTGTTGGTATAGGTTAAGTGATGCAAGGATGGTGTAGTTTTTTTTTTAAGGTTTATATATCTAGAAGGGGATAGGTTAGATAGTAGCGGGTCGAGTAACTTAATTTGATGTCTTCAAATGTCTGGGGTCCTCTTAATTGTACTTTATCCAACGGGTTTAGGGTTTATAGAGGCAGCCCATTGATGGAGTTACATATTTTCTTATGAATCAAAAAATATATATTGTTTTTTATTTGCTAAATAGTTTTAGGTAATTTAGAATTAAATTATCTTTGTAGATGTTTGGTGGACGTAGTGCAATGGTTAGGGTTTTGGTCTCTCTTTGGAAGGTCCAAGGTATTGCTTAGGTGCGTGTGTATTTCTGTATGGTTTGAATTTTGGTTCTTGTGTCACTTGTTCTAGCATCATGGTATGCTTTGTGTGTGTTAACTGGTATGCTTTGTGTGTGTTAACGTTAAAAATAAATTAATTATAAATTATTTGGTTGGATTTACTTGATTTTAAATATTTATGAAGTATAAATTTTATTTTTAAAAAATATTTATTTTAAAAATTAGGGAGTTTTTGGTTTTTTTATTGGAACCAATAATTATATTCAATAAATGAGCTGAAAAAATCATAGCTCGGGACGCAAGGCCACATAAACAATCAATATCGTAGAGACCTGAGGCCAAAAACAAAACCAACCCCTAAAAGGATGAATAAACAAAATAACTAAATAAAAGGAGCCACTTCAAGAAGAGATCGAGCCCTACTGTGGGCACTGGCAGAACAACCTGATGCTAGAAAATGTCATCCTCTCAACTGATGTGTGTCGTTAATAGCATCATTAAATCTCAATGTTTTGTCAATCCAAGGTGGTGTCCAAGGCTATTTACGAGAGAAGACTTAAGTAGGATTGCAATTTAGTTCATTTGGAAGCAGCAAGTTTTATTGGCAGAACAGATTATGTGGGGTTTTAGATCACCTTTTAATCCTATATTACATAAAATAAACTAATTTACTTGCAAAAATGGAAACCTGATTTTAAATTGCAGAAACTTAAATCTAAATACAATTGCAAAATTTAAACCTAATTACTTTTGCATAAGAGAAATTGTTGGAAGTAAACATAATTTAAACACCTGTCAGTGGTCTGTTACAGAAGGTTGTCAATCTTTTGTCACAGTAGTTGACAACAAAAGAAAAATGCAAGAAAACTTGAAAAGTTGTTGGAAATAAAGAAACAAATACAATGTTGCAAATTGCTTTAATAGCTGAAACATAAATTAAGAATCATAGATTAACTAATCTATCAATTATCACACATTTATGCAATCTAAAATTTCACTCTTAAACATGGAAAATAAATCCTAAAGCTACAACAATGGTTAGTGTAAAACAAGTAAAGAAATTGACAAATATCCACCTCAATTCTGCTGTAGAAAGTTCAGGGGAAAACTTGTCAGTCAATCCTTTTCCTAGGTCTATAAGTGACCCTTGTTTCTTTTTCCAGAAGAAGGTATAAAAGCTTTTCTACTTGCTAAATTCTAACACACTCATGCACAATGAAAACTGATGCAAAAAACTGCACTTTATTATTCCATAAATAACATTACAAATTTGTTGTTGCACTCTGCTGCAAATCTGAACCTATTCTGCTAACGTCTATTTCCTAACAGCTACATCTTCTTAGCTCAACCAACATGGGAGCTACACCTTTTATAAAGATCTAATATCTATTTACATACATAAAATATGTCATTTCTATCTTGCAACTTATTTGCCTATTATGCTGCAACAAATCTAGGGCTATTTCAGGACATGGAGAGTTGCATTAGTTGATATTTTTTATGATTTGTGTCTTCTGGTCGGTAAGGAATGGTGGGGACAGCTGTAGAAGACTTTTCATATCTTCCCTCAACCTTAAGTTGCCTTTTCAACCGCTTGGAAATTACAAAAAGTCAAACAAAAGCGTGTTCCCCTATTATTCTGAAGATCTTCGGAATAACTGGTTGTAGGTGCACTTTAAGCTCAAAACGCCTTCAGAATACTTGTTTTGGTTGCTACTTTTAGGTAGGTCATTTAATCCATCTTCCAAGACGTGATTTCAACTGATTTCATCCTTCTCCATTGATAAATTCCAGGCCCTGTCATTCATTGGCAGCTAGCTGGAATTTACATAGTAAATTACTGCATTTTCCAACTCTGCTACACAGTTGCAAATCATTGGTGCTATTTGCAATTTTTAGACCAATTAGCATATGGAAAATAATTTAAATATTAACACAAGGTAATATATCATGTTGCTTATCAAAATCATGCATTTCATTTATCAAGAAACCATGTTGAAACTGTGCAATAGTGTTGCTCTGTTATACCCTATTGCTACCTATTTAGACCATGTGGGAATGCTTCTAAATAGGTCAGATGTCTTCTTTAGTCCTTCTAAACTCATTCCATCCATTTCATCATGCTTTGCTTGACAACTTCAAGGTGCTCCAATAAAGTGACAACTTGTTGGTTTTTATATGGTTGTCCTCTACAAAATTTTCATATTTATGACAATCCTAGAAATTTGGCTCCAATGTGGATTTCAAACAAGTTCAAAAGGTGGAAAAACATTCAAACACCTTTGTGAAATTAATGGACATTAGCATACCATATTTGGCTAATTGAAATGCATGTTTTAATTGCTACTTAATCAAGTAAAATCAATCATAAAATGTTGAAAATAGTCAAAACAGGGGTATAATATTCCTAACATAAAATCATGCAAATAATTAACAAATAATATATTTTAATCAACTATTTGGCGATTAACTTGTCATGTTTGGTAATATGGCAGATTTTGTATGTCAAACATAGTGCAATAATGAGGCATTTTTGGGCCTCATCATCAACCTGCTACGTCAAGGCCTCAAAGAAATAGAGGGATCTTAAGGCGAAATGAGGTTAGGTGAAGCCATGTTGATAGTGCATGGAGCCTCGCACTAGAACTTGACAAGATTTATCAAATACGCCAACTCATGAGTCAACTTGGAAGCCTGCGAATGGAGTTGAATGACAACAATAGAAAATATTGTAATCTTTTCATGCAAGGAAAACTGACTAGAAATTGAATCTCCAAAATAGACAGTAACAATCCTAGCTTTCCAAAGTTGAAACAAAATAATAGCATGGAAGAAATTCCACAGAGCGACAATATAGGCAAGTCAAAAATTGTTATCTCCAAAAAATATCATCTGCCTTCTGAAAAATTTAGGATGAAAGGGCTTGAACAATGAGTGAATCCAAGACCAAGCAGACTGAGCATGAGGGCAGAACCTGTTTAAATTTAGATATTGCAAACCTGGAAATACCTTTGGTAACATGGATAGAGTCGCTTTCAAGACTTATATCTCTTTCAAATCTCAATTAAAAATCATGAAACCACATCCATTAGGTGAGTCTCAAAAAGAGCTTTCTGACAAATATAAACTTGCTTAAGTTTTGAGAAGAATTGACCTCTTGAATAACCTATTTTTAGTTGTTACGTGATTACCTAGTTGACCATGGTGTTTGCCTTTTACCATAACATCATTTTCAAAGCCCATATATCTTGAAATACTCAATGAAAAATTATGAACCCACCTCCATTGGATGCATCTTGAAAAGAACTTTTCAAAAAATATCAATTTGCCTTTGTTCTAAGGAGGTTTATGAAAGGATTGAAGCAAACAATGAACATTGGAAATATATTTCATATGCAAAGGTTTATATACAAATAATTAGGCTATGAATAGCCTAACGCGGTGCTACCATTAAGGTAGCTAACTTACTAACAAAATAGTAAATCATGCTAATGCGCTTAGCAAATAAAGTGCTAACCTACTAACAATAATAAATTATCTAACGCTATTAATATTCGCCTAACAATGCGAATATTACATAGGTGAAAAATAATGGTAATAATCTAACTTACTAAGGTAAAAATGAATTTACCCTAATAATCTACCTAGGTTAATTTACATATAACCAAATGAGGTAATAATCATAGTTATTGTAGCATAGTAACTCTAACATCCCCCCTTATTACATTATTTGGGTAATGTATATAATTACCCCAATACAGTGAAAAAAGATGTTGATATGCTGGCTCTTGCTCTAGCTCGGGCTCTATCACATTGCTCTAGTTGCTCTAAGTAAAAAGTGGGTCATTCCTCACTTTGTTTTCACATCAACAAATGTTCTTATTGTAATATTTTCATCCTATCGGATTGCATGGGTAACCAGCCGCTACAACCGCTAGGTGTACTAGAGTAGATCACTATGTATGAGGTTCATTCTATTTACAATATGATTTTGCAAAAGTTTTGATAAGGTAGCTAAGGTGTCGGTCACTGCCGAAAATGCACCCTTATAAGTTTCCCTTTTTTTGCAAAACATGTTGTAATGGAATTTTTGCAAGAAGTGTGACTAAGGTGTCGATCTCTACCGAAAATGCACCCTTATAAGTCTTCCTCCCTTTTTAGCAAAAATATTTTGAGGTAGGAAAGAAATGTTTATCCCCCCTTAAGTGCAAAAGATATGCAACTTATGAAGCTTTTTAAGGCTTTTACAAATATTGCCTCCTAAGAAAATTTAAAAAACTTTCACCTGAAAATCCCCCCTTTATTACAAGTACTTCAAACAAAAAGAGTTTGGTATTTATGAAGCCTAAAAATAAGGTAAAATCCCTCCTTTATTATAAGTACTTCAAACAAAAACATTTGCTATTTATGAAGCCTAAAAAGAGGTTTGCAATGGTGCTATCTAGGTTTACAAGTTTGTTTCCCTTACAAAGTTGTATGGGTCATGACCACCTTATGTGCTCTTTATAAATCAGAATCGAAATTAGACACCTCACTAGCAACGTGACCTCTTTGTTGTCTATTTTGTCTTTGTGGTGTGCCTTTGCCCTTTTTGTTTTGCTTATTCTTAAACCAACACCGATTGGTGTCATGGTTGTCATTTTTACAATTTGTGCAAAACTTCTTTTGTGATTGAGATTGCTTGCCCTTATCTTTTGAAGATGACCCCCTCTTCTTCTGTTGATCCTGTTTATGTGTAAAAGTGCAGTGTTGGACACTTTGTGAATTTGTGATTGAAGGTTAAGAATTGTGGCTTCATTTTTCCCTTCAAAAATGGTAGATAAAGCATCCCATGCTTCTTTACCATTTTCAACATCACAAATGTGAGGCTGAATTTTATCAATAGTGGCTAGAAAAATCAGCATGAGAAGTTTGTTTTTCCTTTTATCCCATACCTTGTGATCTACTCCTAGTGTAGTGGGTCTTTTTATAGTGTTTGTCACTATATCCCACAATTCCTCTACAGTAAGAATGGCCTTCATTTTGGTCTTCCATGCTAAATAATTAGAACCTTTAAGCAACTGGGTATCATTGAGATACTTTTTTATTGTAGCCATTGTGTAGGTTCTTTATTTGCACCAAAATATTTTCTCTTTCACTCTAATTGATATTTAATGACACCTGCCTAAAAACCCTCCAAAAGAAGGATAATTAGTTTGAGGATTTTAAGCCAAACAAGAAGTAATGAAAGAGAATTCACTCTAATTGATATTTAATGGCACCTGCCTAAAAAACCTCCTGAAGAAGGATGATCAGTTTGAGGAAATTGAGCCAAACAAGAAGAGTGAATTTAGGGTTTTATATGGAGTGAATTATCAAAAAATTGGCTTATACTTGTGCAATGAATTACACAAATGAGTGTGAAATTTGGGGTTTTGAGTGCTCTTTATTTTTATGACTTATAATTGCAGAAAACAAGAAATTAAATGCAATAATCAATCAAAGAGTGCCCACAAATTTTTACCACTTAGGTGTCAGATGCAACCAAAAATGCACCTAATTTAACAAAAGGTGTCGAATGCTGTCGAAAGTGCACCTTATTAAAGTAATTTTTGCAAAAAAAAATTGATTTGTATTGTGCAAAAATTTTGATATTCAATTTCTCCCCTTGTCTTATAATTTTGCAAAGAATGTGGCAAAAAAAATTGCCTTTCCTTTTTGTGTTGCAAAATAAACAAGTTTCAATGTTTCAACCCTTTGATTTGCACTATTTCCCCTTGTATTACAATTTTGTAAAAGAAGAATCCAAATATGTCCCCCCTTTTGTTTGCAAAATAAACAAGGTTTGTAGGAAATATGAGATCTACCTAATTTGCAATAAAATTGTGCAAAATTTGTGTGTTATATCCCTCCTCTATAGAAAACAAAAATGCACAATTTATTTAGTGTTTTGCAAAAAATAGAGGTGCTTAAAGGAATTTTTATTTGCAAAAAAATGTTTTTAAGAAAAATTAATACAATTTTAATAAAGGAATTATTTTTCTAAAAAAAATCAAATGAATGATGTTTAATACAAAATTATTTAACTTTATAGTAAAAAAATATTAATTTAAAAAATAAAATAAAGTGCAAAATTGAAAAATATTACCCTTGGCAAAAATATTTGTTTTGGAGGGCGTGCGCAGGATTCGTCTTGGTGACCTACCATGCACCAGGCCTAACCTTGGTCGCTCAACCGTCTCAAATTCACCATCAAACGGGAGCAAAATGGAGATACCTCCCTTTTACGCCCTTTCCCGCGTAGCGGCAAGGAAAAAAATATTCAACGACCAAAAATATTGGCAAAGGCGCCAAGGGGAAACGAACCTGAGACTTCATGCCTGTCTATGCCTTAGCGCTCGACGAACGACCAACTGAGCTCTATGTCACGACGAGAATGATAGGACAAGAAATGCCCTTTATGTTCATCGTATTTTATCGCCACCTCTCATCTCTGCTCTCGGACGTTGAAAATGCTATTATCAGCTCATTGATGCTTGCATAACAAGGAATCACAATCATAGAGGTGCAACAATGGAGCTCATAAGGTAATAATGGCAAACTAATGGTTGTTCGAACCGGGTAAACATTGTAAACCAGTAACAAGAACGTCAACCTTAATGATTTGAACTCTGTCCTTCAGATTGAGGTTTAAATTTGAAAGTTATAAGTCGTTGTTGCAATAGTTTTTAGTGAGGCTTAGCTCGATCTTGTTGCAAATAAATTTCTTCCATAGAGCTCCTTCAGGTCTTCGTTGCTACGAATGACAATTTTTGGCCTGTGCGAGATCAAACTTTTCATCTCTCAGATCTAGAATTGTAGGTCCTCTCTAAGGAGTTTGTAACCTTGTCTAGGTCCACCCGTTAGGGTTAGCTTGTTAATTAAGCTAGCCACCACTACATCTATCAAGGTGCTTTATCTAAAACCAAACCTTTAGAACATCAATTTATCAAAACACCATCAGGTGCTTTTAGTTGAAAAATCTTCACAAAAAAATCTTGCCCTCTTGTAATAGGAAAATTTTCTTGCCCGTCATCATAAATTCAGGTTTTTGACATGTTGGGCATCTGTGATCGCTTCTCCGACACGTCTGCAATTTCCTTCAGCAAAGTGAAGCAGTCGTTGTCTGTGTTGAGGTCGATCTTCGCACCTGGTTCTTTTGCAATCCACAATGGACTGAAACCTGCAAAATATATATTTTTAAACTTTTATACCACATTGGGAACACCAAGGTGCTTAAAGGTATTTAAAATGGTGAAAGCACATTTTATATTATGACCACCACATGGTGGTGGGTCATCCACCTATCATCCTTTTGTCTTCCATGAAGACCAACAAACGTCACTTAGGTGTCAGCGTTCCATGTCTTAGGTATCATGTCCACGTTTCGTGTTCTATGTCTTAGGTGTCATGTCCATGTCCTTCTATCCTTCGTGTGTCTAGTGTTGCATTAGCACCACGCTAGGTCTTTCACAACAACCATGTGTCCCTTCTGCATAGCTCTTGGTTCGCACGTCATAGTCCTCCTAGGCTTAGGTTTTTTGTGTTATGTCCACTTAGGTCCACATAGGTGCAACTGCTCTTGATCAGTGTAGGTTTCCCTCTAGGTGCATCCAAATTGAATCCTCTCTCATTTGAGTCACACGCCAGTCAACGTCAGGTTTGACCGTTTAGTTGTCCCTTTGAATCACGTCCAATCACCTAGATCCGACAACTAGGATGTCCAACGTAATGTGTTGTTTATGTCCAACGCAGCTAGGTTGGTACGCCTCACATCATGTCTAATCTAGATGGTCATCCATCATAGATGTCAAAGGGCAGTCAGTGCGTCAAAGCCGCTCGAGCTCAAATCTGAGTTCGCTAGGTCTTGGCCATCAAAGGTTTTGTGGAACCTATGTGTGATCTAGGTCTTGATAGAGTCAAATCCTAGGTTTGGGATTGTTCAGGCCCTCAAAATGTCTTGATCTCCAAATACAAAGCGAGGACAAAAATCTCGCTCTGATACCATGAAAGGATTGAAGCAAACAATGAACATTGGAAATATATTTCATATGCAAAGGTTTATATACAAATAATTATGTTATGAATAGCCTAACACGGTGCTACCGTTAAGGTAACTTACTAATAAAATAGTAAATCACGCTAACTAATGTGCTTAGCAAATAAAGTGCTAACCTACTAACAATAATAAATTATCTATTGCTATTAATATTCGCTTAACAATGCAAATATTACATAGGTAAAAAATAATGGTAATAACCTAACTTACTAAGGTAAAAATGAATTTACCCTAATAATCTACCTAGGTTAATTTACATATAACCAAATGAGGTAATAATCATAGTTACTGTAGCATAGTAACTCTAACAGTTTAATGCCTAAAATTGCTTGTTTTTGGCATGTTGTTCAAGATACTACTCTCGAGCTTTACCAATTGTTCGATCTCGAAACAACTCATAGAGGTTCCAAGAAAAATATGAAGGGTAAAACATCTAAAATATTGTCGACCATATGACCTCAGATCAATGGCTCATGGAGATTCAAAAGAAAATTTAAAGGGCAAAGCATTTAAAAGCTTAACAACCTCTGCTAATTGTCCAATCTCATATCAACGACTCACAAAGTTTGCAAGAAAAATATGAAGGGTAAAACATCTAAAAGACTGCCAATCGTCCAATATTATATCAATGACCCATGAATAATTGAAGCAAAATTAAAGGACAAAACCTTTAAAAGTTCTGTAAGCTTTACCAATTGTTAAATCTCAAATAATGGATCATAGAGATTCAAAAAAAATTAAAGGGCAAAGCATTTAAAGCTCAACAAGCTCTACCAACTGTCCAATATCAGATCAATGACTCACAAAGGTTTGAGAAAAATATAAGGGATAAAAATATTTAAAAGCTTGTCAACCGTTCGTTCTTATATTAATGGCTCATGGAGGTACAAAGAAATAATCAATGGGTAAAGCATCTAAAAGTCCGTCTATCATCCAATCTTAGATTAATGGCTCACAAAGATTCCAAAAAAATTAAAGGATAAAATATTTAAATTCCTACAAATCATCCAAACTTAGATCAACGACTCACATGAATCAAAGGAAGTTTTAAATAGTAAGGCATTGAGAAACCACATCCATCATCTAATCTTGGCAAATCAACAACTTGTAAAAATTCAAAGAAAAACTCAAAGAGTAAAGCTTCTAAAACTCTACCAACTATCTAATCTTAGATCAGTAGCTCATAGAGATTCTAACATAAACGTAAAGGATAAAACTTTTAAAATCCCACAAATCATCCAATCCTAACAAATCAACTACGCATGGATATTCAAATAAAACTCAAAGGGTAAAGTATTTAAAACTCTTCCAACCATATGATATTAGATCAATGGCTCACAAAGATTTTGAGAAAAAAATAAATGGTAAAATATTTAAAATCCTACCAACAGTTTGATCTCAGATCAACGACTTACGCAAATTAGAGGGAGTTTTAAATAGTAAAGCATTAAGAAACTATACCAATCATCCTATCTTGGAAAATTAACAACTTGTAGAGATTCAAAGAAAAAACTCAAAGGGTAAAGCATCTAAAAATCCTCCATCTATCTAATCTTAGATCAATGACTCACAAAGATTTTAAGATAAACATAAAGAGTAAAACATTTAAAATCTTGCAAACCACTCAATCTTGGTAAATCAACGACTTGCAGAGATTCAAAGAAAAAATCAAAGAGTAAAACATTTAAAACTTCAATTGACTGATCTCATATCAATGGCTCACAGAGATTCAAAAAAATTAAAGGGTCAAATATTTAAAAACTCATCAATTTTCCAATATCAGTTCAACAACTTGCACAAATTGAAAGGAGTTTTAATAGTAAAGCATTGAGAAACCATGCCAACTATTTGATCTTGGCAGATCATTGGCTTGTAGAGATTCAAAGAAAAAACGAAAAGGGTAAAGCACCTAAAACTTCATCAATCGTTTGATCTCATATCAATGGCTCACAGAGATTCCGAGATAAACATAAAAGGTAAAATATTTAAAAGCCCACTAACCATATGATCTTCACAAATCAACGACTCGCAAAGATTTGAAGAAAACTCAAAGGGTAAAGCTTATAAAACTCTATCAACTATATGATATTAGATCAAAAACTCATAGATATTCTAAGAAAAAACATGAAGGATAAACGTTTAAAAGCCCTCCAACTATTCAATCTTGAAAAATCACAGGATTGTAGAGATTTGAAGAAAAACTCAAGGGGTAAAGCATCTAAAACTCTGCCAACCATCCGATCTCGTATCAACGACTCACAAAGATTCCAATAAAAACATAAAGGATAAACATTTAAAATCTCGCTAGCCATCAAATCTTGGTAAATTAATGGCTCATGGAGATTCGAAGAAAAACTTAAAGGGTAAAGTATCTAAAAAAAATTTAATTGTCTGATCTCAAATAAAAAACTCATAGAGAATTGGAGAAAAAAATAAAGGGTGATATTTAAAAGCTTGCCAACCGTTTGATCTAAAAATGATCAATAGCTCAGACGAATTGGAGGAAGTTTTAGATAATGGAGCATCAAAAATCCACGCTAGTCATTTGATCTCAAATTAATGCCTTGCACTAATTTAAGGGAATTATAAATGGTAAAGTATTGGAAAGCTCTACCAACCTCTAATCAAGATCAAACAACTCAAGAGGGAAATAAATACCGAGTGCAACCAATAAAATTAAAGTCATAGAAAAATAGTCAAAAAATATAAAAAGAGACAAAAAATATAGAAAATTGATGAAAATTGTAAAGAAGAGTCAAGAAACATTGAAAATGGCCAAAAAATATAGAGAAGGGTTGGAAAACACAATGAAAGGCTGGAAAATGTAGAAAATTGCTAGAACATGTAAAACAAAACAAAAAATGTTGAAAAATATCAGATGTTGTTGAAAAATGCTAGATGTTGCCAAAAAGTGCAAAATATTGTCATAAAATGCATAAAATTACCAAAAAACACAAAAAAATGTCAAAAACACAAAATGTGTTAGCTTTCTAAATAAATTAACTCACATAAAGCTTTATCCAAAATCAAGAATAAATCAAATGAATGCCATTAATCAAACTAACAAATCTCAATATTGGAACAACAAAAATATCTCACAAATATAACTCAAATATACATAATATCACAAGATTGATTATATTGCATGGAGCTTTATCTCCAATATATAATTTAACATGACTTTTTAGTATTTTAACTATTGCTCTCCTCAAACATTTAGGAGATGCAACCTTTCATATTCCTCTCATAAAGACAAAACTCTCATCTTGCCATATATCATGTGACTCTTCATACTCTATCCTGACACCTTGTAATTTCTCTCATATTGACACATATATTATATAAAATATAAATCATCTACCAAACTAATATTACAAGGGGGTCAAATAATGTAATATCTCCAACACCCCCCGTGTTATATTATTTGGTAGGAAGGCTTTTTGCCTTCAATATCTGATTCTTCTTCAATCTTCATTCTTCAGCTTTGACTCTATCATGGTTGGATATATGCAACCTTCATTAGGTCTTCCTTTATAAACTATTTATGTCTGCCTTTGGATCAATGTATTTGAGTCACCTTTGGGTCACTCCCACTGGATCACTGCCTTTAGGTCACTACCTTTGGAACTCTACCTCTAGGTTGCCTCTAGATTATAATTATCTTTGGGTCATCCACTTGATCATATCTATAGGATCATCACTATAGATCCTTTTATTATAGGTTATATTCCAAGCTATTCTTGGGTTATAATACTCTTAACAAACTTAGATCATATTTGGTTTCCTTCTATAGAAACCATACAACATTCTTTTTGTAGACACCAAAATCCAGCCACTTGCAAGTCATCTATACCTTCCTGTCAGCCACGTGTCGGTCATCCACCTTCCCGCCATTATTTGGCCCAAATCCACACTTTCCCGCCATTATTTGGCCCAATTTCACCTTTCCCCATTTTTCCATTTCCCTTTCCGCCATTTTTCATCCCCAAATTTATTTAAATTAATATTTATATATATATATTTTAATATTTTAATATTTTAATATTTTAATATATATATTTAAATAATAGTTTAAGTGATTTAATCCGAGCCGTCCATCCTTCATTTAATCTCATCCAGTCCATCCATCTTAATCCATTTCACAACCTAAATTTATTCTCTACCCTTCGATCCACTTTAATCTTAGCCACACGTTCAAAGTGTCGTTAAAACCCTAAAGTGTGCCCTAAGAGTGGATTATAAATTGAGTCACCTTGATGGCTCAAACCCTATGTCTTTTGCTACTTCTATCTTCTATCTGCTATCTTCTATCTCTTCTATCTCCTCTATCTCTCTTCTGCTACCCTTTCGCCGCATCCATCGCCGCTTCCGTCGCCGCTTTCGCCGCCATTCCTTCTGCGACATTCGCAGAATCTCCCATTCCTGTCGCAAGTGCCCGTGGGCGTTTACCCCTTTACCAAGTGCCCACGGGTTTCAAGTGCCCAGGGCGTTTACAAGTGCCGGGCGTTTACCTGACCACGAGACTCGGACCGGCGTCTGTAACCTTAGATCCGAAGCACGCGGGCGTTCGGCGAGTGCACCAGGGCGCCTTCACGGCCGATTTGACAACCACATTACTTCCGGTGTCGCCTGGTCTAGCTGCGTTAACAGAGAGAACAGGTATAAATTAGTTTAAAGCAAGTAACTTCTTTTCTTTTATTGATCTGTTATTGAATTCCTGCATTTCATTTTTTCTAGGGTTTTAGATTGTTTCTGAGGGCTCACACAGTGGAGCCCTCTTATTAATTTCTAACTCCTTGATAGTGTTAATGTGTGCGGGTTTTGAAGAGATCCGGTTTATTGATGGCAGCTGATTAAGCTGGAGTGGTCCAAGCAAGGGATACAACAAAGCCCACTCACTCTGTTGGGATTGAAGATACATTCTTCGGAAGCGCCACCATTTGTGCCAGCTAGGGTTTCGGAGAACCCTAGCATAACTTGTAATCTTGTATCACAAATAAAGGGTTACGAGCCCAGTTGTATTCAAAAAGGAGTTTTTAAACTCCATCGATTAATAGAAATCGTTTGTTTTGTGCAACTATTATGTACTCTATTATTGTGATTTTATTTATTTGTTTGGCGTGTATTTTTAATCTACAAATGGCGATCACGGTGGGACCCCCTAGGGTTTCATATTTTTAATACTTGCTTTACTAATCTGTTCTTTTTTTCTGTTTTATTTTGCAGGTTCCAGAAATCATGAAATTCGTTGTTCCAGTGAACTAGGGTTTTTGAGTTTGCAGAAAACGTAGAGACGTAGAGGGCGTACGGAAGTCCAATACGAAACGAGAGGTGCGTTTCGGCTGTGCGGACTCCGTGGGCGTTTGAAGTCAGTTTTACAGAAAAGCGTAGGCTTCCAAGTAAGTCTTGTACTTTTTACGTTTTTGGTTTTTATGCCATATTTTGTTTCTTTTTAGATCATTACTTTAAAATGAACAAAAACTAAGTAATCTGGAAAAGAACAGTTATTTTTAATTACATTTTTCTTTGCATTGCATTATTGATTGTTGCTTGCATTAAAAAAAAAAAAATTTGCATACCTAGCTGCATATTAGAATAGCTACGAATTATTTGTTTTAATTATCTAAGTAGGACTATTGATTGGATGTCAATAGTACTCCTGCCATTGGGTGATTCCAGGCAGAGAAGTGGACGAACCTTCCGGTTGCTCCTTTGATATCTGATATCATTGGTAGGCAGGGGGTTTTAAACGGTGTACTCCACTTCTTGAGAGGAAATGACATGTTTTCAGTAGCCTCTTGCTTAGATCATTAGAACTTTTGATTTATAGCCTTGTATGTACACATTAGATAACTAAAACATTTAAAAAAAAAAAAATTCATTGCATTTTCATATTGCATTTAAAACAGTGATATCTGGATTTCATCACCAGGTATTGCTTGAAGTTTAGTGACGGTGGAATTCATCTCCATCCATTAAACTTCTGCCTTAGACACCATAGGTCACCCCTGAGCAAACTTGCTTGGATTTCATCACTAGTAAGAATCTCGTTTTCCTTTCCTAGCCATAGTTTTTACCTTTTTTTGTGAATAATTCAAGATTAGATCACATGCAAAACTCATAAACCGGACACTTAAAATTTACTACTGATTAAGATCAAAAAATAATTAATTAACCGCAAGGTAAGACACATTGGTTGAAACCTGGGTTGTAATTGTTTTTTGATATTTTCTTTAGTGTAAATTTATCATTCTAGTTTTGCATTCTTCTTTTCTAATTTGTTTAGATTTATTGCTCTATGGTCTTAACAAGGAATCAATCTAAAATGTTAAATCTAAATAATCAAATGGGAAATTCACAGAACATCCCCACCACCAACATGGCCACTTATCCTAGTGAATTTCAGGCAGGTTCGCCTGCAGGACTTTCACGTCCTTCTACCATCTACCACATGGCCATGCCCATGGAGGAAGACAATTCCTCTCATATTGTCCACATTGATATGGCCCAAGTGCAAACTCACTTAAGAGATGGCACTGGCTATGTCCTTGAGCCAATCCAAGATTCCCCTATGCAAGATTCTATTTTTCAGCAGGATATTGCATCAACCATACCCGTTGGTTTCACTCAGGTCTACACTAACCCTTTTTTTGAGGCTAATGTTGTATCTGTTCAGCCGGCTTCATCTCCAACATCTTCCCAGATGCTCAATTGTCCTCCTTTGGAGACAAATGTAGTGTCTTCCCGACCACCTTCTCCTCCATGTACCTGGGTGTACACCAATTCTCTTTATGAAGTTGGTGGAAAATCTTCTAGCCATAACCAATTTCAACCCTCTTCTTCCCAAACCATTTATTGTTTCACCCTACAGGACACGATCTCTGTTCCTTCCCGGTATCGCCTACTTCAGCCACCTTCATTGCTCCTGCTGTGCAGTCTCCTGACTACCATGGCAGCCTGCCCTCCACCTTCATCCAATCATCCCACCTCCCTTGGGTTAGAGATTAATAAGGTTAAGGAGTATCTCGACAAATTGATTTTGCAACAACAGCAACAAAATGCTCAACCACCTGTCGTAGTAAATCCTACACCCCAACCAATTTCTACCCGACCGACTTTTATTAGCTCAGGCCCCACCTAGGTACCCCAATCTTCGGTGGTGTCCATTCCTACCCCACCTTTCTCCCAACCTAGTCCAGTTCATCATCTACCCCAATCACCTTCTTTCCGGTATCATCCATACCAACAACCTGTCCATTCCACACCGCCTAATTCAGGCAATTTCATCCCATCTCATCAATTTTCCACTCTTCCATTACATCATCATAATCATCAAACGAGTCAAAATTTTAATGAAGATCCTCGACTCCATGCTATGCAACAACAGATTGACAACCTTATGCTCAACATGCCTGGCTCATTTAGTCAGAAACCTACGCTAAGGTCATTGATCAATCAACCAATTCATCCTTCGGTACCTTCACCACCATATCCGATTGATTTCACATTACCGAAGTTTGACAAATTTCGAGGAACTGAGGATCCTCATGAACATGTGAGCTCATTCATGCATGCTTGCTTTAGAATCCAAAATAATGATGCTCTTATGCTCAGAACTTTTCCTCAGACATTAGGAGGAGATCCTGTACAGTGGTATAATCATTTAGCTCACCATAGCATTTATGCTTACGAGCAATTGATTAATCTATTTTTAGAACGATTCTCCCTGAATGTACAAAAGAGAGTTTCATTGTCCGACTTATACAAGCTCAAGCAACATGACGATGAGACAGTTTACGACTTTGGAAACCGTTGGAGGGCTATCATTAATAAACTGCCATTCTCCCTACCAATGGAGGAGTTAACCAAAATGTTCACCCAGAGTTGTCTAAAACCTATCTCTTGGTTACTCCAATTACAACAATACAGGACTTTTGAAGAGGCTTTGGCCCAAGCAAGTATCATAGAAGACATTAAAGTCCAAGAGGGTGTTTTAAAAACCCGTAGAAAAGAATGGCAACAAAAGGGCCAACAACGAAATAATAATTATGGCCAAAACAAACAAGCACAGGCTAGTACGACCTCAAATGTTAACCAAGTTAATCAAGTGGTGGCGAGCCAGCCCGTAATGGCTCAACAACAACAAGTAATGCAAAGTCAACCGCAACCAATTGCTTATCATGCGGTACCCCCCTCCTCAACCGCTCAACGCTCCCAATCTTGGGCCAACCATGGAAACTCGACCTTGGCAAAACAATCGTCCCAAGCGACAGTTCACACCTTTAGATGAACCATATGCGGTCATATTCAACAAGTTATATAGCACAAATCGGTTAACTTTACTGAGTTTAAACCTTTAGACCCATCTAGAAGGGGAAGTATTACAAGGAGTACCTATTTTGTCCTTATCATAGGCAAAATGGGCACGATATCAATAATTGTACAGCTTTCAAACATGTGATCCAAGATCTTATTGAGATTGGAGCCATTAAATTGGATAGCCCCTTAGCCCAACAAAATCAAAATCTTGGTATATTTCAAACACCCCTTCCACATCGGGAGGAAGCTCCAACAACTTGGGGGAGTAACTCGGGTAACTCCTCTAATCAAGTCAACCATGTACAACAATACCAAGGTTTTGTGGGTACTATTAACGTAGTAACCCGGGGTCAAAGGGCGAACCAACCAAATCGAGGTGGAACCACGGCCACTGTACAAACCCCGGTCCACCTCGGGTAACGAGTGACCCAACGACGTGCTAGTACTTCTCAACAACCGCTAAATCATTCTACTCAACGCCAACGACCCATCATGTCATTGAGTAGCCGGTTAACTACCAGTTTAAAAATGGCTTCCGCCAAGTTATCGATCTATGACCTCATTCAACAATCTCCTCCGCATAGAGAGGCATTAATGGAAATATTAAAGTCAATCGAGCTTCAAACTCAAGATACTAATGCCTTCAACAACTTTGTGGGGAGTATTCAAACATGCATGGAGCCCTCCATCACTTTCTATGATTTTGAAATCAAACCTATGTCAACAGAAAGTATAGATCCTCCACTACATATCATGGCCAAGATCGATAACAAGCCATTCAAGAGAGTCTTAATTGACACCGGTTCCTCAATCAATATCATTACAACATCGGCGTTGAGTCATCTAAAGCTATCGCCATCCCTTATCACAAAGTCGACTTTTACTCTTAAAGCATTCAATGATGCTTTATCTTCCACGGTTGGCACGGTTATCTTGCCCATTGAGGTAGGGGCCCGAACTTTGCATACCTTGTTTCACATCTTGGAAGGGACCATGGCATACAATGTATTGCTTGGACGGCCTTGGCTTAGGGAGATGAGATGTGTCCCTTCTATCTGCATCAATGTCTGAAGTATGTATATGAGGGACGAGGTTCATTGTGTACCTGTTGACACTGAACCCTTCAAACATTGCAACTATGTCTCAAATCCTTATGAGATTGTGTTGCCATCCACTCATCTTTTCTTGACCCCATCTACTTCTTCTATACCATCTTCTTCTAAAGCTCCCATTCTTGAGGAGCTACCCATCATATCGCAACCATCTTCCTCTTCCGCTATTCCATCTCATTCACCACTTTCTTCATCAACTAATCTTCCTTCTTCTTCATCAGTGACCACATGCACATGTGGCCATGACCAATCATCTCTTTCCACGTCATTACCCCCTTCTTCTACACCTTCTTCAACATCACCTATTATTCCTCCATCTTCCCAACCATCACCAGGTGATGTTTCACAAGTTAGTGAAGCATCAACCCAACCAAATCCTTCCAATTCTTCTATCCCACATTCTTCTATTCCATCATCTAGTCCATCTCCCTCCCAAGTCAAGGTCCATCTCATTGATGCAGGTATTGGTGAGTATGCCATCCAAGATGTCCACATCACACCGTTCAATGTGCAAGCGAGTTAAAGATTTTGGTCGTCCACATGACCAACATTTATCCATTGGATCGGTTTATAACATGGGTTCTATGCCAAATTCCATTAATTTTGTATATGGGGGAATAGAGTCATCTTCTAGTCCTACCACCATACTAGAACCCAAGCATCCGGTCCCTGCCAATATCGAAAGGATGGAGGGTTTTCCCTCTCGCTATTTCCACGAGACATAATTGGCGGCAATTTGGCCTAGGTCGATACGAGCAAGGGGTAACCGAACGCATCGATATGCCATACCGAGAGACCCATGAGCGTTTTGGTGCGGGCTACCAACCACTTCCATCCCTTTCTTCTTTTGAGCGAGCTTTTCAAAGCATTAATCTTAATTCGGAAGAAGAAATCCTCCACCCAGACGAATCCGAAGATGAAGCCTATGAAGAATTTGACGTCATGTCAAATGGTGATGAATCCGAAGAAGAGTCGGCGCCCATTGTTCCCCTCACTAAACAAGGCGAGTTTTATCTCCAATTGTTCCCTCTCCAAGAGGCCATCTTTCGCTTGCTTCTTCCACAAGAACGAGGTGAACCACCCCCTCCGCCACATCCATAAGCCATAATCCAAACTTGTATTATATGTATATACTAAAATAGTGGTTTTCACCACTACCAAAAAAAAAAATCAGAAAATTCCAAAAAAAAAAAAAATCAAAATATATAAAAATACTTTATTGCTTTATGTATGTGTGTAATAGTGGTTTTCACCACTACAAAAAAAAAAAAAACTAAAAAAAAAAAAAAAAAATGAAAAACTATGTTGTTTTGCACTTCAGGTCTTCTGAGGTCTTCACCGGTTTTCCCTTCCATTCCGCCCATCCTTTCTTCCATAAGTCGATAATGAATTTTGAAGACTTATTCACCCCGCTCCATAATCCATATGATCCGGATAAGCCAATCCCGATCAACCCAAGCACGATTGACATGGATCGGATTTCATCCCCTCCATCTATTTCAGAGTTCATCCTTTCTGAGGAATTGTTAAGGGCTTCCGCCAACTACATTCCTCCTTCACCTCCACATTCACCTTCATCTTCTAAGCCAGAGGTCTTCCAAGCAGACATAGACGAGAGCAAGGCACGGGAGCTTGATGACATTTTAGATGACATAAATCTGATCCCTACTCCCCATCGGCTTGAGGAAGGTTCCCACATGTCTATTGAAGAAACTATCGATGTAGACCTTAGTAAGGACCAAGATGGCACCCAAATTGTGAAGCTGGCTAAAAGTCTATCATCAGAGGAACAAGAGCAAATGATTGCTCTACTCAAGCGGAAGAAGGAGATATTTGCATGGTCTTACAAAGACATGCCAGGCCTAGACCCTAATTTGGTTGTCCATAACCTCACCTTACAAAAAGATGCTAAACTTGTCAAACAGAAACTTAGGAAAATGCATCCTACCGTGGCCCTCATAGTTAAATCGGAGATTCAGAAACTTATGGATGTTAAATTTGTCGTCCCGATTGATTATCCTGAGTGGCTTTCTAACATGGTACCCGTTCGCAAGCCTAACGGGGGATACGTGTTTGCACCGATTTTTGAGATCTAAATAAAGCGTGTCCTAAGGATGACTTTCCTCTTCCAAACATTGATACTCTTGTCGACACTGTGCTTGGTCATGAAATGCTTTCGTTCATGGATGGATTTTCGGGATACAACAGATTCGAATAAACCACGAAGATCAACACAAAACAGCATTTACTACACCTTGGGGAACTTTTTGTTACGGGGTGATGCCCTTTGGCCTTAAGAACGCAGGTGCAACCTATCAACGAGCCATGACTTATATTTTCCACGATTATATGCATAAGATTATCGAAGATTATGTGGATGATTTATTGGCAAAATCTAAAACTCGACAAGAGCATTTTGATGTATTGGAAAAAGTTTTTGATAGACTTCTAGAGCATAAAGTAAGGTTGAACCCTAAGAAATGTGTCTTTGGTGTTACCTCGGGCAAACTCCTAGGTTTTATTATCTCTAAACGAGGTATTGAGGTGGACCCAAACAAGGTCAAAGCCATTATGGAAATGTGTCCCCCAACTAATTTGAAGGAGTTGCGTAGTTTGCAAGGAAAGATTAATTCAATCCGTCGCTTTATTGCACAACTTTATGATAAATGTAGGCCATTTTGCCACCTACTACAAAAGGGGGTACAATTTTCATGGACGAGATGAATGTCGAGAAAGCCTTTGATGACATCAAGCGGTACTTAGCATCTCCGCTGAGTCTTAGCTCCGCCTCGTCCGGGGGTCCCTTTCAACCTTTATATCTCGAGCAACGGACTTTGCCTTAGGGACAATGCTTGCACAAAAGAATGAACAAAATCGTGAGCAAGCTATCTATTATATTAGTCGAACATTGGTAAGCTATGAAACCCGATATGCTTATGTGGAAAAGTTGTGCTTAGCAGTGGTTTTTGCCACTAAGAAACTTCGTCATTATATGCTTAGCCATACAACATATGTCATAGCTAGAGAAAACCCTCTGCGTTATATGATGTCTCGCACTTATAATAACACTCGTACCGCTAAATGGATAATGTTGCTTACCGAATTCGATCTTGAATTCATTAGCCAAAAATCCGTTAAAGGTCAAGTTATAGCCGATCAACTTGCGGAAGCTCCACTACCTAGTGATCATCCTTTGATTATTGAGCTCCGAGATGATTCGGTATTTGCTATCACTTGAACAAGAAGAGGACATCATTCCGGAGGAAGATGTTGACATCACGTTATTCTTTGATGGCTCTAAGTGCGCGAAAGGTCAGGGTGTTGGAGTTGTGTTTCATACACCTCAAGGGATTCCCATCCCTTTATCATTCAAATTAGACTTCCAATGCACCAATAATACAGCAGAGTATGAAGCCTTAATTTTAGGTCTTCAATCAGCCATAGCTATGAGCATTAAGCGTATTCGGATATTTGGGGATTCTCAACTCGTGGTTAAACAAATTACAATGAGAATACCAAGCCAAAGAACCTACCATTAAGCTTTATCATGATGTAGCAATGAAGTTGCTCTCTAAGTTTGATTGGTATGAGATCACTAGTTTGCCTCGTTCGACTAATAGATTTGCGGATGCCATGGCCTCTCTTGGATCATTGATTCCAAAGGACTCCCTTGGAGAGGTACGGCCCCTAATCATTTCCATAATCTCTAAGTCTACAACTGTCCGTCCTTGAGTCTAAGGATGAAAAAGATGTTTGCTTTATCCATTCGGATCCATATGAGCCTTGGTCTAGTGAGATAGTAGCCTTCCTCAAGTTTGGAACACTTCCACCTGATTTGTCTCGAAATGCCCATCGTTGTTTTAAGAAAAGGGCAACTTGTTTCGTTATTTTGGGGGATGTGTTGTATAAACGTGGATATGATGGAGTACTCCTCCGTTGTCTAGAAGCGGGTGAAACACATAGAGCTATTCCTGAAGCCCATGATGGTACTTGTGGTGGTCATTTTAGTGGAATGGCCATTGCGAAGCGTATTTTACGTATGGGGTATTATTGGCCCACTATGGAACAAGATTGTTGCAAATATGTTAAACAATGTAAAAAGTGTCAAGAACACGCTAATTTAATCCATATACCATCACAAGTTTTACTGCCCATCCAAAGCCTTTGGCCCTTCTCACAATGGGGTCTCGATTTAATTGGCAAGATTTCACTGCCTCTTCGGGACAGCATACTTTCATCATTACGACCACTTGAATACTTCACAAAGTGGGTTGAAGCTATTCCTCTAACCGGTCTGACAGGTCCTAGAATTGTGGAGTTTATACTTCACCATATCATTTGTCGTTTTGGTATTCCCTCTAAAATCATTTCTGATAACGGCAAGTCTTTTAAGAATAAGGATGTTCGAGCTCTTTGCGAAAAGTATAATATCCAACATAGTTTCTCAACTCCTTACTACCCACAAGCCAATGGACAAGCTGAAGCTTCCAATAAGACCATAATTGCTATTCTTAAGAAACTTGTTAAAGAAAATCATAAAGATTGGCATACACAAATCCCCTTGGCATTATGGGCTTACAGAACAAGCATCGAGAACTCCCATTGGGGCAACGCCATTTTCTTTGGTCTATGGAGCTGAAGCAATCATGCCTCTTGAGCTCGAGATCCCTTCCTTGCGAATTTCTTTGCAGGAATTTATCGATGATGATATTGCTAGACAAGCACGTCTTGATCAACTCACACTCATAGATGAAAAATGAATCAATGCTTTAGAGCATTTGCGAGTTTATCAAGACCGATTGAAACGTGCTTACAATGCCAAAGTTCATCTAAGAGAATTTCAAGTAGGGGATCTTGTCCTTAAAGAGAATCAACAAAACACCAATGCATTGCCGCATCTTCGAGATAAATTCGCGGCTAATTGGTTAGGTCCATATATGGTCGTTGAAAGAGTGGGTAATGGAACTTATAGACTTGCCAGTTTAGAGGGAGAGGAAGAACCCGAACCACTTAATATTATACACTTGAGGGCATTCTACGCATAGTTTGAATTTTATATGTACATATATACATGGCTTGTAAAAAAAAAAAAAACAAATAAAATAAAAAGAATTTGCATTTCATTGTTAGTTGCATACATCTCATTCAAAAACATTGCATTTCATGTGCATACATCTCATTGAAAACCATAACATTTCATTTTCAGCCATAGTTGCATATCATGTTAGAGACCATTCTATCTTTTGGATATAAAATTTGGTCAAGCAAAAGTCATGTTGCCTTAATCTGGGGCACCTTCATAAAATCCATCAAACCGAATTGTCATTCGTACATCCATTTTCCATTTGCACATATTTACATTGCCAAAATGTTTTGGGTCACTCAGCCATTTCTAGTGTTTTAAGCAAACTTTGAAATGCATGTTAAAGTTCTCTAGGGCCATATCACAAATTACACTAAATAAAATCTTGAGTATTGGGAAATGATTTCAAAAGCGGTCTTGAACCTATCACATTTTCACATCTTAAAAACATCTTGTGTCAAAGAGAGATAACACCATCCTTGGGTTGTGCCTCGAAGTGAAAAGGGTAATCCTCGTTTGTCCTATCATGCAAACATAGTCCATAAAACAGTGGTTCTTACCACTATCACAAGCAATCACAAAATATAAATATAAACAGAGTAGTAAGGATAGGGTAAAATTCTCATCATACTTCGGTTGAGAATCCGATTCCCCAAAGCTCTAAGGAAATGAACATTTTTCACACACCACTGATCCCAAATAAGTTGTAAGGATCGTACTACTTGTCCGATCAGACGGATAGGTAGTCATCCCCAAGGCTTACAAAGGTCAAAAACAACATGGACTATGGAGTTAACCTTCACCGGGGCTATAGACGCTTGGCTGGTAGTGGAGTATACTCATTGTGTGGCGACATGTCTCTCCTCAAAAGAGACCTCTGAATGCTCATACGGACAAACTAGCTTTGGGGTCTTCTCCATAACGGGGTTACCTAATTTGTGCAAGATGAGGTTAATGAACACACTTGAACACACACAGGTTTTTGATTGCCTAGAGTCACTACCATGCTTCTGATTTGGTTAATGAACTCACATGCACACACATTTGGTCCTAGTTGAATTAGGCAGTATTAGTAAGTTTGTTTGATACCACTAGCATGTTTGAGTCTTTGTAAAACAGTCTTCCTCCATATTTTCTTCCATATCAACCTCCATATCTTCTTCCATATTCATGTCATTCCATACGTCATTCATTCACAAGCTACCAAGTTCGGTGCCCCTGATTAAACAATTATGATAACAGTTGGCTAAATCTAACTATCTAAAAGTATGAGTGCTTCTTAGTGCATATTTCATTTACTTAGTCTCGCATTAATCATCTATAACTTTGCATTCCATTCCATCACATATGCATATAAAAACATGCATCACAAAAACATAGGCATTCACACAAAAGAAAGTAAAACACTAAAAAATAAAAGCCATGTATATATATATGTATAAAGATCAAAACTGTACGATGAATGCCAAAAGGCTACAAAATACAATAGAGCACCAAGGCTCATAAAGAGTGCATCTAAGCACTAAGCTAACCATCAAAAGAGGATCCCTGTGACCTAGTAGGAGCCCTAGACCTAGTGGTGTGCCTAGACTCACTACGCCTAGAGACAGAGGAGGATGGAGGATCAGGCAACACAATGTGATGCCTAAACAATGTGTCCTCCAGAGCCTCAATATAACGAGTCCTAGACCTAAGTCTAGATATGTCTATCCCGTGTCGTCGCTCTCGCTCCGCTAGCTCTTCCTGGAGTCTCGTCACCCTGTCATCTTGGGGCACCCTAGTCGCTCCATCCAAGTCCGCCTGCATCTGGGCCATCCTCTCCTCCTGAACAGCTATCAGGGCATCCCGCTCTGCAACCTGTTGCTCCAGTCGAGCTATCCTCTCATCTCGGACAGCTAGCATAGCATCGCGCTCTGCTATCTGCTGCTGCAGCTACGCCAGCTCATCCTCGTGCCCGCTAGGGGGTACCTCCCTAGTCTCTCCTGCGGCCTCTCCTAGGCCCTCGCCATCATCCTCCTCGTCATCTCCGCTCCCCGGTGCCTGTCGTGCCATCTTCCCCTTTCGCCTTCGACTGTCAGATCGAAGGCGGGGACCCTCCCTGCGCTTGGGAACCTCTGCGGTTCCCTCGTCCTCTCCAGCTCCAACAACCACCAATGGTGGCTCCCACCTCGGCTCTGCGGCCATCCATGCTGCATACTCAGCTGTCACCCTGACGTCGTCCACGTCGAGGATCTCCATGTCCTCATCGTCCTCTGCCGCCTCCCTCCATGGCTCGGCACATGACAAATCCCCCTCTGATCTGTGCCTCCGGTAGCGCACTGGCTCACCGGGGACATCCTGTCTCAATCCGACCTGGCGGAGCACTCGAGACATCTGTATGTACTCCGCCTCGCTGTGGCCCCGACCCACTACCCATCTAGCCTGTCGCACCCGTCTCAGATGCTCTCCATCCCCGATCCACCTTGCCTCCCGCCAGGGCCTCCAAATGACTTGGGCATCTGTCAAGTCTGCCCATAAACTCCTATACCATTGCCCCGATCTCACGGGGCGGCTCGTTGTCTCTCCTCCGCCACTAGCCATCTCCTACCATAAGCCTGGCTCATGTCCCAGTAAGCACATGGCAACCCCTCCGGTCGGGCCACTCTGAAGTGCTCCCAGCCCACCTTGGAGAACCAAACTGCAGCCTAGGCCCTTCTGGCCCCGTCTCCGAACCTCATACAACTCCCGGTACACCTGCGCCAATAAAGCGGGCGCCCGGGCATACACTACCCTATTAGTGAGCATCTCGCTCACTACACCCATCAGGTTCCATGGAAACCTGCACCGATGCTTGTCGGGGCCACAATGTTGGCCAATACGAACATCATCCGAGCCTCCACCGCTACCAACTCCTTGGCCGTATACATGGCCAAGTAAGGAACTCCCCGCTCTCCGTCCGGATCTCCCTCCAGTCATCCCCAAACAACTTGGCCATCTCCGTGGCCCTATCTCGTCCAACCTCCAACCGCGCCCCCTCCACGGGCACCTTGAGGATGCGGTATACATCCTCAAGCGTCACCGTCATCTCTCCGGTCGGGAGCTGGAACGTCCCCGATCCGGATCCCACCTCTCGGCCAAAGCCGAGAGGTACCCCTCATCTGCCCGAACTACCTCCAACCGGGCTGCCTCCGCTAGCCCTACTGCCTCCAATATCTCCCAGTCTTCCTGGGACAATGACCTCCTCATCCCCGGAATGATAGGGGAGAATCGGTGTCGTGCCTCTAACACCCTAAGTGCAAAACAACAAAACAAAAATTGGTTACAAATTTTTTTCCAAAAAAAAAAAAAAAAAAACAAATAAAAGTACTTGCTTAAATAAACAAATACCTCAGCTGGCTGCACTGGCGCGTCCGCTCCCATCTCCGCCATAGCTCCCGCGTGCTTCACTCTCCCACACAACCTTTCACTTCACTTCACTTCATTCCACTCCCTCAGACGCACTTCTCTCAAGCTCGAACGCACAAATGAGCGAAATTCTCGTTGAAACTGTTTAAATAGCTGGTTTTGGCGCCCTGAAATGTAGTGGGGCATTTCATGGCGCATTCAGATGCAGTGGGGCATTTCATGATGCATTCAAACACCGGCGGGCGTTTCTGCCACCTCCAAATGCATACCGGCGTTTGGTGTCAGTATTGAATAAAAGAACAAAACTTACAAAATTGAAGCTTACCTCCTCCAAATTTCATCAAATTGCATCCATCCATTCTTCTTATCATAATAAAACATTTTGTGAAGGTTACAACAGTTTTGGAAACAAATTTTGTCATTTTGCTCAAAAAGCGCATCATTCATCATTGATTTACAAATTGGGTTAAAAACATTCAAAACCTTCACAAAATTAACAACATTCATCAATTCTTCGATCTATCATCAATTTCATTCATTCTTCTTTCATCATGCATATTTTTGCCAAATTAAATTAAAGTAAACCTCGTATCTAGTGGTATATTCTATCACCTTGGCGATTGCAGCGATTTGCATCCATGCAATTCGGTAAGAGGATTAAACCACCATAAGGACACTTACCATTTATCATCATCAATTATTTCATTGTTTGAAAATTGGAAATCAATTTTGGGTATCCTACTTTTCAAGTGACCTCATACCAAGATTAATTTGCTCAACAGTTGTCATTGATGGCCTAGTTCATGGGGCCTTAAACGTGGACAATCTTCAATATCATCATTATTTTGAGTCTTGCTAGAGATTAAGGCTACCTAGGTTGATTGGTTCCGACCCGAGGAATTATCCATACAGTCACTAGGAGCATCTCTGAAGTTCTGGACTCTTTCATATTGCATCTCTGCATATCAATGGCGCCAACAAGGCAATTTCATCAACGGTATGGATTCACCCACAGGAGTTGGGGCATCCGTTATCAATTTTTAACTTTCCTAATAGTAGAATTCATCTTACATGATCATGGAATTTAAAATTTGGCAAAAATCCCTTTCTAACCGTTGGGGCGGAAAACGGTTCATCTTTCACATCACTCATATCGTCTTCAATCATATTCTTTTCTGGTTTGTACACCAACCCCTTTTCTGTTGGGACATAAACAGATGGTTCATACACCAACCCCTTTTTCACCGTTGGGGCAAAAACGGTTCATTTTCTTCCAAATTTCTTCCAATTGGCTCGTGAGAACCATTCTCGCTCGCCAATTGAGGGGGTAAGCTGATAAATTTTAAATATTCTTTTATTCTTTGGTCTTCAAAGTTGTGCTTTAGTCTTGAGAGAGAGTTGCGTCTGATCCGAGCTTTTCGGGTGTCCTAAGTTTTTGTGTTGCATTGTGTCTTCACACAAAGCGGCTCAAAAGGGCATCTGTAGACACCAAAATCCAGCCACTTGCAAGTCATCTATACCTTCCTGTCAGCCACGTGTCGGTCATCCACCTTCCCGCCATTATTTGGCCCAAATCCACACTTTCCCGCCATTATTTGGCCAATTTCACCATTTCCCATTTTTCATCCCCAAATTTATTTAAATTAATATTTATATATATATTATATATTTTAATATTTTAATATATATATTTAAATAATAGTTTAAGTGATTTAATATGAGCAGTCAGTCCTTCATTTAATCTCATCCGTCCATCCATCTTAATCCATTTCACAACCTAGATTTATTCTCTACCCTTAGATCCACTTTAATCTTAGCCACACGTTCAAAGTGTCGTTAAAACCCTAAAGTGTGCCCTAAGAGTAGATTATAAATTGAGTCACCTTGATGGCTCAAACCCTATCTTTTGCTACTTCTATCTCTTCCTATCTCTATCTCTAATCTCTTCTCTACCTTTCTCGCATCCATCTCGTCCATCGTCCTTTCTTTCGCCATCCCTTCTGCGGCATTCGAGAATCTCCCATTCTGTGCTGCAAGTGCCCGTGGCGGTTTACCCCTTTACCAAGTGCCCAGCGGGCGTTTACCAAGTGCCCACGGGCGTTTGGCCGCGGGCGTTTACCACGAGACTCGGACCGTCGTAACCTTAGATCCAGAAGCACGCGGGCGTTCGGTCGAGTGCACCGGGCGCCTTCCGTAGCCGATTTGAGAGCCACATTACTTCCGGGGTGTCGCCTTGGTCTAGGCTGCGTTAACGGAGAACAGGTATAAATTAGTTTAAAGCAAGTAACTTCTTTTCTTTTATTGATCTGTTGTTGAATTCTTGCATTTCATTTTTCTAGGGTTTTAGATTGTTTACGAGGGCTCACACGGTGGAGCCCTCTTATTAATTTCTAACTCCTTGATAGTGTTAATGTGTGCGAGGTTTTTGACGACAGATCCGGTTTATTGATGGCGGTGATTAAGTTGGAGTGGTCCAAGCAAGGGATACAACAAAGCCCACTCACTCTGTTGGGATTGAAGATACATTCTTCGGAAGCGCCACCATTTGTGCCGGCTAGGGTTTCGGAGAACCCTAGCATAACTTGTAATCGTGTATCACAAATAAAGGGTTACGAGCCCAGTTGTATTCAAAAAGGAGTTTTTAAACTCCATCGATTAATAGAAATCGTTTGTTTTGTGCAACTATTCTGTACTCTGTTATTGTGATTTTATTTTTTTGTGTTTGGCGTGTATTTTTAATCTACACTTTTTATCTTATCTCATTCATTCATGTTTATCCATACAAAATCCAATTTTTATTTGTATATTTTCTTTTATTTTTGTAAACAAAATATTTGTGAATGATAATGTCCTCCACAAATTTCACAACTATGAAGGTTCCAACATTTCTCTATCTTATGTCCATATTTTTTTTTACAAGAAAAAAATTGTAATTTTATTTCAAGAATGAAAGAAAATTACACTTCTTAGGTGCCTTAGCACAAACAAAAACCCAAATAAAAATAGATTACTGGGAGTCAAGATATAATTACAATCAGGTAGATAAAAGAGGAAAAAAACCCATCTTCAGAATAACATGGGGATAATAAGGATAAATATCCTTACATATCAATACTTAATCATCCAAATAACTTCCATGTCCAAAACCTAGATAGATATCAGTGAAAAAGAAACTAGAAAAAAGAAAGGAAACAGTTAAAAACTGCCATAAAGCTCTAATCAAATGAACAGGCCCATAGTACAAACCAAAGATAGCATAGGAACTAGGGGTATGATTTTTAGGAAAAACTTTAGATTTTTCACCTGCAATAGAAGCATAATAACATAAAATACAAATAGTAACACAATTGACATATATATTTACATGGAAATCTACAATGTGCAGGAAAAACCATGGGCTTCTTCTTTTATTATTTTCAGCAAACTTTACATTCACGTCTTTCAATGTTTTCAACAACATAACATATGCAAGGGATCACATCCATTTTATAGAGCAGAAAGAAGACTCCAAACTATTTGTTTCCTCTTTCGACGGAAGCCCCCAAAAAATTGTTCGTTTTAACTCCCAAGGAAGGCGCCTAAACCTGTTCGTCTTTCGTATTAAGACGTTTGTCCTAGACGTCAGCTACCTAGACATCTAGTAGTGCCTAGATGTCTAGTAGCCTAGACGTCTAGTACCCTAGACGTCTAGTACCACTTTCTAGACGTTTGGCACTACTGCCTAGACATCTGACATTGTTGCCTAGACGTCTACTGCCTAGACGTCTGGCAGTGTTACCAAACGTCTAGTAGCCTAGATGTCTAGTATTTCTGCCTAGACATATAGAAACCTAGACGTCTCATGCCTAGATGTCTAGTACTGCTGCCTAAACATCTAGTATTGCTGCCTAGACATCTAGCAACCTAGACGTCTATTGCCTAGACATCTAGCATTACTGCCTAGATGTCTAGCAGTAGTCTTTATTGGAAAAGGTTGTATAATGACTTCATTTCCTAACAATGATATGTGAGTAAAAGAAAAAACTCCATCCTTGTTCTCTTCCATTTGCAAGAAACCTTATGGCACCTGTTGACATCCTTTTGATAACTTATGTGCTTCTTGATTTAATTCCCTATAAACATGAGTAAAAGAGGTATTTTCAAAAAGGGAAATCACCTCTAGTAGTTCATCTCCCACTGGTCTAAACAAAATATTTTTTAATTGAGTGAATCTATTCATCCAGTTGATGACTAGAGTAGAATCTCCAAAAATTTGTAATTTTTTCACATTTCATTCCACAACACACTTCATTAGCAATCTTAACACCTAGAACTCACCAAAATTATTGGAACCTATCCCAAGACCTACTTTAAATTTGATATAGTGGGTATTTGATAAGTATAGAATACCTCATGCACTACTAAAATATGACTGTCTCTAACTAGCCCCATTAAAAAAACCCCATGGCTAAGACTTTTCAATGAACAAATTACCTACTTGTCGAGGTTTCTTATGTTTGTCAAGCACTTTGTTGATTGAGACCCAAGTCCTCACCTAAAAAATGACCTGAAATGGGGGTATTAACTTTCCTTCAAAAATAGTTGTATTTCGTGCCAACCATATACCCAAACATATAAGATATGGTACAAAGAGAAATTGTTTCAACTCGTTTTTCAAAAACCATTATCTTAAGCATACCTCCACTGTTTCTCCTTCCCAAATATTTTGTACTCTAGTTATCTGTTTAGCTTCTAACCAAACCTATTGAGAAAAAGAGCATTTGATTAACAAATGTATGATGTTTTCCTCCTCTGACCGACACAACATACAAATACTTGGACCTTGTTTGCTTCTCCTTTGTAAAACTTCCCAAGTCAAAGCCTTATTTCTCAAAGCTAACCACATGAAAATAAATTTTTTTGGGCAGATAATTTCCAAATTTGCTTCCACCACCAAGTAGGCCCTTGAGAATAAGGGTCAAAACTTGCTTTGTAACCAAGTCTAGTCGTATATTGACCCCCAGATGTGTTGTATGCCCAAGCAATAGTATTTGGTTCAGATCTCAACTTGATATAACTCTTATTAAGACTATTGATGTAAGCCTTCCACAAAACATCTTGCTCATCAAAAAGACCCAAGACCTGAGCCTGCTTCCAACCTTGGGTCCAAAGACTAGAAGAATATGATTCCCCCACTTGATGAAGAAAGAAAAAACCTGTCTTGTAAATAACTTATCATAGCTTCCAACAACAAAATGTTTTCTCCACAACTCAAAATAGAATCAGCCCCTATTGTGACTTGTTCACCATTACCCACTTTTCAATCCAAATATTTTCCAATCATAGGAAAGGCCTGTAAGGCCTGTACTAGTGCCTTCCATTATCTGGAAATATTTTTAATGCTTTTCTATGTACTTCTGATCCAATATATAAAGGTCCCTGGATAAATATACCTCTGTTCAATAATCTTCTTCCATAATCCTTCTTTGGTCAAAATCCTCCATAAACTTTTTGTTGCTAGAGAAGAACCAAAAATATGAATATTTTTAAGACCCCAACCACCTTCCTCCTTTGGCCTAGCAATACTCTTCCACTTAACTAAAGGAATGCCTTCATGTTCCTTGCGTCCAGTCCAAAGAAATCTGAAGCAAAGTTTTCTTATTTTCTCTAGAACTCCTTTAGGAATGAAGGCCAAGGAGTGCCAAAACACAATAATTACCTTAAAAATTGACTTTACAAGTGTTAGTCTCCTATTGATAGACAACCATATATTACACCAATGGTTAATCCTAAATTCAATATTCTCTAAAAACCATCCCCAATCTCTCTTCCTATAAGTATTTGGCTTCAATACAAAACCTAGATACTTAAAGCCTTCCTAGAAATCTAAGATATTAAAAGGAAATTTTTTTATTAGACCATGTTCAATCTCTTGCTCTAGACCATTAAAGCAAATAGAGGATTTTTAAAAAATTATCTCCATATTGGTAGCAATATTGTAAGTGTCCAAGATTTCCTTCAACTTTCTAGCTTCCCTTAAACTACCAATTGTGAACAAAAAAACATCATAAAAAAATAATAAATGAGATAAATAAAGGACCCCCACTTTAATCCCAGTCAAGGAGCCCACCCTCTTTGAATCCTAAACAACTCTACTCAATCCTTCAACAACCAGCAAAAAAAGTAAAGGAGATAAAGGACATACCTATCTTAAACCTCTTGAGGGTTTAAAGAATTTGGAAGCTGATCCATTGATAAGAAAAACAAAATATGCAGAAGAAATACATCCCATAATTCACTTTACTATCAGATAGCTAAATCCCACATGTAAGATCATCAATCTAAGATAAAACCAGCAAGTTTTATCATAAGATTTAGATAGATCTAGTTTAAGGACCATTGCAGGAAGATTTTTAGTTTTAATAAAGTGAAGGCCCTCTTGTGTAGATCCTATGGCTTCAAAAATCTATCTACCTACTAAAAATCCAAACTGCTCCTGAGAAATAACTTCAGAGAAAATCTTCTTCAATCTAACATCCAAATTATTTGCAATGATTTTATAGATACAGTCACACAACAAAATGGGTCTAAATTCATCAAAGGTTTCAGGCTTCTCCTTTTTTGGAATCAAAGCTAAAAAAGTGGAGTTAAAAGCTCCCAAAACCTGACCACTCAACCTAACTTCCTCCATTACTCTGAGAAGATCCTCCTTAACCAGATCATAGAAAACTAGAAAAAACTCCATAGGCCATCCATTAGGCCCTGGATTTTTATCCTTTTTGAAAGAAGTCGAGAAAACTTTGAGTTCTTCCTTTGTGAATTCCTTCATAAGTAACTTATTACCCTCCTCTATCACAAAACTAGGGAAGAAAGTAGTTAACTTTAAAATTTCCCCAATATTAACTCTATTAGATTATTTATAGATTGTTTGAAAAATTTTTACTCCTAAATTTTCTAGCTTAGCAAAACTCCTAACGAGAGTCCCTTCTTCATTCTGCATCTCCCAGATAGTGTTAACCTTCTTTCTATGATTAGCAAAATTATGAAAAAACCTAGTATTTTCATCCCCTTTTTTAACCATACAACTCTACTTTTCATTCTCCATTCAACTTCCCTCCACTCCAAGAATTTGTTCTTCTTAATTTCTAGTTCAAACAATCTTGTTTTCTCCTCCTCTTTAAACAAACCCGCCTCATTCTTTTTATGAATTTTTTAAATTTCCTTCTCCACCAACTTGAGATCTCTATCCATACTCTCCTTTTAACTGCAATCCAAGATGACACAACTCCTTTTAATTTTTTAAAGCAACAACAAATTGAAAACTCACTAATGACCTAGAAATTTGGTCATAACCAATTCATTTTTTTAATCAGTTGTTGAAAATCTTCTTCCTCCAACCAAATTGGAATGAGCTTAAAAGGACTGGCAGGTTCTGCCTCTTGACTTTCAAATTGAAGAAGTATGAGAGAATGATCTAAGCCACCTCCAATCTCAACCCATGATTTTTTTCTGTCTATTTCATTATATAATGACTCTTAGATCAAAAACCTGTCCAACCTCTTTGAGATCCCAACTTCCTCAACTCTATTTTTTCTCTACATAGGCATAATTTTATTGGTTCTAAATCAATTAAACCAAACTATTCAATATTATGCTTGAAGTAATCTGCAAGTCTATCAAGTCTTGTAGATTCTCCCCATACCTCACTTCTATTCATAGTAAAATTTAAGTTCCCACCAATGATAACTCTTTCATCCATAACACGCCTTTGAGAGAAAAAATCTTCCTAGAAGACCTATCTATTTTCATAGTGACCATAACAATTAATAACCGATAACCTCAAACCCAAGTCTTTAAAAAAGAATTTTATCCACAAGTCTGAAACCATAAAGGAATAATTAATTAAGGATATAGAGTTCTTTCAGCCAGTTAAAACACCCCTTGAATTTCTAGTAGAATCTAGAGCCAATAACTCTCAGTCCCTAAGAAATTTACTTAACCCTTCAATGAATTTTGTACTTGCCCCATGGTTTCTTATAGAAGGATAACATCCAGATTATGAGTTTCCACCATCTTGGCTAAGGCAAGTCTTTTATAGGGACTTCCAATACCTCGAATATTAAGGGATAATAAGATCATTTAAACATATTAAAGGGGTTTTATCCCGCTCTAAGGACCCCTTTGATAGATTTTTGTTTACCCTACTGAATTTCCCTCAAATCCTTCTCCTGTGCATGACATAAAAATGATTTCCTACCTGCTAAAGTAGTGGAAGGTTCCTTTATATGGTCCAGACTTAATCCCAACCTTCCAAACACTGCATAAGTTTTTAGCTCAGATTCCCTTTTCCTAGAACGCAACAAATATCTGCAAGAGGAACCTGTCTCCAAACCATCCCTTGAAATAGATACCTCCCTAGAAGATTCACTTGATAGGTCAAAAATACTTCTCCCAATAGCAAAAATATTTGGATCACAATCCCTATTCAATATGTTTGAGGTTACCGATCCATTGTCCAAAATATTAGAAAATTCCTTGTCCTTGGGACTTCTCTTCAAAGATTCATAAGGTAGTGTACAAAGTTATTTATTACCTAAGTCCATATTATTCTCATGTATTGGACAATAATTGTCATAAGGCTTAGATGTTTGATCAACAAACTTAATAGTATTAGGTTCCAATCCTTTCATAGTTTTCTTTATGACTCTATCTCCTTCTCTAACAACCCGTGAACAGTGAAATGAAGACAAATCCAGGCCCAAAATTTCTTCCTCCTCTAGATTTTTGGTTCTAGGTTCAACAACATTATTTTTTTTGTTTGTTCTAAATCAGGGAGCACTATTGAGCTCTAAAAATAAGTATCTCTTGATTGTTGTTAGCTAACTTGAAATCCCCACTAGTCTTTTGTTTTCTCTACTATACTTTTTATGTGAAAGCCTAATAATATTCCTTAGCAATATGTCCATAAACATGACAATGGGCACATCTAAAGGGAATATTCAAATAATATAAGATTTGATTATGAACTATATTCCCCACAACTATCTTCATACAGTCTGGTAAGCCTTCACCGATATCCATCTCAACCAAAACCTAAGCTACAAATCAATGAAAGAAATATCTATATCCAAGGTTTTGCCTAATAAATCTCCAATCTCTTTCAAATATGTTTTTGACCATAACTCCATTGACAGACCTGGAAGTTTTACCCAGATTGGGATTCTCCAAGCAACTTTAGTCCTAAGATCAAAGCAAGTCGTCCAAACCTTCAAAGCAAAAAAATAAGACCCCCAATACCAATGACCTCCTAGAATTTTTTGTGCATCTTCTTCATATCAAAAAAGGAAACCTATCCATCCTCTTGCAAGTAAGCAAAAAATTGGCCCATATCCTAAAATTGGGACCCATACCTTCTACAACCACTCATTTAGTGTATTATTAGCTATTTGACATCAATGAAACTTTCCAATTAGGGCCTTCCCAGAAAACTCCAAAACTTGTTCCATCCTCAAGTCTTCCCCAAGTACCATTATGATCTTTGATCTTCTATTTTTAACCACTTTTAGTGCCTTACGTACTTTAGTAACTGAAGTTGTAGACTGTTCTAATTAAAAGTTTAGATCGACTCCACTTAGGGCCTGGAAATCAAGACTTTTACCAATAAAACTTGAACCAAACAAAGGAAAATTTGTCTGAAAAAGTGAGTTGGGTTGTTTGGAGCCTGCTCAAGTTTTTCTTCCCTAAAATGCTTGCTCATTCATTAGACCCATCACTTGAGTAGAGTGTTTTGAGACAACTAAGAATGAGCAATCAATAAGACAACTAACCTGGTCTGGACCTTTTGACATAGACTCCCCTCTATCCACTATAGTCTAATCACCTATAGTATTATTCTAATCACTCAAAAAACCTGACCCCCACTTCTCAACTTCTAAGGCTTGTTAAAAAATGGGACTGTTGGCCCTTGGAGTTAAAAAATGTGTTGCCCCTCAAACGAGTCCTCTGAGAATTCCAAACATTCCTCTTCATTCTCTATCAAAAAACAAGAAACCAATTTTCGAAATTATAGTTTTGCATGCTTTGAATCTAAAAAGTAAGTTGTCCAGTCTTCATTTTCTTCACATGAACAAATCTAAGCACACTTCTATTTTTAAAAAATGATGATGCTTATTGTGTCATTTATAAAGATATTAGTCAATAACTGGACCTACCTTCATTTTATTCACATGAATAGATCTGAGCACATTATAGTTTTAGGAAAAATAAAATACTGCCACTTCTTGTGTTTTTTACTTTTCTCTATGCTTCACTTGTAAACCCTACCCTTACTGCGTGCACTTTGCAGTTCTAGCCAAACAAAAATCTTCAAACTGTTGTTCACATGCATATAAATATTCCTCCCTAGCAAAATAAATTCTTTCACCCCTTTGAATTAATTCCTCCGTGCTTCACTTTACAAACCCTATGTTCATTACATGCACTTCATGATTGCAACCAACAAACTTCTTTCAAAGAAAATTTAAATGTAAGAAAGATGAATGCTTACCTCCTTCATAGTCTAAGCTTTCATAAAAATTGCAAATGGGTCTTCAACTATTGTTGGGTAGTGATGATGATGGATCAACCACAACCTGTTGTGGTAGTGGCAACAACATCCAACAAACCCTCTCCTCCTTAAAAATCCTCGTATGTTGCTACTCATTTTTTTCATAAAATCCTCTTATCGCTGCTCAGTTTTTTTCACAAAATTATTTTATGTTGTTGCTTAATTTTTCCACAAAACCAATGGATGTTGTTGCTCATATGTTTTCCATAGACATCCTCTAACGTTGTTGCTCAAAATTTTCCACAAAAATCCTTTTACATTGTTGCTTAATTTTTTCACGAAACCCTTGGATGCCGTTGCATAGATTTTTTTCATAGAAACCCTCTAACACTGTTGCTCAAATTTTTTTCACAAAAATCCTCTTACATCATTGCTTAGTTTTTTCCACAAAACCCTCGGATGTCGTTGCTCATATGTTTTCCACATAAACCCTCTAACACTGCTGCTCAAAATTTTCCATGAAAATCCTCTTACACTGCTCTGTTTGGCATATTCAATCCCACCAAACAATCCAAAAGCCTTACGGTATCACATCGACATCCTTACCTCCACCTACAGTAGCTCACACCTATAGTTTCCTATCGTTGTGTCCATATTTACCACAATGATTACATCTATTTTCTATTACAAAATTCCTTTTGTCATTTTGTCCTTCATTATTATTGGTTCTATCAATCATTGTCATAGATTTGATGTCATTATTTCCTATCACATATTTAGTTCTTGATTCCTTGTTGCTCATATGTCCTGTATATCCAAGACCTTCACATGTTGGTTTTATTATTGGTACAATTGGTTCTTTCATTCCTTGTCCATATTTTACCAAACCTGTATCTTTATATCCTATTTTATTTAACAACTTTGAACCAATTCCTTTAGTATATCTTTCAAAATAACCAAAATGATCATCTAATTGATCTCTATCAATATCAACACAACTATGAGCATCACTATTTCTGTCATCATTTGAATCCATGTCAACATCAATTTTGATAGCATAAGCCTTTTTTGAATAATCATAAACTATACTCAAATTATTTGTATCACATGTAACATCTATTTTTATAACAAGTTCTTCTATATTTATCATGAATTCTAAGTCACAAGTATCATTGCTTGCATCACAATATTTTCTTTCATTTTGATGAGAATCACAACATGTATCTTTTTTCTTTTGATGAAGATTACTAGTATTACAACACGCATCTATCATCATGGACCTTAAATAATTTGTATCACAAGAAACATCTTTCATCATTGGTTTATTTCCTAATTCTTCAACCTTTCCTTACTTTCTTATCTTAGAAATATTTAGAGTAATAATTCCCTTGTAGATTTTTTTCCATAGACTAACAAGTACAGTAACATAATTTTCATAATAATTATTAGTATTATTAAGAACACTTTGCATTATTTTGAAGCATTATAATTTTTTCCTGTTCTGCTTCACTATAATATCAACAAGCTTGTTCTTTAAATTATTAGTCATTTTCTCTTGTTTTCTATCTTTACCTTTGAGAATTTCATTAGAAAGTAATGTTATATTCATTATCATTCCTATATCATTAGGTAATGTGAAAACACTTTTAGAGTCTTCAACTTTTTTTTTTTTTTTTAATAGCAAAAAACCCCTTTCGGGGCCGCCTTGGTCTAAGAGACCACGAACAGGGGATTCTACACCGTCAAAGTCACCCGAGGGTCGCACCCAGCCCTGCCTGCACCAACATTATCAATTAGATTTTGGGTACCCAATTTAGCTTTTTGGTAGGGTGGAGATTCGAACCTAGGACCTCCTTTGGAGGATTGCCCTCTCCTCTCCAACTCACCTACAACACCTGGGTTGAGTCTTCAACTTTTTCATCAAGCTTTGAGATTAGATAATTTTAAAGCATTGAAAAATCTTCATCTTTGGCTTCTCCCATGATTGATTGTAGAATTTTCTTTTCCTTCATTGATGTATCCTTTTGTCCTTCAATTTTTGGTATCATGTATTTGATACAATATTTTAAATTTTGCAACATTTCCTTAGTTTCTTCTAATGAGTCATCTTGAATGTATATTTGTTTTTCTTGAAAATATGAGTTTTCAATTTCAATTGTTTTTGACAAGTCATGTATTTTTGGTTTTTGTGTTTCTATTTTTTGATCATTTATTTTCTGTTTCACTTGCTTTTTCTTCACCATGTTCCTTTAAAGTTGAAAACCTTATAACTCTCTAAATTTAGAAACTAAGAAATGAATTTTGCAAATTTATATTTTTCTAAGGTTTGAGGTTGAGTCCCTTTTATCTCCCAAATAACTAAATTTACAAATAATTCACTAATAAAAACTTTTAAAAGTATAAATAATAATTTTTAATAGTCTTCCAAACGATTTAACCTTTGTTGTTGAAAACCTTTTAACTTCCTAATTTGTTCTTAAATTTAAAAAAAAAATTCTAAAGTTTAAAGTTTTCAATTAAATTTAAAAAAACTTTAAATAATCATTAATAAATTATTCCATTATAACCTTGTTTCTCCTATTAATCAAATAAATCAATAATAAACCTTATTAAAGATTAAAAAAATAAAAAAATGAACCTATCTCTCCAAATCAACTTTAGAAAAATTTAAATTTCAAATTTGATTTCTGCAAACCCAAAAATACCTTAGCTTTTGGTGAGCAAATTTGACTTAACATTTCACCTTTCCAATTTTATGAGCAATCTTGTATGCTTCATAAAACCTTATTGCTCCTAATAAATAAAACCCTTTTACTTGCACATGTTTTCTCCTCAAATATAATCCTCACAAAATTGGTCATAGGTTAAATAGAATGAAAATTGTAGAATGAGACTTCAAACTGCATGTTATGCGGTCTTAGAGTCATGAGGAAGCTGAGAGAGGAGGAGCAAGGTCGATGAGGGACTAGTGTTATGATTATTAGGGTGACATACATGTGTCGATTTCGATCACCGCAACCTACCATGTGTACATAAATGAGAATGCCGCTAACTGCTCACCGATCGTGATGATGCTGAGAACACCACAAATCCTCAAAATCCTTGAATTGCTTTCAACCTTGAATCATTTCACTTGACCAACTCTGCAACATGAAAGATACTTGCAAGCCTACCAAAAATTGTTGGTGTGGATTAGAAAATTATAATTGAACGTTCATTCTAGCTGTGATTTTACCTGAAAAATGTCCACTATCCACCTGTTACCTTTTAGGCATGCAATGGGTGTTATGCTTTTCTCCAACCATTAGTGCTTTATTGCTCTTGGATTTCCTATTATTGTTCGATGTTTCTCCTCAAACCATGTGTTATTTATTATACCCTAATATACCTCATTGTGTGTTGTAGCTTTTAATAGACTTGGCACTCAACCTCCTCAATAAGCTTTAGGTTTCTCTACTTTTTATTCAGACTTTCGCACAAGTGCTTTCGATGCTTGGTGCTTGCTCAATATCTTGCTCTGCCTTGCATTTTGGCTTATGATCTCCTCTACGCTCTACTCTCATCCTTGACTTCTTAGTGCTTGGATCTTGAGCTTCTTGGTGCTCGACTCTCAGACTCTTCCAGCGCTTCTGGCTATGCCCTTCTTGGTGCTTGGTTAGGTCGACGTTTCAACTCCCACTGTGGTTGTTATGTTCTAGTTTGTTATCTATGCAAAAGGTTTGGAATATAGTCTTATTCACCTATAGTTTATTGTGTTCCAAACATCTTATTATTGTAGGTGAAAACATCTAACTTTCTCTCCCTACGATGTAAGGGCTTACGAACTTGCACTCTATGTTGGTTGCATTCCAACTCTTTCAAAGCCCATAATGAGAATTGCTCCTTTTAATACTTGATGTTCAAACCCTTGCTGTCATTAACATTAAAAAAATTGCCACTAAACCACTCGAATTTGTTGTTCTATGATGTTATTTTATCGTTCTTTCAATGTTATAACTCATAAGTTTGCTTTCTTTCCAATGCTATCCTCAATATTTTTATCTTGCATAAAATACTTCCTCCTCATACTATCAATTTTTTTTTTAATTTAGGCTTGACAATGGATAGCGACGATTGTCAAAATACCTTCATTTAGATTATCTCTCCGTAGCTCTAATACCTTTGTTAGCTTCCAGAATATATTAACTCATAGAAAGCTTTATCTAAGATCAAGAATAAATCAAATGAATATCATTAATTAAACTAACAATGAATCTCATGGAGCTTTGTCTCCAATATATAATTTTACATGAATTTTTAGTACTTTAACTATTGCTATCCTTAAACATTTCGGAGATGCAACCTTTCATATTCCTCTCATAAAGACAAAAATATCCTCTTACCACATATTATGTGACTCTTCATTCTCTATCCTCACACCTTGCACTTTCTCTCATATTGACACATACATTATATAAAATATAAATCATCTCCAAAATAATATTATAAGGGGGTCAAATAATGTAATATCTCCAACAAAATGTTGCTAGGGAGACACAAGGAGAGAAAAATCAAAAGAGAGAAAATAGAAAAAAAGTAAATAAATGAATTAATTTTTTTTTAAAACTAAAATTAAATGACAATGCCTACAAATTTTGACTTTGCCTCATAAAATCATCTTTTGCAGGTTATTTGACATAGTTGCTTGGAATTCAAAGACACTAACCACAAGAAGTTTAATATTTACTAGGCAGACACAAATCTACAAAGCATAAAAATAGCTCGTCCCACTTGCAATGGCTAGCAGAGCATAAATTTAATCACTTAACCCCAACTCGATTCAAGTGATCCCAAGATTTCTCAAAAGTAAAAATGTAATGAGACGTGGCAGAGGTATGGTCAAGAGGTGATCTTGAGGAACTTGCTCCATGAATGAAAAAAAATTATGGACATGAGAGTTTTAATGACTTACCAAGCACACACAAATGTGCAAAGCAACGACATATGATGAAGTTAATGGTTAACTCACTTATAGCTGAAAAAGCAAGAGTCAAATCACTTGAGAATGGTAAAGATTAAGCAATCTAAAAATTTTCTAGAGAATTAAAAGTTAATGAGGCATGGCGAAAGTGTGGCCAAAACAATCCCAAGAGCTCATGTCGCACATAAGAGAGAATAAAATCTCATATGTAATACACCCATTTTAAACATATAATAGTAATAAAAGAACCATAAAATCAAGTTGTGTAAAGAGCCAAATATTTGTATAATATTGGCCCATTAAACAACCAAAGCAGTAAAAAACCATCCATTTTATTTACCTTTTTAGACTTGGTCTATTTGCTATTAGATTTATATTTAGTTGGATGAATTTTTGGACCCAATTGGGTATTATTTTTTAGCTCTGTTCATTTATTTCGTTAAAGTGGGTTAATCTAAACCTAAATGTACTACATGATTATATTTATAATGTAATGTTCTAAGATTTTATGTGTAATCTATGCATAATTATGGTGTTTCACTGAATTTATTTCATAGTCTATTATTCCTTTAAACATTTCATCATTCTGGACCTTAGGTTGTATGAATACTAGTTAGGCCAGGATTGGTTTTAAATAGATTTGCTACTTTACAAGATTGAAATCGAGTTCAAGGCAATATTGGATTTTTTATTTTATCTTGCCCTTAAACCTTTGACTTTTTTTTGTTTTCACTATTTTTTTGTGAGTGCTTATAACACAAAAAGACAATAGAATCATAATTTGAACAATTAACTATTGTTGTTAATGCATGTTGTAATTTTAATTGAATAGGATAATTGTGTGTTAAATATTAGGACTATATATTTAGAAATTTATCTCTTGGATTCATACCAACAAAGGCCCCTTGAAGGAAGAGTTATCAATAACCTTTGGGTTTATCCAAGATAAAAAAAGCCTAGTCACACTTAAACCTTGGGAGAAAATAAAATTCCCTTTCAAGACGAAACAAGTTCTATTCCAAGTAAGTTGGTTTGCCCTTGATACAGTAATGGTTTGATTCTTGCCACCTCACACCCAACAACACTATCAATAAATGGAAGTCAAAGTGTATTGTTTGCATGCTCAACAGAATTGGCACTAGAAGGAGAGCCTAAATATTTAGAGAGTTAAAATTTTATAGGCATAACATTCATCTCACACATCTTAACTATCAAGTTGGAACCAAAGGACATCATCACTAGGTCCAAGTCAATTGTAGGTGATGTTGAATTTCATAGCCTTTCCCATACAAAAGACCCTTAACTGAGAAAGATAGACCTAGTACTCCTTAGACTGCCAATAGTTCTCCTAGAGTTATTATTCCTTTTGTTGATCCTTTCACCATCCTCCAAGGTCCACCAATGGTAGCTCCTACTCCATGGTTAGTAGGAAGTAGTCCTTTGAACATACTAGGGCTTACACATGATATGCCTAAGAATTTTAAAAGATATCTTTCTAAGTATAAGCATAATGAAACAAGATTAGTCAAAGAACATATTCATGCATACAAAGATACCTTAATCTATTTATAAATTGAACATGAGGATGATTTTGCATATGATTGGTATATCAACTTAACTTTAGGTTCATTATTTCTTGGGCTTAGTTAGAGGTAATATTTATCAACCACTTTAGATTACCTGATGATTCAACTATGATATATCCTCAGTTTATCTTTTCCCATAGAGAACCTAATGAACCCCTAAAACTACTCAACCCTAGGTTTTATAAGTTGTACACTAGATTGGTAGTACCTTACACCCTTGCAAATGAATCAACCATCCAAATGTACCTTAGAGCTTTGGACCCATTAACTTCCGTGTTTGTAAGGAGAGCTCCTTAAATCACATCCTTACTACTAGCATATAATGAGGATTTAATAGTTGAACAACAATTAATATCTTAAGCTTATGGTTTAAGTCTATTACCTTCACTTGCATAATTAGGGAATTATAATCAGTACCATTAATAAATTAGGCCCTTACATAACATCTTTCCATGTTGAATACGTTACCAGGTACCATGCATCCCAACCGAAACCAACCTTTCAATCATGTGCCACTAAATTAAGTGATGTCTAATGTAAATAATCAATAAACCATTCTAACATATGTGGATAACCAGGTCATTACAAGTAACCTACTCAATCATACACCTCTAACAAATAATCAACAAATCTTACCCACATTCTTGAGAATATTTGCACCCATAAATAGTTGAAAAATTAAACTAGGACCAAGTCAACCTTATACCTCAAATCTCAAATTATATAACATACAAAGGATGGTTCAAAAATTTAGTAATAATATGCTTAAACTACAAATTAAAGTTCCCCAAAACTCACCTACAAATAACTCCCAAAATAGAAACTTCAACTTCCAAAAAACTAACAGTCAATAAAATACTCACCCAAACAATGGGGGAGTCCTAAATCTTGCTAGCAACCAAAACTAGTCTAACAACCTAGGCACTTCAGTAAATTTGGTTGATCTTGCTCCACAAATTGGTGCAAGATCCATTCCACGATTCAACATGGTGAAACTAACTATTCAGAGTTAATTGCTTTGGATATTGTCCAAAAAGAGATGGAAATTTTGGAGTTAGTACCCACCAATGAGGATTATATGAATCAAGCTAATTAGAACCTAGGGATAGCCCTAGTTTTAGATATGTATGAAATCTCAAGAATGGATGAAGTTGAACCCAAAGAATACCTAAAAGAAGAGGTACAATCTTACCGATAGTTTTAGAGAGGTAACAATTATATTCTTTGGAGTATAGGGAAAGCACCAATGACCTCTTTCACACCTCCCAACAAAACCTCTATCCCACTTGATGAGCAAGCCAATAAGAACCCAAATCCACCTAAGGATCCTATAGTTCATGCACAATAAATATCTAGTATGTCATTACCATAGAAAAAGACAATCTCATAATAGAATAAGTATGGATATAATATTATCGAAGATCTTGAGAAAACCAAGGAAAAAATTTATTTGTTTGAGGTAGCTCAGTTAATTGACAAGAAAGATTTTTTACTTAATAAATTTATCTAACCAAAATAAAAAAGAGACTAAAAGGGCTATTGATGCTTAAGTGGATATATACAAAGAAAAGGTAGAACTTGCACCTTTCTTTCTAACTGTTAGAATTATTGGTAAAAATTACATGATTGTCTTGTGGATTTGGGTGCTTTTGGCAATGTGATGTTGTAAGTTGTCAACTAAAAATTAGGATTGACCCCTACTCCCTCAAATAAGGTTGTTCAGTTGGATAAGATGAAGGTAAATGTGGTTGGGGTGTTGAATCATATCCATATACAGTTGACTACTAAATCCAGGATACAATAATGCATTTATATTTAGGTTATGGTTATCCTAGATGCATATGGGATGTTGCTCAGTTGTAATTAGTCAAGAACATTGAATGGCTATATGGCAACTTATTTTTCACATATGTGGTTTCCTTGGCATGGCATATCCAATCATATAAGATAGAAAGAGAGCATAGGTTGAAGGAGCACATCGCTAAGTATAACAATGCCAATAAGGTTTTGTACATTGAGCTAAAATTGGGAGTCTACATTGTAGAGGTGGAAATACAATCTAAATATAGTACTTTGATAGTATGGGCCCCATAAAGTAAAAAAAATAACTAAAGACTAGTGATGGACCTCAAATTCAATGAGTCAAACTATAAGCATGGTAACGATGTCGAAATTGAATTGGTTGACCCAAGAGACAAATCTTGTCTTATTTCTTACTGATTACAATTACCTTGCACCTATAATGTTGTTGAGTATGACATCTTGATCCATGGATTGTAGTTTACCATCAAGAAGGGAATCAAGTATATACGTGTCTTGGGAGACTTAGAGTTGGTGATCAAACAAATATAAAATTGGTATACCTATCATGAAAGACATCTCTTAAATTACCATAGTCATGTTTAGGACTTAATTAAAGAGTTTGATGCTTTCAATATACAAACCATTCCACGTAAAAAGAACCCCACTACATATTCATTGGTAATAGCAACGAGTACCCTAGAATTGGTTGCTCATTCCAAGATAAAGCCATTTTTAGTAGAGTTAGTTACCACCTCCTTTGTACTAGACAATGTTTCTAACTTTCAAGTATTTGAAGACAACAAATATATAGCCAATTTTATAACTAATTCGGGTATATTTGAAACACAAATCATATACGAGAGAGACAAATTGCATAGAGTTTGATAAGAAGGCGAGTTGAGTTTAAAGACAAACATCATTCCCAAAGGTATGATTTATTTGTAATGTCTATTTGTAGCACCCTAAAATTGGTGCAGTAAAACCTTAGCAATAATTAAAATTACCTTAGTAATAATTCAAATTCAAATTCAACCCCAAAATCGCTCCAAAATCGCCGTTTAACCCGTTTCCTCGTTTCTCGTGCCATTTTTAGAGTTTGTTTTGACCGTTTGACGATATCGTCACCGATCAAACGATATCGCCTCAGATTGGACGATTTCGTTTGGACTAGGACGTCCAGACGATCTTGTCCCAAAACTGATTTTTCATAATTAGCCTCTGTTTCAACGACGTCTCTAAGTTGGGCAGAAGCGTGTCTACACCGCTAGAGACCTCCCTTCTTGGAGATCTTCCAAATTAGGATGATCTCCAACCTCCCAACTTCCCTCCTAAGCCTATTTAAACCTTAGGACCCCCCTTGACTTTCCCCTGGCTGAAATTTCTTGTAACTTGACCTTTACACGCATTAGAATACCCAGGATTACCATCTGCATTTGTACTTTCCAAATTTTGTTGTAGGAACCTTGTCATTCTTCAGCCGGAGCAAGCTCAAATCGTCGTAGATGATCCTGTCCAATTCGAGACGATTTCGTATCAATCCGAGACGATTTTGATTGCAGTCTACATTGGGGCAATCAGTGCCCAGAGTTTGTGCTTTTTCTATACTTTGCTATTATTTTATTCTGCATTTAGTTAGTTTTATTATTATTTCCTGTTATCTTGCATCTTGGAGTTCACCCATGTAGTTTAATTGCATAATAAGATCATGATTAGCTATTAAAGTATCGTAATTTATTTGCATTTCCATTTAGGATTATCTTATTAACATCCTTATTATTGTTTCATATCATTTTCCTTTATCAAAATAGTTGCAATTTTGGTATTTTGTATCTATTTCTCTATTTGCAGGTCTCTAACGAATTCGTCAGATCTCAGATGATCCTGTCGGATAGGAGACGATCCTGTCAAATTCCAGACGATCTGGACTGCTTCAAAAATCAGAACCTCCATCAGACATCCGAAACCGGGTATGGATTTCTTCACTTAGTTTGTTCTCTGTGTTTTTTGTTAAATCTGTTTTTTGTATTTAAATCTGCATTTCATATAGAATAACTTAGATTCATTTGGCCAAACCTAGGATTTGAATGTTTAAAGATAAAATTGAACACATAAAACACATTCCCAACCTAGGCGTGGAAACTGCCACTAAACGTTTCCTGGTGAACCCCACCATCCGTCAAAAAATCACCTTAATACACCTCCCCGAGAGGCGGGACCTTCGCAAGGCCTCTCAGTCCGAGGTATTGTCCCATCCTTTTCACATCCCCCTTTCGGGTGCGGATCCTATAGCCTGAAGGTAAGGGTGTGAAAAATTTGGAACGATACATTTTGGTGAACCCGACGTGAAACTAAAACCTTTTGAAAACGAAAAAAAAAAAAAAATAGATGCATTTAAAATCATTAGAAAATTACTAAGTTGCATATCATGTTTAGATGGTAGCTCCTAAGAAAAGACTAGCAGTTATTATAAATGTTGAAAACCAATTAGCAACCTTAGAAATTAATTTTGTGCTTAGTGTGCCTGAAATAGATAGAAACCAACTTTTGTGGGACGAACTTGATAGAAGACTAGGTGTCATTTCATCTAGGTCAACAAAACTTAAACAAATCAAGAGGCTTGTCCTAGATAGAATCCTAGATCCTCATCAACTCATTTTTTATCATGAACTTCAGAGAGCCTGCCATAGGTGGTTAGCTTATAGGAGAGCTCTTGTGTCTTCAAAATTGTTCACCTTCGAGGAATACCTCGAGAACGCAGCCATTATACACCAATTCCTAGGTCGTGTAGAAGACCAAGAGGTCGTTCTTATGGATAGAGAAAGATGGAATAGAGTTCCTAGAGCTATGTTATATCAAGAGTATTGCCACGAGCTTTATTTCTACCAACCAGAGTCTGAAACAGATAATATCACTATAGCACTTTTTGTCAAATTTTTGAAAGAAAATTTTCAATTTGAAGAAGAACATTTCATGACTCCTGAAGAACTTGAGCCCATTAATGATATTTATAAATTGTTTATAGAAAACTAGATCATTGCTTTCATTATTATTATTTCTTGCGTTTTGAGTGTTGTTTGTTATCTTTATAATATTGTTATAAAAAATAAGAAAAACCAAAAAAAACATAACAAAAACCCAAAACATTTTTAAATATTATAGTAGGTATATAATTAAAATATATACCTCTTAAGCTTGTTGCACATATACACACACACACATATATATATATATTTGCTGAAATCTAAGTTTAAGCATAATGACTAAACTTAGGAATGGTAAACAAACTGAAGAAGAAGAAGAAGATTGGTTAGGCAAGACAAAATAAAAAATTAAATACCCTTCCCGAGGATTCAATTCCGGAAGAAGAAACTCTAGAACAGCGAGTAAGATGACTCGGTTGAAGAAAATGAACAACAAGAAAATGTTAGAGAGGAAGGATCCTCATCCCCTAGAATGGCTCCAGATGGAACTATTGCTTTTGATAACTTAGATCATTTCTGGAAATTTTTCAATAATAACATTGGTGCTCTTAATATGGCAGTTCGTATTGATAGGGGACAAATTAGTGACACTCAAGCAGCCATGGAACATATGTTTGACATACACACTAATCCCTTGTCTTTCATTGATCAAGAAAGTGATAAAGCTGGACCATCCAATATGGATATGGCCACTATAATTCAGAATATGCAAAAACAACAGGTTACCCAACCTCCTAAGGAACCTGTTATTGAGCCTAAAATCATTCCCACACAAAAGAGACCTTCATTCACTGCTTTATTTTGCCAAACTATTGATCAATATGCTTCAAATCAACAAAAACCTAAAATGAAGCCAAACACCAATTTTCAACAATCTGGGATACAACATAATACAACTTCAAAACTTCTTCATAACACCCTTCCTACCAACAATTTACACAATAGCAATATAGCATCTAATATGCATGTCCCTCCATCATATGCTCACAAATCTCATATTAATGCCCTACCGAACCAATATGGTGGGCAAACCAGTAATCTGGAAGCCATGGTGAAATAGTTAGCTTCCCGCATGGACCAGATAGATCCCTACCATCCCTCGTACAATTATCGAGAGATGTGTAGTCAACCTCTAGATCCTATGGTTGTAGCACAACCATACCCTAAACATTTTCCCATGCCCGTTCTGCCTATATATAAAGGAACTGAAGATCCCATAGAGCATCTTCGCATGTTTAGGATAGCATGTCATGATATATCACATGATGACTTGCTATTACTAAAAATGTTCCCAAAAAGTTTAGGAGGAATGGCATTAGAGTGGTACTATCAATTGCCCACTCATTCTTTGAGAAATTTTGAAGAGACTGTTGAATCTTTTGTGCATCAATTTAGTGCCTATATCGAGAGGCATGTAACCATTAAAGATTTGTACAACTTAAAACAAGACAAAGATGAATGTTTTGCTGATTTCTTAGCTAGATGGAGGCAGTTGACAGGAAAACTGCACTTTGTGCTACCTTATAGGGAAATGTTGGACATTTTTATTAATAATTTGCAAGAACAAATATCTTATGAGCTATCAACTGCTACCTTAACTACCTTCGATCAGGCTATAGACTTAGCTCGAAGAGTAGAAGATGCCCTCATTAGGAGAGGCCAGCTTAGGAAGAAAGATGATGAGAAAACATCCAGAAATCAATATAAAAACAAACAAGTTGTAGGTGACGGAGTCACTGATAGCAGAAATGTTGCTAATATCAATACAACGAAGACAACAAAAAAATTTATATTGAAACCTCCTGATAAACCTCCTCGAGAGTTTACTAGATTGAATCAACCATTGTCAACTATTTTACCCCAATTACTCGAAAGAGGTTTGATTCAATTACCAGCTATCCGGGAACCTGATCCAACCATACCCGGATACAGAGCCGACTTACACTGTGATTTCCATAGAGGGCCTGGACACTCTACCAACTCTTGTAAAAGGTTAAAACATAAAATACAAGATCTGATTGATAATAATGAGATGGAGGTGCAAGCTTTCCAGCCTAAACAAAATGCTCCTAATAATGCTCAAAAGAACATTCCCCAAAATCAAAATCAAAATGCTAATCAATCATTAGATATATTTCAACATCCTTTACCAAGACATGGTAAAGAGGTGGCCAATCAAATTGAGCATCATAATGTCCCTCCTCCTACCCGATATGTAGGAACTATTAGCGGACATTTACCTAATCATGATTTACAAAAATTTGACACAACTTTATCCATGGTCATGACCAGGCCCCTACATAATATTCAAACTTCGGATCTCAGTGATGTAGAATCAGATACTAAAAGTGAAATAGACATCACCTCAAACCAATCAAATAGTTCTGAAGATGAATCAGATCCTATTCAACCTATCACAGATGCTATGGTTCTAGAAGAACCATTTCCTAGAAGAGTTACTACTCGACCCTCTTCTAATCAGTTCCTTTCTAATGAACAAGCCATAAATGCTAGACCAAGACCTATTCAACATCCTCAATATAACATTGTAGGTACCATCGGAGTCGTTACCAGACAACAGGCTCAAAATTCTCAACAAGAACCAAATCAGAACGATGGATCAACTCCATTTGTTTTGAGAAATCCCAATAAAGGGAATCATGCTCCTAATGTTCAACCTAAACCCCCTTACAATATTAATGAGCAATTATCCAATACTACAGCCAAAATTTCCCTTTTGGATTTATTAAGATCTTCTCCTACACATAGAGATGAATTGATGCTTACATTAAGCCAAATGATGGTACCCCAAAACATTCAACCTGAAGCCATGGCCAATACTATCATCACTAGAGAAGTTGATTGTATCGACTTTCGAGATAAAGATATACCACAACATAGTTTACATAAGGATAACCCCTTATATATTACTGCTCTAATAGGAGATGTAGTCATTAAAAGGGTCTTGATTGATAATGGTTCATCTCTAAACATTTGCACTTTTGACTTCTACCAAAGATTTGGCTTTAGAAGTGATGAAATGAAGAAAAACTGACATGATTATCAAAGCTTTCAATGACGAGACACAAGAAACGTGTGGAGTCATTACTATACCCTTGCAAGTTGGTCCTAGAACCCTAGATACGACCGTGTTTATTGTACATTGCCCCGCATCGTACAATATACTCTTGGGTCATCCTTGGATCAATGCAATGCGGGCTGTCCCATCAACTTTACACCAATGTGTTAAATTCGAATTTAAAAATCAGTTGGTCACTATCCATGGTGATCCTAGACCCTTTGATATGTGTGCTTTGGCGGAACCCGTTGGAGTGCAATTTTGCCCTGCTTTGTCATCCACACATCCTAATTCTTATTTTTCATCTAAACGTGTGAAACACACACACATAACATCATCTACCCCATCAACTACACCTATACATTTAACTCAACAATCTTCTAAACAAACCACTCTAGAACCTCAAAAAGATCTTAAATCCACAACCAATCCTTCATGTTCTATCCCTATAATTTCAAAACCTATAGACCCATCTATTAACACCTCTACATTATCTACATCTATCATACCTTCCACATCTAAAGATATAGGGAATGATCCTTCTACATCTTATGCTCTTTCTGATGAACTCTTACCTGATTTATCTAAAATTCTTATATCAGAAAAAACAAATGCTTCTATGCAAAATTCCATTATCTTAAGTAATTTGCCGCCATCTCCTCGTACTTTGGGCCTCCCACAACCTATGGGAAGTACTTACCAATTCGGGAGTTGTGCCTTCATTTATAAGGGATATGACTAGGGAAGAATACCCAGGAACATCAAAACTCATCATGAGGGATATGCTCGATGTTATTTTACTAATGAGTATATTAAAGCTAAACCTATAATGCTTAAAATGGGATATAAAGGGAAAGGCTTGGGACCTTTCCAAAATGGTATGAAAGAACCTTTCGAGGTAGAACCATGGCCCGCCCGATGTGGTGTGGGCCTATTTCCTAGTAAGGGTCAACCCTTCCCTTTTGAACATGATGATCAACTCATATGTTATCAAGATTATTTGGATAGGCGTGATGATTTGCCTCTAAAAATCAGCCATTTACATGCAATATGCTATCCATAGCTTATCCTGAAATGATTGTTGGATCCGATGATGAGTTGGAAGGTGATATTTTCCATGATGTCTCCGTTGAAGAGATGTTACACAATGGGTTTTATTTTTATGGTTCTATACCAACTATAGCTCAGCTTGAGGCCACTACTCCTCAAAATGACTTATCTAAGTTAACCTTAAAATAATTACAAGAATTGGGCGTCTCACCCGCCCCACCTAATTTTGAAAGAGATCTACACATGGAAGTAGAAAACGTCATTAAAGTTAACATTGGAACTGAGGATAATCCTCACATAATCAATATTGGGTCAAAATTAAGTCAAGAAAAACAAGAGCAATACATTGCATTCCTTAAAGAATATGAAGATGTCTTCGCTTGGACATATGAAGATATGCCAGGTTTAGACCCTTTCGTAGTCATGCATCACCTAGTAGTCCATCCGGATGCTAAACCTGTTAAACAAAAACTTAGAAAAATGCATCCTAAAGTGGCTTTGCTAGTCAAAGGGGAGTTAGAAAAACTCCTGAATGTTGTTTTTATACAAGCTATTGATTATGCTGAATGGATCTCGAATGTAGTTCCAGTCACCAAGAAAGAAGCTACCAAAGTTAGGGTTTGCACAGATTTTAGAGATATTAACGTCGCATGCCCTAAAGATGATTTTCCTCTTCCAAACATGGATCAAATCATTGATTTTACTACTAGGAGTGGGATGATGTCCCTAATGGATGGATTCTCTGGCTATAATCAGATCAGGATAGCTCCTGAAGATCAGGCTAAAACAGCCTTTATTACCCCTTGGGGTACCTTTTGTTGGAAAGTGATGCCATTTGGCTTAAAGAATGCAAGTGCAACCTATCAACGAGCTATGACTTATATTTTTCATGACATGATGCATGATATCCTACATGATTATGTAGATGATATTATAGCTCGCTCTATTAATGAAGATGATCATTTAGATGATTTGAGAAAAGTTTTTAATCGGTTAAGAGAATATCTTATTCGATTAAATCCAACTAAATGCATATTTGGAGTTAAGTCCGGTAAACTATTAGGGGTTATAGTTTCTTTACGTGGCATCGAAATTGACCCTCTCAAGATTGTGGCTATCACTGATATGCCCGCACCTACCAATATATCTGAGTTACGAAGTTTACAAGGTAAACTTCAAGCCATCCGTCGCTTCATCGATAAGTTGGCGGACAAAACCGGTCCCTTTCTTAAGCTCCTTAAGAAGGATATCCCTTTTAATTGGGACGATGAATGTAAGGAAGCTTTTGAACTTCTTAAACAATACCTCCTTAACCCACCTGTGCTTTCATCGCCTAGACTTGACCGCCCATTTATCTTGTATATTAGCCGAACTTTAATTAGTTATGAAACCCGCTACACAACATTAGAAAAACTATGTCTAGTAGTCATATTTTCTATGCAAAAATTATGCCATTATATGCTTAGTCAGAAAACGTATTTCATTGCTAAATATGATCCTTTGCGGTATCTCATGAGTCGACCTTATTTATCGGGTCGCATAGCCAAGTGGGTTCTTGCTCTAAGCAATTTTGAACTCACGTTTATAGGACAAAAGTCTGTTAAGGGTCAAATCATAGCAGATCAATTAGTTGCTGCACCCTTAGAGTCTACCCATCCCCTCATCATTGAGTTTCCCGATGAATGCCTTCAATTAGAGGCAGACCATGTTGAACAATGGTCCTTATACTTTGATGGAGCCCGATGCATGAGTGGGGTGGTGCAGGTATTATTTTAATATCTCCACAAAAGCACATTATACCTTTGTCCTTTAAATTAACATTTGCTTGCACTAATAATATATTGAGTATGAAGCTCTAATCCTTGGATTACGAGCTGCCTTGGCACTAAAAATTAAAAATCTATTAGTTTTTGGTGATTCTCAACTTGTTATAAACCAAATTAATGAAGTTTATCAGACCAGAGATGATAAATTGCGTCCATATAAAGCATATGTTTTACAATTAATGTCTCTATTTGATCAAGTTACCTTGGAAGCTATTCCTCGAACTAGCAACCGTGCGGCTGACGCTATGGCCGCAATTGCATCTCTTCTGCCCTTGGAGTTAGATGACGAATATGCCACCATCATTATTCGTCGACTCCAGGAACCCGCTTCAAATAAGTCATGCTTAGAACCTTTGGATGTGTTTCTAATCAATGAAACTACTCCCGAACCTTGGTATACGGATATATTTGATTTTCTTCACAATGGGACTTTCCCTCGCCAATTCTAATAGAAACCAACGATCGGTTATTACGTAGACGAGCAAGTCGATTTGTAATAATTGGCAATACTTTATATAGGAGATCTTTTGAAGGTATCCTATTGAGATGTTTGAATTTAGAAGAATCCAGATCAGCTTTGAGTGAAGCCCACGATGGATCTTGTGGAGGACACTTCAGTGGTAGTGTCATTGCTAAAAAGCTCCTTAGGATAGGATACTTTTGGCCTACCATGGAGAATGATGCACATGATTATGTGCGCCATTGCGACAAGTGCCAGAAACATGCTGACCTTGTCCATGCCCCTACACAAGAACTGCAGGCTATTTCATCTCCTTGGCCCTTTTCAAAATGGGGCTTAGACATTATTGGCAAAATTAATCCCGTGTCATCTGATGGACACAAATTCATCATAACCGCCACTGAGTATTTCACGAAGTGGGTTGAAGCTATGCCTTTAGCTTCCTGCACTGGGACACAAGTCTCTAAATTTATTTTTAATCAAATCATTTGTAGGTTCGGAATTCCTGCAAATCTCATCTCAGACAATGGAACTTGTTTCAAAAATAAAGATGTTAAAAAATTATGCCAAAAATATAAGATTCAACATCGTTGGTCCACTCCCTATTATCCTCAGGGTAATGGCCAAGCAGAAGCTTCAAACAAAACCTTAATCAAAATTCTCAAAAGATTGGTCAATAAATCTGGCCGCGACTGGCACATTCAATTATATCCAGCTTTGTGGGCTTATCGAACTAGTGTTCGAACCCCCACTAGAACTTCACCTTTTGTTTTGGTTTATGGTGCTGAAGCCATTTTTCCCTTTGAATTAGAAGTTCCTTCTTTGGCTCTACTACTTCAAGATACCGAAGTAGGAGATGAATATCGAGCGGCAGACTCAGTCAGCTGGAGCTCCTAGATGAAAAGTGCATCAATGCTTTGGAGCATCTTCGTGCCTACCAAAACAAGCTTAAAAGATCATATGCTAAGAAAGTTCGTCATCGATCCTTTGTGGTCGACGACCTTGTTTTAAAAGAAAATCAAAAAAATACTAATGCAACTAAAGACCTTAAAGGTAAATTTGAGCCCAACTGGCTTGGACCATATATTATCACTGCTAAATTTGAATCGAGAGCATACAAATTATCTACCTTAGATGGTAAAGAACTTAAAGAACCCATGAACATTTTACATCTTAAACGTTACTATGCATAACAAAATTTGTCATTTCATCATTGTATATATTTGTTTAAAATATTTCAAAAAAATCACTATCTTGTATTTCTTTCAATTTATAAACTTAAAAATCTAAAAAACATTCAAAATCATCAAAAACATCTTTTATTTTTGTACTTCTCACATTGTGACGCATTGCGGTTATATTTTCAAATTATTTTGGATAAATTAGCATTTATTTGGAATCCCGCACTTTCACACTCACATGAATAAATATCTTGATTTATTTGGTATGATTACTAATCTCTCTTATATCAAAGTCCACAAAATTCAATTAAATAAAGTTTTGAGCATAGAGAATTGATCTTGTTATTTACTTAAGCCAAACATATCCTTTCACAATAAAATGATTATATTTGTAATGTCCATGCTATCCTACATAGTAGAAGTGGTTTCTTGAGCGAAAAGTTTCCCCTGCTATCCTATCATGCACATGGTCTAGAATCTTTGAGAATTGGCAAAAGGACAAGCTCACCCCTACCCGAAATAAAAATCCCTTGCTCTACAGCTAATCCGAGCAAGTATCCCTAGAATAGGAAGCAAAAGAAAAGAAAAAAAATCAAGCAAAATCATTTACACTATTTCAGCATTATCTCAAATATCAAAGCAAAAGATACAAAAAAAAAAAAAAGAGAGAAAGCAAAGAAAGAAAGACAACAAAATGAGCAAAAGCAAAAGCAATAAAATCCTTTCCCTACCCCTTGAAAAGAAAAGAAGGGTTGATGAGCTTGAATCCCTGGAATTCTCAATTATTCGAAAACTGTGAGGTAAGCCCCATAACAGGTGGTTTGTGCCCAACCCGCTTGGCCTTGGGTAACTCCTAGCGTGGTGATATGTCTGTCACATTAGCGACCTTCTTTTGTACAGACCTATGTCTGCTTATGGATTAGCTAGCTCTTGATAATCCGACTTACATAGTAGTCTGGTATGGTTATATGCATCTAAATCATGGTTAATGAACACTTATTTGGTTAATTTAAATCACTTGTATCATAGTATCTTGCTCAAACCTGGTGAATGAACAATACAATCGCACACACATTTGTATTTGAGAGATTTTGTGTATCATTATGATAAATCAAGATTGGAAATGAACTCACATATGCACATGGGATTCCTTATAAATCTAACTTTTGTCTTTAAGATACTTTGAAATATTTTTGCAAATTGTCTGGAATAATTTCATTTTCTTCTCTGAGAACAGTTGTTTAGTATAAAGACAACTACATGCATTACCAACAAATCAAAATCATTTTCAAAAACATGCAATAAAGTTACATATAATTTTTGACTTTCGCGACGATGGTATAGTTCCAAAACCAAAATTGGAATTTTATGCCTAGCACAAGTCCTCATCTTCATATTTTCTCGTTTATTTTCAAAAATTAAAAATCAACCATGCAATAAAACTATTTATTTTCTTCTTTTGGATTTCGCGATGATGGTATAAGTCTATACCTAAATATTCTATGCCTAGCGCAAACCATCGAACTAATTTTATTTCCCATTTATTCCAAAACATATGACTTAAATCATTATGTTCCACAATTATGCTTTCAAACAGAATGCAACTTATTCTATTTTTCATGTCATTATGTTCAAATTCAATTTTGCAACCATGGTATAATTTCTAAGGAATTATTCAAAATTTTATCACACTTAGGAATTTATGCCTAGCAAAAATCATTTTAAAATATTTCATGCATATCATTTTTATGAAAATCTGAAAACAAATTACCATCAAACCATCATCATTTCTATCATCACAACAAAGTCTTAAGACAGTCTCTTAAGCACTCTTTTTACTTTTAACAATATTTCTATACCGGGATTAGCTTGACGACCGAGTGAGCAGTGACTCCATGAAATGGTCTATAATAGCGACAATATCCTTTGAAATTATTGTTAAAAGTCCCTTTTATTTTTATCAAATTATCATCTCAACAACCAATTTGTTTACATCAGATTATTTCATTTAAATTTTAAAGCATGACATTCAAACTATAATATTTTCAAATAACATAATTACATGAATCATCAAATCAATCACATCAAAAACATTAAAGCACCATACATAAGACAAGTCATATGATCAAAAATATCATATATATATATATATATATATATATTATATATATATATATCTCAACAATGTATGTACATCATATCAAAACTAGATTGGTATGCCACAATCTACATCTTGGCATACTCAATCCTCTCAATCATATATCCAGTCTGTGCAATGCAGTAGCCTAGCCTCGAGAACCCCTCGAGCTCTCAGCCTCATCTCCTCCCCCGCCCTGAGGTGGACGAGGTGGCCCCATCGCAGTATGTGTGGTACTGTGAGTCCTAGTTGTCGATCGGGATGAAGTCCTCGATGACCCAACCCTGATCGAATCCGTAATGTCGACTGGAAGCTGTACCCTCTGGCCCTCTAGCACCAGCTGGAAGTAGATACCCTGGTAGAACGCAATCTGAGCAATCAACCACGCTAGCTCCTGAGTGCTCGCTCCTCCGCTCCGTGCTCTGAGGCGTGCAACCTCATCTCTGAGCTGTGTAGCCTCCGCTCGGTGACATGTAGCCTCATCCTGTAAAGTCTGCACCTGTGCCTGGAGACAGACAGTCTCCGCCTGGAGAGTAGCCATCTCGCTACTCTCTCCTACCTCGACACCCTTGCCCTTATCGAGCGATGGTGGTCTCTCTCTCTATGGAGAAGGGGGTCTCTCCTCCCTCCTCTCCCGCTATCACGACCTCTGCTGAGCCTGTGGCCTCCTCTGCTCTCTCCCATCGTGACCCTGTGTCGCCTCAATGGCCGCCTGGCACCGCCTCCCTATCCGATGCACAACTACGTGAATCGGACCCTAAGCCCTCGTCATCCAAGGAGGGTGGATGCCTACGTACCAGGCATCGTAGCCATCGGCTACCCCTGTGTCATCCCCATCCACTGGCTGGATGGGGGCATCATCCACGTCCTGACTCTAGAATCGCTGCATATCTGGAGCCCCGCTAACTATAGTGTTATCCCGGATGGTCCGAGAAAACTCGTAGTCTCTGAGAGATGGGATCCCCTGTTGTAGACCGAACTACCTCAAAACTCGGTCGTACCGATGGAGCTCCACCTCTCCCCTCTCCATCCTCAGCCAGTAGACTCGCCTGACGTGAGCTAGCTCCTGTCCATCCTTGGCCCACCCTGGATGATCTCTCCAAGGCCTCCAGGTGATCTGGTCGGAGACAAGGTCGTCAAGTAGTCTCCGGGACACTGGCAGATCTACTCGCCGCTATGACCCTCTCCGAAGCCACCAGTAGAAAACTCGGGGCCTCTCCCCATCAATCCCTGTCAATGGGAGCCCTACCGGCCTTCGCACCGTGATGTGCTCCCAGCACCAAACCTATAGTAGTGATGTCATGACCAGACATCGGCCGCCCTTGTATACGACCCCATACAGGATCCTATACAATCGACATAGTACAAAGCTCCCCCAAGCAAACCTGTATCCGTGGTCTCTCATGTCACAGACCACATCTGTCAGTAGCCATGGTAGCCTGCATCCACTCTGATGGCATAGCAGTAGACCACCTACCACCCCAGCCAAAACCTGTGTCAGCCTAGATGCCCCAGGCATCTGGCATAGAGACTCGATGTTCACTCCGCCCTTCTCCAGGGCGAAGCTCGGATCTCCGCATAGTCTCATCATAGCGTGGCCCTGATTGGCCGTAGGAGTGATCAGTCATCCTTGTATGGGGATCCTCAAGATCCTCCATACATCCTCTAGTGTGGGAGTCATCTCCCCTGTCGGTAACCGAAAACAAGAAGAACCCGGATACCACCTCTCTGCTAGGGTCGTCAATAGCCCCATGTCTGTAGACACTTGTGGCATATCTACCACGTGCTGCAAGCCTACCTGAGCCATCTGATCTCGCTCTGCCTAAGATAGAGCGGCCAAGTCATCCCTTAGTCCATCGTATTTCCATTCTCGACTCTTTAGTAATCCTCTCTGCAACATAAACAATAAAAAATCAACAATAAAAATCATTAAATCATTAATCAAAATGCAAGTAAAATAAGTTCACTTTCACAAATGATGATATCATCCACCATTGGGTGATATCGTCCCAAATTTGAGCAAATTCGTCTTCGATTTCGCATGAGGGAATCGTCCCTTATTGGACGAAATCGTCCCCATATCATCGATTTCGCCCTTGGACGAAATCGGCGATATTGAGACGATTTCGACGAAATCGAGATGATTTCGTCTCGACGACGTCGACGGCCCAAAATCGGCCGTGATGCTCAAAAATCAATCAAATATAATCTAAAAAGCATGAAATTCTAAATTAAAGCACTCTAAATTCAGTTTAGACCCTTACCCGTAGCCCGCACTGGACCTCTGTCGATCTGTGCGTTGTTTCGACCATCTTGTCTGCAGAGCTCTAGAAAATAGTAAAAATGAACAGTAACAATGAATTAGGGTTTTTCCCTATTTTTCTTAATTTTATTCAAAAACACTTAACAACTTTTTTAAAATTTTGCTTTTCCGTGTTTTTACCTCAAACGTTCGATTTGGGTAAAAACACGGAGGGGGCACCATAGTAAGCTATCGTACGATTCGACCTAGAATCGTCGCCTAAAAATGGGAATAATTTTTGCTTTCTCGTAGATCGAGAAGAACTCATATTTAACGCATTTTCTTCGAAAAATTTGCTAAAGAGGGGGCAAAATGTAGCACCCTAAAATTGGCGCAGTAAAACCTTAGCAATAATTAAAATTACCTTAGTAATAATTCAAATTCAAATTCAACCCCAAAACCGCTCCAAAACCGCCGTTTAACCCGTTTCCTCGTTTCCCGCACCATTTTTAGAGTTTGTTTTGACCGTTTGACGATATCGTCGTCGATCAGACGATATCGCCTCAGATCGGACGATTTCGTCTGGACTAGGACGTCCAGACGATCTTGTCCCAAAACTAATTTTTCATAATTAGCCTCTATTTCAACGACGTCTCTAAGTTGGGCAAAAGCGTGTCTACGCCGCTAGAGACCTCCCCTATTGGAGATCTTCCAAATTAGGATGATCTCCAACCTCCCAACTTCCCTCCTAAGCCTATTTAAACCTTAGGACCCCCCTTGACTTTCCCTTGGCTGAAATTTCCTGTAACTTGACCTTTACACGCATTAGAATACCCAGGATTACCATCTGCATTTGTACTTTCCAAATTTTGTTGCAGGAACCTTGTCATTCTTCAGCCGGAGCAAGCTCAGATCGTCGTAGATGATCCTCTCCAATTCGAGACGATTTCGTATCAATCCGAGATGATTTCGACTGCAGATCGCATTGGGGCAATCAGTGCCCGTAGTTTGCGCTTTTTCTATACTTTGCTGTTATTTTATTTTGCATTTAGTCAGTTTTATTATTATTTCCTGTTATCTTGCATCTTGGAGTTCACCCATGTAGTTTAATTGCATAATAAGATCATGATTAGCTATTAAAGTATCGTAATTTATTTGCATTTCCATTCAGGATTATCTTATTAACATCCTTATTATTGTTTCATATCATTTTCCTTTATCATAATAGTTGCAATTTTGGTATTTTGTATCTATTTCTCTGTTTGCGGGTGTCTCCGACGAATTTGTCGGATCTCAGACGATCCTGTCAGATAGGAGACGATCCTGTCAAATTCTAGACGATCTGGACTGCTTCAAAAATCAGAACCTCCATCAGACATCCGAAACCAGGTATGGATTTCTTCACTTAGTTTGTTCTTTGTGTTTTCTGTTAAATCTGTTTTCTGTATTTAAATCTGCATTTCATATAGAATAACTTAGATTCATTTGGCCAAACCTAGGATTTGAATGTTTAAAGATAAAATTGAACACATAAAACACATTCCCAACCTAGGCGTGGAAACTGCCACTAAACGTTTCCTGGTGAACCCCACCATCCGTCGAAAAATCACCTTAATACACCTCCCCCGAGAGGCGGGACCTTTGCAAGGCCTCTCAGTCCGAGGTATTGTCCCATCCTTTTCACATCCCCCTTCCGGGCGCGGATCCTATAGCCTGAAGGTAAGGGTGCGAAAAATTTGGAATGATACACTATTTTATATGGATTATCGTACCCATAAGTAGACAATTGCATCATTTGAAAAAGGATCATATGAGGCGTACAATCTAGGAAATGTTGATAATACCCAAAATGTCTTCCTAGGAAAATCCTACATTGATGAGAAGAAAATGGAAATAATTCAAGTCATAAAGGATTACAAAGATGTTGTAACATGGAGCTATGAATATCTAAAGGTCTATGATATGTCCATCATTACCCATACCATTCCCCTAAATACAAGAATGAAACCCTTCTAGAAAAAGTAGAGACCAGTAAATCCACTGATGGAACTTCTCAGTATCAAAGAGATAGAAACAAATTTTGTCATCCTGCATCATTTTTCATGTAAGAAATTTTACCTAGGTTGCAAATTTGGTCCTAGTTCTTAAGAAGAATTGAGAAACATGCTTGTGTGTAGACTTTTAAAATATTAATAGAGCATCTGAGAAGGATAATTATCCTCTTCCTTCCCTAGATGCGTTGATAAATATAGCTCGGACAAGAACTTCATGCACAGGCTTTAGTATGAACGTGCTAGAAGTGATTCGATATATTTCTAATTATATTTTAAAATTCACTTAAGTGATTCTATTTTGTAATTCACTTTAGTGATTCTATTTTGAAATTCACTTAGGTGATTTTCTATTTTTAAGTTCACTTAAGTGATTATATTTTGTAATTCACTTAAGTGATTCTATTTTGAAATTCACTTAAGTGATTTTCTATTTTTAACCTTACATCTCAATATGAGATGAGATCTAATCTTAGGGTTAGAGAGATTAGGGTTACCTTTTTCAAGGATAAAAGGAGAATGTCAAGAGTGTTTTATACACAAAAATAAGAGAAGGAGAACAAATTGTTGAAGGAAAAATTACAAGCTTAGGAGAAGAAGGATAGTAAAATTGCTAGCCAAAAAGGCAGCAAAAGAGCAGGGTGTCCTGTTGTAGCTATAGTCTCCTTTATTTTGTAAAATTTTAGATTCAAAAATATATTTAAATTTCGTTGTTTACGTTGTTTATTTTTCCAGCCATCTGTGTGACTTTTGCATGTTTAAATAAATTAGTTTCAGATCTGATTTATTTTAAAATAACATTGGACAATAATTATCTAGGGTTGAGAAATTTACATGGTATCAAAGCTAGATTCTGTGATTGAAATCCTCAAGGATTTATAGTAGTAGATCACTGCTGGATATTAAAAAAATATCAGTTAGAGGGTTTCATATTTTTGTTTGAAGGACTAAGCTTATTTGCAAGATAATTTTTTGAGTCATTCATATCAAATCTGAAAGTTTGTGCAGTAGATATTAGAGATGGCAGAAACTAGCCTCAGATTTGAGGATAAATTTGAAGGTGCCTCAAATTTATTACCATGGAAAGTTAGGGTAATTTTCTTATTGGGAGAGAATTATCTCTGGGATATTTTATCTCTAGGATCAAGGATGATGTGACTCTACCTACAGATCCGTAGCAATTGGTAGCTCACAAAAAGAAGAAAGTGAAGGCCAAGCGGATGATCTTGGATGCAATGAAGGATCACCTGATTCCTCACATATTTGATAATACTGAGGCAAAGGAGATGTTCGATGCCCTGGTTAGCCTCTACTAGAGTAAGAATGTAAACAGGAAGATGATATTGTAAAACAAACTCAGATCTATGGAGATGACTAGATCTGACACCGTTACTAGTTACCTGATGAAGATCACACTTATTCATGATCAACTCAGAGCAGTAGGGGAGAAGGTTGAAGACACAGAGTTGAAACATGGCACTTAATGGTTTCTCAGCTTCATGGGAACCATTTTTCAAAGGCATATGTGCTCGTGAGAACCTTCCCACCTTTGAGAAATTGTGGGATGATTTCATCTAGGAGGAAACTTGGATGGAGTCAAAGGCCAACAAGAAAGGTGGTGATGATAACCTAGCTCTTTTTGTGTAAACCAAGAAGAGCAAAGGTAAAGGAATCAACAAGGGTAAGGGAAAGAATGAGGATTCAACCTCACAGTCAGGGAACCATAAACAATTGGGAATTAGTCACCAATTGTTAAATGGTATTATCTCGATAATATGGTATTTTTAAAGCTAGTTATTCATTAACTATTTTATAATTAGATTAAAAAATTTGAGGTGCTAATTTTTCCATGGAACCATCTGGATGGTCTTTAGTAACCATTTAGCTCATATTAATGATCTAATTCAAATTCTTATTTTAGGGTTGAGTCTTCTATTGCTTGCATGATTCTTGCTAGATAATTGGTGTATTTGGGGGATGAGATTCTCTTTTTTGAACTAGGACATTTGAAGGTTTAGAATAATTCGTATGCAAGGCCTTCTCCTCCATCAAGGATGAATTAGAGCATATGATTGAATGATGGAGCATCTCTTCTTCAGGTGGCCATATTGTTGATAACCATAACTTCTTAGGGAGAAGTTTTCATATTCAATATTTTGTATATATTTCCCTTTTCTTGAGGAGATAGTAATGGATTGAGGCCCATGAACTAAAACATCCATCCAAACAACCAATCTTGTTTTACTCATATTAATTTTACTAGATAAATTTTCCTTTGTTTGGGCATCCATATACTAGAATGCACCAATGGCATTACCAATTTTGGTGAATAAATTCTCTCCCCAAAAATCCATAGGGAGAGCATAAAGATTCATCCAAACTAGGAATCCATTAACTTATTTTGTAAAGGGGTTGAAACTAGGAGTTCAAGGTCTTATATAGACACCCCTTTGTTCAAAAAACCAATTATATCTATAATCTATTACCCTATATCTATCTGCTAAATTATAAAAAGAAATAGAAAATAAATTTTTGGGTAGGAGAGTTACTTGGAATTATGTACTGATCCACCAATATTTAATATATCCTTTGAGCTCCTACATACATGTTTTGTCCTTGAGTTTGTAGATAATTGTTTGGGCTTCATGATCAATTAGATCCAACCCAAAATTATCCTTTGAAATCCTATAGAGGGTAGAGTTTCATCCACCCGCCTACCCAAATATCTTTGAGAGATATTTCTTCTAATTGAAGAGGCTTTCTCACATACTGAATAGATGGTCTATGAATAACCCTCTTCCTTCAACGCTTGACTACACCTAGGGTTTACATCCATTTCATAAATACTGTAGTCAAATTTATCGCTTTGTTCCATCGGTTGACTGCACCTAGAGTTTATACCCCTTTCGTGAAGGAATACTGTAGTTGCAACTGAACTTAATTAAGTACTTGACAAGTTAGAAAAGGAGACAACAATATTTAATTTTACAAAATTAAATTAAAAAGAAGCTAGTTCTTGCATTGTAATAAGTTGCAATATTGGCAGAGTCCAACACCATATTTCTTGTAAATTTTAATGATTGTAAAAGGTGCATTTTTGGCAGAGTCTGACACCTCCAAAAAATAATGCAAGGACACTTTTAGTTGTTATATGCATGCTCCAAAAATTCTTGTACACAAATACATTCTATGCAGAGACTAACAACTTCATCGTATAAAACATGTATTCACCCTGAGGGGGGTATAACCATGAAGACTACAAAATGAACCTCATAAGTAGTAATATACTCTATTGCACTTGGCGGTTGTAGTGATTGGTTATTAATGCATTCCGGTAGGATGAGAAGGTTACCATAAGGACACTCATAGTTGAAGAAGTAAAGTGAGGCCAATCCCACTTTTTCTTAAGTACTCTAAGAGTACTTGATATGCTTATACCAAGAGGTCGATCTGGATACTGACCCAAAGATAGATCAAAGTGTCATGAAGGCATCAAGGCTCAAATATATGGATCAAGTTCACTTCCAACTATGCAATCTATGAGCAAGACAACGTAAACAAAAAATCCGTGAGCAAGACCATGTAAACCATCAATCCGTGAGAAAGACCGCGTAAACCAACAATCTGTGAGCAAGACCACATTATTCAAAAATTTGTGAGCATGATCACATAAATCAACAATCCATGAGCAGGACCACGTAAAACAACAAGCCATAAGCAATATCACATAAAACAACAATCCATGAGTAGGACCACATAAACTAGCAATCCATGAAAAGGACCACGTAAACCAACAATCCATGAGCAGGACCACATAAACCAACAAGATCCCTTTAAATAGAACATATTGGAAGAGAATGGACCTAGAGATAGGCTTAGAGGTATTTAACTAAGCAAAATATAGAAGATCAAGAGCAAGAGCAAGAGCTAGATCCAAGAGCCAAGACCCAAGATTCAGAGAAAGAGTAAGAGCCAAGAGCAAGCGCTAGTAGCTAGAACCAAGAGCAAGTGCCTAGACTTCTCTAAATTAAGGAGGGTCCTAATATTTCCTAACCCGAATAATGTAATAAGGGGAGATGTTAGGATATTTTATTACATTATTATTAGATCATGCATTATTAGTTGAAATGTTATTATTAGCTTGAATATTATTTTAATATTTGTTGCATGTAACAATCTCTTAAAATGGGAGTATTGATCTTTCAGTTAGTAACCCTAAAGTATGTATTAAATAGGCTCCTGCCTCAATGAATGAATTAATATTTTTACCATTAGAAACTTTGAACCCCTTTGGCTAGGTCCCTTCTAGGTATTAAGGATTCTCAGAGAGAACACCTTTAGGCTAAAAGACCTAACTAGAGAGGATGTCCCATTACTAGTGAATGGGAAATTCCTCAAATACTACTTCAATGCCTAAGTGTTCTAGTTGTACCTTGTAAATAAACCTTGTACATTGTTTTGCTATTTTGGAGTTTTTGGTGTGTTGGTCTTATTTCATATTGCCAATTTTGCCACACCTTGTTAAAATTCGTATTGTATACAGTTTTGAGACCACTCATTGTAAAAACTTCTCCTTTTCCATAAAAAAATGGTTAATATGTTGTTATGCTGCTGTGCTTTCACCGGCTGTCTCTTCTAGTTTAAAACTGTATTCTGCTACATTTTTTTGTAATTTTACCTGTTATGTTGCATGTAAAATTATGAATGTTTTAGCATGGGCAATGTTCTAATAATTTCTCTTCCTTACTTTTGTCTTTAGATCCTCTCTTTTCATATTTGCACATATGGCTGTAATTTCCAGCACTTAGGCGCTTGGGTGCATTTTTCTGTTGAGTTATAAAATTGCTCCGGTAGTGAGTAAAGATAGGCAAAAATGGCTAAGTATGGAAAAGAAAGCTTGAACATAGTTAGAACTGCAGTGCTCCACTCATGGGGTGCATTATCAAAGCGCTCCACCCATGGAGCAACACCCTAAACAAAAAAAAAAGTGTAAAGGAGGCAAAGTGTAAAAGGTTACTATGGTCAAAGGGCAAAGCGCTCCACTAGTGGAGCGCCTTTCCAAAAAAAAGGTAAAATAAAGTGAAACAAGTTAGAAAATTAACTAAAAAAGACAACTCCCAAGAAAGTCAAAATGGTCAAAACGCAAAGCACCCCAACAAGTGGAACGCCTATCTAAAGTGCTCCACAAGTGGAGCGCCTCTCCAAAGCACTCCACGAGTAGATAAAACTTCAAATCAAAGGAATTAAGAGATGACCAAGGCAAAAAATAGTCAATTCAGTAAAAATGCAAAACGCTCCATTAGTGGAGTGCCTCTCCCAAGCGCCCCACTAGTGGAGCGAACTCCTCAAGCGATAACTAAGAAAGACAAGTATGCTAAAGTTAGAATGGTCAGGGCTAGCAGAGCTTAGAAAAGGGTAAAATTGGTTAATTGTTTTAGCAAAGGAGTCAAGGGAGGTCAAACACCCAAGTGCTCCACTTATGAAGCGATTTCCCCAAGTGCTCCACCAGTGGAGCGAAGATAAAACTAAAAGTGCAAACGAAAGTCAAATAACCTGGTCAAGAAGCCGAGTGCTCCACTTGTGGAGTGAAAGCCCCTGTCACTCTAGTTATGGAGTGAAGTTCTTGGTAGACCTCAAACACAGTATAAACTACCTAGAACTGACATGGACTGCCTGAATTTGGCATTATCGGGGACTGCCCAAATTCGGTATTGACTAGTTAAACCTACCCCAAGATGTACTCTAAGCCATATGATCATGGATCATTGCTCGAACCTTCTATCTTCAATGCTGAGTTATCTGTAAATACGAATTGACTATTTCAAAGTTATCACCAGGATCAAATTTGCCTATCATGAGAGTGGTTGGGCATTAATGTTTTAAGTGGCAGAATTCTTCTATAACAATCGACTTCTTCTCTGTAACCAAGGATGGACAAATTCTACTAGAGAAGAAACTTTATACTTTTAAATCTACTTCTAAAATACAAACTTATGGTTCTGGTTTTGAGTTTTCTATCTTTGTGTATTACTTATATTTTGTAATTTCTATCAAATTTAGTCTCTCTATCGCACAGTTTAATTCTATTTTTTGGATTTCACTGTTAACAGAGGATTAATCCCTGGAATATTTATTGGAGTTTATACAGTTTTGAATATTTAATACTAAAAACTGTCAAAAATCTATTGTTTTGATTGTTGTTGGTTCAAGTAGTTAAGTCGTCTATCGTGCTTACTATCCATCACCCTGTATTTTTGGCTCTTTAGCATTTTTCCATTCCTTTCAGTCATTTCATTCCTTTAAGTATCTTCCTAACCCTTATCTCAAAACCCCATTTTTATTTTTTAAACTAGCCCTACTGGAGATTACCATGGAGGACATTAACTTCCTTTAAGCATTCAATGCTTGGCAGCAGGCCTAGGACACTGTAAACTTAGAAAATTTGTATCTAGGCTGGTTTGATTGCCAACAGTTTCTGGCACACCCGGTGGGATGTAAACGCTCCATATTAAAACAATATTAAGAGGTGATGTTCATCTTATTGCTATTAAATTTGAACATCTAGCGACTCTGTTGAACTCAGATACCTCCAAGTCTCAAATACTAGTCTAAAATTCCACACCTTCATGCGTACGAAATGGAGATCTAGAAACATAGAAGAAGAAATCAAGGTCTACGAGCTTGACATTGACTCTTTGGAAGAACATCCTAGGATGTTCAAGTCAAATAACCCGCTAGACGGGACATCTTCAAAGGAAGCTGTCATTGCTAGACGGACTCCAAATCCTAATAGCACAATGACTAGCTTACCCCCAAATCCACAAAATTCTTCAAATCATCAGTATACTCCAACTTCACTAAACGTTCAACCAGGTGCTCCGAGTGTTTCGACCATTCTAGCTCAGCAAGTTCTACCGACTCTATCGCTCCATACCAATCCACCTCCCTAGATGGTGCAAACAACTCCACCCAAGATGTTCCTTTCCTGGAATCATATGGTATCCCTTGCCCTGTAGGCTCAACACAGGGTGCCACCCATAGCTTTGAAAGCTCTAACCACTTACGATAGTATGGGAAATATGGTACACAAACACATTCAAGATGTTGCAGGACTGGCAACTATTCACCAAATTATAAAATAAGATGTCATGGTGAAGCTGTTGGTTCTTTTACTAAGAGGTAAGCTCCTCTACTGGTACCTGTCACTTTTGCCTAGTACCATCACCTCATGGGACCAACTAGCAGGCCAACTTATAAGGGGCTTCAACGAACAAGCAAACCCCATTTCTCTGTTGCACCAATTCACCACTATTCAAAGGAATCCTTAGGAAGAGATACCTGAATTCAATGTTAGGTTCACGAGAACCTGGCAGAGAGTCACCGATAGCCTTCGGTCCTGAAAACACGAGATTTCAGAAACAAAAAGGATAAACTAAAAATGCAATGTAAACGAAACTAAAATAACGCTTAAACCCTATGTTATTGAAAAATGCGTAAAAAGAAAGAACATGAACACAAGATATCAAAGCAATATAAAAAGAACGGCCCTTTTATTGATATGCTTTTCAAATTTGTGTTACAATGCGTCTCCTTCCTTTTTAGGGGATAGGAGCGTTAAATGTTGGTCTTTTACAACTTGTTTCAGAATTCCTTCTTCCGCGTGCCCACATGTAAGATGGGCGAACCAAAACGTTGTCGCCGCTTGCGTTGGTAAAGGTAGATTCCTCGTCGCTCCTCTAATGCCGCAAATCTGCGTTCAAAGAAACAAACAAAGAATCAGTAGCACCTGTGTATGAAAAATAAAAGATAAATCTAACGATGGTTAAAATGAGTCTAAATAAACTGAAAACTTGACAAAAGCATAAACATGAAACTAGCTAAATACTACAAAAGAAATAGTCACCAAAAGCAATAAAGCGGGGGTGCCCGAAGGCAAACCACCCGCGGGTGAAACTTTGTTTCGACACCAATCCGCTTGGGATGGGTCCGAAACCCGATGTGATGTGTTGTCGGCAAATTGGTAGGATATTGTGGTCAGAAAAATCGGGGTTGGTTCTTGATTCGTGCCTTCAAAAGTCACCCAATAACCTCTCTTTCGATTAAGAGATTATGGATGTTGAAAACACAAATCGCAAGTAAGTGAATTAGCAAGCACTTCGTCGCTCAAAATGCTCCTTCTCTGGTGTATCTTTTGGGTGAGGAAACTCACCATTTTATAGACCCAAGGGGTCTCTTTGAATTAACATGCAAAAGTGTTTCTTTGCATGAATGCTTTTTGTGTGAAGAGAAGACTTCTTCTTGATCAAGGGCTTCTTAACCGCCTCTCGTGCATGTCTTTGTATGTTTTAGAAAAGCTCACTTGCACTCCCATGCAATGAAGGGATAGCTAAGTGGCAAATCTGAGTTGTCTTAAAAAGCTCACTCTCATTCCCATGCAGTGAAGGGAGAGTCAATTGGCAGATATGAGTTGTCAAAAGAACTCACTCGCACTCCTATGCCATGCAAGAAAAGCTAAGTGGCAGTTCCGAGTTGTCATGCGCCGAGATCTCGACTTTTTGTCGGTCAAACCCGGCGTTCGTCCCACCCCGAAGCGAGCGCCGGTAATCGTCTCTCGGGTGAGACGAGTATCAATCCGCACTCGTCCCCCGGGTAGGACGAGTAAAAATCTGCACTCGTCCCTGGGTGGGACGAATAAGTAACTGAGTGTCTAAAAGATGCCAAATTGATCCTTGACTTGTAAAACTACTGTGTGAGTGGTTAGAACCACTGTTTAACCTCTGGGGGCTGCCCTGGGGGCTGTGTGTGTTAGTGCGATCAGTGCTTGTTGTCACATAATCGGATTGGTGCTGTTTTGGTGTCTACAGATGCCCCTTTTTGGAAAGCGCTGCACATGGTGCAGTGCTGAGCAAAAATAGATAACCAAAGCACTAATGATTAGGGTTTCTCAAGTAACCTAACCAACTCTTGATGCCCCAAGTATGGAAAGGGCACGCATTCTTGAATCCTTGCTTCTGACGAGCTAAGGAACTTAAATCAAGCATTAACCTGGTTCGGTGAGGTATTACTTGAACTTAGACATTGATCAATCATGAAGAGGCAAAGGGCGCAACCTTTTGTCTGTGGGAACCTTGAGTTCATGATTCACGAATGCCAAGTATATGATCAGTTTGTGATAATTGCTTGTTTGCTGCCCCAAGCAAGGGCGCGATTGTCTTTTGCAATGATCCTTTGAATGCGTGTCATTTCCAAGATGGGGTATATTGGTGTTGATTGGCAACTAAGTGTGACTACCCCCTCAAGCGACGAATCGATGAGGGAATGACCGACATGAGAAAAGCGACGAGTCGCTTGACCCAAGATGACTTAAGTGAGGGTGCCTTCCGATGTTATCCGATGCATGCTCGAGCAGTTTCTCGATTGTTTTGACCTATTTTTGGTGGGTGTGAACCCATTTTGGGATGCCATTTGGGGTTAACATTGGCGAAAATCCGTCTTCCCGTGGAGCGGTCCGGCTATGGTAGCCTTCTTAGGGAGTAGGATAACGACAAGGTAGACCCCGACATCACTTTTCTTATGCCAAGAGGTTAAGTGCAAGAGCACTTTTGTCCGGCAATTTTTAGTGGTTTTGTTGGCATTTGTCATTTTTTTGGTTGTTTTTGATTTTTTTTTTTTAATCGTCCCGGGGGGGGACGAACGCCATGATGGTACTCGTCCTGGGGTGGGACGAGCGCACCTCGAGGGAAAAGCGCTCATCCCAGCAGGGACGATTACCAACAAGCAAAAAGTATAAATATGCGAAAATGACGGATTTGGCTCATTTGCACTGTTCATCGATTGCGATTTGGAGCTCTGGGGAGGAGGAGGTAGATTTTCTGACGCGAAGCGCTGCCGGATTTTCCAGCCACCATGAGTGCACAGACCGGGTCATCAAGCGACGGAGCCGAGGCGAGACCAGTAAGTGCACTATCTCCTCGAGTTTGAATTTGAAAAATGCAAATGTGTTTTTATTATGTTTTTCTTTTGTTTAAGACATGAAACCCTAATTAATTAAATTAAAAGGTGAATGAATTAAAGACCATGAAACCAAATAAAACGTGGATGCAAACCGATGGAAACTTAGATGGAAAACCGTAGGATAAACCCAAAATGAAACTTAGAGTAACACCTTAGGGTAACCATGGTTATAAAAATGTTTGTTTTTGATGTGAATGGTAAAACTTAGGTCGAAACCGTAGGTAAACCATGCCCATTTTTTTTGTAATTTTTATGGAATTAAAAAATGAAAAATGGATGAATTTTTTTGTTGAAATGGTAAACTTAGGTCGAAACCATAGGTAAACCATGTCAATTTTTTTTTTTGATGAAATTAAAAAATGAAAAATGGATGAATTTTTTGTTGAAATGGTAAACTTAGGTCGAAACCGTAGGTAAACCATGTCAAATTTTTGTTTTTTGATGAAATTAAAAAATGAAAAATGGATGAATTTTTTTGTTTGAAATGGTAAACTTAGGTAAAACCGTAGGTAAACCATGTCAATTTTTTGTTTTTGATGAAATGTAAGATGAAAACTGGATGAATTTTTTTTTTGAAATGGTAAACTTAGGTAAACCGTAGGTAAACCATGTCAAATTTTTGTTGTTTTTGATGAAATGTAAGATGAAAATTGAATGAATTTTTTTTTTGAAATGGTAAACTTAGGTAAAACCGTAGGTAAACCATGTCAAATTTTTGTTGTTTTTTTTTTTTTGTAGATGTACATGTGAATGAAAGATGTTACTGTACAGTTATGCATTTTTGTACATGTGATGGTAATTTGATGCATGTTTTTGATGTGTGTTATTTTCTGTGATGTGCAGGTGGTGAAGAGTCGACATCGGGTACCGACTATTTTTTCTAATGCCCGCGAGGCATTGAGTGCTGAGGATTGGGAGTGGCTTGATGCCTTAGGGCTCAAGCATGTGGCTCGGTTGGATGCAGTTGTTGCGGATCGGGCATACATTATAGCTTTGATCAGCCTATGGGATGTTCGGACGAACACCTTCCATCTTTCGACAGGGGAGATGACCGTCACCTTAGAGGACGTGTATCGGATTCTTCGGATTTCGATAGACGGGGTTCCCATCCGGACGACGCCACGAGGCCAGAGGACGGCTGTACTGACTCGATATTTTGGACATGGGGAGGATGAGGATGGGATGAGCTCGTTGGAGAGGGCGAAGCTGGATTGTCAGATTGGGGGGATTCTGGTACGATATTGGTATGCGAGGGGAATGTTGGGAGTGAGGCATGCACTACTCATGAGCCTCATTTCCAACATGCTCCTGCTAGACTCGTCAGGAGCGAGGTTCCCATGGAACCTATTGGAGGTGGTGTGGCAGTTAGTGGATTGTCCGATGACAGAGCCGATGATTATGAGATGGGGCCAGACGCTTTTGGCTCAATTGTATGATGAGTTGTATGAGGTCCACTGTCGGAGGCGAAAGGGGATTGGCTATAGTTACTTGTTGCAGTGCTGGGCATGGCAACATATAGCCGTAGAGCGACCACGAGGGCTACCCTGGACTACACGGCGGACATGGTGGATAGAGATATTGGTTATGGTGCTCTATGGTATCGGTCTGAGGAGCGGGGGCAGAGTCGACGGTTTGCAGGAGACGTGGACCATTACAGAGATGCATTGGCATGACTGACTCCCGGAGATGTGGTATGGAGGCCATATCGGGATTGTCCCGCATGGCCAAAGGCTGATGAGTGGCTTCGGTGGGTCCGAAGGGGGAGATGGGTGATTGGACGACATGGGACAGAGCAGGAGTACTTTCACTACCTCCGAGTGACACGACAGTTTGGGGTACGCCAGGGGTTGCCTGGGGAACCCGTAGTCTATCGACATCGGAGCGATGAGAGGACCCTAGCTACACCGATCCTCGAGCCATTGGGGGAGGAGTCAGATACAGTACTGGACATTCCGGACGTAGATGACGTCGGAGTGACTACCGAGTACCAGGAGTGGTGGACGCTTCGACAGTGGCGAGGTGAGGGGCCATTGGGAGGAGATGAGGTAGCGGGAGGCGGAGAGGGTGCAGAGGCACCAGGAGAGGGTTGGGGAGCTCCTGCAGATGTGGATATGGTGGAGGTGGCAGATGCAGGAGAGGACTTTGATGAGGAGGAGCAGCCAGAGATGCAGGATGCTCCGGAGTAGGCCGATGCTCCAGAGAGGCCGACGCAGTCGGCCGTGTCGGGGGATACAGAGGCGGGGTTGCGCATTGAGGTAGCATTGCAGAGGCAGGATGGAGAGATTGGGGAGATGACGCAGGAGAGGGATCTCCTACGGACATAGTGGTAGAGGGAGAGAGGGGGGGGGGTGAAGAGAGAGGGATCTCCTACGGGGATAGCACGCGATGATGCCATCAGTACTATCGATAGGTGGGAGGCGAGTGGAGCGACATCGAGAGAGATGGAGGGCGAGATTATCCACCTTGGTGGGTGAATACCAGAGCCTCCGGCGAGTGGCTCGTCGTACCGGATGAGAGATAGTGGGACAGAGCAGTCAGCATCATCCCGTCGTCGGCGGCGAGATGAGGGAGGCGCTAGTGGGCATGATGCAGGGGCGAGCAGTCGCCCTGAGAGATCTCAGAGGACTGATACTAGGGGGTAGTTCTCGTCGCACCGATCCTGCATGATCATGGTGGCCGACGCCCTAGGCTGGGGGTTTTTGAGATTTTGGATGATGGGAGCGAGGTCCGAGGACCAGTGTACTGTAGCCTGTGGGCAATTTTGTTATGATATATATATACAGATGACTCTTTTTGGTGTTTATACATTTTTCATGATTTATTTTTATGTACATGTTTTTACATTGATGTATGCATATGCGATTATGAATGCGATGGTTCTAATTTGTATGATGTATGCATATGGAATGAATGAAATGAATTATTGATGATTTGTCGATGCACCATAGACTGTACAAGATTTGGATTGGACTTGCTAGAGTAATGGGATTAATTTGTGGAATGCTTGTGCATGTGAAAACTTTGTTTTTGTATTTTGTCTATTTTTTGATGATGATGTATGGAATGAAATGTACCGGTTGTTTGAAAATGGAGTTAAGCTTTTCTGAGATGCAGATATTTTAACTAACTAGCCAAGACTGTACATTTATCTCGCAAGACTTTTGAACAAGGTCTAAATCCGACTTGAATTTAACCAAGTTATTTCACATCCCCGTGTGTGCAATTGAGTTCGTTTATGTGTTATTCATCAGATACCGCCAGTGCCAGATGGGCTTTCAACCGAACCTGTACCGAGGATCACCTAATTAGCTCCACTAACTCCTTTATTGTATTTAGTCATATTAATCTGCGATGCTATCTAGGATACCATAAGCTAGCTCATCCACATGCAAACATTGATCTGCACACAAGTTAATGTGACAGATATATCGTCATGCGGGAGGTTTACCACCAATGACCGATAGGCTATCAACCAAACCGGTACCGAAGCTTGCCTCATGACCTGTCGAAATGTTGAGAGTTCCAGGGATTCAAGTTCGACTCCCTTCTTTTCTTCAATTGTATTGGGATACTTGCTCTTTATAGTGATAAAATCACTGTTTATTTTTGTTTTATTTGTTTTTTTTTTTTTTGAGCAAGGGATTTGAATATGGAGTGACGAGAATCACTATTGTTTGTGCCTTTTGATGTGTGCACTGTAGGATGTCAAATTTGTAATGTTTTGACATTTTGCAAATTTTTGATGTTTTGCAACTTTTGAGAACTTGGGATTCATGGGGAATTGGGTAGGGAGGATGCTTGTCCTTTTGCCAACTCTCAGCATTCCTAGGGTCATTCGCACAGGGGGATAAGCAAGATAGCCGTTTCGCTTATGGTGACCTGGATTACTGTGCAGGTTTCATCTTTCGTTCACACAACTTAGGAATTTTTATATGTGTGTTAATTTGTGTTGGGATGCTACGTAACAAGGTGTGATCCAAGTAAAACTTTCCCATGTAAAATCTGTTTAACTATGTATAGTTTTGGCTAGAAATTTAAAGACATCTGAATGACGAAAACCCTATATACATGAGGAGACAACTGACTAAAAATAAAAAGGGTGATATGCTGGATGTAGGCGTTTATGAAAATGGATTTGATGTGGAAATGATGGAATTGCCAAGTAATGACAGCCTATGGTGCTTTTGACTTGTATGACCTATCGAAGTATGCAATGTATGGATGCAATGCTTAATGCAACCTATATTTTTGTATTTTGATTTTTATGAGAATGCATGGAATTGAAATGCAATTGTTTTTGTAATTTTGATTGTTTTTTTTTATTTGATTTTTTTTTTTTTGAGTATGCATGGAATTGAAATGCAATTGTTTTTGTGATTTTGATTTTTGTGTTGTTTTTGTTGATTTTTGAATATTTATGTTGACCAAGCAGTTATGGTAACGCTTGGAGCTTTTGGTGTTGACCAAAGGGTTTATAGATACCTTTGGGGCATTTAGGGATGACCAAGCGATTATGAAAATCCTTGGAGCTTTTGGGTTGACCAAAGGGATTATGGTAATACCTTGGTTGGATGCCTGTTTTGGGTGACCAAGCGATTGTGGTAATCCTTGGAGCTTTTGGGTTGACCAAGCGATTGTGGTAATCCTTGGAGCTTTTTGGGTTGACCAAGCGATTGTGGTAATCCTTGGAGCTTTTTGTGTTGAACTATGGCTCTCTAGATGTGGAATGGCCTCAAATGAATGATATTCAAGGGTTCTGTTTCCTTGATTCCTTCAAGAGAGGCAAGCCGGTATGTTCCAGGTCCTATTTTACTATCAATGATGTAAGGACCTAACCAGTTTTCCGTGAACTTGTCCCGTAGATGGGATGACAAATTAGAATTCTGTTGGTTCTCTTTTAAGACCAAGTCACCAACCTGAAATTCCCTAAGGTGGACTTTCATGTTGTATGCTTTCTTAAGTCGCTCTTGATAGATACGCAAATGCTCGAGAGCATTAACGCGTCGTTCATCGAGCAACGTCGCTTGATCTAACCGGGCTTGCCGCGCAGTGTCATCATCGATGAACTCTTGCATTGAAATGCGCAGGGAAGGAATTTCCAACTCAAAAGGCATGACTGCCTCGAAGCCATACACCAACGAAAATGGAGTTGCCCTAGTGGGCGTTCGAATGCTGGTGCGATAAGCCCATAGGGCAAGCGGGATCTGAATGTGCCAGTCTTTATGATTATCTGCAACTGTATTTTTGAGAATGGCGACTAGCATTTTGTTTGACGCCTCTGCTTGCCCATTTGCCTATGGATAATAGGGTGTTGAAAAGCTATGCTGAATCTTGTACTTTGTGGTCAAAGCACGCACATATTTATTCTTGAATGGTGTCCCATTATCTGACAGGATCTTGGATGGAATACCAAAATGACATATGATGTTATGCAAAATAAATTCCGCAATGCGGGCTCCAATCGTAGTGGTCAACGAAATTGCTTCCACCCATTTGGTAAAGTACTCTGTGGCCATTAAAATAAACGTGTGATGACCAGACGATGCAGGGGAGATCTTTCCAATTAGATCAAAGCCCCACTACAAAAAAGGCCAAACCGATTGAATCGACTGCAAGGCCTGAGAAGGTACGTGTGTCAAATTAGCATGGTGCTGACACTTCACGCACTTCTTCACATATGCACAACAATCTCGCTCTAAAGATGGCCAATAATAACCCATGCGAAGAATGCGCTTTGCGATGGCCATACCGCTGAAGTGGCCACCACATGTACCATCGTGAGCTTGGGTGATCGCCCAAGCGGACTCTTGCTGGTCCAAACAACGAAGGAGGATTCCTTCATAATTTTGACGATACAAAATGTCTCCTAACAAGACATGCTTTGCCGCTTTCTGTTTGAATGATCTTTTCGTGGCTTGTGTCAATCCAAGTGGGAGATTACCTAGCTTGAGGTAATCCCGAATGGGTGTGTACCAATCTTGCTGATCATAAACCTCGATAGTATGAACGGCCAATCCCTCTTGAAGTCTATCCCGAACAAAAGCTGAGCAGGAAAGAACTTGTAAAAACAACGTGGTGTTGCTAGTAAGAGGGGTCGGGGAGAACAAGGACCCCCAGTTGGCTTGAGTCAAACAATCTCGAATTCGAGAGAACTTATCCGGAGATGGTTCAATCTGGATCATGTGGATTCCTGGCGTTAGATCATAGCTTGCACGCTCCATCGTAGATTGCGATAATGTTTTAACTTGAATGGTTGTCATTTCACCAGAAGGGTCTTGCGGGATGAGTGACCCCAAGGAGGCCATAGTATCCGCAAAATGATTTGATGATCGAGGGAGTGCCTCGATGTCATACCATTCAAGTTGTGCCAGGAATTTGTCCACAAGGGCTTTATAGGCCTGCAAAACTGGACATTTACATTGGAATATCCCCTTTACTTGATTGACAATTAACAGCGAATCACCAAAGATGTTCAATCATTTAATGTTCATGGTGATTGCTGTCTAAAGACCTATGAGCAAGGCTTCGTATTCTGCATTGTTGTTGGTGCACGGGAAGTCTAATTTAAATGACAAGGGCATTGGAGCACCTTGTGGAGTGAAGAATACAATTCCCGCACCACCCCCTTGCTCACATTTAGAACCATCGAAGAATAGGGTTATGTCAGCCTGTGACTCGTGCTCATCGAATCTGGCGACTCGAAACATGGAAGACCCCATCATCGTGTAGTTCAAAAGCTAGAGGCTGATCGTCTTCAAGAGGAGCCTCAGCTAGTTGATCGGCGATGACTTGACCTTTTATAGATTTTTGTCCAATGAACTCTATGTCAAACTCCGTCAACAACATGATCCATTTCGTCGTGCGGCTACTATGATAAGTACGACTCATCATGTATCGCAATGGATTCTCCTTAGACACAACATACGTCTTATTACTGAGCATGTAGTGGCATAGCTTTTTGGTAGCAAACACCACCGCCAAGCGCAGCTTTTCAACGTATGCATAGTTAAGTTCATAATCGACCGTGGTGCGGCTAAGATAGTATGTAGCCTGTTCTTTGTGAAGTTCATTTTTTCTGGGACAGCATGGCGCCCAGTGCCACCTCAGTGGCCGAGATGTATAAATAGAACGACACTCCTGGTCTAGGTGGTGCCAATACTGGCGACGAAGCCAAGTACTATTTAATGTCGTCAAAGGCCGATTGGCACTCGTCATCCCAATGAAATGTGACCCCTTTATGCAATAATTTATTCATGGGTCGGCATTTGTCAGATAACTGCGCTATGAAGTGCTTGATCGACGCAACCTTTCCCTGTAGACTCTTGAGCTGCTTGATGGTGGTTGGGGGACGCATTTCAAGGATTGCCTTGACTTTGTTTGGGTCTACCTCAATTCCTCGTTTGGAGACTATGAAACCCAAGAGCTTTCCAGAGGTGACGCCAAAGACGCACTTCTTGGGGTTTAGTCTGACTTTATGCTCAATGAGGCGATCAAGGACCTTGCTCAAGTCACCGATGTGATCTGGGCGCAAAAGAGATTTGGCCAACAAATCATCCATGTAATCTTCCAAAGTTTTGTGCATGTAATCATGAAATATGTACGTCATGGCACGTTGGTAGGTGGCTCCGAGCATTTTTAAGGCCAAAAGGCATGACCTTATAGCAAAATGTCCCCCAAGGCGTTGTGAATGCCATTTTTAGTTGGTCCTCAGGATTGATACGAATCTGATTGTATCCCGAGAAACCATCCATAAGGGAAAGCATTTCGTGGCCCGCTGTAGCGTCTACCAACGCGTCGATGCTTGGCAAGGGAAAATCATCCTTAGGACTCGCTTTGTTAAGATCTCAAAAATCAGTGCATATGCGAATCCTCCCGTCGGGCTTCTTGACAGGAACCATGTTAGACAACCATGGCGGATAATCCACACAGATGACAAACTGGGCATCCAACAACTTTTGTAACTCATATTTTACCATTAAGGCCACTGTTGGATGCATCTTGCGTAGTTTTTGCTTGACTGGCTTGATTGTCGGATCAAGCGTTAAATTGTGCGTGACTAGCTATGGGTCTAGTCCCGGCATATCCTTGTATGACCATGCAAAAACCTCCTTCTTTTCCTTAAGAAGGGTAACATAATCGGCTCGCTCTTCAGGGGAAAGACTTACCCCCAGCTTGAGAATCCATGGATTCATTGGATCTGTGCCGATGTCTACATCAGTCATTGCTTCAACTGACATATGGGATCCGTCTTCCAACTGGTGTGGAATTGGGATCAGATGGATATCGTTTGCTGAATTAAGATCATCATTAGGAACGTCAAGTTCCTCTTCAAGCATGGAAGACATCCTGAGTCTGTCCTGGAGTGAAATGAAACATCCCACCGCAAGGCCAATACTCTGATGGAGATGGTGGTGTGCCAGCATGATCCCAATCAATAGCCTCTATGTCTAGATGCAATAATCATGTTGGATTGGCTGGATCATGGATGGGGGCGGTCAAGTCAATGGAGACCATGTTGATGAAATGATTGTAATCTCCATTACCACAAATGTGACAACTCTGACATTCGGGATGTTCTTGGTGCTTTGGATCTGGCTCTGTAGGCACTGGCACAAAGGGATCAGCCCTATGCATGGACCTGCAAATAGGGTCTGCCCTAGGCACTGATGGTTTGATAGGGTCTCCAAGCGAAAGATGCTCTCTATATGCCTGGAGTGGCGGGTGCAATAATTGCTATAACTACGCCAGGTTGAAATGCCTCCTATGTCTTGGACCTATGTGTAAGTGTTCAAACATGTCATCTATGTCCAAAGGATATTGTTGTTGTTGAGGTAGCCTATGCTCACTGGGATCATTCAATGGGAACATCATCAGGAAGCTGTCCTGATCGTCATTCATTGGATATTCGTGCGAATGATCGTACTTCGACTCATCTTCGAAGACCCTTCGTGGTCTTGTCCATCTTCCCCTTGTGGGTGAGTCCATGAGGTTTCTCCTTGTTCGGCCATAGGGAAAGGGTTGTTGAGGTCAACAAGGTTATTTGTTTGTAATGGGAAATAATCCCCCAATGTATAAGTTGTATTTGGATTGGCATATGGATCCGATGCCAACCCATCCTTGTTGCCTATCCCTAGGCTTTGCATGTTTTCGACCAAGATGTCGAGGGGCAAAGGGTGATTAAACCCTACTCTTGACTTATCATAAGGCATTTGGTATCTTGGTTGGCACAAAACATGCATTCCTTGTTCATACCTGCCTAACTCGTATCCATGCCAATTGCATTGGCTAAGATATCGTAATGCGAAGTCTGGGTTAGCCAGATAGTTGACATCTTCCACAAAGGGATCTTCATCTTCCTCTTCTTGTCGGGAAGGTTCAACGCCATGATCCAGGCCCCCAAAAATAAAGTTTGTCTGATTAGGTGGGTAGCCTAAAGGAACCACGGAGCCTATGGGGAGTCGAGGTCTTCCCATGTCTTGCATAGATTGAAGTGTGGGCGTTGCAACAACATTGCGCACTATATACTCCCCCATGCCTGTGTTAGACATCTCAACAGTAATCGTTGGCGATTGAGGGGAAGCGAATGGGAGTTCTCCTTGAGTCCACTCCATGTGGGGTGAACTAGGCATCTCAACTTCCATTCTATTAGGCATCTCTTCTGTAGAGATGTTGGAGACTAAAGGTGGTTCCGCTTCCAGGGGCTTCTTTCCTTTGTCCGTTGGAGTGGCCACCGTAGGTGGCATCATTGTGGGAGGACTGGATGAAGAAGATGAACCCGCCTGGGAATTTGATTGATTTGGTAATGGAGATTCTTGCTTAGTCGGACCCCTCTTAGATGGATTTAACTGGAAATCCACATGCGTTGAAGGAAGGGTCGACTACGGCATGATTTGCACCGAGTTGCAATATTTAAAAGGTTCCAAATCTACGGGGACCACGTGCACTTGTCCTTCAAATGTATACTTCAGACATTGATGAGCAATTGAAGGGACACACTTCATATCCCGGATCCAAGGCCGCCCAAGCAAGATATTGTAAGCCATCTCACCTTCTAAAATGTGGCACAACGTATGAATGGTCTTTTGTCCCACTTGTATGGGCAGGACAATTGTGCCAACCGTCGAGCATATCGCATCATTAAATGCTCGAAGGGTATAAGTGGAAGGTGCAATGTGAGAGGTCGGCAGCTTCAAATGTTTCAATGCAGCAGTTGTAATAATGTTACTGGACGAACCAGATGTCTACCAACACCCGCTTGTACGGAGTCCCGTTGACCCACGCAATAACGTGCAGGGGTGGATCCGCTACATCTCCAATCACCATTTTTAGCTCATCTTCCCTGAAGGTAATGACTGGTTCAGTACACTATTTGACATGCCCCACAAAATTGTTGAACGAATCCGCTTCGTGGGGTTGCAATTCAATTGCCTTTAATATCTCCATAAGAGCTTCCCGATGGGGCATCGATTGTTGAATAAGCTCATAAATGGAGAGCCTAGCCGATGTGGTCCATAGACTTTGAGTAAGTCTAGTTCGAATCGTGGCCACTGGTCTAGGCGGGGGCAACTATGTAGGATTCGGTTGATGTTGTGACGTGGATGGAACTTCCCCGGTGGTCATCGCGGGGCAACTCCTGGGTGTCTCTTGTTTCTTGTCACAATGCTAATCATCCCAACATACCCCTCCATGGGGCAACTCCGTTGCACTTCGTTGACATGCAGAGGTTTTGTTTGTGCATCATGTGTGGGTAAAGGATCTTTGAAAACACCCATTTGTTGGTTGTTGGGTGCGATGGGGTTATCCACTACCAATGTGTGATTATCAATGAGATCTTGCACTAAACCTTTAAACGTCCAACAGACATTAAGGTCATGCCCTTTCCTTCTATGGAATCTATAGAAAAGATCCTCTCTGTAGCCCTTAGGCTTTGGCGCATTAGGATCAATTGTTGGAATATCTGGCAGATTAATCAAGTTTGCCGCTGACAAACGGTCAAACAAGGAGTCCCTAGACTCAGTGTATGGTGTAAATTGCCGCTTAGGGCGACGCTGCTGATTTTGATCCTGCTTTTTGTTATCTTTCTCATAATTATTGTGAGGCACCGCCTGATAATTAGCCTTTGGAGGTTGTGTTGCTTGGGCAGGCGTAGGGGCATTGATAGCAACTTGATTGACCACGACGGGTTTCTGTTGCGTATTCCCTATTTTGGTGCTCTTGTTCCACTCTTTTTTCTTAGGCTTGGCAATTTTGCCATCCCGTATCTTGATCTCTTCGATACGTCTAGCTTGCGCCAGAGCTTCTTCTAAAGTGGCGTATTGCTGCAGCTTGCAATAGCACAGAGATCGATCGCAAACAGCTCTTTGCGAACATTTGAGTTAGGTCGGACATAGGAGGGAGGTAGGACAGCTTTGAAAGCACCGTCCTCCATCGATTCCCATATGCTACCATAGATTCCTCCTCATACTGCTTGAGGCTAGCTAGATCACTGAGTGACGCCTTTTTCTTTGTATTGAAAGCAAAACGTTCTAGGAACGCGTCCACTAGTTGATCCAAGTTGTAGATGCTATGCTTCGATAGATGGGTAAACCAATCCGAGGCAGATCCTACGAATGTGGTTATGAATGTTCTCAATAGCAATGCATCATTGTCTTGTATACCAAAGCATTGGCTCAAAAATCGAGTCACATGCTCTTGAGCATCTTCATCCCCTTTAAAGAGTGCCAACTGGGGCAGCTTGAAATGTTCGGGGTATGGAGGTGCTGGCACTGATGGATGCACCGGATGACTACGGAGTTGGCGTAAGGTAGGCTTTTGGGGCCCAAGTAGTCTTGAGTTCCATAGTCTCTAAGCATTCTAACAACACTTTGTATGCATCGAAGGACGTAATCTCCTCCTCCTTGGTTTGTTCCCGCTGTGGGTTGCGGGGAACTTGAGGCCTTTGGATGGATAAATGGGTAGCATCCCTTCTCGCCTTGATAGGGCATTTCAGCCCGCTCTTCTTCTTGGTCATAATCCTCATAATCTTCTTGAGGAGTGTTTGGCCTAGGCCTGTAAACATGGATGGGTGCCCGCGGAGGATGCCCATCACGGTTGCGGGGAGTGGCCTCCCGCTCAGGTCTAAGAGGTCTTGGAGGCAGTGCTTGCTGAAGTCGTGGAGACCCGTCTCGCACTAAGGGGTTGTGCCTCACATACATCTCAGATTGTTGTGCACGAGGGACTAGGGCCTTCTCAGGCGCATTGTTGTGAAGCAATTCAGCTGTCTGACGCTGAATGCGCTCTTGATTAAGGCGACACAAATGTTCTAATTCCTGTTGTTCTTGCCTAAGCCGCGTGATTTGCGCTTGGCGGGTGGCTAGTTGGGCAAATGCCAAGTCATTTTGTTCTGCCATCTCTTGTTTAAGAGGCCTAGATGTCTCCCCTACATATCTGTTTCGATCATGGTGCTCTGAGACCCCTATATGTTGCTTCCCTCTGTCGAGGTTGGCAGCATTAACTTGAAACTCGGTCTCAATGAGCGATCCGGATATAAAGCAGGTGCGGACGTGCATCGTTTCCGCACCGAGTACTATTCTTGAGGAATGTAGTGATCCTCCTCACTCTCTCTCGTGATATGCATAAAAAGTGCGGGCAGAATTGTCTTGCCCTGTCGAGAGAACTGATGTTCCGGATATGGTCTACTGTGTCCGACATTAATCGAGGGTAAATTAGGAACAACAAAATCATATGGTTCTTCCTTTTGGACCCTTTGTTGTTCTAGAGCAGTACACAACGCTTCATCACTAGGCCACCCAAAATGAACTTCCAAAGGAGGCCTCGTACTTAGACCAGGTGCTGCATATTGGTTATTTTCTTGAAAATATTCTTGTTGCTTAGGAGTTCCCCTTAGGGAGGGGGTTCTAAAGTCTCGTCTATTGATGGCCTGACTTGGAGAGCCCCTCAAGGAGGTGCCTCTAGAGCCATGTTCTATGACTGTATGGGTTGGAGTGCCCCTCAAGGAGGGGCCTCTAGAGCCATGTTCTGCATGGTGTGAACTAACTGGTGTACCCTACCGTCGAGGCGGGATGGCCAAGTCTTCAAGGCTATATCGGAGACGATTTGTCTCTCTTGGTGCATTTTCTATAGCTTCTGCCCGTGATTGGGCTTGGCTACGAGTATTCACCATGGTAATGCTAACCTAAAGATGCAAAAATTCTTTTTATGATTTTTTTTGTCTAAACAGAAAATAGCATACACACACAAGCAATGATTATCTCTTTTAAAGATTAATAGTGTGCCCTAAATCTGGTTTAGTGTGTTTTTGTTGTTTTTTTTGTTTTTGAAAATTTTTGTGAAACGTTTAAATGCAATTATGAAGGCTCTTATGACTCCCAAAATGGTCGCCCCTTCAATATACCATTGCCGGACCGATATACCAACCTCTCTATATACCCGCCCTTACGTGAGGGAGACTATAGGTACGTGAGAGCAGATGATACGTGGAACATAGGCGGTACGGAAGGGGAATCACTCTGTTTATGACACCTACCATAGAAGACTTATCCTCATGCGCTAGGAATCACCCTAGCTACACTCGGTCGCTTTCGTCAGGATTTACGTCTAGCAACAATCGCGATCGAGGTAATGGATGCAATATCTCAAGCCAAAGTGATAATGGAATCCACCTTTGGTCTTGCTCAAGGGTTGGGGTTTTACGACCAACGCCTTGGTTTAAAATACCACGTGATGTGTGGGGTTCATTTTAATTTGCAAAAATTGAAACAGGCAAACGAAAAAGAAATCTTTCCCTAAGCCATACAAAATTGAAAACCAAAAAACAGAAAAACAAAAATTTGACAGAAGCTTTAAAAACCCCTACCTCTTCTCTGCCCAACAGGATGTTTCTGATTTGCTCTAAAAAATGCACATAACTATACTCGTCCCTGGGTGAGGCGAATATCATAACAGTAATCGTTCTAGGGTGAGACGAATAGTTTATTCGTCCCGAGGTGAAACGAATACCAATTCTGTAATCGTCACTTGCAGAGACGAATAACAGTCTGATGTTGAAAAATAGGTACCTGTAAAAAACAAGCAATTTCAGATCAGTAATTTAACCTAAAAAAAAAGAGGACAGAGGTCCCACCGTGATCGCCATTGAAAGCACGAGATTCCGGAAACAAAAAGGATAAACTAAAAATGCAATGTAAACGAAACTAAAATAACGCTTAAACCCTATGTTATTGAAAAATGCGTAAAAAGAAAGAACATGAACACAAGATATCAAAGCAATATAAAAAGAACGGCCCTTTTATTGATATGCTTTACAAATTCGTGTTACAATGCGTCTCCTTCCTTTTTAGGGGATAGGAGCGTTAAATGTTGGTCTTTTACAACTTGTTTCAGAATTCCTTCTTCCGCGTGCCCACATGTAAGATGGGCGAACCAAAACGTTGTCGCCGCTTGCGTTGGTAAAGGTAGATTCCTCGTCGCTCCTCTAATGCTGCAAATCTACGTTCAAAGAAACAAACAAAGAATCAGTAGCACCCGTGTATGAAAAATAAAAGATAAATCTAACGATGGTTAAAATGAGTCTAAATAAACTGAAAACTTGACAAAAGCATAAACATGAAACTAGCTAAATACTACAAAAGAAATAGTCACCAAAAGCAATAAAGCCGGGGGTGCCCGAAGGCAAACCACCCGCGGGTGAAACTTTGCTTCGACACCAATCCGCTTGGGATGGGTCCGAAACCTGATGTGATGTGTTGTCGAAAAATTGGTAGGATATTGTGGTCAGAAAAATCGAGGTTGGTTCTTGATTCGTGCCTTCAAAAGTCACCCAATAACCTCTCTTTCGATTAAGAGATTATGGATGTTGAAAACACAAATCGCAAGTAAGTGAATTAGCAGCACTTCGTCGCTCAAAATGCTCCTTCTTCGTATATCTTTTGGGTGAGGAAACTCACCATTTTATAGACCCAAGGGGTCTCTTTGAATTAACATGCAAAAGTGTTTCTTTGCATGAATGCTTTTTGTGTGAAGAGAAGACTTCTTCTTGATCAAGGGCTTCTTAACCGCCTCTCGTGCATGTCTTTGTATGTTTTAGAAAAGCTCACTTGCACTCCCATGCAATGAAGGGATAGCTAAGTGGCAAATCTGAGTTGTCTTAAAAAGCTCACTCTCATTCCCATGCAGTGAAGGGAGAGTCAATTGGCAGATATGAGTTGTCAAAAGAACTCACTCGCACTCCTATGCCATGCAAGAAAAGCTAAGTGGCAGTTTTGAGTTGTCATATGCCGAGATCCGACTTTTTGTCGGTCAAACCTGGCGTTCGTCCCACCCCGAAGCGAGCGCTGGTAATCGTCTCTCGGGTGAGACGAGTATCAATCCGCACTCGTCCCCGGGTAGGACGAGTACAAATCCTCACTCGTCCCTGGGTGGAGCGAATAAGTAACAAAGTGTCTAAAAGATGCCAAATTGATCCCTGACTTGTAAAATTGTTGTGTGAGTGGTTAGAACCACTGTTTAACCTCTGGGGGCTGCCCTGGGGGCTGTGTGTGTTAGTGCGATCAGTGCTTGTTGTCACATAATCGGATTGGTGCTGTTTTGGTGTCTACAAGTCCACACCCGAGCAGGGTGCGTTCTATTACTTGAGAGCGTTTCACTCGGATATTAGCATGAGCATCCGACATGCTAATATCAATACATTCCCTGGCTTGTACGAGCAAGCACAGAAGGCGAAAGCCAACCTGATAGCTATCGGGAAGTTGCCTCCCAAGGTGACGACTCCGATTTACCCGGACTTCCCGCAAAATATGTACTCGAGCGCATCCACTCCGCCTACATCCCAGATGTATCCTAGCCAACCATGGAATCCAACCCCTCAGTATCAAGCGGTACCCACTCTACCATATCAAGCGCTTGCCATCCCTCAGCTTCCAGCTCCTATCCAATATCCGACATTACCTGCGTCGTTGGCTCCATTGCCATTATCCATGAGTCAGGAACTCGCTAATCAGGCAGTTATAAATGAAGCTCAGGCCAAAGAATTGCAAGAGGTGAAGGCATACATGAAGACGATGGCGAATCAGATGACCGTCATGAGGAGGAGGCAGGATGACCAAGGCTTCCAACAGAGAAGATTCCCTCCTCCCTCGATCATGAAAGAGCAAGCATCATCCGCTCACCGATAGCCCGAAAGGAATTCAGTTGTGATGAGCAGCGGAGAGGCCAGTGTTTTGGATCCAGCATATTGGTGTACCACGTGCAATGATCCGCACAATGAAGAAACCTGCATGGTGCACCTCAACTATGTTCAGACATTGTCCGACGGTGCTTACGAGCAAGTCAACATGATCAGGGAAGTTGGTCATAATTTTATGATGTCTTCTATCGAGCAAGTCTCAGTCCTCACCAGAGCTGGGAAGAAGCCTATTGAGGTAGATCCGGCTCAGATGGAGCCATTGAAGGTACCAGCGCCACCCAAGCCATGGAACCAAAAGACCCAACCTCCGGCAAAAGCTCCAAATCCAGCAACGACCTCAGAGCAGTCCGACTTGCTGAAGGACTACCTGTCACCTCATGCTAAAGATTCGACTTCTTAGTCATGGGTCGAGACACAAGACCAGGCTAGGGAGAAACTCAAATACCCCTCGCTGACCAAGCGCCAACGGGTGGATGCCATGCAACAATACTAAAAAATATATGAATCTGCAAAGGGAGCAGAGGAACCAAGCACCTCGACGTACAACATAGTCGAAGAAATGAAGAAGGCCCCAGCCAAGGTAAGCCTTTATGATGCTCTCCAACTCTCGGGTCAAGTCGACCTTTTGTAGGAGTCTCTCAAGTCCGCTAAGGACAAGGAGAATAAGCCGATGCAGACGGTGTTTGCATCACCGCTGATGACTTTGGCCATAGGTAAGAATCGGCCCCCGCCATTCTACCTTTCCCTTCGGATGGAAGGATGGATCGTGCATAACTGCATGATCGACTCTGGCACCATGACAACCATCATGCCCAAAGCAGTGTGTGAGATCATGGGCATGGAGTATACCCGAAGTAGCCCTGGAGTGCTACAGCTAGATGGAACTCCCATGAAGATGGTAGGAGTTATCAAAGATGTTCCCATCCAACTCCATAAAATATCGTAGGTCACAATCATCCAAGAGATCGTGGTGGTCGACTTAGAGCCATACTTTAGTATGTGCCTCTCACGAGAATTCATAGCTAAGTTGGGAGGCTATCTCTCCCTCGACTACTCACACTTGGAGATCCCATTCAAGGGGAACAAATTTAAGCTCTTCAATGAGAAGCCTACCACTTTTCATGTTGAAAAACTTGAAGATGAAGAGAAGGGCTCGGTCTCTGTCAACCTGATGACAAAAGAAATACAAATGGTGGACCTGATGGAAGAATCTCTCGGTGAGCTCCAAGTCGAAGATGAGTTCTCTATGACTGATTTTAATGCTGTCATCGGGACCGATTTGGGGTGCTATTCATTGACAAAGCCTGAAAAGGTTGAAGTAGAAGCACCCGTAGAAGAGTCCCCGATACCCGACCAGCTATGGAAGTTGTACTTTGATGGTGCCCGATGCAAGAATGATGCAGGAGCTGGCATCGCCCTCATTTCTCCATCAGGCGAATAGAAGACTTATTCATACAGGCTCGCATGGAGTTGTACAAATAATGCAACAGAGTATGAGGCTTTGTGCCTCGGACTCAAGAAAGCCAAAAAGCTCGACATTAAATAGTTGCAGATATTCAGAGATTCTAAATTAATCTGCAACCAGGTTACTAGTAAGTGCATCTCCAAGCAACACTATTTGAAGGCGTACCACAACAAGGTGTGGGATTTGCTCGAATCCTTCACCGCGCTGAACATCAAGTCAATTTCACGAGAGCGAAACAAGCTTGCGGACATCTTAGCCTCCATCGATGCCCGGTTTTCACCAGCGGATGATATGATGCATAAGCCGAAGATGGTGAGGCTGATCTACAGGCCTTCTGTGCCTGATAAAAAACTCCATTGGCAGGTGTTCGACAATGACGAGCAACTTGTCAATTTCTTGGTAAATGAAGCATCCTCCATCGAAGAGCGGACCCTCAATGAGGAAGACCACGAGGGATTGATTCAGTTGAAAAATAACCACATCCCGAAGGGTCTGATCATGTTGGAAAGTCTCTTCGACTGGAATGATAGGTCTATCGACCACAAGATCAAAGTGGACCAGAAAGAGTTCGTGGACCTGGAGTTAGAGCTGGGAAAAGTTATCAAGGTAGGGGTCAATTGCATAGTAGATACAATGCACCCTATGCAAGGAGTACCCCGACATCATCGCTTGGTGCTACCAAGATCTAAGGGGGTACGATAAGAACATCATCCAACACACCATCGAGTTGGAGGAAGGAGTCAGACCATTCAGGCAGAAGCAACGGCCTGTCAACCCAAAAATTGAGATGTTGATGAGGGCTGAGCTTCTAAAAATGCTTGAAGCAAAGATCATATACCCGATCAAGCATTCCTCCTGGGTGGCCAACCTTGTTCCAGTGCGAAAGAAGAACGACGACATCCGCTTGTGTATCGATTTTTGAAATCTCAACCAAGCATCGCTCAAGGACCACTACCCGCTACCACAGATTGATCAGATTCTACATGTAGTGGCGGGAGCACAGAGGTTCTCCTTGCTGGATGGCTTCTCCGGTTACAACCAGATTTGGGTCAAGGATGAAGACCAGCACAAGACTGCGTTCACCACCAAGTGGGGAACCTTCGCCTACCAACGTATGCCCTTCGGCCTTTCAAACGTTAGAGTGACTTTTCAAAGGGCGATGGACCTCACCTTTGGTGAATTGTTGAACCATGTCATCATGATCTACTTGGATGACATGACAGTCTTCTCCCATAAGAGGGAGGAACACGGCCTACATTTATGATAAGTTTTTGAGAAATATCGGGAGTTTGGGGTCTCCATCAACCCCAAGAAATCAATCTTTGCAGTGAAAGAAGGAAAGCTACTTGGGCATCTTATCTCTGAAAAGGGATTAACTATTGATCCCACTCGAGCTGAAGCGCTTCTCCGCCTTCCACTACCAACAAATAAAAAATCCTGCAGTCCTTTTTCGGACAAATAAACTTTGTCAGGAAGTTCATCATCGACTTTGCCCAAGTAGTAAAGCCGATGACCGAGCTCTTGAAGAAGGACGTCGAATTCAAGTGGACCGATGAAAGGAGGCAGGATTTTCAAGAAATCAAGGAGTGGATCACTCAAGCTCCGGTCCTCGTCAACCCCGACTATTCAAGATATTTTATCTTATACGTCGTCGGGGAGCCAGAAAGCTACGCAACTGTTCTGACACAGAAAGGGGAAGATGGAGATGAGCGCCCGATAGCGTTCCTCAGCCAAATCATCCAACCGCACGAAGAAAAGTTCAATTTTATCGAAAGACAAGTGCATGCGGTGATGAGGTCGCTCCAAAAGTTTTGACATTTTGTCTCTCAGAGCAAGACGATAGTGTACGTGATACACCCAGATGTTCAAAATTTCATCATCCAAGGTGAGCTTGGCAATAGGAGAGTTGGATGGGTCACTAAGATCCAAGAGTTCGACATCGAGGTGCACCCCACCAAGTTGGTCCGAGGTAGAGCGCTCTACCAAGAGCTGGCTAAAAATGTCATGGCCGAAGCTACGAACCCCGACTCGGATAGCCCTACGCCCGATAGCAATCTTGCCAATCTATCGATTGATAGTCCAGATTGGATAGATGACCTGGTCAAATACTTTGACATGGGTAGATGCCCTTCTCACTTCAATGCTTCACAAAGAAGGAGATTTCACTTGCAGGCTAGCAGGTATGTCCCGACTCCTAATGGACTATTTTATCAAAACATCAACGGAGTTCTCCTGAGATGTATCAAGGAGTCGCAGAAGGCGAAAATCTTGGAGGAGTTTCACTCCGGGATTTTGGGAGGACATTTTGCAGGCAGACCGATGGCGCTGAAGATCATCAAAGTAGGCTATTATTGGCCCACCCTTTTCTCCGATGCTTTCAAAATCATCCAGCGCTGTGACAGTTGCCAGCGCTACTCGAGCAGGACTAGGAATGCATCACTTCCTCTCCACCCCATCCAAGTGGAATCCCCATTCCAACAGTGGGGTCTGGACTTTATTGGGATCATCAATCCCAACTCCTCCGTCGACCACAAATACATTTTGACCGCCACAGACTACTTCACTCGGTGGTCAAAAGCAATTTTGACCAAGCAGGCTGACCAAGATGTGGTTATCTCCTTCCTTGAAGGACTGATCACTCGCTTCGATGTACCTGAAGCCATCATGTCTGATAACGGTTCTCCTTTCACTAGCGCAAAAATATGCGATTTCGCAGTCAGGTATGGAATCTATTTGAAAACCTCATCTAACTATTACCCATAGGGCAATGGATTGGCGGAATCTACAAACAAGAACCTGTTGTGGATCTTGAAGAGGTCTCTATAAAAAAATAAGCGAAGCTGGCATCTACTCTTGGACCAGTCGCTTTGGGCCGACCGCATTTCTATCAAACGATCGATCAAAACATCGCCCTACTCACTGGTGTACGGGAAAGACGTAGTCTTACCTACGCACATTGAGCTACCCGCGTTGCAGTTACTTAAGTGGCTTGACAACGAAGAGGGCCAATTCAACCTGATGGATGCGAGGTTAGCTCAGTTGTTGCAGTTGGAGGAGGAAAGAGAGAAAGCTTACGAAGCCTTCGCCAAGCATGCCAAATCCACCAAGGGCTGGTTTAGAAAAGACTTTTGACCAAACCTTCAGTGTCGAAGACTTGGTCTTAAAGTGGAATGAAAACAAGTCCAAGCCGAGGAACCACAAGAAGTTTGACACCTTCTGGGAAGGCCCATTTCGAGTCTCCGACGTTAACCAGATCAACTCATTTATTCTGCAAGACATGGAGGGTTTCACTCTCTCGATTTTAGTGAATGACTTTCTTCTAAAAGCTTATCACCCACCGAGCTTCGAGGAAGATCGTTGATCCACCAGGTATTTCTCATGTATATACTCTTTCAAAGTCTGTACAGTTCGCTATCGCTTTGGTTTTTCAAGCACAACCCCCCAAAAAAAGATAAAATTTTCCTAAGTCCTATGGAGCGCTTCCCTAAAAGTGCTCCACCTAGGGAGCGCTTGAGGGGGAGGGAGCACCTATTCTTCTAAGTTTAAAAGTGGCAAGCGCTCCACTTGTGGAGCGATTGCCCCGTTCGCTCCACCTAGGGAGCGAACGTTCCCCCCTCCCTCAAAAAAGTTAATTTTATTTCATATTAAGTTGTCCTTTCAGATTATGCCAAGTGTCACGGAGAGATAGGTTTTAAAAGGGGTCATTTTCAAACCCTAAAGTGCAACGTTTTAAAGTGAGGGCCGTACGACTATCCAATCAAAAACATTCTCGCTCTCTATCAGCTGAAGCGTGCCCCCCTAGAAGATTCATGGGCGCCCCTCCCAATGAGCAATATGCGCCCCAAGGAAGTGTCCTTGTCCACCGTCGTTATTCATCATTTCCAAAAGCAACCACCCGCATGTGGGTAATTAAAGGTGCACGTTTGCATGCATGATCTCTACCGACATTAATTTTAGGTGCCCTGTAGTACAAGGTGGTGGATAAGAAGTTGGTACTATAAGGTGGTGGATTTATCAGAAAAATTTCAAACCCTCTGTAGCATTTCCAATTTCTCCATTGCCCTAGCGCCCTGCTTTCGTCCAGAGCCCCTCTCTGTTTAGAGTGTGAGCTGCATCAGTACATTCGGCAGCCATGGGTAAAATGGATAAGGAGACTAAGGAGAAGGCACCCAAAAAGAGAAGGCGCCCAAGGAAAAGGTGGCACCTACGGGAGAGTCCGACTCGAAGAAGCCATGAAAACGTGAGAGAAAGCTAGTACAGTTAACGACTCCACAAAATAGTCTTTTTCGGTACCGAGATTGCTTGATGATACACAAGGATATGGAGCAATTGCGCTAGGACGTTGAGAAGGCGTATAGGGAGGACCCGACTGGGAACCCACTGGTTGCTGTCTACCATTCGCACCTGTTCTTTTACATGTGCATGCACGTACATCATTGTTCAGAGTTTGTACAGGTTGTATCACATTTTTATGATGCCCAGTCAAGAATGGTGTGAAATGCCAAGTCAGAGGTATTGTTCACCATCATAGTTGATGTTGTTCGAGATGCTTTCACCTATGGAAGGAAGCACTCATCTGAGTTTATCTCGAGAAAAATCCACATTGATGAAGAGGGCACTAGGTATCAGCCAATGCTGGAGATGTACCATTTTGTAAGGGAGCAGCTAGGAGGTGCGACATCATCTGACGAGTTGCCCCAACTATCGAAGCTCTTGGCAGAATTCACCCACCACGATATCTACTCCATTCTGGCATGGATAATGGGCCTTGCCATGGATGAGGTGGTCCATGACTGGCAAGTATCCATAGTGCAGTCCATATTCGAGAATGAAATTTATTTCCCATCCAAGGTGAGGTCGGGCGCTATCCCAGTTTTCTTTGACTGGGTGGAGTTCTTGGCATGACAGTTGCATGGAGCGTTGGCCTATGTTCAGACCCATAGAGCCGACCAGTTCAGACTCTGCTCCCTCTTGGTGTGGTACTTTTTTTGGCACTTGCATGAGAAGTTCCCTTACATCATGAAAAATCAGATAGATGAGGAGGGCAGAGCTTTACCAGTTTATCTCTAGATAAACAACTTGTCTAGAGATGAATCATACTACGTCTTCAACCAGGTTTTCCTTGGGCCAGCACTGGAGCTGATATATGGCCACTATGAGCGAGTTCCTATGGAGTTGAAAGACAAGGTGATAGATGAGCGGATGGGTGATACGTTTCTACTCACCCAGGGCTTGGTTATCAGGCTCTACGGGTTTACAGAAAAGCCTTTTCTGTTACCCTATTATGCCACACCCTATCTTTTTTCCATGGAGGTCGCTCGGTAGCTCGACTTCACTAATGAGGCGTATGGGAAAGGTCGAGGAAGGAAAGTCATATGCTCTACGCCTTTTGAGTTCGAAGATATCAAGGTAACATAGTGTGGCCAGAATGTGGTGCTTATAGTGACACTTTTCGACTACGGGTTGATTGAACTTCCCCACCGCTGGAGATGGGACCCACTTGGTATCATCCAGAGACACCTCGGGGTGAAATATTTTCACTTTTGCCCTCACCCCGACATGGAGAAGCAGTGTAATAATCCGTTGGGCCTCGAGCTGGAGTGGCACATCGATGAAATGAAGCCCTTGCCTCCTTGGCTGGATTTTTACACCATGGAGACCGAGTATAACCCGATTGTCAACTCGGAGTAGAGATTGTCCAGGGCTATTTTAGCGATAATGAAGGTCAGACATCCACAGTGGTCAGAGGATAAAATCAAATAGTGGTGGATCATGAGGGTCCACAATGATAAGACATCCTCGGACAACCCGTTGGCGATTGATGATAAGTTCTCAAAGTTTTACGATGAGAACATAAACACTTATCGACCTCTCTCATTTGTTGATATTGTTCCCCGAGGTGGATGCAGCCCTGATGAAGTAGATGACCTAGTAGACCCAAGGCATGAAGTACAAGGAAAGGGTAAGGCCATTTTGGGTGACCCATTATTTATTGAGGAGAAGAGGCCATTGCCTCATCAAAAAAGAGCGCCCCCTCAAAGATAAAATTTGAGACGCCTCTCTTGTAGTAGGTCATGAAGAAGCCATGCACCAGCACTCAAAGGCCCTTCAGAATAATCTTTCGGGTGGCACCTAAACCCCCTTCGATGAGCTCTCCCGAAATGGTGGTGGCAACACAGGTTGAGGAGCAAAGGGATGAAGATGTAGAGCTCATCAACATGGATGCGCCAGATACGAAGGAGAAAGGAGAAGCGAAAGTGCAGCACCCATCTTCCTCGACTCCCTTGATCACGGAGCCCAAAGGTACGCATTCATCTCCTCCTCCTTCTTCCCCCTCTACATTGTCAATTTTTGTAGCCCTAGTGTCTGTTTTCTCGACCCCTAAAATACCTATTACAGTGTCAGTTTCAGTAGCCCCTGTATCAAGTACACCTTCATTGCCCCAATCCACATTTCCTAATATTTTAGTTTTCCCAGCATTATCTATGCCATTATCTGCGTCATTTTCTGTTCCTTCCTCTGTAACGTTCGAGTCCTTCACGGGAAACCTTAATGCTTTTTCCATCTCTACATCAGTTAGCCTTCCTTTTTCTATAGTAGAAGACCCCATTGAAGATGTCTCCACTACCGCAGAGCTGAATCCTTTTTCCATGTCACCTCCTCTTGCCATGTCTTCAGAGTCCGTTGGTTTCTCAATACCCAAACCGACTATTTCCTTGGTAGCGGTCCAGACCCAAGCGCCTCTGAGGGTTAGCACAGTCGCTTCCCCTCTGGCTTCCCATGCACTATCCGAATTTGAGTCCCATATTCCACTCATCCCCTTCATGCCAATCCTTGAAATAGGCATTCAAGAGTCCCTGGAGTCCGAGTTGGAAATGTCACACCAGCTCGCTACCGCAGAAAGCATCCGCAAGGCATGCTAGAGTTCATCGTGCTACCAAAGGGACCATAGAAAGAGAGCAACATAGGCTCTGGCACAAACTCAGAAAGCTTCCATCATCAATCTAGAGATGATGGAGCTTCATACGATTGAGAAGATTCCAATCATCCAAAAGCCCTTGGGGGAAATGACCCCGGTTGATTACGCCTTCCACCATACTATGGAAGATGTGGCCAGAATGAACACAACACAAAATATGGGTGATGTCCAAGTTGGCATGGGCTCCATTTACGCTCACGGTGAGTATTATAAGGACCGCTTCTTCAAAGCGCAGTCCAAAAATGATGAGCTCGAAGAGGCCTTAGCAGCGATGAGAAGGCAGATTGAAGCGTTGGAGTCTAAGTCAAAGAAATAGGTTGAGGCGCTGGAGTCTGAGATTGAGCAGTTGAAGGAACGGTTTTAGTCACTTGAGGAGGAAAATCTAGAAAACTCCAAGCTGTGCGATCACCATATGAAGTCATGTGCCCAAGCGAATCAGGAGATCCAAGTGCTCACTGTCCAAAACAATGAGTTGCAGGCTAAGTTATCAGAAAGAACGGAGCAGCCTGTTCTATTCTCTAAGGAGCGCCTCAAAGAGATGCGTCTACAGTTCCTGGGAGAGTTCTCGGCAAGAGCGGCAAAGGGAGTTACAGTCTGGACATTCTTTAGAGAAGCTCACGAGGCAATTGTTGTTGGCAGCCCAATCCTAGAATCCGCTCAAGCAGACATCAATTATTGGTTGGACTTAGCCACGCAGCTCAGAAAAATTGAAGATGTGCCTGTCCGCCTTACCCCTATGAGCGATCTGGCTCGGTCATGGGCGACGACAAAGACGACTCTACACTACTTCTTCACAAAGGTCGAGCTAGCCAAAAAAGCTCGCCTGCTCTCGGACTCCCTTATGCAAGAGCGAGACGTTTCACTGGGATATTTCAATACCTTGGCTAAAATCGGCGTTCCTAGCTTCACTGACCTTGAAGGACCCATTCCATCAGTTGAAGAGTTAGAGCCTGTGTGGGCAACATTCGTTGATAGTGCCTCAGACATTGACGCTTGGGAAGTCCCGACTCCTGATGCACAGGTGATTCTTTTCATGGCCAAATACGCCCAGATCGAATCTTGTTTACAGGAGTTCGACAGAACGCTGGAATTTGCTGATGTTGAACGCATTGAGACATACCGTTGCCTAATCCAGGAGCTTCAGAAGCAGTCGACTTTCTCTTTTGAACGATGGGTTGATGCTTCCGTAGTATACAAGCATGTATTCAAGAAGTCTTTGGACCAATATCTCCCCCAGCCACCCAAACAGAATGAGGAAAAGGAAACGGAAAGTGAGCCGGATTCAAAGGCACAGGAGATGGAAGAACAAGAAGAAGAGACGGAAGAAGAATCAGAGGATGGAGAAGACGAAGAGAAAGAGCCCAGCAGTAGTGAAGAAAAATTAGAGGAGCAGTCCGAAGACTCTGAGAGTGAGGAGGACTCTGCTACCCAAGGATAAAGGCCTAGGATCTTCACATTGAGGCAGGCTCAATGCCCCGCAAGCCGCCAGATGTGTTGCCAATTTTGCCACACCTTGTTAAAATTCGTATTGTATACAGTTTTTGAGACCATTCATTGTAAAAACTTCTCTTTTTCCATAAAAATGGTTAAGATGTTGTTATGCTGTTGTGCTTTCACCAGCTGTCTCTTCTAGTTTAAAACTGTATTCTGTCACATTATGTGGTTCCTCTTCTTTTCTGTACTTTTTCCTACGTTTTCTATACTTTTCCCTGTTATGTTGCATGCAAAATTGTGAACGTTTTAGCATGGGCAATGTTCTGATGGTTTCTCTTCCTTACTTTTGTCTTTAAATCCTCTCTTTTCATATCTGCACATATGGTTGTAATTTCCAGCACTTAGGCACTTGGGTATGTTTTTCTGTTGAGTTATAAAATCACTCTGGTAGTGAGTAAAGATAGGCAAAAATGGCTAAGTATGGAAAAGGAAGCTTGAACATAGTCAGAACTGCAGCGCTCCACTCCTGGGGCGCATTCTCAAAGCGCTCCACCCATGGAGCGACACTCTAAACGATAGAAACAAGTGTAAAAGAGGCCAAGTGTAAAAGGTCACTATGGTCAAAGGGCAAAGCGCTCCACCAATGGAGTGCCTCTCCAAAGCGCTCCACTAGTGGAGTGCCTTTTCAAAGCAAAGGCAAAACAAAGTGAAACAAGTTAAAACATTAATGCAAAAGACAACTCCCAAGAAAGTCAAAATGGTCAAAAGCGAAGCGCTCCACTAGTGGAAGTAAAGCGCTCCACTAGTGGAGCGCATTTCCAAAGCGCTCCACTAGTGGAGCGAACTTTAAAGCAAAGGAATTAAGAGATGACAAGGTAAAAAAGGTCAATTTGATCAAAATGCAAAGCGCTCCACTAGTGGAGCGCCTTTCCCAAGCGCTCCACTAGTGGAGCGAACTTCTCAAACGATGACTAAGAAAAGTATGCTAAAGTTAGAATGGTCAGGGCCATAAGAGCTTAGAAAAGGGTAAACTTGGTTAAGTTTTTCAGCAAAGGAGTCAAAGAAAGTCAAACACGTGAGCGCTCCACTAGTGGAGCGATTTCCCCGAGCGCTCCACCAGTGGAGCGAAGATGAAACTAAAAGCAAAAGAGAGTCAATGACCTGGTCAAGGAGCACTCCACTTGTGGAGCGAAAGCCCTTATCACTCCAGTTATGGAGCGAAGTTCTTGGCAGACCTCAAATGTAGTGCAAACTACCTAGAATCACCATGGAGCTGCCCGAAGCTATCAGGGACTGTCCAAATCTACCATTGACTAGTTGAACCGACCCCAAGCTGCACTCTAAGTCGTCTGATCATGGATCATTGTCGAAACCTTCTGCCTTCAATGTTGAGTTATCTGTAAGGCTAAATTGACTATTTCAAGTCATCATCGGGATCAAATCTGCCTATCACGGGAGTGGTTGGGCATTAATGTTTTAAGCGACATAATTCTTCTATAAAAGCCGGCTTCTTCTCTGTAACCAAGGATGGACAACTTCTGCTAGAGAAGCAACTTTGTACTTTGAAATCTGCTTCCAAAATATAGACTTCTGGTTCTGGTTTTGAGTTTTCTATCTCTGTGTATGACTTCTATTCTGTAATTTCTATTAAAGTTAGTCTCTCTATCGCACAATTTAATTCTGTTTTCTGGATTTCGCTGTTAATAGAGGATTAATCCCTGGAATACTTGCTGGAGTTTATACAGTTCTGAAGATTTAATACTGATTTCTGTTAAAAGTCTATTGTTTTGATTGTTGTTGGTTCAAGTAGTTAGGTTGTCTATCGTGCTTCCTATCCATCACCCCGTATTTCTGGCTTTTAGCCATTTTCCATTCCTTTCAGTCATTTCATCCCTTTCAGTATCTTCCTAACCCTTATCTCAAAACCCCATTTTTATTTTCGGAACCAGCCCTACTGGAGATTGCCACGGAGGACATTCCTTTCCTTCGAGAATTCAATGCTTGGAAGCGGGCCTAGGGCGCTATAGACTTAGAAAATTTGTATCTAGGCTGGTTCGATTGCCAAAATTTTATTTAATTTATGTTTTTCTTTGCATTTTAGCTTTGTTTCCATTCTATTTTATGTTTTTCTCTTTTGGGCCTAGAACAGTCAAATACAACCATATTATGGTTACTCTAAGGAGGAAGTGTTTTTATACAATTTGGGGATAAAATATCTTGCTTTTGACTTAACAAATTTTATAATGGCTTAATCCTCCATTTGGTGTATATCCATGTTGTAGGGAAAAACAAATCAATCTAGAAGTAATGCAAAAGGATGTTGTAGCTCCACAATAAGGATACTTTAAAGCAATTCCAAATTGGGAGGAATGAAACCATTATGGTTTGGTTATCAAAAAACCATTCTAATGTTTATCCTCTTATTTTCCATAGTGATCCCCAACCCACAAGTAGGCCCCAAAGCTTATAAATTGAGAAAACTGAATCTATGCTAAAAACAAAGGGGGCTCAATTGCTTGGGTGATTTAGACAAACTTTATTAGGGCTATGAACATATGTATGACAACAAAACAAGGTCTAGAGTGAGATTAACGTTAACTCTATCAGGGCTATAAATTCCTAGTTGGCAGCAGAGCAATATCTGGTAGTTGGTGACATATCTACCTGTGAGACAAGCTCATCATTAGTAGTTTACTCAAGGGTGAACTAGCATGATTTTCAAACTATGATGTCAAATTTTAACTGATTTTGGAATAATAATGAATTCATATGCACATACTTTTGTTTAAACAAAATGGAGTATTACTTTTAGGTTAATTACTTAATCCCAACCTTGTATGGATGGTAATTTTTTAATTTTATTGGTCTTGTAGTTTCATGGTTTCAGAGAGGGTTCGTTCTATTTATAAAATGCTCAAGAGCATTTCCCAATAGAGTTGCTATTTGTTGTTGCACTTGCATAACACACCTTAGCCTACATAGTTTGGGGACCCATTTTCTTTTTTATTTTAGTAAATTGTAATTTGCTTTGTCTGTGCTTATGCATAATAGTCAACCATCTAAAAAACTTTTCTTATTGATCAAAAAGTTTTCAATTGTGGTTGCCCAAATTCTATGTACCCTATTTTTTTTGGCTAGATAAGAAGGGGTTATACTCGGGTCCTCCACCCTTGACAAATTATAACTCTCTTCTTTAGAGCTTGAGAGTTTACAAATAGATACACTTCTCATCTCAATTGAGATGCTATAGATAGAAACCTATATCATTTTACATAAAATGTTTGAATTCTTGATTTTCATTTTTTGGATCTTTTCAATTTTTTGTATGAATACAAATATTCTAGAATTCAACATCCTTCTTGACATTTTTCTATAGCATCCTTCACAATACCCAAACTTCACATCTATTATCTATGCATTGCATCTTAGTAGAGTAATATTTCTAAGACATCGCACTATCATAGTATGCTTTACCAAATCTGGATCGCTAGTTTCCTTCCTGAAACACAAGTGCAACCACAAAATTATAATAAATAGTTAATATGAAAAACATTATTGTTATAAAATAAAGCAGATATTACCAATGGAAAACATTCAAGAAAATATTAATCATTATTTGATTTAGGCAATCAACATTTTCTTCTCAACTTTAGCTTAACTTACTACTTCCTCTAACCATGGAAAGGAGAATTTAACTTCATATTCCTCAATCAAAACCTCTCTATTGGCTAGCCTATCTGCATATTTATTTCCTTCCCTTAATGAATGTGTGAATCTGATTTCTTCAAACTCTTTAGCATGATTTTGAATTTCCACAATTATCTCTTATATGTTCCATGGAGCCTTTGCTTTCCTAAAAATTACATTTATTACTATGAGAGAATCACCTTCCATCCATACTCTGTTCCATTTCATTTGTGTGAATATATTTAACCCTTCTGAAGTCGCCCAAGATTCAATTTCTTTATTTATCTTAAATCTACTATTGAAAAAGCAATGAGACAAAATCTCTCTATTATTTCTAATTATTCCTCCTCCTCATATTGGTATTTGATTTCCTTTAATGCTCCATAAAAATTTAATTTAACCCACCCCACATCCGGTGGTTTCCACTTTATATTCTTTGACTTCCTTTTGCTTCTCTTATACCCAATATCATAATCCATTTAATAACTTGATTCCATCTATCAAGGCTCTCTGCTTCTAGATTAGGGATTGGGTGAGTTGATAGGGTTGGTTTATACTCTTCTATGACTAAACATATCTTTCTTTTCATTACCTCTAAATTCCTTTCCTTTACTTTAAATATTCTTCTATTACTTTCTAGCCACCCAATCCAAAGTATTGTATCTTTTGATATATCCCATATTGTTTGTAAAGATTCATTTTTATAAGTGCTCTGCCATTGCTTTAACCAATCTTCAATTCTACTATTCATCACCTTGCATTTACCAAAAAAATTAAGAATCCATTGCCATTGTTTCAAGACTATTAACCAATGTCCCAAGAGATGGTCTATACTCTCCTCCCTCTTTTTACAAAGAACACATTGAAAGGGACTATGAAAACTTATTTTCATAAGGTTATCCCAAGATAAAATTATTCTATGACCTACTAGCCAAACAAATATTTTGACTTTAGGAATGCTTGGGATATCCCAAATATTTCTCCATATTCTAGTGATATTACTATTTTGTTGGTGCTTTACATTATATCCACTTCTTGTTGTGTATTCTCTTGAGCTATTCAACTCCCAAATCAATTTATCCTTGGCTCCCCTTGAAATAATCACAATTGTTATCTTTCTACTCAATTGCCTCCTAGCATCAATGTCTTGTATACTTGTACAAAAATCTTCTTTTCATTTTTATCTTCCTTCGTGATCCTTGTACAAAATGTTTGAAAACCTATCACCATATTTGTCTTGAAGCAATCTCATCCAAGGTTTCAAAATTGGATTCAAATTGAGTGGTTTTTTTATCACACCAAGTATCCATCAAAATATAATTTTTTTCTCCTGTTCCCACCATCCATCTTAAATATTTAATCATTAGATCAATATATTTTTTTAAACCAATATAAAGAGCAAAACCACTTTTGTTTTGCTAGATAATAAGGGGTTGCACTCAAGTCTCTCACCCTTGAAAAATTACATCTCTCTTATTTAGAGCTTGAGAGTTTACAAATAGATACACTTCTCATCTCAATTGAGGTGTTATAGCTAAAAACCTACATCATTTTACATAAAATATATGAATTCTTGATTTTCATTTTCTAGATATTTTCAAATTAATGTATGAATACAATTACTCCATAATTTAACATCTTTCTTGACATTTTCCTATAGCAACCTTCACAATGCCAAAACTTCACCTCTACTATCTATGCCTTGCATCTTAGTAGAATAATATTTCCAAAATATCGCACTATCATAATCCACTTTACCAAATATGAATTGCTAGTTTCCTTCCTTGTTGAAGTCATAATCCTTCATTGCTCTTCCCATCATTCGAACCTAGTTGGAAAATATTTGCAATTTCATTTTTCACGACTTGAAAAATGGTCACTACCCTTATTTCGAATGGTTGAATTCACCGTGTTTTATCTCCCTTAATATTGCTCAAATTTTTGCATATGACCACTCATTTTAAAGCTATTAAAATTCTGCACAAGTTGGTCTAAGAATCAGTTGAATCAGATAACTCTTCATGAAGATATGGCTCCTAAAAGATAAGATGTTTTTTAGGAAGAAACCCTAATCCTTCGCACTTTACAATTTTATTTTTCATGACTTGAAAAATCATCATTGCCCTTGTTTCAAATGGTTGACTTCATAGGGTCTAAAGGAGTTATCCAATTAAGTTGATTCTATTATTACATTATATTTTGCTTAACACCATTTGTTTATTGTTAAGCATATATATATATCCTAAGTGGTTAGCGCATATATATATCCTAGGTGGTTAGGGAACCGAACAGGTGGTTACAGAACCGAACCATAAGTTCGTTATTAGGGCATGTATTATTTATTAACTCTTCTCAATATAATTTCTAATGCTCACTTTCCTACATGGTATCAGAGTGAGAACAGGAGTATCAAACACATTCTTCGAGGCAATTTTTTTCATTCTTTGAGGTGAGCAGACTATACGGGATAGACCTGGACCGACCTGATTGGACCTGATGAACATGGACTCCCATGTAGGATAGACATGAATGGACTCAACCAACTAAAAAAAAACTAATTGACCACAATAACTGATCTAACAACAATCGTCGATCATATAGACTTCTACACACATCCCTGCACATAGATTATAAGGAACTAATGTGGACCCTACAAGTGCACATATGGTAGAATTGACATGGTGGATGATACGTAGATTGAGGCTAATGTGGTAGGATGGCTCATCGACTCATGTGGCAGTGGTGATGTGGCGACATATTATTGGTTGCTGACTAGGTGTTGATGTGACAATCTTGTGTGTTGATGTGGCATGATAAAATATTATTATTTTGACATGTAGTAATGATCGATCAACATTCATGCAAGCATAGACTACCCGAAGGCAATCTGACTTCCAAAGGGTAAGCTTACATTTATATTTCCTCATAGCGTTGCATGTGGGATAAAGAATTTAGAATTTTTTTCTAAACTTCTTGAGGTGGCATCATCAAATATTTTGTGCTCTCCTTCAAAGTCCTTCAAGAGCACTAGCCTGAATGGTTCATTGAGCCAGTGCTAGGGCACTTTGTAGGAGGTCAGGGGTTCAAACCCTATGCAGTAGCAAAACCATTTTTTTTGCAAAGGTATAAATACGAATCATCCCAAAAGACTTCAAATACAAAGGGCTTCTCCTTTGTATTCATTTGGAGTGGTAGCCATGACGGTTGGTCAATCAGAACATAGGTGGTTGTGTGGGAGGTCAAGGGATCAAATCTCGCATGTAGGCAAACAGTCCTTTTTTTTTCTAAAAAAAATCATTCAAAGGTACAATTTGTTATTTGTCTTTGCATAATTGATAGAAATATTTTGCAAACAAAACAAATCCTAGGAGCACCATTTTTTTGCAAAATCTAAAGACAAAATAGTGCATTTTTTCTCACAAGGAGGGATACAAAACAAGAATTGCACATTGTTTTTTTTTTCCAACTGAAAGGGGATCTCAAAATTCCACCAAAACTTGTTTATTTTGCAAACAAAAGGGGGGACAAAACTGTATTATTTTTTGCAAAATTATAACAAAAGGGAGGAATTGTGAATATCAATTTTTGCAAACACAAAAATTTTCTTGCAAAAATTATTGTAAAAAGGTACATTTTCAATTGCATTCGACACCTTAAAATTGGCATTGTAAAAATAGGTGCATTGTCGGTGGAATTCGACACCTATGGTTTAAAATTTGTAGGCACTTTTGATTGTATGTTGTATTTAATTACCTATTTTTTGCACTTACATCATAAGTTAAAATTCAAAAGCACATAAGACCCTAAATTTTAAACCCTTTTATGCAATTTATTGCACAATAATGTTCGATATATATGGTATCTCTGGCCCACACTTATAGGTAAAGTTGTCATGCTTTGAGCTACTGTATCTAATGCCTAATATAGCTGCAACAATGACATCTGAGCTATTATTCTCTATAAATCATTAGGGAGAAACAAGGAAAAGCAAATTTTATTTTGATATTCACTCCACCATATACCCTAATTCATTCTTATTGCTTGACTTAATTTCCTCCAACTAATCATCCTTTTTCAAAAGGGTTTTTAGGTAGGTGCCATCCATTTGAGTGAATTCTCTTTTAGTACTAATTTGTGGTATATATAAAGAGAGACCATTTTGGTGATATAAGAAACCTTCATAATGGGCCCTGTTGGTCATCAAATCCGCACAGGAAAGGACTTTCGGTGGGTTTGCGTGCCCTGGACCTGCGACCAACATTGAAAGGCCAAGGGGAAGAGATGCCCCTCGTGCCGATCTCCGGAGAAAGGCCGGCTCCTATACTAATCTACTTTTGGGGTTTGAGACAAGAGTGCAGGAAAGAAATAAACAGGGTAAGGGTTAGGAAAAGAAATAAAAAGAGTAAGGGTTAGAAGATGATGATTTAAGGTGGGAGAGAACAGGAAGCACGATTACTCGCTAACAACTCGAATAGCAGCAGGAAATACCAAGAATAGCACGAAGGAAACGAAATGCCGAACTTCCTATGTATCCTCTGGACGGGTTCGCAGGGTTCTCCTTTCTCTCTCGCTGGAATTCAGGGTTCGAAGTAACAGACGATTGAGATAAGGGAATAACAGAAACCTCAATCCACCGAGCGAGCATAAAAGAAAGCGACAAGGCATTTTTCCTCTCCTATGTATCCTTCAGGGCGAATTTCAGGGGTTCGGTCCCCGATCGCACATCGGATTCAAGATTCAGAGTCTCGATATGCGAACGAGAAAAGACAAAAGAATTAAGCACAGAAGGCAGCATAAAAGAGAGAAATAGAGCACAAAAGATCTTTAGTATTAAACGCAGGACATCAAGTTACAACAGCTTTCTAGCAAAAAGTTCCCCCCTTTTTACATTACATGCCTGGGTTTTTATAGAGGACCCGACCCTCTGAGTCATTATTACAAAAATGGCGAAGTACACCCTCGGGCCCTGAGAAATCGGTGCCTCGCTGCTGCTGCGACTGAGCTTTCAAATCGGTTGCCGAAACTGGCAACTGTGACTGGGTCAACCATGGAAATGTTCATTTAATGCATCGCCCGAGTGTCCCTGGCTTCTGGATGCTGTGCTTGAGTGATCGTTATGCCCGTCGTGTTTTACTTCGAGGACTGTTACGTCCCTTTCGTTTGCCAGAAATGGTCAGCGGGCTTATCGGGCAAGAAAGGAGGTATTTATAAGGGGCCTTCGATCACCTTGGGAAGCTGCCCACCTTGGAACGTGGGCCCAAAAAGTGCTTCGCTACATCTCCGCCTCGTCGAAGCCTTGGGCCGAAGTAGATCTTCCTTGATTTGTTCTTCGCAAAATAATGCTTCGTAGAAACTACTTCGGGGATGTCGAGTGCCGAGCGGGCTCCATCTTTGAAATGGGGTTCTTTGTCCTTTGCTGGCGAAACTGCTTCGGATGGAAAATGTTTCGGCCCGACTCCTTCTCAAAATCGTGGTTCGGGGAATATCCTCCAGAAGCACTCTTCGTTTCGACACATTGTCATTTTGCTTCGGGCACCACTGCTTCGGGTGAAAATTGGCCGAAGTAGGTGTTGGAAATACTTCGGGCCCGAAGTAGTTTCCTTACCTTAGCTGATTTTGGATTATGCTCTCCTCCTTCGGCGAAGTCGTTTGGATGCTGCTTCGCAAAACTTCCGTCCGAAGCGGTAGCTGAAAATGCTTCGGGTGCGAAGCGTTATCTTTGTATTTTCTTCGACGAAATTACTTCGCAAGGTTTTCGCCCGAAGTAGTGATTTGAAGTGTTTCGGGCCCGAAGCTCTTTTCACATTCTCCTTCTTTTCTTTCGGCGAAGCCATTTTCCTTGGCTTGTTTGGTAGCGAAGCTCTTTCTTCTTCATTTTATAAAAGGGGCGATAGGGTCAAAATTGTTGTAACTTAAAATAAAAGAAAAACTTTCAACAAAGAAATATTATACAAAAATTCTACTATTCTTCTACCCCTTGTATAATGTGACAAAAAGTGTCAACATTCTTGGCGGCTCGCGGGGTGACGAGCTCGTCTCGGCAAAAGAACCCTTTAGCCCTGATCCATTGGGCTGCGGAGTTACTGGTCTTCCCCAGACCCTGCTTCTGTGGTCTGTCCCTCTTCTTGTTCCTCTTCTCCTTCTTCTTCTTCTTCTTCCTCTGGCGTGGCTTCTGGCTGAGGCGATGGTTCGAGGCGATCACGGATGCGCTTCATCGTTCTTCGGACATGAGTCCAGGCACTCTTTTTGAATGGTTCTTGATCTTGTAATGCCTTAACCAAAATGCGAAACCGATCAATCTGCCCGATGTCAGCATGTTTGGCCCTGATGAATAAATCGTTTAGGCATGCTACCATCTTGCAGTATCTCAAGATGAAGTCCATTATCTGCCCTTCTGAGATCGGCTCCGCCCATCCGTCTATCTCTGAGACATCACCCTCGAATTGGAGCCAAACTGGCTTGAGGTCATCTTTAGTCAGAAGGTTCCCGTCATCGTCTGTGAAACTCGGGAAACCCAAGGAGGAGAGGTCCTAAAAATAATTCATCGAGGCGCGCTGCTCGTTTTCAAAAATGTCTTGGAGCCTTCTCGCCTTCTGAGCTTTTCGCACCTTGGAAAAGAAGGCGCGAACTGTGGCCTGGGCCGTGGACCAATCTCTAGCCGTCCGAGTCATTGCAGTGACCTGCAAGTCTTGATATCTCGCATTCTGGACGTCGAAGGCTAACTTGAGCCGATGCCTGGCTTTCTTCGTGACTTCATCAATGATTGGCCCTCCTTCTGCAATAGCGAGCTGGGCTTCGGTGATGAAGGTCAATATCGTGAGGGCGCTGGAACACCGAGACCTAAAATTCTTGAGCAAATGGGCACGAATCTCCTTAATTCTGCTCCTGTCAAACACCGATAGGTCTTCCTTCTCATACAGTTGGGCCTGCATTTGTGCAACTCTGCCTTCCAGCTCTTTGGCCTTTAGATCATTTTTGGCTTGTACCGTGCCTGATTTTCTTCAGTATTCTGGAGCTGTAGAACTTGCAGCTTCAGGGCGCGTGTTTCCTTTTTCATGGCCTTGCACTGCTCCTCGGCCTCTGCCAACTTGGAGCGGACCCTCGCCAAATCTTCTTCTAGCTTAACATTGGCGGCCTCGGCCTCAATCCTGCGCTGGTTGGCGATAACTGCATGAGCCCTAAAGGTCTCAATTCGGACATGCATGGATGCCGATTCATTGTCTACATTTAGATGCACCAGGTCTTTAGGTGTTTCCTGGTAATCATAGTCCACTGGAGTCATTTCATCCAGAGGTTTCTGCACCTTAGGGACCTTCTTGATCTTGTGCATCTTCCCAGCTTTCAGATCAAACACGGTGCATTTTTCAACTTGAGCCATCGCTCGCCCTCTTTTCTTTCTCGCCTCCTTCAGGATTTTGTCGGTATTCTACCGAGCTTGGAGCAGCTTCTCGACAAGGGGGCGTTCCTTGATCAAGGACATCTCAGACTCAAACAAGGCTGGGTCACCAGTCGAAGGAGTGAACAAATACAGGGAGTGTATGGGGGATGCTTCACAAGGAGGTTCGATGGTGGGGCTCGACGTCGAAGCGATACCTCCGCTTCTGCTAAGAATCAATGGAGCGGCTGTGTGAGTGGGCGAAGTGACTTCAATGGATTTATCCTGGCCGGGATCGTGGGATGGACCTGGACTAGCTACGGGCGATGTGTGAGGGGATGAGTGGCCTTGCAGGGGAGACTGATGGGATCCTTCGACCGTGGCCGTAGTGGACGTGGGTGAGTCCTGAGCATAGGGTGGAGAATGCGTACCTGAGTGCCCTCTTGGCAAAGCGGCTGTAGTGACTTCAGGTGCAGCTGTCCCCTGTTCTTCTTCTACTTTGGCATCTTCAACCTCCATGGTTTCTGCCTCGGCGTCCCCTTCGGATTGGAGGAGTTCCTCCACATTGATGACATTGATATCCGGGACGGTCGCGGCGCTTGGCGGCGTGGCACTCTCAATAATTGCTTCGGACGGACCCGATGTAGGTCGCCTAGTGGAAGGGCTCAAAAAACCTGTGCGAAGCCGCTTTGGATGGCTTGGAGGCACTTGGACTGATTCTGGCCTCTTTCTCTTTGTCCTCACCAGCGGTTGTTCTGACTCCTCGAAACTCGTGCCTTGGCCTCCCATAGGTACTGGAGGTGGCCTCTGTGGCGTGGCTTTGGCCCTCTTCCCCTTCTTTGGCTCCGAAGTAGTTTCCTTTCTCTTTGGGCTTTCGCCCAAACCTGGGATAGCTGGAGGAATGAGGTCGGCGAAGGACAGGGGCTTCCATGTCCCGGCATTGGCCTCATAGACCGCTGTGAAGTCCTTGTCAGTCGCCAAAAGTCCGTAAGAGTTCATCTTTTGGTGGTGGACCCTCATTATCCACCATTCTCTTAGCTGGGCCACATCCCAATCTTTCGCCGCCTCCTTCAAGTCGTCCTTTGCCTTCTTCCAGAAGGTGGAGTTGGGGCTCGGGAGAGGGTGCCGAACTGGGTCATATGCGACCTCCATCGGGTAGAACTCGTGCCAGGGAGGTAGCGTTTCCATTTTCTCCAAGTGCCACTCCAGATCCCTCCCGTTGGGATTGTTCCTCTGCTCCACAATTTTTGGATAGGGGCAAGCGTGGAAGCTCTTAAATCGAAGATGGTCCCTCATTACCCCCAAGGGGTCATAGAGCCATTGCTGAGGAAGCTGGACTAGGCCAAAATTGGCGAGTTTCTCCTCCAAGAAAACATTTTGTTTGAGGGCAAACACCTCGATAACTCCCATTTTGAAAGGGAAATCGTAGGTGTGAGCCCATTTTCATCCATGGCCATAAATGGCGTTTGTTGCATCGCTCTGCCGAGCGACCTCCAATGCGAACTGGTACTCGGAGGGGTAGACTGGTAGTAGAAAAGGCTTCCCTATGAAGCCGAATATGCGAATTACAAGTCCCTGTGTCAGCTGAAAAATGTCTCCCCTCCTCTCTTGTACCACTTTGTCCCTTAGGAGGAGGGGAACCCGAGGGGAAGACCCTGTTAGCATGTGCATTGCGGGTCCCAAAAATTGTTGGTTAAAAGAATAATAGGACTCCGTCTTCAATAGGAGAGGGGTCCACTGGTATACAGGCATAGGATTTCCATCCTCGCCGCTTGCCGTAATAGCAACATAAGGGAAATTCTTATGTACATGAAAGAAAAATAACCAAATAAGAAGAGAACAGGGCGAAAAGTACTTATTTGCCCCAGCATTCTTCATGTTGGTGAGCCGCGTATGTAGGGTCCTGGCCACCCATTCTGCCCAGTCGAAAAATACTGGGTTGGTGCTCGGCCTCGAAGCATCAGGGGCATAAAATTCCCCTCTGGAAATACACTCAGCCAAAGACACCTGCCACGGGTGCACCGAAGCGTCAGTAGATAGGCCTGCCACCCAAGCAATGATGGAGAAGATGTCGGCATTTTTGAAGGCCTCCAAGGGTAGGGGCATCTGGGGCAATTTTCCCGAAGGGAGCCCGCTTTTGAGGCTCTGCTACAAAAAATTGATTATGTAGTTGGAGGATGCGAACCTCTCCATTTGTTCGCTAAGAATAACGTTGCGAACCGTATACCCCTTAGGAGGGCCCTGTTGTGGCGCAAAGGCAGCCTGGACATCTTCCTTCAGAATGGAGAACAGCTTGTGACCGGAGGCGTCTACCACTTGCCTGGAGGAGGGCTGATAGTTTCACGCGATGGCATCAATCAGCTCAGGGCAGTGATGTGTGGGGGGCGTCAGATACCAGTATATCTGGGAGTAGTAAGCGACAGCTCTTTTGTTGTCTGTCGAGAGCCTGCTTTTCATGAACTCGATGGTGCTCCTGAGTTCAGCCACGCTCCTTGATAGCTTGGTGTCTCTGATCCTATCCCACCTGTCGACTGGTGGTTCTTCAGGCTGCACATCCCCAGAATCCTCTCTTTCTCCCATGATTTGTTTCTCAGGGCGGCGGCTAACATCGACCTTCTTCGGCCCTTTGTCATGGCCCTTTGCCTTTGGTTGCTCGGGGGCCGCCACTTCTGGTTCCTTCCCCTTTTCCTTAGAGTTCTTCTTCCCCATAGTGCTAGGGGTGATGGAGAAAACAATGCGGAGGGCTTCGGGATTGGAGGCTTCGAAGCGCAGGATAGGAGAGTTTGAAGACTAGTAGCGAAGTTTGCATGAATTATCGGGCAAATAGCTTCGTTACTGTTGGAGCCTACGTTATATAGCCGTAGAAGGCAACCACCAGTATTTATGGCACTTGCCATAATTAACTTTGTGTCGCTTCATCCAATTCGTCGCATGGTGGAGTTGTACACAGGGCTGTGTGTTGTGATGATTGCGGCTCGCTTTGGAAGCGTGACCCTCTGCCACTTTGTACCCGAGCATGAACTTTTCTCCTAATCGAATCCCTAAAGGACGTACCCACCACATTTTCATTTAACTCGCCCACTTCGGACGCTTTTGAAGGTGGCTATCGACACGTTCCCCTAGGCACATTTTAAATGCCCCCGCCTTTTTCACTGTTGGGTTGGTGAAGATGAAGTTAGAGTTGAAGTGCTTCGGGGCGAACCCTTGGTGCGAGCTGTTTCTCTACGCTTCGGGCCCGAAGTAGTTCTCTTTGCCGAAGGTGGCTCGCCGGTCTTCCTTCGAAAACTGTTTCGCTTGAACTCCCCTTGGCGAAGTACTTCTTGGGCCTTGATCCGAGTCGTTTCCGTGAGCCATTTTTCATTGGTTACTTCGGGAAACCTTTTCCCGAAGGAGTTTTTTTTTTTTGGAGTGCTGTCGAGTCAAAATTCAACCTGAGTTTCTGAGCAGCACTTTTATTTAATAGCCGAACTATTTACAATATTCACACAGACCTGCGGCATAATGGGCATGCCGCCACCACGGACTCAACTTCGGGTGATTATCCGGTGAACCTGTAGTGACCCGACCAGATCAGGTTGAACTTTAGCTGACCGTCGAAGTTCGGATCATTTCTACTTGAAGTTGTCCATGCTACGAACAGGAAGCAACGCGGCCGATTTTCATTTCTGCCAGTGCCCAGATTGTTGGCGAAGAAGTTCGCCACTCGAAAGCCTTCTTGGGGCATCGGTCTTAGGGATAGCCGGAACCAGTACCAGACCCAATGCCAGAATTCTATAGATTCTTCCAAATGAAGGCCGGGTACAGGTTCTTCCATCCTACTGATATGGTAACAAGGTTCCTCCGACGAAGAGTAGTCCTCCAGGAGCTCTTCGGGCTCATCCTCTGAATCGGACAGGCTTGATGAGCTTTGGCTGAACTCTTGCATGCCATCTCTTGGGACACAAAAAGGGTGCAAAAATGTGCCCTCTTTGTTCTCGGGTTCTACCACTCGAGTCTGCTCCTCTTCTCGGTTCACCTCTTGATGGAGATCGCAAGCAGCCATGTTGTCCATTGGGTGGGCCATGCTTGCGTACTTCCATTGTTGAGCTAATATGAGGTCTGCTTCTCGAGCTCCAAATGATTGCATCTCAGGCCTCGGCTCAGTGTGAGGAATGCCCCATGATGAGTACTGCGTTGGCCAGACAGGAGCAATAATTATCGGAGGAAGCGACGGAGTTTCTCCCCATTGCCACTTTCTCGATAGGAGCAGAAGTCGTTCCGCTCGTATTGCCTCCTCAAATATTTGAGGGAACCTTCGTTCCCCTGATTGCAGTAGAATGAGGCTTACGTCCGGGTGGAAGGCCCGAACATAGAAGAGATGGGCTTGGGCGGGCGTCGGTTGGATCTCCAGCGGGATTCTCTTCCAACTTCTGCAGAATCAGACATTGAAGTCCGTGATACCCTCCGAAGGTGCTCTCTTGATAGTGGAGAGGTATGCGAAGAGATGGAAGGGGTCCTGAGAGCCATCGAACGTCTCGATCAATGCCCCCGCTAAGTCATCCCATGAGCAGATGCTTTTGGGCCTGAGCAATCTGTACCACCGCAGCGCCCTTCCTTCCAGAGATAGAACAAGAAGTCTGATCATGACATCTTCATGGATAATGTCATGGAGGGTCGCTAAATCGGCAACATCTTCAAGGTGTTCTCGGGCCATTCCCGCGGTGCCGCTGTATTTTGTCAATGATTTCAAGGCGCTTTTGGGAATCTCGTGATAGCTTTGGATATTCAGGGGGCCTGGATCGTTCCAGCTAGGAAAGCTTCTCCCAGCCATTACGACAGTAGTCTGTGGAAATCACGGTTGTCGCCGCTGAGTCGGAGTTGTTAGGTGGACATTCTTTCTCCGCTTATGAGGTCAAGGCTGCTCACCGAACCTTGGTTCCTCCGGGATATCTTCTTTCAGATTTGAAAGGCGCCTACGACCAGGAAATCTGGATCTTCAGCTCAATCGAGTCGCCAGGTGATTTTATCAGATGAAGACAGGCTAGAGATTCACCGAACTCGGACCTTCTCAAAACATGGGGGCTCCTGGTTATGAAAACCAGGTTTAGGTACTGGTCTCCATGACTTCAGAGATTCTCAGTTAAAATAGAGTCGCCAGATGCTAAGAGTCTTTTGGTAATGAGGGCATCGATTCTCACTACTACTCAGAAGATGAGACTGACCGGATCTCACCGGGAACTTGTTAGAACTACTGGCTCCGGTGAAGACGGGCTAGAAATTTTCTCAAATATGGGACCTTGGGTCCCACCGGGCGTGCCAAAAATTGTTGGTCATCAAATCCGCACAGGAAAGGACTTTCGGTGGGTTTGCGTGCCCTGGACCTGCGACCAACATTGAAAGGCCAAGAGGAAGAGATGCCCCTCGTGCCGATCTCCGGAGAAAGGCCGGCTCCTATACTAATCTACTTTTGGGGTTTGAGACAAGAGTGCAGGAAAGAAATAAACAGGGTAAGGGTTAGAGAAAGAAAATAAAAAGAGTAAGGGTTAGAAGATGATGATTTAAGGTGGGAGAGAACAGGAAGCACGATTACTCGCTAACAACTCGAATAGCAGCAGGAAATACCAAGAATAGCACGAAGGAAATGAAATGCCGAACTTCCTATGTATCCTCTGGATGGGTTCGCAGGGTTCTCCTTTCTCTCTCGCTGGAATTCAGGGTTCAGAGTAACAACGATTGAGATAAGGGAATAACAGAAACCTCGATCCACCGAGGCAAGCATAAAAGAAAGCGACAAGGCGTTTTTCCTCTCCTATGTATCCTTCAGGGCGAATTTTAGGGGTTCGGTCCCCGATCGCACACCGGATTCAGGATTCAGAGTCTCAGTATGCGAACGAGAAAAGACAAAAGAATTAAGCACAGAAGGCAGCATAAAAGAGAGAAATAGAGCACAAAAGATCTTTAGTATTAAACGCAGGACATCAAGTTACAACAACTTTCTAGCAGAAAGTTCCCCCCTTTTTACATTACATGCCTGGGTTTTTATAGAGGACCCGACCCTCTGAGTCATTATTACAAAAATGGCGAAGTACACCCTCGGGCCCTGAGAAATCGGTGCCTCGCTGCTGCTGCAACTGAGCTTTCAAATCGGTTGCCGAAACTGGCAACTACGACTGGGTCAACCATGGAAATGTTCATTTAATGCACCGCCCGAGTGTCCCTGGCTTCTGGATGCTGTGCTTGAGTGATCGTTACGCCCGTCGTGTTTTACTTCGAGGACTGTTACGTCCCTTTCGTTTGCCAAAAATGGTCAGCGGGCTTATCGGGCAAGAAAGGAGGTATTTATAAGGGGCCTTCGATCACCTTGGGAAGCTGCCCGCCTTGGAACGTGGGCCCAAAAAGTGCTTCGCTACATCTCCGCCTCGCCGAAGCCTTGGGCCGAAGTAGATCTTCCTTGATTTGTTCTTCGCAAAATAATGCTTCGTAGAAACTACTTCGGGGATGTCGAGTGCCGAGCGGGCTCCATCTTTGAAATGGGGCCTTTTGTCCTTTGCTGGCGAAACTGCTTCGGATGAAAAATGTTTCGGCCCGACTCCTTCTCAAAACTGTGGTTCGGGGAATATCCTCCCGAAGCACTCTTCTGTTTCGACACATTGTCATTTTGCTTCGGGCACCACTGCTTCGGGTGAAAACTGGCCGAAGTAGGTGTTGGAAATACTTCGGGCCCGAAGTAGTTTCCTTACCTTAGCTGATTTTGGATTATGCTCTCCTCCTTCGACGAAGTCGTTTGGATGCTGCTTCGCAAAACTTCCGCCCGAAGCGGCTGCTGAAAATGCTTCGGGTGCGAAGCGTTATCTTTGTATTTTCTTCGACGAAATTACTTCGCAAGGTTTTCGCCCGAAGTAGTGATTTGAAGTGTTTCGGGCCCGAAGCTCTTTTCACATTCTCCTTCTTTTCTTTCGACGAAGCTATTTTCCTTGGCTTGTTTGGTAGCGAAGCTCTTTCTTCTTCATTTTATAAAAGGGGCGATAGGGTCAAAATTGTTGTAACTTAAAATAAAAGAAAAACTTTCAACAAAGAAATATTATACAAAAATTCTACTATTCTTCTACCCCTTGTATAATGTGACAAAAAGTGTCAACAGGCCCTATACACAAATATCTTTTAGATATACAGTCGCTTAAAGGTTCCAATTTTGCTCCATGGAAAACCAAAATGAGAGCCATTCTACAGGTTGAATATTTATGGGATATAATGATTGGCACTACAAAACGTCCCACTACAGTAGGTATAGATAAGGATGCATATGATAAAAAGGATAGAAGGTCCCTCATGCTTATCTCACTTGCTACTACTTATGAAGTACAACCTCACATTTGTGATGCTAAAAATAGTAAAGATGCTTGGGATGCATTAGTTACCATATATGAAGGGAAGAATAAATCCACCATTCTTAACCTTCAATCCCAACTTCATACTCTTAGTATGAAGTTTGGTGAAATAGTAGAATTGTATCTTTGTAGAGTGATAAAATTAAAGTCCAAGTTGAATGCTTTAGGAGAGAGGATAAGCTTTTGAATTTAATCATTTTGAGAGCTTTACCAAATTCCTACAAGGTGTTGATCACATTCCTTCAAGTGTCCATGAGACAAGTTACTTTTGTGGAGTTGGTAAATTTACTTCAAATTGAGGAGGCAAATCATCTTCAAAGAGATGAAGTGATAGATAATGCACTTTACTTAAAATAGGGATCAAAGAAATAGGGTAAATTTTAGAGGGAGGATCTTCTTCTAAAGGTTCCAAAGTCAAGAAACCTCAACAAGGGCAAAAGAAGTATTGCAAAATTTATGATGTGGACAACCATGACACCAATAGGTGTTGGTTCAAAGATAAACAACCACATGACCCAGGTAAAAAAAAAAGGGTAAGTACAAACCACAAAAGAAGAATAAACAACCATACGACCATGTTGCTTATGAGGAATTAGACTCATATTCTGAGAGGACACACAAGGTGCTCATGACTCACATAGATTCTCAACAAAAGGATCCTATGTGGTATATTGATTCCAGATCCAGTAAACACATGACTGGTGATAAATAATGGTTTAAGATATTTGAGGCTAAGGAAGGCAAACCAGTTACCACAGCTGATGATAAGACCTATAGAGTCCAAGATGAAGGAAATATTTCAATCACTATTCCAAATGGAAAATATCAGATTGAGAAAGTCCTTTATGTTCCAGGATTGACAAATAATTTGTTGTCAGTACCTCAAATCTTGGATAAAAATATGGTGGTTGATTTCAGACTTGAGGCTGGAAAGAAGTGTTGCTTCATCACAATGAAGGGTAAACATGTAGCAAAAAATTCCTACAAGCATGGCTTGTTTGCTTTAGATGCCATTTCTACACCTCATGTTGCCATTATGGTAACACAAAAGAGGCCACTTCTCTTTGGCATAAAATATATGACCATATAAGTTCAGGATATTTACTTGAGTTGAGTAAATATGAAATGGTGAAAGGTCCTCCCAACCTTTCATCCATTTTTCCAGGTGCTCAGATTTCTTAGTAGGGAAGAAACACCGAGTACCATTTGAGTTGATCTCTTCACAAGACAATAGATCATTGGAGCTAGTACACACCGATCTATGCTGTCCTATGCCATAAAGTTATGGGGGAAAGAGGTACTTTTAGTTGTTCATTGATGACTACTCATGAAAGTTATGGGTTTTCTTCTTACATCTAAAGTCTGAGGTCTTTATGTTTTTTCAATAGTTCAAGAAAAGTGTTGAGAAGGAATCATAATGTTCTATTAAGACCCTTCATCTAGATCGAGGGGATAATATACCTCTAAATACTTTTCCATATTTCTTAGTACACATGGGATTAAGAGGCAACTTACTACAACCTATACTCTACATAATGAAGTTGTTGAGAGAAGGAATCGTTCCATCATGGAAATGGTTTTATGTATGCTTATAGGGGCACATCTTGAGCAACAATATAGGGCAAAAGTTGTTAATACAACAACATACCTCCTGAATAGAGCACCCATAAAATATCTTAAGGGAATGACTCCACAAGAAGCATGGAGTGGTAGAAAGCCCTCCATTTCTCATCTTAGGATTAAGAAAGAGTCTCCTCTCCCACATAAGAAGATTTCCAAATGGTTAACCAGCACAATAAGAGATTCAAAAGTGACTACACCTCAAGATCTAACTTTATATTGACCTTGTACATGCAATATGATGCATAAAAAGAAAGTAGAAGTGTCATCTTTAGAGGTTGATGAGCTTTACTAACAATTTGAAATTTTTTATCTATATACAGAGGAATATAAAGGAGAAGATATGGATGTGAATGATGATAGGGTTTGTATATCTTCATTGGATGAGCATGAACCTACCACAGTCTAAGATGCACTTAGTGAGCCTTAGTGGAAGGCAACTATGGGTGCAGAACATATGTCTCTCATCAAAAATAACACTTGGAAGCTAGTTGATATGCCTTTTGGAAAGAAGCCCATTGGCTACAAATGGGTATACAAAGTGAAGTATAAGGCAGATGGAACTATAGAAAAGCATAAGGTCTACCTTGTTGCAAAGGGCTATGCATAGAAAGAAGGCATTGACTATGAAGAAACTTTTGCACCCACTACTAGAATGACTACCATTCATGTACTTTATGCTATGGCAGTTTAGTTTAGATGGAAGCTACATAAGATGGATGTAAAAAATGCCTTCTTAAATGGTGATATCAAGGAAGAAGTGTATATGACTCAACCAGAAGGATTTGTGGTTGAAGGCCAAGAGCAAAAGGTTTGCAAATTGGTTAAATCCTTGTATGGGTTAAAACAAGCTCCATAAGCTTGGTACATAAAAATTGATAATCACCTATTGCAACATGGTTTCAAGAGAAGTCCTTCGGATGCTAATCTCTATTTCAATAAAAATGGTTTTGAAATAGTGATTCTAGTACTCTATGTTGATGATTTGATTATCACTGGTAGTTCAAAGAAATTGATAGATGTAGTGAAATATGACTTGAAAAAGTCATTTGAGATGACAAATCTAGGACTTCTTCATTATTGTCTTGGTTTAGAAGTGGAACAGAAGAAGAATCACATTAGAGTGACATAGAAGAAATATGCCAAGACATTGATTGAGAAATATTGCATAACTGATTGTAAGACTAAAGCAACTCCAATGGAAATAGGGCTAAAATTATCGTGATATGATACTTCTTAGATGATGAAACTCTCTATCATTAGTTGATTGGGAGTCTCATATATTTGACCAACACTAGTCCAAACATCAGTTTTGTTGTGAATTATCTTTCAAGGTTCATGCAAAAACCTAATGTTAGTCATTGGAAAGTAGCAAAATGAGTTCTTCATTATGTCCATGGTAGTATAGAATATGGCCTAGAATACAAGAAGAATGACAACTTCTTGAAAGGTTACACAAAATCTGATAATATCGGGTCAATTGATGATAGGAAATAAACTTTAGATATATTTTTCATCTTGGCTCTGAACCTATCTCTTGGAACAGTAAAAAGCAGTAGGTGGTTGCTTTATCATCTATAAAGGCAGAATATCGTGCAACATGTGGAGCAGTCTACGAGGTGATATGGTTACATCACATTCTTTCAAGTATGGGTCTTCCCAAGAAACTTCCAATCCACTTGTTTTGCAACAACCAAGGTGTTTTGAAGCTTGTCAAGAATACAAAGTTTCATGAATGCACCAAAAACATTGATACTAAATGTAATTTTACTCGAGATGAAGTTCTAAAACACAATATACAACCCTAGTACATTCCCACTAATGAACAGGTTGCAGATATTTTCACTAAGGCACTTGCACGTGTCAAATTTGAGTTGTTTTGCAACACTTTTTGTATTTAAAAATAATGTAATAAGGGGGATGTTAGAGTAGATTCTATTATTACATTATATTTCTCTAAACACCATTTTTTTATTGTTAAGCACATATATATATCCTAGGTGGTTAGGGAACCAAATAGGTGGTTAGGGAACTGAACCATAAGTTCGTTATTAGGGCATGTATTATTTATTGAATCTTCTCAATACAATTTCTAATGCTCACTTTCCTACATGTATCTCCCTTAATATTGCTCAAATTTTTGCATATGACCACTCATTTTAAAGCTATTCAAATTTTGCACAAGTTGGTCCAAGAATTAGTTGAATCGGATAACTCTTCGCGAATATATGGCTCCTAAAAGATGAGATATTTTTAGGAAAAAAACCTAATCCTTCACACTTTGGAATTTAATTTTTCTCATTTTAAGCAACCTTCCACGCTCCTTCAGCCTTCCCAACCTTCCACTCAGCATCCCAACATTCCGTTGCAACTCCTTCAACCAACCCAACCTTCAATGCTCTTTCACCTTTATTAGCCTTCCATCTTCCTTTAGCCATCCCAACCTTCCATCTAACATCCCAGTATTTTACTTTAGCTCCTTAAAATAGCCTAGAATTCCACACTCCTTCATCTAACCTAGCCTTCCATGCTCTTTTAGCCTTGATATTCCAAATATCAACTCATCATTCAACCTTCTATGCTCCTTCAACCTCCACCCTTCCACACCCATTTAGTCTCTATCCTTCCACACTCCTTCAAACTCTAGCCTTCCACACTCCTTCGACCTATAGCCTTCCATGCTCCTTCAACCTCCAGCCTTCCATGCTCCTTCATACTTCAAATTTGTTGATCGTTAAAGAACCAGATAATTTTCTAGGTCCCTTAGGAGGTAACCCCCTAGAGAGATAAGAGAGCAGAACCAATTGGTAGAGAGAATGCAATAAATATTAAAATTGGGTCATTGGGCTCAACATACTTAGAATAATTCTTGCCCATTCTATCATATCCCCACTAATTTGATTACTATTTGTTGGAAGAAAATGATACTGCTGTAAGCATTTGTGGATGCAGATCTAGGTATTCATTCCATAGTAGAGGAATCGAACAAGGTAAATACCACCTCCTAGCAGAGACAAAGGTTTATGGTATCAGGTAAGGTGGGATATGATATCATGCCTCATGCACCTTGGCCCGTGGGTACATGGAAGCCCACCGTAATAGTTCATATAGGTTATTTTTACCTACTACTGCATTTTGTGCATACTTGATTGTTAATTTTTCCTTTGCAAAGTAGAAATTAAATTTTATATGAGATATCTCTTTCATAAATATATATATATATATATATATATATATATATATATATATATATATATATATATATATATATATATATATATATATACATATATATATATATAAATATATAATAAAAATAAATAAAATAATAATAATAATACATTATAGAATAAAATTAAAATATTAATGATAATAGTATCAATACGTAAAAACAATCTAGGTGTTGTTCTTTCAAAGGAACTTAGACACCACTTGGCAAAGAAAGGAATAATCTCTTGCATGGAAAAGTAGTAGGTGTCACCAAGAAAATCATATATGGTGTCTATATAACAAAAGAAGAAGGGCGAGGGCTTAGGTTGGGTGGAGGGACATTTTTCGTAGGACTGCCCAAACTGTCAAACTCGTTTTGGCCATATCTCACTCATCCGGACTCGGATTGAGCTAAAATTTTGAGGGTAGATGCCTGAAAAACCCTAGAACGTCTCCACAAATTTTCATATCATTTGGAGCAACACAGATCCTAGCGCATCCCTATGTGTGAACGAGATATTTGGCAAGCGGCTATGCGAGGGTTTCATCCGGGTTGAGTGCAAGCGGCTCCAGAGGTTGGTTTTTAGGGCCTTCGGGCCCTAGCGGCCAATATTTTTGTGGTTTATGCTCAATATTTTAGCAGGAAATGTTGCAGGGGATCCAATATGGGTTAGAAATTTATCTTTCAACAGATCATATTGTGAACTTGAGTGACAACGGCTTCCAATTTGCTGCACAAAAGAAAAGTGAAAACCATACCTTTCCACGGCGTCTAGGGCAAGGATTAAAGAGATCACGAAACAAGTTTCAAGTAGTTGATCAAAAAATGGCTCATATCTCAAGTGAATCTGGTGCTAAGGTGCACCCACAAAATAATTCTACTGTGAAAACCCCTGTCAAGGGTAAGAATTTTGAAGACTCAGCCCCAAAAATGAATTTTAGGGATGCCCTCCATGGTGGACAGCCTCAGCCCAATGCTAATATCAATCTTAGGGCTTCCCATAAACCTCTAAGAATGCCTAAGATTGATCCCAGGAAAATGGAGTCAGGATGTCTTAAAGCGGTGATGGAACTCCTATTGTTAAGCTTGATATGGGTAACATTCAGACTGGCATTGAAGATTTGGAAAAAAGAGGACTAATTTGTCGGTTCATGGGTTTTCATCCGAGTCTATCTACTTTCAAAGTATGGGCTGCAAAAATCTGGAAAACTAAAGGTGAGTTACAAATCTCTATTTATCCAAATGGTTATTTTCTTGTTTTATTTGCTAATAATGAAGATAGAGAGAAAACTTTTCAAGGGGGTCCTTGGTTTTTTGGAAGGGCGGGGCTTTTCATGAAGCCCTGGCATACTAAATTTAAAGTCGAAGAAGAGATGCCTTCTATAGCTCCCGTGTGGGTTAGACTCTTTGGCCTCCCTATTGAATTTTGGAATCCTACTATTTTTTCTTCAATTGGAAACTCTTTAGGAACTTTTATGATGACTGTTGATTGTACTCAAAATTTTGAACATATTATTTATGCTCGGATTTGTGTTTTAATGGATTTTGACAAACCCCTACCTAAAAATATCACATTACAATTTGGGGAAGACACTTGGGAGCAAGTAGTGGACTATGAGAACATTCCTTTTCGTTGTAGAATTTGCCATGAATATGGTCATTTGGCCAGTGCTTGCCCAAATAAAATTCTTGATCAAAAGAAAGAAGATATAAACTCAGCAGGTTTCCAAATACCTAAGAAGAAGAACACTAAAAAAAAACCAGTTATGAAGGATCAATCAAAGTCATCTGCTAATATGTTTGAAATCCTTTCCACAAATGATGTCCCAAGTGAGGAAGAGGAAATAATGGAAACTGAAATCTTAGAAACACAATTTAAATATGAAGGGAAGAACTCAGAGACAAACCAACAAATCAAAGGTTTTCAACAGAAAAAAAGGGAGAAAATTTACACAAGAAAAACAATCTTTCAAATGTCAAAACTTCAAATAATGCAGGTCCCAATATAGACTCCGTTGAACCATCTAGTAAAATTTTGGCTGTGTACGAGCATTCTTCAAGGTTAGAAGCCATCTCAGATTCAATTGGAATAAGTCAAGAAATAGGGAAAAAAAATTGAAGATGGATTCTAATCAAAAAGCAGGTCGCAAGACCAATCAATATCATATGGTAAAAGAAGGTGAAAAGCTTGTAGAGGAAGGTAAGATTAATGCCCTTCCCAACTTTTTTAGCCCTGGTATTAATGAAGATCATCACTTGGAATATTAGAGGACTCAAAGGAAGTCTTTCAAAACAAAATGAAATTAGAAGAATGATTCGGATAAATCATCCACATCTTGTTTTCCTTCAAGAAACAAAGATGTCAATGGAGGATATGGACTCAATTGCCAGTAAAATTTGGCCAGTTGGAAAAGTGGTTTCCCTCAGTTCCCAAGGGACTTCTTGGGACCCAAAAGAGGTAGTTATTCACCATATGGTTGGCAGTTGGGGTTTGTTGGCTATAGCTATTCAAAGTAGACATTCCAACCAAATTATGCTCTGCATTATCTGTTTATGCTCCGACTTCTTTGGAGGAAAAAAGAAGACAGTGGAAGGATATTACTCATATTATCTCTCATTTTCCTGAAGCTTGGATCTTGATCGGAGGAGATTTCAATACCATCCTCTCTCTGGATGAGAAAAGGGGGGAAATAGAAATTTGGACAAAAGCACTCGACCTCATGAGCGAATATATTGCAAACCTCCATCTTGTGGATATCCAACCGAGATAATGGCCTTATGACTTGGTCTAACAGAAGGCAAGGCTTAGCTTGTATAATGGAGAGATTGGATAGGTTTTTGCTCTCTGAAAATTTCTTAATCCATGGTCACATTCCTAAAGTGAAGACTCTTAATAATGTTGGTTCGGATCATTGGCCGATCATGGTGGAAATGTGGAAAACCAATGTGAGTTTCTCTCCTTTTCGTTTTCAATTAATGTGGCTTAGAGACATTTCCTTCAGACCTCGTGTGCAACAATGGTGGAAGGAAGGTAAACCTAGGCATGGGACTAAGATGTTCTATTTTTCCAAAAGACTGCAATACATTAAATCCAAAATCAAGACTTGGAACTGGAAAGAGTTTGGGGATGTTCATAAAAAAAAACATGAAGTTATTGCTCATCTTGAAAATTTGAATAAGAAAATCATGTTTAGATGGCCTCACAGAGAAGAGAAGTGCAGATGAAATTAAACTCACAACTCGAGTTAGAGGAATGGGAAAAAAGAGAAGAAATCTTATGGAAGCAAAAATCTAGAATTCAATGGCTCAAAGAAGGAGATCGAAACACAAATTTCTTCCACAAATCTCTTCTAGCTCGAAGATCTCACAACTTTATTTCTTCCTTAAAATCAGATTCTGGAGATGTTGTTTATACTTGGGATGGCATGAACTCTATTGTTGTTGATTACTTTTCCAATATTTTTGTTGCTACTCCTCTTGACTCAGCTTCACAACAAAATGTTCTTCAAGCAATCCCTTCTCTTATCACTTCTGAGGAGAACTCTATTTTGACTGCTCTGTTACTATCAATGAGCTTCAACAAGTAGTTTTTAAAATGCAAAAAGGGAAAACCCCGAGTCTCGATGGTTTTCCCATTGAGTTCTACCAAGAGTTCTGGGATATCCTTCATGTTGATTTATTAGAGGTGGTGGAAGAAGCCAGGAAAGCCAAAGAAATTTTGAAGGTTATCAATAAAACTTATATTACTCTTGTTCCAAAAGCTCAAGAGGTTGATCATATCTCAGCTTTTAGACCTATTGCTTTATGTAATGTTCTTCTCAAAATCATTACTAAAATCATGGCGAGAAAGGTTGAAGCCTCTTTTGCATAAGATTATTTCCCCAGAGCAAGGGGGTTATGTGGAAGGACGTCAAATAGTAGATGAGATAGTTCTTGCTCAGGAAGCCATCCATTCCATGGATATGCAAAAATCTCCTTCCATGTTCATTCGGTTAGACTTATCCAAAGCTTATGACAAAGTGGATTGGCACTTCCTTATCAAAGTTTTGAGGCAATTTGGTTTCTCTAAGGATTGGATGGATTGGATTATGGGATGTATCTCTTCAGTTTCCTACTTAGTTCTTATCAATGGCAGGCCTTCTCGGTCATTCCCAGCTTCCAGAGGTATTAGGCAAGGTGACCCGCTATCCCCTTATTTATTCATCATTCTTGTTGAATGCTTGGGTAGGACTATAACCAAAAAGAGGGAAAACAAAACCCTTGAGGGAGTTACCATTGCTCATGGAGCTAGACCTATCTCTCATCTTCAATTTGTGGATGACTCTACTCTTTTAGGTAAAGCTACGAGTTAAGGAAGCTTCTAATATTAAGCAAATCATTAGCTATTTTTCTAAGGCTATTGGGCGGTTGATCAATGAAGACAAATCTAAAGTTATTTTCTTTCATTGCTCTGCTAGACAGGAATCCATGGTCTTGGATAAATTAAGATATAAGAAGACCTCCCTTCCAATCACTTATTTAGGTATTCCCATAAATATTCAAAGGCAGAAAAATAAAGATTGGAATTGGTTGTTGGACAAAGTCAAGAAGAAAATTGGAAAGTGGACCAACAGGTGGCTTTCTTCAGGGGTAGAATCACCTTGGTAAAATCAGTCCTTCAAGCTATTCCTATTTATGTTTCTTCCGTTTTGAATATCCCAAAGGCTATTCTTCGAGAATTGGATCAAATCAGTCATCGTTTCCTTTGGAGTGGTACTAAGGAGAAAAGAAAATGGGCCTTGGTGAAATGGGATACTTTATGTCTTCCTAAGAGTGAAGGGGGGTTAGGATTCCGGTCTTCTATTAATAACAACAAAGCTTTAGCTGCTAAATTATATTGGAGGATGTTGCATAACCCCAATGCTCTTTGGGCCAATAATCTCTGTGCTAAATATGCTTGAGAACAAAAGTCCTGAAGACCTTGTTCGCTATCAACTTCCTACCAAAGGTTCTCCCATTTTAGCAGTTCTTAAGACTGGTGAGGATTTGATAAAGAAAAAATTATTTTGGATCATTCATAATGGTCAACAGGCAAATTTTTGGATAGATTCTTGGGATGGTCACAAGCCTTTGATAACTCAGTTTCTCGATTGGAGGCCTTGGATGGAGGAGCTTCACCGAGCTAATTGGATAAAGGTGGCTAATTACTGATCGGTACCATACTTGGTAATTCAAAGGTTGGTAGATATTGGATCCCTATTGAGGACTGGCCTATTCAAATCCCAGAAAGGCAAAGACAAGATATCCAAGGCATCCTTCATATGAGATCCCTCTCTTGGTCCCATGAAAAAGATTGTTTTGGATGGAACAACACTACTAAGGGTGAGTATTCAGTTGCTCAAGGTTATTTGACCTTATGCCATAATAATCCCAACCATTCTTCTGACATATTTTCTCGATTGTGGGCTCAAAAGCTCTGGCCTAAGGTGAGGTTCTTTAATTGGATTTTATTGCATCGTAGGGTGCTTACTGGTGAGCAACTTATGAAGCGTGGTTTTCATGGCCCTTTTAGATGTGAAATGTGTGAAGAGAATGTAGAAACTCTCAACCATATTTTTATTGAGTGTACTTTAGCCTCTGAGCTATGGAGGAGAATGGCCACTTTACTTGGCTTATAGTGGTCCAATTTTTTTACTTTTGAACAACTTTGGAGGGATTGGCCTAATCAAGAGGGTGTTGATCATTTTATTAGGGAGTTAGTTTGGATGGGTTCTACCATTCTTCTTTGGAATATTTGGAATGAAAGGAACAACCAAATTTTTAATCAAGATAGGAAGGATATTCACTATATTTGGCAAAAGACCATAGCCAACTTAGTTGAATCAGTCCATCAACTCCTTAATCACCCCCAAAACTCCCACCAAAGATGGGATCAAGTGATGCAAATATTGAAGATTAAATCTTCTAAGGGCAACCAACTTAAAGGGAATGTGAGTATTAGTAAGATGGATAGGACAAGAAATTGGCAACCTCCTCCTAAGGATTTTGGAAAAGTCAATACTGATGGAGCCTCTAGAGGGAACCCTGGAAAAGCCGGTGTGGGAGGAATTGGTAGACTTTCGAGATGGCTCCCTGGTTTTTACTTTTGTTGAGAATTTGGGTATTCTTTCCAATAACCTTGCTTGAGGGGTATGGTATCCTCAGAGGCCTTCAGGAGGCTACTAAGGTTGGATGGGAAAAGGTGTTAGTTGAGTCGACTCTCAACTTATGATTAATCTCTTGAAGACTCCTCTAAGAATCATAAGGTGGATTGGAGAATAAAAAGAATTATTGAGAAGATTCAATTAATCCAGATGGGATTTTTGAAAGTTGATTACAATCATGTGGTCAGAGATCAAAACAAGAGTGTTGATGCTTTAGCTAATTGGGCTTTGGACAAAGGTGATCTTACTTGTTATGGCCACCCTCCTAGATGGTGGGCTTCTCAAATTAGGGAAGCTCTTCTTTCTATCATTTCTTTGGATGGCTCCAGTTCTGAAGGTACCTAGTTTCTTCTTGTTTTTTTTTTTTGCTTCTCTTTGGTTCATTCAGTTTTTTTTAGTTCCCTAGCTCATTCTATTCTTTCTTTTGTTTCCTCTGTTGATTCTTGCCTTAATAGTCTTTTGGTCTAGATAGGTCATTGTTATGTTCAATTTTTTTTTTTTTTTTTTTTTTTGTTTAGTTTTTAAAGGTGGGTGGGTTCTTTTGTTTTGTTTTGTTTTTGTGTTCTTTGTGTTGTTTTTTTTGTTCTTGTGTTTTTGTTGTTTTGTGTTTTTTTTTTTATGTTTTTTGTTATTGTTCTTGTGTTTTTTTCGTTCTTGTTCTTGGGTTTCTCTTTGTTTGTGTTAATTCGTGTTTTTATGTGTGAGTGTTTTCTATGTTTTTTGTTTTTGTTTATTGTCTGTTGTTGGTTGTTTTTATTTTTATTTTTATTGTATTTTTTTAATTTTTTAGGTTTTGGTTGTGTTTATTTTTCATGTTTTTTTGGGTTATGTCTTTGTAGTGTTCTGTTGTTTTTGTCTTGTTTGTGTTTTGTTATGTGGTTCTTGTGTTTTTCTTATGTGGTTCGTGTTGTGGTTTCTTTTATCTTATTGTGCGTGTTTGGTTGTGCTTTTGTTTTTGACACACTCAAGGAGCATGTTTTTTATTTTATTTTATTATTTTTGTTGTTATTTACTTATTTTTAAATTGGTTTTGTGTGTTTGTTTGCTCCTTGAGTATGTCAAAGGTGGTAGGCCAGGTCCGAGTCTTGGGCGTTTTTGGCGGAATGGATACCCCTGCCTCCTTGGGTCTTACCCGAAAGTGGCATCCCTTTTGGGATGTTTTCCAAAAAAAAAAGAAAGAAAAGAAAAAAGAAAAGAAGAAAGTCGAATTCCAACATGGTTGTTGGCAATTACTTAGAATTTCATTGAATAGACAAGAGTGATGTTGAATGGTGGCTGGTCTTGCTAAGTTGACTCTGCTGATTATTTGGACTTAGTTTTGAAAGCATCAGCAGGATAATAACCAAGTAAGCCATTCTTTATATTGTTTTATTTGGATCTTGTTGTATGTTTTATTTTATGTATTACCTTTGATGGTGTGCTACGTCATATAACTGGTATTATAGACTTATGCCGTAATATTGAACCCAAAGAAAAAATAAAAATAAAAATAAGTATGCTCTATATTTGACGAATGCACATTCTGATATGTAATTGAATACACTGGAAATAAGCTAACTCTGTAAAAAAGAGATAGAGTCACACTATACTATGTTAATGAATTAAACTGGTTTTGCTTTGATACATCAAAGAATAGTAGATAGTCTTGAGGGGTGTAAGGTAAACCAGAAACTTTGAAAGTTTGTGACACTACTTTGTCAGAATGCTCTTAAACAAAAGGAAATTGTTGTAATATTTATTATTTTATTTGATGCATTTGGTTTCATATAGAAGAGAAGTGCATACATTTTTAGGGCCAAGCTGACCCAAACAGACCTCAACCTCTCAATCTCTGCCTATCCGGGAATTACTGGGAGCGTCACATTTTTTATAAGCCATTTGGAGAATGAAAAATTGATAGAAGTTGAAGATGTCCGAGCAGGACATTGGGATTGCTTGGTATAGTATTAAAAGTATTATGAAATTGTCTTGCCAAGTATCGAGATTTTTAGAATGGTACATCAATGCAATTTAAGATGTAATATTTGAGGGCATATAGTAAACCGATATCATTTGATTTCTAGTTTTCACAGTGGACGTTGTGATAGAATGCTTCTCGAAAATATTTATGAAAACCTCAAATAAGTTTGCCTGATAAAATTCTATTTTAGATGTGTAATAATTGGATTTTACCTATTTTCATTTTCATTTGGTTAGTTAAACAACTTCCTTAACAATTTCTCTATCTAAATTTTGGTATACTGTAGAATCAACAACAAATGTAAAATTTATTTGTATAACTTTTGTAGATAGTTAAATCATGGAGAAGGAAAAATAGTTCCAATCGTGCGATGTGGTTTCGTGTACTTATTAAAGCATTTTAAAGTAGAAATAACTTCAACTTAATTTATATTGCTGATAGAAGGATGGAAACACCTCTTGGATACCCAACTCAAAAGAACATGTTGTCTTATACAAAAATCAGTGGTAGATTATTTTTCTCTCAAAATACCACCATTATTAGTGCCTAAGGCCGTCGTGCTTTTCCGTGAATGTTTAATAAGTTGGTCAATGGTTAGACAAGATTTTATGTTCATTTTTACTAGAAATGAAGACACTATGAAAAACATATCCCTATCATAGCAAACTGGTTGAGCAATTATGATTGAGTAGTTTTGAAAAATGTTGTCATTAACCTTTAGATCAGAATACTGATTAATAAAATTGAATCCCGAGATGTCTTGGAATCTCACGTTGGTTTGGTTTCTTTTTTATTTCAAAAGTTTATCCCGGAGTCGTCAATGTCCATCACTCAGATTTTTTTTATTAAATTTGATTATGTCAAAGATTTCAATGGAATTTTCCACAAATCTCGAGTTTGCATTTACACTTTTAATCCATAATTAAAGTATGTTTGATGTAAAAGGATGGTCTTACTGTCAATAAATTGAATATAATTTTTAGGTTGCTGAAATAATAAATGAAATCTTATCAACTAACTGTAGTGTGTATGAAAGTCTTGGTGTGTTCGAACCCAGAATTTGAAAATAATTTTAATACAATATCAAGATAGACAACGAGAATTTACGCTCGATTTTAAAAGCTTTTTCTTATTTAATTTAATTAATGAGTGGGAAAATATTGATCTATTGTAAAGTCCAGTATAAGTATTGCTTTTTATATTAAGTAATGCTTTATGTTTTAGATATTGCTTTATGTTTTAATGAGTGGGAAAATATTGATCTATTGTAAAGTCCAGTATAAGTATTGCTTTTTATATTAAGTAATGCTTTATGTTTTAAGTATTGTTTGGTTGTAATTAGTGGAATGAAACGAAATTTAAAAAGAAAATATAGTAAATTTTTCATTATATATATATATATAGTTCAAGAATAGTCTTCATTTATATAAATAGATTTGCAATTGTAAAGTAAGCATAATACCTTTTAGTTCTCGAATTAATGTTTATACTTTAATAATAAAACTCTAAATTAAACATAACCATAAGATAGTATCACTAGAGGAGTTTACAATTAAAAACCTTTTGAAACATGATATAACATCGAGGAGGGTGTCAGAGAATAATTATGTTTCTACTATCGAGGTAGACTAGTACAAGTGCTTATCGAGAAAGATAGTACTCACCCAACTCCAATTGTTCATAGTGGCAACTATTGTGATTCGGTGGTAACCAATCTCTAGCATTCAAAAAAGGTAAGGGGGGTCCTTTGTTGTAGAGAGTAACGAACGATGGTATGAGACGTCGTTCCAGGTTACCAAACGAGTAGTATGTGAGGGTGCTCACGAACCTTACTCCGGTTGTGGAATTACCCACAAGACTCAATCTAGAGAGAAGATTTGGGGTGGGAAGGTCCAATGGTAGGTGGTGTGGGTAGCATTACCATCAATTGGAGCTTGGTCCGAGGCATCTGGTCCAAAAGTTAGAGTAGTGGCAGACCTTGATTAACCCTTAGATGAGGGTTAATAATCAGGCACTAGCATAGCTATGCTAACTCAAGCATGGACCTTCGGGTTTAAACTATGGGTCAGTGGATGAACATACAAGAATAGAATCGTAGATCCAAGTCCTCCATGCTATCATATGGGAAATTAATGTGTCCACCCTTCCAGATGTTAGGAGTTCTAGAAGGGCAACCCCATGTCGTGATCTGAGCACTCGATAAAGAAATGAGAGGATCTCATAATTGACAACCTACCACGAAAAGTTGGTTGGTCCCAAGCACTTGAGATGCTATCTACAATAGTTTGAAATCTTGAAGTGTGAACATCTATGTCAAAGTACTAATACAAAGTTGGGTGTGCTAACGTCAATGTGTGACATCGTGTTTAGTTTGAACATTTTTTTTGCATTTGTGTATTTGACAACCAGGCGAGTGGACTTGGGCTATTGCACATTGTCTTTGACTCTATTTGTACAATCTCCAGATTAATTTTCCCCTAAGAGCTAAATTTGCATCTGTAAGAACTTTTAAACCAAGACCTACCCTAGTTTTATCATCACACACCTTGCTCCCTTTCACCAAAGAAAATTTTATTTTTATCATGTAAACTTGACCATAAAAAAAGATTGCATAATATAGATTAAACTTTTTTCAATTGATTTTGGCATAGTATACAATGACATAATATGTTGGAATGGCATGTAAGACTGACTTAATTAACTACACTCTTCTTTCTAATGATAATTATATACCTTTCCAAGCGGGTAGTTTATTCTAAACTTTACTAAAAACTGGATTCCATAATTCTATCCTCATTCTCCCCTCAAATAAAGGCATCCCTAGATAAGTTACTGGTAAATTTACTGCTTCCATTTAAAGTAACCTATAAATTATTGCTTCGATATTAGTTGGAGTATTAAGGAATTAAATTTTGGATTTAGTCCTATTAAATTTTTGCCCTGATGCTCTTTCGTATTTCTTTAAAAAATTATTCAAAGTTCTAGCCTCATTTATCCTTGCCCTTCCAAAAAGGGTTGTATTATTTATAAACTATTGATGGACGATGTTATCAATGTTATTAATAACCTCAAGTCCACTTATAAGCCCATATTTGTAAGCCTTCTTTAAGTTCTTACTCAAAACCTTTGCCATAATAATGAACAAATAAGGAGATAGAGGATCTCCTTGTCTAAGGCCTCTCTTAGCTTTAAAATATTTTGTTACTAACCCATTGACCAACATTGAATAAGAAGCTATAGAGACACGAGATTTAATCCATCTAACCTGTTTCTTTCCAAATTTAAACTTTTCTAAAATTATAAAAAGAAAATCCCATTTAACCTATCATAGGCTTTACTCATATTAAGTTTTAAGATAATTGTTTTTTTTTTTCTTGAAGCTACTAAATGTATAACTTCATGAGCTACTATGATCCCATCTCGAATTTGTCTCCCTTTCACAAATATGTAGATATGGGTGAGTACCTTCTCGGGATGAGGGAATGATAGGTTTTATGAGAGGGAAGGATGAAAAACTTGGTTAGTAATCATAATGCCAACCATAATATATATTACCTTGGTGAATGATTGATTGGATAGGACAAATAACCAATGATTGATGACTATAGATGGGTTAGCCCAGATGGATGCACCTGACGAGTAAGTTACATATTGATGAGTCTATATAGGTTATGGTCAGATGGATAGGCCTAGATGAATGACTAAAGGTCTAGGATGATGATGGGTAACCATCATATGGATAGATTTCATACGGGTAACTTCCAAATAGGTAGCTTCAAGACGAGTATCTTTGAGACTAGATGGATAGCCATAGGGTTCTGATGGGTAGGCCTAGATGGATGACTACAAGGGTTAGATGTGTAGGTCTGTATGGGTCCTCAATGCTATTCAATCTATAATATCATAATTACTCTACCAATCCTTGAAAATATCCCTAAGTGCTCTATCTTGCAACTCTGCACAACACACACAACATTGAAAATACAAGTCTACTTCTAGTCTACTTCATAGCATTCATAACTTGGATACCTATAACACAAAATAATGCTCTTCACACACAAATCTGCATAATAGTAGAATAAGTCTCATTGATATATGTATGTCCTTACAAAATGAATGAGGGGTCTATATGTAGGATGACCCTGGCAGTTATGGCAACCACCAGTCCCTCCAATATCCCCAACCAAATACTTGTTATAAACTTAACTAATCATACCCATAACTAATCACTATAAGCATAACTAATCAGTTTGAGACTAAACTAATCAATCCATAACAACTTTAAACAAGTTCATGATGGCTAATTTGTGCATAACTAATGCTTATTCCCAAAAGCTTATTAATCAAACCATAACAATATGATGACTAACTATACATATTACAAAATATTATTTATATCCAAAATTCCCAAAATATTATGTAAGCATTTTGTCAAACAGTTCTAAATACTCATTTCTTCTTAGAAGTTCTATTTGCATCTATCCTCATCTTTGAAGTAGTCGATGTCCTCAACGACTTTCTCGAATCATTCTCTCCTTCTTTTTTATTGGATCTCTCTAATGTTGGGCTATTATACTCCTAGTTTCTCAAGATTCGGGCGGTCCCTCGGTCGCTCATGGTGACGTCTTCAATTTCTATGAGCTCGTTGAGGTAGACTTGATGGTCTATCCTCATGAATTCGTAGTTGTTGGTTGGTTTGAACTATGTCTATAGATGGTCCTTACGGTCCATTTCATGGACTAGTTGACCTATGGGTAGCAGGAGGGGAATTTCTTCCTCTCAAGCTACCAAGAAGGAGACCAACCAAACTCCCCCCTTGGTTAGGCATACTTGGGTTACCCAACAGTCTTGACAAACTTTTGGGGTTACCCAAGTCACCTCTATTTTTGGTATGGTCAATAAGTTCTGCTCTAGTGCTTGGTTTTGCATGATCTTGGGTTTTAGGTGTCAACTACCTCAGAATCCTTAATATTCTATCTACCCTTATCAATCTTCTTCTCCACCTCACTTCTTCAAAGCATATCTGAGGTGCACATTGAGCTAAGGTGTCTCTATACTAGTTTGAGAAGATGAAAATCCATACTTGAATCATTCCCTTCTCCTGTAGTATTCATTGGCCAATTTGAGGTTTCTTGAACCCTTCTTTGCAATCACCTCACTTCTCTCCTTTGTCTTCATAATTCATACATAGCAAGCCAATATACTACCACCTCCTAATATTTTATTAGTCTTTTGATTGATTCATCTTTGCTACTTGAATGATTCCCCATTCTCCTTTCCTCTTCCTCCTGAGGTATTAGTGGTTCCTCATTCTCAATCACTTGGACCATTTCGAGGAATCGAACCCCTACTTGCTGACTTCGAACTTTGTCCCTTTGCCTTCTTCATTCTAGATTGGGACTTGGGTAGGGCGTGTTAGGGTCCCTAGGAATATTTTCATCACTACTTGATTCTTCCAACCATCCTCCATTCCTAGGTTGTTTGGGTACTTCTCTAACATCCCTCCATAAAATGGTAGTTGTTTGTTCCTTGCTTATCTGATGTCCTATATTATTTGCTTCTCTAAGACCTTGATGAAGTGGTTCCACTTACTCCAAATAGGTCAAAGATGAAGTGTCTCATATTGTTAAAAATATCATGGTCCATTGTCTTCTGGAACATCTTATCAATGGTGAAGTAGTACTCGAAGAGTCTTTGGTATTCAAAAGAATCCTCAATGTTGTTGAAGATGAACTACTAGAGTCCAAGGAAAATAGGTTACTTTTCAAAGGTACTTCCTCATTGCCTTTTGTGCTTCCCCTTAGCTCTCCTTGTTGCCTCTCTAGTTGTTCAAATTCATCCAATTTGGCTCTTTGTACTTCTTCTCATTCTTGCATTCGTTGCATGGTTTTGTCTAGCTCTTGAACCACTTGTTCTCTTAATCGTGCATTGTGCATCCTTAAAGTTTCATATTCCTCCTGCAACCTATGTGTTTCCCTAATCATTTATTGTAGAACTCTTGATTCCTCATTTCCCTCTTCTTCCACTTCTGGTTCTTGCTCTTGCTTTATGAGTATATGAAGTCATTCTTCTACTTCATTACTTGGAAATTTAACATGAACTTGTAATCGCCTTTGCTCTCCCTTGCGAGGTTCCAACTCTCCCTATTCGATTATAGGTTCTCTTTCCACTCCGAACAACCACTCTAGGTTTATTGGTTCTTCATCTCTAACAATCCCACTTGGTTCTCCATGTTTATAGGATCGTATCCCTGGTCGTGATTCCTCTGTTGTTCTTCTAGAAGTTTCTCTCAATATTTCTAAGTTGATCACATTCACTTGTGCCTATGCCTTGTATACTTTCAACTTAGAACCATTTACAGTTTTGGGGCACACTGTGCCATCCAATTTCTTTAACTAGAAAACCCTATTGTCCAGTACTTCTTCCAACTGGAAGGGTCCAAGCCATAAATTTTTTAACTTTATTGGCTTGATTTCTCATTTTCCATTGTATTTGAGCACTAAATCATCGATCTTCAAATCCATCTTCCTAAGATGCTTATCATGCCAGTACTTGCATCTTTGTTGAGCAATCTCTGTCACCCATTGTGCCATCACCCTCTTTTCTCCTAATTGTACTAGTGTTGTGAGCCTTTCTTCCATGCTCTCTTCATCATTCAAGCGGTGCTCTACTGCTATTCTTAAACTTGGTACCAAAAACTCAACTGGTACCACCGCCTCCTGCCCATACATTAACTAAAAGGGTGTATGGTTTGTGGTTGGTTTGAAGGTGGTCTTGTATGCCCACAAAATTATCAACAAGCGCTCCTCCCAATCGATACCTTCTACGCTACATGTTTTGTACATAATCAAAACCAAGACCTTATTCATTGCCTCTTCTTTCCCATTTGCCCTGGGGTAATATGGGCTTGACAAAGAATGAAAGATCCTAAATTCCTTTGTCAAATTTTGAATAATTTCATTAACGAAATGGCCTCCTCGATCACTTGTCAATTGAAGAGGAATTCCAAATTGTGTGATAACCTGCTCATACAAAAATTGAGTCATGCTCCTTGCAGAGTTATCGGGTAAGGCTCTCGCTTCTACCCATTTCATTAAGTATTCTATTGCTACTACAATGTATCAACATTTTCTCTTATGGTTGGTTTGCAATGGTCCCAAAAAATCTAAACCCCATCTTTCAAAAAGTTCTTGAGGTTACGACGGGTGTAATGGCATGAAGTCTCTTTTTAATGGCTTTCCCATTCTTTGACACATATCACATGCCTTGACATACTCCTTGGCATCATGATAAAGGGTAGGCCACCATAGCCCTACCAACAACACCTTCCTAGCTATTGCATCTAGCCCCATATGGCCTCCTGCTAGTCCCTTGTGTGCCTCCTTCAATGTTTGTTGTACTTCATCTTCCATTACGCATCTTCTCAAAATGTGGTCCTCCCCCATTTTGTATAGCAAACCTATAATCAATGTGAAAGGTGTCGATTTTGTAATAATATTTCTTTGATCAGTTGTCATCATCTCCTTTGGAAGCTCTCCTATCGATAAATATTCCCCGATATGCTTATACCATGTAGGTATTGTACTTATCATGAATAGTTGTGCATCAGGGAATTCATCTTGTACTCCTCCTTCTATAGGTTCTCCCAAGTGAATCCTTGATAACTGGTCTGACTACCACCCAAAACATGAATTCCTATAGAGTGATGAGCCATCTACTTACTCGTCCATAAATTATTGATTTATTGATCAGATACAATAGTGCCTAGTGATCTACATAAAAAGCAAATGGGTTAGCCAACAAATAGTGCCTGTACTTATGTACTATATACACCATTCTCGTTCTATTGTACTATGATTGTTCTTCTACTCTAGACAATAACCAACTTGCAAAATATATGGGTTGGTCTAGTCTGAACTGTCCTTCTTGAGCCAATGCACAGCCAATTGCAAAATTTGAGGCATCCACGTGAACATGGAATTATTTTTCCTAGTTTGGATAAACTAGGATAGGTGCCTTCACCAAATGCGCCTTTAAGCCCTCAAAAGCCTCCTGGTGTTCCTCCGTCCATTTGAAAGGAATATTTTTGTGCGTAAGAGCATCTAGTGGATGAGAGGTTTGTGCATAGTTTCTGATAAACCTTCTATAATAACCAATTATTCCTAAGAAGGTATTCACTAAGCTTACATCATGTGGCTCTTCCATCAAAAATATCACTCATATTTTTTCTGGGTTAGGCTTCAAACCTTCTTGGCATACAATATGCCCTAACAACTTCCCATATGGCACCATTAATATGCACTTGCCTGAATTTAATGATATTTGAGATTTCTTGCACAAGCTCATACATTCTTCCAATACCTTCAAATGCTCCTACATCTTGCCATATAGAGACCAATCATCTAGAAAGGCTTTGAAGTTACTTGTGGATATTTTATCAAAAATGTATAATATGATTCTTTGGAAAGTAGTTGGTGCATTACACAATCCAAACGACATGCGGTTATAAGCATATATTCCATTTTCCACTATAAAAGTGGTTTTCAACTTATCTTCCTCTGCAATACTTATTTGGTTATACCCCGAGAATCCATCTAAAAATAAATAAATCTTGTGACCAACTACTTCCTCCAAAATGGAATCCGTGAAGGGGATTGGGAAGGGATATTTTATAGTTACGACATTGAGGCTCTGGAAATCCACACAAATCCGAATTTTATTTGCCTCTCTCTTCAAGGTAATCACAATTGGTGACACCCATTTGCTCATCGTAACTTTGAATATTATACCTGCATCCAACATTTTCTTGATTTTGACATTCACCAAGGCTACGTATTTTGGATTCATTCTATATGGTCGCCTCCTTACTAGTTGTGCACCTTCGATTAAGGGAATCTTATGTACACATAGCTCTGGTGGTACTCCCTTCAAATCCCTATATGTCCAAGCAAAGACATCCTTGTACTCCGCAAAAATCTTGAATGTTGTTGCTTTCAGTACAGGATCCCAATCATCCCCGTATTTAATCATTTTCTCTTCACCTTCTTCTCCCAAATTAACCTAAACCATTCTTGGTCCTTCATACTTAATGGACTCAGGTTCTTCTCCCACTTTCAAGACATCAATAGGATGGGTTGGCTTATCCTCAATTATTGCATCTTCCATCGTATATTCTGCGAAGTTCTTGGGAAATGTCCACTTTTCTCATTCTTGGTCCTTCTCTACTATTGATTTTTTTTTTGCTTTCTCCTCTCTCGGGCTCTTTCTTTTCAATCCCTTGGATTTCATCTTCCGCATTGATGCATAAACATTGTAGAGAAAATACTTCATAATCCTCCATATATCAGTGGAGTAACCCTTTATCCTTGTCATTCTCATATTTTATGCATTATTTTAATTACAAAACTCCATATAGTTTGTATCCCATTTCTCCATTTTATGAGGAAATTTTTGATTCATTCGAGGTTGCAATATCTTGGAAAACTATCTGGTTCTTTAGATTAATCAAGTACTTGTGCTGGCCTTTCTTGAAGGTAAGATGTTCTTTCTCCCAGTTGTGGTTCACCTTTGCTATTCTTAGCCACCCACATCTAAGTAATGCATCATATGCAGGTTTTTGCATAGCAATTACAATGAAATCCAGAATAAAATCTTGTTCCACTATGCGCACTTTTTGGCTCATCAACACTCCTCTTGTTTTGATACCATATTGGTCAACTCCATATAACCTAAAATTTAAATATCTTAGTGTTGGTTGGCCAATAATCTACCATGTTTTCTTTGGCATCACGTTTACACTCGATCCTCCATCAATGATTACTTGATTTAGCTTATGGTCCAATATCTCCATGTGAACCAAAGTTGACATTTTTCTTGCTTCAATCATTAGTATCGTAGGATCGATAAATTGTTCTTGCTTGATATTAGCTACCTATCGGACTTCCTCCCTCTTCTTTGCTTTTATCACTTCCTTGATTGTAGCATATAATTTAGGTATTGTACTGAATAGACTTGATACTTTTACTTCCAAAGTCGTATTGAGTACCTATGTTACCAAGCGTTCGATTGATGCTTGTTTATCTATTACGATCTCCATCTTCTTTAAGGTTTTCTATTGGAATAACCTTTCCTACTTTTCTTTATCCAATTTTATATTAATAATTTCCTAAGCTTCCTACCATTGTTCTTTCTCCTTGGTAGGATTCAAATATTGTTCCATTTTTCTAGCATGAGCTCTAGTTACCACTAGGACTTATTTTCCTTTTTCCATATCAGTACTAACTTCCCCAATGTCAATCCAATTGATATTTTGTGTACCACTTGTACTTGATTTATTTGGGTAGTTTATCTCTTTATGGTTTCCTGGCCCACACCATCAACACATTTGGGTAGCATTGCTACCATTGGTATTGCCTGCATTTTGAGGCTTGGGGTAATTTTTTAACAATGTCCCCATTCTTGATAATTTCAGCATTGAATGATTGGTCTTCCCTCAAAGTCATGTTGTAGGATGTCTTTGTCCACCTTGTCTTCCACCTCGACTATTATTCTCAAATTCATCGCATATGTTGCAATACACACACTTTGGGCAACTGACATTTGTATGTCCTTCCACTTTGCAGTATGAGCACCAAATATCCTTTTGATCTTTCCTCACTTCTCCTTTAACTTATTTCATGATTTTATCGAATTCTCTTCTAAAGGAGTACATGGTGCTTTGGAATTTATCTTTCGTACAACTATTGGAATCATCATTCCTTGAATGTCCTTCGATTCTTGTTGTTGTTTGTTTAGCTTCGCTCTCAATTTTTTTGCTTTTTTGAGAGCTTCTGTGTACGTGGAGGATGGCACTACTTTCATTTTATTTCTATATTTTGGTAGAAGTCCATCTAAAAACCAATGTTTCACCATTCCATCCACTGGTGGCATTTGCATTTAACCAGTTGTTTCAATATCCTATTGTAACTTTTGACATCTTCATCTGGCTTTTGTTTAGTTGCAAAAATCTTAGTAATGATCTCCATATCATCCCTTAGTGGCCAAAATTCCTCTATAAATGCATATTTTAAGACATTCCATTGCATAAACTATTGGGTACTTTCTCTCTTTAGGTACCAATCCATAGCCATACCTCGTAAGGTGGCCAAAAATAGTTACAACCATTATGTTGGTTGTGATACTCCATTTGCCCCCCAAATTGTAATGCAAGTACCTATATGGTATGTTGGGTCTTCTTTCCCTTCCCTAGTGAAGGGTGGGCATTTTTGTTTGCCTGCTTTATTGGCAATATTTTCCATTGGGACTCTTCCAATATCCACATCACTTGATGATGACTCTTGTGGAGTTCTATTCCACTCCCTTTCCATTGTAGGTGGTTCAAAATCTCATTCAAGTATGTGTTCAAATAACCTTCTCCCTGAATCATGTACATCACTACTTTGTGACATTATTTGTGAGTACACGAGGTAGGATTTTGGTCTTCCTCCCTAAGAACCCATGTGTGGTTGCTTCGATACAAAAATTTGATCTTCTGCACTCGTTGGCCAACTCCTCTCCATTGTATCAAGTGTTACCATTTGCTCCTCGCTTCCAATGTTAGGTACATCCTCTACTATTTGATTTTGTACTTTGTTCTCTACTATCAATAGTAATGTTTCCCACCTTTCTTGCTCTACTCTTGGACTCTCATCGTCCAAGGGATTCCACACTCATTCCACCTCTGGTTGTGAAACTTCATCTTGAATTTGTGTTCTCTGGTTTGCCAGTCTCACACTTCGCCTAAGTGGTATCTGATTCCTTCCTCGTTGGCCTTATAGCCTAGAATCTATCATTCACCTCTTTGCCTTGTCACATTTTGTTCTTCCTTGACCTAAAGCTGATCTAGGCAATAATGCCAAATGTAGATTGGAGTGAATTTTTACAATCGTAATATAGCTTAGTGACTATATTCCTATTGTCATTAATTTTTCATTGATTTATTACAAATAGAAGTAGGTTGATTTACTTTTGATTATATTTTCATAATTCATATAATTTGAATATTGCAAGGTTTAAGCCCTCCTTAGTGGAGAAGGACTTAGCCCTCCTAAAGTGGCAATCAATTATTCATTTCCAATTCATATTTCTCTATTTGGTTGTTTGTATGGTTTGTAATGCTTCAAGTGGTATCAGAGCCAAAGATTCGATGCACGTTAAATAATTTTAGCTTTGGGTGGAAGCGTTCACAATATTAATTTTTTTCAAGAAACAAGTAAATTATGTATCATTCGGTGGAAGCATTTTGGATAGTCAGAGACACATAACACTTATCACTTTCACCTAGTCTCATATGAGCGAACGACATAAAGCAAGATAGCTTCATCGTCGGATTCCAAGTAGAAGAACTACGTATAATTTACTCCAAATGAATAAATAAAAGTGGCGGTTTCTTAGTGGAAGGCAAGTAATTCATTTGAAAACAAAAAGGAAGGAACCCTAATCTTCATAGTGTGGAGTTGTTCCAGTATTATGACGTGAAGAAGTTTCAAATGTAACCCCTTTGAAGGTGCAATCCACATGGAAGGGGGTCCTAAGGGATCACAACAATATAACAGATTGCAAAATTATTGATTAAATAAAAACACAATGTAGTGAGGCACTGGTCTACGTTCACCGTGATAGAGAAATAAGCTATATCATCAGTTTGATCAAATTTCGTACGCATAGTCCTAGCCATTCAAAAGCACCAAATAAATTTTATAAAGCCTTACTTTATAAGGTTTATTATAAAATTAATATTCATCGTCTAGAGTCATTCGATGTTGCAAACATACATAACAATATAAATTGGAGCATTTTGAACACCATAAAATTAGCGTTGAATGCCTCCAGATCACTGTTGGAAAACTCGAGCATTAGAAGATAAAGCAAAAACACCATTTAATCACTACCCAAAAATTTAATTGACGATTGGCAATTCATCGAGAGCCTAGAAAATTGTTCAAAATATTGAATTTTCTACTGAGCCATTGCTAGCCAAATATTTAAAACATCTTCAAAGAGAACCAATCACATCATTGCAAAAAAGGTACATAATCGCATATTATAAAATTTTAGTGTTGAAAATTTCATACTTTCGGGTACGCAATAGTCGGGTGCAATTTTTTTATTTTCCTTACGCGCATTATCCCACACACACCCAAGATAAATTTAGGTAGTGATATTTATTTACCCCAACACTAGAAGGTTATTGTGACTTAGGTCATGCAACCTTCCTTCATCGAGTTTTCCATGCCTTGTCCATGTTCTTTGTGTAGTCTAACGTGTCTTTTGTTCTTCGGTTTTGTCTTGTCTACGGGGTATTGTGTCTTTTGTCCTTCAATCCATACATTTTCCCTGTCTTATGTCCTGTCATCTAGCCTTGTGATGAGTCACTAGTTCGATCGTGGGTTGTGTCACCCTTACATCTTATCATCTAGCCTTATCCCTTGGTATTATCACCTAGTCTAGATCATCAGGTTGTATCATTATTGGTGGTCGTGGATCGTGTCACCCTTACGTCCTATTGTCTAGCTTGGTCCCTAAGTATTATTGCCTAGTCTGAATCATCGGGTCATATCATTATTGGTGGTTGGCTGAAAGTGTATTGTCTAGTCGAGTGTCGTCTCTCAGGTGTCGCGCATAACCGTTGGTCATTACACTATAATCTAGCCATTGGAAAGTTGTAGCTACATAACCAAGGAACTAGCCATTGGAACAAGAAACTAGCCGTTGAAAGCAAAAAATTCAAATCCGTATCGTAGTTGGAGCAACAATTAGGTGGAAAATAAACAATTTTTTTACAAAAAATATCAAAATTTTGACATTAAAGAAATTTTTTGAAGAAACTAACATTACAAGCAAGAGTCTTGCAACAAATATTTTAGTTCTTATTAACAACTTTTAGTAGTAATTCAAAGAGGATAAAGCAACTGCATGAGTGGCAGGTGGACTAAAGGTTCAAACAGTCAACTATAAAGCACAACTAATACAAACGAAGGAATTTCGAAGTCACCTAGAAGACCTCCACAAAATAAAGGTACATAATAAAAATCTCCTTTACACATTAATAGTTTTGATCCCAACCATCCTACTATTAATCCCATGGCACCTTCCAACTCTTCCCATGAAAATATGATACATGAGGAAATGGAAAACACCAATGCCAGTAACCAAGATGTCCAATCATGTATATCTCACCTAATGACTAGTATGAACTCCATGACTGCAATGCTGCAACAGTTATTGAATAAACCAAACCAAGAAGCTCCTCATTCCCCACATAACTACCATATAAGGTATGCTAGTGAGGATTAGGATACATAGGAAGATTATCAACAAGCAAGATGGCCTACATGTGTTAATATCCCATGTGCTGATATGCCTACCTTTGAGGGTGGTGATCCATGTAGTTGGATACCTAAAATAGAAGGTATTTTAGAACTATATTAGGTTCCTAAATCCGAAAAGTTCCTTATGCTTCCTCCAAACTGGGTACTGAAGCTTACCAATGGTTTGCTTGGAAAAAATGTCAACATAGTCAATCCATCATATGGCCTATATTCAAGAAGATTTTTCTCAAGAGATTTGATGAAGGGAGTTCATCCTCGTACATGGTTCATTTGTTGGCACTTAAAAAAACTAGTTATGAAGGGAGTTTATCCTTGTACATGGTTCATTTTTTGGCACTTAAACAAACTGGTTCAATAATGGATTATATCTCAGAATTCACTAGTCTTCTTGCTTATACAAGAAATTTACCTTTCGATGTGGTGGTATCTGCTTTTAGACATGGTTTGAAAGAGAGTATTCAAATTGAAGTAGAATTACATGATCCATACTATTTAGGTGACAATATAAATATTGCAAAGTTGGTTGAGAAAAAAGTGCAAAATGGGATATCCTTCAGACGTGATTCCGATAATCATCCTCAATATCGCAGCAATTCCTTTCATAGCAATGATCAACCATCAAGATATTTCTACTATAAATATCGTAATCACCATCTAAAAGATCAAGCATGTGTACCAAGACAAAAGTTTCAAATAGAATATGATCATAGGGATGAGGAAGAGGTAGAAGAGGATATCAATTCATAGGACTCACCCATACCTGAAGAACAAGTTGAACACAATGAGGCAATAGGTGACGAAGATACTATGGTAATTTTAGTACATTCTCTTATGGGATTAACACCTCACCATACAATCAAGGATTCATTCGATAGAAGAGGATAAATTTATTGATCAATTCGAGGAGTAATCATAATTTTATTGATATTAAAACTGCTAAGGCATTAAACTTACACATTCACTCCTTGAATCAAGATAAATTTTAAGTTTTAGTTACAAACAGAGGAAATTATTAATGTATTAGTAGAAAATATTCTGTTTCAATACAAATGGGAAGTTATACTTGGTAGGACACTCTCTTTGTTATGAGTTTAGGGAATTTCGAGGTTATTTTAGGAGTTGAATGGTTAGAAAAATTGGACATGACCAGTTTTAATTTCAGACAGTGCTTTGTGGAATGGAAAGAAAATGGGAGGACCATTCGCCTCCAAGGAATTCCAACTCCTCAATAAAAGGTAGTTAGTTCTCACAACATGGAGAAAATATTAAGGAAAGGAAGCTACATATTCATAGCTCAAATCAATTGTTTGAAAAAGTAAGCACATGATACTTAGGAAATTCACTCACAAGATATTCATGATATTGTGGCTAACTATGATGAGGTTTTCCAAGAACCAATAGGACTACCTCCCAAAAGATCTCATGACCATGCCATACACATTTTTCCAGGAATTCTTCCTCCTAATGTCCATCCTTATTGTTATCCTCAACCTCAAAAAATAGAAATTGAGAAAATTGTCTAAGAACTATTAGAACATGGAGTCATTCATCATCACAATAGTCCTTATTCTTCACCAGTGGTTTTGGCCTATCATAAAGACAATTCTTGGCGTATGTGTCATGATTTTCATCCTCTCAAAAAAATCACCATCAAGGATAAATTTTCTATTACTTTCATTGATGATTTATTAGATGAATTGCATGGAACAATTTTTTTACACAATTGGATCTACACTCTGGTTTTCACCAAATTAGAGTTAGGGATGAGGACATTTCTAAAATTGCCTTTCGTGCTCATGAAGGCCACTCTGAATTCCTGGTCATACCTTTTGGTATCACTAATGCCCTGTCCACATTCCAAAATCTCATGAACCATGTGTTTCACCCATTCCTTCACAAATTTATCTTAGTCTTCTTTGATGACATTCTCATCTATAGTAAAACATAGAAGGATCATTTGATGCATGTAGGAAAGGTTCTTCATATATTACACAAGGATTTTTTTTTTGTCAAATGCTCTAAATATTATTTTGGTGTTCAAAAATTTGAGTATTTGGATCACATCATTTCCCATGAAGGTGTTAAAGTGGATCCTAATAAGATTAAGGCCATTCAAGATTGGATTTTACCTAAAAAAATTAAGAAACTTCATGGTTTTTTGGGTCTTACTGGCTACTATAGCAAATTTATGTGCAACTATGGTAAAATTGTAGCCCCTATCACAACTCTCACAAAAAAGGATGCTTTTCATTGGTCTACAACAACCACTCAAGCCTTCATGGCTCTCAAAGAAGCAATGTGTACTACTCCAATTTTGGTAACCCCAAATTTTCACAAACCATTTGTGATTGAATGTGACGCTTCGGGAATAGGTATTGGGGCAATACTAATGTAGGAAGGGCATCCATTGGTATTTGAAAGTAAACAAATTTTGGGTAAGAATTTGGGAAGGTCCACATATGAGAAAGAAATGTTGGCTATTCTACATGCAGTTGAGAAATAAATACACTACTTAATCAGTAGCCGCTTTTTTATTAAAACATATCATAGTAGTCTCAAGCATTTTTAGAACAATAATTTTCTTATCCAAAGCAAAATAAATGGTTAACAAAATGATTGGGATATGATTTTTTTATCGAATATAAGAGGAAAAAAATGTGGCAGCAGATGCATTATCACGTAAATATGAAGATAAAGTGGTTATCAATGCTGTTTCAGGTCCATGTTCCCAATGGGTTTCTCAGCTCTGATAGGAATGGTTGTCAAATACAGAAACTACTCAAATAATTCAAGAATTGATGTTAGGATCATACAAGAATCCTCATTTTTCCTATGAGGACAAGTTATTAAGAAGAAATAATCACATTTACATTCCACACAATTATACAATCAAATCCAGAATTCTGTAAGAATCTCATGCTTCTCCATCACCAAGACATTCAGGTTTTTTGAAAACATATATGCAGGTAAAAAAATCCTTTTATTGGAAAGGATTAAAATCCAAAGGTCAAAACATGGGTGGCTGAATGCAAAGTATGCCAACACAATAAGTGTGAAACAGTTAAGTCTCCAGGATTGCTTCAATGACTACCTATTCCAGATCACCAATGGGAACATATTTCAATGGATTTTATTGAAGGTCTTCCTAAATCAAAAGGCAAAACAATAATTTTTATGGTAGTGGATAGCCTCTCCAAATATGATCACTTCAATGCTCTACAACATCCATTTTTAGCAAGCAAAGTGGCTAAGGTATTTATGGACTCAATTTTCAAATTGCATGGAATACCTAAAAATATTGTAAGTGATCGTGATCCCATATTTACTAGCAATTTTTGGAAAGAATTGTTTTTTTTGAATGGTACCAAGTTGAATATGTCTTCTACATACCATCCTCAAACAAATGGCCAAACTGAGATAGTTAACAAATGTGTGGGTACCTATCTAAGATATTTCTCTCAAGATAAATAGTATCAATGGAGTCATTGACTTTCCTTAGCAGAATGGTGGTACAACACTTTGTATAATTATTCCATCAAGATATCTCCATTTTAAGCATTGTATGGAGTCAAACCACCAAAAATAGCATATTATGTTCCAAGTTCTTCCAAAGTGGCCCAAGTAGATGATTGGTTCCAACACCGACAGTCAATGCTCAACATTCTCAAAGATAATTTGATCCAAGCACAGAATTGCATGAAGCAGCAACAAAACACACACCATTTTGAAAGACAATTTAGTACAGGTGATATGGTGTTCCTACATTTGCAACGCTACAAACAATTATCATTGAATATCAAGACCAATCAGAAGTTGGCTCCAAGATTTTATGGTCCTTACAAAATAGTGCACTGCATAGGAGAAGTGGCATATCAACTAGAGCTTCCTCCCTCATATCGTATACATCCAGTATTTCATGTTTCCTATATCAAAAAGGTGATTGGATAAAAAGTACATTTTCAATTAGAATTAATAGTACTTGATGAAGAAGGACGTATATATCTCCAACTTGAAGCAATTTTATAAAGCAAAACACGTATGCTGAGATCCCATCACGTCAAAGAATTTCTCATTAAATGGTAGGACCTACTAGAAGAAGATGCTACATGGGAATTAGAAAGTATTTTCTAATCATTTCCAGCTTTGAGGATAAAGCTTTCCAAGGAGGGAAGCCATGTTACAACCCTAATATATCTTAGTCGGCTATATTCCTATTGTCATTAATTATTCATTGATTTATTACAAATAGAAGTAGGTTGATTTACTTTTGATTATCTTTTCATCATTCATATAATTTTCATATTGCAAGGACTAAACCCTCCTTAGTGGTGAAGGACTTAGCCCTCCTAAAGTGGTAATCAATTATTCATTTCCAATTCGTATTTATCTATTTGGTTGTTTGTATGGTTTTTAATGCTTCATAAATACCTTCTCAAGATGAGGGAATGACAGGTTTTATGAGAGGGAAGGATGGTAAAATTGGTTAATAATAATAATGATAACTATATTACGAACAACCCTGGTGGAATACTGATTGGACAAGACAGATAACCAGTGAATGATGACTGCAAATAGGTTAGTCCAGATGGAGTGCACATGATGGGTAAGTTACATATTGATTAGTCTATATGGGTTGCGATCAAATGGATAGGCCTAGATGGATGGCTAAAGGTCTAGGCTGATGACGGGCAACTCCTAGATGGGTAACTTCTAGATGGGTAGCTTCCAAACGATTATCTTATAGACTAGATGGGTAGCCATAGGGTTATGACGGGTAGGCCTAGACATATGACTATAAGGCTTATATGGATAGGCCTAGACATATAGGTCTAGATGGGTCATCGATGCAAGTTAACCTACAATCTTGTAATTACTCTACTAATACTTAAACATGTCCTTGAGTGCTCTGTCCTACAACTCTGCATAACACCCAATATTAACAATGTTAGCTTTTGATGCAACATGTAATGGGAGATAACAATCACAATATGCAAAATAATATGAAATAAAGTAAATTTGTGATATTACTGAAAATATACTATAAATAGAAATGATGGAGATGTTTACAAAATTTGTTGTGGAGGAAATGAAAACTCCATGAATATAGCTATAACTCAAGAATGGGCATTGAGCATATTACACCCCATCACAATACATCACACTGCTACATCATGTCACTCTGGACTACACTATTTCCTACTACTATATGTTGCTCTATGTCCATGGCCCTTTATATAGGAAATAGATTCCTTGGCCAACACTCTACTTAGATGTGCAAGGGACAACTTGCACATAAACAACTTGCACTTTGAAACTTGTGCATTTATTAACATTGCATGAAGTAATCTAATGTCCTAAGTATGTACCAAGAAAGGTACATTTACATAATCCAAATGATGTAATAGTCTATTTTTTTTTTTAATTTGTGGAAAACATCCCAAAAGGGATGCCACTTTCGGGTAAGACCCAAGGAGGCAGGGGTATCCATTCCACGAAAAACGCCCAGGAATCGGACCTGGCCTACCACCTTTGATATACTCAAGGAGCAAACAAACACACAAACCAATTTAAAAATAAGTAAATAACAACAAAAATAATAAAATAAAATAAAAAACATGCTCCTTGAGTGTGTCAAAAACAAAAGCACAACCAAACACGCACAATAAGATAAAAGAAACCACAACACAAACCACATAGAAAAACACAAGAACCACATAACAAAACACAAACAAGACAAAAACAACAGAACACTACAAAGACATAACCCAAAAAAAACATGAAAAATAAACACAACCAAAACCTAAAAAATTTAATAAAAATAAAAATAAAAAAAAACCAACAACAGACAATAAATAAAAACAAAATACATAGAAAACACTCACACATAAAAACATGAAATAACACAAACAAAGAGAAACCCAAGAACAAGAACGAAAAAAACACAAGAACAATAAAAAAAAACATAAAAAAAAAATAAAACAACAAAAACACAAGAACAAAAAAAAAATAACACAAAGAACACAAAAATAAAACAAAACAAAAGAACCCACCCACCTTAAAAAACTAAACAAAAAAAACAAAAAAGAAAAAAGAAAAAAAAATGAACAAAACAATGACCTATCTAGACCAAAATACTATTAAGGCAAGAATCAACAAAGGAAACAAAATAAAGAATAGAATGAGCTAGGGAACTAAAAAAAACTGAATGAACCAAAGAGAAGCAAAAAAAAAAAAAACAAGAAGAAACTAGGTACCTTCAGAACTAGAGCCATCCAAAGAAATGATAGAAAGAAGAGCTTCCCTAATTTGAGAAGCCCACCATATAGGAGGGTGGCCATAACAAGTAAGATCACCTTTGTCCAAAGCCCAATTAGCTAAAGCATCAACACTCTTATTTTGATCTCTAACCACATGATTGTAATCAACTTTCAAAAATCCCATATGGATTAACTGAATCTTCTCAATAATTCTTTTTATTCTCCAATCCACCTTATGATTCTTAGAAGGAGTCTTCAAGAGATTAATCATAAGTTGAGAGTCGGACTCAACTAACACCTTTTCCCATCCAACCTTAGTATCCTCCTCGAAGACCTCTCGAGGATACCATACCCCTCAGCAAGGTTATTGGAAAGAATACCCAAATTCTCTAGCAAAAGTAAAAACCAGGGAGCCATCTGAAAGTCTACCAATTCCTCCCACACTGGCTTTTCCAGGGTTCCCTCTAGAGGCTCCATTAGTATTGACTTTTCCAAAATCCTTAGGAGGAGGTTGCCAATTTCTAGTCCTATCCATCTTACTAATACTCACATTCCATTTAAGTTGGTTGTCCTTAGAAGGTTTAATATTCAATCTTTGCATCACTTGATCCCATCTTTGGTGGGAGTTTTGGGGGTGATTAAGGAGTTGATGGATTGATTCAACTAAGTTGGCTATGGTATTTTTCCAAATATAGTGAATATCCTTCCTATCTTGATTAAAAATTTGGTTGTTCCTTTAATTCCAAATATTCCAAAGAAGAATGGTAGAACCCATCCAAACTAACTGCCTAATAAAATGATCAACACCCTCTTGATTAGGCCAATCCCTCCAAAGCTATTAAAAAGTAAAAAAATTGGACCATTATAAGCCAAGTAAAGTGGTCATTCTCCTCCATAGCTCTGAGGCTAAAGTACACTCAATAAAAAGATGGTTGATATTTTCTACATTCTCTTCACACATTTCACATCTAAAAGGGCCATGGAAACTGTTGGAAAATTACCATTGGTAAAAGGTTAAAAAGAGTATTTTACCTTGGGTAAGTTTACTTACCTTTTACCTTACCTGGACGGCAGTTGGACGACAACATCTTTGGGCGGCAAGAGAGTTTTAATTTAATTTCTTCTCCCTTCCCTTAACTTCTCCTATTCCCCCTTTTCTCTAGTATGGTTATTTTGTGTTTATTTAAATCATTTGTAACCTAATATTCAAGTTAATGGTTAATGCAAGTTTTACCTTTGCATCGAATAGCTCACCTCTCACATTTGGTATCAGAGCCGAGAGCCGAGACCGGCCCGAATCCCGAGGCGATGGGGCCCGTAGTTCGAGGCGACGACATGGATCCCGAGGCAGCCCACAGGAGCAGATCGGCACGATTCTCGAGGCACTGGTGGAGCTGGACGTGACAGGCAGGCAGACACGTGGCCCGAGGCGATTCGTTGACGAGGCGGCACATGGCCCGAGGCGACACGTTGGAGAGGGCGGCACGTGGCCCGAGGTGGTTCGTTGGAGAGGCCACCTACGCGTGGCCCGAGGCAACCTGTGCATGGTACGTGGCAAAAGGATCACGTAGCCTGCGGACTGCCCACAGGCAATCAAAGCACATACAGTGCTTTGCTTTTTTTAAAGAGCATCAACATCGCCGCATCGGCGATGTGGGACTATTAAGTCCCAAATAAAAAAAATTTGCTTCGCACCGAAGCGCGAAGCCAAAACATTGCTTCGCGTTCGACGCGAATGCAATAAAGGCAGGGAGCCAGCTAGTACTCCCGGATCTTCCCGGTAGCACAACGGCTACCCTTTGCCTTGACGCCCGCGAGGTCGCACGGTCGAACCTCGACGGGGTCAAAAGTTTTTTTTAAAAGAAAATTTCTTTAAAAAACCTTTAAGGTAATTTAAAATTTTTGAAAGGTTTTATTTATCATTTGAGTTGATGATTGACATTTCCTAAGAGGAAATAGTTGTAAAAAAAAATTTACGCTTTAAGAGGTAAAAAAAATTAGTAAAATTTCCTAAGAGGAAATCTTTGTAAAAGAAAATTTCTGGGAAATTTTCTTAAATGATAAGATCGGAAGGATGTTACCAAGCACTTTGTAGTTTGTTACTGAGAACAAACGCTGAAAGCTTTGATGAGCACGTGAGAACACTAGGCATAAATTCAGTCTTTTCACAGTTGCAAAACGCGGTTATTGCACAACAGAGAAATCCTGATCTAGGATACGAAGCAGATTCAGAAGATAACTCCTTTGGGAGCAGATTTGAACAATCCGACATAGTGGAGATTGCTCCACAAGGATCTGAATATACTCATTATTGTAATTCAGTTAAAATCCTACAACCTCCTTCTCCCGAAATTATATTGATCGATGACTGACGACGAACAAGTCGCTGACAATTTTGTAATTGCTGAATCACAACAACAAGAGTGAGTTGTTTATGATTGTAAATCAAGCAAGGCTTGATAGTTTGTAAAGTCTTTTTGAAATAAGACTATATAGGAAAGGTTTCTTGTTTTAGTAGATTGTAATGGGATCAAATAACAATCTACCAATCCCCGAATTCAGTGGGGATAATTATGAGTACTGGTCCATCAAAATGAGGACATTACTCATAGGAAAAGGACTATGGGATAGTATTGAAGATGGTTACACTGCTCCAACAGATTGGACTACTTTAAGTGCAACCGACAAGAAGATCTTCAAAGATGCACAGAAAAATAACTCTTTTGCCTTATACCATCTTCAAGCGGCATTAGATCCAAGTATCTTTCCTAGAATTGCATCTTACTTAATTGCATGCAGATGCATGGAATGCCTTGAAAGAAGGATTCCAAGGAAGTGATAAAGTGAAGCAAGTCAGGCTTCAGACCTTAAAAAGAGATTTTGAAAATCTCAGAATGAAGGAAAATGAAAGAGTCGATGACTACTGTGTACGAGTCAAAGCAGTAGTTGATATGATGCAAACTTTAGGTGATGACACAAAAGTTGAAACAATTGTGAAGAAAGTGTTGAGAACACTTCTTCCTAAGTGGAATCACATTGCCATCATAATTGAAGAATCAAAAGACCTTTCTACTCTTACATTTGATAGTTTGATTGGATCATTAACATCACATGAAGAGAGACTTCAAGGAGCACCTTCAACAAGCTATGGAGGTGATGACAAAGCCTTCACTTCGAACGAAGCTGCAAGACGAGGACAAGGAAGAGGCCGAGGCAGAGGACAACAACAAAGAGGCAAAGGCCAAAGCAACTCCTACAGAGGAGGAAATCAAAACAGAGGTGGAAATCAAAACAGAGGAGCCAATCAGAACCAAAGCGGCAATGCAAGCCATGGAAATCAAGGACGAGGAAGTAACAAGACTAAAACAACTTGTTTCAATTGTGGGAAACAAGGACACTTCGCTCGTGACTGCTGGTCAAAGTCTTCAAAAGATCAAAGCAGTCAATATGGCTCATTCTACGGAGAAGAAGAAGGTCCATCAAATCTTTTTCTCTCTTATGGACAGTCAGATCAAAATCTTAAAGATACATGGATTTTGGATACTGGTTGCTCCAACCACATGAGTGGCAAAGAAAATCTCTTTGCTACATTAGATTCAAATTACAAATCCCATGTTAAGTTAGGGGATAATAAATCTTTGCAAGTTGAAGGCATTGGAGCTATGGAAGTTCCAACAAAAGAAGGCCTTAAAAAAGTGAATGACATATACTATACTCCACAGATACAACACAATTTGTTAAGTGTTGGCCAAATGATGGAGAAGCATTACAAATTAGTTTTTGATGAAAGAAAATGTACAATCCTTGATAAAAATAATTGTAACAGAGTCATCACATAAATACCTATGACAAAGAATAGGTTATTCCCTCTAAAATTTGGTGAGCCAGGGGGAGCTCAACTTGCAAACATTGCTTTTACAAATCCAAGTGTATTGTGGCACTTGAGATATGGTCACCTCAATTCCGCTAGCTTGAAAATGTTAACATCACAAGCTATGGTGACAGGACTACCAAAAATTCAAGAACATAAGAAGGTATGCAAAGCATGTGCTTTGGGAAAGCACTCAAAACAAATTTTCCAAGAGGCCAAGCGTGGAGAGCAAGCTATCCTCTTCAGCTAGTACATTCGAACATCTAATGGTCCAATGCAAACAAAAAGCCTTGGAAACAATTCTTATTTTCTAACATTCATAGATGATTATTCTAGAATGTGTTGGATCTATTTTCTGAAACACAAAGATGAAGCATTTGATTGCTTCATAGACTTCAAAAATAATGTAGAAAAGCAATGTGACTACTATGTCAAATGTCTTCACACTGATAGAGGAGGAGAGTACTCCTCAAATGAATTTTTAAATTATTGTAAGCAAAATGGGATAAAAAGGCAGTTCACCACTGCCTATACCCCACAGCAGAATGGTGTGGCCGAGAGAAAGAACCGCACCCTTGTTGAAATGGCACGAACGATGCTTCAGAAAAAGCATCTAACATACAACTATTGGGCAGATGCAATGAGAACTAGTGCATATATTCTAAATAGAAGTCCGACTTCTAGTTTAGATGGTATCACTCCTTATGAAGGATGGTACGGTAAGAAACCAAATGTCAAACATTTTCGAGTATTTGGTTCTTTAGCTTATGCACACATTCCCCGAGGAGAAGAGAAAGAAGCTTGATCCCAAGAGTCAAGCATGTATTTTTGTAGGGTATTGTGAATCGACCAAAGGGTATAGATTGTACAATCCCAAGACACATAAAATAATTATCTCCAGGGATGTAATTTTTGATGAAGGGGGAGAATGGGGTCATAAAAAATTTGTTGATATAGACTCTAATTCGAAAAGTTCCACATTTGTACACCCCAAGAAAAGTAGTGGAAATAGTTCCCCTCCACAAAGTCCACATCAGGAATCTTCATCAAGTACATCAAGTGGTACACCAAGTCCAAGAGGGACTCATTTGTTGGCACCCCCAAACTCTCCGAAACGATTTCAGAGATCTGTAAGCGCTCCAAGTCCGATGGATATTGATCCAGTTTCTCAAAGGAAAGAGACAAATAGAGGAAAGCGCATACTACAGAGTCATCCATCTTCTCAAATGTTGGATAGGAATTTCCAACAAAGATACACTAGGAGTCAAGCTAGTGAGATGGACGACATTTTGTCAAGACTTGAAAATCTTCAAATGTCAGGAGATGATGAGTCTCATGAACCAAGGGGTGATGTAGTCAATTATGCTTTGTTGGCCGCCGCACAACTAGAACCATCTAGCTATGAAAAAGCATGTACTGAAAGTATATGGCAAGATGCCATGGAAGAGGAAATATCCTCAATTAAAAAGAATGATACTTGGGAGCTTGTGAAGCTTCCCAAGGGAAAAAAATGTGTTGGATGTAAATGGGTCTATAAGACCAAATTCAATGCTGATGGAAGCATTGAAAGGCACAAGGCAAGATTAGTAGCTAAGGGTTTTACTCAAAAATATGGAATAGATTATGAGGAAACCTTTGCTCCAGTTGCTCGACAAGAAACAATCAGAACTGTTCTTTCCTTGGCAGCCCATAAAGGATGGAACATTCAACACATGGATGTGAAAAGTGCATTTTTAAATGGATACCTGATAGAAGAGGTGTATGTTCAACAACCTCAAGGTTTCCAAGAACAAGGAAAAGAGAACCTTGTTTATAAATTGAAAAAAGCACTTTATGGCCTCAAGCAAGCACCACGAGCGTGGTACTCACGAATTGATGGCTATTTCAGCGAGTATGGTTTCACAAAAAGCAAGAGTGAACCAACTCTATACTACCCGAAGAATGGAGTAGATATCCTCATAGTTTGTTTATATGTGGATGATCTAATATTTATGGGTAGTAATAATAAAATGAATATGGAGTTCAAAAACTCCATGATGAATCAGTTTGAGATGAAGGATCTCGGATTAATGAGATACTTCCTAGGAATGGAAGTACATCAATCAAAGAATGGGATCTTCATATGTCAACAGAAATATGCTCATGACATGATCAAGAAATTTGCTATGCAGCAGTGCAAATCAGTTGCAACACCAACAGGACATGGAATCCAACTAAGCAAAGATGATGGAGCACCAAAAGTTGACATGACCAATTTCAGAAGCATGGTTGGGAGTTTAATGTTTCTCACCAACACTAGGCCAGATATACAGTATGTTGTTTCTCTAGTATCAAGGTTTATGGCATGCCCATCCGAGCTGCATCTTCAAGCAACCAAACAAATTTTACGATATGTAAAAGGTACATTGGATTTTGGAATCCATTACCACAAGTCTAACTCTATGAAGTTAGTTGGTTATAGTGACAACGATTGGGGCAGTAATATAGATGACAAAAAATCTACATCGAGGAACTGTTTTAGTCTAGGTTCAGGACTAATAACTTGGAGTTCCAAGAAGCAATCTGTTGTAGCATTATCATCTACATAAGCTGAGTATATAGCCATTACCCATGCTAGTACTCAAATCCTCCGGTTGAGGAAAATCCTTGAAGAGATTGGCGAAAAACAAATTGGTCCAACCAAACTGAATTGTGATAATATTAGTGCCATACAGTTGGCATATAATCCGATCCACCACAAAAGGTCAAAACATTTTGATATGAAGTATCACTTCATAAGAGATATGGTGGAAAAGTAGATAGTTGAGCTTCAATACTGTAGCACTTTGGATAATCTAGCAGACATCTTCACCAAAGGCATGGCTAAAGCTCAATTTATAAAGCTGAGAGACTGTATAGTCAGTCCTCTCAACTTTAAGGGGGAGAATGTTGGAAAATTACCATTGGTAAAAGGTTAAAAAGAGTATTTTACCTTGGGTAAGTTTACTTACCTTTTACCTTACCTGGACGGCAGTTGGACGACAACATCTTTGGGCGGCAAGAGAGTTTTAATTTAATTTCTTCTCCCTTCCCTTAACTTCTCCTATTCCCCCTTTTTCTCTAGTATGGTTATTTTGTGTTTATTTAAATCATTTGTAACCTAATATTCAAGTTAATGGTTAATGCAAGTTTTACCTTTGCATCGTAACAGGGGGGAAATCACCCTTAGTAGTGTTGTTCCATCCACAACACTATTTTTCATTGACCAAGAGAGGGATCTCATATGAAGGATGCCTTGGATATCTTGTCTTTGCCTTTCTAGGATTTGAATAGGCCAGTCCTCAATAGGGATCCAATATCTACCAACCTTTGAATTACCAGTATGGTACCGACAGTAATTAGCCACCTTTATCCAATTAGCTCGATGAAGCTCCTCCATCCAAGGCCTCCAATCGAGAAACTGAGTTATCAAAGGCTTGTGACCATCCCAAGAATCTGTCCAAAAATTTGCATGTTGACCATTATGAATGATCCAAAATAATTTTTTCTTTATCAAATCCTCACCAATATTAAGAACTGCTAAAATGGGAGAACCTTTGGTAGGAAGTTGATAGCGAACAAGGTCTTCGGGACTTTTGTTCTCAAGCATATTTAGCACGAAGATTATTGGCCCAAAGAGCATTGGGGTTATGCAACATCCTCCAATATAATTTAGCAGCTAAAGCTTTGTTGTTATTAATTGAAGACCGGAATCCTAACCCCCCTTCACTCTTAGGAAGACATAAAGTATCCCATTTCACCAAGGCCCATTTTCTTTTCTCCTTAGTACCACTCCAAAGGAAACGATGACTGATTTGATCCAATTCTCGAAGAACAACCTTTGGGATATTCAAAATGGAAGAAACATAAATAGGAATAGCTTGAAGGACTGATTTTACCAAGGTGATTCTACCCCATAAGAAAGCCACTTGTTGGTCCACTTTCCAATTTTCTTCTTGACTTTGTCCAACAACCAATTCCAATATTTATTTTTCTGCCTTTGAATATTTATGGGAATACCTAAATAAGTGATTGGAAGAGAGGTCTTCTTATATCTTAATTTATCCAAGACCATGGATTCCTGTCTAGTAGAGCAATGAAAGAAAATAACTTTAGATTTGTCTTCATTGATCAACTGCCCAGTAGCCTTAGAAAAACAGCTAATGATTTGCTTAATATTAGAAGCTTCCTTAACCGTAGCTTTACCTAAAAGAGTAGAGTCATCCACAAATTGAAGATGAGAGATAGGTCTAGCTCCATGAGCAATGGTAACTCCCTCAAGGGTTTTGTTTTCCCTCTTTTTGGTTATAGTCCTACCCAAGCATTCAACAAGAATGATGAATAAATAAGGGGATAGCGGGTCACCTTGCCTAATACCTCTGGAAGTCGGGAAAGACCGAGAAGGCCTGCCATTGATAAGAACTAAGTAGGAAATTGAAGAGATACATCCCATAATCCAATCCATCCAATCCTTAGAGAAACCAAATTGCCTCAAAACTTTGATAAGGAAGTGCCAATCCACTCTGTCATAAGCTTTGGATAAGTCTAACCGAATGAACATGGAAGGAGAATTTTGCATATCCATGGAATGGATGGCTTCCTGAGCAAGAACTATCTCATCTACTATTTGACGTCCTTCCACATAACCCCCTTGCTCTGGGAAAATAATCTTATGCAAAAGAGGCTTCAACCTTTCTGCCATGATTTTAGTAATGATTTTGAGAAGAACATTACATAAAGCAATAGGTCTAAAAGCTGAGATATGATCAACCTCTTGAGCTTTTGGAACAAGAGTAATATAAGTTTTATTGATAACCTTCAAAATTTCTTTGGCTTTCCTGGCTTCTTCCACCACCTCTAATAAATCAACATGAAGGATATCCCAAAACTCTTGGTAGAACTCAATAGGAAAACCATCGGGACCTGGGGTTTTCCCTTTTTGCATTTTAAAAACTACTTGTTGAAGCTCATTGATAGTAACAGGAGCAGTCAAAATAGAGTTCTCCTCGAAGTGATAAGAGAAGGGATTGCTTGAAGAACATTTTGTTGAGAAGCTGAGTCAAGAGGAGTAGCAACAAAAATATTGGAAAAGTAATCAACAACAATAGAGTTCATGCCATCCCAAGTATAAACAACATCTCCATAATCTGATTTTAAGGAAGAAATAAAGTTGTGAGATCTTCGAGCTAGAAGAGATTTGTGGAAGAAATTTGTGTTTCGATCTCCTTCTTTGAGCCATTGAATTCTAGATTTTTGCTTCCATAAGATTTCTTCTCTTTTTTCCCATTCCTCTAACTGAGTTGTGAGTTTAATTTCATTTGCACTTCTCTTCTCTGTGAGGCCATCTAAACGGATTTTCTTATTCAAATTTTCAAGATGAGCAATAACTTCATGTTTTTTTATGAACATCCCCAAACTCTTTCCAGTTCCAAGTCTTGATTTTGGATTTAATGTATTGCAGTCTTTTGGCAAAACAAAACATCTTAGTCCCATGCCTAGGTTTACCTTCCTTCCACCATTGTTGCACACGAGGTCTGAAGGAAATGTCTCTAAGCCACATTAATTGAAAACAAAAAGGAGAGAAACTCACATTGGTTTTCCACATTTCCACCATGATTGGCCAATGATCCAAACCAACATTATTAAGAGTCTTCACTTTAGGAATGTGACCATGGATTAAGAAATTTTTAGAGAGCAAAAACCTATCCAATATCTCCATTATACAAGCTAAGCCTTGCCTTTTGTTAGACCAAGTCATAAGGCCATTATCTGGTTGGATATCCACAAGATGGAGGTTTGCAATATATTCGCTCATGAGGTCAGTGCTTTTGTCCAAATTTCTATTTCCCCCCTTTTCTCATCCAGAGAGAGGATGGTATTGAAATCTCCTCCGATCAAGATCCAAGCTTTAGGAAAATGAGAGATAATATGAGTAATATCCTTCCACTGTCTTCTTTTTTCCTCCAAAGAAGTCGGAGCATAAATAGTAATGTAGAGCATAATCTGGTTGGAATGTCTACTTTGAATAGCTATAGCCAACAAACCCCAAATGCCAACCATATGGTGAATAACTACCTCTTTTGGGTCCCAAAGACAAGCAATGCCACCCGAAGTCCCTTGGGAACTGAGGGAAACCACTTTTCCAGCTGGCCAAATTTTATTGGCAATTAAGTCCATATCCTCCATTGACATCTTTGTTTCTTGAAGGAAAACAAGATGTGGATGATTTATCTGAATCATTCTTCTAATTTCATTTTGTTTTGAAAGACTCCCTTTGAGTCCTCTAATATTCCAAGTGATGATCTTCATTAATACCAGGGCTAAAAAATTTGGGAAGGGCATTAATCTTACCTTCCTCTACAAGCTTTTCACCTTCTTTTACCATATGATATTGATTGGTCTTGCGACCTACTTTTTGATTAGAATCCATCTTCAATTTTTTTTCCCTTGTTTCTTGACTTATTCCAATTGAATCTGAGATGGCTTCTAACCTTGAAGAATGCTCATACACAGCCAAAATTTTACTAGATGGTTCAACGGAGTCTATATTGGGACCTGCATTATTTGAAGTTTTGACATTTGAAATATTGTTTTTCTTGTGTAAATTTTCTCCTTTTTTTTCTCGTTGAAAACCTTTGATTTGTTGGTTTGTCTCTCGAGTTCTTCCCTTCATATTTAAATTGTGTTTCTAAGATTTCAGTTTCCATTATTTCCTCTTCCTCACTTGGGACATCATTTGTGGAAAGGATTTCAAACATATTAGCAGATGACTTTGATTGATCCTTCATAACTCGGTTTTTTTTGAGTGTTCTTCTTCTTAGGTATTTGGAAACCTATTGAGTTTATATCTTCTTTCTTTTGATCAGGAATTTTATTTGGGCAAGCACTGGCCAAATGACCATATTCATGGCAAATTCTACAATGAAAAGGAATGTTCTCATAGTCCACTACTTGCTCCCAAGTGTCTTCCCCAAATTGTAATGTGATCTTTTTAGGTAGGGGTTTGTCAAAATCCATTAAAACACAAATTCGAGCATAAATAATATGTTCAAAATTTTGAGTACAATCAGCAATCATCATAAAAGTTCCTAAAGAGTTTCCAATTGAAGAAAAAATAGTAGGATTCCAAAATTCAATAGGGAGGCCAAAGAGTCTAACCCACACGGGAGCTATAGAAGGCATCTCTTCTTTGGCTTTAAATTTAGTATGCCAGGGCTTCATGAAAAGCCCTTCCCTTCCAAAAACCAAGGACCCCCTTGAAAATTTTTCTCTCTATCTTCATTATTAGCAAATAAAACAAGAAAATAACCATTTGGATAAATAGAGATTTGTAACTCACCTTTAGTTTTCCAACTTTTTGCAGCCCAGACTTTGAAAGTAGATAGACTCGAACGAAAACCCACGAACCGACAAATTAGTCCTCTTTTTTCCAAATCTTCAATGCCAGTCTGAATGTTACCCATATCAAGCTTAACAATAGGAGTTCCATCAACTGCTTTAAGACATCCTGACTCCATTTTCCTGGGATCAATCTTAGGCATTCTTAGAGGTTTATGGGAAGCCCTAATATTGATATTAGCATTAGGTTGAGGCTGTCCACCACGAAGGGCATCCCTAAAATTCATTTTTGGGACCGAGTCTTCAAAATTCTTACCCTTGACAGGGGTTTTCATAGTAGAATTATTTTGTGGGTGCACCTTAGCACCAGATTCACTTGAGATATGAGCCATTTTTTGATCAACTGCTTGAAACTTGTTTCGTGATCTCTTTAATCCTTGCCCTAGACGTCGTGGAAAGGTATGGTTTTCACTTTTCTTTTGTGCATCAAATTGGAAGCCATTGTCACTCAAGTTCATAGTATGATCTGTTGAAAGATAAATTTCTAACCCATCTTGTATCCCCTACAACATTTCCTTCTAAAATATTGAGCATAAACCACAAAAATATTGGTCGCTAGGGCCCGAAGGCCCTAAAAACCAACCTCTGGAGCTGCTTGCACTCAACCCGGGATGAAACCCTCGCATAGCCGCTTGCCAAATATATCGTTCACACATAGGGATGTGCTAGGATATGTGTTGCTCCAAATGATATGAAAATTAGTGGAGACGTTCTAGGGTTTTTCAGGCATCTACCCTCAAAATTTCAGCTCAATCCGAGTCCGGATGAGTGAGATATGGCCGAAAAGAGTTCGAAAGTTTGGGCAGTCCTGCGAAAAATGTCTAATCAATTTTTCAAATCTAATAGTCTATTTCTAACACCCCCCTGTATTACATTATTTGGATATTGAATACTTTAGTAGTCAATGTGGATTTTCTTCTAGATGATGATATGAATCTTCTTCTCTATTTTTTGTAACCTGTTCAAGCAAGTGATTAGTGTCTTCATAATCTGTCATTCTTGTTGAGAGAGCTTTGATTTTGAAATCATCTGGCTATTCTTCCAGTTCTTCAATTTCTTCTATCCTCTAAGCTAGATGTCCTTTTTTATTTATTTTTTGATATTCCACTTGAGAGTAATTCACTGGACACTGAAATTGTTGTTGATGAGGATTTTTATATTGTCATACATAGAATTGATTCCCATTGTTCATTTGTTTTACTTGGTTCTTATTTTTGGGATTGAACCTACAATAGTTGGTACTATGGCCTTTTCTCTTGCATATCTAACAATACCTGTTGTACCATGCTTTCTGTCCTTTTGATGAAGTAGCAATGTTTCCCTATGGATTTTCTTTAGATGATAATGCATTGTTAGAAATTTTATTTTTACATGTATTTTCCACTTCATATTCCTATAGAATATAATAATATTGATTAATTCATCAAAAGAAGTATCTTTACTTAGAACTTGTAAAGATGTTACCAACTGTTTATAGTTGTCTGGAAGTGCTCTCATAGTTATTTGAGTGAGAAGTTCATCCTTGACTGTTTCTCCTAAGGTAAATAATTTCCCTTTGATATCTCCTATCTTCCTTAGGAACAGTTCTATGCTTTCTCTATTATTCATTTTTAATGAATGAAGTTGAGTCTGAAGATGAATAATGGTAGCCTTATTATTTCCTTCAAATATTTTCTCTAGGCTTGTCCATGCATCTGAAGATATTTTTATTGAACTGATATAGGGTTGTATTTCATCAGTGATTGAAAAGGTTGTTATCATTAATGCCTTTGAATCATTTTCTATGAACTTTTGGATTTCAATATCATCTATGGTAGGTATTTGTATTTTCCCTTTGACGATATTTCATAGTTTTTCATATACGAAGATAGCTTTCATTTTATTCTTCCAAGAAAAATAATTAGGACCCTTGAGTAATTGAGATTTTGATAGGAAGAATTTGTTTGAAGCCATTTGAAAACCCTAATGTCAATCCTTAGATTTTATAGAATGCCTTATGACTCCCTAGTATGTTATGGATAAGATATAGTGCTTTTGTAGAATTATAGTTCAATATTGATTAATTTTGTAAGGTTTTGTAGAATACCAAAATCAATTCCTATTATCCCTTATTGCTCCTATTAAACTAAGCATTGTTCCTAAATTTTAAAGAGGTTATAATGTTGGATATTTTGTCTCCTTTAAAGAGGATTGAGACAATAATATTATGAATATTCAACCTATGAAAAAACTCTCTTTATTAATAACCCTTTGGGAATTAGGTTAAGTGTATCTAATTTTTCAATTAATGATTTGATGTAGTAGCCCTTATGAATCCCTAATCTTTGGATAATTTGGATCACAATAATATTTGCAAATATTCAATTTTTATCCAAGTAGAAAACCTTATTAATCCTAGGTTTTATATTGCAAATATTTTATTCATTTGATAAAAGATTCCCCTTGATTTATGGCTTTAAATATAAATAAATTCCTCTGATTTAATACTTATAACTCCAAGGAAAGAAAGCACATATAAACAAAAATAATTTTACCTTTCTCCAAGCAATGTTTGGACTTGATTTTAAAGAATATTGAACTGCAGAATTTACGTAGATATCGTGGATGTTGTGGATGTATCCTCTAATGGAAGTGGTATATTTTTAATGCATTCCAAATATGGCATCTTCTAGTCTCTTCCCTTGACTTCTATTACCTTGAGAATTAAAGGCTCTAACACCTTATTGACATGTTGCAACTTGACCCTTTTCACACAGATGAAGAGATAGTAATTTTGATGATGAAGAATACTTTTTGCTAACTTTGGTCATTGACATCCTTAAATGGAGAAGATTTATCTCTTATGTGCCAAGTGGCATGCCTGTTTCCCTTCAAGTGCTTGAGGATAATTTTGTGCCAATGAAACATTTGTCTACCTTCTTGTAATGTAAGAACGTTATGTTCTTTAACAAAACACTTGGTCTTCCTCTTTGAAAAGTGTACTCAATGCACCAAATGCACCAACTTGTTCGTGTAACTCCTCCTTGAATATGAGTGCTCTCTTGAATCAAGCGTTAGGGTTTTCCTTTAGTGACAAGTGTCACTTTCTTCTCTTCATGGACATAGTATCTATTATTGGTTCGAACGTACCCATTGAGACCTTTTTATCTTTGCAAATACCCTCCTTTGCTTTCATTCACTTGCATAATATTCTACTGGGATATGGAGCAATAGAATGGAGGCCTTGAGCACCACTTTTAGTGAGCATATATGGAGTAAGTAACACTCCAAATGGTGCTTCAAATTTCTTCTACTTTATACTTGTTTTTCATCCTCCTTACATAGATGCTATTGCTTGTTGAATGACACTATTTCTCCCTTGCTCTTGTACGTGTATCTTGCAGGTTTGGCCATTAGAATATGAGGAGTATGAGCCATTTGTATGGATCCTTAAGCTAGGATTGGATGGGTGCTAGCATACAATTTATTTCGACTAGTTTTTACAGCAAGTATAGTGCCTTTGAGGCACCTTTTAATCTACCTTCTCTCCTTGTATAACCATATTAGAAATAGTGCACTATAATGTAAAATAGTTTTAATACAAGATGACCTTGTTGCACTTTCTTTTGCACTCCTCTTTGTAAGTCTTAATTTTTGGTTTTTGAGGCAGAATATTGAGTGCAATATAGGGATTTTGAGGTTATCTCTTGATTAGACACCTTCCCTTGTTTTCTTGGATATTTTATAAACAAATCCAAGTTTGTAACCACATGATAGAAGCTATTTTTTGCACTATTTTCTTGTGCTTTGAACTTGAGGCTCACCAAGTCTCATTTGAGGCTTCTTTTGATGCTCTTATGGTGATTACTTTCTTCTCCAATGCTTATAGGATTACGCTTATTTTATGGATTTCTTAGGCCACTTCAAAGTTGCAGATCTCAATGCATTAATAGTAACTTTAAACACTGATAAATTCTATTTTTGTGCCCTTATATGAACACAAAAAATAATATTTGAGAGTAATATAATAGTGCAAATGAATATAATAATATTTTACTTCTAATGCACTAAAAATTTCACCTTACACTCCAATCAACTCTAAAAAAAAATGCACTTAATCAATTTACTGCAACTAATCAAGAATAATCTGAAATGAATCTTCAAGAATTATTCTAAAATTTCTTTATAAGCAAGGTAATAGGAGCTAGTCTTCATTTTCTTTCCAAAGTAGATTATAGGTAGTTGATAGATAGTTTGATATTCTAAAATCTAATCAAATCCTAAAGTACAAATGAACCTTAAAGAATCCTTTCTTTTTGCACATTTGAAGACTTTTAAATTCAACTCTCCTTTTTGCAACTTTACTCCAATCAAGGTGCTTAAACAAACTTTATAAGTAATCCACTTAATGAATTTACTTGCACCAATAGTTGCTTACCTTTTTCTAAAATCCCTTTTCACCACTTATGTAGAGGATGTAGATATTGGTGTCTAAGATCACCAAGTTGCTATCTTGAGTAAGATCCTACAACTCTTTGTAGGCTACCTTGAACAACTTTGTCTTCACTGAGCCTAGGATGTTGGTGGCTTGTTCTCCTCTTGTAGTCTCATCCTTTTTATTGTATATTAGAAGATATATTTGATTCTGAAGTGGTGCCTTCTTGTTGTGAGAGGTAATCTCCAAATATCCTGGATTTGGTAGGCTTCTTTTATCTGAATCTTCCTTTAAGCTTCTTGTCAAATTCTAAATTCAAATAGGATCTTCTTCTCAAGATTTTGAATATCTTGAGGTCTTTTGAGATTTGGCACTCCTTGAAAAATTATTCTTCTTGGCTTGTTGTCATATGGCGATAATTATCCCAAATCTTTCACTATCTCCAATAGTGAATTTCTTCAATGATTCATCCTTGGAACTCCTTTTATGATTTATTTAGTATGGCTCTCCAATCCTTTTACTGGATACTAGTAGAGGCCTCTCCAAGGCCTTGCAACTTCTTCTAGTCTTCTTTGAGACCTTATCTTCAACCTTCTACTTTTGGAAGTGTTGGTGGTGAGATCTTCTCCTTAATCTCTGATTCTGCTATCTCTGTATTCAAGCAGGACTCTTCTAGTCCTTCTTCATCAATGATATCTTCTCTTGATCTCTTTTGCTTCAGTTGTTGGATTAATTCAAAGATACTCTTCCTAACCTTTTTGTAGGAAGCTTTCCCAACTCACTAAATCTCTCTGTTCTTACAACAAAGTATTAGTACTAAAATATGCTTCTGAATTAGATACTCTCTTCTGGATTCTTCTTCAGGATCAAGGCTTTTGTGGCCTTTTCTTCAATACCAAGGCTTCTATGGCCTTTCCCTCTAGATCAAGGATTTTATGGATTTTTCTTCTGGATCAACGCTTCTGTAGCATTTTCTTCTGTATCAAGGCTTCTATGGCCTTTTCTTCTTATGAATTTTCCAATATAACAATGAATATCTCTTGTATTCTTCCAAAATTGTCTTTTGTAGTGTTCTTCTCTTGCAACAACTAATCTTTGTGCTATGAATACACTCCAAAATTTGGGTAAAAAAGTTGAAATCTCCTAGATTTTTATTGTAGGAGGTATCCCAAACATCTGATTATTAATTATCTATAATAGAAGAACCTCCATGTTAGTTTCTCTAGATCTTCTAGATGAGCTTAACTAGTTGATTCATCAAACTAGTGGATCAAGTGCTGAGTCCTAGTCTTCACAAGTTTTCCCTTGAAACTATGTGAAAAGACTCTAGCCATATGCAATCTCAGTATTCTTGAATCTAAGATTTATTTTAGTTCTTCCTTATGGCTCTCCTTAATTCTACCACCAAGACTCTTCTAATATTTTTTGACAGTGACTGGTCCAATGGCACGTCAGGTTGTCAAAAACTTAGGTTTAATGATAATGGTGATTTCCCCATTGACCTACCGTAGCTCTGATACCATTGTTAGATTTTGATACAACATGTAATGGGAGATAGAAATCAAAATATGTAGAATAATATGAAATAAATTAAATCTGCGAGATGACTGGAAATATACTATAAATAGAAATGATGGAGATGTTTACAAAAGTAGTTGTGGAGAAAATGAACACTCCATGAATATAGCTATAGCTCAAGAATGGAAATTGAGTATATTACAAGCCATCACAATACATCACACTGCTACATCATGCCACTCTGGTCTACACTACTTCCTACTACTATATGCTGCTCTATGTCTATGGCCCTTTATATAGGAAATAGGTTCCTTAGCCAAAACTCTACCTAGATGTGTAAGGGACAACTTGCACATATATAACTTGCACTTTGACACTTGTGCATTTATTACATTGCATGAAGTAACTAGATAACTTCCCTCTAAAGTAATATAATGTTCTAAGTATGTACCAAGAAAGGTACATTTACATAATCCAAATGATGTAATAATCTATTTCTAACAAACAACACAAGTATACTTCTAGTCTACTCTATAAAATTCATAAACTAGATACCTGCAACACAAGATAATGCTCTTCATACACAAATATGTACACCAATAGAAAAAGTCTCATTGATGTATGGATGTCATTACAAAATGAATGAGGGGTCTATATATAGGATGGCCCTAGAAGTTATGGCAACCACCAGTCCCACCAACGTACCCAATTGAATACTTGTTACACACTTAACTAATCAATCTGGAGTGTAACTAATTAGTCTGGAGCATAACTAATTAGTCTGGAGCGTAACTAATCAGTCTAATACTGAACTAATTAGTCCTTAACAACTTCAAAAAAGTTCATGATGGATAATTTGTGCATAACTAATGCTTATTCCTCAAAACTTATTAATTAGATCGTAACAATATGATTACTAACCATACATATTACAAAATATTATTTTATATCCAAAATTCCTAAAACATTATATAGGCATTTTGTCAAACAATTTTGAATATTCATTTCTTCTTAGAACTATTATCTACAAAATCCTCCTTGCTCTTCTGAAATTATTTTGTCTAACAAAGGCCTTAATTGATTCACCATCACTTTGAATATAATCTTATATTCCATATTAAATAGGCTTATGGTTCTAAAAAAATCAAACAATTCAACATCCTTCTTTTTTGGAATTAGGGTAAGATATGTTGCATTTATTTTATAAGCTATGTATTGTTTGACCTTAGACTATTCCACTACCACCAATAAAGAATCCTTCACTATATCCCAATTATGTTGGTAAAAAGATGCAAAGAGCCCATATGGACCTAGGGATTTATCCTTATTAAAAGAGAAAAGAGCTAAATGAACTTCTTCTAGAGTAATAGGCTCCATTAGTTTCCTATTGTATTCATTCGTTATAAATGAAGGTACACCTTGAAGAACTTTATCATTTAGAACTTCAGTCTCCTCTGATCCTATAATATTTTGATAAAAAGACTTTACGTCTTTTCTAATTTCACTCTGATCTTCATTCCAAACCCTGTCTATTGATTTAATTCTACTAATTCGGGAATTAGATCTTTGTACTATAACCATCCTATAGTTTTGTTTTGTATTTCTATCTCTTTTTAACCAAGTTTGTCTTGATTTTAATCTCCAACATTTCTCTTTCTTACTCAAAATATTATGATATTCACTAAGCAACTTCTTTTCCTATGAGCTTGGATTATTATGATCACCTTTTTAGAATTTTGAAATTTTATCTTTTAATTCTTATTTCTTCTCGAAAATATTTCCAAAAGTGTTATTATTCCATTTTTTAAATCTAGATGTCATAGATTTAAATTATTTTGGAAGAGCATACAACCCACCATTTCCTGAAGAATTCCATGTTTGTGCAATCATATCAAAAATTAAGGATGGTCTTCCCACATCTAGTCATATTTAAAATATGATCTTTTTTTGAATTCACTTACCACCATTTTAACTCTTATTGGCCAATGATCTGAACCAATCCTTGTTAAGGTATTAATTTTATCATAAGTTCCTTCACATAGCCAATGATTTGAGAGAATGCATCTGTCTAATATTTTTGCTATTTGGTTCTAGCCTTTCATGTTGTTGGTCCAAGTATAGTTGTCTTATTCAAACTCAACCTCGCATAGATTATTGTTTTGAATAAAAGCTGAGAAATCTCTCATACTTTGGGTTAATTTCCTAATTCCCCTAAATTTTTTGTCCAACTTGGTTATGGCATTAAAATCTCCTATGATCATGAATTGGATTTTTTTATCTTTACTTCTCATAAAGGCTTCAATCCCACTCTAAAATTTTAATCTACTCGATTGATTTGTAGGTCCATAGATATTGATAAGGATGAAATTAATATTTGCAAAGTAGCAAGTGACTAAAGAAGCTATCCAATGCCTAGTTTTATGAATTGTTACACAAGAGGTTCTAGAAGGATTCCAAAAAGTTAGAATTCCTCCTGTCGCTTCTTTAGAATCCATAGCATCCCATTCACATCTTGCCCATACTACTTTCATAGTTTTTGAAACTTCTTCTTTTATCATTTTAGTTTCTTGGATACAAAAAATACCAGGCTTATTACTTAAACATAGGTCCCTGATACACCTCTACTTTAAGGGGGCATTAACACCCGTTATATTCCATGAGATGATAATCATGTCTCATTAGGGGCTATTGGCCCCTCCTACATATTACCAAAATTGTGTACCCTGAGTTATCATGTTGCTTATTTCTACAATTGTGTATAGTAATTTTTTTTAAATGGTGAATAACCTCTTCCAGTAGAACAAGCTTAGAAGTTTTTTCAATGAGTACCAATATTCCTATGTTCCCATAATCGTACCACCCCAAACCTATTTAAATTTAAACACTTTAAACATGGCAATACCCTTAGAAACATGGATGGTGTCACCTTCAAGACCCACACCTCCAAATATTAATGAAAATTCATGAAACCACCTTCATTAGATGCATCTCAAAAAGAGATTTATGATGAATATAAACTTGCCTAGGTTTTGAGAATTAAACTTCTAAATGGTATGTTTTTAGCATGTTGTTTGATTGTCCCATAGACCATAACGTCTGCATTTTACCATAGCATAATTTTCAAAGCCCATAAACCACTCCATTCGATGTAGATAAAAAAATATTTCCAATGAATATAATTTTGCTTATTTTTTGAGGAGGTTTTATGCCCAAAATTGCTTATTTTTGACATGATATCCAAGCTACTAAGCTCAAGCTTTACCAATCATCCAATATTAGATCAAAGGAAAAATATGAAGGGTAAATCATCTAAAATCCTATTGTCTATCCACTCAATTCAATGACTTACAAAGATTCAAAGGAAAAATTAAAGGGCAAAGCATTTAAAATCTTAGCAAACTCTAACAATTATTCAATCTCAAATCAATGACTCATAGAGGTTTTGAGAAAAATATGAAAGGTAAAACATATAAAATTCTACTAACCATTCAATCTCAGATAAATAAATTATAGAGATTCAAAGGAAAATTTAAAGGGTAAAGCATTTAAAATCTCAATAAGCTCTATCAATCGTTCAATCTCAAACAAATGACTCGTAGAGATTCAAAGGAAAAATTTAAATGACAAAGCATTTAAAAGCTTAGCAAGCTATACCAACCATTCGATCTCAAATCAATGAATCACAAAGATATTGAGAAAAATATAAGGGGTAAAAACATTTAAAAGCCTATCAAATTTTTGATCTCAAATTAATTTCTCGTAGAGGTTTAAAAAAAATCAAAGAGTAAAGCATCTAAAAGCCTGCCAATTGTAAACTGCAAGCTTACTATAGTGGTAAGGGATTTAGCCTCTCTTTGAAAGGTCCAAGATTAAAATCTCAGTTTGTATGAGGGGACCAGGACCCCTCATAAAAATCAGTGTAAACTTATTAGAAAAAATATAAAATATTTGACCAATTGAAAAAAAAAGTTTATCAATTGTTCGATCTTAGTTCAATGGCTCACAAAGATTATGAGAAAAATTTAAAGGGTAAAATATTTTTAAAATCCTACCATCGTTGTTGAGTGGTAATTTTATCCAATTGCAAAACCACACTCACAATCAGGATTTTGATCACAAAACCCTTTCTTGCAAAGAAGTTAAAAACAAAAACAACTTCTCCAAGGTTCTGCTATATAAGCATTGCACTTGTGTATTAGTAATATTTGTGAAGATATGTTAAATGAGTACTAGGAATAACTTAGTGATTTGCAAGTAACTGCTAATAAGGGGTCTGTGTTGGTTTATTTTATTATGCTATGCTAGTAATTGTTCATGAAACTTAGAAGAAAAGTAAAATGTGATTGGCCCTCATATGACCACGATGTAAAGCCTTAATTCCTTTTATCTTGAAGTATTTTAGGTAGATTTTATCTTCCTTTGATTAAGCAGATTTTAGACAAGTTTTATCTTGCATTATTAAACCCTGCTTTGAGCATGAAAAAGAAGACTAAAATCTATCCTTAGATGTGAACCTTAAATGGTAATTGGATTCATTCAATGTCGCTTCAATCGTGAAGATAAATATAGCCTTTGATATAATAAATAAATTACCCCTCTTTGATGAAATTAATTTTCATAAAGAGACGCCAATTTATTGCTTTAAAATAATGGCCTTTTAAAATGCCATATAAATCACTCCCCTTTAATGAAATTGGAATTTTCATAAAGGAAAGTTAATTTATTGCTTGCAAATAAAAATGCAAGCTTAAAATTTGATTTGCCTTCAAAATATGAAATAATGTAAAATTTCAAAATTATAAAATGTCTGTAAAAACAACTTTGAATAATTTTTATAATTTTGAAATGACTTCAAAATAAAATTGAATTTGCTTCAAATGAAATATTGAAGCTCATTCTTCACACTCGTGCATCTATTTTTAGAGTTTTAATTTTTCGATTTTTATTTTAATTGTCAAAGTCTTAAAAAATCTGCAAAAAGGAAGGGTTAGAAAAATAAAATAAAATCTGGAAATGAACCAGAATACTAAAAATATAAACACAAACTACTGCTAGTATGATTCCACCCTATTCTTACAAAACCGGAGATGTGAGAAATTCATGCATGCAACCTAGTTGACCCGAATATGTATTTGCACAACTTGTAATAACCTAGGTGCGAGCTCCTAAGGAAAGAAAATGAATTTAATGTCTTAAATGTTCAATGATGTAACCACTATCATGCATTAAACATAATTTATAAGCAAGGAAAAATAAACGTTTAATCCAAACATGCTGAAATAAACTCCTCCAATCTTGCTAACAAGATATAAATTTCTGAACTTATTTATGTTTAAAAATAATGGCTTTGTTTTAAAAAAACTTTCTAGCAACATGGAGCCTCCAAAAAGGTCCAACCCATTTTCTACCATTTTCAACTGTATTTTAAAATTTTACCATCACCCTTCATTTCCTCTTCCCTGTTTTCAAAACATCTTTTCGTTTTGTAATGGGCATAAACCAATATTAGGCCAAAGTCGAGCTCAGTGCCTGTCCCCTTATTTTGCCTACACTCCATGTAACATCCTCCCCCATGTGAGATGCTATCCCCATCACCTCTACAGTCTTCAAATAATCGAAGCTCATGCTCTTTATCACCATGGAACATCTGGAACATTCACATCCATATGTGAGAAATAAGAACATATGTGAGAACTATAATCATATCTTCGTAGAGCTAACATCCCGCGTGTCTGGCCGCGATATCTAAACCCAATTATTGATTTACCAATATGATCTATATACATAGCTAATACTTGCTTGTCTCCATTATTTATCAACACATTGAGCACCATAATGAATCACAATGAGAACATCCAGTGTGGTATTGACTATCTTTTTCCAATAGTAATTGCTTTACGAAACCCCATCTACTCGGATTATGCACGTGTTTTACCGCAGATTACTATAACTCTTCCGTCAACATCTTCGTTGTTCAGGCCAGATGTTATAAGCTTGCTGTAGATGGTATTCTTTAGATAGAATTTACTGTTCACTGTGATACACTGTTGCCTACTCCTACAAACGTCAAACCTCCCTTTAGCAAGTTGCCGCTGCTTCCCATTATTACTGTTATCATGGCGTTGCTATCGCAGTTTTACAGTCCGAGCTTCACCCTTCACTTTTAAACATATTTTACCTTTTCATTTTTTTTATTAAATATATATCTATATGCATATATAAACATATGACCAAGCTGAAATTATTCTAGCTGAAATTGGAATATTTCCTTTAAAAGCAATTGCTATGACCAAGCTGTTATGTTACTCAAAAAAATAAAAAACATGAAAAACGACATATGGCCTGGGGCAGCTAGCAAGGCAGAAGAATACATGGTTGAAATAAAATGTGAAATGAATGAAACATTGGAAAATTAACATAAATGAATGCCCAGATGTCAACAAAGACAAAAAAAAAAAATTATGTGAATGAAAAGTTTAGAAGTGGAATGTGTAAAAATGCAAACAAGAAAAAACAATATTATATTGCAAAGTTTAACCCAACGTATGACCACGAGGAAAAGCGTTATAGGCACTGAAATCAAGTGGAAAGAAAAATCCTCATTGCTCAGATAAGGACTAGTGCTCATAGGCTTAGATGTGAAACAAGGAGATGGACAATGCCCAAAGAACAATGGTAAGAAAGGATATGTACTCTATGCAGCATAGGGACAGTAGAGACAGAGGAACACTTCATCTATAAATGCCTGAGTTTTTCAGATATCCGTGGCAAATACAAAGAAACACTCAAAAATGTGTCTATGGCAAAGTTATTTGAAGACAGCAAAATAAAAAAAAGTTGAGGAATTTCTAACCCAAATCAATAGGAGAAGGAACAACCTTCTCAAAGATATTAAAGATCATATGATATGATTTGAGTAGTTGTAATTCTATATTTGAGGTCCCATAGACCATATTTGGGTTTCGCGAACGTAATTAAAATCTTTCATTTTATTTCATATATATTTTTATTTTATGTTATTTTTATATGATCATTCACTTCGTTAATGAGTAATAAAATAAATGAATATTTTTATTTTTTTATTATTTTTTTTGTTTTTATATATTTTTATCTTAAGACATATATATAAATTTATATTAATATCTAAATATATATATATATATATATATATATATATATATATATATATATATATAATTTATTTATTCAAATTTCATTTAATTAATTTGGATGTTTGAATTTAAATTAGTTAATCTCAAATGTTTGCCTTAATTGAATTCAAATATCAAATTCAAATCTATACTAAAAACCTAAGCAACATTACAATCTAGAAAGAAAACGAGCCCAGACAACACTCTACAAGGAATTTAAAGTACCGATTACCAAAACTATCACTCAAGGATAACCAAAACTCCCAAAAACATAATTAAAAAAGGTGGGTCCCCAATTTTGGAGTTAGTTGTGGAATAGCCACAATACGCCCAATCTTATATCAATGGCTCGCATGAAGTGAAGGGAGTTTTAAATAGTAAAGCATTGAGAAACTACGTCAATCATTCGATCTTGGTAAATAAACATCTTGTAAATATTGAAGAAAAAATCAAAGGGTAAAGCATCTAAAACTTTGCCAACTATCTAATTTCATATCAATAACTCATAGAGATACTAAGAAACATAAAGGGTAAAATATTTAAAATCCCACCAATTATCCAATCTTGGTAAATCAATGACTTGCAAAGATTTGAAGAAAAAACTTAAAGGGTAGAACATCTAAAACTTTGCCAACTGTCCATTCTTACATCAATGACTTAGAGATTCCATAAAAAAATTAAAGGATAAAATATATAAAATCTCACCAACTGTCCAATATCAAGTCAATGACTTGCACGAATTAGAGGGACTTCTAAATGGTAAAGCATTGAGAAACCGTGCCAACCATTTGATTTTGACAAATAAACAACTCGTAAAGATTAGAAGAAAAAACTCAAAGGGTAAAGCATCTAGAAATTTACCAATTGTCTAGTCTTAGATCAACAACTCACAAAGATTCAAAGAAAATATAAAGTGTAAAACATTTAAAAGCCCACCAACCGTTTGATCTTGGCAAATCAATGGCTTGTCTAGATTCAAAGAAAAACTCAAAGGGTAAAACATCTACAACTTTTCTAACCATTTGATCTCAGATCAATGACTCACAGAGATTTTAAGAAAAACATAAAGGGTTAAACATTTAAAAGTGCACCAACTATATGATCTTGGCAAATCAATAGTTTGCAAATATTCAAAGAATAAAGCATTTGAAACTCTACGAATAGTTTGATTTAAGATCAATAACTCACAAAGATTTTGAGAAAAGACATAAAGGGTAAAACATTTAAAAGGTCTCCAACCATTTGATCTTGGTAAATCAATGGCTTGTGGAGATTCGAAGAAAAAACTCAAAGAGTAAAGCATCTAAAACTTTGTCAACCATCCAATCTTAGATTAATGACTCACAAAGATTAAAAAAAATTTAAAAGGTATATCATTTAAAATATTGCTAGTCATTCGATCTAAAAACAATCAATGACTCATGTGAACTAGAGGAAGTTTTAGATAATGGAGCATTGAAAAGCCATACCAGTTGTTCAATCTCAAATAAATGAATCACATGAAGTGAAGGGAGTTTTAAATAGTAAAGCATTGAGAAACTACGTCAATCATTCGATCTTGGTAAATAAACATCTTGTAAAGATTGAAGAAAAAATCAAAGGGTAAAGCATCTAAAACTCTGCCAACTATCATATCAATAACTCATAGAGATGCTAAGAAACATAAAGAGTAAAATATTTAAAATCCCACCAATTATCCAATATTGGTAAATCAATGACTTGCAAAGATTTGAAGAAAAAACTCAAAGGGTAAAACATCTAAAACTTTGCCAACTGTCCATTCTTACATCGACGACTCAAATATTCCATGAAAAAATTAAAGGGTAAAATATATAAAATCTCACCAACTATCCAATATCAATTCAATGGCTTGCATGAATTAGAGGGAGTTCTAAATAGTAAAGCATTGAGAAACCATTCCAACCATTTGATTTTGACAAATAAACAACTCGTGAAGATTAGAAGAAAAACTCAAAGGGTAAAGCATCTAGAAATTTGCCAAATGTCTAGTCTTAGATCAACAACTCACAAAGATTCAAAGAAAATATAAAGTGTAAAACATTTAAAAGCCCACCAACCATTTGATCTTGGCAAATCAATGGCTTGTATAGATTCAAATAAAAACTCAAAGGGTAAAACATCTACAACTTTTCTAACCATTTGATCTCAGATCAATGACTCACAAATATTTTAAGAAAAACATAAAGGGTTAAACATTTAAAAGTGCACCAACTATCTGATCTTGGCAAATCAATAGTTTACAAATATTCAAAGAAAAACTCAAAGAATAAAGCATTTGAAACTCTACCAACAGTTTGATTTAATATCAATGACTCGCAAAGATTTTGAGAAAAAACATAAAGGGTAAAACATTTAAAAGGTCTCCAACCATTTGATCTTGGTAAATCAATGGCTTGTGGAGATTCGAAGAAAAAACTCAAAGAGTAAAGCATCTAAAACTTTGTCAACCATCCAATCTTAGATTAATGACTCACAAAGATTAAAAAAAATTTAAAAGGTATATCATTTAAAATATTGCTAGTCATTCGATCTAAAAACAATCAATGACTCATGTGAACTAGAGGAAGTTTTAGATAATGGAGCATTGAAAAGCCATACCAGTTGTTCAATCTCAAATCAATGACTCGCATGAAGTGAAGGGAGTTTTAAATAGTAAAGCATTGAGAAACTATGTCAATCATTCGATCTTGGTAAATAAACATCTTGTAAAGATTGAAGAAAAAATTAAAGGGTAAAGCATCTAAAAATCTGTCAACTATCATATCAATAACTCATAGAGATGCTAAGAAACATAAAGGGTAAAATATTTAAAATCCCACCAATTATACAATCTTGGTAAATCAATGACTTGCAAAGATTTGAAGAAAAAACTCAAAGGGTAAAAAATCTAAAACTTTGCCAACTGTCCATTCTTACATCAACGACTCAGAGATTCCATGAAAAATTAAAGGGTAAAATATATAAAATCTCACCAACTATCCAATATCCATTCAATGGCTTGCATGAATTAGAGGGAGTTCTAAATAGTAAAGCATTGATAAACCGTTCCAACCATTTGATTTTGACAAATAAACAACTCGTGAAGATTAGAAGAAAAAACTCAAAGGGTAAAGCATCTAGAAATTTGCCAACTGTCTAGTCTTAGATCAACAACTCACAAAGATTCAAAGAAAATATAAAGTGTAAAACATTTAAAAGTCCACCAATCCTTTGATCTTGTCAAATCAATGGCTTGTATAGATTCAAATAAAAACTCAAAGGGTAAAACATCTACAAATTTTCTAACCATTTGATCTCAGATCAATGACTCTGAGATTTTAATAAAAACATAAAGGGTTAAACATTTAAAAGTGCACCAACTATCTGATCTTGGCAAATCAATAGTTTACAAAGATTCAAAGAAAAACTCAAAGAATAAAGCATTTGAAACTCTACCAACAGTTTGATTTAAGATCAATGACTCACAAAGAATTTGAGAAAAACATAAAGGGTAAAACATTTAAAATGTCTCCAACCATCTGATCTTGGTAAATCAATGGCTTATGGAGATTCGAAGAAAAACTCAAAGAGTAAAGCATCTAAAACTCTTTCAACCATCCAATCTTAGATTAATGACTCACAAAGATTAAAAAAATTTAAAATCTTGTTAGTCATTCGATCTAAAAAAAATCAATGACTCATGTGAACTAGAGGAAGTTTTAGATAATGGGGCATTGAAAATACATACCAGTTGTTCAATCTCAAATCAATAATGACTCACACAAATTTGAGGGAATTATAGATGGTAAAGTATTAGAAAGCTTCACCAACCATCCGATCTCAAATATCAATGACTTGAGAGGGAAATAAAGACTTACTGCAACCAATAAAATCAAAGCCACAAAAAATAACTAAAAAACGCAGTAAGTGTTGAAAATATAGAAAATGGCTGAAAAATATAGAGAAGATCTAGAAAACACAAAAAATAGCCAAAAATATAGATAAGGGCCAAAAACACAAAGAAAACTTGGAAAACATAGAAAATGGCTAGAAAATGCAATAAATTCCTATAACGTGCAGAACAAAAATAGTGTCGAAAAATATAGAATGTGGTTAAAAAATGTTAGATGTTGCTAGAAAGTGCAAAATGTTGCCAAAAATTGCAAAAAATATAAAATGTTTTTTTTTTGTTACATAGATGAATTGGTTACAATCACAATTTTTAGTAACTGCCAACGCAATTGGTAGGGTTCAAACTATCAGCGAAGGCTTTTAACACACCCACCGTCTCGTTAATGGTAAGAGAGAAAAATCATAAGAGAGAAAATAAAGGAAAAATAGTAGAGGAAAAATAAATAAACAAATAAAAAATTTAAAGGTAAAAGATAAAGTTCAATGTCTACACTTTTTGACTTTTCCTCACACAAAATCTTCTCTTGTAGATTATATGACATAACTGCTCGAAATTCAAAGATGATGGTCACGAGAAACTTAATATTGGCCATGCAAACACATATCTACAAAGCACAAAAATGGCTCATCCCACTTGTTATGGCTAGCTAAGCATGAATTTAATCACTTAACACCAACCCGTCTCAAGTGATCCCCAAATTTCTCAAAATTGAAAATTTAATGAGGTATGGTAGAGGTGATTCCAAGGAACTCACTTTATGAATGGGAAAAAATGAAATATTTTTAATACTGACTAGGCAAACACAGGTGTGTAGAGCGATGACATATAATAAAGTTAATAGTTAACCCACTAGTATTCGAAAAAGCAAGAGTCAAATCACTTGAGAACAATCAAGCTTGAGCAATTTTTTTTTTAATGAGGCATGGCCAAAGTGTAGCCAAAATGATCCTAGGAAACTCACATCATGCATAGGAGGGAGAATGAAATCTCAAATTTGATACATCATATTTAAAAATATAATAATAAAATTCTCTAAAACCAGGCTATGTAAAGAGAGAGAATTGTATAAATACTGGCCCACTAAAGAATGGAAGTGTTAAAAAACCATCCACTGTATTTGCCTTTTTAGACTTAGTTTATTTTCTATTAGATTTCTATTTAGTTTGATGTATTTTTTGAATCAAGTCAAAACTAATTTTGAGTTTTGTTCATGTAATTCATCAAAGTGGGTAAATCTAAACCTATATGTACTACATGATTATCTTTATAATGCAAGGCTCTAAGATTCTATGTTCAATATATGCATGATGGTTGGTGGTTGCACTCTGTTTATTTCATAGTCTATTCTCTCTCTAAAGATTGCATCATTCTAGACCTTAGGTTGTGTGAATACTTATCGGGCTAGGATTGATTTAAACCAAATTTGTTGCTTTACAGGATCAGAATTGAATTCAAGGAAGTATTAGTTTGTTTTCTCCATTTTTCTTTTCTCTTGCCCTTAAACCTTTGAATTTTTTTGTTTTCTCTAATTTTTTGTGAATGCTTATGAAAAATCAATATGTTCATAATCTAAACGTTAACCATTATTGTTTATGCATGTTGTAATTTTAATGTATTGGGATTATTGTTTGGATAATTATGCATTAAATAATAGGATTTTATGCTTATAAAGCTGTCCCTTGGATTCATATCACCAAACACCTCTTAAAGGAACAACTATCAATGAGCTCTAAGCTTATCCAAGATGGCCAAGACCTGGTCATACTCGAACCTTAGGGGAAAATAAAATTTTCTTTCAAGAGGGAACAAATTATGTTCCAAGTAAGATGGCTTGCTCTTGATACACCAATAGTTTGAATCTTGCCACCTCATGCCCAACAACACTGGCACTAGAGGGAAGTCAAAGTGTGTCATTTGTACGCTCAACACATGGTTCTCTCCTTGGAAGTTAAGGAATTTAAGTGGTTTAGTTGGATGCCACTTGATTACCTTTTGACTATATTTATTATCACAATTCTTATAAATTTAGAGTCACTTTACATACTCTTCAATAAATTATACGAATATTTTTATTGCTTTGCATTTATTGTTTCTTGTTAAGTAAGAGTTTTTACCTATTTATGGTTACCTCTTGCCCTTTAATAACTAGTTTTAGTGTAGTAGTTTACATAGTGGAGTTGGAAGTGGATTATAAAAATTATTCTCTAGGTATATCATGAAGTGATAATCCTAAGGAATCTCCTCTTGATACTTGTTTTTGTTTTTTTGAACTCTATAGTACTTATGGTTAAAGAAATTTATTGTGTTTGGGTACATTGTGAATCATATCCCATTTTAGATAATACTTAAAGGATAAGTGCAAGAAGGTTAACCAGCCATGCAATCAAAACTTAAGGATGCCAAAATTGTTAGAAATATTGAGTTGTCATTGATGTCAAAGGCAAAAATGTCTTTAAGGATGAAATGTCGAGTTGTCATTAATAATAAAGGAAGAGATATCTTCAGAGGTTTCAAAGGCAAAATCAAAGGTGTCAAAGGTGAAATATCTTCAAAGGATGAAATGGTAAAATTTTAATAAAGGCAGAGATATACTTTAATATTTAAATGAAATATTTAAATATTAAGGTGGAGGGTTATATTTAAATCAAGAGGATTTAAATATATAAAAGTTTGAAAAAGTGGAAGGTCATATTTAAATCAAAGGATTTAAATATAATTCAGAAGTTTAATATTTAAAGGTTAAAAGGTTGGACGACCTCCTTGAGAACACCAATGCAAAGTTTTAAAATTCAAATATTCAAAATACTAAGGCTGACCTCCTTGGGCGCTAAATAAAATGCATAGCCAACCTCTTTGGGCACTAAATAAAATATATTTTTAAAAGACTATCAAATTCATTTTGGTGTGGTGAAAAATTTGAATCTCCTTTATGCGAAAATCGAGTGGCAGGTAGAAGAGGAGGAGAAGAGCATGTTTGGTGAAAATGCACAAAAAAGAGAATTTATAATATTTATGCTACAAATTTAGTCTCATTTGGGTGGCTAGCCCAGCCAATTATTGAGCTTGCGCTAAGGCAGTGTGTAGCAGGAGGTTGCAGGGTCAAATCTCTGTGATGCCATTTTCATTTTGGTTGATAGAACGAAGAAGGGTTTAAATAGTTTGGGTTGCACCTTTTTATTCCACCCGTCGAGGTAGCTCATTTTGTCGCCTAGCCTATGCTAGGGTGCTGTGTTGGCAAAAGTCGAGAGATCGAATCTCCTCCGCACGTATTTGGTGGTTTTTGCTATTAGAGGTAAGGGCAAAACTTTTATTTGATTTAATAGAGTGGAAGATATAAAGTGTGTCATGATTATATTTTGCATACTTTGAGTGGGAGATATAAGGTGTGTAATGATTATTTTAAAATGAATTTTTGCATCCTATAAAATGGAGTTATAAGGTGTGAGGTTGTTATTTTTAAAAGTTGTATTTTACATGTTATAAAAGGAGATATAAAGGGTTTTTGTTATTAATAAAGCTTTATATTGTGAGTTTCAAAAGGGATATATAAGGAGTGATTTTTAAGATTTATTGTGTATGTTTTTTATAAGGGTTTTTAAAAGTGGTTGATTTGATATTTAATCAAGAAAAGAAAAAGAGAATTGCTAACCAGTTTTTGAAGGCACAAACAAAAGGAAAATCATTTTGTTAAGACTGGTTTGGAAAGCTCATGCAAAAATCTCATCATCATCATTGAGAAAGATTTAGAGGTATGGTGATTTAATTCCTTTATCAAAGTGGCTTAATCAATTTGAGGAAAACATTTTGTCATATAGTGGGAGGTATAAGGAATTATTGGATGTGCATTGTTTTTGCTTGAAATTGGAAATAAATGTGCAAGGATTATAGAACAGATTTGAGAATAAATTTGTGCATTACCTTTGATTAAAATTGTGAGTAAATGTGCAAGGGTTATAGATCAGATTTGAGAACAAATTTGTGCATTATTCATGATTGATTTTGGGAGTAGATGAAAATAACATATTTGTGCACTGTGATTGGTTTTGAAGGAAAGGTACAAATCAACAATTACCAGGTCAGTTATCAAGTGCTAGACTAAAGTTACCTTTTGATGTAATAAATGTGAGACATGTGAAAGCGACAAACTTAATGAATGTGAGGAACATATTAGGTATTTATTAGTGTGTATCATTATCTATATGTTCACGAAGATAAGAGAATTATGGGTAGAATTGTTTCCAATTTTGCTGCACCTTGTTGAAGTTCGTATTGTATACAGTTTTGAGACCATTCATTGTAAAAACTTCTCTTTTTTCATAAAAAATAGTTAAGATGTTGTTATGTTGTTGTGCTTTCATCGGTTGTCTCTTCTAGTTTAAAACTATATTCTGTTGCATTATGTGGTTCCTCTTATTTTTTGTACTTTTTCCTACATTTTTTGTACTTTTCCCTGTTATGTTGCATGGAAAATTGTGAACGTTTTAGCATGTTCTGATAATTTCTCTTCCTTACTTTTGTCTTTAAATCCTCTCTTTTTATATCGCACATATGGCTGTAATTTCCAGCACTTAGGTGTTTGGGTGCGTTTTTGTTGGCAATTTTGGGTTTGAGATCCTAGCTTCTTGTCTATGAGTTGTCATTGATGTCAAAAGGAAATGGCATTAATGTTAAGAGGATGTGTTGGCTTCAAAGGTGGAAGATTCCAAGAGAATATTTTTAAGAGAATCCGGAGAGATTCCATTGGCAAGGGTTTTTCATTAAAACCAAACCGGTTTTTATTAAAACCAAGTTGGATAGGGTTTTTATTAAAACCAAGTTAAATGGTTTTTATTAAAACCAATGGAGGTTCTCTTTATTATTTATTTAATTATTATTTAAAACCCTTCAAGGTTTTAATTAATTAATTATTTAATTAATTAAGGGAGAAATTATTTTTAATTTATTAAAAATACTTAAAGGTTTTTAAACCTTTTTTTATTCTTAATTTATTAAAATTATTTAAGGGTTTTTAAACCCTTTTTGAAAAGACTTTTGATTAATTTCGAAATGGTCTTTATTTTCGCCGACGTCAAGGTGTCTTCGAAGAGACTATTTATTCTCCAACTCCTAAGGTTGGAAGGCTAATTAATTCGAAATTCCCCGAATGCAATTTGCGGTGTTTGTGCTCTGTATTCGCTGCGATCGAAGGAAGACTTAGAAGCACGTGCGGTTGAAAAGTCTTCGGGAGTTTTTTTTGAGGGTGAAGTGGAGGGAAGTTCACTTGTGAACTTCGTAGCCCGCATGGGCTAGTGGCAGCGAAGGCTGCTATTGGGCGCTGCATTGGCGGAGGTCACCGTTTCGAGTCTCGCGGGGGTGCTTTGCTAGAGTAACACACGTTTTTATTAAAACGTCTTTATGCCACGAAATTCGAGTTTCTTGGACAACGATTTATAAGGTGTGATTAAATTTTATGAGTTTTGGCTTTTGTGATTAGCATTGAATAAAATCTTAGGAGAAATAAGGGCATATTTCTTTGGATGTATTTTTAAGATTATTCTTTGCTATGCTAAAATTAAAAATGGAGGTATAAGGTGTGAGTCCGTGATTGTTGATTTATTGGCATGTTATGGTGGTTGTGTTTAAAGAAGTGGAGCTAAAAGGTGTAATAAAGGAAGTTTATATTATTGCTCATTTCTTTTTATTCTAACCCTAACTTGGTTGGAAGTTTGAGAGTTGTGTGTGGTGACAGCTTGAAGGTTCAATTATCTTCTACTCCAATAAGGTATGGGCACATTCTTCTTATGAGTATGATTGGTGTATGTTTTCTGAAATAAGGTTGGAGTGAAAAGGTATTCTACTAGGTATCCTTTGGCTAGGTGTAAATCCTATTTTCTGGTTTGTTGAAGACTACTTATGCATTGTTATCCTTAAGGAGAGTTTTTGGTGAATGCATAATTTTTGGTTTGAGATAGTGGAAGCTTTGTGCACTAGGGTTTATATTTGTGAGTCTAGCTACTTGCATTGAGTTGGTGGAACCCTTGGTTGGCTGTTTTGAGTTTGATGGTTGAGTTGCTTCCATAGAGGTTGTTTGATCAAGTTATTGCTTTACTTGATTCATGATATTGGGCTTACTCCATTGAGTTGATTTGAGCAAGTTATTCTTTGCATTTGGTGATATTGTGTTGGTGGCTGTTTTGTTCAAATATCTTTGGAGGGAAAAGGATTTCTACTTGTTTCCTTTTCTTGTGATGATTGGTTGAATGCTTCAAGGTTGATGTTGAGTTGAATGGTGTTGGTTGACTAAACCTTGTTTGATGAGCATTGTTGTTGAAACCCTAATTGATGGTGAAAAGAACATGAGTATCATTGTTATGTGATTCTTTGCATAGTTGGCAATTGTTGGGGTTTCATGTTCTTGAAAGAAAACATTCTATCCTATCCATTTCAGATATTGAGTTGAGTTTTCAGATTTGAGATTGAGATTGAGCTGAGTTGATTTGAGTTGAGTTTTGAGATTGGGATTTGAGTATAGAACATATTGAGTCTCTAACAATTCTCTTTATGCTTCTATGAGTTTGACAAATCACATTGGGTCTCTAACAATTCACTTTGTGATTTCCTACTAAGAAAGTTTTTCTTGGTGAGCTTGTTGAGTTTTTGGACAGGTTCCAGTGGGGACTTGTGAGCAGTTTTTGGACAGGTTTCGATGGGGACTTGTGAGCAGATTTGGACAGGTCCTAGCAGAGGACTTGTGAGCTGAGTTTGATAGTTCTATCAGAGAACTTGAGGATAGAGGTGCATTGGTTCTATGAGAAGAACCTGAGGACAGATTTGGCAAGTCTTTGAGAAGGCTTGTATGCAGAGGATTGATTTGTTCAAGAGTTGGACAGATCTGACAGATAGAGGAAGACTTGTACTAGACCGACTGACTGTGTTTGGTACAGGTTGCTGAGCTACTGTGGACGTGATCATAGAAGGCAGAGGTCTCTTAGGCTAAGCATTGAGGACAGGAGGTCTTCGGTGGAAAGGAGTTCCACGTGTTGGCAAGAGGTAGAGGCAGTTGATCTTCTGAGGGATCATTTCCAGAGCAGAGGGGAAGGTATCTCCTTTGGGCCGAGGCTCATAAACATTGTAATTGGGAAGGATTCCCAAAGAACTTTGAGATAACTTTTAGAGAAAAGTTTTTGTGGACGTAGCCCAACCATTTTGGGTGAACCACGTTAAAAATGGGTCTTCAATGTGTGATGCTTTCTGTCTTGATTAATGTTGTGTTGATGCCACTGCTATCTAAAGTTAAAATTATTAATTGGTTAAGTCTTATACTATTCACCCCCCTCTCAGTATAAGTCCATGTTCTTCAATTGGTATCAGAGCCGGTCTCTCCAGAAAGAGCCTAACAGCTTGGAGAAGGATCTATCAGAGGAACATACAGATTCATAAAGAGATGAAGAGGTTGAGTTCGATCTCAAAGGTGAATTCTTCTTGGCTTTAAGAAAGCTTGAGAAATTCAGGGAAGAGAATTCTGTTCTCAAGCATCAATGTCAGGAAGAAGAGATAGCAAGATCAGAATTGTCTCAAAGTGTTATAGACTTCAAAATTCTAGCTGAAGAAGGGAAGAAGGTTGAACAGGTTCTGACAGAGGCTCTCAAAGGAAAGGAAGCTGATTGCGAGAAACTAGAAGAAGAGGTTATGTCTCTTAGAGTGAAGTTGGAATAGTTGGCTCTCAAACGGAATACTCCGTGTGAAAAGCAAAAGAAGGATTGTATCACCATTCATGAAATAGGGTCTTCGAGCAAGATCAATCTTCATCCCGAAGAGCGGTGGATTCCAGTTGGTCACAAGAAGAACAATCATCCAAGGCATCAAAACAGGTTACATAATACTTTCCATGGCTATTGTTTTTCCTGCAAGAAATTTGGTCACAAAGCTATGCATTGCAATAAGTCTTTGAATAGCCATAGTAAGGAAAATGTTAACTCTTTTGCACCTCTTATGAATAAAAATGTCATGTGTTACAAGTGCAAGAATTTTGGGCATATAGCAAGGATGTGCAGTTTGGATAGATCTAGCCTTGAGTTCACTAAAAAGAGAAATGAGATCAAATCTAAGTCAATGATAGTTCAAACTGCTTTTCATGCTCAAGACAAAGTAGAAAAATGGTATCTTGATAGTGGTTGTTCAAAACATATGACTGGTGAAAAGGAAAAGTTTTTGGTCTTAAAAGAAACAAACAGAGGAACAGTCAGTTTTGGAGATAACAGGTCAGCTAAAATCTGTGGTAAAGGGACTCTTAGTTTGGATGGGAAATCCAAAACAGAAAATGTGCTTTATGTAGAAGGCCTAAGACATAATCTTCTAAGTGTGAGTCAACTTTGTGATCAAGGGCACATAGTATCTTTCTTTTCAGATAGATGTGAGATAAGTAAAGAAAAAAATGGAAAACTCATTGCTAGTGCTACAAGGACTCCAAACAATCTTTACATGCTAAGTGAGATAAAAAAGGAAAAGTGTTTTCTAACTCAAGAAGATGAGAGTTGGTTATGGCATAAAATATTGGGGCATTTGAGCTTTGATAATCTTGTCAATATTAGTAACAAGGAAGCAGTTAGAGACTTGCCCAAAATAAAAAGGCCCCATAACATCATTTGCGGTCCTTGTCAACATGGAAAAAGGACCAGAACCAGTTTCAAATCAAAAGGGTATACTTCTTCAAAACCATTGGATCTTATTCATACTGATTTATGTGGCCCTACCGAACTCGGAGCATTCAGGGAGAAAGCTACTTCATGTTGTTTATAGATGATTATTCTAGAATGACTTGGGTTACTTTTCTCAAAGAAAAATCTGAAGCTTTTGAAAAATTTAAAGCTTTCAAAGAAATGATTGAAAATGAGACCGACAAGAGAATCAAATGCTTAAGATCAGATAGAGGAGGAGAGTTCACTTCAAATGAATTTGTGGAATACTGTGAGCAACAAGGAATCAAAAGAGAATATTCAACAGCAAGAACTCCTCAACAAAATGGAGTAGTTGAAAGGAAAAATAGAACTATTGAAAATATGGCTAGAGCTATGTTAAATGAGTCAAAACTTTCAGATGGTTTTTGGAAAGAGGCAATCAGTACGACAGTCTACATTATCACCAGGGCCCAACTTAGAGTCAATCATCATAAAACTCCTTATGAGTTGTGGAAAGGAAGACCAACTACAGTAAAATACTTCAAAGTGTTTGGGAGTAAGTGCTTCATCAGAAGGGAAGATCAGAATTTGGGTAAGTTTGATCCTAGGTGTGATGAGGGAATCTTTCTTGGATATTCCAGCAGAAGCAAGGCCTACAGATGCTTCAACAAAAGAACTCATACAGTTGTAGAGAGCATAAATGTAACTAGTTGATGAAAAGACAGGGATAAGAGAACCAGTCAAGGAACTCGGTGATGAAATTTGTCAAGAAGAATTCAGAGAGGTTTCGGATGAAGAAGAGGAAAGACAACAATCGCTTCCCAAAACTCCTTCACGATATGTTCAGAAACATCATCCCAAATATTTGATCATTGGTGATCCAAATAGCAGGAAAACAAGAAGAAGAGTCATTCCTTCACATGATTCTACAAATGTTTCATTATTATCTCAGATTGAGCCAAAATATTTCAATGAAGCATGTGCAGATAAGTTTTGGGTAAAAGCAATGGATGAAGAGCTAAATCAAATAGAGAAAAGTGAAACTTGGGAATTGGTTCCAAGACCTAAGGACAAGAATGTCATTGGCACAAAATGGATATTCAGAAATAAACTCAATGAGGATGGAAAGATTGTCAGAAACAAAGCTAGGTTAGTCTGCAAAGGTTATGCTCAAGTAGAAGGTGTTGATTTCGAAGAGACGTTTGCTCCTGTTGCTCGTCTTGAAGCTATCAGAATATTTTTGGCCCTTTCAAGCTTCAAATCATTCAAGGTATATCAAATGGATGTAAAGTCAGCTTTTCTAAATGGGGTGTTGGTAGAAGAAGTCTACATAGAACAGCCATAAGGAGTGTCTCTCTCGGAACAATCAGACTATGTGTGTAAACTGAAAAAGGCCTTGTATGGGTTAAAGCAAGCACCTAGGGCTTGGTACTCAAGACTTGACAGGTATCTTCATGAGCAAGGCTTCAGGAAAGGCATGGCAGATAGCAATTTGTATATTAAGAATGAAAATGATGATATGTTGATTATGGTTGTCTATGTTGATGATATTATTTTTGGGGGAAATAATACTCAGATGTGCAAAGTTTTTGCTAACACCATGCAGAAGGAATTTGAGATGTCTATGATTGGAGAGTTGTCATTCTTTTTAGGTCTTCAGATTGCTCAATCAAAGGATGGTATATTTCTCTCTCAAGGAAAGTATATCAAAGAAATGTTGAAGAAATTTGGGATGATGGACAGCAAACCAATGTGTACTCCAATGATTACAGGGTGCAAGATGAGTAAAGATGATGAATCTCCAGTGACAGATCAGAGGTTGTACAGATCTATGATTGGCAGTTTATTATATATTACAGCTACCAGACCAGATATCATGCAGGCAGTTGGGTTAGTAGCAAGATTTCAAGCAGCTCCAAAATATTCTCATGTTATAGCAGTTAAGAGGATATTCAGATATCTGAAGGGCACTATGGACTTTGGGCTTTGGTATCCCAAAGGTGATGATTTCACCCTCACAGCTTATACAGATGCAGATTGGGCAGGCAGTATTGATGACAGGAAAAGCACTAGTGGTGGAGCATTCTTTCTGGGAAAGAGTTTGGTTTCTTGGCTAAGTAAGAAACAACCTTCAGTTTCCTTATCTACAGCAGAGGCTGAATACATAGCAGCAGTGGTCGGGTGTACACAGGTTTTATGGATGAAAACCACCTTGGAGGATTTCAAAGTCAAGCATGAACAACCCATCTCCATACTTTGTGATAATACAAGTGCCATAAGTATTTCCAAAAATCCGGTAATGCACTCAAGGACAAAGCATATTTCCATCAAGTATCACTTTCTAAGGGAGAAAGTGCAAGACAAGCAGGTCAAGGTAGAGTATGTGTCTACTAAAGAGCAGATTGCAGATATCTTCACCAAACCTCTTCCAAGAGATACGTTTGAGTATCTAAGGGAGAAATTGGGAGTTGTACTCCCACCCCAGAATTAATCACCTCATCAGGAGGTGGGGGAGGGACTAAGCTAAGAGGCTCATTCTTAGTCCCGAGCCCCAAAGGTGACCCTTTGCCATTGATGACAAAGGGGGAGAGATATGAGTAAGGGGGAGAGCCTCAAGACAGGGGGAGCTGTTTATGTTGAGTTTCTGTGTTGTTGAGAAGCATGGTTTGCCATCAATGACAAAGGGGGAGATTGTTGGCAATTTTGGGTTTGAGATCCTAGCTTCTTGTCTATGAGTTGTCATTGATGTCAAAAGGAAATGGCATTAATGTTAAGAGGATGTGTTGGCTTCAAAGGTGGAAGATTCCAAGAGAATATTTTTAAGAGAATCCGGAGAGATTCCATTGGCAAGGGTTTTTCATTAAAACCAAACCGGTTTTTATTAAAACCAAGTTGGATAGGGTTTTTATTAAAACCAATGGAGGTTCTCTTTATTATTTATTTAATTATTATTTAAAACCCTTCAAGGTTTTAATTAATTAATTATTTAATTAATTAAGGGAGAAATTATTTTTAATTTATTAAAAATACTTAAAGGTTTTTAAACCTTTTTTTATTCTTAATTTATTAAAATTATTTAAGGGTTTTTAAACCCTTTTTGAAAAGACTTTTGATTAATTTCGAAATGGTCTTTATTTTCGCCGACGTCAAGGTGTCTTCGAAGAGACTATTTATTCTCCAACTCCTAAGGTTGGAAGGCTAATTAATTCGAAATTCCTCGAATGCAATTTGCGGTGTTTGTGCTCTGTATTCGCTGCGATCGAAGGAAGACTTAGAAGCACGTGCGGTTGAAAAGTCTTCGGGAGTTTTTTTCGAGGGTGAAGTGGAGGGAAGTTCACTTGTGAACTTCGTAGCCCGCGTGGGCTAGTGGCAGCGAAGGTTGCTGTTGGGCGCTGCATTGGCGGAGGTCACCGTTTCGAGTCTCGCGGGGGTGCTTTGCTAGAGTAACACACGTTTTTATTAAAACGTCTTTATGCCATGAAATTCGAAGTTTCTTGGACAGCGATTTATAAGGTGTGATTAAATTTTATGAGTTTTGGCTTTTGTGATTAGCATTGAATAAAATCTTAGGAGAAATAAGGGCATATTTCTTTGGATGTATTTTTAAGATTATTCTTTGCTATGCTAAAATTAAAAATGGAGGTATAAGGTGTGAGTCCGTGATTGTTGATTTATTGGCATGTTATGGTGGTTGTGTTTAAAGAAGTGGAGCTAAAAGGTGTAATAAAGGAAGTTTATATTATTGCTCATTTCTTTTTATTCTAACCCTAACTTGGTTGGAAGTTTGAGAGTTGTGTGTGGTGACAACTTGAAGGTTCAATTATCTTCTACTCCAATAAGGTATGGGCACATTCTTCTTATGAGTATGATTGGTGTATGTTTTCTGAAATAAGGTTGGAGTGAAAAGGTATTCTACTAGGTATCCTTTGGCTAGGTGTAAATCCTATTTTCTGGTTTGTTGAAGACTACTTATGCATTGTTATCCTTAAGGAGAGTTTTTGGTGAATGCATAATTTCTGGTTTGAGATAGTGGAAGCTTTGTGCACTAGGGTTTATATTTGTGAGTCTAGCTACTTGCATTGAGTTGGTGGAACCCTTGGTTGGCTGTTTTGAGTTTGATGGTTGAGTTGCTTCCATAGAGGTTGTTTGATCAAGTTATTGCTTTACTTGATTCATGATATTGGGCTTACTCCATTGAGTTGATTTGAGCAAGTTATTCTTTGCATTTGGTGATATTGTGTTGGTGGCTGTTTTGTTCAAATATCTTTGGAGGGAAAAGGATTTCTACTTGTTTCCTTTTCTTGTGATGATTGGTTGAATGCTTCAAGGTTGATGTTGAGTTGAATGGTGTTGGTTGACTAAACCTTGTTTGATGAGCATTGTTGTTGAAACCCTAATTGATGGTGAAAAGAACATGAGTATCATTGTTATGTGATTCTTTGCATAGTTGGCAATTGTTGGGGTTTCATGTTCTTGAAAGAAAACATTCTATCCTATCCATTTCAGATATTGAGTTGAGTTTTCAGATTTGAGATTGAGATTGAGCTGAGTTGATTTGAGTTGAGTTTTGAGATTGGGATTTGAGTATAGAACATATTGAGTCTCTAACAATTCTCTTTATGCTTCTATGAGTTTGACAAATCACATTGGGTCTCTAACAATTCACTTTGTGATTTCCTACTAAGAAAGTTTTTCTTGGTGAGCTTGCTGAGTTTTTGGACAGGTTCCAGTGGGGACTTGTGAGCAGTTTTTGGACAAGTTTCGGTGGGGACTTGTGAGCAGATTTGGACAGGTCCTAGCAGAGGACTTGTGAGCTGAGTTTGATAGTTCTATCAGAGAACTTGAGGACAGAGGTGCATTGGTTCTATGAGAAGAACTCGAGGACAGATTTGGCAAGTCTTTGAGAAGGCTTGTATGCAGAGGATTGATTTGTTCAAGAGTTGGACAGATCTCGACGGACAGAGGAAGACTTGTACTAGACCGACTGACTGTGTTTGGTACAGGTTGCTGAGCTGCTGTGGACGTGATCATAGAAGGCAGAGGTCTCTTAGGCTAAGCATTGAGGACAGGAGGTCTTCGGTGGAAAGGAGTTCCACGTGCTGGCAAGAGGTAGAGGCAGTTGATCTTCTCGAGGGATCATTTCCAGAGCAGAGGGGAAGGTATCTCCTTTGGGCCGAGGCTCATAAACATTGTAATTGGGAAGGATTCCCAAAGAACTTTGAGATAACTTTTAGAGAAAAGTTTTTGTGGACGTAGCCCAACCATTTTGGGTGAACCACGTTAAAAATGGGTCTTCAATGTGTGATGCTTTCTGTCTTGATTAATGTTGTGTTGATGCCACTGCTATCTAAAGTTAAAATTATTAATTGGTTAAGTCTTATACTGTTCACCCCCCCTCTCAGTATAAGTCCATGTTCTTCAGTTTTACTATTGAGTTATAAAATCGCTTCGACAGTGAATAAAGATAGGCAAAATGGCTAAGTATGGAAAAGGAAGCTTGAACATAGTCAAAACTGCAAGTGCTCCACTCTTGGGGTGCATTCTCAAAGCGCTCCACCCATGGAGTGACACTCTAAATGGCAGAAACAAGTGTAAAAGAGACCAAGTGTAAAAGGTCACTATGGTCAAAGGGCAAAGCGCTCCACTAGTGGAGCGCCTCTCCAAAGCGAAGGCAAAATAAAGTGAAACAAGTTAGAACATTAACTAAAAAAGACAACTCCCAAGAAAGTCAAAATGGTCAAAACGCGAAGCGCTCCAACAAGTGGAACGCCTCTCTAAAGCGCTCCACAAGTGGAGTGCCTCTCCAAAGTGCTCCACAAGTAGAGAAAACTTCAAAGCAAAGGAATTAAGAGATGACCAAGGTAAAAAATAGTCAATTCAATCAAAATGCAAAGTGCTCCACTAGTGGAGCAAACTCCTCAAGCGGTAACTAAGAAAGACAAGTATGCTAAAGTTAGAATGGTCAGGGCCAGGAGAGCTTAGAAAAATGTAGACTTGGTTAGCAAAGCAGTCAAGGGAGATCAAACACCCGAGTGCTCCACTTATGGAGCAATTTCCTCGAGTGCTCCACCAGTGGAGTGAAGATGAAACTAAAAGTGTAAATGAAAGTCAAATAACCTGGTCAAGAAGCCAAGCGCTCCACTTGTGGAGCGAAAGCCCCTGTCGCTCTAGTTATGGAGCAAAGTTCTTGGCAGACCTCAAATGCAGTGCAAACTACCCAGAACCACCATGGAATACCCAAAACTGTCAGGGACTACCCGAATTCGGCATTGACTAGTTAAACCGACCCCAAGCTGTACTCTAAGCCGTCTGATCGTGGATCATTGCCGAAACCTTCTATCTTCAATGTTGAGTTATCTATAAGATCAAATTGATTATTTCAAAGTCATTGCTAGGATCAAATCTGCCTATCACGAGAGTGGTTGGGCATTAATGTTTTAAGTGGTAGAATTATTCTATAAAAGCTAACTTCTTCTCTATAACCAAGGATGGACAATCTCTGCTAGAGAAGCAACTTTGTACTTTGAAATCTGCTTCTAAAATAAAGACTTTTGGTTTCAGTTTTGAGTTTTCTATCTTTGTGTATGACTTCTATTATGTAATTTCTATTAAAGTTAGTCTCTTTGTTGCATAGTTTAATTTTATTTTCTAGATTTCGTTGTTAATAGAGGATTAATCCCTGGAATACTTGCTAGAGTTTATACAGTTCTGAAGATTTAATACTGATTTCTGTTAAAAGTCTATTGTTTTGATTGTTGTTGGTTCAAGTAGTTAGGTTGTCTATCATGCTTCCTATCCATCACCCCATATTTTTGGCTTTTAGCCATTTCCCATTCCTTTCAATCATTTCATCCCTTTCAATATCTTCCTAACCCTTATCTCAAAACCCCATTTTTATTTTTGGAACTAGCCCTACTAGAGATTACCACAGAGGACATTCCTTTCCTTAGGGTATTCAATGCTTGACAATGATCCTAGGGCACTAAAAACATAGAAAATTTGTATCTAGGCTAGTTCGATTGCCAACAATTTTTGGCATGCCCGATGGGACGCAAACGTTCCACTGCAAAAATAGTATTAAGAAGTGATGTTCATATTATTGCTATCAAATCTAAACATCTAGAGACTCTGTTGAACTCAGATACCTCCAAGTCTCGAAGACCAATCTAAAAAATCATGCCTTCATGCGTACAATATGGAGAGCTAGAAACAAGAAGAAGAAATCGAGTTCTACGAGCTTGACATTGATGCTTTGGGAGAACATCCTAGGGTGGTCAAGCCGAATAACCCGCTAGATGGGACATCTTCATAGGAAGCTCTCATTGCTACATGAACTCCAACTCTTGATAGCATAATGACTAGCTTACCCCCAAATCCACCAAATTCTCTAGATCATCAGTATACTCCGGCTCCATCGAACGTTCAACCAGGTGCTCTAAGTGTTTCAACCATTCCGGCTTAGCAAGTTCTACCGACTCCACCGCTCCATACCAATCCGCCACCCTAGATGGTGCAACCAAATTCTCCTAGGTAGTTCCTAGCTTGGAATCATACGGGATCACTTGCCCTATAGGATCAACACATAGTACCTTACACAACCTTGAAAGCTCTACCAACTTATGATGGTACAGGAAAGATGATGCACGAGCATATCCAAGATGTTATAAGACTAGAAACAATTCATCAAATCACCAAAGAAGACATCATGGTGAAGCTATTGGTTCTTTCACTAAGAGGTAAGCTCCTCTACTAGTATCGGTCACTCCCGACCGACACCATTACCTCATGGGACCAACTGGTAGGCCAAATTATAAGGGGATTCAATGAACAAGTGGACCCCTTCTCTCTATTGCACCAATTCACCACTATCCAAAGGCATCCTCAAGAGGAGATAGCCGACTTCAATGTCAGGTTCACCCAAACCTGATAGAGAGTCACTCATGGCCTTTGGCCCACCCTTGAGCAGGTCATATTTTATTACTTGAGAGTATTTTCATTCAAATATTAGCATGAGCATCCGACATGCTAATATCAGTATGTTCCCTGCTCTATATGAGCAAGCACAAAAGGTAGAAGCTGACCTGATAGCTATCGAGAAGTTACCTCCCAAGGTGACGACTCTGATTTACCCAGACTTCTCGTAAAATATGTACCCGAGTACATCCGCTCCGCCTACATCCCAGATGTATCCTAGCCAACCATGGAATCCAACCCCTCAGTATCAAGAGATATCCACACTGCCATATCAAGCACCTACCATCCCTCAACTCCTAGCTCCTATCCAATATCCGGTATTACCTGCACCATTGGCTCCATTGCCATCATCTGCAAGTCAGACAACCGCTAATCAGGTAGTTGTAAATGAAGCTCAGGCCAAAGAATTGCAAGAGGTGAAGGTATACATGAAGATGATGGAAAATCAGATGACCATCATGAGGAGGAGGTAGGATGACCAGGGCTTCCAATAGAGAATATTCCCTCCTCCCTCGATCATGAAAGAGCAAGCATCATCCGCTCACTGATAGCCCGAAAGAAATTCAGCTATGATGAGCAACAGAGAGGCCAATGTTTCGGATCCAGCCTATTGGTGTACCACATGCAATGATCTGCACAATGAAGAAACCTACATGGTGCACCTCAACTATATTCAAACACTATCCGACGATGCTTACGAGCAAGTCAACATGATCAAGGAAGCTGGTCATAATTTTATGATGTCTTCCATCGAGCAAGTCTTAGTCCTCACCAGAGTTGGGAAGAAGCCTATTGAGGTAGATCCGACTCAGATGGAGCCATTGAAGGTACCAACGTCACCCAAGCCATGGAGCCAAAAGACCCAACCTCTAGTAAAAGCTTCAAATACAACAATGACCTCAAAGTTTCTTGACTTTCTGAAGGACTACCTGCTACCTCATGCTAGAGAAAAGGTGCTCCAACCTAGAGCTCTGACTTCTCAACCGTAGGCTGAGACACAAGACCAAGCTAGGGAGAAACTCAAATATCCCTTGCTGACCAAGCGCCAATGGGTTGATGCCACACAATAGTACCAAAAAATGTATGAATCTGCAAAGGGAGCAGGAGAACCAAGCACTTTGACATACAACATAGTCAAAGAAATGAAGAAGGCCCCAGCTAAGGTAAGCCTTTATGATACTCTCCAACTCTCGGGTCAAGTCGACCTTTTGTAGGAGTCTCTCAGATTTTGCTAAATATAAGGAGAGTAGGCCAACGCAGATGGTGTTTGCATCACCACTGATGACTTTGACCACAGGTAAGAATCGGCCCCCACCATTCTACCTTTCCCTTCGGATGGAAGGATGGATCGTGCATAACTACATGATCAACTCTGGCATTGCAACAATCGTCATGCCCAAAGTAGTGTGTGAGATCATGGGCATGGAGTATACCCAGAGTAGCCCTGGAGTGTTGTAGCTAGATGGAACTCCCGTGAAGATGGTAGGAGTTATCAAAGATGTTCCCATCCAACTCCACAAAATGTCATAGGTCATGATCATCCAAGAGATCATGGTGGTCAACTTAGAGCCATACTTTAGTATGTGCCTCTCACGAGAATTCATCGCTAAGTTGGGAGGCTATCTCTCCCTCGACTACTCGCACTTGGAGATCCCATTCAAGGGGAACAAATTTAAGCTCTTCAATGAGAAGCCTGCCACTTTTCATGTTGAAAAAATTGAAGATGAGGAGAAGGGCTCGGTCTCTGTCAACCTGATGATAGAAGAAATGCAAATGGTGGACCTGATGGAAGAATCTCTTGGTGAGCTCCAAGTCGAAGATGAGTTCTCCATGACTGATTTCAATGCTATCATCAAGACCGATTTGGGGTGCTATTCACTGACAAAGCTTGAAAATGCTGATACGAAGGTGCCCGAAGAGGAGCCCTAATACCCGACTAGCTTTGGAAGTTGTACTTCAATGGTACCCGATGCAAGAATAGTGTAGGAGCTGGCATCGCCCTCATTTCCCCATCTAGCAAATAGAAAACTTATTCGTATAGGCTCGCATGGAGTTGTATGAATAATGCAATAGAGTATGAGGCTTTGTGCCTCGGACTCAAGAAAGCCAAAAAGCTCGGCATTAAATAGTTATAGATATTCAAATATTCCAAATTAATCTGCAACCAAGTTACTAGTAAGTGCATCTCCAAGAAGCACTATTTGAAGGTATACCACAACAAGGTGTGGGATTTGCTTGAATTCTTCACTATGCTGAACATCAAGTCAATTTTGTGAGAGAAAAATAAGCTTGCAAACATCTTAGCCTCCATCGGTGCATGGTTTTCACTAGTGGATGATATGATGCATAAGCCAAATATGGTGAGGCTGATCTATAGGCCTTTCATACCTGATAAAAAACTCCACTGGTAGGTGTTCGATAATGATGAATAACTTGTCAATTTCTTGGTAAATGAAGCATCCTCCATCGAAGAGCAAACCCTCAATGAGGAATACCATGAAGGATTGATTCAGTTGAAAAATAACCACATCCCGAAGGGTTTGATCATGCTGGAAAGTCTCTTTGACCGAAATGATAGGTCTATTGACCACAAGATCAAAGTGGACCAGAAAGAGTTCATGGACTTGGAGTTAGACCTAGGAAAGTTTATCAAGGTAGGGGTCGACTGCATAGCCGAAGAGCTTCAGCAGATCCACATCCTATGCAAGGAGTACCCCAACATCATTGCTTGGTGTTACCAAGATCTAAGGGGGTATGATAAGAACATCATCCAACACACCATCGAGCTGGAGGAAGGAGTCAGACCATTCAGGCAGAAGTAGCAGCCCATCAACCCAAAAATTGAGATGTTGATGAGGGTTGAGCTTCTAAAAATACTTGAAGCAAAGATCATATACCCGATCAAGCATTCCTCCTGGGTAGCCAACCTTGTTCTAGTATGAAATAAGAAAAGTGACATTCACTTGTGCATTGATTTTTAAAATCTCAACCAAGCATCACTCAAGGACCACTACCCGCTACCTCAGATTGATCAAATTCTACACGTAGTGGCGGGAGCACAGAGGTTCTCCTTGCTGGATGGTTTCTCTAGCTACAACCAGATTTGGGTCAAGGATGAAGACCAACACAAGACTGCGTTCACCACCAAGTGGGGAACCTTCGCCTACCAACGCATGCCCTTCGGCCTTTCAAATATCGGAGCGACTTTCCAAAGAGTGATGGACCTCGTATTTGGTGAACTTTTGAATCATGTCATCATGATTTACTTAGATGACATGACAGTCTTCTCCCATAAGAGGGAGGAACATGGCCTACATTTGCGGTAAGTTTTTGAAAAATATCGGGAGTTTGGGGTCTCCATCAACCCCAAGAAATCAATCTTCGCAGTGAAAGAAGGAAAGTTACTTGGGCATCTTATTTCTGAAAAGGGATTAACTATTGATCCCACTCGAGCTGAAGTGCTTCTCCGCCTTCCACTGCCAAAAAAAAAAGCCCTGTAATCCTTTTTTGGATAAATAAACTTTGTTAGGAAATTCATCGTCGACTTTGCTCAAGTAGTAAAGCCGATGGCCGAGCTCCTGAAGAAGGACACCGAATTCAAGTGGACCGATGAAAGGAGGTAGGCTTTTCAAGAAATCAAGGAGTGGATCACTCAAGCTCTGGTCCTCATCAATCCTGACTATTCAAGAGATTTTATCTTATACATCGTCGGGGAGCCAGAAAGCTATGCAACTGTTCTAACACAGAAGGGGGAAGATGAAGATGAGCGCTCGATAGCGTTCCTTAGCCAAATCATCCAACCGCACGAAGAAAAGTTCAACTTTATTGAAAGACAAGTGCATGCGGTGATGAGGTCACTCCAAATTTTTGATATTTCATCTCTCAAAGCAAGATGATAGTGTATGTGATACACCCAGATGTTCAGAATTTCATCATCCAAGGTGAGCTTGGCAATAGGAGAGTTGGATGGGTCACTAAGATCCAAGAGTTCAACATCGAGGTGCGCCCCACAAAGTTAGTTCGAGGTAGAGCACTCTGCCAGGAGCTGGCTAAAAATGACTTAGTTAAAACTACGAACCCGAACTCGGACAATATTGTGCCCGATAACAATCTCGCCAATCTATCGGTTGACAGTCCAGATTGGATAGACGATCTGGTTAAATACTTTGACATGAGAAGATGCCCTTCTCACTTCAATACTTCACAAAGAAGGAGATTTCGCCTGCAGGCTAGCAAGTATGTCCCGACTCCTAATGGATTATTTTATCAGAACATCGATGGAGTTCTCCTAAGATGTATCAAGGAGTCGTAGAAGGCAAAAATCTTGGAGGAGTTTCACTCTAGGATTTCGAGAGGACATTTTATGGGCAGATAGATGGCATTGAACATCATCAAAGTGAGATATTATTGACCTACCCTTTTCTCTGATGCTTTCAAAGTTTGCCAGTTCCATGACAGTTGCCATCGCTACTTGGGTAGGACTAGGAATGCATCACTTCCTCTCCACCCCATCCAAGTGGAATCCCCATTCCAACAGTGGGGTTTGGACTTTATTAGGATCATCAATCCCAACTCCTCCATCGACCACAAATACATTTTGACCACCATAGACTACTTCACTCGGTGGTCAAAAGCAATTTTGACCAAGCAGGCTGACCAAGACGTGGTTATCTCCTTCCTTGAAGGATTGATCACTCGCTTTGGTGTACCTAAAGCCATCGTGTTTGATAACGGTTCTCCTTTCACCGGTGCAAAAATATGTGATTTTGCAGTTAGGTATGGAATCTATTTGAAAACCTCGTCTAACTATTACCCGTAGGGCAATGGATTGGTAGAATCTACAAACAAGAACCTGCTGTGGATCTTGAAGAGGTCTCTGCAAAAAAATAAGTGAAGCTAGCATCTACTCTTGGACCAATCACTTTGGGCCGACCACATTTCTATCAAGTGATCAATCAAAACCTTGCCCTACTCACTAGTGTATGGGAAAGACACAGTCTTACCTACACACATTGAGCTGCCCGTATTGCAGTTACTTAAGTGGCTCGACAACGAAGAGGGCCAATTCAACCCGATGGATGCGAGGTTAGCTCAGTTGCTGGAGTTGGAAGAGGAAAGAGAGAAAGCTTACGAAGCCTTCACCAAGCATGTCAAATCCACCAAGGGATGGTTTGGAAAAAATACTTTTGATCGAACCTTCAGTGTCAAATATTTGGTCTTAAAGTGGAATGAAAACAAGTCCAAGTCGGGGAACCACAAGAAGTTTGACGCCTTCTGGGAAGGCCCATTTTGAGTCTCCGGTGTTAACTAGATCAACTCATTTATTCTACAAGACATGGAGGGTTTCACTCTCTCGATTTTAGTGAACAACTTTCTTCTGAAAGCTTATCACCCATTGAGCTTCGAGGAAGATCATTGATCCACCAGGTATTTCTCATGTATATACTCTTTCAAAGTATGTATAGTTCACTGTCACTCCAGTTTTTTGAGCACAACTAGAAAAAATGGATAAGGGAGAGGGAGTTCTTTGTCGCTCCATTTCTGGAGCGAAGCCCTCTGTCGCTCCATTAGTGGAGCGACGACTTCCCAAAATAGAATTTTTTTCCTAAGGGTAGATTTGTGCTCCACCAAGTGAGCGCTTCCCTAAAAATGTTCCACCTAGGGAGCACTTGTTAAAAATGAAAAGAGCACGAGGTTTTAAAAAAAAAGGGGGAAAATTTTCCTAAGGGTAGCTTTCGCTCCACTTGCGGAGTGCTTTCCCAAAGTGCTCCACCTAGGGAGCGCTTGAGGGGATGGGAAGTGGATTTAAGAGAGAGATAAGATAAAAAAAGGTATGCAAAATTCTTTTGAGTAAGTGACAAGCACTCCACTTGTGGAGCGCTTCCCCAAAGCGCTCCACCTATGGAGCGCTAGCCCCGTTCGCTCCACCTAGGGAGTGAACGTTCCCCCCTCCCTCAAAAAAGATAATTTTATGTCATATTAAGCTACCCTTTCATATCATGCCAAGTGTCACGGAGGGATAAGTTTTTAAAGAGGTCATTTTCAAACCCTAAAGTGCAATGTTTTAAAGTGAGGGTCGTACGACTATCCAATCAAAAATATTCTCACTCCCTATCAGCTAAAAGCGTACCCCCTAGAATATTTATGGGCACCCCTCCCAATGAACAATGTGCACCCCAAGGAAGTTTCCTTGTCCACCGTTGTTATTCATCATTTCCAAAGGCAACCACCCGCACATGGGTAATTAAAGGTGCATGTTTGCATGCATGATCTCTACCAACATTAATTTTAGGTACCCTAGGTACAAGGTGGCAGATGAGAAGCTGGTATTATAAGGTGGCAGATTTATTAGAAAAATTTCAAACCCTCTATAGCATTTCCAATTTCTCCATCGCTCTAGTGCCCTACCTTCGTCCAGAAATCCTATTTGTTCAAAGTGTGAGTTGTCTCAATACATTTGACAACCATGGGTAAAAGAAGTAAAGGGACTAAGGAGAAGGCACTGAGAGAAAAGGTACCTAAGGAAAATCGGCACCTATGGGAGAGTCTGGCTCGAAGAAGCCAAATAAGTCGTAAAAGCATGAAATAAAACTAGTACAGTTGACAGCTCCACAAAATAATCTCTTCCGATACCGAGATTACCTAGTGACAAACAAGGATATGGAGCAATTGTGCCAGGATGTTGAGAAGGCGCATAGGGAGGACCCGATCGGGAACCCACTGGCTAGTATCTACCATTCACACCTATTATTTTACATGTGTACACTTGCACATCACTATTCAGAGTTTGTATAGGTTGTATCACATTTCTATGATGCCCAGTCAAAGATGATGTGAAACGCCAAGTCAGATGCATTGTTCACTATTATAGTAGACGTTGTCCAAGATGCTTTCACCTATGGAAGGAAGCACTCATATGATTTTATATCGAGAAGAATCCATAAAAATGAAGAGGGTGCCAACTATCATCCAACATCAAAAATGATTTGTTTCATAAGGGATCAACTAGGAGGCTCAACATCATCTGATGAATTTCCCCAACTGCCAAAGCCCTTGGCAGAATTTTCCCACCCCGACATCTACTCCATTCTGGCATGGGTAATGGGGCTTTCAACGGATGAGTGGGTCTCTGACTGGAAAGTCTCCATGGTGTAGGCCATATTGGAGAACAAAATTTATTTCCCCTCCAAAGTGAGGTTGGGCGCTATTCCAATTTTTCTATGACTGGGTATATTTTCTTGTGCGATAGTTGCATGGATGTCTAGCCTATGTTTAGATCTATAGAGTCGACCAGTTCAGGATCTTCTCCCCCCTAGTGTGGTATTTCTTTTGGCATATGCACAAGAAGTTTCCTTACATCACAAAAAATTAGATAGATGAGGAGGGTAGAGCTTCGCCAGTTTATCTCTAGATGAACAACTTGTCTAGAGATGAATCATACTACGTCTTCAACCAGGTTTTTCTTGGGCCAACACTAGAGCTGATATACGACCATCGTGAGCGAGTTACTGTATAGTTGAAGGATAATATGGTGGCTAGGTGATGGGATGATACATTTCTACTCACCTAGGGCTTGGTTATCAGGCTTTACGAGTTTACAAAAAAGTTTTTATGTTACCCTGTTATGCCATGTCCTATATTTTTTGTGTGGAGGTCGCTTGGTAGCTTGACTTCACTAATGAGGCATACAAGAAATGTTAAGGAAGGAAAGTCATATGCTAGATGCCTTTTGATTTTGGAGATGTTAATATAATGTAATGTGGCCATAATGTTGTGCTTACAGTGACACTTTGTGACTATGAGCTGATTGAACTTCCCCACCGCTGGATATGGGATCCACTTGGTATCATCTAGAAACACCTCAAAGTAAAATATTTCTAGTTTTTCCCTTGCCCCAACATGGAGAAGCAACGCAATAATCTGTTGGGCCTCGAGCTGGAGTGGTATATTGACAAAATGAAGCACTTGTCTCCTTGGTTGGATTTCTACATTGTGAAGACCGAGTATAACCCAACTTTCAATCTAGAGCAGAGACTGTCCAGGGCTATTTTAGCGATAATGAAGGTCAGACATCCATAGTGGTCAGAGGATAAAATCAAATAGTGGTGGATCATGAGGGTCCACAATGATAAGACATCCTCGGATAACCCATTGGTGATTGATGATAAGTTCTCAAATTTTTACGATGAGAACATAAATACTTATCAACCTCTCTCATTTGTTGATATTGTTCCCCGAGGTGGACGTAGCCCTGATGAAGTAGATGACCTGGAAGACCCAAGGCATGAAGTACAAGGAAAGGGCAAGGCCATTTTGGGTGACCCACTATTTACTGAGGAGAAGAGGCCATTGCCTCATTAGAAAGAGAGCACCCCCTCGAAGAGAAAAGCTAAGATATCTCTCTTGCAACAAGTCATGAAGAAGTCATGCACCAGCACTCAGAAGCCCTTCAAAGCAATATCTTTTGGGTGGTGCCTAAACCCCCTTCGATGAGCTCTCCTAGAATGGTGGTGGCAACACAAGCTGAGGAGCAAAGGGATGAAGATGTAGGGCTCGTCAACATGGATGCACCAGATATGAAGGATAAAGGAGAAGCAGAAGCACAGCACCCATATTCCTTGGCTCCCTTGATCATGGAGCCCAAAGGTACACATTCATCTCCTCCTCCTTCTTCTTCCCCATCTACATTATCAGTTTTTGTAGCCTCGGTGCTTGTTTGCTCGGCCCCTAAAATACCTGTTACATTATTAGTTTTAGTAGCCCCTATATCAAGTACACCTTCATTACCTCAATAAATATTTCTCAATATTTCAGTTTTCTCGATATTATCTATGCCATTATTTGTGTCATTTTATATTCCTTCCTCTGTAACATTCGAGTCCTTTACGAGAAACCTTAATGCTTTTTCCATATTTGTGACAGCTAGCCTTCCTTTTTCTGTAGAAGAAGACCCCATTTAAGATATCTCCACTACTATAGAGCTGAATCATTTTTCCATGTCACCTCCTCTCACCATGTCTTTAGGGTCTATTGGTTTCTCAACACCCAAACCTATTATTTCCACTATAGCAGTCTAGACCCAAGCACATATGAGGGTTAGTGTAGTCGCTTCCCCTCTGGCTTCTCATGTAATATATGAATTTGAGTCCCATATCCAAATTCTTCCCTTCATGCCAATCCTTGAAATAGGCATTCAGGAGCCGTTGGAGTCTGAGTTAGAAATGATTCACCAACTCACTGCTGCAGAAAGCATCCATAAAGCATGCAAGATTACAATGCACTGGCTAAGGGACCACATAAAGAGAGAAGTGTAGGCTCTAGCACAAAATAAAAATGTTATCGATCTAGAGATGATGGAGCTGCATACCATTGAGAAGATCTCGATCATCCAGAAGCCCTTGGGGGAAATGACCCTAGTTGATTACGCCATTCGCCATACTATAGAAGATGTGGCTAGAATGAACACAACACAAAAGATGGGCGATGTCCAAGTTGGCATGGGCTCCATTTATGCTCATGATGAGTATTATAAGGACCACTTTTTCAAAGCACAGTCCAAAAATTATGAGCTCGAAGAGGCCTTAGCAACGGTAAGAAGGTAGATTGAAGCATTGGAGTCTAAGTCAAAGAAACAGGTTGAGGTGCTAGAGTCTGAGATTGAGTAGTTGAAGGAATGGGTTTAGTCGCTTGAGGAGGAAAATATAGAACACTCCAAAGTGTGTGATCACCACATTAGGGTAGCCACCCAAGCAAACTAGGAAATACAAATGCTTACAATTTGAGTTTGAGAATTGGAGCCTCAGTTATTTGAAATAATAGAGCAACCTATTTTATTCTCTAAGGAGCATCTCAAGGAGATGCATCTATAGTTCCTGGGAGAGTTCTCAGCAAGAGCGACAAAGGGTGTTATAGTCTGGGTATTTTTTAAAGTACACAAGGCAATTGTTGCTGGTAATCCAATCCTAGAATCCACTCAAGTAGACGCCAATTATTGGTTGGACTTAGCTACACAGCTTAGAAAAATTGAAGATGTGTCTGTTTGACTTACCCCTATGAGCGATCTGGCTTGGTCATGGGTGATGAAAAGATAGCTCTACACTACTTCTTCACAAAGGTCAAGCTATCCAAGAAATCTTGTATGATCTTAGACTCCCTTATGCAAAAGCGAGATATTTCACTGAGATATTTTAATACCTTAGCCAAAATCGGTATTCTTGGCTTCATGAAACTTGAAGGACCAATCCCATCAGTTGAAGAGTTAGAGCCTGTGTGGACGATATTCGTTGATAGTGCCTCATAAATTGACACTTGGGAAGTCTAGAATCCTGATGCACAGGTGATTCCTTTCATGACCAGGTATGCTCAAATCAAGTTTTGTTTACAGGATTTTGATAGAAAACTAGAGTTTGCTAATGTTGAACACATTGAAAAATAGTGTTGCCTAATCTAGGAGTTTCAAAAGTAGTTGAATTTATCTATTGACCAATGGATTGATGCTTCCACTATATACAAGCATATATTCAAGAAGTCTTTAGACCAGTATCTCCCCCAACCACCCAAACAGAATGAGGAAAAGGAAACGAAAATTGAGCTGGATTCAAAGGCACAAGAGATGAAAGAATAGGAAGAATATATGGAAGAAGAATCAGAGGATAAAGAAGATGAAGAAAAAGAGCCTAGCAGCAATGAAGAAAAATTAGACGAGCAGTCTGAAGAATCTGAGAGTAAGGAGGACTCTAATACCCAAGGATAAAGGCCTGGGATATTCACATTGAGGCAGGATAAATTCCCCACGAGCCACCAGATGTGTTGCCAATTTTGCTGCACCTTGTTGAAATTCATATTGTATACAGTTTTGAGACCATTCATTGTTAAAATTTCTTTTTTTCCATAAAAATGGTTAATATGTTGTTATGTTGATGTGCTTTCACCATCTGTCTCTTCTAGTTTAAAATTGTATTCTGATGCATTATGTGGTTCCTCTTATTTTTTGTACTTTTTCCTACATTTTTTGTACTTTTCCCTGTTATGTTGCATGTAAAATTGTGAACATTTTAGCATGGGCAATGTTCTGATAATTTCTCTTCCTTACTTTTGTCTTTAAATCCTCTCTTTTCATATCTACACATATGGCTATAATTTACAACACTTAGGCGCTTGGGTGTGTTTTGCTGTTGAGTTATAAAATCACTCCGGTAGTGAGTAAATATAGACAAAATGGCTTAAGTATGGAAAAGGAAGCTTGAACATAGTCAATGCTCCACTCCTTGGGTGTATTCTCAAAGCGCTCCACCCATGGAGTGAAACGCTAAATGACAAAAACAAGTGTAAAAGAGGCCAAGTGTAAAAGGTCACTATGGTCAAAGGGCAAAGTGCTCCACTAGTGGAGCACCTCTCCAAAGTGAAGGTAAAATAAAGTGAAACAAGTTAGAACATTAACTAAAAAATACAACTCCCAAGAAAGTAAAAATGGTCAAAACGCGAAGCGCTCCAACAAGTGGAATGCCTCTCTAAAGTGCTCCACAAGTGGAGCACCTCTCCAAAGCACTCAACGAGTAGAGTGAACTTCAAAGAAAAGGAAATAGGTGATGACCAAGGTAGAAAATAGTCAATTTAGTCAAAATGCAAAGCGTTCCAATAGTGGAGCACCTCTCCCAAACACTCCACTAGTGGAGCGAACTCCTCAAGTGATAACTAAGAAAGAAAAGTATGCTAAAGTTAGAATGGTCAGGGCTAGGAGAGTTTAGAAAAAGGTAAACTTGGTTAAGTTTTTTGGGAAAGCAGTCAAGGGAGGTCAAACACCCGAGCTCTCCACTTATGGAGTGATTTCCTCGAGTGCTCCACCAGTGGAGCGAAGATGAAACTAAAAGTGCAAACGAAAGTCGAATAACTTGGTCAAGAAGCCAAGTGCTCCACTTGTGGAGCGAAAGCCCCTGTCGCTCCAGTTATGGAGTGAAGTTCTTGGTAGACCTCAAACACAATGCAAACTACCTAGAACCTCCATGCAATACCTAGAACTGTTAGGGACTACCCAAATTTGGCACTGATTAGTTAAACTGACCCCAAGATGTACTCTAAGCCATTTGATCATGGATCATTACTGAAACCTTCCATCTTCAATGCTAAGTTATCTGTAAGACCGAATTGACTATTTCAAAATCATCATCGGGATCAAATATTCCTGTCATGGGAGTGGTTGGGCATTAATGTTTTAAGCGGCAAAATTCTTCTATAAAAGTTGGCTTCTTCTCTATAACCAAGGATGGACAATCTCTGCTAGAGAAGCAACTTTGTACTTTAAAATCTGCTTTTGAAATAAAGACTTTTGGTTTTGATTTTGAGTTTTCTATCTCTGTGTATGACTTCTATTATGTAATTTCTATTAAAGTTAGTCTCTCTATTGCACAGTTTAATTCTGTTTTTTGGATTTCACTATTAATAGAGGATTAATCCCTAGAATACTTGCTAGAGTTTATATAGTTCTGAAGATTTAATACTGATTTCTATTAAAATTCTATTGTTTTGATTACTGTTAGTTCAAGTAGTTAGACTGTCTATCATGCTTCCTGTCCATCACACTGTATTTCTAGCTTTTAGCTATTTCCTATTTATTTTAGTTATTTCATCCCTTTCAGTATCTTCCTAACTCTTATCTCAAAACCCCATTTTTATTTTTGAAACCAGCCCTACTAGATATTACCACAAAGGATATTCCTTTCCTTCGGGAATTCAATGCTTGGCAACAGGCCTAGGGTTTTGTAGACTTAGAAAATCTATATCTAGACATATTTGATTGTCAACAAGAATATGTTTGAATTGCTTTAGTTGAGGAAAGCACATTGAAGAATAGGTGAAGAACTTGATGACATCATTATGCAAGATTTGGGAATAGATGAGCATTGTTTTGTATGCAATATTTGGGAATAGATGAGCATTTTTTTGTATGCAATATTTGGGAATAGATGAGCATTGTTTTGTATGCAATATTTGGGAATAGATGAGCATTGTATGCATGCAATATTTGGGAGTAGATGAGCAGTGTTTGTAAGTAGGTTTTGGATCAGATTGTTGAGCATATTTGTGAGTAGGTTTTGGAGCAGTGTTGAGCACTTTTATGAGCAGGTTTTGTGAGCATATTTGAGTAGGTTTTGTGAGTTTATTTGAGCAGAGTTATGAGCAGGTTATGGAGCTAATTTGAGAAGAGTTATGAGTAGTTTTGTGAGAAGATTTTGGAGTTGAGTTGAGCAAGAGTTATGAGCAGTATTATGATCAGGTTTAGGAGTAGATCTGAGTAGTATTTAGAGTAGAGGATATTAGTGTCTCCTATGGATTGGTGTCCACAAACTAGTAGAGGGGATTGGTGTCTCCTATGGATTGGTGTCCACAAACTAGAGCATAGAGGATTGGTGTCTCCTATGGATTGGTGTCCATGAACCATAGTAGAGGGGATTGGTGTCTCCTATGGATTGGTGTCCACGAACTTGAGAGGGGATTGGTGTCTCTTATGGATTGGTGTCCACGAACTTGAGAGGGGATTGGTGTCTCCTATGGATTGGTGTCCATGAACTTGAGAGGGGATTGGTGTCTCCTATGGATTGGTGTCCATGAACATTGTAATAGGGGATTGGTATCTCCTATGGGTTGGAGCCCATGAAATTTATTGAGAAATTTATAAGTAATATTTCTTTATGGATGTAGCCCATATTGGGTGAACCATGTTAAATCTGTGTCTCTTATGTGTGTGGTGATTTGTGCATTGTTTCATTATTGTAATTGATGATATTTGAAGTTATTGCTTTGGAAAGAAAAGTAAAAGTTTTATCTTATATTGTTCACCCTCCCTCTTAGTATAAGCTTGTGTTCTTCAATTGGTATCAGAGCGGGTTCCTTCGTGAAAGCCTAACAACTTGAAGGAAGATCTTACAAGAACACAAATGGCTCATCAGGAAGGGTTTTCATCAAATAGAGCTCCATTGTTTGATGGGACTAACTATGCTTTCTGGAGTATAAGGATGAAGACTTATTTGATGGCACATGGATATGATATATGGTAATCCATTGAGAATGGGTTCACACCACCTACAACTCCTCCCACAGATGCAAATGGTAAGAAACCATATGAAAATAATTCCAGGGCAATGAATGCAATCTTAAGTGGATTATGTGAATCAAATTTTGTCAAAGTCATGCAATGCACTTCAGAAAAAGAAATATGGGACAAGTTACAGAGAACATATGAAGGAGATGACAAGGTTAAGATGGCAAAACTTCAAACCCACAGGAGGAAGTTTGAAGACTTGAAGATGAAATATGAGGAAGATATTTCTAGGTATCTACTCCGTGTTGATGAGGTTGTCAACACCATTCGTGGACTTGGAGAAAGTATTGAAGACTCTAAGATTATTCAAAAAATCTTGAGGTCACTTCCCATGAGGTTTGATGCAAAGGTTTCAACAATTGAAGAAATGAAGGATCTCAAAACTTTGAGCATGGATGAGCTACATGGGATTCTCATAGCCTATGAGATGAGGATAAAAAAATATCAAACATCCAAATGAGAGGTAACATTCAAAGCTTCAAAGAAGGCAAAGAATAAAGAACAAGAATCAAGTGAAGGATCAAGCAGTGGAGAAGAAGCTAACTTTGTGCGAAGAAATAAAAAGGGTCCAAGAAAACACAAAGGTATGCAGTCTATGAAATATTTTAATTGTGGTAACTTTGGTCATTATGCATCTAATTGTCCACAAGCTAGAAGTAGTAGCAGTGAAGAAGAAAAGGAATATGAGAAAAAGAAAGAAAGAATATTTTATCATGAAAAGAAAAATAGGCATGGTCAAAACAAGCATGAGAAGAAGATCTTTCAAAGACACAAGAAAAGTTTTTATGTTGAAGAAGCAAGCAGTGCTTCCAGTGATAGTGATGAAAGCCTCTTCGATAGTGAAAGAGAAGAAATCTTATTTTTGGCCATAGAAGAGAAAGAAGATGATCCTGTTGTTGAAGACCAAGAAGAAGAGAAATATTTAGAAGATGAAGAGGAAGCCACAGTTGACATAGAAGAGGAACTTATTGTTGCTCTTGAAGAGTTGAAGAGGGTTAGAAAGAAGAACTCAAGATTGAAGGCTCAAGTACAAGAGGATGAGAGAACAAAGGTAAATCTTCTACAAGATCTCACCGACTTAAAAGTTAAGGTTGAAGAGGTAAGGAAAATTGAAGAAGGTATGGTTGAGCAGTTAAAGGCAAAAGAGCTAGAATGTGAAAGACTAGAACATGAAGTTATCACTCTAAGGAAGGGACTTGAAAATTTTAATGATAGATATTGGTTTAGGAAGCTCAAAAAACTTGGATGATATTATCAAAGCACAGAGATCTCCATTTATGAAGATTGGACTTGGTTTTGAAGAAGGTCAAGAGAAAGAAAAGGGGGAGTCAAGCTCAAAAGAAATAGAAGCATCAAAGAAAGTAATTGAAGAAGAGCCCAAGACCTATGCTGATATGTTGAAAAGTGGAAGCATCAATGAGGAAGAAAATAATGCACCATCAAGGAACAGGGACCATCACAGAAAAAACAAAGAAAGAAGCATGCAACAATATCCTCCAAGGCAATCAGATAGGTTTCAATATTTTTTCATGGTTATTGTTTCTCATGTAACCATTTTGGTCATAAAGTTGTAAATTGTAGGGTCCATGCTATGGATGATTTTGGCTTCACCAAGAGGAATTTCAATTCATTTGCACCTCATGTGTTACAATTGTAACAATTTTGGGCATACAGCTAGATGGTGTAGAATAGTGTTCCCTAAATCTCTGAAGTCAAGAAAAAAGGAGAATGGTCAAAATGTTCAAAAGGGTATGACCTCCAAAGTTTGGAGAAAGAAAATAAAGCAAGAAGAGGAGCATAGTAATTTGGGAGTTTCACTCCCATATCATAATTGAAGTCTCAAAGAAGAGCAGGGAGAGGGGGTTGTGTTTAGTGACTTATCTTACAAGCCCCAAGGAGCCCTTTGCCATTGATGTCAAAGGGGGAGAGTTTTTAGTAAGGGGGAGCAACTAGTCAGGGGGAGCAGCTTGTGATCATGTTGAATAAAGGTCAATTTCATAATAGGGTTGCCATCAATGACAAAGGGGGAGATTGTTAGAAATATTGAGTTGTCATTGATGTCAAAGGTAGAAATATCTTCAAGGATGAAATGTTGAGTTGTCATTAATAATAAAGGTAGAGATATCTTCAGAGGTGTCAAAGGCAAAAATATCTTCAAAGGATGAAATGGTAAAGTTGTCATAAAGGCAGAGATATACTTTAATATTTAAATGAAATATTTAAATATTAAGGTGGAGGGTTATATTTAAATCAAGAGGATTTAAATATATAAAAGTTTGAAAAAGTGGAAGGTCATATTTAAATCAAAGGATTTAAATATATTTAAGAAGTTTAATATTTAAAGGTTAAAAGGTTGGACGACCTCCTTGAGAACACCATGCAAAGTTTGAAAATTCAAATATTTAAAATACTAAGGCCGACCTCCTTGGGTGCTAAATAAAATGCATAGCCGACCTCTTTGGGTGCTAAATAAAATGCATATTTAAAAGGCTATCAAATTCATTTTGGCAATGGTGGAAAATTTTGAATCTCCTTCATGCAAAAATCGAGCGACAGGTAGAAGAGGAGGAGAAGAGCACGTTTGGTGGCAGCAAGCAAAAAAGAGAATTTATAATATTTATGTTGCAACTTTAGTCTCATTTGGGTGGCTAGCCCAGCTGGTTGTCGAGCTTGCGCTAAGGCATTGTGTAGCAGGAGGTTGCAGGGTCGAATCCCCATGGTGCCATTTTTGTTTTGGTTGATAGAACGAAGAAGGGTTTAAATAGTTCGGGCTGTGCCTTTTATTCCACCCATCGAGGTAGCTCGTTTGGTCGCCTAGCCTATGCTAGGGCGTTGTGCTGGCAGAAGTCGGGAGATCGAATCTCCTTCGTGCGCGTTTGGTGGTTTTTTCTATGCGAGGTAAGGGCAAAAATTTTATTTGATTTAATTGAGTGGGAGATATAAGGTGTGTCGTGATTATATTTTGCATACTTTGAGTGGGAGATATAAGGTGTGTAATGATTATTTTAAAATGAATTTTTGCATGCTATAAAAGGGAGTTATAAGGTATGAGGTTGTTAGTTTTAAAAGTTGTATTTTGCATGTTATAAAAGGATATATAAAGGGTTTTTGTTATTAATAAAGCTTTATATTGTGAGTTTCAAAAGGGAGATATAAGGAGTGATTTTTAAGCTTTATTGTGTATGTTTTTTATAAGGGTTTTTAAAAGTGGTTGATTTGATATTTAATCAAGAAAAAAAAAAGAGAATTGCTAACCAGTTTTTGAAGGCACAAACAAAAGAAAAATCATTTTGTTAAGACTAGTTTGGAAAGCTCATGCAAAAAGCTCATCATCATCATTGAGGCAGATTTAGAGGTATGGTGATTTAATTCCTTTATCAAAATGGCTTAATCAATTTGAGAAAAATATTTTGTCATATAGTGGGAGGTATAAGGAATTATTGGATGTGCATTATTTTTGCTTGAAATTGGAAATAAATGTGCAAGGATTATAGATCAGATTTGAGAATAAATTTGTGCATTGCCTTTGATTGAAATTGTGAGTAAATGTGCAAGGGTTATAGATCAGATTTGAGAACAAATTTGTGCATTGTTCATGATTGATTTTGGGAGTAGATGAAAATGATATATTTGTGCACTGTGATTGGTTTTGAAGGAAAGGTGCAAATCAACAATTACTAGGTCAGTTATCAAGTGCTAGACTAAAGCTACCTTTTGATGTAATAAATGTGAGACATGTGAAAGTGATAAACTTAATGAATGTGAAGAACATATTGGGCATTTGTTAGTGCATATAATTCTCTATATGTTCATGAAGATAAAATAATTATGGGTAGAATATGTCTGAATTGCTTTAGTTGAGGAAAGCACATTGAAGAATAGGTGAAGAACTTGATGACATCATTATGCAAGATTTGGGAATAGATGAGCATTGTTTTGTATGCAAGATTTGGGAATAGATGAGCATTATTTTGTATGCAATATTTGGGAATAGATGAGCATTGTTTTGTATGCAATATTTGGGAATAGATGAGCATTGTATGCATGCAAGATTTTGGAGTAGATGAGCAGTGTTTGTAAGCAGGTTTTGGATTAAATTGTTGAGCATATTTGTGAGTAGGTTTTGGAGCAGTGTTGAGAACTTTTGTGAGAAGATATTGTGAGCTGATTTGAGCAAGTTTTGTGAGCTAATTTGAGTAGAGTTGTGAGAAGTATTTGTAAGTTATGGAGCTGATTTGAGCAGAGTTGTGAGTAGTATTGTGAGTAGATTTTGGAGCTGAGTTGAGCAAGAGTTGTGAGTAATATTGTGATAAGTTTTGGGAGTAGATCTAAGAAGTATTTAGAGTAGAGGATTGGTGTCTCCTATGGATTGGTGTCCATAAACTAGAGAGGGGATTGATGTCTCTTATGTATTGGTGTCCATGAACTAGAGCAGAGGGGATTGGTGTCCATGAATTAGTAGAGGGGATTGGTGTCTCCTGTGGATTGGTGTCCATGAACTTAAGAGGGGATTGGTGTCTCCTATGGATTGGTGTCCATGAAATTGAGAGGGAATTGGTGTCTCCTGTGGATTGGTGTCCATGAACATTGTAATAGGGGATTGGTGTCTCCTATGGGTTTGTGCCCATAAAATTTGTTGAGAAATTTATAAGCAATATTTCTTCATGGATGTAGCCCATATTGGGTGAACCACATTAAATCTATGTCTCTTATGTGTGTGGTGATTTATGCATTGTTTCATTATTACAATTGATGATATTTGAAGTTATTGCTTTGGAAAGAAAAGTAAAAGTTTTATCTTATATTGTTCACCCCCCTCTCAGTATAAGCTTGTGTTCTTCAATTGGTATCAGAGCGGGTTCCTTCATGAAAGCCTAACAACTTGAAGGAAGATCTTACAGGAACATAAATGGCTCATTAGGAAGGGTTTTCATCAAATAGAGCTCCATTGTTTGATGGGACTAACTATGCTTTCTGGAGCATGAGGATGAAGACTTATTTTATGGCACATGGATATGATATATGGAAATCTATTGAGAATGGATTCACTCCACCTACAACTCCTCCCACAGATGCAAATGGTAAGAAATCATATGAAAATAATGCCAAGGCAATGAATGCAATCTTAAGTGGATTATGTGAATCAGAGTTTGTGAAAGTCATGCAATGCACTTCAACAAAATAAATATGGGATAAGTTACAGAGAACATATGAAGGAGATGACAAGGTTAATATGGCAAAACTTCAAACCCATAGGAGGAAGTTTGAAGACTTGAAGATGAAATATGAGGAAGATATTGCTAGGTATCTACTTTGTGTTGATGAGGTTGTCAACACCATTCATGGACTTGGAGAAAGTATTGAAGACTCTAAGATTGTTCAAAAAATCTTGAGGTCACTTCCCATGAGGTTTGATGCAAAGGTTTCAACAATTGAAGAAATGAAGGATCTCAAAACTTTGAGCATGGATGAGCTACATGGGATTATCATAGCCTATGATATGAGGACAAAAAATATCAAACATCCAAATGAGAGGCAACATTCAAAGCTTCAAAGAAGGCAAAGAATAAAGAACTAGAATCAAGTGAAGAATCAAGTAGTGGAGAAGAAGCTAACTTTGTGCGAAGGAATAAGAAGGGTCCAAGAAAACACAAAGGTATGCAGTTTGTGAAATATTTTAATTGTGGTAACTTTGGTCATTATGCATCTAATTGTCCACAAGCTAGAAGTAGTAGCAATGAAGAAGAAAAGGAATATAAGAAAAAGAAAGAAAGAATATTTTATCATGAAAAGAAAAATTGGCATGGTCAAAAAAGCATGAGAAGAAGATCTTTCAAAGATACAAGAAAATTTTTTATGTTGAAGAAGCAAGCAGTGCTTCCAGTGACAGTGATGAAATCCTCTCTGATAGTGAAAGAGAAGAAATCTTATTTTTGGCCATAGAAGAGAAAGAAGATGATCTTGTTGTTGAAGACCAAGAAGAAGAGAAAGATTCAGAAGATGAAGAGGAAGCCACAGTTGACATAGAAGAGGAACTTATTGTTGCTCTTGAAGAGTTGAAGAGGGTTAGAAAGAAGAACTCAAGATTGAAGGCTCAAGTACAAGAGGATGAGAAAACAAAGGCAAAGCTTCTACAAGATCTCACCGACTTAAAAGTTAAGGTTGAAGAGGCAAGGAAAATTGAAGAAGGTATGGTTGAGCAGTTAAAGGCAAAAGAGCTAGAATGTGAAAGACTAGAACATGAAGTTGTCACTCTAAGGAAGGGACTTGAAAAGTTTAATGATAAGATATATCAGTTTAGGAAAATCTCAAAAACTTTGGATGATATTATCAAAGCACAAAGATCTCCATTTATGAAGACTGGACTTGGTTTTGAAGAAGGTCAAGAGAAAGAAAAGGGGGAGTCAAGCTCAAAAGAAATAGAAGCATCAAAGAAAGTAATTGAAGAAGAGCCCAAGACCTATGCTGATATGTTGAAAAGTGGAAGCATCAAAGAGGAAGAAAATAATGCACCATCAAGGAACAAGGACCATCACAAAAAAGCAAAGAAAGAAGCATACGACAATATCCTCCAAGGCAATCAAGCAGGTTTCAACATTTCTTTCATGGTTATTGTTTCTCATGTAACCATTTTGGTCATAAAGCTATAAATTGTAGGGTCCATGCTATGGATGATTTTGGCTTCACCAAGAGGAATTTCAATTCATTTGCACCTCCTATGGACTACAATGTCATGTGTTACAAATGTAACAATTTTGGGCATACAACTAGATGGTGTAGAACAGTGTTCCCTAAATCTCCGAAGTCAAGCAAAAAGGAGAATGGTCAAAATGTTCAAAAGGGTATGATCTCCAAAGTTTGGAGAAAGAAAATAAAGCAAGAAGAGGAGCATAGTAATTTGGGATTTTCACTCCCATATCATAATTGAAGTCTCAAATAAGAGCAGGGAGAGGGGTTTGTGTTTAGTGACTTATCTTTCAGCCCCAAGGAGCCCTTTGCCATTGATGTCAAAGGGGGAGAGTTTTTAGTAAGGGGGAGCAACTAGTCAGGGGGAGCAACTTGTGATCATATTGGAATACAAGACATTTTCATAATAGGGTTGCCATCAATGACAAAGGGGGAGATTGTTAGAAATATTGAGTTGTCATTGATGTCAAAGGTAGAAATATCTTCAAGGATGAAATGTTGAGTTGTCATTAATAATAAAGGTAGAGATATCTTCGAGAGGTGTCAAAGGTAGAAATATCTTCAAAGGATGAAATGGTAAAGTTGTCATAAAGGCAAAGATATACTTTAATATTTAAATGAAATATTTAAATATTAAGGTGGAGGGTTATATTTAAATCAAGAGGATTTAAATATATAAAAGTTTGAAAAAGTGGAAGGTCATATTTAAATCAAAGTGTTTAAATATAATTCAAAAGTTTAATATTTAAACTAGTTAGGGGGAGAGTTTTTAGTAAGGGGGAGCAGCTAGTTAGGGGAAGCAACTTGTGATCCTATTTAGGAAAGGTCATTTTCATAATAGGGTTGCCATCAATGACAAAGGGAGAGATTGTTAGAAATATTGAGTTGTCATTGATGTCAAAGACAGAAACATCTTCAAGGATGAAATGTTGAGTTGTCATTAATAATAAAGGTAGAGATATCTTCAGAGGTGTCAAAGGCAGAAATATCTTCAAAGGATGAAATGGTAAAATTGTTATAAAGGTAAATATATATTTTAATATTTAAATGAAATATTTAAATATTAAGGTGGAGGGTTATATTTAAATCAAGAGGGTTTAAATATATAAAAGTTTGAAAAATTGGAAGGTCATATTTAAATCAAAGTGTTTAAATATAATTCAAAAGTTTAATATTTAAAGGTTAAAAGGTTGGATGACTTCCTTGAGAACACCAATGCAAAGTTTAAAAAATCAAATATTTAAAATACTAAGGCTGACCTCCTTGAGTGCTAAGTAAAATGCATAGCCGACCTCTTTGGGTGCTAAATAAAATGTGTATTTAAAAGGCTATCAAATTCATTTTGGTGTGGTGAAAAATTTGGAATCTCCTACATTGGAGAAAATTTTGGGTTTGTTGGAAAATAAAAATCATGCTCTTATGATCACAATGGGTCTATACCATAGCCCTAATGCCAAAGGTTAATTTTTATTGAGATCTATTATCAGCCCTAGCTAAGAATTCATATTCATAGGTGAATAGCTACTAGTTGCCTTGTGATGAGTTGATTATTATGCTCGAGGATACCAAGTAGATTATTAGAGTTCCTATAAGAGGAGATTTAGTCTATATGAGCTAAACCCAACAATGGAGCCTAGAGCAACTTAAAAAATTTGTCCACCTTTCAATTACATGGTCTAATATTAACATCAATGTCACATATGTTGGTAGGTAGTTAGATAGGTAGATAATTTTTCTTAGTGTTGTTAAATGTATTTATTGGAGATACCAATAGATGAGTGATGCATTAAACTGAGGGGGTCATTGTAGATATGTAGACCATTTTTGCTTGGGGACTAATCATATTGAGCTGGTTATACCACTTATTGCATTGAGTGATTTATAGGAGAGGGAGGGGATATTATGTTGCACCTTGCTCCATGTGTGGTCCTAGGAGCATATATCATTCATTTATCTGTTGTAGCTAGAGGACATATGGTAAATATAGGGAAAACAACAACCTACAAGTAGGTAAACAAATTGAAGGGGGGATAGGATTGTCCCTACAAAGGTATTTTGAGGAGAGCATGTTGTTTGATCAATGACCTATGCAAGGAGGAAATTACACGGTGGTCCTATAGGGGTCATCCTAGTTGGGTGGAGGATGCCTACCAATCAACACAAATGAGGTATATGGGGCAACTAATATGGCCATAAATAGAATGAGAGATCTTCCATATTGATTGTGTGATCCATCAATTTAGGTTGTAGTAGGACATCATGTCAGGTCTAGTTTGAACTATCAATCAACATAGGAGTGAGTTTTTTGACATTTATCAAACTTGGACTCATACTCAAAGCTATATATGTCAATGACCCCATCATTTTGAACCCAGGAGTTAATGGATCCAAGGTTAGTAATGGTTACTAGGAATGGCATCAAACCATATTTTTGATAAGGATCATAGTGGTTGGACTAAGGATGAGTGTGAGGAGGAATTCATGGAGATGGTCAAGGGGTTCTTAGAAGGAAATCTTACAGCTAGTTAAAAAGTGGTGGGAATACTAGTACAAGTAGTATAGGGTAGCAACAACAACATAAGGGGATCTATTTATAGTCATGCCAATGATCATGATAAGGGAGGCAATACCTATTTGATCCTATTTATCCATATTAGAGATAGAGAGATACACTATCTAAGTAGGTGGCCATTCTACAAGCTAAAATTATAGTAACTTTGGTAAAGTAGGATTTGGTGTTCATAGAGGTAACAACTAGGGTACAAGAGAGGGATAAGCTAGTGTATCATACCTTCATGATGCAATCAATGATTCTCAATTTTATTTAGAAAGGAATGTAGCTACAATAAAGGCCATAAAAGTAGTAGATGCTAGTGATAGTTAGGTGGATCAAACACTGCTAGATCAGACAGTTGCCATACTACAATAACATTTAGTAGAGTTGGTATATGTATAGGTAGGTCTTACTATAGAGGTCAAGAGATCAACCTACTATCAAATATCTACCATGCAATAATTCCATTTGATTATCGTGTCTCATCACCAAGTAGGTCACAAATGACACAAATCCATTCATTGTCCATGATACGATAGTCATAATGACTAGTTAGAATGTTGACACTTCTTAGAGAAGCAGGAGACCCAAACATTAATTCCTAGAGCTAACAACTAGGTTGCCCCTCAGTGGTCTAGTTATATATCTATTGTTGCATCATACTGATGTATCATATGACCATGATGTATAAACTTATCTGATATATACATATTAACCATTACTCAAATTTTTTAATGTCAAAGGTTTTTCAATGAGTTTACACAGGTTTTTGTTAGGGATTTTAGTCCCCTCATATGGAGTGGGGTTTGAACCTTGGACCTCTCAAAGAGAGTCCAAAGCCCTTAAGTAAGCTTGCAATTCTATGATTTAATGTTAAAGTTGTATTTATGGATGCATTTTTTTATTATTTGTTATTTTTATGATGTTGCTTATGTTAATGATGAATGATTAATGATGTGGTATGTATTATGTTATAATAATTTTATTTGGATTATGTGTTTGTTGATTGATGATGATGCATGGTGATGATATGTTGGGACTCGATTGATGATGACATGAGATTATGATTTAAGTTTGGAAAATAGCTTTGGATTTAAGGAGAGATAAATGATCAGATTTAGATAGATAGTTGATATGGATATAAAGTATAATACAAATATAATACATGTATATACACCAAATGATGTGCCCAAGGGAAATTTAGATAATTTTGTAAGGCATTACTATGGTACACGATATTTTATTATAAATATGTGCCTGGGGTATTTAAACGATATTGTAAGGCATTACTATGATACAAGATATGATATAGATAAACATGTTGCCATGGGGACTTTAGATAATTTTGTAAGGCATTGCTACAATACAACATATGAATACATTGTTTTTTATACCCCCATACAAATATCAATGGAGCATTTTTTAATTTTATTATGAAAATTTGTAAATGTTTTGGACTTGAAGCAATTTTTTTTTAGGACTTTATGGATGAGCCAAATGGAAAGAGACTTGTCTATTTATAGATATCATAGAGGATGTAAATTGGTAGATTTACCTTTAAATAAATTTCAAGAAATTTTCCTTTACCTTTAGACAAATATCATAAAGGACTTCTGATTTTGAGACTTACCTTTAAAATATATATTAGAGAGGATTTTTGAGATGTGTCAAATGGTGAAGGACTTACCCCTAAACAACTATCATATAGGGCTTTGAGATGTGATTGGATGTTGATGTAACAACAAATTTACCCCCAATTGAGTTAAGGAGAGGAATCATTTATAAATATGATGCATAGTATCCCATACCTATATGTGATTTGGGTATTTTGATGATCCTATATAGAGGATTGAAAATACTCTATTGAGGCCATCCAATATTTTATATGGGTCCAAGAGTAATATGATATGGATTTGAAAATAATTGGTGATGTAGGATATTGATATCAACACCTGTAAAACTTATAGTTTTTATCATGTGGCAAGTGTGATATGGAATATGAAGAGGTGGAGTTTATCATAAACACCTACAAGACTCATAGTTTTCATCATATGGTTGGAGTAAGACACGTTAATGCGAAATATAGATGAAAATATTGAAGATAGATAAGCATCTTTACAATATTATCAATCTCAAGGACTGAAACTTAACAAAGAGACCTCTAGTTGGTTTCATCATTTAATTATAAATCCATGAATTTGAATAAGTTATTAAGGATATGATGATGAGGAGATAGAATATGAATTGATTGAGTTTACCATTAATACCTAAAAAACTCATAGTATTCATCATGCGACAAGATAAAATATGGATATGGAGACTTAGATTAGACAAACATATCATTTTTACAATATTATAAACATGTGAGGAAATGAAAATTTGGAGGACCATATCCTAGCTAGTGAATAAGACCACATGAGAGAAAAGGTAATGAAGGAGATGATAATGTGGTCTATTGGAATCATATCCTTAGCAACTAGTAGACTAAAGGTGTCTACCTTGACTAGAATCATCATATGCCAAAGGGATAAGATGAAAGATGTGTGAATAAGCTAAATTTGATAAGATAGAATTTGTGATCTAATGGACATGTCACCCTTGCCCTTGTGTACATAAGCATTGGAATGAGTATAGCACATAGTTCCCAAACTTGTGTACAAAAGGACTAGGGCAATATGATGATGTGATAGATCAAGATAATTTTGGAATGATGATAGAAGGTTTCTTAGTGTTAGAAAGATGTTTTATTTGTGAAAATACTAAAGGTTTTTATTCATAAGTCAAGATATGTACAAGGAGTCACCTAGTAAGAGGAGAATAATCTAGCCTGTCTAGGATCATTATTTTAATATCATCATAGATCCTTGAATCTCTATGCTACAAGCAATATAGGTAGGTATAAGCAAGTGCATGTGCAAGTAGATAATAAGTACATAGGTAGTAGGAAGCTAAAAATAAACCAGTAGTAATAGGCAACTAAAAAAAACAATCAATAATAGGCATTTGAAAGCAAATAGGTTGTAGAGGTAGGTTTAGACAATATTTTTAATGCATTTTCAGTGGTTTTTTAAGTCATTTTCTATAAAGCGTAGAAATGCGATAGGCACCAACCTTAAAGGTAAGAAGATTATTTTGTAAATGCATGATATGGTTGGGAATGCATGCAATGGATGTGTTTAATACACCTACAATACCAACTAAGAAAAAATCATATAAGGCCCGAGATGATACAATTTTTTTGGGTTTTCATACTTATGTTTATTTATTTGGATTAGTCCAGTGTGAAAATTTGATATGTGATAGGTCTATAAGACCCTCTTTTAGAGTATTTTTGTTGTGATGGCCATGTTGATTTATAACTCTAATTTTGTTGGATTTAAGAGAAATTTATAAGAATTCTTAGTATGGGTAGTATGATTTTGCTTGTTAAGGCAACCTAAAAGAGGATGTGGCATTTTTATAAATATCATCTTTATTTATTAATAAAAAATTTGTATATTTGTTATAAAAACTAAATCATGAGGTTAAGGTTAATATTCATATAAGACACATAGAAATGAATATTATAGCATTTTATCCCATGAGGGATATCGTAGTGTTATATCTTTGGGTTTATCTAGGAGATCCAAAAACCCTGATACAAGGGGAACAAGACCCTTTTCAAAAAACCTGCACTTTACCCTAAATGTTGGACATTTTGAGTCAAAGTTGTCATTGATGTCAAGGAACGAAGTTGTCATTGATGTCAAGGAATAAGCTACCATTGATGTCAAAAGGTCAAGAGGAACAATGCAAAGGTTAAAGGCAAAAGAGCTTCATAATATTTTTAATATTATGTGGAAGCATATGTTAAGAGGGTTTTCATTAAAACCATGGTTGAGCAAAAATAAAAGGTTTTTCATAAAAACCCAAGGAAGCCCAAGGAGGTTTTAATATTTATTTTATAAAATATTTAAATTCAAATTGAATTTAAATTTTATAAATAAATATTATTTATACAAAGTGGTAAAATCAAAAAGGGCTTTGATAAAGCCAAAAGGATTTAAAAGTTAATTTATAAAATTTAAATTCTAAAGAATTTAAATAATTTATAAATTAATTATTCAAATTTTGAAGGCGCCGACGTTCAAAATTAAAGGAGGAAATTAGTATATATACTATATGCCTTAGTGGCATTTAAATCATCCTTCGTTCGAAATAATAAAGCGTGCAATTGTTGTTGTGAGAATTCGTGCGAGGAAGAAGACAAAAAACCTTGTCTTAAGCGCCAACGAAAGGGTTAAGATTATCGTGGGCTAAAACGTAATATCCACCGAGGCAGCATGGCCTAGTGGCAAGTGGACGAAGTGCTAAGGCGTTTGTGGGTGGAGTGATCCACGATCGATTCACGATGGCAACGTTTTGTTTGTGTTTTGAAGCATCGAGGAAGCGATGCATGAGTTTTTTTTTGGCATGTGCGGAGAGGAATATAGAGCACGTTGGGCTCTTGCTCTCCAAATGAGCGCCTAGCTCGTGCGGTGGTTGGAGCCATGGCTAGGGCACTGGTAGAGGCGACATCGTGAGTTCGAGTCCCACCAAGGCAAAGGTAATAAAATTTTTAATATGTGTTGTGATGCCTAAGGTTTTGACATAAGGTCCTAGGGAGTTAAAAGGGTTAGTTAAAAAGGTTTTTAATTAATCATTATTTTTGGTTAATTGGAGGAATAAGGAGTTGGCTTTATTTTTTAATAAAGTATTTTTGACATATTGGTTTATTGAAGATTTATAGTGTTGAGAGGACTTATTGCCATTGAGTTATTTTGAAAAGGAGATTGTATTGACATTATTCTTGGTATTGAATATTATTTTAATTGGGAGATTATAAGGTGTATTTGGTTAATCATTTTTGTATATGTTGATGGATGCTTTCTTTAATATGGAGTGATAAGGTGTATGTGTGCTTTGATATTTGCATTGTATCTTTGAGATAGCTTATCATCTTCTAACTCCTTTGAGCTTGGAAAAGAAGTATTTGTGGTTGTGGCAGATTTTAGAGGTTCCTTCATCATCAAGAAAAAGGTATGAGCATATTCTTCCATAGTTGAGTTGATTGGTTGGTTTTCTAGAAAATAAGTTTGGAGTGAAAAGGACTTGATTAGGATTTCCTTATTGAGTGTGTTGAGTTAATGCTTCAAGGTTTTCTGGAATAAAGAGTTGTTGTTAAAACCTTGTCTTATAAGCATTGTTGTTGAAGCCATTGGTTGTGTGAAGAACTTGATCTAGGGTTTGAAAAGAACATGAGTATCATTGTTATGTGAGATTGTTTTATAAGCATTGTTGTTGAAGCCATTGGTTGAGTAAAGAACTTGAACTAGGGTTTGAAAAGAACATGAGTATCATTGTTATGTGAGATTGGTTGATAAGCATTGTTGGAAATATTTTGAGTAAAGGATCATATGCTTGGACTAGGGTTTGTAAGCAAGGATTGTTTCATTGAGTGATTGGTTGAGTAGAGTTGGTTGAGCCTAGTCAAGTGGATGTGTGAAGTGATTGTTCAAGTTCCATAAAACAAACTATTCTATATTCTGAATTGATTTGAGAAAGTGATTGAGTATTGAGTTGAAGCATATTGAGTCTCTAACAATTCTCTATATGTTTCTAAAAGAGTGATTGAAAGTGATTGAGCATTGTGATGAGTATAGAGCATATTGAGTCTCTAACAATTCTCTTTATGTTTCTATGAGATTGGACAAGTTCTAGTGTGGACTTGTTGAGCAGATTTGAGGTAAGTCTTTGAGAAGACTTGTGGATAGATTTGGGTAAGCTTTTGTGGAAGCTTACAATACATATTGAGAGTAGATTTGGATAAGTTCTTGAGAGAACTTATTGAGAAGATTGGACAAGTTCTAGAGAGGACTTGAGGATAGATTGGTGTGAGATTTTGTGGAAGCTTACAAGGTATATTTGAGATAAGTCTTTGTGAAGACTTGTGAGCAGAGTTGATTGATTGATTTGTTCAAACCTTGAGTTAGGGTTTGGGATAGATCTAGCTGAGTTGATTTGAGATTGAGTCAAGCTTTGAGTTAAGGCTTGAGGATAGAATAAGAAGATGAGATTGTGCTAGATCGAAGGACTATGTTTAGTGTATATTCGAGGATAGAGTTTGGTGCATATTTGAGGATAGATTTGTACTAGATCAGAGATAGAGATTGAGGATAGATTTGTGCTAGATCGAAGGACTGTGTTTAGTGCAGATTTGAGATAGAGCTTTGGAGGTGATAGAGTTGAGGACAAAGATCTCCAGCCAGAGTAGGGAAGATAGGTGTCTTCTATGGATAGAGTTCCATTTTCTAAGGGTAGTGGAGGTAGAGGTCTTCTAGAGGATCACCAACCAGAGCAGAGATTAGGAGATTGGTGTCTCCTATGGATAGAGATCCATGAACTTGATTTAGGGGATTGGTATCTCCTTTGGACAGAGGTCCATAAACATTGTAATAGGGAAAGGATTCCCAAGAGATTGATTGAGAAAATTTTAGTGAAATATTTTCTCCGTGGAGTAGCCCACATTGGGTGAACCACGTAAATTATGGTGTCTCTATTGTGTGTGGTGATTTATGCATTGCTTTGATTACTGCTATTGATATTGCTATCTATACATTGCATAATATTGATTGGGAAAGAAAAGTAAAAAGTGGTCTTATACTGTTCACCCCCCTCTCAGTATAAGCTTGTGTTCTTCAATTGGTATCAGAGCGGGTTCCTTCGGAAGAGTTTAACAACTTGAAGGAAAATCTTACAAGAACACAATGGATTCTAAGAATGGATCATCAGATAATACAACACCAGTATTTGATGGAAGTGATTATATATATTGGAGTTTGAGAATGAAGATTTATCTAAAGGCACTTGGCAATGAAATTTGGGAATCAGTTGAAAATGGATATGACCCCTCAGTTGATCCACCTATAGATAAGGAAGGTAAGCTTCTACAACATTACAATTCAAAAGCAATGAATGCAATTTTGAGAGGTTTGCATAGAACAGAGTCCATAAAAGTTATGCATTGTCAAGATGCAAAAGGAATGTGGGATAAGTTGCAAAGTATATATGAAGGAGATAAAGGTGTCAAGAAAGCAAAGATATAAAATCTCAAAGGACAATTTGAAGAATTAAGAATGAAGAATGAGGAAGACATTAGTTCTTATCTACTTTGGATAGATGAGGTTGTTAATGCTATGCAAGGACTTGGACTTAATGTGGATGAATCAGATGTTTGTGATAAGATCTTAAGGTCTCTTCCAACAAGGTTTAGTGAAAATATTTCAGCTATAGAAGAATCAAAGGATGGTGATTCTTTGACAAGAGATATGTTGCTTGGTATTCTTACAACTTTTGAGATGAGAACAAAATAACCTAATCCCTAGAAGGAAGCAACCTTCAAAGCAATTAAGAAGACAAAGGGTAAGAAGTCAGAATCAAGCAATGAGTCATCCAATGATGAAGAAGCTAATTATGGTAGAAGGAATAAGGATTCAAGAAGATCTAGAGATATAAAATCCATTAAATGTTTCAATTGTGGAAAGTATGGTCACTATGCAACTGATTGTCAAGAAGCAAAGAATAACAATGATGAAGAAAAATAGGATCACAAAAATAGGGAATCAGAAAGATACTAGCACCAAAAGAAAAGCAAGGATGGACAAAGCAGACAAGGAAAGAAGTTCTTTCAAAGGCAAAAGAGGAGCTACTATGCAGATAAGGCAAGTAAGTACTCAAGTGAAAGTGATGCTAGTTTTTTAGATAATGATAGAGATGAAGTCCTATTTATGATTGAAGAAAAAGAAGTCCAGAAAAGGGCACCAATAATTCTCAAGTGTTTTAGATGTGGTAACTTTGGACATCTTGAAGATAGTTGTACAAGGAATGGTTATAGTTTTAGTGATGATGATGAATATGAGGATACACTTGAAGGACTAGATGAAAATCTTCTAATGGCTCTAGAGGAAGAAGAAAGTGATCCTATAGAAGACAAGTCAAAAGAAAATAAATATGTGGACAAAGGTAAACAAATAGAGGAAGAATCAGATAAAGAAGGATATGATCTCAAGGGAGAACTTATTTATGCTCTTGAAATAGTAAAGAAGGTAAGAAAGCAAAACTCTAAATTAGAATCTCAGTTTCAAGAATGTGATGAAGAGAGAAGAATGCTTATAGAGGATCTAGACAAATCAAAGGCTAAGACAAAGAAGTTCAAGGATAAGCTAGAAGCAAAAGTCTTAGAATGTGAAAATCTAGAACAAGAAGTAGCTTCATTAAGGTTGGAAGTTAAAAACTCCAAATTCAAGCTACAAGGGTTCAAAAATAGCTCAAAGAACTTAGATAAGTTCATCAAGATACAAAAGCCTACATCAAGCAAGATAGGTCTTGGATTTGAATAGGAACAAAAGAAATGGGAAGGAAAGTCAACCTCAAGTTTTGAAGGAGAAGACACTTCAGAAGAAGAAACTTCAGAAGAAGATAGTGTAAGAGAAAATGAGACATCTGAGGATGAGTTGGACAATAGAAAGTTCAACAAGGATAGGAACAATGCACCAAGAAGAAACAGATGGAACAACAATCAGAATAGGTCAAGAGAGACTAAGAGACCAATGAGGTCAAGACAAGGAAACTTCAATGGAAGATGTTTTTCATGTCACAGGTTTGGGCACATGGCTTCACAGTGCAGGACACATGAAAGATAGGAATATGGGAACAAATAACTTTTCCATGGGTATTGCTACTCATGTAATCAATTTGGTCACAAGGCAATGAATTGTAGGGTTCAGGACAGAAGAGGATATGGCTTCACTAGGAGAAATCCTAAGACATTTGCACCTCCAAGAAATAATAACATTAAGTGTTATAAGTGCAATAATGATGGACACACAACAAAGTGGTGTAGAGCAGACATTCCAGAATCAAGTATGAACAAGAATAAGAATAAGAAAAGGAATATGGATATGAACAGGAATAGAAATAGGAACATGGATATGAACAAGAACAAGAATAGGAATAGGAATAAGAAAATGGACATGGACAGGAACATGGACATGGAAAGGAACAGTCAAAGGAATCAAAAGGATCAGATAAGAAGAAAAGAAGACAAAGGTAAAGACCAGTGCTTTCTAGGAGTAGAAATACTCCCACCCTAGAATTAACCACCTCAAGAGGAGGTGGGGGAGGGGCTAAGCTAAGAGACTCATTCTTAGCCCCGAGCCCCAAAGGTGACCCTTTGCCATTGATGTCAAAGGGGGAGAGATTTGGTAATTGAGTAAAGAAGAGAGATTTGAAAAGAGCATTGAGCCAGGGGGAGCAAAACAAAGAAAAGGTTAAGTTTCTGGTAAAAAGAATTTGGGTTGCCATCAATGACAAAGGGGGAGATTGTTGGACATTTTGAGTCAAAGTTGTCATTGATGTCAAGGAACGAAGTTGTCATTGATGTCAAGGAATAAGCTACCGTTGATGTCAAAAGGTCAAGAGGAACAATGCAAAGGTTAAAGGCAAAAGAGCTTCATAATATTTTTAATATTATGTGGAAGCATATGTTAAGAGGGTTTTCATTAAAACCATGGTTGAGCAAAAATAAAAGGTTTTTCATAAAAACCCAAGGAAGCCTAAGGAGGTTTTAATATTTATTTTATAAAATATTTAAATTCAAATTGAATTTAAATTTTATAAATAAATATTATTTATACAAAGTGGTAAAATCAAAAAGGGCTTTGATAAAGCCAAAAGGATTTAAAAGTTAATTTATAAAATTTAAATTCTAAAGAATTTAAATAATTTATAAATTAATTATTCAAATTTTGAAGGCATCGACATTCAAAATTAAAGGAGGAAATTAGTATATATACTATATGCCTTAGTGGCATTTAAATCATCCTTCATTCGAAATAATAAAGGGTGCAATTGTTGTTGTGAGAATTCGTGCGAGGAAGAAGACAAACACCTTGTCTTAAGCACCAATGAAAGGGTTAAGATTGTCGTGGGCTAAACCGTCATATCCATCGAGGCAGCATGGCCTAGTGGCAAGTGGACGAAGTGCTAAGGCATTTGTGGGTGGAGTGATCCACGATCGATTCATGGTGGCAGCATTTGGTGTGTGTGTTTTGAAGCATCGAGGAAGCAACGCATGAGTTTTTGTTTTGGCACATGTGGAGAGGAATATAGAGCACGTTGTGCTCTTGCTCTCCAAATGAGCACCTAGCTCGTGCGAGTTGGAGCCATGGCTAGGGCTGGTAGAGGCGGCGTCGTGAGTTCGAGTCCCACCAAGGCAAAGGTAATAAAATTTTTAATATGTGTTGTGATGCCTAAGGTTTTGACATAAGGTCCTAGGGAGTTAAAAGGGTTAGTTAAAAAGGTTTTTAATTAATCATTATTTTTGGTTAATTGGAGGAATAAGGAGTTGGCTTTATTTTTGAATAAAGTATTTTTGACATATTGGTTTATTGAAGATTTATAGTGTTGAGAGGACTTATTGCCATTGAGTTATTTTGAAAAGGAGATTGTATTGACATTATTCTTGGTATTGAATATTATTTTAATTGGGAGATTATAAGGTGTATTTGGTTAATCATTTTTGTATATGTTGATGGATGCTTTCTTTAATATGGAGTGATAAGGTGTATGTGTGCTTTGATATTTGCATTGTATCTTTGAGATAGCTTATCATCTTCTAACTCCTTTGAGCTTGGAAAAGAAGTATTTGTGGTTGTGGCAGATTTTAGAGGTTCCTTCATCATCAAGAAAAAGGTATGAGCATATTCTTCCATAGTTGAGTTGATTGGTTGGTTTTCTGGAAAATAAGTTTGGAGTGAAAAGGACTTGATTAGGATTTCCTTATTGAGTGTGTTGAGTTAATGCTTCAAGGTTTTCTGGAATAAAGAGTTGTTGTTAAAACCTTGTCTTATAAGCATTGTTGTTGAAGCCATTGGTTGTGTGAAGAACTTGATCTAGGGTTTGAAAAGAACATGAGTATCATTGTTATGTGAGATTGTTTTATAAGCATTGTTGTTGAAGCCATTGGTTGAGTAAAGAACTTGAACTAGGGTTTGAAAAGAACATGAGTATCATTGTTATGTGAGAGTGGTTGATAAGCATTGTTGGAAATATTTTGAGTAAAGGATCATATGCTTGGACTAGGGTTTGTAAGCAAGGATTGTTTCATTGAGTGATTGGTTGAGTAGAGTTGGTTGAGCCTAGTCAAGTGGATGTGTGAAGTGATTGTTCAAGTTCCATAAAACAAACTATTCTATATTCTAAATTGATTTGAGAAAGTGATTGAGTATTGAGTTGAAGCATATTGAGTCTCTAACAATTCTCTATATGTTTCTAAAAGAGTGATTGAAAGTGATTGAGCATTGTGATGAGTATAGAGCATATTGAGTCTCTAACAATTCTCTTTATGTTTCTATGAGATTGGACAAGTTCTAGTGTGGACTTGTTGAGCAGATTTGAGGCAAGTCTTTGAGAAGACTTGTGGATAGATTTGGGTAAGCTTTTGTGGAAGCTTACAATACATATTGAGAGTATATTTGGATAAGTTCTTGTGAGAACTTATTGAGAAGAATTGGACAAGTTCTAGAGAGGACTTGAGGATATATTGGTGTGAGCTTTTGTGGAAGCTTACAAGGCAGATTTGAGACAAGTCTTTGTGAAGACTTGTGAGCAGAGTTGATTGATTGATTTGTTCAAACCTTGAGTTAAGGTTTGGGGTAGATCCAATAGAGTTGATTTGAGATTGAGTCAAGCTTTGAGTTAAGGCTTGAGGATAGATATTGAGGATAGATTTGTGCTAGACCGAAGGACTATGTTTAGTGCAGATTTGAGGATAGAGTTTGGTGTATATTTGAGGATAGATTTGTACCAGATCAGAGATAGATATTGAGGATAGATTTGTGCTAGACCGAAGGACTGTGTTTAGTGCAGATTTGAGATAGAGCTTTGGAGGTGATAGAGTTGAGGATAGAGATCTCCAGCCAGAGCAGGGAAGACAGGTGTCTTCTATGGATAGAGTTCCATTTGCTAAGGGTAGTGGAGGCAGAGGTCTTCTAGAGGATCACCATCCAGAGCAGAGATTAGGATATTGGTGTCTCCTATGGATAGAGATCCATGAACTTGATTTAGGGGATTGGTATCTCCTTTGGACAGAGGTCCATAAACATTGTAATAGGGAAAGGATTCCCAAGAGATTGATTGAGAAAATTTTAGTGAAATATTTTCTCCGTGGAGTAGCCCACATTGGGTGAACCACGTAAATTGTGGTGTCTCTATTGTGTGTGGTGATTTGTGCATTGCTTTGATTACTGCTATTGATATTGCTATCTATACATTGCATAATATTGATTGGGAAAGAAAAGTAAAAAGTGGTCTTATACTGTTCACCCCCCCTCTCAGTATAAGCTTGTGTTCTTCACTAAAATTTTAAGTCCTGTAAGGGACACTATAGTGGTATATATTTGGATTTTCATCCAAGAGACACAAGTTCAAACCTCAGTACAAGGGGATTGGGATCCCTTTAAAACCCGTGCTTTACCCTAAATTTTTGTAACCTTAAAAGGTAGGTTAATTGGTAGTGATAAATTGCTTTTCGATGGGCTGCCCTATTTTGATTCCCTAGATGGTTAGGGGTCTCGTTGACTTCATCTTCACCCAATGGGCAAGGGTTTATAGACATTTACTTATGCAAAAAAAACAATATTATAGCATACTATCAAAACAAACTTGAAAACTAATACCTAAATTATTAATAACATAAACTTTGAGTTTGTTAGAAATACCAATATAAATATTATAAGTGACTTATGTGCTTGTTTTGAAAAAAAAAATTATACAACTTTTAATACAAAAAATGAGACAAAAAAATATTTTTTGGGGTTAATTCAAAGGGGCTTCTATTGGGAGTCCTACCCATGAACAACAAAATACAATATGTACATCACAGATGTCAATTGGAAGAAGCATGAACAAGAATAGGATAATACATAAATCCCATTATACTAAATTATCTAATCATAACAAAATAAGGAAAGGCAAAGACTTGATACACTAATACTGATATGAAGACATCGAAATATGATGTACATATTGAAAACATCCACCAATCATGCCACTATGTAGTTTTATTACCCTAAGTTGGTGATATTGTAATATAATAGATTTGCCATCATACCCAATAATTCCATCATGGCCATGAATGGATTTACATGACATATTCAAGTTGGTTTTCATGTTAAAATATGATCAACTACCTTATCACCTTCATGAAGTGTATGAAAAAATATTTAATTCTAAATCTATATGCTTGAGTCTTAGAGACTATTCCATGAGAATATTAAATTTGTAACTAACAAAATTTTCTTTTTCAAAGGCTTAAACCATAATATTTGAGTCCCCCTAAATTATTTAATTCTCAAAAACTTACTGAGTGGAAACTCTTAGACCTATAACCAAACTAACTATCTTTGCTCAATGTAAATGCTAATTGTGATGAAGTGTCTATAGGGACACCCAATATTAACCTATTAGCAAGTGCAATGTAAGAATATGGGCATTCTTCTATCTAATCCTACAAGCATCTTTGTGTAAATCTATGGTCAATTTGATGTATTCATCCTTAGTAATATTGGTTAAACTACATTTATGGTTAACATTGATTAAAGGGTTTAATATATTATAAATTAATTTAAGTTAGGCTATATCATCTTAATGTTAGCATTTAATTCGAGATTAGGTATCACTACAAATATTCCAAAATTATTGATCTTTTGTATCAGTTTATGATATGTTATTATGGAGGTGCCTACAGGCACCATCCCCTTATTCATTTTCTTTGTATTATCTCTTTATTTTTTTCAACATGCTATTTTTATTCTAGTTGTAAGCTTACTGTAGTGGTAAGGGCTTTGGCCTCTCTTTAAGAGGTCCAAGGTTCAAACCCCACTCAGTATGAAGGGATCATGACCCCTCGTAAAATCCTATGTAGACTCATTAAAAAAATAACAAATCTAGAAGCTTATTGTAGTGTTATGATAATACCCTTTGGTCCTATATTTCTAATTGAATTAAATAAGTGGAATTTACACAAGAAATTGCAGAAAAATATAATGAATCACGTTTTGAAATGAATCACCTTTGCACTGGAGAGAAACCCTTCCAATGGATACAAATTATATATTTATTCTTTTATTCGATGGATGATTTCCTACAATATTATCTGCCCTATTTTATATCTAGCTAGGGTTATGATGAAAGGACACGATGGTCCATTTGTGATGATAAAACATAGTTAATTAGATAAATAAGTGATAAATAGGTTAGGATATGGAATCCTAACATGCCACCTCTCTTGGAATAAGCTTTGTCCTCAAAGCTGGGACTAAGGAAATTGTTGTTGAAATTGATGAGGTGATTTCCAAGTAGTATTTGCACAAGTTTTTGCACCATTTTAATGTCACTTTTTTGGAGGTAGGGATATCTTGAGGGTTGAAGTGTTAGTCGGGGGTTGCTAGGAAAAATAGTAGGATCATAATGATGGTGGGAGGGAAACCCTTGGGGTTTCTCAAATACTTTAGAATGATGCATCAAAAGTAGTGGTAACACTTATGCATCTTCCTGTTGTTCCCTAGGAGAGGTAATGGGAAATGAGTGTGTAGTAACCTTTCTACCTTGTTTTCGAATAGATTTTACCATGGGGTGAGAACTAACTATTTATGAGAGAATTATGGGTAGTCTTTTTAGAGTGTACATCTAGCCTTCATTGGTCACTTCTTGTATGTCTACCTTATATTTTCCTGGGTATCGATCACTTCTTGTACATTGATATTATTACCTTCATGGCTGTGATCAGGTGTTTCGATCATTTATTGCTCATATTCCTCATATTCACCCTTAATGGATTAATAATGATCAACTACCTTTAATAAATACAATTTTTATGTAGCTCATTTATGATGGGGTTCCAATTGCTCATCATAAGTATCAAATAGGTCTTTCACTCGTCATTCCTTCATCTCCTCAAAGCTAAGACGTTTAATTGGTAAAGTTCGATTAGGTTTGGGGGTGGTGTAAGTGGTTTGTGATTTCCCCATAGGTGGTTTTCCTAATCGACATTGAACATTGAGTTTATCTTCAACTAATAAAGATAATCCAAAGGTCTACATTAAGATGCGGATAGTATTTCCACCTCCTTCCTAATCTCGTCCTTTAATCCATTGATGAAGCAACTTATGAGAAATGATTCATCTAACCCTGATATGTGGTTGAAAATATCTTGGAAAAGATTTTGATATGTACTCATAGAAGCAATTTGATGAAAGGTGGTGATATTAGTTGGCAAATGCATGTTGGGGTCATGAGATATTCTTCGGTTGACCATTTATGTAGTCATCATTTGTCACTAAATTTGCTGAAAATCATCACAAAAACTATCGCAAAAATTCATCGATAATTTTTTGTCAACAATTTTGTTGAAAAAATCAACTTCTTATTTGCAGAAACAATCATCATCAATTTTGCAGCAAAAAAATGTTGCAAGTTGTCGTCGAAAATTTATCATCATGCTTTTGTTGTCAAATTTGGATGACAAAATTTTACAACTTGGTGAGAAATTTTACGTTAAAATATGGTGTTTATGTCTTGATTGTTTTATTTTGTCATGGTGTTTCACTTTTGTAATTGATAAGTAGCAACAAGATCCATAATAGATTCAGGTTTGACCGAGACCTGATGAAGACAAGACAAGACTCTGAGCACACAACAAACCAATACAAAGACTAACACGAAGGGGATGACAAGGACAATAGGACTGACATGACATGAGACCAACATGAAGACTGACATGAAGGGGATGACAAGGATTATAGGACTAACATGACATAAACATAGACATGGAAGACAACGAGTATGTGGATCGACAATGGGTTGACTGGTGTGTGTGACGAGGTGAGACACAAAAAATAGGATAGGGATGAGGGAACACAAAGATAAAATACAATGGGTGTGAGACACGATAGGTGGGATAGGGGCTAGGGAACATGGACACAAAAGACAACGGGTAGGTAGATCGACTAAAAGTGGGAATTGGGGTGATTGGTGTGTGTGATGAGGTAAGACACAATAAAGCGAAGTAAAATACACAAGTTAGACACGCCAAGGATAACAAGGCATGGAAATCAACAACGATAGGCAGGCGAACGTCACATGAGGTGAGGGAGGGGGTGCATGATCGAAGTCACAAGCTCTTCTATGCGTTTGCATGTATATAAACCTTGAATCATCCTTTCCTTAGTAAATGTGGGACTAATATCCCATAGAAATAAATAATAATTTTTTTCTTGAAAGATTTTAATATAGGAAAATAACCGTTAGTGGTCGAAAAAAATTTAAAAACTTATGTTTTAATTAATTTATTCGTTGATTTTTTGTTGTTTCCTTGGAATACATCATTGCTTGAAATTGGAGTGGTAGTCTTACCACATAAAGCATCATCGTTGCAACAAAGAGACCATTTGGTCGTTGATTACACTCCTCTATTACTGGTTTAATTTCAATCATTTTTTAAATATGCCATCGTAGTATATGTACTAAGAACAGATTCACAACAAGCGTAGAATATTTTCTAGAATACGAACACACCGTAGAATGCTTGCCTAGTATTGTTCTCACCGCCAAGGTACATAGTAAATGAAGGATTAATTGGGAAAGTTTATATCCCATCAAACCTTCACACAGACATCTAGAAATTATTATCTAATACCAAATGATAAGACCCTTTGATCCTATCTTGCTAATATGCAAAATTTACACAAGAAATTGTAGAAAAATATAATGAATCATGTTTTGAAATGAATCACCTTTGCACTAGAGAGAAACCCTTCCAATGGATACAAATTATATATTTATTCTTTTACTTTCATGGATGATTTCCTACAATATTATCTACCCTATTTTATATCTAGCTAGGATTATGATGAAAGGACATGATGGTCCATTTATGATAATAAAACATAGTTAATTAGATAAATAAGTGATAAATAGGTTAGGATATGGAATCTTAACATGGTAAGGGATTTGACCTCTCTTTGAGAGGTCCAAGGCTCAAACCCCACTCAATATTGATAGTTTTAGAACTATTATGACTGAAGAAAAGAAATATCACTTTGTATTACAAAGAATGAAGTGTTACAATCAAGAATGGAGCTTAGAGTCCATTATATAGGAAGATAGTTTCCTTGGCCCTTACTCTACCTAGAACTTATGTACATGTGGACTACATGCACATTTACAACTTGCACATTGACACTTGTGCATTTATTACTTCTTCCCCAAGTAACCACTTAACATAAGATATAATAATCTAACATGTATCAAATAATGTAATATACTCTAACACCCCCTGTATTACATTATTTGGTATGAAATTCCTTTGAATTGCATAATTGATCTTTGAAAGTCTGAAACTTGTTTCTTCCAAGTGATTTTGTAAAGATATTTGCTAGTTGTTCTTCTATAGGAATGTATTTTAAGATGATATGATGATTTTGGAAGTGTTCTCTGATGAGATGGCATTGAGCTTCAATATGCTTAGTTCGTTCATGTACAATTGGATTTTTAACCAAATTGAGTACTCCTTGATTATCACAATGTATCAAGGTTGGAGTTCGTTTGATGCCCATGTCAGATAGTATATATTGTAGCCATAATGCTTCACATGTTGTATCTCTTGCTACATAATATTCTGCTTTAGTAGATGATTGTGCCACTGTATGTTGTTTCTTACTATACCAAGATATAGGTCCTAAACCAAGATAAAATACATACCCTGAAGTAGACTTTTTGTCATCAATAGAACCGACATAGTCTGAATCTAAGTAACCCTGTAGACAAAAATCCTTAACATTCTTCATATAGGTTAGGCCATAATCAATAGTCTTCTTAATGTATTGCAATATTCTCTTTGTAGCTTTCCAATGACTTTCCCTTGGTTCTTGCATGAATCAGGAAAGATAATTTACAACAAAGACTAAGTCAGGTCGGCTATTTGTTAAGTATAGAAGACTTCCAATTAATTGGTGATACATGGTTGTTGAAACCAAAGGTGTTTCATCATTTTTGGATAATTGAATCCCTTATTCCATAGGAGTATCTTTTATCTTACAATTCTTCATTTTGTATCTTTCGAGTAAAGCTTCAACATATTTTGATTGAGTAATTGTAATATTATCTTTATTTTGATGAATTTCTAGGCCAAGGTAGTAATTCATCAGTCCTAAATCTATCATCTCAAATGCCTTTTCAAGATCTCCTTTAATATCACTTATTAGTTTTTCTGAGCTTCCAATGATCACTATATCATCAACATATACTATTAGAATTAGTACATCATTTCCAATTCTTTTTGTATATAGACTAGGATCATAAGTACTTCATTTGAAGTTATGTTGTAATAAGTGATTATTGATTTTTATATTCCATGCTCTAGGTGCTTGCTTCAGACCATATAAATATTTGTTTAATTTGCATACCTTATTTTCTTGTCCTTTAGCAACAAATCCTTCTGGTTGTGACATGTAAACTTCTTCTTCTAAGTCACCATTAAGAAAGGCACTTTTAACATCCATTTGATGAAGTTTCCAACCATGATGTGCTGCTAGAGCGCAAACTATTTTGATAGTAGTCATTCTAGCTGTTGGTGCAAAGGTTTCTTCATAATCAATTCCCTTAGTCTGAGTATATCCTTTGGCTACTAATCGAGCTTTGTATTTGTCAAGAGTTCCATCTGCTTTATACTTGATTTTGTAAATCCATTTGCAACCCACTATTTTCTTACCTGGAGGTAACTCTACTAGATCCCATGTTTTATTCTTTTGTAGTGATGCATATTCAGATTCCATAGCTGCCTTCCAATGTGATTGCCTTAGGGCTTGAGGTGTTGATGTTGGTTCTTTTGATGTACTCAGTAATCCTCTGTTCATTCTAGTTTGGCTACGAGTTTGAGGTCTGGTGGTAGTAAGATCTGGCATTTGTTCTAAGTTTGCTCCTCTGAGTGTATCTCTATACCATATAGGATCCCTCCTTTGGGAAATTGTGGATGGTTCTATATGTTCACTTTCATCATGTGATTCTAACTTTGTTTCTATTCTGTTTTGAGTCTTCTTCTGGAAAAGTTAATATGACCTCTGTATCTTCACTTTGTTTTTCATCATCGACCTTGTATTTTTCATCAAAAATCACATCTCTACTTATATATACCTTCTTTGTACTTGGATCTAGTATTTTGTACCCTATGGATTCATCATCATACCCAAAAAATATTCCTGCCATAGTTTTGTCATCTAATTTAGTCCTTTTTTGTTTTGGAATATGCATATAAGCTTTGCAACCAAAAATTCTTAATTTTTCTATGTTTGGTTTTTGTCCTAACCATGCTTCTTCTGGTGTAACATGTTTGAGTATTCTTGTAGGTAGTCTATTCTACAAATATACTATTATTTTAACTACTTCTACCCAATATTGATGGTTGAGAAGAGATTCTTTTAACATACACCTGACCATTTCCATTATAGATCTATTTCTTCTTTTTGCAATTCCATTTTGTTGTGGTGAATAAGTTGTAGTAAGTTATCTTTTAATTCTATTTTCTCTCAGAAAGGAATCAAATTATTTTGAGATAAATTCACCTCCTCTATCAGATCGAAGAGATTTGATAGTGTTTCTTGATTCTTTCTCTACTTGTAGTTTGAATTGTTTAAAACAGTTGAATGCTTTTGATTTATACTTCATGAAGAATACCCACATTTTTTTGGTGTGATCATCAATAAATAATTGAAAGTACTTATGTCCTCCAATGCTAGTGATATTCATTGGACCACATAGATCTGTATATATTAGTTCTAATGGTTGTTGAGTCCTGTGTTGATGAAGCTCAAAGGGAATTCTGTGTTGTTTTCTAGCTAAGCATTTTGGACAAATAGTGGATTCTAGAGATAGACTTGGTATTCCTTCAACCATTTGATATTTGAACATTTCATTTAAATAAGATACACTGGTATGTCCTAGATGTTTGTGCCATAGATCTGAAGTCTTGATTGAAAAAGTTGAATGTGTAGTAATATCTAAAGCAAATAGACCATTTATATAGGTACCTGATGCTACCTTTTTTTCCATTTTAAGAATATGACATTGTTTTCTTCCATTGGAAACCTTAAACTCAATAGTCATATTTTGATCCATAAGTTGAGAAACTGAGAGGAGATTATTAGTCAATCCTGGGACATATAAAACATTTTTAATTATCCCTTTTCCATTTATTAGATCAACTAGAATATTTCCTATCCCCTCTACTTCATAAGTCTTACTATCTGCTATAGTAATTGGTTTCTCATTTTTCTTTTGTAGTGAATCAAATAGATGTCTGCTTCCAGTCATGTGTTTGCTTGCTCCTGAATCTATGTACCAATGTTCCATGGTGATCTAGTATGATCAATCTTGCTCAAATTTCTTGGATTTAGTAGAATCCCATTTGACTCCCTAATGTTCAACCTTTTGAGTTGATTTTGTAATGTTTTGTAAATAACAATAATCAACTTCTATTTCACCTTATCTCTCCTAATGAACTATGCACTTAATTTTGAAGTTCTCTATAGTTGGATTTCTTTTGTCTCTTTAGTATGAGTATGAGATAAGTTTAAGTATATAATTCCAACTCCTTTAAGTAAATGATGAACTTCTTTTTATAGCCCTTGATATTCAATAGTTTAATGTTTCTAAATTCCAATAATCTATTTTTGGTGTAGTATACCTTATAACTCCCTAATTTGGAATATTAGAAAACAATAATATTTGCAATAATAGAATTTAATTTTCCAAGTAGAAACCCTTATAACTCCTATGGTTTTTTAATTGCAAATATTAAACTATTAAGTATATAAATCTCCTTTAATTTTGCTTTCAAATGTATGGTTGATTTTGCTATTATTTCCAAGGTAAATAATAGAATAGTTTCAACCTTATATTATACTCCTTATACCTCCTTAATGAAAGCAATTTGATTAAGGTAAAACCCTTACCTTTATAATGCTCCAACTCCTAAGTAATGAATGTTGGACATTGTCTTACTATGCATTGCTCTCCTTCAATGGTAGATGTATGACAATGGTAGTGATTCTTTAATGTTGCTTTGACCCTTTTGGTAACCTTGACCTCAGTCCTTTAATGTAGTTCGCTCCTCTTTCACTGTGTATGGATACTCTTTTTGACTTGCTATGGATACGCTGTTCTCCTCCTTGAGTTTAGGTGCTTTAAATAGTATGGATGTCTCTTGATGTTGGACAAGTGTCGCTCGAGAGTTACATTAGGTTTCTTCAATGCTTAATCCTCCTTGTAATATGTTGATGCTCTCGACACTTGGTGTATTCATTGCTCGGATGTGAGGATGGTAGATAGATATTATAGTCTCTTCGAACATTGGTCAATGAGTCTTCAACACTCTCGATTGGCTGAAATGATTATTACACCTTTCACTCCTTTGAAATATACCTTTAACACTTCCAAGATGAGTATTATGTCTTTTTGGATGCTCTCTCCCTACACAAGCATTATGTAACACTCTCTTTTGATCCACCAAGTGTCACTTGCATGTGAGGACATCTTCAACATCTCCTTTCCTTTAGTATTTCTTCTCCAATGGGTGCAAGTTGTGCAATCTTGGCTTCAATACTTTTCTCCTTCTTGCCAGTGAGTGCAAGCTTGTGCATTTTCTAGCAAATGATGATTGTATTCTCCTCAAGGTTAGCTCTAGCTATGGTATTTCTAGGATGCTCCAACACTGCCCTCTTGGTAGATGATATGGCTTCAATCGATGGTTGCTTCGATTTCTTCTTTCCTAGCTAGTGATTCATCTCCAATCGATGATAGCTTTCAATAGCTTTCACTAGTAGTTTGTCCATGTGATCAGTTGGGTAATGTATTCCTTATCCACCTCTTGATTTTATGTAATTTATGCTTGGTTAACCTTAGAGATATCTACCTTACACTGAGTGTTATGCCTCCCTTTATGTGTTGTAGGCTCTTATTATATAGGTATTGATCTAGTGTTTCTATACACCTTCAAAAACCAACTTATGAGCCTTTTATGGCTTGATTTCTCTACCTAGATATCTTCCCCCCTTGACATCGATGTTGCAACTGCTTTATGGATGTATAATGTTGGTCGATGTAATGCCTTTGAATGGCAATAACTTTTGTCCTTCTATTGTTGTTTAAAGGACAAGAATGGTGCTCCTTTCTCACTATAAATATTAGCTATAATAGTTAAGATAATGTACCTTAACTTGCACCAAGTTTTGGACTGAAAGTCTCTTTTTCAAGCTCTCTAACTTCTCTAATAAGGTAACTTCTTGAGAGCAAATTATGTTGCCTTCCTTACTAGACAACACTAACCTCTAATTTTTGTACTTGGATAACTTAGTAAGAATGAATCCAAGTTCTCAATCATGCAACTAATGTGCTATTCAAGAGGTTTAATTTTGCACTAATAATATCTTCAAGCTTGATGCTCTTAAGAATAATAGTGATATCACCTTATTGCTCCTATAAATGGATTCACTCCTTGCAACTTTTAATTTTAATATGGTGCTTAATGAACCTCTAATAATCCATAATTCTAGAGTTCAACTAATGAACCTTTTGCACCCAAGTTGCTTACCTTTTAGAACATCTGAATATGGTGGTAGTCTTGGTGATTTGATTCACCAAGTTGCTGCCCTTGACTGGATGAACTTGCAGCTCTACTTGGCTATCCGAAATAGTTCTCTAACTCTCCTTATTTTGGGCTTGTTGTCGGATGGCGATAATTATCCCAAATTTTGCTCTATCAAGAACTCCTCCTTCAGTCTGCAATGGAGTTCCACTCTTCTCTCAGACTCTTTTCTTCAGGTCCCTTTGTAGCTCTGATACCAATGATAGTTTTAGAACTATTATGACTGAAGAAAAGAAGTATCACTTTGTATTACAAAGAATGAAGTGTTACAATCAAGAATGGATCTTAGAGTCCAAAAAAATCAAAGGCTAAGATAAAAAGTTTCAAGGATAAGTTAGAAGCAAAGATATTAGAATGTGAAAATTTAGCACAAGAAGTGGCACTTCTAAGAGAATATTTGGAATACTCCAAAGTCAAGCTAAAAGGGTTCAAAAATAGCTCAAAGAACTTAGATAAGTTCATCAAGATACAAAAGCCTACATCAAGAAAAATAGGTCTTGGATTTGGACAGGATCAAAAGAAATAGGAAGGAGAGTCAACCTCAAGTTTTGGAGGAAAAGAAACTTTAGATGAAGATACTTCATAAAAATATAGTGTAAAAGTAAGTGAGACATCTAAGGATGAATTGGATAATAGAGAGTTCAACAAATACAAGAATAATGCACAAAGAAGATACATATGGAACAACAATCAGAATAAGTCAAGAGATACTAGAAGACCAATAAGGTCAATACAAGGAAACTTCAATGGAAGATGTTTTTCATGTCATAGTTTCGGGCACATGGCTTCACAGTGCATAACACATGAAAGACAAGAATATGAGAACAAACAACATTTTCATGGGTATTGCTACTCATGTAATCAGTTTGGTCACAAGGAAATGAATCACAGGGTTCATGACAAAAGAAGGTATGGCTTCACTAGGAGATATCCTAATAAATTTGCACCTCCAAGGAATAATAACATTAAGTGTTATAAGTGCAATAATGATGGTCACACAGCAAAATGGTGTAGAGTAGACATTCCATAATCGAGCAGGAACAAGAACAGGAACAGAAACATGGATATGAACAGGAACAGGAATAGGAACATGGATATGAACAGGAATAGGAACATGGACAATAATATAAACATGGATAGAAACATGGATATGGAAATAAATGGTCAGAGAAATCAGAAGGATCAGATAAAAAGAAGAGAGGATAAAGGTAAATAACCGTGCATTTTGGGAGTAGAAATACTCCCACCCCATAATTAACCACCTCAAAAGGAGGTGGGGGAAGGGCTAAGCTAAGAGGCTCATTCTTAGCCCCAAGCCCCAAAGGTGACCTTTTGCCATTGATGTCAAAAGGGGAGAGATTTGAGTAAGGGTGAGAGATTTGGTATTTGATAAAAGAGGAAAGAATATTGAGCCAGGGGGAGCAATGTCCTAGGGAGAGCAGAACAAAGGAAAGGTCAAGTTTTTGATAAAAATAATTTGGGTTGCCATCAATGACAAAAGGGGAGATTATTGGACATTTTGAGCTCATTTAGTTGTCATTGATGTCAAGGTGAGAAGTTGTCATTGATGTCAAGTGAACACATGAAGCTATCATTAACACCATGGAGTACACCATCATTGAAGCCAGGAGAAATGCAAAGAGTTGAAGAAAAGTTGTCAAAATATTGTTTTATAAGGGTTTTTGTTAAAAACCATGGTGGCAGAATAATTTTCATCAAATCAATGAAGAACAAATGAAGGTTTAAATTTTACCTAAAGGAGGCTTTAATTTTTATTAAAGTCAAAGGTTTATAAATATAATTTATAAAATTTAAATTCTTTTAGAATTTAAATAATTTATAAATTATAAAGGTTGTAAGAAGCGTTGGCATCATTGAATATTATGAACACTGATGTCTAAAACATATGGTGAATTTGTGTATAAATAATATGCCAAAGGGGCATTCAAACTTACCCCTCTTCTATTTAATTTTTATGCGACCGAGCTAAAAGTAATTTGTGTAATCGTTTATCATTGAGGAAGAATACAAAGAGTTTGTTTGTCTTTTAGCGCCAGGAAGAAGATGAAAAGGGATACCGTAAGGCCTGACCCACATTGGATAGAGTGGTCCATTGGCAGTGTGCATTTTGCGAGAGCGTTGGGAGTGGAAGAGTCAACGATCGATTCGCATGGAGTTGGTGTGTTTGTCTTGAGCGCCAAGGGGAAAGGTTTTTGGCACACGCTCATTTTGAGTGCCAGACTTAGGATAAAGAGCATGAAGTGTTTTTAAGGTTTCAAACATGCATCTAGCGCACGCGGTGGGCAAGCTCGCAGCTAGGGCGCATGAGGAGGCAATGATTGGGAGTTAGAATCCCATAAGTGGCAAAGGTATTTTTTATTAAAAGAAATTTTATTTGCCTAAATTTTTTCCTAAAGTATTATTTGGAGTTATAAGGGTATGTGAAAGGTTTTTTATTTTGTTCATGTTGTTGGAGTTATAAGGAAAGTTAATTTAATTTTTTTCTAAGTCTTTATTGCATTAAATTTAATTAAAGAGGTTTTGAGTTAATTTTTGGTGGATGATAAATTTATTTTAGTTGGGAGATTATAAGGTGTTAATTGGAAAATATTTTATGTATGATGATGGTTGTTTTTATAGTTGGAGTGATAAGGTGTAATTGAGTTTTTGTATTACATTGTGAGAAATATTTATTCTTTAACCTCCTTGAGATTGGCAAAGAAGTGTTTGTGGTTGTGGCAAATTTATGAGATCCTTTCATCATCAATAAAAAGGTATGAGCACATTATTTCATAATTGAGTTGATTTATTGGTTTTCTGGAAAATAAGTTTGGAGTGAAAATGACTTGATTAAGGTTTTCCTATTGAGTGTGTTGAGTTAATGCTTCAAGGTTTTTTGGAATAAAGAGTTGTTATTAAAACCTTGTTTTATAAGCATTGTTGTTGAATCCATTGGTTTTGTGAAGAACTTGAACTAGGGCATGAGTATCATTATTATGTGAGAGTTGTTTTATAAGCATTGTTGTTGAAGTGAGTTATTGAGTGAATAACTTGAACTAGGGTTTGCAAAGATCATGAGTATCATTGTTATGTGAGATTTATTGTTGAGCATTGTTGGAAACATTTTGAGGTTGTGTTTATAAGCTTGGACTAGGGTTTGAGATAGAGGATTATTTCATTGAGTTATTGGTTGAGTAGATTTGATTTAGCCTAGTCAAGTGGGAGTGTGAAGTGATTGTTCAAGTTTCATAAAACAAACTATTCTATATTCTGAATTGATTTGAAAAAGTGATTGAGCATTGAGTTGAAATTGAAGTATATTGAGTCTCTAACAATTCTCCTTATGTTTCTAAGAGAGTAATTGTAAGTGATTGAGTATTGTGATAAGTGTATAACATATTGAGTCTCTAACAATTCTCTTTATGTGTATATGAGATTGGACAAGTTCTGTGTGGACTTGTTGAGCTGGTTTAAGGTAAGTCTTTGATAAGACTTGTGGACAAATTTGGTGTGAGATTTTGTGAAAGCTTACAATACAGATATTGAGCAGATTTGGATAATTTCTTGAGAGGACTTATTGAGAATATTGGGCAAGTTCTTGAGAGGACTTGTAGAGCATATTTGGATAAGTTCTTGAGAGGACTTATTGAGCAGATTGGAAAATTTCTAGAGAGGACTTGTAGAGCAGACTTGAGCAAGTTCTAGAGATGACTTGTAGAGTAGATTTGAGCAAGTTATAGAGAGAACTTGTGGATAGATTAGTGTGAGCTTTTATGGAAGATTACAAAGTACATTTGAGACAAGTCTTTGAGAAGACTTGAGACCAGAAATAGATATTGAGCATATATATGCTAGATTGAAGGACTGAGTTTAGTGCAGATTTGAGAAAATATTTTGGTGCAAATTTGAGGATAGGTTTGTGCCAGACCAGAGATAGAGGTTGATTATATTTGTGATAGATAGAAGGACTGTGTTTAGTGCAGATTTAAGACAGAGCTTTGGAGGTGACAGAGAGCAGAGGCAAGTAGTAGCTAGTGGATAGAGATCCATTAACCAGGGTAGTGAGGATAGGTCTTCTGAGTGGGTACAAGAGTCTTCAGTGGAGAGAGATCTACAAGCCAGTGCAATGGAGGCAGTATTATTCTAGAGGATTACTAGCTAGAGCAGAGGAGTTCTCCTGTAAATAGAGATCCACAAACTTGATTTAGGGGATTGTTGTCTCCTTTGGATAGAGTTACATAAAAATTGTAATAGGGAAAGGATTCCCAAGATATTGATTAAGAGAATTTTAGTGAAATATTTTCTTCGTGGAGTAGCCCACATTAGGTGAACCATGTAAATTGTGGTGTCTTTATTGTGTGTGGTGATTTATGCATTGCTTTTATTACTGCTATTGATATTTCTATATTGACATCGCATAATATTTATTGGGAAAGAAAATTAAAAAGTGGTCTTATACAATTCAACCCCCCCTCAGTATAAGCTTATGTTCTTCACTTTTCTTCCTACAAAGTGTTTGAAGTTTTAGTTGCATCTACCTCAATATTATTTGCTTCCAATCCACTAGCCCTTACCAAAATTTTAGTTGTAGTGTTTATCCTTGATAGCAATAAACCTTATTCCTTCACAAGATCTTCTCTAAATGGTGCATTCAGCTCTTTCTCATTTTCTTTTACTACAGCCTCCACATTCAAGCCCTTATCTTTGATAAACTTCTTTAGCCAATTATTTTCTCAAATAGTGTATTGTAGTCTCTTCTTCAATTCAATAGCAGTATTTTTTAGAAAATAAAATACTTCATGTTTATTCTACTAAAGGAACCTTGCTTAAATAGAAAGTGCATACAATATGATCCATTGGATCATAACAAACTGATTTGATCTTAGCCACATAAATTATCCTAGTAACAACTTAGGATATAATATACTCTAACACCCCCACTTAAGTGGTACTATGAGGTAGTAAAAAAAGAACAAAAAAAACCAAGTAGCATATCCATAAATATAAGTCCTGGAAACAAGGTCTAATAAGGTACTCATTTACAAAATGTATCCATAAGAAACTTTGTTGGAGAGATGAAGAAAAACCACTACTAGAAGAGAAATAAGAAGAAGAAGGAATATGTGCAAGGAGGATGGAGAGGAAGATGTCCTCTTCAACCCCCCTAGGATAACTTCCATCAAGAAGGGCCTGCAAAGGATCCATGAGATGTCTCAAAAAAATAGAGAAGCCTCATCGTTGAACTAAATGAAATCTCACTCCCAAACTAGTGCTTGTGATAATGAACAAGGCTATGAACCATGAAAAAAAGTCACTAAAGAAAACCCCTTGAAACCAAAGTGTCTCACAAAAGGAGAGTGTGAAGATAGTGTGGAAAAATAATCACCACAATGGCAAGGGTAGTCCAAAATTTATCCCACAAGCACATTTATGTGGTGTCCACCTATATGGACACAATGGGTTGATAACAAGGTCCAAACTATGTGGACAAACAGCTTAAGCAAGGGAATAAAAAAAGAAAGGGCACCAATGTAGTTGTCGAATGTGTCCTTATGGTGACCTCCTCATCCTATCGAAATGCATGGGTAACCAATCGCTGCATCTACCAGGTACTATAGAGAAGATGACTAGATACTAGGATCACATATAAATGCTTTGGGAGTGTCGGGTTCAACCGAGAGTGCACTCCATGATACAACATATTTGAGGCTAAAAAACATAGGTTAAACTACCTCAAAATGAAAATTGGACACCACCAATGTGTTTGTCTTGGAAAAACCTTTTCAACAACTATAAACACCCCTATGATCGGGTGTCATTGGACCTTCATCTGTAGGAAAAACGACAATATTCTCCTTTGTCTCATAAGGAAATCTTCTGGAATGTCTTTCGAAAAAAAAAAAGAGTGCATGGTTTTTTTTTTATATAAAAAATAATAATTCATGTTTATTCTATTGAAGTGACCTTGCTTAAATAGCAAGTGTATACAATATGATCCATTGGATCATAACAAACTGAGTTGATCTCAACCACACAAATTATCCTAGTAACAACTTAGGATATAATATACTCTAACACCCCCCTTAAGTGGTACTAGGAGGTAGTAAAAAAGGAATAAAAATAACCAAGTGGCATATCCACAAATATGAGTCCTAGAAACAAGGCCTGATAAGGTACTCATTTATAAAATATATCCATAAGAAACTTTGTTGGAGAGATGAAGAAAAACCACTGCCAATAGAGAAATAAGAAGAAGAAATATGTGCAAGGAGGATGGAGAGGAAGATATCCTCTTCAACCCCCCTAGGACAATTTCCTTCAAGAAGGGTCTACAAAGGATCCATGAGATGTCTCAAAAAAATACAGAAGCCTCATCGTTGAACTGAATGAAATATCACTCCCAATATAGTGCTTATGACAATGAACAAGGCTATGAACCATGAAAAAAAAATCACTAAATAAAACCCCTTGAAACCAAAGCTTCACACAAGGAGAGTGTTAAGATAGTGTGGAAAAATAAGCACCACAATGGTAAGGGTAGTCCAAAATTGATCCCATGAGAACATTTATGCGGTGTCCACGTATACATACATAATGGGTTGATAACAAGGTCCAAACTGTGTGGACAAATAGCTTAAGCAAGGGAATAAAAAAAGAAAGGGAACCAATGTAGTTATCGAATATGTCCTTATGGTGACCTTCTCATCCTATCAAAATGCATGGGTAACCAACCACTGCATCTACTAGATACTATAGAGAAGATGACTAGATGAAGGGAACATATAAATGGTTTGGGAGTGTCAGGTTTAACCGAGAGTGCACTCCATGATACAACATAGGCTAAACTAACTCAAAATGAAAATTGGACACCACTAATGTGTCTGGATCGAAAAAACCTTTTTTATGACTATAAACACCCCTATGATCGGGTGTCATTGGACCTTCATCTGTAGGAAAAATGACAATCTTCTCCTTTGTCTCACAAGGAAATCTTTTGGAATGTCTTTCAAAAAAAATGAAGAAGGCATGGTTTTTTTTTTAGAAAATAAAATAATTCATGTTTATTCTATTGAATGGACCTTTCTTAAGTAGCAAGTGCATACAATATGATCCATTATATCATAACAAACTCAGTTGATCTTAGCCACACAAATTATCCTGGTAACAACTTAGGATATAATATACTCTAACATTATTCACACTGATTTTGTTGTCCTGATCAACGTTTTCATGGTTGTCACTTGCTACTTTAAGTGTTGATAATTAGACTACAAAATACAAGAGAAAAATATTAATGTTTATTAAAAATATATATTAAATAAAAAAATAATTTTCAGATATATGTAAAACTTACATCTGTTGTAAGTCTTGTAGTTTCTGCTACTGCTACTTTCTTCTTATCTAGTTCCTATTCATTGAAATATGTTTGGGCTTCGGTATTGATTTTCTCTAATAGTCTAGCATAACAGCCAGAACTTCATCACTATTTATAGTATCGGCCTTCACGGTGCCATATTTAGCTTTACATAACAGAGCATCGAGCTTTTGTGGCTCATTCTCTACCTTTGAAAACAACTTCTTTCTATGTGCAAAGTTCTTGTATCAGCCATTTTTAGCTATGATCATAACCTTGGCCCGATATTTCCATTCTCTTAATGTATCAATATCTACAAAAATATTATTCATAACAAAAGCCTTATATATGTTTGCTAATAAAATATTTTTTAGAAAAATTTACTTTATCGTCATCGTTCGGATGATGATGGGTGTCGACTTGTTGGTGGGGGGAAGAGGAAACAATTACAGTATATGCTTCAACATTCTCCTCTACTTCATCATCGATCCCTGGACCATGAAGTAGATCACTTGTCTTTAGTGGTTTTTTCAAATTACTCATATTATGATATATAAAATCATCATCGAGATTCATAGTAGCAGAGGGCATCTGAGACGTGCTTTCAACATTTGATAAATTATCAAGTGTTAAAATTAGGAACCGTATCCTTGAAACAAGAGATTAAGATACAGTCTGAGTGTGTGTCTAAAACTGACTGTTGGTTCCCAAATGCGGTTGTGTGAGGAACTGTTTCCCACACATGTGAGATTGGTTCCTCATCAATGGTGTGTTTTGTGAAGGTTGGCAGACATGCTATGGATGAAATTGATGTTGATGGACTTGTTGTAGATGGAATAGCTACTTTTCTTGTTGTACACCCGATGGAGGCATCTATTTTCTAAGTCTTTTAAATCTAGTCAGTCCCTCTACAAAATTTCACATGAAAATATAAATTAAAACTAGTTTTAAAAACAATGCCATTAAAATAGATCAATTTTAACTAAACATACCCAATTTAGACTCTGTAGTTGTTGTCGTTGATAATGCAAGTATTTATCCTTGCTCTGAAAAGAGTTAAAATATTTTCTCAAACTAAATATAATTTTATATTGTTAAAATACATTATTTAAAATAGTACTTTTGAAAAATAAGTTTACCTTGTGAGCTGGACATTACGTCTTCAAGGTCAACTACAACAGATGCATATCAAGAAGTAAGAGGAGTCGTACATGTATGTTGTCCATCAGGAGACCTCCTTTATTTACGGGTGGGAGTTATTGGTGATGATTGTGACTACATGTCAGAATTTACAAACACTTCTTGAATCTTAATGGTGATATCCCTTTTACTGGATGAGTGAGTTGCTCTTCTTTGTTTTCAAAAGAAAATTAGAAAATAACAAGATTGATTGAAAAGAAAGAAAAGAGAGACTATTCCAATAAATAATTTTACCTGCATTTCATTCTCAGGGATGCCAATAGCAAAAAATCTGGGTGTAATGTAGTTGGAGGAATTTTTTGTTGAAGATTATAGTATGCTTCATGAAAAAGATAAAGAATAAAGTTGTTGGAGGTTACTGTATATGCATATTAAATTTTCTACGCAGTAAGAAGGTCCTGTTTTAGGCGGTTTGAAATGTGAGTGGACCAATCTTATCTGCCTCCATCAATACATTGAATCAATAATGACAATGCCTAAAATGACATGTTTGTAGGTCATCCCTACAGAATACACCTTCCCAAAAAAAATTCAATGCAGGCATAAAGAAATTTTTCTGCAATGTTGGAAATTTTCAAACCCCTTTTCGACTTAGAAGAATTAACTGAAAAAAAAAGAACATTATTAGAGAATGGAAACGACAATACATCAAAATTAAGGAAAATAAAAATGAAATTTTAAAAACTTACCTTTCAAATGGTCTAGATTCACAGCATATCTAGATGCCAGCATTGATTTGTCATCTTCAGTCAATGCGTACTAGTTGTTAACAAGGAGACAATCCAAAAATGGTAGCCCTGTTAGTCGCTACACATTTAAGGGGTTCATAGTAAAAATAATATCCTTGTTATCAACTCTGATCTGTACAGTGGATACATCATGGTCATAGCAACTAACTATCCATTGCATCAAGGAGACATTAACGTCCAACTATGGCATCTTCATGACTCCAACAACTTTGGAGGTATAAAGCCAATTGGAATCTCTCCCAGGAGTGCTAAAAATATTCTTGATGTTTGGGAAATAGTATCTCTTGAATGATACCTTCGAAGGTAGAGGAGAGGAATCACTAGCCATTTTTTATCATCCTTTGTAAAAGCTCTAAAAATCCTCTTTAAACACTCTAAAAATGTGGTAGGCAGTCTGGTGACATATTGAATCCCATGGGATTTGAGCCAAGCCCAATCATCGACATCCAAGAGGGGCAAAAGTGTATTCATGAGCTTCGATTCCCGAGCTCGAGCAGTAAGGATCTAATAGCAAAAGAAAATGAATCATAACTACAATTCATCTAAGACATAATTCATAATAAACATGAAAACAGTGCAAAATATGATGAGCTATCCTAAGTCTAAGTAAAGGGACAAAAATTCACCTAATAAAACAAGTCAAAAATTCAAAAAAATCAATAAATCAACCTAGAAAATGCACCAAAAATTAAAAATTTCATTAAGTGTTCTTGGTCACTGTCGCCTATAGCGACCAGAAATCGACCGTTGGAGCTGATAGCGGCCAAGCCCCAACAATCAATTTTTTGATCGTTGATATTCAAATCGGCCATTGCCAGCGACAACGGCCAAGTTGTAGGCCTTCCTGGTCGCTCTGATCGATAACGACCAACAGGTAGCAAGGTAGACGCGTCGACCCTAGGCCTTAAAATACAAAAAATATATAACAAAAGCAACAAAGACAAAATGGGGACAAGCCCACCACATAAAAACCTAAACTAAGCCTAGCTACAGGTTTTGATTCGTTGCCAGCAAGCTTAATGGGTTTCAATTACCGATTACTTAATGTGGTTCAGTTTTACCCAAAACAAAAATAAACAAGCATGGTTAAGGTTTGAGGGAGTACTCAAGAAGCTCCGGCTCCTCCACCCAAAGACGCTTCACCCCGTGCAGCCATAATCTTCCAAATTGCAGAAACACACCAAGTTGCAAAAGTCACTTTTGCCTCAGAGCTCAAGAAAGCAGAATCGACAACTGGCAAAGTGAAAATACAAAACCCTAGGGTATCTTGTATATTGCCTTAGCCATTTTTGATGTAGCAACCCGAATCTTGTGGTCGCCTAGGACAGGAGTGACCACGGTTAGGCACTTGGTGGCCACTGGACCTGACAGCGGTTGAGATCCTAAGCAAAAAAAAGTTGTCTCCCTCCAAGAGAAGCAACAAAAACATCAAATAAGCATATTTTTGTGGTTCATAATCACCATAATGATCAAAATAACAAAAAAATTGCATAAAAACAAATTTTCAAGCAGACCTCGTATTCAGTTACCTACTCTGTCAACTTGGCAATTGCAGTGACTCGCACTCCATGCAACTCGATAAGATGAGTAAGTTGCCATAAGGCTACTTGGGGAAAAAACATTCATTTTGGAACCACGATGCATCATTTCAAACCCGAAGAAGACCAAAATGGTCGGACTGCTCCATGGGTGCGATAAAATCATCTTCATTCCCTTATGAGATCAAAAACATTGAGCCAAAGTGATACAATATAAGCATAAATAGAATCACTCATCCTAACTCCCCAAGAAGGCTCTTGATAGTCGAACCGCTCCTCGGGATAAGGATGGATGATTATCATAAACAGTTGGAGTCACACTTGGATGGGGGTTCGCCCATTGAAAGAACAAATGTTAGAAAGAAACCAAGTTAGTCATATTGGTCAAGCGACTTGTCGCTTTATTCATCGCCTTTTCCTCACCAATTCACTATGTGAGGAGGTAGTTCAAATCTTCAAAATAATCATAGTCAAAATCAACAACAGATCACTTGATCATATCAAAATTATGTTCATCCTACGAATCATTACATACAACAATCACATAATTTCCCTTGTTTGTTAGGAACGTAAGCAGATATGACATCTCCAATTTGTATCTATCCTTCCAATCGGATCTGATTGTAGTAGCTGAAGCTACCCGATTGAGTTTGAGGAATGAGTGCAAGTTGAATGTGCATAAGCCACTTGGCTAAGTTAAGTCCTCCAAAATTTGAGGCAATGATTCAAAGTATGTGCACCGTCTTGCATTATTGGGCCATCAAGCGTTGGTCAGACCATTGACCATCATACACCTTACAAGCAGATTAGTCTACGTTTTTGCTCAGCATTGTGTTTTCCATACAAGCGCATTGCAAAAAGGGGTATTTGTAGACACCTAAAACATGTCATGTTTAGGGGATCTACTCACATAGGCACATTAATAAGATCATAAGACATAATATTGGACTTTCCAAGCATCAAAAGTGGTTTTCACCACCCATTTGGGGAATTCTTAGCCCATCTAAGCTTAGTCGCTCAAGACGAAAGCTGTCAGATATTAGCCGCTCAAGCTCAGAGTAGCCAAGCCTTAGCCACTGCAAACTACAACAGCCAAATCTTAGTCACTGTAGACGATAGCGACTAAACCACAAAAAGCATTTTACCAACAAACAAGCCTAATCACAGGTGGAAGTGGTAGTTTGCATGCAATAAAGGTGAGTGGGAGTAACTTTGCATTCCCCTTCACAACCAGTTCACATAGAAGACTTGGGTCTGAATTTAGACTTCAGTTAACTAGTCTTTAAACATAGAAAAGATAAAAAGCTTCTCATGCTAACATTCACTATGCATGAGGAATTCAATCCTAGGGTTTTGAACATAGACCTAGGGTTTCACACACTTTAAAATGTGCAAGCCTAAGAGCACCAAGGATCCCGAATTTATCAAGATAGGTCATTGAGGAGAGCTTTCGAGACTTGGAGAGTTTCCCTTGGAGATCACATTTATGGTGAAGCCCTAAAAAATTGGAGATCATAGCAACCACCATTTCAACATTAGATACAAGATTTGATCCATAGCTTTAAAGCAAAGAGAACGAGATTCACTTTAGCGATCGTTGTCATTGGATAGTGGCCCACAGGCCTAGCTTAGGGTTTTAGACATTAGTCTTATTATTTATTTTAGCATATCATTAGCATAGCATCATTTAATTTATTCATATTTATAGCATTAGTTTCATTTGCACTTGCTTTCATTTGAGTATATTCATTGCTAATAAACCTCATCCAAGGAGGAAATCTCGGACATCTAAGCATGTGTTGTTGTTTCATTGCTTACAGGGCCACAGGTTCATCAGATGAAAGCTACAACATACGAGAGCAAGAGGATCCTTCTAGAAATCAGACCTAGAGAAAGAGGCATCTGTAAGCCCTCATACATTTCCATGTGCGAAATCGGGAAGCTTGTGAAAGTGCACCACCCCTTGCTAGGGGACTTCTTCCTCACTTGTAATTCATTGTATCAAAACTAATAGGGACTGACATGTAACTGATTTTCAATACAAATAAAGAGATCCATCTTTGTTACTTTTGTGTTATATGCTTTTTCATGGTCTTTCATTTCGTCTTGGATATAATATTGCAAGTAGAGTGAAGCGGTGCATGCATCCCGGGGTCGCTACACAATCAATAATGGCTTCTATTTTCTTTGGGTCTATAGACACTCCTTCAGCAAAAATCACATGTCCCATATATTGTACTTGGTTTGTGTAGAATTCACACTTGGACAACTTCTCGTACAACTGATGCTTTTTGAGTATTTCGAGAATGATTCTCATATGGTGATCATGCTCCTCTTTATTTTTGGAGTAGATCAAAATATCATCTAAAAGTACAAGTACAAACTGGTCTAGCTATTCTCGAAATACATTATTCATTAAATTCATAAAGGCTTTTGGAGCATTATTTAATCCAAAAGGTAGCACTGTAAACTTATAATGGTCATATCTAGTTTGAAAAACATTTTTATGGGTATCTTCTTCTCGAATTCTCAACTGATGATAACTAGATCTAAGATCAATTTTTGAGAAAACGGAAGCTCCTTTCAATTGATCGAACAAGTCATCTATTATGGGTAGAGAGTACTTATTCTTAACTGTCATCTTACTTAGCATTCTATAGTCAATACATAGCCTTAGTGTCTCGTCCTTATTTTTAACAAACAGAACTGATGCACCCAATGGGGAGAAACTAGGTTTAATATGTCCTTTTTCTAATAGATCTTGAAGTTGAATCTTGAGCTCTTGCAACTCTATTATAGTCATCCTGTAAGGTGCTCGGGCTATAGGGTTACTCCTGGAATAAGTTTTATAGAAAAATCAAATTCTCTTTGGGGTGAAAGACCCGGTAGATCCTCAAGAAAGACATCCCAAAAATCATTCAGTACCGGATAAGTTTGGAAAAGACTTACCCCAAAATTGATTTCTTCCTTCTTATTCAGTTTAACTACATAAAATATACTACCCTTTCTTATAGCGTTCTTAACTTGTATGGTTGTTAAGAGGTGTGGTTTCACTGATTTACATCCGCAATAAATTTAAATTCTTTTCTTGGTGTCATCAGTGAAATCCATCCATCTCTCCTCAAATTATATCAATGCTTTATGTGCTTTAACTCAATCAATGCCCAAGATAACATCAAAGGCATGTAATGGGGCCGCATACAAATGCCAACTAGTTTTTCCTTAAGATAATATTATCTGAGGGTCGAATAAGCATTGATTAACGGTATAGGTTTGCCCAGATCCATACTCAACCTTCCACCCATTTGCCATAAACCTAGGTTTTTCTGGTATGTCCCTCAAAATGTTAGAAGAAATAAAACTATCAGTTGCTCTAGAATCAACCAAAATGTGAATATTTCTATTGTAAATTTTACCATTCAATAGAAAATGTGTTGCTTGTCCATTGAGTTTAGGATTACCTGTTGCTGCATATATCTGATGGGTAGGCTCCGTAAGTTTTTTTCTCTTATCAATTCTTAGAGGACACTTATCAGCATAATGAGCTTCTTGGTAGATATAGCATCCAGTTTAGGGTGCCCTTTCTCTTATTTCCATCATTGCTCTCCTGAGTACCAACTCCCGGTGCATTAGCCCTTTGATAATTCCTTTATCTAAAATTCCTTCTGTCTTTGCCACCTCAATTATTAGGATTACCTTTGTTTCCTTGATACTTTTTTTTTTTTATCATACTTGTTTCTATTTTTGTTCCTACTCTTTTGTTCCAGATCTTATCCCATTTTGTTGAGCCAAAGTTCTTCTTTTTCTTTGGCTCTTATCTGTCAATTGATTTTTAATAGTAGGTCTTCTTGACCTTATAGTTGTCCTCTTCTTGTCGATCCAAGTCACAGTCAGCAGTAAGAGTTGTAGGCTTAAGCATAAGAATAAGGTGCCCAATATTCAGGTGTATTTCTAAAAGAAATTTTTGGACTTTTATTTCAGTTCACTACTCATATTCAGGCATATATTTAAGTAGTTGCACAAACTGTTGGTAGTACTCAATTATGGTCATGCTACCCTGAGTTAATCTTGAGAATTTTGCAGTATTTTCAAGATAAAATTGTGCTATCATAAATCTATCTTTAAACACCTTCACAAATGTATCCCAATGGATATCTGCAACCTCCACATTATGAGTTTTCCTATAGGTATCCCACCAATCAACAGTTTCTCCAATCAAACAAAAAATTGCCCACAAGGTTTTTGATTTAGAAGAGAGGGTTCTAATGGTAAAATATGCCTCTATACTATTTAGCCATCTCTCAGCTTATTCTCCATCACTTGTACCATCGAATTTGGCTGTCAATTCTCTGCATATCTTTATCTAACTTAGAACCCACTTGATTTATTCTGGGATCAATAGATGTTTCTTCGTCAATTATTATTGGTTCCTTTCCTTTGGATAATTCTCTATTATTTTCTACTATTGTGAGATCATCTCTTACTGTTGAGTTAGCTGAGTTTTTTGTTGTTCCATATGTTCTAAAATTTGAGCCTTCTGTTGAGCCATGTGCTTAGTCATTTGAGCTCTTTGTTGCTCCATTTGCTCATTTTGTTGGCTCATCTACTCTTGCATTAATTGTATCATTTGAACCATTTTGTCCTCTTTTGGAACCGGTTGTTTTTCCTTCCTAACCATTCAAGGAGATTTTGTGGTTTCCTTCGTAGTTTTGGTCCTTACACTATTTCGAATGACCCTCCTAGGATTTTTAGATAGCCCTTCCCGTTGTACTGCCATAGGTCTCTATGAAGAACTAGTTTTTTGTCCAGATGCCATTACTTGTTCAGAAAAGAGTTCTGTCAATTTTGGTTTAGATATTCAAATTAGCAACAAAAATTATATTTGACACAAGATTTTCTAAGGTTCTATTGCCTGGGTATTCACAACCTAGGCTCTGATACCAAATGTAAAAACCCAAATCCTACCCACTTGGTTGTCCAATAATGAAAACCTCAACATTGAAAAATTTCATTCAATATCAAAGTTGTATTAGTACGAGGCATGTTAACTTCTTCATGAGTGCCCATTTCACTGCAGTCAAAAAAACTCATGAGATCGAGACTGGACAAATCTCATTGTTGTTGCCTTAAGTGAACTTCACTCTCATTCCCGAGATTCCAAGTTTCAGGTAAGGGTTTCTCCTCTAGGGCCCATTTAACCTAGAGGTTGGACGCATATTTTCCCCATATCTTATCATAACTTCAAGTCATATAAGAACTAGTGTATGCATGCCTGAGCTAGACGAATATCCATCTTCCCTAGAGTTCATCTAGGGTTTACCAATACCCTGGTAACTACCTGGTGTCTTGTCTTGTTTTACAACATAATGTCCCATACCATTACATTGATAGTAACCAACCAGCATTTCAAGTACAATATTCACCACTCTGTACTATCAAGATTTAACCTAGGAGTGATACCCATATCATCTCTTCGTTACCTCTCGTCCTAACCTTACCTGTCAAAAATATAGTTAATCTTGAGTATGGTATTTGTCATCCTACAAATACCATAAATGGTTGAAAATAAGATTGTCTTGCCCATAATATTGAGTTGCAAAACAATATTATCCTTCCTAAAATCTTGAAGTATTTTGTCACAGAATTAATGATAGTTTAAGAGGTTATGGGTTTTACTAGTTTGGGTATAAAATAGTGGTTTAAGAAAATACTCTTACCTCTGTAACTAATGTCAAAGCTACACCAATAATTATTTAATATCCAAGATTATATCAAATGTCAATAACAAAGACAAACATTTTATTTTTCATATTACCTATAAGAGGATTTTTTTTTTTTTTTTTTTAAAGCAAAAAACCCTTTGCAGGGCCGCCTTGGTCTAAGAGACCACGAACAGGGGGTTCTACACCGTCAAATTCACCCGGGGATCGCTTTTGCCCTACCCGCACCAACATTATCAATTGGATTTTTGGTACCAATTCAGCTTTTTGGTAGGGTGGAGATTCAAACCTGGGACCTCTCCTTGGAGGATTGTCCTCTCCTCTCCAACTCACCTACAACACCTGGTTGCCTATAAGAGGATTTATTTAAACATACCAACCTCATTAATTATTTAAACTGGAACAATATTTATAAATTTTATTATCAAAGATGGATTTAAGATTTCAAATAAATATTTGTTTGTTTAACATTATGAAAGAACATAAATCAAAGAAGTCATGAGAATGTCATAATATTTGGAAAGTCAAAAATAAAGACTCTTGAATATATCACTGTAATATTTTAATTATGTTTCGTTTTGACTTGATTTCTAAATGTATCCTGTAGAGGTTTAAGGGATCACTCTATGGTTTCTGTGTTTATCTCCTTCATTCTTAATTATTACATGAGATTATTTACAACTATATCTACGATATTGTACGAGAAGACTCCTTTAATCCAAAGCCAAACTAAGACTAACATAATGCTTTAGTTGAGGTATAATAACTAGACAAGCTTTAAGGTGCTTATGACTCATTTTACATTAATTAAAATAGAAAATACAATGCTATCAACCCACGTATGGTAGACCTCAATATCAAGGAAGCACCTAGAACTATTTTCTTATACAACTGCGTAACTCCTTTCTAAGCCAAACATACTGTCATGCGAACACACGCAAATAGTTTACATTCTACTTTATCACATCATTGTATTGGATGTAACTTGATTGAAAGAAAGATAATAAAAGAAAAGAGTTATTAACCCAAACGACTATCTATTTTTATTTTGTCTTGACGTCAAATTTTCCAATCGAGTACTTGCTCAGATGATGGTTAATAAAGTAAATTTGAAGTATATGACTCGACGAATTGATTACATTTTAGCATAAGGTAACAGAACTCAGGTTCGTTAATCAAAATGTGAATAGAGTGGTGTTTATGAAGACAATTATAAACCAGTTCAAATATAAATATGGTAACGAGGGTCTAAAGTTTAATTTCTCCACCATGCATTCTCCAATCCATTTGGAGCGCTCTAATGTGGAATACGTCTCTTGGGAGTAAACCCTTAGCCAGTTTTATTAATTGCATGCTATGGATACGAACATGATTAAAGATGTAGTCAGGTTGGAAAACTAACACAATGACTTGGAGGTCTTAATGCAACAGTTCAAGCATGTCAGAATGAACAATATGTTTAATCAATATATCTTTCACATGCAAAACGTAGATCAAAACCAAAGTATAATCTACAGATATGACACAAAATCTTTCATGCAACCTTGTCCATCCATATTTAAAAAAAAAATAGATTCAATTATATTTCAACACTGCATTCGTCATATTAATTTTTATAACCCAAAAAGACACTTAAAATCATGCCATGCATTCTTTTCGAGTATCCATATTCTAATGTATAGGCATAATATATTTTGTATTTGTTCTGGGTACTCTATATCCTTTGGGCTCATGTTTCACAATTTCATTACAATATGTTACAAGGGTCTCAAGTTTGAACAAAAACACGTCTTCCAATTTGAATGTTGCATCTTGAAACCAAGCACAAGTGGATTTTCATATAAATTTCCAAAGAAAAGAAAATGGCTTTTGTCTTCAAGAATTCTCTAGGATTCATACCATGGTTTGTCGGTGTTTCGAAGGGTTAGAACGACCAAACTAAAATGATATGCAACTAATATTTTATATGCATACAATCATCTCACATTCAACATAGAATGCAATCCTTAAATTCAAATTAAACATCAAATGCACCAGAAATTTTTTGTTCACCTTCAGTTCACATTTCGTTTAATAATTTTTCATCCACATATCAGAAATTTCCAACAACTTAACAATTAATTCACTATTGTTTCATGATTTTAATTTGTTAAATAAAATTTCTAAAAGAGATCCAACCAAACTGGTGAGCTCTTGTTCCCTTTTCTTGTTTCATAATCCTCTTCCTTTTTTTCCATTCCTTTCCAGCCAAATAAGATAATGCCCTTCGTTTTTTCCCACTTCCATATTTTTAGAAGAAAGATGTTTTTTCATGCTTAACAATTGTTGATCGTCTACGAGTCCTCCATCCTGAAGCTCACCATGTGGAATCCACATTGTTTTCATGATCAACAACCAATTCCCATAATAATTTGTAATGCATGATATTTCAAATTGTCTTGTTTAATAAGTAACAAGGATTTTATTTTATTTTTATTATTTTTTTTTGTAGGTTAAAATTATATTAAAAGCGGGTTTTGAAATGACCCCAAAATTTTTTTACAACAAGTCAACCGACCAAACCAAAGGTCAAGAACAATCAATTTGAAGAATCCCGCCCAGCGAAAAATAGACAATTTGGAAAAACCCGCCCAGTGGGAATAGACAATTTTGAAAAATCCCACCTAGCGGGAAACCACCAATTTTGAAAAATCTCGCCTAGCGGGAAACCACCAATTTTGAAAAATCTTGCCTAGCGAGAAACCACCAATTTTGAAAAATCCCGCCCAGCGAGAAACCACTAGTTTTGAAACATCCTGCCTAACGGGAAAACATGTAGGATGATGAATTTGAAAATCTCGCCCAGCGGGAAGCAACCGAAAACCACCAGATTGGAAATCCTACCTAGCAGGAAAACCAGTAGATTTAGAAAATCTCGCCCAGTGGGAAATCCAACAGAAAAAAGAAATTGAGAAACCCCACCCCATAGGAAAACCAATAGGTATGGAGATTCCTACCCAGCAGGAAAACCAACAGAAAAATGGGTTTGAAAATCCCGCCCAATGGGAAAACTAGCAGGTTTGGAAAATCCTGCCCAACAGGAAAACTAGAACGGATTTGGGAAACTGCAGCACTGGAATCCTGCCAACAAGAGTACGAGGAAGCTAGAAGGAGTCAGGGAAAACAAATGCAAACACAAATAAAGGATCCCAAAAGCCACAAAGAACTAGGAACCCACCATCCTTGCTCACGAATAGTTCTAGGGAAGTGGAACTGGGACTGGGAACAACTCAGGAACAATAAGAGGCCCCCTAAGGCCAAGAACAAGCTCTAAGAGTCCACCAAGAAGTAGGACCAAAAATTAGAAGCCCCCGAACAGGAAACTGAAACGAAAACCTATGAAGCCCAGGTAGAAAGCGGTAGCAGACACAAATATGGGATCCATGAAAGCTAAACTGAGGTATCCAGGGGTCTACATGCATTGATCATAGGTCCTCCTCCCCAAGATCAAGACATGCAGTAGAAAACCCAAAGCACCCTAGCAGAAAGGACTAGGAATCCCCATCCTTGCACACGAACAACTTCAGGGAACTAGGATTGGGGCTGGGAACAACTCAAGCATAGGAAGAGGCCCCCCAAGACCATGCAAATGCCCAAAGTGTCCACCAAGCAGTAGATCTAGTAAGAAGAAGCCTTTGAGCAAGAAATCGAACATGGTCCCACCCAAAGGGATGAGACCACCAGCAACCAGTGGTATCCTAGAGAGGAAACATGAGCAAAGAGGAAATTGGCCCCCCTAGACCAACCTCTATGAAGAGAGAACCTCATAGGATGCACTAGGAAGCAAACGAGAACCCAACCTGCAACCACCACAGACCGAGAAAGCCCTGGGAATTGGATCCCAGTAACAACCTATGAAAAAACCCTAGGGGAAAGCCTGAGGGAGATCAGGGACAGGATCCCAAGAACATGCAGGAAACCCCAGAGGATCCTTGGGAAGCACCAAGCCCGAGACTCAAACGAGGAAACCCCAAAAACTACTGGGAAAGGAGCAGAAAGTGGGCAAGGATCTCCCCCCAAGGAGATCATCTGCTACAAACCATTCCCAGAGTGGGATGACCTGGGATGAATCAGGGACTGGGCAAGAACCAGGGAAGGGGGAGCAGGGAGAGGGAGCAGGTCCCTCCCCCTCTCCTACTCATAACCCTCCTCCCGATTTATTTCATTTTATTTTTTATTATTATTAATATTTATATTTTTATTATTTATTAATATTTTATATTATTACTTTTATTATTTACTTTCTTTATTATTATAAATATTATTATTATTATTATTATTATGATTATTATTATATTTTTTAATATATATATATACATTTTTTTTAAATATAAATTCTAAAATAAAACATACACAAGCATACCTATTAATACAACTACATGATATGCATCTATATGGACCATTGGCGGATGCATAGCCAGTAGGGTTATTTACCCCTATCAATGACTAATACTTCATCGCTCATCATTTACCTTGACTTACCTTCCATCGGTCAACCCTTTTTGCCAACTGGAGGAGACATCTATCCTTCAAATTGCTCTCGCCAAAAATAGTACATGTCCCTGCATCCATAGATACATTAGCAGTATCTCATCCTTGTAGACAAACTAGGTATATAAGAAGTTAGATTTTGGATGGATATTACACAAAGAGATGTCATTTAGAGGTAAAACTGTGGCTAGTTTCTTAGCAATTATCCTTAGGGAAATATTATTGGAAATCAGAGAGTGATACTCATTTAGACAACCTTTGTGGCCAGTGAGATTTACCTTAAGCCACTAGGAAGCCAAAGTTTGGGACCAATTTCATTGCCAAAATTTTCATAAAAGTGTCATACAACCATCATCAACAACTTCAACAAGAGTCTATAGTTCCATAGCTTCAGCAAAGTAGATAATTTACAGTCTACCAACAATCTAAAAGTGACAATTGTTTAAAAAAAAAAGAGAGAAAAGTTTACAATTTAATCACAAATAAAAGAAAAATAAAATAACATAAATAGTTCACTGAGGAAGTTGTTATCAGTGTTAAAAAAAAAGGGTCTAAAAAGTAGCAACTTATAGTTTGGTAGCATTCCATGGAGTAGTAGTTGCAGTTTGGTAGCAATGCCGAAATACTCAGTTCACAATTTTGTGGCAATTGAAGAAAAAAAATGGGGGGTTTGCAGTTTGGTAACAGTTTAAATTATATATATATGTAGTTTTAAAGCAATATAAATGTGATAGTTTTTTTAAACAAATAGAGAGAGAAGTCCATAAATTTATTGAATTTAGTGAAAAACCCCTTGCAGGGTTGCCTTGGTCTAAGAAACCACGACCAGGGGGTTCTACACTGTCAAAATCACTCGGGAGTCGTACCCGGACCTAATCGCACTAGCATAATCAATTGGATTTTGGGTACCCAATGTGCATTTGGTAGGGTGGATATTAGAACCAAGGACCTCCCTTAGATTATTTCCCTACCCTCTCCAACTCACCTACAACACGTGGGTGAGAGAAGTCCACAATTTGATCATAGTTCAAAAAAAAGAATTGCAATTTGAAGGTTGTTGGTTTGGATTTGAGGTCATGGATTTGCCAATATTCACTAGAAGGAATGATGATGCCAAGGGATGGTGAAAAATTTTTAATTCTTTAAATAATTTTGAATGGAAAGATAAGATTTATAATTCTCTCTATGGGGTAGTTGTGTCATGGTTTATAAAATTTCGATTTATCCATCAGTATAAATACACACGAGAGAAATTTGAAGATGCATTCTTAATCAGATGGGTGTTTGGAAAAATGATAGTTAAAACCCTGATTGAGCAAATGGAACTAATGAGAGAGTTAAAAAAATTTAAGAAGTTAGCAAAAAAAGATAAGGTTGATAGTATGCATATTGAAGGAAGCACAACTTGGATGTTAGATAAGTTGAATAGTGTTAAAAAAAGGTTTGTGTCTACCACAATGTACATAAGAAATAAACAAAACAAACAGGAAGACCAAACACTGTGTAGAAGAAATAAACAAGGAAATAATTTGTGAAAACATGGCAAAAAAATAGAAGAATGGCAGTATACAAACTAAAGGAAACACCAAAGGTTGTGTAGCAAAAATTGAAAATGTGAAAAAGTTGACAAAATAAATAAACAGGTAGATAATTTGCAAAAACTTGGCAAAAGAAAAAGAGAAGGATGATAGTATACAGACTGAAGGAAACACCAAAGGTTGTATAGAAAATTTTAAAAATATGAACAAGTTGACAAAAGAGGTAAATAAAATTCAAGAGGAACAAAAAAAATGAATAAAGATGATGAAAGAAAAAATGCATATGACAACATGCAAGTTGAAAAACCACATTTTTGTATCAAATGAGTCAAAGAGTGGTCAAAGGAAATTGTTCAATCTTAAAAATTCTATTTTGCAGATTCATGGTTACATCTAGAAGGAAAATGTTATTATTTTTGTAAACCCTGGCAGTAGATACAATGTTATAAATATGTCTTTGGCTAACAGGTTGCAGGCAGACAAAGAAAATAAAAGACATACAACTTAAGGGTACAAATGTTCAAATTTTTGAAGATTTGAAAATCACCATGGACAAATATATTTTACATTCAAATTTTTATGCTATTGAGATGGATGATGCAAATATTGTTCTTGGTTATCCTTGGTTAAATTATTTGGGTACTGTTAACATTAATATACAAAAGAAGTTCATAAAATTTTGGTATAGGAAAAAGAAAATAATAGTACAAGATATTTCCTAGTGTAAAAGGCAATAATTTAACAAAAAACAAGAAGCAGATATAGTAGAGGAACAAGTTGAAAACCAATAAAAGAATCAAGAGTTGAATCTATGGAAAATATAATAGCCTTGAAAAAACAACAACAAAGTTCCAATAAACTACATCAAAGATCAAATAAGCTCTAAAAAAATTGAAGAATAAGCAAAAGAACTTGAAATAGAGGCAAAGGTGGAGGCAGTAATAGAAATCAAAGAAGAAGCAAAAGCAAAGTCCAAGGACAAACTAAAATATGAGAGCATGATAGAGGAGCATAAAAGAAAAGAACAAATATTTAACAATTAAAGATAACAGAACATTAGGTACAGGTTGGAACATATCGCCACCCACATCACCAAGAGCAACAACAATCTTGGAGGTATGGCTTTGGAAAATAATATTATGGTTCTACATGGAATCAGAAGGGCAACAACTATAGCAGTGTTTGTAAAAGAAAGTATAGTGACTATGGTTTTCATAATGGTGCAATAGCATCGAGGAACAAATGGACCCATCATTTGAGTTACCATAGTAGGGCAGCAAAAGCATGGAGCCAATAAAGCAGTCTTGAGTACTCAAGTGGCACATGTAAACAAGTATGGATGAAAAAAGTGATATTTATTGCCAGAAAAAAGATGCTTCCAACACATGGAACCAGAGGATTACTTCTAAAAATTCAAATGGTAGCAGGGCATATCAACATCAACAAATACCACCACCAATCAAAGTTTCACTAGGATGGATGGATGATCAAGATCGGTACTAGTTCACAACAAAGCTCAAAAGATTATATTGTTTAGTTTCTTCTTATGTTTCGAGGACAAAACATTTTGTAAGGGGGATGGAATGTTAGGTACCCAAGATAAATATTTAATATTATAATATTGTATGAATATTATAATATTATATTAGATATAATTATCCCACATGCATTGATAAGTGGAAATGGTGGGTAGCTAGGCATTATAAATTATAGATCAAGAATTATAGAGATAATATGGAGAGAATAATAGTAATTTATCTCAAGTTGAGATATTGTAAGGAGTGGCTTCCTTCCAATAAGGAACATTGTACGATGTTTTCCTACCTCAAGGGTTTGCTTATTTTTTGAATAAATTGGATTTATAGTTGTGTTTCATTATCAAATTTTTATGGTGCTTACTATTTGCAGATGAATGTTGTTATTTCAATAAATATGAATATTATTTTGGTAATAACAAAGGAGGTTCATAAAAAAATTAAGCTGGAGGATAAATCCAAGCATTGTAATCTTCATTGGATATAGTAGTGAGTTGAAGGGATATCACCTCATGGATCCTAACATTGAGAATATATATATCAATTGAGATGTGTTTGATGAGAAGAACAAGTGTAACTCTTCTTCTAAGCCATATGTTATTAACAAAGCACATGTTGTTTTCTTGTTTCATGATATTAACAAAGCACATGTGTTTGATTTTGATTAAGATGAAGGATATGTTCCTAGTGGAGTTGATGACCTAGGACCATCCAATTCAAATACCACTTGTAGACCCAAGTGATGTCTTAATACAATTCATGATGTGAATTTATATCGTGTTCTAGATACATCTAGTTTTGGACCATGAACTCGGATCAAAGTTTAAAATGAGCTTAACCTAGCTCTGATGAGCATTATGGTGTAAACATATGAACCTTCAACAGTTTGTGAAGTTCTTGCTTCGAAGGAGTGGAAGGATACCATGAATATCAAATATCAAGCATTAATGAAGAACAAGACATGGCAACTTGTTGATCTTCAACCTAGCAAGAAACCCATTGGTTGCAAGTGGTATTCAAGACCAAATAAAGTTGATGCTAGCATGGACAAATACAAAGCATGACTTGTTGCAAAGGGATATGCATAAAAGGAAGGAATTAACTATGATGAAACTTTTGCAACAACAAAGATCAAGATAATTCACACGATTTCCACAATGACTATATAATTGGATGGAAGTTGCATCAAATCGACACGAAGAGTGCATTTCTCAATAATGATCTCAATGAAGAAGTCTATATTGTATAGCTAGAGGGATTCAACATATCTATTTGAGAGAACAAGGTATGCAAGCTCATCAAATCTCTCTATGGGTTGAAGTAGTCACCCATAGCCTGGTATGTGAAGATCGATGAGCATCTTTTGCAATATGGATTCCATTGCAGTCCATATGATCTGAACCTATACTTCAAAAGTCAAGGAAGAGAGGTCATGATTATCAATGTCTATGTTGATGACTTAGTCATGACTAGGAGTTTTGTGAAGTTGACTGGAGAGAGCAAGAAGACATTGAAGCATTCATTGAACATGATCAATCTTGGGCTAATTTTTTGTCAGAGATCTGCCTTAGATAAGGATTTGTCTAGTTATGCACCCTAGACCTGACCAACATTGAAAGGTCAAGAGGAAGAAATACCTCCTGTGCCAATCTCCATAGATGGGTTGGTTCCCTTGCTATTCTATCTGGAAGGTTGAGATAATAGAACTGGAAAGAAATGTAAATTACTGAAAGGAATGAGAAATATGGCCACAGACAGGATAGAATAGGGGTGATGGGCTAACAACACGATAACTTAACTGTACATCAAATCAAATAGCCATTTAATACAAATACTAACATAAATTAAAACTGAACATCTAACATGCATAATCTCTAGGGCTACTCCAAAGGTTCACATTTTATCAGAAGCTAAATCCAAATATTAGATTTCAAGCCTATAGACAAACTAGAGATAGTCCAGAGTTAGAACCAAAAAATATTTGTATTTATAGCAGAATCCGAGCTACAGCAAGCTTCTAGCAAAGACCCATCATTTTACAATAAAATAGCAGGCTTATAGAGAATTCTACCACTTGAAAATTAAATGCACACCCACTAAACATCGTGGTGGCAGAGAAGATAATATTTACAAGGAGAAATAGTTATGAAATAGTATGCGGGCACGAACCAAAACTGATGACTCCTCGAAACGTAACTGAATATATTCAATGTTCTGACAGGTCCATTTAGTGACATGATCTCATTGCTTATTAGAGCCACCTTGGTAAAAGATAACGCTCTGCATCTTCAAAATATTAGGTCTGGAAGCTTCCTCCTAACTGCACATCGTACGATTGAGGAGAAGTGCCTGAATGGATAAGGATGAGGAAACTGAACTAATCCACTTACCGCCTTGGGAGTAGAGCAAAGTTTGAAAAGTCAACTGGTCTTGCATACTTGGGATAGTGCACCAAAGTCCTGTGCATTTTAGACAGTGCGCCTAAGTCCAGCACACTCCAGATGTTGTGCCCTTGTTTGGTGCACTCCAAATGTTGTGCCCTAGTCTGGCACACTCCAAATATTGTGCCCTAATTTGGTGCACTCCAAACGTTGTACCCTTGTCTGGCGCACTCCAAACATTACACCCAAGTCTAGCATACTCCAAACATTATGCCCAAGTCTTGCACACTCCAAACGTTACACCCTTGTCTAGCGTACTCCAAACATTGCACCCTAGTCTGGCACACTCCAAACGTTACGCCCTAGTCCTGCCTATACTTAGTCATTTTTCATGCAGAAGTTGTGGGTTGCACTCTTCCTTCTTCATGGGGCCAAATTACATCTGGGGACTTGGCACAAAACACCATCACCATCAGAAGGAGGGTTTTCCTACATTGTTAGTAGACAAAAATAATGGAAAGTCAAATATACACCATGTTGCAGAAATGACAACATCTCTAGCGGCTCACGAGGAAATTGAGCTCACCTCAATGTCAAAATCCTAGGCCTTATTTATTGGGTTTAGAGTCATCATCGTTATCACTTTTTGAATGTTCACTGGTAGCAGCAGACTCTTCACCCGATTCTTCTTTTCTTGTTTCCTCCTCTTCTTTTTAGGGCTCACGAAGCTGCTCTTGATCGTGCCCTGGTACCTCATCTAGGCACTCATCTTCCTCATTCTGAGGCTCTTGGTCTACGTCTTGTTGGGGCTCAAGGCTTTCACCCTAGCCCTCCTCCTGAGCATGAACTTCTTCCCTAGCACGAACCTCTTCACCCTGAGGCCCTTGACCTATGTCCTATTGGGGCACAAGGCTTTTGCCTTGGCCTTCTTGTTGAGCGAGGGCTTCTCCTCTACATGAATTTTACCCTATGCCTGGTCTTCGCCTTGTGCAGGGATTTCCCCTTGTGCTTGGACTTGTTCTTGTGCTTGGATTTCTCCTTGCGCCTGAACTTCTTCCTGCGCTTGGATTTTTGCTTCTTGTTGGGGAGGCTCGGATGATGCGAGCTCATCAACAATGTGACTACAGGTTGCTTGAACCAGGCCCCAGTCATCCTCATGTATTATCTCATGCTTATGGATTTCCCAAATTAGGTACCCGAATCTTTCAAGATGGTGAAGTTTAGTGTAATTAAACCTCTCGTTGAGGTCGAAAAGGCAAGATTTCATAAGTGTGAACTTGGTCGTACATTGCATGACCTGAAGCTCATTAATGGGCTCCTCCCATTTGTCAATTTTTGAAGTATCCCTTTCAAAGGAGTCCCAGACTTACTGCAACTCTTCTTTTAAAATGCAGTCCATCTCATCAGTGGAGCTCGAGAAATCGTTCTATGCCAAAGTGTTAATATACATTAGACAAAGCTTCCTTTCCCTCTCAAACCTGTTTATCATATCTCAAGCCTTTTGGGCTACCTTGATCCTCTTGAAGAAAGACCTCAATGTTATGCATGTGGTTGCCCATGACCGATCAAGGTTACTCATCGGGGCGAGCTAAATTCTCGATATATTCAAGGTTTGCACTTTTATGGATACCTCCAACCATTGGTCAGCGTTTGCCTCGGCCTCCTCCATAATAGAAATACCATGGAAAACTATGTTTTGGGCCTCCCTGATGAATGCCAAGACCGTGGCTACCCTTTGCACTCTGTTTTTTAAGTTGCTTAGAAAGTAGCTACACAACTCCTGGACACGACCCTTTGATAGGGCTTCTGTAGGATCTAGTTTATTCACTAATCTAGCATGTAGCTCTTGGATCTAAGCATCTAACACTTGTAGCTAGTCCTATGCATCTCCCTAAACCCTGAGGTATTCTAGGAAATATTTCTTGGTGTCCTCCAACTCTTATTCTAGATCAATCACTTATTGCTGCAACTGCTTTACTTTGGACTGCTCGTCTTAGAGTTGCCCCCTCGTGAGTGCCAAGGTTTCTTTAAACTACATATTTTTGGCCTCAGCATCATAGCAATGATTCTTAAAATGCTCCACCTGGAGGTAGAGGGATGTTGCCTCAACATGAATATTCCCAGCCTTTTTCGCAGGGTCGGTAGTCTTCAGATCTTCCACTGTTTGACGATAGGAATAATCTGTTGGCATCATATCTTCCAGCAGCTTCTGAACCTTGGGTACCTTCTCCATTCTATGGAGCTGCATGTCCTAAGGATCAAATACTGCTCTTTTCTTTGGCTGAGCCAGTTCTTGTGCGCTCTTTCTATTTTGGCCTTTCAGCTAGGTTGAGGAATTTTGTTGCACCTTGTGAATGTTTTTAGCCATTGGGCCTTCCTTATAGAAATCCATATTTGTAGGCTCATGTATTCCAAAGAATGGTATTAAAGGAAATAGATCCCATTGAGGGCTCGATTCAATAGGTGTTCCTAGAATAACAGGAGTGATGACTACAATGACCCTAGGGGCATTGGGGTTTGTACGACTAAGGCTAGAATGCTAGGTTCGTTAGGAGGGATTTGCATGAATGCTATTACCAAAATGACCAAAGAGGTGGGGACATGAGAGGGATGGCTAAGGCTCACAATTGCAAAAGATGTTGCAGCTGAATGTACCAAAATTTGGGAGGTAGGAACGGAAGTCACCAGGAATGTGAAGGCGTTGGAAACTTTTGCAAAAGTTTAGAATGAATTAGAAACTGCAGGTAGGGGAGGATGAGACTTTACCTGAAGCAAAGGGTTTGGAAAAACTTCAGTAGGAGCACCAAATGGAATTTGGGCAAACACTAGGGTTTCAACACCAAGAAGTGGGGTTTCTAAAGGGGCAAATGAGAAAAAGAGAGGAATAGAAGATGCACCTAGGGCTCGGACGTCTCCAGAGTCGATGTGGTGAACTGCTACATTATTGGGTTAGATTCTTACGCTTCATCTGATGCCTCATCCTCAAGATTGATATACGGTACTTCAAGTTGCGCCTGTTATGCCTGCTGAGTTTGTTGCACCTACTACACTGGGATGGAAACTGTTGCAATGCTCCCTTTTATAGCTACTGATGCTGTCAGAGGGCCTATGTCAGTGAGTTTGATTTTAATAATGTGAGGCCTCTTCATGGTGGGTTGGGGTGCAGGTGCAGCAAGTGCACTCCTCTTCTTCGAAGAAACATTTTCTTCTAGAAGCAGCTACTTACCCTTACCCCCAACTGGTGGCATCTAACTAGCTTATCACTCTTGTGCTTCCGACGCATCTTCCACTCTGTTGGAACTCTTCGTACTTTTGATCATAATGTTACCAAAGAAGACAGGCTGGTAGGAGTCATAATATTTGTTAAACAGGTCAAAGAGTTTTTATCTATCTACAGTTTTGGGTCAGATACTCCTTTTCTATGGTGGTACCTCATGATCCACTAGTTCGCAATCTTCTCCTCTGACCAATGGGGCACCTTTTATTTTATCATCTTGAACACTCGGTCGTCGGGATCCTTCTTCGGATACCTCCTAGGGTTGTACTCAGCCTCCATGATGTAAAATTCATGCCATAAGGGGAAGGAGACCATCCTTTCAATGTGCCATTCAAGATCCAAGTCGAAAGGGTTATTATGTTGCTTCTCGATGTTCAAGCAAGGACAACGATGGAATTTGTTCCTTGCAATTTTTTCCTCAAATATATCTTTCAGGTCGTATTTCCAACATTGGGGCAGGTCAATTAGGCCAAACTCGTATAGAGTAATGGCTAAATGGATGTTTTGCTTATTTTTTGTCACCTTGATGGTGCCCAAATCAATAGGGTAGGGGTAGGTGTGCTGTCTTTTTTCCCCCTTATCGTACATATCGTTTGCAAATTTGTACTCACGAGCAACTTCAAGGGCAAATAGGTACTCGGTTGTGTAGTACGGAAATAGGAAGGGTTTACCAAAGAATCTGAAGATCCATACCACTAGCCCCTATGTTAGTTGAAAAATATCTTCAAGCTGCAAGTGTATCACATATTCCCTCATCGCCTTTGGCACCTGCTCACAGACACCATAAATAATTTCCAGCGTTGAACCAAGAAAAAACTCGATTAAAGTTGTAGTAGGACTCGTGCCTTGACAGGCTAGAAGTCCACTAGTACACAAGGAGTGCCTCACCTTTCTCATTCGTGCAACTCTTATCAATGAAGGCAAAGTGGTGGTGTGAATGCAGCTAATGGATTTAGTACTACACCATGAATGAGCAGCTCCAAAATGCCATATTTCTATCCTACATCCCATATAACTGGAGGTGCAATTATCGAGACACCCAATCTATCTATTCAAAAAATATGGGCTTTATCCCCCATGACGTAGCATTGAAGGCATAGAAGTCCCCATGGGACATACACTTGGAAACTATCGCCTACTAGGCATTTACTTGGGCGTTCGAGGCAAGACCAGTGATCCACACCAACATGGAAAAGAGCTCAAAGTTCTTGAATCTCCTCAAGGACATAGGGAGTTGAGGCAAGGTTTCAGGTGCAACCGTCTTTATGGAATGGGCCTCCATGAATCACCTCATTGATGTCGTGTTGGTATATCTCTTGCTCTGCTCCTTAGTGTTAATTTTCTTGATAATGAATTGACTAGAGGGTTCCCTCCCGTAGGTAAAGTTGCATGTATTTTATCAGTAGATATGGAGAAAAACCTTTTCCTCTCTGCATCCTTGACTGACCTAGTGTTAGGGTCGTAAAATCAGGCGATTGCACAGATCAACTTCGGGCAGGGGTGCACAGGCATGCACAGGTACCAGTATAGGAGGGACTGGTAGGAAATCGCACGGTTATTCACTTTAGAAACCTTAGTTATCATATTATCAACATCTCTGCACAACATTTTTATACTTGTCCTTGTGAGGACACAATCCCGAATTTTACTCAGTTTATCTTTAGGCAGAGGCGGCAGGCTATTTTCTTTCTTTTCTCTCTTTTGCTTTTGCTCACCCTCCGAATAATGGGGGACCTTCTCCTTATTCTGCTTAGGTTCTGCATTCTTCCCCATCTCCACTGGTAAATCATTCAAGCATACTTGGGGTAACAGCTCTTAAACATAGCTCACCCAGATTGCATCATAGCAACAATTTGCTTGTGCAAAACAGTTCAGCATAGCAGTGTGCTCTACTGATGTATTTCACTTTTACCCGTAATAATCATTTTTTGAAACTTAGCAATGGTGGGTGGCATGACAACTTAAATATTTAAATAGGCATAACTGGTGTGCAATGCTTCTTATTATAGTTATGGTATACACCCACCTGCATTAATGTTGCTTAAGTGAAATAAATACTGAAAGTGATTTGGGGATGTTGTGGAAGATCTTCTACACGAAAATCGATGGAGTGCACATCCCAATTATAACTAACAAAGTGGTATGCAATATTTCTTGGAGGATGTGTCGCATTGCACTCATTGCATTTATTTCTTGCATGTGTTCTGCCTTGGACAGCGTGCCAGAGATGTTTAGAAAAAATGCCTTGCACATAAAAACCTGATAATTGGGCTGCACCCGCATACCAGAGAGTAACAACTTCCTTAGAATGCGCTCTCCTTGTCTTGTGCACCAGATACCGTGCACAACACCTTGGGCACACTAGAGAATGTGCACCAGCCCTTGGCACACTTGAACCATGCGCAACACTTGGGCGCACTAGAGAATGTGCACCTCACTCTAGTGCACTAGAGAATGTGCACCTCACTCTAGCGCACTTGAACCATGCGCAACACTTGGATGCATTGGAGAATGTGTACCTCACTCTAGTGCACCAAAGGTCATGCACCACACTTTTATGGCCTTGGGGAAATTGCCAAAGCTTACTAGTCAAAGTGGCACTATGACCGAAATCGTTATTTGCTTCTCTATACATGGCTCAACAAAAGAAAAATAAAATTACATTCCTTAGCATCCTCCTGCTAGTTAGGATTTCGACCTAAAACTGTGCTATTGCTAGCATGGGAGGAGGTGAAGGAGCACTCCAAAAAGAAAACTAAAATATATAGAAAAACAAAAATATGTACAACTGTATAAGAAACTCTTGTACTACCCCTCACTAGTCGTACGCCTTCAGGTGAATGCCATTAACTGATAGTGGTAGAGTAAACACATTCAGGTTTTGCAATGTGAAATAATTTACCAGGTGGACCTGAGAAACCTGACACGGACTCTCCCAAAATACATAGAATTTGTCATGGTATATGGGCTTGGACTTCTTCTCGTTTCATTTAAGCACCAAGTCTCTGACCTGGAAAGTGTGATCAGAGGTCTTTTTTTCGAACCAATTTTTCATGGTAATAACATGCTTCATGAAAGTCATATAGGCTTTCTCCCTTTCTTATTCTAATTGTAGCAGTTGGGAAATTATGACACTAATAGGGTCAAACCCTTTATCCTCGCCATCTAATGATCAAAGAGACTATAGTGTTGGCAACTGGATATAAGCAGGAAGCACCGCTTCCTTCCCATAGACTAGGGAATATAAGGATGTCTTAATGGATTTCTTAATGGAAATTTGGTTCGCCCATAACGCAAAATCTAAGAGCAGATGCCAAGTCCACTTGTTGTCTTCCAGCACCCTCTTCAAAATTCGAAGCAAGTTTTTATTGGTAGACTCCACCAAACCATTGCCTTGCGGGTAATAGTTTAACGAAGTTTTCAAGTAAATTTTGTACTTGCTGGCGAATGCACACATCTTGGCCCTAATGAAATGGGAACCATTATCTGTCACTATGGCATCCGATATTCTGAAATGGGTTATCAACCCTTCCAAAAAAGCGATGATGACATCTTGATTGACCCGCTTGGTGGGCACTGCCTCTGTCCATTGGGTGAAATAGTCCGTAGCTGTCAAAATATACTTGTGCCCTACGAAAGAATTAGACTCAATTATTTCTATGAAGTCCAACCCCCATTGTTGAAATGGAGCCTCAACCTAAATCAGGTGTAGAGATAGAGAAGCATTCTTGATACGACCAACATATCTTTGACACTTATCACACTTTTGGCTCACACTGAAGGAATTAGCAAAAATGGTGGGCCAATAATATCCCACCCTTATTATTTTTAAAGCCATCGGCCTTCCGGCGAGATGGCCCTCGGACATTCCAAAATGGAGAAGGCAATGGGCTACTCCTCCCGTCGGGCTAGCTAGCCCGACTGGAGAGAGGGCCAGTGCTAAGGCGCTGCCCGATGGGAGGTCGGGAGTTTGACTCCCGTCGGGGCAATAACGCCTTTTTTTTGCTCAAAGGAGCATCAAAATTAAAAGGTAATTTTTTATTTTTTTATTTCTTTGTATTTTTTTATTAATTTTTTAGTATTTTTTTAATAATTTAATGTTTTTTGTTTATAAAATCATTTTTATTTTTATAATAAAGTGATTTTTTAAATAAGAATAATTTTTATTATTAATTAAATGATACTTAAATTAATTAGAATAATGCAATGAAATTGAAAATTAAAAAAAAGGTAAAGACCTAATTTTTTTTTGCAAATCAAATGAAATAATGTTTTTTTGTTTTCTCCTCAAAAAGGAGATATAAGACATTTAAAAGCAGAATTTTCTTGCAAAATTAGGCAACCTAAAACTCTTCTCAACCTTGTTAATTTAGCATACAAGAAAGGATCAAACTTGAATTCTTTTTGCAAATTTTAAAGACAAGGAGACTCCAAAATTGCAAAATATCAAAATTGAAAGTGTGCATTTGTTTTCTCAAAATGGGGATATAAGACATAAAATTGCACATATTTTTTTTGCAAACTTGAGAAGAACTTGAAACCTTGGGTCCATCAAAACCAAGTCGTTTTTCGACTGGTCTGGAAGCCTTTCAAACGTGGGTCGTGTGTTGACTTGTCTTGGAAGGAGTGCTTGATTTGTTAATTTTGCAAAATAAAGGGGGGGGGAAGACAACATTGTACTTCTTTTGCAAAATTGTAAAACAAAGGAGGAGACATAAAATATCAATTTTTTGCACAACACACATTAATATTTTGATGCAAAAATTAAAAGGTGCATTTTCGATTTTACTCGACACCTTCATTGGCAAATTAGGTGCATTTTCGGTTGCATCCGACACCTAGGTGATAAGAATTTTGTGGGCATTCTTGTTTGATTATTGCATTATTTCTTTTTGCAATTATAAGTCATAGAATAAAGAACACACTAAACCCCAAAATTTCACAAATTTGTGTAAATCCTTGCATAGATTTAAAGCCAAAATTAATTGATATTCTCTCCTAAATCAAAACCCCTAATTCACTCTTATTTGTTTGGCTTAATTTCCTCAAACTGATTATTCCTCTTCAAGAGGATTTTCAGGCAGGTGCCATTAAATATTTGTTTGAGTGAATTATCTTTTGGTACTCTTTTAGGGTAATCAAAAGAAAGAACAAGTTTTTGAAAATAAGGAACCTTAAAAAGTTGCAATCCTTTGCACTAAGGGGGATAATTCCTTTCTTCCTTCAAAACACAGATTTTTGACAAGAGGGAAATAAAACTTGTAAAGGCAATCATAAAAGTAGAAGTCATCAAAATTATACCTTTTCTTTTAGACTTCATAATAGCAACCATGCTTGAAGTACTTGCAATAAGGAAGGATGATTTGGTGAACTTTTTGATAAAATTGCCTAGAAAGCATAGTTTTGCACAACTTGTAAAAATGACAACCAAGACACCATTCAGTGTTGGTTTCAAAACAGGCAAAACTAAAATGACAAAGGCACAACACAGAAGTCAAGTTTCTAGTGAAGTGTCTCATTCTGATTCTGATTCTGGTTCAAAAACAGCACAGGGAGTGCTCATTGTTAAAATAGTATTGTAGAGGGAAAACACATGTGTCACCTTGAGCAAAGCATCATTTCCTCTCTCTCTTTTTTAGGCTTCATAAATAGCATAAGTTTTTGTTTGAAGTACTTGCAATAAGGGGTGATTGTACCTCTTTTAGGCTTCATAAATAGCAAACTCTCAATGTTTGAAGTACTTGTAATAAAAGGAGGGAATTTTCTGGTGTAAAATTGCCTAGGAGGCAACATTTGTAAAATCCTTCACAAAGTTTCTTAAAGTTGCATATCTTTTGCAAATAAGGGGGGATATACTTTCTTTTCTTCACAAATATTTTTGTAAAAAGGGAAGAAGACTTATAAAGGTGCATTTTCAGCAGCGACCGACACCTTAGTCATACTTCTTTCAGAAATTAATCACAACATGTTTTGCAACGAGAAGGGGGGAACTTATAAGGGTGCATTTTTGGCAGCGACCGACACCTTAGCTACCTTATCTTTTGCAAACTCATATTATAAATGAATGAACCTCGTATGAAGTGATCTACTCTACTACACCTAGTGATTGCAGCGGTTGGTTACCCATGCAATTTGGTTGGATGACGTGATTACTATAAGGACATTTGTTGGTGTGAAGACAAAGTGAGGAATGACCCACTTTTTGCTTAGGAGCAGCCAAAGCACTGTGACAGAGCAAGAACCAGCAGATCAACATATTTTTTCACTATATTGGGACAATTATATACATTACCCAAATAATGTAATAAGGGGGGATGTTAGAGTTACTGTGTTAGTAACTATGATTATTACCTCATTTAGGTAATTTGTAAGTTTCATTCAGGTAGATATAATTTACCTCATGGTAAAAAGTATCTTGTTACTTTTTACCACTAGTAAATTTCTTTTACTAGTTACCTAGTTAGTCACAGTAGTCATTTTGACTACGTTGGTTAGTAGGTTAGTTGTTAGCTAGCTTTAGGGTAAGAGATCCTATAATGCGTCTGTTAGCGTTAGTTTAGGGGAATATTGTTTTACAACCTATTTTGTAACCTATTTAAGCTAGTTGTAACCTATGCTCCAACCAAATGAATATTTTATTAATCAAATCATTTATCTTACCTTTTACCTGGTAACAAATCCTGAAACACCTCCTCTACAAAGAGTTGAGGTCGACAGGGCATTGTCCAGTACTAAAGCACTCCACCAAGTCTTCAGTCCAATCCCTGTCTTTCGCTGACTGATTCACCATATTGCTTCGTGGTGGTGGATCTTCTCATTTGCAATATGTCACCTCAGTTGCGATGCTCTTGGCAAGCTCCAGGTATAGAGCTCGACCACAGATCAATTTGGTGGTCCGAATCTCTATATCATATTCTTGGATCTTGGTGATCTAGCCTGCCCTCTTGTTGCCAAGATCACCCTGACTAATGAAGTTTCGGACGTTCGGGTGTACCATGTACACTATCGTCTTACTCTATGAGACGAAATGATGAAACTTCTTCAGTGCCCTCATTACCGCATGCACTTGACTCAATAAAATTGTGTTTTCTCATATGGGAGGATCACTTGACTGAGGAACACTATGGGTCGTTCATCCCCATCTTCATTTTTATGGGTTAGTACAACCGCATAGCTTTTTGGCTCCTTGATCGCATATAGAATGAAGTCTTTGGAATAATCGGGGTTTACCAAGACGAGAGCCTAGGTGATATGATGCTTGATATCCTTGAACACCTGGCTTCTATCTTCTATCCATAGGAACTTTGCATCCTTTTTAGGAGCTTAGTCATAGGCTTCACTACCTGGACGAAGTCAAAAATAAACTTCCTGATAAAATTTATCTGTTCGAAGAAGGATTGGAGGCCCTTCTTGTTAGACGGTAGATGTAGCTTGAGAAGGGCTTTGACCCTAGTGGGATCAATAGCAAGACCCTTCCCTGATATGAGGTGCCCTAAGAGTTTGCCTTTCTTAACCATGAAAATTGATTTTTTTGGGTTTATTGATATTCCGAACTCTCGAAACTTCTCGAAAACTTATTGCAAATGTAAATTGTGCTCCTTCCTCATGTGGGAGAAAATAATCATGTCATCTAGATATATCACAATGACATGGTTAAGAAACTCACCAAAGGCTAAATTCATTGCTCTCTGGAAGGTTGCTCCGGCATTGGAGAGGCCAAACGACATGCGTTGATACGCAAAGGTGCCCCACTTGGCGGTGAAAGAAGTCTTATACTAGTCCTCATCCTTGACCCAAATTTGGTTATACCCTGAGAAATCATCCAGAAGGGAAAACCTCTAGGCATTTGCCACCATGTGAAGAATATGATCAATTTGAGGCAACGGGTAGTGATCTTTTAGGGATGCCCAATTAAGATTTTTGAAGTCTACACAGAGGTGAATGTCTCCATTCTTCTTCTATACCAGGATTAGGTTTGCTACCCAGGATGAATGCTTGATGGGGTAGATTATCTTTGTTTCCAATATTTTAAGAAGCTCGACCTTCATAAGTATTTCAATCTTTGGATTCACAGGCCTTTGCTTCTGTCGGACAGGCTTAAATCCCTCCTGGAGCTCAACTATATGCTAGAAGACATCTTGATCGTACCTCCTTAGGTCATGATAGCTCCAGATGACGATGTCTAGATACTCTCTATAGAGGGTCATGATCTGTTCAATTTATTACGACGTGCAATCAATCCCCACCTTGATCATTTTTATAGACTCCAGCTTTAGCTCTTGGTACTCTCGCATCCACTTTGATTTTATAGGGAAGAGCCCTATCGTCTTGATCGAACAAGCTTTCAAGGGTGATAAAACCCTTGGAGAGGTGGTTATTTTTTAGCTAGATTAGGCCCTCATATTATTCATAATTGAGAGCTCTATCTTCAATGTTTCGAGATTCATCAATCAAAAAATTGACTATTTGCTCATCGTTGTCAAATACCTGCCAGTGTATATTCTTATCTAGCATTAAGGGCATGTAGATAACCCTTACCGTTTTTGGCATTTGCATCAGATTCTCAGTTGGGGAGCATCTTACTCCAATGGATGCCAAAACGTTAGCATATTTATTTCACTCTTGTGAAATAAACTGAATATTAAGAGCTGAGAAGGACTCAAGCAGATCCCATACCTTATTATGGTATACCTTGAGGTAGTGTTGTTTGGCAACACATTTATTTGTGACCTGGTTACAAATTAATTTGGAGTCCCCAAATATTTGTAACTGTTTTATTCCTAGCTTTTCCACCTTTTGTAACCCCAAACATAGGGCTTCATTCTCGGTGGAATTATTAGTACAGCTCCAAGTGAGCCTGTACGAATATGTTTTTTGATTTCTAGAGGGAGAGGTGAGGACAACTCCAGCTCCAACACCATTTTTGCATCGGGCACCATAAAAAAAATCTTTCATAATTGGTCATCCATAGGGTCAGTGTCGCTCGATACTTTAACCTTTTCAGGATTATTAATCGAGTAACACCTGATATCTGATTCTATCATAGCTTTGAAATTACGCATGAAGAACTTGTCCTCTATGCGTAGCTCATCAAGAGATTCCTCCATCAGCTCCACCTTTTCCTCCACTTCTTCTACTCTGTCAATGATGTTGACCGAGTCCATGGGTTTCTCCGCATCTTGGATTTTTTCAATGAGAAAGGTGGAGGCCTTATCATTAAAAATTTTGACTCTCTTCCCCCTGAAGGGGACCTCCGAATGCAAATAATCGAGAGACAAATAGCCTCCAAGCTTGGTAGTGAATTCCCTTAACAAGCACATACTGAAATAGGGCTCCAAGTCAACTACCACAACTTCTTGGATTATTGTGATCTATGGCATCTTGTGCAACATGATCGAGATGTCCTTGATGACCCTTATTGTTCTAACTAGAGTATCATCCAACTTAAGCACTCCAGTACTGCTCTTGGTGTACTCCATGCCCATGAATTTGCATACAGCTTTGGGTATTACGATGGTGGTAGCACCAGAATCAACCATGCAATTATGCATAACCCATCCTTCCATCCTAATGGATAGATAAAATGGGGGTGGCCTGTTCTTTCCCATAGCGAAGGTGGTCAGTGGCTACGTTAGAACGATCTGAGTTGGTCTTCCCTTGCCCTTGATAGATTTGAGGGATTCCTATAGTAGGTCAACTTGACCAAGCAATTGGAGCATATCAAAGAGGCTTACCTTAGTAGGAGTCTTCCTTAACTCTTCGATGGCATTATATGCTTCAGTGCCAAATTGACCTCCCTCTTTAGAAATGTCATATCGGGTGCGGTACTGTTGCGTTGCTTCCACTCTCTAACGCTTGGTGATCGATGGGTACCATAACTTTTCCCTTGTCTTATCTCTTGCTTTCGATAGGGTCTAAGAGGTGGAAGCTTGCGGCTGAGGGGTCGTCTCTCTTGCCCTTTGGGGTAGATAGTCTCTCAATCGAGCATTGTTCATAGGCTTTGGCGCTTGTGTTGGTTCTCTTTTTGGTGGCATGGTTGTCTTTTCTCTTGACATCTTAGGATCAGCAGGTACCTTGAGTGGTTCCAACTGAACCGGATTGACCTCAATTGGCTTCTTGCTTGTTTGCATCAGAACGGAGACCTATTTGATAAAGGGAAATATGAAATTATGATCAACTTCCCTTATCATATTTACTTGTCCACTAGGTGTATCATCTACAAGTGTCTGTATATAGTTTAGATGAACCATGTAGGTTTCCTCACCATGCAGGTCATTGCAGGTGGAGCACCAGTAGGTTATGTCGGATGAACTAGCTTCATCGCACTCCAACATCATGAACTTCCTGTCATGAGATCTTCTCGTATTGGCAGCTTGATCTTTCATGATCATGGGTAGAAACCTCCTTGGCGGATAGCTCTAATCCCTAAACTGGATTTTCTTCATGACAACCATATCGTTTGCCATGGTCTTCATGAACTCATACACATCCCATAACTCCTTGGCCTAATTTGCATTTAGAGATGTTGTAGTTGCAGGCACGGGTAATGGTAACGGCTCCAACAATGCTAGTAATGTTGGGTATTGAGGAGGAGTGTGAAGCTGAGGAACTACAGGGTTTGGATATTGAGGGGCTGGTACCTAAAATTGAGGAGTGCATACCTGATTTTGTAGCTTAGGAGCCCATGACTGATTAGGGTACATTTGAGGTGCAGAGGAAGCGGATGCACATAGGTATATATTCTACGGGAAATTTAGATAAATCGATGTGGTTGCGTTTGGGGGCAATTGTTGCCAATTTTGACACACCTTGTAAAAAATCCAAGTTAGATATAGTGAAAAAACTCATTATAAAACTTCTTCTTTTTCCATAGAAAATGGTTAAGGAGTTATTTTTCTGTGTTTTCGTTGGCTCTCTCTTAAAATTTTTGTGTTAAGCTTTCCAATATTTTATAGATTTTCTGTACTTTTTTTAACTTTCCCGTGCTTTACTTTCGCCCTATACTTTTCTTGGTATGTTGCATGCAAAACTATGGATATTTTAGCATGAGCAATCAGTTAGTTGTCATTTCCAGTTCATCCAATTAGGCAGGTTATCTCTTTGGTAAAAGGGTTCTTCTCAGCAAAGGATAAGTGGTTTCAAAGCCATAATGATGAAACGACTAAGTACAAGTTAAATCAACACTTTAATTGAAGAGTGCCCCTCCCAACACTTTAGCTGAAAAGCACTCCACAAGGGAGTGTTTTAGCTAAAAAGCACTCCACTTAAGAGTGGTTAGCTGAAAAGCACTCCACAAGGGAGTGCTTTAGCTAAAAAGCGCTCCACAAGGAAGCGCTTTAGCTGAAAAGCACTCCACATAGGAGCGCTTTGCTAAAAAGTGCTCCATAAGGGAACACTTTAGCTTAAAAGCGCTTCACAAGAGAGTACTTTGCTGAAAAGCGCTCCACAAGGAATCCCTTTAGCTGAAAAGCACTCCACTTAGGAGCACTTTGCTGAAAAGTGCTCCATAAGGGAGCACTTTAGCTTAAAAGCACTCCACAAGGGAGCGCTTTAGCCAAAAGCACCCTACTTGGGGGAAGGCTCATACATAAGGAAGAAGGGCTCATAAAGCATCTCTTTGCTACACTGCTTTGAAGGTAATCTTGAGATCGTCAGATTGGAGGTCATCACTGGAAACTTCTAACTTTGATGTTAAGCTACCTGTAAGTCCGGGTTGAGTGTTTCAAGTCCTCATCGAAATCTTCTGCATTTAATGTTAACTTATCGGTAAGGCTAGGATAGACTATTTCCAATTATGACCGAAATCATATCTGCCTGATATGAAAGTGGTTAAACATTGATGTTCCAAGCGGCAGGATTTTCTATTTAAACCGGTTTCACCTCTGTAACATTTCATGGATAAATTCTACTAGAAAAGCAGTTGTGTACTTGAAATCTGCTTCCAAAATAAATGCTTTTGGCTTCGGTGTTGAGACTTAAAAAATCTATGTATAACTTCTATTCCATCATTTTTGTTAAATTAGTATCTTTGTCATACAGTTTAATTCTATTTTATGGATTTTGTTGTTGATAGAATACTAATCCCTGGAATGCTTGCTGGAGTTTACATAGTTCTGAGGATTTTATATTGGTTTCTATTAGAAGTCATTGTTTTTATTGTTGTTGGTTTAAGTTTTTAAGCTATCTATCGTGCTTCTGATCCATCACCTCGAATTTCTGGCCTTTGGCCATTTCCCATTTCTTTTCGTAATTTCTCATGCCTTTTAGTATTCTTTTTATCCCTTATCTCCAAACCCCATTTTATTTTTGGAACTAGCCCTATTGGATATTGCCACGGAGGACATCTCTTTCCTTCAGACATTCAATGCTTGACATCGGGCCTAGTGCACTATAGACTTAGAAAACTTGTATCGAGGCCGATTCGATTGCCAACATTTTTTGGCATGCTCAATGGGACGCAAACTTTCCACGTTTAACCAGTATTAAGAAGTGATATTCATATTTTTATTGCCAAATTTGAAACATTTGGCGACTCTACTAAACTTAGATCCCCCCCAATATTGTAGAGTAGTTTAAAAACTCATGCCTTCATGCGTACGAGGTGGAGAGTTAGAAATACCGAAGAAGAACCCGAGTTCTATGAGCTTGACATTGACGCTTTAGGAGAACATCCTAGGGTGGTTGGGTCAAACATTCTGCTTGTCGGGACATCATCACAAGAAGTTGTTCTTGATTCACAAAATCCAGCTCCTGATAGCATAGTGACCAGCTTACCTCCAAATCCATCGAATTCCCTGAATCATCAGTATACTCTAGCTTCACCAAGCATTCAATCAAGTGCTTCGAGTGTTTTGATCATTCCAGCTCAGAAATCTCTACCCAATCCACCTCCCCATATAGTGCAACTAGCTTTGCCCAAGTAGTTCGTAGTTGATGGGGAGCCAAATCGCTCATGCCAAATCTATGTTCTCATTCATCAAATTCGGAAAAATATTACAATGATGGCAGCAGTCTGCCAAATAAATTCCTTTATCCCGAAAGATAGTTTCTATTACAACATCTTCCGCCCTGGAAGAAAAATAGCCTAAAAGGTCCAGAATGGCCCTCTTGCCTTTACGTCTGCAACTCTGTCTCCACAGTTTTTCGACCCTTGTGCATGCCTTCGCTTCCCCTTTTAAAATCTCTGGCGTGACTCTCCGTTTCCCTTTTTTGACCCTTCGTTTCATTTTCCATGCCTCTTCGTTGTCTTGGCTTTCGAAACGTCTTCCTCTCCGACTCTTGATCTTCGTCTGCTTTCATTGCACCTTGGTGCCACGTGCTTGTCCAGTGCTACCATTGTAGACTCTGTCCACCTGTCAACCCATGATGACGTTCGGGATACCCATCGCTCGACAATTTCTTCTATAACGGCCCCTGTAACCGCCTGCCTTTCCTTTCCTTTTGTTTGGTCGCGAAAACGTGACATGTCACGATATCACGACATTTTTGCTTTACTGCCTTCCTGTCCCTCTTCGAGTCATGAAAATGCGACATGTCACGATATCATGACATTTTTGCTTTACTGCCTTCCTGTCCCTCTTCGAGTCACAAAAATGCGACATGTCGCGATATCGCGACACTTTTGCTTTTCGGCCTTCCTGCCCTTTGCGAGTCACGAAAATGCGACATGTCACGATATCACGACACTTTTGCTTTTCGGCCTTCCTGTCCCTTTTGAGTCACAAAAATGCGACATGTCACGATATCGCGACACTTTTTTCTCTTGCGCCTCCTCTCGCCTTTTGGTCGCGATAATGCGACATGTCACGATATCGCGACACTTTTCTCTCCTGCGCCTTCCCTCGCCTTTTGGTCACGAAAATGCGACATGTCGCGATATCGCGACACTTTTTCTCCTTTGCGCTTTCTTTCGTCCTTTGGTCACGAAAATGCGACATGTCACGATATCGTGACATCTTTCCTTTTCGGCTCCTCTTTCTCCTTTTCGGTCATGAAATCATGACACCTTTCCTTTCTGACTCCTCCTCGCTGACATGTCACGATATCATGACAACTTTGCTCTCTGCCTTCTTTCTCTCTTTCGGGTCATGAAATCGCGATCAAGCGAATTTCCTTCCTTGCTTTCTTTTCGCTCCGTCGGTCGCGATTTCGTGACATGTCATGAAATCGTGACATTTTCTTCTCTGGCCCTTTCGGTCTTCTTTCGGTCGTGATTTCATGACATGTCACGAAATCATGACATTTTTGCTCTGCATCTTCTCTCTCCTTCTTGAGTCACGAAAACGTGACATGTCGCGATATCGCGACACTTTTCTCTGTCGCGATATCGTGACATTAAGGCTAACACTTAGAAATTTTTTTGTTGATGCAAGATTGCTCTGCTGCCACCGGATGCTCCTGCATCAAACAACCGGGGTGGATTGAGAAGTGTCCTTCACTTCTATACTGTTGGAGGAAGACCCAGGCGGTCGACCTCTATTTTTGACAACCAAGTTGCATCTTCAATAGGCTTGTCCTTCCACTTGACCAAATATTCAGAATATTGCCTGTTCCTCGGTACTTCTTCCTGCTCGAGTGTCTAGTATTTCCTCGATCTCGCCTGTTTCTGGAGTAGACGTTGGAATACTCCACAATTCTGCACTTGGTGTCTCGCTACTGCCTCCTTCATGATATTCTACCAAATCTGCAATGTTGAAAATAGGTGATATGTTAAGGCCATTGGGCAATTCTACTTCATATGCATTGCCTGAATCTCGTTTTCCTAGAATTTGACATGGTCCAAACTTCTTCATCTTCAGCTTGTTATAGGTTTTAGCAGGAAATCTTTCTTTTCTCAGATGGACCATGACCTCATCTCCCATAGCGAATTCCTTGAACCGTCGCTTCTGGTCTGCCCTTGTCTTATATTGGTTATTCATATTAGTAATGTGCTTCTTTACTTCTTCATGCACGCTCTTCAGATGCTCTGCAAAGTCCTCAGCCTCGGCACTCGCACCTTTCCCCTGTATCCATCTTCCTCAACTCAGAAGCATTCCTTGGACTGCTCCCATACACTATCTGGAATGGAGATTTGTTAGTACTCCTGTTGACAGAATTGTTATATGCAAATTCTGCCTGTGGCAAAACCAAATCCCATCCTGTGGGCTTATCTCCTATCAAGCATCTCAATAGATTTCCCAGACTTCTATTCACCACCTCCGTTTGGCCATCAGTCTATGGATGGTATGCAAAACTGAATTTCAAATCTGTCTTCAGCTTCTTCCACAAAGTCCTCCAGAAATACCCCACAAACTTGGTATCTCTGTCAGAAATGATACTCTTTGGTAGACCATGAAGTCGTACCACCTCTTTGAAAAATAACCCTGCAATGTGAACTGCGTCACTAGTTTTCTGGCAGGGAATAAAATGTGCCATCTTGGAAAACCTGTCAACTACCACAAATATGGAGTCATTTCCCCACTGTGTCCTTGGTAGACCAAGAACGAAATCCATGCTGACGTCCTCCCATGGTCTCTCTGGTACAGGTAATGGCTGATATAATCCAGTGTTCTGGTGCACACCTTTCGCCCTCTGGCATACTCTACAACTTTGCACAAACTTCTTCACATCTTGCTGCAGTTGCGGCCAATAGTAGTTCTCACTAACCAGGGCAATGGTCTTATCCCGACCAAAATGTCCAGCCAGCCCTCCACTGTGTTTCTCCTTGACCATATTTTCCCTCATTGAACTCCTTGGGATGCACAATTGACTTCCTCTAAACAACATTCCATCTTGGATCAGAAAATCCAACCACTTGGTCCTGTCCAAAGTGACAGGTGCCAAGCAAGCCTTCCAGGCTTCTGCAAAATTAGGATCTTCAGGGTACAAACCCTTCAGTTCATCAAATCCTACCACTTCCACCTTCATTTCTGTCAACAAACACTGCCTTCTACTTAAGGCATCTGCAACTCTGTTTGACCTTCCACTCCTGTGCTTCAACACAAAGGTATAACTCTGTAGAAACTCAACCCACTTTAGGTGCCTCTGATTTAGCTTCCCTTGGCTATTAATATACTGTAAGGCCCGATGATCAATAAATAGAACAAACTCTTTTGGCAACAGGTAATGTCGCCACTTCTTTAGAGCCTGAACCATAGCATAAAACTCTTGATCATAAACCGAATACTTCTTCCTAGCATCATTGAGTTTCTCACTAAAGTAAGCAATAGGTTTACCTTCTTGACTCAAAATAGCTCCTATGGCACTGCCACTAGCATCACAATCTACCTGAAATACCTTATTAAAATCTGGAAGTGCCAAAATAGGTTGCTCTGTAACCTTCTTTTTCAACAGATCAAAGCTCTTATCTGCTCCTAAGGTCCACTTAAATTCTTTCTTATCCCCTCTCATTGTTTCTGTAAGGGGTGCACAAATATTGCTAAAATTCCTAATGAATTTCCTGTAAAAACTTGCTAGACCATGAAATGATCTTACCTCAACCGTGCTTCTCGGAGTAGGCCATTCAATGATAGCTCTCACTTTTTTTGGGTCCATTTTTAGACCTTCGACTGAGATGACAAATCCCAGGTATACTAACTCCTTCTTCACGAAATTACACTTCTTCAGATTAATTAACAACTGCTCCTCCCGCAGCTTCTCAAAAACTCTTCTGATATGCATCAGATGTTCGTCCAGGGTTCTGCTAAATATCAAAATATCATCCAAATAGACAATGATGAATTTGCCTAAAAATTCTTTCAATACCTCATTCATCAGTCGCATGAATGTGCTTGGTGCATTGGTTAGCCCAAATGGCATGACCAACCATTCATACAAACCCTCTCTGGTCTTGAAGGTTGTCTTCCACTCATCTCCTTCTCTGACATGAATCTAATGATAACCACTCTTCAGATCAATCTTTGTGAAGTACTTGGCTCCACTCAAATAGTCCATAATGTCATCCATCCTTGGCAATGGAAATCTGTACTTTATGGTGATCTTGTTAATGGCTCAAGAGTCTCGTACACATTCTCCACTCTCCATATTTCTTTGGTGCTAGTACTGTAGGTACCGCACATGGACTCAAACTCTCCCGAATCGGTCCCTTCTCCAGAGAACTCCTGGACTTGCCTGTTCAGCTCTTCAGTTTCTGTAGGAGTCATTCTATGTGCTGCCTTATTGGGTAAACTAGATCCTGGTACCAAATCTATATGGTGACTGATCTTCCTCACTGGTGGTAAACCCTCAGGCACATTATCAGATACAATGTCTGGAAATTCTTCTAATAGTCCTAAGACTTCTACAGGGGTATCCTTACATTCTTCCTTCCTAACTCTAGGAATTAATGCATAGCACATATGCTCATGCTTTAAACCATCCAAAAATCTTCCCCCTTCAACTAAATAGATTCTAGCGCTGCCACATACCTTTTCGCCCGCTTCCTTCAAGGGCTTCAGCTTATGGCGCACTCCATTCTTCGTCACTGAGTAAGTGTTGGCACGACCATCATGCACTGCACACCGATCAAACTGCCATGGCCTTCCCAACAACAAATGACAAGCATCCATAGGCAGGATGTCACACAGGACCTCATCACAGTAATTCCCAATATTGAATTTCACTGAGCATTGCTCACTGACCAAAGCCCTATGGTCCTTCTGTAACCACGCAATCCGATATGGATGCGGGTGGCTTCTCCTCTTTAACTGTAACTTAGTAACCATTTCTTCGGAGACCAAGTTATCAGTACTACCATTATCTATAATGATATTATAGACCTTACCCAAACTTCTGCACCTTGTGCGAAACAGGCTCCTCCTCTGGTCTGGTTCTTTCTCCTCATTCAACAGGGTCCTCCTGGTGACCATAACTTCTCCTCCCTCTGCCTCCTCAGAATGTTCTGATTCAGCACCTTCATCTGCCACAGTAGCTCTGGCAGGACCCTCAGGTCTCTTATTCGTCCTTTCTTGGTGTTGTGGACACTCGTATGCTCGATGTCCTTCTTCGCCACAGTGGAAATAGGTTCCACGAAATCCTCCCCTTCCAAATCCATGTCTAGATCTACCTCTCCCTCTCGGGTAACCATTGTTCTGATTACGGGGTTGGTAGGTGTTCCCCTCTTTCGGTCCTGGGTATTACTGGTTCCACCAGCCTTCATCTGATCCTTATATTTTTCTCCACTGGTCCTTCCACCAGTTCTTCCACCACGACCTCTTCCTCTTTGCTTACCCTCAAACCGTCTGTTCAGCTTCTCTTCAACTTTGAGGGCAAATTGGTAAGCATCCTCAATGGTGCTCATCCTAACCAGACTCAATTCTTCTTGAATACTGGTTCTCAACCCATTGATGTAACGGGCCACCTTCTCCCTGTTAGCCTCTGAATGGCCAGTTCTGATTGAGATCTGGAAAAACTCCTCTGTGTATTCTTTGATAGACTTGTTTGACTGTCTCAAACTCTGCATTTTTCTCAATAGGTCCAATTCATAATCCACAGGAATAAACTGTCTCTTCAATTTCTCCACCATTCGATCCCATCTGGTTATCTTTTCCTTTTCGCTTCTATTCCTTTCTAGTTGCACTTCTTTCCACCATATGCAAGCATGGCCCTTCAACTTCATTTTTGCAAACTTGATTCGATCTGGATCTGCAACCTCCTCATACTCAAAATACTCCTCCATATCATTTATCCAATCAATCAACTCTTCTGGATTGAGATTCCCAGAATACGTGGAGACATCAAACTTTGTCTTCTTCCCGATCCGAGATATGGCCTTAACCAATCTAGCTTCTGTAGGATTCATTGCTTCTTCTTCTTCTGAGGGATTATCAACCTCCCAAGCTTCATCTTCACTATGATCTTCTCTTCTTGGTTCAATCCCTCTTCGTAACTCCTCTTGCAGGGCTTGCACCTGCCTCTACAAAGCTCTAAAATCTTCTTCAGGTACCACATTTCTCCCACCACCATGGTTTCTTCGTGGAGGCATTCTTTCTCACTTTCTTCTCACAACCCTTCCATAGATCCTGGTGCAAACTGCCTCACTTTCGACGATCTGCTCACACACTCAGGAACTCCTGCTCTGATACCACTTGATGGGGAGCCAAATCGCTCATGCCAAATCTATGTTCTCATTCAACAATTTGGAAAAATATTACAATGATGGCAGCAGTCTGCCAAATAAATTCCTTTATCCCGAAAGATAGTTTCTATTACAACATCTTCCGCCTTGGAAGAAAAATAGCCTAAACAGGTCCAGAATGGCCCTCTTGCCTTTACGTCTGCAACTCTGTCTCCACAGTTTTCTGACCCTTGTGCATGCCTTCGCTTCCCCTTTTAAAATCTCTGGCGTGACTCTCCGTTTCCCTTTTCTGACCCTTCGTTTCATTTTCCATGCCTCTTCGTTGTCTTGGCTTCCGAAACGTCTTCCTCTCCGACTCTTGATCTTCGTCTGCTTTCATTGCACCTTGGTGCCACGTGCTTGTCCAGTGCTGCCATTGTAGACTCTGTCCACCTGTCAACCCATGATGACGTTCGGGATACCCATCGCTCGACAATTTCTTCTGTAACGGCCCCTGTAACCGCCTGCCTTTCCTTTCCTTTTGTTTGGTCGCGAAAATGCGACATGTCGCGATATCGCGACATTTTTGCTTTACTGCCTTCCTGTCCCTCTTCGAGTCACGAAAATGCGACATGTCGCGATATCGCGACATTTTTGCTTTACTGCCTTCCTGTCCCTCTTTGAGTCGCGAAAATGCGACATGTCACGATATCGCGACACTTTTGCTTTTTGGCCTTCCTGCCCTTTGCGAGTCACGAAAATGCGACATGTCGCGATATCGTGACACTTTTGCTTTTCGCCTTCCTGCCCTTGTGAGTCATAAAAATGCGACATGTCACGATATCGTGACACTTTTTCTCTCCTGCGCCTCCTCTCGCCTTTTGGTCGCGATAATGCGACATGTCGCGATATCGCGACACTTTTCTCTCCTGCGCCTTCCCTCGCCTTTTGGTCACGATAATGCGACATGTCACGATATCGCGACACTTTTTCTCCTTTGCGCTTTCTTTCGTCCTTTGGTCACGAAAATGCGACATGTCGCGATATCGCGACATCTTTCCTTTTCGGCTCCTCTTTCTCCTTTTTGATCGCGAAATCGTGACATGTCGCGATATCGCGACACCTTTCCTTTCTGACTCCTCCTCGCCTTTCGGGTCACGAAATCGTGACATGTCACGATATCGCGACAACTTTGCTCTCTGCCTTCTTTCTCTCTTTCGGGTCACGAAATCGTGACATGTCACGATATCGCGACAGTTTTCCTTCCTTGCTTTCTTTCTGCTTCGTCGGTCGCGATTTCGGACATGTCGCGAAATCGTGACATTTTCTTCTCTGGCCCTTCCGGTCTTCTTTCGGTCGTGATTTCGTGACATGTCACGAAATCATGACATTTTTGCTCCGCATCTTCTCTCTCCTTCCTGAGTCGCGAAAACGCGACATGTCGCGATATCGCGACACTTTTCTCTGTCGTGATATCGCGACATTAAGGCTAACACTTAGAAATTTTTTTGTTGATGCAAGATTGCTCTACTGCCATCGGATGCTCCTGCATCAGTAGCTTAGAACAATAAGGGACTTCTTGCCTTGCAAGCTCAACACACGGTGTCACCCACATCTTTGAAAGCTCTACCTACTTACTATGGCACATGAAATATGGTGCGAAAGCACATCTAAGACGTAGCAGGACTGGAAACCATCCACCAAATCACTAACAAAGACATTATGGTGAAGCTACTGGTTCTTTCACTAAGAGGTAAGCTTCTTTACTGTACCGGTCACTCCCGCCCGACACCATTTCTACATGTGATCAACTTGCTGGACAGTTTATAAGGGACTTCAATAAACAATTGAACCCCTTCTCTCTGTTACACCAGTTTACTACTATTCAAAGGCATCCTCAAGAAGAAATAGCTGACTTCAATGTTAGGTTTGCAAGAACCTAGAAAACAGTCACATAAGGCCTCCGACCCACACCTGAGCAGGTCGCTTTTTATTACTTAAGGGTTTTTCACTCAGATATCAGCATAAGCATCCGATATGCTAATATCAATACATTCCCCGCTCTCTATGAGTAGGCCCAGAAGGCATAGGTCGACCTAATAGCTATCGGGAAGTTACCTCCCAAGGCGATGATCCCAATTTATCTGAATTTTTTGTAAAATATGTACCTGAGTGCATTTGCTCTGCCAATGCATCCTAGTCAATATTCGAATACACACACAATATCAACCTATGCCTATACCACAATATTAGGCACCTATGGTACCCCAGCTTCCAACTTTGGCCCAATACCCAGCGTTACCGGCACCACCAACTTTAACGCCACTACCCTTGAGCCAGGTAAATGCTAATCAAGCGGTTGTGATTGAAGCCTAGGGTAAGGAGTTATCAGAAGTAAAAGCCTACATGAAGACAATGGTGAATCAGATGAACACCATGAGGAAAATACAAGATGACCAAGGTTTCCATCAAAGGAGATTCCCTCCTCCACCGATCACTAAGGATCAAGTGGCTTCCGGTGCTCTCAAGCAACCCGAACGAAAGTTGATAGTAATGAGCAGCAAAGAAGCCAACACCTCTGATTCTTTATATTGGTGTACCATGTGCAATTATACACATAAAGAAGAAGACTATATGGTACATATTAATTATGTTTAGACCCTGTCTGGAGGTCCTTATGAGCAGGTTAATATGATCAGGGAATCTGGTTAGAATTTCATGATGTCATCGACTGAGCAGGTCTCTATTCTCACCAAAGCAGGGAAGAATCCCATCGAGGTAGATCCAGTTCAAATGGATCTACTAAAAGTGCCTCCAGCACCTAAGCAAGTAGTTGAACCATGGACCGAGAGAGCTCAGCCTTAGGCAAAAGCTTCCAATCCGACAGCAACCGCTCAATGGTTGAAGGACCATTTACCACCTCAGATTAGAGAAAAGGTCCTTCAACCTAAAGTTGTAACCTCTCAGCCACCTGTCAAAGCATGATACCAGGCGAGGGAGAAGCTCTAATACCCTTCACTGACCAAGTGCCAACGGGTAGATGCAATGCAACAATACCGAAATATGTATAAACCTACAAAAGAAGCAGGAGAGCCAGTCGCCTCGATGTATAATATCATTGAAGAAATGAAGAAGGCCCTAGCTAAGGTAAGCCTTTACGATGCTCTCCAACTCTTGGGTCAAGTTGATCTATTGCAAAAGTCCCTCAAGTTCACTCAAGACAAGGAGAGCGGGCCAACTCAGGCAATATTTTCTCCATAGGTAAAAATAGGCCCCTGCCATTTTACCTTTCCCTTCGGATGGAAGGATGGGTCGTGCATAACTGCATGATCGATTCTAGCGCTACCACAACCGTCATTCCCAAAGTAGTCTACAAAATCATGGGTATGGATTATACCTACAATAGCCCTGGAGTACTGCAGTTATACGGGATCCCTGTGAAGACAATGGGTGTTATTAAAGACGTTCCAATACAACTTCATAAAATACCGCAAGTCACGGTCATATAGGAAATTGTGGGGGTCGACTTGAAGCCATACTTTAGTATGTGCTTCTCACGAGAATTCACGGAAAATATAGGAGGCTACCTATCACTTGAATACACCCACCTAGAGATCCCCTTCAAAGGAAGAAGAATTAAGCTCTTCAATGAGAAACCTATTGGTTTTCATGTCGAGAAACTCAAAGACGAGGATAAGAGCTCAGTCTCTATCAACTTGATGGCAAAAGAGATACAAGTCGACCTGATGGAAGAAGCTATTGGTGAGTTTTAGCTGGAGGATGACTTCTCCTTAACATATTTCAATGTCGTAAATGGGATGGACTTGGGATGTTATACACTCACTAAACTTGAAAAGACCCGAGAGCAAATACACCTAGAAGCGCTCCCAATATCTGATAAACTTTGGGAGTTGTACTTTGATGGCACCTGATGCAAAAATGGTACAGAGGCCATAATTGCCCTCATTTCCCCATCTGGCGAACAAAAGACTTACTCATACAGACTAACATGGAGTTGTATGAACAATGTGGTTGAGTACGAGGCTTTGTACCTCAGACTCAAGAAAGTCGAGAAGATGGGCATCAAACAGTTACAAATATTCAAAGATTTCAAGTTAATATGTAATCAAGTTACTAGCAAGTGTGTCAGCAAGCAACACTACCTAAAGGCGTATCGCAACAAGGTGTGGGATTTGCTGGAATATTTCGATGCATTGAACATCAAATCCATTTCAAGGGAACAAAACAAGCTGGCTGATATTCTAGCTTCTATCGGTGCTCAATTTTCACTAGCTGACAATATGATGCATAAACCAAAATTGGTAAGATTTATTTATCAACCTTCTGTTCCCGATAAAAAACTCCATTGGTAGGTGTTCGACAACGACGAACAGCTTGTTAATCTTTTGGTCAATGAAGTGTTGGCCATCGAAGGGAGAACTCTCAATGAAGACGACTATGAAGGTTTGATACAGTTGAAAAATAATCATATACCGAAATGCCTAATCACATTGGAGAGTTTGTTCGACATAAATGACAGATCTGGCGGCCACAAGATAAAGGTAGACCAAAATGAGTTCATCGACTTAGAGTTGGAATCAGGGAAAGTCATCAAGGTAGGGACCGATTGCACAGTCGAAGAACTACAGTAGATTCGTGCTCTGTGTAAAGAGTATATTGACATCATTGCCTGGTCTTACCAAGACCTAAGAGGCTACGATAAAAACATCATCCAACATACCATCGAGCTAGAGGAAGGTGCTAGACATTTCAGATAGAAGTAGCATCCCGTGAATCCAAATATCGATATATTGATGAGGGTCGAGCTTTTCAAGATGCTTGAAGCCAAAATTATATACCCGATTAAGTATTCTTCCTGGGTAGCCAACCTTGTTCCGATTTGAAAGAGGAACGACGATATCTGCTTATGTATAGATTTCTAAAATCCAAACCAAGCGTCGCTCAAAGATCACTACCTATTACATCAAATCGATCAAATCCTTCATGTGGTGGAAGGAGCACAAAGTTTCTCCTTATTAGATGGGTTCTCAAGCTACAACCAGATATGGGTCAAGGATGAAGATCAACATAAGACCTCATTCACTACCAAGTGGGGAACTTTTGCTTATCAACGGATGCCCTTTGGCCTTTCAAATGTCGGAGCAACTTTCTAGAGAGCGATGGACCTCGTTTTTGGTGAACTACTAAACCATATCATCGTAATTTACTTAGATGACATGACCATTTTCTCCCATAATCAGGAAGAGCACGACCTGCATTTATGATAAGTTTTTGAAAAATACCGAGACTTTGGGTTCTCCATTAACCCTAGAAAATCAATCTTCGCGATGAAACAAGAAAAATTGCTTGGGCATATTATCTCTGAAAAGGGATTAACAATTGATCCCTCTTGAGCTGAAGCGCTCCTCTGAATTTCACCTCCCACAAATAAAAAGGCCCTACAATCCTTTTTTGGATAGATAAACTTCATCAGGAAGTTCATCGCGAATTTTGCTCAGGTGATAAAACCAATGGCCAAACTCTTGAAAAAGGGATCCAAATTCAAGTGGTAAGCCTTTTGAGAATTTAAGGAGCAGATTTCTCAAGCTCCTGTCCTCATTAATCCTGATTACTCACAAGATTTTATCTTGTACACGATCGAGGAGCCTGAAAGTTATGCGACCATTATAATCCATAAAGGCAAAAACGATGATGAACGTCCGATGGTGTTCCTCAGCCAGATTATTCAGTTGTACGAAGAGAAGTTCAATTTTATTGAGCGACAGATGCATGCAGTGATGAGATCACTCCAAAAGTTCCAACACTTCATTTCTCAAAGCAAAACGATAGTGTATGTAATACACCTGGATGTCAAAAACTTCATCGTTCAAGGCGAGTTAGGAAATAGAAGAGTAGGATGGGTTACCAAAATCCAAAAATTTGATATTGAGGTATGCCCTACCAAATTGGTAAGAGGTAGAGCGCTCTGCCAAGAGTTGGCCAAAAATGTTGCGGCCAAAGCAACAAATCCAAACTCAGAGAACCCAGTTCCTGACAATAACATGGTCATTTCATCCACTAGCAACCCATACTAGACAAAAGATCTGATAAAATATTTTGATACAGGTAGATGCCCTTCCCACCTATCTGATCAAATATTTTGATACAGGTAGATGCCCTTCCCACCTATCTGATCAAATATTTTGATACAGATAGATGCCCTTCCCACCTTGATGCTTCGCAAAGAAGAAGTTTTCGCCTTCAAGCCAACAGGTATGTCTTGACACCTAATTTGATTTTTTATCAAAATATCGATGGGATTCTTCTAAGATGCATCAAAGAGTCTAAAAAGGCAAAAATCCTGGAGGAATTCCACTCTAGGATGTCGAGAGGGTATTTTTTCGATAGACCAATGGCGCTAAAAATCATCAAGGCGGGTTACTATTGGCTCATCCTCTTCTCTGACGCCTTCAAAGCTAGTCAGTGTTGTGACAGTTGCTAGCGCTATTCGGGAAGAGTTAGGAATGCATCACTTCCCCTTCATCCCATTCAGGTGGAAACTCCATTTCAACAGTGGGGTTTGGATTTTATCGGTATTATCAATCCAAATTCTTCTGTCGGCCATAAATACATTCTTACCGCCACCAATTACTTCATTCGATGGTCAGAGGCTATTCCAACCAAATAGGCAAATCAGGAAGTGGTCATCGCCTTCCTTGAAGGGTTGATCACTCATTACGGAATCCTCGAATCCATAGTATCAGATAATGGTTCTCCGTTCACTGGGGCAAATATCTGTGAGTTCGCAGTCAAGTATGGAATCTACTTGAAAACTTTGTCTAATTATTACCCATAGGGAAATGGATTAGCGGAGTCCATGAACAAGAATTTGCTACGAATACTAAAGAAATCCTTGCAAAAGAATAAAAGAAGCTGGCACCTGCTCTTAGATCAATCATTATGGGCCGGTCACATATCCATCAAGCGATCGATCAAAAATTCTCCTTATTCATTAGTGTATGGCAATGATGTTGTTTTACCTACGCACATTGAGCTACCAGCATTACAAATTCTTAAGTGGCTCGACATCGAAGAAGGTAATTTCAGTCCGATGGATGCAAGGCTGGCATAGCTTTTAGAGTTGGAAGAAGAAAGGGAAAAAGTGTATAAAGTATTCACCAAGAATGCCAAATCCACCAAGAATTGGTTTGAAAGGAGGACCTTTGACCGAAAATTTACCATTGGAGATTTGGTTTTGAAGTGGAACGAGAAGAAGTCAAAACCATGGAACCATGAAAAATTTGATGCCTGTTGGGAAGGTCCATTTCGGGTATCTGGTGTTAATCAGATAAACTCGTTCATGCTCCAAGACATGGAAGGTTTCGCCCTCCCAATTTTGGTAAATGGGTTTCTATTAAAAATCTATCATCCACCAGGTCCCGTTGATCATCAATAGTCCACCAAGTATTTCTCATGTATATAGTTTCTTTTAAATGTTTTTATACTTTGCTGTTGTTTTGCTTTTCGAGAATGGCTTGAGGGGATAAAGTAGATGATCTCCTAGATCTGGTAAACGTTCCTTCAAAATATGCTCCTTTTGAGATAATTGGTTTCTATATGTATATTTACAGCCAGAATGAGGTAGTTTGTAATAGACTCGCATCCGATAGGGACGGTAATAGTTTCCAAAGGAGTGGTCTCATTTGTTTACCTTCACTCAACACCTCTCCTTTTGTTTCCCATCCTTATGTTTATATATATATAGGGTCTCCGACTGGTAGGTCGCGATGGTGCAGGCCATATTTGATAATCCATAATATTTTCCTTCCAAGGCCAGGCCTGGAGCCAGTCCAATTTATTATGACTAGGTAGAGTTCATTTAACGACAGATGCATGCCTCTTTGGCATACCTTCACGACAAGCAAGCCAATCAGTTCAGAATTTCATCAATGTTGGTATGGTTTTTCTTTTGGAATCTACACGAAAAGTTTGACTTCATCCCAAGGTAGCAGATAGATAGTGAAGGGAGGTCGTTTCCAGTCTATCTCTGGATCAATAAATTATCTGAGAGTAAGTCTTATTATACTTTTAATCATTTTTTTCTTAAACTAGCTTTGAAGTTAATTTATGGTCATTATGAGCGTTTTTCGGTAGAACTAAGGGACCATATGATGAAACATCGGATGGGGGATACTTTCCTCCTTATGCAAGGCTATGTCATAAGAATTTATGGATTTACAAAAAAACCCTTTTTATTGCCCTTTTATACCACTCCTTTTCATTTTGCCTTGGAGACGGCTCGCCAGCTGGATTACACTAATGAAGAGTATGGAAAGGGTCGTGGGCGAAATGTCATAGTCTCTACTCCTTTCGAGTTTGGAGGCATCAAAATAATCCAATATGGACAGAATGCGGTTCTCAAGGTGACACTTACAACATTCGTATTGGTTGAGCTCCCCCACCGGTGGAAATGGGACCCACTTGGCATAATACAAAAGAACATTTGTTTAAAATTGTTCCACTCTTGTCCTTATCTAGATATGGAAAAGCATCGCAATAATCCGCTTGGCTTGGAGCTCGAATGGCATGTGGACGAGATGAGGTTGCTACCACCATGGTTAGATTTTTATACTATGGAGGTTGAGTATCACCCCGAGGTAAACTCAAAGAAAAAGCTCCCCAGATCTGTCATATCTAGCATGAAAGTTCGACACCCCAATGGTCTGACCACAAAATTTAGCAGTGGTGGATAATGAGAGTGCACCATGACAAAGCTTCGAGTAAGGCTATGGCAATAGATGACAAGTTCTCAGATGCCTATGACAAGAGTGTTGGCATTTATTAGCCTTTCTCATTCACTGATATTGTTTCGAAAGGGGACCGTAATCCTGACAAGGTAGATGATCTAAAACACCCGAGGCATGAAGTATCGGATAAAGGCAAAGCTATTGTAGACATGCCTCCCTCTAGTGAGCAAGCCCCCAAAATGAAGAGCACTCCATTGAAAAGGAAGATTGAAGTCCCCCCTCTTTAGCAAATTACGAAGAAACCGCGTATAGGGCCTCAAAAGCCTTTTGGGACAGTCGTGCACCCGGAAGCTTCAAACCCTCCTATAGATCCTAAAGAAGAGTTTGTAGCAGTACATATAGAAAAATAGGAACTTGGTGAATAACAAATAGAAAAGCAAGCAACAGTACAGATAGAGAAGCGGGAGTCTATAGACATCAAGCACGCCACCACGCAAGAAGATCCTAAAAATGAGTAAATAGAAGCAACTGCAATAGGACAGATTGAAGAACAAAAGGTTGTAGATGTAGAGCACATTTTCGCTCAAGAAGATCTGGACAGTGAGAAAATAGGTGACAACAACATTGTATACGCATTCCATGTCAATATTCAAGAATATCTGGAGAGTGAGAAAGCGGATGAAGGTAACTTAGGCGCATTTAAAAAGGAATAAAATGGAGAAGCAACGACAATCAAAGTATCTCCCATGACTCCCTCCCGCACAAATCCTGAAGCCTTGGTGGCCTCTACAACAGTAATCTCAGCAGCCCCTACATCAAGTTAGTCCCTTTTTATCCAAATAAACCTGTAAAACCCTTCAATTTTCCAAGCATCTTCTCTATCTTCTACCACATTTTATATACCCCTGTCCTCCCCATTTACATTCTATGCGAGGAACCCTAACCCTTTTTCAGTATCCGCTGTAGCCAGGTCTTCCTCTTTGTTTCCAGAGATTCCCCTTATAGACGTATTTTGTGCCACTGACTTAGGCTTCCCATCGTTTCCTTCTCCCATCACGTCGTTCAATTCATCTGCCTTCGTGACTCCTAAGACCACTATTTCTGCAGTATCTGTTCAAATTGAAACTCCTCCTAGGGTTAGCACAATCGCTTCCCCTTCAACTTCCTCTGTAACACCAGACCTTTAGTTTGGTTTTTCATTCCCCCCCATCAATGCCTATTCTTGGGTTGGGGGTCCTAGATCATTTAAAGTCAGAGTTGGAGATGACACAACAGCTGGCTATAGTAGAAAGCGTTTGCAGGGCAAAGAGGCACAATACGCAATGGCTTGAATATCGTAGGAGGAGAAACACTCTAGTCCTAGCACAAGCTCATAAGGCTTACATTTTGGACTCTGAGACAATGAAGCTACATACGATTGAGAGCATACCATTGGTCCAAAAACCTTTAGGAGAAATGACCCTAGCTAATTACGCTCACAGGCATACTGAGTTGGATGTAGCTAGAATGAATACTACAAAAAAAATGGAGGAGGTCCAAGTTGGCATAGGCACGATCTATGTACATGGAGAGCATTATAAATTTCGCTACTAAAGGGCACAATCCAAAATTGGTGAGCTCCAAGAAGCTTTGGCAGAGGCAAGGAGAAAAAACAAAGATTTAGAGGAAAAATATAAGGGCCAGGTTGAAAATTTGACTTCTCAACTCAACGAGTTGAAAGAAGAAGTGCAAAGAGTTGATCTTGAAAACCTGGAACATGAAAAAGCTAGTGATTGCCATATCTAAGAAATAGCTGAGGTAAATCAAAAAATGCATAAGCTTGATGTTCGAGTTAAAGAGTTAGAGACCCAGAAGTCACAAAGGGATGAACCGCCTGGTTTGCCTTTTGGAGAGTTCCTATAGGAGATGTGCTTACACTTCTTACGAGATTTTACTCAAAGAGTGGCAAAAGGAATCATAGTTATCAATTTCTTCAAGGAAGCACATTATGCTATCATTGCAAGAAACCCAACTTTAGAGTCAGCTAAGGAGGATATCAATTACTGGATAGACTTGGTTACCTAGCTCAAAAAAATAGAGGATGTGCCCATTCATCTAGAACCCATGAGTGATCTGGCTCGATCATTATCTATAGCTAAAACTACATTGCATTATTTCTTCACAAAAGTTGAGCTAGCTAAAAGAGCTCGCCTTCTCTCTGATGCTCTTCTACAAGAATGCTAGATCACACTATGGTATTTGGATGCCCTCATTGACAGTGGAGTCCCAGGTTTCACTGACCCAGAGAGCCCCCTTTTGTCATTTAAAGAGTTGGAGCCCATGTGGTTTGATTTTTTTAACAATCCTTCTGACATAGACGCTTTGAACGCTTCCAGCTCAGATGCACAAGTTATTATTCTTATGACCAAGTATGCTCAAATTGAATCTTGTCTGAAGGAATTTGATAGGGTATTGGGATTTGCTGAACTTGAGCGCATTGAAACTTACCGTTGTCTAATCATGGAGCTCCAAATATGTACCCCGTACTCTTTTGAACGTTGGGTCGAGGCTACAACAATATATAAACATATTTTCAATAGGTCATTGGATCGGTACCTTCCTCAGCCACCCCCACAAGATGGGGAAAGTGAGACAAAAAGTGAATCAGGTTCAGAGGAAGAAGATATTGACGAGCAAGAAGAAGAAACTAATGAAGAGATAGAAGACAAGGAGGATCAAGAGGAAAGAGAGTCCAATGAAAGCAGGGGAGATCCAGAAGAAGAGCCTAAAGTTTCAAAAGAGAAGGATGACTCTACAGCCCAAGGATAAGACCTGGGATCTTCACATTAAGGCAGGCTCAATGCCTCGCGAGCCGCTAGATGTGTTGCCAATTTTGACACACCTTGTAAAAAATCCAAGTTAGATACAGTTTGAAAACACTCATTGTAAAACTTCTTCTTTTTCCATAGAAAATGGTTAAGGTGTTGTTATGTTTTCGTGTTTTCGTTGGCTATCTCTCTTAAAAGTTTTGTGTTAAGCTTTCCAATATTTTCTAGCTTTTCTATACTTTTTCTAACTTTCCCATGCTTTACTTTCGCCCTATACTTTTCTTGGTATATTACATGCAAAACTGTAGATTAGCATTAGCAATCAGTTAGTTGTCATTTCCAACTCATCCAATTAGGCAGGTTATCTCTCAGGTAAAAGGGTTCTTCTCAGCAAAGGATAAGTAGTTTCAAAGCCATAATGATAAAATGGCTAAGTACAAGTTAAATAAGCTCTTTAACTGAAGAGCGCCCCTCCCAACGCTTTAGCTGAAAAGTGCTCCACAAGAGTGTTTTAGCTGAAAAGCACTCCACTTCGGAGCGCTTAGCTGAAAAGCGCTCCATAAGGGAGTGCTTTAGTTGAAAAGCGCTCCACATGGAAGCACTTTAGCTGAAAAGCGCTTAACTTAGGAGTGATTTGTTGAAAAGCACTCCACAAGGGAGTGCTTTAGCTTAAAAGCGCTCCATAATAGAGCGTTTTGCTGAAAAGCGCTCCATAAAGAAACACCTTAGTCGAAACATGCTCCACTTAGGAGTGCTTTGCTGAAAAGTGCTCCACAAGGGAGCGCTTTAGCTTAAAAGTGCTCCGCAAGGGAGCGCTTTGCTGAAAAGCACTCCACAAGGGAGCACTTTATCCAGAAGCAACCTTCTTGGGGGAAGGCTCATACACAGGGAAGAAGGGCTCATAAAGCGTCTCTTTGTTACGCCACTTTGAAGGTAATCTTGAGACCATTAGATTGAAGATCATCACTAGAAACTTTTAACTTTGATGTTAAGCTACCTGCAAGTCCGGGTTGACTGTTTCAGGTCCTCGTCGGAATCTTCTGCCTTTAATGTTAACTTATCGATAAGGCTAGGATAGACTGTTTCCAGTTATGACCGAAATCGGATCTGCCCGATATGAAAGTGGTTGAACTTTGATGTTTCAAGCGATAGGTTTCTTCTATTTAAATCGATTTCTCCTCTATAACATTTCATGGATAACTTCTGCTAGAAAAGCATCTGTGTACTTGAAATTTATTTCCAAAATAAAGGCTTCTGGCTCCGGTGTTGAGACTTATAAAATCTATGTATGACTTCTATTACGTCATTTCTGTTAAATTAGTATCTTTGTCATACAGTTTAATTATATTTTTTGGATTTTGTTTTTGATAGAATACTAATCCCTGGAATGCTTGCTGAAGTTTACATAGTTCTGAGGATTTTATATTGTTTCCTATTAAAATTCATTGTTTTTATTATTGTTGGTTTAAGTTTCTAAGTTGTCTATCATGCTTTCGATCCATCACCTCGAATTTTTGGCCTATGGCCATTTCCCATTCCTTTTAGTATTCTTTCTATCCCTTATCTCCAAACCCCATTTTATTTTTGGAACCAGCCCTATTGGAGATTTCCACGGAGGACATCTCTTTCCTTCAGGCATTCAATGCTTGACAGCAAGCCTAGGGCACTCAGACTTAGAAAACCTGTATCTAGGCCGATTTGATTGCCAACAGCAACTTCCCGATAGCTACTTGGTCGGCTTTCACCTTTTGTGTCTATTGGTACAATTTTGAAAATGTGTTAACATTAGCATAACAGATATTCATGCTAATATCAGAGTGGAACACTCTTAGGTAATATAAAATTGTCTGCTCATATGTGGGCCGAAGGTCGAGAGTGACTCTCTGTTAGGTTTGAACAAACCTAACATTGAAGTTAGCTATCTCCTCTTGGGGGTGCCTCTAGATAGAGGTGAACTGGTGTAGGAGAGAGAAGGGGTCTACTTGCTCGTTGAAGCCCCTTATGAGTTGCCCCGCCAGGTGGTCCCATGAAGTTATAATGTCGATCGAGAGAGATTGGTACCAGTAGAGGAGCTTACCCCTTAATGAAAGTACCAGCAACTTCACCATTACATCTTCTTTTATAATTTGGTGAATAACTGCCAGTCCTATGATATCCTGAATGTGCTCATGTGTTGTCTTTCCTGTGTCGTTGTAAGTAGGTAAAGCTTTCAGGGCGGTAGGTGGAATAGTGTGCTGAGCTTGTAGGGCAAGAAGTCCGGTGTGGTTCTAGGTTGGGAATATCCTGGACGAAGTCGATTGTGCTATATAGGGTGGCAGATTTGCTTGGAGTGGTGGCTACAGGAGCTGAATCGAAACAATAGGAACAGTCAGAGCACCCGAATCAATGTTAGGTGGAACTGGAGTATTCTGATGATCCAAGGAATTCAGCGAAAATGGGGGTAAGCTAGTTGCTGTGCTTTAGGGATTTGGATTTTGTGTAGCAAAAGTAGCTTCTTGCGAAGAAGTCTTGTCTATTAGGATATTTGGCCTGACCACCTTGGGGTGCTCTCCCAGAATATCGATGTCAAGCTCGAGGAATTCAAATTCTTCTTTTGTATTTCTAATTTGCCACCTCGTCTACATGAAGACGTGATCTTTAAAGCTGGTCTACGATGTTCAAAGGTGTTTGAGTTCGTATGAGTCGTCAGATGTTTGGATTTGTCAGCAATAAGACGAACATCAACTTCTTAGTACTGCTTTTGCAGTGTAACTTTAAGTCCCATCGGGTGTGCCAAAAACTATTGGTCAGAGATCTGCCTTAGGTAAGGATTTGTCTAGTTATGTGCCCTAGACTCGGCCAAAATTGAAAGGCCAAGAGGAAGAAATGTCTCCCATGCCAATCTCCATAGATGGGTTGGTTCCCTTGCTATTCTATCTAGGGGGTTGAGATAAGAGAACTGGAAAGAAATGTAAATGATTGAAAGGAATGGGAAATATGGCCATAGGCCGGATAGAACAGGGGTGATGGGCTAACAACATGATAACTTAATTGTACGTCGAATCAAATAGCCATTTAATACAAATACTAACATAAATTAAAACTGAACATCTAATATGCATAATCTCCAGGGCTACTCTAGAGGTTCACATTTTATCAAAAGCTAAATCCAGATATTAAAATTGAATCCTATAGACAAACCAGAGAACTTAATAGAAGACAAGCAATAGAAGATATACACACAATCAGAAGTCTAGAGTTAGAGCCTAACACTATTTGTATTTATAGCAAAATTTGAGTTACAACAAGCTTCTAGCAAACACCCATCGTTTTACAATAAAATAGCAGGCTTATATAGAGAATTATGCCGCTTGAAAATTAAATGCACACCCACTAAACATCGTGGTGGCAGAGAAGATAAGATTTACAAGGAGAAACAGTTATGAAATAGTAGGCGGGCATGAACCAAAACTAATGACTCCTCGAAACGTAACTGAATATATTTAATGTTCTGATAGGTTCATTTGGTAGCATGATCTCATTGCTTTTTGGAGGTGCCTTGGTAAAAGATAAGGCTCTACATCTTCAAAATGTCAGGTCTAGAAGCTTCCTACTGACTGCACATCATACAGATGAGGAGAAGCGCCCAAATGGATAAGGATGAGGAAACTAAACTAATCCACTTGCTGCCTCGGGAGTAGAGCAAAGTTTGAAAAGTCAATCGGTCTTGCACACTTGGGATAGTGCGCCAAAGTCCTGCGCATTTCAGACGGTGCGCTTAAGTCCAACACACTCCAGATGTTGCACCCTTGTCTGGCACACTCCAAACGTTGTGCCCTAGTCTGGCGCACTCCAAACGTTGTGCCCTAGTCTAGCGCACTCCAAACGTTGCGCCCTAGTCTGGTGCACTCCAAATGTTGTGCTCTAGTCTGGCGCACTCCAAACGTTGCGCCCTAGTCCTGCCTATACTTAGTCATTTTTCGTACCGAAGTTGTGGACTACGCTCTTCCTTCTTCATGGGGCCAAATTTCATTTGGGGACTTGGCACGAAACACCATTGCCATCGAAAGGAGGGTTTCCATGCATGGTCAGTAGACAAAAACAATGGAAAGCTGAATATACACCATGTTGTAGAAATGACAACACTAATACACTATTGCCTTGGAGTGGAGGTGTGGCAAATCAAGAACCATGTTCATGTCACAAATAAAGTATGCTAGGACATTGCTTGAGAATTTTTGGATGACAAATTGTAAGTCCATGGACACTCCAATGGAAGAAGGATTGCAACTATTATGCTAGATCCATCTCCATAGGTGAATGAAACTCCACATCATCGGTTGATTTGGAGTCTCATTTGATATACACTAGACCTAACATTAGCTATGTTGTGAACTATCTTTCGTGGTTCATGCTAGAATGAAAGGTGTGTCATTAAAAGCAACAAAGAAAGTACACAAGTTTATCTATAGTAAAACTAAGTACGGTTTGGAGTACAAGTAGAAGAATTAATTCTTCATAACAGGTTTCATAAATGCAGACTATGTAGGACCCATTGATGAAAGGAGATCCCCTTCTGGATATGTATTCTTTCTAGAATACAGGTTGATTTCTTGGGGAAGTAAGAAGCAACATGTTCTTGCTCATTCTTTCATTGAGGATGAATATCGTGCCACACAAGGAGTTGTTTGCAAGGCAATATGGTTACATCACATATTGTTAGGAATGGTTATTCCATAAAATAAACCAATGATCCATAGTTGTGACAATAAAGGAGTTTTAAAGCTTGTTAAGTTTTTCATAAGCACACAAAACACATTGAGTTTAAATACCATTTCATACATGAACATGTTCAAGAACACAACATACAACTTCAATTTTGTCCCACATAGGAGCAACAGACAATTTTGACAAAGTCTCTTGCATGTTTAAATTTTGAAAATTTTAGAATTTTTCTTAGATGTATTTTGATTGAGCATTGATGTAATATGAAAAGAATCTTGTAAATGTTATGTATTCACCTTATGGTTATGGAGGTTATAAAAAGTTGGAAAGTAGTTGTAATTCCGAGCCTTGTACCTTCTTGATTTCACATGTATATATACTTTTATTACATCAATGCAAATGTTGATTGCAGTTGATGAATCTATTACAAGTGACTTGTGATAATACAATTTATTGAAATATTGCAACAATGCAACTATCATCTAATATATGTGGAGCTCCTTTCAAATGCTATACAACCAGATAATGATTTATTGTGTTTAGTAACAAATATTTATCTTACCATTATTTGTTTGGCCAGAAATATATTAAAAAGAAGCCTTCTATAGAGGATTTTTTTTTGTTAAAACCCAAGCTTAAATTTTTAATTGAGCTCTTAAAAAATATCATACATGATATACTCTTTTTCATTTTTGCTCTAAGTGTAACCATTGCTTCTATATACCAAAAAAAAAAAATTTTCCACTCCACATATTTATTTACAATAGTTAGTATTCCCCTATTTCCAGTTCTTATTAGTAATATATATCTATATATCTATTCCACATGGTGGATGTGTATAAGAAGTACCAACCCCAAGCCACTGAGGGTCTCCCTTACTCCGGGTCGTGTTTACTGAGGCGAGGTAGGGGTTATAGTGGTAGCTTCATGATTTGACGTTATGAACGGAGGCAATGTGATTTGACCTTGTGATCAGTTATTAAAAAAAAAAAAAAAAGCAGTTGCCAATTCTCCTATGTATAAAATATATATATATTTACATAGGGAAAGTGGTAACACTGTTTGGCTTATTAGTAATATTATTTTTTTATACACAGGGAAAGTGGTAACATCGTTGGTCTTATTGTTTTTTTTTTCTGTTAAGGCACTTACTAAGAAGACATCGAGATTCTCAGCGTGTTTGCAAAGGTAGTAGTTTGATTTGAATCCTTTGAGTGTGCTAGACCAATGATGATGATACAAATTCCGAGTGATCGGTGTCCCCTTCACGTCAAGTCAACAATAACGAGGTCAAATAGGTTTAGTGCAAGCCACCCTTATAGTTTGAACCATGAACTTGTCAGTTACTAAAAATAGTGTGGTTGTAGCCAACTCTACTATGTAACCAAAAAAATAATATTGTTTTTTTCAATAAAATACATATGAAAATCGGTAACACCATTGGTCTTATTAGTAATAATAATACTTTAATACATGTCCCAGGGGACAATGCAAGGTTTTGGCTCTTCTTCGAGAGGTTCAACATTCAAACCATAACGTGGGTAAGTGTGTGAGGGGGTGGGTATGTGGTGATTGTGTGTTAAATTTCCTATTGATAAGCATAGCTCTCGGCTTTACGAGGGGTCATGGTTGGAAGGAGACTCCTCAACTTTGTGCGTTGGTCGTACGGGTTTCTCACACTAACCAAATAAAAAAAAATAAAAAATAAAATAATACTTTAATACATATGGAAATTGGTAACACCATTGGTTTTATTATGTAATAATATATATATTTTATTTTGGTAACACCATTGATCTTACTATAATAGAAAAATTGGTAACACCGTTGGATGCTGCCTCTATAAACCTTAAGCGAGCTGGTGAGCGGAGGTAGTAGACCAATTGGTTTCCGTTGAGTGTTTGCTTGGCGGTTTCAATCTCGAGACCCTTTAAGGTTCCCCTCACTTAAGTAAAAATCTTTCCAAAGTAAGGCAAGGGCTATAGTGGTAGCTTTTGAGATTCAAACAGAGTGTCCGCGAGGATAATATGATGGAGGGCAAGGACTACAGTGGTAGCTTTTGAGATTCGTACAGTGCCCATGGGGATAATATGAAGGAGGGCAAGGGCTACATTGGTAGCTTTTGAAATTTAAACAATGTCCACGAGGATAATATGATGAAGGTTGTTCCAATTCCCTTATCTCTATTTAAAAAAAAATGTTTATTTTTATTTTTATTTTTATTTTTTTATACATAAGGTAATGGTAACACTGCCTTCATGAACCTTAAGCTTGCTGAGTAAAACAAAGTCAACTAAACTCCAACCAACTCACGAACACCCAACCAAAACCTAACCACTACATTAGCCTAGTAGTCTTATTATTAATAATATTGTTGGTCAACTTATATACACAAAACACATCTTATATCTCGTAGTTTGGCCTTAATTCAGGATAAATCCTATTAGATCAATTCACCCCGTTTAAGCGGTGGTCTGAATTCCACGTAAGTTCTACATAAAATAAAAAGCAAATGGAGGCCCGCCAACAGCAGAGGTGGTTTGAGTGAAGAATGGCAATTTCTACGGTTTCTAGGAACTCCCGTCTACAAGGGTTAAGCACTATTAACATATCACATAAGACTCCAATTCCATCAAATGTCATAATATTGCATTCAAAGGGTGGCAGAGAAGGGAGAAAATCTATAAATTTCAATCGCCAGACTCGCTGTTCCTGTTTTCAGAGATACCCATTTGGTTTTGAGAGACAACCATTAGAAAGAATTAGTTCATCATCTTCATTCCCCCTGAATTTGAGTTCAAGGACAAGGGGCCCATTGTCCAATTGCAGTTGCAGAGGAAGAGGGATCAGGATTGGTAGGAGATTGCTAGTTGGAGGTGCATTCTGGCAGGGGCTTTTAATGGCACAAGGAGAAGGGAGCTCCATCTCAGCTCTTGCCAGAGCCAAAAAGGGTCAAATTGAAGAGGTAAGCGTAATGCCAACAAGTTCACATTCATCTTATGGACTGTTCCGATGAAACGGAATATTTTTTATTTTTTAAAATGGGTTATAATGGATTGGAACCCTGCCTGTGACTATATAGTGGTTTATAATAGTTTGACAATTATGTATGGATTACTTGAAAAGATTTTAATTTGAATTTGTAAATGAAATTTAAAGTATTTCACGGTTTGAGCTCACAATTTCATAAATATTAAGGTTCATCCATGAGATTTGAATCTTGGATTATGATGTGAAATCTCCACAAATTTAAGAAAAACGAATGGGTTCAAAATGCTAAAGTTCATTTATAAAATTCCAACCCTGGTCTATAGAATGAATATTATTGTTCTAGACCATTTGCTGAAACCCATGGGCAAATGTTAAGGTTTCCTCATAAGATTTGAACCTGTGTTTACTAGAGGAAACTCCTCACTCATAAGATTTGAACCTTAATATTTTTGTCTTATGCTTTAGTGCAAATAGTTGGAACTCAGGAGAATCGCATAGTAAACGGAGGTTCAAATTAAAAAAAAAAAAATTAGGAAACTCCTCACTCATAAGATTTAAACCTATGAGTGAACCTGAACCTTTGTTTACAATGTGATTCTCCTCACTTCCAACTATTTGCACTAAAACATATGACAAAAATATTAAGGTTCACTCATAGAAGTTTATTGAGAAAAATTCTTAATCCTTACTCAATAAATTCTTAATCCTTACTCCCACCACTTAGCTCAAACTTTATACTCCTCACTTTCAACCATTTGCTCTAAATTACTCCTAAAATTGGAACCTTAGTTTATTGTGAAAGATTCCTTAATCCTTACTCTCACCACTTAACTCAAACTTTATGGCCATGAACCACAGTGTTGTTTTGATAGCCTATATTTATTTTTAATTGGTTACATGCCATTAAAATAAGTTTTACTTGAATTACATAATTTATCATAGTTTTTCAATAAATCTTTTAATTTATAATAAAATTTTGACACTACACAACCATTTGCTCTAAATTACTTTTAAGATTGGAACCTTAGTTTATTGTGAAAGATTTCTTAATCCTTACGCCCACAACTTAACTCAAACTTTATGGCCATGAACCACAGTGTTGTTTTGATAGTCTATATTTATTTTTAGTTGGTTATATACCTTTAAAATAAGTTCCACTTGAATTACATAATCAAATGTATTATCATAGTATTTCAATAAATCCTATAATATTATTTATAATAATATTTTGACACTACACGTATGTCTTCTAACAGTATTTAAACTCCAGTTTGAAAGCAAACTTGATATACTAAGCTCTTGTCATTTGATTTTTATTAGGATTTAAACTCCAGTTTGAAAGCAAACTGGAGTTTAAAAGCAAACTTGATATACTAAGCTCTTGTCATTTGATTTTTTTTAATAAAATATTTTTGATGGACTTGAAATATTTTTTTTTAAATTGATTTTTTAAAATCTAAAATAGACAATTTGCAGGGCAATACCAAATTTAGAATAATATGATGTTTGAAGCTTGATTTGTATGCATTGTCTAGAAGGGCAATTTTTCAGAATCATAAAATGCCATATTAATATTATATATTATGTACAAGAATATATAGGCTTTTTTGTGCGTATATCAGTTTTACGGGGCTATTTTTAATGTATTGGCTGCATTATAGACGTGTCTTCGGACAGGATTTAAACTCTAGTTTATATTTTGAAAGGTGATGTATTAGGCTTTTGCCATTTGATTTTTTAATAGGATTTTAATCAACTTGATTTTTTTTTAATGAAATTTTCAAAATTTAAAATAGACAATTTATAAGGCAATACCATGTAAGACTAATATGATATATGAGGCTTGATTTGTTGGTAGTGTCTACAAAGGGAAATTTTTATGGATTACTTTTCAAAATCACAAAATATTATATTAATATTATCTATTATGTTCAATAATATATAGGCTTTTCTGTGCGTATATCACTTTTATGGGCGGCTATTTTTAATGTATTGGTTGCTTTTTCTTTGTAAAAATTGAAAGGCAATTGCTTAACACTACATGGAAATGTAGGCTTTGGGATTGCTTTTTGAAAAAAGAATTATTATATCAAAACAAGATATATTAGAGAACTAGGTCTCAGGTGGAGATCAATTGGTGGGGCGAAACCTGTAAGGGGGATTGACGTCCAGGGTTCAAATTTTGGGCCTTGCTGGACTGAATGCTTGTCCCTTTCTTGGTGTTTTCAGAGGTTTAAAATGAACGTGGCATGGTAGTTATAGGGGCAGACTGCGCGGAGGATTGTGTGGCGACTTCCGAGGCGATCAACACAGAATACTACTGTGTGACTACTTCCAGGGTGGACAACGCAAAATACTACTGTGTGGCACAACACATAATAGAATACTACTATGTGGCGACTCCTAGGGTGGACAATGCAGAATACTATGGTGGCCATAAAGGCGGACAATGTAGAATACTGTGGTGGCCATAAATGCGGACAATACAGAATACTGTGGTGGCCATAAGGGCGGGCTTCCGAGGCAGACAACGTAGAATACTACTGTGTGGCAGCTTCCCGGGTGCAGAATACTACTGTGTGGCGGCTTTTGGGGCAGACAAGCAGAATACTACTGTTTGGCACAACGCAGAATAAAATACTACTGTGTGGCGGCTTCTGGGGCGGACAACGCAGAATAATGTGGTGGCCATAAAGGCGGACAACACAAAATACTGGGGTGGCCATAAAGACGAACAACAACCCATAATACTGGGGTATATACCCATAAAGGCGGACAACGCAGAATACTGGGGTGGCCATAAAGACGAACAACAACCCAGAATACTGGGGTGGCCATACCCATAAAGGCGGACAACACAGAATACTGTGGTGGCCATAAAGGCGGACAACAACGCAGAATACTGTGGTGGCCATAAAGGCGGACAACAACGTAGAATACTGTGGTGGCCGTAAAGGTGGACAACAACGCAGAATACTGAGGTGGCCGTAAAGGCGGACAACGCAAAATACTGTGGTGGCCGTAAAGGCGGACAACGCAGAATACTGTGGTGGCCATAAAGATGGACAATGTGCCCAGCTGAAAGCGGTGAGTGCAGCTAGAAGCAAGTGCGAGTCAGGAGCGGTGAGTGCAGCCAGAAGCAAGTGTGAGTCAGGAGCAAGGAGGGAGTGTGACGAGGAAGCAAGAAGTAGAAAGCAAAGTAAGGAACAAGTGCCACTTCTTGTTCCAGATCGTAGGAGAGTTTAAAATATTTAATTGAAGAAAATCTAGGAGAGACTGCAAGCGATTCAAGAGGGAGTGTGAACCAAGAGGAAGTGCGAGCCTAGATTCAATCATGGTGGAAGAGTGGTGAGTGCATCAATGCTTTAAACCTTTACCATGAATGTGTGGAACATTGTTTCCAAAAAATTGTTGAAGCGAAGGATTGCCGGGAAAAAGAAGAGACAAGGGCAATTGTGAGCGAGGAGGGAGTGCAAGCCGGGAAAAAGAAGAGACAAGGGCAATTGTGAGCGAGGAGGGAGTGCAAGCCGGGAAAAAGAAGAGACAAGGGCAATTGTGAGCGAGGAGGGAGTGCAAGCTAAGAGGGAGTGCATGCTAGGAGCGAGTGCAAGATGAGGAGTGCAAACTAAGAGGGAGTGTGAGTCGGGATTCAGTCATGGCAAAAGAGAGGCAAGTTCATTTGGAGTGCATCAATGCTTCAAACACTTACCACGAATGCGTGGAACATTGTTTCCAAAAAATTGCTGAAGTGAAGAAACGCCGAGAAAAAGAAGAGATGTGGAACATTGTTTCCAAAAAATTACTGAAGTGAAGGAACGTCGTGAAAAAGAAGAGACAGGGGCAATTGGAACATTGTTTCCAAAAAATTGCTGAAGCGAAGAAACACCGAGAAAAAGAAGAGACGTGGAACATTGTTTCCAAAAAAATTGCTGAAGTGAAGGAACGCCGTGACAAAGAAGAGACAGGGGCAATTGTGAGCCAGGAGGGAGTGCAAACCGGGAGCAAGTGTGAGGCAAGAGAGAGTGCAAGCCGGGAGAGAGTGCGAGCTTAGAGGGAGTGCAAGCCAAGAGCGAGCCCCATATATTTGAAAGCCCTAATGGGAAGTCAGGATGCCCTAGTTGAAAGTATGGTCAGGATGCCCTAGTTGAAAGTATGGAGGCCCAAGTTGGAGATAAGCAAAAGAACGAAAGCATGGCAAGTTCGATCCAGGTAGTAGATGTTACACCATAAGTAAGTATCAAGGATGAGATGATTGGGCATGATATAATGGTTCTTTAAAGTAGAGAATTAATATGTAAGTTCCATAGATCATGGCCAAGGTTTTGGAGATTCAAAATTGGATCAAGTGGAAGTGGGGATTGAATTCAAATTATTTTGTGACTTTTCTTCCTAAAGGTTTTTCCCTCATCATCTTTTCCAATTCAAAAATTAGGGATAAAATAATGGTTGGTGGCCTATGGTTTAGGGGAAGATATGCACTTTATTTGAGACCATGGAATGAAATTCTTTCTTTTGAGACAAAAACTATTAAGAAGCTTCTAGTTTGGGTTAGGCTTTTTGGACTTCCATATCAGCTTATAAATAAGTATGTTTTGAAGAATATTGGAAATACCCTAGGGGAATTCATCAAGGAAGGACCAACTACTAAGGAGTGAAAGCATGCTATATATACTTGAATATGTGTTGCTATGAATATTTTAAACCTTTGCCACAATTCATTAAGATTAAATCTGAATTAAGAGAATGGGATCAACAAGTAGATTATGAAAATATTGTATTTGAATATTTTAAACCTTTGCCACAATCCATTAAGATTAAATCTGAATCAAGAGAATGGGATTAACAAGTAGATTATGAAAATATTGCATGTCATTGCCACAATTGTTATGAGATTGGACACATTGCAAGAGTTTGCAAAGTGAAAACTATGAAGAAAGAGACGAAAAATTCTAGCCATGAGATAAACTTTAAGACAAAGCAAAGAAATCATACAATAATAGAAGCTAGATCAGATCAAGGATATTCCACTCCAAAAGAAGAGGCAAAGCAAGCCTATCTACAGTATCATTTGGCAAGTTCAGAAGGAATCTAAGGTGCCAAAGAAGATGTGGAGATAAATCCTAAAACAAAGACAGTAAAAGAGGTCAAAGTTATTCCAAGTAAATCATCTTCATTTTCCTCAAGTAATATAGAATCCTCTTTAGGTAATAAAGTGAAAGTGGTGAAGATGTTATCCCTTGCACTTTAAGGTTTCAAGAGCAAAATAATAAAGAAATGAGGTTGGAGGAAACCCATAACAATTTAGGGTTTTTAGGGCATAATAAGAAGGTAATTGCTACATAAGAGCATCCTTGCACTTTAGGGTTTCCAGGGCAATATAAAAAAAATTGTGCTTTTGAGGTTATTCCCTGCACTTTAGGTCCTTCAGAACAAGGCAAACCTAAAGATGATAAGTTTTACTATGAGCAGTGTGAGAAGATTGAAGACATTGATGAAGATGAAAGTATTGTTGGGAATGGAAAAAAGAGAAGAAGACCCAAGAAGCAAAAACAAAGAGAAAAAGAAACATAACGGGATATTGATATGGGAAAACAAAAACAAATATCATAACCGTAAACAAGAAGTGGGGCTAAACCCACAAATAAAAAAAAAATAACAATGAAAGTAATATCTTGGAATATTAGGGGAATGATTAAGAACCCTAAAAAAAGGTATTAAGAAATTGTGAGGTTGTTATAGACAAGATATTTTTAGATATAGAAGCTGGGCAGAAAATATTTTAGCATTCGCGGTGTTGAATTTCATTTTAACAAAATTTAAATTTTGGAAGGCATCTGATATAAAAGGAGTTTTGTGGAAACTTAGTAGTTTGAGGAAGATGAAGAATACCTTTTATAGAAAGGGCAAATGAAGAATATCTCTGATAAAAAAGCAAAGTTGGATTTGCTTTAAATAACTTCTTAGAAATTTAATGAGAGCAATGTAATATTTTGTTTTCATAATGGGAGTGGCCCCAATAGAAGCCACACATTGCCTATTAAAAAAAAGATATATTACAGAACTGGCTGTATGAAACAGGTTCATTGCACAACATGATTATATAATCAAAAAAATCTAGGTGGGCTTTAAAAGATTTCCACCTATTATAGGTTGTAAGTAGCGTTATATCAAAACATGCTTAACCCTCACCCTCCCACCAACTAGCCTAGCAAGATCTCTGTTCAAATAAGTATTCCATCCCTTGCATTTCAGAAAAAAATTGAAATTTTCCTGAAATAGTGCACATATATTTTTAAAATCAAGCATGAAGAGACTATGAACAAACTCTTTTGACATCAGTAAGGAACTCTTCTTGTAAGAGTTCTTGTCTTCTTTAAGAGAGACTCCTGTACATGTTATAATAAATTCATATCAAACAACAGCCAAAAACCCAACAGGGTTAGGATGGAGTTCAACAAAATCCAGTCAAAACAAGCTTGATCTAGTTGCTAGCTAGTATCAATGGAGACAGACAATACTTGTTTTCTTCTTTCTCTTTCTTGCACGAGCTATCTTGACCCTTACCAACATAGCCTTCATTGATGATCTTCATTCAGTACTTGGCACAAGGGAGTTCACTCTTCCTAGTTGGCTAGATCATCAACATTCCCTATCAATAACCGTCGTTCTTTCCACTGAGATGCAACATGATTTCTAAAGGAATTAAACACAGGCTGCATTGATTGCATTTATAAGCACACAGTTATAGTGACTAGAATAAGCAAAACAATTGTATGAGTGCAATCAAGATAAGGACACTCCTTCGATAGTCAAAACAGTGGCACAACGTTTTTCTACAAAGGACATTAAAAAGGGCATAAGATAGTTGGTGGTGGGCAAAGCTAAGGACATAGATGTTTTATGGGTAGAATATCTCAAACAGGGAAAAGAAGTGTTGGCATCACATGTCAAAGAGATATCTAATGACATCATTTTGGATGGTTTCCCAAAATAATGGACAACTAACTTGGTCATTCGTTTATTTAAAACAACATCCTAATGACCCCTCAAACTGCTAAACTATTATGGTCAACCCTCTTTTTGCAATGTTATGCAGGAGTACTGTAGAGTGCAGAATCGACAACTGGTCTAAAGAACACGGAAAGAGTTCAAAAGGACAAGCACTTTAGATCAAAGCACTCAATGATTGACCATTGTGCTACCCTTAGGCAAATGATTGAAAAAGTATGGAATAGAAAAGAAGCAGCTTATTGCTGCTTTTTTGACTTTAGAAAAACTTTTGACACATCAAAGAATCAAACTTTGGCACAAAATGGAGGAGCCAGACATACCAAATGTGTATAGAGTAACTGTCCACAGGTTAAATGAGCTAGTACTTGTTGGTTACGAATCTGCCACTAGGAAAGGATTTTAATCTATTGCGCCCTAGATTCGCCCAGCAGATTGAAAGGCCGGAAGGAAGGAATGCCTTCCGTGCCAATCTCCGGAGAAGGCCGGCTTCCTATACTAATCTAATTTGGGGTTTCAGATAAGAGTGCTGGAAAGAGATAAAAATGCTGAAAGAAATGAAATATCATGTGTTTCAGGTGGGGCAGAACAAGCAGCACAGTCACTAACCTATCACTAAACCAACAACAATCAAAACAATGTATGTAACAGAAACCGATATTGCAATCCTATGTATCCTTCATTCGGTATTCCAGGTCTACTTAATTGCCAATGCTGAAATCCAGAGTTCAGAATGACAGCAATCAGAAAAATAAATGACACGATGCAGAAATACCTACAGAAGGCAGCATAAAAGAAAGAGACAGATAACGGAGCCAAGTATACTTTGATTCAAAAGCAAATGTTCAGTTACAACAGCTTCTTAGCAATATGTTCCCCCCTATTACAATGAATTGCACTGCTATTTATAGCAGATTTTTCCCTCCAAATTACATTCTGGGCACAGATACCCGAACCTGTCAAGGGCTGCAAAAAGCTGCAAAAGCGGCCTGATTTGATTCTTGTCGGCCGTAGCTGTACCTGCAACATGGTTTTCCTGGATTCCGCACTACCTCTGACAGATTTGGTGGTTGAAAAGGGGAATATCAGTTAATGTGGTAGGTGCAGTACAATTTGTCCTTCAATGTTCACCTACCCTGTCCTTGAAGTACATTTTCATCTTCCGTGACACGTGCCCAAATCCCGAAACTTCATCTGTTCTTATCTGGGGAGGCACTATCTGCTTAACAGTCCTGAAAACTGGGGGAAACTCCGACTTAACTTGTTGAAAATGGGCCCCTGCTGCTGAGCGCTCGAAAATTGAGCGACCTTGAGAAAACCTGATGAGCGACGGCGATCGCGGGCTGGACCTGTGCTGCAAATCGCTGAAAATCTGCAGCGCCGGTGAGAAATATGCACGGCGACGACGATCGCGAGCGGAGGGGAGTAAGATATTTTTTGCTTCGTTTCACTTCCTTTCCGCGCATCGCTGAAATACTGAGTGATTTCGGGTGCAGCCGAGGGGCGACAACGATCGCGAGCAGGGTAGCTCCTTTTCCGTCGCGCGCTCAAAGCGTGGGCGTGGGGGGGCGAAATGGTGCGCCGTCCGTTTTCTCACTTGCGACGGCGATCGCGGTCGCACCAACACTTAGTAAGTTTTGTTTTTCCTTGCTGCTCTTGGTCGCCGAAAGAAGGGCGGCGACGGGCGTCGCTGCCAAGCGACAGCGATCCCGGTCGTCGACCCTTAGCCATTTTTCGCCCTTTTTTTGCCATGCTCTGGGTCGCTGAAAAACTACGCAGCGACGGGCGTCGGGGGCGCGCGACGGCGATCGCGGGCAGCCTCATACTTAGGCAAATTTTCAATTGGTTCAATGCTGCCCTTGGTCGCTGAAACGGCCCGCGCTGCCAGGAATCGCCCGAAAGCGACGGCGATCGCGGGCATGGGCCAACACTTAGGAATTTTTTCATTTTTCTTTCAAGTTTTTACATTCAAATTGAAAAATGATCTGCTTAACTGAAAACTGAACAAACTGGAACTGAAGCAAGGAAACTGAAAACAACAATAAGGAAGGAGGGAGGCAACAACCTGTTAGAAAATTTCAAAATTCTTTTACCCCTAGCAAAATGTGGCAACATTCCTGGCGGCTCGCGGGGTATCGAGCTCGCCTCGATGCAAGAATCCATGCCTTTATCCTTTGGGCCCGGAGTCATCCCCGGTCCCTGCTTCCTTTTGCTGCTGCTTTTGCTGGATTCCTTTCTGAACTTCTTCTTCGCTGTCTTCTCCTGAATCTTCCTCAGCGATCTCCTCTTCAGTGCCCCCTTCCTCTGACTCTTCATCGGATGGCTCTTCCTCTTCGTCTGGGTCTTCCTCTGGATTAAACTCCCCAGAGCTAAGGCGGGCTTGGATGCGCTCGAATGTGTCCTGAACCTGAGCCCAGGCATTCTCTGAGAAGGGCTCCATGCTGCGAATATCGCTCACTAAGTGCCTGAAGGTTTCCATCTGGACTATACCGATCTGCTCGGCCTTCTGGCTCAAATCTAGCAAACAGGAGCGAATTAGGCAGAATCTGGAAGTGAGCTCTGTTACCTGCTCTTCTTGGATTGGGTCCGGCCACCCATCGATGTCTGAAGTATCATTGGCAAAGGCATCCCACGCCGGACGCAATGCTTCCTTTGGCAGGCAATTGCCTTCACTGTCTGCAAAGCTCGGGAATCTGAGCGAGGAGAGAGTCAGGAAGGGAGACATGCATATGTCTTTCTCTTGCTCCAGCATGTCCATTAATGCTCTGGCTCTCTGAATCTTCTGAAATCTTTCAAAGAAAGAATGCAAGGTTGCCCTTGCAGCTGCCCAATCACAGGCAATGGAATCTGTAGAAGGTATTTGGAGGTTCTGGCGTTCAAGGGCCCCTGCCTTGACGGCCAGATCGAGCCAGCGATCTGCTTCCCGCTCTGCCTCCTCCACCACAGGCTTACCCTCGGCGGATGCTTCCTTGACCCGGGTGGCATACGTGAAAACCTTAAGGGACTTAGAAGCCCGGGGTCTGAAGTTTTTCAATAATCGGGTGCGGATTTCCTTGATGTGGTCTCTGGAGAATGTCTCCACAACCCTGTCTTCCAGCTGTTGCTTAGTCTGCTGAAGCTGGCCTTGAAGCTCTTCTATCTGGCGCTCAGCAACCTCTTTCTGTTCTGAAGCCTCCTTTTGCAAGTCTGCCAATTGTTGCTTCGGCTGTTGGCACTCTTTCTCAGAACTGTCTAACTGGGCCTGCATTCTTGCCATGCCCTCTTCCAGCTTGATTTTTTCATTTTCAAGATCGTAGTAGCGCTCCTGCAACTGGAGGTGCTTCAGGCGCAGCGTATCGGTTCCATCATGAAGAGCTAGCGCCTCATTCTCGAAGCTGACCTCATTCAAGTCCTTGGTCTTGCTCCGATATTCATAATCTTCAGGAGTCATATCCTTCAGAGGCTTCTTAACTTTTGGAATCCTCTTTTCTTTGTGCAGCAGCATGTTGTTAAAGTCAAACCTGGAGCGCTTCTCTACTCCAGCAATCTCCTCAGCCCTTCTTTTCATCGCGTTCTGCGCCCACCTGTTGGAGGTACGCTTAGCCTGAGTTGCCACAGGCTGGTTCTCCATTATCTGGATCAAATCTGTCTCTCCGAAGAGAGGCCTGGCCAAAGGCAAACCCTGATGCGACATGTGTTCTTGAGCAAACAGGTAAGGCGAAACAGTAGTCTGACGCTCCTCCGCTCTCGGGGATGACTCAATCTGGGTGGGGGAGATAGACGGGTTTTCAAGGTTTTCAGGGACTGCGGGCGAACGATGTGGAGATTGCAGCGGATTTGAGGCAGCGGCGCCTGACTGGGTTTCAGCTAGGGTTTGAAGGGCGTCAGGCTCTATGAAAGAATGACCAGGCTGGGGTTCTTTAGCAATGAAGGTCTGGACTTCCTCAATGAGGGGGTGAGATGCAGCAAGGGAGAGGGTAGTTGCTGCTCCGCTATCCAAGGGAATGGCAGCGGGGAAGGTTCCAGCAGCAGAGGACGAAGGCGCCGCAGACACTAACTCAGAAGCTTGAAAGAATGAGGAATGCGTACCTGCGGGCTCCGCCTGAGCCGGTGAGCTGAAGACTTGGTCTATCCACTGATTTTCTGCGAATGGGGGTGTATCCTCCTTTGTTGCAGCGGCTTCTGAGATTCTGCTCTTCTTTTGGGGCGGCGTCACCTCAGACTGCGGCACAGCTTCCTTCTCGGGTGCAACCCCTTGCCCTTTAGACCTTTCTGTTCTCCTTTTTCTCTTAAGAGGCGCAACCTCTTCTTCTTGAGTGATGGGCGCCGGGCTGTTTGAACTTTTCGAAGGTTTAGGAGGCTTTACCGTCAGCTTAACCTGCTTTTTCTTCTGAGGTGCTGGAGACACTTGCGCTGTTGGAGCCTGCGTTGCTTGGGGCACGTGCGTGGCTGTCTCTTTCGTGGATGACGCTGCTACGGCTGGCTGCTTTTCAGAAGACTGCTGCATTTTGGGCTCCACAGCTTGCCTTGCTTGTACCCTACTGCTGGACCCTTCACCACTTGAGTGCAACTGTTTGAGTGGGGCCTGCCCCTTTTGTAGGCGTTGAGAGCCTGGGGGTACAATGTGCCGGAATACAATAGGCTGCCACGTGGCGTGGTGCTTATCGTAGAGAGTGGAAAATGTGTCGTCATTGGCCAAGTCTTTTTCGGATTTGTCTTTTCTGGTTCGGACGCGCATTATCCACCACTCTGATATCTTTTCAAGCCTCCACCCTCTGCCTTGCAGTCTAGCCTCCAGCTTCTTGTATGTTTTCGTATTCGGCCTGTGCTCTTTATTGTGGGCAGGATCAAATTCGACCTCTACGAAGTAGAAGTCGTGCCACGGCGGGAAAGACTGCATGTCTTCAATGTTCCATTCTAAATCTCTCCCCGACGGGTTATTGCGCTCATCCATGATTTCCTTGCGGGGGCAGACATGGAAGTCCTGTACACCTGTGAAATCCCTCACTATGTCGCGGGGATCATACTTCCATCTCTGGGGCAGCTCTATCAAGCCAAAGCTTAGGAGCGTGGCGTTCAAGTACTGGTGTTGGCCATTGATGCCGACCTCGACCCCTGCCCAGGTGATTGGATAATTGAATAGATGCCCCTTTTTCCTCCCCTGGCCATACTTCTCATCGGTGTAGTCCATCTGCCGCGATGCCTCCAAGGCAAACTGATATTCTGTGGTATAGTACGGCAGCAAGAAGGGTTTGCCCGTGAACCCGAAAATTCTTATCACAAACCCCTGCGTCAACCGGAAAGTGTCGCCAAAATCCTGGCTGCTAACTTGGTCTCTCATTGCACACGGGACGCGCGGGCAGGAACCGTGGAGGAGTGCCAGGGCTGGGCCCAAGAAAGATAGATTAAACTTGTAATAAGACTCCTCCCTCAGTAGCACCCTGGTCCACTCATAGACCGGAAGTGGCGCACCTTTATCATCCTTGCGCTGGACTGGGAGTGACTTTATGTGGCTGGACATGTGGAACAAGAATAGCCACGCCAGGGCTGAGCAGTATCTGAAGCTTTCGCTTGCGCCGCTTTTCAATTCTTGTAGCTGTTGGTGAATTCCTCGGGCTACGCAGTCTGCCCAGTCGAAGAAGACCGGCTTGGTTCTGGCAGTCATGTCCTTGGGGTCGTAGAATTCTCCTCTCATGATGCATTCGGCAAGAGCGATTTGGTATGGAAAGACCATCGCATCTGTACCGATACCCAGAACCCAAGCCAGCATAGTGTAAATGCTAGAGCTTTTGAAATCGCCCAGAGGTCTTGGCTCCTTCGGCCATTGTCGGGGTGGAAGGGGCTCATGGAGCTGAGAATTTATAAATTTCCGCATCTTCGGGTTGTCTGAGTACCTGTTTGTCTGCTCCCCGAGATTGACATTCCTGATAGTATAGTCCTTGTTGTTTAATATTACACTCGGCGCGAAGGCCGCTCCCACAGTCTCCGAGTAGAGCGAGAACAAGACATTGCCCCTGTGGTCGCAGACCTGCCTGGTGTTTGGTTTGTAATATTCAACAATTGCCGCCACCAGGTCAGGGCAATGATGCACCTGCGGGCATAAGAACCAGTAGAGGTGGGACAGATAAGCCGCGGCGTAGGGGTGCGAAGGAGAAACCTTCCCTCGCCAATTATCAATTGTCTCCCGCAGCTGACTGGTACCCTGTGAGTAAATTCCATCTCTGAGCTTTATCCAGTAATCAATGGGAGGTGGAGGGACTGGTTTCGGCTGCGTTGTCCGGGGTTTCTTTTCCTTTTCAGTTCCAGCTGCCTGGGCTTTTCCCTTATCCTTCCTTTCTTTCTTCTGCCCACTCTCTGGTGTGCTTGAAGCCGCTCGGCCAGCTGCTGCACCCTTCTGTCCGCTCTCTTTCTTTCCCATGGTGAGGGCGAATTTCAGTTCAATTGCTACTGAATTTTACTTGGTGCAGCTTAGAGCGCGTCGGATATTTTTCTGGTAAAGCGCTTCTGAGAAGCTGAGATTTTATAGCAGCGAACTTTGGGACGGGCCTTTAATGGACGACACTTGAATTTAATACCAGGCGCACGGAGTTGGTGGACGTTAATTCTGTTCTTGGGTGGCCATGCATGAGATCTTCCTTGGAGGCGCCAATATTTAAACTTTACCCTTTGGAGCACGTTCCTTTTATGAAATCATTTTTGGAATAAGTGCAAATCCTCTTTCCTTTGGCACGTTCCTTGAAAAACGGGCCTTAGACGCCTTTGGGCACACTTTTCGAAGTCGTTGGGTGGAGGAAAACGGGGCCCGCTTTAATTTTGCATGTTTCCTCGAAATCGCTCAAAACTTGAGCGATCTCGGGCGCGGGCCGCTTTGACGAGCGACGGAGAGCTTCCCTTCCTTAGAACAATCATTTGCTTTCTATCCGACCCGACGTCGCTCGCAAAATGGGGCGCGCTTGGGAGAAGACGTGTTGGGCGAGCGACAGAGGGCGGATCCACACTTAGAATATTTTCCAACTTTTTCAAACTGCCTGCTTCACCTAGTAGCTCTTGCCCAAAATCCCCTCTGTCGCTGAAAAATAAGAGCGACGCTCGTCTTTTCTGGAAAAGCGAGCGACAGCTGGCTGCAGCACTTAGAAAATTTGGGGTGCTTCTTTCTCAAGTTCGCTCAAAAAGTGAGAGCGCTCTCGGGATCGCTCAAAAATTGGGCGATCCTGGAGTGAGCGCTTCGAGCGAAGAGATTTATCACTTAGAAAATTTGCTTCTTTCTTATCCACGCCTCCTTCTCCAGATCGTTGTCGCCGAAAATCTTGGGCGATTCTGGGAATTGCTCAGAATTTGAGCGATCTTGGGAATTTCTTGGACACTTAGGCAAATCTGGCGCCCTCTTACTTGCTCGGAATCGCTGAAAACTCTGGGGCGCTCCCAGGATCGCTCAAAAATTAGGCGATCTCGGGCAACCTTACTTAGCAATACTCCTTGTGCTCCTTCTCAATTCGGCCATTGCTTGGAAGGGATTCTCGCCGTCGCCGAAAAAACGAAGCGGTCTCAGGATTTATCAAATAAGCGAGCGATAGCGGGCGAACCCTTGTCTTTTGCTCAGCTCTCCAGGACTTTCCTTTGCAGGGGAAAATACTTCTGCATCCACTTGGAATCAAAGTTTTTCCAGACCGGAAGATCTGGTGAACAACTTGGCTCAACAGCCTAAAACTAAAACAACTGAAAAGCATATTTACATTCGGGAAAACAAACAAATTGAAAGAACAGAAAAGAAATTATGTACAGAGGGAACCTCTTGGTGTTTCTCAGTGACGATAGGCTTTCAGATGAAAGCCGTTAACAGGTATTGGGAGGATATGACCCTCCATGTCTCTCAGGACAAATGAATTGAATTGGTTGACCCTGGCAACCTGGAAGGGGCCTTCCCAGAAGGCATCAAACTTATCATGATTTCCTGTCTTTTTCTTCCAGGAATCCCATTTCAGCACTAGGTCTCCGATCTTGAAGACCCTGGCAGTAGCCCCTTTTGCGAACCATTTCCGTGTGGTGCCAGCATGCTTCATAAAAGCCTCATGGGCTTTTTCTCTCTGCTCTTCAAGGTGCAACAACTGGGCTAGTCTGGCATCAAGGGGATCCAGGTTATCCTTTTCATCATCCAGCAACCAGAGTGCGGGCATCTCAATATGAGTAGGCAAAACAACCTCCTTCCCGTAAACCAGTGCGTATGGGGATGTCCTGATGGACTTCTTGACGGAGATGCGGTCTGCCCACAGAGCCTGATCTAGGTACAAGTGCCAGGACCTCTTATTCCTCTCCAGAGTCTTCTTTATAATATTCATCAGGTTCTTATTCGTAGACTCGGCGAGGTCGTTCCCCTACGGGTAGTAGTTGGATGAAGCCTTATGATAAATACTGTACTTGCAGGTGAACTCGGTCAGTTTGGCTCCTGTGAACCCCGGACCATTATCTGTCACAATCGCCTCTGGGATTCCGAAGCGAGTTATCAAACTTTCCAGGAAGGAGATAACTGTCTCCTGGTCAGCGTGCTTCGTGGGTATAGCTTCGGCCCAGCGGGTGAAGTAATCTGTGGCAGTCAAGATAAACTTGTGCCTTGCAGAGGATTCTGGTGAGATCTTTCCGACAAAGTCTAAACCCCACTGTTGGAAGGGAACCTCCACTTGAATTGGCTGTAAAGGCATTGGAGCGTTCTTGTTCCGACCAGCGAACCTCTGGCATTTCTCGCACTTCTGGCAGACTTCTTGCGCATCTGCGAAGATGGTGGGCCAATAATAGCCCGCCTTGATCATTTTTAAGGCCGTAGGCCTTCCTGAAAGGTGTCCTCCCGACATCCCAAAATGGAACTCGTCGAGGACTTTTTGTTTTTCAGTTCTCTTAACACAGCGTAAGAGAACACCATCAATATTTTTATAAAACAGCCCCTCGGGGCGCAGAACATACTTCAAAGCGTTAAGCCGAAACCTCCTTCTTTGTGAGGCAGTGAGCTGTTCTGGACATCTCCCTGTGCTGAAGTACCACAGTATGTCATCTGTCCAGTCACTCTCCTCTGATAAGGAGTTGGCAAGGTTACTTTCCATCACGGGATCTTCCCACTGACAAGCAGATACTTCGGCGGCCGCACTTCTGGCTAATTCCTGGCATAGAGCTCGACCTCGGATTAACTTGGTTGGTCGCACCTCTATGTCGAATTCTTGGATTTTAGCAATCCATCCTGCCCTTTTGTGACCCGGTTCCCCCTGAATAATAAAACTTCTGACATCGGGGTGTATCACAAAAACTGTAATCCGGCTTTGAGAGACAAAGTGCTTAAACTTCTTCAAGGATCTCATGACCGCATGCACTTGTCGCTCAATGAAATTATACCTTTCCTCGTGCGGCTGGATTACTTGGCTTAAGAAGGCTATTGGCCGCTCTTCGCCGTCATCTCCCTTCTGAGTCAAGACTGCAGCATAGCTCTCAGGTTCTCCGACTGCATAAAGGATGAAATCCTTAGAGTAGTCCGGGTTTATCAATACGGGCGCCTGAGCTATCCTGGCCTTAATCTCTTCAAAGGCCTCCTTTCTTTCTTCAGTCCAGACAAAATCAGCATCTTTTTTCAATAGCTCGGCCATAGGTTTGATGACTTGAGCGAAATCAGGCACGAACTTCCTCACGAAGTTGATCTGGCCGAAGAAGGACTGGAGTCCTTTCTTGTCTACTGGGAGGGGAAGTTTCAAAAGAGCTTCCGCTCTGTCAGGATCAACTACTAGCCCTCTTTCTGAAATGACATGGCCTAGCAGCTTTCCCTCCTTGACGGCGAAGACTGATTTCTTGGGATTAATGGAAATACCGAATTCCCGACATCTTTCAAATACTTGTTCCAAATGAGAGGTGTGTTCTTCCCTCTTGTGGGAAAACACGGTCATGTCATCTAAATAAATGACAATGATCTTATTCAGCAGCTCCCGAAATGCAAGGTCCATGGCCCTCTGAAATGTGGCCCCAGCGTTGGATAAGCCGAATGGCATGCGCTGATAGGCGAACGTTCCCCATTTGGTGGTGAACGCCGTCTTGTGCTGGTCCTCGTCTCTAACCCAGATTTGGTTATAGCCAGAAAATCCATCTAGGAGAGAGAATCTCTGAGCTCCTGCGACCACGTGAAGAATTTGGTCGATCTGCGGGAGCGGATAGTGATCCTTGAGAGAGGCCTTATTCAAATTTCGAAAGTCAACACAGAGGCGGATATCCCCATTCTTCTTTCTGACTGGGACCAGATTTGCGACCCAAGAAGAATGCTTGATAGGATATATGATCTTGGCTTCTAGCATTTTCAGGAGCTCTGCTTTCATCATAGCCTCGATCTTCGGGTTAACCGCTCTTTGTTTCTGTCTAAAGGGCTTAACCCCTTCTTCTAGTTCTATAGTGTGTTGTATGATTTCTCTGTCATACCCTTTGAGGTCCTGGTAACACCAAGCTACAATATCTGGATACCTTCTGCACAAGGCCCGGATCTGTTCCAATTCTTCTGGGGTGCAGTCTGTTCCGACCTTGATCACCTTTCCTGGTTCTAGTTCCAGATCCCTGTACTGCTTGGCATCAACCTTGATCCTATGAGATATAGCTCTGTCATTTTGATCAAACAGGCTTTCAAGGGTAATGAGTCCCTTAGGGACGTGGTTATTTTTTAACTGTATCAACCCCTCATACCGCTCGTCATCAGGGTCTCTACCTTCGATTGAACTTGCTTCGTGTATCAAGAAATTGACGATATCTTCGTCACAATCGAACACCTGCCAGTGGGTGTCCTTATCAGGCACAGAAGGCCTGTAAATGGTATGAACCGGCTTCGGCTTCTGCATAGTGTCATCAGCCGGAACATACCTGGCTCCAACAGACGCCAAGATATCAGCATGCTTATTCTTTTCTCTGGAGATAGCTTTGACATTTAAGGAGTCGAATGACTCCATCAGGTCCCAGACGCGGTTGCGGTACGCCTTGAGGTAATGCTTCTTGGAGGCACACTTATTTGTTATCTGATTGCACATCAGCTCTGAGTCTCCAAAGATCTGCAGGTGTTTGATTCCCAACCTCTCCGCCTTTTTCAAGCCTAAGCACAAGGCTTCATATTCTGCCGCATTGTTGGTGCAACTCCAGGCCAGCCTATAGGTGTAATCCTTTTGTATTCCCGATGGCGAGACTAGAAGGACCCCTGCCCCGACACCGTTCTTGCATCGGGCGCCGTCAAAGTAAAGCTTCCACAACTCATTTGGGGCAGGGCCTATTTCTTTTTTCACGGTCTCCTTGGGCTTCTTAGGCTGGATAACAGAGTAGCAACCTATGTCTGATTCAATCATGGCATTAAAATCAAGCAGGGAGAATTCATCCTCTACTTGTAGTTGCTCTATGGCCTCTTCCACTAGATCCACTTTCGCCAACTCCTCGGTCATCAGGTGGACCGTTTCATTCTGTTGCCCTTCCTCGGGTATCTGCTCGACTAGGAAAGTGGATGGTTTGTCATTGTATATTTTCACTTTCCTCCCTTTGAAAGGGACTTCCATGTGGGAGTAGTCCAGCGACAAATATCCGCCGAGCTTGGCGGTAAACTCCCTCGAGAGACACATGCCGAAGTAGGGCTCCAGGTCGACGACCACAACCTCTTGGATCACCACGATCTCGGGCGCTTTGTGCAACTGGATAGGGATGTCTTTGATGACACCCACCGTTTTCACAGGAGTGCCGTCTAGCTGCAAAACGCCTTGACTGCTCCGCGTATATTCCATGCCGATTTCTTCACATACGGCCCTTGGCATAACAGTGGTTGAGGCGCCGGAGTCGATCATGCAGTTGTGTACCACATGTCCTTCCATCCGCAGAGACAGGTAGAAAGGCGACGGTCTGTTCTTTCCGGTGATTGAAGTTGTCAAAGGCTGAGCTAACACAGGTTGTGGCAGCTTTCCTCCTTTAACGGTCTTTAGCGACTCTTGCAATAGGTCCACTTGACCAGGGAGCTGAAGAGCATCATACATGCTAATCTTCGCCGGAGTTTTCTTGAGCTCGTCAACAATGTTGTAGGCCGAAGAAGATGGGCCCTCCGTTTCTTTCGTTGGCTCGTACCTGGTGCGGTACTGTTGTGTTGCCTCAACTCTCTGCCGCTTAGTCAACGACGGATACTTGAGCTTTTCTCGAGCTTGCTCTTTGGTTTCGGCCGGCGGTTGAGTCACTGGAGCTTTGGCTGGTGGCGCCTTTTCTTTGGCAGGTGAAGGCACAGGCGCTTTATCAGGAGCTTCTGCAGCAGGTTGCACCTTTTCTCTTCTGGCATACACCTTTAATGGCTTCATCTGGGCCGCATCGACTTCGATTGGCCTTTTTCCCTCCTTGGTCAGAATTGACACCGGATCCTCCTCTGAGACCGCAAAGTTGCGCTCCTCTTCCCGAATCATGTTCACTTGCTCCTCCGGGTTGCTGCTTGCAAGAGTTTGGACATAATGTTGATGCAGCATGCAGGTAGCTTCACCGTGAGGGTCATTGCATGTAGAGCACCATTGCACATTGTCTGGAGTGCTCGGTCCTGCATGGTTGACAACATTTCTAGCCGGAGGCCTGTTGGCCTGAGCTTGATCTTTTGTAAGCGCCGGAGGAGGATATGGCCGCCTAGGAATAAATTCTTGTTGGGCCTGCTTTTTCTTCATCACCGCCATGTCGTTAGACAGTGTCTGGCAAACGGAAGTGAGCGACTCTACCTGTTGCAGGATTTTGGATTGCACATCGACGGCATGTACCGGCTGGGCCGGCGGCGGTAATAGAGCTAATGGAGGTGCTGGAGGCAATGCCGGGTATTGTGGAGGAGCGGGAAGCGCTGGATATTGCGGTGCAGATGGAAGCTGAGGTGGTGGTGGTGTAGGGAAATGCACTTGAGGAGGGAATTGAGACACAACTGGCGCGGGATTCCATGGTGGATGGGGATATGAAGAAGACGTTTGAGCAGATGCTGGTGGATATTGCGATTGAGGGAAATCTGGGTATATTGGCGGTTGCATTTTGTGCGGGAGTCTACCTATGGCAATCATATCTAGCTCTGCCCTCTGGGCTACCTCATACAAATCGAGGAAAGTATTAATGCGGGCTAACTTCATGACCAAACAAATGTCTGAGCTAAACGCTCTGAGGTAGTAATGGGCAGCTTGTCCATCGGAAGGACGTAGTTCAGGGGGCACTCTCTTCCAGGAGCGTGCAAACCTTACATTGAAGTCTGATATCTCCTCTTGCGGATGCCGTTGAATGGTCTGGAATTGGTGCAGTAATGAGGATGGATCTGCAGACTCGTTGAATCCTTTGACTAGCCGTCCGGCCAGTTGAGCCCATCCCGTAATAACACCTTCCGGCAAGGATCTATACCAGTATAAGAGCTTACCTCGCAGAGAGAGAGCCAACAGTCGGGTCTTGACACTTTCATTAGTGATGGCGTGAAGCGCAGCTAAGGCCAGGATGTCTTGAATATGTTCGTACGCCGTCTTCCCAGTTCCATCATACGTGGGAATAGCCTTCAAAGCAGCGGGCGGAACAACATCTTGTCCAACTAGGTTGAGGGGTCCAGTGGAATCAACAACTGGAAATAGCTCGGGAGCATTCGGCTGAGGATTCGCCATGTCTGCGTTTTGATCGTCTTCTTCGAGCTGATCAGTAGTGTAGTTAGTATCGGTGCCTCCCAAAGCTGTCTCTTCAAAGCTTCGTCTTGATGGGCTTGATAATCAATCAGCCTCGGGTGCTCTCCAGCAGCGTTGATGTCAAGCTCGTAAAACTCAGGAGGCTCCTTGTCCCGCGTTCCTAGCTCTCCATCTTGTATGCATGAAGAAGCTTTTGATATTGGACCAGTCTTTGAGACTCAGAGAATATTCAGGTTCAGCAGAGTCGCCAGGTGTTCTCCTTTGACAGCACTGAAGCGAACACCGATGCTTCAATACTACTTATGGGGTGGAACACTCGTGTCCCACCGGGCGTGCCAGAGAAACTGTTGGTTACGAATCTGCCACTTAGGAAAGGATTTTAATCTATTGCGCCCTAGATTCGCCCAACAGATTGAAAGGCCGGAAGGAAGGAATGCCTTCCGTGCCAATCTCCGGAGAAGGCCGACTTCCTATACTAATCAAATTTGGGTTTTTAGATAAGAGTGCTGGAAAGAGATAAAAATGCTGAAAGAAATGAAATATCATGTGTTTCAGGTGGGGCAGAACAAGCAACACAGTCACTAACCTATCACTAAACCAACAACAATCAAAACAATGTATGTAACAGAAACCGATATTGCAATTCTATCCTATGTATCCTTCATTCGGTATTCCAGGTCTACTTAATTGCCAATGCTGAGATCCAGAATGCAGAATGACAGCAATCAGAAAAATAAATGACACGATGCAGAAATACTTGCAGAAGGCAGCATAAAAGAAAGAGACAGATAACAGAGCCAAGTATACTTTGTATTCAAAAGCAAATGCTCAGTTACAGCAGCTTCTTAGCAATATGTTCCCCCCTTATTACAATGAATTGCATTGCTATTTATAGCAGATTTTTCCCTCCAAATTACATTCTAGGCATAGATACCCGAACCTGTCAAGGGCTGCAAAAAGCTGCAAAAGCGGCCTGATTTGATTCTTGTCGGCCGTAGCTGTACTTGCAGCATGGTTTTCCTGGATTCCGCACTACCTCTGACAGATTTGGTGGTTGAAAAGGGGAATATCAGTTAATGTGGTAGGTGCAGTACAATTTGTCCTTCAATGTTCACCTACCCTGTCCTTGAAGTACATTTTCATCTTCCGTGACACGTGCCCAAATCCCGAAACTTGATCTGTTCTTAGCTGGGGAGGCACTATCTGCTTAACAATCCTGAAAATTGGGGGAAACTCAGACTTAACTTGTTGAAATTGGGTCCCTGCTGCTGAGCGCTCGAAAATTGAGCGACCTTGAGAAATCTCACTGAGCGACGGCGATCGCGGGCTGGACCTGCGCTGCAAATCGCTGAAAATCTGCAGCGCCGGTGAGAAATATGCACAGCGACGGCGATCGCGGGCGGAGGGGAGTTAGATGTTTTTTGCTTTGTTTCACTCCCTTTCCGCGCATCGCTGAAATATCGAGCGATTTCGGGTGCAGCCGAGGGGCGACAACGATCGTGAGCACGGGTAACTCTTTTTTCCATCACACGCTCAAAAGCGCTGCAGCGACGAGCGTTGTCGGTCGGCGACGGCGATCGCTGGCATGGCGACACTTAATCAATTTTTAATTAACTTTTTCCTGCTTTCCCTGGATCGCCGAAAACATGGTGCGCCGCCGGGGTTTTCTCACTTGCGACAGTGATCGCGGGCACACCAACACTTAATGAATTTTGGTCCTTTTCCTTGCTGCTCTTCGTCGCTAGAAACAAGTGTGACGACGGGCGTCGCTGGGAAGCGACGGCGATCCCGGTCATCAACACTTTGAAAATGTTTAAAACCCAACCACGGATCACCCAGATGGCTAGTGCTGCTGGAAATCGCTCCCTAGCAACGACAATCGCTGGGCCTTCAGACAGAGATTTTCCGCCCCTTTTTTGTCATGCTCTGGGTCGCTAAAAAATAGCATAGCGACAGGCGTCGGGGGCCTGTGACGGTGATTGTCGGCAGCCCCGTATTTAGGCATTTTTTCATTTATCCAATGCTCTGCTCTTAGTCGCTCAAACGCCTTGCTCTTACTTGGAATCGCCCAGCAGCGACAGCGATTGCGGGCATGGGCCAACACTTGGGAGTTTTTCATTTTTTAAAAGTTTACATTCAAATCTGAAAAATGATTTGATTAACCAAAAAACTGAACATACCGGAACTGAAGCGAGGAAAGTGAAAACAACAATAAGGAAGGAGGGAAACAACAACCTGTTAGAAAATTTCAAAATTCTTTTACCCCTTGCAAAATGTGGCAACAGTACTTACAAAAATCAGAACTCTAGCCGGCTTTTATGAATGTTTGGGAAGTGATGTTAGGCTCAAACAAGGCTGTCCGTTATCTTCCATGCTGTTTGGTTTGGGCTGGGGGGACATGGCCAACTATGAAATCGTGTTACTCTCTGCCAACAACCACATATTGATAGAAAATAAAATGAAAGACCTAAGAAAGCACCTGAAAGCCTTAGAACTTTTTTCAAGGAGGCAGTAAACAAAGTGAATATCAACAAAATTAAGATACTTTGATTTCCCTTTAGAAGGAAAAAGAAACAAGAAAATTTAATCTTTTAATGGGATCACTAGAGGTGGTGACAAATTACAAGTATCTTGGACTTGATTTTCACAATATACTAAACTGACAATCATATACAATGAAGACAATACAAGATTGTTGGAAAGCGCTGTAAGCATTACAAAATAGTTATAGGAATGCTGAATTATGGAATTGAAAATCCACCGAGTTTTTTTTTTGAGTGGCTCATTGTGTCACTAGTGTTATATGGGTGTGAGATTTGGGCTAGTAGCACGCAAAGTATAAAACGGAGACAATTTGAGGGAATTTAGAAAAGGCTAATTAGAATCACCTTCAAAATCAAAACTTAAGTCCCATAAGAGTTTGTTATTGCAGAAATAGGTGCTTTCCTACTAAAGGGAGTAGCTATATGTTGTATACTGGGATACCTAAAGAGAGTCGAGAAGATTGGAAATGAAAAAATAGATTGCAAAACAATGAAATCTTATTTCCAATATGATTAAATAAACAAAGGTATACAAGGGGAATCTTATAAAACATCATCATAGTCAGTATCTTCCACATAGATGCGTGTATATAGTTATTATAGGACTGGTAGGAATTTGGCAAATACGTAACTACCACTTAACTACCTATATACATCAAAATATTAAAATACCCCATAACATTACATTATTTATTATAAAATATAAAAACATATATTGCCATGTCCACACGCAACAACACTATGTGATAAAACTTGCATATGACAAATCTTGTTTATATGTATCATCAACATGTGGCACATGCATCCATGCGACCATGTGCTCATACACTTGTGCATTTATGCATACATGCACTCATGTAGACGTGATTTTCATTCATGTGTCAAACACATCTATCCCCTCGTCCAAACTTGTTGGCATCCTTGTTAATAGGCCAATTGAACATTGAGATAGAAGCATTGAATGCGGTAGTTGAATCTCTTGTTGTGCTCCTTCGATATCTTCTTGTTCCATGTCTTCCGCAATTGGCTACACTACAAACCATTGCCAGTGAAACGTGTTTCTCCCATTGTTTGCTTTGCTCCGTGCGACTGACTGCATCACAAATATGATGTGCAATACCTATTGTAGCTTTTGTTGGGGTTCAATGGGTAGTTCCCCTTGTAGGGTTGAGGGGCCCCAAAACCTCAATGAGAAACATTGAATCTTTCACTATTTGGGCCAATTTTGTCCCACGACTAATATTTTGGAGGCATCCGTTTGGTTCCAGATAGTACCCCTACTATTCTAGACGATAACTTGTCTTTGTTGACATACTTGGCCTTGATAACATTTTTCACTTCCCTGAAAATGTCTTTAACTATTCAGATAGGAAACATCTTGCACTTTGGTTGGCCTCGCTGGCATGCTATACCCTGATGATGCTTAGGCTGGCCTAAACGATATCTATGTTGGACTAGATGCATGACGTTCTCTTGACGGCTCGAATTGCAAGTCCATATGGCTAGCATAGATGTTTGCCTTAATCGGCCAACCCTAGATGGATGACACACCCTTGACGAGTACTACTCTTTGTACCTTAGATGAATGACACATCCTCGATGGATGGTGTACTCTAGATGGACAACACACCCTCGATATATTGTCTTCTTCCTCTCATAGACGAAATTTCTTTCCTGCCAGATGACATTCCCTCCAAGGCAGTCGAATCTCTTTCTTAGCCAGACGACATGAGTCCAGACAATGTCGACTCGAAGTTAGATGATAGTGTTTTATGGTAGATGGTGTGAGGTTATATGACACTTAACCCCTTTATTGCTGGCAATGCCTTCCCCCCTTGATGGTAGTATGTCCCTTCTAGACAGTATACATATGATTGCATGGCAAAATGGCCTCTCCTATGTGCCAGACGATTGCGTCTGACAGTCAGATGACAAACTTTCGAGTCTAGACAATGTTTAGAGCTTGAATGGACATCCTTCCTCCCTACATGACAACTTTTATACACTTACCCATTTATTGTTGGCATTGCCTTCCCCCCTTGATGGTAATATGTCCCTTTAAGATGTATACATTTGATTGCATGGTCGAATGGCCTCTCTTATGGGCCAAACAACTCCTTTTGGTGGTCAAATCACCAACTTCCAAGGGTGGACAATATTTAGAGCTTGAAAGGACATCCTTCCTCCATAGACGACAACTTCAAACAACCATAACTTCCTCAATACTTATAAGAAATTAACAAATAAGTAGTCATTTTTGTTTACTTGAAAGTTGAAACAATCTACATGCTAGAGCAAAATTTTTCTTAAAATGATTGCTGAAAAAAAGATATGGCCCCTGCACGATGGGATACTTTTTTGAAAAAATGTGCCCTATCTCTACAAAAACAACCCCACTTTACTAGAATCACTGCTCTGATAACAATTGTTATGAACCTCTCTTCTCAATAAGAATTCATCATTCTCCAATATGCAAAATTATACAACATGCATCCACAAATAAATTCCACAATAACAATCCACACGATAAAATAAAGATAGATAATACCCTTGAGGTAGGGCAACACCAAGAATACTTCTTAAGGAAGGAATCACTCCACAAGATCTCCAGCTCCACGAGCCAAGACTCTTACAAAGAATACTTGATATGACTTCTTTTACAATTGGGGGTACATCTTTCTGTAGACAACAGTCCGAAGAAGACATAACATATCGAACTGCGGGATTAAACATCTACTAGAGAACCATAATTTTGATTATGTACAACAATTTTGATAATGTATGAGTCATTTGATGAAATGGTTTGGCAATGTAAAATCAGCCGATCTAATGAATACGGACTGATTAGTTTAACTGCACAAAAGGACAAATGTAGCCATCATTTGTTTAGACGTCCTGATTTGTTAGACGTCTAGATTAGTTAAGATGTCTAGAATTAGTTAGATGTCTAGACTGGCTGAGTTAGACGTCTAAGACAGGTTGTTACGCTTTAAACAACAGTGTTAAGTGTTAACAATAGGGAATTTGGGACGATTGAGCCAGGTTGGTTGCAGTAACCACCTGGACTTGCCTATAAATACCCCCCTATTTCATTTTGTAAGATATCCATACTTTTCCATAAATGCAGATATGTTGTGCAACAAGCGTTATTCTGGAATGCATGTGTCATGTGTGAATACTTCGTGAGCATATTGTTCTGTTGCAGGTATTGATCAATGCTTGGTACAAGATAGCATCGCTAGGTTGTGTTGTGTTTGTGTTTGTATAATTGCAGGAAACAACGAGCAGGAGAAGTTGTATACTGAAGGATGAACGCATGAACTATAGACGTCTAGGCCTACTTGTCTAAGCCTGTCTGATAGACGTCTAGGCCTATCCGTCTAGACCTATTGAGACATCTACACGTCTGCATTGCCTACCTTAGACGTCTACTGTCTAGACGTCTACCTATTTGCCTTAGATGTTGTTGGTCATGAATCTGCCTAGTTACAAAGTCTATGCTTTGTGCGCCCTAGACCCGGCCAACATTGAAAGGCCAGAGAAAAGAAATGTCCTCCCGGCCAATCTCCAGAGAGGGCTGGCTCCCTTCGTACTCTATTTTGGTTGAAAACTTAGGGTAACAGGAAAGAAATAGGGAAATATGGCTATAAGCCGTTAGCTCAGGATGGAGATAGACTAACAACCGAAATTCCACCAAGCAATTAGCAGCATACAACAGATTAACAAGCACATAAACTTCTAGTAGTTATGCAGCGACAACCTCCCATGGGCATCCCAGTGTTCATTCCTTTACCAACAAAATTAAATTCAGAAACAAAATTTAAACACAACAAATAATGAGAATGAAGGTATTCAGAAATGACACACAACTTATCAGGTGCAAGACCACTAAAAGAACCAGAAACCGAAGCGTTTCTATTGATGCAGAAAATTTGGAGTGTTTTCTGTAGAGTGTCCATCCATTCTTTACATCAAAATGCTTAGTATTTATAGAGGGTTGCGCCACTTTCATTTAATGCGCTTACAAACAAAATGTTGGTAGATCAAAAACCAGTGGGAATAATTCCCTCCTCAGCATCAGTAATGTTCTGGTCAAAATATTCTGCATGGAAACCATGATCCGGATTTGGTGGGAGAATCACACAGAGAAATTAGCATAATTAAATGTTAAGAAGCAACCTTGGACGTCGGTGCCTTGAGACACAACAAAATCGCCTGGAAATCGAGCCTTGGTCGTTGAATTTGCTTCGCCTTTGCACCTTGGAAATCCACTTTCGTCAGGAAAGTCCACCGATCATTAAATATGCTTTGAAAATTGACAGGGCGATAGGCGGCACATTGGAAATAAACACGAATTGCCTCTTATCCTGCAAAGTTGAAGCGAACATCCTGGAAGCGCTGCTTGCATCGCTCCGAAAATTAAATTTTATCTTTCTTCGCCTCTTTCCAAGAAAATCTACAAAATTACGCCTTTGGAAGCAACTTGCTTGAGAATTTAATGCCAAAGCATTTATTTCGCCCAAGAGCGGGGTGAAACAACCTTTTCGGGGCAGCAACGGGCGACAACAGGGCTTGATTTGACGTCTTTGACAATTTCGCCCATTAATCACTTTCCCTCATAATCATCTTCTTCGCTTTCAGCTCAAAGCAGGGCGATAGAGACTTTCGCCTCTTTGGGGAGGCGACATTACTTTTAATTGTTTTAATTTGGCATAGATCGTGGTGCAACGCTTTCGCCCGAAATTGAATGTTAAAACCCATTCGTCCCTTGGAGGGGCGAAACCTCATGGCGCTTCACAACAAGGGCGCCTTCAATTTGCTGCACCCGACCTTGCATCGACCGCCTTACTTTTATTTCCGCCCTAGTCGTGGGCGAAAACACCCAACGTTCTTGAAACGGGCCCCACTCGCCATTCATTTCTTCCACCTTTTAAAAATATTTAAATTCCCCTTTCACCCCAAAGAGGGGCGACAATGAGTTTCGCCCCTCATTTAGGGTGACAGTTCTCTTCTAAAAATTGCGTCAAGTTGCCCACATTGGGCCCACGCCACATTATATTTTAAAACCTTCTTAAAGACGTGTTTCGCCCAGAGAGGGGCGACAGGGAGTTTGGCCCCTCTCTTGGAGCAAAAGCCATTTTAAAATCTGCTCCAATTTCGTTGGTGCTCGGCCCACGAAGCGCCTCTTCTAATTTTCCTTTACGCTTCGTTTCGCCCCAAAGGGGAACGAAAGAAAGTTTTGCCCCCACTAGGGGCGAAAGCGCCCTTAACTTTTAATTCACAGTCACTTGCGCTTTTAAACAACTTTCGCCCCAAATAGGGGCGACAAGGAGTTTTCGCCCTTCTCTTGGGGCGAAAGCATTCTCCTCCTCCATTTTAAACTTGAGACTTTCACTTCCTTTGCTCTGTCGGGCGAATTTGCTGTTTTTAATTACGTTTCGTCTCCAAGAGGGGTGAAAGTGATTTTCACCCCTCTATTGGGGTGAAACTCCTCCTATTCTTCCTTTCAACTTACTCTTGAGCTGGAGCACGATTTTTCACATTTTCTGGGGTGAAATTCCTTTGCAAGTGCAGCTTGGGGCGAAACCAATTTTCTTCGTTGCTCCTTTAAATGTTGCCATTAATTTAAAAACAAGCATTCCTCCATTGTCTTTACGTTGTACTGGGCGAAATCACTTTGTGCTAAGTACCGCTTCTAAAAGAGGCCAAAAGGAATTTCGCCTCCGGCAAGGGCAAAACAACTTGCTTGCTCTTCCTGAGGCGCTTCTCCCTTCAAAATTAACTCCTTGCCGACGCTTTTGCTGGTTAAACATTTTCAACAAAATTCTCCGTTGCATTCGTGATTTTCATTTTATTTACAGCAATGCGATATTATTTAAAAGAGGCAAAAATACAGTAAAATGAACAACAAACTGTAGCGCCTTCCTTTAATAAATTTATCAAAATTTCAAAATTTTACAATCAACATTCAACAAAATTTCAATGTGGGAAGGTTACAAAACTGCCAACAGATGTCGACTGTCTAGACATCTACATGGGATTCGTCCTTGCTGTCATTGCAGTGGGAGCATAGAATTCTACCTGGGAGATGCACCGCACCAATGCTGCCTGCCACTTGTGAACTGTCGAATCCGTTGGAAGACCCACGACCCAAGCCACCATAGAGAACAAATCCGGGCTCTTGAAATCCGTCAATGACTTTGGCAACGTTGGCAGTTCATCATGTTGGGGCGTTTTTATCAACTGTCTCCATGAACCGGCGCAACGTCACCATTGATTGTTATCTTTCCTCCTGTTCGCCAATGTGCAATTTCTTAAAAACAAAGTTCGAGGGAGGTGCAATTCCACAAGCGGACGCCTCCCGGACATCCTCAGATGAGATGGTGAACAACACGTCACCTTTCGCATTCTCCATTGCCCTGGTGTTAGGATTATAAAACTTTGAAATAGCTTCCACCAACTCTTGGTAACAGTGAACTAGTGTACACAAAAACAACCATAAGAGATGGGCATGGTATGCAACGGTGAGAGGACTTTCTGACGTCAACCCTTGCCGGACTGCAACGTCTACATCCTGGCGCAATTTCTCAATGCCCTTATTTGTAATAACGTAGTCTCCCACTTGAGCTAGCATATCAGAATACGAATCCAAATCAACATTTTCATGGCGCCTGGCTTTCTTGGATTTCTTTTCTCCCTCAGTCCTCTTCTGCACCTTCTTCGGCTCTTCAGTGGTTTTTGATTCAGCAGTTCTTTTACCCATCTCAATAATGCTCAAGCGCCTGTAATTTTTGCACTTAATTCAACCTGACGCAGCAATACTTTAGAAAATATAAAAAAACTTTTACCTTCTCTTTGTGGATGCACCAAATTTATAACTGCGCCTTAATAAACCGGATTAAATGCACATGCTGATTTTCGAAGGAATTGGGAAAATGTGCGTTTTGATCTTTGCGTCGGGCACGATTTTTAATAATTTCTATAACTGTCTTCAACCTTCTCTTGCCTGAAATCTTCCTCGATTCTTGTGCTTTGGCCGCCTCGAATCTTGAAAAGCGCTCCACGACCGTCAATGGGTAGCCCAGGGAATGAAAACTGCCAAGTGTCAATGGAAGGATGTGCCTCAAGGTGGAAATGAATTAATTCTGCCGCTTAAAATCTCCAAAACATCATTCTGGGGCGAATCGGGCGAAATTCAACGTTTCTGGGCACACATATTTTTTAAACAACGTAAAAGGCACTTCGAAATCGGTTCTTGCCAGAAAAAACTTCTAAGGGGCGCGCTTTGCTTTATAAAAATCTTTTTCGGGCGAAAATAATTTGCAATTTGCTCTTTCTCCAACCCCCTGCACTTTCGAAGTTGTCTTTCCTGTTGCTTGGCGAAAATAATAAGCTTGAATGCCCTTTTAAAATGTTCTTCGTCCTTGATTTCGCCCAAAAGCGCTTTTCTAAGAAAAACCACGCTTTTAACTGCCACTGCTTTTCCAGGAAAATAAATCTACTTCGCCCCTATGCCAGAAATAACTCTTTTTAACAGAAGCTTTTCTCTCTGCATGTTTTTTTTTTTCTGCTTTTGAAGTTGCGCTTTTAAAATAGACTTTCGCCCTGTTTTCAAATAAAACCGCATGGTAGAAAGCTTTGGGCTAAACTTTTTAAAAAATTTCATTACCTTCCCTTTGTTTTTTATATTTTTCTTTTTTGCCTTAAGAGGAGGCGAATATGACTTTCGCCCCTAACTTGGGGCGAAAGTGTTTCTTTTTTATTTATTTTTCTTTTATATATATTTAATATATTTAAAAATATATATATACTCCCCTTTTTTTTTTTTATCTTCCCCTTAACTGCGTCATTAAAACAAATTCGTCGTAGTTGTTTTTTTTTTCAAAGCTATTTACTAATTTTTGCCCGAAATTAAAAAAAAAAATCATGAAAACCTTTTTTCGGGGCGAAATCACTTGTAATCGCTGAAGATGTGATTTCGAGCAAATCTACTTGCTTGGGGGCAAAATAATACCATTTTTGCTCTTTTTTTTTTTCTTTCTTTCTTTTACGCATACATATGAGCATAACATATTTGAAAAATAAAAGAAAAAAAACTGTACATATATACATACTTGTGCCCAAAAATTTCAATGATGGTAAGTCTTCATATGAAGACGCCATCCATGTCCCGAAGATAATAAGCATTAACTGAATTTGCTCTTAAAATCTGGAATGGACCTTCCCAAATTGCCTTGAACTTATGGTGTTTGCCAAGTTTTGCTTTAATTGAGTTCCACTTCAACACCAAATCTCCGACTTTAAATGCCTTTTCGGACGCCTTCTTGCCGAACTATTTCTGTCTTCTTCTGGCATGCTCCATGAAAGCGTTATACACCTTTTCTCTTTTTTCTTCAAGCTTCAGGAGTTGGGCTAGGCTCGCGCTCATAGGATCAATTTCGTCACCCTCATAACTAAGCATCTGCAAAGTTTGGAGGACTGGAAGTTCAATGTGGGTAGGCAATACTGCTTCCTTGCCATACACCAAGGAGTAGGGAGAAGTTTTAATGGACTTCTTGATTGATATGCGATCCGCCCACAGAGCTTGGTCCAACAGTAGATGCCAACTCCTTTTATTGCTCCCAAGTGTTCTTTTCAAAATCCGAAGCAAGTTCTTGTTTGTGGACTCAGCTAAACCATTTCCCTGCGGGTAATAATTAGAAGATGCTTTGAGGTAAATTCCATACCTGTTTGCAAACTCAGTAATCTTTGCTCCAATGAAGGGAGTCCCGTTGTCAGTCACAATGGCGTCTGGCACACCAAAATGGGTAATCAGCCCCTCGAGGAAAGAGATGACTGTCGCTTGATCTGCTTTTTTTGTTGGGATGGCTTCCGCCCACCGAGTAAAGTAGTCAGTTGTTGTCAAAATATATTTATGTTCAGCAGAAGAATGAGGATCAGTGACCCCAATGAAGTCTAAGCCCCACTGTTGAAACAGAGCTTCTACCTGGATCGGATGTAGAGGCAAGGATGCTCTCTTACTCCTGTCGACATATCACTGACAATTATCACAGGTTTGACTTTGTGCATATCTGTGAAAAGAGTGGGACAGAAGTATCCAGCCCGGATAATCTTCAAGGCCATAGGCCTCCCTGCATAGTGTCCACCAGACAAGCCAGAGTGAAACTCCTCCAGAATCTTCTGTTTTTCAGACTCTTTGACGCACCTGAGGAGTACTTCGTCTATATTCTTGTGGAATAAACCACTCGGCAACAAAACATATTTGAGGGCTTGTAGCCTAAATCTTTGCCTCTGTGAGGAATTGAGGTGAGATGGACACCTTCCTTATGTGAAAAATTCGACAAGGTCCTCTATCCAGTCACGATCGCCTGCTGTTTGGTTAGCAAGATTACTCTCACTGATAACCTCGTCATGTAATGTTATTGGTGACTGAGAAGCTGCACTTTTAGCCAACTCTTGACAGAGTGCCCGACCGCGAACCAATTTGGTTGGCCAAATATCTACATCATACTCTTGAATCTTGGAGACCCAACCTGCTCTTTTGTCCCCAAGTTCTCCTTCAATGATAAAACTCCTGACATCTGGATGAATAACGTAGACAATTGTCTTGCTTTATGAGATAAAATGTCGGAATTTCTTCAATGATTTCATAATCGCATAAACCTGCTTTTCAATGAAATTACATTTCTCCTGGTCGGCTGAATAACTTGGCTTAGAAAAGCGATTGGCTGTTCATCTCCATCATCTCGCTTTTGCGTAAGCACGACGACACAACTTTCCTGCTCGCCTATTGCGTAAAGGATAAAATCCTTAGAATAGTCTGGATTGATTAACACTGGTGCTTGGATGATTCTTTCCTTAATTTCCTGGAATGCTTGCCTCCTTTTTTCTGTCCATTTGAAATCTACGTTTTTCTTCAGGAGTTTAGTCATCGGCTTCGCCACTTGAGTGAAGTCGGCGATGAATTTCCGGACAAAGTTAATTTGGCCAAAAAATGATTGTAGGTCTTTCTTATTAGCTGGTAGTGGCAATTTTAAGAGAGCTTCTGCTCTCGTAGGATCAATGGCTAACCCTTCCTTTGAGATGATGTGTCCCAAGAGCTTTCCCTCCTTGACAACAAAGATAAATTTCTTCGGGTTAATGGAGATACCAAACTCTCGACACTTTTCAAACACTTGTCTTAGATGAGATCCATGCTCTTCCTTGCGATGCAAAATAACAGTGATATCATCAAGGTATATCACAATTACTCGGTTCAACAACTCACCAAAGGCGACATCCATTGCTCTTTGAAAAGTGGCGCCGACATTGGAAAGACCGAAAGGCATTCTTTGATAGGCAAAAGTGCCCCACTTGGTAGTAAATGCCATTTTATGCTGGTCCTCATCCTTTACCCAAATTTGATTATAGCCAAAGAACCCGTTGGTCACGAATCTGCCATGAGGAAAGGATTTGTCGTTATTGCGCCCTTAGGACCCGCAAACCAACATTGAAAGGCCGGAAGGAAGGAATGCCTTCCGTGCCAATCTCAGGAGAAGGCCGGCTTCTTGTGGGGTTTTATGGTTTAAGATGAGAGTGCGGGAAAGAGATAAAAATGCGGAAAGAATTTACAGAAGTGATTGGAGTTGGGTGGGGGGAACTAACAGTACGACAACGCATCAATCACCACTACTTACTGCCACATAAATACAAAGCATAACCAGAAACTGCCAAATCTAAGTATACTTTCTATATAAAGAAGTGTACGCACAACTACAATGGTCCCCTAGCAAACATTCTCCCTACAAGGAGAACTAACAGCACGGCAATGCATCAATCACCACTACGGACAGCAACATAAATACAAAACGTAACCAGGAAATGTCAGATCCGAGTATATGTGTTATGTAGAGAAGTGTACGCACAGCTACAATGGTCCCCTAGCAAACATTCTCCCTACAAGGAGAACTAACAGCACGGCAATGCATCAATCACCACTACGGACAGCAACATAAACATAACACACGACTGAAGGAACCGTTACCTAATTTATTCTATGTATCCTCTGATCTATGAAGTCCAGGAGTACTTGGCCATCAAATGCTGAAGCGAATCAACAAGCCATGACACAAGAAATATGACAAAAGAGAGGCAGCATAAAAAATAAAAGTAGTAGAACAGAGCCAGGTATATACTTTATATTAAGAAGCAGAAGCACAGCTACAATGGTTCCCTAACAGACATTCCCCTTCCACCACCTTACAATGAAAATGTGGTGGGTATTTATAGCATGAGAACCCCTCCGATTACATTAATGGGCACAAAGTCCCAGTCAAACATTAGCTAACAAAAGCAGCCGCGGAACTGCTGATGCTAACCTTTGTTTGGCAGGACTGTACTTGCAGCATGGTCTCCCTGAAGGCTGTACGGATGTGTGGCAGCGCGTTAGGTAAAACTTCTCGTCGGCAGGAATGCGGGTAGCTGAGGCAAGTAGAATCTCCAATCAGCTTTAAAGGCAGCAGCTGGCATAAGTAGTGCATCCCATGCTTGTCCTTGTGCTCGGCACGTCTCGGCTCGGATCCCAAAGTTGGACACTTGTCGGATGATCTTGCTTGACACGTGTCTACCTTGAAAGGCAGCTTATCCAACTTCGCCCCGGGATCGGAGCGCCGTCGGGTTGCGTAGGCGAAAACGACGCGGTTGGGGAGGCCTTTCATGCCTTAGTCAAATTCTGAGTTTGTCTCCCTACTGCGCACCGGTCAAAGGGCGCACTCCGACTTCGTTGCGAAGTCGGGTTGCGCACCGGTGGAAGCTGATTTACACTGCCGTACGGACTTCGCCCTGGAAAGGGGGCGCACTCCAACTTCGCTGCGAAGTCGGGTTGCGCCCCAACACTTAGTTATTTTTCCTGCCAGCCTGTTACCTAGTGCGCCTAGAAAGCAGGGCGCAGTCTGACTTTGCTGCAAAGTCTAATTGCGCCCTGAAGTGTCCGAACTGACACTTGACTCTTTTCATTGCTTCTTTCACCTTCCAGCTGCGCCCTTTGAGTGGGCGCAGCTCGAACTTCGCCCGCAAATCGGGCGCAGTCCGCACTTGCAGCTAGTCCCTTCTGCCCTTGCCTTTTTTTTTTTTTTTTTACTTTAGTGAGCCACCCGAGCTGCGCCTGGAAAACGGGGCTCATCTCACACTTCGCATGAAACCTGGGCTCGCCCCAACTTCGCGCGCGAAGTCAGACTTCGCCTTGAAAGATAGCGCAGTCCGACTAGTTAACTCCCTCTTGGTGCTCTTTTCCAACTGCGCCCTTTGGGTGGAGCGCAGCCCGACTTCGCTGCGAAGTCAGGTTGCAAACCTGGACTCAGCAGATTTTTTTCTGTTTTCTTGGGCAGCCTTATTTTTCGAACCTTGCTCTTTTTTGGGGGCGACATCAGGCTTCGACGCGAAGTCAGGGCTTTCTCCCCTTTGTCCGACTTGGGCTCTTAAACTGGAAAAACTGAAAGCTGAAAACTGTACATACTGAAAATTTAAAAAAGCATAAGGGAAAGGAAATATGTTACAAGGAAGGGCCCGTTAGGACACCTTCAACAGCGATATATTTTCAAGTGGAACCCGTTAACGGGAATAGGAAGGAGCTGACCCTCCATATCCCGAAGTATGTAAGCATTGAGCTGGTTCACCCGGGCAATCTGATAGGGGCCCTCCCAGAGAGCATCGAATTTTCCGTGGTTGCCCGGCTTCGCCTTTAATGAATCCCACTTCGACACCAGGTCCCCGATTTTAAAAACTCGGGCAATGGTGCCTTTCGCAAACCAGCCTTGAGTGGATCCAACATGCTTGGTGAAGGCCTGGTATGCTTTCTCTCTGTCTTCCTCCAACTGCAGGAGTTGGCACAGTCTGTCATCCACCGGATCTCCGCTGCTTCTCTCTTCGTCCAACATCCAGAGAGCGGGGATTTCGATGTGGGCTGGCATGACAGCCTCTTTTCCATAAACGAGCGCATAAGGGGACGTTCTGATGGATTTCTTGAATGAAACTCTGTCCGCCCACAGCGCCCGGTTCAGGAGTAAATGCCAAGTCCGCTTGTTCTTTTCGATGGTCCTTCTGATGATCTTCAGAAGGTTCTTGTTAGTAGACTCAGCAAGGCCATTCCCCTGCGGGTAGTAATTGGAAGACATTTTGGATAAATGCCAAGTTTGCCAGTGTACTCTGTGAGTACAGCGCCTGCGAACCCCGGACCATTATCCGTTACAATTGACTCTGGAACCCCGAAGCGGGTAATCAGGCTCTCAAGGAACCCGATGACCGTTTCTTGGTCCGCGTTTTTGGTTGGGATCGCCTCTGCCCACCGTGTGAAATAATCGGTGGCTGTAAGAATAAACTTGTGTCCGGCAGAGGAATTAGGCGAAATCACCCCAATGAAGTCTAGACCCCATTGCTGGAACGGAGTTTCGGCCTGAATCGGTTGAAGGGGCAGGGGTGCTTTTCGGTTTCTGCCAGCAAACCTCTGGCATTGATCACATTTGGAACAGACCGCATAAGCGTCTGTAAATAGAGTGGGCCAATAGTACCCGACTCTAATTATTTTTAAGGCCGTAGGCCTTGCAGAATGATGACCCCCAGGCATCCCGGAATGAAAATCTCCGAGGACCCTGGGCTGGTCTAATTTCATGATGCACCGCAACAGGATGCCGTCAATATTTTTGAAGTAAAGCCCCTCGGGGCGAAGAGTGTACTTGAGTGCACCTAGCCGAAATCTCCTTCGTTGTGAGGCGTTCAGGTGATCGGGACATCTTCCGGTGCAGAAATATCTCACTAGTTCATCTGTCCAATCACTCTCCTCCGATAAGGAGTTGGCTAGGTAGATGCTTGTTGCTATGTCCTCCCACTTACAAGGCGGAGATGCCGGCTACAGCGCTTCGGGCCAGCTCCTGACACAAGGCTTGGCCTCTGATAAGCTTGGTGGGCCGCACTTCGATGTCGAACTCCCGGATTTTTGCAATCCACCCTGCTCTCTTGTGACCCGGTTCTCCTTGTATGATGAAGCTTCGAACGTCCGGGTGAATCACAAAGACGGTCGTTTTACTCTGGCAGACAATGTCTGAACTTTCGAAGGGATTTCATGACCGCGTGAACCTGCCGCTCTATAAAATTGTACTTTTCTTCATGCGGCTGAATCACTTGGCTCAGGAACGCTATAGGGCGCTCCTCGCCATCGTCTCCCTTCTGAGTTAGGACTGCGGCGTAACTTTTCGGTTCTCCCACCGCGTACAGGATGAAGTCCTTGGAGTAGTCTGGGTTAATCAACACAGGAGCTTGTGCAATTCGAGCCTTGATTTCCTCGAAGGCTTGCTCTCTCTCATCAGTCCATTCGTAAATTGTATCCTTTTTCAGCAGTTCGGCCATAGGCTTGATCACTCGTGCGGAAGTCCGGGATGAACTTCCGCACGAAGTTAATCTGACCGAAGAAGGACTGCAGCCCTTTTTTATCGATTGGGGCCGGCAGCGAAGGAGGGCTTCTGCTCTCGTCGGGGTCAATGGCGAGGCCTTTCTCGGAGATGACATGTCCCAAGCAACTTACCTTATTTTACCGCGAAGACGGATTTCTTCGGGTTTATAGAAATGCCGAATTCTCGACACCTCTCAAATATTTGCCGCAGTGGGAAACATGATCCCCTCTTTGGTGAGAGAAAACAGTCATGTCATCAAGATAGATGACAATGATCTTATTGAGCAGTTCTCGGAAGGCCAGGTCCATGGCCCTTTGGAATGTGGCACCAGCATTGGATAAGCCGAAAAGCATGCGCTGATATGCGAACGTCCCCCATTTTGTGGTGAACGCCGTTTTATGCTGGTCCTCATCCCTGACCCAAATCTGGTTGTAGCCGGAAAATCCATCTAGGAGTGAGAATCTCTGGGCTCCAGCAACGATGTGTAGAATTTGATCGATTTGGGGAAGCGGATAGTGGTCCTTGAGGGAAGCCTGATTCAGGTTTCTGAAATCGACACAGAGACGGATGTCGCCATTCTTTTTCCTCACGGGCACCAAATTCGCAACCCAGGATGAATGCTTGATGGGGTAGATGATTTTGGCCTCGAGCATCTTCAAGAGCTCGGCTTTCATCATGGCCTCGATTTTCGGATTTACGACCTTCGCCTGTCGCTTGAATGGCTTGGCGCCATCCTCTAGCTCAATGGTATGTCTGGATTACATCTCTCGTCATACCCCTTCAAGTCCTCGTAGCACCAGAGCCACGATGTCGGGAACTCTCGGCATAGTGATCTGATCTCGCTCAGTTCCTCCGAGTGCATCCGTCCCGACCTTGATGGTTTTACCAGGTTCAAGTTCCAGGTCAGCATATCGCTTCGGGTCTACTTTGATCCTATGAGATATAACTCTGTCATTCTGATCAAATAGACTCTCCAATGTAATCAGTCCTTTTGGGACATGATTATTCTTCAACTGTATCAACCCCTCATATTGCTCGTCATCAGAGTCTCTACTCTCGATTGAACATGCTTCGTTAACCAAAAATGTGACGATCTGCTCGTCACAATCGAACACCTGCCAGTGGGTGTCCTTATCAGGCACAAAAGGCCTGTAAATAGTGCGAACCGGCTTCGGTTTTTGGACAACGTCGTTGCACTGAACGTACTCGGCTCCAACAGACGCCAGAATGTCAGCGTGTTTGTTTTTCTCACGTGATATCGCCTTGACATTCAACGAGTCAAACGACTCCATCAGGTCCCACACCCGATTGCGGTACGCCTTGAGATAGTGCTGTTTGGAGGCGCCCTTGTTCGTAACCTGGTGACACACCAGCTCTGAATCTCCAAAGATCTGCAGGTGTTTAATCCCCAGCCTCTCCGCTTTTCGCAAACCCAAGCACAGGGCTTCGTACTCCGCCGAGTTGTTAGTGCAACTCTAGGCCATCCTGTAGGTATAGTCCTTCTGGATCCCGGTCGGAGAAACCAGAAGCACCCCTGCACCGGCGCCATTTTTGCATCGCGCCCCGTCAAAGAAAAGCTTCCACAGCTTCTCAGGTGCAGGTCCCACTTCCTTTTCAGCCGACTTGTCAAGCCTCTCGGGCTGTACAACGGTGTAACAGCCTTGCTCTGTCTCAATCACAACATTGAAATCCCGCAAAGAGAACTCATCTTCGAGCTGTAGCACTTCGAGGGCTTGCTCCATCAGCTCCACTGTCACCAGTTCTTCCTCAGACAGTTGGACCATGCAGTCCAACTCTTCTCCGGTATCTTCTCTACTAGGAAGGTGGAAGGCTTCTAATTAAAGATTCTCACTCTTCTTCCTTTGAAGGGCACTTCCATGTTTGAGTAGTCTAGAGACAGGTACCCGCCCAGCTTCGCGGTGAACTCCCGGGAGAGACACATGCCGAAGTAGGGAGCCAGATCAACAACCACGACCTCTTGGATGACCACGATGTCGAGAGCCTTATGCAGCCGGATAGGGATGTCCTTTATGACACCAACTGTCTTGACAGGGGTGCCGTCTAGTTGCAGCACGCCTTGGCTGCTTCTTGTGTACTCCATCCCGATCTCTTCACAGACGGCCTTCGACATAACAGTCGTGGAAGCGCTAGAGTCCACCATGCAATTGTGAACTATGTGCCCTTGCATCCGTAAAGACAGATAGAAGGGAGGCGGTCTGTTCTTCCCGGTGGCTGAGACTGTCAGAGGTTGAACCAGGACAGCGGGCTGCATCTGCTTGCCGTTCTTCATGTTTTTCAGAGATTCTTGCAGCAGATCCACCTGGCCTGGGAGCAGAAGAGCATCGTACATGCTGATTCTAGCGGGTGTTCTTTTCAACTCGTCTACTATGCTGTAGCCCGAGGTGCTAGCTCCTTCTACTTCTTTTGCCGGCTCATACTTCGTCCTGCATCGCCGGGTGGCTTCAACTCTCTCGTCTCTTGGTCGAGACGGGTACTTCAGCCTTCTCCCGGGCTTGTTCTTTGGTTTCAGCCGGAGGCCGAGGTACGGGAGCTTTAGCCGGAACTGGAACTTTTGCTATAGGGGGCTTGGCTGGAATAGGGGCTGCCTTTACCGGAGGAGGCTTGGCTGGAACTTTGTCTTTGGATGCCTTCTCCTGGGCTGTGTAGGGCCATAGCCGCTTGTACGGTGGCAGCCCACCCGGCTGCAGTTTTTCTCTTCTTGTGTATACTTTCAGAGGCTTTTCCGCAGCATTTGCAGTTTTCTTTTCTTCCTTGGCGGGCGGCACTAGATTTTCCTCTGGGAGGGCAAAGTTGGCTTCGCTGTCCAGGATCATGTAGAGTTGATCGTCCTCTATGGCGCTGCCGCCAAAGTCTGGATGTACTGCTGGTGCAGTGTGCAGTCTTCCTCCGAATGCGGGTCATTGCACGTAGTGCACCAGTTAACCTGATCAGAAGGACCAGGTTGGTCTTCTATAGCAGCATTTCTCGGAGGCGGACGCCTCTGCAGCTTGTTCTGGAGGCCTGTCTTTTGTTAGCGTCGGGGGCGGATATGGCCTCCTAGGAGCGAGGTCCATCTGGGCCTGCTTCTTCAGAGTGGTCATGTCATTGGACATGGCATGATATCCTGAGGCCAAAGCCCGTACCTCCTGGAGGATTGTATTCTAAATGTTATTGTCAGGAGGCGGCAACTGTGCCGGTGGAGGCAATGCGGCTAATGGAGGAGGATTGGAATAAGGTGCGTATCGCGGGGGAGCAGGGAGTGCCGGAAAATGCGGAGCAGGAGGAGGCGGGTGAGGATAATGCATTTGCGGCGGGCCGTAAGGAGTTATGACCGGCGCCGGATTCCATTGCTGCTGGGGTTGCTGCCCTGATGTGGACGGTGCATCACCAGAAGCTGATGGGTATTGAGATCTGGGGAAGTCGGGACGAATGGGTTCCTGCACCCTGGACGGGAGTCTGCCGATGGAAATGATATCCGCTTCAGCTTGTTGGGCAGCCTCGTACAGAGCAGGAAACGAGTCTATCCTGGCAATCTTCAGCAGCAGGCATATGTCTGAGTTGAAGGATCTCAGGTAGTAGTGAGTAGCCATGTCAGCTGAAGGCCGAAGTTCGCGAGGTACCCGTTTCCAGGATCTCGCAAACCTGATGTTAAAGTCAGACACCTCCTCTTGGGGGTGTCTTTGGATACTTTGGAACTGATGCAGCAAAGAAGTGGGGTCAGCAGACTCGTTGCATCCTTTCACGAGCCTTCTGGCGAGCTGGGCCACCCCTGTGATAGATCCCTCTGGCAGCGATCTCCACCAGTAGAGAAGCTTTCCCCTTAGGGAAAGGGCCAGCAGACGGGTCTTCACACTTTCGTCAGTAATGGAGTGCAATGCAGCCAGGGCAAGGATGTCCTGGATGTGCTCGTACGCCGTCTTGCCGTAGCCGTCGTATGTAGGGATGGATTTTAAAGCAGCAGGGGGCACAGCTTGCTGTCCGACCAGGGCCAAGGGCCCCGTAGAGTCCACCGCCGGGAAGAGATCATCATCATTCGTTGCTGGGCAGCCATTTCTTCTTCTTCTCCTCCGTCGGTTGTATACTCGATGTCGGTACCTTCCGAGGATGTAGATTCCTCTTCTTCCTCGGCCTCTTCTATTTCGTTCTCAGCTCCTTCGACCTCGGCTTCGGCTTCTTCTTGAATTTCAGCCTCGGCTTCGTCGACACGAGCTTGTGGATCAGCCAGCCTGGCAATTTCGCCTCGAGCGTTGATGTCTAGTTCGTAAAAGGCAGGCGGGTTTCTCGGATCTCTTGCTCGCCACCTTCGTGTTTGCATGAAGGTGCTTGGACCGGTCTCTTGGACTCAGAGGATATGTTCGTGCAGAGTCGCCAGGTGTTCTGATTTTGAACAGCAATGAAGCGAACATCGGTGCTTCGATTCTGTTTGGGGGTGGGAAACTTCCTTGTCCCACCGGGCGTGCCAGAAACTGTTGGTCACGAATCTGCCATGAGGAAAGGATTTGTCGTTATTGCGCCCTTAGGACCCGCAAACCAACATTGAAAGGCCGGAAGGAAGGAATGCCTTCCGTGCCAATCTCCGGAGAAGGCCGGCTTCCTGTGGGGTTTTATGGTTTAAGATGAGAGTGCAGGAAAGAGATAAAAATGCGGAAAGAATTTACAGATGTGATTGGAGTTGGGTGGGGGGAACTAACAAAGACGACAACGCATCAATCACCACTACTTATTGCAACATAAATACAAAGCATAACCAGAAACCGCCAAATCTAAGTATACTTTCTATATAAAGAAGTGTACGCACAGCCTACAATGGTCCCCTAGCAAACATTCTCCCTACAAGGAGAACTAACAAAGACGGCAATGCATCAATCACCACTACGGACAGCAACATAAATACAAAACGTAACCAGGAAATGTCAGATCCGAGTATATGTGTTATGCAGAGAAGTGTACGCACAACTACAATGGTCCCCTAGCAAACATTCTCCCTACAAGGAGAACTAACAACACGACAATGCATCAATCACCACTACGGACAACAACATAAACATAACACACGACTGAAGGAACCGCTACCTAATTTATTCTATGTATCCTCTGATCTATGAAGTCCAGGAGTACTTGGCCATCAAATGCTGAAGCGAATCAACAAGCCATGACACAAGAAATATGACAAAAGAGAGGCAGCATAAAAAATAAAAGTAGTAGAATAGAGCCAGGTATATACTTTATATTAAGAAGCAGAAGCACAGCTACAATGGTTCCCTAATAGACATTCCCCTTCCACCACCTTACAATGAAAATGTGGTGGGTATTTATAGCATGAGAACCCCCTCGATTACATTAATGGGCACAAAGTCCCAGTCAAACATTAGCTGACAAAAGCAGCCGTGGAACTGCTCGATGCCGACCTTTGTCCGCGAGACTGTACTTGCAGCATGGTCTCCCTGAAGGCTGTACGGATGTGTGGCAGCGCGTTAGGTAAAACTTCTCGTCGGCAGGAATGCGGGTAGCTGAGGCAGGTAGAACCTCCAATCAGCTTTAAAGGCAGCAGCTGGCATAAGTAGTGCATCCCATGCTTGTCCTTGTGCTCGGCACGTCTCGGCTCGGATCCCAAAGTTGGACACTTGTCGGATGATGCTGCTTGACACGTGTCCGCCTTGAGAGGCGCTTTATCCAACTTCGCCCAGGATCGGAGCGCCGTCGGGTTGCGCAGCAGAAAACAGCGTAGCTTGGGGAGGCCTTTCATGCCTTAGTCAAATTCCTGAGTTTGTCTCCCTACTGCGCACCGGTCAAAGGGCGCACTCCGACTTCGCTGTGAAGTCGGGTTGCGCACCGGTGGAAGCTGATTTACACTGCCGTACGGACTTCGCCCTGGAAAGGGGGCACACTCCGACTTCGCTGCGAAGTCGGGTTGCGCCCAACACTTAGTCATTTTTCTCCGCGCACTGTTACCTAGTGCGCCCAGAAAGCAGGGCGTAGTCTGACTTCGCTGCGAAGTCGGATTGCGCCCTGAACACTTAGAATTTTCTGGCTGATTTTGTCGCACTGCGCAGTTTGCATTCCTGCTGCGCTCCAACTGGAGGGCGCACTCCGACTTCGCTGCGAAGTCGGATTGCGCCCTGATACTTAGCCATTTTTCAGGGCAACTGCTGTCATTTTGAGATTTTGACTGAGGGGCTCAAGAGAAAGAGGGAAGAATGAGAATGTAGGGAAGAGAGAGAAAGGGAGAGAAAAGAAAGGGGAAAGAGAGGAGGAGAGAAAGGGAAGAGCAGCACTGTTACAAAAATTGAAAACATTGCACCCCGTGCAAAATGTGACAACAGAACCCATCAAGCAGTGAAAATCTTTGCGCTCCAGCAACAACGTGGAGGATCTGATCAATCTGCGGCAAGGGATAATGGTTTTTCAAAGATGCCTGGTTCAGATTGCGAAAATCTACACATTGGCAAATATCTCCATTCTTTTTTCGTATTAGAACCAAATTCGCCACCCAAGTCGAGTGTTTGATGGGGTAAATGATTTTCGCCTCCAGCATTTTCAGCAGTTCTGCTTTCATAAGCACCTCAATCTTCGGATTAACAGGTCGTTGCTCTTGCCGAAAAGGTTTCACCCCTTCCTGTAATTCAATGGTGTGCTGGATCACATTTTTGTCATACCCTTTCAAATCGTGATACCTCCATGCAACAATGTCAGGGAATTCAGAGCACAGATTTTTAATGTCCTCGAGCTCTCTTGGAGAACAATTTGTCCCGACTTTAATTATCTTGTCTGCTTCTAACTTTAGCTCAGTATACTCTTTTTCGTACACCTTGATCCTATGCTTTTCTGCTCTGTCACTCTAATCAAAGAGGCTTTTTAATGTAATCAATCCTTTCGGGATGTGATTATTCCCGAGCTGTATTAAACCTTCAGCTTCATCTTCGTCCAGTGTCCTTCCCTTCACACTACCGACTTCTTTAATCATAAAGTTTACAATTTGTTCATCATTATCGAAAACTTGCCAGTACGTATTTTTGTCAGGGATTGAAGGTCTATAAATTAACCTTACAGTCTTGGGCCTTCGTACCACACTCTCAATAGGAGAGAAGTTCGCACCAAAAGATGCCAGGAGATTTGCATACTTATTTCGTTCTCGCAAAATTGCTTGAACATTTAATGCAACAAATGATTCGAACAAATCCCATACCTTATTGCGGTACGCCTTCAGGTAATGCTGCTTTGAAACGCATTTGCTAGTCACCTGGTTGACAATCAACTCGGAATCTCCGAACATCTGCAGCTATTTGATCCCGAGCTTTTTCGCTTTCTTTAGGCCCAAGCACAGTGCTTCGTACTTGGCGACATTATTTGTACAGCTCCAGGTCAACCGGTACGAGTATGTTTTCTGGGCTCCTGAAGAAGAGATGAATACTTCTCTATCTTCGGCGCCATTCTTGAATCTGGCGCCGTCGAAGTACATTTTCCATAATTGATTAGGGGTAGAACCCAGATCATCAGATACTTTCTCTTCACCCTTCTCAGGTTTAGTGATGGTATAGCAACCTATCTCGGTTTCCATCATTGCATTGAAATCAAGCATAGAAAACTCGTCCTCTAACCGAAGCTCATCCAAAGCTTCCTCCATCGGATCCATCTCCTTCAGTTCTTTAATCACCATGTTCACTGAGTCTACAATCTTTTCGTCCTCTTCAATCTTTTCGATATGATATGTGGAGGGCTTTTCATTATAAATGCGTATTCTCCTTCCTTTGAACGAGATCTCCAGGTGAGAATAGTTCAAAGATAGGTAACCTCCTAACTTGGCCGTGAACTCTCTAGATAGACACATATTGAAGTACGGTTCCAAGTCCACCACAACAATTTCCTGAATAACAGTAATCTGCGGCATGTTGTGTAAGACAATCGGGATATCTTTGATCACCCCCACCGTTTTGACAGGAGTGCCATCCAATTGCAAGACGCCTGGGCTGCTTCTTGTATGCTCCATACCCATGATTTCGCATACTGCCTTTGGCATGATAGTTGTTGCTGCACCAGAGTCAATCATGCAATTGTGTACAATCCAGCCCTCCATCCTAAGAGACAAATAGAATGGGGGAGGCCTGTTTTTTCCTGTGGCTGAAGTGGGCAGCGTCTGAGCCAGTACTGTTTGCGTAGGGTTTTTCTTCTTATCCTTCACGAATTTCAATGATTCCTGCAACAAATCGACTTGTCCAGGCAGCCGTAGCGCATCATAGAGACTCACCTTGGCAGGAATTCTCTTCAGGTCTTCGACAATATTATATGACTGCGCATTCGGCTCCCTTGATTCACCAGCAACTTCATATTTTCTCTGGTACTGTTGTATAGCCTCTACCCTCTGACGCTTGGTCAAAGACGGGTACTTGAGCCTTTCCTTCGCCTATTCTCTTGTTTCTGTATGTGCTTGCGCAGCCGGAGGTTGCGAAGTTGACGCTTTTGCTTGCAATCTATGCTTCGCTGGTGTAGGCAAAAGATCTTTCAACAAGTCAGGCTTGTCTGTTTTAGATGCTAGCGCAGGGAGTTGCACCTGAGACTGCCTCTTTTCATTCTGCACCTTATGCTTTGCAGGTACCTTCAATGGTTCCATTTCGGCCGGATCTACAATGACAGGTTTCTTCCAAGACCTTGTGAGAACCGAAACTTGTTCAACAAATGGGACCATGAAGTTGTGATCAATTTCCGTGATCATGTTAACTTGACCACCAGCAGCGCTTTCCGCCAGTGTATGCACATAGTTCAAATGAACCATGCAGGTATCTTCGCCATGAGGGTCGTTACAGGTAGAGCACCAATATGTTCGCTCTGATGTACCAGCTTCTTCATTAACCAATACGGTTGTATTTCTCTTAGCACCTTTGCTAGTTAAATTGCTCTCTTGTAATCGGCAACGTTTGAAATCTTCTTGATCGAAAGTCAGCTTCAGCTTGTTTCTTCTTAATGGATGTGATCTCGTTTGACATTGTCCTCACTGTTGAATTAAGTGATTGCATCTCCTGCAATAATTTCATGTGGGGATCGAGATTTGAGGGTATTGGAGGTGTTGGCAAAGGTAAAGGTACTGGCAGAGAAGGCAATGCTGGGATAGGAGGGGCAGGTAATTGCGGAATGATAGGAGCAGGTAATTGCGGAACAGAGACTGTTGCTGTGGTTTGGGAGGTACTCGGATTCCATGAAGGAATTGGGTACATGGGTGACATGGGCAAGGGTTGAGAAGACGCATTAGCATACAAATACTACGGAAGATCAAGAAAAATAGGCATGGCCATTTTTGGCGAAAGCTTACCGATAGCGAACAGATCAGCTTTGGCCTTTTGTGCTACAGAATACAGCTCGGGGAATGTCTTAGCATTGGACTGTCGGATGGCCATACTGATGTTGGAGTTGAAGGCTTGAAGGTAGTAAAAGGCTGCTTGTTCGGGGGTCGGCCGGAGCCCGTCAGGAACTCTATGCCAAGTTCGGGCGAACCTGACATTAAAGTCCACGATTTCCTCTTGAGGATGCCTTTGAATAGTAGTAAACTGATGCAACAAGGAAAATGGAACCGCTTGTTCATTGAACCCTTTGATCAGCAGTTTAGCTAATTGGTCCCAGTTAGTGATGGTTTTAGGTTGTAATGATCGGTACCAGTAAAGCAATTTCCCTCGGAGAGAAAGAACAAGTAAACTTACCATTATATCCTCTTCTGTGATGCCATGAATCGTTGCCAAGGCAGCTACATCTTGAACATGGTCATAGGTTGTCTTTCCCGTACCGTCGTAAGTTGGCAAAGCCTTCATTGCTGCTTGTGGGATTGGATTCTGAGCTTGCAAATTTAGAGGTCCAGAATGGTTCCATGCTGGAAACTGCCTTGGTGGTGGCTGCTGTGGTGGCGAATTTTGAGCCATGTGGACTGGTGTATGTGGTTGAGGTGGATAACTGGTGGCTGTACTAGCAGGACTTAAAGGAACAAAAAACACACTAGCTAACTGAGAAGATGTTGTACTCAATGGAACAACTGGAGTAACTAATCTAGGGTATTCTCCTAGCTCTTGGATGTCAAGTTCGTAAAACTCAACAGGCTCTTCGAAATTTTTGGCCTTCGATCTTGTGATCATGAAGAAAGCTTTCGCTTACTTCATGTTCGGAGGCTTCTGGGTAGAGCTGAGTCGCCAAATGTTCTAATCATACAGTACCAGGCGAACATCAAACCTTAATACTGTTGAAAGTGGAACCTTTTGAGAGTCCCACCGAGCGTGCCAAAAACTGTTGGTCACGAATCTGCCTAGTTACAAAGTCTATGCTTTGTGCGCCCTAGACCCGGCCAACATTGAAAGGCCAGAGAAAAGAAATGTCCTCCGGGCCAATCTCTCGAGAGGGCTGGCTCCCTTCCTAATCTATTTTGGTTGAAAGCTTAGGGTAACACGAAAGAAATAGGGAAATATGGCTATAAGCCGGCAATTCAGGATGGAGATAGACTAACAGCCGAAATTCCACCAAGCAATTAGCAGCATACAACAGAAAAACAAGCACAAAAACTTCTAGTAGTTATGCAGTGACAACCTCCCATGGGCATCCCAGTATTCATTCCTTTACCAGCAAAATTAAATTCAGAAACAAAATTTAAACACAACAAATAATGAGAATGAAGGTATTCAAAAATGACACAACTTATCAGGTGCAAGACCACTAAAAGAACCAGAAGTCGAAGCATTTCTATTGATACAGAAAACTTGGAGTGTTTTTTTGTAGAGTGTCCATCCATTCTTTACATCCAAATGCTTAGTATTTATAGAGGGTTGCGCCACTTTCATTTAATGCGCTTACAAATAAAATGCTGGTAGATCAAAAACCAGCGGGAATAATTCCCTCGTCAGCATCAGTAATGTTCTGGTCAAAATATTCTGCATGGAAACCATGATCCGGATTTGGTGGGAGAATCACACAGAGAAATTAGCATAATTAAATGTTAAGAAGCAACCTTGGACGTCGGTGCCTTGAGACACAACAAAATCGCTTGGAAATCGAGGCTTGGTCGTTGAATTTGCTTCGCCTTTGCACCATGGAAATCCACTTTCGTCAGGAAAGTCCACTGATCATTAAATCTGCTTTGAAAATTGACAAGGTCGATAGGCGGTGCATTGGAAATAAACACGAATTGCCTCTGATCCTGCAAAGTTGAAGCGAACATCCTGGAAGCGCTGCTTGCATCGCTCCGAAAATTAAATTTTATCTTTCTTCGCCTCTTTCCAAGAAAATCTACAAAATCACACCTTTGGAAGCAACTCGCTTGAGAATTTAATGCCAAAGAATTGATTTCACCCAAGAGCAGGGCAAAACAACCTTTTCGAGGCAGCAACGGGCGACAACAGGGCTTGATTTGACGTCTTTGACAAATTTGCCCATTAATCACTTTCCCTCAATCATCTTCTTCGCTTTCGCCTCAAAGGAGGGCGACAGAGACTTCCGCCCCTTTGGGGAGGCGACATCACTTTTAATTGTTTTAATTTGGCATAGATCGTGGCGCAACGCTTACGCTCGAAATTGAATCTTAAAACCCATTCACCCCCTAGAGAAGCGAAACCTCATGGCGCTTCACAACAAGGGCGCCTTCAATTTGTTGCGCCCGACCTTGCATCGAGGGCCTTACTTTTATTTCTGCCCTAGTCGTGGGCGAAAACACCCAACGTTCTTGAAACGGGCCCCACTCGCCATTCATTTCTTCCACCTTTTAAAAATATTTAAAATTCCCTTTCGCCCCAAAGAGGGGCGACAATGAGTTTCGCCCCTCATTTAGGGCGACAGTGCTCTCCTAAAAATTGCGTCAACTTGCCCACATTGGGCCCACGCCACATTATATTTTAAAACCTTCTTTAAGACGTGTTTCGCCCCAGAGAGGGGCGACAGGGAGTTTTGCCCCTCTTGGAGCGAAAGCCGTTTTAAAATCTGCTCCAATTTCGTTGGTGCTCGGCCCACGAAGCACCTCTTCTAATTTTCCTTTACGCTTCATTTCGTCCCAAAGGGGAACGAAAGAAAGTTTTGCCCCCACTAGGTTCGAAAGCGCCCTTAACTTTTAATTCATAGTCACTTGCGCTTTTAAAATAACTTTCGCCTCAAAGAGGGACGACAGGGAGTTTCACCCCTCTTGGGGCGAAAGCATTCTGCTCCTCCATTTTAAACTTGAGACTTTCGCTTCCTTTGCTTTGTCGGGCAAATTTGCTGTTTTTAATTACATTTCGCCTCCAAGAGGGGTGAAAGTGATTTTCGCCCCTCTATTGGGGCGAAACTCCTCATATTCTTCCTTTCAACTTACTCTTGAGCTAGAGCATGATTTTCACATTTTCTGTGGTGAAATTCCTTTGCAAGTGCAGCTTGGGGCGAAAGCGATTTTCTTCGTTGCTCCTTTAAATGCTGCCATTAATTAAAAAACAAGCATTCCTCCATTGTCTTTCCGTTGTACTGGGCGAAAACACTTTGTGCTAAGTTTCGTTTCTAAAATAGGCCAAAAGGACTTTCGCCCCCGGCAAGGGCGAAACAACTTGCTTGCTCTTCCTGAGGCGCTTCTCCCTTCAAAATTAACTCCTTTTCGGTGCTTTTGCTGCTTAAACATTTTCAACAAAATTCTCCGTTGCATTCGTGATTTTCATTTTATTTACAGCAATACGATATTATTTAAAAGAGGCAAAAATACAGTAAAATGAACAACAAACTGTAGCGCCTTCCTTTAATAAATTTATCAAAATTTCAAAATTTTACAATCAACATTCAACAAAATTTCAATGTGGCAAGGTCACAAAATTGCCAACAGATGTCTACTGTCCAGACGTCTACATGGGATTCGTCCTTGCAGTAATTGCAGTGGGGCAATAGAATTCTACCTGGGAGATGCATTTCACCAATGCTGCCTGCCACTTGTGAATTATCGAATCCGTTGGAAGACCCACGACCCAAGCCACCATAGAAAACAAATCCGGGCTCTTGAAATCCGTCAATGACTTTGGCAACGTTGGCAGTTCACCATGTTGGGGCTTTTTTATCAACTGTGTCTCCATGAACCAGCGCAACGTCATCGTTGATTGATATCTTTCCTTTTGTTCGCCAATGTGCAATTTCTTAAAAACAAATTCCGAGGGAGGTGCAATTCTACAAGCGAACGCCTCCTGGACATCCTCAGATGAGATGGTGAACAACACGTCCCCTTTTGCATTCTCCACTGCCCTGGTGTTAGGATTATAAAACTTCGAAATAACTTCCACCAATTCCGGGCAATAGTGAACTGGTGTACACAAAAACTAGAAGAGATGGGCATGGTATGCAACGGTGGGAGGACTTTTCGACGTCAACCCTTGCCGGACTGCAACGTCTACATCCTAGCGCATTTCTCAATGCCCTTATTTGTAATAACGCAGTCTCCCACTTGAGCTAGCGTATCAGAATACAAATCCAAATCAACATTTTAATGGCGCCTAGCTTTCTTGGATTTCTTTCCTCCCTCAGTCCTCTTATGCACCTTCTTCGGCTTTTCAGTGGTTTTTGATTCAGCAGTTCTTTTACCCATCTCAATAATTCTCAAGCGCCTGTAATTTTTGCACTTAATTCAATCTGACGCAGCAATACTTTAGAAAATATAAAAAAACTTTTACCTTCTCTTTGCGGATGCACCAAATTTATAACTGCGCCTTCATAAACCGGATTAAATGCACATGCTGATTTTAGAAGGAATTGGGCGAATGTGCGTTTCGATCTTTGCATCGGGCATGATTTTTAATAATTTCTTTAACTATCTTCAACCTTCTCTTGCCTGAAATCTTCCTCGATTCTTGTGCTTTGGCTGCCTCCGATCTTGAAAAGCGCTCCACGAGCGTCAACGGGTAGCCTAGGGAATAAAAATTGACAAGTGTCAATGGAAGGACGTGGCTCAGGGTGGAAACGAATTAATTTTGCCGCTTAAAATCTCCAAAACATCATTCTGCGGCGAATCAGGCGAAATTCAATGTTTCCGGGCACACTTATTTTTTAAACAACGTCGAAGGCGCTTCGAAATCGTTCCCTACCAGAAAAAACTTCTAAGGGGCGTGCTTTGCTTTATAAAAATCTTCTTCGGGCGAAAATAGTCTGCAATTTGCTCTTTCTCCAACCATTCGCGCTTCTGAAGTCGTTTTTCCTGTTGCTTGGCGAAAATAATAAGCTTTAAAATGTTCTTCCTCCTTGATTTCGCCCAAAAGCACTTTTCTAAGAAAAACCACGCTTTTAATTGCCACTGCTTTTCCAGGAAAATAAATCTGCTTTGCCCTTATTAAAGCTTTTCTCTCTGCATGATATTTTCCTTTTTTATTTTTCTGCTTTTGGAGTTGCGCTTTTAAAATAGACTTTCGTCCTGTTTTCAAATAAAACCGCATGGTAGAAAGCTTCGGGCGAAACTTTTTAAAAAATTTTGTTACCTTCCCTTTTATTTTTTATATTTTTCTTTTTCGCCTTAAGAGGAGCAAAGTGTTTCTTTTTTCTTTTCTTTTATATATATTTAATATATTTAAAAATATATATATACTCCCCTTTTTTTTCTTTTTTTTTAATCTTCCCCTTAACTGCGTCATTAAAACAAATTCGTTGTACTGATTTTCGCCTGAAATTAAAAAATAAAAATCATGAAAACCTTTTTTTCGGGGCGAAATCAATTTTAATCCCTGAAGATGTGATTCCGAGTGAATCTACTTGTTTGGGGGCAAAATAATACCATTTTTTCTCTTTTTTTTTCTTTCTTTCTTTTACGCATGCATATGAGCATAACATATTTGAAAAATAAAAGAAGAAAAACTGTACATATATACATACTTGTGCTCAAAAATTTCAATGATGGTAAGTGTTGTCACATTTTGCACGGGGTGCAATGTCTTCAGTGTTGTAACTGTGCTGCTCTTATTTTTCCCTCTTCCCCTATTTTCCTTCCTTCTCCTCTCCCTTTCCTTTTCTTTCCCGCATTTTCTTTCTCCCCCCCCTTTCTTGGAGTCCCCAGTTGATTTTTCAACTTTCCAGCAAGTTACCTGAAAAATGGCTAAGTGTTGGTGCGAAGTTCGCACTTCGCCCAGTCTGGGTGCGAAGTTCGCACTTCGCCCAGTCTGGGTGCGAAGTTCGCACTTCGCCCAGTTTTGGTGCGAAGTCTGACTTCGCCCCACTTTCTGGGCGCACCTTGCAACTGGCAGATTGACAGTCGGCGAGTCGACGGAAGACGACAAAAGGCCGGAGCGAGGAGTCCGTACGGCGCGCGGACACCGCTTTCCACTGTGCCCAGCCCGACTTCGCGATGAAGTCGGAGTGCGCCCTTGACAGGTGCGCAGTGGGGAACAAACCCGGAATTTGACCAAGGCATGAAGGCCTTCCCAACTGCACTGTATTCTGCCCGCGCATCCCAAGACGCTCTGATCCCAAGCGAAGTTGGACGGACTGCCTTCCAAGGCAGACACGTGTCACATAGCATCATCCATCATCTGACAAGTGTCCAGCTTCGGGATTAGAGCCGAAACGTGCCGAGCAAAAGGACAAGCATGGGCTGCATTACCTATGCCAGTAGCCTCATTCAAAGCTGATCTGAGGTTTCACCTGCTCCAGCTACCCGCATCACTGCCAGATTGAAGTTCTGCCCAACACACCGCCATGTAGCTGTCCAGCTTCCAGGAAGACCATGCTGCGGGTACAGTCCGGTCCGACAAAAGGTCAGCATTTGCAGCTCTTTCGCCGCTTTTGTCAGCTTATGTTTGACTGGGACCTTGTGCCCATTAATGTAACGGGAGGGACTCGGGCTATAAAAGCCCACCGTGAATTCATTGTAAAGGGTGGAAGGGGAATGTCTGTTAGGGAACCACTGTGCCCATTGTAACTGCGCTTCTGCTTATAAATATAATCTGTATGCTTGGTTATGTTCTGCCGCTTCTGTTTTTTATGCTGCCTTTCTTTATATTCATGCCTTAGGCTAACCTGTGTCATGGCTCGTTGATTCATTTCAGCATTTGATGATCAAGTGCCTCTAGCATTGCTTGTTTAAAGCACCCCCTGTACTTCATGAATTAAAAGGATACATAGAATAGCTGTAGTAGCAGTTCCATCAGTTGTGTGTTTTGTTGCTGGTCCGTATCTGGTGATTGGTGCGCTGCCGTACTGTTAGTTCCTTGTAGGGAATGTCTGTTAGGGGGCCATTGAAGTTGTGCGGTTAAATTCTCTACATAAACACATATACCTGGCTCTAATATCTCTATGATTGCTTTCTACCCATGTCGTTGTCCGTAGGTGGTGATTGACGTGTTGCCGTCTTCGTTAGTTCCTTGTAGGGAATGTCCGTTAGGGAGCCGTTGTAGCCGTGCGTACACCGCTTGGGTATCGGAAGTATACGTTAGATTTTGCGGTTCTTTGTCATGCTTTGTGTTTATATGCGATAAGTAGCGGTGATTGGTGTGTTCCCGTCATCGTTAGTTCCCCCCACTAACCTTTGAATATATTTGTAAATCTCTTTCCGTACATTTATTTCTTTCTGTACTCTTAGCTTAAATCAGAAAACCCCCCAAAAGGAGCCGGCCTTCTCCGGAGATTGGCTCGGAAGGCATCTCTTCCTTCCGGCCTTTCATGCTAGTGGGCGAATCTGGGCGCATTAACCCAAATCCTTTCCTCATGGCAGATTCGTAACCAACAGTATGTCTTCAGATGAAAGACCATTTACCGGAATCGGTAGCTCTCGGCCATCCATGTCCCGAAGATAATAAGCATTAATTGAATTTGCTCCTGAAATCTAGAATGAACCTTCCCAAATTGCCTCGAACTTATGGTGTTTGCCAGGTTTCTGTTTATCTGAGTTCCACTTCAACACCAAATATCCAACTTTAAATGCCTTTTCGGACGCCTTCTTGTCGAACCATTTATGTGTTGTTCTGGCATGCTCCATGAAAGCGTTATACGCCTTTTCTCTTCTTCAAGTTGCAGGAGTTGGGCTAGCCTCGCGCTCATAGGATCAATTTCGTCACCCTCATCACTAAGCATCTGCAAAGTATGGAGGACTGGAAGTTCAATGTGGGTAGGCAATACTGCTTCCTTGCCATACACCAGGGAGTAGGGAGAAGTTTTAATGGACTTTTTGATAGATATGCGATCTGCCCACAGAGCTTGGTCCAGCAGTAGATGCCAACTCCTTTTATTGCTCCAAGTGTTCTTTTCAAAATCCGAAGCAAGTTCTTGTTTGTGGACTCGGCTAAACCATTTCCCTGCGGGTAATAATTAGAAGACTCTTTGAGGTAAATTCGATACCTGCTCGCAAACTCAGTTTCAAAGACGGGTACTTGAGCCTTTCTTTCGCATGTTCTCTTGTTTCTGTCTGTGCTTGCGCAGCTGGAGGTTGCGAACTTGACGCTTTTGCTTTCAAGCTATCCATCGGCCCATCTACTTTGCAAGTTGGTTATTGTCTTGAGTCGAGAAGAACTATAGTACGACAGAGCGCGAAGCACTAGGGATGGTGTACACAGTACAGATGTACCGACACTATTTAGTGGCTAACCCTTTTGCTTTCTATGTAGATCATCAGACATTGTTGTACCTGATTAACAAACCAACGATCAATGGACGAGGCAGTAGATGGCTCGTCACTCTGCAGGAATTCGTGTTTCGGGTGGTAGTAAGACTAGGGAAGAAGCATGTAATAGCGGACCAACTGTCGAGGATTCGCTTAGGAGAACCTGCAGAAGGAGGAATACCGGATGAATTCCCCGACGCACAGTTATTCATGATAAGTGTGATACCCGTATGGTATAAGCATATAGGGGAATATTTATCGACAGGAGAGCTGCCAAAGGAGATGACGACGATTGAGCAACGAAAGGTGATTATGAAAGTGGCACCCTTTACCTTGATTGCAGGTTTGCTTTACAAGATGGGGGAGGACCACATTCTACGACGATGCGTGATGGAAGATGAAGTGCAACAGACCCTGAAGGAGGCACATGAGGGATTGGCAGGAGGCCATATGGGACCATATGCAACAGCTAGAAAGGTGCTGTTGGCGGGTCTATGATGGCCTACCCTTTATCACGATGCCAAGAACTATGTTAAGGCATGTGATACGTGTCAAAGAACAGGGAAGCCGTTGAAATGAGACTTCATGCCATTGCATCCCTCACAACCTCAAGAACTCTTTGAGAGATGGGGTTTGAATTTTGTGGGTCCACTGCGAACCAGTCAGAAGAGGAAGTGCAAGTATATCGTAGTCGCGATGAAGTACCTAACAAAGTGGGTCGAAGCAAGGTCCTTACCAGATAATTCTGCAAGGAACACAACTTGCTTTTTGTATGAGCAGGTTATCACACGGTTCGGCATACCTCTGCAGTTAACAAGTGACATGGGAGGCCATTTTGTTAATGAAATCATCCAGAATCTGACGAAGGAATTCAGGATCTTCCATTCCTTGTCAAGTCCGTATTATCCCAGGGCAAATGGGTAGGCGGAGGCGACAAATAAGGTCTTGGTTTCCATTATGTATAAAACATGTGGAGTCGAAGGAGCAGACTAGGAAGAGCGCTTGCCAACGGTTCTGTGGGCATATAGGACCACCTTCAAACCAACCACAAACCACACACTCTTTCAATTAATGTATGGGCAGGAAGCAATAGTACCAGTGGAATTCCTGCTACGAAGTTTGAGGGTAGCCGTTGAAACCCGCCTGAATGATGAAGACAGCACGAAGGAGAGACTCGCAGCATTGGTACAACTAGGCGAGAAAAGGGTAATGGCATAGTGGGCAACAGAGATTGCTCAACAATGACGAAAGTATTGGCATGATAAACATCTTCGAAAGATGAATTTGAAGGTTGGTGAATTAGTGCTCAAGTACAATGGGAAAAGAGAGATCAAGCCAGGGAAGTTGAAGACTCTATGGCTTGGACCCTTCTAGGTGGAAGAGGTATTGGACAATAGAGCTCTCTGGATAAAGAAATTGGGCGGGACAAGTTGTCCCTGACCCAGTGAATGGTTCTAAGTTAAAAGTGTATAAGGCACAGGCTTAAGTGAACACGATTAACTTAGAAACCTCAGGTGACACTTCTGGAAAGGGCACAGATGAAGCTTGACCAGGTATACGATCCTATGAACATGGGGAGCCAAGTAATATTGTTTGAGAGGATGAACCAGTAAACTTGGATTGGCTATTTGGCACAGAAGGTAAACAGGTAATCGAACAAAGGGAGTTAGAACCTTGCAAGGGAGAACAGAGATGATAACAAGTCCACGTTTGATTTCCAAATAGCAAAGCAGAGGAGTGACTCCAAACCCTCACGAATGTCTCTTTACAGGAACAAATTCCAGAAGTGGAAGATGACGAAGGTCAAGGATCTCGAATTCTGCAACAAATGGCAAACACAAAGGTTGCAGGAGTATGAAACACTAAGGCTATACAATGTACGATTACGAGAACAAGTGATTCAGGAGTTGGATGAAACCATGCAGCGAATGCAAGAATGACAAGATGCACGAAGAGTTGAATGGGCTGAACGAGAACGAGCAAAGTTAAGAGGACGCGCGGATGGCAACAAAGGAGCCTCTTCGAAAAGTAGCCTATTCTCCTTGGCTTCAAATACTTCAGTACCATTAGCAAGCAACTTGCGACACTCTAGGAGGCAGGGGAATAGAAGACTGCCAGAGCAACATTGCGATAATATTGAGTCCAATACCGAAGAGCCCTTGGGAAACAATGCATCCTCCTCAGACTCTGGTGACTCAATATCCAGCCACATTACAAATCCTTCTGAACATAAAAAGTTCTTCCAATACTTTCTCACCATCAATAAGACAAAGATTTCCAAGACAAGCAGGGATGAGGGAACCATATCAGCATGTAGCTGCCAATAATGAATATCAAGTTAGTAGGGAACAAATGGTTGAGATACTATGGAGGGATATTCGAGAAGTACTAGCATGGCCAATGAAGGGGAAGCGACTGGTTGATTCAAGCAGTGATGAGAATCTGCCTCGGGATCCTAACATACCTTACCCAAGTCCCAACCCGGACCAACGAAGACAAAGAGACGAGATCCGAAACTACCAGGCAAGAGTATGGTTCCTCAAAACGACACAGGTAATCGAAGAAGAGGAATCACAAGATGAGGAGAACGAAGGAATGCGTAATTCTTCAAAGAGTGAAGGTGGAGCCCCCCGTTGGCGAAGGACACCATTTGAAGAAGCCATGCAACGACTGACTGAAAGTCGAGAAGTGGCAGAATATCGGTTGGCCGCAATGGCATTACGATGCCATCGACAAGAAGTCAGGCGAATGCAACTAAGGGTTTAGGAAACCTCGAATTAGCCCATGTGCACGACAAAAGGAAATGACTCGAGTACAGACTCGGTCTTCTCAGATCAGTACCAAGTGGCCTTAGCTCAATGTGCACCTTAGAGACGCTTTGAAGAAGCGAGGTGGCGACGACGATTGATAAGAGCAGATAGGAGGCTAAGAATCCTGCACCAATTGACACCTGAAAATCAAGCACATGCAGAACCAAGCTCGTGAGCAGAACTTATAAACCAAGCCCGAAACAAAGGTAACATGGGGAATCCAGGCAGTTCGTCAGGACTACTGGGTAACCCAAGTCTACCTGACCAAGGGAGGAGTGTGGTTGGCCTCCATCCCGGTAGCTCGAGAGGAAGAAATTCCCCTCCCGCTACCCCTAGGTCGACTAGTCCGCGGATTGGGACGCAAGGACCATCTGTGGATATAGTCCAAGTCAACCCATCACTACATGTTACCGAGGATAGACCCTTGGGTCTACCTCAGCGAACTCGTAGGAACCAAAGACGTCATCAAGAACAACAGAGGGACCGACCGAATCTCGGGCAGCTGGGATATTCGATCGACAAGAGGAAGAGGACGAGTTGCACAGACTCAAGGAAGACATGGGACCCGAAGTAGGGATCTTAATCAAAATCAGATAGACCAAGGATGGGTAGTAGTCCGTCAACAGATTGATAGACTTCAAGGCAGAGGCCAGGGGACAGGAAGGATCTATCGAAATATTGGACAAAGGGGAAGTCATCATCCCAGTGGTAGGACGACTCACCGTCAGGAGCAAGAAGGGATTGTGTTCCATTATCTTGACGACTGCATGATAATCCAATGGAATGATGGAAGAATAGAGCGAGTTCGTCTCAAGGATGAGCCTACCCGTCTGGATGAGGAGGCAACATGTTTGGACTCTGGCAGAACTTGTTTGGACGAGGAGTCAACACGTCTAGGCGCTGGCAGAACTTGTCTTGCTGTTAACACAACCTGTCTGGAAGACACTAGCACAAGTCAAGATGATGTCAGCAGAAGTAGACGTCAAGCTATCAATTACCCAACGTTTGTGCAGGAGACAGGGCGTCAGCCAGAAGAAGGCAAAAATCATTCTCGCGAAGACGAGAGGCCAGATTGGCGTATCATCAGACGTGAAACTGAAATACGGGAGGAACAACCTCTGATGGGAATCCCCCGCAGCCATGGCAATCGTCGGAATCGCCAACAAACTGAAGCACAGGCGGACGACGAGGATTGTAGCTGTTGTCACATTTTGCACGGGGTGCAATGTTTTCAATTTTTTGTAAGAGAGCTGCTCTTCCTTCTCCCCCTTTCTCTCTCTTCCCTACATTCTCATTCTTCTCAAAATTGACAAGACTTGCCCTGAAAAATGGCTAAGTGTCAGGGCATGCTGAGGTGTTCGGGATTTTGCGGGCCATAAACAGGGGCGATAAAATGGACAAAATGAGCCCTGGATATTTTATTATTGCAGATCTTCTCGCAAGCTTTCCAACGATATATTATAATAGGCGATCGGGTCAGCGGATCAAAAGTTATGGCCCCGGGAAGTCGAACCAGGAAACCCGGCTTTTGGTGCGAAGTGCGCACTTCGCCCAGTTTTGGTGCGAAGTCCGACTTTGCCCCTCTTTCTGGGCGCACCTTGTAACTGGCAGGCTGACAGGCTGACAAAGAAGAATGATAGAATGCCGGAGCAGGTCCATATGGCGGCAGACATCAGTGTTCGCCTGTGCGCAGTTCGACTTCTCAACAGAGCCGGAATGCGCCCTTGACAGGTGTACAGTATGGGAACAAACCCGGAATTTGACCAAGGCGTGAAGGCCTTCCCAATCGCACCGTTTTCTGCCCACGCATCCCAAGGAGCTCCGATCCCAAGCGAAGATAGATAGACCGCCCTTCAAGGCAGACATGTGTCACACAAAGATAACCCATCATACGACAAGTGTCCGACTTCGGGATTTGAACCAAAACCGCCGACCAAAAGGGATAAGTATGGGCTGCACCGCTCGTGTCACCTGCCTCATTTAAGACCGACGTGAGTTTCCACCGCCTCGACTACCCACATTTCTCGTCAATATAAAGTTCTTCCCAACGCGCCGTCACGTGGTCTGTTCAACCTTCGGGAGACCATGCCGAGGGTACAGCCCGACTCGACAGAGGTCAGCATCAGCAGCCTCGCGGCTGCTTTTGTCAGCTAATGTTTGACTGGGACGTTGTGCCCATTAATGTAATGGAGGGAACTTTGGGCTATAAATAGCCACCACGTTTTCATTGTAAGTGTGGAAGGGGAATGTTTGTTAGGGAACTACTGTGCTTACTGTAACCGTGCTTCTGCTTATGAATACAATCTGTATGCCTGGTTCTGTTCTATGTCTTTATTCTTTTATGCTGTCTTTCATTATATGCCTTAGGCCCACCTGTGTCGCTGCTCGTTGATTCACTTTGGCATTTGGCGATCAGGTTCCTCTAGCATTGCTTGCTTAAAGCACCTTCTGTACTTCATTATTTAAAGCATTCATAATAAATTTGGTAGCAGTTCCATCGCTTATGTGTGACGTTGCTGGCCCGTATCTGGTGATTGATGCGATCCCCTGCTGTTAGTTCCTTGTAGGGAATGTTTGCTAGGGAGCCATTGAAGCCGTGCGGTTAAACTCTCTACCTAACACATATACCGGGCTCGGCATCTCTAGGTTTACTTTCTACCCTTGTCGGTGTACGTATCCGGTGATTGATACGATCCCCGTCGTTAGTTCCTTGTAGGGAATGTTTGCTAGGGAGCTATTGAAGCCGTGCATACCTCGCCGGTGTATCGGAAGTACGCCTAGGTTTTGCAGTTCCTTGTCATGCTCTGTGTTTGTATGCAGTAAGTAGCGGTGATTGGTGTGTTCCCGTAATGTTAGTTCCCCCCCACCAACCTTTGGACATATTTGTAATCTCTTTCTGTACATTTGTCTCTTTCAGTTCATTTATTTCTTTCCTGTTCCCTTTAGCTTAAATTAGAACCCCCCCCCCAAAAGGAGCCGGCCTTCTCCGGAGATTGGCTCGGAAGGCATCCCTTCCTTCCGGCCTTTCAATGTTGGTTCGCGGGTCCAGGGCGCAATAGCAGCAAATCCTTTCCTCGTGGCGGATTCGTGACCAACAGTAGCAGTTATGGAACTAGCAACCATTACCAAGGGGATAACATGTCGGACACGTTGGAAGTACGCATTGGTATTGCCATGTGCTTCACCTAACGGCGTTAAACGAAAAAAGAGCGCAGTTTTGAAAAAAATAAAAATAAATAAAAAGAAAAAGACAAAAATAAAGAAAATGACAAAAGTGGAAAAAGACAAAATAAGAAGATTTTAGACGTCTTATGCATGCAAAAATTGGGAAGGTGGTGCGCATGCAGACGACAAGGTGTTAGGTGGCAGTTACACAGGCAGTTGCATGGGCTGCAGATCTATAAATTGGAAGCGCTTGGGCATTTTTGCTCATTCGCTTTTGAATTTTTGTAGGTGAAACGCAAGAGGAGTGCAAGAGAATTGGAGCCGAGGTAGGGTTGCCGGTGCACCACGATTTGTTCAAGACGAAGCTAGACACTTATCCAGTTATGGTATCCAGTTATGGTAATAGGATGGGAAGTATCGATTGCAGAGGAGGGCCAGCGTAATTTTTGGGAACCACTTGAGTATTCTGCGGAGTAACTTAGGACAGGCCTGCGACTCATAAATGTGAATTTCCCCGCTTTGCGCGGCCCTGTATCTAGTAATGGAAATTGGATAAGAAAGCTCAAGTGTAAAAAGTAGGCTAGCATCATTATCAAATACACCCTAGCAGTCTTGTAAATCGGGTTTATTAATGACATAGAGGGCTGGGTCCTCTATAAAAACCCACGCATTGTAATGAAAAGAAGGGGGGGAACATATTGCTAAAGAAGCCGCTGTAGCTAAACATTCTGCATCAATATAGAAGATTTGTGGCTCTGAATCTGTGCTTTCTTTTATGCTGCCTCTGGCAAGTTTCTCTGCTTCATTTATTTTTCTGATTGCTGTAATTCTGATATCTAGATTTTAGCATTGGGAGATAAATGTGTCTGGAATTCTGTTAGAGGATACATAGGGAAGCATATGCAGTTTTAGTTTCTGTTACATCTTCTGTATTATTTGCTGCTGGTTTAGATATAGATGAGTTATTGTGCTGCGTGTTCTTTCCCACTGCGATATTCAGTTATTTCTATCCCTTTCTGCATTGTTTATCTCTTTCCTGCACCCTCACTCTTTTAATCTCTTTCCAACACTCTTATCTTTTTATTTCTTTCCTGCACTTTTGTCTTAAAACCCGTAGTAGTTTAGCATAGGAGCCTTCTGCGGAGATCGGCACGGAGGGCATCCCTTCCCTCCGGCCTTTCAATGTTGGTCCAGGTCTAGGGCGCTTAGACATACCAAAATCCTTTCTTGTGGCGGATTTGTGACCAATAGGCATCATAGAGGAGGTGTATAAATAGGCATCCAAAGAGAACTCTTATAGTCATTTGCCCAAAAATCCATTTAAGCATTTCTTGATGAATAGAGAACACTATTGTTTTGTTGAGCATCAAGGAGTTGTTGAACTTAGTTTTGAGGTTGAATGCAGTCATGGAATGCATGGTGGTGGCAATTTCCATGGACACCCTAGAAGAGGAAGACAAAGTATTGAACTTGATGATAAAATATTCTATATGCATGTAACTCAATACATTTATCATTTGTATTCTTTCACTAATTTAACAAATTTTCATGTGTTAATATTTTGATATTAGGCGGAAGAACTAGAATTGCAATGATCCATGACAATTTCCTTGAAGGGATCCTTTCTTCTTTAATCCTTTTTTGTCATAGGGGCATTCAAAAGTTCCTTATTGGGAGCTTCCTTTTTGTCCCTTGTAATAGTGTGTTTCTAACAAAAAATCCATGCCAAAATAGGGGTTCTTCTATTCTACATTATTCTCTCTCTTCTATTTCGTGTTGTCCTAGGTTTAAACATCTTTAGTTTCCCTTCCTTCCCGACTCCATCGACTATAAAAAAGACATTAATTAATCGTTTATATATATATTTCAAAATTTTCTTATCTCTAACACTTGAAGATGTTTTCATACTGCTTTCGTAGAACTATGAATTTAAATAAACTTTAAACTGATTTGAATAATTGTAGTTTCTAATATTAAACAAGAAATGTTGTCATGTTATAACAGGTATTGAAGAACGTAGAGTGGCCAGAGCAATTTCCCTACAAGAAAGAAGATTTTGATCGTTTTGATGAGTACGTATATCATGTATGCTTCACCACTTTTCCTACCTTGCTTTATAGGTTTTAGGTTTGACATGGGGCCATCTCAAGTGCCACGTCGTACATAATGTAGTGTGTTGGAAGTCAAGTATGCGCACATGCAATTTTGAAAGTAGTTTTGTCCATTGTAATTTTTTGTTAATGTACGTATAATAAATAAGTCATGTAGCTAGTAATGAAATGAAATGAAAATACATGACAAATGTAATGTAAGGAATGATGAGGTGTCAGGTTGATAGTTGGGGGATTAAATACCTCCTAAAATGTATAAATAAAACCGTTCATTCATTCGAGAGGGTACATACACTCATACATACATGTAGAGGATAGTACGGGGGATAAAGAAGATAACTGCATTATACCAGACATGTATTTTTGATGATAATAATATTGCCATTCAGCCATTATTATGCAGAGTGTGTAATCATTGTGCATGTGATTTAAGTTGATTGTCATTGTTGTAGATAGGTGAACCAAATTGTTTTCACCTTCTCTTATTTGCTCTAGATGAATAGAATGGGCCGTTTAGACCATTGATCCATGCTGTCCCATGCAAACCCAAGGTCTTCTAACTAAGAGACAAGTCGTCTGAACTAAGCGCAAGGTCGTTTGACTTGTGTTGTGCAAAGTCATCAAGGACAAGGTTGATTGTGTTGTAGGCCATTTGGACTGATAGCTAAGGCCGTTTGAGTGTTACTCAGACTGCATGTTGATGAATTGTTTTCCTAATTCAATCTATCATTCCTTCTTTGTTGCTTCAACTGTGGAATACCACCACCATGCTACATTTGGCACCGTTGCCATCTGAAGTTCGAACTAGTGACCACATGGAGCTTGGAGATGGGAGAGGTGAATGACAAATAACCTGATGCGAGGATGTGGGAGACGTGGTTGTGGAAGGGTGAGTGAGAAGCTGACAAGATGAAGCTTGAGGATTGCACAACAAGAGTGAGGAGAGCGTGGATGTGCACAGCATGTGGATGACTTGCATCTTGGTGCTGAGGAGCTGCATGTTGGCGAGGAAGACCCCCATGTTAACGAGAGAGTGTTGACAGAATCTCCTAGCAAGGAGATACGTGCGCCAAAGAGTGTGGAACCCTCAAGAGGAGGGAAGTTTGGACTAAGGATGTGAAAGGAGGCAAACATTGTTTCTGACGACATAGGACGATGTGCAAGTGGAGGTGTTACGTGCAAATGAAGATCGGGTAGAGAACCTTCACGCGAGTGATAAAGTGCCAATGTGGATCGTGTGTAGGACAAGTGTTGGGGAGAGTGCCTAGACGTGTAGAGGATGGGAGTCAAGCACAAGGGCAACCGCAGGAGAGTGTGCTTGAAAGACCAGAACTGACGCTCGTGTACTCGTGAAGTGTAAGCGTGCAAGCAGTCGAAGACTGTTTGCAAATGACTAGTAGTCAACGAAAGGTTTGTTGAGTGGAGACAAACAACCACCAATGGAAAATATTGCTGTAACTATGTGCATGTAGAAGTGCCTGAACTTTACTGAAGACAAGAGAGAGGATCCCAAATGCCATATCGGAATGTGCGAGATGATATGGAATGTGAAGTGTAAACCTGCTTGATAATGGCATCAAGTTCTTCACCTTTTCCTCAATTTGTTTTTCACAACTAAAAGCAATTCAGACATATTCTACCCAAAATTCTTTTAACTTCAAGAACATATAGAGGATGATATGCACTAATGTAGTAAGCTTCAAATGGCCAATATGTTCTTCACATTCATTAAGTCTGTCGCTTCCACAAATCTCACATTTATAAAGGTAGCTCAAGTCTAGCATTGAATAACTTACTTGTGTGTTGACTTGGAGATGCTCATACCTTGCTCTTATTCTCTTTTACTTGGCTTGTAAACCTTTATTGTAGTAGCTATTCATAATATACACCAAACTCTAATGCATGAAACAAAATATGGCAAGCCACTTTTCTTTTACAGTACCCACTAACATACTTTTGACATAAGCCACTTTTCTTTTTCAATTTTGAACTAATGCATCCAAATCAAAATACCCACTAACAACCTTTGACACAATCTAACAAATTTCACACACCTTCATTATTCCAAACTCCTCATCCTCATTATTTCAAAACCCTCCTTTAACAGATACCACATTCTTATTCCGAGGACTCTTACGCTGCGAGGTTTCTTTGGGTTATGTAGCTATTATAGGAGGTTTGTAAAGGGCTTTTCTAAGTTAGGTGCACCCTTGACAGATCTCACAAAGAAAGGGGCTTTCAGATGGACAGATGAGGCTCAACGGGCATTTGATAGGCTTAAGGAGGTGATGAGCTCTTGTCCAGTATTGGCTCTTCTCGATTTCACTCGTCCATTTGTGTTGGAGTTTGATGCTTCAAGCGAGGGGATAGGAGCAGTGATTATGTAGGATAGGCACCCCATTGCATATGAGAGCCGAAAGCTCAGGGATGCAGAGAGGTTGTATTCCATCTACGACAAGGAGATGCTCGCCATCATGCATGCGTTGGCGAAGTTTAGATAGTATTTGGTAGGTGGAAGATTTGTGGTCAGGACGGACCATAACAGTTTGAAGTACTTCCTGAAATAGAAGGATTTGAATGAATGACAACAAAAGTGGGTCAGCAAAATTAAGGCCTACGATTTTGACATTGAATAGGTTAAGGGTAAGAAGAACGTTGTTGACGATGCCTTATCTAGGAGACTTGCAACACTTTCCTTGGCAGAAATTTCAGCGGATTGGAAGGCTCACTTGTTAGTTGAGTATTCCAAGAACACTTTTTCTAGTAAGGTAATGGATGGTAAGGTGCAGGATGACAGGTATAGGGTGATAGATGACATAATCTACTACAAGGACAAAATCTTCTTGGTTCTCGGGTCAAAACTCAAAGAGAAGATTTTACGAGCTATCCATGACACACCCCTTGCAGGACATCCTGGTTATTTCAAAACTTACAGACATGTGAGGGAGAGGTTCTCTTGGAAGGGCCTCAAGGATGATGTCCTGCACCAGTTACCACCCTCAGACGGATGGACAGACATAGATTGTCAACAAATGGGTTGACGGATATCTGAGGAACTATGTGGCGGGGCAGCAGAAGGCTTGGATTAGGTGGTTGCATATGGGTGAGCATTGCTACAACACCACCTATCATATGTTGATTGGTATGTCACCATTCAGGGCATTGTATGGTTACGATGCTCCTACATTTCTAGACTTAGCTTTTGGCGATAGTAGAGCCCCCAAAGCTAAGGATTGGATCCGGGAGAGTCAGGATATTTTCAGGACTCTTAAGGAGAATTTGCAGAGCACACAGAGCTAGCAGAAGATTTATGCTGATAGGCACAGGATTTAGCGGAGTTTCGAGGTTGGGGACTTAGTTTTCTTACGGCTGCAACCATACAAACAGTCTTCATTGAAGAAGAGAGGAGTAGAGAAGCTGAAACCTTGTTTTTATGGCCCTTACAGGATTGTTTGGAGAGTGGGAGAGGTTGCCTATGAGTTGGAGCTGTCGGATAGTAGCAAGATACATAATGTTTTCCATGTTTCGTGCCTCAAAAAGGCACTGGGCAGCAGGTTATTTCTTCTACGGAGATTCCACCATTGGATGAGGAGGGCAGGTTGGTTTTAGTGCCACATGAGATACTGGATGTCAGAGAGAGAAAGTTAAGGAATAGAGTCATCAGGGAGTATCTTGTTCTATGGAGAGATCTACTGATCGAGGATGCCACTTGGGAGGGTGATCAGATTTTGCAGCATCCTAACCTGCAATTTCTTGAGGGTAAGCAATTCTTGGAAGGGAGGACTGTCATGTCCCCTTCCGATGTGTAACCAGGAACCGTTAGCTTATTTAATTCCCGTAAGCTAATTTGGGTGAAAGGGAATTATTTTTAAATTTAATTATTTTAATATTCTCCGTTTTTGACGTTTGACGGAAATATTATTTAATTCATTTAAATGTGGAGCTCAATGATATATTTTAAGAAAGTGAAATTAAATTAAAGAACGGGAAAAAGGAAATATAAGGGAAAAAAGGAATTCATTTTGAGGTTATGCTTATGCTATTTTCTCTTATTGGAATTTTTGGAGAGCTTCTTCAAAAATCAAACCCTCGGACGAAACCCTGTGGGAGAACCAGTTCCGGCAGTGTAAGATTCTGCCCTAGTTGGTCAGTTGGAGAAATCACCTAGGTTTCTCAGCGAGCATTCACAGGAAAATCTACCATTGTTGGAGGGCGTTTTCTGCAGGGTCGATCAAATATAACCTAAGCCTACATCGAACTATATTCTGGGTGCCATGGAAATTGAAGGTGACGTGGAGGACTTATATCATACACCACCGATTTCATTTGCTCGACCTGCTTTATACTAACCACTGCCGACTTGGATAGTGGAGTCTTCCTTGGTCGACCGGTATTCATACTAGCCGCGCGGAACCTTGGGTGACCGCGGCTTTCCATATCGCCGCCATTTTCTATATGCTCGGCCTCCTTGTACTAGCTGTCCAGCATCTGGAATGTAACAGGTCAGAAATATTGTTTATTGTTGGCATTGAATGAATGATAAAAAAATATATATATATATATATATAATATTTAGCATTAATGAATTTGGTTCTTTTTCACATAATTATCTATACATTATAAGTATGTGAAATTTGCAACTATCATCAATATATTTGAATATGGTTGAGCACAACTCTGGTTATTGTGAAAGCTGGGAAATATATCTATAGCAGTATTAAGGGTGTCAAGACAATGAACTGTTGATGTTGGGTCTGCACACAATCCATCCATAAAATCGAGAAAAAAAAAATTTGCTTAATAAATTGTCCAGGCTATTACAGCAACACAAAGGGAGATTGTATAGAGGAGGGGGTCCACTAGTGAAGTAGTTTGTGACAGTCGTCGGAGAACTCGTAGATGAAGAATTTAGTATGATTTTGAGGGTAGACCCATTGTACAATGTTGGCGATGCCATTTGTGGGGGCAATTTGCACGTAATTGTCAAAGTGTTGCAAAGCGAGATGAACCGTTGATGTGTACAGAGTTCGAAGTGCTGAAGAAGAGTTACAGCCATGGTCGGGAAGTAGAGGTGGTGAAGCCAATTGCATTTGAGGAAGTGAACCTGCGTGAGATGGTTAAGTTGACTCGAGATTGATTCAAATTGAACAAGTGAATTTGATTTCAATTGAGGAGGGAGACTTCTTGCAAAAAGTTGAAACGGTTCAGGAAGTTGCGGAGTGTCATTAGGAGGTTGGTCCGATGGCAGAGTGTAATCAACAGGGTGATCGGACGATAGAGTGCAGTCAACCAGGTTAGCAGATGACAGAGTGTAGTCAGGAAGAAGGCTAGTTGACAGGGTGTTGTCAGGATGATTAGACGGATGAGGCTAGGACAGTTGGAGACCATAGTAATATGACGAAGGAGGGGGTGCCTTCTGATAAACTGTTGTCTAAGGAGCTGGCGTTAGAGGGGTGGCCGTTAGAAGTGGTACCATCTGAGGAGTTGCCTTTAGAGGGGTTGTCATATGAAGTGTTGCCGTTTGATAAATCGCCTTTTGAGGAGTTTTCGTCAGAGGGGTTGTCGTCAGAAGTGGTGTTGTTTGAGGAGATTTCGTTAGAGGGGTTGGCGTTAGAAGTGGTGTCGTCTTGTTATAGGGGTTGTTGTCTGAGGAACTACCATCCTAGGTACTGTATTGCCATCATGGGTATTGCCATCATGGGTGCTGCCGTCATGGGTACTACCATCATGGGTGTTGCCGTCATGGGTGCTGCCGTCACATGTGCTGCTGTTAGAGGTAGTGTTGTCACATGTGCTATCATTAGAGGTCTTGCCATTTGAGCCAGTGCAGTCAGAGGAGCTACCGTCAAGAGTACCATTCGACAAGGGAGATGTCTGTCAGAGGCTGACAAGTAGTCAATTGGATCAAAAGAGTAGTAAATTGGAGTTGAGGGGAAGCTGTTTTAGTGGGTCAAGTGAAGGCTCCCAAAATGTTGACGAGGAGAAGAATTTAGTTCAGGCAGTAATGGGTTTAGTGGTTTCGTTGTTGAGGTTTCGGGACGTTGCCTCGAGCCGTGTGGGGACGTTGCCCCTCGACCTCGCCATGTATCGTGATAGGGTATGTGCGAAGGGCGCTGCCCCTCGACCTTGTAAGGGGTGCTGCCCCTCGACCTTGCAAGGGGGCTCCTATCCCCTTGACCCTCGGCACAGGTGGCGATGGGTGTGGCCTGTCATGTTCATTATGTTGATGATGTTGAACAAGCTGATAATATGGCTGATTGCAAAAAATGAACAATCAAAGAATAATGGTCATGTTGATCAAGTTGATGTTACAACTGATTGTAGCAAGTGGAGTGCACAATCAAAAAACAAGGTGTTGCAAGAAGCAGTCTGAAGTGAAGTCTGTTGCAAAAGATGTATGGAATAGGAGAAAATAGGAGTGCGACAAGAGATTCCATTATGTTGTTCAGTACTTCTATTCCCAGTGTTCAGCTCATGTGTCGTCAAGGATGCCGACTAGTTTAGAGGAGGGGATAGATGTAGGCAGGCAAATTGATATGTCTGCATTTAGTGAATAAGTTTTGGTATTCTGTGTTATTTTGTAGTTGTATGCAAAGTGTTTGATGAAATGTGCGTACATATATTTAATAATGTTATAAAGTTGCGATGTAATATTGTACATAATAATATAATGTTATGTATGTCGGTAAAGTCATAAGTTATAAGTTAGTTTGTCCTATAGTGGGAAATGCCATGTAAATGCATATGAGATGTAATTTGGAAATGATGTGTCAGGTAGTTGGAGAGTGCAACTAATTTTTGGTTGTATAAATAAGACCCTCCCCTCATTCATTCGATATAGCATGTTGGTGCATAGGGTAGAAGGTTGGTGCGTATGTGTGTAGGGCATGATGCAGTCAGGTCATGGATGCAGTCATGAAGAGGATTCTGCACAGGGTTTGCAGACTATAATGCTGTAACCTATATACCTACCTTAATACAAATCTGCTTATTTATTTGTCATCTGCTATTGTTGCTGCTGTTGCTGTTTCTGTGTATTGTTATTGCTAATGGCTGCAGATCTGTAGAATTATTAAAGTAGAAATGGAATTGTGTGTATGTATGTTAAATTTCATTTCTACAGCAACTACTAGCATTTCTATCACCAAGGCAATGATTTATACATTTTACAATACTCAAAGGAATACAATAGATAACATATAACAATCACATCCGCAAGCATTAACAGGGACGGCAAATAGCAATGGCTGAGTTATATTATTAGTCAATTGCTGCAACCTGCAGTATATGCCTGCAATTACAAAGGCTGTTATGGCCAACAATGATAATGGCATCAACAGTTAGCAGCAATATCCATGTACAACACTCTTCTCTATTCGCACAAGTCCTTGTTCTCTCTCTTACACTGCAAGAACATAACCCAAAACTGTCATAGGCTTCATAGGATTGCCAAAATGAAGGAAGGGGTGCCTGGACAGTGCAACATTTACAACCGCCACCCCCAAATTCGACATTGCATGAATTGATTTTCTAAATTCTAAAGTCACTTTTCATTAATCTCTGATTTCATGTACATTTCATCTTCATTTTTCCTAATTTTACTTTAAATTTCATTTAACTTTGTTTACATTCATTTCGTAATTTCATTTCAACAAACTTGCAACATAACTTGTTAAATTTGCAACAACATTTCGTACAACTTTTTATTTCTTCTTTTTTTGGGAAGCAATTTTGCCACCTACAGGGATATCATCTCATGGATCCTGACATCAAGGAGCTATATATCAATAGAGATGATGTGCTTGATAAGAAGAACTAGTGTGCCTCTTCTTCTAAGCTATATGTTACTGATAAGGCCCCTGTTGTTTTCTTGTCTCATGACAATGATGAAGCCTTTGAGATAGAGGATGTTGATTTTGATGAAGATGAAAGAGATGTTCTTGATGGAGCTGATGACCTAGGACCATCCACTTCAAGTACTAGTCATAGACTCATGTGGTATCTCAGTATAGTTCGTGATGTGAACTTAGATCGTGTTCTAGATACATCTAATTTTGGACCATGAACTCGGATCAGAGTTCGAAATGAGGTCAACTTAGCCCTGATGAGCATTATGGTGTAGACATATGAACCTTCAATGGTTTGTGAAGTTCTTGCATCAAAGGAGTGGAAAGATACCATGAACATCGAATATCAAGCATTAACAAAGAACAAGACATGGCAACTTGTTGATCTTCCACCTAGCAAGAAACCCATTGGTTGCAAGTGGGTATTCAAGACCAAATAAAAAGTTGATGGGAGCATGGACAAATATAAAGCAAAACTTGTTGCAAAGGGCTATGCATAGCAGGAAGGAATTAACTACGATGAAACATTTGCACCAACAACAAAGATCAAGACCTTTCTGTGTAAATGCAAAATTATTCATCTATCATCTGTGTTTGTGTATACATTATGTGTGATGTCATTACTATTGCAAGTAGATCTGAATGTGTTCTTCCCAAATTTTGTGTGTAGGTTGAATTTGAGTTGCAATCCAAAGTTGCTGTATGAGGAGTGTCTTCTGAAGTACCGTACGGGGAGGGGCTATACGAGAGGAGATTCCATACGAGTGCCATCAAAGGTTGTCATATAAGTGGAGTCATCGTTGTTCAAGTGAGTGCGATACAAGTGACTGTCGTACAAGTCACTTGCCAAGTTGCCATACAAGTGGAGTGTTAAACACTTGCCATACAAGTCATTGTTGTACCTGTTGGTTACGAATCCACCACGAGGAGAGGATTTGTTGCTATTGCGCCCTGGACCCGCAAACCAACATTGAAAGGCCGGAAGGAAGGGATGCCTTCCGTGCCAATCTCCGGAGAAGGCCGGCTCCTATGGGGTTTTATGGTTTAAGCTAAGAGTGCAGGAAAGAGATAAAAATACGGAAAGAATTTACAAATGTGATTGGAGTTGGGTGGGGGGAACTAACAGTACGGCAACACATCAATCACCACTACTTACTGCATCATAAATACAAAGCATAACCTAAAACTGCAAAATCTAAGCATACTTTTTATATCAAGAAGTGTACGCACAGCTACAATGGCTCCCTAACAGACATTCCCTACAAGGAACTAACAGTACGGCAGCGCATCAATCACCACTACGGGCAGCAACTTGAATAAAAAGTAACCAAGAAATGCCAGGTCCAAGTATGTGTGTTATGCAGAGAATTTATACGCACAGCTACAATGGCTCCCTAACAGACATTCCCTACAAGGAACTAACAGTACGGCAGCGCATCAATCACCACTACGGACAGCAACGTAACACACAACTGAAGGAACTGCTACTAAATTTATTCTATGTATCCTCTGATCAATAAAGTCCAGGAGTACTTGGCCACCAAACGCTGGAGTTCAGAGTTCAGGACAGCAGCGAGCCATGACACAAGTAATACCTCAATAGTACCTGGCCACCAAATGCTGAAGCGAATCAACAAGCCGTGACACAGGAAACGTAAGGCATAGATGTTAAATAGAGGCAGCATAAAAAATAAAAGAAGTAGAACAGAGACAGGCGTATACTTTATATTCAGATGCAGAAGCACGGTTACAATGGTTCCCTAACAGACATTCCCCTTCCACCCCCTTAAAATGAAAATGTGGTGGGTATTTATAGCCCAAAGTCCCCCTCGTTACATTAATGGGCACAAAGTCCCAGTCAAACATTAGCTGACAAAAGCAGCCATGAATCGCTCGATGTCGACATCTGTCGAGCCGGATCGTACTCTCGGCATGGTCTCCCCGAAGGTTGAACAGCCACGTGGCGACAGCACTGGGTAGAACTTCATATTGACAGGAATGCGGGTAGCTGAGGCAGGTGGAAACTCACATCAGCATTAAATGAGGCAGCTGGCATAAGTAGTGCAGCCCATGCTTGTCCTTTTGCTCGGCACGTATTGGCTCAGATCCCAAAGCTGGACACTTGTCGGATGATGCTGTTTGACATGTGCTTGCCTTGAAAGGCAGTTTATCCAACTTCTCCTAGGATCTGAGCGCCATCGGGTTGCGCGAGCGTAACAATGCGTGATCGGGAAGGCCTTCATGCCTTGGGTGCATTTATGAGTTTATTTCCCTACTGCGCACCTGTCAAAAGGCGCACTCCAACTTCTCTGCGAAGTCGGGTTGCGCACAGGTGAAAGCTGATTTCTGCCGCCGAACGGACTTCGCCTTGGAAAGGGGGAGCAGTCCGACTTCGCTGCGAAGTCGGACTTCGCCCCAGCACATAGTCATTTTTCCTGCCATCTTGCCAGCCTGCTACAAGGTGCGCCCAGAAAACTGGGAGAAGTCCGACTTCGCACCAAAACTGGGAGAAGTCGGACTTCGCACCAAAACTGAGAGAAGTCGGACTTCGCACCAAAACTGGGTTTCCTGGTTTTGCTTCCCGGGGCCATAACTTTTGATCCACTGACCCGATCGCCTATTATAATATATCGTCGGAAAGCTGGCGAGAAGATCTACAATGATAAAATATCCAGAGCTCATTTTCTCCATTTTATTGCCCCTGTTTATGGCCCGCGAAAACCCGAACACCTCAGCATGCACTTTGCACTCCTGCTGCGCTCCAACTGGAGGGCGCACTCCGACTCCCCAGCGAAGTCGGATTGCGCCCTGACACTTGGCCATTTTTTAGGGCAACTGCTGTCATTTTGAGATCTGACCGAGGGGCTCAAGAGAAAGAGGGAAGAATGAGAATGTAGGGAAGAGAGAGAAAGGGGGAGAAGAGGAAGGGGAAAGAGAGAAAGAGGGAGAGGGAAGAGCAGCTCTCTTACAAAAATTGAAAACATTGCACCCCGTGCAAAATGTGACAACAAGTACCAACAAGTTTTGTACAATTAGAAGACATTATTGATTGCAATCTTGGTTGATCATTAAATCTGTCATTCAAATTGTTCCTTCAAGAGTGGAATACTCTCGTTGTGCTACATTTTGCATCATTGCCGTTTAAGTTTGAACCAGCACTGTGTGAAACTTGGAGAGGTGGATGATAGATAATTACTGTGAGAATGTGGAAAAGTATGTTGTATTCCTTTTATACATCTTGGCGTCGTTGCCTGTATGATCAATCCTAGTAATATGGAGTTGTGAGAAGCAAATCACTTGGGAAGGTCCACAAGGACAGTGATGGAATGCAACCAAAGACGTAGATGAAGAAGTAGACTTGTTTGTTGACGCTGTGAAGGATTGTACAGTAGGATGCCTATGGTAGGCATGTAGAAGGGAGGAGCATACGGGAGGTTGCTATACAAATGGGAGGGTGTGTAGGGAAGGACAATGTTGTACAAGCAGTGTGTGTACAATATATGTTGTACAAGATAGTGGTGTGTACGACACATCACCATATAAGCATAGGGTGTGTACAACAAAATGTCAGAATGTTGTACAAATAAGGTGAAGGGCCGTACAAGCAAGGTACAACAAAAGTTGTTGGAAGGCGTTGGTGAGGAATTACATAACAAAGAATGTTTGGCGTCGGAGCAATTGCAAGCTGATGTGTCTGATGGTGAGTGGGACAGGAGTTTGACATCGGTGCAAATGCAACATGGTGTGTTCGATAATGTACGAGATGGGAGTTTGGCACCAGAACAACTGTAAGTTGGTGTGCTTGGTGGTGAGCGGGACGAGAGTCCGACGTTGGAGCAGTTGCAAGATGGCACATTTCATGGTGCTGATTTTCTGTGCCTGATCAGTTATATGAAAATCCTCTTATTGCAGTATCAACTAGTTCCCTTGATCAACCATTTGAAAATATCCCTGTTGAGGAATTGATGTGTTCCCTTCATCAAATTCATATTCCTATGTATAGAGTGATTGAAGAGCTAAAACCATATGCTTGAGTTCGTTTAATTGTGTTTACAATTGTTGCTGGTCTTGAGGTACTAGTTGGTACTGGCGATTTTGGGGAAATAGTGGATATTGGGGCAATTGTTGCAGGTAAAAGTGTTGGAACTGCAAGGTTGGCGTTTGGGTTGTATGGGTAGGGTATCCTCGTTGAGTGAATGTTGCATGGTTTTATTGGTAAACAAATCGACACGGCTGAGGTACATGCCCTTATTGTATAGGTTGGCCATACTGTCCCTGCTTATGTGGCACTTGGCATATAGGTAGTCCTATAGGGATATAAGCGGGCTGTTGAAGGTTTGATGATTTGGTAACCAGGACATCCCTAACATTATCGAGGCATTTTCATATTTATAAATGAAATCAGGGAGAAAAGTAAAAAATCTCATCGAAGAACGGGATGAAAAACGACCGCACTAGAGCATTGAAATGAGGTGCACTTGAGTGGGGTGCTCTAAGCGGGACATTGCTGAGCATAGTGCTTTGCGAGCAGTGCTCTTTGGGAGCATTTAGCATTTTCCTCGCATGGTCTTGTTTCTGCACACTTGTGTCTTTGCTCGTTGCCGCTTTTGTTCTTTCCTGAAAAATGAGATTCACAAAACACAAGTTGGGCAGGATTTTGGATCAATACAAATGGAGTCGCCATTTGCATGAAAACCGCGAATAAGGTTATGAAAGCTGAACTAAAAAGCAACTTATAAATTTTTGATGCAAAAAAGATTTGTGGGTTTCGTGTTTGCTAGTGTAACACACAATCCTTTTCGTAGTTTTGAAAGGATATGAAGTATACTTGTGCAAATATCCAAAATTATGTCCGTGTGGGGTAAGATCAATTTCGTATCGAAATCGCACTTGTGTGTCCCACCGAGCGTGCCAAAATTGTTGAGCTCGCATGCGTTGTGTGTTTTTTTGTGGGGAGAATCAGATTCATACCGCTGAGTATGCCAAAATTGTTGACCTCACGTGCGGTTGGTGTTTCTTTATGGGACGAATTGGATTCATCCCATCGGGCATGCCAAAACTGTTGAACACGAAAATCGGGAAGTGCGATTTGTGCCCATGACTGCAATTTAACAATGGATGGGGAGATTTCTACTCTCCCCAACCTCTGGATCTTGTGTCCGTTCCCTTCTACCTTCTAGCTAAGCTAGAGCACAATGAAAGAAAACTTAATTAAAAATATGCGGAAAACAAATAAGCTGAAAAACAAGGAAATAAAAGTAATCTAGAGTTGTAGAAAAAAATACCGATCTACATTTGTTTTGGAGAAAAGGGGTGCAAGAGTAAAGGAAACGAAAATATGGCCGAAGCCGTAGCAAGGTTCATGTTTGGTGAAATCAGCAGTTTAGTAGCAACAATGAAAGAAAGGACTAATAGGAAAAAGGGGGGCAAAGCCACTGATTTCGCACATTCATGACATAATAAGTCAGGGACAGTTGAATTAGAATGCCACGCACTATTCTTTCACTAATTTGCAATGTTTGCAGTGTTTTACAATCTCACTCCAAAGAGTAGCTCTAGTATGCTTTGAAGGCCAAAAGACCCTTTACAATGAGCATCAAGCTCTTATTTATACTTGAAAGTGCAGCCAAAAAATGGACTACATACAATGTACCATGGTGATAACTACGAGGTTGCCAAAAATAGACACAAAAGCGGGGTTCTTCTGAGCAGGGCTCTTCTAAGAAGGTCTCTCTCTGAGAAGGGCTCTCTTTGAGTAGGTCTTTCACGAGTAGGGCTCTATGAGCGGGGCATTTCTGAGCAGAGTGTTGCTAAGTGGGGCATTCTTGCTTCCAAACACATAACTAATTCTTTCTAATTTCTGTCCTACTCTATTTTTTGCCTTAGGTTGTGCAACAGATCTCCACTCGAAGTGTGATGGTAGTACCGAGCTACTACAATTTTGACAACTCAAGGGGACATCGATCCTATTTGATACGAGATCCCAGATTGTGCCTTATTCTTGGGCACTAAGTCCAAATTGAGATAGTCCTGTAGCAAAACTAATATTTCTGGAGAGAAGAGTGTTAGTGTACCTACAACCACCTGTGGACCGATGAGGGTAAGGATACTAGACTGTTTCAATGACGTAAACAATAGCGCAAATAGGGTGATGATGGGTGATGAAAAGGGTTGAGTTGAGGACACATGAGGCGACATGACAATACTTCCAACGTGGAAGACCAAAGGAAGCAAGAAGGATGTTGATCTTGTTTGACAGGAGATTCCAGGTTGTGCCTTAGTCTTGGGTGTGTAGTCAAAATTGAGGTAGTCATGTAGCAAAACTAATGTTTTTGGTAGGAAGAGTGTTAGTGTGTACTTGCAACAACCTGTGGACCGATGAGGGTAAGGATACTAGTATGATGCAATGACAGACAATGGCGTGAATAAGGTGATGATGGGTGATGAAAAGGGTTGAGGCGAGGACACATGAGACAATGCGACAATACTTGCAGTGTGGAAGACCAAAGGAAGCATGGAGGATGGTAGGATTGTTGATGATGGTGACATTAATGATAGTGTGGCAAACTAAAATGGGATGTTTTGAGTATAATCAATTTGACATCTTCCATTGCTTTGTTGGTTGCCACGAGACATGCCACTAGTGGCACTTCTTGTTGGAATGGTCTCGCTTTGTGTGACATACACCTCTTGAATGTTCTCCAAATTCAAAGGGCATTCCTTTGTTGAATGTCCCTCTTTGCAATTACTATAGACTACCTATTTTGCTCATTGGGAGTCATTACATCTAGATTATTTTTCATTTTTGTATCCTTCAAACGAGTGCATCATCTCCTTACTAAGAGCAGTTACCAATGTTCTTGCCTCATCAAGCTTGTTCTTTGAGTTATGCTTGCTCTTGAATCATCGCTTTCGTTACCAACTTCCTGACCCCAACATTTGGATGGTATCTTCGAATCATCCTTCAAGTTGCTCTCATTCTCAAATTCATCACTCTCATCACCAAAGTCACTATCATCTTCGGAGTCACTCTTCTCATTTTCTCCTTGTCTCCAACATCTAAATGGCATATTTGCCTCACTTTATAAATTCATGGCATGCTCAACAACCTCTTAGTTTGGCATTAGAGGGACCAAAATGATGTTCCTATTTGCAAGAAGAAGGCCCTTCACAAACCACCTTTTTAATGCATTTAACAATTCCTTTTTCCAGATGGTAGACAAACCCATTCAGCCTTTGGTCTTAGGATCAAATAGACTCTGATAGACACACAGCTAGACACACAAGCTAGTATTATACTCTCCTTGCAAGACCAAGTGAAAGACGGCAGCCGCATTATCACGGATCTCCAAATTAAACTTCAAGATCAGCAAGCCATCATTACTCAATTGCAGACTGCACATACCGAACAACCTCCTCAGAATTCCGCGAATTTACACTCTGAAATTTTAAAAATTCGAGATGAACAGGTTGTTCTTCTTGCTGAGCAGGAACGTCTCAAAGAAGCATCAACTGCACAAAGCCAAAAATTAGCTGACCAACAATCTTGGGTTCAGGTTGTAGCCGGAAAGAAGAACCCCCCTCCCATAGTTGAGTTGGCTGTCCAAGCTAAATTTGAAGAAGAAAGGATCCGTAATGCGAAAGCGCTCAATCTTAGGGTTCGTGGGGTGCCCAAACCTATTGATCCACTTCAAGCTGGAAATGCCTTCATTCACAACACTCTTGAGTTAACAGATGTTACTCTCGAGAGAGCATGGTTCTCTCCCGACTCCACATTGGTCATACGCTTCAAAAATGCGGAAGAGCGTATGAAGGCGTTGAGGGCCAAACGGAAATTATTTACTCTTTAGGACAAGATCTACCTTGATGAGGACCTTACGCGACTCCAGGTTGAAGAATTGAAGAAATCCAGGGAACAAGTAGCCGCAGCCAGGAAAGCCAACAAATGGGCAGTTATTCGTAATTTGCGTGCAATGATTAGGGACTCTCCCCCACCTGGGTGGTCCAAACCCTTGCCTAACAAATGACTCCATCGACACGGAAGGGGGGTGGCAGATAAGCTAGCTATAGCTTGTTGGAACTGCAATGGTATGATGTGGTCTGCCCCAGGGTCCCTTCTTGATGTGATTGGCAGACATGACATCATTCTTATCTGTGAGATGCACGAGAGTCCCGAGCGGGCCCTTCCAGTTATCTCTGGTTACTTTTGGTGGTCCAGTTGTCGGCAACTCACTCGACGCTCTGGGGGGTTCGAGGATCAGGAGGTGTTGTTGCTCTTATCAAGGATAAGCTCTAGGGTTCGGTTTCCTTGGTTTCGACTGACCCCCACTCCAGGTTTTTATGGATTAAAATCCATCGTCACCCACCTCTTTGGGATATCTACATTGCCACCTGTTACTTTCCCCCCACCACGTCCAATTTTGCTATTCACACGGACGGGGACCCTTTCCAGGATCTCTATGAGGACATTACTAGATACTCGGCTTCAGGGGAGATACTTCTGTTGGGAGATTTCAATGCTCGGACCGGACCTATGCAGGTTTCTCTTCATGACCTCACAACCGATGAGATGCAGACTCGGGAATTGGATCTTGAGGACCTTGGTTTTGCTCGAACCTCCAGCGACACACAGGTGACTGCTTATGGTAAGCATCTTATTGAGTTGGGTGAATCCAACAGGCTAGTTCTTCTCAATGGTATATCTTGTTTTCCGGATTCCAGTGGGTTTACTTGCTTTCCTCATAGTGGTGGAGCCAGTGTCGTCGACTATGCTATTTCCTCTACCACCCTCATTCCATTCATTTCCCGATTCAACGTCTTTGATCACCCTCCCCCCCTTACCGATCATTCAGTTCTTTCTCTTACGTTATCCACTGTTTCCCTTCCTGTTACTCCTCCCCTTCCTCCCTCCCCTTCAGCCCCTCGAGTCATTATAGACTTTGACTATTATTATTCCTTTACCTACATGGACCGGTTGCATCATGTTCTCCCCAAGGTGTCTTCTCTTCCCGATGTTTCCAATCGTTTTGCTTGCTTGGTCCAAACTATTTGGAAGGCTGCTTTGGACTCGTACCCCCACACTATTCGTCCTCCCCCTTGTCCTCGTCCCCCTGGTCATTGCCCCATGAACATCTGGTATGATGAGGAATGTAAGTCTGCCCATCGAAGGTTGAAATATGCCATTCGGAATCCTTCCCAGCCCTATGCCATTTCTCACAAAGACTACAGGATGCTTCTTCGAAAGAAGAAGCGTCTCTTCCTCTCTCGGCATCGACTTGATCTTATCCACTCCCTTCAGCAGTCTCCTAAATCCTTCTGGCGCCTTATCCTCCCCCGTGATCGGATTACTCATGGGATCGATCTTTCCTCTTGGACCATTCATGCCTCTTCCCTCTATACCATCCCAAATCAGCCTCCTATTACTGTTCCCTCCCCCCCTCTTCGTGCCACCTCTTTTCTACTGGTCTTGTCAGGCAGGCTATCAGGAAACTTTGTACAAGCAAAGCAGCAGATTTGGATGGGTTACAGGCAGAATTTTTGAAGCATGGTATTGACCCTCTTGTTGGGCCCCTCACTGATCTCTTTAATCTCTCTGTCTGTTCTGGGTTTCCTGATTCCTGGACTCAGCATATCATTCACCCCATTCATAAGGCAGGTGATCCCCATGAACCCAATAACTACAGGACTATCATGATTGGGCATATCTTTGCCAAGCTCTATGCCACAACATTGGATGTGCTTCTCTCCCGAAGGTTGGAGGAGGGGGGTTTCAGGGCTCTTGGCCAAGCTGGTTTTCGGCAAGATCACCAGACCACAGATCACATTCTAGTCCTCAGAGCTATTATTGAGGAGGCGCGTTCCAGGTCCTCGAAGGTTTATTGTTGCTTTGTAGACTTCAAGAAAGCTTTCGACACGGTGCCTCGACATTTACTTCTTGAGAGGCTTCGATCAATTGGCATCTTTGGGCAACTTTTGACAACGGTTACACGGTTATATGAGACTGTGAAAGGTCGGTTTCGCTCCCCTCAAGGGCTTTCAACCAATATTCTTAGCACCATAGGAGTGAAACAGGGATGCCCCCTTTCCTCGACACTTTTTGGGATCTTTATCGACGAGCTTGAGACTTTTATTAGGGAGAACGCTCACCCAGAGGATGGTTGCCTTCTTCACTATGTGCTGATTTCTATTCTCCTCTTTGTTGATGATGTTGTTCTTTTGGCCTCATCCCCTGAGGGGCTTCAACGTCATCTGAACACACTTGCCGCTTTTTGTGACTCGAGACAGTTGACGGTGAATCTTTCTAAGACCAAGGTTATGGTATTCAATACTACCAAAGAGGCTCTATCCCATCTCCACTTCCTTTTCCAAGGTCAGGAGGTCGAGATCACCACCTCTTATGTGTACTTGGGGGTTCTTTTCACTGGTCCCACTTTTGGTATGAAACCCGCCGCCCAGGTCCGGGTGTGTAAGGGGTATGCAACTCTGTCTTTGCTAGAGAGGAATTGCTTCAAAGCACATTTTCAGGATATACTTGTGAAGATGAGGATCTTTGACGCCTTGGTCAAGCCAACTATTACTTATGGGTCAATGGTTTGGGGCCCTAGTCTTGGCCCGATTGAGTGGTCACGGGTTGAACGAGTCCAGACACTCTTTCTTCGACGATTCATTTGTTGCAAGGGCACAATCCCCCGCTCTATTATTCTGGCGAGTTTGGGGCTTCTCCTCTCCAGCTTGAGATTATCTTCCTGATTATCGGTTATCTTCACAGGATCCGTACTTTCGGAGATACCCTTGAGGGTTGCCGGCGGTACCCTTACCTCGCCCTTCGCTCCTCGATGGAACTCTCTCCGAGTTCTCAGAGCTATTATTGAGGAGGCGTGTTCCAGGTCCTCGAAGGTTTATTGTTGCTTTGTAGACTTCAAGAAAGCTTTCGACACGGTGCCTCGACATTTACTTCTTGAGAGGCTTCGATCAATTGGCATCTCTGGGCAGCTTTTGACAGCGGTTACACGGTTATATGAGACTGTGAAAGGTCGGTTTCGCTCCCCTCAAGGGCTTTCAGCCAATATTCTTAGCACCATATGAGTGAAACAGGGATGCCCCCTTTCGCCGACACTTTTTGGGATCTTTATCGACGAGCTTGAGACTTTTATCAGGGAGAACGCTCACCCAGAGGATGGTTGCCTTCTTCACCATGTGTTGATTTCTATTCTCCTCTTTGTTGATGATGTTGTTCTTTTGGCCTCATCCCCTGAGGGGCTTCAGCGTCATCTGGACACACTTGCCGCTTTTTGTGACTCGAGACAGTTGACGGTGAATCTTTCTAAGACCAAGGTTATGGTATTCAATACTACCAAAGAGGCTCTATCCCATCTCCACTTCCTTTTCCAGGGCCAGGAGGTCGAAATCACCACCTCTTATGTGTATTTGGGGGTTCTTTTCACCGGTCCCACTTTTGGTATGAAACCCGCCGCCCAGGTCCGGGTGTGTAAGGGGTATGCAGCTCTGTCTTTGCTAGAGAGGAATTGCTTCAAAGCACATTTTCAGGATATACCTGTGAAGATGAGGATCTTTGATGCTTTGGTCAAGCCAACTATTACTTATGGGTCAGTGGTTTGGGGCCCTAGTCTTGGCCCGACTGAGTGGTCACGGGTTGAACGAGTGCAGACACTCTTTCTTCGACGATTCATTCGTTGCAAGGGAACAGTCCCTCGTTCTATTATTCTGGCAGAGTTTGGGGCTTCTCCTCTCCAGCTTGAGATTATCTTCCTGATTATCGGTTATCTTCACAGGATCCGTACTTTCGGAGATACCCCTGAGGGTTGCAGGCGGTACCCTTACCTCGCCCTTCGCTCCTCGATGGAACTCTCTCCGAGTTCTCGAGGAGGCCGGAGGAGCTGGTATTTTCAGGTTTCTACTCTCCTGGCCAGCATTCAGATACAGATAGACAGAGCTGCCCCCTTATTCTTTGGGGGTTCTCCTCCCTCTCGGCTTACTAAGGAGAAGATGCTCCACGAGATTCGGAAGGATGTTAGTCTCCAGTACACCAGATGCACATGGATCTCTCTCGTTGCCCCTCTTTCCCCCAAGTCGTCTTTCTACCATGAGCACTTCTTACAGATACAGGAGGGCAGAATAGTTCCTCCACAATACCTTCAAGCAACACACAATGCATAGTCTTCGGATCACTATTGGGCAACTCAGGGTGTGTTCTCACCAACTCCGGATTGAGTCGATCACCATCTTCCGATGGAGGAGCGGATTTGCTTGTTTTGCTCCTTGGGTGAAGTTGAGACCCTGCATCACTTCATTTTTTGTTGTCCCATTTATTATGAGATCCGGGTAGGTTCCATTGCCTTTTCAGGGACAACTCTCGATGTGTTTCTACCTTCTTCAGATACCCGGACCAGCGTTGTCTCGCACTCTTTCTTAGGGAGATAACTCAGCTTCGACGACATAAAAGTTCTCCAAATGGATCTCACCCTCCTCAACATCGGCTCATCACAACATACTTCACCAACTCCGACGGACCAGGTGACTTCGATCGGAAACGCCCCACACCATCCAGTTTGAATGGAAGCAGGGTCACTAGACAACGCACCAACAGTTTGTCAGGGTTCCGAACTAGCAATGGGCAGAGACATATCATGGACTTCTTCAGCTCCGGTACTTCGGCCTCGATTGTTAGGAGAGATTAGTTTTTGGGGGGTTCTCGGAGCTTGCCCCTCTTGGGCTGCTCCCTCCCCCTCCTTCTCTCTCTCCGTTCTTCTTGGCATGCACTCCTCTCTGTTGGACTGCAGCCCTCCCCCCTCGGCTCTCCCTTTTCTTTTCTTTTCCCTTTCTCTTTGGCCCGTTTGTCGGGTTTGATCTTGTATTTTTCTTAGTTCTTTTCTTTGTTGGGCTTTTTAGCCTGCTAGCTGGCAGTCATTATTGTACTTCTTATAGTCCCTTGGGTCTTATTTTGGCCCACCGCGGACATTAATAATATTTCATTTCATTTCATTTCTTGGGGAGGCCGGAGGAGTTGGTATTTTCAGGTTTCTACTCTCCTGGCCAGCATTCAGATACAGATAGACAGGCTGCCCCCTTATTCTTTGGGGGTTCTCCCCCCCTCTCGGCTTACTAAGGAGAAGATGCTCCATGAGATTCGGAAGGATGTTAGTCTCCAGTACACCAGATGCACATGGATCTCTCCTGTTGCCCCTCTTTCCCCCAAGTTGTCTTTCTACCATGAGCACTTCTTACAAATACAGGAGGGCAGAATAGTTCCTCCACAATTCCTTCAGCAACACACAATACATAGTCTTCGGATCACTATTGGGCAACTCAGGGTGTGTTCTCACCAACTCCGGATTGAGTCAGATCACCATCTTCCGATGGAGGAGCGGATTTGCTTTTTTTGCTCCTTGGGTGAAGTTGAGACCCTGCATCACTTCTTTTTTGTTGTCCCATTTATTATGAGATCCGGGGTAGGTTCCATTGCCTTTTCAGGGACAACTCTTGATGTGTTTCTACCTTCTTCAGATACCCAGACCAACGTTGTATCGCACTCTTTCTTAGGGAGATAACTCAGCTTCGACGACATAAAAGTTCTCCAAATGGATCTCATCCTCTTCAACATCGGCTCATCACAACATACTTCACCAACTCCGACGGACCAGGTGACTTCGACCGGAAACTCCCCACACCATCCAGTTTGAACAGAAGTAGGGTCACTAGACAGTGCACCAACAGTTTGTCAGGGTTCCAAACTAGCAATGGGCAGAGACATATCATGGACTTCTTCAGCTCCGGTACTTCGGCCTCGACTGTTAGGAGAGATTAGTTTTTGGGGGATTCTTGGAGCTTGCGCCTCCTGGGCTGCTCCCTCCCCCATCCTTTTCTCTCTCCGTTCTTCTTGGCATGCACTTCTCTCTGTTGGATTGCAGCCTTCACCCCCTATGCTCTCCTTTTTCTTTTCTTTTCCTTTCTCTTTGGCCCGTTTGTCGGGTTTGATCTTGTATTTTTCTTAGTTCTTTTCTTTGTTGGGCTTTTTAGCTTGCTAGCTGGCAGTCATTATTGTACTTCTAATTTTCCCTTGGGTCTTATTTTGGCCCATAGCGGACATTAATAATATTTCATTTCATTTCATTTCTATTCTATGGATTTTTGTAATGTCCTTAACGTTTTCATGGAACATCTGGAATTCCTTCACGAAGACTTCTTGTAACTCGTCCCTTGTATACAACTTGTTCTTTGGCAGTTCCATAGACCATTACATTGTGATTCCATGCAGTGCCGCAGGGAATAATCATTGGTCCTCGAAATTAAAATGCAGATTTTCCAATGTCTAACTAGGTGCTTTGTTGCACCTACATGAAACATGGAACTTATGCATCTTGCCAATATTGGTTTTCATCGTGATTGGTTGATTTCGCATAGGCAATGGTTGCTTCCATGTTGGACTCTATTTGCATGATTTGTTGAACTCACCACATTGTAGTTGCTCCTATGCTAGATTCTCGTCCTATGCACCCTCAAATATGCCAACTATAGTGCGTTGTTGTCGAACTCCCATCCCATGGACCATTGGACATGCTAACTTCTAATCGCTCTAATGTTGGACTCCCATGATGCACACTGATGAATATGCCATCCTACATTTGCTTTGATGTGACTCTTGTCCCTCTCACCATCAAACATACCAACTTGTAGTTGCTTTAGTGTTGGATTCCCATCTCGTGAACCATTAAAAGCACAACCCACCTCAATCACTATGAACTTTATTGCAGAATCAGGTTTCCTCTATTGTTAGACTCATCATGACTTGGTGCCTTCGTCATGCCTCGCATCATCATGCACGCCTTCATTGTGAGTTGGTCGTTCATTGACATCAATGATGAAGTCTATATCACTTTCCATTTTAGGTTCCCAGCATTCCTTGTTCTAAGACGATGAAGGCATGCTTGGATGACTATACATGTCGACTGCAATCTGATCTTTCCATTCTCGTTGTTAATCTTTTGTAGCGAGATGCTTATCACAACTCCATATCACTAATTTTGACCCAACTTTGTACAAGCAATGGCATCAAAATGTAGAACTCTGGTACAAAGAAATTGAATGCAGCACATTGTAATATATTTTCATTATATAGGATAAAGATGCACATCAAGAACTTGTGGCTACATATAAATACGTAGCATGTATCCTTCACATTCCATTCCATTGCAATATATGTGATCTGGTTGAGCGTACAATGAAAACCACATAGGTGACAAACATAGAAGACAATCATTCTCAACCATCTCTACCACATACCTTAACCAAGGTAGATGTTGTACATATAGTTATCAAAACATAGGTATGTGGTTGGCAATTGCCAACGACCACTAAACTAGTCGCATACATGAAATATTAAAGTACCCCTAATGCATTAAATAATATATATTTATTTATTTTTTGATACATAGGGGAATTGGTAACACCTTTGCTCGATACAGGGCAGGACTCCGGATCGAACTTAGATGCTGCCACTATAAACCCTAGCTGTTTGGGTAAGACAAAGTCAATGGGACCCCCAACCCTCTAGGGAATCGAAGCGGCGCAGCCAACCGACAAACACTCGGCTGCTACCAACCGGCCTATTCCTTTCTGGGTATGCCGTGGTTTGAACTTGGGTCTCTCGTAAGAAAGCCCAAAGCCCTAACCACTGTGCTGTCCTAGGCAGACAATAATATTTATTACAAACACTTATGTCACCATGTACACACATGTGACACCAGTTTGTGATAACAACACATGACAAACTATATTTATATGGTACCAATGTATCATTGACATGGCGCAAAATGCAAATGTTTGTGTATTTATGCACTCATGTAGATGTGGCATTCATCCATGTGCCAAATGTCTGCCTCTACTATGTCTAGGCTTGCTGGAAACTATTTGTTGGACTCCCTTAGGAGTAGTCAAGCGTCAAAAGCGCAAGTATTAGGTTAAGCGCAATTTTAGAAGCACAAAAAGCTGCTACATTGTAGATACAATGCCTATACTTATGACAAAAATGTCTTTGGTACAGAATGCTTTCATAATTGGTTGTTGCCATCTAATAGTCTTGATTTTGCAATTGGATTTTCAACTCGAGGGCTGCCTATAAGTGATAACCTGGTAATTGACATGACTCCCTCTCGGTTTTGGATTGCCAATGCTTTATGTGTTTATAGATGCATCTCGTTGAGACAATCCTTGAACTCCTTGTTCTATATGATTGAAGTTGTAGCCCGATTTAGGTCCTCTTGATAAAGTATGTATTGTAGAGATTCTATGCTATCATGTTTTTGATCGAATGCCTGTACTCACGACAATAATGTCTTTGTAATGGAATGCCTGTACTCATGACAATAATGTCTTTGGAATGGAATGCTTTCATAATTGGTTGTTGCCATGTATGGTCTTGATTTGCAGTTGGACTTTCAGTTTGAGGCCTGCCTATCAGTGATGACTTGGTAATTGTGATGACTCCCTTTTGGTTTTGGATTGCCAATGCTTTCATATAACTTTCTAGGATAACTCTTTAAAGAAGCATCTCTTCAAGACAATCCTTGAACCCCTTGTTCTATATGGTTGAAGTTTTATAGCCTGGTTTAGGTACTCTTGATTATGTGACTATTATCCTCTAGAATATGATTTTTGCAAACAAACGGTCTTTAAGAGCATTGTCCAGGCTGAATTTGGTATCCGGCCTCTTCATCTTGAATGTGTTGTCTAGCTTATTTTCCATATTCGTAAATCATAGCTCCCTTGGTAATTCAATTTTGGGTGTGGAGAACTGTTCATCTAGCTCTTTGGTTCTCATGGGCAGTTGCCACTTGGGGCCTTCTTGGATGATGAAAATGCTGCTATTTTGATACTTTTTTTTTTAAAGGAGTCTGTAAACATATCTATAGACTAGCTCCCGCCTTTCAGCTATGCCTTAGACATTGCACTCACCTGTTTTTCATAAAGGGGAAACCAGTAAAGTTGGTATAGAGGGTATATTTTGACAAATGTATTTAGGTCACTTGGATGTCCTCTTGCAGTCTCTTAGGCCTGAGATGGCCATTTGTGTTGAGCATTTATTGCAGATTGTCAGGGACACCATTATTTTTCGCAACTAGATTAACATCGTTAGTCATATGGCCTCAGGATCTCCCTTTGGCGAGTTGAGGATGTATTCTTATCAGCTACCAGCTAGGAAAGATCTTGATATTCGACAGGGGAGATGGGATTTGTTATCTTTGCTCTCTATAGGAGGTGGAGAGGGAAGAGCACTTCATCTTTAGGCCTCGAGTTTCCTATGATATCTGATGGAGTATATCATTGATTTGATAGAGACTTAGGATGGTTTTTTGGTATCTTTTTTTGTTATGTAGATACTTCCAGCCCGTATCAACCACCAGGGATGTCAAATGCTTGTTTGACTACGGTAGACAGTGATGTGGATAACGATAGATTTGTGAGTTGATATGCCCCTCCTATGAGTGGCCAGGAGGGCACTGCAGGCCTCTTATTCTTGCACCTGGAATAGACGCTCAACTATTACCACTTACAGTCCAAACTATAAGGGGATACATATATTATCAATTTTATCTCTACCCTTGGAAGATCCTTAATTGCTGATGCTAGGAGAGGCAATAGGACTATCCAGCTTCCTCCTAAGATTGATCAATTGGGGCCTGTTTGCCTAGCTCATTCTCTTGACATCAGACTCTATATTGGCTGTTTTGCACTCTTTGTTGATGGTAACACTTCTTTAATTCAACTCAGATGTAGACTAATCCTTCTACTCCATCGTTTCTCTTCTCTTGACTTTGTTTGACAGTTCTATTTTAAGTATGTGATGTTACTCATAGCATTTTGTTTTTCTTTGGTACCGTGTGATTTTGAATTTACAGATTTGTCTATTTAGGTTTGCCACTCTCTTATTTTCTATTAGGTTGTTAACTACCTGGATTTAGATCCAGATTTATTTTCTATCGTTGGTTGTTGAAGTCCCTTTAGCACTTCTGATTAGTGGAACTTTTATGTTTGAGTCCCATTGTCCGACTCTGGTCATCGGTGGACATTAATATTCTTTCTTATTTGTAGCAATGACTTCTTAAGCAACAAGGCAAACAGATGCATACATAGTGAAGCACTGACATGGATTATACTGTTGGATCAAAGCAATTTGCATATTATTTCCCACACAACCATGCCCTTTTTTAAATATAGTTACCAAGTCGAACTATGTACTCTGTATTCCCTTGAGTCTTTCATCGCAAAAGAGGACCATAAATTGACCTAGTGACAAAAGGCTGACATCTACTTATGCATGAAATCTCAAATTTGCTATTATTCACCCTCAAAGTTCTGAGGAAGGGCCATAACCCCATGAACCTACATATGAAGTTCCTTTCCTTGAACTCTTAGATGGTGCTGCTCAACGGCCTCCATATGTATTGGTATTTTTGAGGTTTCCTCAATAGCCTATTATTTCCATTCTTAAGTATACAACATTTTTCCTAAGAGGATAATTGTGGGAAGCAAATTCTGTTTGTGAAAAGCTTGCAAAACAGCCCTAGAAGAGCCTCTCACATCTCTAGTGACAATGTTACCAAGAGCAAGGAGGTGGATGAAACCTCCTGGAAGCCCAGCACCCTCACAGTAACCTTGTGAAAGTATTAAGGTGCCCAAGGTCACATTCTCAACCTATAGTGCTTTTCTAGTTGGAGAAATCTACAAAATCATCATCTCAGGATTCTGAATGAGGCCTACAGACTCACATTCTAATTCCTTAGTCCCTGGTGTGAATTCTGCCTCTGATTTTGTGTGGTTTAACATGACAAAAATGTTTTAATTTCTTTTTGATGCAATCTTGGTTATGTTCGTCTTAGTATTGATTGTCATTTTATAATTTAGAAGCTTCTGTCCACCTTCTGAATTGAAATATCTTTGCTGTTATAGATTTGATAATTTGGTTTTATGAAGTTAAAACCCAAGGAGCTAGTTATACTTACAACTCTTGTTAATATTGATTTGCTTTTTCTTCCCATTTCCTTTGGTTATATGAACCTAATCTAAGGGATGTATTATTGGATTAATATTGCCATCACAAACATTGTTATAATGCAAGCTTCTTATTACAAAAACTCTATGGTCCCCTTTTCTTTGTAGTTGTTGTAAATGATGTATAATTACATCTCTTATATTTGCAAGGTAACCATAAATTGGTAAACATGCTTGCAGGTCAGCTGATCAACTTTTTTATTCCACTCCACGGTTTGTTACACACATTGATGAACCTGCGATTAATGCCGTTACAAACTTTTATGCTTCTGTTTTTCCTCCCAGCAAGACTCCTGATGTGGCATTGCTTGATATGTGCAGTAGTTGGGTAAATTGCAGCATTCTTAATATTATTGCTGTACCTCTATTTCACTCAGTTTTTAATTCCTCTCACTTTTAGGTCTAGTTTAACTTATATCGTGGGATTATCATGATAATTCTTTGCAGGTTAGTCATTATCCAAAGGGTTACAAGCAAGATAGAATAGTTGGCATGGGCATGAATGAAGATGAGTTACAACGCAATCCAGTAAGACACTATTTCATTTATAATATAATAATTCATAGAAGGCATCCAATATCTTATCTGAGAGGACACATTAATATTGGAATTTGGTGGTTTTATGTTATTAAATATCTTGCAACTTTCTCAAAGTAACTATCTCTTCACGTTTATTGCAGAGTCTTGTTTTAAATAGTAGTTACAACAATTAACATTAACTATTAGTGCTTATCAACCATGGCACAGTTTTTGCATCCGAGTCAGAAAATTTTAAGGAGTACATTTTAGATTAAGTGTCCAAAATGAATCAAGTCTACATGAGAATGATATTCTTTTATTTGGAGAAAAGGACTAGATATGTTTAATACATAACTAGAATAATGGCAAATGTGAAGAGTTTTAATGGTCAAGTAAAAGTTATGATATGACCTATTACATGAAGTGATGCATATCAATATTTTAGAATTACTAAAGTGATATGTATAAAAGCATGATATTTATGAAGCAAAAAGGAGATGGGAATCCACCAACAATGCAAAGGTCTTCTCTTTTGGTGACCTAGATTGAATTAATCCATTATTCATATTTTCTATTGTGATATTTAATAGAAAGACATTATACAATTCGAAAACTAAAATCCTTAGAATTCTTTTGTAAACAGAGAGGATCTGGCATTGGGTACATATGCATATTTAGGAAAAGCCGCAGATGGGGATGTTGGGTATACAGTACAAGTATTTAAAATAAACTTGTCTCATCACTCTATTCACTATGCAAACGGAATTATAAAATTTAAAAGTGATGTAAATACACATGATAAGTCTTTTGCATTTCAGTTTGTTTATTGGACATAACTAATCTGAGTTGAAGACAGGGTCAAATAGACAAGCCATTTTTGGATTTGATGAAACATTGGGGAATGAAAATAGAGAAAGAATTGGAGCGTCAAAGGCATGGCTTTTAACTTTTGATATTGTACTCTTGTTGGGTTGGGCTATTTGAACTTTCCAAAAAATGACAATAGAGAATGTATTAGAACATAGAACTGTTGGTTACGAATCTGCCACTAGGATAGGATTTTAATCTTATTGCGCCCTAGATTCGCCCAGCAGATTGAAAGGCCGGAAGGAAGGGATGCCTTCCGTGCCAATCTCCGGAGAAGGCCGGCTCCTATGCTTTCTTAGTAAAGGGGTTTAGCTCAGAGTGCAAGAAAGAAATTATAAAATGCAGAAAGAAACATAAATATGCTTGTTTCGGGTGGGGAAGATAAGCAGCACAACAACTAACCAATCACTATTACCAACAACAATCAAAACAATGTATGCAGCAGAAACTATTAGTGTTATTCTATCCTATGTATCCTTTACTTCAGTATTCCAGATATACTTAATTACCAATACTGATATCCAGAAGTGCAGAATAGCAGTAATCAGAAATATAAGCAACATGAGGCAAAAATACTTAATAAAGGCAGCATACAAGATAAAGACAGTTAATAGAGCCAAATATACTTTGCATTCAAAAGCAAGTGCACAGCTACAGAAGTTCCTTAGCAATATATCCCCCTCCACCCTTGTACAATCAAATGAAGTTGCTATTTATAGCAAAAATAACCCCCCCCCGATTACATTTTGGGCACAAAATCCTAGACTTGCGGGCAGGGAGTGTACTTGCAGCAAGGTCCACCTAGAAACGTAGCAGCTCCGTGGCAATCCGGCAGGTGAAAAGTCGAGTCTGGTTAAATGGTGGTAGGTGCGGCACGATTTGGCACTTCACGCTCATCTACTCTGTACCCGGGTGGCACACCTTCTGTCACATCCTGACTCTTATCCCGAGACTGCACACTTGTCAGCATCTGAAACTGCTGATGAAAGAGGGGGTATGAAACTTAGAAGCTTATTCATTGTCTTCTTATCCCGCCTGACAGCACACAAAAACAGAGTGCAGTCAGACGGCGCAAGTTGAAAACAGCGCAATCAGGCGAATTATGCCTTAGAACTTTTCCTGCAGTTTATCTCTTTCCCATCTGATGGCGCACCAAAGTAGGAGCGAAGTCGGGGGGCGCAGCGCAGTCAGACGGACCTCCGTGCCTTAGAAACTTTTCCAATGCCTTCTTCCTTCTTCGCCCAAGTGTGCACAAGGATAGGCGCGCAGTTGGACAGAGTCCGACACTAAGAATATTTTGCTGTCTTTTCGATAGGCATCCTCCCGGCGGCGCACAATTGGATGAGCGCCGCCCGACTTCGCTGCGAAGTCGGGCGGGCTCGACACTTAGATTATTTTTGATGACTCTTGATTATGGTTGCCCAAGTGCGCACCGGCTTATGGGCACCGTCCGACTTCGCTGCGAAGTCGGGCGGCCCCAACACTTAGTCAATTTTTTGGCCTTTCTCAACATGATTGCCAAGGTGCGCATCGAACCCCGGGAGTCGTCCAACTTCGCTGCGAAGTCTAGCGGCCCCAGTACTTAGCCAAATTTTAGGCCTTTTCTCCATAAGACCGACTAGGTGCACACAAGATGATGAGCACCGCCCGACTGCACTGCGCAGTCGGGAGGACTCCACACTTAGACAAATTTAGGCAGATTTTTTCTTCTTGCAGGAAACACTAAAAACATGAAATGAAAGATGGGGAAACGAAATTTGATAGCTGAAGGGGAGAAAGGGCATGGAGAAGAATGGGGAAGAAGAAAGAGGGGAGGTAAAGCAACAAACTTACAAAATTTTCAAAATTTGGCACCCCGTGCAAAATGTGGCAACATTCCTGGCGGCTCGCGGGGTATCGAGTTCGCCTCGATGCAAGGAACCCGTTGGTTAGGAATCTACCATGAGGAAAGGATTTTGTGTTAACGCGCCAAGATTCGCCCACCAGATTGAAAGGCCGGAAGGAAGGAATGCCTTCCGTGCCAATCTCTGGAGAAGGCCGGCTTCCTGTGGGGTTTTGAGGTTCAAGATAAGAGTGCAGGGAAAGAGATAAAAATGCAGAAAGGGATTCCAAATTAGATTGGAGTTGGGTGGGGGGAACTAACAGTACGACAACGCATCAATCACCACTACTAACACCAATATAACCATAATACACCACTATGGATGCTGTCACTAATCAGTAGAACAGAGTCAGGTATATGTTTTGTACTAAGAGCCAGAAGCACAGCTACAATGGTTCCCTAACAGACATTCCCTCCAATGAACTAACAGTACGGCAACGCATCAATCACCACTACTAACAACACTATAACACAAAACATAACCAGAAAACTGCCACTAACGTTTACCCTATGTATCCTTTAATTTATGCATCCCAGGAATACCTGATCACCAAATGCCGGAGTCCAGAGTTCAGTACAACAACAAGCCATGATACAGGAAAACATGAGGCAGAAATGTCAAAGAGAGGTAGCATACAAAATAAAAACAATAGGACAGCACCAAGTGTATGTATTTAATTAGAAGGCAGAAGCACAGCTACAATGGTTCCCTAACAGACATTCCCCTTCCACCACTTTACAATGAAAACGTGGTGGCTATTTATAGCCTGAGAACCCCCCGATTACATTTATGGGCACAAAGTCCCAGTCAAACATTAGCTGACAAAAGCAGCCGCGGAACTGCTGATGCTGACCTTTGTCGGGCAGGACTGTACTCTCGGCATGGTCTCCCTGAAGGTTGAACAGCTACGTGGCAGCGCGCTAGGTAGAACTTCACATTGACAGGAATGCGGGTAGTTGAGGCAGGTGGAAACTCACATCAGCCTTAAATGAGGCAGCTGGCATAAGTAGTGCGGCCCATGCTTGTCCTTTTGCTCGGCACGTCTTGGCTCAGATCCCAAAGTTGGACACTTGTCGGATGATGCTGTTTGACACGTGCTTGCCTTGAAAGGCAGTTTATCCAACTTCGCCCAGGATCAGAGCGTTGTCGGGTTGCGCAGGTAGAAAACAACGCAGTCGGGAAGGCCTTCATGCCTTGGGTACTTTTATGAGTTTATTCCCCTACTGCGCACCTGTCAAAGGGTGCACTTCGACTTCGCTGCGAAGTCGGGTTGCGCACAGGTGAAAGCTGATTTCTACCGATGTACGGACTTCGCCCTGGAAAGGGGGCGCACTCCGACTTCCCTGCGAAGTCGGGTTGCGCCCTTGCACTTAGTTATTTTTCTTGCCAACCTGCTACCAAGTGCGCCCAGAAAGCAGGGCGCACTCCGACTTCGTTGCGAAGTCGGGTTGCACCCAGAACACTTGTTCTTTTGGTTGATTCTGTCGCACTGCGCACTTTGCACTACTGCTGCGCTCCAACTGGAGGGCGCACTTCGACTTCGCTGCGAAGTCGGATTGCGCCCTGACACTTAGCCTTTTCTCAAGGCAATTGCTGTCATTTTTGAGATTTGACTGAGGGGCTAAAGAGAAAGAGGGAAGAATGAGAATGTAGGGAAGAGAGAGAAAGGGGGAGAAGAGGAAGGGGAAAGAGAGGAAGAGGGAAAGGGAAGAGCAGTTCTCTTACAAAAATTGAAAACATTGCACCCCGTGCAAAATGTGGCAACATTTCTGGCGGCTCACGGGGCGTCGAGCTCGCCTCGGCGCAAAGAATCCATGCCTTCATCCATTGGGTGCAGAGGAACTTACTTCCCCTTTCTTCTGCTGCTCTGGCCTTTCCTCTCGCGGCAACTGTTCTTCAGATCCACTTCCGGCAGCTGCCTCCTCGGATTCACCTTGCGAATGCTCTTCAACGTCGGCTTCTGCCTCGCAGATGCGCTTGTATGCGGCCTAGGCTTGGCCCCAGGATTCTGCTTCGAAGGGTCGGCGGTCAGCAACTTCTTCTAACGCTGCGTGGAATGCAGCGACTGTGTGCAAGTCGTTGGTGAGGAATCTCTTTCCCAGCTCCTGGAAGTAGGAGCTGATCTTGCAGCACTTGGACACCATCTGGGTGACTAGACTTTCTTAAATTGGCTCGGTCCAGCTATCGATTTCAGCTGTATCTGCTTCAAAGGACAGCCAATTCTTTCTCACCTGCTTAAGGGTGAGAAACTCACCATTCTCAACATAGCTCGGGCACCCTAGTTCAAAGAGAGCGTGAAGGGGAGCCAGACAAATGTCTCTTTCATGTTCGAAGGCATCCAACATTCGTATGGCAATTCTCACCTCTTCTGTTTTCTTAAAATACTTATGCAAGGTTACCCTTGCATCTGCCCATTCTGCAGCGAATGAGTATATGGGGGAGAATTGGAGGCCATCGCGCTCGTGTTCTTGAAGTTTTATCGCTAGGTCCGGCCACTGCTTCGCCTGGCGCTCGGCCTCCTCTACCACAGGCTTTCCTTGGGCAGAAACTTTTTGGATCCTGGATGAGAAATCCAGGACCGACATGGCTTTATACGTGTGGGGCTTGCATCCCCGCGACGAGATCAGCCCGCATCTCCTTAACTTTGCTCTTTGAAAAGACCATCACTTGAGATGCTTTCTTTGCAGATTGTGATTGCGCCTGTTTCAAAGACTCCCAGAGCTGAGAAATCTACTCCAGGGCTGCCTGCTTTTCCGTTGCGACTTCTTGCTGAGAAGCGGCCAGCTGGGCTTTTAATTCATCTATTTCTCGCTGCGCCGATTCCAGCTGCTCAGTGGACCTAGACATGTCTTCTTCAAGCTGTCTTGTTTTGTCCTGCAACCGGAAAAGCTCTTCCCGTTCCTCCAGATTTTTGACAAGGAGATTATCCGCTTTACGAAGGATTCCATGAATCTCGTATTGCTGGTGGATATCGTCAAAGCTCTTCTCCTTTCTCTGAAGCTCGTAGTCCGCCCTGGTCATTTCCCGGAGAGGCTTCTTCACTTTTGGAGTTATCTTTTCTGTCGTGAGCACTCTCCTCTTGAAGTCAAACTTGGTGCGCTTTACCGGGGCGGCAATCTCCTCAGGTCTCCTCCGCTTCAAGTTTTGGAGAAAAGAGATAGGATATTCTACGGCTCTTGTTGCTAGAGGCAAATTGTCCGTGTTCTGGAGATCGTCCATGAAGTCCGGTTCCCCTAGCCTAGGGTTCTGCTGTGACATCTCTCCTGTGAACAGGGACATAGGAGAAACCGGAAGGACTTCGGAAGGAGCGACCGCTTTTGAGTGCGACCGGGGAGCGGAGAGCGAAGCGGTTGATGCTGGAAGGGTTTCAAGCGGCTGAGGCGATGGATGCAGCGGTGAACGCGCAGCTTCAGCACTAACCATGGGTGAAGGGTTTGGGGTTTGACTTGCAGAAGACCTGCCGCGGCCGGTCCGCTCGCTGGCGGCGCTGGCGTCTTTTGTGCCTGAGGAGCCACCTCGGGCGTTGACTTGGCTGATTTTTGCGCCTTTTCGGGCACCACCTTGGAAGCAACAGGCTGCATTGGGTCCACTTGGATATCTGTTGGGCCCGCAATAGCAGTTGTAAAAGTGTACAATTGTTGGGAGGAAGACCCCCTTTATAACCCTCAAAGGGACCTCGGGGAACGTAATCTCGGAATGTGAAAGGCCGCCAGCTGCCAATGTGCTGGTCATATAGAGCTGAAAAATCATCATCAACGGCCAGATTCCTTCTGACGGATTTATCTTGCTGCGTGCGGCACCTCATCTTCCAGCATTCAACAACTTTTTATCTTGGCCAGTTAAGGCCTGCCAGCTTGGTGATGAGTTTCTTAAATCCCGGAGAAGTGAACTTGTGGTCTGGGTTTCGCTCGGGGTCATATGTTACCTCCTCGCAGTAAAACTCTTGCCACGGAGGCCATGCTTCCATCAAGTCAATCTCCCAGTCGAGGTCAACATGGACCACATCGCATCTGTCTTCGATTATATCCGCCCGGGGCCAGATATGTGCAAACTTTCCCCTTATCCCGTATGGGTCGTACTTCCAGCGCTGCGGTAGTAGAATCAGGCCAATGTCATAGAGCTCCTCCTCGAGATAGACATGTCCTATCTCTGATATTTCGACGTTCGCCCAGGAAAGAGGATATTGAAAGATATGGCCCTTTTTCTTTCCCTGGCCGAACTCCTCTTCAACGTAATCCATCTGCCGCGCAACCTCCATCCCAAACTGATGATCCGTGCACCAGAAGGGCAGCAGATGAGGCTTGCCCTTGAATCCGTAGATTCTAACCACGATCCCCTGCGTCAGTCTAAAAACGTCCCCGAGCTTGTGATTCAACAAATAGTTTGTCATTTCCTGCGGGGGGCGAGGGATCTCACCATCGGCTGAAGACCGACATGACCAAGCCCGGAAAGTTGAAGTTGAACTTGTAATAAGACCCTTTCCGGTATAGGTCATCTGTCCATTCATAGACGGGCTATGGCTCTCCCTTCTCATTTACCTTCTTCAGGTTAGGGATCGGCATACGGGAGTGCAAGTGATACAAATATAGCCAAGCCAAGAAGGAACTGAATCAAAATTCAGTTGACTGTTTTTTCTGTAGCTTCACCAGGCTGGAGTGAATGGCGTATGCAAGCCAGTCCGCCCAGTCGAAGAAGATCGGGCGCTTCCCACTTTTTTGCGCTGTTGGTTCATAAGATTCTCCGCATAGGAGACATTCTGCCAGCGCTAGCTGGTACGGCCGTACCAGCTTGTCAAAGTCGCAGCCGAGGACCCACGCCAGGATGGTGTATATGTATTTATTTTGAAACCTTTCCAGGGGTATGGGGCCGGTTGGCCATTGTCCAGCTGCGAGCGGGGCGTTGAGCTCTGAGTTGAGGAAATCCCTCATCCTTTTTGTATGTGTAAAGCGCCCCGCTTGTTCGCCAAGATTTATCCTTTTAACAATCGTGCTGGAGTCATATTGCAACCCCGGGGCGAAGGCCGGCTGGACGGTCTCTCTGCGGAGTGCGAACAAGGGTTTTCCGCTGCAGTTGCAAATTTGCCGGGTAGCTGGCCTGTAATGTCTGACAATGATGTCGACCAGCTCCGGGCATAGGTGGACAGGAGGGCACAAGAACCGATGAAGGTTCGACTTGTACGCAGCCCCGAAATGGTGAGAGGGCGAAACTTTATCAGCCCAATTTTCCACATTTATCCGCAGTTTAGTAAGGCTCATGGAAAACAAGCCGTCCTTGTACCTAGACAGGTAATTAACCGGTGGTGGTGGGGCTTGCCCACGCCGTACTTTCTTTGTCCGGGATTTTGACTTTTGATCCTGCGGCGTCTCACTCCTGAAAACATTTGACTGTGGGAAATCTCCACTTTCGCGCTCTTCGCTGGATAGCGCTGGCATTGGCAACTTTCCTTTGTCCATTCCTTCGAAATAGCAATAATTATGACCTCTGGACGTCTGCACAAGATTTCGCAGTCACAGGATTAATCTGCACGATTTGGCATGTCTGGGCGCACTAGACCTCTTTTTCTAGATAATGACAGCGTCATTAATGGTGCGCAAGAAGGGGTAGGTCAGCAGGTTAGTGAAGACGTTATGTTTTTTGGTGTCTGCGCAGGAGAACGTCTTGAAAGATGTACCCAGGTTACCGCGCCATGCCTCCTTGATTGCGTTTTCCTTGAAGGTTGCGCAATCATGAAATTTGACTTTAATTGTTGCGCCTTGGCTGACGTCACTGCCACAATCTGGGCGCACTGCTCAAGGAAAGACCCTTTTGGTTCGGAATCCCAACCTTTATAGCCGTTGCGCGCCCTGGGCCCACACTTGGGAGTATTAAATTTTTTGTTTAAAATCATCCAAGCTGCGCCCGGAAAACGGGGCGCAGTCGGACTTCGCCCGAAAGCTGGGCGCAGTCCGACCTTTCGCTTAGTCCCTTCTGCTCCTTTTCTTTTTTAATTTTCCTCGGTCGGAACACCCGAGATGCGCCGGGTTGGGCGCGCCTTGAACTCTGCGCGAGAGCCGGGTGCATTCGGACTTCGCGCACGAAGTCGGACTTCGCCCGAAAACCGGGCGCAGTCCGAACTCTTGTTTAACTCCTTTTAATGCTCCTTCTCCAACTGCGCCCTTCGGGTGGTGCGCAGCCCGACTTCGCTGCGAAGTTGGGTTGCGCACCCAGACAGCAGATTTTACTGTTTTCTTGGTCAGTCCCTTCTACGAACTTCGCTCTTTCTCAGGGGCGATACCTGACTTCGCCGCGAAGTCAGTGTTTTCTCCTTCTGTCCGACTTGGGCTCTTCTAAAACGAAAAAACTGAAAGCAGGAACTGTACATACTGAAAATTAAAAATGCAAAAAGGGAAATTTGTACAAGGAAGGGCCCGATTGGGCACCTTCAACAGCGGTATATTTTCAAATGGAACCCGTTAACGGGAATAGGCAGGAGCTGACCCTCCATATCCCGAAGCATGAAAGCGTTGAACTGGTTCACCCGGGCAATCTGATAGGGGCCCTCCCAGAGAGCATCGAATTTTCCGTGGTTGCTCGGCTTCGCCTTAAATGAGTCCCACTTCAACACCAGGTCCCCGATTTCGAAAACTCGGGCAGTGGTGCCTTTCGCAAACCAGCCTTGAGTAGCTTCAACGTGCTTGGTGAAGGCCTGGTATGCTTTCTCTCTGTCCTCTTCTAACTGCAGAAGTTGGCACAGTCTGTCATCCACCGGGTCTCCACTGCTCCTGTCTTCGTCCAACATCCATAGGGCAGGGATTTCGATGTGGGCTGGCATGACAGCCTCTTTACCATAGACGAGCGCATAGGGGGACGTTTTAATGGATTTCTTGAACGAAACTCTGTCCGCCCACAGTGCCCGGTTTAGGAGGGAATGCCAAGTCCGCTTGTTCCTTTCAATGGTCCTTCTGATGATCTTCAGGAGGTTCTTGTTAGTAGACTCAACAAGGCCATTCCCCTGCGGGTTGTAATTAGAAGACATCTTGTGATAAATGCCAAGTTTGCCATTGTACTCCGTGAGTACAGCGCCTGCGAACCCCGGACCATTGTCAGTTACAATTGACTCTGGAACCCCGAAGCGGGTAATCGGGCTTTCAAGGAACCCGATGACTCGTTTCTTGGTCCGCGTTTTTGGTTGGGATCGCTCTCGCCCACCGTGTGAAGTAATCGGTGGTCGTAAGAATAAACTTGTGTCCGGCGAGAGGAATTAGGCGAAATCACCCCAATGAAGTCTAGACCCCATTGCTTGGAACGGAGTCTCGGCCTCGAATCGGTTGAAGGGGCAGGGGTGCTTTTCTGCTTCGCCAAAGAAACCTCTGGCATTGATCACACTTGGAACAGACCGCATAAACGTCTGTAAATAGAGTGGGACAATAGTACCCGGCTCTAATTATTTTCAAGGCCGTAGGCCTTGCGGAATGATGACCTCCAGGCATCCCGGAATGAAAATCTCCGAGGACCCTAGATCGGTCTGATTTTCTGATGCAACGCAACAGGATGCCGTCAATATTTTTGAAGTAAAGCCCCTCGGGGCGAAGAGTGTACTTGAGTGCACCTAGCCGAAATCTCCTTCGTTGTGAGGCGTTTAGGTGATCTGGACATCTCCCGGTACAGAAATATCTCACCAGTTCATCTGTCCAATCACTCTCCTCCGATAAGGAGTTGGCTAGGTTGATGCTTGTTGCTGTGTCCTCCCACTTACAGGCGGAGATGCCGGCTACAGCGCTTCGGGCCAGCTCCTGACACAAGGCTCGGCCTCTGATAAGCTTGGTGGGCCGCACTTCGATGTCAAACTCCTGGATTTTTGCAATCCACCCTGCTCTCTTGTGACCCGGTTCTCCTTGTATGATGAAGCTTCGAACGTCCGGGTGAATCACAAAGACAGTCGTTCGGCTCTGGGAGACAAAATGCCTGAACCTCCGGAGCGATTTCATGACAGCGTGAACCTGCCGCTCTATAAAGTTGTACTTTTCTTCATGCGGCTGAATCACTTGGCTCAGGAACGCTATGGGGCGCTCCTCGCCATCGTCTCCCTTCTGTGTTAGGACTGCGTGTAACTTTCCGGTTCTCCCACCGCGTAGAGGATGAAGTCCTTGGAGTAGTCCGGGTTTATCAACACCGGAGCTTGCGCAATTCGAGCCTTGATTTCCTCGAAGGCTTGCTCTCTCTCATCAGTCCATTCGTAAGTTGTATCTTTTCTCAGCAGTTCGGCCATAGGCTTGATCACCCGTGCGAAGTCCGGAATGAACTTCCGCACGAAGTTAATCTGACCGAAGAAGGACCGCAGCCCTTTTTTATCAATTGGGGTTGGCAAGCGAAGGAGGGCTTCTGCTCTGTCAGGGTCAATGGCGAGGCCTTTCTCTGAGATGACGTGTCCCAGCAGCTTACCTTCTTTTACCGCGAAGACAGACTTCTTCGAGTTTATGGAAATGCCGAATTCTCGACACCTCTCAAATATTTGCCGCAGGTGGGAAACATGATCCCCTCTTTGGTGAGAGAAAACAGTCATGTCATCAAGGTAGATGACAATGATCTTGTTGAGCAGCTCTGGGAAGGCCAGGTCCATGGCCCTTTGGAATGTGGCACCAGCATTGGATAAGCCGAAAGGCATGCGCTGATAGGCGAACGTCCCCCATTTGGTGGTGAACGCCGTTTTATGCTGGTCCTCATCCCTGACCCAAATTTGGTTGTAGCCGGAAAATCCATCTAGAAGTGAGAATCTCTGGGCTCCAGCAACGATGTGTAGAATTTGATCAATTTGGGGAAGCGGATAGTGGTCCTTGAGGGAGGCCTGATTCAAGTTTCTGAAATCGACACAGAGACGGATGTCGCCATTCTTCTTCCTCACAGGCACCAAATTCGCAACCCAGGATGAATGTTTGATGGGGTAGATGATTTTGGCCTCCAGCATCTTCAGGAGCTCGACTTTCATCATGGCCTCAATTTTCGGATTTACGGTCCTCTGCTTCTGTAGGAATGGCTTGGCGCCATCCTTTAGCCCAATGGTATGCTGGATTACATCTCTGTCATACCGCTTCAAATCCTCGTAGCACCGAGCCACGATGTCGGGGAACTCTCGGCACGGTGATCCGATCTCGCTCAAGTTCCTCCGAAGTGCGATCTGTCTCGACCTTGATGGTTTTACCGGGTTCGAGTTCCAGTGTCGGCATATCGCTTCGGGTCTACTTTGATCCTATGAGATATAGCTCGTCATTCCGATCAAATAGACTCTCCAATGTAATCAGTCCTTTTGGGACATGATTATTTTTCAACTGTATCAACCCCTCATATTGCTCGTCATCAGGGTCTCTACTCTCGATTGAACATGCTTCATTTACCAAAAATGTGACGATCTCCTCGTCACAATCGAACACCTGCCAGTGGGTGTCCTTATCAGGCACAGAAGGCCTGTAAATAGTGCGAACCGGCTTCGGTTTCTGGACAACGTCGTCAGCCGGAACGTACCTGGCTCCAACAGACGCCAGAATGTCAGCGTGCTTGTTTTTCTCGCGTGATATCGCCTTGACATTCAACGAGTCAAACGACTCCATTAGGTCCCACACCCGGTTATGGTATGCCTTGAGATAGTGCTTTTTGGAGGCGCACTTGTTCGTAACCTGGTGACACACCAGCTCTGAATCTCCAAAGATCTGCAGGTGTTTAATCCCCAGCCTCTCCGCCTTTCGCAAACCCAAGCATAGGGCTTCGTACTCCGCCGAGTTGTTGGTGCAGCTCCAGGCCAACCTGTAGGTATAGTCCTTTTGGATCCCGGTAGGAGAAACCAGAAGCACCCCTGCACCGGCGCCATTTTTGCATCGCGCGCCGTCAAAGAAAAGCTTCCACAGCTTCTCAGGTGCAGGTCCCACTTCCTTTTCAGCTGACTTGTCAAGCCTCTCGGGCTGTACAATGGTGTAACAGCCCTGCTCTGTCTTAATTACGGCATTGAAATCCCGCAAAGAGAACTCATCTTCGAGCTGTAGCACATCGAGGGCTTGCTCCGTCAGCTCTACCGTCACCAGTTCTTCCTCCGTCAGCTGGACCATGCAGTCCAACTCTTCTCCGGGTATCTTCTCTGTAAGGAAGGTGGAAGGCTTCTCATTGAAGATTTTCAGTCTCCTTCCTTTGAAGGGCACTTCCATGTGTGAGTAGTCTAGAGACAGGTACCCGCCTAGCTTCGCAGTGAACTCCCGGGAGAGACACATGTCGAAGTAGGGAGCCAAGTCAACAACCACGACCTCTTGGATGACCACGATGTCGAGAGCCTTATGTAGCCGAATAGGGATGTCTTTTATGACACCAACTGTCTTGACAGGGGTGCCGTCTAGTTGCAGCACGCCTTGGCTGCTCCTTGTGTACTCCATCCCGATCTCGTCACAGACGGCTTTCGGCATAACAGTCGTGGAAGCGCCAAAGTCCACCATGCAGTTGTGTACTATGTGCCCTTGCATCCGTAAAGACAGATAGAAGGGAGGCGGTCTGTTCTTCCCAGTGGTCGAGACTGTCAGAGGTTGAACCAGGACAGCGGGCTGTATCTGCTTGCCGTTCTTCATGTTTTTAAGAGATTCCTGCAGCAGATCCACCTGGCCTGGGAGCAGAAGAGCATCGTACATGCTGATTCTAGCGGGTGTTCTTTTGAACTCGTCTACTATGCTGTAGCCCGAGGTGCTAGCTCCTTCTGCTTCTTTTGCCGGCTCATACTTCGTCCGGTACTGCCGGGTGGCCTCAACTCTCTCGTGTCTTGGTCAGAGACGGGTACTTCAGCTTCTCCGGGGCTTGTTCTTTGGTTTCAGCTGGAGGCTGAGGTTCTGGAGCTTTAGCCGGAACTGGAGCTTTTGCTATAGGAGGCTTGGCTGGAATAGGGGCTGCCTTTACCGGAGGAGGCTTGGTCGGAGCTTTGTCTTTGGATGCCTTCTCCTGGGCTGTGTAGGGCCACAACCGCTTGTATGGTGGCAGCCCACCGGGCTGCGCCTTTTCTCTTCTGGCATACACCTGCAAGGGCTTGGCAGCATCTGCAGTTTTCTTTTCTTCCTTGGCGGGCGGCACTAGATTTTCCTCTGGGAGGGCAAAGTTGGCTTCGCCGTCCAGGATCATGTAGAGTTCATCGTCCTCTATGGCGCTGCCGGCTAAAGTCTGGATGTAGTGCTGGTGCAAGTGTGCGCTCTTCCTCCGAATGCGGGTCATTGCACGTAGTGCACCGCTTGATCTGGTCGGAAGGACCAGGTTGGTCTTCGATAGCAAGCATTTCTCGGAGGCGGACGCCTCTGCAGTTGTTCTGGAGGCCTGTCTTTTGTTAGCGCCGGGGGCGGATATGGCCTCCTAGGAGCGAGGTCCATCTGGGCCTGCTTCTTCTTCAGAGCGGTCATGTCATTGGACATGGCATGATAACTTGAGGCCAAAGCCCGTACCTCCTAGAGGATTGTGTTCTGAATGTTATTGTCAGGAGGCGGCAATTGTGCCGGTGGAGGCAATGCGGCTAATGGAGGAGGATTGGAATAAGGTGCGTACTGCGGGGGAGTAGGGAGTGCTGGAAAATGCGGAGGAGGCGGCGGGTGAGGATAATGCATTTGCGGCGGGCCGTAAGGAGTTACGACCGGCGCCGGATTCCATTGTTGCTGGGGTTGCTGCCCTGATGTGGACGGCGCACCACCAGAAGCTGACGGATACTGGGATCTGGGGAAGTCGGGATGAATGGGTTCCTGCACCCTGGACGGGAGTCTGCCGATGGAAATGATATCCGCTTCAGCTTGCTGGGCAACATCGTACAGAGCGGGAAACGAGTCTATTCTGGCAATCTTCGACAGACGAGCATATGTCTGAGTTGAAGGATCTCAGGTAGTAGTGAGCAGCCATGCCAGCTGAAGGCCGAAGTTCATGAGGTACCCGTTTCCAGGATCTCTCAAACCTGATGTTAAAGTCAGACACCTCCTCTTGGGGGTGTCTCTGGATACTTTGGAACTGATGCAGCAAAGAAGTGGGGTCAGCAGACTCGTTGCATCCTTTCACGAGCCTTCTGGTGAGTTAGGGCCACCCTGTGATAGATCCCTCTGGCAGCGATCTCCACCAGTAGAGAAGCTTTCCCCTTAGGGAAAGGGCCAGCAGACGGGTCTTCACACTTTCGTCAGTAATGGAGTGCAATGCAACCAGGGCAAGGATGTCCTGGATGTGCTCGTACGCCGTCTTGCTGTAGCCGTCGTATGTAGGGATGGACTTTAAGGCAGTAGGGGGCACAACTTGCTTTCCGACCAGGGCCAAGGGCCCCGTAGAGTCCACCGCCGGGAAGAGATCATCATCATTCTGCTGCTAGGTAGCCATTTCTTCCTCCTCTCCTCCGTCGGTTGTATACTCAGTGTCGGTACCTTCCGAGGATGTAGATTCCTCTTCTTCCTCGGCCTCTTCTATTTCGTTCTCAGCTCCTTCGACCTCGACTTCGGCTTCTTCTTGGATTTCAGCCTCGGCTTCGTCGACACGAGCTTGTTGATCAGCCAGCCTGACAATTTCGCCTCGAGCGTTGATGTCTAGTTCGTAAAAGGCAGGCGGGTTTCTCGGATCCCTTGCTCGCCACCTTCTCGTTTGCATGAAGGTGCTAGGACCGGTCTTTCGGACTCAGAGGATATGTTCGTGCAGAGTCGCCAGGTGTTTTGATTTTGAACAGCAATGAAGCGAACACCGGTGCTTCGATTCTGTTTGGGGGTGGGAAACTTCCTTGTCCCACCGGGCGTGCCAGAGAAACTGTTAGCCCGAGTGAAGACGAGCTTGAGATTTTTCAAATGTGGGACTCTATGTCCCACCGGGCGTGCCAGAAACTGTTGGTTACGAATCTGCCATGAGGAAAGGATTTTGTGTTAATGCGCCCAGATTCGCCCACCAGATTGAAAGGCCGGAAGGAAGGAATGCCTTCCGTGCCAATCTCCGGAGAAGGCCGACTTCCTGTGGGGTTTTGAGGTTCAAGATAAGAGTGCAGGGAAAGAGATAAAAATGCAGAAAGGGATTCCAAATTAGATTGGAGTTGGGTGGGGGGAACTAACAGTACGACAACACATCAATCACCACTACTAACACCAATATAACCATAATACACCACTATGGATGCTGTCACTAATCAGTAGAACAGAGTCAGGTATATGTTTTGTACTAAGAGCCAGAAGCACGACTACAATGGTTCCCTAACAGACATTCCCTCCAAGGAACTAACAGTACGGCAACACATCAATCACCACTACTAACAACACTATAACACAAAACATAACCAGAAAACTTCCACTAACGTTTACCCTATGTATCCTTTAATTTATACATCCCAGGAATACCTGGTCACCAAATGCCGGAGTCCAGAGTTCAGTACAACAACAAGCAATGATACAGGAAAACATGAGGCAGAAATGTCAAAGAGAGGTAGCATACAAAATAAAAACAATAGGACAGCACCAAGTGTATGTATTTAATTAGAAGGCGAAGCACAGACTACAATGGTTCCCTAACGGACATTCCCCTTCCACCACTTTACAATGAAAATGTGGTGGCTATTTATAGCCTGAGAACCCCCGATTACATTTATGGGCACAAAGTCCCGGTCAAACATTAGCTAAAAAAAGCGGCCATGGAGCCGCCGATGTCGACCTTTGTCGGGCGGGACTGTACTCTCGGCATGGTCTCCCGAAGGTTGAACAGATACGTGGCAGCGCGCTAGGTAGAACTTCTCATTGGCAGGAATGCGGGTAGTTGAGGCAGGTGGAACCTCACATCAGCCTTAAATGAGGCAGCTGGCATAAGTAGTGCGTCCCATGCTTGTCCTTTTGCTCGGCACGTCTTGGCTCGGATCCCAAAGTTGGACACTTGTCGGATGATGTCGCTTGACACGTGCTTGCCTTGAAAGGCGCTTTATCCAACTTCGCCCGGGATCAGAGCGCCATCGGGTTGCGCAGGTAGAAAACATCGCAATCGGGAAGGCCTTCATGCCTTGGGTACTTTTCTCGAGTTTATTCCCCATCGCGCACCTGTCGAAGGGCGCACTCCGACTTCGCTGCGAAGTCGGGTTGCGCACAGGTGAAAGCTGATTTCTACCGCTGTACGGACTTTGCCCTGGAAAGGGGGCGCACTCCGACTTCGCTGCGAAGTCGGGTTGCGCCCCAACACTTAGTCATTTTTCCTGCCAGCCTGCTACCAAGTGCGCCCAGAAAGCAGGGCGCACTCCGACTTCGCTGCGAAGTCGGGTTGCGCCCATAACACTTGTTCTTCTGGTTGATTCTGTCGCACTGCGCACTTTGCACTCCTGCTGCGCTCCAACTGGAGGGCGCACTCCGACTTCGCTGCGAAGTCGGATTGCGCCCTGACACTTAGCCATTTTTCAGGGCAACTGCTGTCATTTTTGAGATTTGACTAAGGGGCTCAAGAGAAAGAGGGAAGAATGAGAATGTAGGGAAGAGAGAGAAAGGGGGAGAAGAGGAAGGGGAAAGAGAGGAAGAGGGAAAGGGAAGAGCAGCTCTCTTACAAAAATTGAAAACATTGCACCTCGTGCAAAATGTGGCAACATTTCTGGGAACGTTGCGTGGAATGCAGCGACTGTGTGCAAGTCGATGGTGAGGAATCTCTTTCCCAGCTCCTGGAAGTAGGAGCTGATCTTGCAGCACTTGGACACCATCTGGGCGACCTGACTTTCTTGAATTTGCTCAGTACAACAATCGATTTCAGCTGTATCTGCTTCAAAGGACAGCCAATTCTTTCTCACCTGCTTAAGGGTGAGAAACTCACCATTCTCAACATAGCCCAGGCACCCTAGTTCAGAGAGAGCGTGAAGGGGAGCCAGACAAATGTCTCTTTCATGTTCGAATGCATCCAGCATTCGTCTGGCAATTCTCACCTCTTCTGTTTTCTTAAAATACTTATGCAAGGTTACCCTTGCATTTGCCCATTCTGCAGCGAATGAGGACATGGGGGAGAATTGGAGGCCATCGCGCTCGTGTTCTTGAAGTTTTATCGCTAGGTCCAGCCACTGCTTCGCCTGGCGCTCGGCCTCCTCTACCACAGGCTTTCCCTGGGCAGAAACTTCTTGTATCCTGGATGTGAAATCCAGGACCGACATGGCTTTATACGTGTGGGGCTTGCATCCCCGCAGCAGATCAGCCCGCATCTCCTTAACTTTGCTCTTTGAAAAGACCGTCGCTTGAGATGCTTTCTCTGCAGATTGCGACTGCGCCTGCTTCAAAGACTCCTGGAGCTGAGAAATCTGCTCCGGGGCTGCCTCGCTTTCCGTTGCGGCTTCTTGCTGAGAAGCGGCCAACTAGGCTTTTAATTCATCTATTTCTCGCTGCGCCGATTCCAGCTGCTCAGTGGACCTAGACAGGTCCTCTTCAAAATGTCTTGTTTTGTCTTGCAACCGGAAAAGCTCTTCCTGTTCCTCCAGATTTTTGACAAGGAGATTATCCGCTTTACGAAGGATTCCATGAATCTCGTATTGCTGGTGGATATCGTCAAAGCTCTTCTCCTTTCTCTGAAGCTCGTAGTCCGCCCTGGTCATTTCCCGGAGAGGCTACTTCACTTTTGGAGTTATCTTTTCTGTCGTGAGCACTCTCCTCTCGAAGTCAAACTTGGTGCGCTTTACCGGGGTGGCAATCTCCTCAGGTCTCCTCCGCTTCAAGTTTTGGAGAAAAAAGATAGTATATTCTACGACTCTTGTTGCCAGAGGCAAATCGTCCGTGTTCTGGAGATCGTCCATGAAGTCTGGTTCCCCTAGCCTAGGGTTCTGCTGTGACATCTCTCCTGTGAACAGGGAAATAGGAGAAATCGGAAGGACTTCGGAAGGAGCGGTCGCTTTTGAGGGCGACCGGGGAGCGGAGAGCGGAGCAGTTGATGTTGGAAGGGTTTCAAGCGGTTGAGGAGATGGATGCAGCGGTGAACGCGCAACTTTAGCACTAACCACGGGTGAAGGGTTTGGGGTTTGACTTTAGAAGACCTGCCGCGGCCGGTCCGCTCGCTGGCGGTGCTGGCGTCTTTTGTGGTCGAGGAGCCACCTCGGGCGTTGACTTGGCTGTTTTTTGCGCCTTTTCGGGCACCACCTTGGAAGCAACAGGCTGCATTGGGTCCACTTGGATATCTGTTGGGCCCGCACTGGCAGTTGTAAAAGTGTACAACTGCTGGGAGGAAGACCCCCCTTTATAACCCTCGAAGGGACCTCGGGGAAAGTAATCTCGGAATGCGAAAGTCCGCCAGCTGCCAATGTGCTGGTCATATAGAGCTGAAAAATCATCATCAACGGCCAGATTCCTTCTGACGGATTTATCTTGCTGCGTGCGGCACCTCATCTTCCAAGCATTCAACAACTTTTTCTCTTGGCCAGTTAAGGCCTGCCAGCTTGGTGATGAGTTTCTTAAATCCGGAGAAGTGAACTTGTGGTCCGGGTTTCGCTTGGGGTCATATGTTACCTCCTCGCAGTAAAACTCCTGCCACGGAGGCCATTTTTCCATCAAGTCAATCTCCCAGTCGAGGTCAACATGGACCACATCGCATCTGTCTTCGATTATATCCGCCCGGGGCCAGATATGTGCAAACTTTCCCCTTATCCCGTATGGGTCGTACTTCCGGTGCAGCGACAGCAGAATCAGGCCAATGTCATAGAGCTCCCGCTCGAGATAGACATGCTGTCCTATCTCTGATATTTCGACGTTCGCTCAGGAAAGAGGATATTGAAAGATATGGCCCTTTTTCTTTCCCTGGCCGAACTCCTCTTCAACGTAATCCATCTGCCGCGCAACCTCCATCCCAAACTGATGATCCGTGCACCAGTAGGGCAGCAGATGAGGCTTGCCCTTGAATCCGTAGATTCTAACCACGATCCCCTGCGTCAGTCTAAAAACGTCCCCGAGCTTGTTATTCAACAAATAGTTTGTCATTTCCTGCGGGGGGCGAGGGATCTCACCATCGTTGAAGACTGACATGACCAAGCCCAGAAAGTTGAAGTTGAACTTGTAATAAGATCCTTTCCGGTATAGGCCATCCGTCCATTCATAGACGGGCTGTGGCTCTCCCTTCTCATTTACCTTCTTCAGGTTAGGGATCGGCATACGGGAGTGCAAGTAATACAAACATAGCCAAACCAAGAAGGAACTGAATCGAAATTCAGTTGACTGTTTTTTCTGTAGCTTCACCAGGATGGAGTGAATGGCGTATGCAAGCCAGTCCGCCCAGTCGAAGAAGATCGGGCGCTTCCCACTTTTCTGCGCTGCTGGTTCATAAGATTCTCCGCATAGGAGACATTCTGCCATCGCTAGCTGGTACGGCCGTACCAGCTCGTCAGTGTCGTAGCCGAGGACCCACGCCAGGATGGTGTATATGTATTTATTTTGAAACCTTTCCAGGGGTATGGGGCCGGTTGGCCATTGTCCAGTTGCGACCGGGGCGTTGAGCTCTGAGTTGAGGAAATCCCTCATCCTTTTTGTATGCGTAAAGCGCCCCGCTTGTTTGCCAAGATTTATCCTTTTAACAATCGCGCTGGAGTCATATTGCAACCCCGGGGCGAAGGCCAGCTGGAGGGTCTCTCTGAAGAGTGCGAACAAGGGTTTTCCGCTGCAGTTGCAAATTTGCCGGGTAGCTGGCCTGTAATGTTTGACAATGATGTCGACCAGCTCCGGGCATAGGTGGACAGGAGGGCACAAGAACCGATGAAGGTTCGACTTGTATGCAGCCCTAAAATGGTGAGAGGGCGAAACTTTATCAGCCCAATTTTCCACATTTATCCGCAGTTTAGTAAGGCTCATGGAAAACAAGCCGTCCTTGTACCCAGACAAGTAATTAACCGGTGGTGGTGGGGCTTGCCCACGCTGTACTTTCTTTGTCCGGGATTTTGACTTTTGATCCTGCGGCGTCTCACTCCTGAAAACATTTGACTGCGGGAAATCTCCACTTTCGCGCTCTTCGCTGGATAGCGCTGGCATTGGCAACTTTCCTTTGTCCATTCCTTCGAAACAACAATAATTATGACCTCTGGACGTCTGCACAAGATTTCGCAGTCACAGGAATAATCTGCACGATTTGGCATGTCTGGGCGCACCAGACCCCCTTTTCTAGATAATGACAGCGTCATTAATGGTGCGCAGGGGGGAGTAGGTCGGCCGGCTAGTGAAGACGTTATGTTTTTTTGTGTCTGCACGCGGAGAACGTCTTGAAAGATGTACCCCGGTTACCGCGCCATGCCTCCTTGATTGCGTTTTCCTTGAAGGTTGCACAATCATTAAATTTGACTTTGATTGTTGCGCCATGGCTGACGTCACTGCCACAATCTGGGCGCACTGCTCAAGGAAAGACCCTTTTGGTTCGGAAACCCAACCTTTATAGCCGTTGCGCGCCCTGGGCCCACACTTGGGAGTATTAAATTTTTTGTTTAAAATCATCCAAGCTGCGCCCGGAAAACGGGGCGCAGTCGGACTTCGCCCGAAAGCTGGGCGCAGTCCGACCTTTCGCTTAGTCCCTTCTGCTCCTTTTCTTTTTTAATTTTCCTCGGTCGGAACACCCGAGATGCGCCGGGTTGGGCATGCATTGAACTTTGTGCGAGAGCCAGGTGCATTCGGACTTCGCGCGCGAAGTCGGTCTTCGTCCGAAAACCGGGCACAGTCCGAACTTTTGTTTAACTCCTTTTAATGCTCCTCCAACTGCGTCCTTCGGGTGGTGCGCAGCCCAACTTCGTTGCGAAGTCGGGTTGCGCACCCAGACAACAGATTTTTACTTCGCTGCGAAGGCGCTTGACCAGAAGGTTGTCATCCTTCCTGCGGATGCCGCCTATCTCATATTCTTCATTTATGTCATCAAAGCTCTTATCCTTGGAGTGGTACTCGTAATCTTCTTTTGTCATCTCCTGGATGGGCTTTTTGACCTTAGGCACTATTTTTTCTGTCCGGATAATCCTTTTCTCCAGGTCATATTTGACGCGCTTCTCCGGCATGGCGATTTCTTCCGCCCTCCTCTTTCTGACCTTCTGAAGAAAAGAAACAGAGCCCTGGGCGGCTTTTGCGGCTAGGGGCTGGTCATCAGTAATTTGCAGCTGTTTTTCGACCAGCTCTAGCTCTGCGAGCATGGGGTATGTCGAGACCAAATCCTGCTGCGGCATCTTCCTTGAAAATAATGGGGTGGGCGTTGCACTAGAGGATACAACTGCTCTTGAGGGTGATTGGGACTGAGGGGGAGTGGGAGACTTGTGAGAAGGCGGATGTGGGCTTTGGAGGGCAGCAGCGGCGGGTGAGCGGCGTGGGGATAGGGAACCTTCCTCGGCACTGGTCGTAGGGGACAGATCTAGGGCCTGGCCCAGGGTTTGAAAAACATTAGGGTTTTGGGCGTAGTGGCCAAAGGAGGGTGGACTATGCTGGGACTGCGTGATAGGAGACGGGGATGAAGCAGCCAGAATATACCCGGATGTGGAGGATGAGGGCATAATAGAATGAGTTGCTAGGGTTTGTTGCAAAGGAGAGGACGTACCTGCGAGCTCTGCCTGAGTTGGCGTTCGAATGACTTCTGCAACCCAGGTGTCTGCTTCCCTCTGAGGGCTATCCTCAATGGAGATTATATTACTTGTAGCCGCGCCTGATCGTGGAGCCGTCGCTGTCTGCTACACCACCTCCTTCTTGGGCCGCCTTTCTTTGGTCTTTTCGGACCTTTTCCTCTTTTTTCCTTTAGGCACGACAGTTTGCTCAGGGGGAGGGGAGGCAGTTGACGCGTTAGGGGTCGGGGCTTCCAAAGTAAACTCGTGTTTAGGTTCTGTTGGTTCTGGGCCCCTTGTTTCTGCCTCACTGGCTGATTTCTCGGGCTCCCTCTCCAACTGAGACAACTTTTCGGGCGCTGAGGACAACATTGGGTCCACCCTCTTGCCTTTTGACGCTTTGCTGCTGGAGGTCCCTCGTACAATCAAATGTTGGGGTGGAGGCTTTCTTTTATACCTTTTTGGGGCACCTTGGGGGACGATACCACGGAACACGAGCGGCTGCCACTTGTCGAAGTATTTATCATATAAGACAGAAAAGTCATCATCAACGGACGTCGTCTTTTCTCTGATTTCTCGTGCCTTGTACGACACCTCATTATCCAACATTCCATGATTTTGTCTTTTGCCCAGCCAAGTGGCGCCACCTTCGCGAGCAATTTTCTGAAGCCAGTTGATCGCACTTTGTGATCCTCATTGTGCTCGGGATCGTAGTCTGCTTCTACACAGTAAAAGTCCTGCCATGGTGGCCATGACTGCATTTGCTCAATGTGCCATTCTAGGTCCATTCCCACCTTATTGCCCCTCTCTGACATGATCTCCTTCCGTGGGCAATTGTGCTGAACTTTCCTCTTACCCCAATAGGGTCATACTTCCAGCGTTGCGACAACTGCACCAGGCCAAGGCTGAGGAGGGTTTGCTCTAGATATACATGTTGCCCAACCTCGTGAACCTCAACGTCTCCCCAGGTGAAAGGATAGTTGAAGATGGGGCTTTTCTTCTTCCCTTGGCCGTACTCTTCCTCCACGCAATCCATTTTCCGCGCTGCCTCGAGGCCAAAGTGATATTCTATACAGAAATATGGCAGCAGAAATGGTTTCCCTTTAAATCTGAAAACCCTAATGACGATGCCCTGAGTCAATCGGAAAGTATCGCCAAATTTGCTCTTTACCAGGTGCTTCGTCATAGCATAAGGAGGGCGATGCGCCCGGCCTTTGAAGAGAGCTAGGGCCATGCCCAAAAATTTGAAATTGAAGTCGTAATACGACTCCTTTCTGTACAGCAGGTCCGTCCATTCATACACTGGCAGCGACGCGCCCTTCTCATCCACCTTCCGAACTTCAATAGTATTCATCCTGTAGTGTATGTGATATAGGCACAGCCGTACGAGAAATGAACAGTGCCTGAATTCTGTTGTCTGCTTCTGCTGCAACTTCACAAGATTGGAATGGATGGCGTAGGCCACCCAGTCTGCCCAGTCGAAATAAATTGGGCGCCTCCCCCTTTTCAGGGCACTGGAGTCATAGAACTCTCCATGCAGAATGCATTCGGCGAGGGCCAACTGGTAGGGGTGCACAACCTCGTCAGTGCCGCAACCCAGAACTTAGGCAAGTATGGTGTATATGTATTGGCTTGTGAACTGTGCCAAGGGTATCGGGCACGAAGGCCACCTTGAAGCTAGCAGTGGATGCTTTAGCTCTGAATTGAGGAAATCCCTCATCCCCTTGGATTCGCCACCCCTAGCTGCCTATTCCTCTAGATTGATCTTCTTGAGTATGCCATTAGGGTCTGGCTCGATCCCTGGCGCGAAAGCTGGTTGGACGCTCTCCTTGAAGAGGGTAAACAACACTCTTCCCTGGCAGTCGCAGACCTGTTGGGTAGCCGGTTTGTAATATACTACGATTGACTCAACCAGCTCCGGGAAGTGGTGGACAGGAGGGCACAAGAACCAGTAAAGGTTCGACTTGTAAACAGCGCCGAAATGGTGCGAGGGTGAAAATTTATCGGACCAATCTTTTACAGAAAGCCGCAGGTCTGTGAGGCTAATTGAATAATTGTCGTCTCTGTATTCGGCTAGGCGGTCTACGGGCGGCGGGGGAGGACCTTGCCTCCTGGCGCTTCTCGCCCTGGTTCTTCCCCTTTTCTCCTTCGGCGCTTCGCTCTCATGAGCGCTCGAGACAGTCTGCTCCTTGGATGCTTCTTCTGACGAGCTAGACTCCGCCTGCATGGGCGCTTTTCCTTTCGCTGCGCTCGGTTCTCCACTCATGGCGTTGAGAGCTACCAGAATTCACAGCTGAAACTTAACAAAATTCGCAATTTCTCCTCTTTCACAGCGCAGCTCGAATTTCTTCAGCACACTGATATTACTGAGTGAGTAAAATGTCTTTTCTACAAATGGGTAAAAGCGGCATTATTGGGTTTCGGCGAATTTAGTTTGTTGCTCGAAGTGGGTGAGTAGCGTCGTTATTCCTCGGCGGCCGCGCGTGGGATCCTCTGTTGGAAAGCGTAACTTGTACATCATTGGGCCCGGGTGCGCTTTTCATTTATGAAACCCGCTTTGAAAATTGCGCAATCATTCCTTAAGCTTTTCAAAACTCGTGCCTTTAATGACGTCATTGCCGCCAGCTGGGCACACGCTTCTAAGCATTTGACTCGACAAGTGCACTGGAAACCCTAGGTAAAACTTGCGATTTCTTTTATCTCCCCGACCAAGTGCGGTCAAAAAATTGAGGGCGCATCCCGACTTCAGGGTAATTTTTTGCGCCTTCGGACGACATTCCCTGCCTTAGTCATTTTTCGAACTGCCATGCACCTTTTTCCTAAACACTCGGCTCTCTTTTTCGGATCAAAGTAGGAAACTAACTGAATTGATAGCAATATTTATATTCAGAAAAATAAATTGACACAGCGAAAAACAAAATATGTACAAGGGAAAACCTTTGACAACTTTCAGTGGTAGTAGGCTTTCAGATGAAAGCCATTAACAGGTATCGGGAGGATCTGGCCCTCCATGTCTCTTAGCACAAACACGTTGAACTGGTTCACTCGGACGACTTGGAAGGGGCCGTCCTAGAAGGCATCAAACTTGTCATGATTGCCTGGTTTGGCCTTGTATGAGTCCCATTTCAGCACTAAGTCCCCGATCTTGAAGACTCGGGCAGTGGTTCCCTTTGAAAACCAGTTCTGCGTTTTCTCAGCGTGCTTAGTAAAGGCCTGATACGTCTTTTCTCTTTCCTCTTCCAGTTGCAGCAACTGAGCCAATAGGGCATCAACAGGGTCTTTGACGCCTTTCTCATCTTCTAACAGCGAAAGTGCAGGCATCTCAATGTGTGTGGGCAAGATAGCCTCTTTGCCGTATACGAGTGCATTTGGCGACATCTTGATGGACTTCTTGAAAGAGATACAGTCCGCCCATAGCGCTCGATCCAGAAGCAGATGCCACAATCTTTTATACCTTTCCATCGTCTTCTTTATAATTTTCAAAAGATTCTTGTTGGTGGACTCGGATAGGCCGTTCCCCTGCGGATAGTAGTTCGAAGACATTTTGTGGGAAATGCCGTACTTGCTGGTGAACTCTGTGAGTACAGCGCCTACAAACCCTAGACCATTGTCTGTGACAATTGCCTCTGGAATCCCGAAAGGGGTGATGAGTCTCTCTAGGAAACCAATGATCGTTTCCTGGTCGACATGCTTTGTAGGCATTGCCTCGGCCCATCAGGTAAAATAATCCGTGGCTGTTAGGATAAACTTATGCCCCGCCGAAGAATTGGGCGTTATCGTCCCGATGAAGTCCAGACCCCACTGCTGAAATGAAGTCTCAGCTTGAATTGGCTGGAGGGGCATGGGCGCCTTCCGATTTCTGCCGGCGAACCTTTGGCATTTTTCACATTTTTGACAGACCGCATGTGTGTCTACGAAGAGGGTGGGCCAATAATAGCCCACTCAGATAATTTTCAAGGCTGCCGGCCTTCTCGAATGGTGTCCTCCTGGCATCCCAGAATGGAATTCGTCGAGGACCTTCGGTTTGTCTGATTCTTTGACGCACCGCAACAGGATGCCGTCAATATTTCTGAAATACTGCCCCTCGGGGCGAAGTACATACTTCAAGGCATTAAGCCTAAACCTGCTTTGTGAGGCGTTGAGATGATCTGGACATCTCCTAGTGCTGAAATACTACACTAGGTTATTCGTCCATTCACTCTCCTCTGATTAGGAGTTGGCAAGGTTGATTCCTGTCACTGGATCTTCCTACTGACAAGCAGAGAGTTCAGCCGCGCTTCGGGCCAATTCCTGGCATAGAGCCCAACCTAGGATTAGCTTGGTGGGTCGTACCTCTATGTCGAATTCCTGGATTTTAGCAATCCATCCTGCCCTCTTGTGACCAGGCTCCCCCTGGATGATGAAATTTCTGACGTCGGGGTGTATCACAAAGACAGTATTCCGGATCTGAGAGACGAAGTGCTTGAACTTTCTCAAGGACCTCATAATTGCATGAAATTGCCGCTCAATAAAATTATACCTCTTCGTGCGGCTAGATCACTGGCTTAAAAATACTATTGATCTCTCCTCGCCGTCGTCTCCCTTTCGAGTCAGAACTGCAACGTAGCTTTCGGGTTCTCCCACCGCGTAAAGGATGGAGTCCTTGGAGTAATCGGGATTTATCAATACTGGAGCCTGGGCAATCCTGGCCTTGATCTCCTCAAAGGCTTTCTTCCTTTCTTCAGTCCAGACAAAGTCAGCATCCTTCTTCAAAAGCTCGGCCATGGGCTTGATCGCTTGGGCAAAGTCAGGGACAAACTTCCTTACGAAGTTGATCTGTCCAAAAAATGACTGCAGCCCTTTCTTGCTGACTGGGATGGGCAAACGAAGAAGAGCCTCTGCTCTGTCTTGGTCAACTGCAAGGCCCTTCTCAGAAATAACATGGCCTAGCAGCTTACCCTCCTTCACCGCAAAGACTGACTTCTTGGGGTTGATGGATATGCTGAATTCACTACATCTTTCAAATACTTGCCGCAGATGGGAGGTGTGGTCTTCTCTTTTGTGCGAAAACACAGTCATGTCATCCAAGTAGATAACAATGATTTTATTGAGCAACTCTCGGAACGCCAAATCCATAGCTCTCTGGAACGTAGCCCCCGCATTGGAAAAACCGAAGGGCATGCGCTGATAGGCGAACGTCCCCCATTTGGTGGTGAACGCCATCTTGTGCTGGTCCTCATCTTTTACCCAGATTTGATTATGGCCGGAGAACCCATCTAGGAGAGAGAATCTCTGAGCTCCTGCAACCACGTGAAGGATTTGATTAATTTGTGGGAGTGGATAATGGTCCTTCAGCGAAGCCTGGTTGAGATTGCGGAAATATACGCAGAGTCAAATGTCTCCATTCTTCTTCCTCACGAGAACCAGATTTGCGACCCAAGAGCAATGCTTGATAGGATAGATGATTTTTGCTTCCAGCATCTTCATAAGCTCGGCTTTCATCATAGCCTCAATCTTCGGGTTCACCGCCCTTTGCTTTTGCCTGAAGGGTTTGACATGTTCTTCTAGCTTTATGGTGTGCTGGATCATCTCTCGGTCGTACCCCTTCAAGTCCTGGTAGCACAAGGCTACAATGTCTGCGTATTCCTTGCACAGGGCTTGGTCCAGCTCCTCTGGAGTGCAATCTATGCCAACTTTAATCACTTTACCAGGTTCAAGCTCCAGGTCCATGTATTGCTTGGCATCCACCTTGATTCGGTGTGAGATAGCCCTATTGTTCTGATCAAACAGGCTCTCTAAGGTGATCAGTCCTTTTGGGACATGATTATTCTTTAACTGTATCAACCCCTCATATTGCTTGTCATCAGGGTCTCTACCTTCGATTGAACTAGCTTCATGTATCATAAAGGTGACGATGTCCTCATCACAATCGAACACCTGCCAGTGGGTGTCCTTATCAGGCACAGAAGGCCTGTAAATAGTACGAATTGGCTTCGGCTTTTGCATAGTGTCATCAGCCGGGATATACCTGGCTCCAACAGACGCCAATATGTCAGCATGCTTATTCTTCTCGCGGGAGATGGCTTTGACATTCAAGGAATCAAACGACTCCATCAGATCCCAGACACGGTTGCGGTATGCCTTGAGGTAATGCTTCTTAGAGGCGCACTTGTTCGTGATCTGGTTCCACACTAGCTCTGAGTCACCAAATATTTGCAGGTGCTTGATCCCGAGCCTCTCCGCCTTTTTTAAGCCTAAGCACAAGGCTTCGTACTCCGCCGCATTATTAGTGCAACTCCAGGCCAGCCTGTAACAGTACTCTTTTTGGATACCAGATGGGGAGACCAGAGGGACTCCTGCCCCGGCGCCATTCTTGCATCGGGCGCCATCAAAGTATAGCTTCCACAGCTTATCGGGGGCAGGACCTATGTCCTTTTTGGCCGTCTGGTTGTGTATCTTAGGCTGAGTGACGGAGTAGCAGCCTAGTTCTGTCTCGATCATGGCATTGAATTCCAACAAGGAGAACTCGCCCTCCACTTGCAGCTACTCTAGGTTTTCTCCCACCAGGTCCACTTCTACCAGCTCCTCGGTCGTCAGATGAACCATGTCATTTTGCTATTCTTCCTCGGGTATCTTCTTGTCCAGAAAAGTGGAAGGTTTCTCATTATAAATTTTAAACCTCCTTCCTTTGAAAGGTACCTCCATATGTGAATAGTCCAGTGACAAATATCCACCCAGCTTGGTAGTGAACTCCCTTGAGAGACACATGCCGAAGTAGGGTTCCAAGTCAACCACTACGACCTCTTGGATGACCACGATGTCAAGCGCTTTATGCAGCCGGATGGGGATGTCTTTGATGACGCCAACTGTCTTCACAGGAGTGCCGTACAACTGTATTCCTCGTGTCTTCCATACCAATCTCCCTGCAGATAGCCCTTGGCATGACAGTAGTCGAAGCACTGGAGTCCACCATGCAGTTATGCACTATGTGGCCTTTCATCCGCAAAGATAGATAAAAAGGCGGCGGTCTGTTCTTTCCGGTAGTAGAAGTCGTCAAGGGCTGAGCTAACACAACAGGCTGCGGTGGCTTTCCACCTTTTACATTCTTTAGGGATTCCTGCAACAAATCAACCTGACCTGGGAGCTGAAGGGCATCATACATGCTTATTTTTGTCGGGGTCTTCTTGAGCTCATCAACTATGTTGTAGGTTGAAGTACCGGACCCTTCCGCTTCCTTTGCTGGCTCATACTTGGTGCGGTTTTGCTGCGTGGCCTCAACCCTCTGTCTCTTTGTCAGCGACGAGTACCTCAACCTCTCTTGAGCTTGCTCTTTTGTTTCGGCCAAAGGTTTAGTTGCTGGAGCCTTGGCTACTGGAACCCTGGCTACTGGAGCCTTGAGCGTCGGGGGCTTTTCTTTGGCAGTCGGAGGTAAAGGTGGCTTATCTGGAGTTGTCACAGCAGGCTTTATCTGGGCCGGGGTGGCCTCAATTGGCTTTTACCCCTCCCTGGTCAAGAGTGACACAGGATCTTCTTCCGGAACTGCAAAGTTACTCTCCTCATCCCGGATCATGTATGCTTTGTCCTCTATGGCGCTACCCGCAAGGGTCTGAATATAATGTTGATGTAGCATGCAACTGTCTTCCCCATGGGGGTCATTGCAAGTGGAGCACCAGTTCACGCGGTCAGAAGTGCCAGTTTGAGCATTGCCGGCAGCATTTCTTGCTGGAGGCCTTTGTGCTTGAGCCGCTTGATCTCTTGTCAGCGCGGGAGGAGGATATGGCCTCCTCGGAACAAACTCCATTTGAGCTTGTTTCTTCTTCATGATTGTCATGTCATTAGAAATTGTCTGGTAACCAGAGGTAAGGGCCCGTACTTCTTGAAGGATCTTATTTTGTATATCATTATCAGCTGGAGCTGGCCGGGCCTGCGGAGGTAATGCAGCTAAAGGGGGTGGGGTAGGCAATGCCTGGTACTGAGGAGGAGCAGGAAGTGCTGGATACTGCGGAGGAGGTGGATTAGGATGATGTATTTGAGGCGGACCATATGGGTCTATGACTGGTGCAGGATTCCACGGCTGATGGGGGTACGGATTAGATGAGGATGGCGCCCCACCAGATGTGGGCGGATATTGGGACTGAGGAAAATCCGGATAAATTGGGGGCTGCATTTTATGAGGGAGCCTGCCTATGGCAATCATATCCAGTTCTGCTTGCTGAGTAACCTCATACAATGCGGGGAAAGTATTTACATGGGCCAACTTAATGACCAAGCAAATATCCGAATTGAAAGCTCTGAGGTAGTAGTGAGCAGCCTGTCCCTCAGGAGGACGTAGCTCCAGGGGTATTCTCTTCCAGGATCTTGCGAACCTCACGTTGAAGTCCGATATCTCCTCTTGCGGATGGCGCTGAATGCTTTGAAATTGGTGCAGCAATGAGGAGGGATCAGTGGATTCATTGAATCCCTTAACTAGCCTGCCGGCCAGCTGAGCCCATCCTGTGATCGTCCCCTCCGGTGAGGATCTCCACCAATAGAGAAGTTTCCCTCGCAGGGAGAGAGCTAACAGCCGGATTTTCACGCTCTCATTTGTGATAGAGTGCAGCGCAGCCAAGGCCAGAATGTCTTGGATATGCTCATATGCTGTCTTCCCGGTGCCGTCATATGTAGGAATGGATTTTAAGGCAGCAGGCGGAATAGCCTCTTGTCCAGCTGTAGCGAGGGGTCCCGTGGAATTCACATCCGGGAAGAGGTCATTAGCATTGGCCATGTCTTCTTCCTCTTCTTCGAGCTGGTCGGTGGTGTAGTCGGTATCAGTACTGTCCGAAGTTGTAGGCTGTTCTTCAACTTCGGCCTCTTCAACTTCTTCGACTTCTTCCACCTCTTCAATTTCATCTTCAGATTCGTGCTCGAATCTATCTTCTTGGTGAGCTTGATAATCAGCCAGCCTCGAGCGATCTCCAGCAGCGTTGATGTCAATCTCGTAAAAATCGGGTTGTTCTCCCGAATTCCTAGCTCTCCATCTTCTTGTATGCATGTAGGCGGTCTTGATATTGGACCAGTCTTACAGACTCAGAGGATACTCAGGTTCATCAGAGTCGCCAGGTGTTCTTGATTTAACAGCAATGAAGCAAACACCGATGCTTCGATTCTATTTTGGGGGTTGGAAACTTTCGTGTCCCACCGGGCATGCCAGAGAAACTTTTGGTTACGAATCTGCCACTAGGATAGGATTTTAATCTTATTGCGCCCTAGATTCGCCCAGTAGATTGAAATGCCGGAAGGAAGGGATGCCTTCCGTGCCAATCTCCGGAGAAGGCCGTCTCCTATGCTTTCTTAGTAAAGGGGTTTAGCTCAGAGTGCAGGAAAGAAATTATAAAATGTAGAAAGAAACATAAATATGCTTGTTTCGGGTGGGGAAGATAAGCAACACAACAACTAACCAATCACTATTACCAACAACAATCAAAACAATGTATGCAGCATAAACTATTAGTGTTATTCTATCCTATGTATCCTTTACTTCAGTATTCCAGATATACTTAATTACCAATACTGATATCCAGAAATGCAGAATAGCAGTAATCAGAAATATAAGCAACATGAGGCAGAAATACTTAATAAAGGCAGCATACAAGATAAAGACAATTAATAGAGCCAAATATACTTTGCATTCAAAAGCAAGTGCATAGCTACAGAATTTCCTTAGCAATATATCTCCCTTCCACTCTTGTACAATCAAATGAAGCTGCTATTTATAGTAAAAATAACCCCCCCCCGATTACATTTCGGGCACAAAATCCTAGACCTGACAAAAGCTGACAAAAGCGGCTGATGTTCGACCTCTGCGGGTAGGGACTGTACTCGCAGCAAGGTCCACCTAGAAACGTAGCAGCTTCGTGGCAATCCGGCAGGTGAAAAGTTGAGCCTGGTTAAATGGTGGTAGGTGCGGCACGATTTGGCACTTCACGCTCATCTACTCTGTACTCGGGTGGCACACCTTCTGTCACATCCCGACTCTTATCCCGAGACTGCACACTTGTCAGCATCTGAAACTGCTGATGAAAGAGGGGGTATGAAACTTAGAAGCTCATTCATTGTCTTCTTATCCCGCCCGACAGCGCACAAAAACGAAGCGCAGTCAGACGGCGCAAGCTGAAAACAGCGCAATCGGGCGGATTATGCCTTAGAACTTTTCGTGCAGTTTATCTCTTTCCCATCTGATGGCGCACCAAAGTAGGTGCGAAGTCGGGGGGCGCAATGCAGTCAGACGTTCCTCCGTGACTTAGAAACTTTTCCAATGCCTTCTTCCTTCTCCGCCCAGGTGCGCACCAAGACAGGCGCGTAGTCGGACGGCGCAACGCAGTTGGACGGAGTCCGACACTTAGAATATTTTGCTGTCTTTTCGATAGGCATCCTCCCGGTGGTGCACAATTTGATGAGCGCCGCCCGAATTCGTTGCGAAGTCGGGCGGGCTCGGCACTTAGATTATTTTTGATGACTCTTGATTATGGTTGCCCAAGTGCGCATCGGCCTATGGGCGCCGTCGGACTTCGTTGCGAAGTCGGGCGGCCCCAACACTTAGTCAATTTTTTGGCTGCTTTCTCAACTTGACCGCCAAGGTGCGCACCGAACCCCGGGCGCCATCCGACTTCGTTGCGAAGTCGGGCGGCCCCAGTACTTAGCCAATTTTTGGGCCTTTTCTCCATAAGACCGACCAGGTGCGCACAAGATGATGAGCGCCGCCCGACTGCGCTGCGCAGTCGGGAGGACTCCACACTTAGACAAATTTAGGCAGATTTTTCCTTCTTGCAGGAAACACTAAAAACATGAAATGAAATATGGGGAAATGAAATTTGACAGCTGAAGGGGAGAAAGGGCATGGAGAAGAATGGGGAAGAAGAAAGAGGGGAGGTAAAGCAGCAAACTTACAAAATTTTCAAAATTTGGCACCCCGTGCAAAATGTGGCAACAAGAACCAAGAGAACAATAAAAAGCATTGAAAAAAAAGAAAAAAAAATTACTTCTAATTGCTACATAAAAGACTACATGGTAAAGAAATACAGTAATCCAATTTTAAAATACAAGGTATGCTTTTTCTTCTAAGGCCATGTAGGGTCAAGGTGTTTTAGTAGACAAACCCCTATATAAAGGCTATTAAGCCTTTTATAAATTAAAAAAGGAGGGCCTTGAAAGTGAAGGTTAATATGCATGCATGTGAGTGTGTGAGCAAGTGAATATGATGACATTGATCCGCATTGGATTGGGTTGGCAAAATGAAGTCTTATTTTTTCTTGAAACCCATGAAACACAAAGAGGCAATAACTATCTCTCAATTGCGATTGGAAGGAGAACCGTGCACATGGTATTAGCTAGTGGTGTTGTTGGCATTTTTGCCACATTAAATTTTTTGACAAAATTTTGCCTAAGTATGGAGCTTTAAATCGGCAAAGCACACACAAAAGTGTTGGCGTTTTCGCAGGCCCTAAAAGAGGATGATAAAGTGGATGAAATGATCTTTGGATATTTCGTCACTGCAGATCTTTTCACAAGCTTTCCGACGATATATTATAATAGGCGATTGGTGCAGCGGATCAAAATTTATGGCCCCGGGAAGCAGAGCCAGCGAAAGCCCACTTCGGGCTTGAAAAATTGGCTAAGGCACGGCCCAGAAAGCTTCACTTCGGCCCCTAAGTGCCCACTTCGGCCCAAAAAGCTTCACTTCGGCCCAAAATGCCAACTTCGGCCCAAAAAGCTTCACTTCGGCCCCTAAGTGCCCACTTCGGCCCAGAATGCCAACTTCGGCCTAGAAAGCTTCACTTCGGCCCAGAATGCCAACTTCGGCCCATAAAGCTTCACTTCGGCCCCTAAGTGCCCACTTCGGCCCAGAATGCCAACTTCGGCCAGAATGTTCACTTCGGCCCCCGAATGCTCAATTTCGCCCAGAAATCCAACGAACCGCCAGTTTGGGCCTTCACCTCAACGAAGCTTCTCCAAAACTTTTTCTAACACCGGTGCTGTTTTCGAGGGGCACGCTTCCATATAAGAAGGTGGGTATAAATTTAAGGCGCCCATCCCATCAAAACGGTGATGTTGGGCTCAAGGAAATCTCCTCACCAACCGCATTAATGAGACAAGCATTCCCAGCGGTAAAGCCTGTCCGAAGCCATACCCCATAACTGCTGACATGGGTGAGCCGCATTCCATGGATACTCTGTCATCTGACAGGGGTCAAATCTCAGTTGCCCCAGCAGTTTTAGGGTTTTGACATTAATGATTACGGGGTTGAATTCCTCTGTAAAAATCCATGCATTGTAATGAGAAAAGGGGGGGAACATATTGCTAGAAAGCTGCTGTATTCAAACTTTTGCATCAATACTAAGAATTCTTGGCTCTGACTCTGTATCTTCTTTGTATGATGCCTTCGACAGGTATTTCTGCTCATTTCATTTATTTTTCTGATTGCTGTAATTCTGCTATCTGGATTTAAGCATTAGAAGATAAGTGAACCTGGAATCTTTCCAAAGGATACATAGGGAAGTAAACGCAGTGTTAGTTTCTGTTTCATTCTCTGTATTGATAGCTGCTGGTTTAGATATAGATAAGTGATTGTGCTGCTTGTTCTTCCCCACTGTTACTGCTATGCAATTTACATTTCTTTCTGCAATTTCCCAATCTCTTTCCAGTTCCCTAATCTAAAACCCCAAGTAGTGTAGTATAGGAGCCGGCCTTCTCCGGAGATTGGCATGGAAGGCATCTCTTCCTTCCGGCCTTTCAAGGTTGGTCCAGGTCTAGGGCGCGTATGCAAACCAAAACCTTTCTTAGGGCGGATTTGTGACCAACAGGTGTCAAGAAACAAACGATTTTACTGTTATGTGGAATGGGTTTGTCATAGATTTCATAAAGAAATTCCAACCTACGAATACTGATTATTTCAATCTGTTAATGTGTATGCAACTATAGGATTAGTAAGAGAGTACTAGTGAACAATGTTCCAAAATACTTATTGTTGGAAAGCTATGTCAGAGGACTCCTCTGGGCTCTGAAGTGAATTAAGTTGCATAATATTGAATTTATATGAGATGACACGTAAAGCTAGTTTGGTGGAAGAAAAATGCTCATGCCAACGAAGGTTTTTGGTACTGTTCCATATCAGCTGAAACTAAAACTGACTATCAAAAGTTGAAACCATTGTGTACAAATCTAAATAACTACAATAAGACTGATGTCAGGAAAAATAACTTCCCATAGCCAGCTAATTGCAAAAGTTATATTCATGTGAAGCCATAGACCAAGATAGATGGCTCCAATTTTGAGCTGGAGTAAATCAAAGATGTTAACTTCAATAGCACCGATTCAGATCATGAACAAACAGTTGAAGCCAGAGTGTTCCTGTTGGTTACGAATCTGCCATGAGGAAAGGATTTGTTGTTATTGCGCCCAGATTCGCCCACCAGATTGAAAGGCCGGAAGGAAGGAATGCCTTCCGTGCCAATCTCCGGAGAAGGCCGGCTTCTGTGGGGTTTTTAGTGTTAAGATAAGAGTGCAGGGAAAGAGATAAAAGTGCGGAAAGAGAATCCAAATGTGATTGGAGTTGGGTGGGGGGAATAAGTAGCACAACAATGATCAATCACCACTACTAATAGCATTCCTTTACAAAGCACACATTGAAACTACAGCTATCATTAATCCTATGTATCCTCTATCTATGCATTCCAGGAATACTTGATCATCAAATACCGGAGTCCAGAGTTCAGTACAACAGTAAGCAATGATACAAGAAACATGAGGCAGAAATGACAAGGAGAGGCAGCATACAAGATAAAAGATAGTAAGCAGAGCCAAGTATATGCTTGTATTAGAGGCAAACGCACAGCTACAATGGTTCTCTAGCAATATATTCCCCTTCCACCCCTTTACAATGAAAATGAGTGGGCTATTTATAGCCTCAGTTCCCCCCGATTACATTCATGGGCACAAAGTCCCAGACTAAACATTAGCTGACACAAGCGGCTGAAGAGCTGCTGATGCTGACTTCTGTAGGGCAGGACTGTACTTGCGGTATGGTCTCCCTGAAAGCTGTACAGTTACGTGGCAGCGCATGGAGTACAACTTCAAATCAGCAGGAAATGAGGGTTCACATCAGCCTTAAATGATGGCAGGTGGCGTAGATAGTGCGGTCCATGCTTGTCCTTTTTTCGGTCATGTCCTGACTCGAATCCCGAAGTTGGACACTTGTCGGGTGCTGATGGATGACACGTGTCTGCCTTGAAAGGCAGTTTATCCAACTTCGCCCGGGATTGGAGCACTGTCAGGTTGCGCAGGTGGAAGACAGCGCAGTTGGGAAGGCCTCTATGCCTTAGTCAATTTCTGAGTTCACTTTACTCGACTGCGCACCGGTAAGAGGGCGCACCCCGACTTCGTTGCGAAGTCGGGTTGCGCACCGATACTCTGCTGTCCTTACCGCCGTTCGGACTGCGCACTGGAGAGGGTGCGCACCCCGACTTCGCTGGGAAGTCGGGTGGCGCCCCAACACTTTGCTGATTTTCTGCCAGATTGCTCCCCAAGTGCGCCCAGGAAGAAGGGCGCTCCCCGACTTCGTTGCGAAGTCGGGTTGCGCCCTGACACTTAGTCAGATTTTGCCTGTTCCTGTCTGCTTGCGCACTTCGCGTTCCCTACTGTGCTTCAACTGATGGGCGCACTCCGACTTCGCTGCGAAGTCGGGTTGCGCCCCAGACTTAGTCATTTTTCAGGGAACACATGCTGGAAACTTCACTGGGGAAAGAAGAGGGAGGAAGAAGGGGGAATGAAACTGCAAGGAAGAGGGAGAAAGGGAGGAATGAAGAAAGGGAAAATGAGAAGGAAAGGAAAAGAGCAGCTCTCTTACAGAAACTGAAAACATGGCACCCCGTGCAAAATGTGGCAACATTCCTGGCGGCTCACGGGGAGTTGAGCTCGACTCGACGCAAAGAACCATGCTTTCATCCTTTGGGTGCAGAGGAACTTCCTTCCCCTGCCTTCTGCTGCTCTGATCGCTTCATTCCGGGCAACTGTTCTTCAGGAGGATCACTTTCAGCAGTTGCCTCCTCAGTTTCACCTTCTGAATCTGAATGCTCTCCACTGTCGGCCTCCCACTTGCTAATGCGCTCGTATGCAGCCTTGGCTTGGTCCCAGACTGCTGCTTGGAAGGGTCCGAGGTCGTTGACCTCTTTTAATGCTGCGTGGAATGCAGCAATTGCGTGCAGGTCGATGGTGTTATATCTTTTTCCCAATTCCTTTAGGGAAGAGTTGATCTTGCAATATTTTGACACCATCTGGGTGACCTGAGCTTCCTGAATCGGGTCCGCCCAGCTATCAATTTCTGCTGTATCTGCCTCAAAAGACAGCCAATTCTGCTTGACTTGTTCAAGGGTCAGAAATTCGCCATCCTTGACGAAGCTCGGGCACCCGTGCTCGGACAGAGTGTGAAAGGGGGCCAGGAGAATGTTCCTTTCATGTTCTAGGGCGTCCAGCGTCCTTCTGGCGGCCCTTATCTTCTCTGTCTTCTTGAAGTAAACATGCAAGGTTACCCTTGCATCTGCCCACTCTGAGGCAAGTCGGGACATAGGAGAGAATTGGAGGTCTTTGCGCTCAAACTGCTCAAGTTTCATAGCCAGGTCCAACCATTGCCTCGCCTGGTGTTCGGCCTCCTCTACCACAGGCTTTCCCTGGGCAGATATTTCTTCGATCCTGCACGCGAAATCCAGGACCGATACAGATTTGACAAGGTTGGGCTTGCAACCCTGCAGCAGACCAGCCCGCATCTCTTTGGCTTTGCTCTTTGAAAAGGCCGCCGCTTGTGAGGTTTTCTCTGCTAGCTGCGACTGCGCCTGTTTCAGCGAATCCTGAAGCTGCGAAACCTGCTCCAGCGCTGCCTTCTTCTCTTCCGACAGCTGCTCGGCTGTCTGTCTCTGCGCTGTGGCCTCCTGCTGAGAGGCGGCCAGCTGGGCCTTAAGCTCATCTATCTCTTGCTGCGCGGACCCCAGCTGCGCGGTGGCCCTAGCCAGGTTTTCCTCAAGCTGCCTTGTGTTATTTTGCATCTGGAACAGCGCTTCCTGGGTCTCAAGATGTTTGACGAGGAGATTGTCTGTTCTACGACGAATACCACGAATTTCGTATTCCTCGTTGATGTCGTCAAAGCTTTTCTCCTTCCTTTGAAGCTCGTAGTCTGCCTCGGTCATCTCCCGGAGAGGCTTCTTTACTTTCGGGATCAATTTCTCGGTTGTCAGCACTCTCCTGTCTAGGTCGAACTTCGTGCGTTTCACCGGGGCAGCTATCTCTTCGGCTCTCATTTGTTTCACGCCCTGGAGAAAGGAGGCGGAACATCTTGAGGCGCTTACTGCCAAAGGCAGGTCATCGGCGCTCTGTAGTTCGCCCATGAAGTCCAGATCCTCCAGCATTGGATTTTGCCGCGGCATTTTTCCCGCAAACAGTGACGCGGGAGGTATTCCAGAAGGGGTGGCCGCTTTTGAGGGCGACCGGGTCCTAGGTGAAGTGCCATCTGCCACAGCTACCCGCATTCCTACCGACTAGAAGTTTCACCCAACGCGCTGCCACGTAGCTGTACAGCTTTCAGGGAGACCATGCTGCAGTTACAGTCCTACCCGACAGAAGTCAGCATCAGCAGCTCCTCTGCCACTCTTGTCAGCTAATGTCTAGTTTGGGACTTTGTGCCCGTGATTGTAATCGGGGGGAACTTGGGGCTATAAATAGCCACCACATTTTCATTGTAAGTGGTGGAAGGGGAATATACTGCTAGGGAACCATTGTAGCTGTGCGTTTGCCTCTAATACAAGATACATACTTGGCTCTGCTTACTGTCTTCATTTTGTATGCTGCCTCTCCTTGTCATTTCTGCCTCATGTTTCTTATTTCATTGCTTACTGTTGTACTAAACTCTGGACTCCAGTATTTGATGATTAAGTATTCTTGGAATGCATAGATAGAGGATACATAGGATGCATGATAGCTGTAGTTTCAATGTGTGTTTTGTATAGGAATGCTGTTAGTAGTGGTGATTGATCGTTGCCGTGCTGCTTATTCCCCCCACCCAACTCCAATCACATTTGGATTCTCTTTCTGCATTTTTTATCTCTTTCCCTGCACTCTTAGCTTAAAACACTAAAACCCACAGGAAGCCGGCCTTCTCCGGAGATTGGCACGGAAGGCATTCCTTTCTTCCGGCCTTTCAATCTGGTGGGCGAATCTGGGGCGCATTATACCAAATCCTTTCCTCATGGCAGATTCGTAACCAACAAGAACCTTAGGAAAAATTAATGAAGGCATGTTAGGAAGTTACGTGGTGGTGGTTGTAAATGATGCGCTGTCCCAAGAACTGCTTGGAATGGTCTGGGACAGGCTTCATAAGCTCCCCCTGCTTCATTTTTTGGGACTATTGTTCCTGAGAGAGAGAGCGCAGCATAGTGGCGCCCATTGTTGTTTGGTTGAGACAAGTATGTGCATGCATGTTGGATATGTAATTGCAATGACTGGATAATGAGGACTCTTGGTAGAGTAATGGCTATCCAAATGCCATTGTTATTCTGGCCTGGTGATCATTGTAATTACGTTCTTACTTTGCTGGTTGCAGCAGTCATATAATAATATAATGCAGCCATTACTGCACCTGTAGTTTTCTCAATGCATGTGTGGGTGACTTATTGTTTTGTTTCTGTTGCATTTCAATTACTATTGTATATCGTATAAACCTGCTAGGGTGAGTCGAACTGTTAGTATTTGCAGCAGGATTAGATTATTTGCAGGTTATAGTATCAGGTGAAGATTTGCAGTAGATCGTACAGTTGGTTGCGGTAACAATGAGTTGGCAGTTTCTGATGGTTGTAAACTGTACAATTACGGATTCGTATGAGGAAACACAAATTTGTGTTTCCTTGAATATCAAGCATTAATGAAGAACAAGACTTTGCAGCTTATTGATCTTCCATCAAGGAAGAAGGCCATTGGATGCAAATGGATCTTCAAGACCAAATATAAGTCAGATGGTAGTATTGATAAATACAAGGTGCAACTTGTAGCCAAGGGCTATGCACAAAAGGAGGGCATTGACTATGAAGAAACATTTGCACCTATTAGCCAATATAAAGTATTAAAGACTATCAAAATGATCTTTGCTCTAGCTGCACAGTTTGGATGAAGGATTCATTAGATGGGCGTCAAAAGTGCCTTCCTCAATGGAGACCTAAACAAAGAAGTCTACATGACTCAACTAGAGGGATTTGTTGTACTTGAACAAGAAACAAAGGTGTGTAAATTGATTAAATCTCTCTATGGTCTCAAATAGGATCCTCGAACCTGGTATATAAAAATAGATGAACATTTTGAAAAACATGGTTTCAAGAGAAGTCCATATGATCCAAATCTATACCACAAAGAGCAAGGGGGGATGTTGTGATCATCATTGTATATGTAGATGATTTGGTCATCACAGGTACTTCTGAGAAAATGATTCTTGCAGCAAAGGATGACTTGAAAAACTCATTTGACATGACCAGTTTTGGACTATCGCACTATTGTCACGGATTGGAGGTGTGGCAAACACATCACTGCATATTTGTCTCACAAATAAAATATGCCAAGACACTTCTTGAGAAGTATCACATGATACCATTCACCAACCTTCTCCAATGATACCTTTTGTAGATTTTAAGTTGGTTGGAGCATAGTAGTTGTCAAATGATGATCAAAGCGTGCTCGTTGTGTATTTGCTATATGTTCGACCAGCGTATCTCAAATGTTTTGTAGATAATTGGATGGAGAATATAAGATAATTCTATTAATTTGCACAGATGGCCAAAGTAGGCAAATGTGACTCATTGAAAAGAGCGTCGTAACCACAAAGTACTACAGAAATAAGCTAAAGTAAAGAATCTAGTGTAAACTACTCTAAAGGATACATGTGCTATATACTTATGTGTATCTATGAGTTCTTTCTATTGTATTGCTTTTTTTTATTTTATTTTAATGGAGTTGTGTTTTACTGTGTTGCATTGTATGTGTGTTCGAATGACTAGAAAACTCCCACACACTACATTTTAGTGGTGTTGCATATATAAAGTTGGGTTAAAGTTGGTGACATGGATGCATGAGAGTCATGGTGATTCTATTGCTCTAGAAGGTAAACGATGATGACAATGGGGAGACCAGAGCATGGCCGACAAGATGACCAGTCCAACTGTGCCTTTGCCCCCTCAATGAGAGGAAATATAGGAGCCAAAAACTGAAAGTAATGCTAACTTATTTGTTGATGTCAATGAAGGGTTAGGTGAGTATGCGTTTCAAGATAGAAGTCCGTTAGTGATCAATTATTTCCTAAATAGGACAATTTTTGTTCTCACATACTCACAAAATGAGGCAATCACCTATTTAGCCCAAACCATAGCCTTATAAAGATAACCCTTAAGTGATGTGACTCCATCAACAATTTTTTTCATAACTATTCTATGATATGACTTTCTCTTGTGCCATTCTAAAGACTTGTCTTACGTATGTGAAGAATTTATATTTGATTTTAACATGTAATAACACTTACTTTAGTGTTTCCAAATTATTATCAATGTTTTTGTTTGTCATCATGACAATCTTATAACAATCCCCCACTAAATAACATCTTACTATTCCAGTGGCACAATTAATGACGTGAGAGAGGAACTGTTGGCAATTTTGCCACATTAAATTTTTTGATAAACTTTGGCCTAAGTATGGAGCTTTAAAGCGGCAAAGAGCATGCGGAGGTGTTCGGGTTTTCGCGGGCCATAAACGGGGGCGATAAAATGGATGAAATAAGCTTTGGATATTTTATCATTGCAGATCTTTTCGCTAGCTTTCCGACGATATATTATAATAGGTGATCGGGTCAGCGGATCAAAAGTTATGGCCCGGGAAGCAGGACCAGGAAGCTCAATTTCGGGCCAGAAAATTGACTAAGTGTCGGGCCCCGCCCAACTGGCTCATCCTCCCGACTGCGCTCATACAAAGGCCCAAAATTTTCTAAGTGTTAGTGTTGCCGCAACCCGACTTCGCTGCGAAGTCGGGCTGCGCCCTTAATTTTGTGCGCACTTGGGGAGCTGACGTGCAGAGAGCTGAGCCCAAAATTTGACTAAGTATTGAGCGAACCCCGACTTCGCTGCGAAGTCGGGTTGCGCTCTCAGTTTTGTGCGCACCTGGGCATTGTCAGTGAAGGACATCCCAAAAAAGTCTAAGTGTTGGGTGCGCAACCCGACTTCGCAGCGAAGTCGGGCTGCGCCCTCAAATTCGTGTGCAATTCGCCAGCTCACTTGAAGAAAAAAGCTAAGTGCTGGGACTCCCGACTTCGCAGCGAAGTCGGGCTGCGCCTTGGAAGAAGAGCGCAGTTGGGCAGCCCATCATGGTATCTCCAGAAAAACGACTAAGTGTTGAGCTGCCCGACTTCGCAGCGAAGTCGGGCTTCGCTCACTGACTTGTGCGCACTCGGGCAAAGAACGTTGAAACCTGCCCAAAAATTTTCTAAGGCACGGAGGCCTTCCCGCTCATCCGCCCGACTGCGCTCATCCGCCCGATTGCGCTCATACAAAGGCTGAGCTTAAAGACGATTTCTTCCCCCTCCATCAGATGCTGACAGGTGTCCAGCCTCGAGATTCGAGTCAAAGATGTGACAGAAGGTGTGCCGCCAGGGTACCGGACAGATGAGCGTGAACTGACAGATTGTACCGCATCTGCCCCCATTCAAACTGACTCAACTCCCCACCTACCGGATTTCCACGGAGCTGCCACGTTTTCAGGAGGACCTTCCTTGCAAGTACATTCTTTACCCGCGAGAGGTCAACATCAGCCGCTTTTGTCAGCTTTTGCAGCTTTTGTCGGGTCCGGGATTACTGTGCCCAAAATGTAATCGGGGGGAGAAATTGCGCTATAAATAGCAGCCTCATTTCATTGTACAAGGGTGGAGGGGGGACATATTGCTAGAGGACTCTGCTGTGACGGATCACCTTCTAATTAATTCAAAGCATCCTTGGCTCTGCTTCTTGTCTCTGTCTTTTATGCTGCCTTATGCTAGTATTTCTGCTTCATGTCCATTTATATTTACTGTCTGTTTGAATTCTGAATCCTGGATTTGAGCATTGGTGATTATTTGGATCTGGAATACAAAAGAGAAGGATACATAGGATAGAATCGCAGTTGCAATTTCTGGTACATGCTTTGTTTTAATTGTTGTTGGTTCGGATGCAAATTTGCGATCGTCCTGCTTGTTCTCCCCCCACCCGAAACGCATGATATTTACATCTCTTTCTTGTTCCCTTATCTTTTTCAATCTCTTTCCAGTTCCCTTTACCCCCTTTTTTTAATCTCTTTCCTGCACTCTTATCTAAAAACCCCCAAGTAGGTTAGGAAAGGAGCCGGCCTTCTCCGGAGATCGGCACGGGGGGCATCCCTTCCTCCCGGCCTTTCAATGTTGGTCTGCGGGTCTAGGGCGCATTGACACACCAAGTCCTTCCCAGGTGGCGGATCCGTGGCCAACAGTTTTCGGCACGCCCGGTGGGACGAACAGTCTCCATATTTTAAGGAAGCCCGAGTTTGGTGAATCTCGGCTTGCCTTCATCTGGCAAAATCACTGGCGACTACGGCGAGTTGAAGATCCAGATTTCTTGATCGCGAGACGCCCTTTTTTAAGCTAATAGAAGACACCCCGGAGGAATCAAGGTTTGGTGAGCAGCCTTGACCTCACAAGCGGAGAAATGAATGTTCACCTACAGTCTCCATATTTTCAGGAAGCCCGAGTTTGGTGAATCTCTGGCTTGCCTTCATCTGGAAAAATCACCTGGCGACTCTGACTGAGCTGAAATATGGAAGCCCGAGTTGGTGAATCTCTGGCTTGCCTTCATCTGGCAAAATCACCATGGCAAATCCCTCATACTATGCAAAGCCCTAGAATGCAGTTGTGTGGAGCTCGAGAGGCAGATCTCGTCCAAAGTCACCAGTGGGAATATGCAAACACCGCCCAAATGATGAATAATATGGTTGCTTGCAGTTTCCATCAGGAGACGGGCCAAGAGGAGGAACAAAATCCAGTGGCAAATTCTGAACACAAAGAGGGCACATTTTTGCACCCTTTTTGTGTCCCAGGGCATAGCACGCAAGCATTCAGCCAAAGCCCAATAGGCATGCCTCACCAGGAGGTTGATCTGAGGAGACCCCGGCTAAAGGCCTATCGCCGGAAAGCTCCTGCTATCGCATCAAGGAGTTGGAGGAACTCGTGCTCGAGAGCCCACGGGTGGTGGACTCTCTAGAGTGGTGGTATTGGCTCCAACCATCACCGCAACCGGTACCCGAAGAGGGCTCTTGTATGGCAAATCTCCTTGCCACATTGTTCATCAATTGTATGGGTACCGGCATGAATGATAACCTGCCACGTTGCACCATGTTCGCGACCTGGCAAACTTTGGGAGGCCAGCCGGACTTCAAAGATCAACTGAAGTACAATCAGATCTGGTCCGGACACTGCAGGTTCACCGGATAGGCAACCAAAGCTAGATTTGTGTTGGCGGCATGCCAATCATGCCGCAAACTTTTGTGTAAATAATATAAATAAGCCGGCTAGTATGCAAAGTTTTAGTTGTTTTCTTAGTTTAGTTTGTGCAGTGTTTTTTTTTAGTGTTCCAAGAGGGCCATGGGTGCCAAGGGTTTGAGAAAGAGGTTGCTGCCGGAGGTGAGTATCAAGAGGACGGCGAGGGTGACTCTGTTGCCCAATGGATAAAGGCACGGGTCCTCACATTGAGGCGAGCTCAATGCCCCGCGAGCCGCCAGGAATGTTGGCAATTTTGCCACATTAAATTTTTTGATAAACTTTGGCCTAAGTATGGAGCTTTAAAGCGGCAAAGAGCATGCGAAGGTGTTCGGGTTTTCGCGGGCCATAAACGGGGGCGATAAAATGGATGAAATAAGCTTTGGATATTTTATCATTGCAGATCTTTTCGCTAGCTTTCCGACGATATATTATAATAGGCGATCGGGTCGGCGGATCAAAAGTTATGGCCCCGGGAAGCAGGACCAGGAAGCTCAATTTCGGGCCAGAAAATTGACTAAGTGTCGGGCCCCGCCCGACTGCGCTCATCCTCCCGACTGCGCTCATACAAAGGCCCAAAATTTTCTAAGTGTTAGTGTTGCCGCAACCCGACTTCGTTGCGAAGTCGGGCTGCGCCCTTAATTTTGTGCGCACTTGGGGTCAACGAAGTTGGGCTGCGCCCTTAATTTTGTGCGCACTTGGGGAGCTGACGTGCAGAGAGCTGAGCCCAAAATTTGACTAAGTATTGCGCTCTTAGTTTTGTGTGCACCTGGGCATTGTCAGTGAAGGACAGCCCAAAAAAGTTTAAGTGTTGGGTGCGCAACCCGACTTCGCAGCGAAGTCGGGCTGCGCCCTCAAATTCGTGCGCGATTGGGCAGCTCACTTGAAGAAAACGGCTAAGTGTTGGGACTGCCCGACTTCGCAGCGAAGTCGGGCTTCGCCCTGGAAGAAGAGCGCAGTTGGGCAGCCCATCATGGTATCTCCAGAAAAACGACTAAGTGTTGAGCTGCCCGACTTCGCAGCGAAGTCGGGCTTCGCTCACTGACCTGTGCGCACTCGGGCAAAGAACGTTGAAACTTGCCCAGAAATTTTCTAAGGCACGGAGGCCTTCCCGATTGCGCTCATCCGCCCGACTGCGCTCATACAAAGGCTGAGCTTAAAGATGATTTCTTCCCCCTCCATCAGATGCTGACAGGTGTCCAGCCTCGAGATTCGAGTCAAAGATGTGACAGAAGGTGTGCCGCCAGGGTACCGGACAGATGAGCGTGAACTGACAGATTGTACCGCATCTGCCCCCATTCAAACTGACTCAACTTCCCACCTACCGGATTTCCACGGAGCTGCCACGTTTTCAGGAGGACCTTGCTTGCCAAGTACATTCTTTACCCGCAGAGGTCAACATCGGCCGCTTTTGTCAGCTTTTGCAGCTTTTGTCAGGTCTGGGATTCTGTGCCCAAAATGTAATCGGGGGGAAAATTGCGCTATAAATAGCAGCCTCATTTCATTGTACAAGGGTGGAGGGGGGACATATTGCTAGAGGACTCTGCTGTGACGGATCACCTTCTAATTAATTCAAAGCATCCTTGGCTCTGCTTCTTGTCTCTGTCTTTTATGCTGCCTTCTGCTAGTATTTCTGCTTCATGTCCATTTATATTTTTGTCTGTTTGAATTCTGAATCCTGGATTTGAGCATTGGTGATTATTTGGATCTGGAATACAAAACAGAAGGATACATAGGATAGAATCGCAGTTGCAATTTTTGTTACATGCTTTGTTTTAATTGTTGTTGGTTCGGATGCAAATTTGCGATCGTGCTGCTTGTTCTCCCCCCACCCGAAACGCATGATATTTACATCTCTTTCTTGTTCCCTTATCTTTTTCAATCTCTTTCCAGTTCCCTTTACCCCCTTTTTTTAATCTCTTTCCTGCACTCTTATCTAAAAACCCCCAAGTAGGTTAGGAAAGGAGCCGGCCTTCTCCGGAGATCGGCACGGGGGCATCCCTTCCTCCCGGCCTTTCAATGTTGGTCTGCGGGTCTAGGGCGCATTGACACACCAAGTCCTTCCCAGGTGGCGGATCCATGGCCAACAGGAACATTCTCATCAACTTTGCAGATGCTTTCAGAGTTTTACAGATTTCTTATTATCGATGTTAACTTTGGTCTCCTTATTCTTGAACTTCAATGTTCAAGCTTATGGCAACAACATCAAATATTTTTAGACATAAGCCTACATAAATAGGCCAATGATAGATCTGTCTATCATTGATCTTTCAAAAAGAACATATGATGATTTGAATTGAGTCCAAGAAGAATGATTATTATATTTTCTAATTTTAAGCACAATGCCATAAAATTTGATCATGTGCATAGGATTGCTTGAAAACATTTCTTACAATGGTTGTGGTCATTACTGATCAATTTCACAATAACATTCAATGATAATAAGTCTCTCTGTAGCTAAAACCAATTCATGTAAAATCTGTTACAAGTGATGCTTGTATATTTATATTATATGTATTTTTATAGTGTGATTTAAATGACATAATATTTGTAGGCAGGCAAATTGATATTTGTTTTTAGTAAATAAGTTGTGTCATTTTGGTGTTATTTTGTAGTTGTACTCAAAGTGTTTGATGAAATGTGTGTACATATATTTAATTAATGTTATAAAGTTATAATTTAATATTATATGTGATAAAGTGAAATATTAGCATGTACGACAAAGTCATAAAGTGACTTATGAAATGAAATGTAAATGTAAGCTAATGCAAGTCAAATGTAATTTGGGAGAATGATGAGGTGTCAAGTAGTTAGAGGGTGCAACTAATTTCTAGTTGTATAAATATGACCCTTGCCTCATTCATTCAAGAAAAAAGGTTGATGGAGGTATGCCGATGGTTGTGGAGTTGGCTGATGCATATGCTTGTATTGGAAGTTGTGGTGGCTGGTTGCTGTTGGTTGTAAATGGTTGATTGCACCAAAGGGAGAGTGCATTGTTGTAACCAATTAGATCTGTATAATGCTGTATGTGCAGGAAACCCTAGATTGCTATTGCCGCACAAATGACAGATTGTATGTTATTGATGTACAATGGTTGTCAATATAAAATCTGCGTATTTTATTTATTATCTGCTGTTATTATTGTACATTGCTTGTGTGTATCATTATTATTAAAGTGCTGCAGATCTGGAGATGTATTTAAGTAGAAATGGAATTGAGTTTCAGTACATCATTTCTACATTTTGGCACCGTTGCCTCTACAACATTGGGTCAAGTCTCGTGACATGGAGTTCTGAGCAGCAAAACCCTTGGGAAGGAGCACAAAGACAACGATGGAATGCAGCCAATAACGCCAAAGACACAGATGAAGAAGAGGATTTATTTGTTGATGTTGATGACGAGCCGTACAATGGGATGTGTACGACCGACATGCAAAAGGGAGGAGAAAGGCAGACTGCAGACGGTTTGCATGACAGAAAGACAAATGACATATGTTGTACAAATGATATCCGTTCGAGTAATTGCCTTTCAAATGCATTGCTGAGTGGTCGTTCAGTTGATCCAGCATACATTGCCGTTTAATTAGTTTCCGGATTAGCAACTGACATGCGACTGTATGGTTGTTGTACAAATAGATCTGATATGAGTTGTTCAAGTAAAATGCGTTGTACGAATGGAATTTGCTGTACAAACAGAATCTGCCGTACAAACAGAACTTGTCGTACTAGGCAGTTGTACAACAATGCCATATAAACCAAAATGCGTCTATTGTACATGTTGAACGATTGATGTTGTACAAGTACAAGCAACTGTACAAACAGTCTGAAGGACCATACAAGCCAGGTTTGTAGACAGCAGTTCTAGACCCTAGGACTGGCTGGCACATCCACCACCAATTTTGCAAATGTATATAAGCATTTTGTTTATGTTTAGAAATCCTAGAAAATACAGCCAATGGATGTCAAGGCTGAATGTAAACGCATGTGGCACTAAAAGACAAAAACAGCCGTCATGTTTGTTAGTATTAGACGGGCTGATTAGACGTCTAGTTAGGATTGGTTAAGACTAGCAAGTTGTTGACGTCTAAATGCTAGTTAAGGATTGTAACTAAGGAACGGTTGAGGACGGTTTGGAAACGGTTGGGGAACTGACTTGTCCTCACCTATTTAAACCCCCTCTTCAAACATTTTAGGGGATCACATTCTATCCATGCTGTAAGAGCCATGTGCTATTGATTCTACGTAATGACAGAGGTTGTTATGCTGTTCTATCTTATGCGTCTATGGTGATTGGATAAGTGTGTTGTGGATTGCAGGTTGAGAACCATTAATGGAGTTATTGTATGTAACTGTGTGCTGAGTTGCTGTTGCAGGTTTGCCTTTGAAGAATTCTGATTGCAGGTCTTGAACCAACGACGGACTTATTTATTGCAGGTTTCTAGACGAGGCGGAACCTAGGCACCTGACGTCTGGCAGCCACCAGACGGCTAGCCATCAGCTCCTAGTCCTGACGTCTGAACTGAACCCAGACGTCTGGCAGAAACCAGACGTCTAGACCAGCCGACCTGACGTCTAGAGACCAGACGTCCAGACTAGTTCATCCGACGCCTAGCGGCCAGACGTCTCAGCCTAACCGTCAAGCCTCCTGACTTCTGACGTCTAGATTCATCCGTCGACTAGTAGAGTAAGACTACTGATTGATCCACTAATATACCTTCTGTCCGGACCCTGAACCTGATTGTCATCACCCCATCTCGGGAATGTACTCACCCCTGTCTACATTTGGCGCCGTTGCCTAAACAAAAACTCGGAGTTTTACGACAAGTGATAGGAGGAATAGGTGAATGACTGGTTTCAGGTCACAAAGTAAAGAACAAATACCGGTGAGAAGAAGCGCACGACTGGCGAACCTTAGAGCACACGAGGATCCAGAGGTATCTCTCCCAGAGGTGGAGAGAGTATGGAATACTGAGGAAGAAGAGACTTGGTTGGTGACTGCAGAAAACGAGGGAGAGCAAATAGCTGAAGAACCCATTATTGGAGACTGGACGACAACACCAGAACCAGCGGGAGAGAGGTGGCAAGAGGATACTGAAGGAGGGAACCTGGTATCAAGGCACCGACGCGGAGGTTCGTGGGGAGGAAGGTCGGAGCCACGTTTGGTATATTCGCGAAGGAGATCGCAAAGCAGAGACCAATTGGAGACGGGAAGAAGGCTATTTGGGCAAAATTTTGCACCACCAACAGGAAATAGACAATCGAATCAACCACCACAACCACCAAAACCAGGAAGACAGAATATCATGGCAAATCCTGCCAATAGAACGATACAACAAAAGTGCCCACCCTTCTCGGGTGAAGGGAAGGAGGATCCAGCAAGGCATGTGGGAACTTGCATTACCATTTGGGGAGCTAATGGAGTTACACAGGATACCCAATGGTTGCAATTATTTCCGGCCACATTGCGAGGCATGGCGATTGACTGGTACTTGAAAAGGCAAAGTATCCAAGTATTTGCACAATGGGACAACCTCAAGAATGCATTCATAGAAGAATTCCGCCCTATGAGGGATGATACTGACATAATTACAGAAATTTGTGTTACTAAGCAGAAAACGGACGAGGATATCAAAAGCTACAATAGAAGATTGAAACAATTGACAGATAAAATGGAAATGACACCTGCCGACGGTATGGTAAAACGATGGTTTTTGGATGGACTATTGCCAAGATATAAGAAGAAAATGAAGGCAGTACCATCCTCAACATATGAAGAAGCATTGGAGAAGGCTAAAAACTTCGAAAGCGAAGGTAAACAAACAACCGCAGGCATTGGTGGCTACTTAAAGCATGTTGAAGATTCGGACAGTGAAGCTGAAGACAAAGTGCAGAGTACAATTCACACCTTCAAGAGAGAATTTGACAAAATTCTAAAAGAAGCAAAAGGCGAAGGTCGGAAGGATCGAAAAGAAATTTGGTGTTCAGACTGCAAGGCAGAGGGGCACTCAAACATAGACTGTCCAAAGAAGGCATACTGTAATATATGTGAAGTTGCAGGACATCCCGTCATTGATTGTCCATTCAATTTAAAAAGTAAGAGGCATCAGACTTTGGCAATACAGCAGGAAGAGCAACCAAATCCACAGAGAAATGGACAAGGAGCTACTAGTGGGGGATACAGGAATAGTCGCCGAGGAGGAAGACAAGGAGGTCAGAGTCGTCTGCAATATGACTCTGACGGAAGGCCGATTATTCAGTGTCGAAATTGCCAAGAATGGGGCCACTTTGCGAAGAACTGTCCTAAACCCCAGAATGCAGGTAACAACAGTGGTAACAATACCACTCAAATGTGCAAATGGTGTGGTCCAGGAAACCACAAGGAGGCGAATTGCCCGAACAAAGCAAGTACTAGTGGAACGCAGAATATTAACCTCATCGGCATTGGAGAAGTGACTGAGGTAGAGAAAGAAGTCTTGGCTGTGACTAGAGCACAGACCAAGAAAAAGGAGGATTACCCAAATCCTGCCAAGGAGAAGGAACGATGGCAGGAAGCCCAAAAATTGATTGAGAAGGAACTAGCAACGGAGAAACAAGGACTAGTTCTAGAGAAAGTGTTAAAGAGACCGGAAATGACGAAAAAGGCATCAGTAGAAGGCTTGGTAACAGAGGTACTAAACACAAAGGTAGAGCTGAAGGTCGCCAACTTGTTTAGTATAATACCGGAGTTGTATACTACGATTGGGGAAGTCATCAGGAAAAAGGATGAACCTCGACAGGTAGCAGCTATCAAGCAAGGACAATTTATTGACCCAACAATCCTGATGATTGAAGTCGGGCGGAGGCCAGCTATCGTTCAAATGGAAGTTTTGAACCATAGGCTGAATCAGGTGATTGTAGATGGAGGGTCTAGTGTGAATGTGATGCCAGAGAAGACATGGCGGATTTTGGGGCAACCCGCCTTGAGGTCTCCAAATTTCAAACTATATGGCGCTGATCAATATGGCATCGAAACAATAGGCGTTTTGATGAATCAAAAAGTAGGCATAGCCGAACAGGACTTCACCTTAGACTTTGTTGTCATTGCTATGCAAAAACCCGCATATGATGCACTGTTAGGACGCGGATGGTTGAGAACAGCAAAAGTAAACCACAATTGGGAGAAAGAGCGGCTATCCTTCAAACAGGGGCAGCACAAGTATATAATTAATCTGAAGAACCAAACAGTAAGTCAGGACATAGCAACTTCAGATGATTCAGGATCCTCTTCGTCAGATGGTGAAACGGGACACGAACCAGATGAGGAGGGAGTGTTGCACCTTGATGACTGCACGGAAGATGAGGGTGACCAAGACAAAGGGTTACTACACTGGCAGTTGGAGGATTATGAGATCTTTCCTCCCCAATGTCTTTGTATAGATGCGGGAAAAGAGATTCAAGAGGATGAGATACAGGAACCAGAAAAAGAAACCAGTAACAAGAGACTGAAAGCAGCAGATAAGGACAAGGAAAGAGAAAAGTGGACTTTTCCTAAGAATTTTGCAGAATTCACAATGGGGGAGGCAGTCATAGAGGATAAACCAGCCCACCCCATCGCAGTACTAAAAGCAGCAGATGAACCTGAGTCGATCAAATATGAAGGTCCGAGAATAATTCAGGTAAACTTGGGAGAAGAGGGTGAAGAGAAGATGATCAAATGTGGAGATGATTGGGATCCAGTCCTCAAAGCAGCAACAATTAAGATTTTCATGGACTATAAGGATGTTTTTGCATGGACATATAAAGACTTGAAGGGAGTACCACCCGAACTCTGCATACACAAGATTCCGCTGATAGAAGGAGCGCAGCCTGTTAGGAGGCGTCCCTACAGAATGAATCCCAAATACGCAGCAAAGGTGAATGCCGAAATCGAAAAGATGTTGGATGCAGGCATTATATTCAAGGTTACGACAAGCGAGTGGGTTTCACCAATTGTAATCACTCTAAAACGGGAAGTAGATAAAATCCGAATCTGTGTGGATTTTAGAAGTTTGAATGCCGTAACTATAAAAGATCCCTTCCCAATCCCATTCACAGACTCCATACTGGAAGAGGTAGCCGGCCATGAGATATATTCATTCCTAGATGGATTCTCGGGGTATAACCAAATTAGCATAGCAGAAGAAGACAAGTTGAAGACTACTTTTGTAGTAGAAAATGGAATATATGCATACAATAGGATGCCATTTGGGCTATGCAACGCACCTGCTACCTTCCAAAGGATCATCTTGTACATTTTTGATAAAATGTCCACAGGTAATTTTAAAGCTTTCCTAGATGACTGGTCACTATATGGGAAAACACAAGAACATTTGAAGGCATTGGGGGAATGCATGAGTTTATGCAGGAAGGCACGAATAGCACTGAACCCGAATAAATGTGTCTTGTTGGTGCCATACGGAAAGCTGCTAGGGCACATAGTATGCCAAGAAGGGTTGAAACCTGACCCCGATAAAATACGGGTGGTATTACTGATGGAGGAGCCACATGATGTGAGCTCGGTTAAAACTTTTCTGGGAACTGTTGGATACTACAGGAGGTTTATCCGAAACTATGCATTGACATCTCATCCACTAGATGCGCTTACACGGAAGAATGTTCCATTCAGGTGGACAGAGGAACACCAGGTGGCATTTGAAGGATTGAAAGGGCATTTGGTAAAAGCACCTATTCTGGTTTTTCCTAACTGGGAAAAAGAATTCCATGTGCATGTGGACGCCTCAAACTTTGCGATTGGATGCGCGTTAGCACAGGAAGGTCAATTCGGATTAGATCAGCCCATATACTTTGCAAGTAGGCTATTGTCAAGAGCCGAAAAGAACTATAGTACAACAGAGCGAGAAGCATTGGGAATGGTGTATTCGGTGCAGAAATTCAGACACTATCTGCTAGCTAACCCTTTTGCTTTCTATGTAGATCACCAGGCTCTGTTATACTTAATCAATAAACCAACGATCTATGGACGGGTGAGTCGATGGCTCGTCACCTTGCAGGAATTCGTGTTTAGAGTGGTAGTCAGACCAGGGAAGAAACACGTAATAGCGGATCAGTTGTCAAGGATTCGCTCAGGGGAACCTGCAGAGGGAGGAATACCGGATGAATTTCCCGATGCACAACTGTTCATGATTAATGCTTTACCAGGATGGTATAAGCATATCGGGGAATATCTGTCGACGGGGAAGCTGCCAGACGAATTGACGACAGCAGAACGATGAAAGGTAATTACGAAGTCGGCACCCTTCACCGTAATTGCAGGACTGCTTTACAAGATGGGGGAGGATCATATACTTCGACGATGTATAATGGAAGATGAAGTACAACAGACCCTGAGGGAGACACACGAGGGACTGGCAGGAGGACACATGGGACCAGATGCGACAGCAAAGAAAGTGTTGTTAGCAGGTCTGTGGTGGCCTACCCTCTTTCACGATGCCAAGCAGTTTGTGACAGCATGTGATACGTGCCAAAGAACAGGGAAACCGTTGAAAAGAGACTTCATGCCACTACATCCGTCGCAGCCTCAAGAACTGTTCGAGAGATGGGGGCTGGACTTTGTGGGTCCTCTGAAAACAAGTCGAAGGAGGAAATGCCGATATATCGTAGTTGCAACAGAGTACCTCACAAAATGGGTCGAAGCAAGGGCGTTACCGGACAACTCGGCAAGAAGCACGGCTCGCTTTTTGTACGAACAAGTGATTACAAGGTTCGGGATACCTCTACAGCTGACAAGTGACAGAGGCGGCCATTTTGTGAATGCAATTATAAAGAACCTAACGGAGGAGTTCAGGATCTTCCACTCGCTATCAAGTCCGTACTACCCCAGAGCAAACGGGCAGGCGGAGGCGACAAATAAGGTCCTGGTTTCCATCATGTACAAGACATGTGGAGTAGAAGGAGCCGACTGGGAGGAGAGACTACCAGCAGTTCTATGGGCGTATAGAACAACTTATAAGCCTACCACAAACAACACACCTTTCCAACTGATGTACGGGCAGGAAGCAGTAGTACCAGTTGAATTCCTTGTACCTAGCTTAAGGGTAGCAGTCGAGAACCGGTTGAATGAAGAAGAAAGCATTTAGGAACGACTAACAGCTTTGGTACAGTTGGATGAAAAGCGGGTGATGGCCCAATGGGCAACGGAGGTAGCACAAAAGAGAAGGAAGTTTTGGCACGATAAACATCTCCGGAAGATGGATCTGAAGGCTGGTGGACTAGTTCTCAAATACAATGGTAAGAGAGAACTTAAGCCAGGGAAATTGAAAACCCTGTGGCTTGGACCCTTCCAGGTAGAGGAAGTACTCGAAAACGGGGTTGTTAGACTAAGGAAGTTGGATGGAACATTGTGCCCCGAGGTGGTTAATGGCTCCAAGTTGAAAGTATACCAACCTCGTGCGCAGGTGAATATGATCAACCTGGAACAAACAGGAACTTCCAGAACAGAAGAGGAGGATCCAGGTACACAACCTTCGGGAAACGACGAGCAGGGTAGCACTGTTCGAGAGGAGGAAGCGCATAACCTGGATTGGTTGTTTGGGAGTGAAGAAAGACAGACAGTGGAACTCTCAAGTAACAGGGAAGAAGACCGACTACAAGTTTTAACGGTAGTCGCTCAACAGGAGGTTCTGGAAGAAAATGAAGAAGATGGTGCAAGACTTTTGCAACGGATGAGAACAGAGACACATAGGTTGCAGGAGGAATATGAAACATTGAGACAGTACAATAATCAGCTACGGGAACAGGTGATCCAGGAATTGGATACAACCGTACAAAGGGTAAACGAAAGGCATGAAGCTCGCTTAGCAGAATGGGCAGAGCTGGGGCAGGGGGAACACAGAAGAGGCAGTGCAACAGGGAACTCTTCAGATGGTAGTCTATTTTCCTTACCAGAGGAAGAACAGGAAGACACTACCAGTCCAGTAGAGAGTAGAAGAGGAAAAACCTTGGCAATAGAAACACGTTCCAGAAGCTCCTCGCCCACATTAAATATTGTACGGAATTCGGACGAATCCTTGAGCCAGGAATCAGCGAAATATCAGGAGTTGCGAGAATCTCCAGAAAAACCCAGAATATGGGAAATAGGACAAAGCTCGACTGCGAAATGTCGGAAAAGCAGGGAGGAAATGGCCGAGATATTATGGAAAGATATTGAGGCAATACCAGATAAACCAAGAACTGGAGGATGGTTAGAAGAAACAAGTAGTGACGACAACCTTCCTCGGAATCCAGATATTCCATATGCCAGTCCTGATCCGGATTTGAGAAGACAAAGAGATGAAGATCGCAGTCGGCAAGCAGGTGTCAGATTTCTGGAAACCGCACAAATAATTGAAGATGATGCTTCGCTAAGCCCACAAGACGAATACAATGGAGGATTGAATGAGGACGGTACACCAGGATCACCATTGCATCAGGAATGGAGAACCCCTTACTTTGGAGCGATGAGACGTCCAACTGAACGAGAGGAGGTGGCCAGGTACCGAATGGCTGCACTGGATTTACGAGCACACAGAAGGGAAGTACGACGATTGCAGCAACGAGTGCAAGAGACCTCAGAATGGCCTATGAATACGGCAGGAGAAGGAAACGACTCAAGCACTGATTCAGTCTTCTCCGAGGAATACCAAGAAAACCTAGCTCATTGTGCCATGCAACGACACTTTGAGGAAAGTAGATGGAGACGAAGATTGATAAGAGCCGACAGAAGACTGAGAATCTTACACCAACTGACACCTCCGCATTTACATCATCCTCCAGAGACGAGAGCGCAATTGATAAATGAGGCCCGTAGCCGAGACAATTTAGGTACCTTCGGGAGACCGCAAGGAACCCCGAGAGTACCTGGCCAAGGGAGGAGCGTGGTTGACCTCCGTCCCGGTAGCTTGAGAGGAAGAAATTCCCCTCCGGCTACCAATAGGCCGACTGGTTCACAGTTCGGACCGCAAGGCCCATCTGAGAACCCAGTCCTAGCCAACCCATCACTTCGTGCTCCTGAGAACAGACCGAGAGGTCTATCTCAGCGAGCTCGTAGGAACCAAAGACGTCGTCAAGCACGACTGAGGGACCGACCGAATCTCGGGCAGCTGGGAGTACGACAGCCCAACATTAGGGAGATTCGATCGGATAGAGGCCGAGGACGCGGCAACCAGGTCCGCGGAAGAAGAGATTGGGACTGAAACCCCAATCTAGAACAAAGGAGTCAAGCACGGGCAGTTGCAGGTAACGATCGAGGTCGAGGACGAGGTCGGAGACCCGGACGACCCCATGAGAATAGAGAACACCAAGGGCGGCAACTGACCCGAGAAATGGAACTTGATCAGCAGATAAATGGGGGAGTAATATATAATTATTTGGATGACTGTATAATACTCCGGCATAATGATGGGAGGACTGAACGAATCCCACTAGTGTCTGCCCATCCAGAACGACCAAACCAGACTAGCAGCCACCGGGAGGAAGTAGCAGAACTTCGAGATAATATTATTAGTCCAAATGGGAGAGCAGATCGGTTGGCCGAAGAACGATTGGAACAGACTAGTCCGATAGCAGAAAGGAATGGACAAGTCAATAATAATGCCAGACAATGGATTAGCATGAATCAGTCCCCGGAGCCAGGAATAAGATAGCAGACGGAAGAAATAGAAGAACAAGACTGGCGCATTATACCGCGAGAAAGGACAAGACAACAACCACAGTCACACCCGGGAACTCCCCCAAGACGAAACAATCGCCGAAGACGGCAGGCGACGAAGGAGATAAACAATGATAGTGATGACGATTTTAGTAGTTTCGGAGGAAATAGCCGTCATCAGCAAAATGCGACTTCAGATGCATGGGAACTACGCATTGGCTTGACCATGCGGTTCACCCGTCGACGTTAAGATATAGACGTCGCATACAATTTTCAAAAAAATATATTTATATAAGAAAAATTGAAAAATTCAATAAAAAGTCAAAAGAGAAAAAGACGAAATAAGGATAAAACAAAAAGGGGAGACACCTAGACGTCTAGCTAGCCGACGTGTCGCGCATGCACAAAATCGGTTATGAGGTGGCGGTTGCATAACGGTTTGAAGAAATTATAAAATGGGAAGGGTCCTCTCATTCCTTCACATCATTTTCAGGCAATCGCAAGGAGAACGCGAAGGAGAGGAGGAGCACGCAGCGGATAAAGTGACGAAGCTGGGGCAAGGACGTAGCAGAGAGGTGCAGTCAGGACGAAGCGCCGGACGTGCCTACCGACGGCTACCCTGACCAGACGGCTGCCCTGTCCTGACGACTGCCTGTCCAGACGGCTGCACCCGACGACTGCCTGTCCAGACGGCTGCACCAGACGGCTGCGCAACCTGACGTCTGGCACCTCCAGACGGCTGGGCAATCCGACGACTGAGAGTCCCGACGGCTGTAGGGACTAGACGGCTAGGAGGAGGAGAAGACGGATGTCTCAAAGGTCAGGGAAACTTCCAGTTCACAGCGAGTCAGAGCCAGAATCTGTGGTCGCCAAAAGATTAAGGCACCAGCAGGAGATTGAAATGAAAGGGCACGACAAAAGTTCAGAAGCCGGACAAAGTCGGAGTAGACGAGAAGCGGCAGAAGTAGCAACCCGCAAGAATAAGGAGATTCATCCGAGCGGCAAGGCACCTGTAGCAGTGGAGGAAATTACGTGGGTGTGTCCGACGGGTGAATATTGTCGCCAATGGTGGGCAGAGGCACAGGATAGCCACCCCACAAGGAAAAAGCTGAAGGAGGCGGGAGTGCACTTCATTCTACAAGCTCCGCACTTTGATAAAGGAATTTTTGAGGAGTACCTGCTGCAAATGCTAGAAACATATGATGCCGAGAAACATAGCAGTTTCGTGGAGATAGTTGGCTCTGCGCTAATAGTAGATTTTTCTCCCAAAGTGTTTCAGAGTACTTTTGGACTTCCCTTGAGAGGCAGACCCGTGGTGAACGAAAGGGTGGACCCAAAGAAGTCACCAGACTTAGTCACAAGTGTTACCACTTTAACAAGGGAAGAGGCGGAAAAGATGTTGGGTACTCACGGAGGAAGAGGAATTAAGCAGGGACAACTCCAGAATGAAGGACTGGAAGTAGGTATGAATGTTATAATGGCAAGGTTATCAGGAGAACAACGAAGCTCAGAATTGCCCATCTGGTTGATTCCGTATCTGCAAGGGATAGTGCAGGGCATACAGTATGATTGGGCAACATACCTGTCAACGCGGATACAATCTTTTCTGATGAGAACAACCAAGAACTTCTCGATGACCTTTCATGCCATTGGATTGATCTTAGATGCGGCAGCCAAAGCAGAGATTCCGATCCCGGATTTTGGTGCTCCAAGGCAACTTCCACCCTTAGCACCATCTATTTGTAGGTGGATGGGGGCCCACACATCTAAGAAAACGACACCAGCAAAGAAAACAAGGGTTAAACAGATTTCTCATAAGCCAAGTCAGGAGAAGCTGGTGGCAGCATTAGAAGGGGAGGATAGGAGGGCAGCATAGGTTCGGGAAAAGGAACCGCAAAAACAGAAAGAGGCTCAATCTCCGGAAGAGCCTAAACGAAAGAAGAAGAAGGGGCGTTTTGATATTCCACCCCCAACTTTCTCACAGGAAGCTTTACAGAAGATAGCTGAAAATCTGGAGACAGTATGGAACCGGGAGCAGCAACTACCACAGGAGGAAGCAGAATTGTCAATACCTGCAGCTCTTCATAGTTCGGTCATGGCAGAAATCCCCAACAGGGCAAACAAGTGGAAGTTGTGCCAGAATTACTGCCACTTTACACACAATTAAATTTCCTCGCACATCTGTTGAGTTGGTTGGGCGAAGGAATAAAATATGTAAATTCAGCTAAGGAGAGCATGGAAAAAGAAGTCACAGAGGCTTTGCTAGCCAAGGACAAGCTCTTAGCTGAAGGAATGGCTAGAATGGAGAAAGTCCAAGAGGAAACGCGAAAGTGCATGGGAGATTTGAAAGCTGAATTGGAACAGAAGAATCAGCAGTTGGAAGAATCAGCAGAAGAAATAGCCCAACTGAAAAAGGCAAAGGAATTGTTGATTAAGCAAGCAGAAGCATTTTCAGTTACCAGAAGTCAGCAGGAACGGGCTTGGACTCAGGAAAGGGAACACTGGGCTCAGGAAAGAGAGTCTTGGACTAAGGAAAAGGAGACTTGGCAGCAAGAAAAGGCAGCCCTACAAGCGGAACTGCAGTTGGCAAAACAACAGCAGGGTGGAACAGCCACATCAGCTTTAGAACAGCGGTGGAAAGAGATATTTCAGAGAAGGGAAACAAAATTGCTAACTAATCTAAAGCAGACAGAAGACAGAGCTAACACCTTGGGCGTAGAGTGGGCCAAATGCTTTAATTATGCGAAAATATTGAAGGACGAACGGGACCACTACCGAGCACAACTGCAGGAGTACAATCAAGCATTACAGGTTGCTAAGCCACAAAGTTCAACTCCAACAGATGCTGGAACACCAGGAGCGGAGCGGAGAAAGTCGTTGAGGACATCGACTTCTTCGAAGGGGAGGATAGATGTAGACAACAGTTCTAGACCCTAGGACTGGCTGGCACATCCACCACCAATTTTGCAAATGTATATAAGCATTTTGTTTATGTTTAGAAATCCTAGAAAATACAGCCAATGGATGTCAAGGCTGAATGTAAACGCATGTGGCACTAAAAGACAAAAACAACCGTCATGTTTGTTAGTATTAGACGGGCTGATTAGACGTCTAGTTAGGATTGGTTAAGACTAGCAAGTTGTTGACGTCTAAATGCTAGTTAAGGATTGTAACTAAGGAACGGTTGAGGACGGTTTGGAAACGGTTGGGGAACTGACTTGTCCTCACCTATTTAAACCCCCTCTTCAAACATTTTAGGGGATCACATTCTATCCATGCTGTAAGAGCCATGTGCTATTGATTCTACGTAATGACAAAGGCTGTTATGCTGTTCTATCTTATGCGTCTATGGTGATTGGATAAGTGTGTTGTGGATTGCAGGTTGAGAACCATTAATGGAGTTATTGTATGTAACTATGTGTTGAGTTGTTGTTGCAGGTTTGCCTTTGAAGAATTCTGATTGCAGGTCTTGAACCAACGACGGACTTATTTATTGCAGGTTTCTAGACGAGGCGGAACCTAGGCACCTGACGTTTAGCCCTGACGTCTGGCAGCCACCAGACGGCTAGCCGTCAGCTCCTAGTCCTGACGTCTGAACTGAACCCAGACGTCTAGCAGAAACTAAACGTCTGGCAGAAACCAGACATCTGGCAAAAACCAGACGTCTGGCAGAAACCAGACGTCTGGACCAGCCGACCTGACGTCTAAAGACCAGACATCTAGACTAGTTCATCCGACGCCTAGCGGCCAGACGTCTCAGCCTAACCGTCAAGCCTCCTGACTTCTGACGTCTAGATTCATCCGTCGACTAGTAGAGTAAGACTACTGATTGATCCACTAATATATCTTCTGTCCGGACCCTGAACATGATTGTCATCACCCCATCTCGGGAATGTACTCACCCTTGTCTACAAAGTTCAATTGAAGTTGACGGAAGGTGTCTGGAGGAATTGCATGCTGATGAAGAGTGTTTGGTGTTGGAGCAATTGCAAATGGAGGTGCACGATGGTGAGAGGGACGCGACTCCAACGTTAGTGCAAATGGACGTGGTGTGTCAATAGTGTGTGATACAAGAGTCCGACACTAGGCAAACTGCAGATTTGTGTGCTCGATGGTAAGCAGGACAGGAGTTCGACATCAGAACAACTGCAGGTTGGAACGTTGTTTAGTAAAAAGAAAGGGAGTATAATGGAAGAGCAATTGCAGGATGATGCGCCTATTGCCGTGCATAAGGGAGAGATACGCAAATAACTGCTTCCAATGAAAAGCCAACCTATCAAACTGAAGGTCAATTTAGGCATATCGTGTAAGTGTCGATTGTTTCACAGAGAATAATCAAAAGACCTAGTTAGGCATTGACGAATGTACTGCACGATGTGGAGAGCGACTGGGTAGAACAATGACACAGAATCGAGGTGGTTATTCCTTGCGACATTTAATTGATTTGCAATAGATTGGTATATGAAATTACTAGAGGACAAGTACCAGACATGGAAAGAGTTGTGCGATGCATTTCTGTAAGAATTTCGGTTGTAAGATAATGACGATGCGGTCATTGCTGAAATTTATAGAATGAAATAGGGTGAGAACGAGTTTGTTCTTTCTTACAATTGGAAATTGAGTGGGTTGTTTAACCATTCGGAGAAAGACCAATCAGATGCATTGAAGAAGAGATGGTTCATAGATGGACTTCTTCCTACTTATCGGATGAAGATGTTCCTTCTAGGATCATACCAAGAGGCTTTGTATTTTGATTTGATAGTGATGCAAAACATCACCAAAGAATTGGCATCATGTTAATGCTTACAAAGAGTGACTTTGATGAAGAAAGTGATTTTGATATTGAGGATGACTCAAATAGTAAGAGTGATGATTTTCAGTAGGAAAGTAGTTCCTCGTTCAAGTGCTGGAGTCAAGAAGTCAGGGAAGGAAGTGACTCCAAAGAAAAGAACGATGAATTCGAGGATGAGTGAGACTCGAAGAGTGTAAGATCATTGCTATAGGAATATGCAACACAATGCAAGATTGTACGAAGGAGGGATGCCACTAGTGATGTGGTTTGTGACAGCCGCCAGAGAAATAAAAGATGTAGAATACAATATGATAGTGAGGGTAGACTCATTGTACAATGTTTGCTATGCCAATTGTGGGGGCACTTTGCACATGATTGTCAAAGCACTGCGAGTCAAGATAAACCGATGATGCATATATATTTCAAAGCGTCGGAGAAGAGTTATAGCCCTTGCCAAGAAGCAAAGTAGGTGAACTTGATGAGCTTAATTGGATTTGAGGAGGTGAACTTGATTTCAATAAAGGAGGTAGAAATCCAACAGGTAGTCAAGGTTGTGCAGGAAGAAGTTGAAAAGGTAGTTGATGTAGACAAGGAAGAACGATAGACTACCATAAAATTTGTCGTACAACTCGAGGGTATCTTGCAAATGGAAAAGGCTTCCGTACAAATGGAGGGTGCCATTCCAATGGAGAAGTTTGTCGTACAAGTGGAAGGCATTGAGAAGTCTTGTCGTTCAAGTGCATGTCGTACAAGTGAATCTTGTCGTTCTAGTGCATGTCGTACAAGTGAATCTTGCCATTCAAGTGCATGTCGTACAAGTGAGTCTTGCCATTCAAATGCATGTCTCACAAGTAGTCATACAAGAGCAGGTGTTGTACAAGAGGAATCGTATAAAGAGGAATTGTACAAGGTGGAGTCGCACGAGGAGGCACCGTACAAGTTGGCGTCGTACAATGACATGTCATACAAGGACTTGTCATTCTAGGAGATACCGCACAAGATGGTGTTGTAGAAGACCTTGTCATTCAAGGTGGTGTCATACAAGGAGAAGAATGTCTGTCAGAGGTTAAGATAGGGCAGTCCAAGGCCAAGGTGCAATCGTCTAGAGCCCAAGAGAAGTAAAGTGGAGTCGAGAGTGAGTTGTTTAAGTGGGTTTAGCAAAGGCCACTAAAGTATTGACAAAGAGAAAAATTTAGTTTTGATAGTGATGGTTTTAGTAGCATTGCCTCTTGACCCTGCAAGGAGGCTTCTGCCCCCTTGACCCCCGACACAGGTGCCAATGGGTGTTGCACGTCATGTTCGTCAGATCGGTCATGTTGCTCATGGTGATGAAGTTGATTATGTGACTGATAGCAGAAACTGGAGTGAGCAATCAGAACACAATGTGTTGTGAACAACAAATTGAAGTAATGCTAGTTGTAGAGGACATTTGGAATAGGAGAAAATGAAATGAGTGTGACAACCGATGCCAGTCTGTTGTTCAGTGCTTCTGTCCCCAGTGTTCAGTTCATGTGTCGTCGAGGACGCCAACCAACTTAGACTTTCCTCTTCCTCTTTGATTATTCTATTGCCTTCACAACAATTTCTCTTCTGTCTTTAAGGCATACTGGTAGGCTTCTTCTACCATTCTCATTTTCATCATACTAACTTCATCTTGTATGGACAATTGTAGTCCATTGATATACTTTGAAACCTTTTGTTCATCATCTTTCTACATGTCCTGCTTGAATGGTGAGCCTATAAAATTCCTTGGTATAATCCTTTACACAGGGGATAGATGTAGGCAGGGAAATTGATGTCTATTTTTAGTAAATAAGTTTTGTCATTTTGGTGTTATTTTGTAGTTGTACGCAAAGTGTTTGACGAAATGTGTGTACATATATTTAACTAATGTTATAAAGTTATAAAGTCATAATTTAATATTATATGTGATGAAGTGAAATATTAGCATGTACGGCAAAGTCATAAAGTGACACATGAAATGAAATGTAAATGTAAGCTAATGCAAGTCAAATGTAACTTGGGAGAATGATGAGGTGTCAAGTAGGTAGAGGGTGCACTAATTTCTAGTTGTATAAATATGACCCTTACCTCATTCATTAAAAACAAAAAGGTTGATGGAGGTATGCCGATGGTCGTGGAGTTGGCCGACGCATATGCTTGTATTGGAAGTTGTGGTGGCTGGTTGCTGTTGGCTGTAAATGGTTGATTGTACCAAAGGGAAAGTGCATTGTTGTAAGTTTGTAACCAACTAGATTTGTATAATGCTGTATGTGTAGGAAACCCTAGAATGCTATTGCCGCACAAATGGCAGATTGTATGTTATTGATGTACAATTGCTGTTAATATAAAATCTGCGTATTTTATTTATTATCTGCTGTTGTTATTATACATTGCTTGTGTGTATCATTATTATTAAAGTGCTGCAGATCTGGAGATGTATTTAAGTAGAAATAAATTTGAGTTTCAGTACATAAAAAATCATTTCTACAATATTCATTCTCTTTGATATTTTGAATTTATATGACAGCCAATTTCACTTTCTTCAATGATTATGCAGGTTTTGACAGAATATATTATACAAGATTTGAACTTAAATCCTAAACTACCATTTGAATACAATACTTTTGATGTCATCACAAATGCGGTGAGTTCATAGATATTATGGATAGTCGTGTAATGATCAATACCACTGTACGAGCTAGTTTTTGTGATTCTTTTTTTTGAAGTTGGAAAATTTTGTTAGCATGGATTAAATTGAAGTACAAAGTCCGCAAATTGAAGTTTCCTAAAGAAGAGTTTCATGCTATCCAACAAAAATTACTTGCAAAATCATGAAATATTATTGATTATGAGAGAATAGAAATATAAATTATTTATTTATTTCAATGAAAAGCTACAAATATTAGAGACCTTAACTTAGAAATTTGTGGGAATGTTTTGGGCTGTTCCTATACTGTTAGATACGGGAATGATAACTGGGATCGTACAAAATTTATTAAAAGTTCGTTGACTTATAGTAGTTGACTACTATCATTGCTTCCAAATTGAGTTCTGTCACACAAAATGGGACAAACGTTGTGAAGAGGTTGGGTTGAGACTACATAGACTCTTCGCTTCGAGCATATCCCACTCTCCCATAGCGCTCTGCTTGGGGAAGCGCCTTCCTCACGTAGTGCCCTGTTTATGGAGCACCCCGCTCGCTAGACTGTTCTGCTACCAAAGCGCTGTGCTTGTCGGAACGCCCAGCTCAACAATCCCCCCCCCGGCTCAACAGTGTGCCCCGATTTGTCTATTTTTGGCAAAAAGGATAAAGATAACGTGTCACCTTGTAATTATCACCAGGGTACATTGTATGTAATCCATTTTGTGGCTGCACTTTCAAGTATAAATAAGAGCTTGATGCTCATTGTAAGGGTCTTTTGGCCTTCGAAGCATATTAGAGCTACTCTTTGAAGTATGATTGTAAAAATGTGCATGGCATTCATATTCGACTATCTTTGACTTTTTGCCTTATGAATTTGTGAAATCAGTGGCTCTGCCCTTCTTTTTTGTTAGGAACCTTACAGCAAAATAAAAGGACATCCACATGATATTGCAATAATAACAGAAAATCAGCTTGAATTTAACGATATTGCAATACGAAACAGAAATGCAGCATATTATATTGTAGAAAACAAGAACACATGACAAAACCGCAAGCCTCTTGGAGGGGGCAACCTCCTTAGAAGCAGAGCTTCGATACAAAAAAATATGAGATGCAAGTGGGGGCCCGAGCTAGTAATGTAGACAAGGGTGAGTACATTCCCGGGGTAAGGGATGATCACAATCAGGATGACTAATTACAGACCTCAGGCAATATGTATTTCACTAGGCTAAGTCTAGACGTCAATGGGTTTTATTTTTAAGTGCACTGTCTAGACATCAAAGGCTAGACGTCTGGGGGTAGACGTCACAGACTAGATGTCACAAGCTAGCCGTCACAGGCTAGACGTCTAAGGTTCAAGCTAGACGTCAGGTTAGGGTGTAGACGTCTAGTACACAGGGTTAGACGTCTGATGCAAGGTTAGACGTCTAGAGGACAGAACTAGACGTCTGATGCAAGGTTAGACGTCTAGTGTTATGGCTAGACGGCTAGCCGTCTGACGGGTAGTTCAGACATCAAGGTCTAGACGTCTACAGTATGTATCCTCCAGTCCTTCGTACCTGCAAGTGCAACACCCTGTCCTCATCCTTGCTACTGCATACAACCTGCAATCAATCGTCAAGATAAACCCTGCAACATCACTAGTCAGTGCTATCTGCAACACAACCTGCAATCACTTGGAAACCTCACAACATCACCACACACATAGAACAAGTATTCCGTACAAGAGCATTGGCATTATGAGCAAAATGATGATGATCTATACAAGTTTGAATGGGGGGTATATATAGGGAGGCGAAGTAGTTACTGCAACTACTTCGCTTCCAACCGCCCAACCGTTTGCTTTAACCACTTGTTAGACGCCTAATGACATTTGCTAGACGTCTAATCCTAGACGTCTTGCCTAGTTAACCGACTAACACAATTGACGACTGTTTTTGTCTCTAGTGCTCTATGTACTTAATCAAGCCTTCAACATTCATTGGCTGATTTTACAATTTTAATAAGACAACATAACAACATAGCATTCCAAAATTGCTATTTACAATCAAAATTGTTTGGACATTGTCATTTTCCAGTTTTTCATAGTTTATCTTGCTTAGAACTGCTGTCTACATCTATCCTCCCCTTCGAAGAAGTCGATGTCCTCAGCGACTTTCTCCATTCAGTTGGAGGAGTTTCAGCATCTGTGGGTACTGCAGTTTGTGGATTTGCAGCTTGAAATATTTTCTCGTACTCCTGGAGCTGAGCCTGCATGATCTCACGTTCCTCTTTGAGCCTCTTGGAATAATTGAAGTATTTGGCCCATTCCACTCCTAAGGTGTTAGCACGATCTTCTGTTTGCCTGAGACTGGATAACAGTTCCGCCTCCCTTCGCAGGAAAATTTCTTTCATGCGCTGTTCTGACACTGAAGGAGCAGGTGTAGCTTTTTGTGCTAGCTGTTGTTGTGCCAGTCTCAGTTCTTCCTTTAAGGCTGCCTGTTCTTTTTGCCAACTTTCCTTTTCCTGTTTCCAAGCACGCTCCTGTTCACTCCTGTTAGCTGCAAATGCCTCTGTTTGTTTGATTAACAGTTCCTTTGCACTCTTGAGCTGTGAGACGTCAGCTTCCAACTGGGAAATTTGCTCATCCTTTTCCTCCAGTTGAGTGGTCAGGTCCTGTAAGTTCTGTGTTAGTCCTTGCATTTCCTGTTTGACTGCATCCATCCGTGCCATTCCTTGCTCTAAGAGACTATCCTTTCTCTCCACAGCTTCATAGGCAGCTTGTAATTCAGTCTCCACTGCCTGCTTTGCTGAGTGCACACATTTAATCCCTTCTCCTAGCCAACTCAACAAATGTGCAAGGAAATTCAATTGTGTATACATTGGCAGTAATTCAGGCACTAACTCCACTTGTGAGCCTTGCTCCACAGGATGCTGAGGAGGATTAATGTTGTGGCCGTAGACATACACCTGCACTGTATCCAGATAGAGGCTTGGTGTCTTTTCAGGAAATTGTTCAATGCCCTCCATGGTCTTCAAATGGGCAGTGGGCAGTGACCAAGGTTGAGACGCATATATGCTGGAAATGTCTTTACGCCAAGGTCCTTGTGCCGCCCACTTCACCAATCGGTCCAACTCGTCCTCTATCATGCCTTGCCACTTCTTCCATTGATCCATTAATGCAATTTCAAACTGCAAGTGTAAACTGTCCATAATGCCTCCCAATTTTGCAAAACAGTTTACTGCTTGCTGATCCATGGAATCTGATGGGTCCATGAAGTTGGGCACCTGTACAATAAAATATCTAGACCAGGTGTCCTTTTGTTTCTCCTCCTGTACTACTTCTTTCCCTTTATCTGATTGATCAACAGTTGGCCTATCTGCCTCCTCTGTGGCTACTCCAGGCTGTACTGGAACCTGGCTGTTCTGGCCTTCCTGCTGCTCCAACTGTTGAAGATCTATTATTTGTGGGGGCTGTTCCCCTTTTCTTGTGGGATTTCTTTTTATTTTGACACCTTTGCCTCCTCTATGACAATGGGCTTTTCTGCCTCGGGTGCCAATCGTCCCATATCTCGTGGTAGACCCTCCTCTACCCCAGGATTATTACTTGCTCATAGATTACCTGTCGTCTGATTCTTGAGCTACTGCTGCAGCAAGCATTTCCTCCAGTGAAAATGTGCTCAAGGTGTCTGCTAGTGTAGTTGGTCTCGCCAAAGATTCCCCAATTGGTTCGGGTGAACCTGTGCGGGTCCAAAAGTCAGCCTCTGCCAAATAATCCGCGGGTCCAATCCGTGCAGCCGTGCTGGTTCCGGCTGTCTGCTCATGAAGAACTGAAGGTATGGCAAAATCCACTTCCTCCCTCTGTATTGGCTGCTGTTGCTCCCGAGTACGAGCTGCCTCCAAATTCTGGGCTATTTTTTGCAGTGCTTCCTGGGAGAAAACTGGCGGTGGTTCATCAAGTCTCCCTTCTTCCGCTTGGGCTCTTCTGGTGACTGGGAAACCTTCTTTTTCTGTACCTTCTCTTCCCTAACATGTGCCACTGTGGTATCCTCCCCTTCTAAAGTGGCCACCAGTTTCTCTTGGTGTGGTTTGTGCGATATCTGCTTTACCCGAGCCTTCTTGACTGGTGTCAGCTTCTTCACTGGTTGAGCATCCATCCACCGACAGATAGATGGTGCTAAGTCAGGTAGCTTTCTCGGAGAATCCAAGTCCGGGATCTGTACTCCAGCTCTAGTGGCTGCATCCAAGAGCAATCCAATGGCATGAAATGCCATAGAGAAGTTCTTCGTTGTTCGCATCAGGAAAGCCTGAATACGAAGCAACAAGTGTGTTGCCCAATCATAGGCTATTCCCTGCTCCATCCCTTGCAAGTACAAAATTAGCCAAATAGGGAGATCTGAACTGCGCTGTTCTCCTGACAATCTGGCCATGATGACATTCATTATGACCTCCAATCCTTTATTCCTCAGCTGTGTCTGTTTGATCCCTCTTTCGCCATGAGTGCCTAACATAGCATCCACCTCTTCCTTTTTCAAGGTTGTGACACTCCTGATTAATTCCGGTGTTTTCTTGGGATCCACTCTTTCATTCACCATTGGGTTACCCTTCCATGGAAGTCCAAATGTGCGCTGAAATGTTGTAGGAGAGAAATCAACCACCAATGTATGATTCCCCACCTGCACTCGGCTGATGTTCTTCTCTTCATCATACGTTTCCAGCATCTGAAGTAGGTTTTCTTTGAAAAACTCTTTGTCAAAGTTGGGAGCTTGCAAAATAAAATGCACCCCTGATTCTTTAATCTTTGCTCGTGTTGGGTTATCTGTTGGCGCCTCTGCCCACCCCGACAAAAATCACCCGTTGGGCATAAACAGGTAATTTCATCAATAGGAATTGGCGCTTTGCTACTGTGGTGGATCTCCTTGTTTTTGTGAGTAGCAATATCAGCAGCCTCTCTTCGAATTCGAACCTGTCCTTTGTCCGGGCTTTCAATCTGACCACACATCCCATTCTCCTGTTGATGCCTCAATCTTTTAGCTACCACTGACTCAGGTTCGGGTTCTGACAGGATTGGAGTCTTGCCAGATTTTTCGTGTGCCATTTGCCTTATCAATTCCCCTCCTTTATTACTCAGTTCCACACTTCGCCCACTCCTCTTGGACATCGAATGTCTTCCGCCAGATGTCAATTCTGCACTAGACGTCAATTCCCTTCGCCTTGTCTGGCTATACGTCAATCCTGTTGCAGACGTCTGCTTTCCCTGCTAGACGGCTACCTGTCGTCAGACGTCTTTGATTTCTGTTGCACATCTACTGTCGTCAGACATCTATGACTTCCTATTTGACGTCTACTGCCATCCTGACGACGTCTTAGGTTCCTACGAGCTCGCTGAGGTAGACCAATTGGTCTATTCTCAGGAGCATGTAGTAATGGGTTGGCTTGGACTAAGTTCTTAGATGGTCCTTGCGGTCCAATTTGAGAACCAATCGATCTATGGGTAGCCGGAGGGGAATTTCTTCCTCTCGAGCTACCGGGATGGAGGTCAACCACGCTTCTCCCTTGGTCAGGTGATCTTGGAATTCCTGACGGTCTTTCGAGAGTACCTAAGTTATCTCTACTGCGGGCTTGGTTTATCAGTTGTGCTCTTGTTTCTGGTGGATGGTGTGAATGCGTCGATGTTAGTTGGTGCAAGATTCTCAGCCTCCTATCGGCCCTTATCAGCCTTCCTCTCCATCTTGTTTCCTTAAAGTGTTGTTGCATGGCACAATGAGTTAAGTTTTCTTGATATTCTTCAGAGAAGGCTGAATCGGTTCTTAAGTCATTTCCTTCTCTTGCCGTGTTCATTGGCCATTCTGAGGTTTCTTGAATCCGTTGCTGCAATCTTCTTACTTCTCTTCTGTGTTGTCGTAAGTCAAGTGCAGCCATATGATACTTGGCTACCTCTTCCCGTTCTGTTGGATGTCTCATGGCTCCTACATATGGTGTTCTCCATCCACGAGATGCTGATTCTTCTGGTATCGTGTCCTCATTCATTTCTCCGTTGTACTCGTCTTGTGGGCTTAGTGAGTCATCATCTTCAATTACGTGTGCAGTTTCCATAAATTTGACTCCTGCTTGTCGACTGCGAATTTCATCTCTCTGTCTCCTACGGTCTGGGTTAGCACTAGCATATGGTACATAAGGAATCCGTGGTAGGTTCTCGTCACTACTTGATTCTTCCAACCAACCTCCGGTTTTTGGTTTTTGGTTTTTCTAGTACTGTCTGAACATCCTTCCATATGATTGCTGCCATTTCCTCCTTGCTCATTTGGTGTTTGGCAATCGAACTTTGTCCTACTTCCCATACCCTAGGTTTTTCTGGGGATTCTCTCATCTCTTGATGGTTCACTGAATCCGAGCTTGAGGACTGTTCCGAATTAAGCATGATTTTTAATGTGGCTGAAAAACTCCTAGAGCGTGCATCTATTGCTATTTCCTTTCCCCTTCTATTTTCAACTAGGCTTACTGTTTCAATATCTCCCTGCTCTTCTTCTGCTAAGGAGAATAGACTACTTTCCGAAGAGTTACCCGTTGCACTTCCTCTTAGTTCTCCTTGTTCTAACTCAGCCCATTCCGCTTGGCGTGCTTCATGTCGTTCATTCATCCGTTGCATTGTCGTGTCCAACTCCTGAATCACCTGTTCTCGCAGTTGGTTATTATATTGCGTCAAGGTTTCATATTCTTCTTGCAACCTTTGTGTTTCCAACCGCATTCGTTGCAGAATTCTGGCTCTGTTGGTTACGAATCTGCCATGAGGAAAGGATTTTGGGTTAATGCGCCCAGATTCGCCCACCAGCATGAAAGGCCGGAAGGAAGAGATGCCTTCCGAGCCAATCTCCGGAGAAGGCCGGCTCCTTTTGGGGGGGGTCTAATTTAAGCTAAAGGGAACAGGAAAGAAATAAATGAACAGAAAGAGACAAATGTACAGAAAGAGATTACAAATATGTCCAAATGTTGGTGGGGGGAACTAACAGTACGGGAACACACCAATCACCGCTACATACTGCATACAAACACAGAGCATGACAAGGAACCGCAAAACCTAGGCGTACTGCCGATACACAAGCGGTGTATGCACAGACTTCAATAGCTCCCTAGCAAACATTCCCTACAAGGAACTAACGACGAGGGGATCATATCAATCACCGGATACGTACACCGACGGGGGTAGAAAGTAAACCTAGAGATGTCGGAGCCGGAGTATATGTGTTAGGCGAGAGAGTTTAACCGCACAGCTTCAATGGCTCCCTAGCAAACATTCCCTACAAGGAACTAACAGCAGGGGATCGCATCAATCACCAGATACGGGCCAGCAACGTCACACATAACTGATGGAACTGCTACCACATCTATTATATGAAATTTAAAAGTACAAAAATAATGCTAAAGGCGCCTGACCATCAAATGCCGAAGTGAATCAACAAGCCATGACACAGAATCGCGTAAAGCATAAACAGAAAGAAATAAAAGCGGTAGAACAGAACCAGGCATACAGATTGTATTTGTAAGCAGAAGCACGGTTACAGTAAGCACAGTAGTTCCCTAACAAACATTCCCCTTCCACACTTTACAATGAATTCAAGATGGGCTTTTATAGCCCGAGTCCCACCCGTTACATTAATGGGCACGAGTCCCAGTCAAACATAAGCTGACAGAAGCGGCGAAAGAGTTGCAAATGCTGACCTTTTGTCGGACTGGGTTGTACCCGCGACATGGTCTTCTGGAAGGCTGGACAGCTACGTGGCGGAGTGCTGGGCAAATCTTCAAGTCGGCAAGCTCGCTGGTAGCTGGAGCAGGTGAAACCTCAGATCAGCTTTGAATGAGGCTATTAACGCAGGCGGTGCAGGCAGTCCATGCTTATCCCTTTTGGTCGGCAGTCTTGGTTCAAATCCCGAAGCTGGACACTTGTCTGATGATGGGTTATGCTGCGTGACACATGCCTGCCTTAGAGGGCAGTCTATCCATCTTCGCTTGGGATCGGGGCTCCTTGGGATGCGCGTGCAGAAATCAGTGCAGTCGGGAAAGGCCTTCAAGCCTTGGTCAAATTCCGGGTTTGTTCCCCTACCGCACACCTGTCAAGGGCGCATTCCGACTCTGTTGAGAAGTCGAACTGCGCACAAGCGAACTACGGTGTCCGCCGCCATATGGACTCGCTCCGGCATTTTATCTTTCTTCCGTGTTGACTCGCCGATCTGCCGGTGCAAGGTGCGCCCGGAAAGTGGGGCGAAGTCGGACTTCGCACCAAAACTGGGCGAAGTACGCACTTCGCACCCAGATCGGGCGAAGTGCGAACTCGCACCAAAGCGGGCGAATACGCACTTCGCACCAAAACTGGGCGAAGTGCGAACTTCGCACCCCGCATGGGCGAGTACGCACTTCGCACCAAAACTGGGCGAAGTGCGAACTTCGCACCCAGACTGGGCGAAGTGCGAACTTCGCACCAACACTTAGCCAATTTTAGGTAGACTTGCTGGAAAGTTGGAAAATCAACTGGGGGACTCCAAGGAAAAAGGGGGAGAGAAAGAGAATGGGAAAGAAAAGGAAAGGGAGAGAAGGAAGGAAAACGGAAGGAGGAAAAGAAGAGCAGCACTATTACAAAACAATATTGAAGACATTGCACCCCGTGCAAAATGTGACAACATTTCTGGCGGCTCGCGGGGTGTCGAGCTCGCCTCGGCGCAAAGAATCCATGCCTTCATCCTTTGGGTGCAGAGGAACTTACCTCCCCTGCCTTTTGCTGCTCTAACTGTTCTCCTTGCGGCAACTGTTCTTCAGATTCATCTTTGTCAGTTGCCTCGTCAGAATCTCCTTCCGAAAGCTCTTCATTTCCTGCTTCTGCCTCGCACATGCGAGTGTATGCCACTTGGGCTGAGCGCCAGGCTTCTGCTTCGAATGGCTTGCGGTCAGCTATATCTTCTAATGCTCCGTGAAAAGCAGCGACCGCGTGCAGGTCGATGGTGAGGTATCTTTTCTCTAACTCCTGGAAATAGGAGCGGATCTTGGAATATCTGGACACCATCCGAGTGACTCGATTGTCTTGAATTGGCTCGATCCGGCTATCAATTTCAGTGCATATCTGCTTCAAAGGACTGCCAATTCTTCTTTACCCGATCTAGGGTGAGGAGCTCGCCATTCTCAACAAAACTTGGACACCCAAGTTCTGAAAGAGCGTGAAAGGGGGCCAGACAGATATCTCTTTCATGCGTGAATGCGTCAAGCATTCGTCTGGCCACTCTCACCTCTTCAAATTTTCTGAAATATTCGTGCAAGGTCACCCTTGCACCTGCCCATTCTGCAGCGAATGAGGACACGGGGGAAAAATGGACGCCGTTGCGCTCGCGCTCCTGAAGATTAACCGCCAGGTCCAGCCATTGCTTCGCCTGGCGCTCGGCCTCCTCTACCACAGGCTTTCCCCGGGCAGAAACTTCTTGAATCCTGGATGCGAAGTCCAGGACTGCCATCGCCTTAAAGGTATGGGGCTTGCATTCCCTCAGCAAACCAGCCCTCATTTCCTTAACCTTTGTCTTTGAAAAGACCGTCGCTTGAGATGTTTTCTCTGCAAGCTGCGACTGCGCCTGCTTCAAAGACTCCTGGAGCCGAGAAATCTGCTCCGAGGCTGCTTTCTTTTCGGTTGCGGCCTGTTGCTGAGAAGCGGCCAGCTGGGCTTTGAGTTCATCTCGTTTCTTGCCGCGCCGCTTCCGGCTGCTCAGTGGACCTAGATAGGTCCTCTTCAAGCTGCCTTACTTTATCCTGCAACGCGAAAAGTTCTTCTTGCTCCTCCAGACTCTTGACAAAGAGATTGTCAGCTTTGCGCATGATCGTCTGAATCTCATACTGCTTATTGATGTCGTCAAAGCTTTTCTCCTTTGTCTGGAGCACGTAGTCCGCCTTAGTCATTTCTCGGAGAGGCTTCTTCACTGTTGGGATTATTTTCTCCGTTGTAATCACTCTCCTTCCGAAATCATACTTTGCGCGTTTCGCCGGGGCGGCTATCTCTTCGTGTCTCCTCCGCTTTAGGTCTTGGCGGAAAGAGACAGAATACTCTACGGCTCTCGTTGCCAGGGGCAAGTCATCTGAGTTCTGGAGGTCATCCATAAAATCTGGTTCCCCCAGCCTAGGGATCTGCTGAGACGTCTCTCCTGCGGGAATGGAACCAGGAGGAACCGGACAGACCTTGGAAGAATCGGTCGCTTGTGGGGGCGACCGGGAAATGGAAATGGGAGCGGCTAACACTGCGACGGTTTGAAGCGGCTGAGGCGGAGGATGTGACGGTGAACGGACAGCCTCAGCACTAACCTCGGGCGAAGGGTTTGGAGTTGTGCTCAGAGAAAGAGAGACGTTAGGGTTCTGAGCAAACTGATCGAAAGAATGGGGACCGCTAGAAGGACGAGGAGACGGGGAGGAGGATGTGGTCATGGCTCGCCCAGATTGAGCGGGGGACTGAGTGGAAGTAGAACTGGGTGAGACTAGAGAGACAGGGGCAGCAAACGTACCTGCGGGCTCCGCCTGAGCCGATGCCGGGGGGATGTCTTCGCTTCTTGTCTCGGCGGCTGGCTTGGGACTGCCCAAAGGAACTGCCTCTGCGGCGGCAGGACGCGGCTGCGGCTCTGCGATCGGCTGCTGCACTATCGAGGCTAGGGTCGGCCTGATTTTCTCAACTCTCCTCCGCTTCTTCTCTTTTGGAACAACTGTCGGATCAGGGGAAGGAGACGAAGCAGGTGCAGCAGGCGCTGATGCTCCCACGGTAAACTTGTACCGGGGTTTGACTGGCAGAATGTCTGCCGCGACCGGTCTGCTTTCTGGCGGCGCTGGCGCTGGCGCTTTTCTTGCCTGAGGGAGTGCCTCGGGCGCTGCCTTGACTAACTCTTTCGCCTTTTCAGGCTCCGCCTTAGGAGCCACAGGCTGCCGAAGTGTACAACTGTTTGGGAGGAGACCCACTTTTATAATCCTCAAAGGGGCCTCGGGGAACGTAACCTTGATATGCGAACGGCCGCCAGCTGTCATGATGCTGGTCATAGAGAACCGAAAAGTCGTCATCTACTGCCAGGTTTCTCCTTGTGGATTTATCGTGGTGCGTGCGGCATGTCATTTTCCAGCATTCGGTAATCTTTTCTTTAGACCAGTTAAGGCCTGCAATCTTGGACAAAAATTTTTTGAACCCTGGAGATGAGAAGTGATGGTCCGGGTTTCGCTTGGGGTCATATGTCACCTCCTCGCAGTAGAAATCCTGCCAGGGAGGAGAAGCTTCCATTAATTCAATCTCCCAGTCAAGGTCCACATGGACCACGTCGCATCTATCTTCGGTTATATCCCGGGGGCACAAATGTGCAAACTTTCTCCTTATCCCATGAGGGTCATACTTCCCGACCATTGCGGCAGCAAAACCGGGCCAATCCGGGACAGCGCTTGCTCTAGGTAGACATGTTGTCCTACCTCAGTAATCTCAACGTTGGCCCAGGAAAGAGGGTATTGGAAAATCTGGCCTCTTTTCTTCCCTAGGCCAAACTCTTCTTCCACATAGTCCATCTGTCGGGCAGCCTCCATCCCGAACAGATGCTCTGAGCACCAATAGGGCAGCAAATAAGGTTTGCCCTTGAATCCGTAGATTCTGATCACAATCCCCTGCGTCAGTCTAAAAACGTCCCCGAGCTTCTGATTTATCAAAGCACTCGTCATTTCTCTCGGGGGACGGGGGATTTCACTTTCGGTGAAGACTGACATGACGAATCCCAGAAAGTTGAAGTTGAACTTGTAGTAGGACCCTTTCCGGTATAAGTCATCCGTCCAGTTATAGACGGGCTGGGGCTCTCCTTTCTCGTTAACCTTCTTCAGGTTCAGGATCGGCATTTGGGGGTGCGAGATGGTACAAACAAAGCCAGGCCAGAACAGAGCTAAAACGAAAATCGGTTGACTGCCTCTTCTGAATCTTCAACAAGCTGGAATGAATGGCGTAAGCCTACCAGTCTGCCCAGTCGAAAGAGATGGGGCGCTTTCCGCTCCGCTGCGCCGCTGGTTTGTAAGATTCTCCACACAGGAGGCATTCTGCCAGCGCTAGCTGGTATGAGTGCACTAGCTCATCGGAGTCGCAGCCGAGAATCCATGTCAGGCTGGTATATAGATACTTGCTCTAAAATTTCGTCAAAGGCATGGGGCCAGTCGGCCATTGTCCGGTTGGAAGCCGGGCGTTCAGCTCTGAATTGAGGAAATCCCTCATTCGCTTGGTGTGCGTGAAACGTCCCGCTTGTTCGCCCAGACTGATCTTTCTGAGGATGGTGCCGGAGTCATACTCCAGCCCTGGGGCGAAAGCTGGCTTTGTTCGGACTTCGGCCGAGGCTTGGTGCGAAGTGCGAACTTCGCGCGAAGTTCGCACTTTGCACGAGAGTAGAGCGCAGCGCGCACTTCGCGCGAGCACCGGCGAAGTCGAGGCTCGTTGCGAAGTTCGCACTCGCGCAAAAGTTGCGCGCGGTGCGTACCTCGCACGAAGGGTGTCGTGCGATGCGTACTTCGGTCAAAGGTTGAGCGGAGCTTCTTCTTAGTGTGCTTCAGCATTTTCTCGAACAAACTTCGCAATTCGGGTGGGCCGAAGCCCGACTCGTTGCGAAGTCGGGCTTCGGCCAACACTTAGTCAATTTTTTGCTCTTTTTTCTCCTTTCTTTCTCTGCATAGCCGAACTTCGCTCCTCTGCGGGGCAACGACAGACTTCGCTGCGAAGTCTGTCTTTCTCTCCCATGCCGCAATTAAGCTCAAAGAAGGAAAAATAAATTGAAAGCTAAAACTGGAAACTATACATGCGGGGAAAAATAAAAAACACAAGGAAAATTTTTTACAAGGAAGGGCCACTCGGGCGCCTTCAACAGCGATAAAGCTTCAAGTGGAACCCGTTGACGGGGATGGGGAGGAGCTGACCCTCCATATCCGAAAGTATGTAGGCATTGAACTGATTCACTCGGGCAATCTGATAAGGGCCCTCCCAGAGAGCATCAAATTTTCCGTGATTACCCGGTTTTGCCTTGTATGAATCCCACTTCAGCACCAGGTCCCCGACTTCGAAAACTCGGGCAGTGGTGCCTTTGGCAAACCAGCCTTGAGTGGCTGCAATGTGATCCGCGAAGGCCCGGTATGCACTTTCTCTGTCTTCTTCCAAGCTGCAGGAGTTGGCACAATCTGTCATCTACCGGGTCTCCGTTGCTCCTGTCTTCATCAATCATCCATAGGGCGGGGATTTCAATGTGTGATGGCATAACAACTTCCTTGCCATAGACGAGCGCGTAGGGGGACGTTCTGAGGGATTTCTTGAACGCAACTCTGTCCGCCCACAGCGCCCGGTTCAGGAGTAAGTGCCAAGTCCGCTTATTCTTTTCAATGGTCCTCCGGAGAATTTTCGGGAGGTTCTTGTTAGTAGACTCGGCAAGGCCATTCCCCTGCGGGTAGTAATTAGAAGACATCTTGTGATAGATGCCAAGTCTGCTGGTGTACTCCGTGAGTACGGCGCCTACAAATCCCGGACCGTTGTCTGTCACAATCGACTCTGGAACCCCGAAGCGGGTAATCAGGCTCTCAATGAACCTGATGACCGTTTCTTGGTCGGCGTTCTTGGTCGGGATTGCCTCCGTCTACCGTGTGAAATAATCGATGAGTTGTGAGAATAAACTTGTGGCCGGCGGAGGAGTTAGGAGAAATCACCCCAATGAAGTCTAGACCCCATTGCTGGAACGGAGCTTCGGCTTGAATCGGTTGAAGGGGCAGGGGTGCTTTTCTGTTTCGGCCAGCATACCTCTGGCATTGATCACATTTGGCGCAGACCGCATGCGCGTCTGCAAACAGAGTGGGCCAATAGTATCCAGCCCTTATTATTTTTAAGGCCGTTGGCCTTGAAGAATGGTGACCCCCAGGCATCCCGGAATGAAAATCTCCGAGGATCCTAGGCTGGTCAGATTTTATGACGCACCGCAACAGGATGCCGTCAATGTTTTTGAAGTAAAGCCCCTCGGGGCGAAGAGTGTACCTTAGTGCACCTAGCCAAAATCTCCTTCGTTGTGAGGCGTTCAGGTGATCGGGACATCTTCCGGTGCAGAAGTATCTCACCAGTTCATCTGTCCAATCACTCCCCTCCGATAAGGAGTTGGCTAGGTAGATGCGTGTCGTTGTGTCCTCCCACTTGCAGGCGGAGATGCCGGCTACAGCGCTTCGGGCCAATTCCTGACACAAGGCTCGGCCTCTGATAAGCTTGGTGGGCCGTACTTCGATGTCGAACTCCTGGATCTTGGCAATCCATCCCGCTCTCTTGTGACCCGGTTCTCCTTGCAAGATGAAACTGCGAACATCGGGGTGAATCACAAAGACAGGTGGTCTTGCTACGGGAGACAAAGTGCACGAACTTTCGAAGGGACTTCATGACAGCATGGACCTGCCGCTCTATAAAATTGTACTTCTCTTCGTGCGGCAAAATCACTTGGCTTAGGAACGCAATGGGGCGCTCCTCACCGTCGTCTCCCTTCTGAGTCGGGACTGCAGCGTAACTTTCGGGTTCTCCCACTTGCATACAGGATGAAGTCCTTGGAGTAGTCCGGGTTTGTCAACACCGGAGCTTGCGCAATTCGAGCCTTGATTTCCTCGAAGGCTTGCTCTCTCTCATCAGTCCATTCGTAAGGTGTATCTTTCTTCAACAGTTCGGCCATGGGCTTGATCACCTGTGCGAAGTCCGGGATGAACTTCCGCACGAAGTTAATCTGACCGAAGAAGGACTGCAGCCCTTTTTTATCAGTGGGGGCTGGCAAGCGAACGAGGGCTTCTGCTCTGTCAGGGTCAATGGCGAGGCCTTCCTCGGAGATGACATGTCCCAGCAGCTTTCCTTCCTTCACCGCGAAGACAGACTTCTTCGGGTTTATAGAGATGCCGAATTCTCGACAACTCTCAAATATCTGCCGCAGGTGCGAAACATGATCTTCTCGTCGGTGAGAGAAAACAGTCATGTCATCGAGGTAGATGACAATAATCTTGTTGAGCAGCTCTCGGAAGGCCAGGTCCATGGCCCTTTGGAACGTGGCACCAGCATTAGATAAGCCAAACGGCATGCGCCGATAGGCGAACGTCCCCCACTTCGTGGTAAACGCCGTCTTATGCTGGTCTTCGTCTTTGACCCAAATCTGGTTGTAGCCGGAAAATCCTTCAAAAAGTGAAAATCTCTGGGCTCCAGCAACGATATGTAGAATCTGGTCAATTTGGGGAAGCGGATAGTGGTCCCGGAGGGAAGCCTGATTTAGGTTTCTGAAGTCGACACAGAGACGTATGTCGCCATTCTTTTTCCTCACGGGCACCAAATTCGCGACCCGGGATGAATGTTTGATGGGGTAGATGATCTTGGCCTCCGGCATCTTCAAGAGCTCGGTCTTCATCATGGCCTCAATCTTTGGATCTACGGCCCTTTGCTTTTGTCGGAACGGCTTGGCGCCATCCTCTAGCTCGATGGTATCTTTGGATGACAGATCTGTCATACCCCTTCAAATCCTCGTAGCACGAGGCCACGATGTCGGGGAACTCCTGGCACAGTGATCTAATCTGTCCCAGCTCCTCCGACGTGCAGTCTGTTCCGACCTTGATGGTTTTACCAGGTTCGAGTTGCAGGTCAGCATACTGCCTCGGGTCTACTTTGATCCTATGGGATATTGCTCTATCATTCCGATGAAAGAGACTCTCTAATGTAATCAGTCCTTTTGGGACGTGATTATTCCGTAACTGTATCAACCCCTCATATTGCTCGTCATCAGGGTCTCTACCTTCAATTACACACACTTCGTTAACCGGGAATGTGACGATCTCCTCGTCACGGCTGAATACACTGCCGGAAGGTATCCCTATCGAGCACGGAAGGCACAGTAAATGGTGCGGACCGGCTTCGGTTTACGGACGACGTCTTCGGCCGGAACGTGCACAGCTCCAACAGACGCCAGAATATCAGCGTGCTTGTTTCTCTCACGCGATATTGCCTTAACATTCAATGAGTCAAACGATTCCATCAGGTCCCAGACCCGATTGCGGTACGCTCTAAGATAGTGATGCTTGGACGCGCATTTATTCATAACTTGATGACACACTAACTCTGAATCTCCGAAAATTTGGAGATGCTTGATTCCGAGCCTTTCCGCCTTTCGCAAACCCAAGCACAGAGGCTTCGTATTCCGCCGAATTGTTAGTACGGCTCCGAGCCGGCCTGTAGGCATAGTCCCTCCGGACTCCGGTTGGGGAAACCGGGAGTACCCCTGCACCGGCGCCATTCTTGCAACGCACGCCGTCAAAGAAAAGCTTCCACGGCTCTTCGGGTGCGGGTCCTACTTCTTTCGTAACTGACACGTCAAGCTCCTCGGGCTGTTTAATGGAGTAACAGCCCTGCTCTGTCCCGATTACGGCATTGAAGTCCCGCAACGAGAACTCGTCTTCAAGCTGTAGCACTTCGAGAGCTTGCTCGGTCAGTTCTACTGTCACCAGTTCTTCCTTCGACAACTGGACCATGCAGTCCATCTCTCCTCCGGGTATCTTGTCTACTAGAAAAGGGGAAGGCTTCTCATTGAAAATTTTCGGTCTCCTTCCTTTGAAGGGCACTTCCATGTGCGAGTAGTCTAGAGACAGTACCCGCCCAACTTCGCGGTGAACTCCCGAGAGAGACACATGCCGAAGTAAGGCTCCAGTCAACAATCACGACCTCTTGGATGACCACAATGTCGAGAGCTTTGTGCGGCCGGATAGGGATGTCCTTTATGACACCAAGCTGTCTTGACGGGGGTGCCGTCTAATTGCGGCACACCTTGGCTGCTCCGTGTGTATTCCATCCCGATCTCATCGCGAGACGGCCTTCGGCATTACGGTCGAGGAAGCACCGAGAATCCACCATGCAGTTGTGAACTATGTGCCCTTGCATCCGCAAAGACAGATAAAAGGGTGGTGGTCTGTTCTTCCCAGTGGCTGAGACTGTCAAAGGTTGAACCAGGACAGCGGGCTGCATCTGCTTGCCGCTCTTCATGTTCTTCAGTGATTCTTGCAGCAGATCTACCTGGCCTGGAAGCAGAAGAGCATCGTACATGCTGATTCTGGCAGGAGTCTTCTTCAACTCGTCTACAATGCTGTAGCCCGAGGTACTAGCTCCTTCTGCTGGTTTAGCCGGTTCATACTTGGTTCGGTACTGTTGGGTGGCCTCAACTCGCTGTCTCTTGGTCAGAGACGGGTACTTCAACTTCTCCTGGGCTTGTTCTTTGGTTTCAGGTGGGGGCTGAAGTACGGGAAGCTTAGCGGGAGTTGGGGCCTTTCTTTGGAGGCTTAGGTGGAACAGCGGCGGCCTTTCTTCGGAGAAGGTTTAGCGGGAGCTTTATCTTTGGACGCCTTCTCCTGGGCTGTGTAAGGCCACAGCCGCTTGTACGGTGGCAGCCCATCGGGCTGCGGTTTTTCTCTTCTCGTGTAAACTTGCAAAGGCTTAGCCGCGTCCGCGGCTTTCTTTTCTTCCTTGGCGGGCGTCACTGGATTCTCTTCTGGCAGGGCAAAATTGGCCTCGCCGTCCAAGATCATGTAGAGTTCATCATCTTCTATAGTGCTGCCGGCCAAGGTTTGGATGTAGTGTTGGTGCAAAGTGCAGTCTTCCTCCGAATGCGGGTCATTGCACGTAGTGCACCAGTTGACCTGGTCAGGAGGACCAGGTGGGTCATCTATAGCAGCATTTCTCGGAGGCGGACGCCTCTGCGGTTGGTTCTCTGGGGCTTTATCTTTTGTCAGCGTCGGTGGCGCATACGGCCTTCTAGGAGCAAAGTCCATTTGGGCCGCTTCTTTTTCATAGCAGTCATGTCATTGGACATGGCATGATATCCGGAGGCCAAAGCCCGCACTTCTTGTAGAATCGTGTTACGGATCCTTTCTTGTCGGGAGGCGGCAACTGTGCCGGTGGAGGCAAAGCGGCCAATGGAGGAGGGTTAGAATAAGACGCATACTGCGGGGGAGCAAGAAGCGCTGGAAAATGCGGAGCGGGAGGAGGCGGATGAGGGTAATGCAACTGAGGTGGGCCGTATTGAGTTACGACCGGCGCCGGATTCCACTGCGGCTGGGGTTGCTGCCCTGAAGTGGACGACAAACCACCAGAAGCAGAAGGATACTGCGATCTGGGGAAGTCGGGATGAATCGGTTCCTGCACCCTGGACGGAAGCCTGCTGATGGAGATAATGTCAGCTTCAGCTTGCTGGGCGGCTTCGTACGGTGCGGGGAACTCGTCAATTCGGGCGATCTTCGGCGGTGGGCATATGTACGAGTTAAAAGATCTCGAGATAGTAGTGAGCAGCCATGCCGGCTGAAGGCCGAAGTTCGCGAGGTACCCGTTTCCGGGATCTCGCAAACCTAATGTTAAAATCAGACACCTCCTCTTGAGGATGCCTCTGGATTGCTTGGAGCTGATGCAGTAGAGAGGTAGGATCAGCAGACTCGTTGCATCCTTTTACGAGCCTCCTGACAAGCTGGGGCCATCCGGTGATGGATCCCTCTGGCAGCGATCTCCACCAGTAGAGAAGCTTTCCCCTTAGGGAAAGGGCCGGCGACGGGTCTTCAAACTTTCATCGGTGATGGTATGCGGTGCGGCCGGGGCAAGGATGTCCTGGATGTGCTCGTACGCCGTCTTACCGTAGCCGTCGTATGTGGGAATAGACTTTAAAGCGGCGAGGGGCACGGCTTGGCGACCGACCAAGGCCAAGGGCCCCGTAGAGTCCACCGCCGGGAAGAGATCATCGTCATTCGGCTGTTGAGCAGCCATTTCTTCTTCTTCTCCGACGTCGGTTGTGTACTCAGTGTCGGTACTTTCCGAGGATGCAGGAACTTCCTCTTCCTCAGCCTCTTCTACTTCGTACTCGGCTCCTCCGACCTCAGCTTCGGCCTCTTCTTGGATCTCAGCCTCGGCTTCGTCGAAACGAGCTCGCGGATCAGCCAGCCTGGGGATCTCGCCTCGAGCGTGGATGTCTAGTTCGTAGAACTCAGGCGGGCTTCTCGGATTTCTTGCTCGCCACCTTCTCGTGTGCATGAAGGTGACGGGACCGGTCTTCTAGACTCAGAGGATTTGTTCGTGCAGAGTCGCCAGGTGCTCAGATTTGGAACAGCAATGAAGCGAACACCGGTGCTTCGATTCTGTCGGGGGTGAGAAACTTCCTTGTCTCACCGAGAGCTCAGAAACTGTCAGCGCCAGGTGGAGACGGATCGGAAAATCTCTCTTCAGATGTGGGACCCGAGTTCCGCCGAGCGTAGCAGAAAAACTGTTGCGCTAAGTGGAGACAGAACGGGTACTCTTTCTTTAAATCGTGGGACAAGAGTCCCACCGGGCGTGCCAGAGAAACTGTTGGTTACGAATCTGCCATGAGGAAAGGATTTTGGGTTAATGCGCCCAGATTCGCCCACCAGCATGAAAGGCCGGAAGGAAGAGATGCCTTCCGAGCCAATCTCCGGAGAAGGCCGGCTCCTTTTGGGGGGTTCTAATTTAAGCTAAAGGGAACAGGAAAGAAATAAATGAACTGAAAGAGACAAATGTACAGAAAGAGATTACAAATATGTCCAAAGGTTGGTGGGGGGAACTAACGATACGGGAACACACCAATCACCGCTACTACTGCATACAAACACGGAGCATGACAAGGAACGCAAAACCTAGGCGTACTTCCGATACACAAGCGGTGTATGCACGGCTTCAATAGCTCCCTAGCAAACATTCCCTACAAGGAACTAACGGCGAGGGATCGTATCAATCACCGGATACGTACAGCGACGGGGGTAGAAAGTAAACCTAGAGATGTCGGAGCCGGTATATGTGTTAGGCGAGAGAGTTTAACCGCACAGCTTCAATGGCTCCCTAGCAAACATTCCCTACAAGGAACTAACAGCAGGGGATCGCATCAATCACCAGATACGGGCCAGCAACTTCACACATAACTGATGGAACTGCTACCACATCTATTATATGAAATTTAAAAGTACAAAAATAATGCTAAAGGCGCCTGACCATCAAATGCCGAAGTGAATCAACAAGCCATGACACAGAATCGCGTAAAGCATAAACGAGAAGAAATAAAAGCGGTAGAAGAGAACCAGGCATACAGATTGTATTTGTAAGCAGAAGCACGGTTACAGTAAGCACAGTAGTTCCCTAACAAACATTCCCCTTCCACACTTTACAATGAATTCAAGATGGGCTTTTATAGCCCGAGTCCCACCCGTTACATTAATGGGCACGAGTCCCAGTCAAACATAAGCTGACAGAAGCGGCGAAAGAGCCGCAAATGCTGACCTTTTGTCGGACTGGGTTGTACCCGCGACATGGTCTTCCTGGAAGCTGGACAGCTACGTGGCGGAGTGCTGGGCAAATCTTCAAGTCGGCAGGCTCGCTGGTAGCTGGAGCAGGTGAAACCTCAGATCAACTTTGAATGAGGCTATTAACGCGAGCGGTGCGGGCGGTCCATGCTTATCCCTTTTGGTCGGCGAGTCTTGGTTCAAATCCCGAAGCTGGACACTTGTCCGATGATGGGTTATCTTTGTGTGACACATGCACGCCTTAGAGGGCGGTCTATCCATCTTCGCTTGGGATCGGGGCTCCTTGGGATGCGTGGGCAGAAATCAGTGCAGTCGGGAAGGCCTTCAAGCCTTGGTCAAATTCCGGGTTTGTTCCCCTACCGCACACCTGTCAAGGGCGCATCCCGACTCCGTTGAGAAGTCGGCCTGCGCACAGGCGAACACTGGTGTCTGCCGCCATATGGACCTGCTCCGGCATTTTATCTTTCTTCTGTGTTGACCTGCCAGTCTGCCAGTGCAAGGTGCGCCCAGAAAGTGGGGCGAAGTCGGACTTCGCACCAAAACTGGGCGAAGTACGCACTTCGCACCCAGACTGGGCGAAGTGCGCACTTCGCACCAAAACTGGGCGAAGTGCGAACTTCGCACCAGACTGGGCGAAGTACGAACTTCGCAACAAAACTGGGCGAAGTGCGAACTTCACACCCAGACTGGGCGAAGTGCGAACTTCGCACCAACACTTAGCCAATTTTAGGTAGACTTGCTGGAAAGTTGGAAAATCAACTCGGGGACTCCAAGGAAAAAGGGGGAGAGAAAGAGAATGGGAAAGAAAAGGAAAGGGAGAGAAGAAAGGAAAACGGAAGGAGGAAAAGAAGAGCAGCACTGTTACAAAACAATATTGAAGACATTGCACCCCGTGCAAAATGTGACAACAGCTCCCTCTCCTTCATGTTCTTCTTCTTCTTCCGAAACTTCTTGTAGAGTGACCTCCATCAGAGCCTGGAGTCGGTCTTCCTCATTGTTATTTGGAAATTGAACGTGTAGCTGCAACCTTTGCTACTCTCATTGTCAAGGTTCTAACTCCCTTTGTTCAATTGCCGGTCCTCCTTCAGTTCCAAATAACCAATCTAGGTTATGAGTTTCCTCCTCTCGAACAACACTACTCTGCTCGTCATTTTCAGGGGATTGTATTCCTGGATTTACTTCTCTTGTCCTTGTTCCGGAAGTTCCTGATTGCTCCAAGTTGATATTATTCACCTGGGCATGTGGTTTATATACCTTCAACTTAGAACCATTGATTACCTCGGGGCATAGTGTTCCATCTAGTTTTCTCAATTTCACTGCCCTATTCTCGAGTACTTCCTTGTAATGTCCCCATCTTCGGTCACTTTAGCATTATAGTTGGCCCTAGCTCTCTCGGAGTTCGTCAGACATGTCAAAGGGGATTTTTGATAATGGCAATGAGCTCAGGTGGTCTAGAGGACCCCGATGACACTTTCCGAGGTTGTACCCAGCTTCTGGTTTGTTCTCCAAGATTCTTGGAGAGAGCGTATATTTATAGTAAGTCACCCAGTCAGGTCCGATCATCATTATTCATCATCGGTATCACTCCTGTGCAGTCGAATTTCGATTTCGATGCTTTCCGACCGTTTCCGTAATTTGGGTGTTAATACGAGCTATATTTAATTATTTTCTTCTAAGGTTGCCATTTTAATGAAATAATTTAATAGGCGCCTAAGTGTTATAGCTTGTTGGAAAGGGAATTCAAAGTTTTAAATCATAGATGTTTTATTTGTGAGACAAGCAAAGTCTCCCCAAGATCGAAGAATGCTCCACAAGATCAATCACACACAAAAGAGGAAAACCCACAACACCAATATTAAGTGGTAAAACCCTACTTCAAATGAAGAAGGGAAACATCCACTATGAAGCTCACTATATTACTCAATGATTCAACAATACAAGAATGCTTCAATGTTATGCAACAATATGCATCAACATGATATGACAAGATGTAGTAGACAACACCCCTATTTAAAGAGAAGCTTTTCTACTACAACCCTAAAATTGCCCTAATCTTATCACAATCTTATCTTGAGATGTGTGACAAATCTTATCACAATATTATCTTGAGATGTGTGACAAGTGGCATCTATCAAATATTAAAAAGTGATTGGTTACTTTTTAATATTTGCTAGAAAAGGGGAAATAACTTTTTCCCACAAATTAAATATTCCTAGCACCCTTATTTTATTTATTAATTGGGTGGGAATATTTTTACATAAAATAGAATTATTTTCTAATTCAAATATTATTCTTTAGACTTTATATTTTAGTCTAAGAATAATTTACACAATGTTGCATTACATATTCCAACACTCCCCCTTAATGCAATATTGGGGAAAGGAATTATGAAACAAAGAAACATTCTCCCCCTAAAGATACAAACGGGGATGAGAATCAAATGAGTAATATAGTTACAATGAGCTTCTATGACCAAGAATGGTCTACAATAAGGCACCAATACAAAATGGGCCAAAATGAGACTGCAAGCCCCCAACGGAGTAGCTTCAGATACAAGCAGCTTACAAAGCCATCCATCAACCACAAGTGGTTGCAAATGACAAGAAGAAAACATCACAAGGGTGTCTTCAATAAGCCTGCAAAACCCCAAACGGAAGTACCTGCAAGCTACAAGCAACTCAACATAAGATCAGTTAGATACATCATCATAAATATATTCACCACAACATATATGAATATCCAAAGATGATAACAAAACTGATCTAACAAATAGTGAACTATAAGTCATCACAAAAAGATGCCAAGCCATACTTATAGTCACGTGCTATATAGTTGATCAAAAAATATCATGTACAAAGTTGCATAAAGCAAACAAGGAGTACCATGATAATGCAAACTCTAAAGTACCATGTACAAAAGTAGCACAAGGCTAACAAAAAAGTACCATGTACAAGAGTTGCATAAGGTATATGAAAATAATAAAGTGTGCACACCGGTTGCATAAAGCCAACCATAAAATATCATGTACAAAAGTAGCATAAATGCTAACAAGAAAGTACCATGATAAACCAATTGCATAATGCCAACTACATAAAAACATGTACAAAGTTGCACAAGGCAACAAGAAAGTACCATGTAAAAGAGTCGCATAAAGCAATTGCATCATATACCATAATTGCACAATGCCATCTACAAAGTAACATGTACAAAAGTTGCACAAGGCAAACAAGAAAGTACCATGTTCAAAAGAGATGCAAAAAGCAATTATACCACCAAATATCAACTCATATATATAGCACAAAACACCTCATAAGGATGAAGTTGTCATCACACAAGTGTAACTACACTTCATTCCCCCTTGAGGACAACTTCACCAAACCAAGTGAGTCCCTCGGCTTACAAAACTGCTCCTTGGGAAGAGGTTTGGTGAACAAATCAGCAGAATTAGAAGATGATGGGCAATACTCCAACTGAATAGTCCCATCCAATACCTTCTCTCTGATAAAGTGGGCTTGGATTTCAACATGCTTTGTCCTTTGATGCATTACAGGATTTTTAGCCAAGGCAATAGCTGATTGATTATCGGAGAGCAAACGTGAAGGACCAAATTGCTCAAAGCCAATTTCCTTCATGAGGGTACGAAGCCAAACCGCTTCCTATGCAGCTGCTGTCGTAGCCTTATACTCCGCTTCCGTTGTAGAAAGAGCAATTGTATCTTGCTTCTTGGAAGACCAAGAGATAGCTGCAGACCCAATACTAAAAACATATGTTGTGGTAGACTTTCTGTCTATTCTATCCCCTCCAAAATCAGAATCAGCATAGCCGGAAAGAGCAAAGGAAGGAAGCCTAGAATACTTGAGTGCCAAATCTCTAGTACCTGAAAGGTACTTCAGAATCTTCTTGGTAGCTTGTAAGTGCTCAATATAAGGTTTCTGCATGAACCTAGCCATCATACCAACTGCAAAAGCAATATCTGGCCTTGTGATGGTAACATAAAGAAGACTACCAATGAGCTGCCTATACAATGTAGCATCAGCCAATTGAGATTCTGTACTTACTTCCAACTTAACCCCTGTAGAAATAGGAATGGAAGTAGGATTGCCATCCTCCAAATCAAACCTCTTAAGAAGATCTTCAATATACTTGGATTGACTCAAAAAGGTACAATCCTCATGCTGATAAACTTGCATGCCAAGATAGTAGTGTAGAAGACCAAGGTCAGTCATTTCATACTCTGACTTTAATTTGGAGATGAAATAAAAAATGGCCTCATTCTCATTTCCAGTCATAACAAGGTCATCAACAAATAGAGCAATTAAAATGACCAAGTTATCCTTCCTAAGCACATAGAGATCTGTATCTGAATAGCATTTATCAAAACCAAGAGACAAGAAGTAACCTGAAATCTTCATGTACCATGCTCTAGGTGCTTGCTTCAGACCGTACAAGGTTTTCTTTAGTTTACACACAAGTGTTTCCTTACCTTGTACAACAAATCCTTGTGGTTGACTCATGTAGATATCCACATCCAAATCACCATTTAGAAAGGCACTTTTCACATCAAGCTGAAAAATCTGCCAACCTTGAGCAGCAACAATAGCAATGAGAAGCCGAATGGTGGGCATTTTGGCAACTGGTGCAAAGGTTTCATCATAGTCAATGCCATGTTTTTGAGCATAACCCTTAGCAACCAATCTAGCCTTATACTTTTCTATCTCTCCATTAGAATTGTACTTGATTCTATAGACCCACTTGTTCCCAATAACATTTCTCTTATTAGGATAAGGCACTAGATCCCAAGTTTTATTCTTTAGAAGAGAATCCATCTCAACCTTCATGGCATCAACCCAACAAGAGTGTTGTGAAGCTTCTTGGTAAGAAGTAGGCTCATGATCATTCTCTATCTTAGCTAGAAGAGACATGTTAAGGGTCATACTTCTAGTTATCCTTTGGCTAACTGAATTCTGCTCTTTAGGACCCCTAGAATGATCCAACCACTTGGTCCTTTTGACACAAGGCCCACCCTTTTCTAACTCAAGAAGGTCTTCATTGAATTTGACATCTCTTGAAACAAATACAATGCGTGAAGAAGGTGAGTATAACCTGTAGCCCCTATGTTCTGCATCATAGCCAACAAAGATGCATTTTTGAGACTTTTTGTCCAATTTCTTCCTCTTTTCTGAAGGAATATATGAAAATGCATCACATCCAAACACTCTTAAGTGTGACAAATTCGGCTTCTTACCATTCCAAACCTCATAAGGAGTCTTCCCCTCAACTGATTTTGAAGGACACCTGTTAAGAATGTAGATTGTTGTACTGGCTGCTTCACCCCAAAGAAATTGAGGTAAGTGGTCACCAAGCATGCATCTTACCATCTCCATGATTGTCCTATTTTTCCTCTCCGCAACACCATTTTGTTGAGGAGTGTATGGACAAGTAAACTGCCTTTTGATCCCATGAGAAGAACAAAACTCATTGAAATCATTGCTATTGTACTCCCCTCCATTGTCACTTCTAATCATTTTGATCTTTGCTCCCTTTTGATTTTCTACCAAAGCTTTGAACTCCTTGAATGTCTCAAAACAATCTGATTTATTCTTAAGTAGATACCCAAAGATCATTCTTGAATAATCATCTATAAAGGTGAGAATATAGGATGCACCACCAAGTGATCTAACATGTAATGGACCCATAATATCTGTATGAATGAGTTGAAGAATTTGTGTGGCCCTTGTTGACTTGTCCTTTGCAAACTTTTGTTTGCTCATCTTGCCTAAGATGCATGTTTCACACAAACCATGAATAGGTGAAATGTTAGGCAAGCCTTCAACCAAATTTTTGGACTTCATCATTTGAATATTTTGATAGTTTGTATGGCCTAACCTTAAGTGCCAAAGCTTGCTACTAGGAGAAACATTAGTTGCTAAACACACTTTAGGAGGAGCATCACCTAACACATAAATATTATTCTTCACATAACCTGTAATGATTGGTAGCATGCCTTTCCTAATGCTCCATGAAGTTGCATTGAACTCAATAGTGTGACCACTTCTAGCAACTTGCAAAACTGAAATTAAATTTCTCCCAAGGTTAGGCACATATAGGACATTATCAAGTAATTTCCCTTCAATTACAACATTGCCAACACCTTCTACTTGAAGTCTAGTATTATCACCAATGACAACTGAATCTGAAGAGTGCTTATGAAAGTCCACAAACTTATCCTTTTCAAAACACATATGGTTAGTGCATCCAGAATCTAACACCCATTCATTAGAAGTAGATGAGTCAATGGAGTAGAGGGCACAAACAAAGGCATTTTTATTAGAATTTTGCTTTACATTGTTGTTCTTTTTCTTTCCCTTGCCAAACCATTTCTTAGGTCCTTGTCCCTCAGCCTTTTCTTGCTCTTCCTTTTCTGCAATCTTCTTCTTCTTGAAACAATTTTGTTCCTTGTGGCCTTTCTTGCCACAAAAGTTGCAAGTGAAATCAACTCTAGGCTTGTTGGGTTGGAAATTTTGATTTTTCCTTCCCTTGTATTTCTTCTTGAAGGAAGCCTTAGTGGCACTCAAGGCAACATTCTTCTCCTTGACAACTTGACCATTCACTTTGTCTCTATTAAGAGACTCTTCATGTTGAATCAATAATTGTGAAAGAGTGTTGAGAGGAATGCCATCCTCTTCTTGCTCTAGCCTAGTCTCAATAATGGTGACAAAATTCTTGAACTTGCTTGACAAGTTCCTCAAAATGATAAAGCTTAAGAGCTTCTCACTTATCCAATCACAATTACAAGCCAATAGTTGAGTTCTCATGTCTTTCATCTTTGAGAGGAAGATCAAGGCACTTTCTTCTTCACCTTGCATAGTGCTAAGAATTTTGGACAATAAAGTGAATTTCCTTGATGTGTTGGACCCTAGATGGACTTGTTTTAGCAAATCCCATGCATCTTTAGCATGCTCACAATGGCTTATAGTGAGCAATATCTCATCACTCACACTATTGATAATCATGGAAAGTGCAAGGTGACTCTTGTTGTTGTATGTCTCAAGTGCCCTTGCCTGGGTTGGGATTGCTTCATCTCCATTCACAATGGGCCATAACTTTCTTGCTTGAAATTCAGCCCTCATCCTTGGTTCCCATATTCCAAAATTTGATCCATCAAGGATGTGCTTAGGTGTGAAGGAGATTCCATGATCAGCCATTCTAGAAAGTGAACATAATCAAAACATAAGATGCATTGACAAAGGAAATAAATAATGCAATAAGAAAGTAGATAAACATACTTGCATATATAAAAAAAAACGTAACTTTGAAGTAATCTACTTTTCAATCATCAAAGATAATCATCATGAATGATAAACATCATGAAAGATAATCAAAATTAAGCATCATCAAGAGAGATAAACATCATCATGAAAGATAATCAACATCATCATGAAAGATAATCAACATCATCATGAACTACTATAACCATCTTGCAATAAACAACTATAACCGTATTGCAATTGAATAAAGGAAATAAACCAAGATTCATCTAGGGTTTGATGATATTCGTTTGGGCGCCATTATAGAAGGTGATTTGCTTGTGAAGTAAGCCGGAGATAATTTCCACAAGGAGCCGTATAACTACTGATAGCTCCGTACAGATAAAGGGCAATTTTGGAACCATTAAATGGTTCATAACTCAAGAAAATAAAGGAATCTCCATTTGGGTATAAATCTAAACGGTCTCTGCAATTTGGGCGACCATTTTAAGCCCATTACTTTGGACCTTGGGAAGCAGAATTATTTATTTATTGCGCCATTCAGTTCTGGTCACATACACAGCTGTACACCCGTTTCTTTCATTGCTGATGAGTGTTATAGAAACTGTTTCTGGGTGTTTTTGCAAAGCATTCTACATTGCCGGAGCAGGTCACGTGAAGATCAGAGCCTCAGCCTTTCCTTGAACGGTGTTAGGTCTTCTTCAAGACAAATTAGTTGAATTCATAAGTGTAGAAGACCTTGGGGGACTATATGATTCCATGTTTTGGAGAGTGGCTGTTCATCACAGTCAGTTGCAGACCCGATTTCTAATGTAAGTTGCTACAGTTCAGTAAATATTCTTATGTATTTCAGCTACTGATAATTTACTTCATTGATCCAAGGCATTTAAGATTGGGTTATCATTAGTTTCCAATGAATGAATGATGCTATGATTTATGCACTCTTAAAGTAGACTATTTAGGTGAGGTTTCAGACCATATACACTTGCAATCAGTTATGTCAGTGTTTGGGGTAATCTGATTACATGATTAGCAACAAGTTCATTGTGTCCGGGGCATGTCATGTAAATGTTATGAAAGGTATATAATACTCATATCAGACTCCTGGCAGCAATATATAGTAAGTGACGAGTGTATTGTGATTTTCTCAATGCAAATCATTAGCAATTTCGTGCAATCAGTATTGTAGCAGTTAGTGTTCACATTGGCTCTATTCCTTGTTCTTTATTTGCAAATTATTTTCTCTGCCATATCGGAAAAAAAAATAAGTGCAACTTGGGTAGGACATTACATTCCTCCAACTGGAAGGGTCCAAGCCACAGGGTTTTCAATTTTCCTGGCTTGAGTTCTCTCTTACCATTGTATTTGAGAACAAGTTCACCAGCTTTGAGATCCATCTTTCGGAGATGCTTATCATGCCAGAATTTCCTTCTCTTTTGTGCGATCTCCGTTGCCCATTGTGCCATTACCTTCTTTTCATCCAACTGTACCAATGCTGTCAGTCGCTCTTGAATGCTTTCTTCGTCATTCAGTCGATTGTCGACTTCTACCCTTAAACTTGGCACAAGGAATTCAACTGGTACTATTGCCTCCTGTCCGTACATCAATTGAAAGGGTGTATGGTTCGTGGTGGGCTTGAAGGTGGTTCTATATGCCCATAATACTACTAGTAACCGTTCTTCTTAGTCGGCTCCTACTCCGCATGTCTTGTACATGATTGAAACTAGGATTTTATTTGTCGCTTATGCCTGCCCATTTGCTCTGGGGTAATACGGACTTGACAAGGAGTGAAAAATCCTGAATTCTTTCGTCAAGTTCTGAATAATTGCATTCACAAAATGGCCTCCTTTGTCACTTGTCGATTGTAGAGGTATTCCAAACCTTGTAATCACTTGTTCGTACAAGGCCTTTTTTTTGGAGTTGTCCAAAGCTCTTCTTCCCCTTTTGGTTCCGTGGCTACCATATCGACATCTCCTTCGACTTGTTTTTAAAGGACCTACAAAATCCAGCCCCCATCTCTCAAAGAGTTCCTGAGGCTGTGATGGATGTAGTGGCATGAAGTCTCTTTTCAATGGCTTCCCTGTTCTCTGACACGTATCACATGCTGCCACAAAATTCTTTGCATCGTGAAAGAGGGTGGGCCACCATAGGCCTACCAACAACACTTTCCTGGCTGTCGCATCCGGTCCCATGTGTCCTGCCAATCCCTCATGTGTCTCCTTCAGGGTTTGCTGCACTTCATCCTCCATTATACATCTTCGCAATATGTGGTCCTCCCCCATCTTGTAAAGCAATCCTGCAATCAAGGTGAAGGGTGCTGATTTCGTAATCACCTTTCTTTGCCGGACTGCCGTCAACTCCTTTGGCAGCTCTCCTGTCGACAGATATTCCCCTATATGCTTGTACCATCCTGGTATTGCATTAATCATAAACAACTGGGCATCGCGGAATTCGTCTGGTATTCCTCCCTCTGCAGGTTCTTCGGAGCAAATCCTTGACAATTGGTCCACTATTACGTGTTTCTTCCCTGGTCTTACTACCACTCTAAACACGAACTCCTGTAGGGTGACGAGCCATCGACTCACTCGTCCGTAGATTGTTGGTTTATTGATCAAGTACAATAGGGCCTGATGATCCACATAGAAAGCAAATGGGTTAGCTAATAAATAGTGTCTGTATTTCTGCACCGCATACACCATTCCCAGTGCTTCTCGCTCTGTTGTGCTGTAATTTTTCTCGGCTCGTGACAATAGCCGACTTGCAAAGTATATGGGCTGATCTAGCCCGAATTGGCCTTCTTGTGCCAATGCACATCCGATGGCAAAGTTTGAGGCATCAACATGCACGTGGAATTCCTTCTCCCAGTCTGGGTAAACCAGGATAGGTGCTTTCACCAAGTGCCCTTTCAATCCCTCAAACGCTCCTTGGTGCTCCTCTATCCATTTGAATGGAACACCTTTACGTGTAAGCGCGTCCAGTGGATGAGATGTCAGTGCATAGTTCCGGATAAACCTCCTGTAATATCCGACTGTCCCTAAAAAGGTTTTGACTGAGCTCACATCATGTGGCTCCTCCATTAGCAATATTACCCGTATCTTATCCGGGTCGGGTTTCAAACCCTCTTGGCACACTATATGCCCCAGCAGCTTCCCGTATGGCACCAGTAAGACACATTTGTTTGGGTTCAATGATATCCGTGCTTTCCTACACAATCCCATACATTCTTCTAAGGCCTTTAAATGTTCCTGTGTCTTGCCATATAGTGACCAGTCATCCAGGAAGGCTTTGAAGTTCCCTGTGGACATCTTGTCAAAAATGTATAAGATGATCCTTTGGAAGGTAGCTGGTGCATTACACAATCCAAACGACATGCGGTTATAAGCGTATATCCCATTTTCCACAACAAAGGTGGTCTTCAGCTTATCTTCCTCCGCTATGCTAATCTGGTTGTAGCCCGAGAATCCATCCAAGAATGAGTATATCTCATGGCCAGCTACTTCTTCTAGTATGGAGTCTGTGAAGGGGATCGAGAAGGGATCCTTTATGGTTACGGCATTTAAACTTCTAAAATCCACACAAATTCGGATTTTATCTACTTCTCTCTTTAGGGTAATCACGATTGGTGACACCCACTCACTTGTCGTAACCTTGAAGATAATGCTTGCATCCAACATCTTCTCAATTTCTGCATTCACCCTCGCTGCGTATTTGGGATTCATTCTATAAGGTCGCCTTCTTACAGGTTGCGCACCTTCAATCAGAGGAATCTTGTGTACGCAGAGTTCCGGTGGAACTCCCTTCAAGTCCTTGTATGTCCAAGCAAAAACATCCTTATAGTCCAGAAAAATCTTGAATGCTGTTGCTTTCAGGACTGGATCCCAATCGTCTCCACATTTGATCATCTTTTCTTCGCCATTTTCTCCCAAGTTAACCTGAATCATTTTAGGACCTTCATATTTAATGGATTCAGGATCATTTGCTGCCTTCAATACATCGATGGGATGGGCCGGTTTATCTTCAATAACTGCATCCCCCATCGTATATTCTGCAAAATTCTTGGGAAATGTCCACTTCTCCCTTTCCTTATCCTTCTTTGCTGCTGTCTGTCTTTTATTGCTAATTTCCTTTTCAGGTTCTTGCATCTCATCCTTTTGAATCTCTTTTCCCGTATCAATGCAAAAACATTGGGGAGAGAACATCTCATAGTCTTCTAACTGCCAATGTAATAGACCCTTGTCCTGGTCATATTCATCTTCCGTGCAGTCTTCAAGGTGCAACACTCCTTCCTCATCTGGTTCATACCCTGTCTCACCATCCGATGAAGAGGATCCTGAATCATCTGAAGTTGCTATGTCTTGACTCACTGTCTGATTCTTCAGATTGATTATATACTTGTGCTGTCCCTGCTTGAAGGATAGACGTTCTTTCTCCCAATTATGGTTGACTTTCGTTGTTCTCAACCATCCTCGTCCTAGCAATGCATCGTATGCGGGTTTCTGCATAGCAATGACAACAAAATCCAGGATGAAATCCTGTTCTGCTATGCGTACTTTTTGATTCATCAAGACGCCTATTGTTTCAATGCCATATTGATCAGTGCCATATAGTTTGAAATTTGGAGACCGTAAGGCGGGTTGCCCAATAATCCGCCATGTCTTCTCTGGCATCACATTCACACTCGATCCTCCATCCACAATCACCTGATTCAGTCTATGGTCCAAAACCTCCATCTGGACTATAGCTGGCCTCCTCCCGGCTTCAATCATCAGGATTGTCGGATTGATGAATTGCCCTTGCTTGATAGTTGCTACCTGTCGAGTTTCATCCTTCTTCTTGATGACTTCCCCGATCGTAGCATACAACTCAAGTACTATACTAAACAGGTTTGTGACTTTCACTTCCACCTTCGTATTTAGTACCTCGGTTACCAAGCCTTCTACTGATGCCTTCTTACTGATCTCCGGTCTTTTCAATACTTTCCCCAGAACTAGTTGGTCTTGCTTCTCCTTTGCTAGTTCTGTTTTGATTAGTTCTTGGGCTTCCTGCCATCGCTCCTTCTCCTTGGCAGGATTTGGGTATTGCTCTATCTTCTTGGTTTGTGCTCTTGTTACAACCAAGACTTCATTTTCTACCTCCGTCACTTCTCCAATGCCAATGAGGTTGATATTTTGAGTTCCACTGGTACTTGCCTTGTTCGGACAATTGGCTTCTTTGTGGTTTCCTGGACCACACCATTTACACATTTGAGTGGCATTATTACCACCGTTATTACCTGCATTCTGGGGTTTAGAACAATTTTTCGCAAAATGGCCCCATTCCTGACAATTCCGACATTGAATAATCGGCCGACCATCAGAGTCGTATTGTAGTCGACTCTGTCCTCCTTGTCTTCCTCCTCGACGACTATTCCTATATCCCCCACTAGTGGCTCCTTGTCCATTCCTTGGCGTATTCGGCTGCTCCTCCTATTGTATAGCCAATGTCTGATGCCTCTTGCTTTTTAGATTGAATGGACAGTCGGCTACAGGATGTCCGACTATCTCGCATATGTTACAATATGCGTTCTTTGGACAGTTGACATTTGAATGTCCTTCTGTCTTGCAGTCTGAGCACCAAATCTCTTTCCGATCCTTGCGGCCTTCTCCTTTCGCTTCCTTTAGAATCTTGTCAAATTCTCTCCGAAAGGAGTGGATTGTGCTTTGAACTTTATCTTCCGCATCACTGTCTGAATCTTCATTATGCTTTAAGTATCCTCCGATACCTGCGGTTGTTTGTTTGCCTTCACTTTCAAAGTTCTTGGCCTTCTCCAGTGCTTCCGCGTATGTTGAGGATGGTACTGCCTTCATCTTCTTCTTGAATTTTGGTAGTAGCCCATCCAAAAACCACCGCTTCACCATGCCATCTGCAGGTGTCATCTCCATTTTGTCTGTCAATTGTTTTAATCTTCTATTGTAATTCTTGACATCCTCGTCTGGTTTTTGCTTGGTGATACAAATTTCTGTGATGATATCAGTGTCATCTCTCAGTGGTCGGAATTCCTCTATGAATGCAGTTTTCAGATCATCCCATTGTGTAAATGCTTGTGTACTCTGTCTTTTCAAGTACCAGTCTATCGCCATACCTCGCAATGTGGCTGGGAATAATTGCAGCCATTGTGTGTCTTGGGTGACCCCATTTGCTCCCCAAATGGTAATGCAAGTTCCCACATGTCGTGATGGGTCCTCCTTTCCTTCACCTGAAAAAGGTGGGCATTTCTGTTGTACTATTCTATTGGCGGGATTTGCCATAGTATTTGTTCTGTTGGTCGGACTCCTTGGTGTTGGTGGTTGTGGAGTTCGATTTTGTTGTCTATCTGCTGTTGATGGTGCAAAATTATACCCAAATAGCCTTCTTCCCAACTCCAATTGGTCTCTACTTCGCGACCTCCTCCGCGAATACACCAAACGTGGCTCCGGTCTTCCTCCCCACGAACCCTCACGTAGTTGCCCTGATACAAGGTTCCCTCCTTCAGTATCCTCTGGCCAACTCTCCCTCGCTGGTTCTGGTGTTACCATCTAGTTCTCAATGATGGGCGCTTCCTCGGCTATTTGCTCTTCCTCGTTTTCTGCAATCACCAACAATGTTTCAATGCTTGGATTATCTTCGTCTTCAGGGTTCCAGACTCTCTCCACTTTCGGGTGAGAGACTTTTGTTGCCTCGTGTGTCCTTAAGTTCGCCAGTCGTGCACTTCTTCTTACCGGTATTTGATTTCTTCTTTGTAACCTGAAATCAGTCATTCACCTCTTACTCCTATCACTTGCGTCTCTAGACTCTGAGTTCAATTAGGCAACGACGCCAAATGTAGACAGGGGTGAGTACATTCCCGGGGTAAGGGATGATGACAATCAGGATGACTAATTACAGACCTTAGGCAATATGTGTTTCACTAGGCCAAGTCTAGACGTCAATGGGTCAGACGTCTAAGTGCACTGTCTAGACGTCAAAGGCTAGACGTCTGGGGGTAGACGTCACAGACTAGACGTCACAAGCTAGCCGTCACAGGCTAGACGTCACGGGCTAGCCGTCACAGGCTAGACGTCTGGGAACTTAGGATAGACGTCTAAGGTTCAAGCTAAACATCAGGTTAGGGTTAGATGTCAAGGATAGGAGTTAGACGTCTAGAGGACAAAACTAGACGTCTGATGCAAGGTTAGACGTCTAGTGTTATGGCTAGATGGCTAGCCGTTGGACGGGTGGTTCAGACGTCAAGGTCTAGACATCTACAATATGTATCCTCCAGTCCTTCGTACCTGCAAGTGCAACACCCTGTTCTCGTCCTGGCTGCTGCATACAACCTACAATCAATCGTCAAGATAAACCCTGCAACATCACCAGTCAGTGCTATCTGCAACACAACCTGCAATCACTTGGAAACCTCACAACATCACCACACATAGAACAAGTATTCCGTACAAGAGCATTGGCATTATGAGCAAAATGATGATGATCTATACAAGTTTGAATGGGGGGTATATATAGGGAGGCGAAGTAGTTACTGCAACTACTTCGCTTCCAACCGCCCAACCGTTTGCTTTAACCACTTGTTAGACGCCTAATGACATTTGCTAGACGTCTTGACTAACTAGACGTCTAATCCTAGATGTCTTGCCTAGTTAGCCGACTAACACAATTGACGACTGTTTTTGTCTCTAGTGCTCTATGTACGTAATCAAGCCTTCAACATTCATTGGCTGATTTTACAATTTTAATAAGACAACATAACAACATAGCATTCCAAAATTGCTATTTACAATCAAAATTGTTTGGACATTGTCGTCAGCCAGTTCTTCATGGTTTGTCTTGCTTAGAACTGTTGTCTACAAGTAACTCCTAAAGAATAACTATTACATCTTTAAATAATGTTATACATAACGGTTAGATCATATGGTCCTGTAAGCCTAGGCGCCCGAAGTACCACATGACTAGAAAATTATTAATAATATTAGAATGGGGTCTTAACATGACCATCCCCTTCAAAAAATCTTTGTCCTCAAAGGTGGAGATGAGGAAATTGCTGTTGAAGTTTTTCAAGAGACTCCCATGTGGCATTTTCCTACTATAAACCCTGCCATTGGACCAAGACTTGAGTGATGGTGTGGTTACAGAGAGTGCATGTTCGATAGTCCAAAATGCTGTTACGTTCGAAGATGATTGCACCTTCATCATCCAACTCTGGAAGTGTCGATTGGACCTGAACATGATTGTTGAGTACCTTCTTGAGACAAGAGACATGTAAAATTGGATGTATTTTAGAAGGTGGTAACGCAAGCTTATAGGCCACTTGTCCAATTCGTTGCAATACATGGTAGGGTCCATAAAACCTTGCTGCAAGCTTTTGATGTGCACGATGTTGCACCAATGATTGCTTGTATGGTTGGGGTCCAAGGAAGACCATATCACCTACATTGAAGCTACGCTCTGAATGGTGTTGATCAGTCTGCTGTCGCATCCGGTTTTAAGCCATATATAAATTGTTCATCAATTGTTGTAAGAGTTGGGTACGTTCTTGAAGTGTTGCATCCACCACTTGAACTTTGTCTTTTCCTAGGACATATGAAAGGGTGACGAAGGTGGGTACCCATAAACTGCCTCGAACGGAGTCATTCTTGAGGTTGTGTAGAATGAAATGGTATACAACCATTCAGCCAATGGAAGCCACATAGCCCACTTTGCTGGGTGCTTGGAAGTAAAACAATGAAGTTAGGTTTCCAAGCATTTATTGAAAATTTGGTTTTCCCATTGGTTTGCGAATGTTAGGCTGAGCTCATTCTTAGTTGCATTCCTTGCAGTTTAAACAGTTCTTGCCAAAAGCAACGGGTGAAAGTGGGGTCTTGGTTAAACACAATGGATTTTGGCATACCATGGAGTTTAAAAATGGAATCCATGAATATTTGGGCAATGGTGGAGGCATAATGGGCAAGGGAACAACAATGAGCATACTTCGAGAGATGGTCCACCACCATCAAAATGATTGTTTTTCCCTAGATTTAGGAAGTTGAATAAAATCCATGGACCATCTCTCCTTTCATCCTTTTCGGGATTGGTAAAGGTTGTAGAGGGCTTAGAGGACAAATCGTTTCTCCTTTCATCCGTTTGCAGATCTCACACTCCGTCACAAAATTTTGGATGTCTTTTTCATTTCTTCCCAATAGAATGACCGTTTAGCTTGCTCAAATGTCTTCAAAAAACCCGAATGGCCTGCTGTGGGTGAAGCATGCATCTCCTTCATGATGTCCTCGCATATCAATGATTTTTTAGGAACCACAATGCGCTCTTGGTATCTTAACAATTGTCCATCCCATGAATACCCGGTGTATGAATTGGGGCCCCTTTCGAGTTGCTCCCTCAAAGTTTGCAAGGATGGGTCCTTTCTTACTTCTTCTTGAAGTTGGGAGACCTATTGGGGAAGTCGGAAGAGATGGCATACAATGAGTTCTGATCCTCATTGATGTGAGAGGGCATCTACCGCAATGTTCTCCTTTCCTTTCTTGTGAATAATATCATAATCATACCCCAACAATTTTGAAACCCATTTTTATTGTGTTGGAGTGGATACCCTCTGTTCCAAAAAATATTTCAAACTTTGATGATCTATTTTAATAGAGAAATGCCTCCCTTCGAGATAAGGTTGCCAATGATTGACGACATGGAGGATGGCCATCATTTCTTTTTCATAAGTGGATTTCACTGCACCAATGCCATGACCTGAAGCATCACTTTCAATTATAAATGGTTTGGATAAATCAGGATTGGCTAACATCGGTGTCGAAATCATCGCTTCCTTGAGATCTGCAACAACTTTTTCTGTTGGAGGTATCCACATAAATGAGTTATTTAACACGATAGTTAGTGGGGATGCTATTTTTCTGTATCCTTGGACAAATCGTCGGTAGTAGCCAGTGAGACCCAAAAATTCCAAAAGTGCCTTGAGAATTTGTAGCTTAGGCCAATTTTATATGGCTTCAATTTTCTTCAGGTCAACCTTAACTCCTTCCTGTGAAACCATATGCCCCAAATATTCAACCTCCTGCATTCCAAAGGAACATTTGGATCGTTTGGCAAATAATTAATGGTTCTGCAATACTTTAAGGTTTGGTCTAGTTGTTGTAGGTGCTTTGCCCAAGTGTGATTGTAGATGACAATGTCATTGAAGAAGACCAAAATAAACTTGCAAAGAAATGCGCAGAAGACATTGTTCATGAGGCTCTGGAAGGTGGAAGGTGCATGGAAATGGGGGTCTGGCCTATGGAATTTAGATGAATGCCTCTGAGCAGTAAATTTTTCGTCGGCTAGCCTGGCCAACCCTATAGCTTGCAACATGGATTGTAGTTTAAACATTTTTACCACGGCTTTGATATCATCTTTCAACCCACTATTAAAACAACTTTGAAAAAATCCTTCATTCAAACCCCTTGTCCGATTAGCCAACTCTCAAACTGGGCTTGATAGTCACAAACAATAGAGGTCTGCTTCAATTTTGTTAAAGATCTTGTAAAGTCATCATACTCACTAGGGCCAAAATGAGTGAGTAGTGTTTCAAATTCTTCTCAAGAAAGGTCAAGCACCATATGTTGCACCTACTGATACCATTGAAGGGCTTCAAACTCAAAATTAAAGGATGCGATGGTGATCCATAAGTATCAGGGTACATTGTGGAGCTTGAAAAATTGGTCCACTCGGCACAACCAACCATCAATGTCCTTTCCATTAAACTTGAGGAAGTCTAACTTGGGCATTCTATACGGAGTATTATTATTTAAAAGAGCATGGTGTACATTCTCTTCCGTATGACCTAAACTACCAACCTTTCCTTCAATTCCAGCACTGTTAATCTGTTGGTGTATATGAGTGGCTCCTATTAAATGCCCTTCAACGTCATGGAATTTTCCTCAATTCTTGTTTTCACTTTGATATGTTCAAAGTTCAAAAGATGCACAAAATCTTTTAGTTTAATTTCATGTCCAAATTGGTTCTGTAGGTTAGTAAGTTGTTGACTCAATAGCTCTATCAGATCACTCAATTGGTTTTGTCCATCTCCCTTATGGCTCCTCTAGTTCCTGTTGGTGATCAAATCAGCCTAGTTATAGATTTTCTAAGTCTACAGCGCCCTAGACCCGATGCCAAGCATTGAATGTCTGAAGGAAAAGAATGTCCTTCGTGACAATCTCCAGTAGGGCTGGTTCCGAAAATAAAAATGGGGTTTTTGAGATAAGAGTTAGGAAGATACTGAAAGGGATGAAATGACTGAAAGGAATGGGAAAAGGCTAAAAGCCAGAAATACGGGGTGATGGACAGGAAGCACGATAGACAACCTAAATACTTGAACCAACAACAATCAAAACAATAGACTTTTAACAGAAACCAGTATTAAACCTTCAGAACTGCATAAACTCCAGGGGTATTCCAGGGATTAATCCTCTACTGACAGCTAAATCCAGAAAACAGAATTAGGTTGTATGGTAAAGAAACTAATTTAACAGAAATAACATGATAGAAGTCATACACAGAGATAGAAGATTCAAGGCTAGAGCCAGAAGTCTGTATTTCGGAAGCAGATTTCAAAGTACAAAGTTGCTTCTCTAGCAGAGATTGTCCATGAACTGTTACAGAGAAAAGAACAGCCTTTATAGGGAATTCTACTTCCTAAAACATTAATGCCCAACCACTTCCCCAGTGGTGACAGGCAAACTCGGTCCAGAACCGACTTACAACATTTAATTCGGCCCTGCAGATAACTTAGCATTGAAGGTAGAAGGTTCCGACGACCCACCATGATCGGACGACTTAGAGCACAGCTTTGGGTCGGTTTAACCAGTCAATGCCGAAATCTGGGCAGTCCCTGACAGTTACGGGCATTCCATGGCGGTTCTGGGCAGCTTGCACTGTGATTGGGGTCCGCTTGGAGTTTCGCTTCATAATTGGAGCGACAGAGGCTTTCGCTCCAGTAGTGGAGCGACAATACCCTCTCTCTTGCCTTCGAAACTTTTTCATCTTTGTTTTGGGTGTCGCTCCCTGGGTGGAGCGAAAGAGCCTTTCGCTCCACTGGTGGAGCGCTTTGCCCTTTGACCAAGGTGTTGACTTCTCCTTGCATAGTCTCATTTTCGCTCCAGTGGTGGAGCACTTGGGGGTTTCGCTCCATTGGTGGAGCGCTTACAAGTTTGACCGCTTTTGACTTTCTTTTTGCACACTTAGCCATATTCGCTTCTCTCTAAGCCCTTTTGGCCCTTTGCTCCACTGGTGGAGCGACAGGGCCTTTGACTTCTCATACTCTCTTTAAAATGTTTTTGCTTGGTTTTCACTCCACTGGTGGAGCGCTTGGGCCCTTTGCTCCACTGGTGAAGCGAAAGGACCTTTGAACTAGGAGTTTGACTTTTTGCACTTGGGTCTTTAACCCGTTTTTTTTGCTTGGAGAATTGCTCCATAGGTGGAGCGACTGGGGAATTCGCTCCAACAGTGGAGTGACTGCATCTTTGACTGCTTTGACTTTTTGCACTTAGTCTTTTGTCTATACAAGTTCTTTCTTGGCCCTTCGCTCCACTGGTGGAGTGACTGGGAGGTTCGCTTCACTAGTGGAGCGACAACATTTTTGACAGAAAACATGCCAAAAAAAAAGCCTAAGTGCTGGAAATCACTACCATGTGCGCAGATATGAAAAGAACTTTAACTTGCAGAAAAATAGTAAGGAAGAGAACATATCCATAACATCGCCCATGCTAAAACATCTACAATTTTGCATGCGATACGACCGGAAAAGTACATAAAAGGTAAAGGAACCATAGAATGCAAAAGAATACAGTCTTAAGCTAAAGAGACAGCTGGTGAAAACACAGCAAAATAACGTCTTGACCATTTAAATGGAGAAAGAAGTTTTATAATTATTTAGTCTCAAAAACTGTATACAACATGAAATTTAACAAAATGTGGCAAAACTGGAAACATCTCTGGCGGCTCGCGGGGTATTGAGCCTGCCTCAATGCAAAGATCCCAGGCCTTATCCTTGGGTTTTAGAGTCCTCTTCGCTCTTAGGATATTCGGACTGCTCTTCAGATTGTTCTTCGCTGCTGTTTGGTACCTCCTCGAGCCTTTCTTTCTCTTCTTCATCCGTCTTTGACTCTTCTCCTTGCTCTTCTGGTTCTTGCGCCTTGAAATCCGGCTCGCTTTTCGTCTCTTTTTCCTTCTCCTGCTCGCGCGGGTGGGGAAGGAACTTGTTCAGGGATCTCTTAAACACATGCTTGTATACTGCAAAAGCGTCAATCCAGCGTTCAAGGGAGAAATTTGGCTACTTCTGGAGCTCTTGGATTAGGCAACGGTAGGTCTCGATGCGCTCAATGTCAGCAAAATCCAGTCTTCGGTCAAACTCCTGCAAGCAAGACTCGATTTGGGCATACTTAGCCATGAAAAGAATGACTTGAGCATCTGAACTCGGGTCCTCCCAAGCGTCAATGTCTGAGGGGCTGTCAACAAATGTCGACCATATGGGCTCTAACTCCTCAAGCGATGGAATGGGTCCTTCAGGGTCTGTGAAGCCGGGGACGCCAATTTTAGCGAGGGTATTGAAATACCGCAGCGAAACCTCTCTTTCTTGCTTGAGGGTGTTTGAGAGTTGGCGAGCTTTTTTGGCTAAGTCAACCTTCGCGAAGAAAGAGCGCAGGGTCATCTTTGCTGTCATCCAGGATCGAGCCAGAAGGCTCATAGGAGTAAGGTGAACGGTCATGTCCTCGATTTTCTGGAGCTGCGTGGCCAAGTCTAGCCAATGATTAACGTTCGCTTGGGCGGACTCCAAAGTTGAGTCGCCGGCTGCAAGTGCCTCTTGAGCCTCCCAGAAAAATGCCCAGACTATAACTCCCTGTGCAGCTCTTGCTGGGAAATCTGCTAGAAACTGCAGACGCATTTCCTTGAGGCGCTCTTAGAGAATGTGACAGGCTTCTTGAATTTCCTGATTGGCCTCGGTGCGTGACCTCACATGGCGATCGCATGCCTTGGAGAGTTCGTCATTCTCTTCCTCTAGCGAAAGGATCTTCTGCTTCAGTGGCGCAGCTTCAGATTCCAACACCTCAATCTGCCTCTTCGTTGCTGCTAAGGCCTCCTCAAGCTCAAGGTTCTTAGACTGCTCCTTGAAGAAGCGCTCCTTGTAATATTCACCGTGAGCATAGATGGAGCCCATGTCAACTTGTATGTCGCCCATCCTTCGTGTCGTATCCATCTTGGTGACGTCTTCCACGGTATGGCGGAAAGCATAATCAACCGGAGTCATCTCCGCCAAGGGCTTCTGGACAAGCGGTATTTTCTCGACGGTGTGTAGCTCCATTTATTCTGGGTCGAGGATGGACTTCTCAGCTTTCGCCAGAGCTTGCGCCTCCTTCCTCCGGCGGTCCTTCATCCAGTGCGTTGAACTTTGGCGCGCTTTGCGGATACTCTCCGGGGCGGCGAGCTGATGCGTCATTTCCAATTCATATTCCAGTGGCTCCTGAACACCCACTCCAAGGATCGGCGTGAAAGGGAGAAGGGGAAGATGTGACTCAAGTTCAGACGGCGCACGGGAAGCGGTAGGGGAAGCGACTGCGCTAAACCTCAAGAGAGCTTGGGTTTGGACTGCTAAAATAGTAGGCATAGGCGTTGATATGTCAGGAGCAACTGACGCCATGGTGGTGGAGGGCGGGGAAATGGAGGACGGGTTTATTTCCGCAGTAGCCGAAATATTTTCAATAGAGTCCTCTGTGACAGAAAAGGGAAGGCTAACGGACGTGGAAATTTTGAAGGCATTGGGGTTACCAGCGAAAGCTGCGAATGCTGCTGACAGTGGCGTTGAAAAGACGGGGGAAACTGACAAACTGGGAACCGCTGAGTGGGACAGCGGGATAGAAAAAGAAGCAGAGACCAAGGGAATATAAACCGCGGCAGAGATTTCAGGCGTTGAGGAAACAAAAACTTCGACAGGAATTTCAGGCGCTAATCAAATGATAACTGCGACAAAAGGGGAAGGAAAGGGAGGTGAATATGGGTGCGTACCTTCGGGCTCCGTGATCAAGGGAGCCGGGGAAGATGGGCGCTGTGTCGGTGATTCTTTTTTCTCCTCCGCTTCTGGTGTGCTTACGCTGAGAACCTCTACACTCTTAACCTTCTACTTCTTTGACTGCGCAGCCATAGGAACTTTGGGGGATGATGGGCACTAAGTCTGCGATGTGCTCGTTGTGTCTACTCACGGCGTGGCTTCCCTGAAGGCTGTACAGCTACGTGGCGGTATGTCGGGTCAAACCTTTGGTCAACAGGAATGCGGGTAGGTGCGGCAGATGGCACTTTACATCAACTTAAATGGTGGCAGCTGGCGTAGATAGTGTAGCCCATGCTTTGTCCTTTTCCCGGTCATGCCCTGGCTCAAATCTCGAAGTTGGACACTTGTCAGATGCTGATGAGTGACACATGGCTGCCTTGAAAGGCAGTTTATCCAACTTCGCCCAGGATCTGAGCGCTGTCGGGTTGCGTGGGCAGAAAACAGCGCAGTAGGGAGGGTCATCTTGCCTTAGACATTTTCTGGTCTTGCTCTCCCAACTGCGCACCGGTCAGAGGGCGCAGCCCGACTTCGTTGCGAAGTCGGGTTGCGCACCGACACTTGCTGTCTTCTACCGCTGTTCGGACTGCGCACTAAGAGGTGGGCGCACTCCGACTTCGCTGCGAAGTCGGGTTGCGCCCCAACACTTAGTCATTTTTCTACTGCACTGCTTTCCTAGTGCGCCCAGGAATAAGGGCGCACCCCGACTTCGCTGCGAAGTTGGGTTGCGCCCCAACAGTTAGTCAAACTTCGCTCATCTCCTGTCCTGTTGTCGCACTTCGCCTTTCTTGCTGCGCTCCAGCTGCGAAGTCGGGTTGCGCCCCAACAGTTAGTCAAACTTCGCTCATCTCCTGTCCTGTTGTCGCACTTCGCCTTTCCTGCTGCGCTCCAGCCTGAGGGTGCACCCCGACTTCGCTGCGAAGTCGGGTTGCGCCCTGACACTTAGAAACTTTTAGGGAACACCTCTGTTCTGGAAACTTTACTAGGGGGAAAGAAAAGTCCGGTTGCGCCCTGACACTTTTCCAAAACCTTTTCCAGAACAGAGGTGTTCCCTGAAAGTTTCTAAGTGTCGGAAGCTGGCACCCCGACTTCGCTGCGAAGTCCGGTTGTGCCCTGACACTTAGAAACTTTCAGGGAACACCTTTGTTCTGGAAACTTTACGCTGCGAAGTCCGGTTGCGCCCGACCACTTTCCCGCAACGAGGTGTTCCCTGAAAGTTTCTAAGTGTCAGCGAAGTCCGGTTGCGCCCTGACACTTAGAAACTTTCAGGGAACACCTCTGTTCTGGAAACTTTACTGGGGGAAAGAAAAGGGAGGAAGGAAGAGGCTGCGAAGTCGGGTTGCGCCCTGACACTTAGAAACTTTCAGGGAACACCTCTGTTCTGGAAACTTTACTGGGGGAAAGAAAAGGGAGGAAGGAAGAGGAATAAGACTGCAAGGAAGAGGGAGAAAGGGAGAGATGAAGAAAGGGAAAGAGAGGAAGGAAGGGAAAGAGCAGGTTACTTACAAAAACTGAAAACATGGCACCCCGTGCCAAATGTGGCAACATTTCTGGCGGCTCGCGGGGTGTCGAGCTCGCCTCGACGCAAAGAACCATGCCTTTATCCATTGGGTGCAGAGGAACTTCCTTCCTCTGCCCTCTGCTGCTCTGACCGCTTCATTCCGGGCAACTGCTCTTCTTCAGGATCGCTTCCAGCAGTTGCTTCCTCAGTCTCTTCTTCTGAACCTGAATGTTCTCCACTGTCAGCCTCCCACTCGCTGATGCGTTGGTATGCAGCCTTGGCTTGGTCCCAGACTGTTGCTTGGAAAGGTGCGAGGTCGCTGATCTCTCTTAGTGCTGCGTGGAATGCAGCGACCGCGTGCAGGTCGATGGTGTTATATCTTTTTCCCAACTCCTTAAGGGAGGAGTTGATTTTACAGTATTTTGACACCATCTGGGTGACCTGAGCTTCTTGAATTGGCTCTGCCCAACTATCAATTTCTGCTGTATCTGTCTCGAAGGACAGCCAATTCTTCTTAACCTGCTCAAGGGTCAGAAACTCGCCATCTTTGACGTAGCTCGGGCACCCGTGTTCGGACAAAATGTGAAAGGGAGCCAGGAGAATGTTCCTTTCATGCTCTAGGGCGTCCAGCGCCTTCCTGGCAGTTCTGATCTTCTCTGTCCTGTCAAAATAAGTATGCAAGGTTACCCTTGCATCTGCCCACTCTGAGGCAAGTTGGGACATAGGGGCAATTTGGAAGCCTTTGCGCTCAAACTCCTCAAGTTTTATAGCCAGGTCCAGCCGTTGCCTCGCCTGGTGTTCAGCTTCCTCTACCACAGGCTTTCCCTGGGCAGATACTTCTTCAATCCTGGATACAAAGTCCAGAACTGATAGGGACTTAACAAGGTTGGGCTTGCAACCTTGTAGCAGACTAGCCCGCATCTCCTTGGCTTTGCTCTTGGAAAAGGCCGTCGTTTGTGATGCTTTCTCTGTAAGCTGTGACTGTGCCTGTTTCAGCGAATCTTGAAGTTGTGAAACTTGCTCCAGCGCCGCTCTTCTCTCTTCTGACAGCTGTTCGGCTGTCTGTTTCTGCGCTGAGGCCTCCTGCTGAGAGGCGGCCAGCTGAGCCTTAAGCTCTTCTATTTCTTGTTGTGCTGACCCCAGCTGCGCAGTAGCCCTAGCCAAGTCCTCCTCGAGCTGCCTTGTGTTGTTTTGCAGCTGGAAAAGCGCCTCTTGGGTCTCGAGATGTTTGACAAGGAGATTGTCTGTCCTACGACGAATACCACGAATTTCGTATTCCTCGTTGATGTCGTCAAAGCTTTTCTCCTTCGTCTGATGCTCGTAGTCCGCCTCGGTCATGTCACGGAGAGGCTTCTTCACCTTCGGGATCAACTTTTCTGTTGTGAGCACTCTTCGGTCTAGGTCAAACTTTGTGCGTTTTACCGGAGCGGCTATCTCCTCGGCCCTTCTGCGCTTGATGCCTTGGAGAAAAGAGGCAGACCCCCCCACGGCTCTTACCGCCAGAGGCTGGTCCTCGGTGATACTCATGAAGTCGAGGTCCTCAAACGTCTGGTCTTGCTGTGGCATTTTCCCTGCGAACAGTGAAGTAGAAGGGATTCCAGAGGGGGTGGCAGTCTTTAAGGGCGACCGGGTCCTAGGGGAAACAGGAGTCTGAGTGGATGGCGCCGGCAGGGCTTCGGACGGCTGGGGGGAGGGGCGCGGAGATGAAGGAGCAGCTTCAGCACTGGCTGCGGGTGAAGGCTCTAGGGTTTGGCTCAGTGATTGGAAGGCGTTGGGATCCTGAGCAAACTGGTCGAATGAATGCAGGCCGCTAAACGGCTGGGTAGCTTGGGAAGCGGAAGACGCGGCTACGGCTTGCCCTGATGAGGTGAGAGATGGGGCTTTTGCAGGGCTGACTTGGACTTGGGGAAGAGAAACAGTGGACGTACCTGCGGGCTCCGCCTGAGCCGCCGTTGGAGGGATGGTTGCAGCCTGGGTGCCTATTTCTGGTTCAGGGCTGTCCAAAGAGACAACCTCCGGCGCTGCTGCTCCCGACTGCTCTGCGGATGATTGCTGTACAGGCTCTTTAGGACGCTTGGCCCTTTCGACCTTCTTCTTCCTCTTCTCTTCTGGCGCCGTGGCTGGTCCAGAGGAAAGAGATAATATAGGGGCGGCAGGCGCTGATGTTCCCACGGTAAACTTGTACCTGGGTCGGGCTGGAAGAATGCCTGCCGCACTCGGTCTACTAGCTGGCAGCGCGGACGCCTTTTCTGCTGGAGGGGCCAGCTCAGGGGTTGACCTTTCTGAACTTTGCGCCTTTTCGGGCACTGCTTCGGGAGCTACAGGCTGCATTGGGCCCACTTGGCTGCTTGTTGGAGTTGCACTGGAAGTCGCGGGAGTTGACGATGGCTGAGGGGTGGGCCTCATTTTATACCTTATCTTCGCGCCTCGGGGAACGCAATTGCGAAATTCGAAGGGCCGCCACGTGTCAACGTGCTGGTCATATAATGCCGAAAATTCGTCATCGACAGCCAGGTTCCTCCGGCTGGATTTATCGTGCTGTGTACGACACCTCATCTTCCAGCATTCCATGATTTTGTCTTTATGCCAGTTGAGCGGCGCCACCTTGGCGAGGAATTTTTTGAAGCCTGCCGACTCCATCCGGTGGTCCGGGTTTCGCTCTGGATCGTAAGTCACCTCTTCGCAGTAAAAATCATGCCATGGTGGCCATGATTGCATCAAGTCAATGCGCCAGTGGAGGTCTGCACCTGTCCTGTTTCTTCTTTCCTGCATGATCTCAGCTCTGGGACAGATGTGAGTGAATTTTCCCCGGACCCCGATTGGGTCGTACTTCCAGCGCTGCGGCAGCATTATCAGGCCCATATCAATGAGTTCCCGTTCAAGGTAGACGTGCTGCCCGATTTCGAAAACTTGGGTATTTGCCCAGGTCATAGGATACTGAAATATGTGACCTTTCTTTTTGCCCTGGCCAAATTCCTCTTCAACGTAGTCCATCTGCCACGCAATTTCCATCCCGAACTGATGGTCAGTGCAGAAGTAGGGCAGCAAGCACGGCTTCCCCTTGAACCCGTAGATTCGGACTATGATGCCCTGAGTCAGCCGGAAGGTGTCCCCGTACTCATTCTTCCACAGGTACTTTGTCATGGCTTCCGGTGGGCGAGACGCGCCACGGTTGAACAACCCCATGACCTGGCACAGAAATTGGATATTAAATTCATAGAACGAGCCCTTCCTGTACAGAACCTCAGTCCATTCGTACACGGGGAGCGACTCTCCTTTTTCGTTCACCTTCTTCAGGTCAGGGACGTTCATCCGGTAATGCATGTGATATAGGCACAACCATGTGAGGAAAGAACAAAACCGGAAATCCGTTGACTGCTTCTGTTGCAGCCTAACCAGACTTGAATGTATTGCATACGCCAACCAGTCCGCCCAGTCGAAGAAGATAGGGCGCTTTCCACTTTTCTGCGCCGTGGAGTCGTAGAACTCCCCGTGCAGGATACATTCAGCCATTGCCAGCTGGTAAGGCCGTACCACTCTGTCAGAGTCGCAGCCGAGGACCCATGCCAGGATGATGTAGATATACTTGTTTTCAAATCTGTCCAGCGGTATGGGGCCAGTTGGCCACTGTCCAGCCGTCAGCGGAGTCTTCAGCTCTGAATCCAGAAACTCTCTCATCCGCTTCGTCTGTGTAAATCTGCTGGTCTGCTCATCTAGGTTCACCCTTCTGATAATTGCGTCGGGGTCGTACTGAAGCCCTGGGGCGAACGCTGGCTGGACGCTCTCCCGGAAAAGAGTGAACAACACCTTTCCTTTGTTGTCGCAGACCTGCCGGGCAGCTGGTTTGTAATGTTCTACAATTGCTTCAACCAGCTCCGGGCACCAGTGAGTCGGAGGGCACAAGAACCAGTATAGGTTTGATTTATACGCAGCTCCGAGGTGATGGGAAGGCGAAACCTTATCCACCCACTTTGCAATGTTCAGCCGCAGCTTGGAGAGACTGATGGAAAAAGAGCCGTCCTTGTATCCAGACAAGCGATTAACTGGTGGCGGCGGAGTCTGGCCAACTACGCGCCTCTTTGTTCGGGATCTTCTTTTCTGGTCCTTCTGCGGCGCTTTGCTCTCATGAGCGCTTGACTCTGGAGACTCCTCGGCTTCGCGTTGTTCTTCACTAGATCGCGCCTGTACGGGCGCTTTACCCTTGTCCATCCTTTTCGAAACAGCAGAGGCAGGGATTACGGCTTCTGAGTTTGTCAGCTTTATTCCTTACAGTCAGGGAGTCAGCTTGACAATTTAAATTTTCTGGCTGCGCCAGGGTCCTTTTTGTAGACAATGACTGCATCATTAATGGCGCGAGGAAGGGAGTTAGGGCGGTTAACTTGGAGTTGGTGGAGGCGTTATGATTTTTGGCGGCTGGGTATGGGTTTATTTTTGAAAAGCGCACCCCATTAGCCGTTGGCCCAAACGCACCTTACCTTTTAATGCATCATTCTTGAAAGGTGCGCAATCATTAAAGCCTCCTTGGACGTCGTGCCAAGGCTGACGTCATCGCCACCATTTGGGCACACTTTACAAAGAAGAACTTTCTGGCCCATGACCCAACTTCGCCCTGTGCCGAACTTCGCCCTGGGCCCACACTTATAATTTTGTGTTCTCCGCGGTAGGCGCATTCGGACTTCGCCCGAAATTCGGGGCGCACTCCGACTTCGCCCCGAAAATGGGCGCACTTCGGATTCTACACTTAGCCGCTTTCGGCTTCTCGCGCCGGATCACCCAGGGTGCGCCCGAGAATGGGGGCGCACTCCGACTTCGCCCGAAAAACGGGCGCAATCCGACTTCGCCCGGCAAATGGGGCGCAATCTGATACTTGGCATTTTCTTGCAGTCTGCTACCCAACTGCGCCCTTTGGAGGGGGCGCAGCCCGACTTCGCTGCGAAGTCGGGTTGGGCAGCCATACTTAGTCATTTTAGCTCCCTTTTTCAGCCGCCTTCTTCCCCACTTCGCACCGTTCAAGGAGCGCTACCCGACTTCGCTGCGAAGTCGGGTTTTTGCCTTAGATTTTACTTGGGCTACTTGAAAAATTAAAACTAAAAAAACTGAAATATTTACATTCTGAAAACTGAAAATGCAGAAGGGAAATCTGTACAAGGAAGGACCCTTTCGGGTGCCTTCAGTGACGGTAAATTTTCAGGTGGAACCCGTTGACGGGAATAGGAAGAAGATGTCCCTCCATGTCCCGGAGTACAAACGCGTTGAACTGATTTACCCGGGCAATCTGATAGGGGCCCTCCCAGAGGGCATCAAACTTTCCGTGGTTGCCCGGCTTCGCCTTTAGTGAGTCCCACTTCAGCACCAGGTCCCCGATTTTGAAAACTCGGGCAGTGGTGCCTTTCGCGAACCAGCCTTGGGTCGCTTCAGCGTGTTTGGTGAAGGCCTGGTACGCTTTTTCTCTGTCTTCCTCCAACTGCAGTAGTTGGCAAAGTCTGTCATCCACCGGATCCCCGCTGCTTCTTTCTTCATCGAGCATCCAGAGAGCGGGTATTTCAATGTGGGTTGGCAAGACTGCTTCTTTGCCGTATACGAGCGCATAGGGGGACGTTTTGATGGACTTTTTGAAGGAAATTTTGTCCGCCCATAGCGCCCGATCTAGGAGTAGGTGCCAAGTCCTCTTGTTTTTCTCTACTGTCCTTCGGATGATCTTCAGTAGATTCTTGTTGGTGGACTCGGCAAGACCGTTCCCCTGCGGGTAGTAGTTGGAAGACATTTTGTGATAAATGCCGTATTTGCTGGTGTACTCCGTGAGTACAGCGCCTGCGAATCCCGGACCGTTGTCCGTTACTATTGACTCGGGGACCCCGAAACGGGTAATCAGGCTCTCGAGGAACCTGATGACCGTCTCTTGGTCGGCGTTCTTTGTGGGGATCGCCTCTGCCCACCGTGTGAAGTAGTCGGTGGCAGTTAGGATAAACTTGTGCCCTGCTGCAGAGTTCGGCGTAATCACCCCGATAAAGTCCAGACCCCATTGCTGAAACGGAGTCTCGGCTTGGATCGGTTGAAGGGGCAGGGGTGCTTTTCTATTTCTGCCAGCAAATCTCTGGCATTGGTCACATTTCGTACAGACCGCATGCGCGTCTGTAAACAGAGTGGGCCAGTAGTACCCAACTCTGATTATTTTCAAGGCCGTAGGCCTTGCAGAATGGTGACCCCCAGGCATCCCGGAGTGAAATTCTCCGAGGATCCTGGGTTGGTCTGTTTTTCTGACGCACCGCAACAGGATGTCGTCGATGTTCTTAAAGTACAGCCCCTCGGGGCGAAGAGTGTATTTCAGTGCACCTAGCCGAAACCTCCTTCTTTGTGAGGCATTCAGGTGGTCTGGACATCTTCCGGTGCAAAAGTATTTCACCAGGTCATTTGTCCAGTCGCACTCCTCGGGTAAGGAGTTGGCTAGGTTGGTGTTTGTTGTTGGATCCTCCCACTTATAGGCGGATATCTGGGCTGTTGCGCTTCGGGCCAGCTCCTGGCACAAGGCTCGGCCTCTGATGAGCTTGGTTGGCCGCACTTCGATGTCGAACTCCTGGATTTTAGCAATCCATCCTGCTCTCTTGTGACCCGGCTCTCCTTGTATGATGAAACTTCGGACGTCCGGGTGTATCACAAAGACAGTGGTTCGGCTCTGGGAGACAAAGTGCCTGAACTTCCGGAGAGATTTCATGACCGCGTGAACCTGCCGCTCTATAAAGTTGTACTTTTCTTCGTGCGGCTGAATCACTTGGCTCAGGAACGCTATGGGGCGCTCTTCGCCATCGTCTCCCTTCTGTGTCAGGACTGCGGCATAACTCTCGGGTTCTCCCACCGCGTACAGGATGAAATCCTTGGAGTAGTCCGGGTTTATCAACACCGGAGCTTGTGCAATTCGGGCCTTGATTTCCTCGAAGGCCTGCCCCCTTTCATCAGTCCATAAGAATTCTGCATCCTTTTTCAACAGTTCGGCCATGGGCTTGATTACCTGTGCGAAGTCCGGTATGAACTTCCGCACGAAGTTGATTTGGCCGAAGAAGGACTGCAGCCCCTTCTTGTCGATTGGAGCGGGCAAGCGGAGGAGGGCCTCTGCTCTATCAGGGTCCACGGCTAGGCCTTTTTCGGAGATGACATGCCCCAGCAGCTTTCCTTCTTTTACCGCGAAGACAGACTTCTTCGGGTTTATGGAGATGCCGAATTCGCGACACCTTTCAAATATTTGCCGCAGGTGGGAGACATGATCCTCTCTCCTGTGAGAGAATACAGTCATGTCATCCAAGTAGATGACAATAACTTTGTTGAGCAGCTCTCGGAAGGCCAGGTCCATGGCTCTCTGGAATGTGGCACCAACATTGGATAAGCCGAAAGGCATGCGCTGATAGGCGAACGTTCCCCATTTGGTGGTGAACGCCGTCTTGTGCTGGTCCTCATCCTTGACCCATATCTGGTTATAGCCGGAAAAGCCGTCTAAGAGGGAAAATCTCTGGGCTCCAGCAACTATATGGAGGATCTGATCGATCTGGGGAAGCGGATAATGGTCCTTGAGGGAGGCCTGATTCAGATTTCTGAAGTCCACGCAGAGACGAATGTCTCCGTTCTTCTTCCTCACGGGAACCAAGTTCGCAACCCAGGATGAATGCTTGATGGGGTAGATGATCTTGGCTTCCAGCATCTTCAGGAGCTCGGCCTTCATCATGGCCTCGATTTTCGGATTGACAGCCCTTTGCTTCTGCCGGAACGGCTTGGCGCCGTCTTCTAGCTCAATGGTATGCTGGATAATATTTCTGTCATACCCCTTCAAGTCTTGGTAGCACCAGGCTACTATGTCAGGGAACTCTCGACACAATGTTCTGATCTGCTCGAGTTCCTCTGTGGTGCAGTCTGTCCCGACCTTAATTGTTTTTCCAGGTTCGAGCTCCAGGTCGGCGTACTGCTTCGGGTCTACTTTGATCCGGTGTGATATTGCTCTGTCATTTTGATCAAATAGACTCTCAAGTGTAATCAGTCCTTTTGGGACATGATTATTTTTCAGTTGTATCAACCCCTCATATTGCTCGTCATCAGGGTCTCTACCTTCGATTGAACACGCTTCGTTAACCAAAAATGTGACGATCTCCTCGTCACAGTCAAACACCTGCCAGTGGGTGTCCTTATCAGGCACAGAAGGCCTGTAAATGGTACGAACCGGCTTTGGCTTCTGGACAGTGTCATCAGCCGGAACGTACCCGGCTCCAACAGACGCCAGAATGTCAACATGCTTGTTTTTCTCACGTGATATAGCCTTGACATTCAATGAGTCAAAAGACTCCATCAGATCCCAGACCCGATTACGGTACGCCTTGAGATAGTGCTTCTTGGAGGCGCACTTATTCGTAATCTGGTGGCACACCAGCTCTGAGTCGCCAAAGATCTGCAGATGTTTAATCCCTAGCCTTTCCGCTTTTCGCAAACCCAAGCACAGGGCTTCGTACTCCGCCGCGTTGTTGGTACAGCTCCAGGCCAGCCTGTAGGTGTAATCCTTCTGGATCCCGGTTGGGGAAACCAAAAGTACTCCAGCACCGGCGCCATTTTTGCATCGTGCGCCGTCAAAGAAAAGCTTCCACAGCTTTTCAGGTGCAGGTCCCACTTCTCTTTTGGCCGACTTGTCAAGCCTCTCAGGCTGAACAACAGTGTAGCAGCCTTGCTCAGTTTCAATCACGGCGTTGAAGTCCCGCAAGGAGAATTCATCTTCTACTTGCAGCAGCTCGAGAGCTTGCTCTGTCATGTCCACTATCACCAGTTCTTCCTCCGTCAGCTGAACCATGCAGTCCTCCGACTCTTCTCCGGGTATCTTCTCTACTAAGAAAGTGGAAGGCTTTTCATTGTAAATTTTCAGTCTCCTTCCCTTGAAGGGCACTTCCATGTGCGAGTAGTCCAGAGACAGATACCCTCCCAACTTCGCAGTGAACTCCCTGGAGAGACACATGCCGAAGTAGGGTTCCAAGTCGACGACCACGACTTCTTGGATGACCACGATGTCGAGAGCTTTGTGCAGCCGAATAGGGATGTCTTTGATGACACCGACTGTCTTGACAGGGGTGCCGTCTAGTTGCAGCACGCCTTGGCTGCTCCTTGTGTACTCCATCCCGATCTCGTCGCAGACGACCCTCGGCATTACGGTCGTGGAAGCACCAGAATCCACCATACAATTGTGCACTATGTACCCTTGCATCCGTAATGACAGATAGAAGGGAGGTGGTCTGTTCTTCCCGGTGGCTGAGACTGTCAGGGGTTGCACCAGGACAGCGGGCTGTATCTGCTTGCCATTCTTCATGATCTTCAGGGATTCCTGCAGCAGATCAACCTGGCCTGGGAGCTGAAGAGCATCATACATGCTGATTCTTGCGGGGGTCCTCTTCAGTTCGTCTACTATGCTGTAGCCCGAGGTGCTAGCTCCTTCCGCTTCTTTTGCCGGCTCATACTTTGTCCGGTACTGCTGAGTGGCTTCAACTCTCTGCCTCTTGGTTAGAGACGGATATCTCAGCTTCTCCTGAGCTTGTTCTTTGGATACTGAGATCGGGGGAAATCAGGGTAAATAGGCGGCTGTACCCTGTGCAGAAGTCTGCCGATGGAAATGATATCCATTTCAATTTGTTGGGCAGCCTCGTACAGAACGGGGAACGTGTCGATTCTGGCTACTTTTAGCAACAGGCAAATGTCTGAGTTGAAGGATCTCAGGTAGTAGTAGGCGGCCTGACCTGCTGACGGTCGGAGTTCGCGAGGTACTCGTTTCCAAGACCTCGCAAACCTGATGTTGAAGTCTGACACCTCCTTTTGGGGGTGTCTCCGTATACTTTGGAATTGATGCAATAAAGAAGAGGGATTAGCAGACTCGTTGCATCCTTTCACGAGCCTGCCGGCTAACTGTCGCCATCCTGTGATAGATCCCTATGGCAGTGATCTCCACCAGTAGAGAAGCTTTCCCCTTAGGGAAAGGGCCAGCAGACGGGTCTTCACACCTTCGTCAGTGATGGAATGTAGCGCAGCCAGGGCCAGAATGTCTTGGATATGTTCATACGCCGTCTTGCCGTAGCCGTCATACGTAGGGATAGATTTTAAGGCAGCAGGGGGCACAGCTTGCTGTCCAACTAGGGCCAAGGGCCCCGTAGAGTCCACCGCCGGGAAGAGGTCATCATCGTTCTGCTGAGCAGCCATGTCTTCTTCTGACCCGGTAGTGTACTCGGTGTCGAAACTGTCCGAAGATGTAGATTCTTCTTCGGCCTCGTCTTCTTCGATTTCAGCTTCGGCCTCTTGAATTTCAGCCTCAGCTTCTTCTTCTACACGAGCTTGGTAATCAGCCAGCCTGACGCGCTCGCCTGGAGCGTCAATGTCAATTTCGTAAAAGTCAGGCGGGTTTCCCGGATTCCTTGCTCGCCACCTTCTCGTTTGCATGAAGGCGTCAAGATCGGTCTTTACGGACTCAGAGAGTATTCAGGTACGTGCAGAGTTGCCAGGTGCTCTGATTTTTAACAGCAATGAAGCGAGCACTCGTGCTTCGATTCTGTTTGGGGGTGGGAAACTACCATGTCCCATCGGGCGTGCCAGAGAAACTGTTGGTTACGAATCTGCCATGAGGAAAGGATTTGTTGTTATTGCGCCTAGATTCGCCCACCAGATTGAAAGGCCGGAAGGAAGGAATGCCTTCCGTGCCAATCTCCGGAGAAGGCCGACTTCCTGTGGGGTTTTTAGTGTAAGAGGAGAGTGCAGGGAAAGAGATAAAAGTGCGGAAAGAGAATCCAAATGAGATTGGAGTTGGTGGGGGGAATAAGCAGCACGACAACGAATCAATCACCACTACTAACAGCATTCATCTACAAACATACATTGAAACTACAGCTATCATTCATCCTATGTATCCTCTATCTATGCATTCCAGGAATACTTGATCATCAAATGCCAGAGTCCAGAGTTCAATACAACAGCAAGCAATGACACAAGAAACATGAGGCATAAATGACAAGGAGAGGCAGCATACAAGATAAAAGACAGTAAGCAGAGCCAAGTATATGCTTGTATTAGAGGCAAACGCACAACTACAATTGTTCCCTAGCAATATATTCCCCTTCCACACTTTTTACAATGAATTACATGGCTATTTATAGCCTCAGGTTCCCCCCGATTACATTCTCGGGCACAAAGTCCTAGACTAAACATTAGCTGATACAAGCGGCTGGGGAGCTGTTGATGCTGACTTCTGTCGGGCAGGACTGTACTTGCGGTATGGTATCCCTGAAGGTTGTACAGCTACGTGGCGGTATGTTGGGTCAAACCTTTGGTTAGCAGGAATGCGGGTAGGTGCGGCAGATGGCACTTTACATCATCTTAAATGGTGGCAGTTGGTGCAGATAGTGCAGCCCATGCTTTGTCCTTATCCCGGTCATATCTTGGCTCAATTCCCAAAGTTGGACACTTGTCGGATGCTGATGAATGACATGTGTCTGCCTTGAAAGGCAGTTTATCCAACTTCGCCCAGGATCTGAGCGTTGTCGGGTTGCGCAGGTAGAAAACAAACCAGTAGGGAGGGTCATCTTGCCTTAGTCATTTTCTGGTCTTGCTTCCCCAATTGCGCACCTGTCAGAGGGCGCACCCCGAATTCGCTGCGAAGTCGGGTTGCGCACCGGCACTTGCTGTCTTCTTTGTTGTTCGGACTGCGCACTAAGAGGTGGGCGCACTCCGACTTCGCTGCGAAGTCGGGTTGCGCCCCAACACTTAGTCATTTTTCTGCTGCACTGCTTCCCTAGTGCGCCCAGGAAGAAGGGCGCACCCCGACTTCGCTGCGAAGTCGGGTTGCGCCCCAACACTTAGTCGATTTTCGCTCATGTTCTTGTTTTGTCACACGAAGTCGGGTTGCGCCCCAACACTTAGTCGATTTTCGCTCATGTTCTTGTTTTGTCACACTTCGCACTGTCCCAATTGCGCCCCGTCTGGAGGGCGCACTCCGACTTCGATGCGAAGTCGGGGTGTGCCCTGACTTAACCATTTTCAGGGAACACTTCTGGAAACTTTGCTGGGGGGAAGTTTTAAGGGGAAGAGGGAGGAATAAGACTGCAAGGAAGAGGGAGAAAGGGAGAGATGAAGAAAGGGAAAGAGAGGAAGGAAGGAAAAGAGCAGGTTACTTACAAAAACTGAAAACATGGCACCCCGTGCCAAATGTGGCAACAAGTAACTCCTAGCTAAGTGATGATAATGTCAAGTTTTGCAAAGTTTCCTCCTAGTTACCATGCAAGCAGCAATTTTGTATATATGATGCACCTTTCTAGGACCAAACATAGTCCAATGGATCCCATTTGAGGTGCTTCTCTTGCCATTGAGTTGGTTCTCAACATTTTGATGATACTTTAGTTTCGTTATTCTTGTCTTAGAGTTTTGAAATATGTTTGAAAAGTAAAATTTAGTTTTCCTTTTCAAATCATATCTTTTCCTGAAAATCTCAGATGTGAAGGGGATGAGGAAATTCTTCCCTTACTCGCACAATGGAATACCACTTAATGTTGCTTGGTGTCTACCCTTCAAGGTAGAACTGGAAATATTCCTGCTTCCCCTTGTGTTTGGGCCATACTTTTCACTGTGACTTTTTATCCTTACCCATCTCCTCCTGAGAATTAGGATATATGTTATCAATCAAAGGAAAAGCTCGCTTGGTAGTCCCGTCATCATCCAACATAGAGGGCTTAAGGCACGTACAATAATTTTAGCTTTCAGTATCAGATGTTAGGGCATTGGGATATAGCACAAGATATAATTTGCATCGGATATGGACGAGTAATTTTAAATACACAAGATACACACAGCTATACATATAAATGAAATCGGGTCAGAAACAAACGAAGACAAGTGTTAACATTATTAGAAGGTGTAATGTATATTGTCTCCAATATACTGAGGTTTGATATGTAGATAATCCTCCCTGAATATATTGACTCGACTAATACATATAGGAAAGGAGCTTGGTAACACTTTTCAACTTACTAAAACATCGTTAATTCAAAAATTAAAACTATGCATTGCATCTCAATTATATATTAAACATATGCTTCTTATAACTATGCATATATGTAGTAAGGGTCTTTGGCTTCTCTTTTAGGGGTCCAAGGTTCAAACCCCACTCAGTATGAGGGGACCATGACCCCTCATAAAAACATGTGTAGACTCGTTGAAAAAAAAACTATGCATATATGTAAATCCTAAAAGTATTATTCAAAAAATGCTCTTTACATAGTTGGGTATATATATACAAATTTTTTTTCAAATATATATAGTAGTCATAGTGCAGCTTTTGGACATTTATTTTTGTTTAAAGGGATACAACTTTACTTGAAGTCGATCAGTAGGATTTCAATCTTTTCCTTATATATTTCTGTAGCATTTGATTGATTGTCAATGTTCATCTGATCCTTTTCTTTCTAAAACTATCTTTGTCCTCCAGGTAAGTGTTGATTACCTTAACAAACCATTGGATGTCTTTAAAGAGATGAGACGTACTCTTAAGCCTCGAGGTCTTGCAATAATGAGGTAAGCAAACTATTGATTTCGTAAGTTTCTATGGTTGCTACTTTTGATAGAAATAGCTGACTGACTTGATGTGGTTTTCAAGTCAATTTTTTCATAAATGGTAGGGAATTTCACATAATATTTTCCATTTTTTTAGTATTGAACTTACATGAGCTAAAGTATCCTTGTTGTATACTATAAGCTAATATTTAATGTTTTCTGTTTGTAAGTCCTTGGCATTATTGTTATCTCTGGGCTTTTTAGTGCTCTCACTTCGTACTCTTTCAAATCTTGTAAGGTATATCCAAATCAAGTTATTGAAATGGAAGTGTCTCTAAAAACATTGGAAAGAGTGGGTTCTATTGGCCCCTTACCTTTGGGAAGCTATTGCTTTCAAATCTCAGGCTGTAGAAGGGACTTACAGAAGATTTCAAATGTTCTTGTCCTTTATTTGGCCTTCTTTTAGTGTTGGAGGTCTCTGGTGCCGTTAGATTATTGCAGTTACTAGGATAGATGGTGATAGATCTGCAAGACATTGTCTTGCACTGCAAGGGGCCTATAGGGCTCCTCAATTTTCTTAATTCTGCTGCTTATCATAGAGAGTCAGCTATCCTTCTCCATTCACAGTAGACTACAAAGGCAAAGTGCATTATTGATTTTCATTATCACTAGAAGTTGCTGGTTTTGAATGTTAAGAGTGACATTGGGAAGGGCGTCCTACTTTATCTCAAGATTGTTCACTTAATCTCTCTTATTCCGTGCCATTTTTTAGAGGATATTGTCAGATTTTATATTGGCCATTCGTGGTAATTGACAAGGATGTTGGATCTCCTCCTACTCTTGACACCCAATGCAGACTAGAGCTCTGTTATCCGTAGACCTCCTTCTCTTGTCTCAATCAGTAGTTTCTTTTGACAGGGAACCTTCGTTTCATATGATTGATTTGCATTATCAGGTTTTGTATGTGTATTTAAATTTATCTAGGATTTATTCATTATCCTTTTGCTTCCTAGATCAATTTTAAATTATTCAGCTATCAGAGTTCTTTTTAGCATTCTTGACAAGCCATTTTAACTTGTAGTTTTGCTGCCATTGATGTACTTCACTCATTTGTGGAAACTGATAGATTTCTTTCTTTCTTTCTTATCAGTTTCATTTTCATTGCAGTTTTACAATCCTAGTAACTGTTGACAAGTTTTGTCACATTGCTTCTGAAGGGGTAGTGAAATTTGATGATATTGATTTTCTTGATATAGTTTTCATTATTTTTGTTGATAGTAGTGTTACAGCAATTTTGGCTGTCATTTTTTGAATCCCCCTTGTAAATAACTGAATTTGAAAGAGCTTCGCCCATAGTATAGCAAGAAAAAGGAGCTTCGCAAACAATAGATAGGAAAAACATAGGTGCAAGCCAAATTTTCTAAGGCACAGAAAGAGCTTCGCAAGCGAAGCTCCCACAAGACTAGCTTCGGGCCGAAGTTTTGCGAAGCATACAATGTAAAGTAAAACGCCAAAAAATTCCTAAGTGTGGAAAATTACTTCGCAGAAATGCTAGCGAAGCACCTGCTTCGGCCGTCCCTTTTGGCGAACCACCCCTCAGGAAAATCTACTTCGCTCAAAATCTTCCCGAAGCACCTGCTTCGAGCGACTCAAGTGCGAAGCTTCCCCCTCCGAAGGCTGGTTGTTCCTGAAAATATTCTAAGGCATGAAAAGAGCTTCGCAAGCGAAGCTTCTATGAGACTAGCTTCGGGCCCCGTTCTTGCGAAGCAGTAGAGCAGCGAAGGAGAAAATTACAAGTATGAAAACTGCTTCGCCGAAATCTCAACGAAGCACCCGCTTCGGCCCCTTTTCTTGGTGAACTGTTTTTCCAGCAAGATCTTGCTTTGCCTGGAAATGCTGCGAAGCCCCTGCTTCGGCCAATTGTCATGCGAAGCCCCCTCACTAGGAGCCTAGCTACCTTGGAGAAGTCGGAGAAATATCCTAAGGAAAAATTCTACTTCGGCCGAAAAACCCCCGAACGGCCATTTTGAAAAAGCTCCGCAGCGAAGCGTTCTTTTAGTCCATCAGCGAAGCATCCATTTGCAAAGCAATTTTCCCGGCGAAGTGATGAGAGATTGGGAGCCATGTTTTGAAGAAGGAGATCTGCTTCGGCACTAAGTCTTTGCGAAGTTGTTTTTGAAGGTCCCTTCGTGCGAAGCACCCATGCAAAGAGGTCAGTCCCACTTCGGCTCACATCCGTCGCAAAGAAGGTCCCCGAACTGGAATTTGGCAAAGCTCTCCATGGCACACACACCAAGGCCGGGTATCTTTTCGAGGCAATCGAGTATTTCATAAATGCATTTTTACTTGCCCGAAAGACCTAGGACTCATTTTTGGCAATTGAAAAGGAGATATCAGTCGCAGGAGGAGAACCCGACGGACCTAGCACCCACTCGAGCACCGCACCCGGAGATTCAGGACGAGTCAGGCGGCCCATTAATGCAGATTTCCCCGGCTAATGCGGCCGTAACTGCAAAATATAGAAACAGATGTGAGAGCTCAGTCACGGGAGGAGCGAAGGCAGATTTCTCAAATTTTCGAGGGCGTACTTCTGTATTTTGTGCATTGATGGCTCAGAGGGCCGGGTCCTCTATAAAAACCCATGAATTGTAATGAAAGGGGGGGAACTTTTGCTAGAAAGCTGCTGTAACTTGATTTTTACAATTGATATTAAGAACCTTGGGCTCCATTTCTCTTTTGTATGCTGCCTTCTGTGATTATTTCTGCTATTCTGTTTCTTCATTTGCATACTATAATTCTGCATCCTGGATTTAGGTGTGTGATTGGGGATAGAACCCTAGAATTCTCCTGGAGGATACATAGAGGAGAAAACACTGTGTTAGTTTCCTTGTATGCTGCCTGTGGTTAGTGTTTCTGCTATCTTCATGTATTTCCCAACTGCTGTAATTCTGAACTCTGGATTTAGGCATAGGAAGATAGGTGGATCCTGGAGCTCTTCCAGAGGATACATAGGGAAGTTAGCGTGGTGTTTATTCATGTTTTATTCTTTGTATTTGTTGCTGCTACTTCAAGGTATTAGCTAGTAATCGTGCTGCTGGTTCTTCCCCTTTAAATCATCCATTTACGTCTCTTTCTGTACTTTTTATCTCTTTCTTGCACCCTTACTCTTTTTAGTCTCTTTCCTGCACTCTTAGCTTAAAACCCCCAAGTAGTTTAGTACAGGAGCTGGCCTTTCTCCGGAGATTGGCACGGAGGGCATCTCTTCCCTCCGGCCTTTCAATGTTGGTCCAGTTCTAGGGCGCGTAAACGTACAAAATCCTTTCCTGTGGCAGATTTGTGACCAACAGTAACTTGGTTGGAATCTTATATGTTAGAATGGTTTCCCTCGGTTTACATCCACAAAATGTAATAGACATTAGTGAACTATAACAAAGAAATTACTATGGATCCAGAAGCATTAGAGTGCACTTTTAGATTGCACAATACCAGCAAACTGTTGGTCAGAGATCTGCCTTAGGTAAGGATTTGGTATTTTAGTGCGCCTTAGACCCGGCCAACATTGAAAGGCCGAGAGGAAGAAATGCCTCCCGTGCCAATCTCCAGAGAGGGGCTGGTTCCCTTGCTATTCTAACTAGGGGTTTTGAGATAAAGGAACAGGAAAGAAATGGGAAATAACTGAAAGGGATGGGAAATATGGCCATAGGCCAAATAGAACAAGGGTGATGGACTAACAGCACGATAACTCTATTGCATTCTGAACCAAATAGCCCTCAAATACAAATAACTAACAGAAATTAAACCAGAACAACTAGCATGCATAATCTCCAGGGCTACTCCGAGTCCCTACCTTATCAGAAACTAAATCCAGATAATAGAATTCAAGTTTACAGTTAAAGCATGGAATAATAGAAGATAAGCAATAGAAGACATACACATGAAAATAGAAGTCCAGGTTTAGAGCCAGACATCAGCTGTATTGATAGCAGAATTCAGGTTTTCATTTAGCCTCTAGCAAACATCCATCCATTTTACAATAAAAGAACGGGCTTATATAGAGAGTTCTGCTGCTTGAACAATAAATGCTGATTAACAAAATATGGCAGTGGAAGCCAAGATAAGGATTACAAGGAGTACAGTCACAAAGTATTAACCCGGCATGGCAGAGACTGGTGACTCCTCAGAAATGCCGTTGAACCCCTTCAATGCCCTGACAGACTCAGCTTGCTGGCACTACCTCCTCACTCGCGGGGACCGCTTCCGTGGAAGATATGCTTGAAATCCCGGAATGTCCATTCTGGAAGGTTCTCAGAATGATTGCACCTGATCAGATAAGGATGCCCTTCAGATTGCTGATGTGGAGAAGGATGCCCTTCAGATTGTTGATGTGGAGTGCCTTCAGGAGAAACCGACATAAAGGCCAAAAGAGACAATAGCCAAGGCATGAGGATTTCTCCTTGACTATTGCTAGAGTATATTTCCTTGTGTTACTGGTACAAGCCATTGCTTGTAAATGCATAAGCTTCTCATTTGTTGAATGGAAAACATGTCTTTCTCCATTTACCAGTTGGGGCAATGTGTCCTAATGCTTTGGGTGCGTGTTATCAGTACATCTTGTAATATCTTCGATCATAAAATCAATTCAATTGTAAAAGAAAGTACCAAAAGAGTAACTGGCCATTATAGCAGTGCAAATAGAGATAATCTGAGTCTCAGAACTTTGAGGGTGTTTTTACAATCTGCCACAAGCTTATGCAAAGGCTAGCAAAACTTAAAGGGACTTGACATAACACACAAAGACTGCAAGAAAAGATACTTAAAATATTGCATATCAGGAAATCACCAAGAGAGAATTGCTTCAGTTGGCATAATTGGATAAAATACAAAAGAAAATAACTACATAATGCGCAGTGAAACAGACATGAGAGACAATCAGATTGGATATGCAGGATAATTGCGGGCCTGCTAGTATGTTATTCATGTTGATCTTCAAATAGTGCATTTGTACTCATAATGTACATTGACAGATGCCAATGAAGTGATTGGATTTAGCTTGAAACTTTTTCTTGACATGACCTCATAGACTCTGCCCGTATTACATCTTTTAATTAAGGGGGTTTACTTCTTGCATTATTTAAATGTTATCCCCTCAAACACACTATGATTAACATTAGAAAACAATATATCTTCTTATGCTACCTAATTCTATCCTTTTTATACTTTTAAATGATAAGGTGAAAGAATTCATAGCCTTTACTGAGGTGAATTGATGTACAATTTAGATTGGCCTAAATTAGCAGTCAACATTAGTATTTTCCTTATCTCTCTTTCCACAGAATCTGTAACCTTAGGGTCACCTAAACAGGACCTATATAAGAATTTTACTACTTTATGCTTAGATAACCTTGTGGCAAGATAAACAACTCCTTTTCCAAAACCTAGAAAGAAGAGAGAAACAAATAAGAATGTGTAAGGCAGTTGCCATAGATGTGCATCCTGTAGCAGCAACATCACTTCCCCTTGAAATGGAAAACAAACAGCAGATAGCTCAGTAATGGCCCTGCATTCATTATGGTACCGCAAGTACTCTTTCACCTAGTCACGAGTTCTATATACCAATCAGATATAAAGGAAAATTTTCAAACGTGACTTTCTGATAAATAGCAGCTAGACATTTTATGCATAAAGAAACTTAATATACAAAAGTACGATGCAGCTTCTAATTACTTGCTACTATCAATGGAAAGTGTCTCATAGGGTAACACAACATATTTTTGCACCATACCACCCTTGACAAATAGTATTTATAGAAAGATCTTTTATCTCTTGGCATTTTGAGCAGTTGAAAATATTTTGTTTGCTTTGTTATTTGAATGGGTCTGACATTTGAAACTGCTCCAAGAGAAAGTTGATATATTTTTTCCTTATTGGGCTAACTTTATGAATTTATATTTAATTTACAAGTCCGGTTCCCTACTTGACGTCAGTAGGCATTATTCTTTCTCATGGGAACATTGGTTTGAGCCCAAATACATGGCATACTAAGGCTCTACTAAACTTTTAACTTATCAATGCTCAAAATAGGGCTGTAGCAATAATGATTTTTTTTTTGTCTTTTTTTTTCAGCAAAGTTTAGATTTCCTTTCGTTTCTTGATCTGATTCTTTTATTTATCAGAGAGATTATCTAGCTGCATTGTTGAAAATGAATGAAGAGCTAAAGTTCAGTTAATTTGAAGAGGATGAGTTCAATTTTATTGCTTTTTATTTTCAACAGTCAACAAGAAAGAAAACAAAAATGCTTTTGAAGAGTAATGGTGTTTGTGTGCTTTTAAAAATCACTCTGTTCAAGTTTTCTTACTTCAAGAATTTGGCACTGTTCAGCTTTTCCAACCGTTGCTTTTGGACAAAGGCAATCTCCTTATGGACATCAACCAGTGATGCAGATCATGTATTGATTGTTGGTTCTTACTTTCACTATGCTGGAGGCTTTGAACCACCACAAGTAACTTTCATCAACTTGGATTCATCTTTTTATTTTTCTTTTCAAAAGACATTTCCTTCATGTGAGTTTGTATCGGATGATTTCATACTGTTAAATTTTATTATTCTAAAGAATGTCAAAATATCAATGTAAGTCAAAATATCAAGGTAGGTTTAAGGACCAGTCACAGGAGCTAGAGATTAAAGGCATGGAAAACTCATGTATCTTTTCCTTACTATAAAACCCAAGAACTGAGGTCAACAGTGTATTTAAAAACAATAGTCATTTTTATTCTTTGGTGAATATAAAAACACTCGAAAATTAACTGTAGTTAGGCAGGCAGCAGGCTTACCCACTTTAAGTTTTTTATTTTTAATTTAATTTTTAAAGAAAACATCCTATAATACATTAGATAAAATAAGATTTCATTGGCATCCATGAACTTTTCTATTCCCATGACATGTGAGGATGGGTAAGACATCCTTGGCAGTAAGCTTGTTCACATCTATCATAAATAAATACATTTAATAGAAAGGCTATGTTCCACCAGGTAGTAGTAAAAAAGGAATGAAAAATGAGACATCTTGTGTGTGCATGTGTGTAGAGAAGCTAATCGTAATTTGATGATTAGCTTCTACATACATATACATACGTTTGTTGATTGCATGTGTTGTTGGTGGGGATGCCTCCACGTTACGTTGGAAATGGAGAAGGGGAGGGGGTATGCAATGGGCATGTCCCCAAGCCATTTCCTTTCAAAGGGGATGGCTTCAGGATTTCCACATTGTGTCCCCAAGTCCCCCTCCTTAGAAAGGGACATGTTCTTAAGGGTATCAAGGGATTGGGACAAGTCCTTGTGGAACATAGTAGAAAATTGAACAGGCCATTACCTCATTGCAATGAAGGTTGGGATGCTGATTAGTAAATTATTCTTTTCTCCCTATGAATTTGAGGTTAGTCAATTAAATAGTGTGTAGACAAAGTTTAAGTCAGCAATTATGAGTCTTGGCTATAATGTTGTGTAAGAAGAAATAAATTGCATGATTTATTTTTAATTAATAATCTTTGCTAGTAAGGTATATTTTTGTTTGTCTATGAGACATTGGGGAATGAGTATGGTATTGCCTCCATCACTTCATTCCTCTATGATTATATAAAGGTGATTTCTTTATGTGACAACCAAGCCAACATGCCTCTTGGGTGTATGAGACCACCTTGTGTGAACAAAGGAAAGTTTTCACTTTACCTTACATTATTAGTTCACTCGTGCACCTTTATGGTCTTCAACACTTCGATAAAGATCACGATAAATCGTGAGTCATCCATATGCACTACGGATGACATTTTTTGGGGAGCACTCTATTTGTTTCTTTATATTGCTATTGTATGCCATCATGGAGATAAGATAAATTTATTAATGTCCACAAATGGCCAAAGTAGGCCAATGGGACTGATTGAAGAATTGTTACAAATTATAATGCACTGTAGTAAGCAAAAAGAACTACAAAAATAAGCTAAACTAGAGTAAAGAGTTTAAAGTAAACTACTCTAAAATGGAACAACTGTATGGCATAAAATTGCAGCCTCGAGGGTTACCCAAATTGGATAAACTCTAACATACTAAAAGTAATGATGAAGAGAGAGCTAGAAGTTGAGGTACAATAGAGATAGAAAGGAGTTCCAATGGATCCAAGTGCCAACATTAATCTATAGTGGGATGTAAAGTAGAAGCACAATCATTGTCATCATCAAATATCCCAAAAGATCCAACACAGGACCGAACAATGCTCCCAGTAGAATGGTTAGGACTAAGAGGGCCTGGTTGGATAATCTTGGAAGGACATGGAGTTTGACCTTTGAAGATTCATGTAGCGTCCATGGTTGAGGAACCAATAGGAGAGGACAAGAAACTGGTAGGTTGCGTCTACCTACAACTCCTCGGTATGTGAAGGGTGGCCAAAACCAAAGGCCAAGGAACTGCAATTTTGTCCTATCACAAGCAAGAAGAAAGAACTAAAGCCCTAGTATCTGTTGGCATTTTTGCCACATTAAATTTTTTTCACAAAATTTTGCCCAAGTGTGGAGCTTCAAGGCGGCAAAGAGCATGCCAAGGTGTTGGCATTTTCGCAAGTCTAAATGGGGATGATAAAGTGGATGAAATGAGCTTTGGATATTTCGTCATTGTAGATCTTTTCGCAAGCTTTCCGACTATATATTATAATAGGCGATCGGGGCAGTGGATCAAAAGTTACGACATCGGGAAGCGGAACCAGGAAGCTCAAATTCGGGACGAAAAATCAGCTAAGGCACCAAACTCCCGAGTTCGCTCCAACTCTCCAGCGACGCCCGTCGTCGCTCCAGTTTTCAGCGACCGTGGGCAGCGGGGGGAAAAGAATGAAAAAGTTTCTAAGTGTTGGTCGACGTCGGTCGCTCCATTTGGCAGCGACTCCCGTCGTCGCTCAACTCTGCCAGCGACTCCCGTCGTCGCTCCCATCTCGCAGCGAACGTCGGCCAAACAGTCAACATTGGCCAAAATGTCGGCCAAAGATCTCAAGTTTGCTCAAATTTCGAGCGATTCTCAGAATCGCTCCCCTTCGTCAGCGACCCCCGACGTCGGCCAGAATCCCGATGTCGGCCGCATGTCGACCTACATATCGGCCATATGTCGGCCAAAGCAGCTGCGAACTTCAGCTCAAGACATGGAAAAACGGCTAAGGAAAAGTTCCTCCCGAGTTCGCTCCCAAAGACAGCGATCCCCGACATCGTTCTCTCCTCAGGCGACCAGCAGCTTCGTCAGCGACCAACGGCAGGAGGAGAAAAGATTGCAAATTTTACTAAGGCATGAGCCATTGCCAAGGTTCGCTCCTCTGGCCAGCGATTCCCGTCGTCGCTGCATCAAACCAACGACTTTCGTCGTCGCCCAGTTCTTCAGCGACTACCAGCAAACCCCAGAAATCGCCGTAGTCGTCCAACGATTCCCGTCTAGCTTCAAGTTCCGGCGATCCGCGACACAACCCCCATCGTCGCTGCTTCTTTCCAGCAACCGCGGGCGGATGAGCTAAAGAAAATGTTCTAAAGCATGCAAGCTGCCCGTAGTCGCTCCATTTTGGAGCGACTCTCGTAGTCGCCCCTCACCCTCAGCGACTTCCATCGTCGCTCGCCTTTCCGGCGATCGCCAGCAGTTGCAGGATTTGAAAAGTTGACCGAGGTCGCTCCGTTTTGGAGCGACTCCCGGCGTCGCCGTAGCTACCAAGCGACCCCCGTCGCCGCCGACCCCTTCCAGCGACCGGCAGCAGCAGAGGAGTTTCAAGAAAAATTCTAAGGCATGTGAGCTGCCTTCGGTCGCTCTGTTTCCAAGCGACCTCCGTCGTCGCCATGGCTGCCAAGCGACTCCCGTCGTCGCCCCCATCTCCCGCGATCGCTGGCAGAAGCAAAGTTGAAATTTTGTCTAAGGCAAGGACTCTCGAGTTCGCTCCATTTTCGAGCGACTCCCGGGATCGCTCCCATCTCGCAGCGAACGTCGGCCAAAAAGTCAGCGTCGGCCAGCGAGCGAACGTCGGCCAAAATGTCGGCCAAAATATCAAGTTTGCTCAAATTTCGAGCGATTCTCAGAATCGCTCCCCTTCATCTGCGAACCCCGGCGTCTGCCAGAATCCCAACATCGGCCAAAAAGTCAACATCGGCCAAAATTCCAACGTCGGCCAAAACCTCAAGATCGCCCTCAACCTTCAACAAACCTCATCCTCGGACCTAGTTTGGGCGAACTTCAGCAAGATTCAGCGAACTCCAGCGAGGGCATTTTTTAAATGCTAAGGCAGCCCTGAAGGGGTACTCCGAAGGGCGCTCATCCCAAGGAAGGAGGGTAGGTAGGCGTTAAGGCGCATCCGCAGCACACGAGTTCCAGTCTCCAGCCCATCCCATCAGTACAGCCATGTCAGGTCCCGGAAAAGCTCCAAAGGGCAAGATACACCAACCGCATTAATGAAGCATGTTGCGCCAGCTGCAAGGACCGTCCAGAGCCGCTCTAAACACGGGTGAGCCGTATTCTAGGTACACTGTCATCTGACAGGGGTCAAATCTTAGCTACCCTTAGGGTTTGAGCATTAATGTAATGGGGGGAAAATTTCTGCTATAAATAGCAATGTGCTTTCATTGTAAAAGGGGGGGAACATATTGCTAAGAAAGCTGCTATAAACAAACACTTGCTTCAATACAAGGCATCCTTGGCTCTGACTCTTGTCTCTTTCTTTTATGTTGCCTTCTGCAAGTATTTCTGCTTCATGTTCATTTATCTTTCTGCTTGCTGTAATTCTGCACTCTGGATTAGGGCATTGGACAGTAAGTGAATTTGGAATCCTGGCTGAAGGATACATAGGAAGGAATCGCAGTGTTAGTTTCTGTTACATGTCGTGTTTTGATTGCTATTGGTTTGAGTATTAGTTAGTGATTGTGCTGCTTGTTCTTCCCCACCACTATTGCAAACCATTTACATTTCTTTCTGCATTTTAAAATCTCTTTCCAGTTTCCTTAGCTTTTTCCCAATCTCTTTCTTGTTCCCTTATCTTAAACCCCAATAGTGTAGTATAGGAGCCGGCCTTCTTCGGATATCGGCACGGGGGACATCTCTACCCCCCGGCCTTTCAATGTTGGTCTGGGTCTAGGGCGCATATGCAAACCAAGTCCTTCCCAGGTGGCGGATTCGTGACCAACAGTATCCACTCTTGTATGCAAACAAGAGCACACATATCTATCATTAACGTTTTGGATAATTTGAGCTTCAAATGAGTGCTTATTACTCTCGATTGTAGAGATAGAGTGAAAGAATGAGGTGATTAGTCAAGTAGTAGTTTGTCTCCCTTGTAATAACTGACGCCAAAGAGTGATAGCTTCCGTGAGGTAAAGAGCCAAGCATCGTTGGTTAGGATAGCTGAAAAAAGTGGCAAGCCTTACACCTGAGTAAAATTTCATCCTATTATACATTAATGGATTCTATACTTGTGTTTGTGTTCTTTCTGTTATGTTTGATGTGGAACACACTCACAAACAGACACGAAAAGGAATTGCATGATCAAAAACTGATTTTGTATTACCAATCACACCTATAAATAAATTACAAAGCTTTCCATCAAATAATATTGCATTAAATGCTAACAACTACAAACCTTTTCCGCGACAACTATCACTTATTAAATAAAACAAGTGGTCGTAAATATAATTTATCGGCTTATTACAATCAAAGTAATACATTAATCCCTATCATTCCTCCCCACCATAAAAGCATTGGACTCCAATGCGCTCAAAAGGGAAGGAAAATCATGCGAAAGGTGAGCTGGTGAGAACCCCGGAGGTCTTGGGGAGTGCCCATGTAAATGCAATGGCGACCACCAATATGAAGATGATGATGATGCATGGATGGCAGCGGCTGAAATATGAGAGGATATACCATCTAAGGTTGGAATTCTTGCAAGGTAAAGGAGGCAAGAGGCTGAGTGGTGTGAACCAAAGTTGGAACTGGAGCGGGAGCTGCAACTGGAGCAGAAGTAGGAGGATAAAAAAGAAGAGGTGTTGGTGCAATAGGAGCAGGTGCGGTTGCAATAGGAACAACTGCGGGTGCAACAGGAACAACTGTGGGTGCAACAAGAACAACTTCCAGTGCAACAGGAAAAACTGCGGGTGCAACAGGAACAACAATAGGGGCCGGATGAATGTGGTGCGAAGTGGTCAAAAGTGCTTTGGCTTTTTTGTCCGCATGTTGTGGGGTACTAAAAATTAAGGCAATTGGTCGTGCTTGATGCAAATTAGTGTAAGCTTGATGTGGAGTGTGTGGAACACTATAGATAAGAAAAGTTTGTTTCTCATGTTGTAAAGTATAGGTATTTTTATAGGCATCATATGTAGCATGCCTATCATATTGATAAGGCTTACCAAGCAATAATCCACAACAATCCATGGGTGTCACATCACAAGTGACCCTATCCTTGAACTTAGGGCCAAAAGCAAATGCAAGTGTGCATGTGTGTGTGATCTGTGAAGTGGTGTTACTATCCTTCCACCCAAGAGAGTAAGGATGAGGATGTGGTGCTAGAGGAATCTTGAGCCTATCAACAATGGACTTCGCAATCAAATTCTTTTGCGAGCCATTGTCAATGATACAATCAACTGCAAAATTATGAAAGAAATAAGCACGTGTGACGAACAGATTGTCACGGTTGGTTGCAATGGAATGATGATACATCAATGTTACATCATTGAGTTGGCCCCTTAACTCCTCATAAATCTCTCCCTCGCCAGTAGTTTGGATGGGGTTATCGCATGTGCCCTCATCAGACTGTGCAAGTAAATTCTTCTTAGAATTTTGTAATTTTGGACATGCAAATTTATCATGCCTTGTTCTTTTACAATAATGACAATTTTTGAGACTTATCATGATAGGGTTATGCATAAGGGGTAATACCGAAAAAGTATTTATAAAAATTTGGCGAATCTTAATGCAAATCAAGGCGAATCGTGTCTAAACCAGGTGGCGAATTTTTCAAAATTTTGCAGAAAAATTATCAAATTTTGGCGAAATTTTAAATTTTTTTGGTAAAAACTATAAAAATCTTGCGACTGGGGGAGCACGACTAGCAGAGTGCGATTGATAGAGTGCGATTGGGAGAGGGCGACTGGCAGAGGGCGACTGGCAGATAGCGACTGGCAGAGGGCGACTGGCAGAGGGCAACCTTTGCCTATGACTGGTAGAACGCGATTGGCAAAGCACGATTGGTAGAGGGCGACCTATGCTGGCGTCAATAGGATGCTGCCACGTGCCCTCTCCTTTGCCATGTGTCGCGCATCCATAGACTTCAGCCATGCATACTTCTATAAATAGGAATGCAGGCTCATTTTTCGCCCTTATTTTCCAGTGCAGATTTTTCCAGAGCTTTTTCCAAAGCGTTTTCCATAGCTTTTTCCAAAGATTTTTTCAGAGCGTTTGCAGAGCATTTCCAAAGCGTTTTCAGATCGTTTTCAGTGCAGAAATGGCTAACTCTTCCTCTCCCCTGCCTGCGAAAGTGTCATTCAAGAACAACTTTTGCCCCAACATTTCTAACATTTTTGGCACACAAGATATTCGCAATGGGTTTACACCTTTGGAGTCGCAGGAGCGATCAAGATGCCATATTTCAACGCCAACGTCTTCCTGATACAAAGGATAGTTAGTTCCTACGACCATGACGAGTCCACTGTTCACATCAAAGTAGCTAACAAGGATATTATTTTTTCTGTGAAACCCTCAGATGTCTATCTTTAATATCTGAAATCTATCTTCAATGTCTTAGGTCGCAGCTAAGAACTAAAATGACTCTCCTCTTTTTTAGAGAATCCAAAATCAGGGTATTTATGAATATCTTCGTACATCCAACTTCCTTTTGGGTTGGCCCTTAACTGCTTCAAGCTGAGTCCTAGTCTTCACTAATTTTCCTTCAACCAAGTGGAAAGACCCTAGCATCCAAATTTGGGTGACTCTTACCTGTCCCTTCAATATCTACTCAATTAGACCTTAATAAAATAGATTCCAAGTCTTCACTGCTATCAAAGTGGACAGACTCCAATATTAAGGTGGCTAATATAACTCTATAAAAAATGGATAGAGTTAAGTGGTAGCTCTGATACCATTGTTAGCTTTTAAGCTTAACTGTCTCAAAATATCACAAGTCCCACAATAGAGAAGCCGCAATATTATAGGTCAAAATATCAAGAGTAGAATAATATATGAGCAATCAAATATATATCAAGGCCAATATAATAATGAAAATAACATTCACTTATAATATCAAATATGAATGTAAATGGCCAAAATCATTCATGTACATGCATGAAGAATACTTACAATATGAATTGCTCAAAATATGTATACAAGCTTTATTATCAATGCTTGCTATGTGGTGATCGTTACAGACCGTTTTCCCTTACATTGTATGGAGCTTTGTCTCCATAATATAGACATAGAAGATGACTCTTCATGTACTTGACTATTGCTCTCCATATGACAAGTCTCGTGATCTTTGGCTTCATCTTGCCACTTGTATACTAGACTCTTCACTCTCTTCTTACATGCATACTTGACTCTATGATACTTGCACACTTCTACATGACTCACTCTCCTACATGCACTCCTAATACAAGACGTGCACATCCTCATATTACATATTTGCACACTTACATGACACTTGTGCACATTCTCTCAATACACACTTGCACTCTTACTTACATGACACTTGTGCATTTCCTACACATTGCACTCTTACATGACACTTGTGCATTTCCTGCACATAGACACATAAAGGAGAAATATAAATCACTCATCTAAACTATAGACTCAACCCTAATCTATTACATATTTACATTTGTACCATAAAGGTACCATGGGGGTACATCAGCATGTACAAAATAATGTAAATATTTTTCAATATTGCTTTCATGGCATGCCCGAGTCCATTGTATCCAATCATGACCCCCACATTCACTAGTCATTTCTAGCAAGAACTATTCAAGCTGCACAGGACACAACTCAAGATGAGCTTGGCATACCAGCCATAGACCAATTGGCAAATTGAAATTGTCAACAAGTGCTTAGAGACTTATCTATGTTACATTGCATTGGAGCAACCAACACATTGGGACAATTGGCTTCCCTTGGTTGAGTGGTGGTATAATACTTCCTATCACTCCACTAAGATGACACCGTATGAAGCATTTTATGGAAACCCACCACTGTCACGCTTGTCATATTTTGGGTAGTTCCAAGGTTCAAGCAATGGATTCCACTCTCATGGAGCGTGCACAACTACTATAAAATATCAAAGATAATTTGGTCCTGGCATAAAACCGTATGCGGCAAGTAGATCAACATCGTTTCAAGTGCAGTTTTAACATTGGGGACATGGTTTTCCTATGCCTATAGTGCAACAAGCAATCATCATTCTAAATCTATGGTAGTCAAAAGCTAGCACCAAAATTCTATGGGTCGTATAAAGTGCTCCAGCAAGTTGGTTCCATTGCCTACAAGTTAGAATTTCTGCCTCTTTTCATGTAATAACCCTCCCTATCTAGTTCTCTAGGGGTTTGCCAATTCTTAACCTTTTTCGTGAATTTTTAATATACAAAATCACAAACACAGAGCAATCCAGAATTCTCGAAAATATTGTTTTATTCTTATATTAAAACTAGGGCACAAATTACAATGCAAATACCTCAAATGCTGATGAAACCCTAGCTGCTCCGTACTCTATAAATGATGATGAAGGCTCAGCCCTTCTGATGTGAATATTGTGTGGTGTCCCAGCTCCAAATATTCCCTGTATAATCTCTGAATGACCTTGTGTGGTAACCCAACTCCGAAGTCTTTAAAACTGAAGTCCAACTGCAATCCCTGTGTGGAAATGTCTAGATTGACCCGAGGGTAATCTTGCAACCCCGAAGCCAATGTCCCTGTAAGAGGTTGTCGTCTCTCACAAGCTCCGGAATCTCTCGTAAATGGCTCTGAGAGAGTCCTCCAAAAAACTAGAGAGAAAAATAATAATCTTCGCATATCTCCAAATGAACTCAAATCCTCCTTTTATCTCCTCCATAGGTCGACTTAGGGTTAGGTCACTTTTAGGGTGGGCAAATATAATTTTATCAATTTTTAATTCCACCTTATTTCTCCTTAATTTATTCACCCCCTTATGCTTAGGCTTACGACTTTTTAAGTCGTCACTTAAAATGGCCCCTTTTAAGTATAAAATGATTTTATAATAAAATAAAGTCACTAACTTTACAAAATTAAATTAAATAATCACTTTATTAATTTTATCTTCGACCATTAAAATTTCCAACCTCTGCCCATCCGAATTGAAATCCGCGAATAATCTCCCTTCTGGGTCAGGACGGCAGCGTAGCTTTTGGGCTCTCCTACCGCATAGAGGATGAAGTCTTTTGTGTAATCTGGATTTATTAATACCGGAGCCTGGCCTTGATCTCTTCAAAGGCTTTCTTTCTTTCATCAGTCCAGACGAAGTCTGCATCCTTCTTCAGAAGCTCAGCTCAAACATAGGCTTGATTACTTGGGCGAAGTCAGGCACAAATTTTCTTACAAAGTTGATTTGGCCAAAGAATGACTGTAACCCTTTCTTGTTGACTGGGATGGTCAAACGAAGCAGAGCTTCAGCTCGATTAGGGTCGACTGCAAGGCCTTTTTCAGAAATAACATGGCCAAGCAGTTTACCCTCCTTTACTGCAAAGACAGATTTCTTTGGGTTAATGGATATGCCGAACTCGAGACATCTCTCAAATATTTTCCTCAAATGGGAGGCATGATCTTCTCTTCTGTGTGAAAACACAGTCATGTCATCTAGATAGATGACAATGATTTTATTTAGCAACTCACGGAATGCCAAATCCATGGCTCTCTGGAATGTAGCCCTGACATTTGAAAGACCGAAGGGCATGCGTTGGTAGGCGAATGTTCCCCATTTGGTAGTGAACGTCGTCTTGTGTTGATCCTCATTCTTTACCCAAATCTGGTTGTAGCCGGAGAACCCATCTAACAGAGAAAATCTTTGAGCTCCCGCAACCACGTGCAGGATCTGATCAATTTGAGGGAGTGGGTAATGGTCTTTCAATGAAGCCTGATTGAGGTTTCTGAAATCCACGCAGAGACGAATGTCTCCATTGTTTTTTTGTACAGGGACCAGATTTGCGACCCAAGAAGAATGCTTGATGGGGTAGATGATCTTCGCCTCTAGCATCTTCAAGAGTTCTGATTTCATCATGGCTTCAATCTTCGGATTCACCGCCCTTTGCTTCTGCTGGAAAGGCTTTGCATTATCTTCCAGTTCTATAGTATGCTGGATCATCTCTCTGTCGTACCCCTTCAGGTCTTGGTAGCACCAGGCCATGATATCCGGGTACTCTTCGCATAGAGATCGGATCTGCTCTAACTCCTCATCAGTGCAATCCGTCCCGACCTTAATCACCTTTCCAGGTTCCAGTTCCAGGTCCATGTACTGCTTGGGGTCCACTTTGATCCTGTGGGATATGGCTCTATCGTTCTGATCAAAGATGTTCTCTAGGGTAATCAGTCCTTTCAGGACATGATTATTTTTTAACTGTATCAACCCCTCATATTGCTCGTCATCAGGGTCTCTACCTTCGATTGTACTAGCTTCATTTATCAAAAAGGTGACGATATCTTCGTCACAGTCGAACACCTGCCAGTGGGTGTCCTTGTCAGGCACAGAAGGCCTGTAAATGGTACGAACCGGCTTCGGCTTCTGGACAGTGTCATCAGCTGGGACGTACCTGGCTCCAACCGATGCTAGAATGTCAGCATGCTTGTTCTTTTCACGAGATATGGCCTTGACATTAAGAAAATCAAATGACTCCATCAGATCCCAGACACGGTTGCGGTACGCCTTGAGGTAATGCTTCTTGGAGGCGCACTTATTGGTAATCTGGTTGCACACCAGCTCTGAATCGCCAAAGATCTGCAAATGCTTTATCCCAAGTCTCTTTGCCTTTCTCAAGCCCAAACACAAGGCTTCATACTCCGCTGCGTTGTTAGTGCAACTCCAGGCCAGCCTATAAGTGTAGTCCTTTTGAATCCCGGATGGCGAAACCAGAAGTACACCTGCACCGGCACCATTCTTACATCGGGCGCCATCAAAGTACAACTTCCATAGCTTTTCCAGGGTAGGCCCAACATCTTTCTTTGCAGACTTGTCAAGTCTTTCAGGCTGGGTGATAGAGTAGCAACCTTGTTCGGTCTCAATCATGGCATTGAAGTCTAGTAAGGAGAACTCATCCTCCACTTGTAACAGCTCAAGGGTCTCTTCCGCCAAATCTACCTCTACTAGTTCCTCAGTCGTCAGATGAACCATGTCGTTCTGCTGTTCTTCCCCAGGTATCTTCTCGACCAGAAATGTGGAAGGCTTTTCATTATAGATCTTTAGTCTCCTTCCTTTAAAAGGCACTTCCATATGTGAATAATCTAGCGACAGATATCCACAGAGACACATACCGAAGTAGGGTTCCAAGTCAACCACCACGACCTCTTGAATGACCACTATGTCGAGCGCTTTATGCAGTCGGATTGGGATGGCTTTGATGACACCAACTGTCTTGATAGGAGTGTCGTCTAGCTGCAGCACACCTTGGCTGCTCCTTGTGTATTCCATACCAATCTCTTCGCAGACAGCCCTCGGCATGACAATAGTGGAGGCACTAGAGTCCACCATGCAATTGTGTACTATATGGCTCTCCATTCGCAAAGACAGATAGAAAGGTGGCGGCCTGTTTTTCCCAGTAGCAGATACTGTCAAGGGCTGAGCTAACACAGCAGGCTGCGTCGGCTTTCCATATTTTACGCTCTTCAAGGATTCCTGCAACAGGTCTACTTGTCCTGGGAGTAGAAGAACCTCATACATGCTTATCTTCGCCGGAGTCTTCTTGAGCTCATCAACTATATTGTAAGTTGAAGTGCTGGCTCCCTCTATCTCTTTCGCTGGCTCATACGTAGTTCGGAATTGTTGAGTGGCTTCAACCCTCTGTCTGTTCGTCAGCGATGGATACCTCAGCTTTTCTTGAGCTTGTTCTTTTGTTTCAGCTAGAGGTTGGGCCGCGGGAGCCTTGAGCGTCGGAACTTTTCTTTGGATTTAGGAGGTAAAGGCGGCTTGTAGGTGCTAGCTCAGCAGGTTGCGTCCTTTCCCTTCTGGCGTATACTTTTAACGGCTTCATCTGGGCCGTGGGGGCCTCAATGGGCCTTTTGCCCTCTTTGGTCAAGAGAGACACGGGATCTTCTGGGACTGCAAAGTTACCTTCATCATCAAGGATCATGTATGCTTCGTCCTCCGTGGCGTTGCCCGCAAGGGTTTGAATATAATGCCGATGCAACATGCAACCCTCCTCTCCATGTGGGTCGTTGCATGTAGAGCACCAGTTAACATGGTCAAAGGTGCCTGGTTGAGCTTCATTGGCAGCATTCCTCGCCGGGGGCCTTTGTGCTTGAGCAACTTGATCTTTTGTCAGCGTAGGGGGAGGATATGGTCTCCTCGGAAGAAACTCCATTTGGGCTTGCTTCTTCTTCATGATTGTCATGTCGTTGGAGATAGTATGGTAACTAGAGGCAAGGGCCCGCACCTCCTGAAGGATCTTATTTTGAATATCATTATCAGCAGGCGCCGGCCGGACCGGCGGAGGTATTGCGGCTAATGGTGGAGGTGCAGAATATGCCGCGTACTGAGGGGAAGCTGGGAGTGCAAGATACTGTGAAGGCGGAGGTGGCGGATTAGGATAATGGATCTGGGGCTGACCATACGGGTTTATGATTGGCGCTGGATTCCATGGCTGCTGGGGGTATTGATTTGACGAGGATGGCGTCGCACCAGACGCGGACGGATATTGTTACTGAGGGATATCAGGATAGATGGGAGGTTGCATTCTATGAGGGAGTCTGCCTATAGAAATTATGTCTAATTCTGCTTGCTGGGCAGCTTCATATAAAGCGGGAAAAGTGTCGACCCGGGCTATCTTAAGAAGCAGACAAATGTCTGAATTAAAAGACCTCAGGTAATAGTACGCAGCTTGTCCCGCGCGAGGTCGCAGCTCGCGAGGTACTCTTTTCCAGGACGTTGCAAACCTCACGTTGAAGTCTGATATCTCCTCTTGCGGATGGCGTTGAATACTTTGAAACTGGTGCAGCAACGAGGAGGGATCAACAGATTTGTTGCATCCCTTCACTAGTCTGCCCGCTAATTGGGGCCATCCCGTGATAGTTCCTTCTGGCAAAGATCTCCACCAGTAAAGGAGTTTCCCTCTCAGAGAAAGGGCTAATAAACGGGTCTTAACACTCTCACTAGTGATAGAGTGCAGTGCAGCCAAGGCCAGAATATCTTGGATGTGCTCGTATGCTGTTTTCTCGGAGCCATCATAAGTTGGAATGGATTTCAAGGCAGCAGGGGGTACAGCTTCTTGTCCAACTAAAGCCAAGGGCCTCGTGGAATCAACTGTCGGGAAGAGGTCGTCATCATTTTGTTGGGCAGCCATGTCTTCTTCCTGTTCAGTAGTATAATCAGTATCAGCGCTGTCCGAAGTCGTAGGCTGTTCTTCAATTTCTGCCTCTCCAACTTCAGCTTCTTCAACCTCAACTTCTTCTATTTCAGCTTCAGCCTCGAGTTCGTTTTGGTGAGCTTGGTAGTCAGCCAGCCTTACGCGCTCCCCAGGAGCGTTGATGTCAATTTCGTAGAGATCAGGCTGTTGTCCTGGGTTCCTTGCTCTCCACCTTCTCGTATGCATGAAGGTACTTTTGATATCGGACCAGTCTCACGGACTCAGAGAATATTCAGATAGTGCAGAGTCGCCAGGTGTTCTGATTTGACAGCAATGAAGCGAACACCGATGCTTCGATTTTGTTTTGGGGTGGGAAACTCCCGTGTCCCACCGGGCGTGCCAGAGAAACTGTTGGTTACGAATCTACCACTAGGATAGGATTTAGTATAATGCGCCCTAGATTCGCCTAGCAGATTGAAAGGCCGGAAGGAAGGAATGCCTTCTGCGCCAATCTCTCCTTTGGATTCTCAACTTTGGGGAGGTAGCTTAGAGTGCATGAAAGAGATTAGCAAATACGAAAAGAGACATAAATGGCTTGTTTCGGGTGGGGAAGATAAGCAGCACAGTGACAAACCAATCACCACTACTAACAACAATTAAAACACTAAGTAAAACAGAAATTAATGGCGCATTCTATCTTATGTATCCTTTAATTTAGTGTTCCAGATTTACTTAATTGCCAATATTGCCAATATTGATATCCAGATTCAGAATAGCAATAATCAGAAATATAAGCAATGTAGAGCAGAAACACTTAGTTAAGGCAGCATACAAAACAAAAACAACCAATAGAGCCAAGTATACTTTGTATTTTGAGAACAAACGCATAGTTACAGAAGTCTCTTAGCAAGATATCCCCCTTCCACCCCCTTTACAATGAAATGGAACTACTATATATAGTGCAAAATCCCCCTCGATTACATTATGGTCCCAGTATCCCAGATCTGACAAAAGGCACAAAGCTGACAAAAGCAGCAAAAAGCGGCTGATGCTTGACCTCTGTAGATAAGAAAGTAATGGCGGTGAGGTCCACTTGCAAACGTGTCAGCTCCGCAACGATCTGGCGGATGAGAAGCTAAGTGGCTTGAATGAGAGTAGATAGAATAAGACATGTCAGTCCATACCCATCCAAATAGCACTTAAGCAGTCCAATTTCTGTCACATCTTGACTCGGATAACGAGACGGGACACCTGTCATCATCTGGAGTTCACTGATGGAGAATAGGGGAGGGAAGACACTTAGCTGCTCTTGAATTATGATTCCGCCCGACAACGCACAAGAAAGGAGCGTAGTCGAACATGTCTTGAAAACGGCACTGTCGGGCGGACTTTGCCTTAGCCAATTTTATCTTTCCTCGTCTTCCCGCCCGAGGGCGCACAAAAGGGGGTGCGCCGTCGGACGGCGTGGCGCACTTGGGCGGATTCCGTGCCTTAGTCAAATTTAGACATTGCTCTCCTTATGGCCGCCCGGTGGTGCATAACTTGGTCCAAGCTGCCCGACTTCGCAGCGAAGTCGGGCGGCTTCAACACTTAGATTTTTTAGGTGCTCCTTTCATAAATTGCCGCCCGATGGCGCACTTCGTCTCTGGGCGCCGCCCGTTTTCGCGCGAAGTCGGGTGGTGTCAACACGGAAAATTTTTGGGCCCTTATCTGTTGATGTTGCCCGAGTGCGCTATAGAACATGTGCACCGTCCGACTGCGCAACACGCTCGAACGGGTCACACTTAGACAAATTTTTGAACGGGCCAAGCTTGCCTGCCCAGGTGCGTAGTCGGATTGCGTGCGCAACCCGACTGCGCAGCGCAGTCGGGCGGAAACAAACACTTAACAATTTTTTGGTCTCTCTTTTGCCCACTTAACAGGAATGATGATAAACATGAAACAGAAGATGAAAGAGGTGACATTTGATAAGTGGGGAGCAGAAAGGGAGAGAAGAAGAACAGGAAAGAAGAGAGAAGAGAGGGAAAGCAGCAACCTTACAATTTTTCAAAATTAGCACCCCGTGCAAAATGTGGCAACAGTAATCACCAGCTAGTTACTGTTGGCATTTTCGCGGGCCCTAAACGGGGATGATAAAGTGGACGAATTGATCTTTTTGTCTCATTATTGCAGATTTTTTCGCAAGCTTTCCGGCGATATATTACAATAGGTGATCGGGTCAGCGGATCAAAAGTTATGGCCCCGGAAGCAAAGCCAACAAAAGTCCACTTCGGGCTTGAAAAAAATTCTAAGGCATGAGGGGCACTTCGCCCAAAATGCTGCCGAAGTTGCCACTTCGGGCTCTTTGGTCGCTGAACCTCCACTTCGGCCCCAACTCCAGCGAACCTCCCCGTCCCGATGATGAAAGAAGTTTAAGGCTGGCAGGTCACTTCGCCCAAAAAATTGCCGAAGTTGCACTTCGGCCAATGTTCCCAGCGAACCATCCCCAGAAAAGCGCTAAGTTCGGGTTTGAGCCTGGCGAAGCATCCACTTCGGCCACAGTTTTAGCAAACCGCTAGGTGATGAAAAAAGCTTTAGGCAAGAGGGGCACTTCGCCCAGAATTTGGTCGAACTGCCACTTCGGGCCTCCACTTCAGCGAAGCTTCGAGTCGGCCGAAAATTTAAACGTCGGCCAAAATCCTCCACTTCGCCAACGAAGCTCTAAGTCAGCCAGAAAACTTCACTTTGCTAGCGAAGCTCAATGTCGGCCTCGAAGTGCAATGTCGGCCACAATATTCAACGTCGGCCAGAAAACTCAACTTCGCCAGCGAAGCTCCATGTTGGCTTCGAACCTCATGTCGGCCATAATCCCAACGTCGGCCAAAGTCGGTCAAGTCGGCCAAAAATCCAGTTAACTGCCAATTGGGCCAATTTCTCAGCGAGGCTTCTCCAGAACCTTTTTTGATGACGGTGCTTTTCCCGAAAAGCACACATTCCAAGGCCGGGTATTTATCCAAGGCATTGGTGCGGCACAAATGCAGTTTTTTTTGCCCGAAAGACCCGGTGCCTATTTGAGGCAATAGGATGTGAATTATCAGTTGTAGGGGATAGCCAAGGCAACTTGTGAAGCCACTCGAGCACCCCGTCCTGGAGTAACCCAGGACTGGTCAGCGGCTCATAAATGCAGGTTTCTCCGACTAACGCGGCCAGGGTAACTAATTATAGAAATGGATGTGAAATTTCATTCCCATAGGAAGACGAGCGCGGGTTTCTCGGCTGCCAGGGGCGTCCTTGCAAGCCCAGCGCATTAATGGCTCAGAGGTTCGGGTCCTCTATAAAAACCCTAGCATTGTAATGGAAAAGGGGGAGAACTTTTGCTAGAAAGCTGCTGTAACTTGATTTTCTGCAATTGATATTAAGAACTTTGGGCCTCATTTCTCTCTTGTATGTTGCCTTCTGTGATTATTTCTGCTATTCTGTTTCTTCATTTGTATACTGTAATTTTGTATCCTGGATTTAGGTGTGTGATTGGAGCTTGGACCCTGGAATTCTCCTGAAGGATATATAGGAGGGAAAAATACTGCGTTAAATTCTTTGTATGCTGCCTTTGGTTAGTGGTTTTTGCTACGTTCATTCATTTTCCTAATTGCTGTAATTCTGAAATCTGGATTTAGGCGTAGGAAAGTAGTTGAATCCTGGAACTCTTCCAGAGGATACATAGGGAGGTTAGCGTGGTGTTCATTTATGTTTTATCCTTTGTATTTATTGCTGCTACTTTAAATTATTAGCTAGAAATCGTGTTGCTGGTTCTTTCCCACTGAATCATTCACATTTCTTTCCCTATCCTCTTTTATCTCTTTCCTGCATTCTTAGCTTAAAACCTTAGTAGTTTAGTAATGGAGTCGGCCTTCTCCGCAGATTGGCACGGGGGGCATCTCTTCCCTCCGGCCTTTCAATGTTGGTGCAGGTCCAGGGTGCGTACACATACCAAAATCCTTTCCTGTGGCAGATTTGTGACCAACAGTTTCTGGCACGCCCGGTGGGACAAACAGTCTCCATATTTTAAGGAAGCCCGAGTTTGGTGAATCTTTGGCTTGCCTTCATCTGGCAAAATCACCTGGCGACTCTGACTGAGCTAAAGATCCAGATTTCTTGATCGTAAATGCCTTTTAAAGCTGAAAGAAGGCACCCTCGAGGAATCAAGGTTTTGTGAGCAGCCTTGACCTCACAAGCGGAGAAAAGAATGTTCACCTGGTGACTCCGACTTAGTGGCGAGAATCGTGATCTCTGCAGACCACTGCTATAATGGCAAAGGTGTGCCATCCCAGCTGGGATGATCCCGACCCTCTGAATCTCCAAAGTTGGCACGAGATTCCCAAAAGCGCCCTGAAAACCCTGACAAAATACAATGGCACCAAGGGAATGGCCCGAGAGCACCTTGAAGATGTTGTTGCTCTAGCGACCCTCCATGGCATAACCCACGAAGATGTCATGATCAGACTTCTGGTCCTGTCTCTGGAAGGAAGGGCGCTGCAATGGTACAGACTGCTCGGGCGTAAGAGCATCTGCTCATGGGATGACCTAGCGAGAGCACTCATCAACACATTTGACGGCTCTCAGGATCCCTTCCAACTATTGATGCACCTCTCCACCATCACGAGAGCACCTCTAGAGAGCATCACAGACTTCAATGTTCGATTCTGCAGAAGTTGGAAGAGAATTCCAGGGGAGATCCAGCCGACACCCGCCCAGGCCCACCTCTTCTATGTTCGGGCTTTCCACCCGGACATAAGCCTCCTCTTGCTGCAATCAGGTGAACATAGATTCCCTCAAATCTTTGAGGAAGCAGTACAAGCAGAGCAACTTCTGCTCCTATCAGGAAAGTGGCAATGGGGAGAAACTCCATCACTTTCTCCGGTGGTTGCTGCTCCTGTCTATCCCGCGCAGTATTCACCATGGCAGATCCCTCATACTGTGCAGAGACCTGAAATGCAGTTGTGTGGAGCTCAAGAGGCAGATCTCGTCCAAGGCCAACGATGGGAATATGCAAGCACTGCCCCAGCAATGAATAATATGGTTGCTTGCAGTTTCCATCAGGAGATGGGCCAAGAAGGGGAACAGGCTCAAGTGGTAGAACCTGAGAGCAAAGAGGGCACATTTTTGCACCCTTTTTGTGTCCCAGGGCATAGCACGCAAGTATTCAGCCAAAACCCAATAAGCATGCCTCATCAAGAGGCTGATCCTGAGGAGATCCTAGCAGAAGGCCTATCGCCGAAAAAGTCTTGCTGTCACATCAAGGGGTTGGAGGATCCCGTATTGAGGAGCCCACAGTCAGTGGACTCTTTAAAATGGTGGTATTTTTTCCAGCTATCACTACAGCCGGTACCCGAAGAAGGCCCCCATGTGGCAAACCTCTTTGCCACATTATTCATCAACTGTATGGGTACTAGCATGAATGATAACCTGCCACGTTGCACCCTGTTTGCAACATGGATAACTTTGGGAAGAGGCCAGCTGGACTTCAAAGGTCGACTGAAGTACAATCAGATCTGGTCTGGACACTGCAAGTTCACCGGATAAGCACCCGAAGCTGGGTTTGTGGTGGCGGCATGCCAATCATGTCGCAAACTTTTGTGTAAATACTGTAAATAGCCCGGTTGGTAAATAAAGTGCCGAGGGCACTAAGTGTTGCTTAGGAGCTTAAGTACAGTTTTATGTTTTTAGTTTAGTTTGTGTGTGTTTCTTTTTTGCGCTCCAAAGAGATAGCAGTTTTCAGGTACCGTTTTTAGCCTCACCTGGCCCAACAGTTCAGTTCCATATAAGGCGTTGTCATTTTCAGATCGAGTGCTTGGGCAATTGTACAGCCAGAATGGGCAAGAGGAGCGCTGAAAAGAAAGAAAAGGCCCCAAAGAAGTTGGAGGAGGAGTTTACCGCCACCAGTGAGCACTCAGAATGGATAAAGGCCTAGGATCTCTGCATTCAGACGAGCTAAATGCCCCGCGAGCAGCCAGGAATGTTGGCATTTTTGCCACATAAATTTTTTTTTACAAAATTTTATCTGAGTATGGAGCTTCAAAGCGGCAAAGAGCATGCAGAGGTGTTGGCATCTTCGCGGGCCCTAAACGGGGATGATAAAGTGGACAAATTGATCTTTTTATGTCTCATTATTGCAGATATTTTCGCAAGCTTTTCGGCGATATATTACAATAGGTAATTGGGTCAGCGGATCAAAAGTTATGGCCCCAAAAGCAAAGTCAGCAAAAGTCCACTTCGGGCTTGAAATTTTTTTTTAAGGCATGAGGGGCTCTTCGCCCAGAATGCTGCCGAAGTTGCCACTTCGGGCTCTTTGGTCTTCGAACCTCCACTTCGGCCCCAACTCCAGCGAACCTCCCCGTCCCGATGATGAAAGAAGTTTAAGGCTGGCAGGTCACTTCGCCCAAAAAATTGCCGAAGTTGCACTTCGGCCAATGTTCCCAGCAGACCATCCCCAGAAAAGCGCTAAGTTCGGGTTTGAGCCTAGCGAAGCATCCACTTCGGCCACAGTTTTAGCGAACCTCCAGTTGATGAAAAAAGCTTTAAGGCAAGAGGGGCACTTCGCCCAGAATTTGGCCGAACTGCCACTTCGGGCCTCCACTTCAACGAAGCTTCAAGTCGGCCGAAAAGTTAAACGTCGGCCAAAATCCTCCACTTTGCCAGCGAAGCTCTAAGTCAGCCAGAAAACTTCACTTCGCCAGCGAAGCTCCATGTCGGCCCCGAAGTGCAATGTTGGCCACAATGTTCAACGTCGGTTAGAAAACTCAACTTCGCCAACGAAGCTCCATGTCGGCTCGGAACCTCATGTCGGCCACGAACCTCACGTCGGCCATAATCCCAACGTCGGCCAAAGTCGGCCAAAAATCCAGCGAACTGCCAGTTCGGGCCAGTTTCTCAGTGAGGCTTCTCCGGAACCTTTTCTGACGACGGTGCTTCTCCCGAAAAGCACACATTCCAAGGCCAGGTATTTATCCAAGGCATTGGTGCGGTACATAAATGCAATTTTTTTTGCCCGAAAGACCTGGTGCCTATTTGAGGCGATAGGATGTGAATTATCAGTTGCAGGGGATAGCCAAGGCAACTTGTGAAGCCACTCGAGCACCCCACCCCAGAGTAACCCAGGACTGGTCAGCGGCTCATAAATGCAGGTTTCTCCAACTAACGCGGCCTGGGTAACTAATTATAGAAATGGATGTGAAATTTCATTCCCATAGGAAGACGAGCGCGGGTTTCTCGGTTGCCAGGGGCGTCCTTGCAAGCCCAACGCATTAATGGCTCAGAGGTTCGGGTCCTCTATAAAAACCCTAGCGTTGTAATGGAAAAGGGGAGAACTTTTGCTAGAAAGCTGCTGTAACTTGATTTTCTGCAATTGATATTAAGAAATTTGGGCCTCATTTCTCTCTTGTATGCTGCCTTTTGTGATTATTTCTGCTATTATGTTTCTTCATTTGCATACTGTAATTCTGTATCCTGGATTTAGGTGTGTGATTGGAGGTTCCCTGGAATTCTCCTGAAGGATACATAGGGGGGAAAAATACTGCGTTAAATTCTTTGTATGCTGCCTTTGGTTAGTGGTTTCTGCTACATTCATTCATTTTCCTAATTGTTGTAATTCTGAAATCTGGATTTAGGCGTAGGAAAGTAGTTGAATCCTGGAACTCTTCCAGAGGATACATAGGGAGGTTAGCGTGGTGTTCATTTATGTTTTATCCTTTGTATTTATTGCTGCTACTTTAAGTTATTAGCTAGTAATCGTGTTGCTGGTTCTTTCCCACTGAATCATTCACATTTTTTTCCCTATCCTCTTTTATCTCTTTCTTGCACTCTTAGCTTAAAACCTTAGTAGTTTAGTAAAGGAGTCGGCCTTCTCCGGAGATTGGCACGGGGGGCATCTCTTCCCTCCGGCCTTTCAATGTTGGTCCAGGTCCAGGGCGCGTACACATACCAAAATCCTTTCCTGTGGCAGATTTGTGACCAACAGTTACTAGATGTATAACAACCTTGGTTATTATACTTAATTGCATTGTTAACCCTTGTGACATTCCTAATGACATTTATTATAATATTTAATAAACTGATTAAATATTATAGACCTAAACCAACATAAATGGACATTAATATTACAAAGGAGACTTAAAGAGAGTTCACTACAGGCTCAGTTTGTAACAAGACCATGGAGCTCAAATCATTAGCAAGCTAGAATAAAGGGGAAGGTTTGCAACTGGAGGAGAACAGGGGAAGCACTGATAAACACACTAGAAGGCCCAAGAAAACTGGTGTCACTGTTGCAAGAAAACCGATGGGATGCTAGATATGTGAAGATTTGAATTAATCAAAAATCCCCATTTATAAAGCCTAGATTTGATTGTCATTCTAGGATTGATTCATGATTGCAATCCAATGAAGAAGATGGGATTGACCAATAGATCTCATCTTTCACAAGTTTATGAACCTCTTGATTGATCAATTTGCCTTCCAATTGCTGTGTTTTCTATTTTTTTAAGGTCCGTTTGCCAAAGTTGTAGCCTTTTGCAAGTTTACTATAGCCTATCTCCAGTCCTCCTAGATGGCTCTCTATGTATCCTGTGTATATACTTTTGAAGTGGCTATATAGGATTGAAATGGGAGCTACCTGTCTTACATGATGATGTTACTACAGTATTTCAATAAACCACAGTGGTATTTGGCAATTATGCATATATAGCCTGGTAAAGATTGAACCTGAGTCTCTGCCTTGAAAATTCATATCTATAATCACTCGAGCTCAAACCATTTGATATATGCATCCTGTATATTGAACACATGAAATATGAGATTATCTTATAGAGTTCAAGGATGCTTTTATTGAAGGTAGGATATTTTGGATATCCATGGTTCCTTGGTGCAGCCATGCATTCTTTTCTTTGCCCAACAGGCCAACACCAAGTACAAGATTATTTTCTAGAGTCTTTTCCCTTCAACATGATGGAAAGCATTTTAATTTTTAAATTTGAGTACAATTAAACAAACTAATTCATTGTTGCTGTCAAACATTACTCATTTCTGTCAGATTAGCATTTCTTGTAACAAAAGCAAATAGAAGAGTAAAAAAACAGACAATGATACCGTATGCCACTCTCCTAGATGCTGTTGTTAGTATACTTTAATCATGATTTGCAGGTATCTTGACCCTACACTAATGTCAACAGAAGAAATCCCTCATCCTTGTGCTCCTATTAAAAACTCTTTATTGACTAGGAGAGAATAGATTAGGTGATTTATGAAGAAAGATAAGTCTTATGTCATGCATTCACACTTCATTTTTTTGTTTTAGTTTGTTTTAGTGCTGATATATCGCTCGCTTGACATCAGCTTGTCTATGCAAGTTGATAGGGGAAAAAATTGTTTTTATTGGTGTTTATGGCAAAACATTATGTATCATAATTAACTGATGATAATATGATTGTCATAAATATGATGCCATAATAGTGTGTTACTTTATTGTCATTTTGTTTATGTTGCCATTTAATGCCTTCGCCTTCTCATAAGCTTACTTGTAGATTTCCATCCATTAACTTATAGTCTCTAAAAAAATGCAAGAGAAAAAAGCATACTTTGTTTAATGGCCATACTTTAATTAAGGCTACTCAACTCGATGGCCTCTAATACATGATATTCTAAACATCTGATTTGTAATATTATGCAATTAAATATAGAATATGTTTTAAAGAGGAAATTAAATGATTTCTGAAAAGAATGTTTATTTGTTTTATATGGCAGGCATTGGACATATCACCCAACCCTGGGCGAACCGATCCCATGTATGTAGTTTTCTCAAGGAAGCTACCTGCATAAGCCATTTTTTTTTTTAATTATCTTCGAGGAGAATGAACCCTCTTACTGGGGAAAATTGTAATGGTAATTAAGTATATTCATGTGGAAATTTCATGTTTTTATGTTTTAAAACTATTGTACAAAATTCAAAATTTGACATTTCAGGCGCATTGTTCTTTTTGGAGGTAGCTCTTTTGTATAAAAAACAAATTAGTAGTCTGCAGTTCCAACTATATTTGGTGCATAAAGTTGTAATGCAAAATTTTAGCTCATTAACAAAGTAGTCAAGTCTTTATCTAACTATGGTCAGCCTTTTAATAATGCGTTGACATTGAGAATTTGCAAATACTGGAACAAATTGTGCTAGCTCTATTTGGAAATGCTTATAAGCTTACATTTAGTTTTATCAATTTTTTTAATAAATAATTTTTAGTATTCATGTAAACAAGTCTAATAGCTTGTTTTGTTAGCAAATTCTATTAAGCTACAAATAACTTTGGGTATAAGTTGCATCTTATCATAACCTGTATAAAGTTGGAACCTATAGTAGTTGACTACTACCATTGCTTCGAAAACAAGTTCTTACATGCAATCAATATGAAAAATATGAAGGGACGAAACCAACCTTCATAGACACTTAGCTTTGAGCATTTTCCATTGTAACACAACAATGAAAATTCCCAAGGATGAGGGAATGACAGTTCTTAGATGAAGGAATTGTAGTGTATGAGAGAATACTTTGTCCAAGATGACATCATGGTTGAGATGACAAATCCAACATCAATTGGTAGGTTAGTCTTTAACGACGACACAACTTAGACGACAGGCATTTGTCGACACTTTAGTCTGATGACACTTTTGTATGACAACTACAGTCCCAGACGACAATAATCGTGACGACATGACGATATATTGGCTTACTCCAACTTCGACGATGACACCCTTGATGGTGTCGATACTCCTGATGGGGTTGACACTCCTAAATATGTCGACGACTGTTACTTTGGATGCACTTGGAATTTAGACAGTGATTGTAATTCTCCTTGCGTCTAAGCTCGTCAACCTGCAAACAATATCAACACTTGCACAAGATCCTAACTTTCTACCACAGTCATTATCATCACAACATTAGACACAATGGGAGAGAAAGATGAATGTCTTCATTATTAGAATGGCTCAACATTCAACATAACAGAGATTCCAGTCTTTGTGACTGCAATCAAACTTATCAACCCAACATTCACGTTGTTACACTATTGCATTGCCTATGTCTTAGCATGATTACCAAAATGAAGGGGGGCCATTTAAAGCGATGTCTTGGTGGTTGACATAACTAATTTCTAGGACGTTGTTACAAAACTACCCAAACTAATTACTTTGTCAACCTTGGCAATCTTATAATTAATTGATTTATTAAGGATTGCAATGATGGCTACATTTACATTTCATTTATGTGCATTTCCCTAATTTCATTTTGATCACATTTCACTTCATTTGATTGCATTTTGTTACATTACAAATTAGTGTTTGGACATTTACACACACTTTCATTTTTGCTTCTTGGAACTGTTGCCTACTTCTGCCCTTGCCTTTAGATTGGTCATTGTCGTCAACGACTTTCTTCTTTGTTTTGTCAGGGTCTTGGTTTCTTTTTGTGTTTGGTCATGCATATCTTTTAGGTCAGTGATTTGCAACTTTAAGGCTTCTTGTCATGACCTGCCTTGGCATGACTCGGTATGAGAGGGACTATGTATTGATAAATGATGATTGATACTTAGTTTTGATGCATTTAGTTGACTATATGCAATTGTGTTATGTTTTGTGAACATGGTACTGTTGACTTAATGTGGTTTTGCAGGTTAACTATGCTCACAGGTGGGAGAAAAGATTGGCCACCAAGAGCGGATCCACCTAGGAGGGTATTAGTAAAATAGAGATTTTACTAATACCTAGGTGGACAATATCAAGCTAATAATTTAGTATTAGTTTTGATATTTGCATTTGAATTAATTAATGTTGGAGATCATTAATATTGTTCCATGCATGCTTTAGATTTTAAATAAAGTAACTAACGTCATGGATTTGCTAATGCTTTTATTATATATAAATACCCTTTTTGACTTTTAAATTAAAGTAGGCATTAAAATATTTAAAGGTTGGAAATTCAAAAATGAGGTATTAATGCCTCATGTCAGGGAGGCTTGACGAAGGGGGCCGGCCTTAATGAGAAGTATGCCCCCTTGCCAACTTGGAAAAAGGTAAGATAGGTGAACATTATTTTTGAAGAGAGTGCATGTGTTCTTGGGAGAAGGTTTTAGAAGGATTAAAAAAAAAATGGAGCCCTGGGACGTAATGGAGGGGGGAATGAAGGATCGAGGAAGGTGAAGGAGACCTTTCTTGGAGGGAGAACCATGGAGGTCAAAAGGAGGTCTTTCGGAAAGAAAATCAACCGCGCAAGGTTTAACAGGTCGGGGCTTTCATTTCTTAGCTTGGCATTAATGTTTGGTAATAAGAATATGTTTTTGCTTATGTAGTATGGAGGCTTGTTTTCCCTGTTGTGGCCATGGGTATCTTGTTGATGGTTGGTGTTTTCCCTTAAACTTGAAACTACCACCCCTCTAGCTGTTGTTTGTTATGTTGAATCAAACCTCTCCTAAGCTTTATCGGTCGCCTGTTGGCAAGCTAAGTTAGTTGTTAACATTTCTAATAACATTGTTGCTTTCCTTGTGCTAGACGCTTGATCTTGTTGTTGTTTTAAAGAGGGATGTTTCTGTTGAATCCTTGCTTGGTTTGTTTTTGATGGTTGTTATTTCTCTGCCTTAAAACCCTTTCTCCAACCTAGCGTGGTTGCCCATTTGTCCAACGCATCTCGTTGCCTATGGAAGCCCTACTAGGGTGCAGTCGGCCTGTTCAATAGAAGAGTTCCTTCAATAATGTCTTCTAACTCTTTTGTTGTCAACGAGCGCCAATGTGGTCATTTGAGAAGGGTTGATTGTGATTAAATCAGACCCTTGTTCGTCATCGGGATAAGCTTCTTTGGTGGAAGCGTCGCCACCTCATTAAATATTTCTTAAGGTTTAACCTTAGGGTAGGGGTTTAATATTTGCCTCGTCATCGAGGTATGGTGTCTCCATGCTCGAGGAGGTGCGGGAAAGGGGAAGGCCGCGCAGGCCTTCCCACACATTATCGCACATGGGATGTGTGGGGGCCTGAGTGTGCCTTATAAGGTGGCACCCCCCCTTGTTCATGACCACCACTCAGTGGTCAAGGGGAGCCATTGAGTGGGGTGGCCGCCTAGCACCGGTTGGTAGCGTGATTCTTTGACGCGTGGAACTTCCTTTTCACTCGGCTTGTTGTTGACTTATGTTGACCTATTTTGTTTGATCGACTCGTTGCCACATGGCTTTGTTGGTTGTTGTCGGTTGGGTGGATTATTAAAACAATTTTAAGCTGAAGGATATCTTTTATCCCACAATGTTGGTGTGGAGGCGCATTATCTTCGTATATCCCTTAGTTATTTGACCATTGGGTGATGGTTAGGGTAGGTCTACGTGGGCTACCCTTGGTGCCACTTGGAGGCGTTGGGTGGCTTCCGCGTGAGGCCACATGTTGATGGTGGGGTCCACCCGTATGCTTGATTAAGTCAGTTAATTGTTGATTTATGATTTAAAAGACCCAAAGATTAAAAGAAAAGCTAATTAATTGATTAATCCATAACCTTTTGATTAGAAGAAAGAAAGAAAGATTTATAGTTATTTGGATTAAATGAGATAGAAATATATTAATAATGCATTTCATTTGGATTAAATAAGTTTGAAATATATTAGTGGATAATGTATTTCATTTGTATTAAATAAGTTTGAATATATTAGTGGATAATATATTTCATTTGGATTAAATGAGTTTGGAGTATATTAGTGGATAATGCATTTCATTTTGATCAAATAAGTTCGAAATATATTAGTGGATAATTTTCTTTTGTATCAAATAAGTTTGATTATATTAGTGGATAATATATTTTATTTGGATTAAATGAGTTTGGAAATATATTAGTGGATAATGTATTTCATTTGGATAAATTAAGCAATATGTTGGTGGATAATGTATTTCATTTGGATTAAATGAGTTTGGAATATATTAGTGGATAATGTATTTCATTTGAATTAATTGAGATTGAAATATATTAGTGGATAATGTATTTCATTTGGATTAACTGAGATAAAAATATATTAGTGGATAATGTATTTCATTTGGATTAAATGAGTTTGAAATATATTAGTGAATAATGTATTTCATTTGGATTAAATGAGATAGAAATATATTAGTAGATAATGTATTTCATTTGGATTAAGTAAGTTGGAATATATTAGTGGATAAAATATTTTAAATAAGTTTGAAATATATTAGTGGATAAAGTATTTCATTTGGATTAAGTAAGTTTGAATATATTAGTGGATAATATATTTCATTTGGATTAAATGAGTTTGGAATATATTAGTGGATAATGTATTTCTTTTGGACTAATTGTGATAGAAATATATTAGTGGATAATGTATTTCTTTTGGATTAATTGTGATAGGAATATATTAGTGGATAATGTATTTATTTGGATTAAATGTGATAGAAATATATTAGTGGATAATGTTTTTCTTTTGGATTAAATGAGTTAGAGATATATTAGTGGATAATATATTTCATTATTATTGTTTGATAGCATAATCCATGCTAATATGTAATAGTGATTAAGAGGTACTTTGAGTAAGTAGGAGAAGGTTTCTCACCTTCTTGGTAAGCTTGCATAAGAATTTATTTGAGAGTATTATGGGGTCCTCTCTAATGAGTTGATGTATGCAATGCTATAGTTGATATGCGGATACATCAGACTCTTAGAAGGAAGATGTTCCTTTGAGTATGGATAAAAGGAAGAAGTTATCTTTAGGGGAATGAACATGGAGTTCATTCAAGGGAATTATGGGGTTCCCTCATTGATTGTGAAAGGTGAATTAAAGGAACAATTCACATTGTAGGGACATAAGAATTATGGGGTTCTTATGTGCTCACAATTGTATTAAGAAGTTGAAAAGGGGAATTATGAGATTCCTTGAAAAATTGTATTGGAGACTTTTTCGCAGGAAATGAAAAAAGATATATTTAAAGGTTGGGTTTTCCCGTAAGGGTTTCGCAAGATACATGTTGTGTCATGTGTGGTTTGATTATTGTTATCTTATGATCTTGTTTCTCATCGCTTTCCTAAGTTAGCTTGTTATGGATATGTTACTCCACAATAAAAGAGAGAATATCATGGCATTACCTTAACCATGGTTATGAACTTATTACAAATTACATGTGATTGGTATATATATTCCTTGATAATTATAATGGTTAAATTAAGAACTATGATTGGAAGAGAAGTGTTTGTGTTTACACTTGTACAAGGTACGTACGTTTGAGATGCTTTGACAATTCCTCTAATGGACAAGGACTTTATCCATTAGAAGATGAAAGAGAGATGACTCAAGGGATTATGGGTCCCTTTAATAGATCCAACCTTAGTAGTTGCGAAAAGGCAATGAATAGGTTGTGGTGCTAATAAGTTGTCTACCACGCAAAGTGATAAACGAAAAAAGATAGCTTATCATGGAGATGAGCTAGATAGCTTAATCGCAATATGCTTAGTGCACCTACATAGACGGACTTATGTATGGTGTAGAGATGGACGTACCCTTTTGACAGATAAAAGGAGATAAGTTAGCTCATCTTGGGGATGAGATAAATAGCTTATTTACATTATACTTAGTGCATCTACATAGATGTATATATGTATAGTGTAGGGACGGGCGTACCCTTTTAACAGATTAAAAGGGATAAGTTGACTCATCGCGAAGATGAGACAAACAACTTAATCATAAGGTATTACGTCAATAGACACCTTCATAGAATGACTTATGTAAGGTGGGGATATGTAGATCCCTAACAAGTGTATAAAGAAAAAAAATATTCTCTTGAGTGGGTTGGATTTTTGGGTTGTTACACTTCTCTCTCGTCCTTGAGTCTCTTGGCATAGTTGTATTTGGCCCATTCTACACCACAATGGTTGCCTTTTTGTTCCATCATTTCCAACTCTGTCAGGATCTCGTTTGTGAAGGCCTCATTTGTAGTCCCTTGAATCAATGTTGTAGTTTGTTGGTTTTTCTATTCTAACCCTTTCAACAGTTATTCCTCTCGATGTTTTTTTTGTTTTAACTCCTTCACCAATGCTTCTTCTCATTGGTTTTTTTGGTCCAACTCCTTCAACAATGCTTCTTCTCATTGGTTTTTTTGGTCCAACTTTTTCAACAATGCCTCTTCTCGTTGGTGTTGAAGCGAGCTTTCAAATTTGAGTTGTATCAACTATTTTTCCATAGCTACAATAATCTTTTCTCTCTCTTAATTGTTCATTCGTAGGCATAATTTATCTTGAACTTCCCTTATCTTCTTAAGTTTTTTTTGTAACTTTTTTTTCTAACTGGCTGTCATCCTCTATTTGTGTTTTACTCACCAAAATTTATCCTTCCAAATTTGCAATTCTTTATCTTGTTCTTTTACCATGGTAGGCAACTTCTTGAGCCCATTAGCTAGCCATTGTACTAAGTGTGCAAGAAAATTTACTTGAGCATACATTGTGAACAATTTAGGTACTAATTCTTGAAATTGTACGATGTCTGAGTCGCTTTTCAAACATAGACTCCTATGACGTTCCTCTCCATTGCTTCGTGTGTGTGATCCTTTCATGAATTGAGTCTCCTCATTTTTAGCAATTGTAGTTGATGTCACGTCAAACCCTTCCTTGTTGCTTTGTCCTTCAGATGACACCTGTCTAACCTTGGTAATGAGCAGCTGCTTGTGACAATAGTGATTGCTATTTCTCTTATGACAAGTTGTACTTGTCTATGATGGCGATCTATGGCGACGATCCTTCACATTGTCTCTAATGACACTTTGCGTCGATGATTGTGATCATCCTCCTAGTTGATGATGATGACGACCATTCTCTTTGTTGACAACTGTGACGATAGTCCTCCTAGTTGATGATGGTGGCGACAATTCTTTTAGTTGATAATGGTGACAACGACTTCCTCCATACGATTCAGTCCTCAAACTTCCATTCTTCCTACAATCTTTCAACGAAATTCCTTCAACAACGCTCCAAGTTACTTTACCACAAATAATATTGCGCAGATGACAACTCTTTGTCCTTTGATGACAACTCCTTCAGCCTTTGACTTTTGTTGATACTTTTTTGGTAGTAGCCCCCAACTTGTCTTCGTTTGACTGAGTTTGTCACCAGTAGTTACCCTTATGTGCACTGTTTATTGCAAGTTTCATGAAACCTTCATATTTTTGCCATTTCTTTCACGTCTATGATTATGGCATCCTACATCTGGTTTATCAATTTCTTGGTGCACAGGTACTTTCTACCAACTTAGTCTTCAAACCTTTGTTTTTAAATTTGTTTGTTTTTTGCAACATTGGTGACACTTGAGGCGTCCTTGGTATTTGCAGTACTTCTTTGCAACTTTGTTATGCACTTATGCATTTGCTTTCCCCCTACACCTCTATTTATACCCTTCGACATATGTAGTTATCACCCATGTGAACCATTGCCCAACCACCATTGTGTGTTTCAATTGTTGCATGCTTGCCACCTCGTCACCTTCCATGCAATTGTTGTCTATATTTTTATTTTTATCTTTTTCTTAGTCTTTTACTATTTTTTGTCTTTTTTATTTTAATTTTATTTTATTATTTTTTATTATTTATGTTAAATACATCGTGGTCGTTGCCACATGTCACCTTGTAAATCGCATGGCGATGCCAATGTGAATTTCTAGCATCTTCGTCAATGACATCCTCTTGTTTGTGACGACGAATCCCTTCGCTTGTTGATTTGTAGTTGTTATTCATTGTTTTTGTTTGTTGTTTGTTCTGACAGTTTCCTTGACTTCAGGATGTTGTTGTTAGTTGTTCTGTCTAACGACCATCTCTCAAAACATTCCCTATCCTTCATATATTTACCAATCTGCCATCCCTTCTTGTTGACGACACCTCATCATTTCCTCAACATGTGGACCTCTCCTTATTATGTCGACCTCCTGACTGTGTTAGGCATTGGGAACCTCCTATCGGCCTCTATCATCAGTACTCTATTGACGATTGATTGTTCTAGCATCTAACTAATGATAAATCCTCTTGTTCTCATGTTGATGACTGCCAACATTGTCCTCATATTGGTACCTTTCGCTATCGTCTCGTTGATGGTTGATTGTTGTCATGTTGATAGCTTGATGGCCTCTTATGCTTCTTCCATCATTTTGATTGCACTCAAGTCTTTGTTTGACAAAACTTTGTCGTGTCAGACTTATAATTTGAGTTCTTAATGGCACTTGACTTCTATTTCGGAATCTATCTCCCTTGAAACTTTTTTGTATCTCTTCCCCTTATTCTCAAGCAAATCTCCCTTGTTTGGGACTGCCTCCCTCAAATTATCCAGGATTTCTCTGATTCCTTAGCCACTCGAGGCAACCTCTTTGGATTCCATTGGTCCCACAAGGTGGGCCTACCGGTCCAACCTCATGATCTCATGGATATTGGTTGTTTTGTGCTTGATCTGTGAATAGTCCTTGTAGCCTATTTTGTCAATAAAACGATCTATGGGCGGTAGAAGGGAATTTCTTCCCCTCGAGCCACCAGGAGGAAGATCAAACGAACTCCTCCCTTGGCCAAGTATACTTGGGTTACCAAGAAGACTTGTCAATCCTCTTATATTGTCCAAGTTACCTCTACTCCACTCTCTCTAAAGTAATTTTGCTCTTGTCAATTATCCTCTGTTTTGAGTTCTTGATGATAGTTGCCTTAAGATACTCAACCTTTGATTTGCTTGTAGTAATTGTTTCCTCCATCTTGCTTCCTCAAACTGCCTTTGTGGTTCACAATCTGCCAATGCTCCTCTATATTGTATTGAGAAATCAAAGTTGGTGCTTGAGTCATTCCCTTCACCTGTTGTTTGCATAGGTCATCTAGACATTTCTTGCATGCATCTTTGTAGCCATCTTGCTTCTCTCCTCTACCTTCTCAATTATTTATTTGCAATTTGGTACTCTTGTACCTTAAGTTGAACCTGTTATCTTCTTACAAGATCATTATTGTTTCTTGAACTACTTGTCGTTCTTTCGTATTCATCTTCTTGAGGGATTTTTCATAATTTGCATCTTCTTGAACCATTTCAAGGAATCTTACACCTGCTCTTTGGATTCAAATTTCGTCCCTCTATCTCCTTCTTAGAGGATCAGGACTTGGATGTGGAATATTATTTTCTCTCTGATCAAGAGATTTTTGTCATTGCTTGAATCTTCAATCTGACCTCCATTTTTTGGTTGTATTAGTACTTCCCTAATATCTCTCCACAATATTTCAGCATCTTGTTTTCTACTTGTCAATATTCTATTGGATTAGCAAGTTCTTCCTGGTTTTACCATGGTCTTTCCTCAACCCTCTCTTATTATTCAAATGCTTCTTCTTGTTCTTACCTTTAAGGAATTGGTTGAACCAGGTTTCTATTCCTCCTTGATCTTCTTGTTAGTGGGGAACTTGAACTAGTACTACTACTATTCAATCGAATTTGCAATGTGTCTGAAGACGAGTTGCTTGAGCTTAAGGCGAAAAGACTACTTTATGAAGGTGATCCTTCCTTGTCATGGGTATTTCTCCTTAACTTGTCGGTTTGCCTTTCTTTGGTTATCCCTTGTTCAAATTCATATGACTCGGTTTGTCTTAGTTTTTCCTTTTCATTCATTTGTTTCATTGTTTCTTCTAATTCTCGAACCACTTTTCCTCTTAATATTGTATTATACATTTGCAAAGTTTCATATTCTTCTTATAATTGTTGTGTTTCTCTTATCATTTGTTGCAGAATTTCAGATTCCATTGGTTGGTGTGGCTTATCTCCGTTTTCTAAATTCTGAGTTTCATCCTCATATCCCTTCACTCTTGATTCTATACCTTGTAATGCTACAATAGTTAGAGTTTGGAGTCTCATAAATTCATCGTTATTTGGAACTTGCAACCTTCTTCATTTTGTTGGTCCAAGTTTCAACTCTCTTTGTTCAATTACAATTTACAAGTTCTCTTCCTTTCCCAAATAATCATTCTAAGTATTTTGCTTGTCTTCTTGAGCTACTCCTAGATTGGTAGTTCCACTAGGTTATCCTCATTCATATAACCATATTACTTGATGTGGTGCTTCCATTGATCTTCTAGGAGTTTCTCCTTGTGATGATTCTAAGTTGATCACGTTCACGTGTGTCTTTACCTTATATATTCAATTTAAAATCATTTACTGTTTTGGGACAAATTGTCTCATCCAAATTCTTAAGTCAAACAACCTCATTGTTCAACACTTCTACCTGGAAGGGCCCAAGCCATAAGGTCCTCAACTTACTTGGCTTGATCTTACTTTTGTCGTAAAACTTAAGCACTGTGTCACCTATCTTCAAGTTCAACTTTCATAGGTGCTTATCATGCCATAATTCCTTTGATATTGGGGAATATTTGTTGTCCACTATGCCATAACTTGTTTTTTCTTCTAGTTGCACAAGTTTTGTGAGCCTCTCCTCCAGGCTCCCTTCATTGCTTATATGTTTCTCCACTGCTATCCTCAAACTAGGTACGAAAAATTCACTAAAACTATCGCCTCCTGTCAATGTATCAATTGGAAGGACATGTGGTTTGTTGTTGGCTTGAAGGTTGTCCTATATGCCTAGATGACTATTGGCAATTTTTCTTCCCAATCAACTCCTTCCATTTCGCACATTTTGTACATTATAGATACAAGGACCTTATTCATTGCCTCAATTTGTCCATTGGCTCTAGGATAATATGGGTTAGACAAATAATGAAAGATCCTAAATTCGATGGTCAAGTTCTAAATAATGTCATTGACAAAATATCCTCCTCTATCACTTGTCAATTGGAGGGGGATCCCAAATCTTGTAATGACTTGCTCGTACAAGAAACATGTAATACTCCTTGCAAAGTTATTTGGTAGAGCTCTTGCTTCCACCCATTTTGTCAAATATTTAGTGGCGACCATGATGTATCAACACCTCTTTCTTTTGCTTGTTTTCAAGGGTCCTATAAACTCTAAACCTCATCTCTCAAAAATATCTTATGGTTGAGAATGGTATAATGACATTGAAGAGAAATAATACCTCGATAAGCAAAATCTAGAAAAACAGTTATTGCAGAATCAAAGGAAACATAGAGAAGAACACATTACATAATAATTTATCTTGGGAAACTCTTTCAGAAAAAACTCAGTAAGAATATCTCCTTATTGTATAAACTTGACCGTCTCTAATACAATAATATCCTTTTGTTTCTTCTCCACTTGCTTTACCACTTATGATTTCATTTCTTACATCTTGCATTCCCCCCCTTGGGGGGTGTCTGAACATTCTTCTTCTTACAAACCCTTATGCAAGTGTTTTTTTATATTCCAACAACACGAGAAAGGGTTTTACAATACCATGGGTGCAAAACCATGGGTTCAAATATATTAACCCAAATATATTAAAACATGGGTTCAAATATATTAAACATGGGTTCCAATATATTAACACAAATATATTAAAACATGGGTTTCAGTATATTAACCCAAATATGTTAAAACATGGGTTTCAGTATATTAACTCAAATATGTGAAAACATGGGTTTAATATATTAAAACATGGGTTCAAATATATTAACCCAAAACAACCCATATGGATCTAAACATATGTTAACTTGCCATAATAACATGGAAAATATTCAACATATTTCCAACATTCTCCCACTTGTTGAATACTTTCCATAGGGTCCAAAAACTATCATTGTCAACTATCAAGGGCAACCATACCCATAGCATAATTTGTAGTTCCATGCAAGTATCTGAAGATCCTCTTCATAACAATCCAATGTTCCTTCCCTAGATTGGATATATATTTGCTAACTACTCCCATTGCATGTGCAATATCTAAACATATTAGCTTCACCTGTTACCCTCATCCATATACCAATAAGGTAACAAAATAGTCAAAAACATCACTTTAAAAAATATTACAAACATTACTGGAGCTAACTCTGAGAACATTACACCAGACAACCACCACTAGCATCCACACCAGTCTCTTTTGGGCATAACTACACAAGTTATAATAGTTTCTTTAAGTACAAGCTACACTAGTTACAGTAGTTAATACTGGCCCAAAAACTTGTACAACCAATAAACCATCTCAATTTTTTTTTATCAACTTTGCAATAAAACCACTAGAACAAGCATTTCCAACCTTAAACTCAAGATCTACCACTACTGAATCTCACAAGATCTACCATTATCGAAGCTCACTAGATCTGTCGTTGTTGAAGCTTACTAGACTTGTCGTTGTCAAAGCTCACCAATTCTATGGCTGTTGAAGCTCACCAATTCTATCGCTGCTGAAGCTGACCAAATATGTCACTGTCAAAGCTCACCAGCTCTACCGCAGTCGAAGCTCACCAGATTTATCATTGTCGAAGCTTACCAACTTTACATATGCCAAATCACACTAGCTCTACCATTGTCAAAGCTCATCAAATATATTGTTGTGTAAGGTCACCAGATCTTTTGTTGCTGAAGCTCACTAGATATTTCATTGTTGAGGCTCACAAATGATGAGGATTGATGTTTGATCACTCATATGACCCCTCTTTATTTCTTAGCTAGGTTTGCATAGTTTATTTATTGCAAATTAATATTGTAAGTGAGTCTTATTCTCACATAGACTCCTAGTTCACTAGTTGACAAGTTAGTTGTCATTTCTAAGTCCTAGTTAGGAAGTGTGAACTCAAAGATAGCTTATGCTCTTATTTAGCTAACTTATTATATTCTTGTTAGCTAAGTTGTTTTACGTGCAATTTCTTATGCACTATTATAGATTTTGCTAAATGGTCATGTTTTTTTTGACCAATCCATGATTTTGTGGAATTGGTTAAGTATTTTGGGCCTTTTAAGCCTATAATTACAGTTTGTATAATATTGAAACTTAGTTGAATTTTGATCCATATCATTTGGTATCAGAGCCTTCTTGGCTCTTGACCTGTGAGGGGGATTTCCCTTGAGGAAATTCCCCTCTTCCCTTCCACAATTTTTTAATCCTGTTTTGGTTTCTCTATTCTTTGGAAATTAGGTTTTCTTCCCTACACAGAGAATTCTGCTGAGATTGAGCATCAAACAACTATTTTTGGTTGATCCATAGCATGCTTGCATCCCATTGTAGATTGAGTGGTTGAAATGAGTATTGGTCGTTGGAGAAATGTGTTTGTGAAGGTTCTTGGCCCTATGTTTCTAATTCTTCATATTGTTGCCTCTGTAGTCGCAGCACCGCTGTCGAACCCTCAAGTGGATGCTGGCAGATCTGATCTGCAACTAAAGGATTGATGAGATTGCCCAAATTGTTGTTTCACTATCTCCAGTATTTTCACTATCGTGCCTCCGCAACAACATGATGCTCTCGATATCTACCTTTCACATGTGTTGCGCCCAAATAGCATTCCCATCCATGGCTACTCAGATCATGTATTGCACCTGCGAAACTTGTGCATCGTTGTAGAGGGATAATCTCCAACATGCAATAGGGAGTGCATTGGCTGCCAGTTTTGATAAATCATTGGATCGGATGTTTGTGATGATTCGATCACCAGATCGCTTCCCCGTAGCCTATGATGATATCATTGTTGGTTATAGTGATCTGTGTGTAGATCCATGAGATGCACAGGTGCAACAACGACATCCAAAATCTTCCTATGATGATGTCATCTCTCAAATTGCAAATCGACTTGAATTGCACATTGATGCCTGAAATCTACCTTTTCACCTATGATGTCTATCCTTGTGAGATATGTTGCCTCTGCTATGTTATGAAGGTAATTGTAGTTTGGCCATGTGTATCCTACTTCTGAGTAGAGATTGAAAAACATCAATTCGATCGTGATAATCATTATAAGCTCAAGCTTTCAGGTTTGGCTAAAGTGTTAGTGGAATGCAAAGGGGGACATGTTGAAATTACCACTTGGTATAACCTTGTAAAATCTCTCACACAGAATTTTTATCCCTCTAATTATCAGAAGGAGTTGGTAATTAAGTGGTTTAGATTTTGTCAAGGAACTAATATGACTATGCAGGATTATATCTACCACTTCAACAGGTACAAAATTATTTTGAGTGTGGAGGATGATGTCAGAACTTTGATTCTCAAATTTCAAAGTGGCTTATTAGAGCATTTGTACAGGGAAATCATGTTTGTTTCTATGGAAACTTTGGATTTAGCTTTCAACCAGGTGCAACTTGCTGAGGACAAGTTCAAAGCACACTCGCAGGTATTCCACGCTCCTGCCACTCAAGTGGTTGCTAGCTCATCACATGGGAAAAAATTTGCCCAACATAAGACTTTTTCTTCTTATCCTTCATCTCTTTCTCCTTCTTCTTCCAACACTTCTTCCAAAAAGTTTTGCAACTATTGTAAACAAAAGGGCCATGAAAAATCTGATTGTTTCAAACTTAAGAAAATAAGTTTGGTTGTAACAACTCAAGAGGAGGACAAAGAGCAAGGTCCCCTTGAGTCAGTAGGAGAGAATAGAGAATACATGGAATTACGAGGTAAACTCAATGATGTTACCTTAGTAAATGTTAATTCCTCAAGGAGCACTCATGATGTTTTATTCGTCACTCGAGCTCATTTGCTCTATAACTTTGCGACATATTGTATAGTGGATAATGGCTCGCAGAAGAACCTAATTGCGAGGTCCATTGTCGAGAGATTGAAATTATCGATGGAGCCTCATCCTCAACCTTACTCTTTGGGTTGGAAGGATCATGGTCGGGGCTCAGAGATCACTCACACTTGCACATTGAAATTTGCACTTGGACCACATTTCATAGATCAAGTCACTTGTGATGTGACTCCTATGGATTATTGTGGGCTCTTTCTTGGGCAACCATTTCAATATGATAGGAGATTTGTTTATGATGCTTTTAAAATAACCTATACATTTCAAAAATATGGTAAGGTATATCTCATAAAAAACACCAACACTCCTAATATGGTTTTTAATTCCATGCCCACAAACAAGGCAATAAAACAAGTTAGTGAGGTTGCTCTACTATTCATTAGCTCCAAACACACTTCTCCATAGGATTCCCCTTCACATCGGCATTCTACTATGGATCACATGTTGCAAATTTACCCACATTTATTTCAAGCCATGGATCGACATCAAATTCTTCATCCATTTCAGGTTGGTGATAGATTATGGCTGCACCTCAACAAGCGGTGTTTTTCTGATAAGACTCATAGCAAAATCAACCTGATTCACTATGGGCCTTACACTATCCTTCAACAGGTGTCTGAGAATGCTTTCTTCCTTGATCTTCCCACACACTTGGAGATTCATGACGTCGTCAGTGTAGATCATTTGAAGTTGTATCATGACTCTACATTGGATACCGCACTAGCTATTACTCATCCTATGGACATGGTTCTTGATTCTCTGTTACCATTGGCTTTAGATCAAATCTATGACATAAAGACTCGACAGACTCACCAGGGGTCTACCACCTCTTATCATGTGGCTCAACGAGGACAGCTGCTGCATCAAGCTCGTTGGATTTATTTTCATAAAATGTCTCGTGACTTTCGTACTCTTCTAAAAGCATTGGATTCCAATGCTTCTATTGTGGGGAGGCATGATGAGGATTGATGTTTTATCACTCATATTCCCCCTCTTTATTTCCTAGCTAGGTTTACATAGTTTATTTATTATAAATTAATATTGTAAGTGAGTCTTATTCTCACATAGACTCCTAGTTCACTAGTTGACAAGTTAGTTGTCATTTCTAAGTCCTAGTTAGGAAGTGTGAACTCAAAGATAGCTTATGCTCTTATTTAGCTAACTTCTTATCTTCTTGTTAGCTAAGTTGTTTTACGTGCAATTTCTTATGCACTATTATAGCTTTTGCTATATGGTTATGTATTTTTGGACCAATCCATGATTTTGTGGAATTGGTTAAGTATTTTGGATCTTTCAAGCCTATAAATACAGTTTGTATAATATTGAAACTTAGTTGGATTTTCAATCCTCTTCAAAAAAATATTTTGTTGTGTGCTTCCTATTATTTTTCCTTTGCCCAAATTCTTTCAAGAACTGCTTCCACTCAAGAATCAATTTATACCAGCGTTGAAACTCTTATTCCTCGAACAAATCTAAAACCTAGCTCTGATACCAAATGAAGATAAATAATACCTCGATAAATAAAATCTAGAAAAACAATAATTATAGAATCATAGGAAACATAGAGAAGAACACATTACATAAGAATTTATCTTGGGAAACCCTTTAAAAAAAAAAAACAGTAAGAATATCTCCTTATTGTAAAATTTTGACCATCTCCAATACAATAATATCCTTTCGTTTCTTTCCCACTTACTTTACCATTTATGATTTCATTTTTTACATTTTGAATTTCCCCTCCTTTGGGGGTGTTCAGACATTCCTCTTCTTACAAACCCTCATGCAAGTTTTATTTTATATACCAACAACACAAGAAGGATTTTTACAATACCATGGGTGCAAAACCATGAGTTCAAATACTAACCCAAATATATTAAAACATGGGTTCAAATATATTAACCCAAATATATTAAAAACATGGGTTATAATACATTAACCCAAAGATATTAAAAACATGGGTTCTAATATATTAACCCAAATATATTAAAAACATGGGTTCCAATATATTAACCCAAATATATTAAAACATGGGTTCAAATATATCAGCCCAAAAACAACCCATATGGGTCTAAACATATATTAACTTACCAGAATAACATGGAAAATATTCAATATATTTCCAACAGGAATGACATCTCTTTTCAATGGCTTCCTCATTCTTTGGCATGTATCACACGCTTTAACATACTCTTTGGCATTGTGATAAATGGTAGGCTATCATAATCCAACTAACAACACTTTTATTATTGTTACATCTAGTCCCATATGTCCTCTAGCTAGTCCTTCATGCACTTCTTTCAACATTGCTTGTACTTCCTCCTCCATGACACACCTCAGGATTTGGTTAGATCCCAATTTATACAATAGGCTTGCAATAAGTGAAAATGATGTTGCTTTTGCAATGATATTACGTTTTTTAGTTATCTACATCTCATTTGGTAGCTCCCTCGTTGATAGATATTCCTCAATTTATTTATACCAAGTCAATATTGCACTTATCATGAATAATTATGCATCAAGGAATTCGTTTAGTACTCCTTGTGTAGGTTCTCCTGAGTGAATCCTTGGTAGTTGATCCAATATCATGTGTTTCTTCCATGGTCTCACCACCACTTGAAACACGAACTCTTACAATGTGACAAGCCACCTTCTCACTCACCCATATATCATCGGTTTGTTGATTAGATAAAATAATGTCTGGTGGTCTACATAAAAAGCAAATGGGTTGGCTAGCAAGTAATCTTTAAATTTTTGTACCGCATATATCATCCCCAATGGATCTCATTCTATATTGTTGTAATTATTCTCTACCCTTGACAATAATCGACTTGCAAAATAAATAGGTTTATCAAGCCCAAATTGCCCCTCTTGGACCGAGGTGCACCCTATAGCAAAATTTGATGCAAACATGGACATGAAACTCCTTTTCCCAATTTAAAAACAACAAAATGAGTGCACTCACCAACTTCTCCTTCAATCCTTCAAATGCCTTCTAACGTTCCTCCATCCACTTGAAAGGAACACTCTTGCGTGTAAGGGCATCCAATGGATAAGTGGTTTGTGTGTAATTTCTTATAAACATTCTATAGTATCCCATTGTTCCTAAGGTATTAATGGAAATCACATTGTATGGCTCCATCAATAATATGACTCGTATCTTATCCAGGTCAGGCTTCAATCCTTCCCTATAGACAATATGTCCCAACAACTTGCTGTAAGGGACCAAAAATACACATTTTCCAAGATTTAATGTTATTCAAGCATTATGAAACAAGCCCATACATTCTTCTAATCCTTGCAAATATTTGGTTGTTTAGTCATACAAGGACCAATTATCTAGGAAAGCCTTGAAGTTTCTTATGGATATTTGATCAAAGATGTATAGGATGATCCTTTGAAAGGTAGCTATTTTCTACTACGAAATTCATCTTCAACTAATCCTCCTCAAACATACCAATCTAGTTATAGCTTGATAACCCATCAAAAATTAATAGATCTCGTGTCTTGCTACCTCTTCCAATATAGAGTCTATGAATGGGATTGGGATGGAATATTTTATAATTATGGTATTCAAGCTTCATAAATCTACACATCCAAATCTTATTGGCTTCTTTCTTCAAGGTTATCACTATCAGTGACACCCATTCACTCATCGTAATTTTGAAAATAATGCTTGCTTACAACATCTCAATTTTGGCATTCATTAGAACTGCATGTTTCAAAATCATTCTATATAGTCGTCTCCTCACTGGTTGCGCACCTTCAATCAAAGGCATTCAGTGTATGCACAACTTTAGTGGTATTCCCTTCAAATCCTTATAAGTCCATGCAAACACGTCCTTGTACTTAATATTTTTTTTTAAAGTTATTGGTTTCAACACAAGGTTGTAGTCATCTCCATATTGTATGATATTTTCTTGCCTATCTTTTCCAAGGTTTATTTGTACCATCTTTGGTCCTTCATACTTTATTGTATTTGGCTCTTTAGTTGCTTTGAGCACATCGATTGAGTGGGTTGGTTTATATTCAATGACTACATCACCTATCGTTTACTTTATGAAGTTCTTCGAGAATGTCCACTTTTCACTTTTCTTGTCCTCCTTTACCATACATCTTCTTCGACTAATCTAGCCAACTTTTGGCTCCTTTTCTTCATCTTGGTCCTCCCTTTTTATGTGGATCCAAAAACATTATGGTGTGAACACTTTATAATCTTCCATATTCCAATAGAGAAGTCCCTTATCATCATCATGTTCATCTTCCATACAATCCTCGAGTTATGTATCCTACCACTTTGTCTGATGATGAGCTTCCTGATTTCTTTGAAGTTGCTATGTCTCAATTTACAGACTAATTCTTTAGATTTATCTTGTACTTGTGTTGGCCCTTTTAAATGTAAGAATTTTCTTCTCCTAATTATGGTTCACTTTTGCCATCCTCAGACATCCATGTCCCAAAAATGCATCATAAGATAGTTTTTGCATTACAATTATTACAAAATCCAAGATGAATTCTTGATCTGCAATTCTCACTTTCTAGTTGTTAGAACACCTTTTGTGTTATCCCATATTGATATGTTCTATACAACCAAAAATTTGGAGACCATACAAATGGTGCCCTAGTGTCCCTCCATGTCTTCTTAGGCATGACATTAATGCTTGATCCTCCATCTACAATCACCTAAATCAGCTTATGATCCATTAACTCCATATGAATCAAAGTTGGCTTCTTCCTTGCTTCAATCATCTATATTGTAGGATCAATGAATTGTTCTTGCTTTATTGTGGCAACCTCTCTTGCTTTTTCTACTTTATATATATTCACCATTTATCCTACTATGGCATATAATTATGGTATTGCACTAAGTAAATTGGACACTTTCACTTCAACTATCATATTCAATATTTGTACTACCAACCTATTTGTTTATGATTTCTAACTTAATATTCCCACTAGCACTTAGTTCTCATTTTCTTGTTAGTCAATTGATTCACCATCTCAATCAAATTAATATTTTTTGTCCCACTAGTACTTTCTTTATTCAGGAAATTTACCTCCTTTTGGTTGCCTAGTTCACACCATCTACACATATGGGTTATATTGGTCCCATTTGTACCTTCAATTTGTGGTTAAGGAATTTTTTTTTGTAAAATGCCCCTATTCCTATCAATTTTAACACTAGATGATCAGTCTCCTATCCAAATCATACTGTAATCGACTTTACCCTTATCGATTACCTTGATATTACATTTCACTTTGACGGTTATTCTTATAGCTACCACTTGTTGCTCACTATCAATTCCTTGGGGTATTTATTTTTTTCTCTTCTTGCACTAACATGGTTTGGTACCTTGCTCCATTTAAGTTAAATGAAAAATCAGTGACTGAATGTCCTACTACATCGCATATATTACAATATGCAATTTTAGGAAAAATGACATTGTTGTGTCCCTCAACCTTACAATCCAAACACCATATGTCTTTTTGGTCCTTCTTGACTTTACCTTTCACCTCCTGTATTATTTGATTGAACTGATTCCTCATGGAGTGGATAGCACTTTGTAATTTGTCATTGGTGCCACTATCTGATTCTTCACTTCAAGGATGTCCTACGATTAAAACCTCTATTTTTTTTTCTTCACTTAAAAAAAATATCTTCTCTAATGCTTTTGCATATGTTGAAGATAGTATGACCTTCAATTTATTCCTATATTTAGGTAGTAACCCATCAATGAACCATATCCTTACCAAATGATCAATGGGTGACATCTACATTTTATTGGTTAATACCTTAATCTTCTATTATAGGTCTTGACATATTCTTTCTTTTTCTTTGTGGCATATATTTTCGTTACAATATCAGTGTCATCCCTTAATAGTCATAATTCATTTATGAATTCTTCTATCATAGTATTCCATTATTGAAAGGCTTGTGTACTTTCTCTTTTCAGATACCAATCTATTGCAATCCCTCACAATGTACTAGGAAACAATTGCATCCATTCATCATGTTGCATCACCCTATTTTATCTCCAGATGGTGGTTCAAGTACCTATGTATCTTGCTTGATATTATTTTCCCTCTCTAGTAAAGGGTGGGTATTTCTTCTTGCCCGCTCTATTTGCAATGTTTACCATTAAGTAAGTTTCCACCTCTTTGTTGCTTGATGATGGTTCTTGTGGGATATCAACCCACTCCCTTTCTACTGTTGGTGGCTCTACTTGATGTTCTTGTTGTCATGCTTCAATCCTAAGCACTTGTCTACTCCAAATAGCCTTCATTCAAATTCTTGTGTGTCTATGATTCACAATCTTCTTCATGATTAAATATTATAGTGCTTTGATCTACCCTCCAAGTATCCACATGTGGTTGCTCTAGTACCTGAATCTCATCCTCTACACCCATTGGAAAACTTCTTTTCATTTTCTTAGGTGTCACCATCCAAGTTGCACTCCTTGGTTAGCAAGTCTTGTGCTTCTCCTTATAGGTTGCTTTGAAGTTTTTCCTTGATTCTTACTTATTTGTCCATGCAACCTTGAATATGTCATTCACCTCTTCATTTGTCACACTTGCTCAATCTAATACCTCATACTTAATTAGAAAATGATGCCAAATGTAGCACAACAATGAGGATTCTTGAGGATGAGAGAATGACAGTTCTTAAACCAAGGAATTGCAGTGTATGAGATAATACTTTGTCCAAGATAACATATGGTTGAGACAATAAATCTGACTTCAATTGGTAGGTTAGTCTTCAAACGATGGCACAACTTAGAAAATTAACATCCATCGGTACTTTGGTATGATGGTAATTATAGTCCTATATGGAAATCATCATGATGACATGACAACATGATATGTTGGCTTACTCCAGCATCGACGACGATACCCTTGACGATGTTGACACTTTTGATAGTTTTGACAACTATTACTTTGGCTGCACTTGGAATTCAGAAGATGACTGCAATTCTCTCTATGTTTAATCTCGTCAACCTACAAACAATATCAACACTTGCACAAGATCCTAACATTCTATCACAATCATTATCATCATAACATTCGATACAATGGGATAACAATATGAATTTGTTTTTATTATCATAATGGCACAACATACAACATAATAGAGATTCCAGTATTTTTTATTGCAATCAGACTTATCAACCCAACATTCACGTTATTACACCATTGCATTGTCTATGCCTTAGCATGATTACCAAAATAAATTAAGGGGGGCATCTTTAAAGTGATTTCCTAGTGGTTAACATAACCAATTTCTAGGACGTCATTATAAAAGTACTTGAACTAATTACATTATTAGTGTTAGCAAACGTTAGCAATATTATAATTAATTTATTTATTAAGGAGTGCAATGATGATTGCATTTACATTTCATTTAATCACATTTCCTTACATTTCATTTTGACCATATTTCACTTCATTTAGCTGCATTTTGTTACATTACAAATTAGTGTTTGGACATTTTTACAAACACTTTCATTTTTACTTCTTAGAACTATTGCTTACATCCACTCCATACAAAAATCGCTTGCCGAAGTGCCTCACTCTCTGAGCACCCTAATATTTAAGCAAAATTACTTCTCAAATAAAGGTTAGTTGCACAAGTCGAGGCAAAATATAGAGTAGGGTAGAAATCAACAAGAATTAGTTAAGTATTTGGAAGAGAGAACCCCACTTATAGGATCAATCCCCTTTTCGAGCAACCTCTTTCTCAACTAGTCATACATGCTAAGGAAGAAGATAGAGTAGGGAAAAAATCAACAAGAATTCATTAAGTGTTTGGAAGAGGGAGCCTCACCCACTGGAGCAACTTTTTGAGCACCCTTGCCCTTCAAGCAACCTCTCTCTTTTGTCTATTTTTAGTAAACAGGATAAGGATGATATAACTGTTGGCAATTTTGGGTACCTTGGGTACATTGCCTTTGCTCAAGTGTAGATGTTGTCATTGATGTCAAGAAGTTCTTGAAGCAATTTGATTTGATGTCAAGGAATTTGTTTTGTTGAAGGTTATTCAGAGCATGATCAGTGAGTTTCCAGGAAGTTCTTAGTAGCCCATTTGCAAAAGATCTAGAAAAAGACAAGTAAGAAAATTTTTGCAGTAGGTTGGAAAAACTGTCGCGATTTCGCGACATGTTTGAGGAGAGAGAAAGTGCTGGCAAAACTGTCACGATTTCGTGACATGTTTGAGGAGAGAGAAAGTTTTGGCAAAACTGTCGCGATTTCATGACATGTTGGCAGAGAAGGAGAGCAAGATGGAATGTGTCGCGATTTCGCGACATGTTGCATTTTCGCGACTCGAAAAGTGCAAGAAGGCAGAGAAGGAAAAGTGTCGTGATTTCGTAACACATTGCTAGGAAGATTGTATGAACGAGAAAGTGTCGCGATTTCGTGACATGTTGCAGAAGAGAGAGTTCTTAGTGTGAGCTGTCGTGATTTTGTGACAAGATCGAAGAGAGAAAGTTATTGAGGAATTGTTACGATTTTGTGATATGATGCAAAGTTCCAAGTAAGGACTGTCGCACTTTTGTGACATGCTACAAAAGTCTAAGTGAGGACTGTCACGATTTTGCGACATACTGCAAAAGACTAAGTAAGGACTGTCACGATTTCGTGACATGCTGAAAAGTTCAAAGTGAGAACTGTCACGATTTCGTGACACATAGCAAAGGGGAAGAGTCTAAAATGAGAAGTGTCACAATTTTGTGACAGGCTACAAAGATGTTGTACGGATGCAAAAAAGTGTCACGATTTCACGACAGGTTGAAGAGAAAGCTTGCGAATGCAGAAAGTGTTGCGATTTTGCGACAAGTTGAGATGGCAGCATTCAATTGGAGAAAGTGTCATGATTTCACGACAGAAATAGTTAGCAAGTCTTCAACAGAAGAAGCATCACAATTTTGCGACGAAGTCAAGAAGGAAGAGTTCGAAGGTGAAAGCGTCGCGATTTCGTGACATGTTCCAGTTTCACGGGAGTAAGGCAGTGAAAGTGTCACGATTTTGCGACATGTTCCGTTTTCGCTAGTGCAAGCCTAGAAGAAGGCCATGAAGACAGAAGGGTCACGATTTCATGACATAAGTGAAGATGATGTCAGCAAAGGTAGGAGTGTCGCGATTTCATGACAAAAGCGGAGAAGAAGGCCATGAAGACTAAAGTGTCACGATTTCATGACAGGAGTGAAGATGATGTCAGCAAAAGTTAGAAGTGTCACGATTTCGTGACAAGGACGTTGTCAAGGCAGACAAAAGCAAAAGTGTCACGATATCGTGACAATAGCCAAACGAATGTGTATGGCTGCAAAAATGTTGCAATATCATGACATGTTGTAGTTTCATGACAGAAGCTACAGGAGAGTTGCAAAGGCGGTTGAAGCCAACAGAGTTAACTTTGAGCTGACGATGTTTAGGGTTGTGCAGCCGACGGAGTATAGGGTTATAGCCGACCAAGATTGAGTGTTTTGATCTTGAAATTTATACTATAAAAGGAGGGCTGTTTCGAGTTTGAAAGTGTATCGAACTTGTGCAAGTTAAGTCCACGATGCGTAGAGAGTGAGTCGAGTCGAATCGAGCAAAGTGTGCGAGATGCAGCCATAACAACACAGATAGCGCAGAAGTGGCGAGATGATGTGTAAAGGAGCATAAGCAGTCGTGAGTTATAGGGTTCATAGATAGAGCGCAGAAGTGAGGAGTTCGATCGTCGAGAGCTATGTGCTGCTGTGTTTGTGTAGATTGTGCAAAAGTTGGTCTCGACCAAGTGCAGCTGTGACAGAACAGTGAGAACTTGTTGGATAGCATTGAGCAAGCATTTGTTGAGCTTGTGGAGCAGTTTGGGCAGGTTCTTCTGAGAACTTGTAAAGCAGATCTGAGACAAGTCTTGGTGAAGACTTGGGTGAAGATCAAAGCCAGCATTAGTGCAAGCTAGTGAACCACTTTTGTGAACCATATTGAGGACCTGTTGAGGATAGAGATTGATGCAGATTTGAGGACAGATTTGTGCCAGATCGAAGGACTGTGTTTGGTGCGGATCAGAGAAAGAGGAAGAGGACATTTGTGCTAGATCGAAGGACTATGTTTGGTGCAAATCAGAGGAACAGATTGAGGACATTTGTGCTAGACCAAAGGATTGTGTTTAGTGAAAATTTGAGGACCAACTTTGAGGTGATAGATTTGAGGACAGAGCTCTCCAGCCAGAGTAGGGAAGACAAGTGTCTTCTGTGGATAGAGTTCCATTTGCTAAGGGCAGCGGAGGCAGAGGTCTTCTAGAGGATCACTAATCAGAGCAGAGTTAGGGGAAGGCATCTCCTTTGGGTTGGTGCCCATAAACATTGTAATCGGGAAAGGTATTCCCAGAGGTTGAATTGATAAAATTTAGAGAAAGATTTTATCCGTGGAGTAGCCCACTTTGGGTGAACCACATAAATTGTTGTGTCTCTTTTGTGGATGATGTTTTGTGCATTGCTTTGATTACTGTTGTTGATACTGCTATCTATTTACTGCATAAGATTGATTCGAAAGTTGATTTGAAAGAAAAATTAAAAAGCAGTCTTATACTGTTCACCCCCCCTCTCAGTATAAGCTTGTGTTGTTCAATTGGTATCAGAGCGGGTTCCTTCGGAAAGGTTTAACAGCTTGAAGGAAGAACCGGTTAAGAACACAATGGATTATTCAAGTGGCAATGCAACACCTATTCTTGATGGATCAAATTTCGATCTGTGGAGTGCAAGAATGAAGGTTTATCTAATGGCACTTGGTAATGAGGTTTGGGAAGTGATTGAAGATGGGTAAACTATTCCTGTAAATGGTCCATATACTAAAGAAGATAGGCTTCTACATCACAGCAATTCAAAAGCAATGAATGCAATCTTGAAGGGTTTACAGAAGGCATATCTTACCAAGGTGATTCACTGCAAGACAGCTAGTGAAATGTGGAAACAGCTGCAGGTGGTTCATACAGGTGATACGAATGTCAGAAAGGCCAAGTTGAGACATTTCAAAGGTATGTTTGAACAACTCAATATGAATGATGATGAAAAGATTTGTGATTACATGCTTTGCATGGATGAAGTTGTTAACTCCATGAAAGACTTAGGACTTGAGCTTGCTGAAAATGATGTGTGTGATAAGATTTTAAGATCTCTTCCTAATAGATTTAGTGAAAAGATTTCTGCCATTGAGGAAGCTAAAGATTTAGATAAATTGAAAAAGGATGAGCTCCATAGTATACTTGCAGCATTTGAGCTGAGAACTCAAGTGAAAGTTGATGTCAAGAAAGAGGCAGCCTTCAAAGCTACCAAGAAATCAAAGGGCAAACAGATTCAAGAGAGTGATGAGTCCTCTAGTGATGAAGAGGCATATTACAGTAAGAAAGACAAGTTTTCCAGAAAGCACAAGAGCATGAAAAACATAAAATGTTTCAACTGTGGGAAGTTTTGTCATTATGCTACTGACTGTACTATTTCAAAGTATGATAGTGATAAAGATAAACAGGATTCTAAGAGCAAGGATTCTAAAAAGCACAAGCATCATAGGAAGAGAAAATATGAGTACAACAATCACAGAAAGAGACATTCTCACAAGCACAAGAAGAGCTTCTACCTAGACAAAGCAAGTAAGTGTTCTAGAAGTGATAGTGAAAGTTCTTCTAGTGATGATGAAAATGAGATGCTGTTCATTTTAGAAAAGGAGGAAGAACCGAAACATAAATTCATTATCATGAAATGTTTTAGATGTGGAAATTTTGGGCACCTTGAGGATGATTGCACAAATAATGAATTGGTTGCTAGTATGTATGAGGATGCTTCAGAAAATGATAAGGAAGATGCATGTATGGTTTTTGAAAAGGGTAGCACCTCTAGTGATAAGAAATTTGAAAAAGGCCTTGATGATTCAAAATGCAATCAAATAGAGGATCTTGAAAGTGAACTTACTAATGCTCTTAGTGTTTTGAAAAAGGAAAGAAAGAAGAATGCTAGACTCAAGGATAAGTTAGATGAATGTTGTATGGAGAGAGATGAACTTATAGAAAGTCTTGACGTCTCTATGGCTAAGACACAAGAACTCAAGAATAAGTTAGAATCTAAGGTGCTTGAGTATAGTGAATTAGAACAGAAAATGGCTTCCTTGAAAGAGGAAAATAAAGAGTACAAGGATAAGGCTGATACGGGTTTCAAGAAAGCTCCAAAAAGGTTAAATCTCTTATCAAAGGTCAAAGAAAGACAACGAGATAAAACAGGTCTTGGTTTTGTTAAACCACACAAGGAACAGATTGGGGAATCTAGTAAAATATTTCAAAAAGAAGAGAGTTTTGATGAAGAGAGTGGTTCAGAGAAAGAGTCCATGAGTGATAAATGTGCAAAAACAGAAAACAAAATTCTGAATGCGAAGAAGTATTCGAGACCCAAGAGGTCAAACAAAAGAATATTTCATAGCAGATGTTTTGCGTGTCAAAGGTTTGGTCACTGTTGTCACATTTTGCACGAGGTGCAATGTCTTCAATATTGTTTTGTAACAGTGCCGCTCTTCTTTTCCTCCTTCCGTTTTTCTCCCTTCTCTCCCTTTCCTTTTCTTTCCCATTCTCTTTCTCTCCCCCCTTTTTCCTTGAAGTTCCCTAGTTGATTTTCCAGCTTTCCAGCAGGTCTATCTGAAATTGGCTAAGTCTGGGTGCGAAGTTCGCACTTCGCCCAGTTTTGGTGCGAAGTTCGCACTTCGCCCAGTTTTGGTGCGAAGTTCGTACTTCGCCCAGTTTGGTGCGAAGTCCGACTTCGCCCCACTTTCTGGGCGCACCTTGCACTGGCAGACTGGCAGGTCAATGCAGAAGAAAGGTAAAATGCCGGAGCAGGTCCATATGGCGGAAGACACTAGTGTTCGCCTGTGCGCAGTTCGACTTCTCAACAGAGCCGAAATGCGCCCTTGACAGGTGTACAGTAGGGGAACAAACCCGGAATTTGACCAAGGCTTGAAGGCCTTCCTCGACTGCATTGATTTCTGCATGCATCCCAAGGAGCCCCGATCCCAAGCAAAGATGGATAGATCGCCCTCTAAGGCGGCATGTGTCACACAAACATAACCCATCATCAGACAAGTGTCCGACTTCGGGATTTGAACCAAGACTGCCGACCAAAAGGGATAAGCATGGGCTGCCTGCACCGCCTGCGTTAATAGCCTCATTCAAAGCTGATCTGAGGTTTCACCTGATCCGACTACTAGCAAGCCTGCCGACTTGAAGATTTACCCGACACTCCGCCACGTAGGTCGTCCGGCTTCCAGGAAGACCATGCTACGGGTATAGTTCAGTCCGACAAAAGGTCAGCATTTGCAGCTCTTTCGCCGCTTCGTCGGCTCATGTTTGATCGGGACTCCGTGCCCATTAATGTAACGGGTGGGACTCGGGCTATAAAAGCCCATCCGAAATTCATTGTAAAGGGTGGAAGGGGAATGTTTGTTAGGGAACTACTATGCTTACTCGTAACCGTGCTTACCGCTTATGAATACAATCGTATGCTCGGTTTCTGTTCTACTGTCTTTATTCTTTTATGCTGTCTTTCATTATATGCCTTAGGCCCACCTGTGTCGTGGCTCGTTGATTCACTTCGGCATTTGGCGATCAGGTTCCTCTAGCATTGCTTGTTTAAAGCACCTTTTGTACTTCATTAATTTAAAGCATTCATATAATAAATTTGGTAGCAGTTCCATCAGTTATGTGTGACGTTGCTGGCCCGTATCTGGTGATTGATGCGATCCCCTGCTGTTAGTTCCTTGTAGGGAATGTTTGCTAGGGAGCCATTGAAGCTGTGCGGTTAAACTCTCTGCCTAACACATATACCTGGCTCTGACATCTCTAGGTTTACTTTCTACCCCTGTCAATGTACGTATCTGGTGATTGATACGATCCCCTGCTGTTAGTTCCTTGTAGGGAATGTTTGCTAGGGAGCTATTGAAGCCGTGCATACGCTGCTGGTGTATCGAAAGTATGCCTAGGTTTTGTAGTTCCTTGTCATGCTCTGTGTTTGTATGCAGTAAGTAGCGGTGATTGGTGTGTTCCCGTACTGTTAGTTCCCCCCCCACCAACCTTTGGACATATTTGTATCTCTTTCTGTACATTTGTCTCTTTCCGTTCCTTTATTTCTTTCCTGTTCCCTTTAGCTTAAATCAAGCCCCCCAAAAGGAGCCGGCCTTCTCCGGAGATTGGCTCGGAAGGCATCTCTTCCTTCCGGCCTTTCATGCTGGTGGGCGAATCTGGGTGCATTAACCAAAAATCCTTTCCTCATGGCGGATTCGTAACCAACAGTTTCTCGCAGCACTGCCGGTGGGACGCTTGTCCCATGATTTAAAGAAAGAGTACCCGTCCGCTTTCCACCTAGCGCGAGTAGTTCTTCGACCCGCTCGGCGGAACACGGGTCCCACATCTGACGAGAGATTTTCCGATCAGTCTCCACCTGACGCTGATAGTTCCTGAGCTCTTGGTGAGACAAGGAAGTTTCTCACCCTCGACAGAATCGAAGCACCGGTGTTCGCTTCATTACTGTTCCAAATTTGAACACCTAGTGACTCTGCACGAACAAATCTTCTGAGTCTAGAAGACCGATCCTGTCACCTTCATGCACACGAGAAGGTGGCGAACAAGAAATCCGAGAAGCCCGCCTGAGTTCTACAAACTAGACATTCACGCTCGAGGCGAGATACCCAGGCTGGCTGATCCGCGAGCTCGTTTCGACGAAGCTGAGGCTGAGATCCAAGAAGAGGTCGAAGCTAAGGTCGAAAGAGCCGAGTACGAAGTAGAAGAGGCCGAGGAAGAGGAAAATCCTGCATCCTTGAAAAGTACCGACATCGAGTACACAATCGACGATGGAGAAGAAGAAGAAATGGCTGATCAACAGCCGAATGACGATGATCTCTTCCCGGCGGTGGACTCTATAGGGCCTTTGGCCCTGATCGGTCAGCAAGCTGTGCCCCTTGCTGCTTTAAAGTCTATTCCCACATACGACGGCTACGGTAAGACGGCGTACGAGCACATCCAGGACATCCTTGCTCTGGCCGCACTGCATACTATCACCGATGAAAGTGTAAAGACCCGTCTGCTGGCCCTTTCCCTAAGGGGAAAGCTTCTCTACTGGTGGAGATCGCTGCCAAAGGGATCCATCACTGGGTGGCCCCAGATTGCCAGGAGGCTCGTAAAAGGATGCAACGAGTCTGCTGATCCTACCTCTCTATCGCATCGGTTCCAAGCAATCCGGAGGCATCCTCAAGAGGAGGTGTCCGATTTTAACATTAGGTTTGCGAGATCCCGGAAACGGGTACCTCGCGAACTTCGGCCTTCGGCCGGCATGGCTGCTCACTACTATCCGAGGTCTTTCAACTCGGACATATGCCTCGTCTTCGAAGATCGCCCGAATTGACGAGTTCCCGAGACTCTGTACGAAGCTGCCCAGACAAGTCGAAGGCGACATTATCTCTATCGACGGGCTTCCGTCCGAGTGCGGGAGCCGATTCATCCCGACTTTCCCAGGTCGCAGTATCCTTCTGCTTTTGGTGGTGTGCCGTCTACTTCAGGGCAGCAACCCCAATCGCAGTGGAATCCAGCGCCGGTCGTAACTCAATACGGCCCACCTCAGTTGCATTACCCTCATGCGCCTCCTCCCGCTCTGCATTTTTCGGTGCTTCCTGCTCCCCCGTAGTATGCATCTTATTCTAACCCTCCTCCATTGGCCGCTTTGCCTCCACCAGCATAGTTGCCGCCTCCCGACAGCAGCATCCAGAACACGATTCTACAAGAAGTGCGGGCTTTGGCCTCCGGATATCATGCCATGTCCAATGACATGACTGCTATGAAAAAGAAGCAGGCCCAAATGGACTTTGCTCCTAGAAGGCCGTATGCGCCACCGGCGCTGACAAAGGATAAAGCCCCAAAGAACCAACCGCAAAGGCGTCCGCCTCCGAGAAATGCTGCTATAGATGACCTACCTAGTCCTCCTGACCAGGTCAACTGGTGCACTACGTGCAATGACCCGCATTCGGAGGAAGACTGCACTTTGCACCAGCACTACATCCAGACCTTGGCCGACAGCACTATTGAAGATGATGAGCTGTACATGATCTTGGACGGCGAGGCCAATTTTTCCCTGCCAGAAGAGAATCCAGTGACGCTCGCCAAGGAAGAAAAGAAAGCTGTGGATGCGGCTAAACCTTTGTAGGTATATGCGAGAAGAGAAAAATCGCAGCCCGATGGGCTGCCACCGTACAAGCGGTTGTGGCCTTACACAGCCCAGGAGAATGCGTCCAAAGATAAAGTTCCCACTAAACCTTCTCCAGCAAAGGCCGCTGCTGTTCCAGCTAAGCCTCCAGCAAAGGCCCCAACTCCCGCTAAACTTCCTGTACTTCATCCCCCAGCCGAAACCAAAGAACAAGCCCAGGAGAAGCTGAAGTACCCGTCTCCGACCAAGAGACGGCGAGTTGAGGCCACCCAACAAGATCTTGGACCAAGTATGAGCCGGCTAAACCAGCAGAAGGAGCTAGTACCTCGGGCTACAGCATTGTAGACGAGTTGAAGAAGACTCCTGCCAGAATCGGCATGTACGATGCTCTTCTGCTTCCAGGCCAGGTAGATCTGCTGCAAGAATCACTGAAGAACATGAAGAACGGCAGCGGATGCGACTGCTCTGTCTCGGTTCAACCTTTGACAGTCTCCGCCATTAGGAAGAACAGACCGCCACCCTTTTATCTGTCTTTGCGGATGCAAGGGCACATAGTTCACAACTGCATGGTGGATTCTGGTGCTTCCTTAACTGTAATGCCGAAGGCCGTCTGCGATGAGATTGGGATGGAATACACACGGAGCAGCCAAGGTGTGCTGCAATTAGACGGCACCCCTGTCAAGACAGTTGGTGTCATAAAGGACATCCCTATCCGGCCGCACAAAGCTCTCGACATTGTGGTCATCCAAGAGGTCGTGATTGTTGACCCGGAGCCTTACTTCGGCATGTGTCTCTCTCGGGAGTTAACTGCGAAGTTGGGCGGGTACTGTCTCTAGACTACTCACACATGGAAGTGCCCTTCAAAGGAAGGAGACCGAAAATTTTCAATGAGAAGCCTTCCCCTTTTCTAGTAGACAAGATACCCGGAGGAGAGATGGACTGCATGGTCCAGTTGTCAGAGGAAGAACTGGTGACAGTAGAACTGACCGAGCAAGCTCTCGAAGTGCTACAGCTAGAAGACGAGTTCTCGTTGCAGGATTTTAATGCCGTAATCGGGACAGAGCAGGGCTGTTACTCCATTAAGCAGCCCGAGGAGCTTGACGTGTCCGTTGCGAAGGAAGTGGGACCTGCACCCAAAGAGCTGTGGAAGCTTTTCTTTGATGGCGTGCGTTGCAATAATGGCACCGATGTAGGGGTCCTCCTGGTTTCTCCAACCGGAGTCCAGAGGGACTATGCCTATGGGCTGGCCTGGATATGTACTAACAATTCTGCGGAATACGAAGCCCTGTGCTTGGGTCTGCGAAAGGCAAAAAGGCTCAGAATCAAGCATCTCCAAATTTTTGAAGATTCAGAGTTAGTGTGTCATCAAGTTACGAATAAATGTGCGTCTAAGCATCACTATCTTAGAGCGTACCGCAATCGGGTCTGGGACCTGATGGATTCGTTTGACTCATTGAACGTTAAGGCAATATCATGTGAGAGAAACAAGCACACTGATATTCTGGCGTCTGTTGGAGCCAGGTACGTTCCAGCTGAAGACATCGTCCAGAAACTGAAGCCGGTCCGCACCATTTACAGGCCTTCTGTGCCTGATAGGGATACCTTCTGGCAGGTATTCAGCTGTGACGAGGAGATCGTCACATTCCTGGTTAACGAAGTGTGTGTAATCGAAGGTAGAGACCCTGATGACGAGCAATATGAGGGGTTGATACAGTTACAGAATAATCACGTCCAAAAAGGACTGATTACATTAGAGAGTCTCTTTGATCGAAATGACAGAGCAATATCCCACAGGATCAAAGTAGACCCGAGGCGGTATGCTTGACCTAGAGCTCGAACTCGGTAAAACCATCAAGGTCGAAACAGACTGCATGTCGAAGGAGCTGGTGCAGATTAGATCACTGTGCCAGGAGTTCACCGACATCGTGGCCTGGTGCTATGAGGATTTGAGGGGGTATGACAGATCTGTCATCCAACATACCATCGAGCTAGAGGATGGCGCCAAGCCGTTCCGACAAAAGCAAAGGGCCGTAAATCCAAAGATTGAGGCCATGATGAAGACCGAGCTCTTGAAGATCTTGGAAGCCAAGATCATCTACCCCATCAAACATTCATCCTGGGTCGCGAATCTGGTGCCCATGAGGAAAAAGAATGGCGACATACGTCTCTGTGTCGACTTCGAAACCTAAATCGAGGCTTCCCTCCGGGACCACTATCCGCTTCCCCAAATCGACCAAATTTTGCATATCGTTGCTGGAGCCCAGAGATTTTCACTTTTAGATGGATTTTTTGGCTACAACCAGATTTGGGTCAAATATGAAGACCAGCATAAGACGGCGTTTACCACGAAGTGGGGGATGTTTGCCTATCAGCGCATGCCGTTTGGCTTATCCAATGTTGGTGCCACATTCCAAAGGGCCATGGACCTAGCCTTCCGAGAGATACTCAACAAGATTATTGTCATCTACCTTGATGACATGACTGTTTTCTCTCACCGACGAGAAGATCATGTTTCGCACCTGCGGCAGATATTTGAAAGTTGTCGAGAATTCGGCATCTCTATAAACCCGAAGAAGCCTGTCTTCGCGGTAAAGGAAGGAAAGTTCTTGGGACATGTCATCTCCGAGGAAGGCCTCGCCATTGACCCCGACAGAGCGAAGCCCTCGTTCGCTTGCCAGCCCCCACTGATAAAAAAGGGCTGCAGTCCTTCTTCGGTCAGATTAACTTCATGCGGAAGTTCATTCCGGAATTCGCACAGGTGATCAAGCCTATGGCCGAACTGTTGAAGAAAGATACACCTTACGAATGGACTGATGAAAGAGAACAAGCTTTCGAGGAAATCAAGGCTCGAATTGCGCAAGCTCCGGTGTTGACAAACCCGGACTACTCCAAGGACTTCATCCTGTATGCAGTGGGAGAACCCGAAAGTTACGCTGCAGTCCTGACTCAGAAGGGAGACGATGGTGAGGAGCGCCCCATTACGTTCCTAAGTCAAGTGATTCTGCCGCACGAAGAGAAGTACAATTTTATAGAGCGGCAAGTCCATGCGGTCATGAAGTCCCTTCGAAAGTTCAGGCACTTTGTCTCCCAGAGTAAGACCATTGTATTTGTGATTCACCCCGATGTTCGCAGTTTCATCTTGCAAGGAGAACCGGGTCACAAGAGAGCGGGATGGATTGCCAAGATCCAGGAGTTTGACATCAAAGTACGGCCCACCAAGCTTATCAGAGGCCGAGCCTTGTGTCAGGAATTGGCCCGAAGCGCTGTAGCCGGCATCTCCGCCTGTAAGTGGGAGGACACAGCGACATGCGTCTACCTAGCCAACTCCTTATCGGAGGGGAGTGATTGGACAGATGAACTGGTGAGATACTTCTGCACCGAAAGATGTCCCGATCACCTGAACGCCTCACAACGAAGGAGATTTCGGTTAGGTGCATTAAGGTACACTCTTCGCCCCGAGGGGCTTTACTTCAAAAACATTGACGGCATCCTGTTGCGGTGCGTCATAAAATCTGACCAGCCTAGGATCCTCGGATATTTTCATTCCGGGATGCCTGGGGGTCACCATTCTTCAAGGCCAACGACCTTAAAAATAATAAGGGCTGGATACTATTGGCCCACTCTGTTCGCAGACGCGTATGCGGTCTGCGCCAAATGTGATCAATGCCAGAGGTATGCTGGCCGAAACAGAAAAGCACCCCTGCCCCTTCAGCCGATTCAAGCCGAAGCTCCGTTCCAGCAATGGGGTCTAGACTTCATTGGGGTGATTTCTCCTAACTCCTCCACCAGCCATAAGTTTATTCTCACAGCTACTGACTATTTCACACGGTGGACGAAGGCGATCCCGACCAAGAACGTCGACCAAGAAACGGTCATCAGGTTCATTGAGAGCCTGATTACCCGCTTCGGGGTTCCAGAGTCGATTGTGACAGACAACGATCCGGGATTTGTAGGCGCTGTACTCACGGAGTACACCAGCAGACTTGGCATCTATCACAAGATGTCTTCTAATTACTACCCGCAGGGGAATGGCCTTGCCGAGTCTACTAACAAGAACCTCCTAAAAATTCTTCGGAGGACCATTGAAAAGAATAAGCGGACTTGGCACTTGCTTCTGAATATGGCGCTGTGGGCGGATAGAGTTGCATTCAAGAAATCCCTCAAGACATCCCCCTACGCGCTCGTCTATGGCAAGCAAGTTGTTATGCCATCACACATTGAAATCCCCGCCCTATGGATGATTGACGAAGACAGGAGCAGCGGAGACCCGGTAGATGACAGATTGTGCCAACTCCTGCAGTTGGAAGAAGACAGAGAAAGTGCATACCAGGCCTTCACGGATCACATTGCGGCCACTAAAGGTCTGGTTTGCCAAAGGCACCACCGCCCGAGTTTTCGAAGTCGGGGACACGTTGCTCGAAGTGGGACTCATACAAGGCAAAACCGGGTAATCACAGAAAATTTGATGCTCTCTGGGAGGGCTCTTATCAGATTGCCCGGGTGAATCAGTTCAATGCCTACATCCTTTCGGATATGGAGGGTCAGCTCCTCCCCATCCCCGTCAACGGGCTCCACTTGAAGCTTTATTGCTGTTGAAGGCGCTCGAGTGGCCCTTCCTTGTAAAAATTTTGCCTTGTGTTTTTATTTTTTCCTGCATGTATAGTTTCCAGTTTTAGCTTTCAGTTTATTTTTCCTTCTTTGAGCTTAAATGCGGCATGGGAGAGAAAGACAGACTTCGTAGCGAAGTCTGTCGTTGCCCCGCAGGAGGGGCGAAGTTCGGCTATGCAGAGAAAGAAAGGAGAAAAAAGAGCAAAAAATTGACTAAGTGTTGGCCGAAGCCTGACTTCGGCCCAGCCGAATTGCGAAGTTTGTCCTAGAAAACACTGAAGCAGACCGAAGGCCGCACTGCGCAACCCTTCGTGCGAAGTACGCACTGCGCGCAAAGTTTGTGCGAAGTGCGAACTTCGCAGCGAAGTCCGACTTCGGCCAGCGCCCGTGCGAAGTGCGCGCTGCGCTCAATGCTTGTGCGAAGTGCGAACTTCACGCGAAGTTCGTTCTTCGCCCCAAGCTTCGGCCGAAGTCTGAACCTGCCCCAGCGTCGCAACTGCGCAGTTTGTTCAAAGTCTAAAGGTCGCAGGGTATGTTAAGTGTGTTCGAAGGCCCCAAGGCGGCAAAGACCCAGACCGCGCCCAAACCTTGGCTGCAGCAAAAAAAAAAAAGCAGAAATGGAACAGTTCCAACGCGCGCTTCGCGCGAAGTTCGAAATTCGCCCGAAATTCGGGAAAAGTCCGACTTCGCCGGCGAGTCGGGCCGCGCCCAACTTTGGGCGAAGCCCGGCCGCACCTAGTTTTCTGGGCCAGTTTGGGGCAGCATTCAATAAAATGAATAAAAAACTCAAAAAGTCCCAGCTGGGCCCAAGGCGCGTTTGTAACTGTTTTAATCTGGGTTTCCGCGCCAAAGGTTTTTTCTTGAGCAGTGTGCCCAAATGGTGGCAGCAACGTCAGCCATGGTGCAGTCCCCAACGCTAAATTAATGATTGCACATTTTTCAAGGAAAAATGTAACTTAAGAAGCAAGGCACGGCTGTCGGGGGGCGTCTTTTCCTAAACGTTCTCCTGTGCAGCCACCAAGGGTTTTAACTCAGCCGACCTACCCCTCCTGCGTTGCATTAATGGCGCTATTTTTATCTAGAAAAGGGGGTCAGAATCATGCTAACATTCCAGATTACAGAGATTATTCCTCAGACAGTGCTAATTATTCCTCTGATAGCGAAATTTGTTGCAGACAACCTGAACCTATCATTATTGTTGACTCAGAGAGATGGACAAGGGAAAAATGCCCGTGTCAGCGCAGTCCAGCGGAAGCAGCGAACCAGGGGATTTGCCATGGCCAGGAGTTTTCAAAGGCGATCCTCCGCTAGAGAAAAAGTCAAAGGCCCAGACGAAGAAGGTATAGCGTGGGAAATCCCCACCACCTTCGATGAATTACCTGGCAGGATATGTGGACGGCTCGTTTTCCATGAGCCTAACTCAGCTGCGAGTGAATGTGGAGAGCTGGGCTGACAAAGTTTCGCCCTCCCATCATTTTGGAGTGGCGTACAAATCAAATCTCTTCAGATTCATGTGCCCTCCTGTCCACCAGTGCCTGGAGCTGATAGATTTAATTGTTAGACATTATAAACCAGCTTCCCGACAAATCTGCAGTTTTGTTGGCAAACCCTTGTTCGTACTTGCGCAGGAGGCGTGCGACCGGCTTTCGCCCGGGGCTGGAGTATGACTCCGGCACCATCCTCAGAAAAATCAATCTGGGCGAACAAGCGGGACGTTTCACGCACACCAAGCGAATGAGGGATTTCCTCAATTCAGAGCTGAGCGCCCCACTTCCATCCGGACAATGGCCGACTGGCCCCATGCCTTTGGCAAAATTTCAGAGCAAGTATCTATATACCATCTTGGCATGGATCCTCAGCTGCGACTCCGATGAGCTGGTGCACCTGTACCAGCTGGCCCTGGTAGAATGCCTCCTGTGTGGAGAATCTTACGAAACAACGACGTAGCGGAGCGGAAAGCGCCCCATCTCTTTCGACTGGGCAGACTGGTTGGCTTACGCCATCCATTCCAGTCTGCTAAAAATTCAGAAGAGGCAGTCAACCGATTTTCGTTTCAGTTTCATTCTGGTCTGGCTTTGTTTGTACCATCTACACCCCCAAATGCCGATCCTGAACCTGAAGAAGGTTAACGAGAAGGGAGAACCCCAGCCCGTCTATAACTGGATGGATGACTTATATCGGAAAGGGTCCTATTACAAGTTCAACTTCAACTTTCTAGGATTCGCCATGTCAGTCTTCATCGAAAGTGAAATCCCCCGTCCCCCGAGAGAAATGACGAGTGCTTTGATAAATCAGAAGCTCGGGGACGTTTTCAGACTGACGCAGGGGATTGTGATCAGAATCTACGAATTCAAGGGAAAACCCTATTTGCTGCCCTATTGGTGCTCAGAGCATCTGTTCGGGATGGAGGTTGCCCGACAGATGGACTATGTGGAAGAAGAGTTTGGCCTAGGGAAGAAAAGAGGACAAATTTTTCAATACCCTCTTTCCTGGGCCAACGTTGAGATTACTGAGGTAGGACAACATGTCTACCTAGAGCAAGCGCTGTCCCGGATTGGCCTGGTTTTGCTGCCGCAGCGCTGGAAGTATGACCCTCATGGGATAAGGGGAAAGTTTGCACATTTGTGCCCCGGGATATAACCGAAGATAGATGCGACGTGGTCCATGTGGACCTTGACTAGGAGATTGAATTAATGGAAGCTTCTCCCCCTTGGCGGGATTTCTCTCGTGAGGAGGTGACATATGACCCCAAGAGAAACCCGGACCATCACTTCTCATCTCCGGGGTTCAAAAAATTTTTGTCCAAGATTGCGAGGCCTTAAGCTGGTCTAAAGAAAATATTATTGAATCTTTGGAAAATGAGATGCCGCACGCAGACACAATAAATCCACAAGGAGAAACACGGCCGTAGATGACGACTTCTCGGTTCTCTATGACCAGCATCATGACAGCTGGCGGCCGTTCGCATATCAAGGTTACGTTCCCCGAGGCCCCTTTGAGGATTATAAAAGTGGGTCTCCTCCCAAATAGTTGTACACTTCGGCAATGCGCGGTGTCGGCCAGACAAGTACCCAGGCCGATCCAATGCAGTTCGTGGCTCCTAAGGCGATGCCTGAAAAGGCGAAAAAGTTAGTCAAGACAGCGCCCGAGGCACTTCCTCAGGCAAGAAAAGCGCCAACGCCGCCAGAAAGCAGACCAGTCGCGGTAGACCTTCTGCAAGTCAAACCCCTGTACAAGTTTACCGTGGGAGCATCAGTGCCTGCTGCACCTGCTTCGTATCCTTCCCCTGATTCGACAGTTGTTCCAGAAGAGAAGAAGTGGAGGAGAGTTGAGAAAATCAGGCGACCTAGCCTGATAGTGCAGCAGCCAGTCGCAGAGCCGCAGCCGCGTCCTACCGCCGCAGAGGCAATTCCTTTGGGCAGTCCCAAGCCATCCGCCGAGACAAGAAGCGAAGACATTCACCCGGCATCGGCTCAGGCGGAGCCCATAGGTACGTTTGCTATCCTTGTCCCTCTAGTCTCACCCAGTTCTACTTCCACTCAGTCCCCCGCTCAATCTGGGCAAGCCATGACCACATCCTCCTCCCCGTCTCCGCGTCCTTCTAGCGGCCCCCATTCTTTCGACCAGTTTGCTAAGAACATTAACGTCTCTCTTTCTATGAGCACAACTCCAAACCCTTCGCCCGAGGTCAGTGCTGAGGCTGTCCGTTCACCATCACATCCTCCGCCTCAGCCGCTTCAAACCCTCACAGTGTCAGCCGCTCCCATTTCCATTTCCCGGTCGCCCCCACAAGCGATCGATTCTTCCAAAGTCTGTCTGGTTCCTCCTGATCCCATTCCCGCAGGAGAGATGTCTCAGCAGATCCCTAGGCTGGGGGAACCAGATTTTATGGACGACCTTCAGAACTCAGATGAATTGCCCCTGGAAACAAGAGCCGTAGATTATTCTGTCTCTTTCTGCCAAGACCTGAAGCGGAGGAGACATGAAGAGATAGCCGCCCCGGCAAAACGCGCAAACTATGATTTCGGAAGGAGAGTGATTACAACGGAGAAAATAATCCCAATAGTGAAGAAGCCTCCCCGAGAAATGACTAAGGCGGACTACGTGGTCCAGACAAAGGAGAAAAGCTTTGACGACATTGATAAACAGTATGAGATTCAGACGATCATGCGCAAAGCTGACAATCTCTTTGTCAAGAGTCTGGAGGAGCAGGAAGAACTTTTCGCGTTGTAGGACAAAGTAAGGCAACTTGAAGAGAACCTATCTAGGTCCACTGAGCAGCTAGAAGTGGCACGGCGAGAAACATATGAATTCAAATCCCAGCTAGCCGCTTCTCAGCAACAGGCCGCAACCGAAAAGAAAGCGAGCCTCGGAGCAGATTTCTCGGCTCCAGGAGTCTTTGAAGCAGGCACAGTCGCAACTTGCAGAGAAAACATCTCAAGCGGCTGTCTTTTCAAAGACAAAAGTTAAGGAAATGAGGGCTGGTTTGCTGAGGGAATGCAAGCCCCATACCTTTAAGGCAATTGCGGTCCTGGACTTCGCATCCAGGATTCAAGAAGTTTCTGCCCAGGGAAAGTCTGTGGTAGAGGAGGCCGAGCGCCAAGCAAAGCAATGGTTGGACCTGGTGATAAACCTTCAGGAGCACGAGCACGATGGCGTCCTTTTTTCCCCCGTGTCCTCATTCGCTGCAGAATGGGCAGGTGCAAGGGTGACCTTGCACAAATATTTCAAAAAAGTTGAAGAGGTGAGAGTGGCCAGACGAATGCTTGATGCATTCGGACATGAAAGAGATATCTGTCTGGCCCCCTTTCACGCTCTTTCTGAACTTGGGTGCCCGAGGTTTTGTTGAGAATGGCGAGCTCCTCACCCTAGATCGGGTAAAGAAGAATTGGCGAGTCCTTTGAAGCGAGATACAACTAAAATTGATAGGCTGGGTGAGCCAATTCAAGACAGTCGAGTCACTCGGATGGTGTCCGGATATTCCGGGATCCGCTCCTATTTTCGGGAGTTAGAGAAAAGAGACCTCACCATCGACCTGCACGTGGTCGCTGCTTTTCACGGAGCATTAGAAGACATAGCTGACCGCAAGCCATTCAAAGCGAAAGCCTGGCGCTCAGCCCAAGAGGCGTACACTCGCATGTGCGAGGCAAAAGCAGGAAATGGAGACTTTTCAGAAGGAGATACTGATGAGGCAACTGACAAAGATGAATTTGAAGAACAGTTGCCGCAAGGAGAACAGTTAGAGCAGCAAAAGGCAAGGGAGGCAAGTTCCTCTGCACCCAAAGGATGAAGGCATGGATTCTTTGCACTGAGGCGAGCTCGACACCCCGCGAGCCGCCAGAAATGTTGTCACATTTTGCACGGGGTGCAATGTCTTCAATATTGTTTTGTAACAGTGCTGCTCTTCTTTTCCTCCTTCCATTTTTCTCCCTTCTCTCCCTTTCCTTTTCTTTCCCATTCTCTTTCTCTCCCCCCTTTTTCCTTGAAGTTCCCCGAGTTGATTTTCCAGCTTTCCAGCAGGTCTATCTGAAATTGGCTAAGTCTGGGTGCGAAGTTCGCACTTCGCCCAGTTTTGGTGTGAAGTTCGCACTTCGCCCAGTTTTGGTGCGAAGTGCGTACTTCGCCCAGTTTTGGTGCGAAGTTCGTACTTCGCCCAGTTTCTGGGCACACCTTGCACTGGCAGACTGGCAGGTCAATGCAGAAGAAAGGTAAAATGCTGGAGCGGGTCCATATGGCGGCAGACACCAGTGTTCGCCTGTGCGCAGTTCGACTTCTCAATAGAGCCGGAATGCGCCCTTGACAGGTGTACAGTAGGGGAACAAACCCAGAATTTGACCAAGGCTTGAAGGCCTTCCTCGACTGCACTAATTTTTGCACGCATCCCAAGGAGCCTCGATCCCAAGCAAAGATGGATAGACTGCCCTCTAAGGCAGGCATGTGTCACACAGCATAACCCATCATCAGACAAGTGTCTAGCTTCGGGATTTGAACCAAGACTGCCGACCAAAAGGGATAAGCATGGGCTGCCTGCACTACTTGCATTAATAGCCTCATTCAAAGCTGATCTGAGGTTTCACTTGCTCCAGCTACTAGCAAGCCTGCCGACTTAAAGATTTACCCAGCACTCCGCCACGTAGCTGTCCAGCTTCCAGGAAGACCATGCTTGCGGGTACGACCTAGTCCGACAAAATGTCGGCATTTGCAGCTCTTTCGCCGCTTACGTCGACTCATGTTTGGTCGGGACTCGTGCCCATTAATGTAACGGGTGGGACTCGGGCTATAAAATCCCATATGAAATTCATTGTAAAGGGTGGAAGGGGAATGTTTGTTAGGGAACTACTGTGCTTATTGTAATCGTGCTTACGCTTATGAATACAATCCGTATGCTCGGTTACATTCTCTTTGTCTTTATTATTTTATGCTGTATTTCATTATATGCCTTAGGCCCACCTATGTCACGGCTCATTGATTCACTTCAGCATTTTGCGATCAGGTTCCTCTAGCATTGCTTGTTTAAAGCACCTTCTGTACTTCATTAATTTAAAGCATTCATATAATAAATTTGGTAGCAGTTCCATCAGTTATATGTGACGTTGCTGGCCCGTATCTGGTGATTGATGCGATCCCCTGCTGTTAGTTCCTTGTAGGGAATGTTTGCGAGGGAGCCATTGAAGCTGTGCGGTTAAACTCTCTGCCTAACACATATACCTGGCTCTGACATCTCTAGGTTTACTTTCTACCCCTATCAGTGTACGTATCTGGTGATTGATACGATCCCCTGTCGTTAGTTCCTTGTAGGGAATGTTTGCTAGGGAGCTATTGAAGGCGTGCATACGGCTGCTTGGTGTATCGAAAGTACACCTAGGTTTTGTAGTTCCTTGTCATGCTCTGTGTTTGTATGCAGTAAGTAGCGGTGATTGGTGTGTTCCCGTACTTCGTTAGTTCCCCCCCACCAACCTTTGGACATATTTGTATCTCTTTCTGTACATTTGTCTCTTTTCGTTCCTTTATTTATTTCCTGTTCCCTTTAGCTTAAATCAAGCCCCCCAAAAGGAGCCGGCCTTCTCCGGAGATTTGCTCGGAAGGCATCTCTTCCTTTCGACCTTTCATGCTGGTGGGCGAATCTGGGTGCATTAACCAAAAATCCTTTCCTCATGGCAGATTCGTAACCAACAGTCACATGGCTTCATAGTGCATAGATCAAATGAAGAGGGTAAACAAAAATTTCAGAAGTTTTAGTTTCTTTCAAGGGTATTGTTACTCTTGTCAATAGTTTGGGCACAAGGCAGTTTACTGCAAGACGAATAACAGGAACAGATTTGGTCAGAACAGGCAGATTCCAAGAACCAGTATGCCTAAAAGAAATAAATTTGTTACTTGTTATAAATGCAACAATGCAGGTCACACAACTAGATAGTGCAAAACTGAACTGCCAAGGTACAAGAACAAGAAAAGTGATATGAACAGGTCCATGGATCAAGGCATGAAAAAGGACAAGGATGAGAACAAGAACAAGAACAATGAAAAAAATAGGAATGTGGGCAAAAAGATCAAGAAAAGTGCAGGCAAGGAAATTGTAGACACTGATGATGATCAGTGCCTAATAGGAGTTTTACTCCCACCCCTGTTTTAAATCACCTCATCATGAAGTGGGGGAGGGACTAAGCTAAGAAGCTCATTCTTAGTCCTGAGCCCTAAAGGTGACCCTTTTCCATTGATGACAAAGGGGGAGAGAATTGAGTAAGGGGGAGAGATATGAGTAAGGGGGAGAGCTTCAATGTGAAGAGGAAAGCTTCAAGTCAGGGGGAGCAAAACTTCAAAGGCAGATTCTCAAGTTGTTGGCACAGTTGGTTTTAGTTTTGGCTCCTAAGATGTGTTTCAGTAAAGGTTTTGCCATCAATGACAAAGGGGGAGATTGTTGGCAATTTTGGGTACCTTGGGTACATTGCCTTTGCTCAAGTGTAGATGTTGTCATTGATGTCAAGAAGTTCTTGAAGCAATTTTATTTGATTTCAAGAAATTTGTTTTGTTGAAGGTTATTCAGAGCATGATCAGTGAGTTTCCAGGAAGTTCTTAGTAGCCCATTTGCAAAAGATCTAGAAAAAGACAAGTAAGAAAAAGTTTGCAGCAGGCTGGAAAAACTGTCGCGATTTCGCGACATGTTTGAGGAGAGAGAAAGTGCTGGAAAAACTGTCGTGATTTTGCGACATGTTTGAGGAGAGAGAAAGTTCTGGAAAAACTATCATGATTTCACGACATGTTGGCAGAGAAGGAGAGCAAGATGGAAAGTGTCACGATTTCGTGACATGTCGCATTTTCACGACTCGAAAAGTGCAGGAAGGTAGAGAAGGAAAAGTGTCATGATTTCGCTACACATTGCCAGGAATACTATATGGACGAGAAAGTGTCATGATTTCGTGACATGTTACAGAAGAGAGTTCGCAGTGTGAGCTGTCACGATTTCGTGACAAGATCGAAGAGAGAGAAATTTATTGAGGAACTGTCATGATTTTGCGACATGATGCAATGTTCCAAGTAAGGACTGTCACATTTTCATGACAAAGTGAGGACTGTCGCAATTTCATGACATACTACAAAAGACTAGTAAGGACTATCGCGATATGCTGAAAAGTTCGAAGTGAGAACTGTCACAATTTCACGACACACAACAAAGGGGAAGAGTCTGAAATGAGAAGCGTCGCAATTTCACGATAGGCTACAAAGATGTTGTACGGATGCAAAAAAGTGTCACAATTTCATGATAGGTTGAAGAGAAAGCTCACGAATGCAGAAAGTGTCACGATTTTGCGACAGGTTGAGATGGCAGCGTTCAGTTGGAGAAAGTGTCATGATTTCACGACAAAAATAGTTAGCAAGTCTTCAACAGAAGAAGCGTCGTGATTTTGCGACGAAGTCAAGAAGGAAGAGCTCGAAGGTGAAAGCGTCATGATTTCGTGACATGTTCCAGTTTTGCGGGCGTAAGGCAGAGAAAAGCTTAAGGCAGCGAAAGTGTCGCGATTTCGCGACATGTTCCATTTTTGCTAGTGCAAGCCTAGAAGAAGGCCATGAAGATAGAAGGGTCACGATTTCGCGACATAAGTGAAGATGATGTCAGCAAAGGTAGGAGTGTCGTGATTTCGCAACAAAAGTAGAGAAGAAGGCCATGAAGACTAAAGTGTCATGATTTTGTGACAGGAGTGAAGATAATGTTAGCAAAAGTTAGAAGTGTCACGATTTCGCAACAAGGACATTGTCAAGGCAGACAAAAGCAAAAGTGTCACAATATCGCGACAATAGCCAAACGAAGTGTACGGCTGCAAAAATGTCACGATATCATGACATGTTGTAGTTTCATGATAGAAGCTACAGGAGAGTTGTAGAGGCGGTTGAAGCCGACAGAGTTAACTTTGAGCCGACGATGTTTAGGGTTGTGCAGCCGATGGAGTATAGGGTTACAGCCGACCAAGATTGAGTGTTTTGATCTTGAAATTTATACTATAAAAGGAGGGTTGTTTCGAGTTTGAAAGTATTGAAAGTGTATCGAACTTGCGCAAGTTAAGTCTACAGTGCACAGAGAGCAAGTCGAGTCGAATTAAGCAAAGTGTGCGAGATGCAGCCATAACAGCGCAGATAGTGCAGAAGTGGCGAGATGATGTGCAAAGGAGCAGAAGCGGTCATGAGTTGCGGGGTTCACAGATAGAGCATAGAAGTGAGGAGTTCGATTTCTGAGAGCTATGTGCTGCTATGTTTGTGCAGACTATGCAAAAGTTGGTCTCGACCAAGTGCAGCTGTGACAAAACAGTGAGAACTTGTTGGACAGCATTGAGCAAGTATTTTTTGAGCTTGTGGAGCAGTTTGGGCAGGTTCTTCTGATAACTTGCAAAGCAGATCTGAGACAAGTCTTGGTGAAGACTTGGGTGAAGATCAAAGCCAGCATTAGTACAAGCTGGTGAACCACTTTTGTGAACCAGATTGAGGACCTGTTGAGGATAGAGATTGATGCAGATTTGAGGACAGATTTGTGCCAGACCGAAGGACTGTGTTTGGTGCAGATCAGAGAAAGAGGAAGAGGACATTTGTGCCAGACCGAAGGACTATGTTTGGTGCAGATCAGAGGAATAGATCGAGGACATTTGTGCTAGACCGAAGGACTGTGTTTAGTGCAAATTTGAGGACCAGCTTTGAGGTGATAGAGTTGAGGACAGAGCTCTCCAGACAGAGTAGGGAAGACATGTGTCTTTTGTGGATAGAGTTCCATTTGCTAAGGGCAGCGGAGGCAGAGGTCTTCTAGGGGATCACCAATCAGAGCAGATCTAGGGGAAGGTATCTCCTTTGGGTTGGTGCCCATAAACATTGTAATCGGGAAAGGTATTCCCAGAGTTTGAATTGATAAAATTTAGAGAAAGATTTTATCCGTGGAGTAGCCCACTTTGGGTGAACCACATAAATTGTTGTGTCTCTTTTGTGGATGATGTTTTGTGCATTGCTTTGATTACTGTTGTTGACACTACTATCTATTTATTGCATAAGATTGATTTTAAAGTTGATTTGAAGGAAAAAGTAAAAAGCAGTCTTATACTGTTCACCCCCCTCTTAGTATAAGCTTGTGTTGTTCAATAACCATATCGTAATTATCATTGAGATCCATTGCATGTAGTCTATTTTATGGATACCAGTTCAAGTACAAATAAGAGTTCACTGCTCATTATAATGTTCTTGTGACCTTCAAGAATATTAGAGCTACTCTTCAGAGTAAGATTGTATTGAAACTTCAAATTGCAATTCCATAGAAAATTTGTGTGGAATTCTAATTCAATTGTGTCTCCAACTGTGTCTCATTGATGTGTGAATTCAATAGCTTTGCCCTCTTTAGTCCTATTTTCATTATTGTTGTAGGTTACTCAAAATATTATATGTTGAAGTTATCTGATCCCTGCTCAAACTGCCAATTGCACCAAAACTAAACCGCACTACAACTTTCATCGTATTTTAAATATTTTTTCTCTTACACAAAGTAAATCAAATTTGTTTTCTACATTTTATATTATTTCATTTCATTATTTTCAACTTAGAAGGGAACTGACCCAAGATTTGAAGGTTGGGGAGTGTGTAACCCTTCCCATCCATTTGTTAAAACTCAGTCATGGGCACAAATCACACTTGTTGATTTCCTTGTTCAACAATTCTAGCATACCCAGTGGAACATATGCAGTTCACCCTACAAAGATTCACCCACCACATATGAGGTCAACAATTTTGACATGCCCAATGGGACCCACAAGTACAATTTTGATATAAAATCAATCTTACCCCATGCACATAATTTTGCAGATATGCTTATGTGTAATTCATATCCTTCTAGATGTGTGAAAAGGGTTGTGTTTATCTAACATGCAAGAAAGCTACCATTTTTTTTGCATAAAAATTTATGATTTGTTTTTTGTTTTAGGTTTCAAACTTTGTAATTTTTCATGTAAATGGTAACTCTATTTTTTATCTAGATTCTTGCCTAACTTGTGATTTGTAAATCTCACTTTTTTAAGAAAGGACTAAAATGACAACAAGCAAAGACAAGAGTGAATGATATAAGACTATTTCAAATTCGCTAAGTGTTCATACTTGAGAACCTCGCTCCCATGTGCCTCATTTTTTTGTTTATTTTTTTCTTTGACTAGTGTGCCTCATTTTTTGTTCCTATTCTTTGGTGGTATTTTAGAGGTTTCTTTACTTTTGTTCATGAATGTCTAAACACCCAAATAATTCCATGGATGTCTTGGTTATTGAATCATCAAATCCTTCAACAATTCACTTATGTCCCTTAAGGACTATCTATATACCAAGTGTCACATGAACAAGGATAGTATGCCCAAATTGGACAATACAGGTAGGTACCTCAAACATATCCATTCATTCACCAATAAAACCTTACAATATTTTCTCAAAAAGGGTACCCTACCCATATAACCCAAACACCCACTTTGCAAATCCAACACCCTTTCCTAAAAAATTTGCCCCAATATCCATTGTTTACTCAAACTTCCTACTGTCAACCAGCTCCTCTGGAATAATAATTGCAAATGCTATTAAACAAATTCAAGTATATAATTTCATCTCTTTAGTCACTCTATACATAGGAGTATGAACTTGATGAAGGTAACATTTTATTCCATTAACAGGGAGATTTCCAAATGCTTGACTAAAAGAATTGGCCACCACCCCAACAGGAATTTTTTTAGATGACTTATTAGGTACAAAACTATATGGTGAATCAAACCACCATATTTAGTCAACCAATGACTTATCAACCCATGATGAACAAACCAAAAATGATTCAAGTGTTTGTACCTTAGGTTGATGCAATGCAAGTCCATGTGATGCCCAAAATATCCTCAGTGGGTAGAAATTACACATTTTCAAAGCTTAGTCATGTACAATAACCACTCTGATGGGTCGATAATTTTTGTAGGAGATTCCCTGCTTGAGCATCGAGTCATGCCTCCCTTAACCAATGATAGAACCCAAGATAGTAAAATAAGAATCTGAATATGAAGTGCCAGAGTTGATAGAGGAGAGTGACATGTTTGTCAAATCAAATAGAAGAGGACAACCTATAAAAGTGATGGGGGTGAATCCATAACTAAAATATGATACTATTATAATGGGCACTATTAAAACATTACAAAAGGAAGGAAAACCAGAGAGACTAGAAGAATCATTTGATGAGAACCCATTGGTGGAAGTGTTTTTTTACTCAAAAAAGAATTCCTAGAAGAAGGCTACCAAATTAGTAGAACATATTTTGAATCGAAGAGAACTTGATGTGGACAACAAGGATTTACGGGGTGAAGATTCAGAGGTCAAAGTAGAGTGTATGACATGCATGTTTTCATTGGAAAAGAAAGATCTTGTAGCAGAAATAGAAGTTTTTTTCTTTAGAGTATGAAACATGTAGTTCTACCCTATCTATAGATATTTTTCAAGAAATATGTATATAAACATATTTAAGTTCCAAGAGTACTCTAGAGGGTTCATGTGAGGGGACCATGCTAAAAAATTGGAAGGTTTTAATTCTAAGAATTATGCAATTTATCACAATTTTAGGGTATAAGGTTGAGTTACGACTCACATTCCAATAGTTCAATTCTATGGAGAACAATAGCGGATTTTTTGAAAAATGACATCAATAGAGATTGCTAGTGGTGAATAATGATATGTTATTTGATCACAAGAGGACAAAGGCCCAAAGTAGCTTCAAATACCAAATACCACTACATGAGGAGACAGGAAGTAAGGAAATGATCATGTGAGTTCATGCATCCACCCTTCTTGCCAACCAATTTGAGGCTAAAAGGGAATATTATTCTCTATATTTTTGGTATAGAGCTTCAAATTGGGAGAGATCAAATGGACAAATATAGTTTGAGATTACAAAAAATTAATTTTTATTTTTAGATTTACACACTCCCCTGATGGGGGGTATATTATTTTATAGAGAGTGTCTACGAAGTTCCTAGTCGAAGAAGACTTCTTGGCAATATGTTGTTAATGTCATCTAACATACTTTGTCTACATAGGTTTTGGAAGATTATGAGATGGAACAATGATGGCAAGAGGAAAGGTGATTATTTTTGGAGCTGGTTGTAAGGACAAAAAAATATTTTCTCTTTTGGCAGAGCACTTGCCCTTCCTTACCTCAACATGGGCACAATACACTTACACACTTAGAACAGGGGATATTTTAACACATATGTGAACACTTATGGTCTATCCTATTCACAATTTTATTACATAGCTAAATGCATTCAACTCCATTATATAAATGATGAAGACAAAAAACTACATTAATCTATTGGTTAGTGATACTAATCATTAAACAAAAATTAGATTTAAAGGTAAAACGAAACTTCGTTCAATACAAATGAATCATGAAATTAAGGTGCAATAAGAGATGAGTATATCAATGTTATTTATGATTTAGAAGTCGTCAATACTATAGAAACACAGAGTATTACCTACAAGGAAGATGTAATAAAAGATTTTGTAGTGAAGACAACTAAAAGTGTTAGCTTTTTTTAGGACTGCTAGGAGTTAGGATAAATAACGTATATCCTTGATTAGATAGTTCATCCCCTTTATACTGATTTTAAAATAAATGAAAGTTATTGAATATAGAAGTATTCAAGTTATAAATGAAACGATAGTAAGAAAAAATACCAAATGGTACTAATACACTATAACAGTTAGATGTTCATAATGACAAGAGAATGTAGTTGGTGAGAACGCATAAGTTGTTAGTTGTTAGCAAATGTTTTTGGTGGGAATTTGATAGTATTTCCTTAACATGAGCATTAGTTAGTTACCCGCCCTTTTCTTAGGAGGGTTATTTATGGATAGAATTTCAAAATTCTCTCTGAGTTGTTGTAGGAGATGTGACATCAATATGAGACATTGCATCGAATCAAGGTTATTGATCCATGATAGCCTGGCATGATAATAATTATGATCACCTTATTATGATTCGAAGAGAGGCTTTCTCAACCAAATCATTTCTAAAATAAGTTAGATATTGCTTTCAGAAGGAGGTTAGAAGAAAGGGTCTAAAATTTTATTAGAATTGGTTAATGTTGGTCATCAAATCCACACAGGAAAGGACTTTCGATGGGTTTGCGTGCCCTGGACCTGCAACCAACGTTGAAAGGCTAAGGGGGAGAGATGCCCCTCATGCCAATATTTGAAGAAAGGTCGGATCCTATACTAATCTACTTTTGGGGTTTGAGACAAGAGTACAAGAAAGAAATAAACAGAGTAAGGGTTAGGAAAAGAAATAAAAAGGGTAAGGGTTAGAGAAAAAAATAAAAAGAGTAAGGGTTAGAAGATGATGATTTAACGTGGGAGAAAACAGGAAGCACGATTACTCACTAACAACTTGAATAGCAGCAAGAAATACCAAGAATAGCATGAAGAAAATGAAATGTCGAACTTCCTATGTATCCTCTAGACGGGTTCGCAGGGTTCTCCTTTCTCTCTCGCTAAAATTCAGGATTCAGAGTAACAGTGATTGAGATAAGGGAATAACAAAAACCTCAATCCACCAGGCAGCATAAAAGAAAGCGACAAGGCATTTTCCCTCTCCTATGTATCCTTCAGAGTGAATTTCAGGGGTTCAGTCCTCAATCACACACCGAATTCAGGATTCAGAGTCTCAGTATGCGAACGAGAAAAGACAAAAGAATTAAGCATAGAAGGCAGCATAAAAGAGAGAAATAGAGCACAAAAGATCTTTAGTATTAAACATAGGACATCAAGTTACAACAGCTTTCTAGCAGAAAGTTCCCCCAATTTTACATTGCAAGGCCTAGGTTTTTATAAAGGACCCGACCCTCTGAATCATTATTACAAAAACGACAGAGTACACCCTTGGGCCGTGAGAAATCGGCTCCTCGCTGATGCTGCGCATGATCCCTCAAATTGGCTACCAAAATTGGTAAGGGTGACCGAGTCAGACAGGGAAAGACGCATTAAATGAGTCACCTGGGTGTCCTTGGATTGCAGGTGCGATGCTCGAGTGGCGGCCATGCTTGCTGGGTTCTTCTTCTCGGGCTGATACTTCGCATCCAATTACCAAAAATGAGTAGCAGGCTTATCGGGCAAGAAAAAATGCATTTATGAGGTTCTCTAACTGCCTCGGGAAAATGCCCAACTTGGGAAGCATTCCTGGGAAGCGCCTCATTGATTTTTGCTTCGTAAAACTACTTCGGGGGCATGGAGTGCCGAAGCTGATCTTCCTCTATCCTTCGCTGCTTCGTTGGCAAAACTGCTTCGCTAATGGGTCGAAAAAATGCTTTGGGTAGATCTTCTTTTGAAATGGTGGTTCGGGGGAGTTTTGGCCGAAACACTTTCTCAACCTCTACTGCTTCGGGTGAAAACTGGCTGAAGTGGATTTTAGAAATACTTCGGGCCCGAAGTAATTTCTTTGCCTTAGCTGATTTGGGCTATCTTTTCTTCTTCGGCGAAGTTGCTTGGATGCCGCTTCGCAAACTCTTCACCCGAAGTAGTCGCTAGGAATGCTTCGGGTGTGAAGCATTTCCTTCATACTTTCTTGGTAAAGTTCTCGCCCGAAGTGATGATTTGAAGCGCTTCGGGCCCGAAGATCTCTTCTTTTCATTTTGTCCACCAGGGGGTGATAGGGAAAACCAAAATTGCTATAACTTATATAAAAAAAAAAACTTTCAACAAAACAAATATTATACAAAGTTTCAATTTTTTTTGCCCCTTGGTGGAATGTGACAATATTGTCAACATTCTTGGCGGCTCACAGGGCAACGAGCTTGTCTCGGTGGTAGAACCCTCAGCTTTTATCCATTGGGCCAGAGTTACCTCCAGACCCTTCTTGTTCCTTTTCTGGGGGCGCTTCCACAACTTGTCCTTCCTCTTCCTCTTCCCCCTCCTCTTCTTCCGCCACTGCTTCTTCTCCTCCCGTCACCATTACTTCTGCTACATCTTTAGTTGTTGGCAACGGGGCCAGATGGACATGGATGTCTCTTAAGGTTCGACGAACTTGAGACTAGATGCCTTTCGTGAACAGCTCCTGATCTTCCAAGGATTTGACCAGAGTGTGAAACCTATCGATCTGCCCAACATTTGCATGCTGGGACCTTGTATACAGATCATTTAAGGAGGTGGCAATTCTATAGTATTTCAATATGTAATCAGCAACCTACTTCTTTGTTATTGGTTCGGCCCACTTGTCTATCTTCGAGGCATTGTCTTCAAACTGTTGCCACTTCGGCATGATTTCCTCCTTGGCTAAGGGCTTCCCATCATTATCCGTGAAGCTTGAGAAGCCTAAGGAGAAGAGGTCCTCGAAGTAGCCCATTGATGCGTGCCTCTCGCTTTTGAATGCATCTAGTAGGGTTTTTGCCTTTTGAGCTTTCTTGGCTATGGAGAAAAAGACACGAACCGTGGCTTGGGCTGTTGACCAATCCCTTGATGTCTAGCTCATCGCTACGTGATGAGCAAGGTGCAACCTAAGTATTGTCATTGTTGTCAACACAGTCAGGTTGATCAGTTGATGCAATGGTTAGAAGTTGATTGGTGAGCAAGGTGATGGATAGGAGTTGTTTGTTGAGCAAGGTGCAGCAAAAGCATTGCAAAAGTATTGTCATTGTTGTCAACACGGTCAGATTGATGCGATTGATGCGGTTCGAGAGGTCGATCGGATCAAGTGCGAGAAAGTTTCAAGGAAAACGAGAGGTGACCCAGATTCGAAAGGCGAGAAAGAGACAAGGAAGAAACACGTCGCGATATCGCGACATGTTTTCTGTCGCGATTTCGCGACATGGTCGAGGAGAGAGAAGGCGCAACCGAAAATGTCGCGATTTCGTGACATGTCGAGTTTTCGTTGAGGAGAGAGAAAATGTGTCGCGATTTCGCGACAAAAAGTAGGAGAGAGAAAATGCACGCCAAATTGTCACGATTTCGCGACATGGCCGAGAGAGAGAAGATGCGAGCAAAACTGTCGCGATTTCGCGACATGCTGGCAGAGAAGGAAACAAAGGTGTAGCGATATCGCTACATGTTGAAATGAATGGAAACAAAGGTGTAGCGATATCGTTGCATGATGAAAATACATGGAACTAAGGTGTAGCGATTTCGCTACATGTTGAAACAAAGAGAAACTAAGGTGTAGCGATGGCGCTACATGTTGAAACAAAGGGAAACTAAGGTGTAGCGATTTCGCTACATGTTGAAACAAAGAGAAACTAAGGTGTAGCGATGGCGCTACATGTTGAAACAAAGGGAAACTAAGGTGTAGCGATTTCGCTACTAGTCAAAAGTGTAGAAGCGAAAGATGCGACAATGATATTACAAGTCAAAATTTCATGAAAAGAGGCAAGGTAAAAGCACAAGGCACAAAGTTGTAGCGATTTCGCTACTGCATGGAGCAAAGAGCGTACGGAAGCCAGAAGCGTCGCGATTTCGCGACAAGAAGATTGATGACGTCAGCAAGAGCCGGAAGCGTCGCGATTTCGTGACATGTTCCATTTTTTTTGGAGTTGGCAAGGAGAGTTGTACGGAAGAGCAAAGTGTCGCGATTTCGCGACATGTTCCATTTTTGGAGTTGGCAAGGAGAGTTGTACGAAAGAGCAAAGTGTCACGATTTAGCGACATGTTCCATTTTTGTAGTTGCTGGCAAGGAGAGTTGTACGGAAGAACAAAGTGTCACGATTTCGCGACATGTTCCTTTTTTTGGCAAAGAAGAGTGTACGGAAGCTGAAAGTGTCACGATTTCGCGACAAGCGTGATGATGACGTCGACAAAGTTGAAAAGTGTCACGATTTCAGACGGGATGAAAGGAAAGCTGCTGGAAGCTGGAAGCGTCGCGATTTCGTGACATGCTTGATGATGACGTCAGCAAAGTTGAAAAGTGTCGCGATTTCGTGACAAGATGCAGGAAAGCTTGCAAGAGCCAAAACGGTCACGATTTCGTGACATGCTTAAGGATGACGTCAGCAAAAGTTCAAAGTGTCGCGATATCGTGACATGATGCGAGGAAAGCTTCAAGAGCCAAAATGGTCACGATTTCGCGACATGCTTAAGGATGACGTCGAGCAAAAGTTCTAAGTGTCGCGATATCGCGACATGAGCGAAGAAAAGCTTTCAAGGCCAAAATGGTCATGATTTCGCGACAACCTTGAGGTGTCGTCGATTAGTAAAAGTGTCGCGATATCGCGACGAGGTAACGATCTGCGGGTAAAACCCGTAGGAGCATGCAAGGTGACACATGTCGAAAAAGCAGACAAGAAAATCATGCGACGATTACGTAAAATTATGATGTCAGAGTTAAACGTTGACGAGGTGTTGGACATGCAATGCAACGACCAAACATGCATAATTGAAATGCATTCGAAAAGCCGAATATGAAGGATAATAAAAGCATTCGAAACGTCGTATTTGCGATTCTAAAACGCGTATTTGAAGCATACAGAAAAGCCGAACATGAAGAATCGAAAAGCTTTCGAAGAATCACATATGGAATTTCGAAAAAGCATTCGAAAAGCCGTATTCGAAGAAATTGAACAGTCGAAGTGCATGAAACAAAATTGCCGTATTGCATGGATTCAAAAGACGTATTGCGAGGGTTTCGAACAGTCGAAGTGCATGGAACCGAAAATCCGTATTGCATGGATTCGAACAGTCGGAGGTATGTGATTCGATTGCATGCGGGATTGAAAGGTTATAAAAGAATAATCGTACGAGAGAAGATAGTTTTCTGCTGCGTGATAGAAGATCCTCTGCGAGAAAGAGGTTAGCTGTAAGTGAGTTTGTGAGAGTGTTGTAAGAGATTATAACAGTGTTGTGTTAATGCTGTGAAGAGTTGCAAGAGCATGCCATATGAAAGGGTTTGTAAGTGTGCAGAAGGTAGAACTGTAAAAGAGTGTATGCTTCCATGAGATTGATTTGATTTAAGCTAGATCAGTGAGGATCTTGTAACACTGAAGGCATTTTTATGTCAATCAAAATTGAAAATAGAAATCCAAGTTGGTGCTTGGAATCAGGGGTTGGTGCTCCTTCCAGTTGATGCTTTGGTAAATTAGGGGTTGGTGCTCCTTCCGGTGGATCTTTGGTAAATTGATTGTAAAGTTGGTGCTTTGCAATGGCTGGATTTGGATGGGAGTCCAAGCAGTCTAGTTTGAGGAGTAGCCAAAACTGGTGAACCTCGTTACATCTTGTGTTATGTTATGCTCTCTTGTGGTACTTGCTATTTTTGGTTTTAGCTTTCTTTTGTTTTGGCTTTAAGAGTTAAAGCATTAAGTTTTAAAATAGCTGCACTGATTCACCCCCCCTCTCAGTGCCATTGTAAGACTAACAATTGGTATCAGAGCCAAGTTCCCAGTTCAGGCTAAATCAGTCAGGGTTGATCTTGGATTAGTTTACAATGGGTAAGAAGAATAGATTATCCTCCATTAAGGCATCTCAATCAGTTTCAATTCCTTCAGAAGAGAAAATTGCACTAAAGAAGGAAGAAGAAGTGAACTCCGAAGTTTGCAATGAAAACACTGGAGATTGAAGTAGATCTAGAAGGTGAGTTGATCGCCGCTCTTGAAGAGTTAAGTATACAAAAGAAAAGCAACAAAAGACTGTCCAAAAAGTTGGAAGAATACGGGGATGAGATTGAAAATCTCTGTTTACAAATTCAAGAGGCCAAGAAAGCAAAAGAAGCCTTGAAGACACAGCTGAATGATAAAGTCGATGTATATAGCAAACGTGAAGAAGAATCTAACAAAACTGTTAGTAATCTAAAGTCGCAAGTAGATGTGTCCAAGAGGGTTGAAGAAATTCTCAGGTCTCAGTTCAATGAGAAAAAGACTGCTTGTTGCCAACAAGAAGAAGAGATTGTTTCTTTGAAGAAACAACTAAAAGAGGCCAATATAAATCTCAAATTTGAGAAAAGCACAAAGTTGCTAGATACAATGATAAATCAACAAAGAAGCTCCACGTCTAAGTTTGGTCTTGGATATGAAGCTGAACAACCTTCATCCTCTAAACATGCGAGAGAAGAAGAAGTCCTCGGTTGAAGGTTTGAAAAAGGAAAAGTCTGAAGTCTGAATCCTCAAAAGGAAGAAATCATCAAAGAAAATCTACGACAAAGCAACCACAGCAACGAGAGGTTCTCTCACTCTCATTCTTTTAATAATAATGCTTTTAATGGCTATTGTTCTAAATGCAACTACTATGGTCACAAGGCATTTTATTGTGGATAGAATAATAGATCAAAGAGTTATTCTGATAAAAACACATCTGCTTTCCTGAGTGAACACCCTGTGCAATGTTTTAAATGTAATGGCCATGGGCACATAGCAAGGTTTTGTCCAAGCATTTCTGTATCTAATCTAAGGCCAGACCATAGATTTCATCAGACACACAGAATGCAATACAGACGGGGAATAAAACATGTGCAATGTTTTAAATGTAATGGTCAAGGGCACATAGCAAGGTTACGTGCAAGCACTTATGTATCTAATCTAAGGCAAAACCCTAGATTTCATCGAGACGCAAAGAATACAATACGAGACGAGAGAATAAATCATGTGCACGACGAAAGGAAAATAATCATCCTTCAAGAATGCACAAGAGACAACCCCGCAAGAAAAATGTTCAAGTTCACGAACGGGGGCAAAATAGGGATGTAGTTGAAAAACTCAAGCCCAAGTTCGGGAAAGTACGGAGAAAGACGAGAAGAAAGGAATTCGTGTCTCCTTGGACGGAAGGAGATTACTCCTCTTCCGCTTTAAGCGGCTCCGGGTGGCACATCCTCGGGGGGAGCAATCTTAAAATTTTATTTTAATGCTCCTTTGTTTTTGGGCCGGTTTTACGAGGATGAAAGGTAAGAAGTCGAGTTATTGTTGTTTTGCGGCTAAAGTGTGTTGTCGGTTCTTGTTGTTGTTTTTGAAGGTGCCGTGAAGTGTCTTGTTTAATTTGAAGAGTTGTCACATTTGGTAGTGTTGAGATATGTCATCTGCTGTCTTGTTGATAATTCTTCCACCAACTGTTCATTACTTCGGATCATAACGGGTTCAGAATTTTTTTGCGTGTTTGCTCTAGCTGCATATACGTGTTTCGAGCGGCGTGTATTTGTTTTACACTTTGAGGTAAAGCTTGCAAGATCCTTCTTGTCGCCTTGGTAAGATTATTCAATTCACGGACGGTTCGGGTTAGCTGTTGATAAAATATCAATCCGAGGTTAAGAAGTTGAGGTTGAGTAAGGGGCTCTATGGTTGGCCATAAAGTGTTTGTCAAAATGTCTTCTCCAATATTTGCACTGTTAAAAGTAAAGTGATCTGCAATATCTGTAGAAAACTCAGATCAGGTTTTAAGTTTAAAAAGGAATCTGGTTGTGCCGCAGTACAGTATTTATTGCTTGCACTAAGTTGGCAGTAAATTTGTAGAGTTGGTACAAGTGAGTCTCCTATCAATTTTGTTGAAAGATGTGAAATCTGCTTGTTGAAGTGAAGAAGCGTTGGGCAGAGGTGCCAAGTTTGACCCATGTTGTGGGCAATTTCGTCTTGGTCGTGATGCTCGTGGATAGCGAGCAATAAAAGCGCTTTAGCTTTTGTGGTGGTGTTATTCACTTTCTCCAAAGGTTGGAGAACTAAGTTTGGCCAAGGTATATCTTTTATTATTATTTGCTTGGAGTATTTTGAATTGACTTGGCAAATATAATTGATGGAGGTATAAGGTTAAGTTGTCATATTTTGCTTTGACATTATCTTATTGGCATGTTTTGATGATTGTGTTTAAAGAAGTGGAGCTAAAAGGTGTAATAAAGGAAGTTCACTTTATTGCTAATTTATTTTTATTCCTTCCCTAAATTGGTTGAAAGTTTGAGAGTTGTGTGTAGTGTCGGCTTGAAGGTTCAATTATCTTCTACTCAAATAAGGTATGGACTCATTCTTCTTATGAGTATGATTGGTGTATGTTTTCTGAAATAAGGTTGGAGTGAAAAGGTACTCTTCTAGGTATCCCTTGGCTTGGTGTAAATCCTAATTTCTGGTTTGAGATAGTGGAAGCTTTGTGCTCTAGGGCTTATTTTTGTGAGTCTAGCTACTTGCATTAAGTTGGTGGAACCCTTGGTTGGTTGTCTTGAGTTTAATAGTTGAGTTTGAGATTGGGAATTAAGTATAGAACATATTGAGTCTCTAACAATTCTCTGTATGTTTCTATGAAGTTGATAAATCACATTGGGTCTCTAACAATTCTCTTTGTGGGTTCATGCTAAGCGTGGTTCTAGTGAGAACTTGTGTGCTGATCCGGACAAGTTCTATGTGTGCTTCTTAAGCGGGGTTCTTAGTGAGTCTATGACATAGTATGAGAGGGTTGAGGCTCGAGAAGACAGCGTGATCCGAAGAGGTCATTTTTTCCCAAGTATTGGCTAAGATTTGACTAGACATCGGGATCAAATTCTCGGAGGGAGAATTTATGGATCCGTTCATCATATTGCTCATGTTTATGCTTTTTGCTAAGCTGGATTAATTTTTTGCTGTGAATGTTGTGCATGGACTAAGGGGGAGTTTTGCGGCCGCCCTTTGGTATTATTGTCAAAGGGGGAGAAGAATTACAAGTAATTGCAGACAATTACGTGTGTTGCCAACAATTCCAAAGGGGGAGATTGATGAGCAAGGTGCAACCTAAGTATTGTCATTGTTGTCAACACGGTCGAGGTTGATCAGTTGATGCAATGGTTAGAAGTTGATTGGTGAGCAAGGTGATGGATAGGAGTTGTTTGTTGAGCAAGGTGCAGCAAAAGCATTGCAAAAGTATTGTCATTGTTGTCAACACGGTCAGATTGATGCGATTGATGCGGTTCAGAGGTCGATCGGATCAAGTGCGAGAAAGTTTCAAGGAAAACGAGAGGTGACCAGATTCAGAAACTGGCAAAAAGAGACAAGGAAGAAAACTGTCGCGATATCGCGACATGTTTTCTGTCACGATTTCGCGACATGGTCGAGGAGAGAGAAGGCGCAACCGAAAATGTCACGATTTCGTGACATGTCGAGTTTTCGTTGAGGAGAGAGAAAATGTGTCGCGATTTCGCGACAAAAAGTAAGAGAGAGAAAATGCATGCCAAATTGTCGCGATTTCGCGACATGGTCGAGGAGAGAGAAGATGCGAGCAAAACTGTCATGATTTCGTGACATGCTGGCAGAGAAGGAAACAAAGGTGTAGCGATATCGCTACATGTTGAAATGAATGGAAACAAAGGTGTAGCGATATCGTTGCATGATGAAAATACATGGAACTAAGGTGTAGCGATTTCGCTACATGTTGAAACAAAGAGAAACTAAGGTGTAGCGATGGCGCTACATGTTGAAATAAATGGAAACTAAGGTGTAGCGATGGTTGAAACCAAGAGAAACTAAGGTGTAGCGATGGCGCTACATGTTGAAACAAAGGGAAACTAAGGTGTAGCGATTTCGCTACTAGTCAAAAGTGTAGAACGAAAGATGCGAATGATATTACAAGTCAAAATTTCATGAAAAGAGGCAAGGTAAAAGCACAAGGCACAAAGTTGTAGCGATTTCGCTCGCATGGAGCAAAGAGCGTATAGAAGCCAGAAGCGATTTCGCGACAAGAAGATTGATGACGTCAGCAAGAGCGAAGTGTCGCGATTTGCGACATGTTAATTGGCAAGGAGAGTTGTACGGAAGAGCAAAGTGTCACGATTTCGTGACATGTTCCATTTTCTTGGAGTTGGCAAGGAGAGTTGTACGGAAGAGCAAAGTGTCACGATTTTACGACATGTTCCATTTTCGCTTGAGTTGGCAAGGAGAGTTGTACGGAAGAGCAAAGTGTCACGATTTCGCGACATGTTCCATTTTTTGGAGTTGGCAAGGAGAGTTGTACGGAAAGAACAAAGTGTCGCGATTTCGCGACATGTTCCTTTTGGAAAGAAGAGTGTCGAGCGAAAGTGTCAGGATTTCGTGACAAGCGGGATGATGACGTCGGCAAAGTTGAAAAGTGTCACGATTTCGTGACGGGATGAAAGGAAAGCTATGGAAGCGAGCGTCGCGATTTGCGACATCTTAGGATGACGTCGAAAGTTGAAAAGTGTGCGATATCAGAAAGATGAGGAAAGCTTCAAGAGCCAAAGTCACGATTTCGCGACATGCTTAAGGATGACGTCGACAAAGCTCAAAGTGTCGCGATATCGTGACAAGATGCAAGGAAAGCTTCCAAGAGCCAAAATGGTCACGATTTCGTGACATGCTGAAGGATGACGTCAGCAAAAGTTCTAAGTGTCGCGATATCGTGACATGAGCGAGGGAAAAGCTTTCAAAGCCAAAATGGTCACGATTTCGTGACGACCATGAAGTTAAAAGTGTCGCGATATCGCGATAGGTAACAGTCTGGCAGGTAAAACCCATAGGAGCATGCAAGATGACACGTGTCGAAAAAAAGCAGACAGGAAAATCATAGAGTAAAAGTAGAGTCGACGATTAAATTGACGGTGTTGGACATGCAATGCAATAGTCAAACATGCATAATTGAAACGCATTCGAAAAGCGAATATGAAGGATAATAAAAGCATTCGAAAGGTCGTGTTTGCAGGCATTCTAATAGACGTATTTGAAGCATACAGAAAAGCCGAACATGAAGAATAAAAAAGCTTTCGAAGAATCACATATGGAGTTTTGAAAAAGCATTCGAAAAGCCGTATTCGAAGAAATTGAACAGTCAAAGTGCATGAAACAAAATTACCGTATTGCATGGTTTCAAAAGACGTATTGCAGGGTTTCGAACAGTCGAAGTGCATGGAACCGAACAACCGTATTGCATGGATTCGAACAGGTCGGAGTATGTGATTCGATTGCATGCGGGATTGAAAGGTTATAAAAGAATAATCGTACGAGAGAAGATAGTTGTTCTTTGCGTGATAGAAGATCTTTGCGAGAAAGAGGTTGGTCTGTAAGTGAGTTTGTGAGAGTGTTGTAAGAGATTATAACGGTGTTGTGTTAATCTTTGTGAAGAGTCTGCAAGAGCATGCCATATGAAAGGGTTTGTAAGTGTGCGGAAGGTAGAAGCGTAAAAGAGTGTATGCTTCCATGAGATTGATTTGATTTAAGCTAGATCAGTGAGGATCTTGTAACACTGAAGGCATTTTTATGTCAATCAAAATTGAAAATAGAAATCCAAGTTGGTGCTTGGAATCAGGGGTTGGTGCTCCTTCCGGTTGATCTTTGGTAAATTAGGGGTTGGTGCTCCTTCCGGTGGATCTCTGGTAAATTGATTGTAAAGTTGGTGCTTTGCAATGGCTGGATTTGGATGGGAGTCCAAGCAGTCTAGTTTGAGGAGTAGCCAAAATTGGTGAACCTCGTTACATCTTGTGTTATGTTATGCTCTCTTGTGGTACTTGCTGTTTCTGGTTTTAGCTTTCTTTTGTTTTGGCTTTAAGAGTTAAAGCATTAAGTTTTAAAATAGCTGCACTGATTCACCCCCCCCTCTCAGTGCCATTGTAAGACTAACACTACAAGCTTCAAATCTTGATACATTGCATCTTGGACCTTGAGGGTCATCTTGAGTTGGGCCCTGACATTCTAAATGACCTCTTCGACGATTGGCCCTCCTTCGATGGTGGCAACCCGGGCCTCTATGGCGTAAGCTAGAACTGAAAGGCCACTGGCAGCCCGAGACTTGAAATTTTTGAGCAGATGTGAGCGAATCTCCTTGATTTTGCTCTTGTCAAATAGCCCTAGGCATTCCTTCTCATGCAGCTATATCTGAGCTTGCAAGATCTTGCTTTCAAGCTCCTTGGTCCTCAAATCATTCTTGCCCTGCCTTTGTGCTTTATTCTTATCTATGCACTCCAGCTGTGCTATCCATAGCTTTAGGGCGTGCGCTTCTTTCTTCATCAGCTTGCACTGCTCCTCGGCCTCTACCAATTTGGAGTGAGCCCTTGCTAGCTCCTCTTCCAGCTTGATATTAGAATTCTCGGCTTCGAACCTGTGCTTGTTGGCAATGTTGGCATGCGCCTTGAAGGTCTCGATTCCAATGTGCATAGAGGCGGACTCCTTGTCCATGTTCAGATGTTCCAAGTCCTTTTCTTTATCCTGATATTCATAGTCCGCTGGAGTCATCTCTTCCAGGGGCTTCTGGAATTTGGGTATCTTCTTTACTTTACGCAACTTTCCTACCTCAAAATCAAAGACGGCATATTTCTCGACTTGAGCGAGCGAGCGCCCTTTCTTCTTTCTTGCCTCTTTCAACATTCTTTCTGTGTTCTGTCAGGCTTGGAGGATTTTTTTGGCCAAATGGGATTCCCGTATTAAGGACAGCTTGGAGTCGAATGTGGCTGGGTCTACAGCCGAGGGATTGAACAAATATAAGGAGTTGAAGGGGATAGCCTCACTCGAAGGTTTGACAATGAGGGTGACGGGGGCTTCGACGAGTGGGAGCATGTTATGTACTATAGAGGAATGAGCCTCAGGGTTTAGCACTGGACTATTAGCTTCACCCTGGTTGATGACTGGAGGATTGGCGGTGTGGCTGGGCGAAGTAACTTCGACAGGTTTGTCTTGGTCGGAAGACTCGGGGGAGTAGTTAGGGACACAGCGTAAGAAGGTGAATGACCTTATGGAGGTAGGGTGGATAGGTGAGAGCTTTCGGCTAGGGCTGGGGTGGACTTACGAGCAACTAGAGCATAAGGTGAAGAAAACGTACCTATGTGCCCTCCTGGCAGAGCGGCCATGGTGATCTCCTAGGTGATTGGCTCTTGCCCCTTCGGGGCCTCAGTAATTTTGGCTTCCATGACTTCCACAAGTTCCCCCATGTTGATGACATCTACATTTGGGATTGTTTTGGCACTTGGTGGAGTTCCTTCGTCGTTTGCTTCAACTGAGCCCGATAATGATATTTCAGCGGGGGCGTTCGGAGTGCCTGTACGCGGTCGCTTTGGGAAGTTCGGAGGTGCCTGTGTAGGTTCTTGCTCTTTTCTTTTCTTCCTATTGAGGGACTATTCTGATTCCTCTATTGTTGTCTCTAGATCTTCGGATGGACTCCGTAGTAAAGCTTTCGGTGCGGCCCTTGCTACTTTTTCCTTGGGGACATTATCAATCCTTCTGAGGCTTTCGCCCGAACTTGGGGTGGCTGGTGGCATGAAGTCGGTGAAGGACAAGGGTTCCCAAGACCCAATATTGTTCTGATATATAATTATGAATTCCCTATCCATTGTTAGAAGCCCGTAAGAATTCATCTTTTGACGATGGACTCTCATAATCCACCATTCTCTTAACTACTCCTCGTCCCAGTATTTCAACTCCTCTTTTAAATCATCCTTCGCTTTTCTCTAGAAAGTGGAGTCAGGAGGCGGGAATGGGTACTGGTTTGGGTCAAATTTGACCTCCATAGGATAGAAGTCATGCCAAGGAGGCAACGTCCTCATATCCTCTAAGTGCCACTCCAGATCCGTACCATTTGGGTTATTTCTTTACTTCAGAATTTTGGGGCGAGGATAGACGTGGAAGTTTTTGCTTTTCAAATGATCTCTCATCACCCCCAATGGGTCGTAGAGCCACCTCTATGGTATTTGAAGCAGACCAAAAGTGATGAGCTTCTCCTCTAGGTATATGTTCTGCTTCAAGGCAAAAAATTTGATCACTCCCATCTTGAAGGGGAAATCATAGGTGTGTGCCCACTTTCGCCCATGGCCGTAGGCTTCATCGGTCACATCACTTTTTCGAGCAACTTCTAGGGCAAATTGGTACTCTGAAGGGAAAAAGGGTAGCAGGAAGGGCTTCCCTGTGAAGCCAAAAAGGTGGATCACAAGCCCTTATGTCAATTGGAATACATCCCCCATTTTCTTCGATACCACTTTATCTCTGAGGCCAAGAGGCACCTGGGGGCTAGACTTTGTCAGAACATGCATCGCAGGTCCCAAAAACTGTTGATTGAAAGGGTAATAGGACTCCGACCTCAGCAAGAGATGGGTCCACTGATATACAGGTAAAGGGATCCCATCCTTGTCGACTGGTGAAACATCACAATGGTGAAGGGATTTATGTACATGAAAGAAGAGCCAAACCAAGAAGGAACAAGGATGGAAGTGCGGCTCCTTGCTAGCATCCTTCATGGATGACAACCGCACATGCAGATTTTGGGCCAACCATTCTGCCCAATCGAAGAAAAATGGGTTGGTGTTCGATCGCAAAGCATCGAGAGCGTAGAACTCTCCTCTGGAAATGCATTCGGCTAGCGACACCTGCCATGGGTATACCGAAGTATCACTTGACAAGCCTCCCACCCATGTGATGATGGAGAATATATCTGTGTTCTTGAAGGCCTCCAAGGGTAGGGGCATCTGGGGTCGCTTACCGGAAGGAAGTCCGCTCTTGAGATTTTCACGCAAAAAGCTTAGAATGAAGGGATTAGAGGTGAACTTATCCGTTTGTTCACTCAGGCTGACATTGCGAACAATATAGCATTTTGGTGGCCTTTGCTGTGGTGCGAACGTTGCCTGCACATCTTCCTTCAGAATGGAAAACAACTTTTGACCCGAGGCATCCAACACCTGCCTGGTTTGTGGTTAGTAGTTCCAAGCGATGGCGTATATGAGTTCGGGGCAGTGATGTGTAGGAGGAACTAGATACCAGTATATGTGGGAATAATATGTCGCGACCCTCTTGGTCTCCGTTGAAAGCCTGCTTCGCATGAAGTCGATGGTATGTCGAAGCTCGACCATGATTCTTGAGAGCTCTGGATCTCTGATTTTCACCCACTTATCTATCGGTGATTCTACGCTGGGCTCGTCATCGGACTCTTCCCTTCCTTCCATAACTTGTTTTCTTGGGTGTGGGGGAGGATTGACCCTCCTAGGTCTCTGTTTCTTTTCTTCTGTGGCTCTCACCTTCTCTGGAATTATCGTCTTTGGCCCTTTTCCTTTCTGAGTGGGGGTCTTCTTTCCCATTGCGAACGATCATAGCAGAATAACTTGTGAGGTAGAAAAGTTCAGTACCTAAAAACAAAGGATGGGATAATCACGACGAACAACGAAAAATTTGATGCAGAAGCTCTCCGAGGTGACAGAATGCAGACTCGACTCTCACACTTGTAAATGGTTTGCTCTTAATGGGCATCTGCATTTTATAGCTTCAGAGGGCAACTTCCTGCATTTATGGCAACCACCGTAATTACTTCGCGGGCCTGGCCTGAAAGTATCACTGTGGCATCTGATTGGCCATATGGCGGCATCGTATGCAGTGCCATGCAATTTAGGGATTTGATTTTGTAAATCATTGCCACCTGGTACCCTTGCATGACTTTTTGGTTAATGAACTGTCTTGGGATGAGTGTCGTTTCTTTTGTATTGAGTTCATCTGCTTTGACCCCCTTTTGAGGCTATCTTCGACACATTTCTTGAGGCATATCTTAAATGTGCCCGCCTCAAAATTGAGGTTTGGCAACATGGATTTGGCGAAGAAAATACTTCATCGTGAAGTTCTTCTTTAGGCTACTTTTCTTCATTTCAGGCCCAAAGTTCCTTTTTGCCAGGCTGTTGCTTCGGTTCGCCGACTAAAACCTGTTTCATCGAGGAGGGCCTCGCCAATATTTACTTCGAAAAATGCCTTCAGCACATTTCTTTAGTGAAGCATTTTCCACGTCCTTGATCTGCATGTGGTTCGGTTCTACGAGGATGAACTGCTTCGCGATGAACTTCCCTTCGTCGGATACTTCGGACCGAAACCCCCCGAAGGCGATTTCGATCATGCTTTGTGAAGCCGAAGCCAGGAATCTAGCTTTTGCGGTTGAAGCGACACTTGCTCCCCACGATATTTTGAACAGAGTATAGACAAATAACTGAAACCCTATATACGAAAATACATGCAAGATTTTTTTTTTTGGAGTGATTTAAATACCTCAGCGATTGAAGGTCTTCAGGTGGAGACCATTGACGGAGATTGGTAAAACTTGGCCATTCGCATCTTTGAGGATGAAAGAATTGGCCGAGTTCACTTTTACTATTTCAAATGGTTCGTCCCAGAATGCATCCATTTTGTCATGATTCCCAGGCTTGGCCTGCCATGAGTCCCACCTCCATACTAGGTCTCCTATTTTGAATGTGCGATCGGATGATTTCCTTTTGAACCATTCTCGGGTGACCTCAGCATGCTGTGCGAAGTTCTGGTAGGCCTTTTCACGCTCCTCTTCTAGTTGTAGTAGTTGGACCAGGCATTCCTCCATCGGGTTGGCTCCATCTTCTTCTAGCAACTGTAATGCAGGGATCTCAATGTGAGTGGGTAGGATGGCATCCTTGCCGTAGACCTGAGCATAAGGTGAAGTCTTGATTGAAATTTTGACAGAAACCCGATCAACCCACAAGGCCCGATCCAGAAGGAGGTGCCAAGTTCTTTTGTTTTGATCGATTAGCTTTCTTAGTATCCTCAACAAGGTTTTGTTGATGGATTCTGCCAATCCATTGCCCTGGGGGTAATAGTTGGAGGACACCTTGTGATATATCCCATACTTGTATAGGAACTCGTTGATATTTGCGCCTATGAAACCAAGACCGTTATCTATAATAATTGCTTCAGGGATACCGAAGCGGGTAATCAATCCTTCCAGGAAGGTGACGACGGTATCTTGATCAGCATGTTTTATGGGGACTGCCTCGGCCCACCTGGTAAAGTAATCAGTCGTAGTTAGAATGAATTTGTGTCTAGAAAAGGAGTTTGGTGATATGGCCCCTATGAAATCTAGTCCCCATTGCTGAAAGGGGGCTTCTACTTGTATCGGTCGGAGTGGCATTGAAGCATTTTTGCTTCGACCGGCAAATTTTTGGCATTGCTCGCACCTTCGATAAACGGAGAAGGCATCGGCAAAGAGTGTGGGCCAATAGTAACCCACCTTGATTATCTTTAGCACTGTCGCTCTTCCAACAAAGTGTCCTCCAGATAGTCCTGAATGAAATTCACCCAGGATTCTCCTCTTATCATCATCTTTTATGCATCTGAGCGCATAGTGTATTGGGTGGACTGCATCCTGAAATGTCTTCACTGCAAAGCATTCAGATGTGAGGGGCATCTGTCGATGTTGAAATATTCCACTATTTTGCTGACCCAATATTTCTTGGCCTCTTCCTGATTAGCGAGGCATTCTCCCGTTGGCAAGTCATCCGACTGATAGTCTGTTATTTCGGTCGTTGCGCTCTTCGCCAGCTCTTGACATAATGCGTGACCGTGAACTAGTTTGGTAGGCTTGATCTCAATATCAAACTCTTGGATTTTGCTTACCCAACCAGCTCTCTTGCTTCCCAGTTCCCCTTGAATAATGAAACTACGCACATCGGGGTGAATGACGAAGACTGTGGTTCGACTCTGAGAAATGAACTGTTTGAATTTCCTGAGAGACTTCATTACTGCGTGCACTTGACGGTTGATGAAATTTTAATTTTCTTCATGGGGATTGATTATCTGACTAAGGAACGCGATGGGACGTTCCTCCCCATCTTCCCATTTTTGCGTTAAGACCGCGGTGTAGCTTTCAGGTTCTCCTATTGCATACAAGATAAAATCTCGACTGTAGTCGGGGTTGATCAAGACCGGTGCCTAAACAATTCGGGTCTTTATTTCTTTAAATGATTTTCTCCTCTCTTCTGTCCAGATGAATTCTATGCCCTTCTTTAAAAGCTTAGACATTGGCTTAATGACCTGGGCGAAGTCTGGGACAAAATTCCTTACGAATTTAATTTTACTGAAGAAATATTGAAGGCCCTTTTTATCCATTGGAATTGGGAGCTTCATAAGAGCTTCGAATCTTTTAGGATCCACGATGAGACCTTTTTTTGAAATTGCATGTCCCAGCAGCTTTCCTTCGCTGACTGCGAAGATAGACTTTTTTGGATTGATTGAGATGCCAAATTCTTGAAATTTTTTGAAGATTTGTTGAAGATGTTTTGGGTGGTTCTCTCTCCTTTGGGAGAAGATGGTCATGTCATCTAAATAGATAATGATAACCTTGTTCAGAAGCTCACCAAAATCTAGGTCCATTTCCCTCTAGAAAGTAGCTCCCGCGTTCGAGAGGCCAAAAGGCATTCGTTGGTAGGTGAATGTGCCCCACTTGGTTGTGAACGCGGTATTATGTTGGTCTTCGTCCTTGACCCAGATTTGATTATATCCGGAGAAACCATCAAGTAGGGAGAATCGTTGAGCTCCAGCTACCGAATGCAAGATCTGATCGATCTGCAGGAGAGGATAGTGGTCCTTAAGGGAAGCATGATTCAGGTTGTGGAAGTCCATGCATAATCGGATGTCTCTGTTCTTTTTTTTGACAAGGACCAAGTTTGCTACCCATGAAGAATGCTTGATAGGATAAATGATCTTTGCTTTGAGCATTTTAAGCAGTTTGACCTTCATCAAGACCTCGATTTTTAGATTAACCGGCCTTTGCTTCTATCAGAAAGGTTTGGCCCCTTCTTGTAATTTGATTGTATGTTGGATCAGCTGTCGATCATACCCTTGAGGTCATGATAATACCAAGCCACGATATTTGGGTACTTCCTACACAAACATCAGATTTGCTCTATTTCTTTTGAGGTACAATCGGTCTTGACCTTTATTACTTTCCCAGGTTCCAGTTCTAGATCTTGATATTGCTACGTGCTGATCTAGATCCTGTGAGAGAGTGATCGATCATTTTGATCGAAAAGGCTCTCAAGCATGATCAATCCCTTGGGAACGTGGTTGTTCTTCAACTGGACCAATCCTTCGTATTCTTCCTCATCAGGGCTTCGATATTCGACTATAGCGGCTTCTTGGATCATGAAATTGACAATCTGCTCATCGTTGTCAAAAATTTCTAGTGTAAATATTTGTTTGGGATAGAGGGCCTATAGATAATCCTTATAGCCTTCGGCTTATGCACCATATCATCCACTGGAGAATATTGGGCTGCAATGGATGCTAAGACATCTGCATGTCGATTCTTTTCACGTGGAATAGACTATAGATTGAGAGATTCAAACTGGTCGAATAGGTCCCATACCCTATTACGGTATGATTTAAGATAGTGCTTCTTTGAAGAGCATCTGTTGGTGACCTGGTTGTAAACTAGTTTAGAATCTCTAAAGATTTGAAGATGCCTTATGCCTAATTTGTCGGCTTTCTTGAGTCCCAAGCATAAGGCTTCATATTCTGCTGCATTGTTGGTGTAGCTCCATGTTAATCGGTAGCAATACTCCTTTTGCTCACTAGACGATGAAATCATAAGGATTCCTGCCCCAACGTCGTTCCTGCATCGGGCACCGTCGAAGAACAATTTCCATAGTCATTCTTGAGTAGAAACCTTTCCCTCCATTTTAGCTGGTTTTTTAGACTTGGCAATGGTGTAGCACCCCACCTCATTCTCTATCATGGAATTGAAATCTACCAATGAAAATTCATCTTCACAACACAACTGTGCGACGAATTCTTGGACCAGATCCACTTTCTCTAGTTCCTCCGCGATTGTATGCACAAGGCTAGTGCTCTCTTCGTCGGACATCTTCTGAACCAGAAACGTAGAAGCCTTTTCATTATAGATCTTCACCTTCTTCCCTTTGAAGGGGATCTCTAGATGAGTGTAGTCCATAGATAGATATCTGCCCAGCTTTTTCATGAAGTCCCTTGACAGGCACATGCTGAAGTAGGGCTCCAGGTCCACGACTACCACCTCTTGTATGACTATGATTTGAGGTGTCTTATGTAGCCAAATAGGAATGTCTTTGATGACACCTATAGTCTTCACTAGGGTACCGTCCAGCTGGAGGACTCCATGACTGCTTCGTGTGTATTCCATGCCTATTTCCTCGCATACCACCTTCGGCATTACTATCGTCGCAGCTCCAGAATCTATCATGCAGTTATGCATGATATATCCTTCCATTTGTAAGGATAAGTAGAACGGTGGTGGTCTATTTTTCCCCATGATGGACGTGGATAGGGTCTGCACCAGGATGAGCCACTCTACCTTCTTTGTATTGATCCTCTTCAATGATTCTTGCAGTAGGTCCACTTTTCCGAGAAGTTGCAGAGCATCATACAAACTAATTTTGGCTGGAATTCTCTTTAACTCTTCTACAATGTTGTAGGCTAGGGAGCTATGCACCTTAGGTTCCTTTATTGGTTTGTACTTGGTGCAATATTGCTCTGTCACTTTGACCCTTTGTTGCTTGGTGAGCGAGGGAAACTTGAGCTTCTCCTTAGCCTGTTCTTTGGTTTCCACCTGAGGTGGTTCGACAGTGGCCTTTTGGGCCTTTTCCTTGACTGGAGCTGGAGGAGGAGCTTCGCTCGGGGCCGAAGAGGACATTTGTCCCTTCTCAAATTAAGCATGTACCTTCAAAGGAGCCATTTGAGTAGCATCCACCTCTATCGACATTTTTCCTCCCCTAGTAAGGACTGCGACTGGCTCTTCCTCGTCGATGGACAAATTCTGATCCAATTGTTTGATGACGTTGACTTGACCGCCTTGACCGCTGCTTGCTAGTGTCTACACGTAGTGTTGATTCAACATGCATGTATTCTCCTCGTGAGGATCATTACATGTAGATCACCAATATACATGATCAAAAGTGTTTGGGACTTCTTCTATCGCAGCATTTATTGCCGAAGCTTTTCCTTGATGGACCGCTTGATATTTGGTAAGTGCATTCTTGGTAGAAACTCTTGTTGCACTTGCTTCTTCTTGAAAACAGTCATGTCATTGGACAAGGTCTGCACTATGGCATTTAACGATTGTATTTCTTGCAGTATCTTGGCTTGCATATCATCGGCCTTGGGAACTGATGGTAAAGAAGCCATAGTTGGTATCGGAGGCAGGGCAGGACGTTGGAGGGGTGCTGGCAACATTGGAAATGTTGGAGTGATGGTGGGTGACGTAGTTGAAAGTGTGGGGAAATGTATCTATGGAGTAGTGATTGGTGACACAAAGGGATTCGGGTTCCAGGATGAGATCGGATATGTAGGGATTGCAAAAATATATGGAGCGACTGCGCTCGCATACTAGGATTGAAGGAACTCGGGGAGTATGGGAATTGGCATTCTTTGAGGGAGTTTACCCATGGCTATGAGGTCCATTTCTGCTTTCTTGGCTAACCCATACAATTCTATAAAAGTATTGACATTTGAGTACCTTATCATAAGACCGATATCAAGGTTGAATGCCCGAAGGAAGTAATACGCTGCGACTTCGTCAGTTGGGTGAAGTCCAACTAGGACTCTTTGCCAGGTTCGAGCGAACCTAACATTGAAGTCTGTAATCTCTTCTTGTGGATGCATTTGTATTGAAGTGAATTGCTGTAGAAGAGAAGTTGGATCGGTGGACTCATTGAAGCCTTGCATCAACTGCCCGACTAACTGGTCCCATCTCGTAATAGTTTCGGATGGCAGAGATCTATACCAATAGAGGAGCTTTCCTCTAAGGGAGAGAACCAAGAGCTTCACCATCACTCGCTCTTCTGTGATATCATGGATTTCCGCCAGGGAAATGATGTCCTGGATATGCTCTAGAGCAGTATTTCTAGTTCCATCGAACGTTGGGATCTTTTTGATTGCAGTAGGTGGAACTTGTCCCTGACCCACGAGATTCAACGATGACGAATAATTCCATGCTGGAAATAATCTTGGTGGTGGTTGTTGTTGTTGTTGTTGCTTTTGCTATTGCTAGGCCATATTTGGGTTGCTCATCGGAAGGGCAATGGGAACGGAGGCACTAGGATGCTTTGGTGAGTTGGGAGGATTCAAAGGAAAACTAGCTGTTGTGCTATCAAAATTTAGGCCTTGCTCGTCAAAAGTAGCCTCTTGCGATGATGTCTCATGTAAGAGATATTCGGGGGTAACTAGCCTAGAGTGTTCCCCAAAGGCATCAATATCAAGCTCAAAGAACTCGATTTCCTCTCCTCTATTCCTAACTCTCCATCTCGTTTGCATGAAGGCATAGGCTTTAGTACTGGTCTTTACAACTTGAAGATTCTTGGGTAAAATAGAGTCGCCAGATGCTAAGAGTCTCTTAGTAATGAGAGCATCGATTCTCACTACTACTCAGGGGATGAGACTAATCAGATCTCATCGAGAACTTGTTAGAACTACTGGTTTCGGTGAAGATGGGCTAGAAATTTTCTTAAACATGGGACCTTGTGTCCCATCGAACGTGCCAAAAACTATTGGTCATAAAATCCACATAGGAAAGGACTTTCGATGGGTTTGCATGCCCTAGACCTGTGACCAACGTTGAAAGGCCGAGGGGAAGAGATGCCCCTCGTGTCAATCTCCAAAGAAAGGCCGGATCCTATACTAATCTACTTTTGGGGTTTGAGACAAGAGTGCAGGAAAGAAATAAATAGAGTAAGGGTTAGGAAAAGAAATAAAAAGTGTAAGGGTTAGAGAAAGAAATAAAAAGAGTAAGGGTTAGGAAAAGAAATAAAAAGGGTAAGGGTTAGAGAAAGAAATAAAAAAATTAAGGGTTAGAAGATGATGATTTAAGGTGGGAGAGAACAGGAAGCACGATTACTCGCTAACAACTCGAATAGCAACAGGAAATACCAAGAATAGCATGAAGGAAATGAAATGCTGAACTTCTTATGTATCCTCTAGACGGGTTCACAGGGTTCTCCTTTCTCTCTCATTGGAATTCAGGATTCAGAGTAACAACGATTGAAATAAGGGAATAACAGAAACCTCAATCCACTAGGCAGCATAAAAGAAAGCGACAAGGTGTTTTTCCTCTCCTATGTATCCTTCAAGGCAAATTTTAGGGGTTCAGTCCCTGATCGCACACCGAATTCAGGATTCAGAGTCTCAGTACGTGAACGAGACAAGACAAAAGAATTAAGCACAGAAGGCAGCATAAAAGAGAGAAATCGAGCACAAAAGATCTTTAGTATTAAACGCAAGACATCAAGTTACAGCAGCTTTCTAGCAAAAAGTTCCCCCCCTTTTACATTGCAAGGCCTGGGTTTTTATAGAGGACCCGACCCTCTGAATCATTATTACAAAAACGACGGAGTACACCCTTGGGCCGTGAGAAATCGGCTCCTTGCTGATGCTGCGGATGATCCCTCAAATTGGCTACCAAAACTAGTAAGGGTGACTAAGTCAGCCAGGGAAAGACACATTAAATGAGTCACCTGGGTGCCCTTGGATTGTAGGTGCGGTGCTCGAGTGGCGGCCATGCTTGTCGGGTTCTTCTTCTCGGGCTGATACTTCGCATCTAATTGCCAAAAATGAGCAACGGGCTTATCGGGCAAGAAAAAATGCATTTATGACGCTCTCTGACTGCCTCGGGAAAATGCCTAATTTGGGAAGCATTCCTGGGAAGCGCCTCGCTGATTTCTGCTTTGCAAAACTACTTCGGGGGCGTGGAGTGCTGAAGCCAATCTTCCTCTATCCTTCGCTACTTCGCTAGCAAAACTGCTTGCTAATGGGTTGGAAAAATGCTTCGGGCAGATCTTCTTTTGAAATGGTGGTTTGGGGGAGTTTTTGCCAAAACACTTTCTCAACCTCTACTGCTTCAGGTGAAAACTGGCCGAAGTGGATTTTAGAAATACTTGGCCCAAAGTAATTTCTTCGCCTTAGCTGATTTGGGCTATCTTTTCTTCTTCGACGAAGTTTCTTGGATGCCGCTTCGCAAACTCTTCACCCGAAGTAGCCGTTGGGAATGCTTCGGGTGCAAAGCATTTCCTTCATACTTTCTCGACAAAGTTCTCGCCCGAAGTGATGATTTGAAGCGCTTCGGGCCCGAAGCTCTCTTCTTTTCATTTTGTCCACCAGGGGCGATAGGGAAAACCAAAATTGCTATAACTTATAAACAAAAGAAAACTTTCAACAAAACAAATATTATACAAAGTTTCAATTTTTCTGCCCCTTGGTGGAATGTGACAATATTGTCAACAGTTAACAAGTATACATTTCGAGAGGTACTTTATCTGGGTCATCTTCAACAAAGTAGTTAGCACATTTACTATTGGCTACAATATATCATGCTTGTTCCATAAATGCATTCAACCATTAAAACTATTATGCCTATCATAGTTCATCATAGGTGGCCCCTTTTCTTGCTTCACATTAGAGGTCCTTGAATAACAAGGGAGGGAGAAGAAAATAGGCATGTCATAATTTTGTATCAAAGCATATTATAGTGACGCAACAATGATACACAACTTGATGGAGGATCCATAATCTAGGCATCATTTCTTATTGTGGTAAAAAATGTGCATTGAGGAGGTCAAACCGCAAGGAGGTCAAACCAAAGGGCCGTTTCGTAGTGCAAAAATAAATCTATAATGTAGAAGTCATTCTGCAATGTAGAAAGTACTAGGTAGTGTGGATAAACAATATGTCTGTCAAGAGATTAATCAATGCTAAGGGTCACCCTATTTATGATGTGCAAAGAGAGATGCTTGTTCCAAATGTTAGGGTGTTGGTCAAGTGAGTTGGGGCACATACAAAATTGGGTGTTTACATTTTGCCCCATTTTTATGTGTTCATTAGCATAATGGATGCATCAAAAACTAGTGTGTAGGTGTCCCAATTTTGTGAGGAATCCTATGACGTAACATTATTTGTATTTTCATGGAGATGAACTTTATTTTGAAAAGAGGACTTGAAAAATATTACACTCTGAAGTATTAGGGTAGTGTCCCTTTGAGTTATGAGGAAAAGGAAATATTTTCACAATAACTCAAAAAGGAGTTTGTTTTGAATGTGTCACATGGGAGAAAAGGAGAGACAAATTAATATATTATTTGGGTAATGATAACAAGGTAAGCGAAGGATACAGTCCTAAGCAAAAATGCCAAAAAATCATGTGAGGAAACTATTAAACCACAATATTTAATATGACTAGATAGGAGAGGACGAAGGAGGATCAAAAAAGGATACGACAACATGCGAGAGCAAGAAAATTTTGAGGAGGGATGCAAAATTTATGAGACAAGTATCACAATCTAAGGGAAGATTCTAATGCCATAAGATAAATGATGGTGCATTGGAGAGTGCATAAAAGCAATTGAAAAAGGAAGATAAGGGGATCTGTAATGTGAAGGTGGAGACTCGAGTTGCAAACACAATGGTATCTAAGATAATTCATCAAGAGCCATCAAATCTATCAGAGATGTCAAAAAATGTAAAGGTATAAGCAACATTATAGCAGGTAGGTTGGATGGCTTATTTTTTCTAGATGGACAAGTATAATGATAGAATAACAAAAAAAATTATGACAAACTACCGAGAAGGCTAGATTCAAGTACAAATGTTGGAGGTGGACACATCAAAAAAGGTGATAGCGAGGGTGACTGGGTTGTCCATGGAGAGTTAGAGGAAAATCCATAAATAATTTCCAACCTAGCATGCCCATGAAAAATTATTCCTTTTGCATGAATACAACCCATGCGAGATCTTTGATGAGATAATAGTGTGAACATCATTACCAATACAATATGATTGGTCACTTTATATTGACTAAAATATTTTATCGATGATGGGTAATTATTGATGGTGATGGGGCATCACTTAAGATTTTTTCTACATGTAAAATAAGGGGAGGAGGTTGTGGAGTATAAGTTGAATGTGCCATATTTTTTGTTGCAAGTGGTGAAAGTCATGAGTGCACACTATAGACATCATGAGAATATGTGGAGTTTTTCCCATCAACTAAAACAAACATGGATAGGATGGAAAATATGGTTGACCAAAGGGCATGGTGCAAGGGTTGCATGAAGGAAGGAGGTATACTAGGCATCAATAGCAGAGGATCAAGAAATAGAAAAAGTAGATGGAACTAGCAGGCCATGAAAGAGGTACAAGGCTAGGGACAAGGAAGTAGAAGTGAAAGTAGGGACTACAATGGTAGAATAAAGTTAAATGAGAGGGAATAAGGGAAGAGGAGTCAGAGGAGCTAGAGGAGTGATCCAAATGGATAGCCATAAAAAAGGAAAAGACATTATGATGAATAAAATAATAGAATTTGAGAAATAATTGTAAGAAGTGTGCAAGCAGATTGTAGAATTAGAAACCAAAGTAGCATGGTGGAAAAAGGAAATAGAGGCCCAACCAATGAGAAAAATAAGCACATTGTTACAATCACTACAAAGGGTGACAAAGGAACAAGGGAGAGTGGGGAGGGTGAGGATATAAAAAGTGGGGGTAGGTCCTTCGTATGTGCTAGGATCAAGATCAAATTAGGGACAAGGAAGCCTCAATGCGATAGGTATGCTATCAAACCTAGTTGAATTGATGACATAAGTCATGAAAATGGTAGTAGAAGAGAAAGAAAAACAATAGAATGGGATGAAAGGATGACTAGAGGAGGTGGGGAAAGTATTGGTTAAAAACCATAGATTAGAGAAAATAATAGAAGAAAAAGAAGAGAGGATCAAGGAATTAGAGAATGAGAAGGGAAAATTGAAGTTAAAATTAGAGCAACTTCAAATCTAGAGGAGCATGGTGAGATGATTAGTGGTAGGCCTTCGAGAGTGCAAAATTCCACCACGTGTGTATACCCTAATGTTGCAAGAGCATTGAATTTTGTTCAAGATCTTGAAGGTGCTATCTAATTCAACATATGAGATGAAAATATTAAAGAAATAATGCACATTATTCTTTAATAGCTTGTTAGAGCACTAGGATTTGTTGTGCAAACTATATCTGCACAACTTTGCTATGCAGGGAGAGAGAATGTGATATAAACTCTTTCATGAGGGATGTCCAGTTATAGGTCTTCTTATTAGAAATGAAATAAAAGGCATAAGCAAGTTGCCATAGGAAAAATTATTAGATAATGAAACAAGAGGTAAATTTAGTGATACGAGGAGAACATGAATTCCCCAATTTAATCTTCACAAAGTATCAGACCTGGCTAGCACATCTGCAGTATCGAGAGAGGATGAAGTAGGTACGGGTGGCATGTTTGTGAAGGTTTTATGAGGTCTCAGGAGAGTGCCAATGGGAAGCCTTTATTGGGAGAAAATAATGATATGTAGGGCTACCAGAAGTGCTACAAAGATGAGAGTCAATATTTTCTACAAACTAGGCAACATCAATGCTATGAATAAGGGTATTAGTGATGCGATTAAGAGATGATGGGTTAAGATGGATCAGTATATGCTTTTGCTTCTTGTTACTATGGTATCTAGTACTAGACTATTGAAGGTAATTCATTATGAGCCTGGTTGAAGTGGAGAAAATATTCAATGAGCATGCTAAGGAATAAGTGTATTACAGTACCGAAGAAGTAGGATACATCATTGCATATTATTTTAGCCAATGGATTGTAGTGAACTAGTCTCCATAATTATGTAAATGAAAGTAGATGTAATGATGTAATGAAAGAATGATTAATAAATAAAAATGATATAATATTTAATTTTCTATATTAAAAGTATGTACGAAGGTGAATGAAGTAATTGTAGTGTGCTTAATGATTAATATATATGTATATATATATATATATATATCTAGATAAGCTAAAATGTAAAAGAATAAGAGAATAAAAAATGGTGAGAAAATGATATCTAGAAACACGAGGTGGAAAACATAATAGTATGATAGGAAAGTTAGTGTAGGCTACAAGAAGTCAATTGTATGTTGGTCAGACTATGGATGCGAAAAATGGAACGATTTGGAGTAGGATGGAAAAGAGGGCACAAATACAAGGTAGGGTGAATGCAGATATGAAGTATCGTAGATGCGAGTACAAGGTACCATGAACATGGGGTTGAGTTGTCATAGAGATGAGGTTTAGGGGGAAATAAATGCATATGGAGATTCAAATTAAGGGGATATGTGATATCAAGTACAGACATGGGTAAAAAAGTGGGAAACAATCACGAGTAAGGTTTGTGAAGCATGCAAAGGGGAAATCCCAAGGATATTGGTAGAGGAATATCATCAAAAGGCAAGTGATAGGGATTTTATTTGCAAAAGGTGGAAAGGTGGTGATGATAGACACCAAGATCAATAAAGGAAAGGCACAACAGGCCAAAGGGGACTGATTCATATGTTTGTCTTTAAATAGAGGGTGAGAGAAATAAAAATGCACAAGGATAAAGGAAAACAGAGAGAATGAAGGGAAAGAGAACACACAACATAAGGTTTTTAGAAGGAGTAGTAGGAGCAAAGAAATATATGGAGGTCATACAATGTTAGACTCTATAGTAGAGATATCACATTGCTAGTAACCAGATAACATAGTGGAGTTGGAAATATATCCTTAAGTGATTACAATTTTTGAAAGGGAAGGATGGATAGAGTATTTTTGAAGACTAAGAGGTTACAATAAGGATGTTTTCATGGAGTTTGTTAGCAACCTAAAAAATAGGTGGAAAAGGGTATAGAGATAACGATATCTTAAAATGCAGTCGCAAGGGTTAACAGGGTACTAAATTTGAGAGGAATATTTTTGAGAGGTGTTTAACATGACATGGAGGTTAGAAATATTATTTTGGGTGAGAAGCACAACTATAGGGTAGTGAGGGATGAGGTAACAAGGTCATCGCTACATGTACCCTATGATATCTTGGCCTATTTTTACTTGTCATACCTAACAACTAGTGAACATAATTTAGTGCTAGTAGGACACCATATTTGGTTCCCAATGTACCTCAAAAGGGGGAGGGAGAGGAGGTTAGACTAAACATGCCATATTATCTCACTCATTTTATAGAACACGTATATAAATAGTTTGTCAAGGTGGATATAGGAGGGTGTTGGCGCATCACAACTTGATGGCTCTACTAGTTGGAGATGTAATAGGTAGAGGGGACCACCTAGGGGCATGTTGCAAACAATAAAAAATAGTCTACCCTATAAGAGAGAGCACACAAGCATCTAGTACAAAAAAGAGTAGGACTATAGGAAATATCAGGGAGGATGCTAGAGGTCCACCCATGAAATAAATAGCTAGTGGATATAAAGACATAAGGTATTGAGGAAGAATTGGATAAGGTAGATTCAAAAAAGGTCTTGGAGGAAGTGCAGGTAGAGTTGAAAGCTACCCAACTATAAGTGGATTTTGAGATACAACTCACAAAGTTGAACCATCAACTAGCAGATCAACAAGGAAAAAGTACAATAGAAAGATGCAGATCAACTAATTGGCATGGGTTGAGGTAACTAAAATAGTTGATTAGGTGCTCTAAGCCCTTCACATGGCGAAGAGGCAAAAAATCCCTATGTGAGAGTGGAGGGCAAGGCAATGGATATTAGGCAACAAGAAATAATAGGAAATTCAGTTGAAGTGTTGGAAGCATGAGAAGAGAAAGTTGTCAATATGGTTACAAAAATTAGGAAGAGTGCAAATACCCACACTATGGAGAAAGTGGAGACAGAAGAGAGGATGATGACAAACTACAATGTGAAGGTCAGAAGCAAGAGGGAAGAAAGTGCTAATTTATTTAGTGTGATTGTATGTAATGCGAATGTGAGCATAAGGAGGTTAGAATGGGTGAAAGATGTGCTTTGGTATCCTATTCATCTAACGAATATTTTTATAAGAGTGGTGACATGATCCTGCTAAGTAGGGATAGTATTATTGATATTTCAAGTAGCTTGAAATCATAGGAAGAGAAATTTGGAAATACCGTACTATTCAATGACAAGAAAGAATCTAGAAAAAGTGAAGAAAAGGAAAATGTACTAGAGGAAAAAGGTAGAACACCTACTTTTGGAAGGCAAACAAGAGAGGTTAGGGTGAGAGTTGCAAAAGAGGGGTAGATCAAAATAAATCTATTAGAATTAGGAGAGACCCACTACATGTCTTGGGAGCTACATAAGAGAATAATTAGGAAAAAGAAAGAGGAATGGTTGCATCATTGCAAGGATAAATAGAAACAAATAGATTTGCTTTAGAAAGAATGAATAGAACTAAAACAAATAGTAAAGGAAAAAGAGCAATAAAAGGAGAAGATGCTATTGAAAATAGAATAGGTATGAGGACAAATGTCAATTCTATGTTGTCTAGTTTTTGAGTTACTTGAATGTAGGCCACCGACCAAAGTGTAATGCCTAATGCTACAAGAACAATTTATTATGTATCATATTAGTAGGATAATTTTAGGGTTACCCTATAGACTCGACATTCGAGTCAATTCCATGATGCTTATGACTCCATTTCGATGCATCAACAAGACCTACTATGCAAGCTATATGTGCACAACTATGTATTAAATCACATCACTAGGTGGACTCCCAATCTAATTGCAGGCAATATGCAATTGAGTGCATTTTTATACACTATTTAGATAGAAGTGACTAGAGGCAGATAAATGAAAGTATACCAAGAGATGGAATGAATGGAAGGACTAACGGTATGAGCATAACATTCAAATATAGTTGATACGAGGACATGACTGTAATAAGTATTACATTATTTGGACCCCTTGTAAATATTAGTTTGGTAGAATGATTTATATTTTCTATAATGTATGTGTTAATATGAGAGAAAGTGCAGGGTTCAAATCCCACTTAGTATGAAGGGATCAGTACCCTTCATAAAAACCTGTGTAAACTTATTGAATCAAGTGGCATTAGCTCAATTGGTTAGATTCCTCAATATTTAAAGAGGATATCAAGGTTCAAATCTTACCAAATGATACATGGATAATATCCAAGCTTTGTTGTAATACCACTATGTTGTGATGATATAATATGGGTGGGGCCTGTGTAGACATGGAAAATTGACCCACTTTGAGTGGGAAATCTTCCTTAGTGCCCCTAAGAGGCCCTCAACCCTTGCCAAGAGCAAGGGAAGACCTCTTTGCCTCCCTTTTTTAATTTGTTTACCTTTTAGCGAAATCATGCCCCATATTTACGAGGTGCGACTTCGCGCCAACGATATCGCGCCCCGTCAGGATGGGGTGCGACTTCGTTGTTTAACCTAGATTTTTAAATTTATTTTATTTTATTATTTTTGAGCCCTCTTAGACCCAGGTTTAAACCCTCCCGCGTGTTTTGGCATCGGTTGTGAGTTTATTTGTGCCCACTTTCTTCCTCCAATTTTATCTATAAAAGGAAGGATGTTTTTGCTTAATCATAAGAAGTGCAATTGTGATATGCAAACTTTTAATGTGTGATCTCTATGCAAATTGATTAAGCTCAAAATTTATAGTTCACTCTTATTTATTTTCTCTGTTGCAAGCTAACCCCCGAAGTGCAAATTTTGGATTGATCTTCTATTGCGTGGATTGGATTGATTTGGCTGTGTGACTTGGTGGATCCGTGGTGTAGCTCGGAGAGATAGAGTGCCCGTTTGGATACTTGGGTCTCTTTGCCTACTTCTACGATGTCCATTAGGGTTTGATTACTTTGTTTTCTACATTTATTTCATCTTCTGCATTCGCTTCTTATTTTTCTTTAGTCTACAATGAAATCGTGCCTGGCATTAGCGAGGCGTGACTTTGCCTACCCTAATTAGGGTAAATTTATTCATAGAAGTGAAATCATGCCCCATCCATATAGGGCACGACTTTGCTGCTGCGTTATCGCGCCCACTCTAGGTGAGGCATGATTTTTCCCTAGGGCACACCGGGGGTAATTTCTAGATTCTGCTTTCACTATTGCATTCCATTCTGTTTCTAGATCATACTACTGTACTTTTATTTCTATTCTCTACTACTGTATTTCTGATTTATGATTAATTCTCCAAAGGTCAATTTCTACTTTTGTATTAAAATGTCATCTAAAAGGACCTAGGGGGCTTGACTATTGCTAGATCTATTACACAACGGCCTAAGCAGGCCCCCTAATACTAATTCTATTTTTTAGTGTTTCATGAGTGATCTTGCAGAAACAGGTATTCTTGATATCATTGGACAAGAGGCAAAAAAGGCTAAAGTCAACCTCCGGTCTAGATAAGTGCTCTATTCATTCTATTGGTTGAAAATTTGGTTTCATTGTTGATTCTTAGGCATCTAAAAGTGAAAAGCATTTAGCTTGCATCTAGGGATAATTTTTGTGCATTTATCTTGTGTATATCTGCTTTAAAGGTTTTCTAAAATAAACCCTAGGTTAGTGAGCATTCAAAAGAAAGAATCATTCCAGGATAGCTCTTGTATGCATGCATTCTATTTTTAGCTACATTATTCTATTTTTTGCATTGTCCTTTATCTTTTCTAGCTTAGATCTAGAAAGGCCAAACTTAGGTGTTTGTCTTGAAACTGAATACATCAAACCATCCCAAATATCCTGAGGACTTGGAGCGAGTCCTTAAACCATTCCTGGTGAACCCTTCCCCCTAGCATCGAGTGTAGAGCACAACATACCCCCGTGGTTCACCCCACAAAAGGTTCCCTCCTTGCGGATCCAACCTTTTGTTTGGGAATTGTATGCGGTAGGGCAGTTTTCCCCCTCTACATATTTGGTGAACCCGACGTGAACACCTCCTTTTTATTTTTAAACAATAAGCAAGATCATTAAAATTGTGTGCCAAATATTTAAAAATATAATTCCTTTGTGTTTAAGTGCATAGGTTTCTTTTGGTCTTAGTTCTTCTTCTTGTCTTTCTCCTTTTTCCTCAATGGCTTTTGACCTTGAGGAAGGACGAAGACTTCTTAGGTTTGATGAGATTTTTCATGAGAATGATCAAATTGATAGAGAGAATCATAACCTAGAAGAAGAGACTGATAATCATCTTGATCCTATCCAAGATCCTAATGGGAATATCATCTTTAAATATTTTGATCATATATGGACTTTTTATAAGTATCACAAACATGCTTTGGATATGGCCTTAGAAGAAGAAGCATTACTTGAAAAGGATATCCCACCTCAGAACCCTTTGAGTGAATCTTTGAATCATGGTTATCAAACTTATCAACCTACTTATGCCACTACTATGACCACCAACATTGGAATGAATTCAACAATTCATCCAACTAGTAGTAGCACTCAAAATGGTTCTCAATTTCCTCTTCCATCCTCTAATATCAACATTCTTTCCTCTATTCCACCACAAGTAAATCTTCCATTCTCACAAGGCACCACCTATAACAACAACCTTCACATGTCCAACCTAAGTCAAGGGAATATGGGGAACATATATAATAATTCAGAAATGCAGAATTTGGCAAATATTGTGAATCAATTGGTTTCAAGAATGGATATGATTCAACCATCAGGGTTTACATACAACTATAAGGAAATGTGTAGTCAGCCATTGGATCCTATTGTTGCTGCTAGACCTTATCCTAAGCATTTTTCCATGCCAGTATTGCCAATCTATAAAGGGACTGAAGATCCAATAGAGCATTTGAGAGGATTCAAAATAGCTTGCCATGATCTTATTTATGATGATATGCTTTTATTGAAAACATTTCCAAAGAGTCTTGTGGGAGTGGCATTAGAATGGTATTATCGGTTGCCCAACTATTCTTTGAAAAGCTTTGAGAAAACTGTAGAGATGTTTGTTCATCAGTTTAGTGCTTATATTGAAAAGGAAGTAACAATGAGAGATTTATATGATTTAAAGCAAAGTAAAGAGGAATTTTTTTCAGAATTTTTAGCTCGTTGGAGGAGTTTAGTTGGCCGATTAAGACAACCTGTGTCTCAAAAATATATGCTTGATATATTTACAAGAAATTTACAAGAACAATTATCTTATGCTTTAGAAACTACTACTATCACATCTTTAGACCAAGCAATTGAGTTAGCAAGAAAAGTGGAACAAGCTCTCATCAGGAGAGGTCAACTCAAGGTTAAAGAAGATAAGCCAATTAAGTCTCAACCTAAGACTAAGCATATAGGAGGTAATAGTGATAGTAGGCCTGTTAATAATGTCAATAATAACCTACAAAATATTGTGCTTCAAAAACCTCCTCAAAGGAATTTCACAAGACTTAATATCCCTATGGAAGCAGTTTTAAAGCAACTGTTAGATGCTAAGGCAATAGAATTACCTCCAGTGAGATAACCAGATACTACAACTCATTGGTATAAAGTAGATCAACATTGTGCCTATCACAAGGTAGAAGGACATTGGACAAATTCTTGTAAAATATTAAAACATGTGGTTCAAGATTTAATTGATGCAGGTCGTATTGATACTAGCAGTTTTTAGTCTTCTCAGAATAAGACTAAATAGGAGACTAATCAAGTGTCTTATAAAAATGTACCACACCAATATAATAATAGCATGGTTGGAATGATAATAACTACTTCAGGAAAAATAGTACAAAAAATGGATGATTCAACAAAAATTCCACTTTTAGAACTTCTACAGAATTCTCAAGCCCATAAAGAAGCTATGATAAGTGTCTTGGAACAACAACCAGTACCTCCAGATATCTCTCCTAGTGACATGACAAAGGTTATAAGTTCCCTCCGAAAGCCTCATCTAACATTCTTAGATAATGATATGGCTCCCTCAGAAGTACAACAAGATTCTTCGCTATACATCACTGCTTACATTGGTGACACTCTCATCAAAAGGGTTATGATTGATAATGGTTCTTCACTTAATGTTTGTACACACCATTTCTTTCAGAAAATTGGATTGAAGAAGGAAGATTTGATTACATCCAACGACATCATTAAAACTTTCAGCAATGATTCTCAAGAAGCATGTGGCACTATATTACTCCCTCTTAGAGTTGGACCCAAAGTTTTAAAAACAATGTTTTATGTGGTGTCTTGTCCTGCATATTTTAATCTTCTTCTCGGTCGGCCTTGGATTCATGCAATGAAGGTTGTCCCTTCTACTTTTCACCAATGCATAAAATTTGAATTTGAAAACCAAATCATTTCTATCATGGGTGATCCTCGTCCATTTGAATTTTTTTCACCTGAGGATCTCACTCAAATTAATTCATCACATAATTCTTCTATAATTGTTTCATCATAGGATCAAGATGACTCTTCTTGTTTAGATCTTCTCTTTGAGGAATCTCACCAAGGTCTAGAATGGAGTGTTAAGGATGAGGGTCCACCCTCTCCTAAGGTCTTAACCCTAGAGTCATATGTTATAAATGAGGCTCTATCTCAGGATGACATCGGCTTTGATGGGTCTGTCCCTTGCGCAGTGTAGGTTGAGTCTTCTAGTTCTCAAGTGGACTTTGGTTCTATGTCTCCCGAGGACCTTGAGCAATTAGGAGTAATTCCTGCCCCACCTCCTCTTGAGGATGAGTTGTCCATTCTTATTGAGGAGACCATAGATGTGAACATAGGTTCTGAGGAAGCCCCTAGAATCCTTAAGCTAGGCAAAGCCTTGACCATGGACGAGCAGGAGCAATTGACCAATTTATTGAAAGAATATCAGGATATTTTTGCTTGGTCATATGCCGACATGCCAGGGCTTGATCCCTCCCTTGTCATGCATCATTTGGTAGTTAAACCTAGTGCTAAGCCTATTAAGAAGAAACTTCGAAAGATGCATCCGAAGGTCACCCTTTCAATCAAGGAGGAGCTCCAAAAACTCCTTGATGTCAGTTTTATAAAAGCCATCGACTATTCTGATTGGATTTCCAATATCGTTCCCATAGCTAATAAGGAAGGAACAATCAGAGTATGTACTGACTTTTGGGACATTAACTTAGCATGTCCCAAGGATGATTTTCCTTTGCCCAACATAGACCAGATTATAGATTTTACTACCAAATGTGGAATGCTTTCACTCATGGATGGTTTCTCTGGTTACAATAAAATCATGATTGCTCCTGAGGACTAGGCCAAGACAACATTCACCACCCCCTAGGGTACCTTCTACTGGAAGGTCATGCCTTTTGGCCTTAAGAATGCAGGAGCTACCTATCAACGGGCCATGACTTATATTTTCCATGACATGATGCATGATATTCTCTAGGACTATGTGGATGACCTTTTGGCTCATTCCTTAGAATGAAAGGATCATGTCCATGACCTAAGATGAATCTTTGAAAGGCTTCGATAATATAAAGTTCATCTTAAACCCGCTAAGTGTGTGTTTGGGGTCACATCTGGCAAGTTGTTAGGTTTCATAGTGTCTAGGCGAGGCATTGAAGTGGACCTTGCTAAAGTAGTAGCTATCATTGATATACCTCCTCCTCGCACCCTAATCAAGCTCCGTAGTCTACAAGGTAAGTTGTAGTCTATCCATCGGTTCATTGCTCAGTTAGCTGATAAGTGTCAACCTTTCCTTCGACTTCTTAAGAAGGATGTGGTTTTTCGATGGGATTTCGAGTGTCAGAAATCTTTTGATGATCTCAAAAGGTATCTCACCTCCCCACCTATTTTAGTTCCCCCTATGCCTGGTAGGCATCTTTTGCTTTACATAGCGGCCACCGCTCATGCTTTGGGAGCCATGTTGGCTCAACATGATGATGAAAACAAAGAGAGAGCTATCTACTATATTAGTAGAACTTTGGTTAGCTATGAAACTAGGTACACTCCCTTAGAGAAGCTTTGCCTTGTCATAGTGTTTGCTTCTCAGAAGTTAAGACACTACATGCTTAGCCATAAGATATTAGTAATCACAAAGTTTGATCCCTTGCGTTACTTGATGTCTAAGCCCCACCTGTTAGGTTGCGTTGCTAAATGGGTGTTGGCCCTTAGTGAGTTTGATTTGACTTTCATAGGTCAGAAGGCTATCAAGGGTTAGGTGATCATTGATCAGTTAGCCTCCTCTCCCCTAGAAGCTGCCCATCCTATAATTGTTGAGTTTCTTGATGAGTGCTTCAATGTTGAAATTGAAGAGTTTGAGTCTTGGACTTTGTTTTTTGATGGAGCCCGATGCATGAAGGGCACTGGAGCTAGAGTCATTCTAGTTACACCATAAAAATAGCTCATCCCTTTGTCCTTCAAGCTTTATTTCTCTTGCACTAATAATACTGTAGAATATGAAGCTTTGATCCTTGGTCTTAGAGCAGCCTTAGCTTTGCAAGTTAAGGTCCTTTCGGTCTTTGGTGACTCTCAACTTGTGGTTAATCAGATTAATGATGTTTATCAGACTCGGGATGATAAGCTTAAACCCTATAAGGATATTGTTACCAAGTTGTTGTATTCCTTTGAGTAGGTGACCATAGAGTCTATCCCTAGATCCTCAAACTGCCATGCGGATGCCATGGCTGCTACTACATCTTTGTTCCCTTTGGAGTTAGAAGATGATCAAGCTTTGATTATCATTTAACAACTCTGGGAACCTATATCTTTGAGTTCTTTTTTGGATCCTCTAGAGTGTTTTACCATCGAAGATTCCCCATCTGAACCATGGTATAATGACATATTTAATTTTCTTAAATATGACTCGATGCCTGATGGTTTAGATCACAATCAATGTAAGCTATTGCACAAAAGAGCATGCTAATTTGTTATAATTGGAAATACTTTATATCGACATTCTTTTGAAGGTATCCTTTTATGATGCCTTAACTCTGATGAAGCCCGACTTGCTCTTAGTGATGCTCATGAAGGTTCATGTGGAGGCCATTTTAGCGGTAATGCTATTGCCAAAAAGCTCCTTCGGATGGGGTATTATTGGCCTTCCATGGAGAAAGATGCATGTGATTATGTTCGGTGTTGTGACAAGTGTCAATGCCATGATCACCTTATCCATGCCCCTTCTCAAGACCTTCGGGTGATATCTTCCCCTTGGCCTTTTTCCATGTGGGGATTGGACATTATCGGAAAGGTTAACCCAGTGTCATCTGATGGTCACAAGTTTATCATCACTGTGATTGAGTACTTCACTAAATGGGTTGAAGCCATGCCTCTGGCCATGGTGATTGGAACTCAGGTTTCTAAGTTCATCTTCAACTAGATCCTTTGTAGGTTTGGGATTCCTTCGGTAATTATTTTTGACAATGACACTCCTTTCAAGAACAAGGATGTCCATAATATTTGTGCTAAGTACAAGATTCAGCACAGATGGTCAACCCCTTATTACCCCTAGGGTAATGGACAAGCCGAAGCATCCAACAAATCCTTGATCAGGATTTTGAAGAAGCTGGTTAATAAGACCGGTCGTGACTGGCACACTCAGCTTTATCCTACCTTGTGGGCCTATCGTACTAGTGTGCGTACTCCCATAGGGGCCTCACCATATGTCTTGGTTTATGGGTCTGAGGTAGTGTTCCCTTTTGAGCTAGAGGTCCCTTCTTTGCACATCTTGTTGCAAGATGTCGAGGTCGATGATGAGTTTCATGTAGATCGTTTGCACCAATTGGAGCTACTGGATGAAAAGTGCATCCATGCCTTAGAGCATTTGCGAGCCTATCAGGATAGGCTTCAATGATCTTACTCTAAGAAGGTTCACAATCATTCTTTTGATATTGGGGACCTTGTCCTCAAGGAAAACCAAAATAACACTAATGCTCGTGTTGATCTTCGAGGTAAATTCTAGCCCAATTGGTTAGGGCCTTTTGTCGTAATAGCTAAATTTGGTTCTGGTGCTTATAAGTTGGCTTCCATGGATGGTAAAGAACTTAAAGAACCTATGAATATAATGCATTTAAAAAGATATTATGCTTGATCTACTTTTCATATTGCATATGCATTTAGTTAGATCATATTGCATGTTTGCCTGACATATTATGCACATCTGCCTATCATATTATGCATGATTGCTTGACATTCTATTCTTGCATATTGTTTGTCATTCATTGCACTACTGCTTGCTCATGACTTCTTGTTCATATAGCTTCTGGGGATTCACAACAATGGCATGTGATGATACCTAGTTAGGTCATAGCTCACATGCATTGCACTTTCACTAGGGTTCTGATGCCTAGCGAAGCCCCAACCTAGGGCCCATGCATTTTCATCCCTTCTTCTCTTCTTTGCTTCCTTTGCTCTTTCTTCTCTTCTCTCTTCTTCTTGTATCCCTTGACTTTGAAAGTTCTAGAATGATCACTATTTCTCCTCCAAGTCAAGGAATGCAATCCTCTTTTGGTATGTCCTTGTCTTTTTGCATGATTCTTATTTCTCCTTTGTCTTCTTTGTTCCGATAAGGATATACATTCTTCTCTTCTTTGATTACACATTTCCTCCCTCTTGATTTTTCACTAGTTGAAACTTCAAGCTGGGAGCACACACGCACAAATTTTTTGCTCCTCATTTTCTTCCTCTTATTTTCTTCTAGCACATGCACACACTCATTATGTTATGCTCATATTGATCGGTCCATACATACATGCGCATACACCTTCTCAGGTAGTACTGGCATACACATTACATCAACATACACTATAACACCCCTATCGGGTTATGTCTCTCTTTTGACTCAATGGGCCCAACACCCCATTATAGGATCAGCTCCTTGGCCATTTCAGTAGGCCTCGACATACATCCTAGTGGGTAATCGCCCCACAATAGTCACTAGTGAGCAATCACCCATAGCGGGTTACACTATACACTTCACTTATTGGTCCATATTTAGTGAGTACTACACCCATAGCGGGTTCTTCACTCCATACATGGACCATATTTTGAGCATAACACCCTCTAGTTAGGGTTCTGATTTAGCTTCCTTCTCGATTTCAGATGGTTGACCTTTGGAGTTTTATCATTGTCTTTTTCTTCTTCTTCCACTTCACAGTTTTTTGTCTCCTCTCTTCTTTCTCTCTTCCCTCCTTTCTTTCCCTTCCTTCTATTCTTCCATGCATTTCATACTAGTTGCATTAGATTCATCCTGTACCCAGTAATCTTCGCTTTGCTTTGCTTGTTGTTTCTTCTATCTTTTGCTTTCTTTTCTTTTGCCTTTTCGAGTTCTCTTAAGGAAATTTCTTCCCTTTCGAAACTCGAGGGGGCACCTTAGCCATAGAGGCATTAATGGTAGTAATGCCTCACCCTTTTTCCCAAACCTGGCCACCCCTTCCTTGTGCTTGTTGTGTGCTTGTTGTATGCTTTCCCGTAGGAGTCTACATCCTTTCTTTGATGCATTTAATAGGCCATAAATGCATCAAAGAGGGGGCAAAATGTAGACATGGAAAATTGACCCACTTTGAGTGGGCAATCTTCCTTAGTGCCCCTAAGAGGCCCTCAACCCTTGCCAAGAGCAAGGGAAGACCTCTTTGCCTCCCTTTTTTAATTTGTTTACCTTTTAGTAAAATCGCACCCTATCTTTACGAGGTGCGACTTCGTGCCAACGATATCGTGCCCCGTCAGGATGGGGCGTGACTTCGCTGTTTAACCTAGATTTTTAAATTTATTTTATTTTATTATTTTTGAGCCTGCTTAGACCTAGGTTTAAACCCTCTCGCATGTTTTGGCATCGATTGTGAGTTTATTTGTGCCCTCTTTCTTCCTCCAATTTTATCTATAAAAGGAAGGATGTTTTTGCTTAATCATAAGAAGTGCAATTGTGATATGCAAACTTTTAATGTGCGATCTCTATGCGAATTGATTAAGCTCAAAATTTATAGTTCACTCTTATTTATTTTCTCTACTGCAAGCTAACCCTTGAAGTGTAAATTTTGGATTGATCTTCTATTGCATGGATTGGATTGATTTGGTTGTGTGACTTGGTGGATCCGTGGTGTAGCTCGAAGAGATAGAGTGCCCGTTTGGATACTTGGGTCTCTTCTGCCTACTTCTACGACATCCATTAGGGTTTGATTACTTTGTTGTCTACATTTATTTTATCTTCTACATTCGCTTCTTATTTTTATTTAGTCTACAGTGAAATCATGCCTAGCATTAGTGAGGTGCAACTTCACCTACCCTAATTAGGGTAAATTTATTCATAAAAGAAAAATCATGCCCCATCCAGATAGGGTGCAACTTCATTGTTGCATTATCGCACCCACTCCAAGTGAGGCATGATTTTGCCCTAGGGCACATCGGGGGCAATTTCTAGATTCTGCTTTCACTATTGCATTCCATTCTATTTCTAGATCATACTATTGTACTTTTCTTTTCTGTTCTCTGCTATTGTATTTTTGATTTATGATTAATTCTCCAAAGGTCAATTTTCACTTTTGTATTAAAAGGTCATCTAAAAGGACCTAGGGGGCTTGACTGCTACTAGATCTATTACACAGCGGCCTAAGCAGGCCCCCTAATACTAATTCTATTTTTCAGTGTTTCATGAGTGATCTTGCAGAAACAGGTATTCTTGATATCATTGGACAAGAGGCAGAAAAGGCTAAAGTCAACCTCCGGTCTAGATAAGTGCTCTATTCATTCTATTGGTTGAAAATCTGGTTTCATTGTTGATTCTTAGGCATCTGAAAGTGAAAAGGCATTTAGCTTGCATCTAGGGATAATTTTTGTGCATTTATCTTGTGTATCTCTGCTTTAAAGGTTTTCTGAAATAAACCCTAGGTTAGTGAGCATTCAAAATAAAGAATCATTCCAGGATAGCTCTTGTATGCATGCATTCTATTTTCAGCTGCATTATTCTATTTTTTGCATTGTCCTTTATCTTTTCTAGCTTAGATCTAGAAAGGCCAAACTTAGGTGTTTGTCTTGAAACTGAATACATCAAACCATCCCGAATATCCTGAGGACTTGGAGCGAGTCCTTAAACCATTCTTGGTGAACCCTTCCCCCTAGCACCGAGTGTAGAGTACAACATACCCCCGTGGTTCACCCCACAAAAGGTTCCCTCCTTGTGGATCCAACCTTTTGTTTGGGAATTGTACGCGGTAGGGCAGTTTTCCCCCTCTATAGCCTTGTTTCAATACCATATAACCAATTGAAAAAATATGAGAAAAAGTGCAAGGTGTCAAGAGAGAGAACGAAGAGTCATATGATATGTGGTAATATGAGATTTTTGTCTTTATGAGTGGAATATGAAAGGATGCATCTTCCAAATATTTGAGGAGAGCAATAGTTATAGTACTGAAAATTCATGTAAAATTATATATTAGAGATAAAACTCCATGCAATGTAATCTCTCTAAATCATTCTTGTAATATTTTGATATTGAATATATTTGTGAGATATTGTTGTTATTCTTGAAGTGTGATTCATTGTTATTTTTTTTAGTGGAATTTATATGATTTATACTTGATCTTAGAGAATATTTTCTATGAACTAATCTAACTGAAAAGCTAATAATGGTATCAGAGCACGAAAAGTCGAAGTAAATAGACAAAATACTGTGATGCTTTAGAGAGGAGATGCGTTGATTGTTGTTGTTCAAGCACATTTTTAAGGGAGAAGGTGCTGTGAAGAATTCAAAGTTGTGAATGCCTTATTGTAGCCTAGATAACGCACTAAGAGGGTTCTAAATCAACATAAATTTTACGAAATATAAGGTAATTAAAAGTTTATTTTTAAAATATTTTTTTGAGAGTCAAGGTTTTATAAAGTTTTTAAAGAAGAATATATTATTACTTTCAGGTGAACACATTTCCATACATAAAATTTTAGAGGCAGATAAAATTTGAGTTGTTGAAAGAAGATCCACCAAGATCCACCAAGAGTATGGAAAAGAAGCAGCATTAGAACCCGCATGTGAAAATAAAAAAATGAGTAGAAAAAACCTGACATTGAGAGAAAAAATATTAAAGAAAACTTGAAGAAAATCTATATGTTTGCCTGAGATAATGCTTGGTAATTTTTATCACTTTGCTCTAAATCAGAGAGTAGACGTTTTTCTTAATGGACGTAATTCACATTTACATGCAATAAGGAATAATGTTGAGTGAACACGTGTTGTAGAAGCACACATTTGGCGTTGAAGTGAATTAAATTTAATTGGAAGATTTTAAAGGAGAATCTCTTTCAAAAAAAAAATTAAAAAAAGGATTAATTCCTTTCTGCCTCTATTAGTAATTCTTCAATTGCACAATCCTGGAGAGTAGGAATTTCATATACGAATGCATGCTATTATTTTGGCAGTTAGCACAATACAAGTAAGCCTAGCATTTAATATGAATTTAAAACAAATCTGATGAGTTACTTGCTTGAAGTATTTCCACATTTGTGTTTTCTATTTAGATTTTTGGTGTTGGCGTTTGGATTTGGAGATATTTTAATTCTCATTAAGTGCATGTGTGGAGTTTTTTTTTATAATTCTCGCTAAAGTGCATGACTTAGAAGGCATAATTAAATTCATGAAAGGAGTTTTAAAAAAATACACAGGAGGAAAATCAGGCTGAGTTGGCTGAGTTATTTTCTAGTGTAAATCGTGAAAGGAGTTTTTAAAAATTTACAAGTGGAAAATCAGGCTGACTTATTTTCCAGTGCATTCTTATTAGAAAAATGGTGCATTCATTTTTCAGCAGAAAGTGTTTTATTTAATCACTGCAGATATTGGAATTTTTTTGAAGGACATTTAAGCATCAAATTCATGATTTCATTGTCGTGAAGCCTTAGCCTAAGGAAATATAACTTTTACAATATTAGGTAAAGTTCTAGGATAATTAATCATCAATTTCATATTTTGGTTGCAAGAAAGACTTTATAAGTTGTTTCGAACACTTTATTGAAAGGAGTAATAAGGTATTAGTGGCAATAATGGAAGGTTCAAATTTTAGGAAGTCAACTTTTTGTAAAGTAGTAGTCTACTTTGAATCTTCTAAGTGTGCATCGATGATGATGGTACAAACTTCGAGTAACCGGGGGTCTCCATCTCATGTTAGGTCAACCAGAATGAGATGGATAAGTTTGTTGGAAGTAGTCCCTATGGTTTAGAGCCTACACTGGCTAGCCACTAAAAAAAAAGGCGATAACCAATTCTCCTATGTAATCAAAAATAATAATGGTGGTAACCAACTCTCCTATGTAATAAAATATAATAATGGAATTTGCTTAGGCACGTTTAGTAGGGAAATAAAACTTTACACTAAATAACATTATTAAGGGAAAAGGAAAACAAATAATCGGGAGGTATGAGAAGATAAAACATTGAAAGTCGATTTTTTTTTTTTGAAAATGACTTTGATCTTATTAAAAATAAATAAGAGTACATCATTTACAAAAAAAATGGGTTGTATGGAAACACACCCTAAAAGCTTATGCAGAACATCAATGCAACTCGAGCGGCATAGGTGTTAGTCACCTGTTGTTGCTGATGCTTCAACTTGGCTATCTCTAATTGGAGAGAGGCAGAGCAAGGTTGGGATTCAAGGGCTATTGTAGCTTTCTTGAGTTTGGAATAAGTGGTTGCATAGGACCATCGATGAAAGAGGGCCACTTGGTGACCGCATGTGCATAGAAAACATGTGGTGTGTTCAATTGCAATGTTCCACCATTCTATCCAATTGTTTGTAGAACAAGGACGAGGTGCTAAATTCCACACATGGCAAATGTGGGCCAAAGAGGGTGGGTGGCAAAGTAATAACGTATTAAAGTAAAACTGGCTATTTAAAATAGTCGGCCTACTATTTAACCATTCAATGCAAAACCGTATGGGGGAGTGGTCTAAGAGAACAACCTTGAGGAGAGGTTCCATTGGGAGACCTTGATGATTACCAAAATTAAATATGGGTTACCCCGATAACATTGCTTGATCAAGCTGTTTGAGGATTCTCTCAGGGCTAACTCGCATATTGGACCATGTGAACCAAGGAAGGTGTAGTTGGTGTCGCCCAACATTGGGATAAAAAAACCCCAATTTTTGGTGCATGTAAAACCAAGCAGATATTTCACCAGTTGTCTAATGCATGTGATGTCCACCTTGCTTGTTGGAGCCATCTTCAATCATATTGAAGTCACCACATATGATCCATGTGGTAGAAGGAAGAGAGTCTACAATCCAAAGCCAAATATGGGACTGTTCTATGGCATCATTTGAGGCATAAACATTAATAACCTCCAACACATGGTTATTAATGTGAAACATGGTCCACAATGCTTGATTTGTGGGGTCATAACTATGGTTCACTTGTTGGGACTGCCATCGTGTTGCCATGAAGGTAGCAATGCCACCTCGACCTGGCTCATGGTTGCTATGCAGAAAAAAATATTTTGGTCAAATGACATGACAGACCAAAGACAACAAAAAATTTGAAACCTTCACTTCTTGTAAACATAAGATTCCCAAAACTAAAAAGTTCTAGCAGAATTTTTGAACTGCAAATTTACGTTTGGATTTTGTTAGACCTTGAACATTCCAAGAGAGAAATTCCATTGAGGAAAGGAATCTAGTGGTATAGCCTTACCGCTAAGATACTCCAACACACTTTAGTTGTTGGAGGAATCAGGAACATAACTACCCAGTTGAAAACTGGTCATATGAAGCTACTTATCTAGAGTGGCATCTTCTTATACAGATCCCCTTCTTGAGCTGTAGGAGTGCCTTGTACTAGTTTGGGGGGAATATACTGGATGACTTATAGGTTGGGCATACTGTGAAGCAACCATAGTTGCGATCCTTGAAATATGAATCTGATGAGATTGAGAAGCCTCATTATTAGTAATTTCAATTGGAGGACCAATTTTTTCTTTTTCTTGCCCTTTTTCCATCGGCTTTGAGACATACATCGAATTGGACTGTGTACCTTTAGAAGCAATCAAACACGTACTTTTATGCCCTCCCATAGTCATCCAACCATCCTCCTAAGGTTGAGGAGTATATGCACTCGATGTGATGGGGCTCTTCTTGTCCCTATTATACAACATTAAGGGATAATATTTGATCTTGTGTGTTGAGTACTGGCACCAAAAATAGTGTTGGGCAAGTTGACGTAGAGGACCTGCTAGGATATCATAGTGTCACCAACTTGTATGTCAATAGTATCCTTGTGATCTTGAGAAATATCAATCTCAATGCAAACATATTTTTGAGGGCATGCATGGAAAAATTTGCCTACCTCCACCAAAATACCACACCCTAGAGGGGTTGCTATGCAGTTGAGAAAGGGCCATAGAGGTAGAAGGAATCTCAATAATTCCACCCACACAGGGACTTTTGTAGATTTTTCCTCAAAAATAGAAAAGTCACGGGTGTAAGGAGAAAAAAAAGCAAAGAACTCATGTACATGGGCCATGCTCATAAATCACCTTGGTGTGGGCTGTTTCCACAAAGTAAAATAAAAAAAACCCTTTGTAAGGTTTTGAACCGTCATCAAATTGACTCCTTGAGGAGTCCAAGATGCGTTAACTTAGGCCCTAAGGGAAGACTCATTAGGGATCCATCCAACTAAATACCCCACAAGGGTGAATGATTCTAACTAGTGACATGCAGAATCAAATTTAGGGAATGGAAAAATTACATAAGGAGAAGGAGAGTTACCTCATGGACCATTCTCAGCACTAACTTGCGTAGTCGTTGGAGAGGAGTCATTGTCGCATGCATTCCCTTTTGTGGTGCTAGTGTTGTGCATTGGTCCACCAAGAATAGGGACCATCTTGATACTGTACAAGAATACTCAAAACCTCAGCAAGACAAAATAGAGTTTCTCTCAAATCACCAGAGCTTTTCAATTTTTGTTTGAAAGTCGAAAATTTGATTATCTGAAAAATATAAATTGTTTTTGCAAAATTAAAATTTGATTTGAATATTGATTAAAATTTTAAGGATTGATTCTTTTAAACTTTGGAGAGATAAGGCTTTCTACTCCAAAATAAAATTTGATTATTTGATTTCAAAAACTTGCTTTTATTTAAATTAAAAAATGTTTGTTAATTGATTAATTGAATTAATTTTGGAGCTATAAGAAGTTCTACTCCAAAGGAATAAATTGAAAATTTTATTAAATTTGGGAGTTATAAGGTTGCCAACTTCAAATAAAATGACAAATATAATAATTTTCTTTTCTAAATCTCAATTACTAAAAGGGCCTAATTTTACTCCATGGAAAAATAAGTTGAGGTCAATACTTATTGTTGAAAAATTATGGGATGTGGTGAATGGACAAAGAAACATTCTAGACGATAAAACATGAATTCAAAAATTCAAATATGATGATGTTAAAGCTTTGATGTTAATTATGTTTGGCATATCTGATGAAATTCAAGCACACATTAGTGAAGCAGAAACTTCAAAAATTACATGGAAAACGTTATGTAAGATATTTGAAGGAAAGAATGAGGTAACCATTTTACACCTACAATCACAATTGTATGCACCAAAAGTTCATTATGGAGAATAAATAGAATATTTTCTTCGAAGGATATCATAATTAAAATCAAAATTGCATACTTTAGGAGAAAAGGTTGAAGATAAACTCCTATTTTTAGTTGTGCTTAGAGTACTTCCTGGATCATTAAAAATGTTGCTCAATCTCTTCTAGTATCAAATAGAAAGGTGTCATTTGAGGAATTAATAAATATTCTTCAACAATATGAACTTGAAAATCAATTGAGAAATGAGTCATCCAATAATGCTCTTGTATTAGCAAAATGATCCTTCACTTCATCACAAAATAAAAACAAAATTTGTTGACAATTTGAGTTATTTTATGTTGTCATTGATGTCACATGGATCACATTTGAGTTTTGGTGGCAAAAGCACTTCATAAAATATCATTTATGATATTTTGGAGAGCATGGATATATACAAGATTTTTGTGAAAACCAAGGTAGGAAAAATAAAAGGTTTTATTTAAAACCATGGATGGCAAATTTGAAATGGGTTTTTCTTAAAACCCAGGCTGAATTTTTGTTTCATCGAAAAATGTGCCTCGGTGATGGAGATATTTAATTTTAAATATTTAGTTTAAATTTTAAATTATTTAAAATTTAAATTTAAATTTTAAAATTAAAAATAAAATTATAGTTTCGACGTCTAAAGAAAGGAGGAAAGGCTTATATTAAAAATAATAGCACCGTCTAAATAAAGTAGGAAAGGCATATATATATGCCACAAAATTTTTTGATAAATCCTTGTCCTCAATTTTTGAATGCATTCGAATTGATAATGTAATGCGAAAAGAGCCTATGTGTTGAAGTGTGTGTAAAGAGGCGTGTGAAGGATTTACGAAATTCAGGTCTGTTGAAGAATCATTTGTGGAGGATAACCAAATGCATAGGCACATTTGGCCTAGTGGTTCGTGCACTATGTAAGAAGCAGGAGGTCTTGCAATCGATTCTCATCGGGGATGGTTGTTGTGTTGAAACGCTCGAAGCGTTTTTTATTTTTCAAAGGGCACAGAATATTGAGGTATTTTTTTTGGTTCATGCCCCTTTGAACATGTGAGGGCGTGAGGCCCAACGGAGGCTTGGCTGCGGTTAAGGTGTTGAGTTAGGAGGCGACAAGGGATCGAATCTCATCAGGGATAGAGGCAAGTCAATATTTTTTAATATTTTATTTTTCTAAAGTTGCCCTAGGAGAAATAAGGGTTATGATGCACCTTAAGAAAAAGAGAGATTTCTTGTGATTTTCTTTTTGGAAGTATATCATATTATATATTGTTGGAAATCTTATTTCGAGGGCTATTTGATTAACTTGCTAAGAGGGAGAAATAAGGTGTGTGTAAAGAGATATTTCTGATTTTGTAAACAGGTTCAAAAGTGAAGGTTGCTTTGTTATTCTCAAAGAGGATTAATTCTTTCATGAGGGGACATGATGTAGTTTATTGAGTAGGAGTAATAAGGTGTTATTTGGATATAATTGTTGTGTTATTAATCATGATCCCTAACCCTTATTGAAAGTTGAAAAAAAAAGTTTGTTGAGTGTGACATATTTAGTGGACAACTAATAAGACATCAAAAACGTATGAGCAATATTGACTTAGTTTATGGTGGTTGATTTCTGAAATATCATTGGAGAGAAAAGGATTTATTGTGGTTTCCTTTTCAAAAGTGATTGGTTGAATGCTTCAAGGTTTTCTGGTTTGAGAGTTGTGTTTAAACCTTGTTTTATAAGCATTGTTGTTGAAGCCATTAGTTGTGTGAAAAACCTGAGATAGGGTTTGAGAAGAACATGAGTATCATTGTTATGTGAAGAATGTTTTATAAGCATTTTTGTTGAAGCCCATTGATTGTACAAAGAACTTGAACTTGATTTAGAGGAGAACATGAGTATCATTGTTATGTGATATTTGTGGTTAAGCATTGTTGGAAATATTTTGAGTTGGTTGATACATGCTTGGACTAGGGATTGTGAGAAAGAGTTGTTCCTTGTTGTGATTGGTTGAGTAGAGTTTTTTGAGCCTAGTCAAGTGAATGAGTGAAGTGGTTGTTCAAGTTCCATGAAACAAACTATTCTATATTATGATTTGAGTTGAGATCATTGTGGATCATTGTTGTCATCCATTCTAGAGTGCATTGCCATTCATTGTTGAGTTCACCATTAAGCCTTGCCTTCATAGATTTGTGGATGATATTTGAGTGCTACTTGAGCATGATTGATTGAGCCTTTGAGAAGGCCTTTGGGACAGATTTATGGATAGATTTGTGGCAGATTTTGTGCAATTGATTGAGCCTTTTAGAAGGCTTTTGGGATAGATTTCTGGACAGATTTGTGGTAGCTTTTATGCATGATTGATTGAGCCTTTGAGAAGGCTTTTGGGATAGATTTTTGGATAGATTTGTGGTAGCTTTTATGCATGATTTATTGAGCCTTTGAGAAGGCTTTTGGATATATTTGTGGTAAATTTTGTGCATGATTTATTGAGCCTTTGAGAAGGATTTTGGATAGATTTGTGGATAGATTTGTAGAGCATATTTTGAGCAAGTTCTTGGTGAGCTTGCTAGAGCAAATTTTGAGCAAGTTCTTGGTGAGCTTGCTAGAGCAAATTTTGAGCAAGTTCTTGGTGAGCTTGCTAGAGCATATTTGAGCAAGTTCTTGGTGAGCTTTCTAGAGCATATTTTGAGCAAGTTCTTGGTGAGCTTTCTAGAGTAGATTTTGAGTAAGTTCTTGGTGAGCTTGTTGAAGCAAATTAGTGGATTGCCTACCTGAGCAGATCAGGATTGCCTACTTGAGCAGATAAGTGGATTGCCTATCTGAGCAAATCAATGAATTTCCTTACTGAGCAGATCGGTGGATTGCCTACCTGAGCAGATCGGGATTGCCTACTTGAGCAGATCAGTGGATTGCCTACCTGAGAAGATAAGTGGATTACCTAGTTGAGCAGATCAGTGAATTACCTTACTAAGCATATCAGTGGATAGCCTAGCTTTGAGCAGATCAAAGTAATCATTTGTATTGAGATAAGGATCCCTATTTCTTTATGAAATATTATAAGGAGATTATCTTGTGGAGTACCCCACATTGGTGGAACCACGTTAAATCTTGTGTCTCAATTGTGTGTGGTGATTTGTGCTCTTGCTTACTATTGCTATCTATATCATTAATGCACATTGCTATATTTGGATATTGCAATTAAGGACACTAATTGATATTGGTTTAGAAATAAAGTAAAAATTGGACACTATATTGTTCACCCCCATCTTAGTATAAGCTTGTGTTCTTCAAAAGTGTAGTCATATTTGTGAAAAAAATGACATAATAAAAAATCTTGTGAGTATAATACATTGACTAGGAAGGATCAAGACCAAGAATATCCTAAAGAGAATTAGAGAGCTTAGAGTAATCAACAAGGATATATTGCACAATCAAAATTTGTACATAGTACACTTATTACAAATCACACATGTCTGGTATCAAGTAATGAGGAATCCAATAATGACTTGAAACCTATGACAATAAATACATGTGACACAAAAAGGAAAAATATAGAGTGCAACTCAAATGATCTAAATATAGTTCATTATTGGTTAGAAGAAAAGTTATGTTGTCAAAATTGATTATTATAGAGATTCAAAGGATGATAGGGATAGTGATGCTCAAAGTTGTCTTGATATTGAAAGAGACCATTGTGATGAAAATTTTAGCTATTTTGAAAGGAATACTAAAGGAAGTGGTTCAAAAATGTTAAATAAAATGGGATACAAAAACACAGGTTTGGAAAAATATGGAAAAGGAATGAAAGAGTCAATTGTACCATAAATAAGACTAAAATGTGAAGGTCTTGGATATACATGACAAACAAGTAGTAATGAATCAAAGATTAAATATATAACAAGAAACAATGACATAAAATTTGTGACAAGGACTGATAGAACCAATAACAATGAAGGACAAATAGGAAATAATGAATTATAGAAAGGAAAAAGACATATTATAATAGATAACAAGTCTAATAATTTTGGTAGATATGGACATAAGATAGAGAAATATTGGAATCTCCATTGTTGTGAAATTTGTGGACATAATCATTCTCAAAAACATTGTCTACATAAAGAAAGGAAAAATCAATGAATGAATGAATGAATGGGAAAAAATGAAAGGAATTTTGTATGGTTTCTACAAGAGGAAACCAAGTATGATGATTTTTATATTGAATGTAAACAATGATATTGGTATTACCATGAAGAAAAGTGAAATGAATGATTATGACCCAAGCATAGCTCGGAAGGTGGCCTATAGTGAAAGCACTAGTAGTGATGATCCTATATAAATTATAGTCTTATGAATGTTCTAGTGACTGATCCAAAGGTAATAATGTTTTAGAAGTGACCCAAAGATAAAGACCCAGAGGCAGAGACCCAAATGCAGTGTCCTAGTGGCAGTGATCCAAAGGCAATGACCAAGAGGTAAAAACCTAGTGACTCAGATGCAATGATCCAGAGGCAAACACAAATAATTTATAAAGGCAGACCCAATGAAGGTTGTATATAATCAACGATACCAAAATTAGAGCTAAAGAACGAAGAAAAATAAGAATCAAATAATGAAGGCAAAAAGTATTCTTACCAAGTAATGTAATATTGGGAGGTGTTGGAAGTATTACATTCTTTGACCCCCTTGTAAATATTAGTTTGGTAGAAAGATTTGTATATTATATAATGTGTATCAATATGAGATAAAGTGTAAGGTGTCAAGAGAGAGAATGAAGAATCACATGATATGTGGCAAGATGAGAGTTTTGTCTTAATGATAGGAATATGAAAGGATTCATCTCTTCGATGAGGAGAGCAATAGTTAGAGTAATGAAAAGTCATGTAAAATTATATATTGGAGACAAAGCTCTATGCAATGTAATCTATCTAAATAATTATTGTAATATTTTGATATTGAATATATTTGAGATATATTTATGAGATATTATTGCTTTTTTTGTTAGTGGCATTTATATGATTTATACTTGATCCTGGACAAGGCTTTCTATGAGCTAATATAGCTAAAAAGTTAACAATGATATCCTATTGAGGGATGCATGATGTGCCAAAAGGATGGAGGAATCAATCCAATACTATCTATGATGGTATTATGAGGTAACTATTGATCTATGTGAGGAAGATTTAGGGGGAAGTCGTAAGAGGTATGACAAGTTGCCCCTATCTCTATGAAAAAGAGAATCGATATCTACACCCAATTAGGTGGCATCGTGGATGCAAGTGATATGTCTAGTAGTGCAACCGAGGAAATAAGATATCGCCTAGATTGGTCAAAATTTTATATTTCCTCTATTATGGTACCAAGTTTCAGATTATCGAAAAGGCCTTTAAAAAAATATAAAATATGCCTAGGATGAGTTTTGAATCAATACCATGTTTTTCAGGTATTGCAAGATCACAAAAGAGCCCTAAGTGGGGTTGTATGACTTCAACGAATGGGTGGCCCACCAATGGTCAGCTAGATAAAAGAAGTAGATGGATTAAGTATTCATGATGTAATAAAAGTGTAAAGAAAAGGGATATATATAATTTGTTGAAACATAAATGTTTGGCTAATGTATACAATTTTACTATGGTTAAAACATGAATGCATATTTTTTAAATTTTACTTTTTTCTCTTTTTTAGATGTTCGATATACTTCTCTTTCTATAAGAAATAGAAATGACCAAAAAAAAATATGAATGTCATTTCGTACTTAAGAAGTGACCTACAATAAAATAAATAAACAAGCACTTAAGTGATGAAATTTGGCTCCCAAGTGAGATGTTTGAGAGGTTAATTTGATGTATAATATGCTCACTCAAATGGGTGTTTTATATTGCTCATGATTTATTAAATACAATAAGGGCCTACCCCCAACAAGAATATCATAAGTCCATTCTCCAATCCTTTGCAATCTTCGCATATGTTCTATAATTTCTCATTTGATTATATACTTGCATTGTAGGTATTTTTAGGGGGTAATGGTATTATGTATAATAGATGATAACAACAATTATTAATTATCCTTATGCACTCACATAATGACTTAACCTTGCTTACATCCTATTGATTTCAAACATTTTTCTTGCATGCTGAAAACATCTCCCAACATGGAACATATGAAAGTAGTATGTTTGTCGATTGCAGTAATAAAAAGAGCATATTAATGAAGTGGTACCCCCTAAATTCATTTGCAAAGTAGGGATTTAGAAGGGTTTACAAAGAAAAATATGTGTTTTGCATTGGCAAATGTTTTCAACATGAAAGGGAAATGTTTTAAATCAATGAGATGTAAACATGGTTAAGTCATTATGTGAGTGCGGTAGGGATACTTAATGACTATTGCTATCATCTATTATCCATAATATGATTACACCCTGTTGAGTGGTGTTTTCACCCAATTGTGAAAGCACACTCTCCGGTAGGATCTGAGTCCTAAAATCCTCTGCTTGCAAAGAAGGTAACTTCTCCAAGGTTCCTGTTATGTTGATTCTTTGTCTACCAATGATGTTATTCAAGTGAAATGCTAGGAATACCTTAGGGTTTGCAAGTGGATGTTAACAAGGGGCACTCGGGTTTATATAATTTGAATTTACAAGTGGACTCAAAGTGAATAATTGTACTTTAATCTTGGATTTTGATGGATTTTCAGTTATTTATTTGGATACAGTAATTAAACTGCAGAAAATAAAGCAAGGGTTTGAACAATAAAGAAAAGTAAATGAAAGAGAAACTAAACTACAGTCAGAATGCTGCCATCAATTCGATGAAACCGAAGATAATGAGGTTTTCTGCATGCAACCTAACCTAATGAACCTGCAAACTCGCACAATCCAAATAAGCTAGGTGCGGGCTTCTAAGGTTTCTACTGTAATTCCAGATTCAGGCATTCGCATGAAGCAACCAAGAGCACTTGCATTAAACTTCACCTAAAAGCCTTATAAATCTGAAATGAATGATATAACATTAAATCATGCATACAAAAAATGACTCCTTCTTTCTCATCAATTAGATGCCAACTCTCCGTATTTTGTATTAAATGATATGTCAATTACATTCAAAGAATGTTCCAGGCATAAATATTCCAGAACAAAAGAAGGAAATTGCCCAAGTGCAGGCCCAGAATAGCATGAAGCTCTTGTCTCTGCAACTCTGCAATCGGCAATTTCCAACCCCTCTTTCAATCTGCACTTCTGGCTTTATACTAACGAAAACGGCTCTTCGATTCTCCCTGTGTCGCTTTGTTTCATCTTCCTGCATGTGACCCTTCAACTTCCCTTTCTTTTCGTTGCTTTTGACTCACTCGATGCCGAGACCTTTGAAATCCTTCGTTGCATGTAACGCTTCTGCAACTCTGACATCTGTACGCCACGTGTCCTACATTTTTTGTGCCTTCTGTAACGTTTTCCTGTGCAAATCATGACAAAAACTGCATGCAGCCTGTTCACCTTCCTAGCCGCGAAAACGTGACATGTCGCGAAATCACGACATGTCGCGATATCGCGACGCCCTCCTCGTTCGTATGCCTTCGGCCGCTTTCTGTCGCGATATCGCGACGTTTTTCACCTTCGGACCTTCATGCCGCTTTCTGTCGCGATATCGCGACGTTTTTCACCTTCGGACCTTCATGCCGCTTTCTGTCGCGATATCGCTATCGATTTCTATTTTAACTCTTTTGCCTGCGTTTTTTATCTTGAGCCTCCTTCCCTAGCGATATCGCTACCGTTTTCCTTCGGACCTTCTTGCCGCAACGTCTCGATATCGCTACCGCTTTTTCTCCTCTCGCCATTGTCCTTTCGTCTTTTTCCTTTTCCTTCCGTACACTTTGCCAAAACACGTCACGAAATCGTGACACTTTTCATCATCCGTACGCTTCGGCAAAACACGTCGCGAAATCGCGACCATTTTCATTCTTTTCCAACGGCATGTCGCGATTTCGCGACACCTTTTCTTTTCTTCTCAACGACATGTCACGATTTCGCTACACCTTTTCACTCTTTTCCAGCGATATGTCACGATTTCGCGACAACTTTCAATTTTTCTTTTCTTTCTCCTTTTCGGCAGCGATGGAGCTACATGTCACGATTTCGTGACACTTTCCTGTTTTCGGCAGCGATGGCGCGACAAGTCGCGATTTCGCGACATGTCGTGATTTCGCGACACTTTCAACACTTAGGCATTTTTTCTCTTTTCTTCAATTTTAGCATCTGGGTCACCGAGATTCTTCTCTGCAAGCCTGCAAAAAGGTGGGTCCCCAATTTTGGGGTGTGTTGTGGATCAACCACAACAAATGGCGACTCTACTGTCAAATGCTCTTGAGCATTTTAGTAAGAACCCAACCTGAAACATATCACAAACTCGCAAACATATGTTAGCACATAAGCAAAATAACAAATGCCCAAAGATCGGAAGTACATGAATCATAGAATCATCAAGTATTAGCTCAGTGTGTGCAATGTGTTTTCATTCCCTATCGTTTGAAATTGATCAACATTCCATTATCAGTTTTGCATGAATGCATATGTGGGATGGTGAATGATTTGTGTACCCTAATGAATGTGCAAGGAGATTTTGCTTTCATAAAAGGCATGGTCCTTCTTCTATTATTATGTACAAGCATTCAAGATTGCCAAACCCTCTTAGGATCCACTAATTCATTACCTTATTGTATCCCAAAGTTGGTTACGAGTCTCTACCATCTAGAACCCATGTGCAAGTGAATGTGAAATCAGAACTTTGGGGAATCAGACTCCCAACCAACCGAGATGAGAGTTTAACCCTATCCTTACTATTCTGATTTAGAGTTCATTACCTCACTTTAAGCAAAATAATTAAACCAGTTATGGAAGAAATGGTCATGCTAGTCTAACCCTCTAGACAATCGGTGGTCTTGTTTTTTAGGCAAGACATGATGCCATGCATGGGCATATCTAACCCCACAATCCAAAACTTATCTCCATTTCTTTGGACCTTGGGGATGACTACCCATCCCTTGCAGAGGACAAGTAGTACAATCCTTACAATCCAAAATAAATATGAGATGGGAAAAATTTATTCATTTTTTTACTTCTTGGACCTTGGGGATGACTACCCATCCTGGCTAGGGACACGTAGTACGATCCTTGCAATCCAAATTTTAGATGAAAGAAAATATTAATTTTGTTGCTTAGACCTTGGGGATGACTACTCATCCTTTGTAGAGGACAAATAGTACGATCCTTACAATCCAAGACTGATTATGAAATGAGACATAAGAGCTTTGGGGAATCAGATTCTCAACCAACCGAGATGAGAATTTATACCCTATCCTTACTACTCCATGTGGGTCAAATCAAAGCTTTGGGGAATTGGATCCTCAACCTAAGTTCGATGAGGATTTAACCCTATCCTTACTACTCTGATTTTAGGCTTTTAAGCTCTATGGAAGTGATCAAAACCACTGTTTTAAGGATCATGTTGCATAAATAGGATAGACATGAAATACTTCTTTCGCCCAACCCTTTTCTTCCAAGTTAGGTTTTGATCATTTTGCTCAAGATCCTTTTTAATGAATGAGACGTGCTTGGTTCTAGATATCTCAAGACTCGGTTTCCAACCTTAGGATTTTTCTTATATTTATGTTATAACACAATCCTAAGAGGATTTGACATACTTTAATGACTTGCACCTAAGATGCATATGCAACTAAGATGAAATATATGTAAAGTGAGATGGAACATGAATGCATTATCTCTTGAAATGCAAATGAAATGATTTGTCATGCAAAACTGACTCTTTCATGCATCACAAGTTTCAAACGATGTAATTAAATTGCTTGTGTTACTTGTGGAGCTTTTACAAGACAATTCCAATATTTCATGTTCTCCTAGTCTTAAGCATAAGTTGACATCTCAATTTTATTTTATTTTATTTTATTTTTTATTTTTTTATAAAAACAAACAAAGCATGCCAATTGAAATCAAACACACAACTTAAATCATGATTAAACTAAGGATCCAAAAAATAAAATTTGAAAAACACAAACCAAAACCAAAACCCAAACACAATCCCAAAAACAAAAACTTGAAAGCCCACACCAAAAAACCAAAAATTATATACACTATTGTACAAGATGATGCCAAGCTTGGACTATTACTTTCCTGGATCCCAAACATGATTAGAATATATCAAAAAACATATGACACAATACACATGCCAAATTTTGTAGGAATCCAACAACAATAAGATCAAACCGAGCAATGCAACAAATTTCAACTTGCCATGCTCACCATTCCACTTTGATTTAGTTCTATTACCAACGTCATAGGTGAGATTCAAATCAAATTGGTTAGACAATAGTTGATATTCAATTTTATCTTGTCTATTCTTTAAAGTGCAAGTTTCATCGTTCCCTTCATGATTTAGAAGTAGGCTTTCTTTTTCAAATGTGAGATGTTGCAAACAAGAGCCTATTTCTAAAAATCTTGACTTCAAATCATTTTCCAGGATTTTAAAGCAATCAAAATCATTCAAAACTTGACAAGCATCAACAAAGTTTGGCATTTCCTCATTAATGATGTTAGCATCCAAAGGGACATCATGTGACCTATCACTTGAAATTTTTGTAGCTACTACCAAAGGTACAGATTTCCCCTTGTCATCCATACTCAACCCATCATGATTAAAATTTATCATAACTTGATGAGTATTAGTAGCCTTTTCTTTTTTCTCTTTGTCTTCTTCATCATCCAATACCTGTTCAAAAACACCAAAGTTAGGCACCCAATCAAACATGCGTCCATATTTTTCAAAACAAGAGCCTAATTTTTCAAGATATATGTCACGTGACACCTTTCCCCGATCAATGGCTTGAGTTGCCCCAAACTCCATATTTTCATTAGGATCATCAGTAGCATCTAACCCACACCACTTAGGTTTTGTAATTTCATCATTTTGAGATGGCATAGACATTGTAGAAACAATAGGTGGATCAAGATTTTTGATTTCTTGCCCCCCAAGGGGAACAAAAACAATTGATTCTCCTTCTTCATCCATGGTAGTAGAATCATTATCCTTCTCCAACCCTTGATGAGATTCCAAGGCTTCTTCCAAAACATTCTCGGATTGTGCAGGACTTGTAATATCCTCATATGAAAGGGCAATTGTATTATCCTCGCATATCAATAGGCACATAAACTCCATTAGAAGGTTTGGAGTGAGCATACTCTTCCCAAGAATCATAACAATCATCTTTCAAGATCAAATTGTGATGCTCAACTATTTCTTTATCATCTTTTAATTCATCAACATGTTTCTCATCAAATTTATCTTCTCCTTCCTTAGATGGTTCAATTACTTCCAAAATTGGGTTATTGCTTGCATTCAAATTGATAAGGCTATCATAATCCACATGTGTAACCCATGATTCACGTTTAACATGATTTGGAAGGTGTGAATTTCCTATGCCATTACTTTCAACAATGTCATCCAATGTGTCATCCGAATCAGATTCATCCTCATAGAATTCATCTTTTGGTGAGTCAAGGGTTTCCAATCTATCACATGTTTCCATACGAGTTGGATCTAGTATTCCTCCCTTGCCTAAAATCATATTCCTATGAAAATCATTGAAATTGATTTTAGCAACATCTTTTGAATCAAGATGAGTATTTTGAAGTTGATTCATACTTAAGAAAGATGGTTGATCTTGCAAAGTAGGTTGAGGACTTTGAATTTGATTGAAGCATGGGAATGATTGTTGATTCTGAAATTGATTCACACTTGAACTTGGTTGTGATGGATAAATCATTGGGTGGGTAAAGGAGTTATTAAATGATTGAAGATTACATGATCCAAAACCCACACCATAATTTTGACAACTCCATTGTTGCTCAATTGCCATTGCTTGAGTATAGGCTTGTGACAAAGATGTGATTTGAGGCATCCCTCGCAAATATGTGGACATGGGTGAGTCAAGAGCATTGATGTATATTTGGAGAGCCATTTCTTCTTGAAGAGCATAAAATGTCACTAATTGAGCATATAATCCAAAGAATCTCTCAAAAAATGACTTCACATTTTCACTTGGTCCTTTTCTAATATAGGCTAACTGATTGTACATGAGGATTGGGTCAACTTGCTTTTTGTTGAATTGATTGAGAAATGTTGCCTCTAGCTGAGCCCAAGAAGTGATAGACCCTAAAGGCAGACTTGTAAACCAATCATATGCCACTTTGTCCAAGGTATAAAGGAACATTTTACATGCAACATCATCATACCAACTCGTCAAGTGATTCACAACAAATTTGAATGCTTGAATATGTTCTTCTACAGTATTTGTCCCATTAGACAAAAATTGAGGAAGACATCTCTCAAAACCAACGGGCAAATAATGTTGAATTCCCGGTATATTCAATGGGCTACCTGTCATCCACGGTGTAAACATAGCCATTCATGAATGTTAAAGAATATAACTTTAATAGCCAAAAATTCCTTTTTTTTTTTTTTTTTTTTTTTTTTTTAAATCAAATTAAATCATATTATTCCTGTATGAACCATCAAAGCGTTAAGAACAGTGCATAGCAATCATAATAAAATAAACCGCTTCAGCCCTCCTTGACGAAACTCTCGATTATCATCAAGAAAACCTGCAACAGAAAAACAAATGCTGCAGTTTAGCCGTTTGTGAGATTTAATAAATGATTTCGAAATTAGATCAAAAATATATTGCTCATGTATGAAAATCAAAATAAAATAAACCAATTCGTGCCCTCCTTCTAGCGCCAATCTGTTGAGTGGTGTTTTCACCCAATTGTGAAAGCACACTCTCCGGTAGGATCTGAGTCCTAAAATCCTCTGCTTGCAAAGAAGGTAACTTCTCCAAGGTTCTTGTTATGCTGATTCTTTGTCTACCAATGATGTTATTCAAGTGAAATGCTAGGAATACCTTAGGGTTTGCAAGTGGATGTTAACAAGGGGCACTGGGGTTTATATAATTTGAATTTACAAGTGGACTCAAAGTGAATAATTGTACTTTAATCTTGGATTTTGATGGATTTTCAGTTATTAATTTGGATACAGTAATTAAACTGCAAAAAATAAAGCAAGGGTTTGAACAATAAAGAAAAGTAAATGAAAGAGAAACTAAACTACAGTCAGAATGCTGCCATCAATTCGATGAAACCGAAGATAATGAGGTTTTCTGCATGCAACCTAACCTAATGAACCTGCAAACTCGCACAATCCAAATAAGCTAGGTGCGGGCTTCTAAGGTTTCTACTGTAATTCCGTATCTGAGGCATTCGCATGAAGCAACCAAGAGCACTTGCATTAAACTTCACCTAAAAGCCTTATAAATCTGAAATGAATGATATAACATTAAATCATGCATACAAAAAATGACTCCTTCTTTCTCATCAATTAGATGCCAACTCTCCGTATTTTGTATTAAATGATATGTCAATTACATTCAAAGAATGTTCCAGGCATAAATATTCCAGAACAAAAGAAGGAAATTGCCCAAGTGCAGGCCCAGAATAGCATGAAGCTCTTGTCTCTGCAACTCTGCAATCGGCAATTTCCAACCCCTCTTTCAATCTGCACTTCGGCTTTATACTAACGGAAACGGCTCTTCGATTCTCCCTGTGTCGCTTTGTTTCATCTTCCTGCATGTGACCCTTCAACTTCCCTTTCTTTTCGTTGCTTTTGACTCAGTCGATGCCGAGACCTTTGAAATCCTTCGTTGCATGTAACGCTTCTGCAACTCTGACATCTGTACGCCACGTGTCCTGCGTTTTCTGCGCCTTCTGTAACGTTTTCCTGTGCAAATCACGACAAAAACTGCATGCAGCCTGTTCACCTTCCTAGCCGCGAAAACGTGACATGTCGCGAAATCGTGACATGTCGCGATATCGCGACGCCCTCCTCGTTCGTATGCCTTCGGCCGCTTTCTGTCGCGATATCGCGACGTTTTTCACCTTCGGACCTTCATGCCGCCTTCTGTCGCGATATCGCGATGTTTTTCACCTTCGACCTTCATGCGTTTACTGACCTTCATGCCGCTTTCTGTCGCGATATCGCTACCGATTTCTATTTTAAGCCTCCTTTCCACAAACTGTAGCGATATCGCTACCGTTTTCTATCTTGAGCCTCCTTCCCACAAACTGTAGCGAAATCGCTACCGTTCTCGCCTTCGGACCTTCTTGCCGCAAACTGTCGCGATATCGCTACCGCTTTTTTGGGATGACATCTCCCTTTGCCATACAATTTGCTAAAACACGTCGCGATATCGCGACCATTTTCTTCTTCGGCCATCTTTTCCAAACATGTCGCGATTTCGCGACCATTTTCTCTCCGTCACTTTGTGAACGTCACGAAATCGCGCGAAATCGCGACACTTTTCATCATCCGTACGCTTCGCCAAAACACGTCGCGAAATCGCGACACTTTTCATCATCCGTACGCTTCGGCAAAACACGTCGCGAAATCGTGACCATTTTCATTCTTTTCCAGCGGCATGTCGCGATTTCGCGACACCTTTTCTTTTCTTCTCAGCGACATGTCGCGATTTCGCTACACCCTTTCACTCTTTTCCAGCGATATGTCGCGATTTCGCGACAACTTTCAATTTTTCTTTTCTTTCTCCTTTTCGGCAGCGATGGAGCTACATGTCGCGATTTCGCGACACTTTCCTGTTTCCGGCAGCGATGGCGCGACAAGTCGCGATTTCGCGACACTTTCAACACTTAGGCATTTTTTCCTCTTTTCTTCAATTTTAGCATCTGGGTCACCGAGATTCTTCCCTGCAAGCCTGCAAAAAGGTGGGTCCCCAATTTTGGGGTGTGTTGTGGATCAACCACAACACACCCTAAAAACAATTGCAATTCAAGTACATAATCAAACGAGATATTATAGAACATTTTTAAATATGCAATCTCAAATGAATCCATAAGAACACATTATGTAGAAAGTTACTGTTGGCCATTTTGCATTTTGCCACATTGGGGATTTTGTTGGGAAGTTTTTATGTAGTTTTGTTGTGTATGGTGGTGCGAAACTTTTGAAAATAATTTTATATGCTCCTAGTTTGTTTTCATATCTATTGTCTTCCTATTTTTGTGAAGTATTTTATAAACTTCCTTTGTAAAACTTTGCTACATCATGAATTCATTCAAAAGGAGGATTTTTGTAAAATTCTAAAAAAATATGAAAAGCCTAAGTCAAATTCTGAAAAGTGTCTAAATTGTATTTACGTTCACCCCAAAGGAGGGGTGAACACCCCATTCACCCTTTGGAAAGGTGAACGAAGGCCCAAAAAAAACTCAACGCAAGCAAGTTCAAAAGTGTTTGCGCGTTCACCCTTTCTATGGGGCGAACGCACCGTTCGCCCTTCCTAGGGGCGAACGTGCCCCAAAAAGGAACATACCCGCATGCACCCAAATATGGTGACAATTCAGGTTCACCCTGGTTGAGGGGCGAACATCCCGTTCACCCCTCCCATGGGCGAATGAACTTTCCAAGCAAGGTGTTGTCGTGTTCACCCTTTCTATGGGGTGAACGCGTCGTTCGCCCTTTCCAAGGGTGAACATGTTTTTAAAGAGGGATCGTGCACACAAGAACAAGAACGATGGGCGAAGCGCATTGTGAGGCGAACGTGATTCTGGGTGAAAGGAATTATGGTCAAAAGTTTTGAAGATGCCAGGATCTCGAATATTAAATGATGGTGGCATCGAGTAACTCATGTTGTGAATCTCGAGCATAAGAAAAGCTAAATGGGGAAAGTGAATGAATATTTTAAATTTCCAAAGCACTAAGGTGCTTCCCAGACATTCAATGATGATCTAAGTATCTGTGCACCGATGCCCAAGTTGCTGATTTTGTGGAAGTTGTTCCCCAAGAGAGATAGATTTTCAATATTTCCAAGGAGGAATTTCTTCGTTTTGTTCTTGATCCCTGGACATCTTGTCCTCTGATGTATTAAATGAAAGAAGTGAAAACCTCTATAAATACTAATTGGATTTTCATTGTAAAGGAGGTTAGACACTTTGCAAGAATACTCTCTAAGTTCTCTGCATTAATACAAGGCATCAGGCTTCTGAATTTGCAAGTGATTTTGCGTGTAATTTCTTTCTGTACTGTGCACTTCTTTTCCACATTCGTCTTTCTTGTTTGTTGTTAAATTTAAATTCTGTGATTGGATTTAAATATTGCTAGTAAGAGAGTGAGTGCTGAAGTGATTATTTTGAAAGTTATCTTTGCAAGATCACAAGTTTATTCTGCAGTTTTTCCTTTAGTAAATGTTATTCTGTGCTTGGGTGTTTTCCTGCTATTAGTCTGCCCCGAATCTTGTACTTCGGCCTCTGGCCATATTTCCCATATCTTTCTATTATTTTCAATTTCTTTCCTACATCCCTAGTCTTTTACCAGTATAGGATTTAGTTCGGGAACCAGCCCTCTCTGGATATTGGCACGGAGGACATCTCTTTCCTTCGGCCTTTCAATGTTGGCCGTATCTAGGGCGCATAAATGCAGTGTTTATTGATTAGGAAAATATTTGACCAACAATTTTTGGCACGCCCGATGGGACCTCAAATATTCCATTTCTAGCAGTATTTAGGTTTGATGTTCGCCTTTCTACAGGATAATTAGAACATCTGGCGACTCGATTATACCCAAAAATTTTTGAATGTGAGAGCAGCAGGAGTTGTGTCTCATGAATACAAGATCATAGGCCAAAAATCCAAATCATAAAATTGAGTTCTACGAACTTGATATCCAAATATTAGGAGAACATCCCTGGTTAGCCACTTTTTGGCGTACCTCTTCATTACCTCCTATATCTCACATATCATCTATTTCGACCTCATGGTTAGCCAACGTATTTTCTACTCCTGTAAGTCCAGTTAGTACCACCACCAGTTTCCCTCCACCTCACACAGCTGCTAGCGTTCCACAACCTACACCTCATATACCAGTCCATATGGCTCAGAATCCTCCGCCCCATCAGCAACAACCACCAAGGCAATTCCCAGCATGGAATAGCTCAGGAGCTTTGAATTTGCAAGCTCAAAACCTAGTACCTCAAGCTGCTTTAAAGGCCTTGCCAACTTATGATGGTACTGGAAAAATTGCATATGAGCATATCCAATATGTGGCCTCTTTGGCGACTATTCATGACATAACAGATGAAGACATAATGATAAAGCTGCTAGTATTATCACTGAGAGGAAAACTATTGTACTGGTATCGATCGTTACAACCAGGTACTATCACTTCATGGGATCAGTTGGCAGAGTTACTAATCAAGAATTTTCATGAGCAAGCTGATCCATACTCCTTGTTACACCAGTTCATGATGATTCAGAGACATCCACAAGAGGAGATCATGGATTTTAATGTCAGATTCACGTGAAGCTGGTAGAGAGTCCCTGACGGTTTATGACCTACACATGAGCAAGCCATGTTTTATTATCTCAGAGTGCTTAGCACTGATATTGGTATGGTTGTACACCAGGCCAATGTGACCACATTTCTAGACCTATACACATAGGCTCAAAAGGTTGAATCAAATTTGATTGTTGTAGGTAGGCTTCCTCCGAAAACAACTATGCCAATCCTCCCTGATCTTCCTCAGTATCTATATTCTAGTGCATTCTCACAACCTATGCCATCCATGTACCCAGTTCCCTCATGGAACTCTAGCCTACCTCATATCGCTCCGATTCCTCCCCGCAATAGTCAGCTTCAAGTTTTACATAGTTACCTGCCCCATCAGTTCCTCAATTACCGACATCAGTTTCCTTCCCCACATTGTCGATGCCTTCGACTCCTTTGTCATTACTAGCACCACAAGCACCCTTACCTTTGCCAGTGCCCATGCCACCATCCAATCCTAATCCTTTCATGATATTATTGCAGGAAGTGAAGTCCAATAATGCATCCTTGAGGACAATATCTAATGAGCTCACAATGGTGAGGAAGAAGCAAGCAGAGGTCGAGTTCCGATCCCGAAGGTTCCAAACTCCACCAATTACCCGAGAGCAAGCTTCTACCAGTAGGGGACCTGAAAAGAGTACTACAGTGCTAGAAAATGAGGAGGCTAGTGCGATAGAAAAGGCATACTGGTGCTCTACATGTAATGATCCCCATGGAGAGGACACTTGTATGGTACATATGAACTATGTCCAGACACTAGAAGAAAGCTCCACAGGTGGGCAAGTTAACATGATTTGAGAAGTTGATCACAATTGTATGATGTCATCCCTAGAACAAGTTTCAGTCCTCACAAGGTCTGGGAAAATGCCGGTGATTGTGGATCCAATGGAGCTCAAACCTTTGAAGGTGCCTACAGAACCAAAGGTGCAAGATGAGAAGCGGTTACCTCTAGTGAAAGCACCTACCGCAAAGGCTAAGGAGCAATATTTTGTTAAATTGAAGGATTTATTGCCCAAGTCAGCTCAAGAAAAGGGGTAGATCAAGTCACCTACTCCGCCACCCTAGCAGTCACTCAAACACACGGTGAAACAAGAGAACAAGCCAGGGAGCGACTTAAGTATCCATCATTGACAAAGAGGCAAAGAGTGGAAGCCACTCAACAATATCAGGATAGGTATGAATGAGCTCTAGAAGAGAAGGTTTTGGCTGCCCCAAGTTACAACATAGTAGAAGAAATGAGGAAGATCCCAACAAAGGTTAGCTTGTATGATGCGCTACAATTGCCAGGATAGATTGATTTGTTACAAGAATCTTTGAAAACTACCAAGGATCAGAAGAAAGATCATTTCCAAACAGTCCTAGCATAGGCACTACCTACTTCTACAATAGGGAAAAATAGGCCTCCCCCATTTTATTTATCTTTGAGAATGGAGGGATGGATTGTACACAATTGTATGATCGACTCTAGAGCTGCAACTACTGTCATGCCAAAGGTAGTGTGCGAAGTAATGGGGATGGAATATACCAGAAGTAGCCTCAGAGTGTTGCAATTGGATGGAACCCCAGTTAAGATGGTGGGAGTAATCAAAGATATCCCTATCATCCTTCACAACATGCCATAGATTACAGTCATCTAGGAAGTGGTGGTTGTCGATTTGGAACCTTACTTTAGCATGTGTCTCTCAAGGGAATTCATAGCTAAGCTGGGAGGATACCTATCCCTAGATTATTCGCATCTTGAAATACCATTCAAGGGAAAGCAGATTCGTATCCATAATGAAAAGCCTTCACCTTTCCATATTGAGAGGCTAGAAGAGGAAGACCAATATTCAGGTGTGGTGAACATGATGACCAAAGAATTGGAGGAAGTTGACTTGGTAGAAGAAGCATTAGGCGAGCTTCGCCTGGAGGATGAATTTTTTTGATAGAATTTAATGTGATGATCGGAATGGACATTGGTTGCTATACGATAACTAAGCCCATGCGAGTTGAAGAGAAAGCTCCCGATTCTTTAGATTCTATTGCGCACCAATTATGGAAGTTGTATTTTGATGGCGCCAGATGTAAGAATGGCATGGGGGCTGGTGTTGTATTGATTTCTCCTGAGGGAATATGGTAAGACCCCAAGGTCTTACTATAAAATTATTAACAAATTAATGTAAATGTAATCGCCACTCTTTCTCACCTCTCCCTTATCTATGCTTATTATTCTTCTTCTTTGTTTTTTTTTAGATTGATCCTAACTGCCCCTCATTACTTTTCCTCAAGCTCAGTGACTTTTTCCTTTGTTTTCCATTTGTGTGTTCTTGCTCTTTTTGCATCCTTTTGTATTAAGATGGCTTCGGTTGTTATTCCTTTGAGTAAATGGGAGACCTTGGTTCCTCAAATACTTTAGATGATCATCAGTGATGGTATTATTTCATATCCTTTTTTTTCCTTGGTAAGCTAAGTGTTAGTCACTTTCTTGTTCTAGTTTGATCATATGGCCTCCTATTGGTGAGGTATGTGTCTTGTAAGTGCATTTTGGCTACATTATCACTTTGGGTATTCTACCTCATCCTTGCTTGATACATATCACTTCTTCTCACCTCATTGTCTTCATTGTATAGGTTTCTCTTCGACCTACCTCTCCTTTTTGAGAGACAAGATAATTCCTTCATTCATGTTATGTACACTTATGGTGGGGTCCAATTGTTCATCACAATTATCTAATCCTTTTCTCTTTCCTTCATCTCCTCAAAGCTAAGATGTTTAATTTTTAAAGTTCATTAGATTTGGGGGTTGTGTTCTTTGTCCCTTCCATTATCATAGTTTGATGTGTTCACTTTTTCCATGTGGTTTCCCTTCGTTGTTGTCATTGATTTTATCTTCTATTTTGCCTCCATAGTTTGCATCATGTATAGGTTGAACCTTGTCACCTCCATTCTAATTTTTTTTTTCCCCTATCCATTATAATTGATTCATCCAATATTGTGTTTTTTGTATTCCTCGAGTTTGATCTCATTTTGATCTTTTTCCTTGGTCCTGCTCTGTCCCCGTCTTACTTTATTCTTTGTTGTCCTCACTCCCTTGTTCTTTGCCCCATGGTCCCTCCTTAATCTATGCTTATTATTCTTCTTCTTATATTTGATATACACCCTTTACCCTCTTTTTTCCTTTTTATAATACTCTATACTACTTATAATGTTTGACTTGGAGTTGTACAAACAATGCAGCTGAGTATGAAGCATTGTGCCTTGGGTTGAAAAAGGCTGAGAAATTGGGCATTAAACAGCTACAGATTTTTGGTGACTCTGAGCTTATTGTTAACCAGATTACTAATAGATGTGTGTCGAAGCAACATTATTTGAAAGCTTACCGCAATAGGGTCTAGGATTTGTTGGAAGCTTTCACTGCTTTAAATATTCAGGCGATTCCTCGGGAGCAGAACATACATGCTGATATTTTAGCTTCCCTTGGTGCAAATTATTCCCCCATCAAGCAAGTTGTTTGAAGGCCCAAAATAGTCAGAGTGATCTATAGACCTTCAGTTCTGGATAAGAATCTCTATTGGCAAGTATTTGACAATGATGAACAAATAGTGAAATTTCTGCTCAGAGAAGCTCATGGCACAAATGATAGGACCCTGGATGAGGAAGAAAAGGAGGGAATGATTCAGTTAAGAAATAATCATATTCCGAAAGGTTTGATCTCATTGGAAAGTTTATTTGACCAGAATGACAGAGCTGATAAGCACAGGATTAAGGTAGATGCCAAAGAATTCAAAGAGTTACAGTTGGAACCAAGAAATATTATCAAGATCGGGACTGATTGTATGTCAGAGGAGCTTGAAGGCATTAAAAACCTATGCTATGAATACCCCGACATTGTAGCATGGAGCTATCATGACTTAAAAGGATATGACAAGAATGTAATCCAACATACCATAGAGCTGCAGGAAGGAGTCAAGCCTTTTTGGCAAAAGCAACGTCCTGTCAATCCCAAGATTGAAGTCCTCATGAAAGCATAATTGTTGAAAATGCTCGAAGCAAAAATTATATACCCGATTAAGCACTCAACCTGGGTAGCGAACCTGGTCCCTGTGAGAAAAAATAATGGAGATATATGATTGTGTGTTGATTTCCGCAATCTAAACCAGGCATCGCTCAAGGATCATTATCCTTTGCCCCAAATTGATCAAATCCTTCATGTAGTAGCTGGCGCCCAGAGATTCTCTTTGCTTGATGGTTTCTCTGGGTATAATCAAATTTGGGTGAAATATGAGGATCAATATAAAACAACATTCACCACCAAGTGGGGTACTTTCGCCTACCAGTGGATGCCCTTTGGGCTTTCAAATGTCGGTGCTACCTTCTAGAGAGCTATGGACATTGCCTTCGGTGAGTTACTGAATAGGATTATTGTGATATACCTTGATGATATGACTGTATTTTCCCATTGCAGAAAATATCATGTTACTCATCTAAGACAAGTATTTGAGAAGTGTCGTGAATTCGAGATTTCTATAAATTTGAAGAAATCAATCTTTGCCGTTAAGGAAGGAAATTTGTTGGGTCATGTGATCTCACAAGAAGGACTGGCGATTGTGTTGGTGCCGCCGTGTGCTGGCGCGGTGTGTGCTTGGTGGGCGCATGACAGTTTCAAAGGTCTTTTTCAAACCCCAAGCCGACAGGTTCGAGAGAAAGAGCTTGCAAAGAAAAGTGTCACGATTTTGCAACAGGTTTGAGAGAAAGAGCTCGCAGTGAAAAAGTGTCGCGATATCGCGACATGTCGGGTTTTCGTGACCCGAAGAACAAAAAAGAGCTAAGGAGGAAAAGTGTCACGATATGCGGTGACATGTCGCATTTTTGCGACTTAAGTAGGAGAGAGAAAGCAAGTTAGAAAAGTGTCGCATATCTGACATGTCACATTTTAAAGAAATATTGCTTGCTATGTGTTTAAGTATGCTTATGTCTGTTAGTGTTTTTTTTGGAGAAGTGTGTATCACAAATTGATCTAATGGTCGTGATATCATGACAAGAGCTTAGTTGATTTTCTATCTCAAACCAAAAGAAGTTACGGTTTGTCTATATCACGACATGTTGTGTTTCGTAACTAGAAGATTTAGTAAGTTAAATGTGAGCCGTTAGATTAGGGTTTTCACGTTCTAAGTTAGGTTTTGATCTTGAAAGTGTTATTATAAAAGTATTTTGAAGAGTTTTTTCATGTTTGCAGAGAAGTTATCACACTAATTAAGACATGTGTAGTAGAGCAATGGTATAAGGAAGTGTGAAATCATCATAAATTTATAAATGATAGAGTCTTCAATTCTAAAACATTGATCTTAAGGATCTTTCAGACAGGTATCTCTTTACTCATAATTCCTTTGAGCTCATAACTATTAATAAAAAATTTATAACTTTAGAGAAATTTTGTGATTACCAACATTTTGGTACACGTTAAATATCTCAATGTGGATGTTTCTTGATTAATGTGGTTAGCCTATCTAATAAATTATTAATTGTACTTGTACCCAAAGCTTGTGTTCTCATTTGACTCCCAAAATAAAGCAAAATTATAAAAAACATTTAAAATAGATTGGTTATCTCAATGAATTCTTTGCTTTAAAAAGTTGAGTTGAAGAGTGTTCTCAGCTCATTAAAAGTAGCATTGTCTCAAAGTGTTATAGTAAATTAGAAGAAGAAGAAGGTTAAGAGGTTACAGGCTCTGAGAGAAAGAAGATGATAAAAAAGGTTGTGTCTCTTAGAGTGAAGTTGGATTGTCTCTCAAAAAAAAATTATAATTCAAATATTTAAAAATAATCTTATCCTAAAGAGGTGATCGGTAAAAAATATCAAATAAAAAATAATATATGTATTGTTTTAAAATTAAAAATATTTAATAAGTTTTGATAGCTAGTAAGGAAAATTATCTTTATCTATGAATAAAATGTATGGTAAAAAGAATTTTATAGAAGATGCTGATAGATTAGTTGAGTTCCTAAAAGGAAATAAGATAAATCTAAGTCAATGATGTTCACCATGCTCAAGACAAAGTAGAAAAATGGTATTTGATAGTGGTTAGTTCAAAACTGTGAGTGTGAAAAGAAAAATTTGGTCTTAAAAGAAACAAAGAGGAAATGTTGAGATAACAGTTGCTAAAAGGTAAAGACTTTAGTTTGGATGAAATCCAAAAAAATGTGTTATGTAGAATAAACATAATCTTCTAAGTTGATAACTTTGTGATAAGGGATAGTATCTTTCTTTGTAGATTGAGTAAGTAAAGAAAATAAACTATTAAGTAAAAGACTCAAAAATATTACATCAAGAATAAAAGAAAAGTGTTTTTAACTCAAGAAGATGAGATTTGTATGCAAAATATTGGATTTGATTTGATATCTTGTAATATTAGTAACAGGAAGGAGAACTAAAATAAAAAATAATTTTGCTTGTAATGGAAAAAAGAAAAATAAAAGGTATATTTTAAAACATTGGATCTTATTCTACGATTTATGTGCCTCAACTATTCAGAGAAAGTACGTTGTTTATAGATGATTATTAAAATATTGGTTTTTTCTGTGAGAAAATAACTTTGAAAATTTAGTTCAAAGAAATGTTGAAAATGAACAAATAAATTTAAGATATAGAGAAATTTATTAAATGAATTTGTGGAATAACAAGAATCAAAAGAGAATTTAAAAACCTAACAAATGAGGTGAAAAAAAATAAACAATTGAAAATTGTAGAGTGTAATGAGTCAAAACTTTAGATGGCTTTGAAGAGCAAATTAAATAAATATTAACTTTATAGTTGTGAAAGAATACCGTAAAAAATAAAGTGTTAGAAAAGTGTTCATCGAAAGATCGAGAATAGAAGTTTGATCTAGGATGAGAATATTTTTGATTTTAGAAGAAGTAGATGTAAAAAAGATATGGAGGTAATGTAATGTGAAAGATAAGAGAACAGTGAAGAACTATAATTTAAGAAGAATTAGAGTTTATAAAGAGAAGAACACTCAAAACTCTGATTTTAATCCAAGATTTATATTAGTGATCAAATAAAACAGAAGAAATTTTTAATTAAAATGTTTTATTTAAAAAGATTAAAATATAAGAACAAATAAAAAAAAAAAAAAAAAAAAAAAAAAAAAAAATGATTGAAATAAAAATAGAGAATAAATAGTAAAAAAGGAAGGTGTAAGAGACGGTGTTGTTGAGTAGATTTTTAATAATTTAAATAAATAATGAAGTTAAATGTTTGAAGAAGTATGAATTTAAAATGAAAAAATGAAAAAGGTATAAGATATTCAGAGAAGAAGGGAAATGTTAGGAATTTGTAGTGGATGATTTTTTTAATTAAAAGATTTGTATAAGAATTGTGTGTTGGATTGCTAATAAAGTGGTTTAGATTAAAAATTAAGAAATTTGGATGACAAAATGATGGAGAGAAGAATATTAAATTTAGTATTTGTTTTTTTTTTTTTTTTTTTTTTTTTTTTTTTTTTTTTTTTTTTTTTTTTTTTTTTTTTTTTTTTTTTTTTTTTTTTTTTTTTTTTTTTTTTTTTTTTTTTTTTTTTTTTTTTTGTTTTTTTTGTTTTTTTTTATTGATCTTGCAAGAGCCGAGGCACTCATGAAATTACCACTGCTCGCTAATAAGAAAGACTTACAATATTTCTTTGGTCAAATAAACTTCATTCGTAAGTTTATCATTGATTTCACCCAAGTTGTTAAGCCTATGACCGAGCTTTTGAAAAATAATGTTGACTTCAGATGGATAGAGGTCAGGAAATGAGCTTTTTAGGAAATCAAAGAGAGAATCACTCAAGCGCCAGTTCTAATTAACCCAGACTATTCAAAGGACTTCATCCTTTATGCAGTAGGTGAGCAAGAGAGTTATGTTGTTGTGTTGACACAAAAATAGGATGATGGTGAAGAGAAGCCCATTGCTTTTTTAAGCCAAGTTATTGCACCGCATCAGGAGAAGTACAATTTTATAGAGAAATAGGTCTATGCAGTGATGAAAGCACTCAAAAAGTTTTGGCATTTTGTTTCTCAAAGTAAGACTGTTGTTTATGTCATCCATCTTGATGTTCGAAACTTCATAATTCAGGGTGAACTGGGTGATAAAAGGGTAGGATGGGTCTCAAAGATCCAGGAATATGACATGGAGATCCGACCGACAAAGTTGGTTCGTGGGCATGCTTTGTGCCAAGAGTTGGCTAGGAGTGTTGTCATTGAGACATTAAATTTGATTCATGAAGAAGACATTGACAAAATGATTTGCATAAATCATACTGCAAGTGACAAGGATTGGACAGAAGAATTGGTTGACTATTTTACTTCTGGGAGATGTCCAACTCGCCTAGACTCCTCACAGTGTCGAAGGTTCAGACTGTAGGTGCTCAGGTATGTATTGTTGCCTAATGGGTTATATCATAAAAATATTGATGGCGTACTCCTCAGGTGTGTAAAAGCTTTCAAAAAGGAGAAGATTTTGGAGGAATTCCATTCTGGGCTATCTGGAGGCCATTATGCAGGCAGACCCATGGCTTTGAAAATTATCTAGGTAGGTTACTATTGGCCTACTCTGTTCACCGATGCTCATAGAATAAGTCAACAGTGTGATAGTTGCCAATGATATGTGGGCAGGATTAGAAAAGGAGCATTGCCCTTGCATCCAATTCAGGTTGAGGCACCTTTTCAGCAGTGGGGTCTCGATTTTATTGGTGTTATTGATCCACACTCCTTCGCGGAACACAAGTATATCCTGATAGCGACAAATTATTTTACTAGATGGGCAGAGGCTATTCCCACTAAGAAAGCTGACCAAGCGACCGTGATCTCTTTTCTGGAGGGGCTTATCACTCGATTTGGCATACCAGATTCTCTAGTCACTGACAATGGCACTCCCTTCATCGGAGCTAAGATCACTGAATTCACCAGCAAATATGGTATTTACTTGAAAACATCCTCCAACTATTACCCGCAGGGGAATGGGTTGGCTGAATCAACTAACAAGAATTTGCTATGAATCTTGAAGAGGATAATGGGCAATAACAAAAGAAGCTGGCATTTTCTACTAAACCAAGCACTTTGGGTTGATCACATCTCAGTAAATAAATCTATGCTTTAGTTTATGGAAAAGAAGTCGTTCTCCCTACACATATTGAACTTCCAGTGCTTCAAACTTTGCAGACGTTTCAAGATGATGATGAAGACTACGATCCTATGAGTGCAAGGTTGGCACAATTGCTGTAGTTAGAAGAAGATAGGGAGCAGGCCTACCAAGTTTTTATTGAACATGCTATAGAGATGAGGAAGTGGTTTGGAAAAAAGACAATTGACCGAGGTTTTTTAGGTGGGGGACTTAGTCTTAAAATGGAATGAGAAGAAGTCCAAGCCAGGGAATCACCATAAGTTTGACGCCATATGGGAGGGACCCTTTCAAATTTTTATGGTAAATTCTACAAATGCTTATCATCTGCGTAACATGGAGGGTTATGAGCTTCCCATTCCAGTGAATGGTCTTCATTTGAAGGCCTACATTTCATGATTTTATTCTGATAAGGTATTACCTTGTATATATGTAAATATTTTTTTAAAATATAAAAAAAAAAAAAGAAGATTGAAAGTCTTTTCGCCCTAAGGATGAGGTGATTAAAATTTCCTTTTCACCCAAAAAGGGGGTGTTTTAACAAAAGCAACATATTCGTTCACCTCCAAAAGACTCAATGGGTGAACATGTTTTTATCCGCTTCGGCCACAATGAAGGTAACAACACGTTCGCCCAAGGGAAGGGGTGAACGGGACGTTCGCCCATATTTTAGGCGAATTGGTTTTGGAGGGCGAAGAGACATCAAGATCAAAAACATACACGTCACCTTCTTCGCACTTTATAAAAAATATAAAAATATAATAAAATTAAAAAAAAAAAAAAAAACAAAAAGAAAAAATAGGCACTTTAAAGATATAAGGGGAAAAAGCAACCCAAGTTTTTTTTAGAAGAAAGATTGATTTTTGAAAAAGGAAATGTGCCATGAAGTTTTCAAATGAAGTCACCCGAATGCAAAGGATTGGTACCCCCATGTGAAATCAGTAAGAGGATTAAGTCGTCGAGCACCCGAGGAATCTGCCGAAGGAGAAAACGTTAGCAGTAGTCTCGGAAGCACGTTGTGAAATGAACACTCCCCTGGGTTACGTGTCAGCAACCAAGAAGCGAAAGCGCTCAAAAAGGGCATCGATTTTAAGAATGTGAGAGGCGTTGATTTTTAGATTTCCAAGGAGGCCTCAAATGTTAAATGATTGGCTGATGCACGGTAAAAATTAGCTTCCCTAGCAAGCTTCAAGCGCCAGGGCACATTTTACAATACAATTGCATAGCGTCAGGGCATAGTTTTCTAGGAGGATCCGATAGCGAATCAGAGAGGAAACCATTTGTACTTCGGAAATGGTGCCAGGATAGCAGCTCGAGGATAATCCCCTCCTAAAGGCGCTTGCATTTAATTTTGCATTTACTGTAGCAGGTGTCAGAGTGCTCAATAAAAATCAAAGAGGTAAATTGCTCCAAATTTATCATTCTTTCTTATTTTTAAAATTCTTCTCCACTGCATTCTGCATTTCAGTTGCAGAGAATTTGTAGAAGCTTCCTCAGAGCAGAAAAGTTGTAGGAGTTCATTCAGAATATTTGTCAGAGGAAAAATAATATGGGGAAGAGAAGTAAAGAGCCCAAGGATGTCAAAGAGGCCGAAGAGCCTAAGAAAGCAAAAAATAGGGAAAGGAGTTCGAGAGCTAAAAAGGCTCATAAAAATGATTACGTAGATCTAGACCCCTACGAAGATGTTGTGGTAGAGGTGAGAGATTGCCTAATCACGCATAAGGGGGTCAAAAAGTTGAGGCAAGATGTAGAGGTAGTAGTGAGTCAGGGTGTTTCACACAATAGTTGGCTCACAGTCCCTTATAATTCGTAGCTCTCCTGGTATTTGTGTTCGCCCGTCCACCCGTGCCCTGAATTGGTGCAACTTATTGCACAATTTTATGATCCTTTCACCAAGGCCATGCAAAACGCTAGGAGAGAAATATTGTTCACAATTACTTCGGATGAAATATGGGAAGCCTTTGCATGTGGGTTGAAGCCTCCTTCCTATGCAGTTCATAAGAAGATCCACACAGATGAACAGGAAGACAGATACGTCTCCACGGTAGCCATGCGCCAGTTTATGGAGACCCAACTCATTAAGGAGCCACAAATGGGGCAGCTGCCAAATTTTTCGAAGCCGCTCTCTGAATTTAAGAGCCAGGATATTTATTCTATGTTGTCTTGGGTTGTTGGGATGCCTTCGGATGAGACAGTGCATAAGTGGCAGGCAACTATCGCTCAATGCATTTGCAAAGTTGAGTTTTATTCCCCTTTCACCATGAGACAAGGGGGAAACCCCATTTACTTTGATTGGGTGGACTTCATTTCCCAAAGAATTAATTCTTAATTGGAGAAAATACAAATAGGAGAGTCCCAATAATTTTTGCATACATCATTTTTGGTGTGGTTTTTTTTCTTTCAACTGTAGTAGCGGTTTTTGTTTATTATAGTCTCAACATTGGGCAAAAATAATGAGCCCTTACCTGTATATATGTGGACTCCAGTTTTGTCACGCAGGAAGTCAACGTATAGTTTTAACAGCTAGTTTTTAGGGCCAGCGATTGAATTGTTGTGCGGTACCTATGATAGAGTGTCATGGGAGTTGAAGGATGCAGTCGTCATAGAAGAAAAGGGCGACATTTTTTTGCTTACCCAGGGCGTTGTTGTTCGAATTTTTGGATACACTGGTAAGCCTTTTTTACTGCCATATTTTGCTACAGTGCACATGTTTGCAATGGAGGTCATGCACCAAACGGACCATGTGAATGACATATACGATGCTGGGCATGGAAAGAAGACTACCTGCACCATGCCTTTCAAGTTTGGGGGCATAGAGGTGAATCAGGTTGGGCAAAATAGATTGTTAACAGTAGCGCTCCAGGACTTGGGCTTGATTGAGTTACCACAACGCTGGCGGTATGACCCTCTTGGGAAGTTTTTAGAATTTTTAAAAGCCAAGTCATTCCATTGCTGTCCTCACCCTGACATTCAGAAGCGAAGGAATAATTTTGATGGGCCAGATTTGAACTGGCATATTGAAAAAATGACTTCCCTCCCACCATGGCATGACTATTATGAGCAGGAGGAGGAATATAATCCAGCCAAGAACACGGCTCATATTCCTCCACCAGGTTTATTTGGAACTGTCAAACAAGCAGAACCTGAATGGACTGAGGAAAAAATTATGAACTGGTGGATTATGCGCATTCATCGAAGGAAGCCGCATGCTCCTTATGGGTTGAAGTTAGATGAACAGTTTTCTAATGCCTATGATGATTTTGTAGATTCGTATCAACCCATTGCCTTCACAAACATTTTGCCACAAAGTTTCCAACAGTTTGATAGTGGCGAAGGTGAAACCGAATAGGAGCGCCCTATTGTCGAAGATGAGACCTCCGAGGAGGAGCAGCAGTATAGGTTCCAAAGAAGGTCTCAAAGGATGAAGCACCCACCAGAAGAAGCACCCACGCCTGAAAAGCCAAAAATATCAATGGCACCTCCTTTCCCGAAAGTGGTGAAAAGGCCACGAACCAGCGTAGCCGCGACTTCCACCATAGAGGTGCCCATGACTTCAGTTGCTATGATTCCTGTAGCATCGACTGTAATAGTTTTGGTAGTCGCTTGCACGCCAACCTTGAACCCTTCACATACTAAGGAACCCTCACCTTCTGTTGCACAATTATTTTAGATCGCCCAGCAAGAAGAAGAGGAACAGTCATCGAAGAGTTCCCATGTGGAAATTATGGATGAAGAAGGCGTTCTTGATGTTGAAGAAAGGGTGGAAGGACAAGAAGAGGAGATAGTTGCGCAGCCACCCCCATCCCCTCAACACATGGCATCCATGCCCGAAGGTATATCTTCTTTTCCTTCTTCTTCTTCCCATGGAGCAAGCAGTGGTTTCCATTTTAGTTCCATCTGTTACATTTTTGTCTCCTCCACTTTCCATTTCTCCGCCTTTTGGTATGCCTTCCACTTTGGTTTCTATACCATCCTCTTCTATACCATCTTCTTTCACTCTCGAAATCACTGTTGCTCCTTCTTCTATTCCCACTCCTTCGTCCTCCATTTCTTTTAGTTCTTTTGCATCAGGCTCGAACCCTTTTTTGTGCCCCACCCCTTCAGTCATCACCACCTCCACCATTGAGGTTGTAACTACACAGGCTCCTCCCAGGGTTAGTGTAACTACAGTGGAGCCCATGTCCACTACCAAATCTGCCATCACCCTTCCTTCCACCATTTCTATTTTTATTCCCCCACTATTTTTAGTGTCGTCCGCTTCTACTGGGCCTAGTCACTCAAAAATTTTGGTCCCTTTTACCCTATTTTTGGAGCTGCAGCTAGTTCCTGACGAATAGGTGGCCCGTAAATAGCCCGACATAGAAAAAATTAAGCGGGCACACCTGAGCTCTTTGCAATGGTTGAAGAGCATGCACCGCAAGGAGGCCTCGGCTCCAGCTCGACCGATAAAGAAGGTAGCCTTTGATCCTATCACCAAGGAGGCCCACATAACAACGATCACTCCTTTGGTCCAGAAGCCTCAGGGAGAATTGTTGCCGGGTGACCTCATTTCTGAAACCATTATAGAAGATCTTACATGGATTGATCCGATCGAGAAAATGGGCAATATTCAGGTCGACATGAGCTCAGTGTATCTGCATGGTGAGCACTACAAGGAGAAGTATTTTGAAAGTCAGAATAGGATAATTGAGCTCAAAAATGCCCTGGCAAAAAGTAGAGCCATAGAGGAGAAAATGACCACAGAGAATGATTACTTGCGCGACCAGGTCAAAGTGCACTTAAAGGAGCGTGATGCTACCAGGATTGAAATGCATAAGCTTTAGCAATAGGTTGAAGACATGAAGAAGTAGTTGGAGGAGAAGACAACGCTAGCCACAGGATTTTCACGTGAAAGCGTTAAAGGCGCCCGACTTCGCTCCACTCAAAACTCTAAAAAATTAGTTGCGTATGCTGTCAAGGTACTACAATATCTATGGGAGGCACGCATACAGATTCAACTTGGGAAATAGTTAATCGACACCATAGAAGAGATGCTTTCACCCTACATGGAGATGGCCATAAAAATACAAGCTCTGTTGAACACTAATTTGAACATTCGCCCTCTCAGTGAGATGGATTACGCTTGGTCCAAGGCACGAATAACACTACGTAGCTACTTTCAGTGTATGGACCTAGTGAGGGAAGGGTGGGCTATCCTCAATGTTATTGAGCATGAGCATAATATTTCTATGACTCATTTTGAGACTATCGATGAGTTGGGCTTCCCAAATTTTGTTGATAATTGGGGAGAACCTCTTCCCATGGAAGAACTGGAAGCGCTCTAGAAGAAATTCGTTGAGGATACTTCCAAAATTGATGCCCTGGAAGAACCTCTCACTGAAGCGCAAGTGTTGCCCTTGATGCAAAAGTATACATGCTTGGAGCTATCACTATATGAGTTGGCTCAATGGTCAAAGTGACTCAGTTTGATGGATGTGCAAAATCTTCGCTTTGTCTATGAGTCACTCAGTGTTCCTTGCTTGTTCACCACTCATGCTTGGGATGAGGCTATTCATGCTTATGAGATTCTTACTAAAACAATCCAAGAGCAAGAGGAGCAGGTAGTGATAGAGCGCACAATAGTAGCTAAAGCAGTAGAAGAAGCAGAGCAGGCTGAAGTGCTCCGAGTAGCGAAAGAGGCAGAGCAGAAGGAGCACGCAGAGGAAGAAGCGGCCCGAAGGAAGACATCTACAGCAAAGGTAGCTGTGCCCACTAAAATGGCTAGAAAAAAGGACTCTACAACCCAATGAATCAAGGCCTAGGATCACTTGCATCCATGCGAGCTGGATACCCCGTGAGTCGCCAGAAATGTTGGCCATTTTGCATTTTGCCACATTGGGGATTTTGTTGGGAAGTTTTTATGTAGTTTTGTTGTGTATGGCGGACACTTTTGAAAATAATTTTATATGCTCCTAATTTGTTTTCATATATATTGTCTTTATGTTTTTGCATTTGAAAATGTGAAGTATTTTATAAACTTCCTTTGTAAAACTTTGTTACATCATGAATTCATTCAAAAGGAAGGTTTTTGTAAAAATCTAAAAAAGGATGAAAGGCCTAAGTCAAATTCTGAAAAGTGTCTAAATTGTATTTACGTTCACCCCAAAGGAGGGGTGAACGCCCCATTCGCCCTTTGGAAAGGCAAACGAAGGCCCAAAAAAACTCAATGCAAGCAAGTTCAAAAGTGTTTGCGTGTTCACCCTTTCTATGGGGCGAACGTCGTTCACCCTTCCCAGGGGTGAACGCCCCAAAGAGGAACATACCCACATGTGCCCAAATATGGTGACAATTCAGGTTCACCCTGGTTGAGGGGTGAACATCCCATTCACCCCTCCCATGGGTGAATGAACTTTCCAAGCAAGGTGTTGTCACGTTCGCCCTTTCTATGGGGCGAATGCATCGTTCACCCTTTCCAAGGGTGAACGTGTTTTTAAAGAGGGATCACGTGCACAAGAACAAGAATGATGGGTGAAGTGCATTTTGAGGTGAACGTGATTCTGGGTGAAAGGAATTATGGTCAAAAGTTTTGAAGATGCCAGGATCTCGAATATTAAATGATGGTGGCATCGAGTAACTCATGTTGTGAATCTCGAGCATAAGAAAAGCTAAATGGGGAAAGTGAATGAATATTTTAAATTTCCAAAGCACTAAGGTGCTTCCTAGACATTCAATGATGATCTAAGTATCTATGCACCGATGCCCAAGTTGCTGATTTTGTGGAAGTTGTTCCCCAAGAGAGATAGATTTTCAATATTTCCAAGGAGGAATTTCTTCGTTTTGTTCTTGATCTCTGGACATCTTGTCCTCTGATGTATTAAATGAAAGAGGTGAAAACCTCTATAAATACTAATCAGATTTTCATTGTAAAGGAGGTTAGACACTTTGCAAGAATACTCTCTAAGTTCTCTGCATTAATACAAGGCATCAAGCTTTTGAATTTGCAAGTGATTTTGTGTGTAATTTCTTTCTGTATTGTGCACTTCTTTTTCACATTCATCTTTCTTGTTTGCTGTTAGATTTAAATTCTGCGATTGGATTTAAATATTGCTAGTAAGAGAGTGAATGTTGGAGTGATTATTTTGAAAGTTATTTTTGCAAGATTACAAGTTTATTCTGTAGTTTTTCCTTTTGTAAATGCTATTCTGTGCTTGGGTGTTTTCCTGCTATTAGTCTACCCCAAATCTTGTACTTCAGCCTGTGGCCATATTTCCCATATCTTTCTATTATTTTCAATTTCTTTCCTGCATCCCTAGTCTTTTACCAGTATAGGATTTAGTTCGGGAACCAGCCCTCTCTGGAGATTGGCACGGAGGACATCTCTTTCCTTCGGCCTTTCAATGTTGGCCGTATCTAGGGTGCATAAACGCAGTGTTTATTGATTAGGTAGATATTTGACCAATAGTTACACAAGAAGATGCATAAAAGTGCAATGAGCAAGTTCAATAGTGCTTATTAAGATGAATGAAAAAGGATTGGAGTGTGTGGATAACTCGTAGTGCGAAGAACAATCTGCACCACGAATGCAATTTATCATTCTATCTAGGGTTCACTACGTGAATCTAACCCATAGTATGGATGGAATCCACAATGTCAAGCAATTTAATTGTGTGGATATTAATCGGTAGTGCAAGAAGGAATCCATAGTGCAAAAAAACTAATCATATAGACTATTATTCCAAGAAATCATTAAGATATTTTGGAATCTAGTGTTAGCTTTTTGAATAGGTTAACTCACAGAAAGATTCAACCAAGATCTAAAGATAAATCAAACCAATGCTACTAACAATGAAACTTAATAACAAAAATATATTATAGGTAATATCTCAAAAAATATAACACAAATGAACACAATATATAAAGGTTATATTAATGATACATATTGGTTACAATGCATGGAGTTTTACCTCTAATATATCCTTTTTTAATACTTTTTAGTTCTCTAACTATTGCTCTCCTCTTTCATCCGGGAGATGCAACCTTTCATATTCCTCTAATAAATACAAAGCTCTCAACTTGCCACATATCATGTGACTCTTCATACTCTCTTGAAACTTTGCACTCTTTCTCATATTGCCACATACATTATATAAAATATAAATCATCTACCAAACTAATATTGCAAGGGGGACCAAATAATGTAATATCTCCAACACCCCCTGTATTACATTATTTGGTAGGAAGGATTTTTGCCTTCAATCTCTTATTATTCTTTCTCTTCAATCTTCAACTCTAACTTTGTCATGGATGGATAAATAATCTGTGTCTACCTCTAAATCAATGTATCTGAGTCACCTTTGGGTTGGTAGATTTAGAGTCTATTACATAATTTGGATTATGTAAATGTACCTTCCTAGGTACATACTTAGGACATTAGATTACTTTAGGGGAAATTTATCTAGTTACTTCATGCAATGTAATAAATGCACAAGTGTCAATGTACAAGTTGTAAATGTGCAAGGTGTCCCATGCACATCTAGGTAGAGTGTTTGCCAAGGAATCTATCTTCCATTATAAAAGGGCCTCATTATAAGAGTTTTATAAGTAAGTTAGTAGGTAGTAGTAGTAGTAGCGGGTGAATCCATTACATATGAAGCACATTATAGTTCTGAAGCATCTTGCATGGAGTGTCTATTTCCTCCATAGCAATATTGTATTCATTTTCATCATTTCTATTTATAGCATATTTCTAAAATCTTGTGAATTTACTTTCTTTTATAGTTATACATCTTGTGATTTCCATCTCCCATTGTAATCTACCTCAAAAGCTAATAGTGGTATCAGATCCATGGTAGGTCTAGTCACAGTAAAACTAGATACTGTAGGAGTGAGAGGAGAACCACCATTATTGTAGAGCCTGATTTGTTTTGTGAACCTAATTTGCCATAGTGCACAGGATTTTGCAATAATATTTAGAATAATCAAGGTTGTAGGGAGAGCTTTGAGAAAGTGCTATTTCTAAAATAGGGCTAGTCACCATAGCTTCGAGTTTTGCAAACTGAATGTTCCATTGAATCCATTGCATGTGAATTTCATCGTTTGGTAGAACATACTAAAAATATTAATTATGAAATTCATTAGGCTCAGAGTCTTTCGACAGAGTTACAGGAAAAAATCATGAAGATAAGGACTAAACATTTGATCCACTAGTTTGATGAATAAACTAGTGAATCTCATATAAGAGATCAGAGTAATTTACTATTGCCTGAAGTTTTTTTTATTGCAGGGAACTAAACCTCAGATGATTGGGGCACCTCCTACAATAGAAATCTAGGATATTTCAACTTCATTTCCCGAATTTTGGAGTATCTTCATAGTGCAGATATTAATTATTGTAAAAAATAAAACTTCAGAAGAGACTCTAGGAGAAGGAGTCATAGTGAAGTCTACATGTTGGAAATTTTGAGTAGTTGTGTTGTCATTGATGTCAAGAGTCAGTGTCAGTGATCAGTGCAAGGATTTGGTAAAAGGAGGGTTAAAATATTTATATTTTAAGCCCAAGATATTTGGTTTAAAAGCTTCACATGATTGGTCAAAAGGATGGCTAAATACCCTGAAGGAAGGGGATACCTAGGCCTAAAGGAAATAATATTATAATATTTATTATTATAATATTAAAGGTGGTCAGATAAGGTCTAAGGGTGAAAAAGGAAAATACCTAGGCCCAAAGGAAATAATATTATAATATTTATTATTATAATATTAAAGGTTTAAAAATAAAGCCTAAGGTCATTTATAAATTATTTATAATATTTATATTATAAATTAATTTATAAAATAAAATTATTAAACCCTAAGTTAGGGTTGGGCGCAAATTCATTTTAATATTTCTTCCCCCATCGACGTTCGAAGGAAATTGGCATATGGTATAAATACCATAAGACTTGCCACATTAATGCAAGTCTCCAAATATAATGCATGTGCGAATATTGGCTATTGTGTGGAATGCGAAATTCGTGAGCGCATAAGACAAAGGATTTTTAATTTTTAAAAGGTGGTAGGAAATGCGATGATAAATCGATGAAGGCCTAAAGCCTTGTCACCAACCAACCGGTTGGGCTAGTGGCAAGTCATCGTTGTGTAAGGCGCAGGGTGAGCGGAGGTTCCGCGTTCGAGTCCCTACGGCAGAAGAAGGGGCAAGTTTTTTGTTGTTTTTGGTTTAGGTGCCAAGAAAAGGGATAAAGTGCACAAGGTACTTTTAGGACTCAAGTGAGCGCCTAGCTCATGCGGTAGCTAGGCCATGGCTAGGGTGCTGGCGGCAGTGCGATAGGGGATCGAATCCCACCGAGGAGCGCGCAAAGGTACTTTAATTTTTAATTTTTATATTGTGCGCGTGGTCTAAGGTTGTATAGTGAGCGCCTTGGGAGATATAAGGTGATTAAGGTATATTTTATTTTTGCCTTAGTTAAAGGTGGTGAATGATTTAATTTTGGTTTAAAAAGTGAATTGCATTATTTCTGGATAGTGATGTTAATTATTTTGAAATGCAATTTTTGAGTAGGGAGATATAAGTAAGCAATTTTGATTATCCTATGCATTAAATTTTTGAAGGAGGTTATAGTGAAAGTGATTAATTGAAATCTTTGTTAATCATACTTTGAGAAGTTTGGAGATTATAAGGTGTACTTGAGACTTGTTATTTTTGTATGGTGAAATAAATATTGAGGAGAATTTTGAGTGGAGATTTTGAGATAGATTGTTGCTACCTAACCTTGAAATTGGCAAAGAGGATTTGATTGTGATTGAGACAGGTTTTGAAGACATATCTCCATAAAAACAAAAGGTATGGGCACATCTTTCTTATGAGTGAAATATTGTGAAATGCAAAGTTGGAGTGAAAAGGATTGTTTGATAAGCATTGTTGGAAATGTTTGAGTGAGTTTTCATATGCATGATTTATGGATGTTGAAAGATCATGAGTATCATTGTTATGTGATATTGAGAACTATCTTGAACTAGGGTTTGTGAAATATCATGAGTATCATTGTTATGTGATATTGAGAACTATCTTGAACTAGGGTTTGTGAAATATCATGAGTATCATTGTTATGTGAGATTGAGAACTATCTTGAACTAGGGTTTGTGAAAGATCATGAGTATCATTGTTATGTGAGGTTGAGAACTATCTTGAGCTAGGGTTTGTGAAAGAACATGAGTATCATTGTTATGTGAATTTGGAATTATCTTGAGTCAAGATTTGATTTCCATAGTGTGAGTTGTTGAGAGTATAGTGAAACACTTGGTTAGGGTTTGTAAGCAAGTTGTGTTTCATTGAGTGAATGGTTGAGTGAAGTTGATTGAGCATTATTGATTGAAAGCATTGGAGTGATAGTTCAAGTTTTGTGAAACAAATTATTCTTTATTCTAAATTTATTTGAAAGTGAGTTTGAAAGTGATAGAGTGATTTGTGAGTGTGAAACATATTGAGTCTCTTACCATTCTCTATATGTTTCTATGGTTAAACAATATTCTGAGTGAAACTTGTTTGTGTGATTGAAGAGGTTTTTTGAAAGAGATTAAGTTGAGTTTTGTATGCAAGTATTGCAATTGTTTGAGTAAGCTTTTGTGAAATATTGTGAGAAGATTTGAGTAAGTCCTAGAGGGGACTTAAGGACATATTTGAGTAAGCTTTTGTGAAAGCTTAAGGATAGATTTGTGTGAGCTTTTGTGAAAGCTTACAAGTATATTTGAGATAAGTCTTGGTGAAGACTTGTTGAGCATATTGGACAAGTTCTAGGGAGGACTTGTTGAGATATTTGAGGTAAGTCTTGGTGAAGACTTGTTGAGTAGATTGGACAAGTTCTAGTGAGGACTTGTTGAGTAGATTTGAGGTAAGTCTTGGTGAAGACTTGAGAGTATATTGAACAAGTTCTTGAGAGGACTTGTGGATATATTTGAGGTAAGTCTTTGAGAAGACTTGAGAGTAGATTGATTGATTTGTTCAAGCTTTGAGTTAAGGCTTGGGGTAGATCTAGTAGAGTTGATTTGTGATTGGATCAAGCTTTGTGTTAAGGCTTGAGGATAGATTTGAGGATAGAGTTTGGTGTATATTTGAGGGTAGATTTGTGCCATACTAGAGATAGAATTGTGAGAAGATTTGTGCTAGACCAAGGATAGTGTTTAGTGTAGATTTGAGATAGAGATTGAGTAGAGTTGAGAGTAAGCTTTGGAGGTGATAGAGTAGAGGATAGTAGTCTCTAGTGGATAGAGATCCATTAGCTAGGGTAGTGAGGATAGAGGTCTTTTGAGTGAGGATATAGGTCTTATGGAGAGAGATCCACAAGCTAGTGTAGTGGAGGTAGTAGTCTTCTAGAAGATCACCAACTAGAGTAGAGGAGAAGGAGTTCTCCTATGGATAGAGATCCATGAACTAGTAGAGGGGAAAGAGTTCTCCTATGGATAGATATCCATGAACTTGATTAGGGGATTGGTGTCTCCTTTGGATAGAGGTCCATAAACATTGTAATAGGGAAGGATTCCCAAGAGATTTGTTGAGAAAATTTTAGTGAAATATTTTCTCCGTGGAGTAGCCCACATTGGGTGAACCACATTAAATTGGTGTCTCTATTGTGTGTGATGATTTATGCATTGCTTTGATTACTTCTGTTGATATTTCCATTGATTATATTGGATAATATTGTTTGAGAAAGAAAAGTAAAAATTGGTCTTATACTATTCACCCCCCTCTCAGTATAAGCTTGTGTTCTTCAATTGGTATCAGAGTGGGTTCCTTCGAAAGAGTTTAACAACTTGAAGGAAAATCTTACAGGAACATAGATGGATTCTCAGAGTGGATCTTTAGGAAATAAGGCACCATTGTTTGATGGGAACAATTATGCATTTTGGAGTGTAAGAATGAAGATTTACCTAATGGTACAAGGAAATGATATATGGCAAGCAATTGAGGATGGGTACACACCACCAGCTACTCCACCTACAGATAAAGATGGTAAGCTCCTACAACTGAATAATTCAAAGGCAATGAATGGAATCTTAAATGGTTTATATGAATCAGAGTTTGTAAAAGTTATGCATTGCACATCAGCAAAAGAGATTTGGGAAAAGTTGCAGAAAACATATGAGGGAGACAAAAAGGTCAAGATGGCAAAATTGCAAAATCACAAGAAAATATTTGAAGACCTAAAGATGAAGGATGAGGAAGACATTTCTACATACTTACTTCATGTGGATGAGGTTGTTAACTCCATGCAAGGACTTGGGTTTAAAGTTGAAGAAATAGATGTTTGTCAAAATATTTTAAGGTCACTCCCTAAGAGGTATAGTGAAAAGGTTTCAGCCATAGAAGAATTAAAAGATATTGAAACTTTGACAAGGGATGAGTTACATGGAACTCTCACAACTTTTGAGATGAGAATAAAAGAGGAGTCTATCCCCTAGAAAGAAGCAACCTTCAAAGTTACAAAGAAGACAAAGGATAAGAAGTCAGATTCAGGTAATGAGTTATCCAGTGATGAAGAAGCAAACTATGGCAGAAGGAACAAGGACACAAGAAAGTATAAAGGTACGAAAATAGTTAAGTGTTTCAATTATGGTAAATATGGTCACTATGCATCTGATTGTCCAGAATCTAGAAATAGCAGTGGTGATGAGAAATAGGATCATAAGAATAGGGAAGCAGGAAAATACAGGTATCAAAATAGAAGCAGGGATGGACAAAGCAAGCAAGGAAAGAAGTTTTTCCAAAGGCATAAGAAGAGTTTTTATGCAGATAAGATAGGCAAGAGTTCAAGTGATAGTGATGGAAGGTCCTCAGATAATGAAGAAGAAGAAATTCTATTTCTGACAATAGAAAATGAAGATGTTAAGAAAAAGGTAAAAAGGGCACCAATAATTCTCAAGTGTTTTAGGTGTGGTAACTTTGGTCATCTTGAAGATCATTGTACAAGGAATGGGTTCAGTTTCAGTGAAGATGAATATGAAGATGCTCTTGAAGGTCTAGAAGAAGAAAGTCTTCTTATGGCAATAGAAGAAGAAGGAAGTGCTCCTATTGAAGATGAATCAAAAAGGAATGAAGATGATCTAAAAGATAAAGAATCAAAAAATGAAGAGGAAGGAGAAGTTGATCTTGAAGGTGAGCTTATTTCTACTCTTAAGGAATTAAGGAAGGTAAGAAAGTAGAACTCAAAACTCAAGCTTCAATTTCAAGAATGTGATGAAGAGAAAGGAAAGCTTATAGAAGATCTAACCAACTCAATAGCTAAGACAAGGAGATTTAAAGAGAAGTTAGAGGTAAAGGTCTTAGAATGTGAAATATTAGAGCATGAGGTAGCTTCACTAAGGAAGGAAGTAAAAGAGTCTAAAGACAAGCTACACAGGTTTGGGAGAAGCTCAAAGACCTTGGATAAGATTATCAAGGTACAAAGATCTTCATCAAACAAGACAGGACTTGGTTTTGAAGAGGAACATAGAGAACGAGGAGAGGAGTCAATCTCAAGCTCCAAAGAAGAAGAAGCTTTAGAAGAAGAGAGTGTAAGAGAAAGTGAGACTTCTGAGGATAAGTTGGAAAATAGAAAGTTCAACAAGGAAAGGAACAATGCACAAATGAGGAACAGATGGAACATGAAACATCACAGGGAAGAAGAGACTAAGAGACCAATGGGGTCAAGGCAAGGTTTCTTCAATGGATGTTGCTTCTCATGTCACAGGTTTGGTCACAAGGCTACATAGTGCAGGACACATGAAATATAGGGATATGGTTTCACCAATAGAAATTTTAGAAATGGGTATCTCTTTCAAGGGTATTGCTACTCTTGTAATCAGTTTGGTCATAAGGTAGTTAATTGCAGGGTTCATGATAGGAATGGATATGGCTTCACCAGGAGGAACTACAAGATATTTGCACCTTCAAGGAATCACAACATTAAGTGTTATAAGTGCAATAATGTTGGGCATATGGCTAAGTGGTGTAGAGCAAAATTTCTAGAGACAAGCAGGAATAAGAATATTCAGAGGAATCAGAAGGATCAGTTGAGGAAGAAGGTGGACAAAGGAAAAGAGTAGTGTATGTTGGGAGTAGAGATACTCCCACCCCAAAATTAACCACCTCAAGGAGAGGAGGTGGGGAGGGGGCTGAGCTAAGAGTCTTATCTTTAGCCCCAAGCCCCATAGGTGGCCCTTTGCCATTGATGTCAAAGGGGGAGAGATTTGAGTTAGGGGGAGAGCATTCAATCAAGGGGAGCAGTTTCTCAGGGGGAGTAGATTTGGAAAAAGGAAAAAGGAATGGTTATGGAAAAAGGGTTGCCATCAATGACAAAGGGGGAGATTGTTGGAAATTTTGAGTAGTTGTGTTGTCATTGATGTCAAGAGTCAGTGTCAGTGATCAGTGCAAGGATTTGGTAAAAGGAGGGTTAAAATATTTATATTTTAAGCCCAAGAGATTTGGTTTAAAAGCTTCACATGATTGGTCAAAAGGATGGCTAAATACCCTAAAGGAAGGGGATACCTAGGCCTAAAGGAAATAATATTATAATATTTATTATTATAATATTAAAGGTGGTCAGATAAGGTCTAGGGGTGAAAAAGGAAAATACCTAGGCCCAAAGGAAATAATATTATAATATTTATTATTATAATATTAAAGTAAAAAAGTTAAATGAAAGGAATAGGATTAATATTATAATATTTATTATTATAATATTAAAGGTTTAAAAATAAAGCCTAAGGTCATTTATAAATTATTTATAATATTTATATTATAAATTAATTTATAAAATAAAATTATTAAACCCTAAGTTAGGGTTGGGTGCAAATTCATTTTAATATTTCTTCCCCCGTCGATGTTCGAAGGAAATTGGCATATGGTATAAATACCATAAGACTTGCCACATTAATGCAAGTCTTCGAATATAATGCATGTGCGAATATTGGCTATTGTGTGGAATGCAAAATTCGTGAGCGCATAAGACAAAGGATTTTTAATTTTTAAAAGGTGGTAGGAAATGCGGCGATAAATCGATGAAGGCCTAAAGCCTTGTCACCAACCAACTGGTTGGGCTAGTGGCAAGTCATCATTGTGTAAGGCGTAGGGTGAGCGGAGGTTCCGTGTTCGAGTCCCCGTGACAGAAGAAGGGGTAAGTTTTTTTTATTTTCAGTGTAGGTGCAAAGGGATAAAGTGCACAAGGCACTTTTAGGACTCAAGTGAGTGCCTAGCTCACATGATAGCTAGGCCATGGCTAGGGCGTTGGCGGTAGCACGACAGGGGATCGAATCCCACTGAGGAGTGCGCAAAGGTACTTTAATTTTTAATTTTTATATTGTGTGCATGGTCTAAGGTTGTATAGTGAGCGCCTTGGGAGATATAAGGTGATTAAGGTATATTTTATTTTTGCCTTAGTTAAAGGTGGTGAATGATTTAATTTTGGTTTAAAAAGTGAATTGCATTATTTTTGGATAGTGATGTTAATTAATTTTTGAAATGCAATTTTTGAGTAGGGAGATATAAGTAAGCAATTTTGATTATCCTATGCATTAAATTTTTGAAGGAGGTTATAGTGAAAGTGATTAATTAAAATATTTGTTAATCATACTTTGAGAAGTTTGGAGATTATAAGGTGTACTTGAGACTTGTTATTTTTGTATGGTGAAATAAATATTGAGGAGAATTTTGAGTGGAGATTTTGAGATAGATTGTTGCTACCTAACCTTGAAATTGGCAAAGAGGATTTGATTGTGATTGAGACAGGTTTTGAAGATATATCTCCATAAAAACAAAAGGTATGGGCACATATTTCTTATGAGTGAAATATTGTGAAATGCAAAGTTGGAGTGAAAAGGATTGTTTGATAAGCATTGTTGGAAATGTTTGAGTGAGTTTTCATATGCATGATTTGTGGATGTTGAAATATCATGAGTATCATTGTTATGTGAGATTGAGAACTATCTTGAACTAGGGTTTGTGAAAGATCATGAGTATCATTGTTATGTGAGATTGAGAACTATCTTGAACTAGGGTTTGTGAAAGATCATGAGTATCATTGTTATGTGATATTGAGAACTATCTTGAACTAGGGTTTGTGAAAGAACATGAGTATCATTGTTATGTGAGGTTGAGAACTATCTTGAGCTAGGGTTTGTGAAAGAACATGAGTATCATTGTTATGTGAATTTGGAATTATCTTGAGTCAAGATTTGATTTCCATAGTGTGAGTTGTTGAGAGTATAGTGAAACACTTGGTTAGGGTTTGTAAGCAAGTTGTGTTTCATTGAGTGAATGGTTGAGTGAAGTTGAATGAGCATTATTGATTGAAAGCATTGGAGTGATAGTTCAAGTTTTGTGAAACAAATTATTCTTTATTCTAAATTGATTTGAAAGTGAGTTTGAAAGTGATAGAGTGATTTGTGAGTGTGAAACATATTGAGTCTCTTACCATTCTCTATATGTTTCTATGGTTAAACAAGATTCTGAGTGAAACTTGTTTGTGTGATTGAAGAGGTTTTCTGAAAGAGATTAAGTTGAGTTTTGTATGCAAGTATTGCAGTTGTTTGAGTAAGCTTTTGTGAAAGCTTGTTGAGTAGATTTGAGTAAGTCCTAGAGGGGACTTAAGGACAGAGTTGAGTAAGCTTTTGTGAAAGCTTAAGGATAGATTTGTGTGAGCTTTTGTGAAAGCTTGCAAGAAGATTTGAGGCAAGTCTTGGTGAAGACTTGTTGAGCAGATTGGACAAGTTCTAGGGAGGACTTGTTGAGCAGATTTGAGGTAAGTGATATAGGACTAAAAACAACACATAGCAAATTCACCCAATTTTGACAACAGAGGTCTTTTTAATTCAGAAATACAGTGGTTACATTCAAAATGGCCAAGCCTCCTCATACAATGCATGCGCGGCCCTTTTATCCCAGACCCCAGCTTCTCCCGACATCATTACACAAAGTGCGGGATTCCCAGTAACCATCCGCACGAATGTTCTCTGGTCGTCTGCAAGATGCTGCCAGGTGCCCCGTATTCTCATGGTATGTAATGGCGAAGTGCGTTGCAGTCGCCTGTCAATCCATCCGCCAAGTCATCATTCATAGGAATGCGCCAAAGCCGCTGGTAGTTTGTTGCCACGTGTCCCTTTGTCAGAGTCCCAGCAACCGCTTCATACTCTAGGGCCGCTTGTAACTTTACGCCATGTGTCCCTCTGCAACGGTCTCTGCAACCGCCGACTGGTTAAGCGTCGTGAGCGTCCTGTCACGATATCGTGACGTGTTTGCCTCTTTATGCCCTCTCCCCCTTTCGGTCACGATATCATGACCATTCTACCTCTAGGTGCCTTTGTCCCAAAAGCGTCACGATTTCGTGACCACCTTGCACCTTTAAGCCCTTACTCCGAAAGTGTCACGATTTTGCGACCATTTCGTGCCCTTGAGTCTTTGGCCCGGAAGTGTCACGATTTTGCGACCACTTTGTTCCTTTGGACCCAGCTCCCAGAAGTGTCACGATTTCGCGACCACTTTACGCCTTCCAGTCTTGCCTTCGAACGTGTTGCGATTTCATGACTATTTTGTGCCTTAGAACCTTTCCTCCGAAGATGTCATGATTTCGTGACCACTTTGTGCCCTCCAGTCTTGTCCTCAGAAGTGTCACGATTTCGTGACGTCTTCGAGCCTTAGAGCTTTTGTTCCGAAGGTGTTGCGATTTCGCGACCATCTTGCGTCTTCCAGTTTTGCCCTCGAAAGTGTCGCGATTTTGCGACGTCTTTGAGCCTTAGAGCCTTTCCCTCCGAATGTGTCATGATTTCGCGACCATTTTGCGTCTTCCAGTTTTGCCCTCAGAAGTGTCACGATTTCGCGATGTCTTTGAGCCTTAGAGCCTTTCCCTCCGAATGTGTCACGATTTCATGACCATTTTTGCGCCTTAACTCCATCGCTTCAAAAATGTCACGATTTCATGACCATTTTGTGCCTTGGCCTCCTTGCTGTGAGAATGTCACGATTTCGTGACCATTTGGCATCGTGGCTTCTCCGCTTCGAAAATGTCACGATTTCGCGACCATTTGGCGCCCAAGCTGCTTTGCTTCGAAAATGTCATGATTTCGCGACCAATTGGATGCTCGAGCTGCTTTGTTTCGGAACTGTCACGATTTCGCGACCATTTGGCGCCCAAGCTGCTTTGCTTCGAAAATGTCACGATTTCGTGACCAATTGGACGCTCGAGCTGCTTTGTTTCGAAACTGTCACGATTTCGTGACTATTTGGCGCCTTGACCCTTTTCATCAAAAAGCGTCGCGATATCGCGACGTTTTGGCCCCCTTATCGCCCTTCTTCAAAAAGCGTCGCGATATCGCAACGTTTTGGCCCCCTTATCGCCCTTCTTCAAAAAGCGTTGTGATATCGCGACAATAAAGCATCGCGATATCGCGACGTTTTGGCCCCCTTATTGCCCTTCTTCAAAAAGCATCGCTATATCATGACAGTAAAGCGTCGCGATATCGCGACAGTTTTGGCACTTAAAGAAAGAAAGCAAAAAAAACATTTTTGGGTGATGCAAGATTGCTCCTTCGCCTCCGGATGCTCCTGCATCAGACACCCGGGGTGAGTTTGAGAAGTGACCTTCACTTCTGATCTATCTGAGGTAGACCCAGGTGATCAACCTCTGCCTTTGATAACCAAGTCGCATCTTCCATGGGTCTGCCCTTCCATTTGACTAAATACTCAGAGTAACTCCTGTTTCGAGTACTTCGGCCCTCACGCGTATCCAAAACTTCTTCTATCTCGTCCGCAACTGGGATGACTGCTGGAATGCTCCACAAATCTGGGCTGGGTAGCTCACTGCTTTCTCCCTCATGATACTTGACCAAATCTGAAATGTTAAACACGGGGGAGATGTTAAGTTCACTTGGTAGCTCCACCTCGTATGCATTACCCGAATCCCGTTTGCCAATGATCCTGCATGGCCCAAATTTCTTCATTTTTAGTTTGTTATAGGTCTTGGCAGGAAACCATTCCTTCCTCAGATGGACCATGATAGAATCTCCTACTTTGAACTCTTTAACTCGGCATTTTTGGTCCGCCCTTGTCTTGTACTCGAGCATTCATCTTGGCAATGTGTCTCGTCACTTCCTCATGCACTCCCTTCAGGTGTTCGGAAAAGTCTTCTGCCTCAGCACTGCATTTCTCTCTCGTATCTATCCTTCTCAACTCTAAAGCATTTCTTGGGTTGCTCCCATAAATGATCTGGAATGGCGATTTATTGGTACTTCGATTGACCGAGTTGTTATACGCGAATTCTGCTTGTGGCAGAACTAGATCCCATCCCTTGGGCTTGTCCCCTACCAAGCATCGTAGTAGATTGCCCAAACTCCTATTAACCACCTCTGTTTGGCCATCTTTTTGGGGGTGGTATGCAGAACTAAACTTTAAATCCGTCTTCAGTTTCTTCCACAGGGTCCTCCAGAAGTACCCGACAAACTTGGTATCCCTGTCCGACACAATGCTTCTCGGCAGCCCATGAAGGCGTACCACTTCCTTAAAGAATAAACCAGCTACATGGACCGCATCGCTAGTCTTCTGGCATGGGATAAAGTGAGCCATTTTCAAAAATTGGTCCACTACCACAAATATGGAATCGTGTCCCCTCTGCGTCCTGGGAAAACCAAGCACAAAATCCATACTAATATCTTCCCATGGTCGTTCAGGTATAGGTAGCGGTTGATACAAGCCAGTAGGCTGCCTCACACCTTTTGCCATCTGGCATATCCTACAACTCTGCACAAACTTTGCCACATCCTATTGCAATTGCGGCCAGTAATAGTTTTCACTAACAAGTGAGGTAGTTTTGTCACGACCAAAATGTCCAGCTAGACCTCCACTGTGCTTTTCCTTGATGAGATTTTCTCTCATTGAGCTCCTCGAAATGCATAATTGGTTCCCCCTGAACAACATCCCCTCTTGAACTAGGTAATTCAACCACTTAGTCCTGTCCAACGTAACAGGTGCAGTGCAGGCTTTCCAAGCTTCTATGAAATCGGGGTCTGCAGGGTATAAGCTCTTGAGCTCAGCAAACCCTACAACCTCCACTTTCATTTCCATCATCATACATTGTCTCCTACTCAATGCATCTGCCACCCTATTGGACCTTCCGCTCCGATGCTTCAGCACAAAGGTATAGCTCTACAGGAACTCTACCCATTTTAGATGCCTTTGATTCAATTTCCCTTGACTGTTAATATACTGCAGCGCCTGATGGTCGGTATACAGGACAAACTCCTTTGGCAACAAATAGTGCCTCCATTTCTTAAGTGCTTGAACTATGGCATAGAACTCCTGATCATATACCGAATACTTCCTTCTGGCATCATTGAGCTTCTCGCTAAAATAAGCTATAGGCCTACCCTCTTGGCTCAATACGGCTCCTATGGCACTGCCACTCGCATCGCAGTCTACCTGAAACACCTTATTGAAATCTGGAAGTGCCAAGACGGGTTGCTCAGTGACCTTCTTCTTCAGCATAGCAAAGCTTTTGTCTGCTCCAACCGTCCACCTGGAATTCCTTCTTGTTCCCCTTCATTGTCTTCGTAAGAGATGCGCAAATACTGCTAAAGTTTCTAATGAACTTTATGTAGAAACTGGCCAGGCCATGAAATGATCTAACCTCGGTCACACTTCTTGGAGAACCTCGGTCACACTTCTTGGAGCAAGCCATTATAAAATAGCCCTCACCTTTTCGGGGTCCATTTTAAGACCATTTGCTGAGATAACAAATCCCAGGTATACCATCTCCTTCTTCACGAAGTTGCACTTCTATAGATTAATCAGTAACTGCTCCTCCCGTAGTTTCTCAAAAACCCTCCTGATGTGCATCAGGTGCTCCTCTAGGGTCCTACTAAAAATCAGGATATCATCCAAGTAGACAATAACAAATTTGCCCAAAAATTCCTTCAGGACTTCATTCATTAACCGCATGAAAGTACTTGGTGCATTGGTCAGCCCAAATGGCATAACCAACCACTCATACAGCCCCTCTCTGGTTTTAAAGGTTGTCTTCCACTCATCCCCTTCTCTAATGCGGATCTGATGGTAACCACTTTTCAAGTCAATCTTTGTGAAGTACTCAGCTCCACTTAAACAGTCCATGAGATCATCCATCCTTGGCAAGTGGGAACCTGTATTTGATGGTGATCTTGTTAATTGCCCAAGAGTCTGTGCACATCCTCCATTCTCCATCCTTCTTGGGTGCTAGTACTGCTGGTACTGCACATGGACTAAGACTCTCCCTAATCAGCCCTTTCTTCAATAGATCTTGAACTTGCCGATTCAACTCCTCAGTTTCCATAGGCGTCATTCGATGTGCAGCCTTGTTTGGCAAGCTCGATCCAGGCACCAAATCTATGTGGTGACTGATCTTCCTAATAGGCGGTAAACCTTCAGGAACATTATCAGAAATGATATCTGGGAATTCCTCTAACAGTCCCATGACTTCCACTGGAATTTCCTTGCATCCTTCTTCCCTAACCCTAGGGATTATGGCATAGCACATATGATCTGACTTCAGGCCTTCCAAAAATCTTCTGCCATCAACTAGACAGACTCGTGCACTGCTGCATACCTTCTCATCCGCTTCCTTCAAGGGTTTCAACTTGTGGCGAACTCCATCCTTCGACAAAGAGTATGTGTTGGCTCGTCCATCATGTACAACATTTTGATCAAACTACCACGGTCTCCCAAGCAGCAGGTGACATGCGTCCATAGGCAAGATGTCACATAAGACCTCATCTCGGTAAGTTCCAACATTGAACTTCACCAGGCATTGCTCACTTACTAACACCCGATGGTCCTTTTGCAACCATGCGATTCGATAAGGGTGCGGGTGCTTTCTCCTCTCCAACTGCAGCTTGGCAACCATTTCCTCAGAAACCAAATTTTCAGTGCTTCCATTATCGATAATGACGTTACAGACCTTGCCTGCGCACTTGCATCTTGTTTGAAATAGGCTGTTCCTTTGGTCTGCCCCTTTCTCTTCATTCAACAAGACTCTTCTGATGATCATTGCTTCTCCTCTTTCTGCCTCCTTAGAGTGCTCATATTCTGCACCTTCGTCTGCTACAGCAGCTCGGGCCTGACCCTCAGGTCTTCGATTTGGCCTCTCTTGATGTTGTGTGCAGTTGTATGCCCTGTGTCCTTCTCCGTAGTTGAAGCAGGTTCCTCGAAAGACACCTCTTCCAAACCCTCGCCCAGGCCTACCTCTTCCTCTCGGGTAGTTGTTGTTCTGATTGCGTGGGCGTTGGTCATTCTCCTCCTTCCCTTCTTTCTATTTCTGGCTACTGCTAGCTTCACCAGTTTTCTCCAAATATCTGTACCTTCCTCCATTGGTTCTTCCACCAGCTCTTCCACCCCTGTCCTTTCCTCTCTGCTTTCCATCAAATCTCCTATTCAGTTTCTCCTCCACTTTTAATGCAAACCGGTATGCATCCTCCACCGTGCTCATCCTAACCAGCCCTGACTCTTCTTGAATGTCTGGTTCGCAATCTGTTGATGTATCGTGCAACTTTCTCCTTATTCACCTCTGAATGGCCGGTTCTGATCGAGATTTGATAGAACTCCTCTGTATACTCCTTGACATATTTGCTTGCCTGTCGAAGACTCTGCATCTTTCTCAACAAATCCAACTCGTAGTCTGCAGGGATGAATTGTCTCTTCAATTTCTCCACCATCCTATCCCACCCGGTGATCTTTTCCTTTCCCCTCCTGTTCCTTTCCAGCTGCACTCCTTTCCACCGGATGCTAGCATGTCCTTTCAACTTGGTTTTCGTGAACCTGATCCGATTTGGGTCTGAGATCTCTTCATACTCGAAATACTCCTCCATGTCGTTGATCCAATCTATCAACTCCTCGGGGTTGAGGTTCCCGGAGTAAGTAGAGACGTCAAATTTTGGCTTCTTCCCAATCTGGGAGATGGCCCTATACAGCCTAGCCTCTACTGGATCCAATGCTTCTTCCTCATCGGATGGACCCTCTTCTTCCCAAACTTCATCCTCACCGGGTTCCTCCCTTCTTGGCTCAACTCCTCTTCTTATTTCCTCCTGCAGGGCTTCAACTTGCCTCTGCAAGGCTCTAAGATCGACCTCTGCTTTCCTGTTCCTCACACCACCATGGTTCCTACGTGGAGGCATCCCTGCTTCTTCTTCACAACCCACAACCACAGTCCTGGCGCAAACTGCCTCACTGTCGGCGATCGGTTTGCACCCTCAGAACCTTCTGGCTCTGATACCACTTGATATAGGACTAAAAACAACACATAGCAAATTCACCCAATTTCGACAACAGAGGTCTTTTTAATTCAGAAATACAGTGGTTACATTCAAAATGGCCAAGCCTCCTCATACAATGCATGCACGGCCCTTTTATCCCAGACCCCAGCTTCTCCCGACATCATTACACAAAGTGCGGGATTCCCAGTAACCATCCGCACGAATGTTCTCTGGTCGTCTGCAAGATGCTGCCAGGTGCCCCGTATTCTCATGGTCTATAATGGCGGAGTGCGCTGTAGCCACCTGTCAATCCATCCGCCAAGTCATCATTCATAGGAATGCGCCAAAGCCGCTGGTAGTTTGTTGCCACGTGTCCCTTTGTCAGAGTCCCCGCAACCGCTTCATACTATAGGGTCGCCTATAACTTTACGCCACGTGTCCCTCTACAACCATTGACTGGTCAGGCGTCGTGAGCGTCCTGTCGTGATATCGTGACGTGTTTGCCTCTTTATGCCCTCTCCCCCTTTCGGTCGCGATATCGCGACCATTCTACCTCTGGGTGCCTTTGTCCCAAAAGCGTCACGATTTCGTGACCACCTTGCACCTTTAAGCCCTTACTCCGAAAGTGTCACGATTTCGCGACCATTTCGCGCCCTTGAGTCTTCGGCCCGGAAGTGTCACGATTTCGCGACCACTTTGTTCCTTTGGACCCAGCTCCCAGAAGTGTCACGATTTCACGACCACTTTATGCCTTCCAGTCTTGCCTTCGGACGTGTCACGATTTCGCGACTATTTTGTGCCTTAGAACCTTTCCTTCGAAGATGTCACGATTTCGTGACCACTTTGCGCCCTCCAGTCTTGCCCTCGGAAGTGTCGCGATTTCGCGACGTCTTCGAGCCTTAGAGCTTTTGTTCCAAAGGTGTCGCGATTTCGCGACCATCTTGCGTCTTCCAGTTTTGCCCTCGGAAGTGTCACGATTTCACGACGTCTTTGAGCCTTAGAGCCTTTCCCTCCGAATGTGTCACGATTTCGTGACCATTTTGCGTCTTCCAGTTTTGCCCTCGAAAGTGTCACGATTTCGCGACGTCTTTGAGCCTTAGAGCCTTTCCCTTCGAATGTGTCACGATTTCACGACCATTTTGTGCCTTAACTCCATCGCTTCAAAAATGTCACGATTTCGCGACCATTTTGTGCCTTGGCCTCCTTGCTGTGAGAATGTCACGATTTCGCGACCATTTGGCATCGTGGCTTCTCCGCTCCAAAAATGTCACGATTTCGTGACCATTTGGCGCCCAAGCTGCTTTGCTTCGAAAATGTCACGATTTCGTGACCAATTGGACGCTCGAGCTGCTTTGTTTTGGAACTGTCATGATTTCACGACCATTTGGTGCCCAAGCTACTTTGCTTCGAAAATGTCATGATTTCACGACCAATTGGACGCTCGAGCTGCTTTGTTTCGAAACTGTCGCGATTTCGTGACTATTTGGTGCCTTGACCCTTTTCATCAAAAAGCGTCGCGATATCACGATGTTTTGGCCCCCTTATCGCCCTTCTTCAAAAAGCGTCGCGATATCGCGACGTTTTGGCCCCCTTATCGCCCTTCTTCAAAAAGCGTCGCGATATCGCGACAGTAAAGCGTCGCGATATCGCGACGTTTTGGCCCCCTTATCGCCCTTCTTCAAAAAGCGTCGCGATATCGCGACAGTTTTGGCACTTAAAGAAAGAAAGCAAAAAAAACATTTTTGGGTTATGCAAGATTGCTCCTTCGCCTCCGGATGCTCCTGCATCATCTTGCTCCTTCGCCTCCGGATGCTCCTGCATCAGTAAGTCTAGGGAAAAATTGTTGATAATTTTGGACAAGTTTTAGTGAGAACTTGTTGACAAGATATGATCGAGTCTTAGTGAATACTTTAGAGCATATTGAGCAAGTTCTTGAGAGGACTTGTGGAAAAATTTGAGACAAGTCTTTGAGAAGACTTGAGAGCATATTGATCGATTTGTTCAAGCTTTGAGTTAATGCTTGGGGCAGATCTAGCAGAGTTGATCTATGATTAGATCAAGCTTTGTATTAAGGCTTGAGGACATATTTGAGAACAAAGTTTGGTCCAAATTTAAGGGTAGATTTGTGCCAGACCAAAGATAGACTTGTGAGAAAATTTGTGCTAGACTTAAGGACAATGTTTAGTGTAGATTTGAGATAGAGATTGAGCAGAGATGAGAGAAAGATTTGTACATGATAAAGCAGAGGAAAATAGTCTTTAGTGGATAGAGATCCATTAGCCATGGCAGTGATAATAAAGGTATTTTGAGTGAGGACAAAAAATATATAAAAAAAAATTGTAGCACTTTAGTGGCCAAAAGAAGCCACCATTACAAGTAGAAAGGTGGAGTAGAAAACCACCATTGAAATCCTTGAAGGAAGCCTCAAATAGAGACCTTGGAAGTCTCAAGATTCAATGAGAATATAAGGATTTATTTTTCAAGCACAAAGTGCAGGAATCCTCATTTCATTAGCTTGGATTGACTATCATCCAAAAGAAGCAAGAAGGATTATAAAAATTCTTCATTTTGGTGTAAGAATTACATATTACAAAAGGTACCTCCTTTGTTCCTTGGAAGAACAAAGGCATTACCATTTACAGGGGATAGAAGGATGTTCTTATCCAACATACTTGTGACCAAGGAAATGAGCTATCAAAAAGCTCACACAAGCAGTAGATTTACGAAAAAGGAAGAGTCACTGAAGAGCTCACACATCCATGTTCAACACACTTGCATCCAAGAGAAGGAGCTATCAAAAGCTCACACAAGCAATATATTTGCAGCCAAAGGAAGAGCCACTGAAGAGCTCACACATACAAGAGTTGAGGTGTTTAAAAACACTATTTTTCCTCTATCAAATTCAGCCCTATAAGCAATGTATCACCTGCAATAGTGGAGCCATTGAAAGAAGGCATTATCACTCATGTGTACATAGAAATAAGAGTAGTATTCAATGAAACATTATCTACATAAAAGATAAAGTTTTGTTTGTTATAACCAACAGAAAATAAAGGAAAAAATCAACATTAAATACCTGAAACAAGTGTAGAGATAAGAGCTATACCTAATGCATCCATTAAAGCAAGTTTCCACCAAAAGAAGAGCTTGAAGGTGTGTTGTAAGATCGTGAAGCTATCCAATTGTAGCCATCTATTGTCCTCTCCAAGCCATCATGCAAAATAAAGCTTGCATACCAAGAAACATAGCAAGCTCACATAGGGTGCAAAGATAAAAGAGAAATTAGGGTTGCAAGCTCATCCTTGGAGCATTAGAAAGAAGGCTTGCATGCACAAACCACTTGGTACAAACTCTCTATGTCTCCCAACATTCAAGAACTCACCTAAATGAAATTACATTCAATTGGAGGGAGTTAAGATTCTTTGGAGGTTACCACCAACCTCATCATTTTTGAAAGAACGTTCACTACTAAAGGAGCATTTATTACTATCTAAAGAACGTTCATCATTGCTAAAGGAACGTTAAATAAGTTTTCTTGTAACGCTTTGTGTGATACTTGTCATGAAGCCCATACTTCTTAAGATGTCGATATTGTAGAATGAAAGACACAACAGTGAGTAAACCAGAATGTAGCCAAGCTAGGGAGAAATAAAATAGAGTTAAAGCATCAAGGTGAAATGTTTATACACCATTTAATGGTTTAAGGAAGATATTTAAGATGTTGTCATAAAACCAACAAACATTAATTACATTTGGAGAAGCCCTGCAAGTGATATCCAAAGATATCTTTCATCGCTAGATTATAGAAGAGAAAAATCACCAATTTAGGGACAAGTTTGCATCGATCAATGAGGGTTGTAACTACGCATAAGTGCTACGTAGCACGTAGCTACGAATATACCAACAGATAATATTGATTGAGGTAATAATATTTATTCTTGTTTTAACATAATATTTTTGGAGTTATAAGGGAACATATTATCTATTGCAATATTAGATATTCATTAAACAAGCATACTTCAGATTTGTTAATATTTGCAAAAGTTATCAAGGAGGAATAAGGGATATTATTATTGTTATTTAAATTACTTGCAAATATTATTTTCTAATTTTTCCAAACTTGGGAGTTATAAGGAATACAACATCAAACTTAGGAATTGGAAATTAGAAAACATTAAATCAACCAAAAAGGGGTATTTAAAGAGGTTTATTAAAGTTTTCAAAAGTTGGTTTTTTATAGTGTTGTCTCAAAAACACTTAAAGGAAGGAAAATAAATACCAACTTCAAAACCTCTTCAAAGAATTGAAAATAGTGCTTAGTTCAATAGGAGTAATAAGGAGATAGAGAAGTTGGTTTTTTTATTTACAAAATTTTACAAAATCAACTTAAAACTAAACTACAATTTACAAAAGCACTATATTGATAATGCATCCTATCCAAAACATCATAGGAAGTCATAAGGTATTCTACAAAACTTGGTAATATTAGCATAAATAAAAAATTATCAAGTTCTAAATTCATTGGATAGATGTAAGCTTGCTACAAAATCTAAAAACTTATTAGGTTGGTGAACTCTCATCATTAGGGAGACATAAGGAAGTCCACAAAATCTCAAGATTTGATAAAGGGAATACAATGGCATCCAAAAATTTCTTCCTAGATGAATCCCAACTACTCAAACGGCCAAATTATTTCTCGTGGAATAATAAAGTAAAAGCAATCTTGGTATATGAAGAACTTTAGTATATTATCCAAGGGAAAACAAATAAACCTACCATAGGAGATACTGAGATTCAAAACTTTGAGAAAAATGATTCAAAATCCCTAATGATAATAACATTTGCTATCACTGATGAAATACAACCTTATATCAGTTCAACAAAAATATATTCTGAAGCTTGGACAAGCTTAGAAAAATATTTTAAGGGAAGAATAAAGCCACCATTATTCATCTACAAACTCAACTACATTCCTTAAAAATGAGCAGTGGGGAAAGCATAGAAATTTTTCTAAGGAAGGTAGCAAATATTAAAGAAAAATTGTTAACTCTTGGATAGGAGCCTAAAGATGAACTTCTTACTCAAGTAACCATGAGAGCACTTACAGACAACTATAATCATTTGGTCACATCTCTATAAATCTTAAGTAAAGATACTTCTTTTGATGACTTAGTCAATATCCTTTAGGAATATGAAGTGGAACACACTATGAAATATGAGATGACTAACACTGCATTGACATCAAAAGATAATCCGTAGGGAAATATTGTTTCATCAATAAAAGGACGACTAACATGGTATTGTTAGATATGCAAAAAGAAAGGCCATAGCGCCGATTATTGTAGGTACAATACAAGAAACTAGAATTAAGGAAATTAGATAAACAATGGGAACCAATTTGAATCAAGACAGTATCAAAGGAATTCTTATCAACAACAATTTCAGCAACCAACCAATTATCCTCAATTGGAGTACCAAAAGGGAAATCATAAAGGTCATTTGGTTCAAAAGATAGAAGAAATTGAGGAATTTGGATGAACACTCAAAAAATTATGAAGATAAAGCTCTATCAGCAAATGTAACACTTTTACTTGAATAGGTTACAAAGAATCCAAATAAAGAATACAAAGTTCAAGATGAAGAATAATATCCATACTTATGACTAAAAGTATTAAGTACCCAAATAATGTAATATAGTGGGGTGTTAGATTTAGAGTCTATTACATCATTTGGATCATGTAAATGTACCTTCCTAGGTACATACTTAAGACATTAGATTAATTTAGGGGGACGTTATCTAGTTACTTCATGCAATGTAATAAATGCAGGGAAGTTATTTAGTTACTTCATGCAATGTAATAAATGCACAAGTGTCAATGTGCAAGGTGTCCCTTGCACAACTAGGTAGAGTGTTCTCCAAGGAATCTATCTTCCATTATAAAAGGGCCTCATTGTAAGATTTTGACAAGTCATTAGGTAGTAGTAGTAGAGGTGGGTGACTCCATTAGTGATGGAGCACATTATAGTTCTGTAAAATATTTCATGGAGTGTCCATTTCCTCCATAGCAATATTGTATTCATTTCTATCATTTCTATTTATAGCATATTTTTGAAATCTCATGAATTTAATTTCTTTTATATTTTTGCATCTTGCAATTGCCATATCCCATTGCAATCTACCTCAAAATCTAACATGGGTTTTTTTCTCTGGGTCACTGCCTCTGGGTCACTTCCACTGGATCTACCTCTAGGTTACTGCTTCTGGATCTCTACCTCTAGTTCACTCCCACTGGATCACTGAATCTGGGTCACCTCTAGATAATCATTGTCTCTGGGTCATCCACTATTAAATATTAATATCTATAGGATCATCACTATAGATGCTATATTCTTAGCTATGCTTGTTCTTTTTCTCTCTATCTACTATGGGACCTATTTTCATGGGTCTCCTTAATCCGCTTTTCAATTTCTTATAGACTTCCTTCTATTATAAATATATTATTGGAATAGGTAAACTCAATATATCTTATACTTTTCTTGAATTGATTCTTTTTCAAAATTTGAAACTTATTATTCACTACCTATTCTTCAATCTAGTGGCATTAATCCTTACCTTCACTAGTTTTCCTTCAATCTAGTGGTAATCCTTAACTTTTACAACTTTCAAGTTTTATGTAAGCAAACTTTGATTATACTTGGTTTCCTTCTATAGAAACCATACAATATTCCTTTCATTTTATCTCATTCATCTATGTTCATCCATCCACAATCAATTTTTACTTTGTAGTCTTTCTTTTCCTTTTGTAGATAAAATATTTGTGAATGATTATGTGCTCCACAAATTTTACAACTATGAAGATTCCAACATCTCTCTATATTATGTCCATATAACCACAATGACTACTCATGTTTTCTATTACTAAATTCCTTTGATCATTCAGTCCTTTATTGCAACTAATTCTATCAGTTCCTATCATAGATTTGGTGTTATTATTTCCTATTACAAATTTAGTTCCTTGCTCATTACTGCTAGTCTGACTTGTATAACCAATACCTTCATATTTTGGCCTTATTTATGGTACAATTGGTTAATTCATCCCCTGTTCATATTTACCTAAACATGACCTTTCAAATAGAATTCAAGTCTTCAATGCTTTGAAAGTGGATAAAATCCAATATTATGGTAACTTCTTAAATATAAATCTATCCAAAATAAAAAAATTTAAGTGGTATCTCTGATACCACTGTTGGATTTTAATCCTAACTATCTCAAAATATCACAAGTCCCAATATACTTAAGCCACAATATTATAGGTTGATATATCAATAATCAAGAGTACAATTTAATATACGAGTAGTCAAATATATATATATATATAGGCCAATATAAATAAGATAACATTTATTATAATATCAAATATGAATGTAAATGGTAAAAATAATTCATGTACATACATGAAGAAAACTTACAATAATATTTCTCAAAATTCGTATACAATATTTATTATCGATACTTGATGTGGTGATCGCTAAATACCATTTTACCTTACATTGTGTGGAACTTTATCTCCATAATATAGACATAGAAGATGACTTTTCACATACTTGACTATTTATCAATGCTTAATGTGGTGATCGCTAAAGACCATTTTATCTTACATTGTATGGAGCTTTATCTCCATAATATAGACATAGAAGATGAATCTTCACATACTTGACTATTGCTCTCCATATGACAACTCCCATGACCTTTGGCTTATCATATTGTGACTTGTATACTAGACTCTTTACTCTCTTCTTACATGCATACTTAAATCTATGACACTTGCACACTTCTACATGACTCTTACTCTCCTACATGCACTCCTAATACAAGACACTTGTGCACATCCTCACTTTATAAATTTACACATTTACATACATGACACTTGTGCATATCCTGTATATAGACACTTACATAAAAGGATAAATATAAATCACTCATCTAAACTATATATACAAACCCTAATCTATTAAATATTTACATTTATAGCATAAACATACATTAGCATGTATAAAATAATATAATATTCTCCAACAAGCCTAGGATTTTAAAGTGATGACATCATCCAAGCTATCAAAAATCTTGGTCTAGCTTCTAGGACCCATATAGCAGCCATAATATCCTAATAACACCTTTGAGATTTGGATTGAGATAAAAATAACCCCATATATGTCCCTTTAAACAAGCATTATACGTGCTAAAAGTCTGAATCGATAAAGTACTTTGTCACTCATCAAAATAGTCAAGATCAAGTTGGAAACTCTGACAAGCTAGCATAGTACTAAGGCATAATAGTGAAAAGCCAAACATGCTAGAGATGCTCAAGCTCCTTAGTGACTCATGGATGCCAAGTTGTGGGAAATCAAGACCAACCATGTATTCACCAAAATCAGGATAGTTGATCCAAGCAGAGTAGAAAAGCGACAACCACACTCTTAAAGCGTGCTGATAAAATTGTACCTATTCATGTCAAGATAAAAAGGGCTTTCACTATAATGATCAAGAACAATAGAAAACATTGTGTAATATTATAAATAGATGATAATTCCTCAACACTAGTATTGACTCTTAAACATTTGCTTGTTATGTGTTGTACATTTTGCTTTGCAATCAATTGAAGCAAAAAGTTGTTTGACCTCCATTGGAGTTAGCATATTAGGTCTTTATATGAATTTGAATTGCATAGCTTGATACATTTTTTTTAATGCTTTATGGTTGATTAATTTTTTTAAGCAAATTTTTTTATAATTTATATTATTTTTCTTAGAGTTCTTTGAATGTTTAATATACATAGTGTGAGCTTAATGAATTATGTGATGCTCTAATTCAATGGTTGGTCTATTAGGCTTTCACTTAGTTTGAGTGTGTGGGTATTTATCCATTGTATTTCATTGTTGTTAAGATATATCCCAACCATATTTAAATCATTTTTAAACCCTTGTATCCATCTCTAACTCTTGCATCTCTGTCATTAGTCTTAAATACTTTATTTTAATTTTTTAGAATTTCAAGGAACCGATATTCTTCGTAGGTTGACTTAGAATAAATTCTAGTGATCCAATATTGGCTATGATCTAGGGTGCATTTCATATTTTAGGTAGTTTTCAATCCAAGAGTGATGATTTTAGATAAAATGTATAAGCCTAATGATCACTTGACTTCTTCTTCCTCCTCTAGGAAGAGAGACTTTGTGGCTAGGTGGCACAATCAGATGACATTAGCAAGTGATAGCATTATTGACTTAGGCATATTGGCTATGGCTACTTGAGGCATATGGGTCAAATTTTTTGGCTATTGATCTTCTTCCTATTTCTCCTTTGAGTTGTTTTTGTGAGGGGTATATCTTAGGGAAGAATCAATGAGAGTTCTTGAATGTTAGACATTCTACATGACCCTTTGGAGCTCATGCATAATAATATTTGTGGGCCTATATTTGCATCATATCCTTTTAGAAACAAGTATTTTCTCATCTTCATTGATGTTTTCTCTAGGTATTTCTAGTTGTATACCACTTGTACCAAAGGAGAAGATTTTGGGAAATTTAAGGACTTCTTATGGAGAACCATTTTAAGAAGAAGATAGAGTGTGAGGAATATGAAGGAGGTGAATATGTGAGTCATGTATTTATTTATTTTTTACTCTTTGGTTTACTTATTAGAGAAATTTTCATGACATAGTTAAGAAAATATGCAAAAAATCCTGATTTTGCCAATTTTTCCCCAATTCACAAGCTAGCCGATTTTTTCCCGATTTTGTCGATTTTTTCTTGAAAATTTTGATAAGCATGAAAACCACTTTTTTCAATGAAATTTTGCATTTTCTTCAGTTTTTTCAATAAAAAGTGTCGATTTTTTGCCAATTTTTTCCTCGATGTTTTGCCGATTTCGATTCTTTGCTGATTTTTAAACCAGCCAATTTACTACCCGATTCCAATTTTCTCAACTATGGTTCATGATATCCCAAAATAAAATGGAGTGCCTAGGTAGAAGAATAGGGTTATTATTATTAAGGTGGATAGATATATGTTGCATGCCAAGCATATGGATCTAAATTTTTAGGGTAAATTAGTAACTTGTGCAACACATATTGTTAATTAGATCTTGAATTAAGTCGTTTATGGTATGAATCCTCTCGATTAGTTTATAGGTGATAAGCTTGATGTATCTCACTTTTTGTATCTTTGGATCTATTACACAGTCCTATATTCTCAAATATGCATGGAAGAAGGTGGACACAAAAATTCAATGCTATATTTTTGTGCAGTACTCTGATATGTCCAAGTATTATTACTATGTATGATCTTGATAATCAGGACATTCTTAGTTGAGGAGATGTGATATTTGATGATATACTTCATACTACCTCTTCTAACCCTAATCTTGTTCTTTTGGACAAGGAATCTTCCTTCATAACTCCTGTAGTGGTCTTTGCTACTCCCTTAAAGATTCTTGTGGGTATAATTCTGGTTGTTCTAGCTTCTTCACCTTTCAATGAAGATGCTTTAGCAGGATCTAATTTTATTACTCCCCCCTTGGATTTTTATTCAATACATATAGTTTTAGATAATTCAAAGGATGAGCTTCATATTCCTATGTCTTGTGAAAGGGTGCTAAATATTGAGGTGGATGGTGAGTTTGAATTGGATGCTTCAATATAGGCTTCTAATGTTTTTTTCCATAAGATATGCCATAATATTCTATGGATCATTTGAATCCTAAGTGGATCTAGACCCTTTAAGGATGCTTAGTCAATTCCCTCTTAGAAGTGTCATCATAAGTCTCCCTCTTGAGCCTTCATCTCAAGGGTTGATGATGTTATGCTTATTAAGTATGAGGATGCTATGCTTGTGTAATGTGAGTCATTAACAAGGAATTAGACATGAGAGATTGTTCCTTTTTTAGAAGGAAAGAATATTGTTGGTTACAAATAAGTCTATAAGACCAAGTACACTTCTATTAGTTAGATGAAGAATAAAAATGCACATCTTGATGCTAAGGGATTATTTTATGAGGGAATTGCCTACTTTGGTATTTTTATCCCTATTTCTAGAATACATTTTGTTATGATGATTATATCTATAGTCACTTCTTATGGTTGTGTTCTCGTATTAGAATATCATGGTGATCCATTTCAATGGTTGGATGCACTTGACACTCGTTCCTCACTAGAGCGACATAGCCAAAAGTCCAAAGAGCATGGGGCATGACCCTTAGGATGAACTCCAATATTTTTTCTAAGGACAACTCCTTATCATATGTGATATTCAATGCACACCTACCTAAACTACTCATAACCTATTTGCATTCTTCGAAGGAAAATGGAGGAGAGAGATGATAAAAAAATAAAATCCTGGACTAAAGTAGGTGATGAGCCTAGATCAAGAGATTCTTTTGTATACTAGTGGGATGAATGAACACATGCATCATTTGCTGACAACTACAAATTGAACACAGTTTTTATTTGACACATCATTTGACGTGTAAATTTACACACATAATAAATAGGGTAGAGAATGATTAGCCACATATATACATATATCATAGTAAATCATACGTATATACCATAATAAAAGAGGCTCAATCTCAAAAATAGAATGACTCAAGGTTTGAGTCTAGACTAATATACAAAATAAAATGAAATGAAATGTGTACAAGGCTAGGTATTAAGCACAAGTAAGTCATTTCTAATTCCTTACGATGTAGAATACATTGCTATTTATAGATAAAATTATGGGAGCTCTTTTCTTTATATAATTGTGTAGCAGGTTCAAAATACCTCCTCCCCTACATGCCAAGCCATACTTGCATTTAATTTTTTGATCATCTTGAGGTCTCTAGATATGGAATAATTAATGTTGAATGGTTTTGGGCCTCAGGATGTGTAGCTACTATTGCTATTATCAACTACCTTTCTTGGGGATCCTTGAAGACTTAGCATGGAAGATCTATATAAACAATGCTCTAGCATCGATGTTATTCCATTGCAGCTCCCATGTTACTATCTTTGATGTGCCATCTACCTTCTTGTACTACCATGTCCAAGCAATGTCAATGGTGGATTTGGAGCCTTTTGCAACTACCATATTTACGAGTTCAACTAATTTATTTATTTTGGAATATATTACATTATTTGGTACATGCTAATGTACCATATTGGGTACATCTTTAGATTAGGAGAGTGTCCTAGATTAGAGTGTGAGTATTTACTTTATGCAATGTAATAAATGCACAAGTGTACAAAGTATTTTGGTAATGTAAATGTGCATAGTAGTCCATGTGAACATGAGTCCATAGAATAGGAAGATGAAGAGTCTCTAGAAGAGTGAATACCAAGGATGCTCCATATGAAGAGTCACATTCCATTATATGTATCTATGTGTGTGTGTGTGTAAGATACATGTATTGTAGTTTGAGAGTGTATGTCAATATAGGTACTTGAGATCTTGATTCAATGGAGATACAATTTTTGTGAGCATTTGTTAATGGTAATTCTATGAGTTATTGTTGAAGTTATTTATGAGTTTTACATATTTAAAATATTGCCATTATATTATATTTTATATTGTAACTTTATTTTAGATCTTGTGGTTATTTTATCTTTAGTATTTAGCTTCAAAAGCTAATAGTGGTATTAGAGCTACAAAAAGGTTTTGTTCTTGCACAAGTTTTAAAGTTACAAAGGATATTTTAATTGGTTAAGGAGAAACCAGTAAAGTTAATAAAATAACCTCTGGAAAATAAAACTAGGGAAGTTTGAAGATTTACTTATTCCAAGAGCAAATTAAAAATAGAAGGAAATTACAGGTCTTGAAGATAGACCTTGACATTGATGAGATTAAGAGACCCAACAAGGAGGTCCTATTGAAAAGTTTTATAGATTGAAGAAGATTCTAGATTGCTATTTGGATAGAGTCTTTCCACAGGGTTGAATAAAAACTCATGGAGATTATGACTCAGCATAGATTTCTTTCCACTAGTTTTGAGAATAACTAGTGAAGTTTGTTTATTTTAGAATTCTATAAATTTGAATGTATTTGGTTGCTATTGTCTAAGTTTTTGGTTGCAAAAAATTAGTTCTCAGAAGTCGAGAAGCTTACTACAATATATAGAGAAGAATTTCACCTTTGATTTCCTAAAAGTCTATGTGATTTCCTCGTGCAGGGATTAATTTTGAGTTATAGCAAAGGAGTAGACATTGTAGATTAAGGAGGTCCAAGAAATAGGTCTAATTGAACATTGAAGACTATTGGAATTGAATATTGAGGAGATCCACATAGGAGGTCCCCATAGAATATTGAAAATTGGAGTTAGAGAACTAATAAAATGTCCTATTGCATATTTGAGAAGCAGTAGAATTTGGAGATCCAAGAAAGAGATCTTATTTCAAAACTTCTATAGTTGGAATATTGGAGAGACCAAGGAAAGGTATCATTAAAAGTTTTGAGAAGAAGAATTGAGGAGCTACAAAATTAGAAGACCCAAGGGAAGAGGTCTCAAGAGAATTTGGAGAAGAAGAAGGTTAGAGAAAGCCTAATTGCAAAGTTGAAGAAGTGGCCATTGAAGGAGATTTGAAGAAATCTCAAGATAGAATATTTCCAGTAGTAGAAGCTCCCAAAAAGAAGAATTTGGGACAATTGTCACCATCCGAAAACAAACCTAAAATGAAAAAGGATTTGGTAAGAATTTTGCCAAATTTTGAAGAGTTTTGAAGAGCTCAAGACATTCATATTCTTGAGGAAGAAGTCGACAAAAGAGGCTAAATTTGAATTAAAAATTTGGCAAGAAGATTAAAGGAGAAAGAAGCTAGAAGAGGCCACCAGATTTGAGAGTTTTGAAGATTGATTTGCAAAGAAGGAGATTGCTGATTTTTGAGGTAGAAGTTGAAGGGTCACAGGATAGCGAATTGAAGAAGGTATAGATCTAATATTTGGGCAGATTTTAAACAAAAAATTGAAGGAAGGCTTGACAGTAAATAAGGCAATAATTTGGATAATTTCGAGGTAGTTTTAGACAACAGAAAAAAGGAAGAATTGATTGTAAAATTGCAGATTTTTGGATAGCATTTGGGCAGCACTAATAGGTGCAAATTCCAGAGTTCGAGAGAACGAATTTGGAGGAGATTTGAAGCCACAAAAATCAGATTTTGTGGGCAGCATTAGAAAAAGAAAAGAGAGCTACATTTTGGATAAATTTAGGGCAGATTTGAGAGAGTTTTTGGGCAACGAACAAGTTGGTATTTGGGCAGCAATAAGATCTGGAAAATTGATAAGTTTAGAGCAACAAAGTGAAAGGAAGTGAAGCTACAAAATTTACAAGATCGAGATAGCAAAAGGGTGAATCAAATCACCAAGGAAATTAGCTACAAAAGGAGACCAAAAAGGTATGCAATAATGGTGCTACATAATTTTATTATTTGAGCATTAAAACTAGTCTACATTAAGTATTTGAGAGCACCATATTAGCTTTATTAAATTATGGAAAAGGAAGTTGAAAAGAGAGTCTTCAAGCAAAATAAGGTGGTAGCATTCGTGTCCTAAAATATATAAAAATAAAACAACAAAGGTCTAATTTAAAGCTATAGACATCAAAATCTAGCCACTTGTCATCTATCCGTGTCCTCCAATCATAGCCATCCATTATATATATATATATATATATATGTGTGTGTGTGTGTGTGTGTGTGTGTGTGTGTGTGTGTGTGTGTGTGTGTTTATTTAATATATACATAAATATTAATATTTTATATTTATATATATAATAAATATATATGTATTTATGTGAATAAATCATAGTCATCCGCCATGATTTAATCTCAGTCATCCATCCATATCAATCCATGTCACTTTTCCAAGATTAATCTCCACCCTTCCTCATATTTTAATCTCGATCGTCTTGTGTCATTGAAACCCTAACATGTTCAAGGGAAGATTATAAAAGATGAATTATTTTGATGAATCAAGGCCTTAGAAGGTCTTAGAAGGTCTACGAAAAATTCTCAAAAATTTTAGATTCTTGAGATTAACCTAGCCATTTTGCAATCATCTTCATCCCTCACTATCACTATCGCCCATCTCATTTCCACCACTACCAAAACCCTCATGAACTAGATCTGGTTCAACCTCACTTCCATCAACCGCCAAATACCACCCAAAGTTCATAGAACATTGTTTATTATTTTTGGAATGATATTGGGTATTCATAGCCATCACTGAACACCTCTGGGTATTTCTTGTAGTAGATTTATAGTTTGTAAGCCCTCGAATGCTTCCATTGATCCGTGTGACTCTCGAACATAGAAATAGGAGCACAAATAAACATTAACAAGGTAAAATATTTGTTGCATCAAATTATATTCTTGTATTTTTGTTTACAATTCCATTTTATAGCATCTAGGATTTATAGGTTTTATCTTTCATAGGGCCTCACACAGTGGAGCCCTCATAGGTACTATTAAGTATTTTATGTTTTTTTTTTAGGTGCAAGAATCAAATTTTTGGAAGCTATTGCAGCTAGGGTGGTCTTGTAGGGATACACAATCCCATCCACACACTTGTTTGGATCAAGGATGAACGAGAAGACACCAGTTGTTCATTGAACTAGGGTTTCAAAACCCTGTTATCTATAATAATTGTATCAAAAGCATTTGTAATACCATATTGGGCCACATTCATTGTACAACTTGGAGATCTATCTATATCAATAAATATTATTCATTTTATGCATTTCGTGGTGTTATTGTGCTTTTTTTATTTTTATCTTTGTACTGGAATTGTTTGGTTTTTGTTTACAAAATGGTGATCATGGTGGGACCCCCAAAGGTTTCTCATTTTGATTTACCTTGTTACTGATTATTATTTGTGTCTATTTTGTAGGTTTCCAAAAGTTTGATCATGCAAAAATAATGAAAACTAGGGTTTATGGGAGTTGCAAAGTTTGAACAAATGTCATGTGGATGCCCTACAATGTTCAAGGGATGCCCTATAGAGTTTAACAAAGTGGGGAAGAAATATGTAGGCTTCCTGGTAAGCCTGGTTCAAACCCTAACTCTATTTTATTTTTATTTTTCTGCTTTTTAATAGTAAAATAAACAAAAGTATATATATATATATATTCATTTTTTGTTTTAAAGAAGTTGCATTTTCATTTCAATTTTAGGCATCTAAGTTTTTCATATAGATTGCATATAGGGTAGAGTTGCATTTATGCATTCGTCGTAGTTTACATTTGATTCAAATTTATGTTGTTCCATGGTGTTTCATTTACTATTTTGTATGTTGTTTGCATTTGAAATTACAAAAGCATAAATAGCTACATCTTAGGGTTAAAAGCTTCCATTTTTTATTTTCTAATTTGGAACAAGTTCATAATACCTTAGTATACTCCCGCTATTGAAATCACTTGATGATTCAGAGTGGAAGAATTGGGCAAACCCTCCACTATTGGAATCACTTGATGATTCAAGGTGGGTCTTAAGTGGTGTACCCCTAAGTTCTTTTGAGGAGATTAGTGTTAATGTTCTTAGCTTCTAGCTTAGACAAGTAAAATAGGGTGTTTTTAACATTGAGTGAATACTATAGATAACATAAATCTTAAAATGAATCACACACTTTGCACGTCATGCATTTAACAATAGTGAGTTGGATTTCATCACCAACCATTGTTCGAAATTGGTGACGGTGGGCTTCATCTTCATCCGTCATCTTGACCATAGAAATCAGTCACCCGTGAGTAATATTTTTATATTTCATCACTAGAAAGATTGACATTTACCATCCAGCCTTAGAATCCACACTGTATAATAGTTTAGGTTAGCACATCAACAACACACAAACCCCACATAAAAAAAATATGGTGCAAAACATAGGATTGAGTTGCTTGTTTGATTATGTGTGATTTTCATTGCATATTTTTTGCACACTCCACATATTCACCACCTCCATTTGACTCATTAGCTTATGGTTTCAACTCGAAGCCAAGAAAATATTTTGATTCAAGCCTCTGTTAACCAAACCACTTTATCCATGGAGTGTTCCACATATTTTCCTACCACTTCTATGGTTAATCCCATCAGTGTGATACAAACAAGCTATTATGGTTTATCTGTGGGATCTTCACACATTATACATACCTCAAATATCAATGTATTGCACAAAGTCATCCATACCCCTATTCCAAAAATTGAGCCATAATCTCCCACCAATCATAACATCATCTACATAGATATGTCTAAAGTTGGAGCTTTTCTAAGATCCATTAACCATGTTCTAGAGCAAACCAACAACCCACCTAGGCATGATTATTCTTCTCAATAGGAACTTACCCATTCACAACCCTCTAGTTTCATCCAGGTGTATACCAACCCTCTTTTTGAGGCATCATATGCACCTTCTCATCACTTGTCTTTCCCAAAACAATCATGTGGCCAAGATATATCCATCACATATTTCTATACCACAACCTATGACAATCCATTGTATGAAGCACATGTCAATGTTGCTTCACAAGTGTCATTCTCCACTACATCCAATGTCTCCTATTCAGTTGCAATCCCTATTGTAACCTATCCTCCACCTACCTCATCCATTCCCACCACATCCACACCATCTACCTCAGATATTGACATTCAAAAAGCATGGAAACATCTCAACAAATTTCTTATGGCTTAGTAAAATGCTCATTATTTCTCCCAATAGCAAATACAAGTGGTAAATATTGAGCCCCAATCCACTCCAACATAGCCTACCTTCTTCACCCCAAATCCATCATGGGTATCACAATATTTTTTTATTTCCATTACCACACCTCCATTAATCCACAACCATTCCATTCCCACAAGTCAGCACATTCACAATCCTCAAACATCATCTACATTCCACCATACGCAATCATTCCATCATCAAGCCCAACATCACCAAATGCAATCCAATCCATCCAGCCATCAAAATATCATCACACTCCATCATTTCACCACTTCATCTCTACACAATCATCGAGTAATTTAGGTCTTCCACATACCTAGGGAAGATCCCAAAATTTAGGCATTACAACAATAGATTCATAGATTGATACAACACACTCACTTTTCGGTACCATCACCGCAATATCTAGAAGCCTAATTTAAGACAACTCATCAATCAACCCATTCACTTTTCGGTACCATCATCGCCATATCCAATAAATTTTAGAGTGCCAAAATTTGATAAATTTAAAGGGATTTAGGACCCTAGAGAGCATGTAAGCACATTCATTCACTCATACTTTAGAATTCAAACTCAATGTACTTTAATGCTCAAAATATTTCCTCAAACATTGGGATGAGATGTCTTGGAGAGGTATAACCATTTGCCTCATCATAGTATTTATACTTTTGACCAATTGGTAAATCAATTCCTCGAGAGATTTTCCATCAATGTTCAAAAGAAAATCACATTGTCTGACTTATATAATCTTAAGCAATTTTATGATGAGTCAGTCTATGATTTTGGCAACCGTTGGAGGGTTGTTATTACCAAACTACCATTCTCCCTACCAATGGAATATTTAACTCAATTGTTCACCAAGAGTTGCTTAAAACCCATCTCTTGGTTATTACAATTGTAAAAATATAGTTCATTCGAAGAAGCTCTTGCTTAGGCTATCATAATTGAAGAAATCAAAATCCAAGGTGTGCTAAAGCCTACAAATAAATAATGGTAGAATAAGGGCCAATCCAAAGGAAGTTATTCTAGCCAATCTAAGTCAAATCAAGTTAATCAAGCAAATCAAGTGAATAAAGTGGTCATGAGCCAGTCGGTAGTGGCTCAACAACAACAACCAATGCAACAATCATAAAAAATTGCATATCAAGTGGTTCCCCCATCACAATAAATTTAGAACACAATGCCAACTATGGATAATCACCAACATCAATAATTTTTTTGATAAACCTGTCATTACACACCTTTATATGAATTATATGCTTCCATATTTCATAGGTTTTATGACACAAATCAACTTTCCTTGCCTGATGTTAAACCAGATGACCCTACCAAGTGTAGCAAAAGCTATAGGGAATATTTGTTTTATCCTTATCATCGATAGAATAGGCATGACATTAATGATTGCTTCACATTCAAGGATATAGTGCAAGACCTAATTGACCTAGGGGCCATCAAGTTTGATATTCCCTTGGCTCAAAAAAACTATAACCTTGGTATCTATCAAACACAACTTCCTCATCATGAGGAGGTGCAACAAATAATAGGAGGTTCAAACATCAATATTCCTCCTAATCAAGTCAATCATGTGCAATAATACTAAGGTTTTGTGGGTGCTATTCATGTAGTCACTCGAGGTCAACAATGCACCAATCAAAAAAAAATAAAACATTAGACTGTTCAATCTCCCATAGCACCACGGGTAAGTGTGTCTCCTCAACCTACCATTTCATCATCACCCATTCAATTCTCAACCAATTCTTCTCAACCCATTCATATTCCAAGTCGTCCATCTCCACCCACTCATCCTTCCAATCATCTACAATGGCCAGTCATCTCTCTGAGTAGCCAACTGACCACTAGCCTTAAAATAGCTTTACCTAAACTATCTATTTATGAGCTAATACAACAACCTCCCCCACATTGCAAGGCATTAATGGAGATTCTAAAATCCATTGAACTCCAATATCAGGATACTAATGCCTTCAACAATTTTGTGGGGAGCATTTGAATATATATGGAACCTTCCATCACATTCTATTATTTTGAAATCAAATCAATATCATCAAAATTGATGGACCCTCCATTACACATCATGGCTTAAATTGATAGGAATCCATTCAAACAAGTTCTTATTGATACCAGTTCCTCCATCAATATCATCACCACCTCCGCTCTCCAACATCTTAATCTTCCACCATCTAATATTACCAAATCCAAATTCACCTTGAAAGCATTCAATGATTCTCTTTGTTCCACAGTTGGGACTATTGTTTTACCCATCAAAGTGGGGGTAAAAATGTTGCACATAATTTTCTACGTCTTAGAAGCATCCATGGCATACAATGTACTCCTTGGACATCCTTGGATGAGGAAAATAAGATGTGTCCCCTCTATACTCCATCAATATATCAAATATGTACATGAGGGATAGGTTCATTGCATACCAAAAAACACCAAACCATTTAAGTACTGCAATTTCATCTCAAATCCTTATAAATCCACTCTTCCATATACTCATATTTTCTTGACTCCATCAACCACATCATCCACCACACCATCCATATCTTCATCCAAAGATCCTATTCATGAGGAGCTCCCCATCACAACCCCACATCAAGCTTCCACTTCCATGCCCCCATACTCATCACCATCAACTACATGCACATGTAGTCAAGCCCAGTCCACATTGTCCACATCATCAAAACTAACATCCCCCATCATTATTCCATCCACATCATCACCCATTCATCAAATACCTCAACCAAATGCACCTTCATCCACATCAATTGATGTCTCACAAGTTGAATTAATGTATTGTGAGATACCATTCTAGTCCACACCTCCCCCATTATTAGAGCAACAAGCCGATCATGAGCCTTCCACATCCACTTCCACATCATCCCAAGTTGCGGTCCACCTCACTAATCTTGGTATTGGTAAATATGTGGTCTAATATATTACTGTTACACCACTTGGCATCCAAACCACTAGGGACTATGGTCGCCCATATGACCCACCTTTATCCATAGGAGTGATGTACAATATGGGTTCAATACCTAACAATATCAATTTTGTGTATGGGGGGATTGATTCATCATCCAATCCATATTTCCTAGATGAACCCAAACAATGAAATCTTGACAATATACAACACATGTTGGGTTTTCCATCCTAGTACTTTTATCGAGTCAATTGGTAAGGCTATGGCCTGGGATGACATGAACAAGGAATGCACAAGCTCATCGATACTTCATATCAAGGAGTGCATAACCGTTAAGTTTTAGGCTATCACTCTCATTCTTCCACCTCTTCTTTTGAACAAGATTTTTAAAATCTACATTTGAATTCAAAAGAAGAAACCCATCACACTGATCACTTTGAATATGAAATCTATGAAGAATATGATATTATTTTGATAGATTCTGATGAATCTAATGATGAATTGGCACCCATAATTCCATTCACCAAAAAGGATGAGTATTACCTTAGAATGTTCCCATCCATCAGCCCATTTTTTTCTTGCTTCTTCCACAAGAGCAAGTTGAACCAACCAGTGAACCACCTCCATTTCATTGATCCACCTCACCGGAACATTTTGAAATATATGTACATAATTAAAAAAACACATAAAAATTTCAAAAAAAAAATCATTGCATTGCATGTACATGGCTTTTTGTCTGTTGCATTTATTTGTGTTTCTCATTGTTTTTCAGGTTCTTAGAGTTCTTGCATCGGTTCTAGCAGATAGGATCTATCCACCCTTTACATCACCAACTACTAGTTTCCCCTTTTAAGTTAACATGAATCATGTTGACTTATTCACCCTACTATGTAATCCATACAATTTGGCAAAGACAATTCTAATTGAGATGATCCTTATTGATATGGATTGGATTTCCTCACCTCCATCCCTTTCTGAATTCATCCTGTTGAGTGGTATTTTCACCCGATTGTGAAAACACACTCTCCGATAGGATTTGGGTTCTAAATCCTCTGCTTGCAAAGAAATTAAACATTATTTCTCCAAGGTTCCCGTTATGTTGAGCATTTTGCATCTTGTATAATATAAAAGATATTTAATTAAAATGCTTGGAACACCTTAGTGGTTGCAAGTAACTAAAAACAAGGGGCACTGTGGTTTATTTTACCGTGAAATTTAATGATTGTTCCTTGAACCCTAATAAAGTAAATGTGATTTGATCCTTAAATGACCATGCTGTAACTTCAAAATAAAATTTAATGAAATGCCATAACATGAATGGAATTATTTTTGGGTTTTGAAGTTTTTTAATTTTTAAATTTTATTTTAATGCTTGAAAATAAAATTGGAGTTTCTGAAAAATAAAATACAGCAAAAAGAAAATAAAATGTGAAGAAAAGAAATTAAAAATTGCATCCAGTCTGATGCTATCCCGTCCTGGCAAAACCGAAGCTGTGAGGTTTCCATGCATGCAACCTAACTTACTGGACCTGCAAACATGCACAATCCCGATAAGCTAAGTGCTGATTCTAAGGGTTTTGAAATAAAATTCATATTTCGAACATTCGCCTAATGCAACCCACAACAGTGGCATTTAACATTATCTATAAATCTAAAATATGAAAAATGAAAGAATAAACATTAAATCCGTAAGCATGCACAGAAGATCTCCTTCTTTCTTGCCCACAAGATGCAAATTTTTGAACACTCTGCATTAAAAATATGTCATGTTACAGTAGCAGAACTTTCTGGTTTTCTCAAAACCAGCAAAAGGAAGGAAAACAACCTCAAAGCAGGCCCAGAATGACCCTCTGGCCTCTAGCACTGCAACTCTGCTCCAGCGGTTTCCGACCCCTTGCACACCAATCGCCTCTGCTTTTAAACTTGCTGTTGAATTGATTCTCCTTCCACGATGGTTCGTTTCATCTTCCAGTGGCTGCTCGTATTTTAGCTTTATGCTCGACATTAAGACGTTTGATCTTCTCTGTAACGCTTCTGCAGCCTGTACGCCACGTGTCCCACACTTTTCTGCACGTTCTGTAATGGTTCCATGAAAATCGTGACCAAAAAATAGCATGCAGCCTTGTCCGCCTTCCTGGCCACGAAAACGCGACATGTCGCGAAATCGCGACATGTCGCGATATCACGACGTTTTCCTGCCGCAGCCTTTCTTACCTTCATGCCCAAGCGAAAACGTGACATGTCACGAAATCGCGACATTTTTCTTTCGTACCATTTGCCCTTCGTGAAATCATGACGCTTTTACTTCGTGCACCTTTGCTGCATGCTGTCATGAAATCGTGATGTTTTTATCTCGTACTTGGTCGTGATTTAGTTTTTCGATTTCTTGTTTTTTCTTTTTTCTTCATTTTGTCGCGATATTCGTGACATTTTTCGTTCATGCGCCTTCCTTTCGTGAATCACGACGTTTTTTTCTTCACTCCTCTTTGTCGTGAAATTTCATGACTTTTTGTTCGTAATTCTTGCTTTGGAGCCGCGAAAACGACATGTCACGATTTCGTGACATATTTCCTCTTCATGCTCCTTTGCTTTTTTTTGCATGTCACGATTTCGCGACGCTTTCTGCTTCCTGCCCCATTTGACCGGTTTGACCCACGATTTTGCGACATGTCACGATATCGCGACACTTTTCATTTTCTCTCCTCTATCGCGCAACACGTCGCGATTTCGTGACGCTTTTCTCGATTTTCTCGCTGACGATGGGGTGACATGTCACGATTTCGCGACACCTTTTCATTTTGTTTTTGGCCGCGACGGAGCAACATGTCGCGATTTCGCGACACTTTTTCATTTTCGGTCGCGATTTTGCGACATGTCGCGATTTCGCGACACTTTTCATCCTTGTGCAATTTTGCCCCTTTTTCTTGATTTTTAGCATCTGGGTCACTGAGATTTTCTTTGAAAGCATGCAAAAAGGTGGGTCCCCAAGTTTGGGGTGTGTTGTGGATCAGCCACAACAAATGGCGACTCTGTTGTCAAATGCTCTTGAGCATTTTAGTGAGAACCCTACCTGGAAGTATACAAACACGAAAACATGTGTTAGCACATAAACAAATATAAACAAATGCCCAAAGATCAGAAGTATATGAATCATCAGAATCATCAAGTATTAGCTCGGTGTGTGCAATGAATTTCATTCCCTATCGTTTGAAATTGATCAACATTCCGTTGTCAGTTTTACATGGATGCATATGTGAGATTGTGAATGATTTGTGTAGCCTGATAACTATGCTTAGAGATTTTGCTTTTATAAGATGCATAGTCTTTCTTCTAGTATCATACACAAACATTCAAGATTGCCAAACCCTCTTAGGATCGACTATATGTATAATGAATTGCCTTATTATATCCCAAAGTTGGTTATGAGTCCCTACTATCTTGAACCCATGTGCAAGTGGATGTGAAATCAGAACTTTGGGGAATCAGACTCCCAACCTAATCGAGATGGGAGTTTAACCCTATCCTTACTATTCTGATTTAGAATTCATTACCTCACTTTGAGCAAAATAATTTAACCAATTATGGAAGAAATGGTCATGCTAGTCTAACCCTTTGGACAATCGAGTGGTCTTGTTTTTTAGACAAGACATGTTGCCATGCATGGGCATATCTAACCCCACAATCCAAAACTTATCTTCATTTCTTTGGACCTTGGGGATGACTACCCATCCTTTGCAGAGGACAAGTAGTACGATCCTTCCAATCCAATATAAATATGAGATGGGAAAAATTTATTTTTTACTTCTTGGACCTTAGGGATGACTACCCATCCTTGCTAGGGACATGTAGTACGATCCTTCCAATCCAAACTTTAGATGTAAATGGAAAATATTAATTTTATTGCTTAGACCTTGGGGATGACTACCCATCCTTTGCAGAGGACAAGTAGTACGATCCTTCCAATCCAAGATTTATTATGAAATGAGACATAGGAGCTTTGGGGAATTAGATTCTCAACCTAAGCGAGATGAGAATTTATGCCCTATCCTTACTACTCCATGTAGGTCAAATCAAAGCTTTGGGGAATTGGATCCTCAACCTAAGTTCGATGAGGATTTAACCCTATCCTTACTACTCGATTTTAGGCTTTAAGCTCTATGGAAGTGGTCAAAACCACTGTTTTAAGGATCATGTTGCATAATAGGATAGACATGAAATACTTCTTTCGCCCAACCTTTTCTTCCAAGTTAGGTTTTGATCATTTTACTCAAGATCCTTTTTAATGTATAAGACGTGCTTGGTTCTAGATATCTCAAGACTCAGTTTCCAACCTTAGGATTTTCTTCTTATTTATGTGATAGCATAACCTTAAGAGGATTTGACACACTTTAATGATTTGTACCTAAGATGCATATGCAACTAAGATGGAATGTATGTGCAAAGTGAGATGTAATATGAATGCATTGTCCTTTGAAATGCAGATGAAATGTTGCCATATAAAACTGACTACTTCATGCATCACAAGTTTCAAACGATATTATTAAATTGTTTGTGTTACTTGTGGAGCTTTTACAAGACAATTCCAATGTTCCATATTCTCCCGATCTAGAACATAAGTTAGCATCTCAAGGCAATCTTTTCATCATTTTTTTTTTTTTATATAAACAAACAAAAAATGTCAAATAAACACACAACTTTAAATTAAAACTTATTCAATCCAAAACCAAACTGCAATCCCAAAAATGAAAATTTGAAAACACAAACCAAAAACCAAACCATAAATTTAAATGTTCTGGAACACACAAACCAAAAACCAAAATCTATATACAAATGTACACTATAATACAAGATGATGCAAAGCTTGGCTTATCACTTTCCTGGATCCCAAACATGATTAGAACATTTCAACAAAAATATAACATGATATGCATGCCAAATGTTGTGGGAATCCCACAAAAACAACACTAGACCAAACAATGCAACAAACTTCCACTTGCCATGCTCACCATACCAATTTGATTTAGTTCCAATAAGACTCCCATAGGTGAGCATCAAATTACTAAAATGATTAGACAATAAATGATTTTCAATTTTATCATGTCTATTCTTTAAAATGTGAATTTCATAATTCCCTCCTTGATTTAGAATTAGGCTATTCTTTTCAAATATGCAATTTTGTAAGTAGGAGCCTATTTCTACAAATTTCAAAGCCAAATCATTTTCCAAATTTATAGGCCAATCAAATTTGTGCAACAATTTACAAGCATCTAGGATATTTACTAAATTAGGATCATTAAAAGTTTTTATCCTAGATTCAATTAGTAATTGTTGATGAATTTGGTTTAACAATTCAAGTGCATCAACTTCTTTTCCATTCATTAAAACCATGTTATTAAAGGTGTGATTAAAAATTATACCTTGTTTTTCATTTACCTTTAATGACATTTCATCACAACTATCAATCAAATTCAAAACATGGTCATGCAAATTTTCAACCCTCAAATGCTTTTGGTCAAAGTGTATGTCCCATGACTCATCTTGATGATCCTTCATTTGAGTTGCTTCCAATTGATCAATCTCTTTGTCATTTGGTTCTAATTCTTTGTTCACTATCCATGGTATCTCTTCATTTGAATCCTCCAAATCATCATGCAAACTTGCATCCACACTTTCAATGAATTTATATTTTGTCCCCTTTTCAAATCTTGTGAATATGAGATCTTCGTATGATGTAGAAGGTTCAACATCCTGCATATCAAGTGAAATATGAGTTTCATTTATGGAGATGTGAGAAAAGAATGCATTATCATATCTCCCCCAACCATTGTGAAAATTGTCATCCAAATCTGTGATATGAAACTCCATGGTATTTGTGACATGATCTTTTGATTCATTCATCCATTCATTTTCTTCTTTGTCCTTGGCAATAGGATCATTATAATCTTCCAAAATTTGATGAGATTTGAAACCCTCTTCCAAAACATCCTCAAATTGTACAGGAGTTGTAATATCTTCCTTTGAGTAGGCAATTATGTCATCCTGCATATCAATTGGCACACAAGTTTCATTAGTAGTTTTGGAATGAGTGAAGTCTTCCCACTTCTTCCAAGCATCATAATAATCATCTTCCAAAATCAAGTGGTGACGTTCAACTATTTCTTCAACATCTTCCAAATCATCAATGTGTTTCTCATCAAATTCATCTTCACCTTCCTTAGATGGTTCAATTATTTCCAAAAGTGGGTTATTTCTTGAATTCAAATTTATAAGGCTATCATTGTCCAAATTAGTAACCCATGATTCATTATCATAATTTGGAGGGTGAAGAATTTCTTGATCCTTAATTTTACACATCTCATCAATAGTATCTTCCAAGAACAAGTGGTGAAATTCTATCATGTCTTCAAATTCATTTATTGGTTTTCTCCCAATTTCACTTTCAACCACTTCATTTAATTCCATGGTGGGTTCCATCTTATCACATATATCAAACATTGTTGAATTTAGAACCCCTTCATCTAGATAATCATGTATCTCTACATGATCCTCACTAGTGGATGTTGTCTTAGCAATTTGCACCTCCTCTTGGACTACATCTAAGGTGGTTGTAAGATTTGGATATTCAAATTCATCCCCTTGATCATTTACCTTAGATATCATTGGAGTGGAGGGTGCTATGTTTGATGGTTGGTGTAGGTTGGCATCAAAAGAACAATCTCTCATATGAACATGTTGTGCCTTTTCTTCTTCAAGACCTTGTCGTTCTATCTCTTCTAAGACCTCATGGATTTTCTCTAGGGACAAACCACTCAGTTTTTCCTCAATGAGTGAAGCAAGTGTGGGGTGTATGGCTCCTAGGTATACTTCCATGGCTTCCTCTTCCAATGTGTTAAAATTTTCCCACATTTGGGAGTGCAACTCACGAAATCTTCCATTGAATTGACTCAAGGATTCATTAGGCTCTTTACATATGGAGGTAAACTGATTTTTCAATATTTCTAAGTCAGCCTGATTACCAAAATGATGAAGATAGGCTGCTTCTAATTGTATCCAAGAAGTCCTAACCTCCATGGGTAGTTGGCTATACCAAAAGAATGGTCTATCATCCAAAATGTATGCAAATAATTTACAAGCTACCTCCTCATAAAAAATCTGGAATTTACATAATGCATCCTTGTAAACATGCAGCTTTTGCAAGTATCCTAGTGGCACCTCTTGATTAAAACACCGTAAAAAATCCAATAACATTGTAGGAATATGATAGGGTACCACAGTATAGATAAACCCTTATAATGATCCTCTATTATTAATACCATTCTCTCTCTTAGAGATGTTATTTCAGCTCTCAGGGATACCATTTGCTCCTCAAGTGTTGCCATTAGTGAAACTTAAAATGTAACTTTAGAACCAAATCTGTTGAATATTCAACCTGCAATAAAAAATAAAAAATCAAGTTAGCATCAACTAAGAGATGTACTCATTAAAATCAAATGAAAAGTAATTGCATGAGACCAAAATTCTGAAAAATTAAATCAAATCACCCTAATTCTGTATGAACAATCAAAAAAATATTACAGCATACCTGAATTGCTTAAAATAGAATAAAATAAACCAATTCAGGTCGTCCTTTTTATAATCTGCTGAGTGTTAGAGAACTAAAGCATACAAAAATTTAAATTTAAATTACACTAAAAATAAACCCGTACGACCCTCCTAGCACCAATCTGTTGAGTGGTGTTAGAGGCCGAAGATGCTTGAAATATTTAGCAATTTAAAATTCTTAAATAATTATAAACCCGTAGCATCTAAAAATCACGATAAAATAAACCTTTTCAGGCCCTCCTTCTAGCGCCAATCTGTTGAGTGGTATTTTCACCCGATTGTGAAAACACACTCTCCGATAGGATTTGGGTTCTAAATCCTCTGCTTGCAAAGAAATTAAACATGTATTTCTCCAAGGTTCTTGTTATGTGAGCATTCTGCATCTGTGTATAAAATAGATATTTAATTAAAATGCTTGGAATACCTTAGTGGTTGCAAGTAACTGAAAACAAGGGGCACTGTGGTTTATTTTACTCGTGAAATTTAATGATTGTTCCTTGAACTCTAATAAAGTAAATGTGATTTGATCCTTAAATGACCATGCCGTAACTTCAAAATAAAATTTAATGAAATGCCATAACATGAATGGAATTATTTTTGGGTTTTGAAGTTTTTTAATTTTTAAATTTTATTTTAATGCTTGAAAATAAAATTGGAGTTTCTGAAAAATAAAATACAGCAAAAGAAAATAAAATGTGAAGAAAAGAAATTAAAAATTGCATCCAGTCTGATGCTATCCCGTCCTGGCAAAACCGAAGCTGTGAGGTTTCCATGCATGCAACCTAACTTACTGGACCTGCAAACATGCACAATCCCGATAAGCTAAGTGCTGATTCTAAGGGTTTTGAAATAAAATTCATATTTCGAACATTCGCCTAATGCAACCCACAACAGTGGCATTTAACATTATCTATAAATCTGAAATATGAAAAATGAAAGAATAAACATTAAATCTGTAACATGCACAGAAGATCTCCTTCTTTCTTGCCCACAAGATGCAAATTTTTGAACACTCTGCATTAAAAATATGTCATTTACAGCAGCAGAACTTTCTGGTTTTCTCAAAACCAGCAAAAGGAAGGAAAACAGCCTCAAAGCAGGCCCAGAATGACCCTCTGGCCTCTAGCACTGCAACTCTGCTCCAACGGTTTTCGACCCTTGCACCAATCTATGCCTCTGCTTTTAAACTTGTTGTTGAATTGATTCTCCTTCCACGACGGTTCGTTTCATCTTCCAGTGGCTGCTCGTATTTTAGCTTTATGCTCGACATTAAGACGTTAGATCTTCTCTGTAACGCTTCTGCAGCCTGTACGCCACGTGTCCCACACTTTTCTGCACGTTCTATAACGGTTCCATGAAAATCGTGACCAAAAAAATAGCATGCAGCCTTGTCCGCCTTCCTGGCCGTGAAAACGTGACATGTCACGATATCGCGACGTTTTCCTGCCAGCAACCTTTCTCGCCATCGCACCCAACAAAAACACGACATGTCACGAAATCATGACATTTTCCTTGTTTCGTACCATTTTCCCGCAACCTGTCGTGAAATCGTGACGCTTTTTTACTTCGGGCACCTTTGCTACATGCTATCACGAAATCACGACGTTTCTCATGTTCGTACGCCTTCGCTGCAACCTGTCACGATTTCATGACATTTTTCACTCCGTACACCCTTCGCTACAACCTGTCGCGATTTCGCGACATTTTTTCACTTGAAGCTGTCTTGTGGAAACCTGTCGCGAAATCGCGACGTTTTTCATCTCCGTGCGCCTCGGTCGCAACCTATCGTGAAATCGCGACGCCTTTTCGTTTCTTTCACTCTGGCAGCTTTCTGTCGTGAAATCGCGACACTTTTTTGTTTCGTACTGCTCTTGCTGTTTTGGTCGCGAAAACGCGACATGTCACGATTTCGCGACATATTTTCCTCTTCATGCCCCTTAGCTGTTGTCGTTGACTGCATTGACCACGATTTTGCGACATGTCACGATTTCGCTACGCTTTCTGCTTCCTACCCTGTTTGACCGGTTTGACCCACGATTTTGCGACATGTCGCGATATCGCGACACTTTTCATTTTCCGCCAGTGACCGCGCAACACGTCGCGAAATCGCGACACTTTTCGTTTTCTGCCAGCGACGGGGCGACATGTCGCGATTTCGTGACACCTTTTCATTTTGCCTTTCTCTCTCCTCTTTCGACCGCGACGGAGCAACATGTCGCTATTTCATGACACTTTTCTATTTTCGGCTATGACGGAGCGACATGTCGTGATTTCGTGACACTTTCCACACTTGTGCATTTTTGCCCCTTTTTCTTGAATTTTGGCATCTGGGTCACTGAGATTTTCTTTGAAAGCCTGCAAAAAAGGTGGGTCTCCAAGCTTGGGGTGTGTTGTGGATCAGCCACAACAAATTCAAAAACACATAAAAATTTCAAAAAAAAAATCATTGCATTGCATGTACATGGCTTTTTGTCTGTTGCATTTATTTGTGTTTCTCATTATTTTTCAGGTTCTTAGAGTTCTTGCATCAGTTCTAGCAAATAGGATCTATCCACACTTTACATTACCAAATACCAGTTTCCTCTTTAAGTTAACATGAATCATTTTGACTTATTCACCCTACTATGTAATCCATACAATTTGGCAAAGACAATTCTAATTGAGATGAGCCTTATTGATATGGATTGGATTTCCTCACCTCCATCCCTTTCTGAATTCATCCTTTATGAGGAATTGTTAAGGGCTTCAACTAACTACATTCCTCTATTACCTCCACCTTTGCCTTCATCTTCGCCTTTAGATCTCGAGGTTTTATAGGTAGACATAGAAGAGGTTGAGTCATAATATTTTAATAATATTATGGATGACATGCATTTGATCTTGATGCCACATAATCTTGAGGAAGGTTCTCATATTTCCATTGAAGATACCATTGATGTGAACCTTAGTTTGGATGGAGATAATCCCCAAATTGTTAAACTTGGTAAAAACTTATTCGTAGATGAACAAAAGTAATTAATTACTCTCCTCAACCATAAGAAGGGTATTTTTACATGGTCCTACAAACATATGCCTGGTCTTGATCCTAATTTGGTTGTCCATAATCTCACCTTGCACTCTGATGCTAAGTCGATCAAATAAAAATTGAGAAATATGCATCCTACCATTGCACTCATGGTCAAAGAAGAGCTTAAAAAACTTTTAGATGTGGGTTTCATTGTACCCATTGACTATTCTGAGTGGCTCTCAAACATGGTACCCGTTCGTAAGCCTAACAGGACGATACACATTTGCACTAACTTTCGAGACCTTCACAAAGTATGTCCTAAGGATGAATTTCCTCTACCAAACATCGATACTCTTGTCAAAACTTGTGCTGGTCATTAAATTATTTATCTAATGGATGGTTTTTCAAGATACAATCAGATTCAAATCAATCCTGATGACCAACACAAAATATCATTCACTAAATCTTGGGGGACTTTTTGTTACAAGGTGATGCCCTTTGACCTCAAAAATGTAGATGCCACTTGTCAACGTGCCATGACATACATCTTCCATGATTACATGCATAAGATCATCGAAGATTATGTGGATGATCTCTTGGAAAAATCTAAAACTCAAAAATAGCACATTAGTATCTTGGAAAAATTCTTTGATCAACCTCTAGAGCATAATGTAAGGTTGAACCCTAAAAAGTGTGTCTTTGGTGTCACCTCACACAGACTACTAGGACTCATTATCTTCAAAATAGGCATTGAGGTGGACCCAAACAAATTCAAAGTCATCATGGAGATGCCTCCTCCAATAAACTTGAAGGAATTGCATAGTTTACAAGGAAATATCTAATCGATACATCATTTCATTGTGCAACTTTATAACAAATGCAGGTCATTCAATCACCTGCTACAAAAGGGGGTGATATTTTCATGGATAGATGAGTGCCAAAAAGTTTTTGATGATATCAAGCATACCTAGCTTCTCCACCAGTATTAACTCCTCGTTTGGGGGTCCCTTTCCATATTTATGTTTCAACAATGGACTTTGCATTAGGGACAATGCTTACACAAAAGAATAAAAACAATTAAGAGCAAGTTGTCTATTACATTAGTCAAACATTGGTAAGCTATGAAACCAGATATGCTTACATGGAAAAATTGTGCTTTGTAGTGGTTTTTTCCACTAATAAACTTAGACATTACATGCTTAGTCACACCACATATGTCGTATCTCATAAAAATCCTCTGCGTTACATGATGTCTCACACTTACAATAACACCCGCACCACAAAATGCTTAATACTTCTCACTAAATTCGATATTGATTTCATCAGTAAAAAATCCATTAAATATCAGGTCATAGCCAATCAACTTGTGAAAGCTCCACTTCCTAGTGATCAACCCTTGATTATTGAGATCCTAGATGATTCAGTATTCATTGTCACTAAACAAGAAGAAGATGTTATTCTAGAGGAATATGTTGATATCACACTATTCTTTGATGATTCTAAGTGTGAAAAAGATCAAGGTGTTGGAGTCGTATTTCATACACTACAGGGGGTACCTATTCCCCTATCTTTCAAACTTGACTTCCAATGCGCAAACAACAATGCATAGTATGAAGACTTAATCTTAGATCTTCAAGCAGCCATAGCTATGATAATAAAGTGTATTAGGATATTTAGTGATTCCCAAGTTGTTGTTCATCAAATAAATAGGGAATACCAATGCAAAAAACCAACAATAAAGCTTTACCATGAAGTAGCAATGACATTGCTCGTTAAATTCAATTGGTACAAAATCAATAGTTTACCATGTTCAACTAATATATTTGCATATGCAATGGCCTCTCTAGGATTATTTATTCCAAAGAACTTCATAGGAGAGGTACAACCACTTATTGTTATAATGATCTCTAAATCTGTAGTTGTTCATGTTGAATCTAAGGATGAAAAGGATGTTTGCTTTATTCATTCAGAGTCGTATAAGCCTTGATCCAACCAAATAATAGCCTTCCTCAAATTTGGAGCACTCCCATAAAACATGTCACTGACTTCTAAATGCACTTTCAAGCAAAATGCAGCTTATTTTACTCTCTTGGGATATGTGTTGTATAAACGTGGTTATGAATCCTCATTTATTATCTTGAGCCTACAGAGGTACAAAGAGCCATAGTTGAAGCTCATGATGGTACTTATGGTGGTCATTTTAGTGGAATGTCCATTACAAAGCATATTTTATGTATGTGTTACTATTGGCCCACCATGGAAAGTGATTGTTGCACTTACGTCAAGCATTGTCAAAAATATCAATAGCATGCTAATTTAACTCATGTGCCATCACAATAATTATAGCCTATTCAAACTCTTTGGCCCTTTTCACAATGGGGTCTTGATTTTATTGGAAAAATATCACCTCCTTCCTTAGGATAATATATATTCATCATCATAGCCACAAAATACTTCACAAAGTGGGTTGACAAAATTCCTCTAACCAGTATGATAGGACCTCGAATTGTGGAGTTTATACTTCATCATATCATTTATCATTTTTGTATTTCCTCAAAAATAATCTTTGACAATGGTAATTCTTTCAAAAACAAGTATTTTTGAGCACTTTGCGAGAAATATAATATCTAGCATAGTTTCTCGACTCCTTATTACCCATAGGAAAATGGACAAGCTAAGGCTACCAACAATACCTTAATTGCTATTTTTGAGAAATTAGTCAAATAAAATCATCGAGATTGGCATACTCAAATCTCCATGGCATTATGGTCTTATTGAACAAGCATCTGCATGCCTACTAGGTCAATGTCATTTTCACTGGTCTATGGAATTGAAGCAATTATGCCTCTTAAGCTTGATATCCCCTCATTATGAATTTCATTGCAATAATTCATAGATGACGATACTGCTAGACAAGCATATTTTGACCAACTCACGCTTCTTGATGAAATCTTGGTCAATGCTTTAGAGTATTTATGAGTTTATCAAGACCGCCTAAAGTGTGCTTACAATACCAAAGTTTATCTACATGAATTTCAAGTAGGAGATCTTGTTCTTAAGTAAAATCAACAAAACACCAATGCATTGTCGCATCGTCATGATAAATTTGTGACTAATTGGCTAGGTCCATACATTGTTACTCAAAAAGTGGGTAAAGTAACTTATAGGCTTACCAATATAGACGGAGTTGAAGATCTCGAACCACTTAACATCATCCACTTAAGAGAATTATATGCTTAATTTGATTTATATATGTATATATACATGGCTAATACACAAAGATAACATTGCATTTTACACATTACATTTTACACTTTGCATTTCACACATTACATTTCACAAATTGTATTTCATACATTGCACTAACAAATACCTTCACACATTTTATTCACCATATTAGGGATCATTTATTTAGTTCAGACAATAATTGGCCCAATAAATTTTTGTTGCCTTAATCAAGGGCACCTTCAAGTCATCATCCATTTCATCGCACCATTCCATAAAGTCAAATTATCATTTGCAAACCACATTTCCATAATCCCTAGGTGTTTTCGGTCACTCAACCACTCCTAGTGTTTCTAGAAACCTCCAATACATGTCAAGTTTTCTTTAGGACCAAGACACATTTTCACTAAGAAAATCTTGAGTTTTGGGAATTGACTCTAACACTCTTGAACCAAACACAATCACACATCTTAAAAACATCTTGTGTCAAAGAGATAACACCATAATTGGGTTGAACCTTGAAGCAAAAAGGGTATTCCTTGCTTGTCCCATTATGCACATAGTACAAAAATAAAAAATAATGGTTTTCACCACTATCACAATTTCCAAATACAAGAATGAGTAGTAAGGATAGGGTAAAATTCTCATCACACTTCGGTTGAGAATCCGACTCCCTAAAGCTCTAAATATTTTACACATCACACACCACAAATCCTCAAGTTGTAAGGATAGAACTACATTTCTTATTTGATGGTTAGGTAGTCCAAATCCCCAAAGCTCAAATATCATATTCTTGGACTATGGAGCTAACCTCCATCGGGGCTATAAATGCTTGACTCGTAGTGGATTACACTCATGCGTGGAGATACATCTCTATTGAAGAGACCTCTGACCGTACATACAGACAAGCTAGCTTCTTGGTATTCTCCATAATAGGTTGCATCTCAATTTACTCAATATGAGTTAATGAACTCACTCGCACACACATTTTTTCTTGATTACCTTTAGTCATTACCATTCTCATGATTCAGTAAATGAATTCACAACACACACATTTGATCTTAGAGAAATTAGATAGCATTTCATGAGTTTGTTTGATATCACTAGTATGTTTGAGTCTCTACAAAACAACCAACTTTCCATATCAACATCCATATCAATATCCATATCATTACATGAGTCTTCCATTTCACATGCCACCATTCTAATGCCCCTGATTTAACAACAATGTTATACATGGTCAAGTAAAATCTAAACTACGAATGATCATTAGAGAATTAATTCATTTGAATTCATACACATTATCATTGCATTATCATCCATCACATATACACAAAAGCATTCACACAAGAGCATAACACAAAAGTAAAAACTATGTATATATATAAATATCGCATGTACAATGTATGCCCGAAGGCTATATACAATGGAGCACTAAGGATCATATACAAAAAGTGCATCTCAACACTAGCTAAAACCTATAAGAGGATACCTATGACCTTTATGGATTCCTAGACCTAGAACCACTATGCCTAGACTCACTATGCCTAACAGTCGCAGATACGAAGTATGAGATTCGATCGAGCAACCCAATGTGGTGTTGCATCAATAGATCCTCCAACTACCTAATATATCCATCTTGGTATTAAAGGTGTAGTACATCCTACCTTTGATGATGGTCCCTCTATGCTAGCTCTTCCTAGAGCCTTATGATCTTATCCTCACCTCCACCTACACTCGTATGTACCTCTAGCTTTGCCCATAGCCAAGCTATCTCTGCATCCTGAGACACTATCTCTATGTCTTGATCTACCACCATTTGCTCGAGCCTCATCCACTCCTCCTCACTCTGACTTGAAGGTCTCTCGGGAACCTATTCCATATCATCCTAGCCACCACCATCACCTCTAATATTTGGAGGCTTCTCTGCTACATCCCTTTCCCATCTCCTTGAATTTCTATATTGATAATATTTCTAACATCTGGGAGCCTCATCCATATCCTCTGCCTTATTCTATACCTCAATATCATCCCTAATATCCTCATACATTGCCTAAATGGGTACCCATGGTGGATGTGCAATGAACCATACATCATACTCAACAGTAATCCCTACATCATCCACATTAGGGAGATCCATCTCCTTATCATCCTCATAGGTCACCTGTCATGCCTCAGCACAAGGTAGACCCATCTCATCCCGATGTCGCTTATACAGTACTGGTGCCTTAGGAACCCCCTATCGTAACCCAAACTATCATAGAACCCTAAGAACTGGATCAGGTCCACCTCACTCTTATACCTCCCAACCACCCATCTAGCCTACCAAACTATATACAACTACTCCCTATAATTAGTCTAACTGGCACCTCGCCATGGCCTCCAAATAACTTGATCAGGTATCAGCCCTACCCATAGATATTTGTACTCCTCGCAATTATGGCTAGGATGACTCAACTATACCTCCTTAGTCACCCACCATCTTATAGCATAATATTGTTCCCCATCCCATGCCTCATTTGGCAATCCCACATGTCAAGCCACACTAAAGTGCTTCCAACTCCAACATTACATCAATACACTACAGACAATCCCCTTCCACCTCTGCCTCTTCACCTAGTATAGATCCAAGTACATTTGAGCCAGTAGGGTAGGTGCCCATGTATACACCTAAGGCTCACCAATCATATCATACACCAGCTTGATCATATTCCAAGGAAATCGATAGATAGTGTTGTTTGGTTCCAATATGTTGGCCAACAGAAACATGACCAAGGTGGGCAATGCCTCCAACTCCTTGTAATACATCGCCAAGTACTTTATCCCTCCACCCTTCACACTCATATTCTACCATTGATCTCCAAATATCTGTCTCATCTCATTCTCCTTATCATATCCAACCTCGATATGTAACCCCTCTTCTCGCACTCATAGGATGTGATATACATCCTTGAGTGTCACTATCTCCTCACCAGTAGATAGCTAAAAGGTCCCCCTATCTAGATCCCATATCTCCACTAAAGCAAAGAGATACCCCTAATATACCCTCACCACATAAATTCGAGCTTCCCTAACCAGCCCCATAGCCTCTAGCCACTTCCAATGTTCATCTTGCAATGCCTTTCTCACCCCTGGTATGAGAGGCGAGAACCAATGTTGAGCCTCCAAGATACTCAACTACAGCACAACACATATACAATGCAAACACATTAATGCCACATTCATTGCATACTTCATATATATATATATATATATATATATATATATATATATATATATATATATATATATATATATATTTGCACAAAATTTAAACAAGAGTGCCAAGGGCACTTACCTCAACCACCTACATCTCTACTCTTGTTGTCGCATCCGCACCCTCCATTGTCATAGCCTTCACTCCACCTCACTTCTCCACTCACTCACTCTCCTTCAAACGTAGTTTCTGAAACTTGTGAATGCAAGAATAAATCTTATTTTACCTCTGCAAACTATTTATAGCTATTTTTGGTATACTAAAATGCCCATGGGCATTCACATGTGCATTGAAACACTAACCAGTGTATGTAGAGTGGCAAACGCTTATCGTCATCTATGCATGATGTGGACGCTAGCCGATGTTTGGATTCAAAAATTTGTAGAAAGACCAAAATGTAGCTTACCTCCACAAAAATCACTCCATAGTACATCCATGCATTCATTCCATCATCATATCATGTTTTGTGAAACCAAAAATCGATTTGGGCACTTAATTTTTCCTTGTAACCAAAAGTCATAAAATCGCCTTACAAGCTTCAAAACACATCAAAATGGTTCAAATTTTCACAAAATTACCATATTCATCATTCTAATAATCCATCATATAATTTCATTACATTTTGGGATAACATGGATTGATTTGGATGGTTAATTTTTGTTTACGATCAAAAATTCACATAATTATCCAAAATTGCTTTTACAAAATGCTCTAAAACATTGCAAAATTTCATGAAATCATGCAATCCAATCATCAATGCATTTTTTTCATCAAAACATATTAATTTCAACACCATTCTCATCCATCATTCATTGCATTTGCATTTTTACCAAATTCACCTATAATTTCAAGTGAACCTCATATCTAGTGGTTTATTCTCTCGGCGATTGCAGCGATTGGTTGTCCATGCAATTTTGTAAGATGAGTAAATTACCATAAGGAAACTTTCCCATAATAATTAAACATCCTCTTGTTTGAACACAAAATCATAGTGGGTTACTCATTTTTCAAGTGGAAATATGCCCAAGTTAACTTGCTCAAAAAGTTGTTATTGATGGCCTTATTCATGGGGCTTGAAACACGAACAAAATCACATTTCAATATTTTTTTAACATTGACAGTCATCACAGAGACAAGCCTTGCCTAGGTTTATTTGTTTCAATTGAGGTAATTATCCTACAATCACTAGATGGCCCTCAAAGTATTGACTCCTTTTTCTTTTGTGCATTTTCATCACTTTGCATTTCAATGACGTCAATTGGCATGTTCTCCAACAACATGGAATCACCCCAAAATTGGGGTAACTAAATTTTATTTTGAGTTTCCACATCAAGATAGATCATTCACATCACACATCATACATCTAAATTTGGTAAAAACTCCTTCTCTTTTGGGACAAAAATAGAATCAACCAATTGCATCATACAAAAGGTTTTTCCTTTGTTGGGGTAAAAATGACATCAATTTACATCATTCATATCTTCCACATTTACATCATTCATATAATCTGCATTTACATCATACACTTGCACTTACACCATTCACCTACATTATTTTCCATAATTCTATCAATTGACTCGTGAGACTCATTTTTCACTCATTTGCCAATTGAGGGGGTAAGCTACACCAACAAATTCTTTATCTTCAAAATCCTCTTTGTGTTCCAAGGAAAGAAAGTTGCTTCATCATGCCAAACTAGGTGTCTCGTATTTTTGCACCGTATTGTGTTTCACGCAATGCAATACAAAAAGGAGCATCTATAGACACCAAAATCTAGCCACTTATCATCCATCCATGTCCTTCAATCATAGCCATCCATTATTTATTTATATATATATATATATATATATATATATATATATATATGTGTGTGTGTGTATTTATTTAATATATACATAAATATTAATATTTTATATTTATATTTATATATATTTAATAAATATATATGTATTTATGTGAATAAATCCTAGCCATCCACCATGAATTAATCTCATCCATCCGTCCATCTCAATGCATGTCACTTACCCAAGTCTTATCTCCACCCTTCCTCATATTTTAATATCGATTGCCCATTTTGTGTCATTGAAACCCTAACATGCTCAAGTGAAGATTATAAAAGATGAGTCATTTTGATGAATCAAGGTCTTAGAAGGTTTTAGAAGGTCCACAAAAATTCTTAGAAAGTTTATATTCTTGAGATTTCCCTAGCCATTTCGCAATCATCTTCGTCCCTCACCATCGCCATTGTCAATCCCATTTTCATCATCACCAAAATCCTCACAAACTATATTTGGTTCTGCCTCACTTCCATCAACCCCTGAACGCCACCTAAAGTTCATAGAACGTTTTTGAGCATTTCTAGAATGTTGTTGGGCGTTTACAGCCATCACCAAATGCCTTTGGGTGTTTCCTATAGTATATTTACAAGTCGTAAGCCCTCTGATGCTTTCGAATGTCTGCGCAACTCTCAAACATAGACACAAGAGTATAGATCAACATTGACAAGGTAAAATATTTATTGCATAATTTTATATTCTTGCATTTTTGTTTATAGTTCTATTTTACAGCATCTAGGGTTTATAGATTTTATCTTTTAGAGGGCCTCACACAATGGAGCCTTTGTAGGTACTATAACTCTTTTATGTTATTTTCTATTTGTAGGTGCATGAATCATGTTTTTGGAAGCTATTGTAGCTGGGATAGTCCCATAGGTATACACAAGCCCACCCGCAAACTTGTTTGGATCAAGGATGAACTAGAAGATACCAGTTGTTCATTGAACTAGGGTTTCAAAACCATGTTATTTGTAATCATTGTATCAAAAGTATTTGTAACCCCATATTGGGGCATATTCATTGTACAACTCAAATATCTGCCTATATCAATAAATATTATTCATTTTGTGCATTTTGTGGTGTTATTGTGTTTTATTCTTTTATCTTTGTATTGGTGTTGTTTGTTTTTGGTTTACAAAAGCTTACTTGAAAAAAGAAATAAGGAGGAAATAATATTAGTATTAAATGTTGTTTTTACAAGCTCATGAAAGTGTATATTTATTGGTGTAAAAATAAAGAGAATAAGGGAATTTTTCTAAGAAAATAGAAGACCAAATAAGGGCTCACAAATAGAGAAAATTTAGAGTGTCTAAAGACACTAAGGAAACCACCATGCAAGAAAAGGAAGAGGCACCATTTTGGAGAAGTGAAAATACCACCGAGTTGGAAGAGCCACCATAGCTCAAGGAAGAGCCACCACTGCTCAAGGAAGAACCACCACCAAAAAATTGAAAGAAAACCACCAAGCTAAAGGTTCAATTTCATAGCTTCACTCAAGGAGCTCAAATAAATGTAATTGAGATGTTTCTATAAAATATAGTGAAGGAACACATGTAGAGGAGATAGAGCATTGAAGAACTAGGGCAAACTCCAAGCGTCAAATATTGAAGGAAACATTTCATGCAAAAGATATTGAAGGGATGTGCATAGAGAAGACAAAGCATTAGAAAGGACGAGTTAAGACAAACTCCAAGTACCAATATTGTACCAAGTTTGAATCTCTGTTGGAGGCAAGACACTTGTAAAATGTAACGTTTAAATTGTCATAATTTCATAAAACTAGGTAGAGTTACGTTATAAGCGCCTGAGGAGAACAAGGTGAGCTAAATTGGAGCGATAGAAGAGATTGAGTGCTATGTGGCACATGAGAAGTGGAGCATCAATAGGATTGAAGCAATTCAAAAATTCGCAATGGATACGTTGATGCATATTTCGATGTGCCAAAGATAGTGAATGTAAGTTTGATTTTAGAAAACGTTGAAAATAAGAGCGAGTGCAAAGAAGCTCATTGATTAAATTTTGAGTGTAATTAAGGAGGATATACTCCATTCGGCTCATGTAAGAGATTCATCCAAGATATGTACAATGAAGGAGTTGAAGGATCAAACTAAAGACTAAAAATAGGTCTACATTACTTCCATTTCAATTACAACAGCAGGGATAATGTATTAATTAGAGCACCTTTATAAGATTGGAAGTTAGTTGACTAGTCAAAGAGGAGAGAGAGAGTAGTCTTTCCAAGGCAAGACAAAGTACAACAAGAACTCCATACGTACAACATAGAAGGAGGAACACAAATTAAGATATGGTCCAACACTATTGACCAAAGAAATTTACGCATTCAAGACTAGAGATAATTAATTCTATTTTAAATTATTTATATGCTCAAGATAGGAGGTATAAGGTTATATAAAATTATTATTTTCTAAGGTTAAAGTGAAACTATTTATTTTGGAGAGATAAGATATTGAAATAATATTTGAAACCTTAAAAACCTGATTATTGCTATTTGAAAATTTTATGAAGATTTAAAAATTGGTTTAAAGAATTAAATGAATTAATTTGAAGTTTTGTAATTTGATTATTTGAATTTACAAAACAGTTTGAAATATTTGTAATTTGATCAGATTGGAGAAATAAAGTTTTCTACATCAAATTACAAATATAAAACTTGCAAATATCTTTTTATAGAATTTCTAAATTTCTAAATTTGGAGTTATAAGGAATTCAACACCAACATAGGATTGAGAAATTTGAAATTAAAAGAAATTATATTTTTTGATATTTAGGAGATAAAAGTATTTTTTAGTCTAAAAAGACTACCTTGATAGATAGCAGAGTTTTGCATGAAAGAGACCAGTGTTTCATTTTTGAGACATAAGGCACAAAAAATGACTAAGGCATGAGGAAGGTCACGATTTCGTGACATGACGAGTTTTCGCCAGTATGTAGCTCGAAGAGGCCAAAAAATAGGAGAACGTCACGATTTCATGACATGATGGGTTTTCACCCGTGAGCATCTCAAAGGAGCCAGAAAGGAAAGAATGTCATGATTTCATGACATGATGAGTTTTTGCCAACATGCAGCTCAAAAAAGCTAAAGTACAAGAAGATGTCACGATTTCATGACATGATGAGTTTTCACTAGTAAGCAGCCCAAAGGAGCCATAATGAAAGAAATGTCATGATTTCATGACATGACGAGTTTTCATAAAGATATAATTAGGAATAAATAAACATGCCTCCAAAATCTTGTGTCAGTAACTGATGATGGATAATGGAAAATATCAAATCCTAGATTTTTGCTATCATATTTTGTTTATTATTAGAAGCCATGCAAAACATATTGAAGCATGATTGTAGCCTGATTGCTTGTAATTGATTTTATGTCAGAATGTACTAATTATAAAGATACTCACCATAGGGTATATATAATAGTAAACACACCCTAAAAAGAGGTCGGCTCTTAGGCATTTACAAGATTGGATGTATGTACTCTGAATACAAGCAATAAAATTATGCTTCTATTGGCTTCTGGTTCATAGTGTGCAAGTGTATGTATTAACATTCTTTACTTATATTCACATTATTGAGTTATATATTGTATTTGTTCTAAAATATGGACTTATACATAAGATAAATCATATTGCTGGAGTTGGAATTCAATATATGCATGTGTTAGATAGATATCTAAATCACATTGAGAAATCTATGATTTCTACATGAAGATATAATAAATGCTTAAATAGTAAAGTATATACATTCATCTTAGTTGTTGTCTAATATGTACCATAAGAAAGCTCTAGCCTCGACTATATTTCCCTCTCTTTCAGTAATGCTCTTTTCCCTTTTCTCATAAAAAACCATTAAGGAACCAGCCTCCTCTGGAGATTAGATGGAAGATCCCAAGATCAAGTCCGTCTACTCAATGTTGACAAAATCAAGGTGCAAATAACAACCATAGGCAGATTTTGTTCCAACAGTTTTTGGCATACCCGATGGGACCCTAAATCCCATAGTATTCTATAAGGTTTGGTGTTTGTCTTTGATCTTTTAAAATCTAAATCAAATCACCTGGCGACTCCGTCCGAAGGTATAGACCTAAGAAATACCTTATCTATTTATCTGGTTAGAACTTATGATTATTTACCTATATGATAACTAGATCTAAAGCAAGAAACTCTGAAGAACCCATTGAGTTCTTCGAGTTACATCTTGGTAGCCTAAGAGTGCATCCAGTTTTATCTGCTAGATCAAACCCACCTGCTACCAGTATTACTACCCTTGTACCCATTATTTTGCCTAGTCCTATTGTCAATACATCTTCAAATATAACTACCAGTAGTTCTATAGTTTAGGCAAGTATAGTCACTACAATGGCCGCTCCTCCACCAACTTATCTTACATGGAACCACACGGGTCCATTGAACCTGGTGGCCCAGAACCCGATTCCTATGGTAGCTTTGAAGGCATTGCCTTCATATGATGGGATGGGTAAAATGACGTATGAACATTGCTTAGATGTTGCATCCTTGGTAGCAATTTACAATATCACTCAAGAAGATGTGATGATCAGGTTGCTGGTTATTTCATTGAAAGGAAAAATGCTCTATTGGTATAGAGCACTTCCTCCTCAATCCATTGCAACTTGGGTAGAACTCATTGGCAGGCTGGTAGATGAGTTTAATCAACATGCAGATCCATTCTCCCTACTTAGCCAGTTCAACATTATCAAAAAATATCCTCAAGAGGAAATTGTTGATTTTAATATCCGATTCAGCCGCACCTAGGAAAGAGTGCCCATCGAATTGAAACCAACCATAGAACAAGCAGTATATTATTATTTAAGAGCTTTTGATATAGATATCAGCATGATAATATGAAAATCATGAATATTCACTTTCCCTACTATTTACCAAGAAGCATCTAAAGCAGAAAGAGATCTTATTGCTACTAGGAGATATCCACCAAAAGCAATAATGCCAATTTTTCCTGATATTCCTCAAGCTCCCAATACTAGTTCTTCCAGCTCTTCCCATTTTTTGAGTATAGATCTTCCAAAATGGAATGGGCAACCATCCATTCCTACAATACATATGCCTCAAAATCCTTCGAAATTACCTCCTATTCCTACTATTCCCGCATTACTTGCACCACCTCCTCAACCAACCCAAGAAAATCAGCTCTCTATTATACTAGATATGATGAAGAATCTAGCAAATGATATGACTTCAATGAAGAAAAGAGAAGCTGAGAGAAACTTTCAACCAAGAAGGTTTCCTCAAATAATAAGAGATGCGACTCAGTCAAGTAATAGAGGGTAGGAAAGATCAAATGTCATTTATGCAAATGAAGCCGAGGAGGTTGCAGTTCCTCCTACAAATTTTGATTACTGGTGTACCACATGTAATGATCCACATGGAGAAAGTTCATGTATGATCCATCAACATTATGTACAGAATGTAGCTATTGAGAAAGCAGAGAAAAACATGAAAGGTCATGTAAATATGATTAGAGAAACTGACCACAATTTCATGATGCCTATAGTAGAACAAGTTGCGGTTTTAACTAGATCAGGTAAAAAACCTCTACAAGTAGATCCTCAAGAGCTTCAACCTCTAAGTTTTCCCCCAGCTCCTAAAGCAACACCCAAAAGAGATTCTTCCTATGAGAAAAGACCTCAGGTTCCTACCCAAAGCCAAGGGCCAGAAATACGTAAAGAGTTCACTCCATAAAGGAAACTGAGACTCAAGATCAAGCTAAGGAGAGGTTAAGATTTCCTTCATTGACTAAGAGATAAAGAACTAAAGCGACTCAGGGATACAAAAATAGGTATGACACTTTCACCAAGGAAAGAGAAAAAATTGTTGAATCATCTTCATTCAACATAGTTGAAGAAATGAAAAAGACTCCCTCAAAGGCAAGCATGTATGATGCTCTTCAGTTCCCTGGTCAGATTGACCTCCTATAGGAATCTCTAAAGATGATGAAAAATAAAGGTAAAAACATATCCTATTCAAATACAGTCTAGGAAAATCTAACATCTACCACTGGAAAAAATAGACCACCTCCTTTCTATTTATCTCTTCAAATGGAAGGGTGGGTTGTACACAACTGCATGATAGATTCAGGTGTTGCTACTACCGTGATACCCAAAGCAGTATGTGACATTATGGGGATGGAGTACACTAGGAGCAATCCAGGAGTCCTACAGTTGGATGGTACTCTAGTTAAAACTGTAGGAGTAATTAAAGACATTCCCATACAACTCCATAGGATGCCCCAAATGGTGGTCATACAAGAAGTAGTAGTGGTAGATTTAGCACCATACTTTGGTATGTGCTTATCTAGAGAATTCACAACAAATATAGGAGGATACCTATCCCTGGACTACTCACATTTAGAAATACCTTTCAAAGGTAGGAGGATCAAGATATTTAATGAGAAACCATCTACTTTTCATGTAGAAAAGATAGGGGAAGCTGACACCATGAATATGATGACTGAAGAAATTGGAGAAGTGGATCTAATGGAAGAAACCTTAGAAGATCTTCAAGTAGAAGATCAGTTTTCTCTAAAGTATTTCAATGCCATGATAGAAATAGAAATGGGAAGTTATTCCATTGAAAAACCAAAAAGCAATTGGCACCTGCTCCTAAAGAAGATAATTCTACTAGTCAACTTTGGAAGCTATTCTTCGATGGAGCTAGGTGTAAGAATGGAGCTGGTGCTGGAATAGTTTTGATTTCCCCCATAGGGAAGGAAAGAATTTTCTCTTACAGGTTGACATGGAGTTGCACCAATAATGCGGTAGAGTATGAAGCACTTTGCTTGGGATTGAGGAAAGCTGAGAAACTAGGGGTTAAACAACTACTAATTTATGGAGATTCAAAACTTATCATGAATCAAGTCATGAGGAAATGTATCAGTAAAAAAACTACTTAAAGGCTTATAGAAATAAAGTGTGGGACCTTTTAGAAGCCTTTGAGGCTCTAAATATGAAGTCTATTCCTAGAGAACAGAATACTCATGCAGATTTGTTGGCATCAATGGGAGCTAATTTTTGTCCTATCAGCAATGTTATCCAGAAATCCAAGATGGTTAGACTCATATATAGACCCTCAGTGCTAGAAAAAAATATCTTCTAGCAAGTTTTTGAAAATGATGAGCAAATATTAGATTTTTTAATCTATGAAATGAACTGCTCGAGCGGTAGGATGTTGCAAGATGAAGAAGAAGAAGGATGTGATTCAATTAAAAAATAATCATATCCCCAAGGGACTTATCACCCTTGAGAGTCTTTTTGATAATAATGATAGGGCAATAGGCCATAAAATAAAATTTGATAAGCATCGGTATAAAGAAGTTGAGTTAGAACCGAGAAAAATGATTAAAGTCGGAGTTAGTTGTACAGTAGAAGAGTTGAACCAAATCAGGGAATTATGCAAGAAATTTCTAGATATTATAGCTTGGGTGTACAGTGATCTAAAAGTGTATAAGAAAGAGATTATCCAACACACCATTGAATTAGAGGAAGGAGCCAAGCCTTTCAGGCAAAAGCAAAGACCGATAAATCCAAAGATAGAAGCTTTGATGAAGCAAGAATTGTTAAAACTCCTTCAAGCTAAAATAGTGTATCCTATTAAACATTCTACCTGGGTGGCAAACTTGGTTCCAGTCAGGAAGAAGAATGGAGACATTAGATTATGTGTGGATTTCAAGAATTTGAATAGAGCTTCACTCAAGGATCATTATCCCCTCCCTCAGATTGACCAAATTTTACACATAGTTGCAGGGGCAGAAAGGTTCTCTTTGCTAGATGGTTTTTTAGGGTATAATCAGGTATGGGTCAGAGATGAAGATCAATACAAGACTACCTTTACCACAAAATGGGGAACATTTTCCTATCAAAGGATGCCTTTCGGCTTGTCTAACGCTGGAGCAACCTTCCAAAGAGTAATGGATGTAGCTTTTGGTGAACTTGCTAACAAAATTATAGTCATCTATTTAGATGATATGACTATATTTTCTCATCATAAGCAAGATCATATAACACACCTTGAACAGGTATTTGAAAGATGCAGGGAATTTGGAATATCTTTGAACCCAAAGAAATCCATATTCATTGTAGAAGAAGGTATCCTACTTGGTCATGTCATCTCTAAAGTTGGATTAGCTATTGATCCTGATAGAGTGAAAGCACTCTTGGAACTTCCCTTACCAGTTAACAAGAAAGGTTTGCAATATTTCTTTGGATAAATAAATTTTGTGCAAAAATTTATTGTAGATTTTGCATAGATTGTTAAGCCAATGACTGAATTATTGAAGAAAGATGCACCTTTCAAATGGATAGATCCAAGGAAGAATGCTTTCAGAAATATCCTAGAAGAAATAGCTCAAGCACCTATGTTGATTAACCCTGACTACTCCCGAGGTTTTATCCTATATGTTGTTGGTGAACAAGAAAGTTATGTTGCAGTCCTCACACAGAAGGGAGTAGATAATGAAGAAAGACCCATAGCTTTTCTGAGTTCCACCATGCATGATCATGAAGAGAGATACAACTTTATCGAGAAGCAAGTGTATGCTGTCATGAAATCCTTGAATAAATTTAAACATTTTCTATCATAGAGTAGAATCATTGTTTATGTGATTCATCCTGATGTCAGGAATTTTATAATACAAGGGGAACTTGGCGAAAAGAGAGTTGGTTGGGTGACTAAGATACAGGAATATGATGTAGAAATACATCCAATAAAAATAGTAAGAGGTAGAGCCCTGTGTCAAGAATTAGCCAAGAAGGCTGCAAATGATCATGTGGAGCACCAAAGTGTAATGGCAAATACAGAATCAGATCCAAGTCTAGAAAAGACTGATTGGATTGATGATCTTGTGAAGTACTTTCAGACTGGAATGTGTCTTGATAATCTGAATGCTTCACAAAGAAGAAGGTATAGAGCACAAGCATTGAAGTACACCCTTCAATCAGAAGGGTTGTACAGAAAAATATAGATGGTGTACTTTTAAAGTGCATAGGAGAAGATGAGAAACAAAAAGTGTTGAAAGAGTTTCATGGAGGTCTCTCTGGAGGACATTATTCAGGAAGATCCACTACTTTGAAAATACTCAGAGCAGGTTGTTACTGGCCTTCTATTTTTTAGACACTTACAAAGTAACTAAAAGTTGTGAGCAGTGTCAGAGATATGTAGGGAGGAATATAAATGCCCCTATGCCCTTAAAGTCTATCCAAGTTGAAGAACCTTTCCAATAGTGGGGGTTAGATTTTGTTGGGATAATAGAACCTAATTCATCAGCTGGCCATAAGTATATACTTACTACCACAGACTATTTCACTAAATGGGCTGAAGCCATCCCCACTAAGAAGGCTGATCAAGAAGTTGTAATTGAGTTTGTGGAAAGCTTGATTACAAGGTTTGGTGTACCAGATTCACTAATTATAGATAATGGATCAACTTTCATCGGAGCTAAAATGATTGAGTTTACTAGCAGATATGGTATATATTTGAAGACTTCTTCCAATTACTATCCATAGGGTAATGGTCTAGCTGAGTCTACAAATAAAAATCTCCTCAGAATCCTGAAAAGAATACTAGAAGATAACAAGAGGAGCTGGCATTCCTTGATCAATCAAGCACTATGGGCTGATAGAATTTCAATTAAGAAATCTATTAATACATCACCCTATTCTTTAGTCTATGGTAAAGAGGCTATTTTGCCTATACATATGGAAATACCAACACTAAAGTTACTTAATCAGATGAATGAAGAAGGAGGTCAACCAATGGATGCCCAGTTGATGCAACTTCTACAACTAGAAGAATAGAGAGAACATGCCTATAATCATCATCAAAAACATATGGCAGACACAGAAGGATGGTTTAATAAGAAGACTACCTTCAAAAAATTTAAGGTGGGGGACCTAGTTTTGAAATGGAATGTGAAAAAAGCTAAGCTAGGTAACCATGATAAATTTGATGCTTTTTGGGAAGGCCCTTTTGAAATAATTGTTGAAAGGCAATTTAATTCTTTTCAACTGAAAGATCAGCAGGGTATGATTTTACCCATAATAGTGAATGCTTTTCACTTAAAGCTCTATTTCAAATAGAAAAAGAAAGGATTTTATGTATAGTATGTACATTATAATAAGTTTGTAAATATTTCCCTAAGTTATTTCTAGTTTATGAAAGTTTTTTTCATCATCCCACAACCAACCAGAGTTTACCAACAAGAAGAAGATAAAATCGAAAAGTGCTATATTGTCGGGTATAATGGTTTAAATTTGAAATTGCCATGTAGTTTTCGATGATTGGTGGGAGAAAACTATTTTCCATAGAAGGAGCCTTGATAAGCATTATTTTCATTTAATAAGGTTGATGGTCAGTTGCTAAAGAAATTCAAAATTTGCCATGTGGCTTTTCGATGATTGGAAGAAAGGAACCACCTTTGCAAATGGGAAAAGCTTTGGTAAGCGTAATATTTATTTTTATGTAGTGGATAATCATTGGTTAGATTTTTGAAACATTTGAAAAGGTGGTAGAAACAAGGCATAGAGGGATTCGAGAAAATCTAGCCCACCAACCACAATTAATGCAAATCATGCATCTATTCTAATTGACGTAAAAACCCTAATTTTACTCCTGAGTAAAATCTGTTGCATCACTTTCTATTCTTATTTTTCCTAATTCGAGTTCAGTTCAGACAAGCTCAGTGTGATAAGTCTCTCATGGCTCCAAAAAAGAATAATCAAAAAACAACAATGGTGGGTCCATCTTCTACACCTTCAATAGTGAGATGTGGAGAAGACATGAGTGAAAAATTTGTCGATAGGGATGCTAGAATCGGTGATACAGTGGTAACATGGAAAGACCCAACAAAAATCCAAAAGGATATTGAAGATAGAATGGCTACTAGGATTACTGCATCTTCTCCTACCACTTTTGCTTTCCATTCATTACTATACTGGTATGTTTACATTCCTGTGCACCCTTGTCCTGAATTGGTCAAAGCAATCACAAATTTTTATGATGAGAAAAAGAAAGTTGTTAGAGATTATAGAGGGAGATTGCTTTTTACTTTGAGTATAGATGCTTTTATTTCTGCTTTTGCCATTGGATATGTACCTGCCCTTGAGCCTAAGGCTTTTAACCTAGATGACCAAGCAAAATATTTTGTGCCTTCTGAAAATATAAAGAATTTCCTCCATACACAGTTGAAAAATCCACCTATCAGAGGAAAAATGCCTGAAACCCCCATCCACCTAGCAGAGTTCAAAAACCTAGAATTATTTTCTATATTAGCTATGGTGGTTGGACTAAAGACTGATGAGAAAGTTCATGGGTGGCAGATTGCTTTAGTAAATTGCCTATCAAACCCAAAAAATTATGACTCTTAGTCATGGATAAAAGTGTTAGGCCTTTATTTTTTGATTGGCCAGGGTATCTTTTCAGAGAAATTCATGAAGGTTTATCTGCAATAAATAAGGGGTCTCAGTTTTCTTTCCATTTTTCTTCATACTTGGTGTGGCTATTCTTTTATTTTATGGCTAAGGAGCTAGCTTTTATTTCTATAAATGATAAAGATGAAAAGGGGAGAACCTTACTAGTATATGAGTGGACCAATGTATTGTACAAAATAGAATCATATTATGATTTTAATAGGGAATTTTTGGGTCCAGCTCTAAAAATAATGTATGGAGAAATTAGAAGGTTAACCCTAAAAGCTGAGAAAGTTTTACAGAATAAACATGCTGAAGAGGGTGACTGGTTTATTCTCACCCAAGGGGTTGTCATTAGGTTATATGGGTTTACTGGAAAACCTTTCTTACTTCCTCATTATGTTATTGATAAGTTATTTGCATTAGAATATGTAAGACAAACTGAACAAATTAATGTCAAATATGGCACAGGTATAGGTAAAATTGGTACCTATACTATGCCTTTTTAGTTTGAAGGTATTATTGTTTCTAAAAGGGGTCAACATGAACAGATTACTCAAGCTCTGAGAGATTTGGGGTTAATAGAAATACCTCAGAGATGGAAATATGACCCTATAAATAGATTTGCAGAAAGATAGGCAATTTTAAATAGAATTCCAATGAAGGTTTATCATGCATCCATCAGACCGGATATTGAAGCCTGTAGAAATAATAATGAAGATGATGCACTAGAATGGCATGTAGAAAGAATGCAACCGTTGCCTCCTTGGCATGATTTTTATGAACATGTGATGTATTATGATCCTGAGAATAATTCAAAACATGTGTTGGATGAGAATACCATTTCTAGAATGTAGAAGAAAGGTGCAGATTGGATGGTAGGGAAGATTCATGAATGGTGGACTATGAGAGTGCAAACAAATATGATTGATTCAAGGTACCCTATAAAAAATGATCTTGAATTTTTAGTACGTTATGATCATTATCAAGATTCTTGGTCAGGGGTTTTTCCTATGAAGATACCTCCTAGCATTGGCGGCAGCAAGGAAGCAAGTCCTGAAGCTGCTAAAAAATAGAATGTTGACCAAGGTAAAGGTAAGAAAGTTGCAGTTGAGCAACCATTAGCTCAAGCACAAACCAGGCTTAGAACTTCCAAGAAAAGGGCCACTGATGATGTCTTCACAAAAGAGCAAGGAAAAGCATATGGGAAAGCTGCTCAGATGATGTTGAAGATGGGATATGAAGGCAAAGGCCTAGGAAAAGAAGGGCAAGGGATCACTGAACCCTTACAGGCTGAAAGAAGAGGAAAACGCCTGGCACTAGGAGCTGATTCATCAAGAGGTAAAACTGCAACTTCTAAAACTCTGAAGTTTGTTCCCCCTTCAAACTCAGCTACAGAATCTGATGAAGAACCTCTTTGTATTAAGAGGAAGAGGCTAAAGTCTGTAGCAGAAACTCAAGCAAAAGAGAAACAAAATGTTGAAAAAATCCCAATTGATGAGCAAATTGCTCAAGATTATGATGTTGATAATATTGGAACTGCTCCAGATGGTGAGCAAATTGTTCAGAATAATGAGGATAATGTTCTAAATCCAGAGATTACTGAACAAGAAAATGTTCAGATTGGAACTATTGATGATCCAAATGACCTTGCTCAAGAAGGTCAAAATGTATCTATTTTCAAAGAAATTGTTGTAAAAAAAGAGAATGTTGAACATAGAAGAGAACAACATGGGGAAATTCCCCAAAATGTTGAAATTATAAATCTTGAAGAAGATATAGATGATGAAAATAGAGTTGATGACAGAGAAAATGTAGAAGTTCCTACACAGGATGAGGGTCAAGATTCTATCATGAATGAAGGCAATCAAGATCATGAAGGAGAATATGGGGATCAACAAGTGCTTCAAATAGAAACAGGTATGGCTTCCCTATTCTCTCACTCTTTTCTCTCTACTCATCCCCAAAATAATTTTCCTTCCATTTCTAGTTCAAAGAAAGATATAATGTTCCCTTTGAATTCATGGTTTTCTTCCTCAGAACCAACATTATACTCTCAACTCCAATCTGAAGTTAATGTTGAATTAGTTCCAAATCCATTTCTCCCTAGCATTTGCATTCCAACTATTAAATCAATATCTACTTCAGATGTTGAGAGTCATCCGACTCTTTCAAAATTAAAATATTTGAGAAAGGCAAACAAAAATACCTTAGACTGGTGGACATCTCATTCTATTGGAGATTCCAAAACTCTAGCTCATATTCAAGAGATAATTTCTCTTGATCCCACCACCATGCAGAGGAAAAAAGTAAAATTGACACCAATATCAAAGAAGTCTAAAGGAGAGATGACCATTGAAGATTATCAAGCAAAAGATACAACTGAAGACATTACTCAGCTACACATGTCAGATGAGTGGGGAAGGGCTCAAGCCCATTTTGGAACTATTTACTTGCATGGAGAATATTTCAAAGAAAAATTTGTCAAAGAACAAGGGGGAAAGAATTAGAGTCAGTCCTACAGGAACAAAAATTGATAGAAAAGGCCTTGAAGCTGGAAGCAAAGAAATGGGAAGATAAGTTTGGTGAAGCTGCTAATGAAGCAACCAAATATAAAGAAAAATTGGAAGAGGTAGATGCATAGATTCAGTCTTTGAATCTACAGGTTCAACAACTTTAGAGATAATAGAAAAGTAGAATGCCCCATCTGGTCTCTCGAAAGAAAGAGCCAAAGTAGTAAGAAAAGAGATGCTCGAAGATATATTGACACTAAGTCTTAGAGCAAGGCCTATGTTGTTGTACCTAGCCAAAGTGAAAGAAGTAATTGAAGTAGTCAGTGAAGAATTAAAAGCTTCAGTAAGCTTTCTTCAAGAAAGATCAGATGCGACAACAAAGATTCAAGTCTTATCAGAGAAAATGTCAGAGAGCGTCGCTGCTAAAATTCGAAGTGAAGCATGGTCTCAAGCCAAGATTGTAGCTAAAAGTTTCTTTAGGAGGTTTAAAATTGTAACTCAAGGTGACAAACTCCTTCAAGAGTTAGAATTTGAGGCCAAGGGATTAGTGAAGCATTTAAATCTGGCAAACAAATGTGGACTTCCATATTTGTGGGATGATAATTCAAAAGTTTTAAGTGAAGATGCACTAACACTATCCCTAAAATATTTTATGGAAGATGAATCAAGAGATAGAGAATTGGGAAGAACCTGTAGAGGAAACACTAATATTCGCTATGGTGCAGAACCTCACACAGATTAAGTCTTGCTTGCAGGAATTGATTCTAAGGAATAAGATAGTGTCCCATGATAAAGTGGAAGAATTACAGTATATATATCAGTTGTTCATGGATTCTTCAGACCTTGAAGATGAAGATTGGAAGCAAGTTTGCCTTACTTACAATGAAGTGGTTGCTATGATAGAAAATCTGAAGAAATCCAAGCATGATAACCAAAAGTAGTTGATAGAAGGAGGGACTAGTAGCCAACCATGAAACATGTTTGAGATTATTTGAGTTGTTAATGTATTTTTAGTAAAACATCCATAAGTTGTAAAAGGTATCTTGAAAAGGTAATGCTTTACTTGTCTAAATGCATTTTTCTTGAATATTCTCTTCCAAAATCTCCTCTTCTGTATTGTTTTTTACTCCGTTTCCCAATGGATGAAGGTCCTGGATTCTAATATTTTTGCTAGCAAAATTCCCTGGAAGGCGCCAAGAATGTTAGTCTAAAAAGACTACCTTGATAGATAGCAAAGTTTTGCATGAAAGAGACCAATGTTTCATTTTTGAGACATGAGGCACAAAAATGACTAAGGCATGAGGAAGGTCATGATTTTGTGACATGTTAGGTTTTCACTATTAGAGTAATATTCCACTATTTGGGATATTACCCAATTTCCTACATTGGGGTAGATATCTTTGGTAATTTAGTTATTACTTTAGTTAGTTTATTTTTACCTTAGGATATTTACATTTTTAGTAAATATCTAGGTGGTTAGTTGTCGTAGTCATTTTGACTATGTTAGTTGTTAGTGTCGGCATCCTTGCCGTCATTAGTTAGTTAGCATTATTATCTCCTAAAGGCTATTCTTAGCCTATGTTGTATTATTTAAAGGTTTTTTTTTAATACAAATCATCGCATTACTTATTGCTAATATGGTATTAGAGCCACCCAATATTCTTAGCTCGATCGTATCCTGAGAGGTGATATCCAATGAGATCGAACCCTACCAAATGTGAATTATGGATCGACCCGACGCAGCCTAAGCGAACCTAGTGCATTGACCACACTGATCCTTGTGCAATTTGGACACGGTGTACTGACATGACTTAGCGGACGGATGGACCTCAAGGGGATAATAATCTATGTGTGACGGACATCATTATTACTGTGTACAATCAGATCCCTAGACCCTAAGTGATAGTGAAGTCACGTGGTGGCTAGCCACAACTGTACGGGTGGTCAATCCAGCCCAAGTGGACCCCAACTATGGATGCGAACTAGCTTATCGATGACCCAACACTTATGTGATGTGGAAAATAGAAGAAGATAGATAGACGCATGACTAGACGACGGTGACGGGACTCACTAGACCTAGGTGAGCGAAAATCCAACCTGGCATGGGTGCATGATGTTGTTGCAACCAAACCTACCTGACAAGGACAATGAAGTTGATGATGCTCAAAGGATGGCTAATCTAGCCTACATGGACGCTGACTTGGACCTATAGTAGTAGGGACTCAGTTAACAAATGAGTGAGCACACCCACTTGGCGGATCATGGATTAGGGATAAAAAGGTACATGGGGGGTCTTGACTACCGATTGGTAGTCATTTTTTTGTGTATTTTTTATATTTTAAAAACCTTAAATATCATCGATGTATTGCATGTGGGACTATTGTCCCAAGAAATTTTTTGAGTTGTCTTCTTGATTTATCGATTACTCAATGATGCCATTATAGACCTAATCTATTGAAAGATCGAAATTCAAATTCCCACCTGTAAATTTTGACCAAATGGATCGCGAATGGAGAAAGCTCTTTCGATCTGATTTGCAGAAGACACACGTAGGCAATTCGAGTGATTTTACAAAGTTTTTTGATGATATCTGGTGCATGGTACCGATGGTGTGAAAATAACATAAAAATGAGCGGTGGTGGAACTAGTTGCATATCAGAGTGTAGAAGATAACCTTGTAGCCCTGTCCATCCAGGTGATATTTCTCTTACAGAGGAGTGATGGTTTGTAGGCGCTGGAGAACCTGTTGTATGTTTATCCATACCTATCGATCACCTTCATGCATTAAAGATATTGCCAACTAATGCCTCTCCAAATTATTCCCAAGTGATGCCTCTCTGATTTATGGCTCGTAGTATTTTTCTACAGAAAGAGGAAGTTTGTGATAAAATTTACATGTGTTTTCAGATCCTACTCAATCTATTAGTTAAAAAATAGGGTGAGCCACTTGACAAACGTAACTACGATCGATGGAAGATTGAGACGTTCTTTATAGCTATAGCGTGTGTGTGGCCATGGCCTGGAGCAAGCAGTGCCATCGACGGCAACATCAAAGATTGCTCCCTTAGATAGCAGACCCTGCATTTGTATTCGAGTCTCGACATTCTCTGCAATTGGAGTTTTATCTTCAAATCTCATTGTACCCTACGCAGATCAAAACAAGTTTTGTTCTGCTGCTTCTCAATTGCCAAATAGGAGACTGCGCAGCAATTTTGATGTCTAGATCTTATTTTGGCTTTGAGGTCTCATTTTTTTGGATGTGACGTTGCAGACGCACCAGGAGAAACCTATAGTGTCACATGTAAAGCCCTGTCCCACCGATGGAACAGAGACAACACTGCCAGGAATAGACACACCGCTAGGAAGGAGGTAGCACATCGGCATAAAGCATCAAATAGAGAGATGTCAATCTCTCTTCATGGCTATATTTGTAGTTGTAGTGGTACAGGGGTAGCAGCTAAGGTGTTGCGCACACCTGATCGTGAGTCAAAAACCATCGAGGCTAAAAATGCCTATATTTTTCTCCATAAGAGTGTACAAGGTAACACTTTATTTTTTATTCAAAATTATTATTATTTTTTAATTATTTAATTAATAATTTATTTTTATTAAGCTTTATTATCAATTTATTGATTTTTCAAAGCTTATGATAAATTATTTTTTAATTTAATTGATTAAAATTTTATTTTTGAAATAAACATCCTTTAAACCAATAGGAAATTACACATTCAGCAATTACGTAAGAGGTAATATTTATAAAACTAGGGGGGATACCCATTATTTTCCTACCTCGTAGAATATTGTTGCTAAAAAGGGAGGACGACTTAAAAAGGGTACATTTTCGGCGGAGACTGACACCTTAGTCACACTTCTTGCCACATTATGTCAAACGTAAATTTTGTAAAAATGGGGAACAAACTGTACAAGGTGCATTTTTGGCAGCGACCGACACCTTAGACAATTATTTTACAAAATTCCCTTGAAAAAAGGTGTATTTTCGACAGATATTGACACCTTAAAAATGGCAGATCAAAGAAAAAGCAAGCCCCAAAACCAATTGATGATGTTGTTACATCAGTTAAAGGTCCTTATTTTCCACCTAAGATGGATGGACTTGATTTTTATGATAAGGGCACATTTCTCACACTAAACAATGGTTTAGTAGCCCTACTCAAAGATTTTGAGTTTTTTACAGACCTTTAGACAAATGGTGCTATATTTACTATTGGTGTTATAAGAGGCATATACATGTCATTGGTTGCTCTTGACCTTGCCCAACGCAAAGTCAAAATGGAAATAAGTGAGGAAAAAGAGGTCCTAATGGTCGACGCTTGCTATGAAACAAGTGACCTTCAGCCCACTATGGCAAATGCTTGTTGTGACACAAGTGACCTTCAGCCCATTGTGGTAAATGCTTATTGTGATAATGACGACCTCTTACCTTCAATGGTAGATATCAGTTGTAGCATAGGTGATCTCATTTCAATAGCATATTTTACTTGCGACACTAGTGATTTAACAACTGAACCTCCTCAAAAAGAGCTCCAGAATCTCATCAATGACAAATGCCATATTGTTTAAAGTATTGATGAAGATGATGAAATTGGGTGTTTTGAACAAAAAACCAAAGGATTTGGATCCAAACTAATGAATAAAATGGGATTCAATGGTGAGAGATTAGGTAAACAGGAACAAGGCATTAAAACTCCAATAATGCTAAATGTCAGGGCAAAGAATGAAGGCCTTGGATATTCTGGACATGTAAGTACCAGTGATACCATGTTTGTAAAACCTAAATCTCCTACAAATCCTAAAAAGTATTGTTGCAGCTAGATGTTGGAAATTGCATCCTTATGATTCATGTGGATGTATGAATCACTCTTCTTCCATTTTTTGGTACAAAGTGAAAATGGCCAACAAGGTTCATATCGATTGTGGATGGACAGATCTCACACAATGGAACATGATGAAAGAAATGTTGTATGGCTTCTACCAAAAAGGTAAAACCTATGGTAGACCCCGAGGAAAATCTAGTGATAGACCGAGTGGCAGTCCCAAAGATAATAACCCAGAGACAAACCTAAATACAGACCCAGTGAGAAAGTTCCAGAGGCATATCTATAGGCAGATCCAGAGGCAATGATCCAGAGGCAGATTCACAGGAAGATCCTGAGAAAGACCTAGAGGTACACATCCAGAGGTACGCTTAGAGCCAGAGCCAGAGCCAAAGACAAAGTAAGAGCTAGCATTATTTTATTTCTCTTATTCTTCTACACTGTATTAGGGCAGTTATATACTTTACCCAAATATTGTTGTATAGGGGGATGTATATGTATTACCCAAATAATGTAATAAGGGGGGATGTTAGAGTAATATTCCATTATTTGGGATATTACCCATATTCCTACATTAGGGTAGATATCTTCGGTAATTTAATTATTACTGTAGTTAGTTTATTTTTACCTTAGGATATTTACATTGTTAGTAAATATCTAGGTGGTTAGTTGTCATAGTCATTTTGACTATGTTAGTTGTTAGTGTCGGCATCCTTATCGTCAGTAGTTAATTAGCATTATTATCTCCTAAAGGCTATTCTTAGCCTATGTTGTATTATTTAAAGGTTTGTTTATTTCATACAAATCATCGCATTAATTACCACTAATATTCACTAGTATGTAGCTCGAAGAGGCCAGAAAATAGGAGAACGTCACGATTTTGCGACATGGCGGGTTTTCACCCGTGAGCAGCCTGAAGGAACCAGAAAGGAAAGAGTGTCGCGATTTCGTGACATGACAGATTTTTGCCAGCATGTCGCTCACGAAAGCTAAAGTACAAGAATATATTATGATTTCGTGACATGGTGGATTTTTGCCCGTAAGCAGTAAAAAAGGAAAGAGTGTCATGATTTCGTGACGTGACAATTTTTCACTGATAAGGATATAATCAATAATAAATAATATGCCTCCAAAATATTGTATCAGTAAATAGAAGTAGACAATAGAAAATATCAATTCCTAAATTTTTGCTATCATATTTTTTTTGTTAGAAGTCATGCAAAACATGTGGAAGCATGATTGTAGTTTGATTGCTTGTAATTGATTTTATGTCAGGATGTACTAATTATAAAGATACTCACCATAGGGTATATATAATAGTAAACACACCCTAAAAAGAGGTCGGCTCTTGGGCGTTTACAAGACTGGATGTATGTACTTTGAATACAAGCAATAAAATTACGCTTCTATTGGCTTTTGGTTCACAGTGTGCAAGTGTATGTATTAACATTTCTCACTTCTATTCACATTATTGAAATATAGATTGTGTTTGTTCTAAAATATGGACTTATGCAAAACATAAATCGTATTGCTAGAGTTAAAATTTGATATATGCATGTGTTAGATATACATCTAAATCACATTGAGAAATCCATGATTTATGCGTGGAGATATAATAAATGCTTTAATAGTAAAGTATACACATTCATCTTAGTTGTTGTCTAATCTATACCGTAATCAAGCTCTAGCCTCGACTATATTTCCCTCTCTTTCAATAATGCTCTTTTCCCTTTTCTCATAAAAACCATTAAGAAACCAGCCTCCTCTGGAGATTAGATGGAAGATCCCAAGATCAAGTCTATGTACTCAATATTGATAAAATCAAGGCGCAAATAACAACCATAGGCAGATTTTGTTCCAACAGGAATTCAACATAAGTATTTGAAAAACTAAAATTACTTTAAAATATTTTATTTGACAAGTCTATCTAGGGAGATAAAAGGTTGCAAACTTTAAGTTTAACAATTGGAAAAATTGTTCTTAGTCTATCACCCAAAACTAAGGTGAAATAAAAGTAGAGATTTTGAAATTGCATTCAAAATTATCTTTAGCTTACTATTCAATACTAAGGAGCTAAAAGGATGTCTACTCCAAAGAGTTCATTGAATAATGAAATTAGAAAAGGAAGAGTAAAAGTTATAAAATATGGAATCAAAATTTTGGTTGAAAAATCTAAAGGAAAATTGGACTTAGTTTTAAGTTTCATTTACAAAGAAGCATTAGAAGAAAATTTTGAAACATTAGAATACTATCTGCATACGAGAATGGTTGAAGCAATTGACAATGATAAAACTAGTGTTACTGCATGCGAGAATGGTTGAAGCAATTGACAATGATAAAAATAGTGTTATGATCCCTTTGAATATTACTCGTATAATATACATGGCATTGCTTACACTTAAACATCTCAAAGAGAAGAACTTGAAACAAAAATATTTGATTGAGTTCCTTAAGAAGAAAGCAACTATTGATGAATTATTTTTCAAAAAATTATTTTGTTCTTCATGTAATATTGATGCTTCAAGTTCATCTAATTTAGGGTCCTATCATGATGCCATAAGTGAATACTCATAATATTTTGTACAAAAGAATATTTATGATATGAAAATCAAAGACAAATAGAAAATGTTTTTGCAAGAATCAAATTACAATGTGATATCATCAAAGCATAACGACTGACATCAATGGTGAATATAAGCAAAAAGAGAAAGAACATGATGAAGAAGGCATACAGTGCAAAGTGATTTAAAAGATAAAGAACCATATTGAAGACTAAAATCTTCAATAACCAAATAATGTAATACAAGGGGTGTTGGAATATATTACGTTATTTGGTACATGCTAATGTACCATCTTGGGTACATCTTTAGATTAGGAGAGTTTCTTAGATTCGAGTGTGACTATTTACTTTATGCAATGTAATAAATGCACAAGTGTGCAAAGTATTTTGGTAATGTAAATGTGCATAATAGTCCATGTGCACATGAGTCCATAGAATAGGAATATGAAGAGTCTCTAGAAGAGTGAAGGCCAAGGGTGCTCCATATGAAGAGTCACATTCCATTATATATGTATCTATGTGTGTGTGTGCAAGATACATGTATTGTAGTTTGAGAGTGTATGTCAGTATGGGTACTTGAGATCTTGATTCAATGGAGATACAATTTTCATGAGCATTTTTTAATGAAAATTCTATGAGTTATTGTTGAAATTATTTATGAGTTTACATATTCAAAATATTACCATTATATTATATTTTATATTGCAACTTTATTTTAGATCTTGTGGTTATTTTATCTTTGGTATTTAGCTTCAAAAGCTAACAATTTGGGAGGTTGTGCATAGATGTCACTCATATTAAATCCTTGGAAGTTTATTGTCATGGAAACCTGAAGGTTGATGATGAGCTTTGGTTGACTATTTCTTTAACCTTTTTCAAAATTGGGACTCACTAGGACAAACAATTTCTCCTTTTATTGATTGTTTGGCAGGGCCTCTTCAGACCTCCTTTAGGTACTTGGACTTCTTCTCAGCCATTCATTGCTAAAGCTAGATATTTTCAAAACATCACATTCCATTGGATATTAGAATCAAATGGTCTAGACAACTCAAAAATTTATTGGCCTCAACATTTCAATTCTTCCTCTAAATCTCTATTGTCCATTGGATCTACTACATGCCCAAGATCGGCAAATGACCTTTCCTGAATATACTCTTTGATGGAATAGCTATTAATTTGTTTGACCAACACGTCATCCACCTATATATTTTTGGTTGATGATAGGGTTTTTCTTTTATAGCTTCATTGATGTCTCTTAAAAGTAGCATATGTTTTTGATTTGGGATCGAACGGTCCAAAAACATTTCCTTGTTAATTTCCTCTAGAGTTTATTATAAATAACACAAGCCATTGATCTCATAATTGAATGATTTACAAAACTTTTCTTCGTCACTCTGCCTTAGAGTTTTCTTAAAATAGCATGGGTTGTTGATGTTCAACCAAACAGTCTGTAAAACTTTTTCTACATATTCTCCATCGAAATTCCTTTCAAATAACATGGGCCATTGATCTTGTGATTGAATGGTCCATCAAAATTTTCTCCTTTGGATGTTCCAACATTCTCCTTGAGTCTTTGTTGACCATTATATTGGCCAATTTTCTTGGGACCAATGACAAGCTTTCTTTTTGGTATTGACCCTTCTATGGGTTCTTTACACGCTCGACATGTGGCTCAGATGTGTGTCAAAAAATCATCAAGAGCCCTTATTTTCTTGCCCTTCCCAAAGTTAATTATTATCATTTGATTATATGATATCGATGGCTCACACCACTCTATTGCTTCCATGCTTTCTCAATTCTCATTGTATATTGAATTTGATCAATGACTTGTAGAACTTTGAAGATATTTTCTAGATTCATGTTTCCTCAAAACAACATGTAATATCAATCAATAAGATCGTATGTCTAAGGAATATATGATTTAAAATTATCTAATATTATTTTTGAACTTTCATGCACCATTGTATCTTCGAAGTGTTCTCTGACCATTGAGATCCTCTTGATGGAAACATCATGTGATTACTATGTTAGTGGGCTTCAATGGATGCATAGGAGCTTAACATATCATACCCTCGATAAAATTCTATGATCAGATGGTCTACTGAGTTTTTACATGTTGAGCACTTTAGTGTCCCTTTCTACCTTTCATGATTTTTGGATTCTTCCCACCCCAACCTCCCACTAATGGTATCCTATGAATGTAGTGGGGATACGGTGGCCATGTGGACAACCATCACAAACTCAATTAAATATAGAATATAATTAGGTTTTATAGGCTCGACCATATGGGGGCATGGTGCATCTACAGTCATTGTTTGGGTTAAACCTTAGCCAATGATGGATTCTTTTTAGTTACCACTAAAATGGCTCCTAGACTCTAATAAATGGTGGGGTTGATTTATTTATCACCAAAAAGCTTGTTAGGGATAGTCCAGGTTGTCAAATGGTCTACATGGGTTTATGGTTTAAATATCTCCATATTTGCTTTAGGCCTTCAGTGGAGATATTCCTATGATAGTCTCTTTAGAAATTTTATAGTGCAACCTATTAGATGGGGAATTGATAGGTTGTAGAGTGTTGTTTGTGGATTCTACAAGACCATTACCCCATGGGTAGTAATTTGAAGAGGCCTTAAGATATATACCATATCAAAAGGTAAATTAAGTAATTTTAACCCCTATAAATTCCTTGGTATTGTCTATGATGATTGTATTTGAGATACCAAACTTGGTAATTATTTCCTCCAAAAGCTCTATGATCACCTTCTTAGTAGATTTTTTTGGTGGGACTGCCTTCATCCATCTGGTTAAATAATATGTACTAGTAAGGATTCATTTATGACCTTCACTTAATGAAAATTGATCATTCTAATGAATTCCAAACCCCATAGGGAGAATGGTTCATTTGTTGTTATGGGCTTCAGAGGCATAGGTGCATTCTTCTTCATTTTAATAAAGAATTTACATTTGTTGCATCTTCTTACCCATTGATGTGCATATCCAAATAGGTTTGGCCAATAGTAGCCAACCTTCATGATTTTGGTGGTAGTGGTCTAAGCTAAAAAAGCCCTCTTAAGAATCCTTGATGGAATTCTCATAGGGGGGCTAATTTTGTTCCTTTTTTATACACTTTAAGAGAATTTCATCAAAACAAAACATCCTCCATGTGTAGATAATGGATATTTTGCAAATGAGATGCTCTCCTTTGAGCATTGTCTAGGCCAAGTAGATATTTGCCTTTTTGCATAAATTCTATTTGCTAATCTACCCATTCTAGTTACTCACCATATAAATTGATGAAGCATGTGTCTCTACCAGCTTCTTCCTTTGCTACATCTTCAACAAACCTCTAGCATAATACTCTCCCTTTGAACAACTTTGTGGGTTTAATTTTAATATCATATTCTAATATCTTATTGATCCATCTAACCTTTTTTTAATTGATTTTTCCACCCATTATAAATTTCCTAATCCTTGAGTGTATGACATAAGCAATGATATTATTGTTTGAGACCAAATGCTTGAACATTTTTAGATCTATGATTAGAGCATATACTTATTTTTCAACAAAATTATATTTCTCCCCATCTCCTTTTAGAGTTTGACTGAGGAAGGTGTTGTTGAATTTGTACAACGCACCCCGATCTACATAGACTAAGGAACCACTTCTTTTATTTTGGTGAATTTTCTCTTGTTTGCTTGGGCTTATTAATAATAGTCAATCATCCAAAAAACTCAAGTTTTCAATCGAAAGTTTCCAATCATAGACACCCAAATTTTGTGTGCTTGAGCTTATCATGATTCTTATTTCTATTTTTGTGTATGGTAAACTCTTTAAAATGAAAAATAAACTCTCTCATTAGAACATACTCAAAATAAGCTTTCCAAAAAGTATCCATATGCCTTAGCCCCCTCAAGCTTGTTTAAATTAAAGCATTGTAAGTCTGGTAGTTCCCCTGGCATCATGGATGGTATCACTTTTGAGGCTCATATCTCCTCCAATACTTAGTGAAAATTCATTAAATCACTTCCATTAGATATGTCTCAAAATGATATTTCTAGAAAATATAAACTTGCCTATGTTCCAAGGAGAATTGACCTTTTGAATGATATATTTTCAACATGATGTTTGGTTGCCCTATTGACCGTAATGCCTACCTGATTAGGTAACACTCACTTTCGAACCTCATATCTCTTGCAATACTCAATAAAAATTTATGATACCACTTCCATTGAATGTAGATCAAAAAGAGCTTTCCAACAAACATAAATTTATCTATATTTTGAGGTTTGAGGTCCAAAATTGCTTGTTTTTTGTAGGCTATCCAGGTTGTCATGACAAAGGAAAATATATATGTAGATGAAATGTAAACTCCAACTTCTTTCTTCTATTCCTTAGAAAATGGATCGTTCTTGGTATTCTCTTGGATCTAGTTGATGCCCTTTGGCATAGGTGCTTTGGTTTGCTTCCCATTATCAAAATTCTAGTTAGTATTATCAATGGTCGCGAGGAATAAAGATTAGAGTGAAGCCAAACAAAGAGAATTTGAAAATATAAGTAGTCATAGGGAAAATAAAAATTCCAACAAGACCAAAATACCCAAAAAATGAAGACTTGTAGAGAAATAAAAAGTAAAATAAATGCTAACAATATCAAAACCCTACCAAACTCAAAAGTTTTATAGGAAAATATATTTTCCCAATATCAATGACCCAAAATGTAGAGGGAAATAAAAATGTGAGAAATATAAATATGGCCAATAAAATCAACGGCCCACGAAGATTCGAAAGGTTTAAGAAAAGGCTCAAAGGGAAAGCATTCAAAGGTACAAACGAAAAAATGAAAGTTTTAAGAAAAGACTTAGGGAAAACTTTAAGAAAGGTCCAACACGTAGAAAGTCAAAAGTTTTAAGAAAATATTATAAGGAAAAGTTTTAAAAGTTTGCTTAAAAGTCTCGATCAGAGGTTTGAAGAAAGCTTAGAGGAAAAAAGTTTTTAAAAGTTATGCTTTAAAAATTTTGATCAGAGATTTTAAAAAAAAAAGCTTAAAAGGAAAAGTTAAAAGTTTCAACAAAGCTTTAAAAGGTGTGATCGGAGGTTTTAAAGAAAAATATTAAAAGGTAAAAAATTAAAATGTCTGTCAATCAAATATTTGTGGAAATTAAAACCCCATCGACTTGGAACCCCGCTAACCCAAAAAATATTTGAGAAATGTAAATATTGTTTAAAAATTTGTAGAAAAGGTGAGAGAGGCATAGATATGAAAGAAATAATAATAACAACAATAATAATAGATTCTAACGCCTACAATTTTTTACTTTGCCTTGTAGGATATTTGACACGATTGCTTGGAATTTAAAGAGAGTAAACATTGGATTTTTAATGCCAACTAGAAAAGCACAAATGTGTAGAGAGACGACATGCTATGAAGTTAATGGTTAACCCACTTGCGGCCAAAAAGTAGAAATCAAATTGGTGAATAACATTAAAGCTTGTGTGATCTTAGATTTTTATATAAAATTAAAATTTAACAAGGAATGGTTAAAGTGTAGCTAGGAGGTGATCCCAAGGAGCGTGCATCATGCTGAAATTAACATTGCTCATATGGTGTCAAAATGCAACAAGTGGTAAAATTTGATGAAATTAATGCCCAACCCACTTGTTGTAATTGGTAGATCAAGCATTGAATCACTTAACCAATAAGATTAAAGAGAACCCAAACTTTGTGTGAATTGTGGGTTAATGAGGTATGGTTGAAGTGTAGTAGAAGCAATCCCAAGGAGATCACGTCATAGGGCGAGGATAAAATCTCAGATTTGATACACCCTTGTTGAGTGGTAATTTTGCCCAATTACAAAACCACACTCACAATTAGGATTTTGATTAGAAAATCCTCTCTTGCAAAGAAATAGAAAATTTTCCAATGTTCCTTTTACTTAATGTGTGTTTGTAATCTTGTGAATATGTATCAAATGAGTGTTAGGAATACCTTAGTGATTTGCAAATAATTGTTAATAAGGGGTCTGTGTTGGTATTACTTTATCATGCTATGTTATTGATTGTTCATGAAACTTAAAAGAAATAAAAATGTGATTGGCCCTCATATGACCACGATGTAAAGTGAATTAATTCATTTTATCTTGAAGTATTTTAGGTAGATTTTATCTTCTTTTGGTTAGCAAAAATTTAAAAAAGTTTTATCTTCTTTAAACCCTGCTTTGAGCATGAAACAAAAGATTAAAATATATCTCAAATATGAATCTTAAATGATGATTGGATTCGTTTTATCTTTCTTTGGTGAATGAAAATAAAATAATCTACGTGATAAACTTTAAAATGTAATAGCCTTGAAATACCATATAAATTACCCCTCTTTAATGAAATTGTAATTTTCATAAAGAGAAACTAATCTATTGGTCTTTGGAATGTCATATAAATTACCCATTTGAATGAAATTGAAATTTTCATAAAGAGAAGTTAATTTATTGCTTGAAAAACGATAGTGCAAAATTTAGAATTTAAAATGCGAATTCATATAAAGCTCTGAAATTATAAAATTCCTTCGAAAAACTAAACTTTATAAACAATTTTATAATTTCAAATTTTCTTCAAAATGAAATCGGAATGGCCTAAGATGAAACATTAAAGCTTAATCTTGACATCCATGCATTTATTTTGGGGATTTTAATTTTTTTTTATTTTAGTTGTAGAACTTAAAAAAAAAATTAAAAAGGTAGGGTTAGAAAAATAAAAATAAAATCTAGAATATGGACCAGAATATGAAAAATGACCAAATAAAAACTAAAAAACCCTAATCTGGCCTACGTTGCAGAAAATGTTAGATCCTGAATATAAAACATAATCGGGTTAGACCTGCATCCACAATCTAGGATATGGTTATGGTGAGAGTCTAAGGGATAAAACATAAATAAAAAATATGTGAAAGTGCTACCGTATTCACGCATAAAACACAATTAAATATTTTTAAAATATGCGAAGGAAAATCTGCAATAAAAGCATTATTTTATTCAAAATCTTTCCTTCCTATATACAAATGTGAAGCCAGAATGTTGGTAGTAGTTTGTGAACCTTCCAATCTCTTCCCTCACTTTTGTCCTAAAATTTTCTGCCCTGCTTCTGCCTTTCGTTGTGTATTTAAAATTTCCTTCCAAATTTTGGTTTTCCATGTTTAACTTCTCGTTTCATTCTACAACTGTAACGTTTTACTTAATTTGGGTAATGAATAACGGCCCTTCTGTATTCCTTGGATAACACTGCACGAGTGTTCCTTTAGTTTGTAATTATCATCGAGCAAACCCTTAATAATACTCTTCCATATTTGGTAATGTCTTGGTATCCACAACAAAATATTTAGTATTAGTCATATACGCTCTAATTGACACCGCATTTTGAGACATGTCTCAAGACATGCTCCACCATGGCAATTTTTGTTAGAGGAGCCACAAACCTCCAACATCCTCAAAGGTTAATTCTTATAATTAACTTTTCAATGAGATGAAATGAAATGAAAGATTTTAATTACGTTCGTGAGACCCAAAACATGGCCTATGGGACCTCCAAATATGGAAACACGGTTATTCAAATCATATGACCATTAATATCCTTGAGAAGGTTGTTCCTTCTCCTACTAATTTGGGTTAGCAACTCCCCAACTTTTTTTATTTTACTGTCTTCAAATAACTTTGTCATAGACCCTTTTCCAAGTGTTTCTTTGTATTTGCCACGAATGTATGAAAAAATCGAGCATTCATAGATAAAATGGTCCTCTGTCTCTATTGTCCCTGTGCTGCATAGATTACATATCCTTTCTTCCCACTGTTCCTTGGATGTTGTCCATCTCCCTGTTTCACATATAAGCCTATGAGAGCTAGTCCTTATCTAAGCAATGACATTCATTTATGTTGATTCCTCAACGTTTCATCCATTTTTTATTTTGTTTCATCCATGTGTTCTTTTGTCTATGTAGCTCTTCATCCCTAACTGCCCTAAGCCATATGTTGTTTTTTATGCTTTTTGTTTTTTTCAAGTAACATAACAGCTTGGTCATAGCAATTGCCTCTAAAGGGAACATTCTAGTTTTAGCTAGAATAATTTCATAAGGGACTGTGGTCTTAATTCTAAGAAAATTTGTAATTAGACGTTTTTGAATCCTTTCTATTTACCTCCATTTTGTATTTGTTGTTTCACTGGCCCACACCTCGTAAGCATACAACACAATCGGTGTGACAAGTAGACCAAATAAGACCTAAGTGGTCTTCTAGTCCCACAACTCGATATTCCTACACCGATTTTGAAGTGCATATAGCGCTCTCCAACCACTTAGAGTTCTTTTCATCCTACATGTATTCCAATTGAGTTTGTCATGAAAGTCTATGCCTAGGTATTTGTATTCTACCACTACCTCAAGAGGTTCTCCTGCAAACTAAAATTTGAGATGTTGCTTCTTTTTTTGTTGAAAAAATCATGATTTTTGTTTTGCTCGTGTTCACCTGCATCCCAACTTCCTTATAGAAGAGTTCTAGAGCCCGAAGGTGATCTTCTAGATCTTTAGTTGTTTCAGCCACAATAATTACATCATTTGCATACATGAGGAGTTTTACCATATATTTGGCTAAGTGCACACCCTCTCCCCCAAATTTCTTTATCCATTCTTCTAACATGTCAATGTACAACCCAAATAATGTCGAAGATAGAGGGAAACCTTTTTTGATGCCTATGTCACTCCTAAAACATTCTAATAACCCTTCCTGCGTTCTTATTCTAGCCTTTACATGCTCATATAATCTGTGAACTGCTGCCCTGTAGTGAATTGGAACCTCTAGCTCTTCCATTCTGCTCCATAATTTTTTTCTTGGTACTATGTCAAATTCCTTTTTGAAGTCTACAAAACAACAAAAAGCCTCCTCTTTTTATCCCATATTTTTTCCATTGTGTCTAAGCGTGATACAATGATCAATAGTTGAGTGCTTGGGCCTAAAACCCACTTGCCCCTTTGCTCTCTTTCCTTTTTCTTCCGCCCATCTGTTGATCCTACGCTCTATCATACTCCCAAATAGATTTGCAAAGAGAGGGTTGATCATGATAGTTCGATAGTTTGAGGGATTATTTACATCTCCACTTTTAAACAAAGGAATGGTCAAGCTAGTTGTCCATTATGTAGGGAAGCCATTTTGTATGACCTCATTAAAAATCTCTTTGATCTACGGTGCAAGAATATCTACCCCCATTTTATATGCTCTGCCTGAATATTGTCTATGTCACGGGCTTTACCAGTTGCTAACTTTTTTATCCCTTGAATAATGTCTTCATTTATGAAAAGTTCTTTCTTGACAATGATAGTAGGGGGTGTCTCCTGCTGGTTACTACACTCATACAATTTTTTTGAATACTCCAACCACTGACTAGATGTTATGTTATTTTTAGTTTGCATCTTTTTCATGCTTAGTTCCTTCCAAAATTTCTTTGGTTCATGCTTACCTAAGGAAATCAGTTCTTTCCTCCTTGTTCTAGTGTATTCTTCTTTTTTTGCCCTTACCAGTTTCTCATATGCTTTTTTGTTTGCTCTTGTTTTACCCATTGGTTCCTTTAGTAATCTTCGTGCTTCCTTGCAATCTTCATCAAACCACGAGTTGGTTGGGAAGTTATTTCTTTCTTTCTTTCTAGGTTTAGCTCTCTTGCATTTTTTAGAGCTTCTTGGATAACGTGCATTAACCATTCACTTTTATTGTAATCTCTGTTACTGTGAGGTAGTCCCTTTCTTTCCCTTTCCTGTAACTTGTTATTCAATGTTGCCCTAAAACTTTGTCAATTTTCTTCTGTTAAGATAATGTTTCCCTTATGAGGAAGTTTATTTTGATTGCCTTGCATGTGTTTTTCCCTTGGTTTGTCTCCCTGTATTTGAAGTTTCATAACAATTGGGTTATGATCTGACTTAAGTTCTACTAGGGAATCTTCCACTTCTAGCTCCTCTATTTTTGGTATGCAGTTTTGTGAACATATAACATAGTCTATTACACTTTATCCCTTATATGTTTTGCATTATACTTTCCTGAATTTTTCTAACTTTTCATCCCATTGCAAATAACCAAGTTGTGTATGTTGCAAAGGCCTAACAACTCTTCTCCATATTGCGTGATAGCCCCATGCTCATCTTCTAAAGTCTTGGTCCACTGCTGATTTTCCTCTTCTGGCATCCAAAGAGGATTAATCTCAATATCTTTGTTACCTACTAGAATGTTAGCTTGCTTATTGGTTGTCCTTGCATTGAAGTCTCCAATTAATATAATCTCCCCCAACTTACTGTATGTCAAAATATCTCTTTTTAGGGAGGAGTATGGGTCTTCTCTGTTAAGGTCATGTTTCTTATAGAATTTAGAATTCTTGGGAGCAAAATAACATGTTGCTATGCTAATAACTGACTTATTTTCTAGGATCTTTATCCAAATGTACTGTTTGTTTTCATCTTGTTTTTCAATTTTAATGACCCTATCCCACTCCTCTTTTATTAAAATCATAATACCCCCTACCCCTTGCCATTTTCTATTGCTTTATTCCATATTGCTATTTTCTTGTATCCCACAAAGTCTAGAGTCCTACATCCATCGTGCTCATGTGTTTTCGTCAGGATGATTATATCTCTGTCCCTAGCAATGGGCCCTAACCCGGGTCCTCTTCTCCAAGGGTAACCTCTACAATTCCAACTTACCATCGTAAGATGTTCCCGGGTAGGCCATACTCCCTATTTGTTTTGGGTTTGTTTAGATGTGATGTATGCCTTTCCATTTCTTAAATATGCCCATCTCCCTTCATTCCTTGTTGCCCTCACCTTTTCCCATTCCTTATTTCTTTCAACCTGTTGTAGAAAGGTTAGGTCGTCATCTAAATAGAATTGTGACCCTCTCAACATGCCTATGTTTCTTAGTAACCTTGTTTTATCCTCATAGCTCATCAATGTGACCCAAATATGCCTATCTTTACCTCCTTCTCTTAGCTTGCCAATTCTGCCTGCTTGTTTGATCTGACCTTTCCATTGTAACCGATTTGATAAGAAGTCCCTGGTTAAACGGTTTGTGTCTTCCCTATCCCCATAATATTTTAACCCTTTGATGATTATGTTTGATAACTTCTCATGTCTTTCTTTCTCTTCTATTATTTGAATTTTTACTTGCTTCTCTATCAACTCTTTTTGTTGATTGATTGGTTCTTTTACTACTTGAGACCATGACTTTGCCTTTGCTAATTCATTTTGCAGCTCATTTTCTCTTGTTTCTATGTTTTGGAGTGTTTCTCGTACCTCTTTTATTTGTCTTGCATTCATTTTTTCCACCTCTATTGTATCATTGATTGGGGAGTGGATGGCTTGTTTGAGGACATGTCATTCACGTTGACCCATGTTCGCAAGGTTTTGTAGCTTTGACACTTGCTCCTTGAGTTGGTTGTTTTCCTTTTCCAGCCTTTGATTGATGTTTATGACCTCATCTAATTTAGTATCTCTTATTTTCTCCCTCCTTTCCATGCTCTCAAGTTTCTCTTTCATCTTCATTAGCTCTTGCACATAAAGTCTTGGTGCCCACATGAGTGGCGTGGTTGTGGGACTGTAAATTTCTTCCCTATCTTGAATCTCATTTTGGTGACCCGCACTTTCCATGCTAAATGTTTTCTTGCTTTCATTTTTTATTTTTTTATCCTTGCTTGTTTTTCCTTCTGTGTTCTTGTGTGTTGTCGCTTTGCCTCCATCTCTTTTGTCTTCCTTCTTTTGTCCCCTATGTTGGTTTGATTGATCTCCTCGTTCGATGATGGTTAGTGCCTTTGATTGTTCCTTATTCTCCACATGTTTATGTGGAAGAATATTCTTTACTATTATTTTTCGATTGGTCCTCTTCATTGTTGTTGCCCTTGTTCGAGCTTGTCGATGCCTTATTATTCTCCAATATTATTTTGCATTGACATATATAGGTTTTTCCATTCCTTCTTCGGGTGTTGCAGATGGTAGTATTGTTGTATGCCCCATTGCTTGTGGATATGTCAATCCCCGTGTTTCGTTAGCTTCGCTGATTGGAATAATATGTGAATTCATGGAGACCAATTGTCCTATGGTTTCTACTTGTTCTTGTAATTGTTGTTTCCCTTCTTCCATTATCAAACCACCCTTGTACTACCGATCTGTTCTTTCCTACTCCCTATCAAACTTTCCTAAAACCTAAATAATTTCAAGCACTAAATCAGAGATGCTGAAACTTATCTCGTTGTCGTTGCCTGGCTTCAAACCCTCTACAATCACTGCCGCTTGACTCAGCTATGGATTAAAAACCCTCTAGAGTCATCGTTGCCTGGCTTCAAACCCTCTACAGCCATCACCGCTTGACTCAAATGTGGATTAAAAAACCTCCAGAGCCGCCACTACTTTGATTCAAACCCTCTACGACCACCGTCGCCTGACTCAGTTGTGGATTAAAAAACCCTCCAAAACCACCATTGTTTGGCTTCAAACCCTCTACAGCCACCATCGCCTGACTCAATTGTGGATTAAAAACCCTCCAAAGTTGTCGTTGCCTGGCTTCAAACCCTCTCACCGGATCTTGACTCAGTTGTGGATTAAAAAACCTCCAAAGCCACCGCTGCTTTGATTCAAACCCTCTACAGTCGTTGTCGCCTGACTCAGCTGTGGATTAAAACCCTTCAAAACCGTTGTTGCCTGGCTTCAAACCCTCTACAGTCACCGCCACCTGACTCAACTGTGGATTAAAAACCCTCCAAAGCCATCGTTGTTTGGCTTCAAACCCTCTAGAGTCGCCGTTGAGAAGCGGGTGTTTTTTTTGGTCTTGCTGTTTGTCCCTACACACGAAAAATAAAAAGGAAAATACTCCCTTTGCACTAAATCAGAGATGTCGAAACTTACCTCAATGCGCTTCAAACCTTCTACGGTCACCGCCGCTTGAGAATTCGATCAGCTTTCCGCCACCGCCGTTTGAGAATTCAATCATGATTGCAAATTGTAGAATAATAACAAACAAACAGACGAAAGCTGTACTGTCTCCTTGTCCATAGGAAATCTCCTTGTCCATAGGAAATCTCCTTGTCCATAGGAAATCTCCTGCCTTGCTGTCCGTCTGCCTACGGGTAGTCTATCCATGCCACCGTGAGAAAGCTAATTCCCCACATTTTTAGACGACGTGGGCACCGCACCTCATCCTGCAGTTCTGGATAATATCACAAGAGGCATAGGAACATATAGTTAAATGTACTACTCTTGTTCTCCGTCGTCACCGTTATTTTGTTGAGCTGTTTTTGGTCCACTTCGTTACCATGTACGTCTCCGAAGAAATCTGCGCCTGACTTAACATTGAATTCGTCCCAGTCGCGCACAGCGAGATTTTCAATTCATATCCTTGGGCAATGACGACCATAATTCCCGCTGTGATTGAGGACGCAGTATTGCCTCCTGAAATATATGTTTTAACGAAGTCTTCACTCCCACAACGCAGCCCAAATCGATCGAAGACCGAGAATTTTCATATTAATTCATTTTCTATAGTCACGACAAACTTTGCAGAGGAACCAAACAGAAACTGCTCGATCCTGCATTTCTACCGGGTCTCGTAATTCTTTTAGCATACAGCTGTAGAATATTGAACTCGTCATTCCGAAAACCTGTCATCCGATAGTGCGTGTTATGTCAAGAGCCAAGAAGCTACTCCCAATCAACTACGTCCTTTGCACACACATTGGCACTGTCTAGACAGCGAATCCATTCATATCACATGTGACAAAATCCCATAAAATTGATATTATTTCCTCTGCAATGTACTTCTATTGTCGCTGCAAATCAGAAATGGATTCAACTAGAACCAAATATTACTGTTGTCATATCCACTTGCAGATGCGTATCCATATATTTAACATGCGTATCCATATATTTAACATGTTGTCCAGTCCCTGGTGCGTGCCACATAAGTATCCTTGTCTGCTGTTGTCACCTTATATATTATTATCTTCTTTTTTTAGTTTGATTATTTTATATATATAAGTATATATTTACATAGATTTTATTTTTATTTTATTTTCTTTTTAATTCTTTTTCTTTTTATTTTCAAAGAAAAAATGAACTCACATAAAGCTTAAAATAACCCCTTGAACAACTCTTTTAAAATACCAAAGAGGTCATCATATAACTCTTTTAGAGTAGTCTAAGAGAAGCTAAACTTTGGAATAAAAATCGAAAACTCAATCCAACATTCGAACTATTAAAAAAAAGGCCAAATGAGTCTTAGGAGGGTGGCATGTGTAAAGGAATACATCATGGGTACGGGCGTGAGGTCCAACACATGATATCAAATACTGTCAAACCCAAACCATCCAAAGCTAAGCTCATGCTAAGATCAAGAGACTACTCAAAGAGAACCCAACAATCCCCAAAACCTCAAAATAAAATGGTGGGTCCCCAAATTTGGGGCTAGTTGTGCAATGGCCACAACAACCCCATAAATAGGAATATAATAGTAAAAAAGAGGCTATGAGAAGAGCTAGAAAATTATATAAATATCGACTCACTAGGCAATTAGAAAGGTTGAAAACCATCCATTAACTAGCCCCTTAGACTTAGCTTATTTATCTATTCAATTGTTCTGTTTATAGTTGGATGGATTTTTCAACCAAGCCTAGCATTGTTTTTAACTTTGTTTATATAATTCACCAAAGTAGATAAGTCCAGATCAAATGTATTGCACAATTATCTTTTTAATGTAAGGCTTTTGAAATTTTTGTGTTCAATCTGCATATGATGATGGTGGTTGCACTCCATATAGTTTCATAGTTTGTTTTCCATTTAAAGATTGCACTATCTTAGACCTCAAACTATGTGAATATTGGTTAGGCTGAGGTTGGTTTTAAATCAAAATTACCACTTTATTGGATCAAAATAAAGTTCAAGATAATATAGACTTGTTTGTTCTCTTTCTTTTCACTTGCCCTTAAACCTTTGGTTTTTCTTTGGATCCCATTTAGATTAGAAGTAGATTAATTTTCGTTGAAAGCATTGAAGCTAATTTTTTGCTATGCTAGTTTAGAATTCTATTTATGTTGCAAGCTAATCATTTCAGTACAATGAATGTTAATTTGGTAATTATGGTTTACATGGTTTAACATTTACCTTTCTTTTTTCCAATTTCAACTATCATGCACTTGCAAGTTTTAGTATTCAGGATTATTCCTTGTTTTGTAGAAATTTAATCACTGGCATTTTATGTTGCACTATCATTGCAATGAAATTATTTTTTAAACAGTTAATCATTTAAGGTTAAGACACTATGCCTAGGAAGCCTATCTCTTAGAGTCATACTAGCAAAGGTCCCTTGAAGGAACAACTATCAATGACCTCTATGCTGACCAAGTCTTGGCCACACCAAAACCTTGGGGAAACAAATTCCATTTGAAGAGGGAACAAACTTTATTCCAAGTAATTTGGTTGGTCCTTGAGACACCAACAATTTGGCTTCTACCTATTTATGCCCCAAAAAAACTAGGACTAGGGGGGAAGTTAGAGTGTGTCATTTGTATGCCCAACAAAAGTGGTGCTAGAAGGAGGGTCAAATTGTTGATTCATTAATCCACCGGGACCTTACACCCAACAGAAGTGGCACTAGAAGGAGGACCTAAATATTTAAAGAGTTAGAGTTTTAAAGGTATAACATTCATCTCATACATATTGACTATCAAAGCTAGAACCAAAGGTCATCATCACTAGGTCCAAATCATCTATAGGTGGTATTGAATTTTACAACCTTTCCCCATACAAAAGACCTAGAATTGACAAAGGTGGATTGAATACTCATTAAATTACCAATAGTTATCCTAGAGCTATTATCCCTTTTGTTAATCCTTTTGCAATCCCTCAAGGTCCATTGATGACAACTCTTGCTTCATGATTAATAGGAAGTGGTCCTTTGAACATACCATGGCCTACACATGATATGCTTAAGAATGTTGAAAGATATCTTCCTAGGTATAGGCATGATGGGATGAGGTTAGTTGAAGAACATACTCAAACACATAAAGATACTTTAATCCATTTATAAATTGAACATGAGGATGTTTAATACGGATACTTCACGAACACATACAAGACAAGTTATAAAACACCAGGCTAAATCATTTCATTCATCAAAAGGGCTATAAATAGCCTATTACATTCTAATATGGGTGGTCATATCAACGTATTACAAGGATAACTAATTAGCCATGTAAATGTTTACATGGATAATAAGAAAGGTGACCACTAAGAAAATTGTTTTAAAATATTTACATCAAATATATACATAAGGAAAAAGGTGGACTTTTATATTTTTATAATATATATTTATTATTTTATTATATATTATTATATTTTTATTTTCTTATCATTCCTTCCCATCATATGAGCATTGGACTCCAATGCATACAAAAGGGTGAACTATAGGGATAAGTAATATGTGGAATAAAAAGAACAACTGGAATTGAAGTGGCAACTGAAGTGATAATAGAAGTGAAAAGAGTAATAGGAGCCACAACAGGAACAATCAATGCTAGAGCAACAAGAGCAATTGAGACTGGAACAACAAGAGCATCGATAGTAATAAGAGTGGTAGTAGGTGCAAAAGTTGCAAGAAGAGAAGGTACTGAAACAACCAAAACAACTAGAGGATACATAGCAATTGGAACATCTAGAGCGTGAGCTGCCATAAATGAACTAGGAGTATCAAGAACAAGTGGTACCACAACAAGAGGAGGAACAAGTGCTCTATGAGTATTGACCTGCACAAGAGCAACAAACCGAGTGGACAAGAGGTCTTTTGATTGGGAATGGTGAGGTTGTGGATGACTAAATACTAATGCAGTGGTGGGTGAGTGAGGTGGAGGAATATGATACGATGGTTGACTACAAATGAGGAAAGAGCGATGATCATGCTAAAAAGTGTAAGTGTTATGATATGCATCATACTAGGCCCTCTTATCATATTGATAAGGCTTACCTAATAATATACCACAACATTCCATGGGGTGACATCATAGGTGATAGTGTCAACATATTTAGGACCAAAAGTAAAGGATAAAGTGCAAGTGCATGTGATCATGGAAGAAGTGTTATGGTCTTTCTAGCCAAGTGGGTATTGATGAATATGAGGACAAGTAGTAGCTACAACCTGTCGACAATGGATTGCATAATCAATTTTTATTATGACCCATTATCTTTTTTTTTTAAGTGAAAAATCCCTTGTGGAGCCGCCTTGGTCTGGGAAACCACGAACAGGGGGTTCTACACCATCAAAGTCACCCGGGGGTTGCACCCGACCCTGCTCGCACCAACATTATCAATTGGATTTTAGATACCCAATTCAACTTTTTGGTAGGGTGGAGATTTGAACCTGGGACCTCCCTTGGAGGATTGCCCTCTCCTCTCCAACTCACCTACAACACCTGGGTATTGTGAGTCATTATCAATGATATAATCCATAGAGAAATTAGACATAATATGAGCACAAGTAACAAACAAATGATCACGACCTCTAGCAAGAGACTATTGAGTTAGTAAGAAAACATTATTCAATTTTCCTTCTAACTCAAGATAGACTAGATCCTCACTGGTAACCTCAATAGGATTTTGTGGGGTTCCTTCTTTTAAAGGTGCTTTTTTGGATGTGTATATACAATTATTTATTTTCTTCTATGGGCATGCATGTGCCATATGACCAACTTCTTATTTGGACATGCATATGCCATATGACCCAACTTCTTACAATAATTTCAAGATACATGAAAAGAAGAAGCCAAAGAAGGAGAAGAATATTTCTTTGGATAGGAAGGGGACTACCAAGTCTAAGATTGTCGAGGTCAGAATGTGTCTGCTAAAGAAGTAGATTGAGGAGCTTAATAGGACAATTAAGATGATCAAGATGCACTAGCTAAAGAAAATTGAAGTGCACAAGACTAAGTAGAAAGATTCTTCTCTACAAGTTAAGTTTGATTAAAAGTTGTATCAAGTGTATCAAGATGAGTATATTTCAACTCATGAAACAAGTGTGTTTGGAGGCCACTATTAAATTTAGTAACAATAGTAGACGTAAGATCTTGAACATGAATTAGGATACACAAACAATTGAACTAATAGATATAATCCTTAATATATATTTGGCTTCCTTGCCTCAAATGAAGCCAATGGATGAGCAAATCCTCATCGTAATTGGATGGATAGAAAGTAGCCTTCAAGGTTGTGACCAATTCATCCCAAGTGGTGATGGGATTTTAAGTGGTTTACCTCTCAGTGATTAGAATATTAGCAACACCAAATAATTTTAACTTAGCAAAAGGACCTTATCATCATCAAGGATTTGACTATAGGCAAACCAAGTATCCATGTCTAGGATCCAACCATTGAACACTTCAGGATCTCTAGATCCATCATAGAACTTAACCTTACAATTGACATGAGAATGGGGTCAGGAGTATAGACCTCAGGTGATGGGGTCGAACTTGCATATTATTCACTTATTAGACAAATAGCTAACTATTTCAGCTAAGGCCATCATTTGTTCTGAGTGCCAGTGTACCATTGCTTGTCTAATGAAATCCAATGGGTGTGGTAAATCAAACTTACAAGTGAACCACTAGGAATGTCAAGTACAACAAAAAATGCACTCATTTTTACAAGATCAACTTAGAGGTACTATTACATAAGTGAAATATTTCACTTCCAATAGATCAAACTCGAAATGAGCTTTCCAATAAAATATTTAAGGCTCTAAATGAGCTTTTCATTAAAATATTTCACTTCCAACAGATCAAAAGTTTCCCAATACCTATAAATAAGGTTATGTTCAGACAAGAACAATTATATCATTTACATACATTAAAAAAATCACCTCAACATAGCCAAAAGTATTGAAAGGTCACTTCTAAGGTTATATTATGGAGACAAAGCTCCATAAATTATATCAATAAATGTATCAAGCATTGATTTATATAATAAAGCTCTTGTATATTTGATTCATAATATAGTGAGTTTGTTCATTATGTTATAATATTGTTATATTTTGTTAATGTTATATTCATTGATATTTATATTATTTTGTGAATGAGTTTTATATATTTTATAATTGAGTTTGATTAGATCTTGGATATTGAGAATTGTGATTAAATTTGGTTAGAAACCCATCAGTGGTATCAGAGCCACACTATCTAATCTTGGTAGGAGCTATATTGGATAAAATATAGCATTAAAATTTTTGATGTGAATTTGAATTTGAGAAGAATTTGGAGAGAGAAGTTTTATATTGAAAAGCTAGCATCAAAGGAGAACTTGGGTGTGAATTTGAAGAAAAAAAGTTGTAGGTTGGAAAAGCTAGCATCAGTGATGCACTCAGGAGTGAATTTAAATTTGAAGCTTTAAATAAAAAGCTTGATAGTTGAAGAGCTAGTGGCTCATATTGTATTTGAGTTGGTGACTCAAATTATTTGAAAAAGAATTGATTGCTATGAAAAAATAATTTTTGTAATTAAAACTAGAATCTGGTTATTTGAAGAAGAGAAATATTGACATATGGAGTATGCCAAAGAGAAACAACATATTGAAGTTGACTGGTAAATTGAAGGGTAATAAAAGATAAAAAAGAGTCCAGAAAGTGAAAGTGATACCTTGTGTGAATCCTGGAGGGTTGAAGATAAGTGACTACAATTACATTCGGGTAGAGCCTAAGGATATTTTGAAGCACGAAATACTATGGAGCAGTCAAGAATAAATTTTGGACCTATGCACTTATAAACCAATAGAAAAGAAAGAAGATATCAACGTAAAAGTCAAATGAAATTTAAGTGCTATAGGAAGAAGAATTGCCAAAGGGAGAATACAAGGTGAAAGTTGCCAAAGAACTTGAGAGCTTGAGAGCCAATAGAAGACGTTGAAGTGCGAAGGGATAATGTAAGGCCCCATAAGAGGAGAAGTCTCCTCAAACTATATGTGGAAGGAGAAGATTTGCATGCGTAATGTAAATTGAAGCACCTTAACATCTTACGCATCGTGATAACATTTGAAGCACCCTAACGAGTTCTAGAAAAGATTAATTATGGAGTGAAAAAGAAGGTAAGGCTTATATTTAAATTTTTGGGAAAAAAGAACATTTTATTAAGCACATGATAATTTGACTTAGGATAAATAAGAGAATATTGGATTTAGTTATTGATTGTAACTGAATTCGAAAATTTAAATTGAAAGAAAATATTGGAGTGATAAGAAGTAAATATTGATTATTTGAAATTGCAAATTGAAGAATTTGATTATTGAAGATTGATGAATGCAAATATTTTTTTGCAAATTAAAATTTGATATTGATTATTGATGCCAATTTGTTTGATTAATTTTGCAAATTGAAATTTGAAAATTGGAAAATAATTTGTTGGAGTTGTAAGACATTGATAAATTTGATATGTAAATGAGTTCCATTATGTCATATAGTAATATTTTTCTTTCTGAATCACAACTTCTAAGTTAGGACCCCATCCTAACACATTTTGTAATTCTCAATTGATTATTGTAATGACCCACTTCCAATGTGGGGATCCCTTTATAATGTTATTTTGTAATATTCTATAGTGGTATGTGGCAAGTAAGGTGCCTAGACAAGTGGGGCCATTTCATGTAACCGCTATAATAATATAAGCACTATTTGGTAGAAGATTCTAGCTCAAGTGGCATTTTGCATGTAAGCCAACTCTTGAGCTTAGGGTTAGGGTTGCATAAAGAGTATATTTAAAAGATAGATCCATGTATGAATGCATATTTTTGCAAATTAGTGAAGTATTGGAGGAGGTTGCCCCCTTGAAGAGGCCCACAATTATGTGATTATTGTGAGTGTTTAATTTTGCATTTATTTTTTGCATTGTGATATTTTGTTATTGCATGAATCTTTATTTATTTTCAATGATTATTGTGAGTGTTTAATTTTTCATTTATTTTTTGCATTGTGATATTTTGTTATTGCATGAATCTTTATTTATTTTCAATATTTTGTGTGAGTTAGTTTATTTTTAATAGTAGATTCCTAATAAGTGGTATCAGATCACTTTCCAGGCCAAGTTTTGTTGTGACTACGACAGTTCTTGCCCAACCATTCCAATTGTTAGATATAATTTTTTTTTATATTTTTCAATTTTTGTTTGTCCTTTATTTTAAAAAATAGCAAAACTAGCAAAAATATAGTCTATTCTTTTTTATACAGTAGTTGTGTAGGTTAGAAACCCTGTGCCAAGGTTTTTAAAATATCGTAGAGTTGTCGTTATTGGTTAAGCTAGATAGCCCATAAAGCGTCTAGTGAAGTGAGGGGCAATCAGGCTTCAATACCTAGGCCTCAGACAACACTCGCACATGGAATTGAGCTCCCACATATCATCGAGTATTTAGGTAGACCACCTAGGATTTAACAAACCTTTAGCCCTAGAAACATTTTTTGACCTTGTATTATCCATAGTACACTGGACACAACATCCAAAAATATTACCCTCCCGCACTTTCATAGAGGTAGGTAGTGTGCTCAAGGGTATGTCTGGAATCCTCCTTGAGTAGTGGCCTAAAATATTGGTCTGAACACTATCATTTTTCACTATAGTATAACAAAGGGCCTATGGGTATACATAGTCCCTGGCTTAGAGTACTTGGTTTTGTCCACCTGCAAACAAAAAAAATATGTTTGTGTTAACCCTGCAACCACATATTTTTCCCAAAAAATTAAGCATACAAAGGAGACTTCCCTATCACAAAACAAATTGTGTGCACAAAGGAAAGAATTGGGGAACCAAACAGAAATAGTAAAGGCAGAGTTTGCAAGTATCATAATTCAATAACATTCAAGTCAGGATTGTTAGTTGGTAGTAATAGTTATTTATACTAGTATGAAATTACAAAGTTGTCAGTGACCAAAATAAAATAGATAGTGTCAGTATAGAGAACCATATAACAATGTTAGTGTTGACAATTTTGTCACATTTCTCAAAGGGTAGAAAAAGAAACAGAATTTTGTACAGATTTTGTAAAGTTTTTCTTTGTTGTCTTTTTATTTTGAAGTTGCAGCAATTTTGGCTTTCAAAGCCACCCCTTTGTATAAAAAGTAGAAAGAAAAAAAGCTTCGCTACCGAACAAGCTAGAGAAAAGAGCTTCACCGAAGAAAATGAAACTGCTTCGCACCCGAAGTATTTCCAACGCTACTTCGGGTGAAAATTTTACAAAGTAGTTCTGTCGAAGAAAAATGCAAAAGGACCGATGAAAAGGGCTTCAGGCCTAAAACATTTCAAAACACTGCTTTAGGCGGAAATCATCCAAAGCGGCATTCAAAAGAGCAAATTCACCTAAGGATAATAGTCTATACCAGGGTAAAACTACTTCGGGCCCGAAGCATTTTCAGTAAACACTTCGGCTAAGGCACCAGCGAAGCAGAATCTAAAGGAACATCCAAGATTACTTCGCCAGAAAGTTGCCGAAGCAACTACCTCGGGCCTCCTCACTCCCGAACCATTTCTACTTTGGTGGAAAACCTAGTGAAGCATTCACTTCGGCTAGTTTTCACCCGAAGCATTTTCAACCGAAGTTTTGGAAGCCAAGAGAAACAAAGCATTTTGAAGGCAGAAATGTGTTTTGGCCAAAATCTCTCCGAACCACAATTTTGAAAGAAGATCGTAGCAAAGCATTTCTCCAAGGCATCAGCAAAGCAGTTTTGTCAATGAAGCAACAAGGACGAAGAAGACCATTTTGCGAAGGAGATATGCTTCGGCACAAACCATCCCCAAAGTAGTTTTGCGAAGCTCAGTTTTGCGAAGTATAATCCAAGGAGGAGTTTTCCTTCGGCCCAGAACCATTGCGAAGCGAAGTGGTGAATGAAAACTTAGCGAAGCGCTTCACGGGCACACGTTCCAAGCCGGGTATCTTCCCGAGGCGATCAAGCGCCTCATAAATGAAATTTTTGTGCCCAACAAGCCCGCTGCTCATTTTTGGCAATCAGAAGCAAAGTATCAAGCCATGATGGAGAACCCGACGAGCATGGTGACCACTCGAGCACTGCACTCAGATACCAAGGACGTCCAGACGGCTCATCAATGCACCTTTCCATGGTTGACCTGGTCATAGTTGCCAGTTTTGGTAATAGATTTGAAAGCTCAGTCACGAGAGCCGAGGAAGGCCAAATTATTAGAGCTCGAGGGCATACTCTTCCTTGCTATGTAATTATGATTCATAGGCCCGGGTCCTCTATAAAAACCCAGGCATTGTAATGAAAAAAGTGGGGGGAACTATCTACTAGAAAGTTGTTGTAACTTGATGTCCTGTGATTAATACTAAGAGACTTTGAGCTTAATTCTTCTCTTTTATGCTGCCTTCTGTGCTTGATTCTTCTATCTCTCCTCGTTTGTATGCTGGATGCTGAACTCTGTGTTCGGTGTGCGATTAGGGACAGTGTCCTGAAACTCGTTCGAAAGGATACATAGGAGTTGGAAAATATCCTATTGACTTTCTTTTATGCTGCCTACCTTGCTTGATTCTTCTATCTCTCTTCATTTGTAGACTGAGATGCTGAACTCTGTGTCCGATGTGCGATCGGGGATAGTGTCTTGAAACTCGTTCGGGAGGATACATAGGGAGGTTGATATTACGTTTCCTTTGTTTTACTCTTGGTGTTCTTTGCTTTTATTCAGGTGTCAGTTAGTGATCGTGCTTCCTGTTCTCTCCCACCTTAAAACACCAATCTCTCTTCCCTTAACCTTCTCTTCCCTTAACCCTTTTTATTTATTTCTCTAACCCTTACTCCTTTTATCTCTTTCCTGCACTCTTGTCTTCAAAACACCCAAGTAGTTTAGCATAGAAGCCGGCCTTTCTCCGAAGATTGGCACGAGGGGCATCTCTTCCCTTCGGCCTTTCAATGTTGGTCCAGGTCTAGGGTGCGTACACTTACACAAAATCCTTACCTAGGCGGATCTGATGACCAACAGTTTTTGGCACGCCCGATGGGACAGACTGTATTTGTCTTAGAAAAATCCATAACCAGTCAAGGTCCCATATTTTAACGTAATCCCATTTCATCGGGGCCACTAGTTCTAACCAGTTCCCAGTGTGACCCGGTCAGTCTCACCTAACTAGTGGTAGTGAGGACCGATGCCCTCATTACTGAAAGACTTTTAGCATCTGGTGACTCTGTTTACCCAAGAATCTTTAAGTCGTAAAGACTAGTACCAAAAGTTTGTGCCTTCATGCAAACAAGATGGAGAGTTAAGAATAGAGGAGAGGAAACCGAGTTCTTTGAGCTAGATATTGATGCCTTCGGGGAACAATCAAGGTTGGTCACCCCCGAGTCACTGTTACAAGGAACATCCTCTGTTGGCAGACAAGGTTCAACTTTTGATAGTATAACATCTAGTTTTCCTCCCAATCCTCCCAACTCTCCGAAGCGTCCTAGTCCCTCCATTCCTATTAGTTGTCCTATTAGCAGTCAAGGGGGAGCTTCGAGAAATTTGAGAGTAAATATGGCACAGCAGCAACAGCAACAACAACAGCAAATGCAGTAGCCACCATCGCCCAGATTGTCTCCAGCATGGGATTCTTTGTCACCTCTAAATCTAGTGGGACAAGGACAAGTGTCGCCTACTGCAGTAAAGAAAATCCCAGCGTTCTATGGAATTGGGAAGACCGCTCTGGAACACATTTAGGATATAATATCTCTGGCGACGATCCACGACATTACCGAAGATCCGATTATGGTAAAGCTTTTGGTCCTTTCCCTTAGGGGGAAACTCCTCTATTGGTATAGATCTCTACCACCTGGTAGTATTACGAGATGGGATCAGTTAGCTGATCAACTGATGAGGAACTTCAATGAATCCTATGATCCTACCTCTCTGCTGCACCAGTTCACTTCAATCAAGAGACATCCACAAGAGGAGATCATGGATTTTAATGTGAGGTTCACTCGAACTTGGCAGAGAGTGCCAGTTGGACTTTGGCCAATCGACGAAGCTGCAGTGCTCTATTTCCTTTGCGCTTTCAACCCCGATATCGGTCTCATGGTAAGATATTCTAACGTTAATACTTTTCTCGAGTTGTATGAGTTAGCTAAGAGAGTGGAGATGGATTTAATAGTTGTGGGTAAGCTTCCCCAAAGGATGTCGATGCCTATACTTCCTGAATTCTTACAACTCCAGTATGCAAGTGCAGCCACTTCGCAAATCTCCACAACCCCTGCACTCCTAATTTCATCTTGGAATCCGAATCCTATCGTGTCTCAAATCACTACTCCACAGATCCATTTCCCTACATTTTCAACTCCACAGCCCATGGTCACTTTGGCTTTTCCTGTGCTGCCAGCACCACCTCAACTCCCCGCCCTGCCTCCAATACCGACGATGGCTTCCTTTCCAATCGTTCTGAAATCCAATGATATACAGACCAAATTTCTGTAGGAGATGTAGTCCCTGAACTCTACGGTTTAGATGTTGTCTAACGACATGACCATTGTAAAGAAGAAGCAAGCGTAGCAGGAATTCCTGTCGAGAAGACCTTATCCTGCGCCTGCACTTACCAAGGACCAAGCCGTTCAGCAAGGGAAGGCTTCGACAAGAAATGCTGCCATTGATGAAGCTCCGAGCACCTCCGATTATGTATATTGGTGCTCTACGTGCAATGATCCGCATGAAGAAAATACCTGCACCAGCATTATGTTCAGACACTGGAAAATAGTAGTCACAGTGGTCAAGTAAATGTCATTAGGTATATGAGTCACAACTTGGCAATTTGCGAGGAGGAGTCGGTTGCAGTACTTACCCGAGGAGGAAGAAAGACAATAGGAGCAGACGTTACTCGGCTGGCTCCTTCAAAAGAGCAAGTTCAACCCGAGAAAGGAAAATCATCTACTTCGGCCCTGAGCGAAGCTCCTTCGCCTACACCAACCAAAGGAAAGGCTCAAAAGGCCTCTGTCGAACCGCCTCAGGAGGAAACTAAGGAACAGGCCAAGGAAAATCTCAAATTTTCTTCGTTGACTAAGCGACAAAGAGTGGAAGCTACAAAGCAGTATCGCATAAGATATGAGCCCAGAAAAGATCCCCAAGCACCCAAATCCTTTGCGTACAATATTGTAGAGGAATTGAAGAATATTCCAGCCAAGATTAGCCTGTATGATGCACTACAACTTCTTAGACAAGTAGACCTGCTGCAGGAATCATTAAAGACAATTAAGGTAAAAAATGCTACACCGCTAGCATTGGTACAGACCCTATCCATGTCAATCATGGGGAAGAAAAGACCACCCCCATTCTACCTATCTCTACAAATGGAAGAGTATATTGTGCATAACTGCATGATCGACTCTGGGGCCGCTACAACAATAATTCCAAGGGCAGTCTATGAAGAAATAGGGATGGAGTATACGCGAAGCAGCCAAGGTGTACTCCAATTGGATGGTACTCCAGTAAATATTGTAGGGGTGATCAAGGACATTCCTATCCGGCTACATAAGATGCCTCAAATCACAGTCATACAAGAGGTAGTGGTAGTCGACTTGGAGCCATATTTTAGTATGTGCTTGTCGAGGTAATTCACGGCAAATCTGGGTGGATATCTATCTATGGATTACTCCCATATGGAGATTCCATTCAAGGGAAAGAAGGTGAAGATCTACAATGAGAAGCCTTCTTCCTTTCTTGTACAGAAGATGTCCAAGGAAGAAAGCAGTGAACCAGTGAACGCAATGGTGGAGGAAATAGAACAGGTAGATCTGGTTAAGGAGTCTCTTGCGCAATTAAGTTGTGAAGATGAGTTTTCATTGCCAGACTTCAATGCCATGGTGGAGACCGAGATAGGATGCTATGCGATCGTCAAGCCAAAAAACCACTCCCACCCCGAGAATAGAACAAGTTCCCAGGAAGAACTATGGAAGTTGTTCTTCGATGGCGCCCAATGTAAAAATGGTGCTGGGGCAGGGATTCTTCTAATTTCACCCTCCGGAGAGCAGAAAGAATATTGCTACCGGTTGATATGGAGCTGCACTAACAATGCAGCAGAATATGAAGCGTTATGCCTAGGACTTAAGAAAGCTGATAAGTTAGGCATAAAGCATCTCCAAATCTTCAAAGATTCCAAATTGGTTTGCAACCAGGTCACAAATAAGTGTACTTCAAAAAAGCACTAGCTAAAGTCATATCACAACAGGGTATGGGACCTGTTCGATCGGTTCGAATCTCTCAATCTACAGTCAGTCCCACGAGAGAAGAATCGACATGCCAATGTTCTGGCATCCATCGTAGCCAAATACTCTCCAGCAGAAGACATGGTGCACAAGCCTAGAGCTATGAGAATGATCTATAGACCCTCTGTCCTAGACAAGGATCTGCATTGGCAAGTGTTTGATAATGATGAACAGATTGTAAATTTCTTAATCCAAGAAGCCACCACAGTTGAAGACTGAAGCACTGATGAAGAAGAGTGTGAAGGGTTGATCCAGTTGAAGAATAACCATGTTCCCAAGGGACTAATCACCCTTGAAAGACTCTTTGATTGAAATGACCGAGCTCTCTCTCACATGATCAAAGTCCATGAGAGACAGTATCAGGATTTGGAGCTCGAACCTGGGAAAGCAATAAAGGTGGGAACCGACTGCACTGCGAAGGAGATAGAACAGATACAGAATTTGTGCAGAAGGTTTTCTAATATAATCACTTGGTCTTATCAAAATCTTCAAGGATACAATCGACAGCTAGTTCAACACACAATCGAGTTGCAGGAGGGGGTCAAACCTTTTTGACAAAAGTAAAGGTTGGTGAATCCCAAGATCGAGGTCTTAATGAAGGCCGAACTCTTGAAAATGCTTGAGGCAAAGATCATATATCCCATCAAGCACTCTTCATGGGTAGCAAACCTGGTCCCAGTCAGGAAGAAGAACAGAGATATCAAGTTATGCATGGACTTCCGCAACCTAAACCAGGCGTCCCTCAAGGACCACTATCCTCTCCCATAGATTGATCAAATTTTGCACTCAGTAGCTGGAGCTCAACGATTCTCTCTGCTCGATGGTTTTTTTGGATACAATCAGATCTGGGTCAGGGACGAAGACCAACACAAAAAAACATTCATCACTAAGTGGGAAACATTTGCCTACTAGAGAATGCCATTTGGCCTTTCGAACACTGGGGCCACTTTCCAGAGAGCAATGGATCTTGCTTTTTGCGAGCTTCTAAATAAGGTTATCGTCATCTATCTGGATGACATGACTGTTTTCCCCCGAAGAAGGAAAGACCACCCCACACATATACAACAAGTCTTCAAAAAATATCGAGAGTTCGGCATCTCAATTAATCCAAAGAAGTCCATATTTGCGATCAACGAAGGAAAGTTGCTGGGACACGCGATATCAAAAAAATGCCTCGTTGTAGATCCTGACAGAGCCGAGGCTCTAATGAAGCTTCCACTTCCCTCAGATAAGAAAGGACTTCAATCTTTCTTTGGCCAGATTAACTTCATGAGGAAGTTCGTCCCCAACTTTGCCCAAGTCATCAAGCCAATGTCCCAACTCCTGAAGAAGGGCGTCGAATTTAGTTGGACCGAAGAAAGAAAAGAAGCTTTTGAAGAGATTAAAAATTGAATTTCTCAGGCATCGGTCTTGATCAATCCAAATTATAGTCAGGATTTCATCCTATATGCTATAGGAGAACCCGAAATTTATGCTGCTGTCCTAACACAAAAGGGGGAAGATGGCGAGGATGCCCCATCACGTTTTTGAGCCAGGTAATCAACCCTCATGAAGAAAAGTATAATTTCATAGAACGTCAGGTACATGCAGTAATGAAATCCCTTAGAAAATTCAAATAGTTCATCTCTCAAAGTCGGGTCATAGTCTTTGTCATTCACCTCGACGTGCCTAATTTTATCATCCAAGGAGAATTGGGGAGTAAAATAGCTGGTTGGGTGAACAAGATACAGGAGTTTGACATTGAGATCAAGCCCACCAAATTCGTTCGTGATCATGCACTATGTCAAGAATTAGCAAAGAACGCAGCGGTCGAAGCTGAAGAACCTTAGAAGAATGACTTACCATCCGATGAATGCTTCGCCAACCACGAGGAAGACGAGAGAGACTGGGTCAGTGAAATAGTCGAATATTTCAACACTGGCAGTTGTCCTTTGCATATAAATGCTTCATAGCAAAGGCATTTTATAACGTGATCCTCTCGGTACACTCTACGCCCCGAAGGCCTATTTTTCAAGAATATTGATGGGGTCCTTCTTAAATGCATCAAAGATGATGATAAAAGAAAAGTCCTAGGAGAGTTCCATTCGGGGCTATCTGGAGGCCACTTCACAGGAAGGATGACGGCATTAAAGATTATCAAAGCAGGATACTATTGGCCCACACTCTTTGTCGATGCCTTCGCAGTTTGTCATAAATGTGAGCAGTGTCAGAGGTTCGTCGATCGAAGAAAAAATGTTGCAATGCCCCTTTGTTTGATACAAGTAGAGACACCCTTCCAACAATGGGGGTTGGGTTTTATAGGAGTCGTATCACCAAATTCCTCCGTGGGACATAGGTTCATCCTAACAGCAACAGACTACTTCACCAGGTGGGCCGAAGCGATTCCTACCAAACATGCAGATCAAGATACTGTAGTCACCTTCTTGGAAGGATTGATCACTAGGTTTGGCATCCTCAAAGCAATCATCACAGACAATGGCCCTGGCTTCACAGGCGCTAAAATCAATGATTTCCTCTACAGGTATGGGATATATCATAAAGTGTCCTCCAATTATTATCCTCAGGGCAATGGCTTGGCAGAATCCACCAACAAGACTCTGTTGAGAATGCTAAGGAAGCTCATCGAGACGAACAAAAGGACTTGGCATCTCCTTCTAGATCGGGCCTTGTGGGCCGATCGGATTTCTATCAAAAATTCAATCAAAACTTTGCCTTATGCTCTGGTCTATGGCAAGGAGGCCATCTTACCCATCCATGTTGAGATCCCTGCACTGCGGCTGTTAGAAGTAGAAGATGGAGTTAATCCGATGGAGAACAGGTTAGCTCAGCTGCTACGACTGGAGGAGGATCGCGAAGAAGCATACTAGGACTTTGCTAAGCATACTCAGGTTATCCGAGATTGGTTCAAGAAAAAGTCATCCGATCGCACATTCAATGTGGGAGACCTGGTATTGAAGTGGGATTCTTGGAATGCCAAGCCTAGGAATCACGACAAGATGGACGCCTTTTGGGATGGGCCGTTTGAAATTATGAAGGTGAACTCGACCAATTCATTCATCCTCAAAGATGCAAATGGACAAGTTCTGCCAATCTCTGTCAATGGTCTTCACCTGAAGACTTTTCATCGCTAAAGACAATTTCTCTTTTTTTAAAAAAAAATGTGTATATATCCTTCTGTATATAATTTATATGTACGTTCTATTCCAAGATCACAAAGCCAAGTACCACTTCCAAATCTTCTTTGGAGACTTCTGATGTGAAGTAGCAAGTACAAAAGGTTTGCTGCAAAGAAGGAGAACCAGCTACTGAAGCGCTCCCAGAAAAAAAAAAAAAAAGGAGGAGAAGGATCGGGAAATGACTCTGGCCCAATGGATCAAGACTAAGGGTCCTCCCACCGAGACAAGCTCGTTGCCCTACGAGCCGCCAAGAATGTTGACAATTTTGTCACATTTCTCAAAGGGTAGAAAAAGAAACCGAATTTTGTACAGATTTTGTAAAGTTTTTCTTTGTTGTCTTTTTATTTTGAAAAGTTGCAGCAATTTTGGCTTTCAAAGCCACCCCTTTGTATAAAAAGTAGAAATAGAAAGGCTTCGCTATCAAACAAGCTAGAGAAAAGAGCTTCGCCAAAGAAAATGAAACTGCTTCGCACCCGAAGTATTTCCAACGCTACTTTGGGTGAAAATTTTGCGAAGTAGTTCTGTCGAAGAAAAATGCAAAAGGACCGATGAAAAGGGCTTCAGGCCTGAAACATTTCAAAACACTGCTTCAGGCAAAAATCATCCGAAGCGGCATTCAAAAGAGCAACTTCACCGAAGGAGAATAGTCTAGACCAGGGTAAAACTACTTCGGGCCCGAAGCATTTTCAGTAAACACTTTGGCTAAGGCACCAACGAAGTAGAATCCAAAGGAACATCCAAGATTACTTCGCCAGAAAGTTGCCGAAGCAACTACCTCGGGCCTCCTCACTCCCAAACCATTTCTACTTCGACGAAAAACCTAGCGAAGCATTCACTTCAGCTAGTTTTTGCCCGAAGCATTTTCAACCGAAGTTCTAGCAGCCAAGAGAAACAAAGCATTTTGAAGGCAGAAATGTGTTTCGACCAAAATCTCTCTGAACCACAATTTTGAAATAAGATAGCAGCGAAGCATTTCTCCAAGGTACCAGCGAAACAGTTTTGTCAGCGAAGCAGCAAGGACGAAGAAGACCATTTTGCGAAGGAGATATGCTTCGGCACAAACCATCCCCAAGCGGTTGGTGAAATCCAAGGAGGAGTTTTTCTTCGGCCTAGAACCATTGCGAAGTGAAGTGGTGAATGAAGACCTAGCGAAGCGCTTCACGGGCACACGTTCCAAGCCGGGTATCTTCCCGAGGCGATCAAGTGCCTCATAAATGTAATTTTTCGTGCCCAACAAGCCCGCTGCTCATTTTTGGAAATCAGAAGTGAAGTATCAAGCCATGATGGAGAACCCGACGAGCATGGCGGCCACTCGAGCACTGCACCCGGAGACCAAGGACATCCAGACGGCTCATCAATGCACCTTTCCATGGTTGACCCGGGCACAGTTGCCAGTTTTGGTAACATATTTGAAAGCTCAGTCACGAGAGCCGAGGAAGGCTGAATTCTTAGAGCTCAAGGGCGTACTCTTCCTTGCTATGTAATTATGATTCAGAGGCCCGGGTCCTCTATAAAAACCTAGGCATTGTAATGAAAAAAGGGGGGGAACTGTCTACTAGAAAGTTGTAACTTGATGTCCTGCGATTAATACTAAGAGATTTTGAGCTTAATTCTTCTCTTTTATGCTGCCTTCTATGCTTGATTCTTCTATCTCTCCTCGTTTGTATGCTAGAAGTTGAATTCTATTTTCGATGTGCGATTGGGGACAGTGTCCTGAAACTCGTTCGAAAGGATACATAGGAGTTGGAAAACATCCTATTGACTTTCTTTTATGTTGCCTGCCTTGCTTGATTCTTCTATCTCTCTTCGTTTGTAGACTGAGATGCTGAACTCTGTGTCCAGTGTGCGATCGGGGATAGTGTCCTAAAACTCGTTCGGGAGGATACATAGGGAGGTTGATATTACGTTTCTTTCATTTTACTCTTGGTGTTCTTTGCTTCTATTCAGGTGTCAGTTAGTGATCGTGCTTCCTGTTCTCTCCCACATTAAAACACCAATCTCTTTTCCCTTAACCCTTTTTATTTATTTCTCTAACCCTTACTCCTTTTATCTCTTTCCTGCACTCTTGTATTCAAACACCCAAGTAGTTTAGCATAGGAGTCGGCCTTTCTCCGGATATTGGCATGAGGGGCATCTCTTCCCTTCGGCCTTTCAATGTTGGTCCAGGTCTAGGGCGCGTACACTTACACAAAATCCTTACCTAGGCGGATCTGATGACCAACAGTTAGTATTCGTAGTATAGGTGATAGTACAATGTCAATACAATAAACTACATAAGTGTTAGTATTCATAGTACAAGTGATAGTACAATGTCAGGAGTGGTCAATAGTCAAAACAAATAGAGCAGATTTGGTTGACACATAACCTAACTTTTGACTCTAATTTCTAGAGATAAAATTGACCACACCAGTAGACTCATCAAAACAATAGTAAAATAAGTCTGGGGTGTCCAAAACTAGTGTTGTGAGACAACTCATTGTGACTATCTTTTTGAGTTGATCAATTTGATATATAACACCCAAGCACTTTTTTAGACTTCTTACTAAAAATAGTAACCCCTGAAACCACACTTCTATTTTTAGTAAGTTAGTGAAAGAGGTTCAAAACTCACCAAAATGGTTGGTGGCACTCGTGGACATCAAAAAGAGGTAGAACATACCACTTCAATGTTGGATCAAATACAAAGCACACTTAATACCCTTCTCCATGATAATCAAGCAATAAGGGAAGACATTCAATGATTTAGAAGTGAATACATCAGCTCCAAAGCCACCTTTGAAGAACACCTTGTAGAGGTTGAGTCCAAACTTGACGATGTCCCAAAGGTGTTTGAGCATCATGATACTAAACAATCAAAATGGGGAAAAAGAATCCATAAGAAAATCGAAAGCTCTCACACTCTTTTTGCCATGATACTCCCTTTAAGAAGCCTAAATTGGACTTTCCTAAGTTTAATGGGAAGGATGCAAATGGGTGGTTATGTCATATAGATCAATTCTTCAAACTCCACAATATCCCTAAATATTTATGGATCTAGATGGCTTCTTTCAATTTTGAGTCTGAAGCCTTACAGTGGTACCAGTGGTTACAACACATAATTCTTAACCCCTCTTGGGAAGTTTTTGAGTCCCAATTACTCACTCGCTTTGGCCCTAGTGAATATGATGACTTTCAAGGAGCACTAACCAAGCTAAGACAAACCTCTACAATTCGAGACTATCAAACCCAATTTGAAAAATTGGCTAATAGAACCAAGGGTTGAATGAAGGGTTGTTATGAGTTGTTTCATCAGTAGATTGAAGGATGATCTCCAGGTTGAGGTCAATATGTTCAAACTGCAAACATGATGCAGGCCATAATCTTGGTATGGTTGGCCAATTCCAAATTCTTAGCTCAAAGGAGGACATCTAAATTTTCACAAACTAAACCCTCCTTTCCTCCCAATTTCTCAACTAATAATGAAAGTAAAATTGTTTCCCATAAATGCTTGATTACAAAAGGAATGGATGCTAGATGCGCTCAATGTTTGTGCTACAATTGTGATGGAAAAAATGTTCGAGGGGATAGGTGTGCCTAAAATTTGTTTCTCATAGATGTTGAAGACCCAATCCACAGTGAACAAAGTGATGATGAAACATAATCAACATAAGAACCACCTCAAAATGAGGAATATATACAGGAAGAACCATAGGAAAAATTTTATGTCCATGCTCTTGTAGGGATTACTACTCCACAAACCATGAAAGTTGTGGGTTTTTCAAAGGCCAACGTCTTACAATCCTTATTGATTCTAGAAATACAACTTTATTAATCCCTAAATTTCCAAGTATGCCAATTGTTACATACACATGTAATTCCTTTGATGTTATGGTGAAAAATGGAGGGACTTTGCCTTGCAAAGGTAAATGTCGTAATGTTGAATTAAAAATAGGGAATTATGAGCTCAAAACCGATATGTTTGCTCTATAATTAAGAGGATGTGATATTGTTGAGAGCTCCATGTTTAGGAAAGTTTGGAACCATCGCATGGAATTTTATAGAGTTATGGATGCAATTTCATAGACTGGAAGGTATTACACTCTTCAGGGTTCACAAGCAGGATCTCCTCAGATTATCAGCTCAAACTGTATGGATAAATTATTGAAAAAAATATCTCATGGGGTCATGTTGATTAGAGATCTACCTTTGGTAAGGATTTGGTTATTCAATGTGCCTTAGACCTGGCCAAAATTGAAAGGTCGAGAGGAAGAAATGCCTCCCGTGCCAATATCCAGAGATGGGTTGGTTCCCTTGCTATTCTAACTGGGGGTTTTGAGATAAAAGAACAGGAAAGGAATGGGCAATGACTGAAAGGGATGGGAAATATGGCCACAGGCCCAAATAGAATAGGGGTGATGGACTAAGCACGATAACTCTATTGCATTTTGAACTAAATAGCCCTCAAATATAGACAACTAATAGAAATTAAACCAGAACATCTAGCATGCATAATCTCCAGGGCTACTCCAAAGTTCCTACCTTATCAGAAACTAAATCTAGATAATAGAATTCAAGTTTATAGTTAAAGCATGGAATGATAGAAGACAAGCAATAGAAGACATACACATGAAAATAGAAGTCTATGTTTAGAGCTAGACATCAATTGTATTGATAGAAAAATTCAGGTTTTCATTTAGCCTCTAGAAAACATCCATGCATTTTACAATAAAAGAGAGGGCTTATATAGATAATTCTGCCACTTGAGCAATAAATGTTGATTAACAAAATATAGCGATGGAAGCCAAGATAAAGATCACAAGGAAGTATAGTCACAAAGTACTAACCAAGCATGGCAGAGACTGGTGACTCCTCAAAAATATCATTGAACCCCTTCAATGCCCTAACAGACTCGGCTTGTTGGCATTGCCTCCTCACTTGCAGGGACCTCTTTCATGGAAGATATGCTTGAATTCTTGAACATCCAGTCTGGAAGCTTCTCAAAATGGCTGGACCTAGTCAGATAAGGATGCCCTTAATATTTTTGATGTGGAGTACTTTCGGGAGAAACCGACACAAATGTCAAAAGATTCAATGGACAGGGTGTTGTGAGGTGTCATGAAATAGCTTGGCACACTCCATACTGTGCACCCAACTTGGGTGCACTTCCTCTTGTGAGCCCAACCTGGGCACACTTCCTCATGTGTGCCTAGCCTGGGAACACTCCTTGAGGTGCGCACCATGGAGTGTGTGCCCGACCTGGGCACGCTTCTTTGTGTGCACTCGACCTTGGGTGCACTGCTTGTGTGCACATGACCTAGGCACATTGCCTGAGGTGCACCCGACCTTGGATGCACTGTTTGTGTGTACCCAGCCTAGGCACACTACCTAAGGTGTGCCCAGCCTTAGGTGCACTACTTGTGTACGCCTGACCTGGATGCACTGCCTGAGGTGCACCCAGCCTTGGGCACACTGCCTATGTGTGCTTGGCCTGGGTGCATGCCTTGAGGTGTGCCCGGACTGGGTGCACTGCCTATGTGCACTCAGCCTGGGTGTACTACCTAAGGTGTGCCTGGTCTTGGATGCACTGCCTGTGTGCACCCGACCTAGGTGCACTACCTAAGGTGTGCCCGACCTTGGGTGCACTGCTTGTGTGTGCCCGGCCTGGGTGCACTGCTTGAGCGCCCGGCCTGGGCACACTATCTAAGATGTGCCTGGAATTGGACGCACTGCCTATGTGTGCCCTACCTAGGTGCATTACCTAAGGTGCACCCAACCTAGGTGCACTTCCTAAGGTGCACCCAGCCTTGGGCGCATTGTCTTCTTGAAACGTGAGCCTAACATGGGTGCACTTAGTGTTACAGCTTCTCGGGGCCATAACTTTTGATCCGTTGACCCGATCGCCTATTGTAATATATCATCGAAAAGCTTACAAAAATATCTACAACAATAAAATATCCAAAGATCATTTCATCCAATTTATCACCCTTTTTTAGGGCCCATAAAAATGCCAACACTTTTGCATGTGTTTTACTAATCTAAAGCTCCAAAATATTTCACTGGTGAAGTGCACTTCACACTTAGGAAAAATTTCATAAAAAATTCTAATATGGAAAAAATGCCAACATTTTTGGTGGCTCGCGAGGCATTTAGCTTGTCTGAATGCAAATCGATCCCAGGCCTTTATCCATTGGGCAACAGAGTCATCCTCGCTTTCTAAATGCTCACTAGTAGCAGCAGACTCTTCTCTCGATTCTTCTCCTCCTGTCCCCTCGTGCTCTTCTCGGTGCTCACTATGCTGCTCTTCGTCGTGCCCATTTTGGTTGTACAATTGCCCAAGCGCTCGATCTAAAAATGACATTGCCTTATCAAACCCTAGCACTCTGCTTCTTACCAACAATATTCACTCTTTGAACTCTGGGAAATAATGTTGTAGCAAAACCTTCGATAATTCTTTGAGTTAAAATGGGGCATAGCGATGGTCCTGGGCCCCGCTTGTGATGTCATATGCTTGGAGTGGAGCACATGGGCCTTGAGGGAGGGTTAGAGGGGATGTTTCCCTACAATAGCCTGAAATGGAATTATGCTTCTTCTCAGGGGTGAAACTGGCTTTGACTTTACCTTTTAACTTGCCCTTCAATTTTGACTTGGCCTTTGCTCCACAGAGTGCTAAAATAGGGTTTTACCCCTAAAGGAGATCGAAACTTCTCCTCGCTAGGGCACCTTATATGGCATTGAACTGTTGTGCCAGGTGATGCTAAAAATGGTACCTGAAAACTACTATCTCCTTTTTTCTTTCTTGGAGTGCTAAAAAGAAACACACACAAACTAAACTAAAAAACTTAAAATCAAACTCATTCGCACCATTTCTCTACCAGCTTGACCCTGGCCAAAACTGGGTTGCTGACAGTACAAAAATGGGGGAAGAGACTTAATTATTTACACAAAATTTTATGACATGATTGGCATGCCGCCACCACCAAACTGGTGTTGGGCGCCTACCGAGTGAATCTACAGTATCCAGACCAGATCTGACTATACTTGAGTTGATCTTTGAAGATCTGTTGGGCTCCCAAAGCTTTCCATGTTGTGAATAGGATGCAATGTGGTAGGTTATCATGTGTGCCAATACTCATACAGTTAATTAATAATGTGGTAAAGATATTTATCACATGGGAGACTTCTTAGAGTATAGGTTGCAGGATCCTAAGCATGTGCTCCTCTAACTCCTTGATGTGATAGTAGGATTTTCCAGTGATAGCCCTACTGTCAAGATATCCCTGGAACCAGCTTCCTGAGGAGGTACACTTATTGAGTCTCGATCGAGTACTTGTGTGCTATTCTCAGGGATACAAAAAGGGTGCAAAATTATGTCTTCACTCTCAAAATATGCCACTTGAGCCTGTTCCCCTTCTTGGTCCATCTCCTGATGGAAACTGCAAGCAACCATATTATCCATCGCTTGAGCAGGGCTTGCATATTCCCTTTGTTGGCCTTGGACAAGATCTTCCTCTTGAGCTCCACACAACTACATTCTAGGTCTTTGCATAGTTTGAGGGATCTGCCATTATGAATACTACACGGGATACACAAGAGCAGCAACTATCGAAAAGAGTGATGAGGCAATTTATCTCTATTGTATTTTTCTTGATAGAAGCAAAATTTGCTCTGCTTGTACTGCTTCTTGAAATATTTGAGGGAATATTTGTTTCCCAGATTATAGCAATAGGAGGCTTATGTCCGGGTAAGCCCATATGTAATAGAGGTGGGCTTGGGTGGGTGTCGGCTGGATTTTCTTTGGAATTCTCCTCCAAATCCTCCAAAATCGGACATTGAAGTCTGTGATACTCTCTAGAGGTGCTCTCATGATGGTGGAGAGGTGCATCAAAATTTGAAAGGGATCTAAAGAGCCATCAAATGTTTCAACTAGTGCTTCTGCTAGGTCCGCCCATGAGCAGATGCTCTTACGCTCGAGTATTTTGTCCACTACAGTGCCCTTCCTTCCAGAGAAAGAACCATAAGTTTGATAATGACATCTTCATGGGTTATGCCATGGAGGGTCGCTAGAGAAACAATATCTTCAAGGTGATCTAAGGCCATTCCCTCAGTGCCATTGTATTTTGTTAGGGTCTTCAAGGCATTTTTGGAAATATCATGCCGACTTTGGAGATTCAAAGGGCCAAGATCATCCCAACTGGGATGATATACCTGTGCCATTATAGCAGTGGTCTTCAGAGATCACAATCCTTGCCGTTGAGTCAAAGTTGCCAGGTGAACATTGTTTTCTTCACTTGTGAGGTCAATGTTGCTCACCAAACCTTGATTTCTCTGGGGTGTCTTATTTTAGCATAAAATGGATCCACCAATCGTGAGACCCGAATATTTTTCTTAACAGAGTCGCCAGGTGATTTTACCATATGAAGGCAAGCTAGAGATTCACCAAACTCAAGCTTTCTTAAAACATGGATATTGTTCATCCCACCCAAAAATTGTTGGTAAAACATCTGCCTTTGGTAAGGATTTGGTTATTCAGTGTGCCTTAGACCCAACCAACATTGAAAGACTGAGAGGAAGAAATGCCTCTCGTGCCAATATCTAGATATGGGTTGGTTCCCTTGCTATTCTAACTGAGGGTTTTGAGATAAAGGAATAGGAAAGGAATGGGAAATGACTAAAATGAATGGAAAATATGGCCACAGTCCAGATAGAACAGGGGTGATGGACTAATAGCATGATAACTCTATTGCATTTTGAACTAAATAACCCTCAAATATAGAAAACTAACAAAAATTAAACCAAAAAATCTAGCATGCATAATCTCCAGGGCTACTCTAGAGTTCCTACTTTATCAAAAACTAAATCCAGATAATAGAATTCAAGTTTATAGTTAAAGCATGGAATGATAGAAGACAAGCAATAGAAGACATACACATGAAAATAGAAGTCTAGGTTTAGAGCCATACATCAGTTGTATTGATAGTAGAATTCAGGTTTTCATTTAGCCTCTAGCAAAAATCCATGCATTTTACAATAAAAGAGTGGGATTATATAGAGAATTCTACTGCTTGAGCAATAAATGTTGATTAACAAAATATGGCGATGGAATCCAAGATAAAGATCACAAAGAAGTACAATCATAAAGTATTAACCAAGAATGGCATAGACTAGTGACTCCTCAAAAATATTGTTGAACCCCTTCAATGCCCTGATAGACTTAGCTTACTGGCACTACCTCCTCACTCTTGAGGATCGCTTTCATGGAAGATATGCTTGAATTCCCGAACATCCAGTCTGGAAGCTTCTCATAATGGTTTTTCCTGGTTGAATAAGGATGTCCTTTAGATTGTTGATGTAGAGTGCTTTCATGAGAAACTAGCACAAAGGTCAAAAGAGTCAACAGACAGGGCATTGTGAGGTGTCATGAAACAACTTGGCACACTCCATATTATGCACTCGACTCAGGCGCACTTCCTCCTATGCATCGAACCTGGGCATACTTCCTTTTGTGCACCTGACCTAGGTACACTCCTTGAGGTGTGCACCATGGAGTGTATGCCTAAACTGGGTGCGCTTCTTCATGTGCACCCAATCTTGGGTGCACTGCCTTTGTGTGCCCAGCCTTGGTGCACTACCTGAGGTGCACCTGACCTTGGGTGCACTGCCTGTGTGCACCCATCCTAGGCACACTACCTAAGGTGTGTTTGACCTTGGGCACACTGCTTGTGTGCACCCTACCTGGATGCACTGCTTGAGATGCGCCTGATCTTAGGCACACTGTCTGTGTGTGCCTGGATTGGGCACATTGCCTGAGGTGCGCCTAGCATTGGGTGCACTGCCTATGTGCACCCAACTTGAGTGCACACCTTGAGGTGTGTCTGGTCTAGGTGCACTGCCTATGTACACCTAGCTTGGGCACACTACCTAAGGTGTGTCTAATATTAGACGCACTTCCTGTGTGCGCCTGACTTGGGTGCACTGCATGAGGTGCACCCAGCCTTGGATGTACTGTCTATGTGCACTCGGCCTAGGTAGACTGCTTGAGGTGTGCCTGACCTGGGTGCACTACCTCAAGATGCACTCGACCTTGGGTGCACTACCTGAGGTGCGCTTGGTCTTGGATGCACTGTGCCTAGGTCGAGCGCACACAGGCAGTGCACCCGACCTTGGGTGCACTGCCTGAGGTACGCCCGATCTTGGGTGCACTGCCTGTGTGCGCTCGACCTAGGCATATTGCCTGAGGTGTGCCCGGACTTGGGCGCACTACCTGCTTGAAATGTTTGCCTGACTTGGGTGCACCTTGAAATGTGCGCCTGACTTGGGTGCACCCTGAAATGTGCACCTAACTTGGGCACACTTGGTGTTACAGCTTCTTGGAGCCATAACTTTTGATTCGTTGACCCGATCACCTATTGTAATATATCACCAGAAAACTTAGAAAAGATCGACAACAATAAAATATCCAAAAAATCATTTTATCCAATTTATCACCCTCTTTTAGGGCCTGTGAAAGTACCAACACTTTTGCATGTGTTTCGTTGATCTAAAGCTCTAAATGATTTCACTGGTGAAGTGCACTTCACACTTAGGCAAATTTTCATCAAAATTTCTAATGTGGAAAAAATGCCAATAGGTCATCGCTCATATATTTGCAATCCAACCACCTTCTTTAGAGGTGGACAAAAATCCAAAATATTTGTAACTTTTTTTGACAAAGCACAATGTAATTGTTTTTGAACCATTAGAATTACCACCATGTCGCTCCTATGACCATGCCATTCCATTAGTACCTAGTAGTGTACCACCTAACATTAGGCCATACCGATATCCTCATACCCATAAGTTATAAATATAGAAGTTAGTACAAAAATTGTTAAAAGTTGGATTCATTTGGCCTAGTAATAGTGCTTACTCTTCTCCTGTATTATTGGTATGAAAGAAATATGGGTAGGTGCTTATGTATCAATTTTGGTGAGCTCAAAAAGCTCACCATTAAGGATAAATTTACTATTCCTATGGTAGATGAATTATTGTATGAGATGTATGGGGCTATGTGTTTCTCCAAATTAGATCTTTGCTTTGGGTGCCATCATATCGGGCTCAAGGATGAAGATATTCCCAAAACCACCTTCCATACTCATGAGGGTCATTATGAATTCTTGGTTATGCCATTTGGCTTGACCAATGCACCTTCCACATTTCAAATCCTCATGAACAACATTTTTCACCCATTTTTTCATAAAGTCCTCTTAGTTTTCTTTGATGATATCTTGGTTTATAGTCATTCTTGGGAAGAACACCTCATCCATGTGGACCAAAATCTACAACTTTTGGCACAACATCAACTTTATGCTAAGAGGTCCAAGTGTTCTTTTGGGTTGATTGAAGTAGAGTATTTGGGAAAAATTATCACCAAGGATGGAGTTAAAGTTTATCCTAAGAAGATTCAAGTCGTTCAAGAGTGGCCAAAACCTCACATTCTAAAGGGCCTTCATGGATTTTTGGGCCTCATAGGGTATTATCGCAAATTTGTTAGCAACTATGGCAAAATTGTTTCTCCTTTAACAACCATGTTAAAGAAGAATTATTTTACTTGGATGGGTCCAACTAATGAGGCTTTCTTTGATTTGAAGCATGCTTTGACAACCACTCCCATCTTAGTGATGCTTGATTTTTCCAAGTCCTTCGTAATTGAAAGTGATGCTTTTGACAATGGCATTGGACTTGTGTTGATGCAATAAGGGAACCCTATGACCTTCACTAGTAAAGCACTTTCAAGCAAAAATATAGGCAAATCAATTTATGCTAAGAAGATACTTGTAATTCTGCATGTGGTTACTCACTGGTAGCCTTATCTCATTGGGTGACATTTCTCCATTAAAACAGATCACCAAAGTTGTAAATACTTCCTAGAGCAGCAAGTTGCTACCCTCAAACATCAAAAGTGGGTCTCTAAGCTCATGGGCTATGATTATGATATTACCTATAAAAACTATAAAAAGAACATTGTGGTGGATGCTCTCTCACCAAATTGAAGCTCAAAGTATGTTATGTGTTATTTTTGCATGCATACCACAATGGATAAATTCTCTTTGATACGAGGTGCTTCAGGATTCATAATTGTAAACTTTGGTTTCCTCGCTTCAAACAAAACATACATCATATCTAGGGTACACTTGGGATGGACAACATTTGTATTATCTCCAGTGCCTTGTTTTCCCTCACATGTCTCCAATTTAGGAACTCATTATGATTGAAATGCATGCTTCACTTGTTGCAGACCATTCAAGGTTCCTAAAGACATGAGATTAAGTAGACTTTTTTCTAGAAGGGTATGAAGGGCATTAAGACTTTTGTGGCCAAGTGTGACATTTGTCAATGGATGAAAGGAGAAACAATTTTTTCCTCGAGCACTCTTCAACCCTTGCCTATTCTCGAACAAGCCTGGACAAATTTTTTCATGGACTTTATTTATAAATTGGAAGGTAAAACAATAATTTTTTGTGGTAATGGATTGTCTCATGAAGTATGCTCATGTTTTTTCTCTCTCCCATCCTTACATGGACTTTGTAGTTTTTCAAGTTGTTCTCAGTTATATATTTCATCTTCATGGCATGCCCACCTCCATTGTGTCCAATTGTGACCCTACCTTCATTAGTAATTTTTGGCAAGAATTATTCAAGTTGCAAGGAACTCATCTCAAAATAAGTTAATCTTATCATTTGTAAATGGATGATCAAACATATATCGCTAATAAATGTTTGTAGACCTATCTTTGTTGTTTTACCTTTGATCATCCTACACAGTGAGCGAAGTGGCTTCCCTTTTTCAAGTGGTGGTATAACACTTCTTATCACACTGTAATCAAGGTCACTCCTTTTGAAGTAGTCTATGGGTGATCTTCATCAATACCCTCATCGTATATTCCAAGCAGATCCAAAGTCTATGTTGCTGACACTATACTTCACCAACATGCCAAAGTCCTTTGTCAACTAAAGTTGAATTTGTAATTGGCCTAGAATTGGATGCACCAACAAGCTAATCAACATTGTATAGAGCATATTTTTGAATTCGACGATATGGTCTTCCTTTGCTTGCAGTAATATAAACAATCATCTCTCCAACTATGTAAGTGCCAAAAGCTTACTACCAAATATTATGGTCACTACTAGGTCTTACAGAGGATTGGTGTCATTGCCTAAAAATTGGCCCTACCATCTACATCCAAGACTCGTCCTATCTTTCATGTATCCTCTCTCAAGAAGGTATTGGGAAATCACATACAGGTTTAATCTGCTTTACCTGAAATGGACAAAGAAGGTTCTATATTGCTTGCGCCAGACCAAAGTTTGGATTGCAAGATGTGTACTCTTCACAACTGTATCATCATTGAGGTTCTTGTTCAGTGGTGAGGATTATAGCCATAAGATGCTATGTGGGAATCTCTCTAGCAGCTATAACACCAGTTTCCTCATCTATAACTTTGAGGACAAATATTTTTAAATAGGAAGGGTATGTTAGGACCCCATCCTAACACCATTTTAAAATTCTCAATTGATTATTATAATGACCCACTTTCATTGTGGGGATCCCTTTATAATTTTATTTTATAATATTTTGTAGTAGTGTGTGGTAAGTAAGGTGCCTAGACAAGTGGGTCCATTTCATGTAACCATTATCAAGAATGTACCAACTATTTGGTAAAATATTCTAGCTTGAGTGGAATTTTGCATGTAATCCAACTCTTGAGCTTAGGGTTAGAGTTGAATGAAGAGTATATTTAAAAGACATGGATCCATGTACAAATATATCTTTTTACAAATTAATAAATTATTGAAGGAGGTTTCCCTGAAGAGGCACGTGATTCTATGATTTTTGTGAGAGTGTTTAATTTTGCATTTACTTTTCACATTATGATATTTTGATATTGCATGAATATTTGTTTATTTTTAGTATTTTGTGTGAGTTTATTTTTAATAGTAGGTCCTTAACATTCTAAAGGACCAAATTATGCATCATGAAAAAAAGTTAATTCTCATTGTTGAGAAACTTTGGGATATAGTAAATGGAACAAAGGACAAACCAGAAGAAGAAAGAGAAAAACAAAAAATTGAAGAAAATGATGCAAAAGCCCTTATGTTGATTACATTTGGGATAATTGATGAAATCTATCCATACATAAGTGAAACAAACTTCAAAAGATGCTTGGAAAAAATTAGGTACAATATTTGAAGATAAGAACAAAGCAATTTTGGTTTACCTAATTCGAGAAGACATGTAAGGTGAGAAAAGCATAATTGGGAGGTGGAAACCAAGGAATTTCTAGATAAACTTAAGATGCAGAAGCTGGCAAAAAATAGGGATGACTAGGGCTGACCTCCCTTCACCCTGGAATAAGGTTATGAAACCCATAATGGATTTTATTACCATTTATGATCCTGACAAGCAATTGAAGAGCTTTTATTTGGCCTTTGTAAACCATTTCAGAGACATAAATATAATGAACATCCCTGAATTTCTATTCAGTTCCATTCATTATTTTATTGAAAATTATCGGGAGAAGAAATGGGTTAATCTCCCTTCCCACCAAGGGTTGTTCAAGGTTATCTATTTTCATCTCCTTTCCCACAGCACTGCCACTCTCTTAGCCAAGCCTGATCTTTCTATGAATCCTCCCCTTAATAAGTTTCCCTCGACTAAGGATACCCCTGAGGAATATGAATCCTTAACCCCTTTGTCAACGCCTACAAGAAAGAGAAATTTTTTTGGTTTTGATAGGGATGAGGAGGCATCCAAAGGAAATAAGCCTAGCTACAAGGAAATTTGTCCATCTTCGTAAGAGGATGTGTATGAGCCAAAGCATATTCTAGACAGTGGACTCTGATGACGATGAGTACTTCACTAGGGAGGCCCTACAAAATTTGGTCATTCAGGCTATATCCTCGGCAATTGTTCAATCCAAGGAGTTTCAGGCAACATTGAAATAAAATGTGTAACACATTACATCTAGTGTTTTTTTGCAAAGCCTTCGAAGAGTCCAAGGCGATAAAATTGAAGGAACAAATTAAGCCAAAGGAGACCCCTTTGGAATGAAATATAGGGGCAAAAAAGTTATCAAGGATAGCTGTAAGGATTTTTCCTAACTTGTACTATTGAGGATGGGTTTAATGATTCGCCTGAGGAAGGTCACTATATTATTTTTGGTTAGCTTGGGTGGTCTGGCATTCTCTCGTTTTTCTATTGTTTTGGGTGTTTCTAGGTTGTTGGCCCTTTATTGCTCTATATCCAGAGTCCAGCATGAGTTTATGCTGGTTTTGTAACAAGGGTCCAGGACCCTTTCAAAACCTGTTTTAATAAAATACATAATTTACTTATCAAAAAAAACAAAGCAACTATATTGCATTTACAATCATAATTATATTCATTAAATATTGAGAATGTAGAGAGTATAGAGTTCTTTCTTCATAGAATAGTGTATTTCAAGGCTAAGCTATTAACTTTGGAAAAAAAAGTAGAAGATAAACTTCTTTTCCAAGTTACATTAAGAGCACTTCCAAAAAGTTACAAACATTTAGTCACTTCACTTCAAGTGTTAAATAAGACAACAATCTTTGATGAATTAGTTAATGTTCTTAAAGAGTATGAGGTGGAAAATTTATTCAAAGATGATATCACTAATAATGCTTTGATATCAAAGGAAAATGTATCAAGTAACAATGTAGCATCATCATAGTGTCAACCTAAATGGAAACAAAGATACCATCACATATGTAGAAAAAAGGTCATGCTACAGTTTTTTGTAGATATAAATCCTTAAAACAAGAAAATTAAATGAATAGACCTTTTTAAAATTTTCAACCAAGGCAATATCAACCTCAATATCAATATGTTCAACAACAACAATGGCCAAGAGAAGAAAATCAAAAGGGCAACTTAGTTAAGGAAAATCAAGAGGTTCAAGAAATAGAAGAAGTTGAAGAAGAAAATGAAATTAGAGCCCTTAAATACCAAATTCAAGATAATTATGAAGATCATCCAAAAATTGCTAATGGCACTAATGTTTTAGATAATGAAATAAAAGTAGTTGAAAATAAGACTATAGAAATAGATAAAAGGCCCAAGTTGAAATCTAGACCATTCCAGAATTGTAAACTTTGTAAGAAGACTAAACCAAGAACATATCATGAAAAGAAAATTTAAGTGCACTATGGATGGATTAAGAAATTAGATTGGAATAGGATCATGGATATGCTAAAATATTTTTATGGTCATAAATAAAGTCTAATCAATACTGCAAGAAGCAGGTTAGCAAATCAATTTCAAAACCTCAAGCAATGCCAAAGCGAGAACCAAAAGATAAAAGCAATAATTAGAGATTAAATACTAAAGTCTTCAATAACCAAATAATCTAATATAAGGGGGTGTCGAAGAATATTACATTATTTGGTACTATGCTAATGTACCCCATGGTACCATTGTACAGTTATAAATATTATAATAGGGTGTGAGTTATTAGATTAGGTGTGTGATTTATATTTCCTCTAAAGTATGTGTCAATGTGTAGGATAATTACAAGTGTTATAAGGTGTGCAAGTGTGTAGAGTGTGAGAGTGTGCAAGTGTGTGCAATGTGTCATATAAGTTAGTCAAAAGTCATGTGTTTATGTGCCAAGTATGCAAGTGAAGCGTCACATATATGTGGTAAGATGTAAATTCAAGAGACATGATAGGTTTATCTTATGTGTGAAACATGAAAGAATGCATCTCCCAAATATGTGAAGAAACTAAAAGAAAAATTATTGAAAGGTCACTTCTAAGGTTATATTATGAAGACAAAGTGAGACCAATGGCCCTTACATTTGAGAACGTATCACTAAGTTTGAGAATGGACCACCCTGTAAGGGATAAGTAGCCATCGTGTTGAAAGGTGAAGCCATCGAATGTGCAAAGGAGGAACCACCATGGTGAAATAAGAAGTCATTGAATGTGCAAAGGAGGTGCACCATTTTAGAGCCACCAAGTGAGCCAAGGAGAAGGTGCAAGTTTTAAGGAGCCACTAGAGATTGGAGGAGCCACCAAAACCTCCATCCCAAGGAGTAGAATCGTCGCCTACGTACATTGGAGAGTGAGAAACTGAATAAACATCATTTAGACATATTTTTGAAAAGGCATAGAAGGGACAACCCAATCATCAAGGATTGTAACAATCAAGGAGAAGGCAAACATTGGTGTTCATAACTACCAACACATTGAAGAACGCATGGCATTCAATGTCTGGTAAGGTGAAAAAATTGCATAGTCGATCCAGCATTGAGTTAAGGAGGATAATGCAAAAAAATTGAGTGCAAAACAAAGGAATCAAAACGTCACCAGGGAGCGTGAGCATTGAAGAGAGTTCATTTACCATTTTTCAAGTCAGTTAAGAAGGTGAAGAAACCTTATGCCACTTGGCACATTGAAACAGAGAGCACCAAAAACTATTGGAGGGAGATAGAATGTCTCAAGGCAGTCATTAATTGCATGGGTGAGTCAAATGGTAAAGCATTCAACAATACATTCACCAAGCATTGAATGAGAGGTTTGAGTGTGGTAGAAAGGAGAATACATTCACCAAGCATTGAGCAAGAAGTCTGAGTGAGGTAGAAAGGAGGAGATTTTCTAGAAGTGCCTTGAGAAAGAGAAGCTCGTTGAAGAGTCAACAAAGTTGAAGAAGCCAACACTTTGTATTAAATACATGATACCAAAAATTGAAAAACAAAGAGAAACATCAGTAGAGGAAAATAAAACCCTACAATCAATCTTGAAAGAAGCTCAAGATGAAAAAATTTAGTACTTAGAAATTATATAAGTTCAAAGGTTGAAGAAGCAGTTGAAAAATCTAAAGATGTTTTCACATTACCTAATGATATAGGAATGATGATAAATATAGCATTACTTTCTAATGAAGTTCTCAAAGGCAAGATAAGAAAACAAGATAAGGTTAAAGAATTAGGAAACAAATCAATGATGAAAGATGCTTCTTGTGATACAAATGATTTAAGACCCATGATGATAGACTCATGTTGTGACACTATAGAATTAAAATCATTGATGATAGATGCAAGCAATGATACTAGTGACATAGAGTTCATGACAAATATAGAAGAACAAGTTACAAAAAATGATGCTACATGTGATATAAGTGATTTGAATATAGTTCATGATTGGTCAAAAAAATATTATGTTGTTAGAATTGATGATGATATGGATTCAAATAATGATAGAGATAGCAATGCTCAAGGATGTGATGTTTTTGGTTATTTTGAAAAGCATACTAAAGGAATTGGTTCAAAGTTGTTAAATAATATGGGATACAAAAATACAGGTTTGGGAAAATATGAAATGACAAAGGCTAGTGTACCAAAAATAAGATCTAAATGTGATCATGGATATACAGAACAAACAAGCAACAAAGGATCAAGAATCATGTTTATAATAGAAAATATATGTAATCATTATGGTAGATATGGACATCAATAAAAAAAGAATTGTAAAATTTGTGGAGGACACAATCATTCACAAATATTTTGTTTACAAAAAGAAAAAGAAAAACTATAAAGTTAGATTAAATTGTGGTTGGATAAATTGGGATACGATATAAGGAATCATGTATGGTTTCTACAAAAGGAAATCAAGTATGATATTATAACCCAAATACAGCTTGAATATTACATCTTTTATGATATGAATATTCTAGTGGATAACCCAAAGGCAGTTATCCAGAGTCTAAGATCTAGAAGTGATTCAGTTACTTAGATTCAAAGGATAGCACAAGTTGTAAAATCATAAAGAATCCAAATATCATTCTACAATAGGAATATTGAAGACAAAGATGAAGACCATGATTGAAGACTAAAGTCTTCAATAACCAAATAATGTAATACAGAGGGTGTTGGAGTATATTGCATTATTTGGTACATGCTAATGTACCACCTTGGGTACATCATTAGATTAGGATGTGTCCTATATTAGAGAGTGAGTATTTATTTTATGTAATTTAATAATGTGTAGGAAATGCACAAGTGTCATGTAATCAAGTGTGCAAGTGTGATGAGTGTAAATGTGCACAAGTGTCCAACATGTAAGTGTGCACATGTGTCCTTAGATTAGGTAGATTCAAGTGAAGATGAGTGTACATAAAATATAGCTTCATATGTGTGCAAGTGATAGCCAAGAGTCACAAGGAAAAGAAGAGTCATGGTCATCCAAGAGTCCTTATAGAAAGGCTATATATACATGTTATAGCCAAGATATATGTGACACAATATTAGATTAGTTGATTACTATTGTGACTATTGAGTTCTATTGTATTCTTCTTGAGAGATTTTATAACAGAATATAGTGCAATACAAGTTGCATATATTTGAGCAATTAATGTGTGAATTCATCTATATTCAACATATTGATTTGCTTTATTATTTATATAATTAAAACCTATGGCAATTTTATTAAGTATTAAGCTTCAAAAGCTAACATAGTTGGCCCTTTCTACCTAATTTCGAGTAGCCAAGATTCCCTATATACAAGGGGTTAGAATATATGATTAACCATATCTAACATGTGAAAATTACCTATAGCACAGTTGATCATGATGAAACAATGTTCCTTTAGCTTTTCCCTACTAGTCTTGGTGATGCTGCTCTGAAGTGGTATTTTCAATTGCTTCACACTCCATTAAAACCTTCAAAGAGTTAGCAGAAATTTTATCCAAAAATTCTCTATGTATATTAAAGAATGAGCCTCCATTGATGAACTTTATCAATTAAAACAAGGTAAGAATGAACCTTTTGTTCAATTCCTAGCCAAATGGTGAGCCCTCGTAGGAAAACTTCAATGCATTCCTCCACCAAAATACATCCTCCAAATTTTCATATGCAAGTTGCATGATCAATTATCCTATCACTTAGAAACCATTCCTATTCTATCATTTGAGGATATTGTGGACCTTGCCAAGCAAGTAGAGGCAGTTCTTTTATAAAGAGGACAACTTAAACATTGAAAGCAAGAGGATAAACCTAAGAATCAATATAAAAATACACATGTTATAGGTGATGGAGTAACTGATGCCCATTAAACCAACAATGTGAATGCAACCCTTGTAGCCCAGAATATTATCTTAGCTAAATAATAAAAACCTAAGCAAAAGTTCACTAGGTTGGAGCTACCTTTGTTTTCCATTTTAAAACAACTCTTAGAAGCCAAAATTATAGAGCTTCCACAAGTGAATCCTATAGACCCATTTCAAAGAACACCTTAGTGGTACAATCCTGATGAGCATTGCAACTTCCATCATATTATCGATCACAAGACGGATAGATGTAACACCTTGCATAACCTCATCCAAAATTTTATAGATGGAGGACAAATTATTTTTAATGATTCTAACTCCTAGTCTTCGTCTAATCAAGATCTTGGGATTTTCTAGAACCCCTTATCCAATCGTAAAAAAAGCTACTAATATTGTGATATTCCAAAACATGGAAGGTGAAGTCTCAATTTGTGTTGTAACTTGACAACAACAAAAGAATCAACCTCCTTGACCTCATTTATCCTATGATTGAAATATAATAACCCTATAGCTTATAATCCTCCACTAGTCATTCCCTCATCTACTCCTAGTCCTTTCAATCTATACCAACAATTGGAAGATGTTCCTACTTATGTTTCCCTCTTTAAGCTCTTAAAATCATCTCAAACCCATCAAGATATGCTTCTCAAAATCTTAAGTGAGCATGTAGTCCCTCATAAAGTGTAACCTAATGATATCACTCATATTGTTGGATATTTAGGAGTGCATCATATCATATCCAAGAAAAATATATTCCTCCATCTGCTACTCCTAGGGATCATTCTCTCTACATCACTTGTCATAGTGGGAAAAAATACATCTAGAGGGTCTTGGTAGATAACAAATCTGCCCTCAATTTTTGTAATCTAGAGTTCCTTAGATATTTTGAACTGACATAGAGAGACCTGCAAAAATCAGATTTGATCATTAGAGCCTTCAATAATGGGGAGCAAGGAGTCTATGACACAATAGTCTTACCTTTACTCTATTTCACATCATATCTTGTGAAGTCTCTTACAATGTCCTCTTAGGCATTCGTGACTATGAAACTTGTACCTTCTACCTACCACCAATATCTTAAATATGAGTACCAAGGTAAAATCATTTATATCCCTGTTGATCCCAAGCCCTTCGCTTACTGTGACAAAGTCTCAATCATAATATATCTTTGTCCATCTCTTCAGCTTGCCCCCTCCCTATTGACCCTCTCTCAAACTACTTGTAGTACCTTGGAGTACTTTCCTTTAAATAAAAATATCCCTATGGATAATTCTCTACTTACAAGTATTGAAGGGTAACCCTCGATGAGTGATCCTTCTAGGGCTGATGATACTTAGCATAACCATGATTCCTTCTTAGGTATTCCTAATGTGTTTCTTTCACCACAAGCTTACAATTTTCCTACCACTAAATGTGTGACCATATGGATAGGAAGTGTTCATTTGTCTGTGTTGGAACCACTAATGATGAGCATATATACGAAAATAATGTTTTCCACTTGAGCAACAATATACCATATGTTATGTATCTCTTGCTTATTCAGTCCCTAAATGTATCCTCATTAACATGGGGTATCATGGAAAAGGCTTAGGTCAGTATGAACAAGGTATTAAAGATCCTTTAGAAGTGGATACATGGCTTGATTATTGTAGGATTGGGTATATTCCTAGTAAGACTAGGCCATTGCCCTTCGGCATCATCTGATCATAATGATGAAAGTGATCCCTTTTTGTTAAGTTCTCGTGATGATGTTTTCTCCCTCCATGAATCATAGTGGGATAAGGATGACAAGAAAGAGTTGTGGTTGCTTCTACATGATGGTCTTTACTATTACTGTAGGATGTGGATGTTTTCCCTCATGTATGGATTGTTGAGGTATAACTATATTTGGATTACCCTCGAGGACCAAGCCAAAATGACTTTTACAACTTCTTGGGGAACCTTTTGTTGGCATGTCATGCCTTTTGGCCTTAATAATGTTGGTGGTACATATTAGCAAGCGATGATTTATATATTTCAAGATATAATGCATGATACTATGGAAGACTATGTTGATGACCTTATCAAGTGCTCGGTTAACTAGGAGGATCGTGTTCATGATCTTTGTTAGATCTTTGAATTCTTGAGAGAATATAATATCTACTTCAATTCACAAAAATGTTATCAAATATGCCTAAAGATCTCATAGGTAAAAATTCATATCATCAAGTAATTACATTCAAATAAGCTCACTCCATAATAACATCAATAGTTCACAAAATAAAAAGCTTTATTGATCAATTTTCACTTCAATAATACATTCAAAAACTATTACATTACATGGAGATTTATCTCCAATATATAACAATACTCATGACTTTTGCTCTCCTAAAACTCGTGGGAGATGCAACTTTTCACATTCCTTACATTATGATAAATATTCTCATGATTACATAACCTCCTACTTCACATCTTAACACATCTCACATGATTCTTCACTTCTACACTTGACACCTATCACTTATGACTCTTCACTTGCACACTTGACACCTTTCACTTATAACTCACACATAATTACATGACACATAAATACTCTTCATAACTTGATACCTACTATTGACACAAATATTAAACACACTCCTAATCTAAATATTTACAATAGTACTCAATGGTACTTCATGGTACCAAATAATGTAATACCTCCAATACCCCCTAATATTATATTATTTGGTGTGAAGGCTTTTAGCCTTCAATATTCAACTCTAGTCTTCATCCTACTAATGCTAACTCGGGTATTCCTTCATGTTCGGACTATTGACTTTTTAGCTAGATTATCTCAGGTCTCAATATTTAGAATCTTGAGTAGACTCAAATATAATAGCAATCAATATATTAAAATACCAAAATCAATGAACTTAACATTCATTAAAATAACAATAATATGAATAAAATGGCCAATATCAATGACAATATGCATAAACTTACAATAAAATTACTCAAAATATGGCATACAAGATTCAATATGCTCTTATGAGTCTTCTATTACAATCAATTATTCTTCGATAATACAATATATGGAGCTTTGACTCCATTATATAACCTTAGAAAGGTGACTCATCAATTCTTGATTATTGCACTCCTCATATATCTAGGAGATACAACCTTTCCTATTACATACATAATACAAATAAAACATGTCCTTTGGCTTCACATATTGCCTCTTTTATACATGACTCTTGACTCTATTTATTTGCACACTCCTACATGCACACTTTCTCACTCTACACACTTGCACACATTATTATATGACACTTGTGCACATCTTATACAGAAACACAAAAAGGGGAAATATAAATCACACTTCTAAACTATAGACTCAAACCATATTCTAATATTTACATTGTACCAAAGTGCCATGGGGGTATATTAACATGTACCCAATAATGTAATATTCTCCAACACAGACATTGAATATATTCTTCTAGCTTGATGTTTGTCATTCTTACAAGAAAGTCATCAAAATAATATATTCCATGAATATTTGAATTCAATGACTCATTATTGAATTTAACATATGTTGAATGCATCAACATATCATCATGTTCATCCATATTGTTTGTACATTCTTTGTCTACACCCAAATGTATTTCTTGAAGAAGATTATTTTCTAGCATTTGTCATAAATCATTTGTGTTGCAACTAATATCCTTCATTCTTTTTGTATTTTGTCTTTATAGATTTCAAAAGTAAACAATGTCATATGTATTATTATACCAATATCAATAGGTAGTATGATAGCATCTTTAGAATTTTCTTTTGCTTCAAAAAATTTTGAATTTAGGTAATTGCCAAATGTTGTAAACTAGGACATCTCTTTGTTCATAAAAATTATTTGTTAGATGTTGTGTACTATTTTAGTTTTTCCAACATCTTTTCACTATCCTCTAAAGATGCATTTTGAAAAATTTCTTCCATGATAATTTTTTCACAAGTCAATTTCACTCCAATTCTCTCTTAATTGCTCTCAACACTTATAATCTTCCTCTTCTTTCAAATTTCATTCAATCAATCAATTTCAATTTTTTTAATCATTTGCTTCTTATGACTCCCTTTAATCAAAATTATTATTGTCCTTTCTTCAATCAACCTTATAATTTTAATTCCAAATTTAATTTATTTTTCTTTAATATTCTTATCTCCCAATCAATTTCAAATATTCTCCTCCTCCATTCACTTCATTCTTTCATTAACTAAATCATTCCCTTATATCTCCAATCATTAATCAATCAATATTTAAATAAAAAAAAATTATTCAATTATTTATACCTCCATTAATCTCAATATTTAATTCCTTTCAATTACCTTATCTCTCTGAATGTTTTAATTATCAATAAAGCTCCAAAAATTCAAATATGCACCCACAAATTCAAATGTGTTCTAATTACTAAAAACATGAACCTTAAATATTTAGGGCAAATTAATCTCATGAATTCTGAGTTGTGTAACATTTTCTAACTGTGTAACATATATTGTCCACCTCTGTCAACCAATGTTTGTTCACCTTTAGTCAAACTCAAACGTTTCACATTCATCTCTATGCATGCTTGTGTTTCATGAATTTTTTATGCTCCCTTATACTTTCTTTGCTTGTAGGTCCTTCAATGGTGACACATGTTTCTCTGCTTCGATGTTCTTCTGCACTCCTTCAAACACCAACCACTTCTTCATGTTCCTATACACCAAATTCCACATTCTTTCATCAATGTTTAGTTGTAGAAAATTTGTCTCCTCATAAGTTTGTTTTCTAGCATGACTTCCAATGTTCTCTTGCTCTGGGTCTTCCAAAGGTCTTGCTTTCAGTCTTCTAACTGTAATTTCTTCTTCTGCTCTCTACAATAGTTCATAGGTTCACCTTCAACACTTTCCAATGTGCCTTCTCCACAACATTCAATCTTCACTAGTCCACCTCCTTCAATGTTATCTTCTCTACGACATACCTCCAAAGCTTCAATATTTTCCAGCAATTCTCCTCTAGCAAACTTTAAATGCCTTCCAATAAATATCTTCTAAAGTAATCATTATTCAATAATCTTTCATATTTGCCTACGTCTTCTAGTGAATATCTCCAACAATATCTCCTTCCAAATATCTTTGCATCCAATATCTCCTCTCCAACCTAGCTTTGAGCCAAGATGGCTTTGATACCACTGTTGGCAAATATACCTAAAAATATCACAAGTAAAATTCATAATATTAAGTAATTACATTCATATAAGCTCACTCCATAACAAAATAAAAAGCTTTACTAATCAAATTTCACATCAATGTTACATTCTAAAACTATTACATTGCATGGAGTTTTATCTCCAATATATAACAATACTCATGACGTTTTCTCTCCTCAAAATCATGGGAGATGTAACCTTTTACATGCCTTACGTTATGAAAATAATTATGATTACATTACCTCCTACTTCACATATTTACACATAACATATGACTTTTCACTTCCATACTTGACACCTATCACTCATGACTCTTCACTTGCACACTTGACACTTTTCACTCACAAACTCATATTTGCACGCTTGAAACATTTTACTTATAACTAACACATAATTACATGACACGTAAATACTCTTCATAACTTGACACCTAGTATTGAAACAAATATTAAACACACTCCTAATCTATATATTTACAATAGTACTCATTGGTACTTCATGGTGACAAATGTAATACCTCCAACACCCCCTCTCATTACAATATTTTGTGTGAAGGCTTTTAGCCTTCAATCTTCAACTCTAGTCTTCATCCTGTTGATGCCAACTCTGGTATTCCTTCATGTCCGGACATTGAATATGCTCTAGCTTGATGTATGTCATTCTTACAAGCAAGTCATCATGATAGTATATTCCATGAATATTTGAATTCAATGACTCCTTATTGAAGTTAACATATGTTGAATGCATCAATATATCATCATGTTCATCCATATTTTTTGTGCATTCTTTTTCTACACCCAAACGTGTTTCATGAAGAAGATTATTTGCTAGAATATGCTATAAATCATTTGTGTTGCAATCAATATCCTTCATTTATTTTTGTATTTATAGATTTCAAAAGTAAGCAATGCCATATATATTATTATACCTATATTTAGAATTTTCTTTTGCTTCAAAAAGTTCTAAATGTGGATAATTGCCAAATGTTATAAAATTCTCATTTTTGGCCTCTTTGAGAATTAAAGATAATCTCTTTTTCAATATTACTAGGATATCTCTTTGTTCTTCAAAATTATATGTTAGATCTGTGTAATATTTTAATTTTTTCAACATCTCTTCACTATCCTCTAAAAATACATTTTGAATAATTTCTTCCATGACAATTTTTTCACAAGTCAATTTCACTCTAATTCTCTCTCCATTACTCGCAACACTTATAAATTTCCTCTTCTTATTTTAAATTTTATTCAATCAATAAAATTTGAATTCTTTAAATAATTTTCATTTTATGACTCCCTTTAATCAAATTTTTAATTCTCCTTTCTTCAATCAAAATTTTAATTTTAATTCTAAATTCAAATTCCTTTCCTTTAATCTTCTTATGTCTCCCAATCAATTTTAATTTCAAATTGTTAGGATCCCATCCTAAAACTTGATGTAATAGTCCTTGTAGAACGTGGGTAGTACCCATGTTAATATTTTGTAATGTTTTATTATAGTTTTGTATTAAAAAGCGCCTATGCCAAATGGCGCCCTTTTATGTAACCATTTTTTCAAGAATGTAACTGATTGTAGGTAGGGGATTCTAGCCCGGGTGGCATTTTGCATGTAAGCCAACCTTGGGAGTTAGGTGCTAAATAAATTCCTTAAATCTACGAGAGGTAATATTGTACACATATTTTTGCATAATTGAATGACATATTGAAGGAGGTTGCCCCCTCGAAGAGGCTTGCAATTCAGTGTTATTGTGAGATTGTTCTTTTTCTACAATTTACTTTCGTATTGTACATTTTATTTCCAGGTGTGTTGTGAGCATGTGTGTTTATTCTCAAGTATTTGTGTGAGAGTATTATTTTTAATAGTAGGTTCCTAACAAGTGGTATTAGAGCGCTTTTCAGGGCTGTGTTTTGTTGTGATTGCAATGGATTTTGCCAATTCAACTGTTAGGTATAAGATTTCTGAGTTCAGATTTTTGTTTGCAAGTTTTTCTTATTAAAAAAAGGCCAAAAAATATTTTTACAATATTTGTACAGTAGTTTAGTATGTTAGAAACCTTGTGTCGTGGATTTTAAAATATCATGAAGGAGCTATCGTTATTGGATAAGCTAGATAGCCCATAAAGCATCTAGTGAAGTGAGGGGCGATTAGGCTCCAATACCTATTGCCAATTTTGTCACACTATTGCTATTTTTTGTTTTGTATACAGTTTGGAATCATTCATTGTAAAACTTCTCTTTTTCCCATTAAAAATGGTTAAAGTGTTGTTATATTGTCGCGCTTCCACCAACTGTCTCTTCTAAAAAATTGTATGCAATGCATTGCATGGTTTCCTATCTTCTCTGTACTTTTTCTACGTTTCTATACTTTTCCTGATATGTTGCATGCAAAATTGTGAATGTTTTAGCATGGGCAATCCACTGATAAATTCTTCCTTGACACTTGAAAAATCTCTTCTTTCCATGTAGCTGTAATTTCTAGTCTTTTGATTTGGGTAAGTTTTCCTTTTTAAAAAATTGTTCGGACAACAGGGCCAAGAGCTGAAGAGTGAAAGTTGGTAAAATGACTAAGTGTGGAAGGGAATGGCGAAAGCGCTCCACAAGGGAGCGCTTAAGTGGAAAGCACTCCACAAGGGAGCGCTTAGTGAAAAGTGCTCCACATGGGAGTGCTTAAGTGGAAAGCGCTCCACAAGGGAGCACTTAAGTGCAAAAGTGCTCCACAAGGGAGTGCTTAAGTGGAAAGCACTCCACATGGGAGTGCTTTAGTGAAAAGCGCTCCACAAGGGAGCGCTTAAGTGGAAAGCGCTCCACATGGGAGCGCTTTAGTGAAAAGTGCTCCACAAGGGAGCACTTCTTCACGCTGAATATAAATCAAGTAAGAATAATTAGAAAGGGGAAGATGAGACCCATTCAACATTTTTTGGTTGCACCTACTCCCAGGCTACATTTTAGACCACCCATTTGTGGATCATCATCGAAACCTTCTAACTTTGAAACCAAGTTACCTGTAATGTCGGATTGACTATTCAAGTCATTACTGGAACCTTCTATTTTCAATACTAAGTTATCTGTAAGGCTAAAAATTGATTATTTTTGGCTATCACCTGAATTGAATCTACCCATCATGAGAGTGGTTAGGTATTAATATTTTAAGTGGTAGATTTCTTCTATAAAAGTTGGCTTCTATTTTGTAATTCACATGGATAACTTCTGCTAGAAAAGCAGTTGTGTACTTGAAATCTACTTCCAAAATAAAGGCTTTTGGCTCTGGTTCGAGTTCTCAATCTCTGTGTATGACTTCTATTCTATGATTTCTATTAAATTAGTCCCTTTATTATACAGTTTAATTCTGTTTTCTAGATTTTGTTGTTGATAGAATACTAGTCCCTAGAATACTTGTTGGAGTTTACATAGTTATGAGGATTTTATATTGGTTTCTGTTAAAAGTCATTATTTTGATTGTTATTGGTTCAAGTATCTAAGTTGTCTATCGTGCTTCCGGTCCATCACCCCTAATTTTTGGCCTTTGGCCATTTCCCATTCCTTTTCATAATTTCTCATCTCTTTCAGTATCTTTCTATCCCTTATCTCCAATCCCCCATTTTTATTTTTGGAACCAACCCTACTAGAGATTGCCATGGAGGACATCCCTTTCCTTCGAGCATTCAATGCTTGGTAGTGGGCCTAGGGTATTGTAGACTTAGAAAACTTGTATCTAGGCCGGTTCGATTACCAATAGTTTTTGGCATGCCCAGTGGGATGCAAACGTTCCACATTTTATCAGTATTAAGAAGTGATGTTCATCTTAGTATTGTCCAATCTGAACATCTGGTGACTTTTGAACTCAAATACCTCCGAATCTCATAGACCAGTGTAAAAACTCATGCCTTCATGCGTATGAGGTGGAGATCTAGAAATACAGAAGAAGAAATCGAGTTCTATGAGCTTGACATCGACGCTTTAGGAGAACATCCTAGGGTGGTCGGGTCAAACATTCCACTTGTCGAGACATCATCACAAGAAGTTGTTCTTGATTCACAGAATCCAACTTCTGATAGCACAATGACTAGCTTACCTCCAAATCCATCGAATTCTCTAGATCATCAGTATACTCCGACTCCACCAAATGTTCAATCAGGTGCTCTGAGTGTTTCGATCTTTTGCTCAACAAGCTCTACCAACTCTCCTCTCCATATGGTGCAACCAAATCCACCCAGGTAGTTCGTAGCCTGGAATCATACGGGATCGCTCGCCTTATAGGCTCAACACATGGTGCCACTCATAGCTTTGAAGGCCCTACCTACTTATGATGGCACAGGAAAGATCATAGAGGAGCACATCCAAGACATCGCAGGACTAGTGACCATTCATCAAATCACCAATGAAGACGTCATGGTGAAGTTGTTGGTTCTTTCACTGAGAGGTAAGCTTCTTTACTGGTATCGATCGCTCTCGCCCAACACCATTACTTCATGGGATCAATTGGTTGGATAGCTAATAAGGGGTTTCAATGAACAAGTGGACCCCTTCTCTCTGTTGCACTAGTTCACCACTATTCAAAGGCATCCTCAGGAAGAGATAGTTGACTTCAATGTTAAGTTCGTAAGAACCTGGTAGAGAGTCATAGATGGCCTTCGGCCCACACCTGAGCAAGTCATATTTTATTACTTAAGGGCTTTCCACTCAGATATTAGTATGAGCATCCGACATGCTAATATCAATACATTCCCTACTCTTTATGAGTAGGCCTAGAAGGTAGAGGTCGACCTAATAGCTATCAAGAAGTTACCTCCCAAGGTGACAACCCTGATTTATCTAAATTTTTTGCAAAATATGTACCCGAGCGCATCCGCTCTGCCTACATCTCAGACGTATCCCAATCAACCATGGAATCCATCCTCTCAGTATCAAATGGTGCCCACTCCACAATTCCAAATGCCTATATCATAATATCAAGTACCCATCGTTCCCCAACTACCATCTCCTATCCAATATTCAACACTACTTGCACCCCTGATCCCATTACCATTATCTGTAAGTCAGGCATCCATGAATCAAGTAGTTTTGAATGAGGCCTAGGCTAAGGATCTGCAAGAGGTGAATGTATACATGAAGACTATGGTAAATCATATGACCATTATGAGGAAGAGGTATGATGACCAAGGCTTTCACTACATAATATTTACTCCTGCCTCGATCATGAAAGAGTAGGCCTCATCTGCCCACTAGTAGCTAGAAAGAAATTTGGCTGTAATGAGCAGCGAAGAGGTCGACGCTTCAAACCTGACATATTGGTGCACTACATGTAATGATCCACATAGTGAAGAAACCTATGTAGTGCACCTCAACTATGTTCAGATGTTGTACGGTGGCGCTTATGAGCAAGTCAACATAATCCGAGAAGTTGGTCATAATTTTATGACGTCTTCTGATGAGCAAGTCTCGGTCCTCACTAGAGTTGGTAAGAAAGCTATTGAGGTAGATCTGGCTCATATGGAGCCATTAAAGGTACCAACACCACCCAAGCCATCGAGCCAAAAGGCATAACCTTCAACAAAATCCTCCAATCCAGTGGTAACCCCAGAGCCGCCTGGTCTGTTGAAGGATTACTTGCCACCTCATGCTAAAGAGAAGGTCCTCCAACCCAGAGTGCTAGTTTCTTAGCCACAAGTAGACATGCAAGATGAGGCTAGAGAAAAACTCAAATATCCCTCTCTGACCAAGCACCAATGGGTAGATGCCACATAATAGTATCGAAAGATGTATGAGCCTATGAAGGGAGTAGGAGAACCGAGATATTTGATGTACAACATCATCGAAGAAATGAAAAGGTCTCCGGCTAAGGTAAGCCTCTATGATGCTCTCCAACTCCCAGGTCAAGTTGATATTTTGTAGGATTCCTTAAAATCCTCTAAGGATAAAGGGAGTAAGCCTATGTAGATAGTGTTTGCATCTTCGCTAACCACCTCAACCATATGTAAGAATCGGCCCCACCATTCTACCTTTCCCTTTGAATGGAGGGATGGGTCATGCATAACTACATGATCGACTCAGGTACCATGATGACCATCATGCCCAAAGTAGTCTATGAAATCATGGGCATGGAGTACACCCGAAGCAGTCTTGGAGTCTTGCAACTAGATGGAACTCCAGTAAAAATAGTAGGAGTTATCAAGGATGTTCCCATCCAACTCCACTAGATGCTATAGGTTACGATTATCTAGGAAATCATGGTGGTCAACTTGGAGCCATACTTTAGTATGTGCCTCTCATGAGAATTCACAGCTAAGTTGGGAGGCTATCTCTCCCTCGACTACTCACATTTGGAGATCCCATTCAAGGGGAAAATATTCAAGCTCTTCAATGAAAAACCTACCACTTTCCATGTTGAAAAGCTTGAAGATGAGGAAAAAGGCTCGGTCTCTGTCAACTTGATGGTAGAAGAAATGCAAATAGTAGACCTGATGGAGGAATCCCTCGATGATCTTCGAGTCAAAGAGGATTTTTCTATGATAGATTTTAATGTTGTCATTGGGACTGATTTGGGTTGTTATTCATTGACAAAGCCTAAAAAGGCCAAAATAAACACACCCACAGAAGAGTCCCCTGCACCCGATCAGCTATGGAAGTTGTACTTTGATGATGCTCAATGCAAGAATGATGTAGGAGCTAGTATTGTTCTCATTTCCCCATCAGGCGAGCAGAAGACTTATTCGTACAGGCTCGCATGGAGCTATACGAATAATGCAGTAAAGTATGAGGCTCTGTGCCTAGGACTCAAGAAAGTCAAAAAGCTCGGCATCAGACAGTTGCAGATATTCAGAGATTTCAAATTAATCTGCAACCAGGTTACTAGTAAGTGCATCTCCAAACAACACTATTTGAAAGCATACCACAACAAGGTATGGGATTTGCTCGAATCCTTCACGACATTGAACATCAAGTCAATTTCGTGAGAGCGAAACAAGCTTGCGGACATCTTAGCCTCCATCGATGCTCGATTTTCACTAGCAGATGATATGATGCACAAGCCTAAGATAGTGAGGCTGATCTACAGGCCTTCTATGCTTGATAAAAAACTCCATTGGTAGGTGTTCGATAATGATGAGCAATTGGTCAATTTTTTGGTAAATGAAGCATCCTCCATCGAAGAGCGAACCCTCAATGAGGAGGATCAGGAGGGATTGATCCAGTTGAAAAACAACCACATCCCGAAGGGCCTGATCATGTTGGAGAGTCTATTCGACCGAAATGATAGGTCTATCGGCCACAAGATCAAGGTGGACCAGAAGGAGTTCATGGACCTAGAGTTACAACTAGGAAAGGTTATCAAGGTAGGGGTTGACTGCACAACTGAAGAGCTTCAACAGATTCATGCCCTTTGCAAGGAATACCCTGACATCATTGCATGGTGCTACCAAGACCTAAAGGGGTATGATAAAAATATCATCCAACACACCATCGAGCTAGAGGAGGGAGTCAAACCATTCAGATAGAAGCAATGACCCATCAACCCAAAAATTGAAATGTTGATGAGGGTTGAGCTTCTGAAGATGCTTGAAGCTAAGATCATTTATCCAATCAAGCATTCCTCCTGGGTGGCCAACCTTGTTCTAGTATGAAATAAGAATGATGATATTCACTTATGTATTGATTTTCAAAATCTCAACCAAGCTTCACTCAAATATCACTACCCGCTACCTCAGATCGATCAAATCCTTCACGTGGTGGTAGGAGCACAAAGGTTTTCCTTGCTAGATGGTTTCTCCGGCTACAACCAGATCTGGGTCAAGGATGAAGACCAACATAAGACCACGTTCACCACCAAGTGGGGAACATTCACCTACCAATGCATGCCCTTCGACCTTTCAAATGTCGGGGCAACTTTCTAGAGAGCGATGGACCTCACCTTTGGTGAACTGTTGAATCATGTCATCGTAATTTATTTAGATGACATGATAGTCTTCTCCCATAAGAGGGAGGAGCATGGCCTACATTTATGACAAGTTTTTGAAAAATATCGAGAGTTCGAGGTCTCCATCAACCCCAAGAAATCTATCTTCGTAGTGAAATAAGGAAAGCTACTCGGGCATTTGATCTCTGAAAAGGGGTTAACTATCGATCCTACTCGAGCTGAGGCACTTTTCCACCTCCCACTACCAGTAAATAAAAAGGCCCTATAGTCCTTTTTTGGACAGATAAACTTCATCAGGAAGTTCATCACCGACTTTGCCCAAGTAATAAAGTCGATGGCCAAGCTCCTGAAGAAGGATGTCGAATTCAAGTGGATAGATGAAAGGAGGTAGGATTTTCAAGAAATTAAGGAGCGGATCGCCCAAGCTCCCATCCTCATCAATCCTGACTATTCATGAGATTTTATCCTATACATAGTTGGGGAGCCAGAGAGCTACGTCGTCATTCTGACACAGAAAGACGAAGATGAAAATGAGCACCCCATAGCATTCCTCAGCCAAATCATCTAGCCACATGAAGAAAAGTTCAATTTTATTGAATGATAGGTGCACGCAGTGATGAGGTCTCTTCAAAAGTTCTGACATTTCATCTCTCAGAGTAAGACGATAGTGTACGTGATACACCTAGATGTCCATAATTTTATCATTCAAGGTGAGCTGGGCAATAGGAGAGTCATATGGGTCACCAAGATCCAAGAGTTTGACATTGAGATACACCCCACCAAGTTGGTAAGAGGTAGAGCACTATGCCAAGAGTTGGCCAAAAATACCATAGCTAAAGCTGCAAGTCCCGACTTAGACAATACTACCCTCGATGATAATCTTGCTAATTCATCAGTCAGTAGTCCAGATTGGATAGATGATCTGGTTAGGTACTTTGACATAGGCAGATGCCCATCTCACTTCAATACTTTGCAAAGAAGGAGATTTCATCTACAAGCTGGCAGGTACGTCCCAATGCCCAATGGATTATTTTATCAGAACATTGATGGAGTTCTCCTGAGATGTATTAAGGAATCAGAGAAGACAAAAATCCTAGAAGAATTTCACTCTAGGATTTTAGGAGGGCATTTCGCAGGCAGACCGATGGCACTGAAGATCATCAAAGTAGGCTACTATTGGCCCACTCTTTTTTTGATGCCTTCAAGGTCAGTCAACACTATGATAGTTGCCAATGCTACTCGGGAAGGACTAGGAATGCATCGCTTCCTCTCCACCCCATCCAAGTGGAATCCCCGTTCCAATAGTGGGGTCTTGAATTTATTGGGATCATCAATCCCAACTCCTCTATCGACCACAAATACATTTTGACCACCACAGACTACTTCACTCGGTGGTCGAAAGCAATTTCGACCAAGCAGGCTAACCAGGATGTGGTCATCTCCTTCCTCGAAGGGTTGATCACTCGCTTCGGTGTACCTAAAGCCATTGTGTCTGATAATGGCTCCCCTTTCACCGACGCAAAGATCTATGAGTTCACGATCAAGTATGGGATCTATTTAAAAACCTCGTCCAACTATTACCCGTAGGGTAATGGGTTGGCTAAATCCACAAACAAAAACCTGCTATGGATATTGAAGAGGACATTATTAAAAAATAAGCGGAGCTGGCATCTACTCTTGGACCAGTCACTTTGGACCGATCGAATTTCTATCAAATGATCAATCAAGATGTCGCCCTACTCATTGGTGTATGGGAAAGATGCAGTCTTGCCCACACACATCGAGCTACCTGCATTGCAGTTGCTTAAGTGGCTCGACACTGAAGAGGGTCAATTCAATCCGATGGATGCAAGGTTGGCACAGTTGCTACAGTTGGAAGAAGAAAGGGAGAAAGCCTACAGAGCCTTCGCCAAGCATGTCGAATCCACCAAAAGCTGGTTTGGGAAAAGGACTTCTGATCGAGCCTTCAACGTCGGGGATTTGGTTTTAAAGTGGAATGAAAACAAATCCAAGCCAGGGAACCATGAGAAGTTCGACGCCTTCTAGGAAGGCCCTTTTTGAATCTTCGGAGTTAACCAGATCAACTCTTTCATTCTCCAAGATATGGAGGGTTTCACTCTCCCAATTGTGGTGAATGCCTTTCTTCTAAAAATTTATCATCTGTCGAGCTCTGATAGAGATCGCTAATCCTCTAGGTATTTCTCGTGTATATAGTTTCTTTTAAAAGGTTTGTATAGTTAGCTTTTTGTAGCCAGGATGAGATAGTTGGCATTAGTCTTGTTTCTGGTAAAAGCGGGAATAATTTTTATGAAGCAGTCCTTTCTCTTTTACCTTGTAATGTTCCTCTTTAAAAAACCTGAAGCGCTCCACAAGGGAGCGCTAAAAAGTCCAGGAGCAAGGCTCCACAAGGGAGCGCTCAAGGAAAAGCACTCCACATGGGAGCGCTTAAGCTAAAAGTGCTCCACAAGGGAGCGCTCAAGGAAAGTGCACTCCACATGGGAGCACTTAAGCTAAAAGTGCGTTTCCACAAGGGAGCACTCAAGAAAAGTGCTCCACCAGGGAGCGCTTAAGCTAAAAGTCCCACTTTAAAGTTATTTTTTGTTTTATCTCAAGTTGTCTATCCAGATCATGCCAAGTGTCATAGAGGGATAAGAGCATTGATGGAAGGGTCATTTTCAAACCCTAACCCTAAAAGCGTAGTATTTTCTTTAAAAAATGAGAACCGTATGACTACCCAATCAAAGCAGTTCCCCTCCCCATCAGCCAAAGTGCGCCCTCCATGCAGATTAGTACGGGTGCTCCTCCCAATGAGCAACACGCGCCCCAAGGGAATGTCCTTGTCCACCGCCATTATTTATCATTTCCAAAATGCAACCACCAGCATGTGGGTAATTCAAGGCACACGCTTTCCTGCATGTTCTCTACCAGCATTAACTTCAAGTACTCAGCATTAAAAGGTGGTCGACTAAAATTTGATGCTATAAGGTGGCGGGCTCCTTGTTAAAAAAAATTCACCTGGAGCATTTCTATATTCTCCTCTCCATTGCGCCCAGCGTTTTTTAGAGAACCAACACTTTCAAAGTGTGAATTACATTGATTTTTATAGTAGACATGGGTAAAGAGAGCAAAAGGGCTGAGAAAAAGGAGAAAAATGAGAGAGAACCCAAAGAAAAGGTGGTGCAAGCTGAGGCATCCGGTTCAAAAAAACCAAAGAAGACATGAAAGTGGGAGAAGAAGGTAGTCAAATTAATAGCCCCGTAACATCCCCTCTTTCGGTACCGGGATTGCTTGGTCACCCACAAGGATGTGGAGCTATTGCGCTTGGAAGTTGAAGAAGCGCATAGAGAAGCCCCGACCACGAATCCATTGTCTACTATTTACCACTCACATCTATATTTTTACATATGCATGCCAGTACATCACTACCCAGAATTCATAAAGGTCGTGTCACTGTTCTATGATGCCCAGTCAAGAATGGTTAGGAATGCTCAGGCAGAAGCATTATTTGCCATTACAGCTAGCTCTATCCGAGAAGCTTTTGCCTATGGGAGGAAGCACTCGTCTGAGTTCATTCCGAGAAGGATACACATAGATGAAGAAAGTGATAGATACCAATCAACATCGGAGATGCAACATTTCATGAGGGGATAGCTAGGGAATGCTATGTGTAATATATGAATTTCCCTAGATTTCGAAACCCCTAGTCGAGTTCATGCACCATGAAATTTATTCCATCCTAGCGTATGTATCAGGTCTTCCAATGGACGAGTGGGTGTATGACTGGCAGGTTTCCATGGCGCAGGCCATACTAGAAAATGAGATTTATTTTCCTTCTAAAGTGAGGCCAGGCGCTATTCTAATTTTTTATGACTAGGCAGAGTTCGTAGCATGACAATTACATGGATGTTTAGCCCATATTCGGTGCTCTGACCCTAAGGATGAACAATTTAGACTCTCATCCCTATTGGTGTGGTATTTCTTCTGGCATATGCATGAAAAGTTCCACTACATAACAAAGAATCAGATAGATGAAGAGGGTAAGCCTTTGCCAGTCTATCTCTGGATGAACAGCCTATCCAGAAATGAGTCTTACTACATCTTCAATCAAATTTTCCTTGGGCCAGCACTGAAGATAATATATGGCCAATGCGAGTGGGTTCCAATGGAGTTAAGGAACCAGGTGGTAGATGAGCAGTTGGGAGACACTTTTCTGCTCATCTAGGGCCTGGTCGTTAGAGTCTACGGGTTTACAGAAAAGCCTTTTCTATTGCCCTATATGTTCTCCTTAGAGTTTGTCCGATATCTTGACCATACAAATGGAGAATACGGGAAATTTCAGGGTAGAAGAGTGATAGTCTCTACTCCTTTTGATTTTAGAGGTTTTAATATAACACAATGTGGGTAGAACGTTTTTCTGACGATAACGCTTTCAGATTACAGGTTGATCGAGCTTCCCACCACTGGAAATAGGACCCACGCGGTATCATTTAGAAAAACCTCAGGGTAAAATCTTTTCATTCTTGCCCCAATTTTGATATGGAGAGACAGCATAATAATCCACTCGGTCTCGAGCTAGAATGGCATGTGGATGAGATGACGCCTTTGCCCCCATGGCTGGAGTTTTACACTATGGAGACTGAGTACAATCCAACTGTCAATCAGGAGCAGAGGTTGTCCAGGGCTATTATCGCCAAAATGAAAGTCAGGCACCCGGATTGGACTGACCATAAAATCTAGCAATGGTGGATCATGAGGGTCCACAATGATAAGGCATCCTCGGATGGTGCACTAGCGATTGATGACAAGTTCTCATCATTTTATGACAATAACATTAAGACTTATCAACCTTTCTCATTCGTTGATATTGTTCCCCATGGCGGATGCAACCCCAATGAAGTGGATGACTTGGCGCATCCAAGGCAAGTGTAAGGCAAGGGCAAGGTCATCTTGGGTGCATCATTATATAATGAAGAGAAGATCCCAGTGTCTCACCATATGATGAGCGCCCCCTCAAAGAGAAATTCTGAGGCACCTTTTTCTAGCCAAGTCAAAGAGGATCGCACTAGGTTCCTAAAACCTTTTGGGATGATTGTTCAGGCTGCATCTAAGCCTTCCTAGGAAGACTCTACTAAAAAATGATAGCCTCAACCAAAATGACTGTAGCTATGGGGTTGAGGAGCACGAAGGTGTGGATGAAGAGCGCCTCACCACACATGAGGAGCGAGTAGGCGAAGACATCGCACCGGACGTGGAAGAAAACATGGAAGAGAAGGAGGGAGTGTTGGATACATCTTCCATGGCCCCTTTGATCATGGAGCCCCAAGGTATGCATTTATCCCTTTTTGTTCCTTCTTCCTCACCCCCATTGTTAGATTTTTCTAACCCCTGTGTGCGCTTGTTCGATGTCTAGGAAATACTATCACAATACCAGTCTCAATGGTTCCTGTATCAAGTGTGCCTCCATTGCCTGAGTCCACCCTTCCTAGCTCTTCAGTCACCCTGGCACTATCTCTTCCCTCATCTGGAATATTCGCACCTTTTGCTGGAACCCCCAATGCTTTTTTAGTCCCTTCTTCTTTTAGCTTCCCTATTTTTGGTTCATCTGAGCACATTACTAACATCTTTGACACTAGGGAGCTTGATCTACTTTCAATCCCCTCCCATTCTACTGGTTTCTCGATGCCCCAACCCACCATTTCTATTGTAGCTACCCAAACGCCTCTGAGGGTGAGCGCAGTCGCTTCCCCTTCGACTTCCCATGTAATGACCAGTTTTGAATCTAGTCTCCCACTTCTCCCCTTTACTCCACTCCTCGGGATTGGCATCCAGGAACCATTGGAATTTGAGCTAGAGATAGCTCAGTAGTTCATAGCCGCACAGAGTATCCATAGGGCTCATTCCAACATGGTGTGCTATCTGAGGGATCAAAAGAAGAGGGAGTTGTAGGCCCTGGTGCAAGCTCAAAAGGCTTGCATAATTGATCCAGATACAATGAAGTTGCACACCATTGAAAAAATACCGCTAGTGTAGAAACCTTTGGGGGAGATGACCCCACTCGATTATGCCATCCACCACACTGAGGAGGATGTTGCCAAAATGGACACTGCACAAAAAATGGGTGATGTACAGGTTGGTATGGGCTCCATCTATGCTCATGGCGAGTACTACAAGGGCCACTTTTTTAGAGCATAGTCCAAAATTGATGAGCTTGAAGAGGCCCTAGCTATGGCGAAGCGACAAATTGAAGCGTTAGAATCCCAGTCCAAAAAATAGGTTAAAGCATTGGAAGCTGAGATTGAAGAATTAAAAGAAAAGCTTCAGTTACTTGAAGATGAGAGCAAGGAAGCATCCAAATTACATGATCATCACATCAGGGAGATCACCAAAGCAAACCAAGAAATACAGGTGCTCACTATCCAAAGGAATGAATTACAGGCCCAGTTGTCTGAGAAAAATGAGCAGCTTGTTCTTCCTTCCAGGGAGCGCCTCAAGGAGACATGCCTAGACTTCCTACAGGATTTCCCAATGAGAGCAGCAAAGGGGATTACAGTCTTGGCATTCTTCAGAGAAGCACATGAGGTGGTGGTTGTTGGTAGGCATATCTTGGAGTCCACCTAGGCGGATGTTAACTATTGGCTGGATCTAGCCACCCAACTCAGGAAGATTGAAGATGTTCCTATTTGCCTTACCCCTATGAGCGATTTGGCTCGGTCGTTGGCAATGACAAAAACCACTTTGCACTATTTCTTCACCAAGGTTGAACTGGAAAAGAAAGCTCACCTACTTTCAGATTCTCTTATGTAGGAGCATGACATATCATTGCGATATTTTGATGCCTTGGTTAAAATTGGCATCCCAGGTTTCACAGATTCAGAGGGCCCTATTCCATCAATTCAGGAGTTGGAGCCTTTGTGGACTGCTTTCGTAGATAATGCCTCAGACATCGACACTTTGGAAGCCTCTAGTTCTGATGCTCAGGTAATCCTCCTCATGGCCAAATATGCCCAGATTCAGTCTTGCTTGATAGAGTTTGATAGAATACTAGAGTTTGTTGATGTCGAGCACATCGAAACATTCCATTGCTTGATCCAAGAGCTAGAAAAATAGTCAACTTTTCCTTTGGAGAGATGGGTTGATGCTTCAGTGGTATATGAGCATGTTTTCAAAAGGTCACTAAACCAATATCTCCCTCAACCAGATAGATAGAATGAAGAAAAGGGAACATATAGTGTTGCAGGTTCAGGGACTGGAGAGACAGGTTCAGAGATCGAAGAAATAGATAGTGAGGCAAGTTCAAAGTCCAAAGAGTCTAGGAGTTTAGATGAAGGGGCCAACAGTAGTGATAAAAAATTAGAGAGATAGCCTGAAGACTCTAAGAAGAAGGAGGACTCTGATGCCCAAGGATGAAGGTTGGGATCTCTACATTGAGGCAGGCTCAATGCCCCATGAGCCACCAGATGTGTTGCCAATTTTGTCACACTATTGCTATTTTTCGTTTTGTATACAGTTTGGAATCATTCATTGTAAAACTTCTCTTTTTCCCATTAAAAATGGTTAAAGTGTTAAAGGTAAAAGCACTCCACAAGGGAGCGCTTAAGTGGAAAGCGCTCCACAAGGGAGCGCTTAAGGAGAAAGCGCTCCACAAGGGAGCACTTAAGTGGAAAGCACTCCACAAGGGAGTGCTTTAGTGGAAAGCGCTCCATAAGGGAGCGCTTAAGTGGAAAGCACTCCACATGGGAGCGCTTAAGTGGAAAGCGCTCCACAAGGGAGCGCTTTAGTGAAAAGTGCTCCACAAGGGAGTGCTTCTCCAGGCTAAATATAAATCAAGTAAGAATAATTAGAAAGGGGAAGACGGGACCCATTCAACATTTTTTGGTTGCACCTACTCCCAGGCTACATTTTAGACCACCCATTTATGGATCATCGTCGAAACCTTCTAACTTTGAAACCAAGTTACCTGTAATGCCGGATTGACTGTTCAAGTCATTGCCAGAACCTTCTGTGGCCCCGCCAAGCTTTTTGTAATTTACATGGATAACTTCTGCTAGAAAAGTAGCTGTGTACTTGAAATCTGCTTCCAAAATAAAGGCTTCTGGCTTCGGTTCGAGCTCTCAATCTCTGTGTATGACTTCTATTCTATGATTTCTATTAAATTAGTCCCTTTATTATACAATTTAATTCTGTTTTCTAGATTTTGTTGTTGATAGAGTACTAGTCCCTGGAATACTTGTTGGAGTTTGCACAGTTCTGAGGATTTTATACTGGTTTCTATTAAAAGTCATTGTTTTGATTGTTGTTGGTTCAAGTAGTTAAGTTGTCTATCGTGCTTCCAGTCCATCACCCCAAATTTCTGGCCTTTGGCCATTTCCCATTTCTTTTCGTAATTTCTCATCTCTTTCAGTATCTTTCTATCCCTTATCTCCAATCCCCCATTTTATTTTTGAAACCAGCCCTACTGGAGATTGCCATGGAGGACATTCCTTTCCTTCGGGCATTCAATGCTTGGTAGCGGGCCTAGGGCGCTGCAGACTTAGAAAACCTGTATCTAGGCCGGTTCGATTGCCAACAATACCGAGGCCTTAGACAACACTCGCGCACGAAATTGAGCTCCCACGCATCTTCGGGTGTATCGAGAGACCATCTAGGATTTAACAAAATTTTATCCCTAGGAAGATTTTTCGGCCTTGTATTGTCCATAGTGTATGGGACACAACATCCTAGAAGACTACCCTCATGTACTGTCAGAGAGGTAGATAGTGTGCTCAAGGGTATGTGTGGAATCCTCCTTGAGTAGTGGCCTGAAATATTGGTTCGAGCACTATTTTTTGTCAATGCGATATAATAGAGTCTATGGATATTACATACACCCTTGCTTAGAGTACCTTGGTTCTGTTTAAACTTGCAAATAAGGTTGTTCTTCAAGTCTTCTATTCTACTTAACCTGCAACCAAAAGCCCAAATGTATTACTGTATCCTACACAGAAGTTGAGCATACGAAGAAGACATCCCTATTTTAGAATTCCTGCATGCACAACAGGCAATACAAACTCCCAAAATAATAACAAGGGGACAAGAATCATTAGAGTCTAAAACAAGGGGTCAAAGTCAGTTATAGTCAAAAAAATTCTATCAGTAACAATGAATACAGGGTGGTCAAGAATAACAGGGTCATAACAATCACCTACATAGTCAAAATAGTTACTTGTTCCAGTCTGAATAGTCAGTGACAGTCAGAATCAGACATGGAATAGAACAATATCAGTAATCAAAACATATAGGATAAATATAGTTGATAGAGTTTTGGGAACCAATCTTTAGAGGCATTGAATTTTTACTAAAACAAGGATATCTCTTCACACAAAGATCATATTGAATCAAAAATTTAGTAGATAATTCTACATTCTATTCCAGATAAAATTGTCCTTGGCAGCTCCTGGTCAAATTTTGCACCGATTTTCCAAAAATGGTAATTTTTTATTTTTCTTGCTAAGGCCATAACTTTTCAATAGTCAATCAAATTGATCCAAAATTTTGGGAATAGAAGCTACTTGTTATTCTGCACCAAAGACCCTCAAGGACTCACTGGTGAAATTTTAAGTCCAAGTGGAAGAAATTACCTTGACATCGACTTGCAACCAACCAGGAGATCACAAAAAGTCAAGAAATTCAGTATATCTCCTCATTGAGTGCTCAGATCAAGTAGCCACCGAAGTGGACCCTATCCTAAAATTAGTGTTGCAACCCATTTCCCAAATTAAATTTTGGACCCTTACTAAAAATAGTAACTCCTAAAAGCTACCTATCTATTTTTAGTAAGTCCCACAAAAAGCATCCAAACCTTCAATTATGGCTGAGGGAACTCGCCAACAAGTAGCGGAGAAGGAACTTCAAACAAAAGTGGACAATATGGGCAACAAAATCTGGTCTATGGTTAACAAAAGCATACAGGATATACAGTCCCAAATGCAATCTTTCCAAGAATCTATGAATGATCTCATCCAGGCACAAAAAGCAATGAAGGTTGAATTGGAAAGTAGAGCCTCTATTGATTCCATAGCTCCACATGACCAAGCAAAAATTGGTACAAGCCACCACCAACGAGCTATACCCAACTACAATGGGATGAGGTTACCCAAATTAGACTTTCCCAAGTTTGATGGAAAAGATCCTGAGGGGTGGATTTGTAAGGCAGAACAATATTTCACTCTTCATAATGTTGATTGTTTCCTATGGTTGACCATTGCTTCTTTCAATTTTGAATCAGATGCACTCCATTGGTTTTTGTGGCTTAGAAAGGTTGAACCTGACCTTTCATGGCCTAAATTTGTTCAACGCCTACTCACTCGCTTTGGTCCTAGTGAGTTTGAAGATTTTATAGGAACCCTTTTTAAACTCAAACAAACTTCAACTGTTCGAGAATACCAAACTCAGTTTGAAAAACTTGCCAATCGAACAACAAGACTAAGTGTTGATTCATTCCAGAGTTGTTTTGTGGGTGGATTGAAGGATGACATCAAGGTTGAGGTTAAATTATTGTGACCTCAATCGCTACCACAAGCCATACAATTGGCCAAATTGGTAGAGGAAAAATTCAAGGCTCTTGGTCGAACTTCTAAATTTCCTCCATCTAAGTCATCTTTTGTGAACAAGCCAATGCCAAGTTCAACTAATAAATCTCCACCTATAAAAAAATTGAGTCATGAGGAGATGGAGCATAGGAAGGCCCAAGGATTATGTTACAATTATGATGAAAAATATACCCGAGGGCATAGGTGTGTGCAAAAAAAATTGTACTTGCTAGATATGGATGAATTTCCCACTTCAGACTCGTCTGAGGATGAGGAGGATCCTCAAGAAATATAAACCATAGATCAACCGACCAATCAGGAGGAATCCCAACCAGAAATTTTTGTACATGCTCTAGCAGGAGTATCCACACCCCAAACCATGAAGGTGATGGGTCATTTCAAAGGACAAAGGGTCATCATTTTGATTGACTTTGGTAGCACACATAATTTTATTGATCCATATATCACCAAACAAGGAAATTGTTACATTACCACATGCAATTCCTTTGAAGTTATGATTGCTAATGGTGGCACCCTACCATGTAAAGGAAAATGTCATAATGTTAAGCTAAAAATTGGGGACTATAATCTCAAGTCTGACATGTTTGCTTTACCCTTAGGAGGGTGTGATATGGTTCTGGGAGCACAATGGTTACGAACATTAGGACCAGTCGTATGGGATTTTGTAGAATTATGGATGAAATTTAATCAGGATGGGCAAGAATATACCTTTCGTGGCACAAATGCAGGAGCAGTTCAATTTATTTCTTCTCATAAGATGGAAAAATTGTTAAAGAGATCTTCCCATGGAGTGGTAGCTCGAATTTTTGCTATCACCGCTCTTGAGCAAGGGGAGTCTAGTCAACCACAACAATTACAACATATATTAAACATGTATTCTCATGTCTTTGAGGAACCCAAGGGACTTCCTCCTCAGTGCTCACATGATCATGCAATCCAACTTGTTCCTGGAAGTTTACCTCCTAATGTTCGCCCATACCGGTATGCTTATGCTCAGAAAACTAAAATTGAGAAAATTATACAGGAACTTTGAGCTTTTGGAATTATTCGTTCAAGTGTTAGCCCCTATTCTTCACTAGTGTTGTTAGTTAGAAATAAGGATGACACTTGGCGCTTGTGTGTGGATTACCAAGATCTTAATAAAATTACCATCAAGGATAAGTTCCCTATTCCTGTTATTGATGAACTCTTAGATGAGTTGCATGGGGCTCAATATTTTTCCAAGTTGGATTTACGATCGGGTTATCATCAAATCCGTATTAAGAATGAATATATTCCCAAAACGGCCTTTAGAACTCATGAAGGGCATTATGAATTTTTGGTTATGCCTTTTGGGTTAACCAATGCACCTTCCACCTTCCAGAGTTTGATGAATTTTGTTTTTTGCCCTCATCTTCGCAAATTCATTTTAGTCTTCTTTGATGACATCCTGATTTATAGTTGCACATGGGAGGATCATCTTCACCACTTAGAAGCAACTCTCAAACTTTTGTCTAACCATCAACTTTATGCAAAGCAATCAAAATGTTCCTTTGGTCAACAAGAGGTTGAATATTTGGGGCATATAGTCACTAAGGAAGGAGTTCAGGTAGACCCTAAGAAAATTCAAGTAGTGCAAGAATGGCCCAAACCTCATACTTTGAAGGGACTTCATGGATTCTTGGGTCTTATAGGATATTACAGAAAATTTGTAAAAAACTATGGAAAGATAGCAGCCCCCTCACAACCATGTTGCAAAAAAATTCTTTTGTGTGGACTGATTCCACTGAGAAGGCTTTTGTCGATTTGAAGTTTGCTATGACCACCACCCCTATTTTGGCAATGCCAAATTTTTCTAAACCCTTTGTCATCGAGAGTGATGCATCATGTACAGGTATTGGAGCAGTTTTAATGCAGGAGGGTCGACCATTGGCTTTCACTAGCAAGGCACTTTCCCCTCAAAATTTGGGCAAGTCCACATATGAGAAGGAAATGCTTGCCATATTACATGCGGTCACTCATTGGCATCCATATCTCATTGGTCGATATTTTTCCATCAAGACTGATCATCAGAGTCTAAAATATTTTTTAGAGCAATGGGTGGCTACTCCAAAACAACAAAAATGGGTCTCCAAATTGTTGGGATATGACTATGACATTTCTTATAAGAAAGGTAAAGAGAATGTGGTGGTTGATGCTTTGTCTCGCCTACATGAATATCAGGCCATGCTACATGCCATCTCTACTCCTCTTCCGCAATGGCTTCATCAACTTCATGAAGATCTCACCAAGGATTCATCATTACAAACTCTCCTCTGCCATCTCCAAGAGGATCCTCAATCACACCCTGGTTATGTTTGGGATGGTCAGGATTTACGATTTCATGACCGATTGGTTATTCCATTCGAGTCTCAGATCAAGGACCTCCTCCTTCATGAAATGCATGCATCCCCCATAGCTGGTCATTCAAGTTTTCTCAAAACATATACTTGAGCCAAGCGTACCTTCTTCTGGAAGGGCATGAAAAAATATATCAAAATATTTGTTGTTGAATGTGATCGGTGCCAACGCATGAAAGGTGAGACTGTGTGTTCACCAGGCACACTTCAACCTTTGCCCATTCTTGAGCAGGTTTGGACAGATATATCTATGGACTTCATCAAAGGGCTACCAAAATCAGGAGGTAAATCAATTATTTTGGTGATAGTGGATCGTCTCTTGAAGTATGCTCACTTTTGTTCCCTAGCCCACCCTTATACTGCATCCATTGTCGCCCACATATTCCTTGACTCCATATTTCACCTCCATGGAATACCTAAATCCATTGTCTTTGATCGGGATCCTACCTTCACCAGTCGCTTTTGGTAGGAACTTTTCAAGTTGCAGGGGACACAACTCAAGATGAGTTTGGCCTACCATCCTCAAACTGATGGCCAAACTAAAATTGTCAATAAATGCTTGGAAACCTACCTTCGTTGCTTCACTTCTGAACATCCTACTCATTGGGCTAAGTGGCTTCCTTTGGTTGAATGGTGGTACAACACCACCTATCACTCTGCCACTAAGGTGACTCCATTTGAAGTAGTTTATGGTCAACTTCCACCAACTCCAACTTCTTACATTCTAGGTAGCTCCAAGGTTTAGGTCGTGGATTCCACTCTCCATCAGCGTGACTCCATTATTCGCCAACTCAAGCTCAATTTGGACATGGCTCAAAATCATATGAAATAACAAGCAGATCAACATCATACTAAATACAGCTTTGCCATTGGTGACATGGTCTTCCTTCACTTACAACCATACAAACAATCATCTCTCTAGTTGCGTGGTTGTCAAAAACTTGCTCCCAAATACTATGGTCCTTACTAGGTGTTGTAGAGGCTTGGGGTAATGGCATACAAACTAGCCCTTCCAGCTAGTTCTAAACTTCATCCAGTCTTCCATGTGTCCTCTCTCAAGCAGGTTATTGGCAACAGGGTGCAGGTGCAGTCTACACTTCCAGAGTTGGATGAGGAAGGGTCCATCATTCTTGAACCTGAATGCATTCTTGATCGCAGATCGCGTACCCTTCGTCGACGGGTTATCACAGATGTCCTGGTCCAATGGCATGGCTTACAATCGAAAGATGCGACATGGGAACCTCTTCACCAAATCCAACAACAGTTTCCTCACCTTCAGCTTTGAGGACAAAGCTTTTTGAAGGGGAAGGGCATGTTAGGACCCCATCCTAACACTTGATGTAATAGTCCTTGTAGAACGTGGGTAGTACCCATGTTAATATTTTGTAATGTTTTATTATAGTTTTGGATTAATAAGTGCCTATGCCAAATGACGCCCTTCTATGTAACCATTTTTTTCAAGAATGTAACTGATTGTAGGTAGGAGATTCTATCCCGGGTGGCATTTTGCATGTAAGCCAACCTTGGGAGTTAGGTGCTAGAGAAATTCCTTAAATCTGTGAGAGGTAATATTGTACACATATTTTTGCATAATTGAATGACATATTGAAGGAGGTTGCCCCCTCGAAGAGGCTTGCGATTCAGTGCTATTGTGAGATTGTTCCTTTTTTGCAATTTACTTTCGTATTGTGCATTTTATTTCCAAGTGTGTTGTGAGCATGTGTGTTTATTTTCAAGTATTTGTGTGAGAGTGTTATTTTTAATAGTAGGTTCCTAACACAAATATTCTCCTCCTCCATTCACTTCATTCTTTCATTAACTAAATACTTCCCTTAGATCTTCAATCATTAACCAATCAATCTTCAAATCAAAAAACAATTATTCAATTTTTTTAGACCTCCATTAGCATTAATGTTTAATTCCTTTTAATTACCTTATCTCTTTGAATGCTTTAATTATCAAAAAGAAAAAACTTATAACTCCAAAGATTCAAATATGTGCCCACAAATTCAAATGAGTCATGATTACTAAAACACAAACCCTAAATATCATGTAATGTCAAGGCAGATTAATTTCATGAATCTTCTAAATTGTGTAATGTCTTCTAATTGTGAAAATTCCGTTGTTTGCCTCTGTCAACAAATATTCGTTCACGTTTAGTCAAACTCAAATGTTTCACATTCACCTCCGTTCACGTATACATTCCACAATTTTTTTATGCTCCCTTCTACTTTCTTTGCTTGCAAGTCCTTCAATCGTGGCACACGTTTCTTTGCTTTGACGTTCTTCTACACTCCTTCAAACACCAACCACTCCTTCACGTTCCTATACACCAAATTTTGTGTTTTTTTTCAACCTCCAACTATAGTAAATTTGTCTCCTCAGTAGTATGTTGTCTATGACTTCCAATGTTCTTGCTGGTTTTTTAAACTTTATACTACCACAAAATATCATAGGTTATCTCAAAATATCACATAGGATCAAATATAAAATAGCCACAATAATAAAGGTCAAGATAATAATAATATGAGTAGAATAATATGAGCAAATTAATATGTATATCAAGGCTTATATAATAAAGAAAATAACATTCATTTATATACTGAAATATGAATGTAAATAGCCTAAATCATTCATGTACTATGCATGAAGAACTTACAATATTAATTGCTCAAAATGTATACACTCTCTATTACTCCTTTGCTTCTTACAATCAAACAATAAGATATATGAATATGATTTGATATATCCTATGGAGCATTGTCTCCATAATATAGCCATAGTGATATGACTCTTCAAGTACTATACTATTACTCTCATATGCCAAGTCTCATGACTCTTGGCTTATCAACTTACCACTTGCATACTTAATGAACACTATTTGCACATTTGTACATGACTCTTGGACTCCTACATGCACTCTAAATCTAAGACACTTGTGCACATCTTTACATTACATATACAAGACACTTGTGCACAATCACTCAATCTACACTTGCACTCTAACTTACTTGACACTTGTAAATTTCGTGCATATTGACACTTGTGCATTTCTTGTGTATTCACACTTACATAAAGAGGGAAATATAAATCACACTCTAAACTATTGACTCAACCCAAATCTATTATTTACAAATGTACCATGGAGATACATTAGTATGTATCAAATAATGTAATGTACCTCAACAATTCTCTCACTCTTAGTCTTCCAAAGCTCTTAATTTCAATCTTCTAATTGTAATTTCTTCTTCTCCTCTCTACAACAGTCCATAACTTCAACTTCAATGCTTCACAATGTGACTCCTCCACAACATTCAATATTCACTATTCCACCTCCTTCAAGGTTCTCTTCTTTGTGACATACTTCCAAGGCTTCACTATTTTCCAATAATTCTCCTCTAGAAAACTTCAAACGCCTTCCAATAAATCTCTTCTAAAGTATTTGTTCCAATAATTTCTTTCACAAATTTCCACATCTTCTAATGAATATCTCCAACAATATCTCCTTCCAAATATCTCTAGATCCAATCTCTCCTCTCCAACATAGCTCTAAGCTAATATGGATATAATACCATTGTTGGAAAATATGCCAGAAGATTTCATAGGTAAAAATTCATGGGATTGAGTAATTGCATTCACATAACCTCACTCCATAATATTAGTATTTCACAAAATAAAATGCTTTTTTGATCAACTTTCACATCAATATATAACAATACTCATGACTTTTGCTCTCCTAAAACTCATGGGAGATGCAACATTTCATATGCCTTACATTATGATAAAGACTCTCATGATTATATAACCTCCTACTTCACATATTGACACATCTCATATGACTCTTCACTTCCACACTTGACACCTATCACTTATGACTCTTCACTTGCACACTTGATACATAATTATATGACACATAAATACTCTTCATAACTTGACACCTACTATTGATACAAATATTAAACACACTCCTAATCCAAATATTTACAATAGTACTCAATGGTACTTCATGATACCAAATAATATAATACCTCCAATGAAAAATGTGTCTTCGGTGTCACTTTTGATAAACTATTAGGATTTATTGTATCCTCTAGAGGCATTGAGTTGGATCCTAATAAAATCAAGGTCATTATTGATTTGCCTCCTAGGAATCTGACTAAGCTACGAAGTTTTCAAGGAAAAGTACAAGCTCTTAGGAGGTTTATTGCCCAATTAACCAATAAATGTCAAACATTCCCCAATTTCTTATGTAAACGCATTGAATTCAAATGGGACAATGAATGCTAAGTGGCATTTAACTTTTTGAAGGCATATCTCTTGTCACCACCTATTCTAATTCCACCTAATCCTGCCTAAAAATTCCTATTATCCACATCTACATTGACCCATGCTCTAGGTGTTATACTAGCCCAATATGATGATTAGCATTGAGAACAAGCTATTTACTATATTAGTTGGACTTTTAGTCAATTACAAAATTCGATATACTTCCTTGGAGAAACTTTCCTTGACTGTTGCCTTTGTTACCTAGAATTTATGGCATTACATGCTTAGCCAAAAAACTTATGTTATTGTGAGGGTTGATCCTTTACGATACCTCATGTCTAAAGCATACTTATCCAGGTGGACTATCAAATAGGTCTTAGCCCTTAAAGAATTTGACCTTGAATTTATTAATCAAAATTTTGTTAAAGGTCAAGTAATTGCCAATTTATTGGCAACATCACCTTTGGAAACAATCATCCTATGATCATCGAATTTCTAGATGAATCTATCTTTGCCATAGCAATTGATCAATTGGCTACCTAGATTCTATTCTTTGATGGTTCTTGTTGTGATAAAGGGCGAGGTAAGGCATCGTTTTAAATACCCCGCAACAACAACTTATATCATTATCCTTTAATTCTCTTGTATTAATAATATTGTTGAATATGAAGCCCTTATTTTAGGACTTCAAGCTACATTGGCTCTAAAGATCAAAACATTGTTTGTATTTGACAATTCTCAATTAGTTATCAACCAGATTACTGGTGTGTATCAGACCAAGGATGATAATTAAAATCCTATAAAGCCATTATAAAAAAATATTATGTCCTCTTATGAAAAAATTAGCATTGAATTTGTTCCTTGGTCAAGCAATCGCCACACATATGCCATGGCTATTGTTGCATCTTTGACACCTTAAGAACTGAAGGAACAAGCTACAATTATCATTTGGTAGATAGAGAACCAACCATATTCTCACATGACCTAGTGCCTCTCAACATTTTCTCTATCAACACATCCCCTTCTCTGGATCCTTGGTATAATGAATTGCTTGTTTTCCTTAAGGATGGAATTATACCCAAGGGTCTCAATCGTAATTAACATCAAAACTTTCGTCAGTGTACCTATCACTACATTGTAATTGGAGACATACTCTATTGATGTTCCTTTGATGGTATATTGCTTCGTTGTTTAAACTCTGAGGAAGCCCAAATGGCCATATGAGAAGCCCATGTTGGTTCGTGTGGTGGTCATGTTAGTGGCATCTTGAAAATTGCTACAAATGGGCTATTATTGGCCCACTATGGAAGACTCTTGTGAGTATGTCAAGAAATGTGATAAATGTCAAATACATGATAACTTAGTCTACACTCCTTCTCAGGATCTCCAACCGATTACGTTTCCTTAGCCTTTCTTCGTTTGAGGTCTTGACATCATTGGTAAAATTAATCCTTCTTTCTTTGACAAACATAAATTCATCATTATGATTACCAAGTATTTCACTAAGTGGGTAGAAGCTATGTCGTTGTCTTCTGTTACTGATGTCCAAGTCTCTAAATTATTGCTCAATCATCTTATGTGGGTATGGGTACCTTCAACCACCATCTTTGGCAATGAAACTCATTTTTAAAATAAATAGTACATAAATTTTGCACCAAATATAAATCAAACACATGGTCTGCACCATTTTACCCTCAAGGCAATGGCCAAGCTGGAGCATCCAACAAAACTTTGATTAAAATTTTTAAGAATCTTATCAACAAAATGGTCAAGACTGGAATTTGTAACTTTACCCTACTCTTTGGGCATATTGAACTAGTGTTCGTACTCTAATTGGAGCTATTCCTTATGCTTTGGTCTATGAGTCCAAAACCATATTCCCTTTTGAACTTGCAGTTCTGTCCCTATGTGTGTTGCTTCAGGATTCACCTGATGGTGATGAATATTATATGGTTCGTATGTTTCAGCTTAAGTTTCTAGATGAACAATGAATCAATGCCCTAGAACATTTGAGGATCTATCCTGATAGTATTCGATAAACCTATCGTAAAAAGGTACGACCCTACTCTTTCAAAATTGGTGATTTGGTTTTTCGAGAAAATAAAAAATACCAATGCTAAGGATGAACTTAAGGGAAAATTTGAAGCTAATTAGTTAGGTCTCTTTGTCATCATCACTAAGTTTGGCATAGGGGCATATTGATTGTCTGCCCTTGATGGCATAAAATTAAAAGAACCAATCAATATAATGTATCTCAAATGGTATTATGCTTGAATATGCATGGTATGCCTGCTCATGTGCTTGATTGCATGGTTGCTCATATGCACAATTCCTTAAATCGCATATTCGCTTGAACTCACGTGCTTGATTGCATGATTGTTTGTGGTTAACTATTTCATACCATAGAGTCAAGGGGTCCCACAATGAAGTAATTATGATCCTAGCTAGCAGACAAATACACTTGCATTGCATTTGCACTAGGTCACTGAGCTAGTGAACCTCATCACTCTATCATTTTTCTCTAACACTTGTGTGCATTTCACTTCCTTATGATCCTCTTTTTTTTCGAAATCTAAAGGGAAGCTTGAGATTTTGTGGACCTAATATCATTACAATCCACGACACATCAAATTTTCAAAGCCTAAGCTTCTCCTTCTAGATGTTGGATATATTACATTATTTGGTCCCCCTTGCAATATTAGTTTGGTAGATGATTTATATTTTATATAATGTATATGGCAATATGAGAAAGAGTGCAAAGTGTCAAGAGAGTATGAAGAGTCACATGATATGTGGCAAGTTGAGAGTTTTGTCATTATTAGAGGAATATGAAAGGTTGCATCTCCCGGATGAAATAGGAGAGCAATAGTTAAAGAACTAAAAAGTCATGAAAAATGATATATTGGAGGTAAAGCTCCATGCATTGTAACCAATCTATATCATTAATGTAATCTATGTATATTGTGTTCATTTGTGTTATATTTTGTGAGATATTACATATAATATATTGTTGTTATTAAGTTTTATTGTTAGTAGCATTTGTTTGATCTATCTTTAGATCTTGGTTGAAGCTTTTTGTGAGTTAACATAATCATAAAGCTAACAGTAGTATTAGAGCTAGATTTTGGTCATTTGAGATTGTTGAGAGTGGTTCATGTTAAAGAAGATTAAAGGTGAAGAATTGCTAGAAGAATTTGAAGGGGTGAAGATATTACAAGGTTGAAGAGATTAGAATGTAAGGAGAGATTTGATATTTTCTAATTGAAGAAAGAGAGATCTGGAGAATTTTAATCATTGGAGTGTTAAATACTATGAACAAGTTGTGAGAACGCAGATTAGATGCAAGAAATTGAAGGAGAACGAGTTTGTTTGCTTATGAGAACATATGTTGACCGCTTATTATTGTAGACTGTTATGAAGACATGAAGATTTAAGCTTTCAGAAGAGGAGATTGTTGCATTGGAAATGGTTTAGAAGTGTTGCTACGAGAAGGAGAATGTTAACTAGAAGATAACGCATTGATCAAAGTGACGCCTAAGTTGAAGTTGCCCTAGTGAGAAGAAAACGATAGAAGCCTTGAGAAGATTATAAGCTACCTAAGATAGTGTGTTGTAAGCACGAGAATAATATATTTGCTACTTAAGCCTAAACGTTGCTAGAAGTATGTGTTTTACTACTACAAGATTTCAAACTAGGAGACACCTTAGAGAAACACAGAGGAGTTGTTTGTTGTGTCGTAGTTACAACAGAGAAAAGAGGGGATTCGTATCACTTTACATGCCTGGGTACTAGGCGTATTCAAAATAGCATATCAAAAATTGAATTGAAGAATTTGGTGGACCTGGATTGTAACATCTGAGAGTCACATGTTGGAATTTATATCGTCCTCAAGTGAAAAAAGCTTTATCAAAGCTAGCTGGCAAATGCAACATAGGAAGAAGTGAACTTGTTGCCCTAATTGTTGGTAATAATCTCCTTGGTTTGTGGTATTGAAATCTGGGTCGTAAATGTCAAGAAGAGGCAGCATCTCTTGCATGTAGGGCCAAAATTGATTCTACAGGTAAATGCTTAGGCGAGATATTCATCAATCATCTGAGAACGTTACAAGGCATTACACTTTTGTACTCAAAACAACAGATGTTTTGGTGGCTTGGGCGTTATAATGGTCAAAGGAAGCTTCGACGAGATCATGGAAGCAATTCATGTGGCAGAGATTTTATAACAGTCAGAACCAAGTGAAGTCGTTACAAAACCAAGCAAAGACTAATGGACAACTAGTTATTACAGTCTAGGCACGGGGGGGAAATGTTGGTGAGCATTCCTAACAAATCTTGGTAAGAGGCTATTTGGAATCTACATGGCCGATGCATGAGGAGGTCGTCGACAACTGTAGGTGACAATTTGAATAACCTAAAACAGTATACGATCGGTTGAGCATAGAGTTTGGAGGTAATAAATTAAACTTAATTTTATTTTTTTATAAAGTTGGAGCTATAAGTTTGGTTAAATATTTAATTTATTAAGGTTGGAGAAGATTATTTTATTTATGTTTTGTTTAATTACTCTAGTGGAGAGATAAGGTATAAATTTAGTAAATTGAAACCCTAGAAGTTATATTGAGCAAACTTGGGAAGTTTTATAAAGTTTTGGAAATCTAATTTGGCATTTTGGGAAATTAAATTAAAGTTTTGTAAAATTAATTACAAGTTTTATAATTGATTAATTAGATTTTGTAAATCAGATTTAATATTTGCAAATTGATAATTTTGGAGAAATAAGGTTTTCAACATCGAATTGGAATATTATTTTTGCAAATATTATTTTACAAAATTGCTAAATTTATAATTAGGGAGCCATAAGGTATTCAACATCAAAACATAGTTTTGTGAAATTTAGAATTTGATCAATTATTTGAAACTAGGGAGATATAAGGTAGTCTACTTCAAAGGAACATGGCAAAGAAAAAGCAAATGAAAAAGAATACAAATGATCAAAAAATTGAAATACAAAGATATGAGATGTCAAAAACAATTAAAGTAGAAAATCTATGTTTCTAAGAAGAACAAATATGCATTCAATAATTTCAAGAAAAACAATTAGACATTCAAGAAATTTTAGAAAGGTTGGAAAGATTAAAATACCATACACAACACATGATAGAAGAAATTGAAAAGGATACATCAATAAGTGAAAAGAGTGTCTTACAATCAATGTTGAGAGAAATCAAAGATGAAAATTTCTTAGCACTTAGTAATTATCTGAATGCAAAGCTTGATGAGGCATATAAAGATTCTAAAAGTGGTTTTACATTACCTAGTGCTATAGGAGATTTGATATATATGGCATTAATTTCTAATGAAGTTCTAAAAGACAAGAATAGAAGACAAGAGGACATGATTAAAGATTTGAAGAACAAGGTTATTGATAAAACAAATACTTTGAATAGTAGGCTTGTTGATATTACTAGTGAAGCAGAAAAAGGGAAATTTTCAATACTTCAAAAATGTATGCAAAATGTTCTTAATGATGTTAATGATTGTTATGAATATTTTGTTACTATACCTATTAGTCTATGGAGAAAAATCTACAAAGGAATTATCACTCTAAATGTTTCTAAGATTAGAAAATAAAAAAAAGGTTGAAGAAGTAGAGAACAAATCAATGATGAAAGATGCTTCTTGTGATACAAATGACTTAAGGCCCATGATGATGGATTCATGTTGCAATACTATAAAATTAAAACCATTGATGATTGATGTGTGTTGTGATAATAGTGATCTTTATCAAAAGAAAAATGATAAGAGTTATAATGAAAAAGAATATTGTTAATGCGTAGTCGTTATACACATCATTAATTCTCAATGAATTTGTCAATCCAGGGCAGTGTACAAGGCTATCTGCAACAGGGTTATAACTTAGGTCAATCTGGAGCAATAGGTCTTATTGGTGAAACCGATTGTGTGGTGGATTTAGGACATTCCTATCTCTAAATTGCATAAATTAAACCTTAATCTAAGTTGCAGAAATGGAAACTAATCATTAACTGCAGAAATGAAATCCTAATTACAATTGCAAAATGAGACCTAATTATGTTGCGAAATAACGAGTTGCGAGAATTAGAAGTCTCGATTATAATTGTAGAAAGGAAATCTATTTACTTTTGCAGCAATGGAAATCTAATTATAGCATAGAAATGAAACCACGTCAAGGCTACGCAATGAAGGTTGTCAATCTTTTGTGCAGGGGTTGACAAAAAAACATAAAATGCGGAAATTACAAAAAATAGTAAATTCTGGAAATGACAGTCTACATTAAATTGAAAGCTTTGCTGAAAGTGGATATTACAACCAAACCATTAATCACAAGATTAATCTAAACATAAAATAAGCTAAGATTGCAAATACCATTAGTTGTTTACAAAGAAATGAAATAACAAGTTCTACAACTCATTTCTTTGTAGCAAAATCGAATAAAAACCCGTTGTTAGTCCTTCTCCTAGGTGCAGAAGTGGTCGACCTCCTTGTCCAGAAGAAGGTATGAGTCTCTCTCTTTCTAGATCTTACTCACACTCATTTACAAGCAATATGAAATAGAAATAGTACACTTTATTGATTCAAGAACATGATTACAATAATTCGTTGAAAACTCGTTATAGGACTTATGTGATCACTTTTCTTATTATTGCCTATTTTCTCCTATATTTCTCTACTTTCGCTTTCTCTATCCTCTACTAACTCAACCCCGAGCAGAGCCATATTTATAGATGTCCTAAGATCTATCGACAAGCGAGAATATCTCAAAAGATCTAATCCTATTATGTTGCAACAATTCCTGGTTTTATCCTAGAAAAAGATCAAACTTGATCTTTCCATAAATGGTGGCTTTGGTCGGCAAGGACGACAAAGTCAGATGGGAGATATTTTCCCTTACCCTTTTCAATCTTTATTTCTCTTTTTCTAGCATCAAAAATCGGTCAACAAGTCAAAAAACACATTCTGTTTTCATTCCGAAGATAAGTGGCTCATTCCGAAGAGACTGCAATTCTCATTCCGAAGATCCGCTCATTCCGAAGACATTGTGTTTTCTCATTCCGAAGATATCTGTTCATTCCGAAGAGACTTCGGAATGAACAAATGTGTGCTCTTTAAATGATTTCCTCTGCATTTCTCATGTGGGTTATTTCTCAGGATCAGATTTCAATGGTCTTCATCTCTTTCCATATATGAATTCCATGTCTTGCCATTCATTGGCAGCTGGCTAGAATTTACATGGGAAAAACCGAGTTTTGTTGCACGATAATGAGTTTACTTGCACTGTTGCCAGATTTAGGTAAAATAAATGCTAGAGACATCAAAACATGATTAGTGAAATGCTGATATCAACCTAAGCATATCTCATTTAGCAAGTCATAACAAAACAACATAAAACTTATGCAAAAAGTTGTAAAAATCATAATATAGTATTTCAGATACATTTATCATGCAAATAGTTAATACACAACATATTGAATTAACTTAACTAGCATATTAGATTAAACATAACAGTTTGTAGGCAATTTCAGTGTTCAAAACATGTTATGATTGAGGCATTTCCAGGCCTCATCAATTGTGATGCAAGCAATGATACTTGTGATTTAAGGATAGAAGAACCTATTACAAAAATAGATGTTATATATGATACAAGTGATTTGAATACAACTCGTGATTATTCAAAAAAAGTTAAAGCTATCAGAATTTATGTAGATATGGATTCAAATGATGATAGAAATAGTGATGCTTAGAGTTGTATTGATATTGATAAAGATCAGTCTAATGATTGTATTGGTCATTTTGAAAAGCATACTAAAGGATTTGGTTCAAAATTGAAGACAAGGACTCAACTAAAATTGATTAAGGACCAACTCAAAAGAAAGTTGGACATGAGGGGACAAAGAAAAGTCACCCTGATAATAGTTGGATTCTCTAGAAAAGAGGAGAATCATTTTGTTCTTAGGTTCGACCTAAGACATAGAGATGGATTACAAACATTCAAAACCATCTAAGTTTCCTGAGTACAGATATTAAGTAGTAAAAGATTCCAAGGTACGGAGAAGAAGCCTCCAAAGATAAGGCAATATAGAGGCATATAGAGAAGTTGAAGTTCTGGTTAATCATGTAACCAGAAGGATCACGCTGACTATAGTATTTCAATATTGACCTTTCGGATTTTTTAAAAGATTTCTAAGTGCATCTACTTGACATAGAAAGAAAGAAGAAGATTTAAAGTGCTATTAAGGGTACTATTATTTCAAGGTAACCAATGAGAGCGTTGTCTAGGAAAGCATTCTAAATAGTAAAAAGAAGTACTATCAAAGAGCACTATCCAGAAGGTCAAACGAGTAGTGACCATAAGCACTAATCAAAGTTCCATAAGTGCTAGCAATGTTATACAGAAGGACATACAAGCGTTCTCCAGAAGCACTAGCTATACAAATATCCATAAGAACAAGTCAAGCATCGTCCAGGTAACCATTTGAGCATTGTCTAGAAATGTTTGTTAAACAAGGAACTATAAAGATGAGTCAAATGCTTTTCAGGTAGTCGTTTGAGTGTTGTCCAAAAGCGCTAACCATGCATAAGCAGACAGAGTGCATCTAGACATAAGTGTGTCCAATCTCGAGCACATCTAGACTCAAGTGCATCTAGACTCGAGCGTGGCCATACTTGAGTGTATCTAGACTCGAGTTGTCCATACTCGAGTGCATCAGAGCGCTAGCTACCAAAGAGTATGATATGGAAACCAAAGAGTTGCATAAGCGTCATCCATAAGCATAGAGTGCCATCGCAAGTGTGTTGTAGAAACTAGAGAGTTGCATAAGCACCATCTAGTAGCATAGAGCACTATCCCAAGCGTGTTGTAGAAGCCTGAGAACAAAGAGCAACATTTCGAGCTTACTGTAGAAATTTGAAGAGTTGCATTCAGCACATTACGCAAAACCTAATGTGAGTGTAGTAGTCAGAATCTGCCAAGTAGACATGAGCATTGAAGACAAAGAAATTATTGTTGGCAGGTAACATCCATAAGTTACAATTTAGAAGGCATTAAACACGTTATAATTTCTAAGTGCATTGAAGAAGGAAATGTGTGACTTATGACCTTTCATATTGGAGGGAAAATTAAATAGTTGAATTTAAATTTCATAGAAGTTCTAGAAGGGAGTTATAAGGTTTTCTACTTTGGAATTTATTTATTTCAAAAGTTAATTTTTTAAAAGATTTAAATTTATTTAAGTTTTGGAGTGATAAGGATTTCTACTATAGTTTGAAATTGATATTCAATTTTTTTTATTTTTTTTTTTTTTTTTAATATTTAAAGTATGGAGTACTAAGGTTTTTTACTTCAAATTGGATTTAAGTTTTTAAAAATTGAATTTGATTTTTTTAAGTTTGAAGAATTAGAATTTAAGATTTGAGAATTTGGTTTTTAAAATTTGAGTTAAAAGGTTTGAAGATTTGAGTTTTTAGATTTTGAATTTTTTGAAATTTGAAGAAATTTGGTTTGAAGTTATTTAAAGTCATTTAAAGTTTTCTGAAGATTTAAAATTTGAAGTTTTTGAAATTTTGCAAATTTAGTAGGGAGTTATAAGGATTTCTACTTCAAAGGTTTAGAAAAATATTTGCAAGTTTCTTATTTGAAGTTTTTTGAATATTTTGCAAATTTAATTAATTAGGGAGATAAAAAAAAAATCAACTTCAAAAGAATCAAGATGGATAAATGGCAAAGGAAAATAGGAACATTACAACATTGGAGAAATTATCAAAGTACAAAACCATATTATATGAAAAGAAGATTTCAAAATCAAGGGTTGTGTCAAAAGCAATCTTTTGAGTTCAAAGAGCAAAATCATAAAAGAGTATTTCAATATTCTTATCAAAGATGTGAAATAATCACTTGAATCTCATCAAAAAGTACAAAGAGAAAAAGATATTTGATATATAGATTCAGGTGCTAGTCATCATTTGATTGGAGATTTACATTGGTTTGAATCCTTAGAAGTCAAAGATAATATTTCACTACAAATTGTAGATGATAAGATTTATCGTGTTCAAGGAACTAAAAAGGTAATACCTAGCATGCCATTTTTAGTTAGATGTTTTATATGTTCCTAGATTATCAACTAATCCCATCGTAGTTGCTCAATTAGTTGAAAAAGGAAGAACAGTGGAACTCAAATATACAAATGAACTAATAACTTGCCTTGAAAGGAGTCGGCTCTAGGGTTTTCTAGTTTCTTTTGCTCTAGTATCTCGACTCTAGGGTTGTCTTTCCTTATCGTTTTTATGGCTCCCAACCCTGGTGAGCCAAATATTAGTTTTGGTCGTGCGAGAGATTTTGCAAGGGAGAATGTTGCCCATCAAGCGTCCATGAAAGTTCATCCAAAAGGTGGTGCACAAGGTAAGGTCTCCATCCCTAATGTCACTTTCCCTACACAAACTTTAAAGGATACATGCAAATGGTTTGAAGCACATGCATTAGTAGGCTACTTTGTTGGTCATATCCCGAATGAGTCAATCCTGAGAGCTTGGATCACTTCGGTCTAGGCCCCTCATGGCATTCAAGTTATGCTTGTATGAAGTTTGACCAGGGGTTTCTTCCTTTTTTAGTTTTCAAACCCTTCCCATGTGAAGGAGATCTATCAACATGGTCCATGGCATATGCAGAGCTTTTTGCTAGTGCTTAGGCCATGGACTCATGATTTTATTGCATCTAAGCACTAGCTCAATAAAGTCTCGGTCCGGGTAGAGTTTCCCAATCTTCCCATCCTTCTGTGGGGTGGACTGCATCAAATTGCAAGTGCAATTGGGTCCATTGTTATGCTCAAACTTGAGAAGTTTTTCAATGCCCAGTTGACTAGGCGAGTTTATGTCCAAGTAGAGTTGTCTAAGGATCTTAAGGAATCCCTCACTATCCAAGTGGAGGAGAACACTTACTCTCAAAGGGTTGTTTATATCAATCTCCCAAACACTTGTTATCATTGTCAAGCTTTCGATCACAACGTAAAATATTGTCTACTCATGCCACACAATAAGCGAAAGCCAACTCCTACACCAGCGACAGGACAACCCCTCAACCCCATGAGGGTGGTTGGACCACTATGAACAACCACAAAATTTGTTGCTAAACCATTGGCCCCCAAGATGTCTACCAAGTAGGTTAGTATAGTACCATCACAACCTTCTAAAAAGGAAACAAGACCATCAACATCTTAGCCAGTTGATGGCCCTTCAATAGCAAAGGTGGCACCCAAAGAGGGTATGCCCCCTCGACAAAGGACCTCCTAGAGTTCATGTAAACTAGGGACGAAGTCAATTTCTCCTCCCCACTCCTCCTTATGTCATCACATGTCGCTCCCGCAACCCCAAGTGGGATATGGAGATGGGTGATTTTCTCCCTAAAAAATGGTTTCCCATTCAATTAGAGAGCTTCAACAAGGACACTAAAGGCTCTAACAGTTTCAAAAACCTAGATCTCCTTAACAATGCAAATATGTCGTTAGACTCCATACCCCGATGAATTTTTTGTCATGGAATGGGAGGGATCTCATTGACCCACAGTGCAAGTATATAGTGCACTCAATTCGTCAAAGGTTTACTAATTTTGGTTTCCTATGTCTTCAAGAAATTAAAATCACATATTTTGCATTGGCAATTGTTTGTCGAGTCATTTGGCCTAAAAGTTATTTTCTTCATAGCAAGCACCCTCAAGGACGAGGTCGTGTCACCACCTTCATTTCTCCTCGTCGGCAGTCCCATTTGGTGGCACATGGTTGTGATCCCACCTATCGTGCACTATGGACTATCTTCTCTATCAATAATCATGTCTTTAGCGTCCGCCATTGTAGCGCAAGTGGAAAAGGCGAGCCTAGCCCCATTGAACAAGAGGTCCATGGTTCGAACCTCTGCGATGTGAAGGGGTACACAAAATCTCGTGGCTTCCCTCTAGATAGTGGTATAACCGGATGGGACAACATTGTTGGCCACCTAAGAGCGGCTCTCAAGGTTTCTTTCTTACCTAAAATTTTTGGTCTTGGCGGGGACAGCGCAACGGTTTGGGGTTTGACTCTTCTTCAGGAGGTCCAAGGTTCAAACTGTGGCGTTTGATTATGTTAATTCCCTATTGATAATCGTAGCTCTCGGCTTTACAAGGGGTCATGGCTGGGAGGAGATTGCTCAGCCCTATGCATCGGTCGTATCACACTACCCTTTTAATTTAAAACCCCCGAGGGCTAGGTGGATTGGTAAGTACTTGGGAAAACTAGCCATTGGTGAAGCTTATATTCCAAGTTTGTCCACCAAAAAGTTGGATGATGATAAATAGGATGATAAAGATAGGTTCAACACATCCATGGAATGTTGTGATGGACCAAAGGCTGATAATGATGCATCTATCATAGGGGTGAACCATTTAGGGACTGTTGTCCCAAGGTTGAGCCAGGAAGCTCAGATTGACCATTGGAGGATGGTGATGACACATATGATGACCAATATGTGAGACAAAGGCTCAGAGGCATAGATCAGATGATCAGATCGGAGCATTAACATTGTATGATCGGATTCCTTGCAAAAGGAGCTTTCCAACCATATATAATATGATAGGATTTCTGGATAATAGACCCCGAAACAACATGAAACAGACCCCAAAATGACCCAGGATGGCAACTAGAGAGGTTCAATACCACCACCAGCACTTGGGAAGAACCCCAAACCAGCAGAGAAGCCCTAAGGATCAGCAGCATTGCCCCAAGAAGCAGTAAGGACCCCATTTCCTTCAAAAAAAAATAGAAAGTTTAGACCCTGGGCAACTAACAATCAGGATTTGAGGCATTTCATTCAAAAACATGCCAAACATCTTCAAAAGAGGAGACATATGTTGAAACATCAGTTATTTCTAGCATAACTGATTCCATCCAAGTGATTCAGTACAGAAGGAATATCAAGCAAGGAGGAAGGCCAAGAGGCAACCTAATGAAACAAAAAGACCACTTGATGAAGCTATTAAGGAATGTCAGATGAGTTTGAGAATCCTGTTATTAAAAGTTCGAAGTCATAGCGAATACAAGAGGATCTGAATTTGGCAAATTTTGAATAATCATGGTTCAATTGCCATGGAAATTCCATTGTTCTACAGAAATAAGATCTTGTTGTCCTCAAGAGGTTAAGAAGGCTTATTAAATGCACAACATAAGAGAGCAAAAAGGAGCAGGTAAGGACGTTGGACTGTTGTTGTAGCCATCTAAGCCACTCCCAGATGAGTTTCCAAATCCCTTTATGCTCTTGCTTACGTTCTCTGTAAATCTTATTGTTCCTGAACTAAATAAAGCCTTCTTGTTTCCCTGATGAGTATTCTTTCCCAAAAGGATTTATCTTCATTGAAAACTATGGCTCACTATTCTATCTAATGTCTTAAATTATTTCACATAGTTTGTTTTCCAGATTTGATGCTATACCAACTTGTTTTCCGGATTTTGGCTCGTTGCATGTGTGGGATTGAAATGTGGATCTTTAACTCCAAAAGAATCTGTCTGACAAATTATATGTGAGTAACTTCGGATCAGAAAAAAGTGGTTTGATTTCTTGAATGTCAATTACATTCTAAACCAATTATTCACAACCCCATATGAGGTGGAAGAAGTATAAAGTAGAGGCAAGCTTTTTTTAATTCTTAGAAAGCAACTGACAGGGTTATCGGTGGAGGGTCCAAAACCTGGATCCAGAGATTCAGCTGGATACTAATTAGGGAATTAAAAATATATTTTTTTATATAATAATTGAAAATTGCGGCCGTAGTTAGATTCTGACCTGGGCTATGCTTTATTAGATTGTTGCTTAATCCTAGTCGGCTTGTTTTTAAGCATTTGCCTGTCATGCATGCTGATATGTCTCTGTAAATATTTTTTAAGTATTTACTATTTAGTCGCTTCTTTATGGAATATCCTTAAGGTTTAGTCCTTGACAAAAATGACCTTTTATGGATAAATATGATTTGGGTTCTGCATTTTATAGATTTCTTATAATTCTAGAGTTGGAAGTTTTGACAGGTTTCCATGAAACATAGATTTACGCAAGTTGATGGCCATTATGACCCTAATACCCATATACTTAAATAATATATAGCTTTCTGTGGTTAGAAAAGTGTTTAGGCACCTCCCACGAGGAAAATACTATGTTCCATGAAGTTTCTGGGCCAGGGCCACTGCAAGATGGCAGGAAGCATTTCAGGGACAACAAGACAGATTTCAGGGATGATGGGAGACGATTTCAAGCATTGGGACACATTTCTAAGACGGCCCTGAAATCCCAGGACACGTCTCCATGTAACATAGGAAATATATACTCTTTTTGTGGTTAGAATTGTGCTTAGGCCACTCTCGCGAGGTAAAGACAGTAAGCTTGCCTCAACTTTCAAGATCGATATAGGAAGATTAGTCCATAGTTTTGAGACTCTCCCTGAATCTACGAGTACTCGTGATACAGCGAGACAAGTGACCACAGCCAATCAACACGAGCCTGCCATTGCTTCCAGTACTAGGCTGCAGGTGGACAAGCGCTCAAATATCCGGCTAGCACAGTGTGCGGGGTCAGAGGCTGTTGGCCCGTTGCCAACTCGAACGGCGAGTAACCACACGAGCGGGACTTCAAACTGTTGTAACAAAACTGAGCCATGTCCAGCAGGGCCGGCCAGTTAGACTGGTCGCCATTCACAAAGTGACGCAGGTAAGTCTCAAGGATGGCATTCACTCGCTCGGTCTGGCCGTCCGTCTATGGGTGGAACCGCGAACTCATCATGAGGTGAGTGCCCATCAAACGAAACAGTTCCTTCCAAAACTTGCTAGTGAACCGCGTGTCCTGAGACTTTTTCTGTAAAATCTATTACATTTTATTTTTTCCTATTTCTCAGTCATTACTCAGCTTTTTCCTGATCCCAAGTCTAGTCCAAAAAACAGGTTTGCCAAGTCCAAGACAAGTCCAAGTCTTGACACTACAGTTATCATTAGCCTCTACATTAGATATTAGTATCTATATCATCTAAGATCTAAGCACACTCCTATAAAGAGTGTCAACAGAAGGGAAATGTAGTTGGGTCAAAAGGCAAGCCAAACAATAGGGCACATAGATGCAAAAGCAAAAATGAAAGGTGGCATAGAAAAAGTGTATACTTCTTAAAGCTTCTTGTTTGTGAAGCCTTCGACACTTATATTTTTTGGTAAGTGGCACATTTCCATGTAACTGCTTCCCGCCATTACAGAACAAGAAGGCCTTCTAATAGTGGATTCATAAATTCAATTGTTGGCTCAAACTTTCCTACTTAGCCAGTCATAATTTCCAAACCCCTTTTACTTTTTTGTTATCTTATTTGTTCATTTTTCCTTTCATGTTTATGCAAAAACATAGAGGCTAAATTAAATTGTTCATGGCAAGTTGGCACAGCAAAAATGAACAATTATAAAGAGTATGCAGGATTAGTAAATGATGGAAGATGAAAGACTTATGAGACCAAGGAAAAAATAATCAAACAAATTCAAGAATCAAAATCAGGCTTATAACTAGTGTTTCCAAGTCTTAGCATTTGAAGCAATCATGAAAAAACAGAATAAAAACCAAACGCAGAAAGAGATCTTGTTGTGCAGTTTTACTAGTAAAAAGTTGACAGTGTAATCAAACATCTTAACAGCATCTGCACATGCATTGTTCAAACAATCAATCCTTGCAGGTTTTAACTGCATAACACATGCCTAATGTTACTATTTGATCAGAAGTTATTACTATCATAAAACTTCTTCATAAATGGCGAGTCCCCACGATCAATGACACCTATCTTTGATGGCATTAGCCCTTCTTCACCAATAACATATTGACCAATGATGTGATGCCGCTGCTTTGAATGTTCAAGAAAGTTCCGGAGTTCTTCATCACCTTTGACAATAAGCATGTCAAGAACCTGAAAAGAATGTAAATATAAATATTTAAGTGTATGATAGCCTGGCAAGTGAATTAACAAGCTATCATGAAAGATAAAAAGTAGAGGATTATCATAGAGGTAAATGACCAAATAAGACTCCAATAATGGCTGTAGAACTAAATATTTTTTCCCCTATAAATAAAGTAGATAGTATCTAAGTTGCAAAAGAAGAGCTCAACAAGTTCAACAGTTGATCACATTCAGAATGAAATATTGATCTTCGCAAGAGTTAGAAGCAAATCCAAGCCCAAATCAACTGAACTTCATACTTCAGAATCAAACTATAAAAGGAACAACACACAAGAACTTTAGACTGCTATGACTCAAAACTCTGGAGAACTCTTTGAAAATAATTCATAGTACCACTCTTTGATGTTTACATCCAATATAAACCAATAACTTTAAAATTTCAAACTTGTCAGGTATCCTTTCATATTAGTGAAGATAAAAGAAGAAACTTAGATGCATAGCAAGAAAAAAGTAAAGAAAAGAGGAAGGTACGCTTGTAATGTTGTCCCAAGAAAATCAAACTTGTAAACCTCAGTTCACCATGAGCTTGGTAAAAGGATCAAAACCCAATTGAGATACACAGTTGAACTAGAGAACTAAAGAAATGAGGCAAACATGCTTGTGATGTTGTCCCAAGAAGATCAAACTTGTAAAACTTGATGTACCGTGAGCTTGCTCAATGGATTAAAACCCAATTGAAATAAACAATTGAAAATTGGATGTGTTTGTATGCATACGTGGGTGCATGTGTGCGTGCATCTGTGCACATGTGTGCAAGCATCTGTGCACATGTGTGCATGTGTGCGTGCACATGTGTGCATGTGTGCGTGCATCTGTGCACATGTGTGCATGTGTGCACAGGCATGTCGATGTGGGCGCAGAAGTAAAAAGTTTCCTTCTGCCCACAAGAGGGTCTCACATGGCCAGGAAGCATGCTGGCTTGGCCGTGACTTGAAAAATTACCTTTACCTTTACCTTTTGACAATACCAGGACTGTGATTCATTCAGGAATCATCATTCATGGAGCACAAATGGAATTTGCATAAGCTATATCACTCAACTGATTGCATAACTTAAATAATAGCCACATAAATAATTTGGAATATGTTCAAAAATGTGAGCCTCAGGTCAAAAATTGAAATCTCTGAACAATTTTATGAAAGCATCCGAAGAAAGGAAAAATGCTAGCATTTACAAGTTGCTACTTTTCTTGCATTTATGGACTGCAAATGTTAGAGTTAAAGTGCACTATGCCTTCAGTTTGACACTTGTCAGTTTCATTGACAAGTGTCATGTTTATCATATAGGCCTTCTGCCTATTTATGTAACACATTTTTATGAATAATATAATCCCTTCAGTTTTCCCTCCTAACATTTGGTATCAGAGCAGGCTTTCCCTGCCCTGTGAAAACCCTTGAGGGGGGATTTCCCTCATGGAAATCCTCCCTCCCCTGTTTTTTTTATTTTCCTTATTTTTTTTTTTTTTTTTTACCGAGGGAGTATGCTCTCCATCATTTGATGGATCAGAAACCAGATGGTAGAAAATTAAAGTTTAGTTTTTTAGGGTTTGCAGATCTTAATGGGGTTCATGGATTGCTGTTATCTCTTCAATGGTACCTTGTTCGATTGGGGGAAGGCGCGGAGCTGCTGGCCGTCCCAGAAACTATTATTATTGTTTGTAGATCCCAGATCGCAGTGATGCAGTGGCGGAGCTCCGAATTTATGGCGGCTTCTGCTACAATGGTGGTTTTGCGTTAGCTCCGAACGTTGCAAGCCCCGCCTGAGCGCAGAGTTAGCGTGGCAAATGTTGGAAGATTGCAACAGTCGGGCGTTCACTGAAGAGGAACGGGCCCTTCTGGCAGAATGGGAAGAAAATGGAATTACTGTTTTTTTTTAATCCATTGTAGATCGGGGGCTTTCTCCCCTGTTTTGCTTCGATTTAGCGAAGATATTGTAAAGCTAGCGTGAAGTTTTGTGTCATTTTTATCGTGGCTGCTGCATCCTGTGTTAGGGAGAAGATGCCGCCGAAGAAAATCGCAGCTGCTGAGGTTAAGCTTCGATCTGACCAGGGCTTTCCATTGTTGGGCATGTTGCCTATTTTCAAGACGACGAGGAGCCGGTTGAACAGCGTCTCGACAGATTTCAGATCTAGATCTCGCGTGGCAGGAAGAGGAGGGCAGAGAGGCAGTAGAAGAGCAAGCCCACGGACGACTGCGGCAACGTTTTGAGGATTCAGAGATACGGAGGATTCAGGCTATTTCGGGCGCGTGGATCGATTCACACAGACTGCTCCAGAGTCGTCGTCTTCCATGGCGAGAGGGAGCTTTCCGAAAAATTAGCGGGAGTGGAGGAGATTTGCGACCTACCGCGGCCGCTATGCCTCTGCAAGCTTTGCCCGCGATGTGTGGGTAATGTGCAGTGTTCGAGCGGAGTACTGTGAGTTTTTCTCGGTAATTTTCTGCCTCTAAAACTTTCGGGGGTGTGGATCGTTGGTGGCACCGTCGCCTTGAAGTTTGTGAAAGGTTTTTTCAATGCAGGTTATGATGATATGGAGTTCGGAGATTCACAGTTTCTAAACCATAATGTGGTTAACGCTAATCAATTGCCGGCCCAGTCCATCAATCACAGCAATCTTAGCCAGACCGTTCAGAAAACGTTTTCTGACGAGCTATATGGCTACAACAATAATACTGAAGTCAACAGTTTCGGGCCTTCCAACGCCATGAATGTGATGTAGGCACTACAAGCGCTGACTTTCCGGAGGGACAATGGAGCTTTGGAGATCTGCCGACTGCAGGTTCTGATTATCAAAGCAGTCTTGATTCTTGCCTTGATGGGCTTTTGTAAATGGTAGTCAGTAGACTACTGGTTTTGAGGTCTGATGTTGCTTGTCAAAGAAGATCGGCGGCCGTCTGGTAATCAAACGTTTGCTTGTACCATGGTGGCCGCATATGTGTGTCAAATAGAAAGCCACACGTAAAAACTACTCAGTTGCACTGCTGTGTTAATGTGCAGTTAAGTTGATGATTTGATTTGTATTTGAATTGTATGGTCATGGGAAGGCCCACATGGCCTTTATTGTATTTGTCCATGTAATTCCCCTGCGAGGGAAACTATGACTGTTTTTATTCCGCCAGAGTGCGATGCCAGGAATATGATATTCCTGAGGTTTATTTTGCTGCCTTAGATAGGCATGATGATTTTTTTCACATGATGAAGGCCCCTTTGATGGTGGAATATAGGGGTATTTATAGTCGTTGGAAACGGTTTTCCGCGACGGACACAATGGTAGTGTCAAATTGTAATTTTGAGGCTGTTTCATTGACTTTTTTTTAGCCTCGAAGTTTTTTCTCCCTTGGAGTGCACTCTCGGTTGTACCCGACACTCCCAAGGTAATTTTATTTGTGATCCTTGTACCTAGTGATCTTGTCTATACACTTGGCGAATGCAGCGGCTGGTTACCCATGCATTTCGGTGGGATGACATGGTCACCATAAGGACACTTATACTAGGGACTACAGACAAAGACACCCTAGATTCTATCCGAGGTTGTTTCCGGATCTACTTATGAAGACTACAGACGAAGACACTTCAGAAGATTCTCTTCTTTTCTTCTTCTCTCCTCCTATTTTGATCTATGGCTCATTTTTATTGTATTGAGTGCATTTTCGGCAGAGACCGACACTCTTATATGGCTCGTTTTTCCTTTCATTAGGTGCATTTTTCGGCAGAGACCGACACCTTCTAGATTGAGTTCACCATGAGGAGGGATTTCATACTCATGGTGAATCTAGTTAGTGACCTTCGAGTGGCAACATCCTCTGAGGATGACCTGCAGAGGCAACAGACCCAGATGTGGCTGACCCTGAGGCACCCATGTAACCCTGAGGCACTTAGACGGCTGACCCAGTGGCAACAGACCCGTTGTAGTGGCTGACCCTGAGGCAACAGACCGAAATGTATACACAGTGGATCTAGCATTATTCACAGTTGGAGAGCCAAGAGCACAAAGCACGAGCCTAAGACCAAATCAGCAATAAGGAGGATGATAGGTTGTTTTTCGAGAAGTCAACATTAAGGGGGAATGTTACCTAATGTTGACTTGCTTTGTTTTTTTCTTTAGTTAGGATAGTGCACTTTAAGGGGGAATGTTAGAGTTAAAGTGCACTATGCCTTCAGTTTGACACTTGTCAGTTTCATTGACAAGTGTCATGTTTATCATATAGGCCTTCTGCCTATTTATGTAACACATTTTTATGAATAATATAATCCCTTCTAGTTTTCCCTCCTAACAGCAAAATGTATACAAGTCATAAATGCTATTTTATGGTTCTAATCCGTTCATTACATAAAACATCCATGGAACTTATGCATGGCTAAGCACAGAAAAGGACAACTAGGCATTTTTGTTTAATTAACAAGTATTCTTCATTGAAGAAAGCCCTGAAAATGCTCAAAACATAATATCAAATGTTGCTTTTTTAAATGTAAGAAGCCAAATCAAATGGCATGAGTTCAACCAATTAAATTCCTCAACTTTCAAAGAGGAGACCCACGTTCGAATCTTGTCAAACTATACGTGCATAGTTGCCAAGCTGTTATAAAACAATATGTGGTGATGATGTAATATGGGTGGGGCCCATTTCAATCCCCATATAACCAATCTAAAGGAAGAAAAAAAAAAGTAAGAAACCAAAAAAGAATGCAGAGGTGCAAATAAGAGACAATTTTCAAACCACCTTGTAGGGGTTTCAAGCATCCTTACACCCTAACTTCATGGGTTTCATCATGTACAAGCTCTGGAAGCTTCAACTCCCTACAACTGATGTAACATTGTTTTTCACATACAAGAAAAACATATTTGTATCTCACCAACTAACAGACTTATGTTTTAGTTTCCATAAGTATCATCAGATTTTCTTCCCCAACCACTAATAATATTGCTTAAGATCATAAATTTACCATTTTCCATTATTACTTTTGAGTTAAGACTGTAAAAATCTAGAGCAGCAAGTTTAGTGTCTGATGAGAAGCAGGTCCCCAAATTGAGTTTCACTGCAATAAACAGTTCTAAGCCATTTAAGTGCCTGTGTCTAGCCAGTCGTCCCATTAACACACTTGTGAATTTTATAAAATTTTAGTTTCCTTCCATGATTCTGGAAAAAAAATATTTATTTCTTTCTATGATTCTGGAGAGAAAACTCCAAACTCTCACTAAAAAAATGTCGATCACAAGGAAAATCTAACCCAACCCTACTTAGATCCAAGAAACTAAATTAATGGTATTTAGAGTAATTGGTTAGAGTGAAGAGTTTCACACCCTAAAACCAAGGTTCGAATCTAATGGATGAACCTTGGCAATTGATCAAATGTCATTAGCTCAACCGGTCAAATTCCTTGATCTTCAAGGAGGAGACCTGGTTATGAATCTTGCCAAGCAATAAATATATAATAAGCAAGCTGTTGTATTATCACTATGTCGTCATGATGTAACTTGGGTGGATGGGGCCGTTTCAATCCCATATAACCAATTTAAAAAAAAAAGGTGTGATTGGTTTTTTTCAACTGGCCCCCACCCACATTACATCATCACCACATAGTGATCTTTCAACAACTTGGCTATTATGCATGTATAGTTGGTAAGATTTGGACCTCAGGCCCCTCCTAGAAAATCAAGGATTCTAACTGGTTGAGCTAATGCTATTTAATAAAACTTGTGATTGGTTTGTTTATTGGGATTTAGAGCAATTGGTGGAGAGCATGTAGTTTACACCCTAAATCAAGGTTCATGTCTAATGGGTGAACCTTCACCTTTTTATCAAATGGTATCAACAACTCACATGATTAAAAATCTAGTGGGTGAACCTTCACATCTTTATAAAATAGCATCGACTCAAGTGATTAAAAATGCGGAATGGGTGAACCTTCACCTTTTTATCAAATGGTATCAACAACTCACATGATTAAAAATCTAGTGGGTGAACCTTCACATCTTTATCAAATAGCATCGACTCAAGTGATTAAAAATGCGGCCCACGACAGATGGATCTCCAATCAACCGCTTGGTGAGAACAATGAGTCTCAGTGCTACAGCCTTTGCTGGATACTCTCATAGGCACGAAGGTGGCTGATTTCATAGACTTTTCAATCCAGCCCAAATGATGGAAAGAGCTTCACATTGCAAATGCTGATGCCCAAATTTCAAATGCGGTCACAGACTTATCAACCTTGCTGAGGGCAACTGTAATTCCTTCTGGTATGTCTCATGACACCCGTTTTTGGAAAGAAACTGACTCTGGTATTTTTTCTGTCAAATCTGCTCATCATCTGTTGACTTTTAATCCCCAAGCTTCTCCCATTCCTTTCAATATGGTTTGGCTTAAACACCTCATACCTAAAGTTGTTGTTTTCTCCTGGTTAGCCATCCAAAACAGGATCCTCACTACAGATAATCTCATGAAGAGAGGAATGGTTGTTCCGAATAGATGCCATCTTTGTTTGGCATCATGGGAATCTGTCAATCACCACTCTGCCTTGAATCATGTTATGTCCACTTTTCACATTTCCTGGGTCCAGCCCAACTCCCTGGCTCTCTTTTTCTGTCAATGGCCCATGCCTTTTAAAAATTCCAGGCTGTCTTCTTTGTGGAAAGTTTGTCTTCATCATCTTTTGTGGCAGATCTGGCTTAAGAAAAATAGTAGAATCTTTTCTAACATCCTCATGGACTCCATATCTGTTGCAAACAAAGCCATCTCCTTTGCTGTTGAAAATTCCAATCTTTTCCCATGCACCAAACCACCTGAGTCTGCCCTTGAGTCCACTCTTTTTCAGTCCCTCAGTATTCCCTACAGTCCAAGCCATTCTCCTTCTGTTCCTCATCCTAGATTAGGTGCTCATTGGACTCCTCCTGAAGGATGGCTTAAACTCAATTATGATGGTGCTTCCAAAGGTAATATGGGGGCTGCGGGTGCCGGAGGTCTGGTCAGGGATCACACTGGTCAACTCATCGTGGCCTATGCTGAATTTTTGGGCATCCAAACTAACCATTATGCTGAAGACCGTGCGTTGTGGAGAGGGCTAGAAGTTCTCAGAGATTACACGGGAAATCTACAAATAGAAGGTGACTCCATGAATGTTACAAACTCTATTAACTCTATTATCAGCGACAGAATTTCCTCGTGGAATGTGCGCACTATTATTCAGGAAGCTAAGGTTTTGATGTAGAATTTTAGCAGCACTACAACCTGCCATGTGTATAGGGAAGCTAACAAATTTGTTGATTTACTTGCAAATGTTGGGGCTAGTCACAGAAATTTGTCCATCTGGCATCAAGATTTTCCTCAAAATGTTCTTAATGCTACTGCCATCGACCTGGATATGCACAATGGGCCCTAAGAGTTCCACAATGCCATTCTCAGTAGCATCATCAGTAGCATGGATACCATCAGTGCCTCCCTAAAACTGCTGATCAAGAATCAGGGCCAAAAGAGTTCTGCAGCTGAAGAGATTGCCGATGATTAGAGTTGGGTTGCTTTTTCTTTTAAGAGATTGCCGATGATTAGAGTTGGGTTGCTTTTTCTTTTAAGAGATTGCCGATGATTAGAGTTAGGTTGTTTTTTCTTTTAATTTTTGTTCCTCTGCGTGGGATTGGTGGCTTAAATATTTTGACCTCTACGTGGGTTCTATTTTAGTCGTGCTTTATTTTCTCCTTAGCCCTGAGTGGGTTCGTGGGTTCTATTTTAGTCGTGTGCTTTATTTTCTCCTCAGCCCTGAGTGGGTTCTTTATTTTGGTTTTACCATTGATCAACCTGTGGGTATGTTCTTTGTATGATTTGGTCCATGGAACAGCTACGGTGGAAGGGCTAGGGTGCTTCTCTACGCACAAAATTTGTCATATGTTTATGTATCTGGTTTTGGGCGCCATTTAAAACCCAATTAATATAATTCCAACCACTTACCAAAAAATGTGGCCCATGAGTCCCCGATTCCAGACTTGCCAGGTGATATAGTACCACTATTTGGTTGATTATACCAGGAATATAATCATCAAATAATGTAGGTGGGACTCATTTCAATCCTATATAATCAGTTATAAATAAATAAATAAGAACTAATTGACTTGAATTTAAGTTAAATTGCAAAGAGGCTAAAATAGTACACAGATTCCATAAATTAAATCCACATTAAAATTTAAATTGAATTAAACTTAAAAAAAAAGTCACAGCCGTAACCAGGCACTAGGTTTGGTTAACAAGTAAGCAAGCCTAATGTTCAACCTACAATAACCCTAGGAACCTCGCAGCAGAGTTTATTACATTTAAGCTACGGTTGGGTTTAAAATTGCAGTCTTAGAAAGTAGTCACATAATAGGGCTAAATGTTGCATCACTGTGATGCTCCTCGAAACCCTCACCCTACTCATGTGAAACTCAACCTAGGTCGTCGTTATTGCACTTGCAGACCAGAGGAGGAAGAAGATTTGAGTCACACACCTTAGAATTGGTGACATCAGTATGTTTGCGGAACTGGGAAGCGACAGCGGAACGTAAATGCGAAGTGGTGGTGACCTCGCTGAGATTATATATGTCCATGATCTGCGGAAGGGCACGGCAGGCTTGCCTGAAAAATTGCATGGCGCGTTTCCTCGCCTCTTCCAGCGACTGTGAACCTCCAACCGTTCCCAATCTCATCGCAGACGCCATTGCTAGTCCTAATTATTGATTGCGCTCTGCTTTCAAAACACCAAACAAAATATGGTTTCAATATAGCGAGCTGGGCTGGGCTTTCAATGGAAAAAAAATATATATTTAAAAGAGTATAATAGATACCAAAGTTTTTACGAGTCGCACCAGATTTTGTTTCTGATCACAAGACATCTACTGGGCAAATATTACGAGAGAAGCGATTTGTTGTTTATACAAAATGAGCGATTTAAGGTTGGAGTATCACTTGTAATTATTATTACAAATTTGGTTTGAAATTAATTATATAAGATTCAATTATTTATCAATTTTAATTGTAAATAATTATTATTATAAATTTATTTTGTAAAGATATCAATAATGGTATATTTTTAGGTTTAATTTAAAAAATTCAAGTTCAAACCGGATATAAGAGGATAGATCCCTTCTAAGAATTCATACTTTATCCTAAAAATTGTATGCGTGAAGAATATGTTAATAGTATGTCTTTGAGTTTTCATCTAGAAGACCCAAGTTCAAACCCATGGACCAAGATCTCTTTTAAAAACTTGTGCTTTACCTTAAAATATTTTGTCCGATGAAGGATACCATAGTGGTATGTTTTTTGGTTTTCATCCAAGAGACCCAAGTTCAAACCTCGGTACAAGGGGATTGGGATCTCTTTCAAAAACCTATGTTTTACCTTAAAAAATTTAAACCTAAAAAGGATACGTCGGTTGGTAGTGACCAACATCTTGTCGATGGGTTGTCTCGATGGAATTCCTTAAACGGTTGGGGTCTCGTTAACTTCATCTTTACCTAGCGAGCTAGGTTTTATAGAGGTTTCCTATGCAACAATAAATATATATACTCATTTACGTAAAACACCTCTATATAGATACCTATATATATTGTTGCCTATATATATTATAGGGTGGAAGAAGGGGTTTTGAAAGGGACTCCAAACCTTTTACAAGAAAACACCTATAGATCTACTAACAATCTCAAAATTGAGACATTACAAACAAGACAACCCATAAAACTAAAACATTTCAAAGTGCAACAAACCACAAAGTGAAATGGTCTCTCAAGACCAAACCGAACAGGAACACAAAAGAGCAAAACGCCCATAAGCAAATGGATTAAAATCCCATAACACCACAAAGGATAGGCATATTTCTGTTCTTAGACTTAACATGGCCTGCATTATCATCTTTTTTCTCATGCCTTGTGTTCCTTTTTAGACCCAATCTCGAAACCAACCAAATCAAAATTAGTAAATTTTCTCCCCGTTTCATATTAATACATATCCTAGCATAGACGAGGCAAGATTTGGACTTGGTGGCCGGATCCACAACAATCATATGGTCCATTTCCCTAGCAATACCAACAAAAACCTCCTCATTCCAATAGTGAAAGGGGAGATTTGGTAATCTCACCCAAACTGGGGCCTACAAAAAAATTTAGGTCTTCGGATTGAAATTAGGTCCCCATCTCCTCAAGAAAAGGCCACACCTTCCAAAGAACCAGGGCCCCCATAAAATTCTCTCTAAATCAACAAAATAGTTTAGCTTCACCATAAAAAAATCCCTAGAGAGGGCGACAATCTCCATATGACCATTCGGCCTCCACTTAGCAAAAGCCCATTTTTTGACCGCATCTAGGTCAAGTCTAACCCCCATAAATTTGCCTACCAAGTGATGGAAACCTTGTTCAATGACCATATTAACTATGTCATCCAGAATAAAAATCTAGTCTCTTTTTGAAAGTAGATCAAACTTGGTCTTTGGGGACTTAGGCTTGCCCAACACCACTTGAGACCAAGATAAATTTTCCTTATCTTTTGGGATTAAAATATTAGCATCCTGAAGAAGTTTTGAACTATTTGACTCCACCTCGCTATCGGTTCCAATATCGCTACCAAACTCATTCTCGTTGGCTTGTTCTTCACAAGAAATAGCAATGGCTTAAGTTTGATCCATCGCATATTGCAATATCTCCTTGTGCACTTCAAGCTCCAAATTGCTCAAGTCCTCCATAAATAACTGCAATAATTACCTTAACACCACCAACGACATGTCATTTAACACTATGTGATCAATGAAAGCCTTAGCATTCTAAACATGATTGTTGGATAGAATGGATGTGAGTATGAGTTTGTATTGCTTGATTTTTTACCTTTGATCAGTAATGGCTATCGCAAATTGTAGAGTGTTCACGATTTCACCTGTCATTTCCTCAGTCCACCATTTCCATCCTTCATGAAAACCCTAGTATTACCTACAACAAAAAAAATATTATTATAAATTTTATTTTGTTGTTAATGAGGTCTTGGTTCAACGGTTAAGACATATGGATGATATGGAATAGTGTAATGGTTCAAGATTTGGCTCTTCTTTGGGAGCTCCAATGTTCAAACAGTGACATGTATGTGTGTGGTTGTGTGTTAAATTCCCTATTGATAAGCTCAACTCTCCCCTTATGGGAGGTCATGGTGGGATGGAGATGCCTAGCCTTAAGTGTCGGTCGTAGGGGTTTCTCACACTAACCAAATTCAAAAAAAGACACATGGATGATGCAACCCATACCAAGGTTCAAATATCAACAACACCAAAAGGGTTGTATAGTTTGATATGACTAGTGGTACCTACCTAATGTGGGAGATATTGTAATTGGTTTGAGGACCTAGTCAAAACCTTATTTTTAAAGAAAATATTATTAAATTTTATTATATATTATTTTAATTAATAAAGATAAAGTAGTTTTTAACATCTATGAAACTATAGGTTATATGATATGATATTCACAAAGGATGTTATTTATCCAATATATGTTTATCTAACCAAAATCTAGTTACTGAGTGAAACTCTATTTATGTTAGATCAGAACCTTAAACCTCTTATTTAGTGTTCCAAAGTCTTAAATGTTAAGTTCACTTAAGTCTTATTGTTAGTGTCTATGGGGTTTAAACAATTAGTTAGGAGTGAAGAGTTTCTCGTGTTAAAATTATAGGTGAACCTTAGCATACCATTTTGATCAAATGACATTAGCTCAATCAATTAAATTCCTTGAATTTTAAGGAGGAGACCATGTTATACATGCATAATAGCCAAATTTGTTGTAATACCATCATGTGGTCATGATGTAATATGAATCGGGTCATTTCAATCCCATGTAACCAATTCAAAAATATTGATTACAACAACATTTGACAATTACACATGTATTTTAAGCTTGGGTCTCTTCCTTAAAAGTATTTTATAAGATCATATTAATTGAATGGTCTCTTACTTGAAATCCCTTGGCGAGATTATAAAAAAATTATTGATTTTGATTGCAATTAATTACTTTCATATTCGTAAACTTTATTTCATTAATTTTAATTGGATTTAATTATTTTAAATTAGTTATACATAATTACATGTTTGGCAATTTGAGATGAGTTAGGAACAAGCCTTACCTTTTTCTTATTTTTGAAAGCAATCAAGTGTGGTGATTATGAGGAAGAATCAAACTACAAGCAAGGAGAAAGCACTTCTTCTTGTTCTAGATCTTGGGAGACATTCGAAAACAAAAATAAGAAAATATAGGTAACATGGCAGGAAAGTCATTTTTTAGTCTTTATTGGATTTAAGAGTGTCGTAGTAAAAAGTAAGGATGCTTTGGCAAGAAGTATGGATGCCCTAGTTAGGAATATGAGGAGTGAATCTATGTCAAACCCTATCCAAGTAGCAAAAACTGCACCATGAGTGATTATCAAGGATGACATAATCAAGCATGATATAATGGTTTGTAAAAGTAGAGGGTTAATATATAAGTTCCATGGATATTAGCTAGGTATTTTGAATATTCAGAATTGGATCAAGTGGAAGTGAGGATTAAATTCAAATTACTCCATGACTTTTCTTATAAAAGGATTTTTTCTCTTCTCCAGCTCTAAAATTAAGGACAAAGTAATGGATGGTGGCCCTTGGTTTAGGGGTAAAGATGTGTTATATTTAATACCATGGAGTGAGAATTTTTTGTGTGGATATAGACTAATAAATGACCTCACGTGTGGATTAGGATTTTAGACTTCCTTGTTAGTTTATCAAAAAGAAGGTTTAGAAGAATATCAATAATATTCTAGGAGTTTTCATCCATAAGAGATTAAGAACTAAGAAGATAAGACATGTTGTATACACTCTGTTAGGTTCCCACATCTTAACATTAATTATTAATTATTATTTATTACTTTAATTATATATTTCATTATTATTGAAAAGTCATGGTTGAAAAGTCATGGTTGAAGAGTCATGATTGAAAAGTCATGATTGAAAGGTCATGATTGAAAAAGTCTATATATATGATATGAGAGAAATCCATATCAAATCATCCATGAAGAAGAATATATAATTGTTTATTGAATGCATTGGAGGGACCTTCCTACTAGTGAAATAGTGATTATTTATCAAAGTGATTATTTTAATTTAGATGTTATTTTAGTTATTTATTTATTAAAAATAATGCTAGAACCTTCAGGGTTCTACCATTTGGTATCAGAGCCATGTTGGACCCAACCATGTTTGACCCAGTTAGGTTGGGTGCACTGATCAAAATCAAGGAAATTAAAAGCGACATCGCAGACTTTAGAAGATGGAATGAACAAGATCACAATAAAAAATGGAACTTCTTGACGGTATTTTGAGCGATATCGAGTATCTAATAAATACCAAAGTGGAAGCTAAGGAATATGATAAATATGAGGAAGATGTAGAAAACAAGGACAATGAGCAAGAAATACCCGAAATACCTAATCCCACCAATGTCAACAATAGGGTTGATATGTCGAAAGTGATTGATGCACCAAGCAAGGATGAGGTAGACATACCTAAAGTGATCAATACCAGCCATACATGCACTCTACAAGACCTACACACACCTTCCTCACCAATAGTGAGTTCTCACCACATGACCAAACCTATTCGGAACCAACGCAGAGTGACTACACACTCCTTCTCTGTTGGCTCTACCAAGGAACCACAAAAGGATATGAAAGCATTACCATCACTTTTGATGCATCATTATGAAGTGTTTGAGGAACCCCAATGGTTGCCCTCCCATCATCATCACGATTCTCCTAAGGAGGATTCTACTATTTTTCTTGGCAACCCATCACTAACACTTCGACCTTCAAGATATCCCTACCTTCGAAAAAATGACATTAAGATAGTACAAGAACTTGCACAAATTCAACTAGGAAAACAAGCAATGAAGCTCCTTACTTTGAGCTTTGAGGACAAAGCTCTTTTTAAGGAGGGTGGCATGTTAGGATCCCACATCCTAACATTACTTATTAATTATTATTTATTACTTTAATTATATATTTTATTATTATTGAAAAGTCATGATTGAAAAGTCATGATTGAAAAAGTCTATATATATGATATGAGAGGAATGCATATCAAATCATCCATGAAGAAGGATATATAATTGTTTATTGAATGCATTGGAGGGACCATCATACCAGTGGAATAGTGATTCTTTTAATTTAGATGCTATTTTAGTTATTTCTTTATTAAAATTGTGCTAGAACCTTCAGGGTTCTACCACACTCAAATATATATTTCCATTAATATTTCAAAACCTTTATCACATTCAATTTTCATTAAATCTAAATCAAAAGAATGGGATCAACAAGTGGACTATAAAAACATTGCATTTTTATGTTGTAGATGTCATGAGACTAGACACATGCCAAGAGATTGCAAAGTGAAAATGATGGAGAAAGAAATGGAAATTTTTGGGCATGAGAACTTCAATATAAAGCAAGGAGGTCATATCATGGTAGAAACTACATCAAATCAAGAATTTTCTATAGTTGAGAAAATGGTAAAAAGGCCCCTTTGCACCATAAAATGACAAAGGTCATTGCAGTTTACTATAGTCAATTATTAGAAGAAAAATTTCATACAAAGTATGAGGAAGTATAGTGTGCAAGTTCAAATTTAAAAGGATTTAAAGAAAAGTAGATAAATATTAAAGCAAACGAGACAAATAAGGTCAAGGTTAATCCATGTAAATCATCTTGATTTCTTCAAGTAGCGTAAAATCCTCTCCTTAAAAAAAAATTGAGAGTATTATAGAGTGTATATGGTGCACTTTAGGGTTTCAAGAATAGCATAATAAAGAAATGAATATGGAGGATATCCATGGAGATTTAAGGTTTCCAAGGCAATATAAGAAAGTAATTACTATGAAGAATCATCTTTATACTTTAGGATTTTTGGGGTAGCATAAACAAGTAAGTGTTCATGAGGTTATTCCTTACATTTTACATTCTTCAAGGTAGCATAAATCTTTAGAAGATAAGTCTCATAATGAACAACATGGAAAAATAGAATAGATTGATGAAGATGAGAGAGTTGGTGGGAATGGAAAAAGGAGAGGAAGGTCATCAAAGCAAGAACAAAGAGAAAAGGAAACTCAAAGGGATATCGATTTGGGAATCCAAAAATAAATGTCATAGGTGTTAACAAGAAGTGGGGTTAAGACCATTAATAAAAATAAAAAGTGACAATCAAAATGGTATCATGGAATATTAGGGGTATGAATTAGACCCTTAAAAAGGTAGTTAGTAAGTAATTAAGAGGTTATTATATTCCTAAGTTTATTTTAATACAAAAAGCAAAATTATGCAATGAGAATATAAGAATAATTTTAAAAATATTTGGAATATGGGGTATTATTTGGTAGTTTCTTTTGTAGGAATTTCAGGTGGTATTACAACAATATGGATCAAACACAAATGGGATGCACAATTTGTAGAAGCAAAATTTTTTAGGATTGGTAGACTATTTTGTAGGAGAGAAGGAAACATCAAAGATGGGGTTATAAATGTATATGCTTCAACTATAGTAACGCCTCATGAAAGATGTTGAAAGTACCTTAACATATTTTTGTCAAATATAGTGATGATTCATTATTGTGATCTATGGATTCTTGGGGTGACTTTGACATAGTTTTATCTACTTTCGAAAATATAGGTTGTACTCTTGGATGGTCTAAATCATTGCAAGATTTTGCTTCATTTGTCAATTCAAATGGCCAGTAGGATTCTATTCCTTTAAGTTTTCAATATACATGGGATAATAACTAGCTTGGGTAAACTCGTCTATCATAAATATTGGATAGATTTTTGCTATCCAAAACTTGGTTGAAAATAGAGTATACAAATTTTCAAATATTTTACTATGAACAGGATCAAATTATAAATTTATTCTTTTGACATTTGATTTACTGAAAAAAGATCATCCAAAATCATTTTGCTTCTATTCTACGTGGCTCCAAGACTTTGATTTCTTCCAAATGTTTAATGTAGTGAGTTTTCACTACACTCAAATATTTTTGCCTTCGAATTTTGAAAGAAGAATAATGTTGGAAATTTTGAGTTAGTTGTGTTGTCATTGATATCAAGAGTAAGTTTTAGTGATCAGTGCAGGACTTGGCAAAAGAAGGGTTAAAATATTTATATTATAAGCCCAAGAGATTTTGTCTAAAGGCTTCACATGATTGGTCAAAAGGATGGTTAAATACCCTAAAAGAAAGACGTAAAGGAAACAATATTATAATATTTATTATTATAATATTAAAGGAGGTCAGAAAAGTCCTCAGAGTGAAAGAGAATAATACCTAGGCCCAAAGGAAATAATATTATAATATTTTTATTATAATATTAAAAGGTTAAAATTAAAGCCTAAGGTAATTTATAAATTATTTATAATATTTATATTATAAATTAATTTATAAAATAATATTATTAAAACCCAAAGTTGGGTTGGGTGCAAAATTTGATTTAAATTTGTATTCCCCCACCGACGTTCGAAGGAAAGGAGCATATGGTATAAATACCATAAGGTTTACCTCACAAAAGCAAGTCTCCAAATATTAAGCACATGCGATTTGTGAAAGTGAATGTGAAAGATTCATGAGAAAATAAAGACAAGAGTTTTTTTATTTTTAATTGCACCCGAAAAACGTGAAGGACAAAGTGACCAAGGCATAAAGCCTTGACACCAACCAATCGGTTGGGCTAGCGGTAAGTTTGAGGTGTGTAAGGTGAAGGGTATGTAGAGGTTCTACGTTCGAGTCTCAACGGCTGTGAAGGGACAAAGCCTTTTGTTGGCTTTGGCGTTGGAGGAAGAAACAAAGTGCTTTTACCTCCCACATGAGCGCTTAGCTCACGCGACAGGGTGGTCGCAGCTAAGGCGCAGGCGACAGCTTGACCTGGGATCGAATCCCATCGAGGTGTTTGTAAAGGTACTTTATTTTTTGATAATATGCATGTGGTCTAAGGTTGTATTGTGAGTGCATGTGGTCTAAGGTTGTATTGTGAGCACCTAGGGAGATATAAGGTGATTAAAGAAAATTTTAATTTTATTTTAATTAAATTTTGTGAAGGATTTAAGTGTGGTTTAAAAGTGAATTGAGTTATTTCTGGAAAGGTGTGATTTGATAATGCATTTTTGAGTAGGGAGATATAAGGGAGTTATTTTGATTATTATTATGCATTAAAAATTCTGAAGTAAATTATTATGAAATTATGTCAAGTGAATCTTTGCTAGTTGTATTTTGAAAAGTTTGGAGATTATAAGGTGTACTTAAGACTTGTTATGTATGGTGAAATAAAATTCTGAGTGGATATTTTGAGATAGATTGTTGCTACCTAACCTTGAGATTGGCAAAGAAGATTTGATTGTGATTGAGACAAGTTTTGAAGACATATCTCCTTTAAAACAAAAGGTATGGGCACATCTTCCTTGTAAGTGAAATATTGTTGGGTTGAATATTATGAAATGCAAAGTTGGAGTGAAAAGGTTTGTTTGATAAGCATTGTTGGAAATTTTTGAGTGAGTTTTCATGTGCATGATTGGTGAATATTTGTGAGAACATTTGAGTGAGAAATTGAGAACTATATTGAACTAGGGTTTGGGAAAGATCATGAGTATCATTGTTATGTGAATGTGGAATCATATTGAGTCAAGGGTTGAGATTCATAGTGTGAATTGGTGGAAGTATAGTGAAACACTTGGTTAGGATTTGTAAGCAAGTTATGTTTCATTGAGTGAATGGTTGAGTAAGATTGGATGAACATTATTGATTTAATGCATTTGAGTGATAGTTCAAGTTCTATAAAACAAACTTTTCTTTATTCTAAATTGATTTGAAAAAGAGTTTGAAAGTGATAGAGTGATTTGTGAGTGTGAAACATATTGAGTCTCTTACCATTCTCTATATGTTTCTGTGGTTCAACAAAATTTTGAGTGAAATTTATTTGTGGTATTGAAGAGATTTTCTATAAGAGATTAAGATTGATTTTTTTTGAACTTGTTAATAAGCTTTTTATGAAAGTTTAAGGATATATTAAAGGTAAGTCTTGGTGAAGACTTGAGAGTAGAGTTGATTCATTTGTTCAAGCCTTGTGTTAAGACTTTGGGTAAATCAAAGAAGATTTGGTTTGTGATTTGATCAAGCTTTGTGTTAAGGCTTGAGGACATATTTGAGGATAGGTTTTGGTATAGATTCAAGAGCAGAATTGTGCCAGAGCAAAGACATATTTATGAGTAAATTTATGTGGGGTAGAGGACAATGTTTAGTACATATTTAATAAAGAGACGGAGCAAAGTGTAGATTATGCTTTAGAGGTGATAAAGCAAAGGACAATAGTCTCTAGTGGATAGAGATCCATTAGCCAATGCAGTGAGGATAGAGGTCTTCTATAGAGAGAGAGATCCACAATCTAGTGCATTGGAGGTAGTAGTCTTCTAGAGGATCACCAACCAAAGTAGATAAAGGGTTCTCCTATGGATAGATATCCACAAAATTGATTAGGGGATTGGTGTCTCCTTTAGACAGAGGTCCATAAATATTGTAATAAGGAAGGATTCCCAAGAGAATTTATTGAGAAAATTTTATAAGGAATATTTTCTCCGTGGAGTAGCCCACATTGGGTGAACCATGTTAAATCATGTCTCTCATGTGTGTGATGCTTTGTGTAATTTTTACTACTTTAATATTGCTGATGTTATCATATGGCTTGAAAAGCAAAAAATTTTATCTTATATTTTTCACCCCCCCTCTCAGTATAAGCACATATTCTTCAAATAAAATAGAGGTAAATCTAACGAAAGGTGAGAGACTATTGGGGAATATTACATTATTTTGTACATGCTAATATACACTTATGGTATCAAGTGGCATTAGCTTAACCTCTTATATTCCTCAACATTTCAAGGAGGAGATCTAGGTTTGAATCTTGCCAAACGATACATGGATAATATCCAAGATTTGTTATAATGCTACTATGTGATGATGATGTAATATGGGTGGGGCTCATTTCAATACCATATAACCCATTTAAAAATGTACACTCATACATATTGTAAATATTAGATTAGGGTTGTGTCTTATATTAGAGTGTGAGTACATATTTATGTAATGTAATAATGTGTAGGAAATGCACAAGTGTCATGAGTGCAATCGTGCAAGTGTAATGTGTGTAGATATGTACAAGTGTCTCATATGTAAGTGTGCACAAGTGTCTTTAGATTAGGAGTGCTAAGTGAAGAGTCATATCTAGGTGTGCAAACAAGATAGAGTCGTGTATGCAAGTGTCAAATAGAGAATCCAAGAGTCATGAGACTTGGCATATGAAAAGGAAGAGTCAAGCATACAAAGAGTCATCCTACTATGGCTATATATTACTCCATAGAGGATATTGTCTATATTGCCTACATTGTCTACACAAGAGTGTTGTAATACATTTGTAAGAGAAAATAGGAGTAATAAAGTTTGCATACATTTGAGCAACTAATATTGTAAGTTGTGCTACATTCTTTGTACATGTATGATTCAGGCTATTACATTCATATATTACTGCATATTAATGAATGTTAGTTGATTTATTATAAGCCTATTAGTTGGATCATATTATTTTGCTTATATCATTATTTTGATCTTACTATATTGTGGCTATCTTATATTTTATCCTGTAAGATTTATCTAGTGAGTTTTATATTAATATTAAGGCTTTAAAAGTCTTTAGTGGTATCAGAGCTACAACAAGAAGTTTCTTGCATAGGGTGAATTTCATTTAACTGCATATAAAATCAATTTTTGTCTAGTGTGACAGAATTGGTTAGAGTTTATCTACTTTAAAGGGAGATAGACCTAGAATCTATTGTAAGATAAAAGTAAACAAAAATCTAGGGTCTTTCCACAATTGCAAAAACAAATAGTGAAGACTAAGACTCAACTATAGAGTCTTTCCACGGTTGTAAAAAAACCAGTGAAAATGAGGACTAATATTTGGGTGAACCAACTTGAAAATAGTTGATTATTCATGGAAATAGCCAAGCCTAACATTGATTTGAAGATTTGCATATTGAAGACTGAGGTAAAATCAACTCTCAAGATAGTTGGTCATTCAGGAAAAAGCCATCCTGACATTGGGTTCTCTAGTAAGGAGGAGAATAATTGGAGTTCTTAGGTGCAACCTAAGACAAAGCTATAACAAATATTAGTCATTAGAAGTATGAGAATCTTCCTACAACAAATATAGAAGGATTTCATCTTCAAGTGCAAGAAGAATACAAAAAGCTTTCATCAAGCAGAGATTGATTTAAGTTGTAAGATATTAAAGATTTTAGGTCTTGAAGGAAGACCTTGACAGAGAAAATTTCAAGTCTTAAATACAAACCTTGGCATTGATATAGTGGATAGAGATATTGAAGAAAAGGCCTTGATATAAGTTTTCAAAAATATAGAAGATTTCAATTCATTTAGAGACCTTGACATTGGTTCAATAAGCCAAAATAGAATACAGACCAAGGAGATCAATATTAAATAAAGAGACCCTTTGAGGAAAGAGGTTGAGTTACAAAGGCCATTAAATAAAGACCCATGATATAAGAAAAATGATCTTTATGATAAAAACATTAAACAACAAGAAAATATTGTTTAGAAAAGATGTAAGAGCTACAAGCACAAATAAGGAGGAGGCATTATAAGCTTTCTAAGATCAGTATTTAGCATTGAAGCGATCGGTGCAACAATTTACATACATACAAATATCTCCTGTGAATATAAGAGAAGGAGAACCTACAAGCATTCGAGAAAATGTCATCAGTGGAGAAAAGCTACAATCAAGAAGAATGTAGAGTCATCAAGGAACAGAGATAAAGTTGTCTAAATCATGAAAGCAATATAGGCAAAAATATTAGCAAGAGCATTAAGTAAATTAAAGAAGATTTTAGTGCTTAGAGGAGAGCGCTAGTTCTCTCAAGTAGAAGACTCTATGAATAAGAAAATAAAGGCTCATGATGCAAAGTAAAATCATCTATTAGACTACTACATAAACAACTACAAAAGGAAGAAAGAGAGGTCGAGATTTCTTGTCTACGTAAGAAAAGAAGGATAGCTTATATACTAAAATATTGTGAGCACTAATATTAAAAGAGAGTTTGTTACAAGCATATATTTTGAAGTCAATATCCTCTAAAGAAAAGGAGAGTACAGAGCTACGTGCATTGGAGAAAGTTACAAGCACTCTACATATTGAAACGGAATACCAAAGAGCAAGAGCAAGAGCACTATTTCCTGTAGTAAGAGCGAAGATAGATTTTACTGTATCAAGGAATCAAGATTAGAGTTAAAGGTAGAAGTCTTAGGCAAAATAAATATGCTCTAGAGAAGCACCCAAGCTAAACCAACACTCAGCTAGAGAAGTGCCCAAGTCAAATCAGTCATAATGCACAACTAGAAGTGCCTATGCAAAATATTTAAAAGTTCAGTGTATTATACAATGAATAAAGCTAAGCCTATTACTCAGTGTTCAAGTCAGAACAATGATCAGTAGTATTTAGAACACCAACCAACGACACCCTGAACATAGCAACAACACAATTTATCTTAGAAAGTAACTCGAAATATGAACATAATGCAATTTGGAACTCATAATGCAAATAGACACTTGAGAAGGAACAATGAAGGGAAGGTTGAACAAATATTTTCGAAGTGAATAATCTTTCCTCACAAGCATGTAAGAATAAGCGTAACAATGCCATCAAAGAAAGTTGTTCGGAGGATAATCCATGTTGAGCATCTTTAGGAATGTTACAATGTGTAACGTAAGCAACACTACCTACCATGCATGATGTGAATGGATAGGCATATGGATTTGAAATATTTGTGAAGCATGTAGTTTAAAGAGGAGCATGCTATTAAAGAGTTTGTTAAACATATTTGATTGCAATAGTTCAACGAAACAACGAAGCCAGAGAAAGAGCATGAGCACAAATTTGAGTGGAGGTAAAAGATTTAGGTTTTGAATTTGATTTGAAGTTTGAATTTAAGGTTTAATTTGGAGCTATAAGGTCTTATTAATTTTTGGAAGTTATTAAGTTAGAAGTTAGTATTTAATTAAGTTGTGGAGTGATAAGTGGTTTAGAATAATTGTTTTTTATTATTTTTTATAGTGGAGAGATAAGTAGATTAATGGTAGATTAAAGAAATATTAAGTTTGGAGTTATAAGGTTTTTAAGATTAATTTGCTTTATTTAATTTTTTGAAATAATTTGATTATTGAATTTTTGCAAATTAATAATTAGGGAGTCAAAAGGAATTCAACTTCAAATTTAGAAAAAATAAATTTGCAAAATTCTTATTTTCTTAGTTTCTAAATATTTGGGAGAAATAAGGATTTCTACTTCATAGGATTTTCTAATTTAGAAACTTTTATTTATTTAAACTTAGGGAGACATAAGGTAGACTACATCAAAGGAAATATTTTACATATTATGGAATAAATTGTTAAGAATGCATTTAATGAGGATAGTGAAGAAATGTTGTATGCACTTAAGTTTTATTCTCAAAATTTAATAAATGAATTTGATGGAGAGGAACAAATGTCTAATGATTTAAAAGAAAAATTATCTTTGTTTCTCAAAGAGGCAAAAGGAGTTTTTACAACTCTTATAAACTATATTCATGGAAAAATTTTCAGGACATGGTAGGATTCTCAAAACACCATTATACTTTCTTTAGAAGAGTGTTTAATGATGTATCTATCATTAATTAGTTTTAAGATTTTTCAAAGGAAGAGACAAGCTTAAAGAAATGATACATATAATCTAAATGAAACATATGTTAGTTTCAAAGAGGAATCATTGAAATAAAAGTTATATTATTGTGATGATTTACTAACTCAATGCTTAGAAGGTATATAATCAGATATATCACAAATAAAAATGTAGAAAAAGAAAAGAAGAAAGAGGAAGAGAAGGAATTACATCAATGATAATAGGAAAGATAATTTTTTACAAGGCAACTTCAAATATTGATCTTAAAGAGGTAGATTGAAGATCAAGACAAAGATCATATCCATTACAAGACCACTTGTAGATTGAAGAATGAAGCACATGTCCTAGGATCGATTGAAGGATGAAGACCTAGATTGAAGATTAAAGTCTTCAATAACCAAATAATGTAATACAGGGGGTGTTGGAGAATATTACATTATTTGGTACATGCTAATGTACCCTCATGGTACATCTTATAAATATTAGATTAGGGTTGTGTCTTAGATTAGAGTGTGAGTAAATATTTTATGTAATGTAATAATGTGTAGGAAATGCACAAGTGTCATGTGTGCAAGTGTAATGTGTGTAGATGTGCACAAGTGTCTCATATGTAAGTGTGCACAAGTGTCTTTAGATTAGGGAGTGCTAAGTGAAGAGTCATGTCTAGGTGTGCATACAAGATAGAGTCATGTGTATGCAAGTTTCAAATAGAGAAGCCAAGAGTCATGAGACTTGACATATGAAAAGGAAGAGTCAAGCATCAAAGAGATCCTACTATGGCTATATATTACTCCATAGAGGACATTGTCTATATCGCCTACATTGTCTACACAAGAGTGTTGTGATACATTTGTAAGAGAAAAGAGGAGTAATAAAGTTTGCATACATTTGAGCAACTAATATTGTAAGTTGTGCTACATGCTTTGTACATGTATGATTCAGGCTATTACATTCATATATTTCTACATATTAATGAATGTTAGTTTATTTATTATAAGCCTTGATTTTACATATTAGTTGGATCATATTATTTTGCTTATATCATTATCTTGATCTTGCTATATTACGACTATCATATATTTGATCCTATGAAATTTATCCTGTGAGTTTCATATTAATGTTAAGGCTTTAAAATCCTTTAGTGGTATCACAATTACAACAAGAAGTTTCTTGCATAGGGTGAATTTCATTTAGTTGCATATAAATTGATTTTTTTCTAGTGTGACATAATTGGTTAGAGTTTGTCTACTTTAAAGGGAGATAGACTTGGACTCTATTGTAAGATCAAAGAAAGCAAAACACTAGGGTATTTCCATAGTTTCAAAAATAACTAGTGAAGACTAGGACTCAACTATAAAGTCTTTCCATAGTTGCAAAACAACCAGTGAAGACGAGGACTCATATTGGGGCTTATTCAGGGAAATAGTTGACCCTGACATTGATTTGAAGATTTGCAAATTGGGAAATAGTTGACCCTAACATTGATTTGAAGATTTGCAAATTGAATACTAAGGCATAATCAACTCTTAAGATAGTTTGTCATTAAGGAAAAAGCCATCCTGACATGAGGTTCTATAGTAAGAAGGAGAATCATTGGAGTTCATAGGTGTGACCTAAGATAAATTTGTAGTAGAGATTAGTCATCATATTGCAAGATATAAATACTAGTGCACAAGCTCCCAAAAGGGCAAATAAGTCAAATTGATAAACCATTATTGGAAAAGTCAAGGACCACCTACTGTCATCAATTGGGCTCAGTAATCCAAGAAAAGTGGGTGGCTTATTAAATGCAAGAGCACGGAAACCACAATAGCAACAATCCCAAGCTTGACAACATTGATTATAAAAGGTGCTTCTAATAAATTTTTAGGATCCTTAGGGTGGTAGTTGAAACATATAGCAACGTATAATTGATGATTCCATATTTAGAGACCTTAAAATGCTAAAATTGACATAAAAATATCAAATCAAGGGAGCAACAAAGAAGCTTTATCAAAGGCTTGTATAAAATTTTTGAAGGAAAAATCTTCTCATTTTACTTATAAACATTAGTTGTATAGGCATTGCAAAGGATAAGTGAGTTGCTTATTCAAGCCTAAAGCTTTATATGTAACTTCCCTTTTATTTTCTTTTGTTTAATAGTCTAGATATGAATCTTGAGTCATTTTCTAGATATGCTTTCAAACCCTCGCTTTTGGCATGATTTATAACTTTAACATTTTTATATATACTAGAAATTATGATTGTTGGGATTTTTTTCTATTCCATTTCTTGTGTGTATGTATGTTTATGCATGAATGCAAGAGGTTGTGACTACTTTATTTCTATCCCATTTCTTGCATTTACAATTTGTGCTTAACTCTACATGTCAATAGGAGAAAGTGTTCCTTGTGCATTGTCTACGGATGATTCACCTATTCATTTATCCCACTATTATGCTAAAGAATATTATGATCTTGGTGCATCACCCCTGGTTCGCTTAGGAATTTTTCTTTTCTCTATATTTGTTTCCTATGGTTTTTATTTCAATTTTTCTTTGTGCACTTGATAACTAGGTTAGACTGGGAAAGAAAGCACTAAAGATCACATCATAAAAGAATCCAACCTTGCAAAAAACTCTAAAGGTGGTCAGACCGAACCCCTTATCATGCTCTTGAAGCTGCCCTACTCAGTTGCTCTATGTGAGGTACAATAGTCTAGTCATATGTTCATCTACATCTAGTAACTACGATAATTGGATAGGACAACAATTTAATGTCATTAAAAAGTATTAACAAGTTACTTATTCAAGCCCAAAGTTTTTTATGTAACCTCCCTTTCATTTTTTTCTATATAACAATCTAGACCTTAACCTAGGTCATTTCACAAATATGCTTTCAAACCTTAGCTTCTAGCATGATTTATAACTTTCATATATATATATATATATATATATATATATATATATATATATATATATATATTGGAAGTCATGACTATTAGAATTTTTTTATCTTGTTTCTTGTGTGTATGTATGATTATACATATTTTTGTCCTATTTATTGTATGTGCAATTTATGCTTAACTCTATGTGTTGAGAAGAGAAAGTGTTCCTTGTATGCTATCTACAAACAATTCACGTGTTCATTTATCCCACTGTTGTGTAGAAGAATCTTATGATCTTGGTGCATCACCCTTGGTTAGCTTAGGTTAGCTTAGGACTTTTTCCTTTATGCTATCTTTGTTTCCTATGGTTTTTATTTTCCTTTTTCTTTGTGCACTCGATAGCTAGGTTAGATTAGGAAAGAGAGCATTGAAGATCACATACTAAAAGGATCTAGCTATATAAAAAGCCTTGGAAGTAGTCTTATCAAGTCGCTTCCCATGCTCTTGGAGCTATCCTACTATGTTGTTCCTGTAGACAATAATTCCAAGCAGAAATAACACTATGATGTTATCAAACATGAATGTCCTATGAAGAACTACAATTTTGATTATGTATAGCCATTTTGGTAATGTAAATGACAAATTGCAATGTAAAATCAGCCAATCGAATGAATATGGCTCGATAAATAAATGTGCACAAAATGACAAACGTAGTCATCTTTGTGTTAAGACATTTGGATTAGTCAAACGTCCAAACTATATAATTAGACGTCTGGCTATGTTAAATGTCTAGAACCATTAGTTAGACACTAAACACAATTGTTAAGGTAAATAGGTGGTTGGGATGGTTTGGATAGGTTGGTTGCATTAAATACCTGATCCTACCTATAAATACACCCTATTTCATTTTGTAAGATATCCATACTTTTCTATAATACTGAGATGTTATGCAATAACTGTTAGTCTGGAATAGTTGTTGTACGAGATTGCATTTGTGTTGTAATGTTGTGTTGCAGGTATTGATCATCATTGGTACAAAAGCATGTATTGTTGTGTGTTGTTTTCATGTTGCAAGATGTGCTAAGGGATTGAAGATGAAATGCATAATTGGAGACATCTACCCTAGAGGAACAGTCTAAGTGCGTACCAGACTAGCCATATGATCCCATTGAAAACGATCTAGATGTTCAAACCAAACATATAGCTAACTAGTCCAGACATCTAGCCGACTATCTAGTCAAATATCCAGTCCAGATATCTAGTCATTCAGTCAGATGGCCATCTAGTCCAGACATCTAGTTGTCTAGTCAGCCACCCAATCTAGACATCTAATCTAGATGTCTAGTAGACCAGTCCTGACGTCCTTCCATATCATCTAGATGTCTTGTCTAGATGTTTGATAATCTATTTTTGACGTCTAGTCCTGATGTCTAGCCATCTATATTAGAGGTCTAGATAATATACCTTAGACATCTAATTGATTCAAAGATATATTCATCAGATTTGTAGGACATGATGACTAATATACCTTAGCCTATCAATTCCTCTTAGTTCATCATCATTCCTTCATATCGGGAAGTTACTTACCCTTGTCTACATTTGGCACTGTTGCCTAAAAATGAACTTTGGATCAAGAAGTATAGGTGACAAGACAAGGAGGTGAGTGACACAAGGTAGAGGAGGGAGTCCAAGACAACTAAGAAGTGTATGACTAGTGAATCTAAGAATGTAGGATGAAGAAGAAGTTTTAGAACCTAAAGTGGAAAGAGTGTGGGATTGGTGGAAGACGAGAATCCAAGATTAGAGATGTTGTTTGTGATAGCAAAAGACAAAGAGCAAATAACAAAGGAAGTCCCTAGCATTAAGAACAAGGATTGGATGGTAACACCCAAACCAATAGAGAGGAGTTGGCTAGCAGATACAAGAGTAGGAGACTTTATACCGTAGCAACCACGTATCAGTTTGTGGGGAGGAAGACCAAAACCACATCTCGTGTATTAGCGAAGAAGGTCGTAAAGTGGTAGTAGGAGAATATTTGACCAGAATTTTGCACCATCAACAACAGAAAGAGAACCAGAAAGAGTTCCATCACACTCACCACCAAAAAATTCACCTAGTGGGACAAATACAATGGCACAAACTATGCCTCACATAGAGTGATAGAAATGTCCATATTTCCATGGGGAAGGAAAGGAATATCCAACCCATCACATGGGAACTTTCATTACCATTTGGGGAACACATGGGGTAATATAGAATGTAGAGTAGTTGCAATTATTTCAAACCACCTTACGAGGAATGATAATGGATTGGTATTTGAAACAACAATGTGCCCAACCATTCACCCAATGGGATGACCTGAAGGATGGATGCTTTGAAGAATTTCGATCATTAAGAGATGAAACAGAGATCATAACTGAAATATTTGCTACAAAATAAAAATCATATGAAGATATCAGGAGCTATTCTAGGAGACTGACATGATTCATGGATAATATGGAAATGCCACGAGCTGATGAAATGGTTAAACATTGGTTCTTGGATGGATTACTACCAAAATATCGAAAGAATATGAAAGTAGTACCATCCTTGACATATGCAAAAGCCCTCAAGAAAGCAAAGAACTTTGAAAGCAAGGCCAAACAAACAGTTGTAGGAATCGATAGACAATCAAAACAAGAAAAATTTGACAGTGATGAAGATGACAAAGTACAAAGTGAAATACATTCCTTTCAAAGAGAATTTGATAAAATTAAAAAAGAATTCAAAGGAGAAACATGAAAATATAAGATGGATATTTGGTACTATGATTGCAAAACAATAGGACATGCTAACACCAATTGTCCAAAGAAAGCATATTGCAACATATGTGATATTGTAGGTCACCGAGTAGCAGATTGTCCATTCAATCTAAAGGAAGCAAGGCACCAAACGTTAACAATCCAATAGGGAAACCAACCGAATGCTCCAAGAAATGGATAAGGTGAAATAATTGATGGATACAAAAATAACTACAGAGGAGGAAGACAAGGACATAATCGACTGCAATATGACTCTAAAGGAAGACATGTAATCTAGTGTTGAAATTATCAAGAATAGGGTCATTTTGCAAATAATTACCCCCAACCTTAGAATACGAACACTACTGCCAGTAACAATGTGACACAGATGTGTAGTTGATGTGGTCCAGGGAACCACAAGGATGCTAATTGCCCAAATAAGGCAAGTTATAGTGGAACACAGAATGTCAATTTAATTGACATTGGTGAAATAAGTACGATGATGGAAAGAGAAGATGAAGTCCTAGCTGTAACAAGAATGCAAGCTATGAAATTTGAAGAATATACAAATCCTACCAAGAAAAAAGAGTGATGGCAAGAAGCACAAGAATTGATAAAAATAGAATTAGACAAGGAGAAGCAAGATAAGCTAGTTCTAGAGGAATCTCTAAAGAAGGTGGAGATCCAAAAGGATGAACATGCATTAATAGAAGGCTTGGTGACACAGGTGTTGAATACGACCATGGAAATAAAGGTGTCTAGTCTATTCAAAATAGTACTTGAGTTATATGCTACAGTGGGAGAAGTTGTAAAAACAAAGAAAAGAGAAACTTGATAGGTAGCACACATCAAGCAAGGATAGTTCATGGATCCAATGATACTGATGATTGAGGTAGGAAAGAATTCAACCTTGGTTAATATGGAGATATTGGACCATAAGTTGAATTAGGTAATCGTTGATGGAGGATCAAATGTGAATGTAATTCCCAAAAGAACGTGATGGAGTATTGGTCAACCCGCAATAAGATTTCTAAAATTCAAATTGTATGGAGTCGATTAGTATGGCATCGAGACAATAGGAGTGCTAATGAGCCAAAAAGTGTGCATAGCAAAACAAGATTTTGTACTGGATTTCATGATAATTTCAATGTAGAAACCATATGATGCATTATTAGGATACGGGTGGTTGCGAACAGTGAAAGTAAAGCACAATTGGGAAAAATAACATCTGACCTTCAAGAAAGGTCAACATAGATACCTAATCAATCTAAAGAACTAGGTAGTAAGCCAAGAGATTGTAAGTTTTGATGACTCAGGAGTTTCTTCCTAAGATGAAGGGTTAGGATATAAACCATATGAAGAGGGAGTACTACACCTAGAATATTGCATGGAGGATAAGTATAATGAAGATAAAGTTTTGTTCCAATGGTAATAGGAGGACTATGAAATTTTCCCTCCCTAATGTTTTTGCATTGATGCAAGAAATGAAATCCAAGTGGACGAGAAAAAGGAACCAAAAAAGGTAGAGAGCAGTAAGAAAAAAACAATGACAAAGAAGGATAAGGATTGAGAAAAATGGATATCCTCAAAGAATTGTGTAGAATACATGATGGGAGATGCAGTCATTAAAGACAAACCTGCTCACCCCATCGAGGTTCTTAAAGTAGAAAATGAACCCGAGTCCATTAAATATGAAGGATCGAAAATGATATAGGTAAAATTGGGAGAATATTGTGAGGAAAGGATGATTAAATGTGGAGATGATTGGGATCTAGTACTTAAGGCAACAACTTTTAAAATCTTTATGGAGTATAAAGATATCTTCATTTGGACATATAAAGACTTGAAGGAAGTTCCACTAGAACTCTGCATACACAATATTCCTTTGATTGAAGGTGCATAACTTGTAAGAAGATGGCCATATAGGATGAATCCCAAATATGCAACACTGGTGAATGCTGAAATAGATAAAATGTTGGATGCAGGTATTATTTTCAAAGTTACGAAAAGTGAGTGGGTGTCATCGATCGTGATTACCTTGAAGAGGGAGGTTGATAAGATTCAAATTTGTGTAGACTTTCGAAACCTCAATGCCATAACTATTAAAGATCCCTTTTGGATCCCTTTCATAGATACCATCCTAGAAGAAGTAGCAGGACATGATATCTATTCATTTTTGGATGGGTTCTCAGGGTATAACCAGATTAGCATTGCAGAAGAAGATAATCTAAAGACAACCTTCATGGTAGAAAATAGTATATATGCTTACAATCGTATACCATTCAGGTTATGCAATGCACCAAATACTTTTCAGAGAATCATCTTATATATCTTTGATAAGATATCCACAAAGAATTTTAAAGCCTTTCTCGATGATTGGTCATTATATGGGAAGATACAAGAACATTTGAAGTCACTAGAGGAATGCATGAGCTTGTGTAGGTGAGCTTGGATGTCTTTGAATCCAAGCATATGTGTCTTGATGGTACCATACGGGAAGTTGCTAGGGCATATTATATGCCAAGAGGGTCTTAAGCCTGATCCAGATAAGATTGGGTAATATTGCTGATGGAAGAGCCTTATGATGTAAGCTCTATGAAAACCTTCTTGGAAATAGTGGGATACTATAGAAGGTTTATTCATAATTATGCATTAAATTCTCATCTACTAGATGCTATTACACATAAGGGTATTCCTTTCCATTGGATAAAGGAACTGTTGACAATTTTTGTCACATTGCACAATGGGGAAGGAAAAAATCAAAACTTTGTACAAGTGTTCTTTGTTGTAAAGTATTTCTTTTGGTTGTTTTTTGTGAAAATATTTGTAAGTTGCAGCAATTTTGGCTTTCCTTGCCACCCCTTTGTACATAAGAAGAAGAAGAAAGAACTTCGCTGCCGAACAAGCTAGGAAAAATAGCTTCGCCAAAGAAAGAAGAGAAGTATGAAAAGAACTTCGCACCCGAAGCATTTTCAGCGATTGCTTCGGGCAAAAGTTGGCGAGGCGGTGTTGCCGAAGAAGAATACAAGAAAGGCAAAAGGAGCTTCGGGCCCGAAGTTCCTCAAAAAGCTACTTCGGGCGAAAACCTCGCGAAGCAGTGTTGCCAAAGCAAAAATTCTAGCAAGGCGCAAAGGAGAGCTTCACGGCCGAAGCATTTCAAAAAACTACTTTGGGCAGAAGTTTTGCGAAGCAGAATTCAAGCAGCATTTCGAAAGAACAACTTCACCGAAGAAAGACCGCGGACCGAATTAGCTAAGGCAAGAAAACTACTTCGGGCCCGAAGCATTTCAAAAGGCTACTTCGGGCAAAAGTTTTGCGAAGCAGAATTTGAAGGAGCGCAGCACTGAAAACACTTCGCCAAAAGGCCGCCGAAGCATCCACTTCGGCCCCCGGTGCCAGTGAACCATTTCTACTTCGTTGAAAGTCATTGCGAAGCATCTGCTTCGGCCATATTTCATGCGAAGTACTTTCACCCAAAGTAGTGATAGCCATAAAGAATGCAACATCTTTTGAAGGCAATTGCTTCGGCCGAAACCTTCCCGAACCACAGTCTTGAAAGAGGATCGCAGCGAAGCATTTCTCCAAGGCATCAACGAAGCAATTTTGTCAGCGAAGCGACGAGGAATGAAGAGGCCCATTTTGCGAAGGAAATATACTTCGGCACTCACGCCCCCGAAGCAGTTTTGCGAAGCTCCATTTTGTGAAGTACAAATCAAGGAGGAGTTATTGCTTCGGCACAAGTCCATTGCGAAGTAAAGTTGCAAATGAACATCTTGCGAAGCGCTTCAAGGGCACGCGTTCCAAGTCGGGTATTTTCTCGAGGTGATCAATTGCCTCATAAATGCATTTTTACGTGCCCGGTAAGACCGTTGCTCATTTTTGGCAATTGGAAATGAAGTATCAGTTCCAAAAGGAGAGCCCGACAAGCATGGCGGTCACTCGAGCATCGCACCTAGAAGCCGAGGACGCTCAGGCGGCTCATTAATGCGTATTTCCTCGGTTGACCCGGTCGCAACTATTAATTTTGGCAAAGGATATGAAAGCTCAGTCACGAGAGCCACGGAGGGCCAACTTCTCAGCTTTCGAGGATGTACTTCGCCATTCTGTGTAATAATGACTCAGAGGGTCGGGTCCTCTATAAAAACCTAGGCATTGTAATGAAAAAGTGGGGGGAACTTTCTGCTAGAAAGCTGCTGTAACTTGATGTCCTACGATTAATACTAAAGAGCTTTGGGCTCAATTTCTCTCTTTTATGCTGCCTTCTGTGTTTGATTCTTTTGTCTTTCTTCATTTGTATACTGAGACTCTGAATCTTGAATCCGATGTGCGATTGGGGACTGTACCCTAAAACTTGCCTGAAGGATACATAGGAGAGGAAAAATGCTATATTGGTTTTCTTTTATGCTGCTTGGTGGGTTGTGGTTTCTGTTACATTCACTTGTCCTAATCGTCTTTACTCTGAACCCTAAATTTTGATGAAAGGGAGAAGGAGAATCCTGTGAGCTCTCCCAGAGGATACATAGGAAGGTTAATGTGGCATTTCTTTCATTTATTCTTGGTGTTCTTTGTTGCTATTCAAGTTGTTAGTTAGTGATCGTGCTTCCTATTCTCTCCCACTTTAAATCATCGATCTCTCTTCCCTTACCCCTTTTTATTTCTTTCTCTAACCCTAACTCCTTTTATCTCTTTCCTGCACCCTTATCTCAAAACACCAAAGTAGTTTAGCATAGGAGCCGACCTTTCTCCAAATATTGGCACGAGGGGCATCTCTTCCCTTCGGCCTTTCAATGTTGGTCCAGGTCTAGGGCGCATACATTTACCCAAAATCCTTTCCTAGGTAGATTTGATGACCAACAGTTTTTGGCACGCTCGGTGGGACCAAGGTCCCATATTTTAAGCGCAAATCTCAAACCCGTCTTCACCAGGGCCAATAGTTCTAATCAGTTCCTGGTGTGACCCGATCAGTCTCACCTGACTAGTGGTAGTGAGAACCGATGCTCTCATTATCGAAAGACTCTTAGCATCTGGCGACTCTATTTTACCCAAGAATCTTTAAGTCGAAAAGACCGGTACCAAAGTCTGTGTCTTCATGCAAATGAGATGGAGAGTTAAGAATAGAGGAGAGGAAACCGAGTTCTTTGAGCTAGATATTGACGCCTTTGGGGAGCGATCAAGGTTGGTCACCCCCGAATCACTGTTACATGGAACATCCTCGCAAGAGGCTGTTGTTGACGAACAAGGCCTAACTTCTGATAGCACAACATCTAGTTTTCCTCCCAATCCTCCCAACTCACCGAAGCATCCTAGTGCCTCCATTCCTATTAGTCATCCTATTAGCAATCAAGGAGGAGCTTCGGGGATTCCTGTTTCTCAAAATCTAGGAGCAAGTATGGCACAACAACAACAACAACAACAACAACAACAACAAATGCAGCAGCAACCGCCGCCCAGGTGGTTCCCGACATGGGATTCTTTGTCACCACTAAATCTAGCGGGACAAGGGCAAGTGCCGCCCGCTGCTGTAAAGAAGATCCCAACGTTCGATGGAACTGGGAAGACTGCTCTGGAGCACATCCAGGACATAATCTCTCTGGCGGCAATCCACGACATCACAGAGGAGCAAGTTATGGTAAAGCTTCTGGTTCTTTCCCTTAGAGGAAAACTCCTCTACTGGTATAGATCTTTACCACCCGGTACTATTACGGGATGGGACCAGTTAGTCGGGAAGTTGATGGGAAACTTCAATGAGTCCTCCGATCCTACCTCTCTCCTGCATCAGTTCACTTCAATCCAGAGACATCCACAAGAAGAGATCATAGACTTCAATGTTAGGTTCGCTCGAACCTGGCAGAGAGTACTAGTTGGACTTCGACCAACCGACGAAGCTGCAACATATTATTTCCTTCGGGCTTTCAACCCTGATATCAGTATCATGGTAAGATATTCTAACATCAATACTTTTCCCAAATTATATGGGTTAGCCAAGAAGGCAAAAATAGATTTGATAGCTATGGGCAAGCTTCCCCAAAGAATGTCGATGCCCATACTTCCCGAATTCCCTCAATCCCAGTATGCGAGTGCAGCCGCTTCATAGATCTCTGCAACCCCTGCACTCCCGATCTCATCTTGGAACCCGAATCCTATTGTGTCTCAAATCACCGCTCCACAAATTCATTTTCCCACATTTTCAACTTCGTAGCCTACTGTCACTTCGGCATTCCCTGTACTACCAGCACCATTTCAACCCCCTGCCCTGCCCCCAATACCGACGATGGCTTCATTGCCACTCGTTTCAAAAGTCGATGATATGCAAGCTAAAATCCTGCAAGAGATGCAGTCTCTGAACTCCATAGTTCAGACGTTGTCCAATGACATGACCATTGTGAAGAAGAAGCAAGCGCAACAAGAATTTCTACCAAGAAGGTCTTATCCTACACCTGCGCTTACCAAAGACCAAGCAGTCCAGCAAGGGAAGGCTTCGACGAGAAACGCTGTGATTGATGAAGCTCCGAGCACTTTCGATTATGTATATTGGTGCTCTACGTGCAATGATCCACATGAAGAGAATACCTGCATGCTGCACCAACACTATGTACAAACACTGGCGAGCAGTAGTCATGGTGGTCAAGTCAACGTCATCAGGCAAATGAGTCAGAACCTGGCGATTGGCGAAGAAGAGCCGATTGTAGTGCTTACCAGAGGAGGAAAGAAGGTGATAGAAGTGGATGCTACTCAGATGGCTCCCTTGAAAGTGCACGCTCAACCCAAGAAGGGACAATCATCTTCTTTGGCCCCGAACGAAGCTCCTCCGCCTGCATCGAACAAAGAAAAAGCTCAAAAGGCCTCTGTCGAACCACCTCAGGCAGAAACTAAAGAGCAGGCTAGGGAAAAGCTCAAGTTTCCTTCACTGACTAAGTGACAAAGAGTTGAAGCTACGGAACAGTATCGCACCAGATATGAGCCGAGGAAGGAACCCGAGGTGCTCAGTTCCCTGACGTACAACATTGTAGAGGAGTTAAAGAGGATTCCAGCCAAGATCAGCTTGTACGATGCACTGCAACTACCTGGACAAGTGGACTTGCTGCAAGAATCATTGAAGATGACTAAAGCAAAAAAGGTAGCACCGCTTGCTCTTGTGCAGGCCCTATCCACATCCATTATGGGGAAGAACAGACCACCTCCATTCTACCTGTCTCTACAGATGGAAGGGTATATCGTACATAACTGTATGATCGACTCTGGGCCGCGACAACAGTCATGCCGAAAGTAGTCTACGAAGAAATAGGGATGGAATATACGTGAAGCAGCCAAGGCATACTCCAGTTGGATGGTACCCCAGTGAAGACTATAGGAGTGATCAAAGACATTCCTATTCGACTACATAAGATGCCTCAGATCACGGTCATACAAGAGGTAGTGGTCGTCGACCTGGAGCCATACTTCAGTATGTGCTTGTCAAGGGAATTCACAGCAAAGCTGGGTGGATATCTGTCTATGGATTACTCTCATCTGGAGATTCCATTCAAAGGAAAGAAGGTGAAAATCTACAATGAAAAGCCTTCTTCCTTCCTTGTACAAAAGATGTCCGAAGAAGAGAGCAGCGATCCAGTGAATGCAATAGTGGAGGAAGTAGAGCAGGTGGACTTGGTCGGGGAAGCTCTTGCGCAACTAAGTTATGAAGATGAGTTCTCATTGGCAGACTTTAATGCCATGGTAGAGACCGAGATGGGATGTTATGCGATCGCCAAGCCTGAGAAACACGCCCAACCAGAGAATAGAACAAGTGCCCAAGAAGGACTATGGAAGTTGTTCTTCGATGGTGCCCGATGTAAAAATGGTGCTGGGGCAGGGATTCTTCTAGTTTCACCATCCGGAGAGCAAAAGGAGTATTGCTACCGGTTGATATGGAGCTGCACCAACAATGCAGCAGAATATGAAGCATTATGCCTAGGACTCAAGAAAGCTGACAAGTTAGGCATAAAGCACCTCCAAATCTTTGGAGATTCTGAACTGGTGTGCAACCAGGTCACAAATAGGTGCACTTCAAAGAAGCATTATCTAAAGTCATACCGCAATAGGGTATGGGACCTGTGTGACCAGTTCGAGTCTCTCAATCTGTAGTTTATCCCATGAGAAAAGAATCGACATGCTGATGTTCTGGCATCCATCGCAGCCAAGTACTCTCCCGTAGAAGACATGGTGCACAAGCCCAAAGCTGTGAGGATGATCTATAGACCCTCTATCCCGGACAGAGACCTACATTGGCAAGTCTTTGACAATGATGAGCAGATTGTAAATTTCATGATTCAAGAAGCCGCCACAATCGAAGACAGAAGCCCTGATGAAGAAGAATATGAAGGGCTGGTTCAATTGAAGAATAACCACGTTCCCAAGGGACTGATCACTCTTGAAAGCCTCTTTGATCAGAATGATCGAGCACTCTCTCACATGATTAAAGTCAATGAAAAGCAGTATCAAGATTTAGAGCTTGAACCTAGAAAAGCAATAAAAGTTGGAACCGATTGCACTTCGAAAGAGATAGAACAGATCCAGACTCTGTGCAGGAAGTATCCCGACATAATTGCTTGGTCTTATCAAGACCTCAGGGGATACAATCGACAACTGATCCAGCATACAATTGAATTACAGGAGGGGGTCAAACCCTTTCGACAAAAGCAAAGGCCGGTTAACCCGAAGATCGAGGTCCTGATGAAGGCCGAACTCCTAAAAATGCTCGAGGCGAAGATCATTTATCCCATCAAGCATTCTTCTTGGGTAGCGAACCTAGTCCCCATCAAAAAAAGAATGGAGATATACGGTTATGCGTGGACTTTCGCAACCTAAACCAGGCTTCTCTCAAGGACCACTATCCTCTTTCGCAAATCGATCAGATCTTGCACTCGATGGTTGGGGCTCAACGCTTCTCCCTGCTCGATGGTTTCTCTGGGTACAATCAGATCTGGGTCAGGAATGAAGACCAACATAAAACAACGTTCACCACCAAGTGGGGGACATTTGCTTACCAGCGAATGCCATTTGGCCTTTCGAATGCTGGTGCCACTTTCCAGAGGGCTATGGATCTAGCTTTTGGTGAGCTTCTGAATAAGGTAATCGTCATCTATCTAGATGACATGACCATTTTCTCCCGAAGAAGGGAGGATCACCCTGTACACCTGCAACAAATTTTTGAAAAATGTCGAGAGTTTGGCATCTCAATCAATCCAAAGAAGTCCATATTCGTAGTCAGCGAAGGAAAGTTGTTGGGACATGCGATATCAGAAAAGGGCCTCGTTGTAGATCCCGACAGAGCCGAGGCTCTAACGAAGCTCCCACTCCCAGCAGACAAGAAAGGACTTCAATATTTCTTCAGCCAGATCAACTTCGTGAGGAAGTTTGTCCCCGATTTTGCCCAAGTCATCAAGCCGATGTCCAAAATTTTAAAGAAGGGCACCGAATTCATCTGGACGAAAGAAAGAAAGGAGGCATTCGAAGAGATTAAGGCCCGAATCGCTCAGGCACCGGTCTTGATCAACCCTGACTACAGTCGGGATTTTATCCTGTATGCCATAGGGGAACCCGAGAGCTATGCTACGGTCTTGACACAAAAGGGGGAAGATGGTGAAGAGCATCCCATCGCGTTTCTAAGCCAGGTGATCAATCCCCATGAAGAGAAATACAATTTCATAGAACGTCAGGTGCATGCAGTAATGAAGTCTCTCAGGAAGTTCAAGCAGTTCATCTCCCAAAGTCGGGTTACGGTCTTTGTCATTCACCCCGACGTGCGCAATTTCATCATCCAAGGAGAATTGGGAAGCAAGAGAGCCGGTTGGGTGAACAAGATACAGGAATTTGACATTGAGATCAAGCCCACAAAACTGGTTCACGGTCGCGCATTGTGTCAAGAGCTGGCGAAGAGCGCAGTGGCCGAAGCGACAGAATCTCAATGGGATGACTCGCCAGCCGAAGGATGCCTCGTAAACCAAGAAGAGGATGAGCAGGACTGGGTCAGTGAGATAATCAAGTACTTCAACACCGACAGATGTCCTTCACATCTGAACGCTTCACAACGAAGGCATTTTAGGATGCGGTCCTCCCGATATACTTTGTGCCCTAAAGGCCTATTTTTTAGAAACATTGATGGCGTCCTTCTCAAGTGCATAAAATATGATGATAAAAGAAGGGTCCTGGGAGAATTCCATTCAGGATTATCTGGAGGTCACTTCACGGGAAGAACAATGACACTAAAGATAATCAAGGCGGGTTATTATTGGCCCACACTCTTCGTTGATGCCTTCGCGGTCTGTCGCCGATGTGAGCAGTGTCAGAAGTTCATCGGCCGAAGCAGAAATGCTTCGATGCCTCTCCGACCGATACAAGTTGAATCACCCTTTCAACAATGGGGGTTGGATTTCATAGGGGTCATATCGCCGAACTCCTCCGTGGGACATAAGTTCATCCTGATCGCAACTGACTACTTCACCAGGTGGGCCGAAGTGATCCCTACGAAGCATGCGGACCAAGAGACTGTAATCGCCTTCCTAGAGGGTTTGATCACCAGGTTCGGCATTCCCGAAGCAATTATTACGGACAATGGCCCCGATTTTTTAGGTGCCAAAATCAATGATTTCTTCTACAAACATGGGATATATCATAAAGTCTCCTCCAACTACTATCCACAGGGCAATGGATTGGCAGAATCCACCAACAAGACCTTGTTGAGGGTGCTGAGAAAGCTTATAGAGACAAACAAAAGGACTTGGCATCTTCTGCTAGATCGGGCCTTGTGGGCCGATCAAATTTTAGTCAAGAAGTCAATCAAGACTTCACCCTATGCCCTGGTCTACGGTAAGGAGGCCATCTTACCTACCCATATAGAGATCCCTGCATTACAGTTGCTAGAAGAAGATGGAGTTAGCCCAATGGAAAATAGGTTAGCTCAGCTATTGCAGCTAGAGGAAGATCACGAGGAAGCCTACCAGAGCTTCGCTAGGCATGCTCAGATCACCCGAGACTGGTTCAAAAGGAAATCATCCGATCGCACGTTCAAAGTGGGAGATCTGGTATGGAAGTGGGACTCCTGGAAGGCCAAGCCTGGGAATCACGACAAGCTGGATGCCTTCTGGGATGGGCCGTTCAAAATCGTAAAGGTAAACTCGGCCAACTCTTTCATCCTCAAAGATGCAGATGGCCAGGTTTTGCCGATCTCTGTCAATGGTCTTCATCTGAAGACTTTTCACCGCTGAGGTAAAACACTATTTCTCTTGTAAAAAAAAAAAAATGTATATGTACTTTTGTATATAATTTTCATTTGTATATACATCCTGTTTCGAGATTGCAAAAGGCCAAGTACTACACTTCAAAATCCCCTTCGGGGACTTTTGATGCGAAGTAGCAGTTGCAAGGAGGTTCGCTGCGAAGCACTTTACCCTCAAAAGGGCCGAACCAAAGTTCAAACAAAGGCACGAAAAGAGCTTCGCACCCAAAGCATTTCCAGTAGCTACTTCGGGCAGGAATTTTGCGAAGTAGATTTTAAAAGGGGCCTTTGCGAAGCAGTTTTCAAGAACACAAGCTTCGGTAGGCGGTCCTCGCAAGGCATGGTGAAGGAGAAGTACTTCGGGCCCGAAGTGTCAAAAAGCAGTCCGCACCAAAGGTTCACCGCGAAGCATTTTCAATGCTGATTTCAACTTCGCCGAACCAATAACGCGCGAGATGGGAGAATTTAAAATGTGCCTCGAAGAACGTGCAGACAATAACCATGAAAAGAGTTCAAAGCGGGTGAATTTAAGGCAAAAAGTGGTGGAGCACATCCCGAGGCGATTCGGTTAGGAGAAAAGCTCGCGCCCAGGTACGAGGTGGCAGCAGGTTGCTTCTCCAATACAAGGCATAATCATCAAAGCATGTGGCCCTGCGTACCACGTCGCTGCAGAACCAATCAAAGGACACGGTGACCTCCTCCATCCGAGGTGTAAATTTAATTTTAGTAGGTGCCATAAATTCATGTGGTTGCCTTTTAAGGCTATAAAACGTGAAGCTCTAGCAAAAGGGAGGTTAGTTATCCATCAGTTCGCGCTAGACTAAGAGCCTTCGATTACTCTGCAATTCTCCTGCCCTTTGCATCTAAGCCCTTCACATCAAAACCCTCTGTATCAAGGACTCTGCCACCATCATTTTCAACATGGGGAAGAAAAACTCCAAAGAGAAGGGGAAAGAGCCCGAAGTTGCAGGCCCTAAAAAAAAAAAGGAGGGCAAGGAAGAGAAAAAGCATACTCCAAAGAAGATAAATCTCACCCCTCACCCCGAAAAGCAGCCGATAGAAGAAGGAGATGACTCTGAGGAGGAGCAGCTTGTAGAACCACCAATCGATGGGTGGGAGAAAATTAGAGACACGGAGCTCTCTAAGGGTGTGTCCGACCTCTGACGCACTATTGAGTTTATGGTGAGCAGACTCACCCCAGAGAATAAGAGGGCTGCTGCCTATTATTCTCAAATTTACTGGTATTTGACCCCACCTGCTCACCACTGTCCAGAGTTAATCTGTGCTATCATGCAGAACTACCAGCCTGCATCCAGGCAAGTGTTGGACGCTTCAGGTCATAAATTGTTTTCCATTCTAAAGGAAGATGTACAAGCAACCTTCGCGCCACTGCAAGGTCCACCCAAGGGCTATTCCATTCGCAACGTCATTCTAAGCGAACAGATGGAGAGGTTCACCTCCAACAGCCACATATTGAAATTCCTGCGTGAGAACCTCAAAAGCGGGCTCCCTTCAAACAAGCTACCCCAGATGCCTTTACCCTTGGCGGCCTTCAAGAACATCGATATTTTCTCCATCATTGCATGGGTGGCGGGCTTGTCGAAATATGCTTCGGTGCAGCCCTGGCAGGTGTCTTTGGCCGAATGTATTTCAAGAGGGGAATTCTATGCCCCTGATGCTTCAAGACCAAGTACCAACCCAGTTTTCTTTGATTGGGCAGAATGGGTGGCCCGAACCTTGCATACACGGCTCACCAGTATGAAGAATTCGACAATAGGCCAGTACTTCGCACCCTGTTCTTTCCTTGTCTGGTTGTTTTTCTACCAAGTACATAAGCGATTCCCCCATATAGCCATTTCTCTAGGCAACGAAGATGGAAATCCTCTACCGGTGTACCAGTGGACTCTCCTCCTATTGAGGACGGAGTCCTATTATTCTTTTAATCAACAATTTTTGGGACCCGCTATGCATTTGTTGAAGGGTTCTTGCCCTCGGGTGCCCCTCAGTTTGAGAGATAGAGTGGTGCAGGAGAAGAAGGGAGATGTTTTCCAATTGACACAGGGACTGGTGATTCACCTTTTCGGTTTCACAAGGAAGCCCTTCCTGCTACCAGTCTACCCCTCTGAATATCAGTTCGCATTGGAAGTCGCTCGACAGAGCGACGCTACAAATTCAGTGTACGGCCATGGCCGAAAATGGGCACATACCTGTGACTTCCCCTTCAGGATGGGAGTAATCGAAGTCTTTGCCTTAAAGCAGAACGTCTCCCTGGAGGAGAAGCTTGCCAATTTTGGCCTACTCCAGATTCCTCAACAATGGCTCTATGATCCCTTGGGAGTAATGAGGGATCACTTAAAATTCAAGAATTTCCACATCTGCCCCCACCCTAAAATTGTGGAACAAAGGAATAATCCCAATGGGAAGGATCTGGAGTGGCATTTGGAGAGAATGAGGACATTGCCTCCCTGGCATGAGTTCTACCCCATGGAGGTCGAGTTTGATCCTGACCAGTACCCCCTCCCAACTCCAAGCTCCACATTTTGGAGAAAAGCAAAGGATGATTTAAAGGAGGAATTAAAGAATTGGAGCGAGGAAAAACTTTGGGAGTGGTGGATAATGAGAGTCCATCACCAAAATATGAACTCTTATGGACTCTTGGCAGCAGATAAAGACTTCGCAATTCTTTATGAAGCCAATGCTGAAACTTGGAAGTCTATATCCTTTGCTGACTTTGTTCCTCCAGCCACCCCAGGATCGGGCGAAAGCCCGAAGGGAGCTAAAGATACCTCGAAAGAGGAGGAAGAAGCCGAAGCTTCACCAGCGGCACTACCACAGGGACCATCAGAAAGCCATGACACAAGCACCGAAGAGGCAGAGCAACCGTTGGAGAGGAAGAAAAGAAAAAGGCAAGAGCAAATTCAAGTGCCTCCTAGCCACCCAAAGTGACCTCGCACAAAGCTCGCAAGTGCTCCTGCCGAACCACCTGCATCAGGCCCGACCGAAGCAAATGTCGAAGATACGGGGCCACCAAGTGCTGAGACGGTCCCAGACATAGACGTCATTGATGTGGAGGAACTCCTCCAACAAGAGGGAGACCCCAAAATAGAAGTTGTGGAGGTCGGGAGTGCCGAAACCCAAAAGGAGCAGGACCCTATTACTCAAGAAGTCACCACGGCCGCTTTGCCAGAAGGGCACGCAGGTACGCATTCTCCACCCTTTGCCTCGATCTCTCACATGTCCGCTATAGTCCTGGCCAAAGATTCTCACCAGTCTCCCCTTCCCTCACAAATTCAGTCACCTCCTCACGCGTTGCCTCTTGCCACTGATCCCATCAGCCCCACTCCACTCGAGTCACCAGGCCAGGACAAGTCTATTGCCACCACTTCACCTAACCCCATTCTTCACTCCCCCGCATCACATGGCATTGTTCCACTCGTTGGGACTCCTAGTCACACCTGTCATCGAACCTATTGGTGAGGCATCCCCCATTCATTCTTTGTATTTGTTTACCCCTTCGGCTGGAGATCCAGCCTTATTTGAGTCAGAACTCTCCATGATAAAGGAATGCCCTCTTGCCGAGAAGCTACTCCTAGCTCGGAAAAATACAAAAAAAATGCTAAAAGAGGCAAGGAAGAAGAGAGGGCGCTCTCTGGCTCAGACTGAAAAATGCGTTGTCTTCGATTTGAAGGCTGGAAAGCTGCATAAGGTGAAGAAGGTCCCTAAGGTCCAGAAGCCTCTGGATGAAATGACTCCAGCAGATTACGACTATCAGGAGAAGACCAAGGACCTGGAACACTTAAACATAGACAATGAGTCCGTGTCTATGCATGTCGGGATTGAGACTTTTTGAGCGCACGCAAACATCGCTAATCAGCGTAGGTTTGAAGCAGAAAGCGCCAACATCAAACTAGAAGAGGAGCTAGCTAGAATCCACTCCAAGCTGGAGGATTCAGAGGAGCAGTGTAATCTGATGAAAAAGGAAATGCATGCCCTCAAACAACAAATACTACAACTACAGTGTTCAGCTGAGCACCAAGCACAAAAACAGGCCAAAAATGAGCTGAAGGCCAAGGAACTTGAAGGCAAAATCCTGCAGACACAGCAACAGTTGTTCGAAAAGGCAAACCTAGAGTTGTTTGATAGAGGCAGAATCAAGGAGATTCGCTCGCACCTGCTCAAAAACTTTAGGTCTCGGGCCTCCAGTGCCCTATCAATTTTGATCTACACCACCAAAGCATAGTAGGCCACTGTCGAAGGAAGGCCAATCATCGATGAAATCACTCAGAAAGCTAGAGGCCGACTCAAATTGGCTTTCGATGTCCAAAATGCTAAACATCAGGACTTGCAGGTCCCTGCAATGAGTCGGATAGCTAGAGATTGGTCTACAGCTAAGGCCACAGTTCGTGCCTTCTTCTCCAAGGTGAGGAAAGCGCAGAAAGCGAAGGACCTCCTGGATGCGTTCGAGGACGAGTAGCGTGCATCAATGGGCTATTTCCAAGATCTCTCTTCCTTGGGTTTCCCGAGCTTCACGGATGATGATGGGAACCTTCTCACCAAAGAAGATATTAAGTCGACATGGCTTCAGTTTGAGGGCGACGTCTCAGAAATAGATGAATGGGCAGAGCCTATAACAGAAAAATAGGTCACAGATTTCATTCTAAGATACTGCAAGATCACGGCCTGCCTGAACGATCTGTATACCAGGGCCCAACATGCTGATATCGGGCAGATCGATCGGTTCCATGTTTTGGTCAAGGCACTACAGGATCAAGAGCCTTTTTCGAAGGGTGCCTGGGCTCATGTCCGTCGAACCATGAGAAAAATCCATGATCGCCTTGCCCCATCGCCGCAACATGAAGCCGCACCAGAGGAAGCCGCGCCAACAGAAGAAGCAGAAGAAGAAGGCGAAGGAGAAGAAGAGGGGGAACAAGCTATGGAAGCAACCCCGGAGGCGGAAAAGGGAGAAGGGTCTGGAGGTGACTCTGGCCCAATGGATCAAAGCTGAGGGTTCTTCCACCGAGACGAGCTCGTTGCCCCGCGAGCCGCCAAGAATGTTGACAATTTTTGTCACATTGCACAATGGGGAAGGAAAAAAATCAAAACTTTGTACAGTGTTCTTTGTTGTAAAGTATTTCTTTTGGTTGTTTTTTGTTGAAAATATTTGTAAGTTGTAGCAATTTTGGCTTTCCTTGCCACCCCTTTGTACATAAGAAGAAGAAGAAAGAACTTCGCTGTCGAACAAGCTAGGAAAAATAGCTTCGCCAAAGAAAGAAGAGAAGTATGAAAAGAACTTCGCACCCGAAGCATTTTCAGCGATTGCTTCGGGCAAAAGTTGGCGAGGCGGTGTTGCCGAAGAAGAATACAAGAAAGGCAAAAGGAGCTTCAGGCCCGAAGTTCCTCAAAAAGCTACTTCGGGCGAAAACCTCGTGAAGCAGCGTTGCCAAAGCAAAAATTCTAGCAAGGCACAAAGGAGAGCTTCGCGGCCGAAGCATTTCAAAAAACTACTTCGGGCAGAAGTTTTGCGAAGCAGAATTCAAGCAGCATTTCGAAAGAACAGCTTCATCGAAGAAAGACCACGGACCGAATTAGCTAAGGCAAGAAAACTACTTCGGGCCCGAAGCATTTCAAAAGGCTACTTCGGGCAAAAGTTTTGCGAAGCAAAATTTGAAGGAGCGCAGCACTGAAAACACTTCGCCAAAAAGCCGCCGAAGCATCCACTTCGGCCCCTGGCGCCAGCGAACCATTTCTACTTCGTCGAAAGTCATTGCGAAGCATCTGCTTCGGCCATATTTCATGCGAAGTACTTTCACCCGAAGTAGTGATAGCCATAAAGAATGCAACATCTTTTGAAGGCAATTGCTTCGGCCGAAACCTTCCCGAACCACAGTCTTGAAAGAGGATCGCAGCGAAGCATTTCTCCAAGGCATCAGCGAAGCAATTTTGTCAGCGAAGCGGCAAGGAATGAAGAGGCCCATTTTGCGAAGGAAATATACTTCGGCACTCACGCCCCCCGAAGCAGTTTTGCGAAGCTCCATTTTGTGAAGTACAAATCAAGGAGGAGTTATTGCTTCGACACAAGTCCATTGCGAAGCAAAGTTGCAAACGAACATCTTGCGAAGCGCTTCAAGGGCACGCGTTCCAAGTCGGGTATTTTCTCGAGGTGATCAATTGCCTCATAAATGCATTTTTACGTGCCCGGTAAGACCGCTGCTCATTTTTGGCAATTGGAAATGAAGTATCAGTTCTAGAAGGAGAGCCCGACAAGCATGGCGGTCACTCGAGCACCGCACCCAGAAGCCGAGGATGCTCAGGTGGCCCATTAATGCGTATTTCCCCGATTGACCCGGTCGTAGCTGTTAATTTTGGCAAAGGATATGAAAGCTCAGTCACGAGAGCCACGGAGGGCCAACTTCTCAGCTTTCGAGGATGTACTTCGCCATTCTGTGTAATAATGACTCAGAGGGTCGGGTCCTCTATAAAAACCCAGGCATTGTAATGAAAAAGGGGGGAACTTTCTGCTAGAAAGTTGCTGTAACTTGATGTCCTGCGATTAATACTAAAGAGCTTTGGGCTCAATTTCTCTCTTTTATGCTGCCTTCTGTGTTTGATTCTTTTGTCTTTCTTCATTTGTACACTGAGACTCTGAATCCTGAATCCGGTGTGCGATTGGGGACTGTACCCTAAAACTTGCCCGAAGGATACATAGGAGAGGAAAAATGCTATATTGGCTTTCTTTTATGCTTGCCTGGTGGGTTGTGGTTTCGTTACATTCACTTGTCCTAATCGTCTTTACTTTGAATCCTAAATTTTGATGAAAGGGAGAAGTAGAATCCTCTGGAGCTCTCCCGGAGGATACATAGGAAGGTTAATGTGGCATTTCTTTCATTTATTCTTGGTGTTCTTTGCTGCTATTCAAGTTGTTAGTTAGTGATCGTGCTTCCTATTCTCTCCCACCTTAAATCATCGATCTCTCTTCCCTTACCCCTTTTTATTTCTTTCTCTAACCCTAACTCCTTTTATCTCTTTCCTGCATCCCTTATCTCAAAACACCAAAGTAGTTTAGCATAGGAGCCGGCCTTTCTCCAGAGATTGGCACGAGGGGCATCTCTTCCCTTCGGCCTTTCAATGTTGGTCCAGGTCTAGGGCGCATACATTTACCCAAAATCCTTTCCTAGGCAGATTTGATGACCAATAGGAACACCAAGGAGCTTTTGAGAGCTTGAAGGCACATATCCTAGTTTTTATAGACTGGGAGGAGTTCCATGTACATGTTGACGCCTCAAATTATGCTATTGGCTACGTATTGGCTTAGGAAGGTCAATTTGGATTGGATCAGCCCATCTATTTTGTAAGTCAACTATTGTATCGAGCTGAGAAAAACTATAGTACAATAGAACATGAAGCACTGGGAATGGTGTACGTAGTATAAAAGTATCGACACTATTTGTTGGCTAACCCCTCTGCTTTTTATGTAGATCATAAGACACTATTGTACTTAATCAACAAGCCAATAATTTATGGATGAGTAATTTTATGGCTCATCCCTCTATAGGAATTCATGTTTTGAGTGGTAGTGAGACCAAGGAAGAAGCACATAATTGTAGACCAATTATCAAGGATTTGATCAGGAGAGCCCATAGAAGGAGGAATACCAAATGAATTTCCTGATGCATAATTGTTCATGATAAGTGCAATACCTACATGGTACAAATATATTAGAGATTACCTATCGATAAGAGAGCTACCAAAAGAGATGATGATAGTCGAGCAATGAAATGTGATTACGAAATCCACACCCTTTACCTTGATTGTAGTATTGTTATACAAGATGGGGGAGGACCACATTCTAAGATGATGTGTGATGGAGGATGAAGTACAACAGACCTTAAAAGAGGCACATGAAGGATTAGCCAGAGGACATATGGGACCTAACACAACAAAAAGGAAAGTGTTGTTGGTGGGTCTATGGTGGTCTACTCAGTTTTATGATATCAATAATTTTGTTAAAGCATGTGATAATAGGGAAGCCAATAAAAAGATATTTCATGCCACTACATCCATCACAACCTCAATAACTCTTTGAAATATGGAGTTTAGATTTTGTAGGTCCATTTAGAACAAGCCATAAGAGAAAATCTAGATACATTGAAGTTGCAACTAAATATTTAATGAAATGGGTTGAAGCAAGGGCACTACCTAAAAATTTGGTAAGAAGCACAACTCACTTTTTATATGAACAGGTGATCACATGATTCGACATACCTCTTCAATTGACAAGTGATAGAGGAGGTCATTTCATTAAATAAATTATTCAAAATTTGATGAAGGAATTTAGGATATTTCATTCCTTGTCAAGTCCGTATTACCCTAGAGAAAATGGGTAGGCAGAGGTGACACATAAGATCTTGATTTATATTCTGTAAAAAATATGTGTAGTTGAAGTCATAGATTGGGAAGAGCGCTTATCAAAAGTTCTATGGGCATACATAACCACCTTTAAATCGATCACAAACCACACATTATTCTAATTGATGTATGGGTAGGAGGCAGTGGTACCAGTAGAATTCATGGTACCCAACTTGAGAGTAGTTGTTGATACCCACCTAAATGACAATGAAAGCATGGAGGAAAGACTTATAGCACTAGTGTAGCTAGGCAAGAAAAGGGTGTTAGCATAGTGGGAAACATATATTGCTTGGAAATATGAGAAATATTGGCATGATAAGCACCTTATGAAAATAAACCTAAAGAGTGGTGATTTGGTTCTCAAGTATAATGGAAAAGGGGATATCAAGCCAAGAAAATTGAAGACCCTATGGCTTGAACCCTTTCACATAGAAGATGTGTTGGAAAATGGGATTTTTCAAATGAAAAAGTTGGATGGAACAATTTTCCCCGAACTAGTAAATGACTCCAAGTTGAAAGTGTATAAGGCACAGACACATATTAATATGATCTTCTTAGAAACTAAGGACACATCTGGTAATCCAAATGAAGAAGAAAAACTAGGTATACGATCCTACAAGCATGGTGAACCAAGTAACACAGTTTGATAGGATGAACCATCCCACCTAGAATGATTTTTTGGAAGAAAAGAAGAACTGGTAACAAAAAAAAGAGAGTTGGAACCTAATGTACGAGTTCTAGAAAGCAAAGTATAAAATCAACTTCAGAACATTGTGAACTTAGCTTCACAAGGACAAATATCATAAGTGGAGGATTATGAAGGACAAGGAGCTAAAATCCTATAACGAATGACATAAAAAATACAATTATTGCAGGAGTATGATACTCTTCGTCGGTATAATATGCAGTTGAGAGAATAAGTTATTCAAGAACTAGATAGAACTATACAACAAATGCAAAAATGATATGATGCACATAAACTGGAATGGGCTAAAAGAGATCAAGATAATTTTAGAAGAAGCTTGAATGGTACTTGCAAGATAGTAGTGTATTCTTAGTGGATCTAGACCACTAAGTACCAAAACACCCTCGAAGGTAGGAGAATTGAAGGCTGCATATAGGAGGATTGGAAATAAGAGAAAATATAGGGAATAATGCAGTGCCATCAATAGATTATATAGTTCATCCACATAAATAATTAGGATTATCCTGAATACAAATGACTCTTCAAAAGCAACATCACCATTAAACAAACATCCTCGACAATAAGAAAAATCACCAGAAAAGAGTAAAGCAAGGAAATATTAGCAGAACTTGGCTTCTAGTAGCACATACTAGATAAGTCAAGAATAAGCAGTTGAGATCCTATGGTGATATTTCAAGGAAGTAATAAAACAATCAAAGTATGATGGATGGTCAAAAAACTCAAGTGAGGACGAGAATCAACCTCGTAACCCTGACATACCACAAGCTAGTCCTAACACAAACCATCAGAGACAAAGATATGAAATCCACAACTAGAGAGCAATGGTTAGATTTCTTGAAACTGTACAGGTGATTGAAGATGATGAGTCGCTAAACCCACAAGATGAGTACAATGAAGGAGTAGATGAAGATGCAATGCCTGGAGAACTAGAACCAAGTGGATGGAGAATGCCATAACAGAATGTGAAGAAGTGGCCAAATATTGTATGGTTGCATTTGACTTATGATAACATAGAAGAGAAGTTATAAGAGTGCAACAGTAAGTCCAAGAAACCTTATAATGACCTATGAATATGGTAGGAGAAGAAAATGACTTAAGTACGAATTTAGTTTTCTAGGACGAGTATCAAGAAGTCCTAAATCACTATGCACCATAGTGAGACTTTGAGGAAATAAGATGGTGATAAATATTGATAAGGGTTGATAGAATATTGAGGATATTACACCAACTAACACCTGTACACTTGCAATATCCACATAAAACACATGCACAACTGATACACTAGACTCAAAATAGAGATAATTTGGATAATCTCGAGAGTTTTTTAGGACCTCCAAGAATGCCTGACCAAGGTAGGAGCGTGGTTGACCTCCATCCTGGTAGCTCAAGAGGAAGAAGTTCCCCTTTGGCTACCCATAGGTTGACTAGTCCATGAACTAGGCCGCAAGGACCATCTGAGGACATAGTCCAAGCCAACCCATCACTACATGTTCCCAAGAATAGACCTTCGGGTATGCCTCAACGAGCTTGTAGGAACTGAAGATATCATCATGAACGACTGAGGGACAGATCGAATCTTGGGTAGTTGGGAGTATGATAGCCCCACATTAGAGATATTTGATCAGCAAGAGGAAGAGGACGAGTGACATCAAATCATGGAAGAATGGGACCCTAGAATAGGAATCCCTACCAGGATGAGGTAGACCAAGGATGGGCATATGTTCATCGACAAATTTATAGACTTTGAGAATGAGGCCATGGAAATGGAAGACACAATAATAATGTAGGACATAGGGATAATCATACTTCCATAGATCAGATTCAGGGATAACTGATGGCATTTTACTTGGATGACTGTGTGATAATTCAACAGGACAACAAAAGAACAAAATGAGTCTACTTGGAAGGAGCAAATTTCTTGGATGATGCAACCACATGTATGGATGAGGAGAGTCATCTAGTAGATATATGATAGGAAAACAACCATCCAAAAAATGTCTAGCAGGAAAATAGTCATCCAACAGATATTTGGTAGGAAGGTGACCATATGGCAAACAGGGTGAGTCAGGATGATGTTAGGAGAAGTAGACGTCTAGCAGAACCACATTAGATATCTAGACTAAAATCATGTGATCAACTGATAGAGGTAGAACATCCAAACTGATGAGTTATTTCATAAAAAATGAAAAGGCATGAGGAACAGTCCTAGATAGAAACCCCCTAAAGTCAGAATAATCATTGTAGTCATCAGCAGATGAAAGAAGAAGAAAATGACGATGAGTTCAGCAGTTTTGAAACAGGAAGTCATCAACAGGAAGATGGTATGTCAAGTACTTTTGAAGTATGTATTGGCATTACCATGTGCTTCAACCAATAGTGTTAATACTGTTAGATGTAGTTTTGAAAAAGATAAAAAAATTTAAAAGACAAAAATACAAAAATAGATAAAAATAACAAAAAGATAAAATAATGTAAAAGATGTTAGACATCTTGTCTATGCAGAACTGGCAATGTGGCAAACATGTAAATGACTGGGAGTTAGGTGGTGGTTGAAGAGGAAGTTACCAAGGCAATAACAATCCTATAAATTGGAAGTGTTGGGCATCATTTGTACAATAACTTTTAGTTTTTTGTAGGCAGTTGAAGCGCAAGAGAAGTGGAGGTGAAGCACACCAATATTTCTTTTACAAGATGAAGCATAGACATAATTGCACTGGTAGTCACTATCTTCGTGAAGGATTTTATTTTTTAGTGCAAGTGTAGAAACCTTACTTCAAAAAGAAATACAACTCCATCACAAATTGCTTGTACATCCATCTGATGAATTACCATCAATGTGGCCAAACCGATAGATGTCTAAGGAAAGAAGTAGATATTAGGAAGAAGATCCAAATGTTAGTATTACATCATAGCCATCTGGAGAAACAAATCATCTGATCACATAAGTCATCCAACCTAGATGGCCAACCGATCACCACAAACATCTAGCTATCCAATCTAGATGACCAATTGATCGCCTCAGATGTCTAGCTGTCTAGCCTAGATGACTAGCCGTTCATTTTGGATGTTAGCCTAAACAACAAGTTTAGTGTCACTTCAAACGTCTATCAGGAGTGAGCCATCTAAAGCATAGAAGATGTCTTGAGAGAAGAAGATGAGCCATCAAAAGTTTGGCCAAGTCCCAATGCAACCTAAAGTAGGACCTAAGTTAGTTATGGCAAAATAACTTTGATATCAATAGGAGACAATGCGAGGCCAAGTGCCAAGCCTAGAAAAGGGACAAGATCGAGGGAAACGGGAAGTAGTAGCACAAGTGTAAGTCTAATTAAGTAGCAAGGAGCATATCTCGATTGAAGATATTACTTGGACTTGCCCTACAAGAGATTTTTATCTATAGTGGTGGGTGGCAGCATCACCAAAGATTTTGATAAAGAAGAATATGCTAGCATTCAGAGTGAGTTTTATTCTATAGATACCTAGCGTTGATAAAGAATTTTTCAAGAGGCATCTAGTACAGATACTACAGAAATATAAACTATCTCGAAACACTAGCACGTTTTAGGTTGTTGATCAAACCATAGAAATAGACTTCTCTATTGATGCTTTTAGGTGAATTTTTAGACTCCCCAGGAAGAGCAAACCTGTACTCACTGAATGGGGAGATCCCAAGAAAACTTGATAGTTGATACTAAAAGTTACTAGCCTCAAGGAAGAAGTGGAAAAAATGCTGGCTACTCATGGTGGGAGGGGAGTAAAACAAGCTCAACTGAAGAATATTGAGTTGCAGTGCATTATGAATGTTCTAATGGCTAGACTATCAAGGTAACACCATAGTTCTGATCTTTCGATCTGGATGATCCCATATTTGCTCAAAATAGAATAAGGAGTACCATATGACTAGACAACTCACTTGGTAGTTCGTATTCAAAACTTTTTTATGCAAACAACGAATAATTTTTTGATGGTATTTCATGCCATTGGGTTACTTTTGGATGTTGTGTCAAGAGTAGGCGTGCAAATTCTAGATTTCAACTCACCTTAGCAGATCCTAAATTTAGCACCTACTATATTGTGAGGAAAGGATGTCAAACCACTAGAAAAAAAGGTAACACCAGTAAAGAAGTAGCGGGTGAAGCAGGTCTTCCATAAGCCCTTTCATCAAGAGAAGACAATGACTGATTTAGAAGGGGAGAATACAACACCATCCTCGACTAAGGAGAGAACCTAAAAAGAAAATGGTTGCACCTTCACCAAAAGAACCCAATTTAAAAAGTAAGAGAAGGCAATTTGAATCCCCACCACATTTATCTAATTCATATTCAGTATAAGGGTTTACAATAGAATATATCACTCGTAGTAAAGCAGTAGCTCAATGACTGGTACAATAGATGATAGTACCTTAGGAAATGGTTAGTTTTGATACTCATCAGACTTTATAGAATACTACAATAGGAACGAGCACTAGGAATATAGAACCTAGGGACTATTTGATAAAAGCTCATGTTTGGGATCAAAGAACAATACCAGATCTATATTTACAACAACTTCCTTTGCAGCTTCTCTGTGAGTTGTGTCTTTTGCAGATCTTGTTGTAGTAGAAGAAGATAGAGTAGTAATACCCATGGAGATTTCGATGGAACCAATAATCAATAGGATAGAGGAAGCTTTACCTTCTCCAAATACAGATAATCCATCACCTGAGATAGAGTATCAGCCCATCACAGTAGATGAGGAAGCCTCATCGGAATAAGAGACTATTATAGAAGAGGGAGAGAAGCTATAGACATACATGTATCAACAAAGGATTGGAATAGAAGGTGACAACAATAATGTTGTAGTAACAAAAGGTAAGGTAAACAAAAAGACCATTGATCTCTTCAAAAAATGGAAAGAAACAATACAAGAGGAGGAACATGAGGAACAAGAGGAACAAACTCAAGATGCATGGTCTGAATGTTTCCTAGTGTAGCTACCGAATCTCATGGATCCTTCAAATGATATGGATGAGCGAGTGGTATAATGTTTTACAAAGTTAAAATAATGAAAAATTTGTAGTTGTAATTTAATATAGCCTATGTTGGTCAATGGAAGAAGTGGAAGTTGATGGCAGAGGAAGAATTGAACATATTGGTGAAATGGGCCACACATGGTCCTTGGTGAGCAAAAATTTCTAGCATCTACCAGAATCAGCCTTGGACAATGCCCATCACACATTTGTCAATAATGGAGGGAATTGAATAATTAATCAAGAAGATGCCAACCCTCAACTTGGAATCTAGACAGGTGTATATTTGTGGCCACAACACTAATACTTCTTCCCAGTAGTCTATAGAGCAAGGATCATAGGTGAAGTTAGCACCTGAATTACTGCCTATGTATCAACAATACAATTTCTTAGTCCACTTATTATGTTGGTTAGTAGAAGGTATTAAATACTTGTATACAACCAAGCAAATGGTGGAGAGTGAATTGCAAGAGGCATAGGAAGATGTGCAATGCAAAGATAAAACACTTAAAGAAGGAGAGGCACGTATGGAGGCTGTCATTCAGGAGATCAAGAAATTAACACAAGACATGAAGAGCCTTCATACTTAGTTAGAAGAGAAAACACAACAGATTACCACTCTAGAAAAGGAGGTGTCACAAAAAAAATAGGCTAAAGAATTAGTGGTTAAGCAAAATAAAACCTTAGCAGCTCAAAAAAATAAGAGTGATCTAGCTTGGCAGCACGAGATGAGCCAGTGTGAAGAGATTTGGTAGAAATATTTGGCAGCGATACAAGAAGAATTATGACAAGCACAAAAATGTGAGGTAGTTTTGAAACAAGAAATGGCATCAAAGACCTCATCTTCATCCACAATTTTAGTTCCATGGCTGAAAGAAATTTTCATACAACGGGAGAATGAATTGTTGAATAGGCTTGAAGAGACAGAAAATTGTGCCAATGCCCTAGAAGTAGAATGGGGTAAATAATTTAATTATGCCAAGCAAATTAAGGTAGATAATGATGCTTTATAGATGTAATTGGATGAAACCTTAACAACTATGACTCCTAAAGATGCTGAGACTCCTTAGAGTGAGTGGATAAAGTCACTGAGGACATCGACTTATTTAAAGGGAAGGATAGATGTAGATAATAGTTCCAAGCATAAATAACACTATGATGTTGTCTGACATGAATGTCCTACGAAGAACTACAATTTTGATTATGTATAGCCATTTTGGTAATGTAAATGACAAATTATAATGTAAAATCAGCCAATAGAATAAATATGGCTTGATTAATAAATATGCACAAAATGACAAATGCAGTTGTCTTTGTGTTAAGATGTCTGGATTAGTTAGACGTCTAGATTAATCAGACATCCAACTTAATTAATCATACGTATGGCTATGTTAAACATCTGGAATTGTTAGTTAGATGCTAAACATAATTGTTAAGGTAAATAGGTGGTTGGGATGGTTTGGATATGTTGGTTGCATTAACTACTTGATCCTACCTATAAATACCCCCTATTTTATTTTGTAATATATCCATACTTTTCTATAATATAGAGACGTTGTGCAGAACTGTTAGTTTAGAATGCATGTTGTACAAGATTACATCTGTGTTGTAGTGTTGTGTTGTAGGTATTGATCATCATTGGTACATAAGCATGTATTATTGTGTGTTGTTTTCATGTTGCAGGGTGTGCTAAGGGACTGGAGATGGAATGCATAACTAGAGACATCTATACCTTGGAGGGAAAATATGAGTGTGTACCAGATTAGCTATTTTATCCCGTCGACAACTATCTAGATGTCTAGCCCAGATGTCTAGTTGACTAGTCCTACTATCTAGTCAGACATCCAGTCTAGATGTCTAGCCATCTAGTCAGATGTCTAGTCCAACCATCTAGCCATCTAGTTAGATTTCTAGTCCAAACGTCTAGCCAACTAGTCCAGACATCTAGCCATCTAGTCAATCACCCAATCTAGACATCCAGTCCAAACATCTAGCCATCTCGTCTAGATGTCTAGCCATCTCGTCCAGACATCAGACAACCTGTTTTTGACGTCTAGTCCTAACGACTAGCCATTTGTCCTTGACGTCTAGACTATATACCTTAGACGTCTAACTGATTCAAGACATATTCATAAGATTTGTAGAATATTATGACTAATATACCTTAGCTTATCAATTCCTCTTAGTTCATAATCATTCCCTTGTCTTGGGAAGTTACCCTTGTCTATAGTTCCTCGCAAGGAGATATAGTCTGGTTATTTTGTCCTCTACATCTGATGATTGTGACAATTGAAGAGGATAATAACTTAATGACATTTAAAAGGATCAATGAGTTACTTATTCAAGCCTAAATATTTGTATGTAATTTCTCTTTCATTTTCTTTTGTATAATAGTCTAGATCCAAACTTTGGCCATTTTGCATATATGCTTTCATACCCTTGCTTTTTGTATGATTTGTAACTTTTACACACACACACACACATACTAGAAGCCATGACTATTGGTTTTTTTTATCTTATTTCTTGTATGTATGTATGATTATACGCATATATAAGTGGTCTTGACTATTTAATTTTTGTCCTATTTCTTGTATGTATAATCTATTCTTAACTCTGCATTTCAAAAAGATAAAGTGTTTCTTGTGCATTATTTATAGATAATTCACACATTCATTTATCCCATTGTTGTGCAAAATAATTTTATGATCTTGGTGCATCCCCCTTGGTTAGCTTAGGATTTTTTTTCTTTCTACTATCTTTGTTTCATATGGTATTTCTTTACCTTTTTCTCTATGCACCCAATAGCTAGGTTAGACTAGGAAAGAGAGTGTTGAAGACCATATCCTAAAATGAGTTGGCCTTGTAAAAATCCTTAGAAATAGTTTGATTGAGCTACTTCTCATGCTCTCACAGTTGCCCTGTTATGTCACTCCATGTGAGGTGCAATAGTCTAGTCATTTGGTCCTTCACATTTGTTGACCATGATAATTGAAGAGGATAATAGTTTAATGGTACACCCAACAAGACCTAATTGATTCATTTTGGTTGGTCCCACTATCAAGAATAAATTTAATAGACTGAGACCTTGGTGAGGGTCTTTTTATATCTACTTAATTGAAGCATTTACAAATCTCACCTAACAACTTTGCTCAAAGACAAATTTCTAGAAGTTGCTTACAAAGATATCGAATTGGGGTCATGGTGAAGATCTGGGTCTATTTGCATAAAGAGCAAATATTGTATTCACTTGGCAACTTCACTTGAAATAGATAACCCAAAAGTTTATAAATGAAATACCAAACAAATCATTTGTTGTTGCTAATATTTAGGTGTTGTTCCCATTGCTCAACACCATTCCAAGAAGAAGAAGAGGCAAAGGCTAGATAATGGTTGCTTAATAGCCAAAACATTCCTTGTTTAGAATTATAGAGGTCCATTATGACCCCCTACTTTGCCTATAATGTGGGATGAGATTCCAACATCTTCACTAAAATCTCCCATACTACATCGGGGAAGATATGATGACTCTGATAGAGCACCTACTGAACATGGAGAGCCTATGTGCACTTCATAATATAACAAAGAAAAATGTAGCTCTAAGATTAATGGTGGTGTCATTTAGAAGCAAGGATCATGAGTGGTATGTCTCACTTTAGCCACACTTGATTGCTAACTAGGACCAACTTGTTGCCTTGTTTGTGGAAATATTCATAGAGAAGGCAAATGGAGTGTCTCTATTAGAGTAATTATAAACCATAAAGAGATAACCAATGGAGGCTAGGGATGACTTCAACCTTAGATTTCATAAGGCTTGGTATAGAATACTTGATGAGATTCATCCCCTCCCAAGTATGGCATTTATTTACTATTGTAAGGCCTTAGATTCTAAAATCTCCTTGATGATTAAGGCTAGGGGAGGAAATCCTATACTAGATGTCTATGGAATAGTCATCTAGGTTGAACACAATTTGATCTAGATTGGAAGGCTAGCTCTTAGACCCCTAATGACTTTATCCTAGTGTTCAATATCCATACCATCCTCCTCAAATCATCCAAACAACAACCTTTTAGCAAAAACCACTCATACCTATAGTGCCTACTTCCATTCCAATCCAAACTCCCTCTACTTTAGATGATTTTGAGATTGAGGCGATGAAAAGTCTGCTTAAGATAGTCATGAATGAGATACCCATGAGGAGGCAATACAATTTCCAAAGGTTCCAATATCAGAGTAACCCAAGACCTATTTCCAATAAGGAAATTGGGGAAATAAACCTCCTTATAATGGTTATCTAAGGTCTCAATTTAAGGCCAATTGGGATACTAATTGGATGACAAGCCAAAATTAGCAAGTGGTGCTAGTCATGACTCCATTACAAGTGCCTCATAACCTTTTTAGGGAGATAAATCCCATCTAAAACAACTATGTGGAGTCTTCTTCTTGGATATTTCCCAAATCCAAATGCTTACTCTACATAGATCTATCTTGGAGAAAGCTCCCAACTAACTGCAACCATGATGAGTAAAATGAGGGCCCCTCAAGCATCAACATATTATTCAAGGGTTCAAGCAACAAGATAATTTTCCCCACCTCATCCCTCCTTGAATCAAGTGGTGCATATTTAGAGTAGATTTTGTCCACTTGGGTTGAGGGAGAAATCTACATGATATTTGATGGAGAAGGCATCCTAATAGACAATAGACCACAAGTCCAATAAAACTATGTGACAAGGGCAAAAAAGCAAGCAATGGAGGAGTCAAAGAATGGAAACTAGACCACCTTGAGCATTCAAAAAAATTGAGACGATCTTAGAAGAGAGCCTTCAATTGTAGTACCACCAATGCAAAGTGTACCAAAACCTCCTATGGTCAACAAGCGTAGTGCTTTGATAGACCTAAGACAACACACTCCTTGGTTAAAACCCATAAAAATTCCTCATCCAACTGAGGACAGGTCAAAAATGCTAAGTTCTTCTTAGAAGCTTAGCTCCCTTAGGTCATTCAACATGTTGGACCATTTAAAGAAATCCATGGTACCTATATGCATATGGGATATCTTGCTCATTATTGAGCAAAAGGAAAACTTGAAGAAGACATTGTAGGAAGAAAAGGAGTTAAGCTAACAGAATGTACCAATTATCTTGTAAGTATCTACCCCAAGGATATGTAGGCCAAACCTACCTCCTTTTATCTATCCTTGGTCTATAAAGATAAACTAATCCATAATTACATGATAGACTCTAGGGATATCACTTTAGTCATGCTGAAAAGGGTGGTAGACACATTAAGTCTAGCTGATTAGTTAGTAAATAAAAGAGTAGTGCAACTAAATAGTAGTATAGTCTAGATCTTAGAAGTTGTGGAAAGCCTTTTGCTTACCTTGCATGCATATCTTATTTTCATAGTGCCTCAAGATGTAGTAGTGATTGATCTCTTTACTTCATTCGATGTTTATTTATTGAGAAATTTTACTACTAAAATCAAAGGCTATATTTAGATGGACTGGTTGTTGATGATCTTAAAAGATCAAGATATGACCAAATAATTATTCTATTAGAGCCACTTCACATGCATCATATTGAACATATTCCAGTAGAAAGTACAAGCAATAATCAAGTCTTCATAGTAGAGGAAGTATATTGCATGCCAAGAATATTCGAAGGAGAGGCACATCTATTTGAACCCGATGAGGAAAAGGAACTGTGGATTTTTGAAGCCTAGAATATTGGTCTTAATGATATATTTGAGCTAGCAAGTATGGGTTAAATTAGGGATATTTTTGTATTTGTACATATCTAAAAAAAATGGAATAAATGATCTTAAGGGCTCCATCCTACAACTCTTTGCCAAAAATTCCAAAGCAGTTTTATTAAGGCAAAACTAGTAGCATTACTACCTAGTTCATTGTGCCAAAAGAGGAAATGTTTGAGCTATTAGATTAGGAAAATGGACAAAGGAGAAACTTGAGGAACATGTTGATAAGTGAGCAACACTTGAGAGATTTTTTCTGAAATTAACCAATCCTACACAACAACACATAAACCAAGTGGTTCTATTATCTAAAAAAATATCATTATTGTCCCTTACAACCAACTAGAGTCCAAATATCCATGGGTGTATTAATGAAAAAAGAAGCATGGAGGTCATATTAATTTGTTTTCTTCCTAAAGTAATATTCATTTGCATATAAAAATCCTTGAAGAGCCAATGAGAGTAAATGTAAAATCAAAGCTTCCCAAAGTTAGAAATCCTACAACAACAATGGATTCTACCAAGAAGGGTAAACTTGCTGCCACACCATCTAAAGCTATTTAAAATTATTGCTTGGAACCAAAAAGGGTAACTCATGCTCAAGCTACAAGAATTGAATCACTAAAATACAAAGAAGATGTAGTCAAGGGGATGATGAACCCTAAGCTATCAAAAGATTCAAATATCCTAAGGGAATATGCTTACCAAAGACAACAAAAAAGTGAATGAGAGTCATTTTTTGCAAGGATTTGGACCAACAACTTAGCCTAACACATAGTTCCTCATGTCCATCCATGCTATGAACTAGTAGAGGCATGTGCACTGTGTTATGAATCTCACTCAAAGAAGGTACTAGTAATTCGTGATAACCCCTTCAAAGTAACTATGATAAGATAGGTTATACGACATATATTGTTATTACCTTGGGGTTTAAGATAAGCCCAAATATTGTTAATTGTTATTATGCCAAGATTGAAGACAAGCTAAAGTGCTCGAATCTGGATCTCAAAAAGTCTAAAGAGGTTATGCCAAAGTTTATCCTAAGCCAAGAAATATTAAAGGAAGAATCCAAATATACCTTGTGTAGCACCCTAAAAATGATTCATTTGCATAAAAAGACAAAATAATGAAAAATAATAATTGTTGCATTTATGTGCCTCAAAAATCATGCTCAATGGTAGAGATCGTACTATGACCAGTAGGATCGGTGGATGATCAATAAAATTGTAGAATGATTCTTGCCATCCTATTTCTGTGATCGGCGTACGATATTGCAAATCGTAATACAATCTTACTAAAAAATAGAAAAATCAAACTTAGAAAATGACCAGTTTAGCTTAACGTCTTTTATCCCTGTCTGTGTAACTGCGTGTAAAACTCGGGATCAGATTTATTTGATTTTTGCTTAGTTGGGAAGAGGTTGTAACAAAATGATCTCCTCCCCCTATTTTGGCTAGTCCTCCCTACCTATTTAATCAGGCTCAAATCATTCAAATTCTCTCTTGGCATTCCAAGATACTCTTGCTTAAATTTTACATTTTTTTGTTCCTAGTTTTCTCGCTATAATTTGTAGGATCGGAGACTATCGTTGCAGATCGCTTGATGGAGTTGTGGATCAAAACTGTGGTCATACAATGATATCACTGGTTTGGTGTACGATATAGCCAATTCGGTGTACGATCCTACCAGGAATGCTACAATATAACCTGTAATCTGCTTGGGGATAATCCTGAGTTTTGGTTTGCATTTCTAATATTTGTTTAAGCATATTTTTATTTCATTTAGCACTAGTACTCATATAAGCATTAAGTCTATTCATAGGCATTACTGGTGTTGACCTAATTTCATGTAGTTGCATATAATTTCATATTTCATAGCTATAAAACTTTCATTTCATCAATTTATATCACTAATATTATCTGAAGCACTTCATTACATCTTAAATCATTAGTAGAACACATTATTCTTGTTTTATGTTCTCTACCTGGGAATCTTGTGGTTTCAGTCGAAATCAGAATAGTAGGTTCCTGATTAGAATATGAAATCATAGATCGTATACGATCTTGCAGAGTCGTAGTACGATAGTGCCCTGCAATATACGATCGAAACTACATACAAATTTTAGATTCTACATCAGATATTCGAATATAGGTAAGAGTGTGTGATCACTTTTAAGCATTGTATTAGTTTTTACATTCTATTTTTTGTATTTTGTTGCTTGCATTTGAATGAAAATTGCATATAAGATAGCATAGTTTGCATATTGGCCAGAATTAGGTGTATGTGTGATTTTGCTAAAACAAATTCATCAAAAAAAATCCCGAAACCTAGGCTCAGAAATAGCCATAAATGTTTCCTAGTGAACCCAAAACCCATTCATCAAAAAATCACCATATATGGAAGGTACGATTAAATACCTCTCTTTTGAGGTGTAGACCACTCATTCTTCCATTATTTTCTAAGATGCATATCCATCAACCTTGAGGAAAGGAGTGTGAGTATTTTTGGGCTACATTATTTGGTGAACCCGACGTGAAACATAGGAATTTCTTTTGATATTCTAAATAGTTACAAAAAAAAAAAAACAAACCAAAAACATTAGTCAAATTTCATAATTTTGCATGTCATAGATGGTAGATTATAACATAAGGAGAGTCGTTCGTATTAATGTTAGTACAGTACTAGCAAACCAAGAATTTTCTTCATTAGATAGTGTGCCATACTCTGAGATTTGGAGAAGCATAGAGATTATAAGAGCTAAAGAGCCTAAACTTGAGAAAACCATAAGGTTCAATTTATCTAGAATCTTGGATCCCGATAGTGCACCTTTCTACTTTGAACTTCAAAGAGCCCGTGATAGGTGGATAGCAGACAAAAGAGATATTATTTATCCAATTCTTTATTCCTTTGAAGATTATCTTTAGAATGCAATAGTAGTACATAAGATTTTATCACAAGTGGAAAATCAAGAAATTGTTTTAGACGATAAGAGAAGATTTAACAGGGTTCCTAGATCTATTCTTTATCGAGAATACTATCACGAATTACACTTTATACATCAAATTGTGAAGCTGATTGCATTACTATAGCACATTTCATAAAATTCCTAAAATCCAACTTCCTATTCGAAAAGAGCATTATCTATCACCAGATCAATTGGAACCTGTTAATGATATCTATAGGCTTTTTCAAGAAACTTGAAATATAACATTTATAATATTATAGTTGTGTTTATTTTGTTATTTGCAATCTAAAAACTACAAAAAACCTAAAAACAATCATATTATATTTTCTAGTTAGGTATATATATATAACATATATACCCCAAAACTTTAGCACATATATATATATATCTGCAAAAAACAAATTATTCTAAAAACAAAATGTCTATATTAAGAAGTGGTAAACAAGTAGATAATGATAATATGGGAGAACAAGAACAAGATGATATTGAAGATAGAGAACTTGATGGAGAGGATATACTATCAGAACATGAAGGTGATAATGGGGAAAACGAAGTAGAAGATCCTAATGAACCTAAATTAGATGAAAAGGGACATGTTCAATTTGAGACTCTTGCAAATTTTACTCAATTCATAAAATATCACATAGGTGAATTTAGCCAAGTAGTACATATGGATAATTTAGGAGAAGGTTCCATGGAAGCAGCCTTAGCATCCACTTTTTGAATCCATAAAAACCCATTACATTACATACCTTCAACATATCCATATGATAATCAAGCAGGACCATCTAATCCAAATATAATACCTTTAAATCAAAATGCTTAAAAATAAATGGCACAATCATCCAAAATTGTTGCTAACAACCCAAAAGTAAATCTAAAAAAACAAAAAAAACCATTCACATCCATGTTAACTCAAGCTCTTAATCAACAAATGAAAAATCAACAAAAGGTTAAGCAAGTACAAAATACCAACTACCAAAAAAATTTAAAAAAATGTAGTTCCTACAAACACTTTACATAATAGTGTTTCAGTTGGAAATATTCACACAACAACACCAACTTATTATCAAAGACACAATAATATGGTGCAAAAAAATCAGTTTGGTGGACAACAATAGGGACTTGAAGCTATGGTTAAGCAGTTAGCTTCTCATCTAGACCAGATGGATCCCTACCTTCCCTCATACAGTTATCGAGAGATGTGTAGTCAATCTTTAGATTCTATTGTGGTAGCTCAACCTTACCCTAAACATTTCCCTATGTATGTCCTCTCGATATATAAAGGAACTGAAGATCCTATTGAGCATATTCATATGTTTAGAATGACATGTCATGATGTTTCTCATGATGATTTGTTGTTGCTAAAGATGTTCCCTAAAAGTCTTGGAGGTATGGCCCTAGAGTGGTATTATCAATTACCCAATAACTCTTTAAGGAATTTTGAGGAAACAATAGAGATGTTTGTTCATCAATTTAGTGCCTATATAGAAAGGCATGTGACCATTAAAGATTTATACAATATGAAACAAGGGAAAGATGAAAGTTTTGCAGAATTATTGTCTAAATGGAGACAACTTTTGGAAAAATTACACTTTGCATTACCTCATTGTAAAATGTTGGACATATTCATAGGTAATTTGCAAGAAAAATTATCTTATGAAATTTCTACAACTACAATAACCACCTTTGATCAAGCCATTGATTAGCAAGAAGGGTAGAAGATGCCCTTATCAAGAGAGGTCAATTTAAGAAGAAATATGAAGATAAAAATTCTAAGAATCAATACAAAAAAGAACAAGTAGTAGGCGATGGAGTTACTGACAGTAGAAACAACTCAAATGTTAATCTTGTAGAAGTTGTGAAGAAATTTGTATTGAAAGTTCTTGATAAACCATCAAGATAATTTACAAGACTAAATAAACCTTTAACTATGATTTTACCTCAACTATTGGAACAAGGTTTAATATGGTTGCCTGAAATAAGACAACCTGATACAACTGTAGCTATATTTAGAGCTAATTTACATTGTAACTTCCATAGAGCTGATGGTCATTCAACAAACTCATGTAAAATATTGAAACACATGATACAATATCTAATTTAAAATGGAAAAATGGAAGTAGAAAAATTCCCACTAAAATATGCTTAAAATAATACACAAAAATCTCAAAATCAAAACGCAAATCAGAATTTGGACATTTTCCAACACCCTTTACCAAAGCATGGTAAAGAAGTTGTAAATCAGGCAGACCATCATAATTTTCCCCATCCAACTCGATATGTGGGAACTATTAGTAGTTTTATACCGCATCAAGACTTGCCAAAAACATATGTAACCACTGAATCCTTAGTCACTATTAGACCTCTAAAAATTTATCAAAACACACCTTTAGAAAGTGACACAAAAAGTGAAACAGGAAGTGAATTAGAGATTGCTTCAAATAGTTCTGAGTATGAATCAGATCAAGTCACACCTATTAGACCATCATCTCAATAATGGATTTCAAATGAGCAAGCAGAAAATGATAGAACCCATTTTGGTGATCCATGACATAACAATATTGTATGTACCATCGAAGTTGTTACAAGACAACAAGCACAAAACCAAAATTTTCAAGATCAAAGTCAAAATGAGAAGACAAATCCATTTGTATTAAAAGCTCCTACTAAAGCAAATAATGTAAAAAGTTCACAAAAAAGATCTCCATATGATATTAATAAACAATTAGCTACTATCACAGCAAGAATATCTCTTTTGGATCTCTTAAGGACTTCCTCCATACATAGGGAATAATTGATGAGAACTTTGAGCAAGATGATGGTACCTAAAGATATCGAACCAAATGTTGTAATAAATGCTATAACTTTGGATGAAACAAACTTTATAGATTTTTGTGATAAAGATATCCCTCCTCAAAGTTTGTATGGAGATAACCCTTTGTACATTACAACATTGATTGGAGATGTAGGATTTAAGAGAGTCTTAATTGATAATGGATCATCACTAAACGTATGCACATATGGTTTATTTCAAAGGTTTGGTTTTAAGAAAGAAGATATGAAAAATACTGAAATAATTATTAAAGCATTTAATGATGAAACTCAAGAAACACATGGAATTATGAAGATCCCATTGCAGGTTGGTCCAAGAATTTTGGATACGACTATGTTTATTATACCATGTTTTGCATCATACAACATTATTCTAGGCTGACCTTGGATTCAATGCAATGAGAGAAGTACCTTCCACATTACATCAATGTGTTAAATTTGAATTTAAAATCAATTAGTCACCATTCACGGTGATCCTAGACCATTTGATGTGTGTTGTGGCAAAACCTGTAGGGGTTTCATTTTGTCTTGCTATGTTTGCTGTTCATCCTAGTCCATCTTCATCATCAAAACCTTCTAAATCTAAATCATCTTCTAAATCAACATCACTAAAAACATGTTCTAAATCATCAACATCAAATTCTACATCATTATCATCATCACCTTCTGAAACTATACCTAATCCATTTCCTAAGTCTATAGTAACAAAGTCACCTCCCGAGTCTACAATGTTTAAATTTATGGCATCTAAAGAACCAACTAAGGAAGATAATCTATTTACTTCATATGCCATTTCAAATGAAGTATTACCAGATTTATCTTCAGTGCTCGCAACTACAGAAGTTAATTTTGCTACTCAAGATTCTTTGGTACTATCTAACTTACCACCATAAGTTAATTTTGCTACTCAAGATTCTTTGGTACTATCTAACTTACCACCATCTCCCCGAATATTAGGCTTACCAAAGAAAGGGAGCATTTTTCATATTGGGAGTTGTGAATTTGTGTATGCAGGATATGATTGGGGAAAATTTTTAGTTATGGAGATTGCAATTGATCAAGATGGATTTGCTAAATGCTATTTCTCTAATGGATATGAAAAATAAAAACCAATGATGTGTAATATGGGTTATAGAGGTAAAGGTTTAGAACCTCATGAAAATGGAATACAAGAACCCTTGGAGGTCGAAGAGTGGCCTGCCCGATGTGGTCTTGGTTATATTCCTACAAAAATAGAATCATTCCCATATAAATATGATGACCATATTATAACATATCAAGAGTATATGGAACAAAAAGAACTTTTTAAATGATACATACTTGTAATATGTTGACTATGGTTTATCCAAAAATGATTGTTTTTTGGATGAATGTTTAGAGGGGGATATTTGTCATGATATATCTCTTGATGAAGTTCTAAGAAATAATTTTTTCTTTGATGGATCAATATCGTGTGTAGCTCACATAGAAGCTACTACTCCCCAATAAGAATTAGCTAAATGTAAGTTCAAATAATTACAAGAAATGGGGGTATCACCCGCACCTCCCAACTTTGAAAAAGAGCTGAATATTATTGTAGAAAATTTCATAAAAATCAACATTGGAACAAAAGAGAATCATCGCATGCTCAAAATTGGATCTGAGTTAAGTGAAGAAAAATAAAAGTTGTATATTGAATTTCTTACCGAATATCCTGATGCCTTTACTTGGACATATGTAGATATGCCAGAACCAGATTCTTTCATAGTTGTACACCATCTAGTAGTGCACCCCTATGCTAAACTTGTAAAGCAAAAACTTAGAAAAAACATCCTAAAGTAGCACTACTAGTTAAAAGTGAATTAGAGAAGCTTTTGAATGTAAATTTTATACAAGCTATTGACTATGTTGAATGGATATCAAATTTTATTCCAGTAACTAAGAAAGAAGCCACTAAAATTAGGGTCTACACAAATTTTAGATATATTAACACTGCATGCCCTAAAGATGACTTTCCTCTCCCTAATATGGATCAAATCATAGATTTTACATCTAGGAGTGGGATGTTGTCCCTTATGGACAATTTTTTAGGATACAACCAAATTAGAATAGCTCCTGAAGACCAAGCTAAAACAACTTTTATTACACCTTGGGGGACTTTTTGTTGGAAAGTCATGCCCTTCAGTTTAAAGAATGCTGGAGCAAGTTATCAAAGAGCTCTAAATTACATTTTTCATGATATGATGTATGATATTTTGCATGATTATATGGATGAAATTATAGCTTGCTAAACTAAAGAAGATGATCACATTAATGATTTAAGAAAAGTGTTTGACAAATTAAGAGAATATATGATACGTTTAAACCCAGACAAATGTATATTTGGAGTAAAATCTGGAAAATTATTAGGAGTTATTGTTTCTATGCAAGGCATCAAGATAGATCCTTTAAATATTAAGGCTATTCGTGATATTCCACCTCCTAAAAACATATCAGAATTAAGAAGCTTACAAGGAAAATTACAAGCTATTCGTCACTTCATTGATAAATTGGCAGATAGAACAAAACCTTTTCTTAAATTGCTCAAGAAAAACTTATCTTTTCAATGGGATAAGGAATTTCAAGAATCTTTTGATAGCATTAAACAATAACTTCTCAACCCCCTTGTGTTTGTTCCACCTAGACCAAATTGTCCTTACATTTTATATATTTTTGCTTCAAAACTTGCACTTGGAGCTATGTTGGCTCAAATTGACGATGAAAAGAAAGAACGAGCTACATACTACATAAGTAGAACTTTAATAAGTTATGAAACAATAATACTCCATTAGAAAAACTTTGTTTAGCAGTTGTCTTTTCTACGTAAAAGTTGTGTCATTATATGCTTAATAAGAAAACATATGTCATTGCTAAATTTGATCCATTAAGGTACTTGATGAGTAGATCATACTTATCAAGACACACAACTAAGTGGGTTCTTGCTCTTAGTGAGTTTGAACTTGCATTTATCGGCCAAAAATCCATAAAAGGCCAAGTTATATCAGATCAGTTAGTTGTTGCACCTTTAGAGTCTACTCACCCCATGAATATTGAATTTCTAGATGAGTGCCTTTATTTAGAAGAAGATCATTCTGAAACTTGGACATTTTTTTTGATGAAGCTAGACGTATGAGTGGTGTAGGTGCTGGTATTATATTAATATATCCTCAAGAGCAATAAATACCTTTATCCTTTAAATTACAGTTTTATTATACTAATAACACTGTAGAATATGAGGCTCTAATCCTTGGATTACGTGCCGCTTTAGCTTTAAAGATTAAAGTTTTATTAGTTTTTGGATATTATCAACTCGTGATAAATCAAATCAACGAAGTTTATCAAACACGAGATGAGAAAATTTGCCCTTATAAATAATATGTGCTTAAGATTATTTCATTGTTTGAAAAGGTGACTTTAGAAGCCATTCCTAGAACTAGCAGCCATGCTGCCGATGCTATGGTTGTGACTACCTCCTTGTTGCCTTTGGAGTTAGATGATGAATATGCTACTATCATTATTTGCAAACTCCAAGAAACCACTTCCTCTAAATCCTACTTAGAGCCATTGGATGTGTTTTTTATTAATGAGATCATCCAAAAACCTTGGTACATAGATATCTTTAAATTTTTGTAGAATGGGACTTTCCTTGAAGGATTAGATAGAAACCAACGTAGGCTACTACGTAAGAAAGCTGTTCACTTTGTAATTATTTGTAATACCCTATATAGAAGATCCTTTGAAGGTATCCTGTTAAGATGTCTAAACCTATAAGAATCTAAGAAAGCCTTAAGTGAAGCCCATGATGGATCCTCTAGAGGTCACTTTAGTGGAAGTGCCATTGCTAAAAAGCTCCTTAGAATGGGCTATTTTTGGCCTTCCATGGAAAATATGCTAATGGTTATGTGCATCATTGTGACAAATGTCAAAGACATGCTGACCTTGTCCATACTTTTGCTCAGGAACATCAAACCATAGCCTCTCCTTGGCCCTTATCTAAAAGGGGTTTAGACATTAATGGTAAAATTAATTCTATCTCATCTGATGGTCATAAATTTATAATTACTGCAATAGAATATTTTACAAAGTGGGTTGAAGCTATACCTTTAGCTTCTTGCACAAGAGTTCAAGTTTTTAAATTTATTTTCAATCAAATAATTTGCAGATTTGGAATTCCATCTAATCTCATTTTAGATAATGGTACATGTTTTAAGAACAAATATGTTAAAAAACTATGTCAAAAATATAAAATTCAACATAGATGGTCTACTCTTTACTATCCACAAGGAAATGGCCAAGCTGAAACATCTAATAAAATATTGATCAAAATCTTAAAAATATTAGTTAATAAAACAGGTCGTGATTGGCATATACAATTATATCCCACCTTGTGGGCTTATCGAACTAGTGTTCGTACTCCTACAGGTGCTTCACCTTTTGTCTTGGTCTATGGTGTTGAAGCAGTTTTTCCATTTGAGTTAGAAGTTCCTTCTTTAGCTCTTCTACTTCAAGATGTCGAAGTAGGAGATGAATATCATGCTGGCATATTAAGTTAGTTGGAACTTCTAGATGAAAAGCCCATCCATGCTTTAGAGCATCTTCACGCCTACCAAGACAAACTTAAAAGATCATATTAAAAGAAAGTTCATAATTGATATTTTGAAATTGGTGATCTAGTCTTCAAATAAAATAAATACTAATGCAAGAAAAGACCTTAAAGGAAAATTCTAGCCTAATTAGCTTGGACCATTTATCATCACTACCAAATTTAGATCAGGTGCATACAGATTGGCTACCTTGGATGGAAAGGACCTCAAGGAACCCATGAATATTATGCATTTGAAAAAATATTATGCATAAAGCCAAAAGTCTTATCATTGTACATAGTTGTAAATAGTTTTTCTTATGTATTTCAATATAACTTCAAAAATAACCAAAAAAATTACAAAACATAAAAATCTACAAAAATATTTCCAAAAGAATTACTAGATCATTATCTCTACATCTATTATATACTAAGATTTCAAGTTATATTTTCATTTACTTCAGATTAATTCAAAGGTTATCTTGAACCATGCACTAAAATTCACATATTTAATAAGTTTTGGATTTTGTTATTTTGATTATAAATCTCTCTTGTACCAAAGAACACTATTACTTCATTAAATAATTTTGAGTATTGTCAATGATTTTGCTACTTCTTGAACCAAGGACACATTCTTACATATTAAAATGATTTGTTGCAAATTCGATAAAGTGATACTCCTTAGTAAATATTAATACCTTAAGTGAAAAAGTTTTTCTTGCTATCCTATCGTGTGCATGGTCTAGAATACTGAGAAATTGGCAAAAGGACAAGCTCCTCCCTACCCGAATAAAATCCCTTGCTCTACGTCTAATCTGAGCAAGTATCCCAAAAAAGAAAGAAAATAAAGAAAAATAAAGAAAATACTAAGAAAAAGAAAGAAACAAGAAAAATGTTCCAAAGCAATAAAATCCTCTTGTTCAAAAAATGAACAAGAAATCCCTATCCTATAAATGTGAAGAAAATAAGGGAGTATTGAACTTGAATCTTTGGAATTTCTCAGTTATTCGAAAACCATGAGGTAAATCCCATAATAGGTGATTTGTGCCCAACTTGCTTAACATTGGGTAATTACTTTTCACATGGTGACATGTTTGTCACATTAGCGACCTTATTATGTATAGACCAAATTTATGCTTATGGATTAGCTAGCTCTTGGTAATTTTATTTACATAGTAGTTCAGTACCAATGAATGCGTAAAATCATGGTTAAATGAACATTTCACTTGCACACACATTGGTTCATTCAAATTTGGATTTTTCATTACCTTACTCAAAATCGGTAAATTAACTTCATAAAGCACACACATTTGTTACTTGAGAGATTTTGTATCATTATGACAATCCAAACAAATAATGAATTCACTTTTCACACACTGGTTCTAGATAAATTTGAATTTGTCTTAGAAGTAAGTTAAAATATTTCTTTGGAATTTTGTTAGATAATCAATTTCAAGTCTTTACATTAGTTCATATAAATTATTTTATCATCATAGCACAATAATTTATTTCAACTATATCTATTACAAAACATAAAATTTATATCATACTGCATTTCATTTTGATTTTCGCGATGATGGTATAGGTCCTAAGTAATTATTTCTCCTTAAATTTCACACTTAGGAATTTTATGCCTAGCGCAAGTCATCTTCTAATTCTTGATGCCCAACAATGATTTCATAAAATTATTATAAAAATATTTTGAATATGTGACATAATGATTTATCCAACACTAATTTTGCATTTAAAAAGAACACACAAAATTTATATCATCATGCATTTCATTTTTTATTTTCACGATGATGGTATAATTCCTCAATAACTATTTTCTTGAAATTTCACACTTAGGAATTTTTTGCCTAGCGTAAAATCATCCTTCAAAATTTTCATGCTTTGATCAATATATTTCACAAACATTTATCAAATACATTATTCTCAAACAAACATCACACATATTCTTTTAATTACAAAAGCCTTAAGATTATTCTTAAGCATACAACCATTTTAGCAATATCAAAAACATTCCTCACAAAATAGGATTAACTTCATGACTTAGCGAGCTTTGAACTCCACCAACAGTCACATAACAACACAACGTCCTTTGAGGTTTATTGCTAAAATCTATCAAAAATTTATCATTATTCCAAAACACCTTTTTCAAAAACACATTTTCAAAAAATTAAATCATTGTTAATCCATTTATCATTTTCAAAAGCATGATTAATAAAATCTCATAATCCAAAAATTAAAATTCAAATCAAAAAAATTAAGTCACATAAGAGACAAAATATCTATATATATATATATATCTCAAAATCCATATACAAAAATAAAGTTAGACTGATATGCCAAAATCCTCAAAAATCGGTATACTCAATCAAATATATCATACAACTATACAAGTATCTAGGCTCACTCCCTAGAAGCCTTAGAACTCTATGCGTCATCATCTCTTCCAAGGGATGGAGGTGGTGGTGGCATTTCTCGTGTCTCCATAGCAGTCCTAGATGAGGTTGCTTTGGATGAAGAGCAGGATGACCCAACGTAGATCGACTCTTAAATATCTATAGGGAGAGGCTCTCTCCAATTTGCAAGGACCAATATGAAATATAGGGTCCGATAGAAAATCATTTGCTGCATCACTTGTAGCAGCTCATCCCCTACCCGACTCTACTTAGATCGACCTGTCTGAGCCAGTGTCACAGTCCCAGCTCCCTATCCCACCTGAGCTCGAGCCTCTGTCAGCTCCCCCTCCAAATTTTGAATCCTACTACGTAGACCTGCATCCTCAGCTCTAGCCTACGCTAGCTCTCCCTCTAGAGACTCTATCATAGTATTTTGGATTGCATTTTCTCCCTGTAGCCTAACTACCTCTACCTGTAGAGCCACCATCTCACTGCTCTCCCCCTCCTCCAAAAATCTCTTGCCCTTTCTAGGCAAGGATGGTCTCTCCTCCTGACGAGTGGATGCTCCTACCTCCTCATGGGGTGATGCCCTCCTCTCCTACCTATCCTAGGGGATTAAACGCATTTGAGATATATGCCCACCCTGAGTACATGGACCTAGTCTCCTTAATGAAGCATGTGTAATCGACTGCTCCTATTTATTGGTCACTTGACACTGTCAGTAGACCCAGTCTGTTGCCTGTTGCACTGCACTCCTCCATGGTGTCAATCGATCAAGGTTGATGCTAGCATACCACTGTCTGTATCTATCTGTCACCCCAGTTTTATCTCTGACCACTATATCCATTGGAGAATCATTAGGCTTAGGGTCCAAAAATTGAGCCAAGTTAGGAGCCCCACTAAAAGTGGTAGGATCCTGAGTATATCTAGCAAAAGTGATATTCCTATGATAAGAAATATCTTGGTAGAGCCTAAATTGGTGTTGCACCCGATTAGCATGGTGTAACTCTACCTCTCCCTTGTGCATCTACACCTAGATGGTCTACCTGACATGGGCCAACTCATAGGCATTCTATCCCCATCCTGACAGTCCTCTCCAAGACCTCCATGTAATATCATCAGGAAGTAACTCATCTAGGAGCCGCCTCGCTCCACTAACAGTAATCTGTCTCCCCCGTACTCCCTATAAAGGCTAATAAAATACCCTAGGCCTATCATCCTCTACATCGGGCTTATCGTCTACTCCCCGAGCTAGAGAAAGCCCTATAGGCTACTGGACAGCTATGTGCTCCTAGCACCACACTTGTAGAAAAGAGGTCAAAATGAGGCCCTTACCACCATTGTAAACCACCCTATGCGAGAATTTGTATAAGAAACATAAAAGGAAGGGACCCCAAGCAAATCAGACACTCTAATATCTCATATTCTAGTCTCCATGACAAATTAACCTTGCTAAGATGACATAATATTAACCCCCCAACTATGCCACTTAGTACAACTGTCAGCCGAGAGACCCCCCCTATCCACCTGAGTCTCTCAATAAGAACCCCACCCTTCTTCAATATGAAGCTAGGGTCTCCCGTCAACCTCCTCATCGCCTGGCCTTGGTTTTTAGATGCAACTATTTGAGCACCCCTTAATGGTAGCCATAAAATTTGCCAGACATCCTCCAAGGTAGGAGTCATATCCCCTATCAGTAATAAAAAATAGGATGATTTTGGATACCACCTCTCTACCAAAGCTATCAATACCCTCATGTCAATAGCAATTTGTGGCATGTGCACCACATGTTTCAGACCCACTACCTCTAGACAGACCAGCTCTAGATATGAAATGTCATCTAAATACACCTTGAGAGTGCCATATCTCCACTTCATGTTCTTCAGCTCCTCCAACTATCAAAATCAAACATAAAATAACAAAATATTAGTAACCAAATTTAAAACATTTGATCAAAATAAAGTAAGTTCAAAATCGTATCAAAGCCAGCAATATCGTATACGATTTTGTCAATATCATTTTGATTTTGTCAAAATCATATCGAGTTCTTCAATATTGTCTAACATGGTATTGCGAAATCGATATGATTTTGCAAAATCATTACAATTTTATGAAATCATTATGATTTTGCATCTAGGGCTATGCGACGGCAGCTGTGCCCTAAAAATTTAAATTTAATAAAAATTTAAGCAAAAAAATACAAAATTGAAAGAAAACAAGTAAAACATTCTTACCCGGAGTGCTCCGTCTCCCGCCCGAACCAAATCGGCATTATGGGTAGCTCCCACCATGTTTTTCTCCAGAGCACGGGATCAAAAATAGTAAAATATAAAATGAATTAAGAACTAACTTTTCTTTTTTTTACCCTTATTTTTTTGAGTTTTTCACCCAAAATGTCCAAGTGGGCACAAAACTCGAAGGGGGCACCATAAACATCACAATTTGACAACTCACATTAAAACCTAAAATTATCAACAAAAAACTACAATAAAATTTTGCTTTCTCGTAAAGCGTGCTGCACTTTTTTTAACATATTTTCTTCCAAAATTACGCTAAAGAGGGGGAAAAATGTAGCACCCTAAAAATAATATATTTGCATAAAAAGACAAAATAATGAAAAATAATAATTATTGCATTTATGTGCCTTGAAAATCGTGCTCAATGGTAGAGATCGTATTATGACCAGCAGGATCGGTGGACGATCAGCAAAATCGTAGAATGATTCATACCATCCAATTTTTGTGATTGGCATACGGTATTGCAGATTGTAATACGATCTTTCTTAGAAACAGAAAAATCAAACTTAGAAAATGACCAATTTAGCTTAACATCTTTTATCCCTGTCTGCGTAACTGCACGTGAAACCCAGGATTAGATTTATCCGATTTTACTTAGTTGGGAAGAGGTTGTAACAAAATGATCTTCTCCCCCTATTTTGGTTAGTCTTTCCTGCCTATTTAATCATTCTCAAATCATTCGAATTCTCCCTTTGCATTCCAAGATACTCTCGCTTAAAATTTACATTTTTTTGTTCCTAGTTTTCTCGCTGTAATTTGTAGGATCAGATACTATTGTTGTAGATCAGTTGATAGTGTTGCAGATCGAAACTGTTGTTATACGACGATATCGCTAGTTTGGTGTACGATATCTCTAGTTCAGTGTACGATTCTACCAGGAATGCTATGATATTGTCGACAATCTGCTTGGGGGCAACCCTGAGTTTTGGTTTACATTTTTGATGTTTGTTTAAGCAGATTTCTATTTCATTTAGCACTATTCCTCATATAAGCATTAAGTCTATTCATAGGCATTATTGGTGTTCACCTAATTTCATGTAGTTGCATATAATTTCATATTTCTTATCTATAAAACTTTCATTTCATCAATTTATATCACAAATATTATCTGAAGCACTTCATTACATCTTAAATCATTAGTAGAACACATTATTCTTATTTTTTGTTCTCTACCTGGGAATCTATTGGTTTTGCTAAAATAAAATAGTATATTCTTGATCGAAATACAATATTGCAGATCGTATACGATCTTGCAAAGTCATAGTATGATATTGGATTGTAGCATACAATCGAAACTGCATATAAATTTTAGACTCTTCATCAAACATCCAGATACAGGTAAGAGTGTGTGATCACTTTTAAGCATTGTATTAGTTTTTACATTCTGTTTTCTATATTATATTGCTTGCATTTGAATGAAAATTGCATATAAGATAGCATAGTTTGCATATTGTCCAGACTTAGGTGTATGTGTGATTTGACTAAAATGAATTCATCAAAACAAATCCTGAAACCTAGGCTCAGAAACAACCATAAATGTTTCCTGGTGAACCAAAAAACCATTCATCAAAAAATCACCATATATAGAAGGTACGATTAAGTACCTCTCTTTTGAGGTGTAGAACACTCATTCTTCCATTCCCCTTTAAGGCGCGGATCCATCATCCTTGAGGAAAGGAGTGCGAGAATTTTTGGGCTACACCTTGAGCATGGAAACATTTATATTTAGCACTAATGATGACAAAGAAGTATCAGAAGAAGAACTGGATGTCATTCATATGCTGAGAAATAGCTCAAAAGTTAAGCCTTTGATCCTTGACTTTAGTGACTTTATTGCCTAATAACTTCATACAAATTCATGAAAGGTTGACTAACTTCAGGGAGAAACAAACCTTTATGTATTATTCATTCCTAGCCCATTAGTGTTGTATTAAAACATCTTGTTATTTGAGCATCTCAATTTACGAATAGAAGATAAAGGGCGAGCAAGACCTATTCCTTCCTAGATAATAGTCTTGTACCAAAGCTTTATCTATTGTCATTTTGCAAGTAATTTATTAATAGCAGCAGTGAGTGCAATCACATGAGAAAGGATCTGGTGTATATCAAAGGAAATTATCAAAGTATTTTGACTTCAGGTCAAAGAGGATTGTTATCTCCTAGAAGATACCACCTATTTGTGTTTTTATATTCAACAAGACCATATACCTATTGTCATAATATATTCCATAAAGAGTAGCATATATTAAAATATTGATGCTGGGGGACTTATTTAATGTCACCTATGAAAGTGGGCAAGTAAAACAAAATTTTATAAAATTCTAATTGCGTTGGACCAACTAGGAAGTATATCACAAAATAAAAGGATAGCTAATGAATTGGAGACAAAGTTGATAGGGTTGGAAATTTTGGATGATGCCTAGGATTATGACTTAGATGGAAAGTTTGTCACATGGTTGAAAAATTTTAGGATTTCCAAAAAGTTCATTCATGAACCCAGGCCTAATCTTAAAAGGTGTTGGAGTGTAGAAGAAATTTTTTTTTCATCACTAAGAATAAATAAATTCTTGCTACATGATCCCCAAAAGATATTGTATGAAAGTAAATGATGTTGATACCAAGCTTGAAATTAGCACAACCTTTAATAAGTTTTTATGAAATAAAAAATAGAGTAATGATATAATTAAAGCTTGGTGAAAAATTTGTCAAGGAATAGGTAAACTTAGGCATATTTTGGAAACTTAGATCCAAATGAGGAAGAAAAATTCAACTAGTTCTATGATGTGGATCACCCAAAAGAAGTTCCCTTCAAGGTGTAGAAAATGGGTAAAGAGACAATAAAGAAAGGGATTCTGGTCATAGAAACTATGTCAATAATTCTTGATAAAACCAGTGGTAGAACTAGAGTTTCCAAGCAAGAAAGTGATGCAAAAAAGTTCATAAAGAAATGGGACTTCCCCAAGGAAGCAAATTGATAGTTCAATTAGAATCACTAGAGGAAAAATAAAGGAGTAAAGTTCCACATTAAAGTACTCCTCAATATCTAAAGGAAATGGCTGAATCAATTGTCCAGATATAGGAGGAAGCGATATCAATCAATGAAGATGTAGTCAATATTAGTTCCTACTTTTGACCCGATAGCCAGTCTAGAAATAATAAGAGAGGAAAGGGATAATGTCCTTGAAATTAAATCACACTGGTGAAATATCTCCACCAGTATCTGCATCCTCTCCTGCTAATGATCATCTAGTTTTCTAAAATGCTCTAGCCACACCAATCTAGATGCCTAGTGTTACAACTACAATGGTTGATGCTCCCTCTAATTACCCAAAAAAATCTATCATTCAATAAGCAATAGTCCAATCATACTCAATTCCAACGATCTCATCAATATTAGGTACCCAAATTCCTCCTCCTTCAAAAATCCCACTTTTCAAACCTATAGCTACATTTTTTCGACCTCTAGGATAGCAAGAAGGCTCACAAATGATCATGCTAGTTTTGAATCCACTTCAAGAGTTTCAAAGGGTTTAGTAGCAAACAAAACAATACAACCAAAATCAATGGGTCTTGTTGGCATAATTACTAATCACAAATCAAATAATCAGTCACTTCACCCCATAAAAGAGGTCATTATTGTTTACACAAAAAAAACCATTGGAATTAAAACTCAAATAGGAGATGATAGATTAGGATTGATGGGTGGTGACAGAAGGGCTTGACCTAAAATAATATCCAAGTTAAAGATAAGGTTCAAATCATGTAGGAGGCTAAAAAATAGTCTCATATTATTACAAGTCATTAAGTAAAAAATTGACAAAAAAGAAGTTAGAACTAGAATATGTGAAGAACACCTTGAGCAACTCTCATGCGAAAGCCAAAGTGCTCCAAAACAAATTAAATATTCTCTTTAAGCACATAAAGGAGAAGAATTTAATCTGCTTGTTGTGGTGTAGTGGTAAATGCCCTGGGTGTTGGTAGAGGCCGACCCAGGTTCCATTCCCCTTATCTCCATCTTGTAGATATATGGTATAGTTAGGAATGTCCTATGTGCTGGTAGAGGCCGACAAGGCTCCATTCCTCCTATGCCCAACCTATTGAAAGTGGCACCTCGAAAGGGGTGTTTTCCACTATAAATTAGTTTTAACCCAGGTGTTGTAGGTGAGTTGGAGAGGAGAGGGAAATCCTCCAAGGGAGGTCCCAGGTTCGAATCTCCACCCTACCAAAAAGCTGAATTGGGTACCCAAAATCCAATTGATAATGTTGGTGTGGGTAGGGTTGGGTGCAACTCCCGGGTGAATTTGACGGTATAGAACCCCCTGTTCATGGTCTCTCAGACCAAGGCGGCCCCGCAAGGGGTTTTTCGCTTTAAAAAAAAAAAAAAAAAAGGAGCAGACTTTAAAATCTCTCTTAAAAGTAAAATAAGAGCAAGTTAAAATCCTTGAAGACAGGTTTGATGGATAAGAAGCTAAAGTTATCTAGGAGATAGAAAATATTCAAAAGCAATTTGAAGAGTTATGGTAAAAGAATAAAATTAAGAAAATCTAAAGAATCAAAGGCCTCGTAAAGAGCTTAGTGATGCCTATTAAAATGAGATTATTGGCATAACAATAATACTCTTTTAGATATTTAAATTTATTGACACAACTACCATACAAATTGCAAAGGTGAAACAAGAAATTGAGCTAAGACTTGTTGAAACCTCTGTAAAACTAGTTGAAGCTATAAATTATCAAGTGAAATTGGCCATTGCATTTGACTTCAAGCTAATTTCTATTGGGATTCATGATAGAGAAGTAACAATGCATAAATTTATCACTTTCCTTCAAAAATAATAGGTTGTATAATAGTGCAAAGCCCAAATAGTTACCTTAGATACCACTACTGAAAATCTCAAAAGTCAAATTGGCTAATTTTTGCAAAAGGGACTCCCTTCTTCCTAGGATTTATATGGTAGGCTTATTTTAGAACAAGAATATATGCAACTACTAAGGCAATATAAAGAAGATACATCTCCTTTTGAATCATGGTTGAATCCTCCTAAAGCAAAGGATATTGTTGGGGTTATCAAACCTTTAGTTATGCTAAGGATCCAAGTGCACAAGATTTCCAATGGGACAAGGAATTTCTCCTATAATGACCAATTTGATATCAAAGTGGTCTATGAACACTTTAGACTGATCTTGTGCCCTTCAAATAAATCTTGCAGAGAAATAAAGCAAGCATTAGACAAGCTATCCACTTTTTAATGTTTTGTATTTTTTTTTGCATTATTTTCTATTTTCTTTTTTGATATCTTTTTGTACGACCCCGAGAAGCGTGCACCTAGTCTACTTGTGACATAATATCAAAAGAAAATACCATGAATGAAAAATAACATGAAAGTAACAAAATAAAGAGTGACTTATTTTATTAATTCATCTGAAACTTCAGTTACATATTAGTATCTCTTAGGGATACCCTTATTTGATACAATGATTACAAGAAGAGGTAAAGACCCCTCGCAAGGGGATGGTGCACACCATAGGCCTCCCGATCTCACACACAAAATTGTATAAGGGATTATCGATATCTTCTTCTCCTTTTCTTACTTGGAGGATTCTGATGCTTTGAATTCTTTGACTTGGTCCTAGAACCTGTAACCTGCTTACAAGAAAACAACAACAAATGATCAGTACACCTGCTACCTCTCAAGATGAGGTGTTATTAGTAGATCCACAAAGAATGATGTAAAATCATAATAAAAACATGATAAAATAAAACTAAGCAATAATGCATTGATATCCTAGAAATCACCATAAAAATGCATTAAGAGAGCAAGATCTATTCTAACATTAATTGATAAAATAGAAAGCAATGAAATATCTATGCTAAAATTTAGAAAACAGTGTCAAACCCTAGGCTATGCCTGTAGGCCACTATCAAAGATAGTGCCCGCAAAATGAAACCTTCTTCCTCATGGACCAGGGGCTGTATCACTAGATTCCTTGTCTAAATTGATGTCCAAGGGTTGACTCTATGCTCATACACTAATTGGCAGTGAGGAACATCTTGATTTAAATGCTTGGATAGCTTATAATCCTCGCTCACTCAGAAAATGCTTCACTACTCCTCAAAGGGGTATGGAATCACTCTCCAATTTGCTAGGGCTCCGTTGCACAAAAATTATAATATTCATGATTATTTATTTTTCTTAGGAGGATGCATATGTAGACCTCCTAGAATCAGATCTAGATCCAGATCTTGGCTTCCTAGAGAAGCCAAGATCCAGATCTACATGCAACTGATCATCCAAGGGGGAAGGATCGGTCACATATTTGCATTGAAGAAGTAGTTAAGAGGAGCTCTAGGAGATCCACATCAAAAACCATTTGCAAACAATGCAAGTGCAGTAAAACTGCATGATCTGGGACCGTATTCATGATCAGAATGTGTTTTGGTACTTGTCACTATCCAAAGAAGCAATTATATCTGGCCGCTCTCAGCTTCAATGAATAGTGTTGGTGATCACTCTTATTGATAGCAATCGAGCCTAAATGGGCCAAAACTACCCCTTGTGAGTGGTTAGGACCATTGCTAGCTCTTGGAAAGGTCCAAGATCATTCATATGGTCTTTTGATGTACCCATATGAGTAGTCTCCTAAACAAGACATGTTTTAGGTGTCTACATATGCACTTTTTTGGGATGCGTTATGGGAAAACACAATGCTGACCAAAAAATAGACCACCTAGGGCCACATTGTAGGGTGTGTGATGATCATTGATTTTATCAATATTGGATTCCCTAGTCATGAGAAAGGCATGCATCCTAGAATCCTTGCTTCTAATGGGATGGAAGACTTAAATTTGCAAAAGCTTGCACACGTCCATCAGGCGACCAGGTAGCTTCAGTGCTACTATAGGTCCAAAAGGAGGAGAGCTACAAACGTAACTGTCATATTAGATTTTTTCCCCAGCAAAGGGTAAGCTTATGATAGTTATTGGTAATGATTTGTAAGACAAATGTAATTTGACATGATCAATTGATCCTTTGTTGATTTTATTATGATTGTTGATATTATGAATACTTTCTTAATTGATGAGTCGATGGGGGAAGGAAAATGAATAAAGCGACGAAAATGAATAAAGCGACGAGTTGCTTGACCAAGAAGAATGATTTGGAAGTTTTTAGAGGTTTGATTTGTTGTTATAGGGTAGGTCCCATTTCAGGCATGATTTCAACTATTTTTAGTAATTGTAAATCTCTATCCCACGGAGCGGTCTAGCCACAATGGCCTTCTTAGGAAATCAAGATGATAGAAATTCCACTTAAGACTATGTTGAACCACTATTTTTTATGATTTACTAAAATATCATAGAAGAAATCCTTATTCTCGTGGGGTAGTCTAACTGCCATGGCCTTCTTCGAGATTGAATTTTTAATGCTAGGAATTACGGTGTCTAAAGAGAGAATCGTTGTTTATCCATCATGACGTTGACATCCTTTCATTCATTCTGCATGCATGCAGAATGATATCCTGGATTGAAGCATCTCAATTCGAGTAATGACTAATTTGCCCCAAGTGGCCTTATGGTAATTTACTCATCTTGCCAGATTGTATGGAGTGCTAGTCGCTGCAACCACCAAGTGTATAGAGAAAATAACTGAATACGAGGCACATTCGAGATTTTTTTATTATTTGATTTTTTTTGTTATTTCTAGATTTTATATTGTTTTTGATTTATGTGATTTTTTGGTATTTATACAATTTTTGATTATTCTAGATCGATAGATATGCTTAATTACCCATTTTGAGGTTCACAGGTATTTCTCTAAACCCTAACTTGTTATTTAACTGGTAAAATGAACCTCATTAAGTAATTTGGTAAATGAATCTCACTAAACCCATTGGTAATGAACCACATCCATAGATAGGCTAAGAATAGGTTTAATTTTAGTGGGTTTTGTTGGACATTTTGAGTCAAAGTTGTCATTGATGTCAAGAAACGAAGTTGTCATTGGTGTCAAGGATTAAGCTACCATTGATGTCAAAAGATCAAAAGGAACAATGCAAAGGTTAATGGCAAAAGGGCTTCATAATATTTTTAATATTATGTGGAAGCATAAGTAAAAGGTTTTTCATAAAAACCCAAGGAAGCTTTTAAATTCATGTTAAAAAGCCCAAGGAAGTTTTAATATTTATTTTATAAAATATTTAAATTCAAATTGAATTTAAATTTTATAAATAAATATTATTTATACAAAGTGGTAAAACCTAAGAAGGCTTTAATCATTAATAAAGCCAAAATGATTTAAATATTAATTTATAATATTTAAATTCTAAAGAATTTAAATAATTTATAAATTAATTAAATATTAAAGGCGTCGAGGTCTAAGAGAAAAAGGAATCTGCCTATGTTTGAAAGGTTGGTGGCATATTGGTATAAAAACCATATACCAAAATGGTAAATGATTTATCCCTTGCTTGATTACAAAAGGCCTGCGAGTTGTGTGTTTTGTGCAATTTCGTGCAAGGAAGAAGACAAAGTTTTGTCTTAAGTGCACCAATGAAGAAATAAGACGAAAGACACCATAACCCTTATAACCATCTAGCGTGGTGGTTTAGTGGCAAGTTTGAGTGATCTAGGGTGCTTGTGAGTGGGAGGAACCACATTCGAATTTCGACGGGCAGCGTTTTGAGTGGACTTGGTCAGTGTTTTGAGTGGACTTGGTTAGGCGCAAAAGGAAGCGACGCAAATAATTTTTGGGTGATATGCCAAGAAGGAGAAGATAGAGCACATGGTGCTCTTCCCTCCCAAGGTGAGCACCTAGATCACGCGACAGTTGGAGCCATGGCTAGGGTGCTGGTAGAGGTGGCTTCGTGATTTCGAGTCTCACCAAGGCAAAGGTAATAATTTTTTTAATATATTTTTTGATGCCTAAGGTTTTGACATGAGGTCCTAGGGAGTTAAAAAGGATAGATAAAAAGTATTTTAATTAATAATTATTTTGGTTAATTGGAGGAATAAGGAGTTAGCTTTATTTTTAAATAAAGTATTTATGGCATATTGGTTTACTGGAGATTAAAGTGTTGGTTAAATTTTGAGAGGACTTCTTGCCATTGAGTTATTTTGAGAAGGTGATTTTATTGACATTATTTCTGGTATTGAATATTATTTGAATTGGGAGATTATAAGGTGTATTTGGTCAATTATTTTTGTATATGTTTATGGATGCTTTCTTCAAGAAGGAGTAATAAGGTGTATGTATGTTTTGATATTTACATTGTATTTTTGAGAGAGTTTATCATATTATAAATTCCTTGAGCTTGGTAAATAAGTGTTTGTGGTTGTGGCAGATTTTTGAGGTTCCTTCATCATCAAGAAAAAAGGTATGGGCACATTCTTCCATAGTTGAATTGATTGGTTGGTTTTCTAGAAAATAAGTTTGGAGTGAAAAGACTTAATTAGGTTTCTTTATTGAGTGTGTTGAGTTAACGCTTCAACGTTTTCTGAAATAAAGAGTTGGTGTTAAAACCTTGTTTGATAAGAATTGTTGTTGAAACCATTAGTTAAGTAAATAACTTGAACTAAGGTTTGAAAAGAACATGAGTATCATTGTTATGTGAGATTGGTTGATAAGAATTGTTGGAAATATTTTGAGTGAGTGTTTATATGCTTGGACTAGGGTTTGTAAGCAAGGATTGTTTCATTAAGTGATTGGTTGAGTAGAGTTGGTTGAGCCTAGTCAAGTGGATATGTGAAGAGATTGTTCAAGTTCTATAAAACAAAATATTCTATATTCTGAATTGATTTGAGAAGGTGATTGAACATTAAAGTGAATGTGAAGCATATTGAGTCTCTAACAATTCTTTGTATGTTTCTGAAAGAGTGATTGAAAGTGATTGAGCATTATGATGATTATAGAGCATATTGAGTATCTAAAAATTCTCTTTATGTTTCTATGATATTGGACAAGTTCTAGTGTAGACTTGTTGAGCAAATTTGAGGTAAGTCTTTGAGAAGATTTGTGTAAGCTTTTGTGGAAGCTTACAATACAGATTGAGAGCATATTTGGATAAGTTCTTGTAAGGACTTATTGAGTAGATTTGGATAAGTTCTAGAGAGAACTTGTGGACAAATTAATGTGAGCTTTTGTGGAATCTTGCAAGGCTAATTTGAGACAAGTATTTGAGAAGAATTGAGAGCAAATTGATTGATTTGTTCAAACCATGAGTTAAGGTTTGGGGTGGATCCAACAGAGTTGATTTGAGATTGAGTCAAGATTTGAGTTAAGGCTTGAGGACAAAGAATGAGGATATATTTGTGCTAGATCGAAGGACTATGTTTAGTACATATCAGAGGATAGAGTTTGGTGCATATTTGAGGATAGATTTGTGCCAGACCAGAGATAGAGATTGAGCAAATTTGTGCTAGACCAAAGGACTGAGTTTAGTACAAATTTGAGATAGAGCTTTGAAGGTGACAAAGTATAGAGGATGACAGTATCTAGTGGATAGAGATCCATTAGCTAGGGTAGTGAGGACAAGTGTCTTTAATGGATAGAGATCCATTAGCTAGAGCAATGGGGGAAATAGTTCTTCTAGAAGATCACCAGCCAAAGTAAGAGGAGAAAGGAGTTCTCCTATGGATAGAGATCCATGAACTTGATTAAGGGGATTGGTGTCTCCTTTGGAAAGAGGTCCATAAAAATTGTAATAGGGAAAGGATTCCCAAGAGATTGATTGAGAAAGTTTTTACTAAAATATTTTCTCCGTGGAGTAGCCCACATTGGTTGAACCATGTAAATTTGGTGTCTCTATTGTGTGTGGTGATTTGTACATTGCTTTGATTACTACTATTAATATTGATATCTATACATTACATAATATTTATTAGGAAAGAAAAGTAAAAAATGGTCTTATATTGTTCACCCCCCCTCTCAGTATAAGCTTGTGTTCTTCAATTGGTATCAGAGCGGGTTCCTTCGAAAGAGTTTAAAAGCTTGAAGGAAAATATTTCAAGAACACAATGGATTCCAAGAATATGTCCTCAGATAATTCAACACCAATATTTGATGGAAGTGACTACATATATTGAAGTATGAGAATAAAGGTTCACCTGATGGTACTTGGCAATGATATTTGGGAAGCAGTTGAAAATGGATACATACCACTAGCTGATCCACCTATAGATAAGGAAGGTAAGCTTATACAACATTACAATTCAAAATAAATAAATGTAATTTTGAGAGGTTTGCATAGAATAGAGTCCATAAAATTTATGCATTTTCAAGATGCAAAAGGAATGTGGGATAAGTTGCAAAGTATATATGAAGGAGATAAAAATGTCAAGAAGACAAAGATACAAAATCTCAAAGGACAACTTGAAGAGTTAATAATGAAGGATGAGGAAAATATTAGTACTTATATACTTTGAGTTGATGAGGTTGTTAATGTTATGCAAGTACTTGGACTTAAGGTTGAAGAATCGGATGTTTGTGATAATATCTTAAGATCTCTTCAAAAAATATTTAGTGAAAAGGTTTATGCTATAGAAGAATCAAAGGATGGTGATTCTTTGACAAGAGATATGTTGTTTGGTATTATTATAGCTTTTGAGTTAAGAACAAAAGAACCTAATCCCCAGAAGGAAGCAACCTTAAAAGAAATCAAGAAGACAAAGGGTAAGAAGTTAGAATCAAGCAATGAGTCATCCAGTGATGAAGAAGTAAATTATGGCAGAAGGAATAAGGATTCAAGAAGATTTAAAGATACAAAATTTGTTAAATTTTTTAATTGTGGAAAGTATGGTCACTATGCAACTGATTGTCAAGAATATAAAAATAATAATGATGAAAAAAAACAAGATCACAGGAGCAAGGAATTAGAAAGATATTATCACCAAAAGAAAAGCAAGGATGGACAAAGCAGACAAGGAAAGAAGTTCTTTCAAATTCAAAAGAGGAGCTACTATGCAGATAAGGCAAGTAAGTACTCAAGTGATAGTGATAATATTTTCTTAGAAAATGATAAATATGAAGTCCTATTTATGATTGAAGAAAAAGAGATCAAGAAAAGGTCACCAATAATTCTCAAATGTTTTAGATGTGGTAACTTTGGACATCTTGAAGATAGTTGTACAAGGAATGGTTATAGTTTCAGTGATGATGAATATGAGGATACACTTGAAGGACCAGAAGAGAATATTATAATGGCACTAGAAGAAGAATAAGGTGATCCTAAAAGTGACAATTCAAAAGAAAATAAATATGTAGAAAAAGACAAACAAATAGAGGAAGAATCAGATAAAGAAGGATATGATATCAAGGGAGAACTTATTTATGCTCTTGACATAGTAAATAAGGTAAGAAAGCAAAACTCTAAACTTGAGTTTCAGTTTCAAGAATGTGATGAAGAGAGAAGAATGCTTATAGAGAATCTAGACAAATCAAAGGCTAATACAAAGAAGTTCAAGGATAAATTATAAGAAAAGGTCTTAGAATGTGAAAGGTTAGAAGAAGAAGCCCTACTAAGGGAAGATTTAGAAAAGTCCAAGAGTAAGATATAAAAGTTTGGAAAGAGCTCAAAGATTGTGGATAAGATAATCAAGGTATAAAGAAGTTCAACGAACAAAACAGGTCTTGGTTTTGAATAGACTCAAAAGAAACAAGAAGAGAAGTCAACCTCAAGTTCTGAAGGAGAATAAACTTCAAAATAAGACAGTGTAAGAGAAAGTGAGACATCTGAGGATGAGTTGAACAACAAAAATTTCAACAAGGATAGGAACATTGCACAAAGAAGAAATAGATGGAACAACAATCAGAATAGGTTAAGAGAGACTAAGAGACTAATGATGTCAAGACAAGGAAACTTCGATGGAATATATTTTTCATGTCACAGGTTTGGGCACATGTCTTCATAGTGCAAGACACATGAAAGACAGGAAAATGAGAATTTCAAAAACATGTAACTTTTCCATGAGTATTGCTTGTCATGTAATTAGTTTGGTCACAAGAAAAATAATTGCAAGGTTCATGACAGAAAAGGATATGGCTTCACTAGGAGAAATCCTAAGACATTTGCACCTCCAAGGAATAATAATATTAAGTGTTGTAAGTGCATTGTGCAATAATTATGGACACACAACAAAGTGGTGTAGAGAAGACATTCTAGAATCAAGTATGAACAAGAACATGAATAGGAACAGGAAAAGGGATATGGATATGAACAAGAATAGGAACAAGAACATGGATATAAACATGAACAAGAACAAGAAAAAGAATAGGAACAGGAATATGGACATGGAAAGGAATAGTCAAAGTAATCAAATGGATCAGATAAGAAGAAAGGAAGACAAAGGTAAATACCAGTGCTTACTGGGAGTAGAAATACTCCCACCCTAGAATTAACCACCTCAAGAGGAGTTGGGTGAGGGGCAAATCTAAGAAACTCATTCTTAGCCCCAAGCCCCAAAGGTGACCTTTTGACATTGATGTCAAAGGGGAAGAGATTTGAGTAAGGGGGAGATATTTGGTATTTGAGTAAAGAGGAGAGATTTGAAAAAGATCTTTGAGCCAGGGGGAGAAATGCCCTAGGGGGAGTAGAACAAAGAAAATATTAAGTTTTTGGTAAAAAGAATGTGGGTTACCATCAATGAAAAAGGGGGAAATTGTTGGACATTTTGAGTCAAAGTTGTCATTGATGTCAAGAAACAAAGTTGCCATTGATGTAAAGGAATAAGCTACCATTGATGTCAAAAGGTCAAAAGAAAAAATGCAAAGGTTAATGGAAAAAGAGCTTCATAATATTTTTAATATTATGTGGAAGCATAAGTAAAAGGTTTTTCATAAAAACCCAAGGAAGCTTTTAAATTCATGTTAAAAAGCCCAAAGAAGTTTTAATATTAATTTTATAAAATATTTAAATTCAAATTGAATTTAAATTTTATAAATAAATATTATTTATACAACATGGTAAAACCTAAGAAGGCTTTAATCCTTAATAAATCCAAAATGATTTAAATATTAATTTATAAATTTATCAAATATCAAAGGCACCGACATCTAAGAGAAAAAGGAATCTGCTGACGTTTGAAATGTTGGTGGCATATTGGCATAATGTTAGGAACCTACTATTAAAATAAAGCTCACACACACAAAATACTGAAAGATAATGGAAATACATGCAATAACAGAATAATACTATGCAAAAAGTAATTGTAGAATTGAACAATCTCACAAAAGAACTCAGAATCGTAGGCCTCTTCGAGGGGGAAACCTCCTTCAATATTTCATTAAATTGCAAAAGGATGATTCGTACATGGCTTCATAGCTTTTTAAAGAAATACTTCATGCAAACCCTAACCCTAGGCTCAAGAGTTGGCTTACATGCAAAATGCCACTCGAGCTAGAATCTTCTACCAAATGTTGGTTACAATATTGATAACGATTACATCAAATGGCCCCACTTGCCTAGGAGCATAACATGCCATGTACATTACAAAATAATATTATATATGGGATCCCCCACGTTGGAAGTGGGTCATTAAATAATAATGATAATTACAAAATAATGTTAGGATGGGGTCCTAACATGTCCTTCCCATTCAAAAAGCTTTGTCCTCATAGCTGAAGGTGAGGAAAATAGTGCTAGAGCTGATGGAGAGATTCCCATGTAGAATATTCCAGCTTGAGTCCACGCCATTGAACAAGGACTTCAATAATGGTGCAATTATGAAGAGTACGAGTCTGACGATCCAAAATTTGTTCGGGTTCAAGCAAGATAGAACCTTCTTCATCTAAATCTAGGAGTGCAGATTGAACTTGTACCTAATTTCCCACCACCTTTTTGAGAGAAAAAACATGAAAAACAAGATGGATCTTGGATGTAGGTGGAAGGGCCAATTTGTAGGTTATGGCACCAATCTGTTGTAACACCTGATACGATCCATAGTACTTTGTAGCAAGCTTTAGGTATCTACGAACCTAGAGGGACAAATATTTGTATGGTTGAAAGCAAAGGAAAACCATATCACCCACATCAAAACTATGCTCAGAATGGTGTTGATCAGCCTATTAGTGCATTCAATTTTGGGCGGCCTCCAAATTCAGCTTCAATTGATGGAAGATATCAGCATGCTAACAGAGAGTAGTGTCGGCTGCATGGATCTTGGAGCTACCTGGAATGTAGGAGAAAGATGTTAGTGGAGGGTGCCTATAAACCGCCTCAAAAGGGGTAACCTTGGTGGCTATGTGATAGGAAGTGTTGTACCACCACTCGACCAAAGGAAGCCATCTCGCCCAGTGTGTAGGATGATCTAAGGAAAAGCAATGAAGGTAGGTTTCCAAACATTTATTGACAATCTCCATCTAGCCATCCATTTGCCAATGATACACTGAAATCATCTTGAGCTGAGTCCCCTGCAACTTAAACAATTCTTGGTAGAAGTGACTAGTGAAGGTCGGGTCATGATCAAACAAAATGGAGGAGGGTAGACCATGAAGGTGAAAGAATCAAGAAAAAATTGGGTAATAGTGGAGGCTGTGTAAGGATGGGAGAGGGGACAGAAGTGAACATACTTTAAAAGACGATCCAATACCACAAAGATAATATTTTTTCCACGTGAATTAGGTAAGCCTTAAATAAAATCCATATAAATATCTGTCCAGACTTGGTTCAGAATGGGCAAGGGTTGAAGAGTTCCTGGAGAACACATTCTTTCACCTTTCATCCACTGATAGGTATCACAAGTTGCCAAAAATTCATGAATATCCTTTTTCATACCCTTCCAAAAAAAGTGTGTTTGAGCCGTTCATATGGTTTGAGAAACCCTGAATGGCCAACAGATGGAGTAGTATGCAGTTCTGTCATGAGAAGTTCTTGTAGTGAGCACTTGTGGGGAACAACAAGGCGTTGGTGGTAACACAAATATTGGCCATCCCAAGTGTATCCTAGACATGAAGTAGGCTTAGTGGATAGGGAAGCAACCAAAGTTAGTAATTCATAATCTTGAAGTATCTCCTGGTGTAAAGAATTGATCCATTGGGGGATCAACAATGAAATGACACACAACATACTGAGAGCTTCAAACTGACGAGAGAGAGCATCGACCACAAAATTCTCCTTACCCTTCTTATAGGTGATATCATAATCATAGCCCATGAGTTTAGAGACCCATTTTTGTTGTTTAGGGGTGGCAAACCATTGCTCCAAAAATTATTTGAGACTCTGATGATATGTTTTAATGGAGAAATGATTCCCAATGAGATACGATCGCCAATGGGTTACGACATGTAGAATTGCCATCATCTCCTTGGCATAGGTTGATTTTACCAAATTACGACTGGAGATAACATTACTAGTGAAGGCCAAGGGCCACCATTCTTGTATCAACACTGCCCCAATACCACTACCTGAAGCATCACTTTCAATAACAAATAATTTGGAGAAATATGGTATGGCTAAGACATGTATCCTGGTCATGACATGCTTCAATTCTTGGAAATCCTGTTCTATGGATCCTATCCAAGTAAAAAAGTCCTTCTTTAGCATGGAAGTGAGGGGGGCTACAATTTTATCGTAGTTACAAACAAATTTACGATAATAACTTGTAAGCCCTAAAAATCCTCGAAGACCTTTGAGAGTGCGGGGCTTTGGCCATTCCTGAACAACTTGGATTTTCTTGGGATCAAATTTAACACCCTCCTTAGTGACAATGTGTCCCAAATATTATACTTCTGTCAACCCAAAAGAACACTTGAAATGCTTAGCATAGAGTTGATGTTGTGCCAACAACTGGAGAGTCTGATTCACATGAGTAAGATGCTCTGCACATGAGTGACTATACACTAGAATGTCATCAAAGAAGACTAGAATGAACTTTCAAAGGAATGGACAAAAAATGTTGTTCATGAGGCTCTGGAAGGTGGAAGGGACGTTAGTAAAGCCGAATGACATTACCAAAAACTCATAGTGACCTTTATGAGTATAAAAGGCAGTCTTGGGAATATCCTCCTCTTTGAGCCGGATTTGATGGTACCCCGAGTGAAGGTCAAGTTTGGAAAAATACATAGTCCCATGAAGTTCATCCAGTAATTCATCCACCACCAAAATAGGAAACTTATCCTTGATGGTGAGTTTATTGAGCTCTCGATAATCAATACACAATCACTAGGACCCATATTTCTTATGTACCAGTAAAACTAGAGAAGAGTAAGGACTATTGCTTGGCCGAATGACACCGGATTTTAACAATTCCTGTACTAACTTCTCAATTTCTGACTTAAGAGCATGAGGATACCTGTATGGTCTAATGTTGGGTGGTGCATTACTAGGTAACAAGGGAATAACATGGTCATGAGAGCGACGAGGTGGTAATTCTGTTGGATCAGCAAAAATAGAGTTGTGCGTGGTCAAAATAAGTTGCAAATCTTCAGGAACATAATCCTCATATGGAGAATGTGATTGGATCACAAAAATCTGAGCTATGACACCTCGAGATGATTTTTTTAACAACTTCTTCATTCGATTGGAACTGATAATCTATGATGACCCTACTTTTAAGCCATGGAGAGTGTAAGATTGTCCATTCTATGAGAATTGCATCCAAAGCTCACCAAAGTGCCAAGAGATGACTCCCAATGTGCCCAACCATTGAGATCCCAACACAATATCACATCCCCCTAATTGAAGTGCAAACATATCTTGTTTGAGCTCATAGTCCCCAATATTGACTTTAACATTACGACATTTTCCCTTGTAAGGTAAGGTCCCACCATTTGCTACCATAACCTCAAAGGAATTACATGTGTGTACATAATAATTTTCCTGCTTGGTGATGCGGGGATCAATAAAATTATGCGTACTTCCAGAATAAATCAAGATGGTAAATCGTAGGCCCTTGAAATAACCCACAACTTTCATGGTTTGGGGCGTAGTAATGCCAACAAGAGCATGAACAAAAATATCAACCTATGATTCATCTAGATTTTATTCGTCTAGTTTAGGTGGTTCCTCTGCTGATTTAGTGTCATCATCACTATGGTTGCTGGTGTCAGGCTCATCAACATCGATGATGAACAATATCTTTTGGGTGCACCTATGCCCATGAGAAAAATTTTCATCATAATTGTAGCACAACCCTTGGGTGCGTCGCGCATCCATTTCAATAGTGGTCAAATATTTGGGTGCAGCAGTGGGTGCAACAGGTTTTTGTTCATGTTGATTGTGGAATCTAGGAGGAAAAGAGGGTTTAGCTTGTGGAAATTTAGATAACCACATCTGAGCTAAAAATTTGGACTCAACCAAATGAGCCAACTAGATAGCCTGGATCATGGATTGTGGTCTAAAAATTATGATCTCATCTTAGAGATATTCCTGCAAACCACTAACAAAACAACTCATAAATAACCCTTCATTCATTCCTGTAGTTTTGTTGGCCAATCTCTCAAATTGTATTTGGTAATCTCGAACTGTCGAAGTTTGTTTCAGCTTTGTCAATTGTCCTATAAAATCATCATACTCACTAAAGCCAAAGCGAGTGAGTAACTGGGACTCAAATTCTACCCAAGAAGGATCAGGGATAGTTTTCTGCAACCATTGGTACCATTATAAGGCTTTAGATTCCAAATTGAAAGAAGCCATTTGAACTCGGTGATAAATGGGGACATCATGGAGTCTAAATAATTGAGCAACACGACATAACCATCCATCAACATCCTTCCCATTGAACTTAGGAAAGTCTAGTTTGGCATCTTGAAGGGTGTATCATGACCAAAGTGAAGGTGAGAGTCATCTATTACCATTCCATGATGATACTCAAACTTACTTGGACCACCTTGTATTTTAGACTCAACCTCTGCTAGGTGTTCTTCTATGCGAATTCTGGAGGTATCTTGGGTAACTCTAAAAGTTTAAAATTTTGTTGTCAAGTTTTCAATTGTTTTTTGCAAGCTAGTAACAACACTTACTAGGGTATCCAACACTGAAGAAGTGTTTTGTTCTACCTATTTTTGATGTCCACGAGTGCCACTTACCATTTGAGATAGCCTTGAAATTTTTTACTCAGTTACTAAAAATAGATGTGGGATTTCAGGAGTTACTATTTTTAGTAAGGGTCCAAAATTTACTTTGGGAAATGGATTGCAACACTGATTTTAGGCTAGGGTCCACTTAGATGGATGTTCAATTTGAGCGCTCAATGAGGAGATATACTGAATTTCTTGACTTTTTGTGAGCTCCGGTTGGTTGTAAGGCGATGTCTAGGTAATTTATTCCACTTAGACTTAAAATTTCACTAGTGATTCCTTGAGGGTCTTTGGTGCAGAATAACAAGTAGATTCTATTCCCAAAAATTTGGATCAATCTGATTGACCATTGAAAAGTTATGACCTTAGTAAGAAAAATCAAAAATTGCTATTTTTGGAAAATGGGTGCAAAATTTGACCAGGGGCTGCCAAGGACAATTCTTTTTGGAATAGAGTGTAGAATTATCTGCTAAATTTTTGAGTTAATTCGAGATCCGTGTGAAGAGATATCCTTGTTTTAATAAAATTTCAATATTTTTTTTGCTCTAGGTTACAAAGCTGAATCAACTATCTCGGATCTGTTAACTGATCACCCTATCACTGTCCTACAACCTGTATTGCAATTACATATACTGAAGGTTTTGTTTCTGACCCTGACCATCTGTATTTTCTAACTATTACAGTTGATTATTACTATTTCGACTGTTACTGCCACTGACCTAACTATTACTATTACTGACCTGAGTGGTACTGGAATATTTCAGACTATTAGAAACACTTGCGAACTCTATCCTAACTACTGGTGAATGCAAAGTGTATTATTCTATGATAGGGAAGTCCTTCGTATGCTCATTTCTTGGGATTGTGAATGCAGGTTTAGTAGAACAAGAATATGTGTGTTTTTTGCAGGAGGAAGTGTTTTAACAGAACTAGGGTATGCTAGGTAAAGGAGTATGTAACACCCATAGGCCATCTGTTATACCACAGTGACGGATAATAGTGCTCGGACCAATATTTTAGGCCACTACCCAAGGAGGATTCCACACATACCCTTGAGCACACTATCTGCCTCTCTTATAGTACGGGAGGGTAATCGTACAGGATGCTGTGTCCCGTGGACTATGGATGATACAAGGTCAAAATATTCCTATTGGATATTTTTTTTAACCTTAGAATGGTCTCACGATACACTCGAAGATGTGTGGGAGCTCGATTTCGTGCGCGAGTGTTGTCTAAGGCCTGGGTATTGGAGCTTGATCACCCCTCATTTCACTAGATGCTTTATGGGCTATCTAGCTTAGCCAATAACGACAAATCCTTCATGATATTTTAAAACCCCTAGCATGGGGTTTCTAACCTACATAACTACTAAAACAAAAACTATATATATATATATATATATATTTTGGATTTACTGGAATAAAATGAACTATATTTTTTTTGGATTTTTTTTTATAAAGAAAAAACAAAATGAAAAACACACATAAATTTATACCTAACAGGCGAAATGGATGGCAATAATCATTGCAATTGTAGCAGAACTCGACCTTGGAAAGCACTCTGATACCACTTGTTAGGAACCTACTATTAAAATAAAGCTCACACACAAAATACTGAAAGATAATGGAAATACATGCAATAACAAAATAATACTATGCATAAAGTAATTGTAGAATTGAACAATCTCACAAAAGAACTTAGAATCACAGGCCTCTTCGAGGGGGCAACCTCCTTCAATATTTCATTAACTTGCAAAAGGATGATTCATACATGGCTTCATAGATTTTTAAATAAATACTTCATGCAAACCCTAACCCTAGGCTCAAGAGTTGGCTTACATGCAAAATGCCACTCGAGCTAGAATCTCCTACCAAATATCGGTTACAATCTTGATAACAGTTACATCAAATGGTCCCACTAGCCTAGGAGCATAACATGCCACGTACATTACAAAATAACATTATATATGGGATCCCCAATGTTGGAAGTGGGTCATTACATAATAATGAGAATTACAAAATAACTTTAGGATGGGGTCCTAACATATAAAACCATATGCCAAAGTGGCAAATGATTTATCCCTTGCTTGATTACAAAAGGTCTGCGAGTTGTGTGTTTCATGTGATTTCGTGCAAGGAAGAAGACAAAGTTTTGTCTTAAGTGTGCCAACGAAGAAATAAGATGAAAGATGTCCTAACCCTTAAAACCATCCAACATGGTGATTTGGTGGCAAGTTGGAGTGAGCTAGGGTGCTTGTGAGCGAGAGGACCCACGTTCGAATCTCAAAAGGCAGTGTTTTGAGTGGAATTGGTTAGTATTTTGAGTGGACTTGGTTAGGTATCAAAGAAAGCGATGCAAATCCTTTTTGGGTGAGGCACCAAGAAGGAGAAGATAGAGCACGTGGTGCTCTTCCCTCCCAATGTAAGCGCCTAGCTCACATGGTGGTTGGAGTTGCGGCTAGGGCACTGGTAGAGGTGGCGTCGTGAGTTCGAGTCTCACCAAGGCAAAGGTAATAATTTTTTTAATATATTTTGTGATGCCTAAGGTTTTGACATGAGGTCCTAGGGAGTTAAAAGGGGTAGATAAAAAGTATTTTAATTAATCATTATTTTGGTTAATTGGAGGAATAAGGAGTTAGTTTTATTTTTAAATAAAGTATTTATGATATATTGGTTTATTGGAGATTAAAGTGTTGGTTAAATTTTGAGAGGACTTCTTGCCATTGAGTTATTTTGATAAGGTGATTTTATTGATATTATTTATGGTATTGAATATTATTTTAATTGGGAGATTATAAGGTGTATTTGGTCAATTATTTTTGTATATGTTGATGGATGCTTTCTTTAAGATGGAGTAATAAGGTGTATGTATGTTTTGATATTTACATTGTATTTTTGAGAGAGTTTATCATATTATAAATTCCTTGAGCTTGGCAAAGAAGTGTTTGTGGTTGTGGCAGATTTTTGAGGTTCCTTCATCATCAAGAAAAAGGTATGGGCACATTCTTCCATAGTTGAGCTAATTGGTTGGTTTTTTGGAAAGTAAGTTTGGAGTGAAAAGGAATTAATTAGGTTTCCTTATTGAGTGTGTTGAGTTAACGCTTCAAGGTTTTCTGGAATAAAGAGTTGGTGTTAAAACCTTGTTTGATAAGCATTGTTGTTGAAACCATTAGTTAAGTAAAGAACTTGAACTAAGGTTTGAAAAGAACATGAGTATCATTGTTATGTGAGATTGGTTGATAAGAATTATTGGAAACATTTTGAGTGAGTGTTTATATGCTTGTACTAGGGTTTGTAAGCAAGGATTGTTTCATTAAGTGATTGGTTGAGTAGAGTTGGTTGAGCCTTTTCAAGTGGATGTGTGAAGAGATTGTTCAAGTTCTAGTGATTGAGCATTAAGGTGAATGTGAAGCATATTGAGTATCTAAAAATTATCTGTATTTTTTTGAAATAGTGATTGAGCATTGTGATGTGTATAGAGCATATTGAGTCCCTAACAATTTTCTTTATGTTTCTATGAGAATGGACAAGTTCTAGTGTGGACTTGTTGAGAATATTTAAGGCAAGTTTTTGAGAAGACTTGTGGATAAATTTGTGTAAGATTTTATGGAAGCTTACAATACAGATTGAGAGAAGATTTGGATAAGTTCTTATGAGGACTTATTGAGCAGATTTGGACAAGTTCTAGAGAGGACTTGTGGACAGATTAGTGTGAGCTTTTATGGAAGCTTGCAAGACATATTTGAGACAAGTCTTTGAGAAGACTTGAGAGAAGAATTGATTGATTTGTTCAAGCAGAGTTGATTTGATATTGAGTCAAGCTTTGAGTTAAGGGTTGAGGACAAATATCGAGGATAGATTTATTCTAGATCGAAGGACTATGTTTAGTACATATCAGAGGACAAAGTTTGGTATAGATTTGAGGAAAAATTTGTGCCAGATCAAAGACAAAGATTGAGCAGATTTGTGCTAGACCGAAGGACTGAGTTTAGTATAGATTTGAGATAGATATTTGGAGGTGACAGAGTATAGAGGATGCTAGTCTCCAATGGATATAGATCCATTAGCCAAGGCAGTGAGGACAAGTGTCTTAAGTGTATAGAGATCCATTATCCAAAGCAGTGGGGGCAACAATTCTTCTAGAATGTCATCAGCCAGAGCAAGAGGAGAAAGGAGTTCTCCTATGGATAGAGATCCATGAACTTGATTAAGGGGATTGGTGTCTCCTTTGGACAGAGGTCCATAAACATTGTAATAGGGAAAGGATTCCCAAGATATTGATTGAGAAAGTTTTTAGTAAAATATTTTCTCTTTGGAGTAGCCCACATTGGGTGAACCACACAAATTTGGTCTCTATTGTGTGTGGTGATTTGTGCATTACTTTGATTATTGCTATTGATATTGCTATCTATACATTGCATAATATTTATTGGGAAAGAAAAGTAAAAAGTGGTCTTATACTGTTCACCCCCTCTCAGTATAAGCTTGTGTTCTTTAGGTTTCATTTAATTTTTGCTTTTGTTTATTTTTTTGGAATTTTGGGACGAGGGCAGATGCCATTGGTGTGTTGTCTTGTGGTCGCTATCACCCAGAGCGACCCCCAATTTGCAAAGAGAGGTCACTACTGTTGAAAGCGGCTAGCTTAAATTTTGATGATCAAATTTTTGACCGTTGGTGGATGGCTACTGTCAACTTCAGCGGCCACTTCATGACTGCTGCTGGAGTGAGTGACCTTGCAACTTTAGGCCATTTTTTTAATATTTTTTGAGTGATTTAATTGATTTTTTTTAATTTTATAAGTGTAAATTTTGATTTTTTTACGTGTTTTGGTACATTTTATTAGAATGTTTGTATTCTACTTGATCTTAAATTGTGTTTGCACTATTTTTATATTTTATTGTCTTTTTTAGTTTAATTGCTTTTAATTAGGTATTTATTTGTAAACTTTAGCTATTATCTGCTTAGGCTCAGGATCCCAGTTTACTTGTGCGACTTCTATCACTAATTAATGATGCCCATTGGGATTGGTTCAATGCCTAGGGACTCATGTATATCATGAGGCTACTGATGATTATGTCAGATCAGGCCTATCTCTCTACCTTGGCACATAGGTGGGATTCTCGGACAAACACCTTTCATATCCCTACTAGTGAGATGACTATTACTCTAGAGGACATGTACATGATATTTGGGATCCCTTTCGATGGAGTGGCTATTATATATTCTCTCAATGATGCTAGAGATGCTATATTCGTAAGGGTATTTGGATATCATGCAACTACAATGTTCACTTATTATCGTTATGGCGGGATCTCCATGGCTCGATGGTACCAGGAGGATGTCTTCACATGGTGGCATGCCATCTTGATGCATGTTATATGTAACATGCTTTTGTCAGATTGCTCTGGAGTGAGGTTCCCATGGAATCTCTTGGCTATGGTTTAGGACTTGTTGGATAGTGATGAGCCTATTATTATGGCTTGGGGGAACACGTTGCTAACTTAGTGCTATTATGAGCTCTAGAGGATTCAGTGGCATGGACGAGCTAGCATTACTTACAGCTTGATTATTTAGCTTTGGGGCTGGGAGCACATCAAGGTGGACTACCTGAGAGGATTACCTATTAATATTATCACCATAACTGAGATGACCTAGTGCTACAGATGCAGGTGGCCTCGGGAGTAAGAGAAGCACCGAAGATGACATCCTGTAGGTGACTTGACCCATTATGCAGCTATCTTGATTTGCTTGTAGGTGAGGGAAATTATATGGAGGCCTTATTTTGAGTACCATGATTAGCCAAAGGTAGACATATTCATGGATTATACTAGACACGATCAATAGATAATCAGTCGCAAGGGAGGTAACAGAGAGTTTTTCATTACTCTCGGGTGCTCTGATAGTTTGGTGTACAACAAGATGTACCTCTCGAGCCAGTTTTGTATAGGTGGATCACTATAGAGAGGGATATTATACTATCCCGAGTTGTAGTAGTTTCAGAGGACGAGGACCCTCTTGTAGTGGATGTTGGTATAGTAGATGCTAGGGTTACTGAGGCGTATACCTAGTGGTGGGTTACATGGCTATGGCAGGGAAATGGTAGCTTAGGTTGAGATAAGGATGAGGTAGTTCCTGGGGAGGATCTTGATGCATGTTGGGTGTGATCTAGGATTGAGGAATGGGGCTATGCCATGGAGAAGTAGGTAGTAGAGGAGTAGGTTCCAAAGGAGGATAAGGAGTTAGCTCTAGAGGAGTAGGAGTCTCCTCTTTGAGCTTAGTTGCATAGTGTAGAGGTCAAGCTTTAGGTAGCTCGTATTCAAATTTTGCAATGGGACTCTACTATGTATACGATCCATAGTTGGATTAGGAGTTTTGATGAGGAGAGGACCGATATCTAGGGATAGATTAATTTGGTACAACTTAGGATAGATCAACTTACTATTGAGAGGGATGCTACTCAAGGACAGGTTACTCCCCTTATGCCAACACCTCAGATACCATGCAAGCTAGATGCAGATGTAAAGATCATACATCTACATGGACTCCTATCAGATGACTTGGCTGAGCGTACATGAGATAATGCTTACATCCTTACACTAGAGCATGAGGTTAGGATTTGAGGAGGTCATCTACCAGCCAGGTCTACAATAGGAGGATCATAGAGGAATTAGAGTGAGTCTAGTCATTTCTCAGTTCGATCGAGCTACAGGGTAGGGGCCCACTCAAAGAGATCTACAGGGACCAACTCTAGACAGACTCGTAGAGGTGGAACCGAGGGTGGAGGCGAGCCTAAGGGCACAGGTCCAGTCTGATGATTATGATGGCTCTTGTATTATTTTTGAGTGTAAGGTCTAAGGACCTACACTATTGTAGCCTATGAGAATTTTTATATCTCCATGTACTTATTTGACACACATTTATATATATTCCTATTTCAAATTTATTATGTGTATCATGTGATTGGTTTTATTGTTATGTGATGCAAAAATGGATGCAATATTTATGTTTTTTATGCCATATGAAACATACTAGCTAGATGATGGGTGCATGCTTATATGTTGTGATGTAGATGTGTAGATAGACTACTTATGTATGCACATATGGATGTCATGGTGAAGTATGCATATATGGATGCAATGCTTTGGGTTAAATGTATGTTTAATTTGTTTTAAATTATTTATGCATTTAATATATGTTTTTATGGTATGGTAAATGTGATGTGTGTAATGCATTGTTTAGATGTTGATGATCTAATGTAAATGAACCTGTATGCCTTAATCACTTAAAACATACGAAATGAATGTGATATGAGTTAACAATCTAATGAATGACACCACAAAATGTATAAAAATCATGAACTAATAATAACTCTTATAATAAGAATTAATCATTTAAACATGCATATGTGAGATGAGATGATGTGGTTTGTATGTGCTTTCTTTATAAGCTTTTGTAAATTAAAAGGTTTGTTCAAAATAGTCAGTGGCCATCTAAATACATTGCTGATATTTATCCGGTATCTATCCTATTCATGAACACACTTTAATTAATAAAACCTCCTAAAGAAAGTTGTCGATTTTATTGATGACGTGATTTGTTGATATGGGGGCATTTTTGAGGTTTTCTATGAGACTAAAACATCCTAGTTACTTCATCAAAATGTGTCTACTGACCATACAAGACTCCTGAAATATAGAGTTCTTGTTATGAAGACTTAGATATTCAGTATCCCTATGTGTGCAAATGAATATATTATATGAGACATAAGCCTATCCTGATGCCAAGAAGGATAAGTTGGACTCAGTTGGATTAGACCACCAGGCGATACAAGACACCTAAAGCTAGATTTTTTTGCAATATGCTTAGAACTACCCTAATTCCAGGTGAGATTCATGTAGCCCATTTTTGTATTAGGGATCACTCAACGGTTTGTGGAGATTGACCATTCCAGGGATTCAAGATATTCACCCCCTTCTTTTCTTCACATTTATTTGGGGTACTTACTCTTGCTTAGTGATGAAAATCACTATTTATTTTGATTTTTGTTTTCTTTCGAGCAAGAGATTTATGTAGTGATGATAATTACTATTTATTTTGCTTTTTAATTTTACTTTGTTTTAGGATTTTTGCTTGTTTTGATGAAAGTAAGGGATTTATTTGGGTATGGGGGAGCTTGTCCTTTTGCCAATGATCAAAATCCTAGACCATGCACATCATAAAATGAGAAGGTGATGACCTTTCACTTAGGATGCCAAGTACCACTTTGCAATGTTCATATTTACCTTGTTCCAACTAGGATTTTAGTGTTTTGATTAGTGATGGCATTCTAAAATATACCAGGTGCTATCACAACTAGACCTCATCTTTTGCTAGTGAATATAGCTTTCTACAGAATCTGATAAAATTACTAGGTATGGCTGAGTGACCGAAAAACCCTAGTATATTCCTTATAGCAACAGGAGGGGTTGAGGTGAAGAACATAGTTACTCACATGGGTTATGGATGATGATGGATTTTGAAGATGCATGATTTAAGTACAAACATGGTATCATTTGTAATATTGAAACACAAATCTATCTAATGCAACACACCTAATGCAATGCAACTAATGGATGTAAATGCCAAATGCAAATGGGTAGAGAGGGGAGGGCTCTGGTCCCTCCCCTGCTCCCCCTCCCATGGCTCCTGGTTCCTGCCCAGTTCCTGGATCAACCCAGGTCATCCCTCCCGGGGAGTGGTTGTTTGCAGATGATCTCCTAGGGGAGATCCTTCTCCACTATCTGTGCCCCTCCCGGCCGGCTAGGGTTTCCTTGGTTGTTTTTTTGGACTGGTGCTTCCCAGGGATCCCTGTTTGGTTGGGGATCCCTTCCCTTTTTCCCTCAGGCTTCCCCCTGGGGTTTTTTGTAGGTTATTCGCATGGATCTGGTCCCTTGCGTTTCTCGATGCGGTGGAGGTGATGGTTTAGGGTTTGGACAGCTTCCCATTTTTCTTGTGAATCCTCGGCGGGATCTATGCTTGGATGGGATTCTTGGTCCCTGTTGTTGGGATCCTCTTCTGTTTTCTCGAGGTGGGTTCTTTGTGGTGCAACTCTTTGGTCACTTCCTGATGGGCTGGATCCTCTCTGTGCTGGCTGTCGGCTTCCTGCAGGATGGCTCTCGTTGAACGAAATGTTTTCCCGGTGGGCGGGATGGTTTCTCCATAGGGCGGGATCCGCCAAATCCGCCGATTTTCCTGCGAGGCGGGATCCTTTCTTTTCTGCTGGTTTCCCGGATGGCGGGATTTCCCTGTTGCTTCCCGCTAGGCGGGACTGTTTGTGGTGGTTTTGACTGCTTCCCGCGAGGCAGGATTTTATTGTAATGGTTTTTCTTTGCTTCCTGCTGGGCGGGATCTTCTCGATGGTGGTTTTTGGCTACTCCCCGCTAGGCGGGATCTCCAAAACTACTTCCTTTCTTATTTGTCTGTTTCTCGCTGACAGGGATTATTTCATGCTTACTGTTACCACTGGGCGGGATTTCTGTTTTGGTGTTCAGTTTCAAGGGATTGATGCCCTAGGCCCATTGCTTATGTAATCGGGTTTTTTTTAGGGGTTACGTTTTCTGTAATAGGCTTATACATAAAGCCAGGAGGCATGATGCAAGGCTGATTTTGTACATAAGGTTTTGGGATCCTCTATAAAAACCCTTTTTTAATCTACTATAATAATTACCAAAAAAAAAATGCCAAATGCAAATGTTTTTATGTTTTTAATATTTTCAATTGTTTTTGAGTTTTGATTATTCTGAATGTTTTTTGAACTTTTTGAATTTAAACCTTTTTTGTGCTTTTGTGCTTTTTTTTTTACCAGAGGGCTTAAGGTGACTTTGGGACCTTTTATGATTTGACCAAAGGGCTTTAAGATGCATTTAGGGATTTTTGTCACGTGACCAAAGGGCTTTAAGAATGCCTTTGGGGTTTTTTGTGTTTTGACCAAAGAGCTTTAAGATGCCTTTGGAGCCTTTTGTGAAGTGACCAAAGGGCTTTAATATGCCTTTGGGGCTTTTTGTGATTTGACCAAAGGGATTTAAGATGCCTTTGGAGCTTTTTATGACATAACCAAAGGGCTTTACGAATGCCTTTGGAGCTTTTTGTTATGTGACCAAAGGGCTTTAAGATGCCTTTCAAGTTTTATGTGAAGTGACCAAAGGGCTTTAAGATGTCTTTGGGGCTTTTTGTGAAGTGACTAAAGGGCTTTAAGATGCCTTTGGAGATTTTTGTGAGGTGACCCAAGGGCTTTAAGATGCCTTTGGGGACTTTTGTGAAGTTATAAAAGGGCTTTAAGATGCCTTTGGTGCTTTTTGTACTTTGATCAAAGAGCTCTAAGATGCCTTTGGGGCTTTTTGAATTTGAAGTTTTCTACTATTTTTATAATTTTGAAATTTTTGAATGTCTTTGATATTTTTGACATTTATTTGAATGTTTTTGTGTTTTGTTGGTTTTATGTGTAAAACGCCTTCAGATGAATAATTTTGAGAGGCTCTAGCTCCTCAAAACCTTCTAGTGATGTTAGGCGATATGTCCTAGGTCCAATATTCTTAGAGATGATATAAGGACCTATCTAATTAGCCATAAATTTGTCTCGTAGATGCAGTGGTAGGTTTCAATTATGTTGGTTTTCATTGAGCACAAAATCCCCAACTTTAAAGTCTCTTAGGTGGAATTTATTGTTATAAGCTTGTGTTAGACAATCCTGGTAAATACATAGATGCTCAAGAGAATTGATGCGTCATTCATCAAGAAGGGTCAATTTATCAAGGTGAGCTTGCCATGCAGTGTCATCATTGATGAATTCTTTCAATGCAATGAACAGCGTTGGAATTTCCAACTCTAAGGACACAATGGCCTTAGTGCCATATACAAGAAAAAATGATGTTTCCCTAATGGGCATTCACATGCTAGTCCTATAAGCCCATAATGCAAGGGTTAATTGCATATGCCAATCATTATGTTTTTCTTTCACCATATTATTTAAGATGGCTACTATTGTCCCGTTTGAGGCCTCTACTTGTCCATTTGCTTATGTATAATATGGTATCACAAAACTGTGTTGAATTTTGTATTTGGATGTTAAAGCATACATATTTTTGTTCTTGAATGATGAACCATTATCCAAGATTATCTTGAAGGGGACCCCAAAGCGATAGATGATATTGTGAAGTATGAACTCCATAATTTGAGGTCCTATTTTTGATTTTAAGGGGACTACTTCCACCCTACCCAATGGATATTAAGATAAACATGTGTCATCTTCAAGACGAGGGAGAGATATTTCCAATAAGATCAAAACCCCACTAAGAAAATGGCCAAGCCACCTAAATGGTCTGTAAGGCCTATGATGGCAAGTGCATCAAATTTTCATGATGTTGACACTTAACGCATTTTATGACATACTTGCAGCAATCCTTCTCCATGGTGGGCCAGTAATAACCCATTCAAAGGATGCGCTTGATTATGGCCATGCCGCTAAAGTGGCCACTGCATGTACCATCGTGAGCTTGCAAAATCACCCAAGCCGATTCTTGGAGCTCTAGGAAATGAAGGAGGACTCCATCGTAGCTTCGATGATACAATATACCTCCTAGCAAGACATATCTTATCACTTTTTATTTGAATACTCATTTTTTGGCATGCAATAGTTTGTGTGGGATGATTCCAAGTTTCAAGAAATCTTGTAATTGGGATAGCCAATCCTGATAAGCTATAGCATCAATAGATAAGATGACTTGTTTCTCCTACAATTCAATGTGCAAAAATGTAGATTGAGAAATAACCTTATGGTGAGTGATGGTACCATTCCCCATAGGATCCTATGAGATCAAGGATATCCAAGGCACATTCTTTAGAAAATATTTGGCTTTATATAACCACTCATGGTCTGGTTCTATATGAATCATGTTGACTGATTCTTTGTTGTCAAAAGCATCATGCTGCATTGCTAATTATGAGAGCATTTTTCACATGAATGGTAGTGAAATCAGTAGATGGATTTTGAGGGATCAAGGATCCCAGATATGCCATAGTGTCTACAAATCTATTTGATGTGCGAGGGATTTCCTTGATGTCATACCATTCTAGTTGGGCTAAATAAATGTCAATAAGCTCTTTGTAAACTTTCAATATTGGATCCCTGCATTGAAATAGTCCCTTAACTTGGTTGACTATGAGAAGGGAGTCATTGAAGATATATAACCTTTTGATCTTCATAGCGATGGCTATTTGGAGACCTAAGATTAGGACCTCATATTCAGTGTTGTTATTTGTGCAAGGGAAGTCCAGATTAAATGACAAGGGCATTGGAGCACCTTATGGCATGAAAAACATAATCGTTGCATCACCCCCTTGCTCACACTTCAAACAATCAAAGAACAAAGTCATGCTAGTTTTATTTTTGGTCCTTCAAGTTCAGGCGCTTTTGATAATGCAAATACTGCATCATTAGGAAGTTCTATGGTGAGAGGTCTACTATTCTAAAGAGGCACCTCTGCCAGTTGATCAGCTATGACTTGTCCCTTGATGGACTTTTGGCTTATGAATTCCAAGTCAAATTCCATCAATAACATGATCTACTTTGTAGTACGTATATTATGATATGTCTTGCTTATCATATACTGCAAAGGATTTTGTTTTGATATCACATACATTGTGTGGATCAGCACGTAGTGGCACAATTTCTTGGTTGAAAAGACCACTGCTAAGCACAACTTTTCTATGTATGAGTATTAAATCTCATAGCTCACAAAGTGTGGTTGATGTAATATATCATTTGTTATTTAACTTGCACGTTCTTTTGAGCCAACATGGTTCCCAAAGAAAAATTGATAGTGAATATATAAAGCAAGAATGGCACACCCGGCCTTGGTGGAACTAATACTGGCAATGTTGCCAAGTACTTATTGATTTTAGAAAAGGCTTACTAACATTCCTCATCCCAATGGAATGAGACCCCCTTGTGTAGAAATCAATTCATGGATCAAAATTTTTCTAATAGTTGTGCGATAAATCACTTTATGGATGCTACTTTGCTCTATAAGCTTTTTAGCTCTTTGATGTTAGTGGGTGGGGTCATTTCTAGGATAGCCTTTACCTTTATTGGATCTACTTCGATGCCTCATTTAGAAACGATGAATTCCAAGAGCTTTATAGAAGTTATACCAAAGACACATTTCTTGGGATTCAACCTAACATTGTGCTCAATTAGGTGATCAAAGACCTTTGTGAGGATCTCGACATGCTCTTCATACAGTAATGACTTAACCAGTAAGTCATCGATATAGTATTCTAAGATCTTATGCATGTAGTCATGGAAAATGTATGTCATAGCCCACTGATATATGGTACCAATATTTTTAAGAACAAAGGGCATTACTTTATCACAAAATATCCCCCATGGAGTGGTGAACATGGTTTTATGTTGGTCTTTGGGTTTAATCTGAATTTGATTGTAACCAAAAAAATTGTCCATTAGGGAGATAATCTCATGACATGTAGTTGCATCTACAAGAACATCTATGTTGGGAAACAAGAATGAATCATTTGGTGTTGACTTATTGAGATCCCTGAAATCTGTGTAAATACAATTTTTTCCACCAGGTTTTCCTATGGGCACCATGTTTGATACCCATTCTGGATAGTCGATGGGAATAATAAAGACTACATCCAAAATTTTATGTAGCTTGTTATTTACCATCAAAGCAATGGTTGGATGCATATTTTTGAGCTTTTGCTTGATTGACCTCTTTTTAGGGTCTAGTGAAAGGTTGTGGATAACCAATTTCAGATCTAGTCCCAACATATCTTTGTAGGTCCAAGCAAAGAGACTAGGTCTCTCTTTCAATAGAGGAATAATGATGGCCTATTCTTCTAGAGATAAGCTTTCTTTGAACTTGACTTTCTTTGGTTTAGAAGGATCATCGCTAATGCCCACTTTGAAAGTATCCTCTATTGCCATATGTGACTTCTCCTAAAGCTGGTGAGAAGTGGGGATTAAGTGGATATCATCTACTAGATTTAAAGGTTCCATTGAATCATGGTCAAAAATAGCATGATAAACATCATATGTGCATCCTGGTGCAAAATTAAATGGTTGCAACATATCTTAATTAAGGAAGAAATATTCAAGCTCTAGGGATAAATCAACGTGATCCCAATCAATAGCATCTAAATTAAGACACAATGGTTTAGATGGATCAGCTAGGTTATGGAGTGGAGTGGTCAAATAAATAGATATCATGTTGATGGATGATATGAAATCTCTAGGACCATGTGGGTGAAACTCTACATTAATGATTTACATTCCATACTCAAGATGAGGCTTTAGGGGTATGGGGATCTCAGGATCTAGTTTATGGATAGACGAGATGATGGGATCATTAGGTTAAAGTAGCTCTCTAAATGTAGGTGGATCTAGGTTGACCATGTGATAGATTTCATATAAATTGAGTGGTCTTCCCTTGAAGCAAGGGCCAAAATATATTGTATGGTGTATCTTCTCTATTTCAACAAGTCAATTGACCTGACGTAAGTGACGAGGCACAAGATAAGCCATCTTAGTCTCATACTCATAGTCACTATCATCTATGAAGAACCCCTCATTCCTGCTCATTGGGATTGGGTGTTGTCCTACATGTTGAGGCCCAAGATAGACCATTTTAGTCTCCTATTCATAGTCACTGTCATCCATGAAGAATCTATTATCTATTTCCACTAGCCTTGCGATGTGGTGTGCATGTCTAGGCCCAAGATAGGCCATCTCAGTTGAGTCCTCTGACTCATAGCCACTTTCATCCGTGATGTATCCACCTTCTATGTTACCTGACCAAGCAAGGTGTGGTAAATACCGAGGCTTGTGATAGGCCAACCTAGATTCATATTTAGACTCACTTGTGACATACTCATTCTCTTATCACTCATAAACATGGCTTGGTTCATACTCCCATAGGATTATTCTTGATGGGTTTGCTTCGAGAGAGAAATTTGGGTGATACTCATCAGGTGGTCCTATATTGACCATATCCACCCATATATTGCTCAAGTAACTTTTTTTCAAGGGTTGATACAGATTCCATTCAATGTCTTCCTTGAACCCTAATCTTATTCTATCCAAAGCTACTACTAATGAATCATCATTTCTTTGGATATGATACCCTAGACCAAACCTATCAGTAGGAAATTGGTACTATGGTTGAAATAGAAGTTGACACCCTTGCTCATACAAACCTAAACCATGGGCATGCCAATGTCATTATTTAAAGTACTTTAGAGCAAACTCAGGATTAGATAAGTAATGAAAATTTGAGGTGAAAGGATCATCCTCATACTCTTCAATATTAGAAGCATTATGGTCATAATCCAGAACAACATAGATGAAGTTGGTTTGGTTAGGGGGATTCCTAATGGAACAATTATACCTATTGGAAAGTTTGGGACTCTTGGCCATCCCATATCTTGTGTAGAATTGATAATGGGTGTGAAAGTCATGTTATACACAAGTTACTCACCTAACCCTGTGTTGGCTAAGTGAACTATCACCTGTGGTGCAGATAACACCGTTGATGCAGCAAGCAAGGCAGGTTGAGATACCTCCTTGGCTATGTCTTGGGAATATTCCTCCTCCATGGGATTCAAAATTTTCATCGCTGATATAGTTGGAAGTTATTTAGGTCCTTCCTCCACTAAGGGTGTTTTTAGTTTCTAAGAGTTCTTTGCCTTAGACATTGTGAGTTTCTCAGAAGCACCAATAACTTTAAATGTAGGAGGCAATATCAATGTAGATGGGTCACCTTACACTAATTTAGACTTGCTTTATGGCTATGCGATAGGGGATGAAGGCCTTATGTACATGTGTATCGATGGAAGGATGAAGTTCCCTGACAAGATGACCTAATGCATGTACTTGAATGTCTCTTCATCTGATGAAACCACATGTACTTGTTCCTCATGCACATACTTGATGCATTGGTGCAAAATTAAGGGAACATACTGTATGTCCCTTATCTAGGGATGCCCTAGGAGGATGTTGTACTGCATTACCCCCTCCAATATGTGACACATCATAGGGATGGTATTATACCCTACCTTTATAGGTAGCACAACTATACCCACTATGGAGCACATCACATTATTGAAAGCTCTCAATGTATAGGAGGTTGGAAAAAAGTTTGACCTAGGGATTTTTAGGTGCCCTATAGCTTTTTTTATGATAATGTTAATCGACGAGCCCGTGTATATTAGAATCCGCTTGAAGGGTATGTCATTGATGGACATGATGATATGCAAAGGTGGGTTTGCTATGGTAGTAGGGACTACATTTATTTTGTAATCATAGAAATGGATCACAGACTCTTGACATTGTTGGACCTATCCCATGAAGTTTGTGAATGCATCAGGGTTTTGGGGTTAAAGCTTAATCAATCTCAAGATATCCATTAATGTATCCCTATGTATTAATGACTGTTGAATGAGATCATAGATTGATAACTTAGCTGGTGTCATTTGGAGATTTTGTACAAGTCTTCTTCAAACAGTTACCATAGGTTGTGCTAGTGGTCTTGGAGGATTATTTTGCACCTGCCTCTATTGAGGTGTAGCCAAGATATGAATAGAAGCCACTGGAGACTTTGGTTGGTTGTATCACTGACTTCTTGTCACCACATTGACTATTTCAACCATTTAGATGCATCCCTAAGTGGGAGGTTTAACTTGAACTTGGTTTTCTTGAGTGCCCTGATCTCTAGGGACCTCATGATTAGGCAATAGATTTCTAAATATGCCCATGTCTCTATTGTAGGGTGCCAATGGATTGTCAAATTTTAACTCATCCTTCTTGATCATGTTTTTCACAATATTATTGAATTCGATACATGTTTTGATATCATATCCCTATATTCTATGATATGGGCAATATTGATCTTCCCTATATACCTTGGGCTTGGGATGATTAGGATCAAGAAGTTACATCTTAGGTAGCCTGAGTATTTGTGCCTCACTTAACTGGTTGAATGTTGATTGCATCAACTCTGATAAAGGCATGAAATAGTGAGGTGATCGATGTTCTTTATTTTGACCTTGGTTGTTCTTGGGGTTGTAATTTTCTGGTGGGGGTTGAGCCTGATAGTTTTGTGATTGTTGGCTATTGCCTCCCTTTGGTGTGCTTAACACAACCTGGTTGACTTGAGCAAGCTTGGCCTGATTTTGTTGATTCTTGTTATGATTGTTATTGTTCCAGTCCTTTTTTTTTTGGAGCTTAAGGTCTCCTTCATCAACCTTGGTGTCTTCTATTATCTTGGATTGAGATAAGGCTTCCTTGAATGTTTCATAATGTTGCAGTTGCAATAGCAATAAGATGTGCTTTGTGAAATTCTTGGTAAACATCTAGGTGAGCTTTGCAGTGGGAACAACAAATGGTAATTTCACTATTATTTTTCTCCATCTATTCCCATAGTCCATAACTGGCTCATAATCATATTGTTTTAGGTTTTCTAGATTGGGCAAGTTTGCTTTCTTCTTAATACCAAAAGAAAAGCGTTCAAGAAATGCATTCACCAGTTACTCAAAGATGATGATGCTGTGAAGGTTAATGTCCAATAACATGCAGCGGAAAATAAACAATTAAAAAATTTAAACACTTTATTTCATTATTCTCCAACAACCTCAATATTACACATTCTAATGTATATATAAGTAAGGGATATGGAGAAAGTCGGCAGAGGGAGATGGAGGGATAAGGGAGTTGGAGGGATAAGGGAAAAGAAGGTATATCGGAGGGATAAGGAGGAAATGGAGGGATAAGGAGGAAATAAAGGAGAAGAAGTAGGAGGGAATTAGGGAAAAACTAAAACAAACTTGCCGACAAAATTTGCCGACAAAATGAGGGAGATTTCACACTTTAGGGCTTAGAAGGAGCTTTTTCTAAGCCACTTATGGAGAATCCCTGTTCACACTTGCAACATTCTCCCCCTTAAAGTTGAGAGGACTGACTACACAGTCTCTCAGCTTTACAAATTGAGCTTTTGTCATCGCCTTGGTGAAGATGTCTGCGACGTTCTCCAAAGTGTGACAGTATTGAAGCTCAACAATTTCATGTTCCACCATATCTCTGATGAAGTGGTACTTCATATCAAAATGTTTCGTTCTACTATGGTGGACAGGATTATATGCCAACTGAATGGCACTGATGTTGTCGCAGTAGATTCTGGTCGGACCACTTTGCTGTTCTCCAATCTCTTCTAGTACTTTCCTTAGCCACAAGGCTTGAGTACTTGCATAAGTAACTAGCTATATACTCGCTTCTGTTGAAGATAGCGCTACTACTGTCTACTTTTTTGAACTCCAAGTTATTAGTCCTGATCCAAGACTAAAACAGTTTCCTGATGTTGATTTCCTGTCATCAATATTGCTACCCCAATCACTATCACTGAAGCCTACAAGCTTGATAGTGTTACATTTATGGTATTGGATTCCAAAATCCAATGTACCCTTCACATATCTCAAAATTCTTTTAGTTGCTTGCAAATGCAGCTCAGAGGGGTTAGACATAAATCTAGAAACAAGAGATACAACATACTGAATATCTGGTCTGGTGTTGGCGAGAAACATCAAACTCCCAACCATGCTTCTGAAAGTGGTCACATCAACTTTCGGTGCTCCATCATCTTTGCTTAATTGGATCCCATGTCCAATTGGAGTTGCAACTGGTTTGCAATGCTCCATAGCAAACTTCTTGATCATATCCTGAGCATACTTATGTTGACAGATGAAGATCCCCTGTATCTGATCGATGAACTTCCATTCCAAGATAGTAGTGCATTAAGCCAAGATCCTTCATCTCAAATCTGCGTCATCATGGAGTGTTTGAACTCCCTATTCATTTTTTCATTACTACCCATAAAAATAAGATCATCCACATACAAGCAAACTATGAGGATGTCATTACCTTGCTTTAGGTAGTAGAGTGTGGGTTCATTTTTGCCCCTGGTGAACCCATAATCTTTGAAGTACCCATCAATGCATGAGTACCAAGCTCTTGGTGCTTGTTTAAGGCCATAGAGTGCCTTCTTCAATCTGTAAACAAGGTGTTCCTTACCTTGCACTTCAAATCCCTGTGGTTGCTCAACATACACTTCTTCTGTCAAGTAACCATTGAGAAATGCACTCTTGACATCCATGTGTTGGACTTTCCATCCTTTGTGTGCAGCTAAGGCAAGAACTGTTCTGATTGTCTCCTGTCTGGCTACAGGAGCAAAAGTCTCTTCATAATCTATTCCATATTTTTGAGTAAAACCCTTTGCCACTAATCTTGCCTTATGCTTCTCAATGCTTCCATCAACATTAAACTTGGTCTTGAAGATCCATTTACAGCCAACACATTTCTTTCCTTTAGGAAGCTTCACGAGCTCCCAAGTGTCATTGTTTTTTATAGAGGTTATCTCCTCTTTCATGGCATCTTGCCAAATCTTCTGAGTACATGCCTTCTCATAACTAGAAGGTTCAAGCTGTGCACTAGTTAACAAAGCATAGTTAACTTGATCTCCCCTAGGTTCCTACTGGGATTCATCATCACCATACAAGTGCATACTTTCTAATCTGTGTAAAACAGATTCCATTTCACTAGCTTGACTCCTAGTGTATCTTCTTGAAAATTTTTTATCCAACATCTGAGATGATGGATGATACTGTAGAGTTCTCTTACCTTTGGATGGAACATCAATGTCCATTGGTGAGGAACTTACTGATCGCTGTGGAGAAGGACTTGGTGAAGAAGTTGAATCAGAAGATGGACTTGGAGGATGTGTGGGAGGAGACTGCTTTCCTTTCTGTGGGAGCTGTGGTTGCACCTGCTGAGCAACTACATCAGTGGCTTCAACATCATTGAATATTTGGGGCTTACCCCACTCTCCCCCTTCATCAAAAATCACATCCCTTGAAACCACTATCTTTCGAGTCGTAGGATTGTAGAGTCTATAACCCTTTGTGTTTTCACAGTATCCTACAAAAATGCAAGCTTGACTCTTTGGATCCAGCTTCTTTCTTAGCTCATCAGGAATGTGAGCATATGCCAATGAACCAAATACTCTGAAATACTTCACATTTGGTTTCTTACCATACCAGGCTTGGTAAGGTGTCTTCCCTTTCAAACTTGAAGTAGGACTTCTATTCAAGATGTGAACACTAGTCCTTGTTGCATCTCCCCAATATGCATTACTCAAATGCTTTGTCTGAAGCATTGATCTTGCCATCTCCACAATGGTGCGATTTTTTCTTTCTGCTACACCATTTTGTCTGTGGAGTGTAGGCAGTTGTGAACTGCCTCTTGATGCCATGATGTTTACAAAAATTCAAAACCGATTAGAGGAGTATTCTCCTCCTCTATCTGATCTAAGACATTTTATAGAATATCCACTCTCACTTTCAAATTTTGCTTTAAAATCAACAAAGCATGCAAATGCTTCATCCTTATGCTTCAAAAAATATATCCAACACATTCTTGTGCAATCATCAATGAAAAGTAGGAAGTAAGAGTGGTTACCTAGACTCTTGGTCTGCATCGGACCACAGATGTCTGAATGTACCAACTGGAGTGGATAGCTGGCCCGCCATGCTTGTCCATGAGGAAATTTCGATCTGGCATGCTTGCCCAAGGCACACCCTTCACAGACTTCCTTACTGTCTTGAATTTTGGGAAGTCCAGTCACCATTGCTTGTGAAGTTAGCATTTTCAAACTTGCTGAATTCAAATGACCATATCGCAAGTGCCATAGGACACTTGGATTGGTAATTGCAACATTTGCTAACTTATTTCCTCCTGGCTGGCCAAACTTCAAAGGGAATAATCTATTCTTTGACATTGGCACTTGTGTAATGATTCTATTACTATTATTCTTGTCAAAAATGGTGCATTTACCCTCATCAAAAATCAACTTGTAATTCTTTTCAAGCATTTGACCAACACTTAAATTGTGTTGAAGATGAGGTGTGTAATAGATATCACTTACTTGCTTGATGCCTTCTTTCGTTGGAACCTCCATGGCTCCAATGCCTTCAACTGCCAATGACTTGTCATCTCCCAACCGGATGTTGGATTTGTATGAGGAGTCTAACTTAGCAAAGAGTTCTTCTTTGCCACTCATGTGATTTGAACACCCAGTGTCCAAAATCCATGTATCATTCATATTTTGCTCTATCTGGCCATAAGAAAGAAAGATATTTGAGGACTCTTCCTCTTCTCCAAAATTCCCAAACTGACTGCTCTGGTTGCTACTGCTTCCTTGTGAAGTCTTTGACCAACAATCTCGAGCATAATGGCCAAGTTTGCCACAATTGTAGCAAACTTGTTTTGATTTATCTCCTCCTTTTCCTTTGCCAGATTATTTCCCTCTATATTGCTGCTGTCCTCCTCTATTCTGATTTCCGCCTCTATTGGATGATCCTCCTCTATTAGGAGTTCCCCCTCTTTGATTATTCCTGCCTCTGCCTCTTTGTTGACCTCTTCCACGGCCTCTACCTCTTCCTTCATGTGTGGCAAAAGCTTTGTCATCTCCTCCATAGCTGGTGGTAGGAGTTTCCTGTAACCTCTCTTCATGTGAGAGAAGTGAACCAGCTTAATGCATCAAAAGACAATGTGGTTAAGTCTTTGGATTCTTCAATTATTATTGCAATGGAATTCCATTTTGGAAGAAGTGTTCTCAACACTTTCTTCACCATCATCTCTGGCTTAATATCCTCCCCTAGTGTGACCATTTTGTCGACTACGACTTTCACTCGCACGCAGTAATCTCCGACTCTTTCATTCTCTTGCATCTTGAGATTCTCAAAATCTCGTTTCAAAGTTTGCAGTTTTACCTGCTTCACTTGGTCACTACCTCGATAGCTTTCTTTTAGGGCATTCCAGGCATCTTGTGCAATTACATAAGATGCAACCCTAGGGAAGATACTTTTATCTAAGGCAACATGAATGTGATAAAGGGCAAAAGCATTATTCTTTTGTGCTTCTTTTCTCGCCTTTTTATCAGCATTAGAGAAAGTTGCCCATTCAGCAGCAGTTGGTTCTGTATAGCCTTCTTTGACTACATCCCAAAGACCTTTTCCTATCAAAAGGGTTTTCATTTTAATAGACCAGTATTCATAGTCACTACCATTAAATTCAGGGATTGGTAGACTAGTGTTTGCAGCCATTTCTAAAAACAAACTTTTATTGAGGCAAACTGGAAATACAAAGCAGTACAGAAAGATTTAATTATTCAAATCAAATCTCACCTTTTTAGTACATTCAAGTTCTGCTTCAGAACTGCTGCTGATGACAATGATTTCAGGCTCTGCAGGATCTTCTTCTTCTGCTGCTGCTTCTTCTTCTGCTTCTTCTTCTTCGTCTTCTTCTTCTTCTTCTTCTTCCTCTTCCTCTTCTTCCTCTTCTGCTTCCTCTTCTTCTTCTGGTTCAGGTTCAGGAGAGCGTGGAGTATAGCTCTCACTCGATTCAGCTACCTGTACACCTGGTGTGTAACTGGCACTTGATCATACATCCAAAACAAATTGCTCAGTCTCGAACTCTTCAATTCTCTTTCCAAAGATATTGTCTTCTGAATCTGCCTCGTACCCTGAATCCGGCTTTCTTAGGTGAGCTATCACCTGATTCTCAAGTTGACAAAACACTGTGTAGTCCTAAACTTTGAACCCTTTGGTCAAAGGATTCTGGTGTCTGTCTCTTCAAAATTGAAAGTAGTGCATAATAGCACCCTTCAGATCGGAACATCTAACATTGCACGGGCACATTATTTCTCTTTTTCACAAAAAATTCTTCTAACAAGGTTTTTTAAAAATTTTTTATAAAGTCTAAAAAAAAATTTAATAAATTTTTATATATTTTTTTAAATTACCTTTTAAATTAATTTATTAAAAAGATAATTTTAAATAAAATATAAATTAAATTTATTAAATAATTTTAAAAAACTTTTAATAAAAATTTTAAAACCTTTAAAAGAATTTAAAAAAAAAAAAAACTGTTTACCTTTGGCGGGCGGGAGATTCGACCCCGCGACCTCCCTGACACGACGGCCGCGCTTTACCACTGCGCCAAGCGGCCGAGCTGGTCAGAATAGGGAACGCAATCCCTATTATAGCGGCAGCAGTGACTTTTAAAAAAAAATAATAATTTTTTTTTGTAATCGCGACCGATGGGATTCGATCCCGTGTCCGCTTGCCTACGAGCGGACCACCTTGTCCGCTGGGCTACATCCCTCGGACGTGAAAACAATGGCGCCAGCGGACAAATAAAGCTCAGCGGGCTTAATTTTTTTTTTTTTTTAAATATATCGTGCCTTTATCCCACATTTGCTGTGGGAAATCTCTAGCAGGGTTTATCAACCCAAACCCGCAGAGTAGCTATTGACTGCCTACGGGCAGTCACACGCCGTATTTTGCCGCCAATTTCGACGAATTGCAATCTGCCATGTCTGCACACGTTGACCAATGCAACCTTGCCACTTGTCGCCACGTGGCAAATTTTTTGACCAATCAAACGTCGCCACGTCACCTTGTCTCAAACCGCGTGCCGTCTCGAAATCTGCATCGCTGCCACGTCTGCTCTACTGCCGCCATGTGTCGCGTCCTCGTGCTACCACGTGTCACATCAAGTCACCTCAAGATCCATGCCTGAACTACCTTGGGATCTATGCCCGAGCTTGCTCGTGATCCTCCTCGAGATTTGAGCCTATTGACGACCTCTATTCATGCGCCTGACGCCTGCCTCAGGAACCGTGCCTGACAGGTTCCACCTCGAGAATCGTGCCTGTCTGCCATCGGATTCTACCTTCGAAATCGTGTCCGGGCTGACTGGCTCTGATACCAGTGAAGGTTAATGTCCAATAACACGCAGCGGAAAATAAACAATTAAAAAATTTAAACACTTTATTTCATTATTCTCCAACAACCTCAATATTACACATTCTAATGTATATATAAGTAAGGGATATGGAGAAAGTCGGCAGAGGGAGATGGAGGGATAAGGGAGTTGGAGGGATAAGGGAAAAGAAGGTATATCGGAGGGATAAGGAGGAAATGGAGGGATAAGGAGGGAATATAGGAGGAGAATAGGAGAGAAAATAGGATAGGGAGTTAGGGAATATTGCCGACAAGAATTGCCGACAAAATTAGGGAGATTTCACACTTAGGGCTTAGAAGGAGCTTTTTCTAAGCCACTTATGGAGAATCCCTGTTCACACTTGCAACAGATGCTGTGCTTAGGTAATTGGTTGAACCATTCGGTTGCTACACCTGATAATTTCATGATGGATGTTCTTAGCATTAGGATGTTATTATGTTCAAGTTCGAAGCACACATTCATAAAATTTGTGATGTGTTCTTGTGCATCTTCCTCTCCTTTGAACTTGTCTAGCATAGGCATCTCAAAGTGCCTAGAATACACATGACTCGATACTGAATGGCATAATGGTTGGTTGTGTATTTTACTTAGGGTTGGATTCTGCCCAACCACATCCTTTTTCTCAAGATATTTGACCCTCTTAGTGATTATTTTGTATGCCTTCAAAGAAATGATCTCCTATTCTTGAAGGTTTACTCGTGATGGTCTGGGAGGTAATCCTGTGTCTGCCCAATTTAGGCATCTGTATTCATCCACCATGACTATGAATGAAGGTTTAGGATATGTATGCTCCTGATCTTCCATCCCTGCCTATTATTTATTAAGTTGTCTATTTTGAATCTAGGTATTTTTGATACTTTGAGGTATGGTGAGTGCACTCATCTCTTTATCTAGTGCATCTCTCATGTTGAGAATCATTATGTCTATCATGTTGGTGTTGCTCACCACCTATGTGTAAGTCAATTCAAGCCAACCTATCTACTTACTCTTTGCACTCTATCTGTTCCTATCTTAAGTACTATTATTGAAGGTGCAAATGCTATTTTTTCCATGCTTCCTCTTGCTCGAGGGATTTTAAATTCTTGTGTAGTGCTTCCTCCTTGTCTTGGAGTAGCTTTTTCTAATATTGGATATCCTAAAATAGCCTATGCATGTGGTTAGACTGATATGCCCTTCAAGGTTTATGGCTTTGTAACTCTATACAAGGCGTATTAATGGATAGGCCTCTTGTAGAGGCTCTTGCTATGTTTTTGCCCTTGTCTATTAGGTTGACCTCCTTTGTGTAGAGTGATCTATGTTCTATATCCCCATGCTTGGAGGCAGTGCATATGCTATGGGGACACTTTGAAGATTCCCCTGGCTCATTGGTGTGTCTTGTAGTTTTATGGCTATGTGAAATTCCTAAAATAGAATGTGTAGTAGCAATGCTTCTTTGAGCTAGTCTTGAGAGAACTTGATCCAACTCATCAAGCTGTCTAGAATTCCACGGTTGATCCCATGGATTCCCATTAGCCCCAATGAGATCATGATCTATGGGTATCCTTCCATATTTAGGGAGGCTAGGAGGTGCTCTAGGTCTATGACTGGGTGCAGCCCTTGTGTTATACCCCTTAGTGGGCTGATCTGACCTAAGTGTGTCATGTGAATATTGGGGCCTTGAAGCCCCCTCATGTTTGTGCAAATATTGGGGTCTGGAAGACCCATCATACCTATGTGAAGATAGAGGCCTTGATGATCCCTCATTCCTATGAAATTATTGATGCCTTGAGGCCTCCTCATGACATGAAGATTGGGGCATTGAAGCCCCATCATGTCTATGTGATGATGGAGGCCTTGAGGCCTCATCATATTTGTGTGATGATGGAAGCCTTGAGGTATCCTAATGTCTATGTGATAAGGGAGGCATTGAGGCCTCCTAATGTCTATGTGATGAGGGAAACCTTGAGGTCTTCTCATGTCTATGTGATGAGGGAGGTCTTGAGGCCTCCTCATGTCTATGTGATGAGGGAGGCCTTGAGGCCTCCTCATGTATACATGAAGATTAGGGCCTTGATGCCCCCTCATGCCTACCACAAGAGGAACCAGGATATGGCTCTCTAGCTAGGGTTTCTCAAGGAGTCCCTCCATGGGTTGAGGTATCACCCCTAAGGCTTGTTGAAATTCATTCAACAACATGGTGTGTGGGCGACTCAATGTCATTGTGATTGTGAGTGTGTGGAGAGTTAGATTCTGCCTCAGTGTTGGATTGAGAGTGGTTGCTCTATGTGTAGACCATGAAAATTGTAAATTATATTTTTATGTAGATTTTGGAACACACAAACAAAGTAAAAAAATGTTTCTCTTTTAATTTTTCTTGGTGTTCCTAGACTGGTTTGGTGTATTTTTAGATTTTTTGATAGCTACAATCTAACTCTCATCGTGTTTTTCATTTTGTTGATGATATACTCAGATTGTTTAAGTGGATTTCACCTGTATACTCACAGATCAAAAACAAGAAAAGAAGTTATGATCATGTTATCCAACCTATAATGTGTGGTGATGAAGTCCACACATGATCAGGGAGCACAGGTCCTCCCGGTCCTCACCCAATTCACGCGCAGTTGGTGATATACCTCTCGGAAGAGAGATACATGCTATATACCACAAGTTATGATGGATCTTGGAAACTGGTATTGGCCAATATAATAGGTTTACAAGATTTGAGACAACGGGTGGAGATGAAAGCCACCTCATTGAACTCTACTAGTGGATGGTAATGAAGTCCACCTCACTAGAATTTAAGTGAATCATGGTGTGTGGATGTTCTTTTTAGATTTTTGCATAAAGGAAAACAATGCATCAAGAAGCACTCATGATTTTTCTCCTATATGCCTAAGAAAAGAGCGTTTTATTTTTAGAAAAATGCATTTCTAAGTAGTTCAATTAATTTCAGAGAATGCATTTCTACCTTGTGAAATAATGGCCATTGGCTAGACCCTATGCAACCATGCTTTACAAAAAAAAATCTAGAACACTAAAGACTAGGGTGAATCTGAAACAAAGGTTCGCTATTCCTAACAGTGACTAGAAGAAAACTAAGAAAACTAAGAAGTTGTATGCACTTTTACTTTAATATTTTGCCAAGTTTTCTTAATTAAATGAGATCTTCCCTACTATATTTTGATAGAAAACATAGATAGAAATAGGGAAAATAGCTAAGAGTTGCTCTAACCTAAAATCCACATCTGATGAAGCATAGGCTGACCTCTGTTGCTGATTTTATTCTAGCCATTATCGACTAGAGCGACTGTTGCTGGCCGTTGACTTCAAAAGCAGCCTCTATATTCTAGTCGTTAACTAAATGATGTAGGAGCATATGGTGGCAGCAGAGCAATCTTGCATCAACAAAAAAAATTTCTAAGTATTTGCCTTAATGTCGCGATATCGTGATAGAGAAAAGTGTCGCGATATCGCGACATGTCGCATTTTCGTGACTCAGAAAGGAGAGAGAAGGCACAGAGCAAAAATGTCATGATATCGTGACATGTCACATTATCACGACCAAAATCCGAGAGAAGGCTCAAGAGAGAAAAGTGTCGCGATATCGCGACATGTCGCATTATCATGACCAAAATCCGAGAGAAGGCTCAAGAGAGAAAAGTGTCGTGATATCATGACATGTCGCATTATTGTGACCAAAATCCGAGAGAAGGCTCAAGAGTGAAAAAGTGTCACGATATCGCGACATGTCGCATTTTCACGACCAAAGAACGAGGGAAGGCGCAAAGGAGAAAAAGTGTCGTGATATCGTGACATGTCACATTTTTACGACCAAAAGGTGAGAGAGGCATAGGAGAGAAAAAGTGTCACGATATCGCGACATGTCACATTTTCATGACCAAAAGGCGAGAGGAGGCGCAGGAGAGAAAAAGTGTCGCGATATCGTGACATGTCGCATTTTCATGACCAAAATGGGAGAGAAGGCACAAGAGAGAAAAAGTGTCACGATATCACGACATGTCGCATTATCATGACGAAAAGAGAAGAGAAAGAGAGAGAAAGAAAAAGTGTCATGATATCGTGACATATTGTATTTTTGTGGGCCAAAGCAAGGAGAAAAAGAGAGAAAGAAAAAGTGTCGTGATATCGTGACATGTCGCATTTTCATGACCAAAAGAGACAAAATGGCAGGCGGTTACAGGGGCCGTTACAGAGGAAATTATCGAGCGGTGGGTATACCAAATGCCATCATTGGTTAACAAGCGGACAAAGTCTACAGTGGCAACACTGAACAACACGTGGCACCAAGGTGCAATGAAAGCAAACAAAGATCAAGAGTCGAAAAGAAAGACGTTTCAAAATCCAAGACAACGAAGAGGCACGAGAAATGAAACGAAGGGTCAAAAAATGGAGACGGAGAGTCACGCCAAATATTTTAAAAGGGGAAACAAAGGCATGCACAAGGCGTTAAAAAAATTGTAGAGATAGTGTTGCAGACGTGAAGGCAAGAGGGCCATGTTGGACCTGTTTGGGCTATTTTCTTCTAGAGTTGGAAATGCTGTAGTATACAAAAAAATAATAAACTACCTTTCTGAATAAAGGAGTTTGTTTGGCAGATTGCTGCCATTATTGTAAATTTTTCCAAGTTTAATGAATGAGAATTGAGGATTTGGGTAAGCGATTTTTGGTCCCCCATCAAGTGGTATCAGAGCGGGAGTTCCTGAGTGTGTGAGCAGATCACCAAAAGTGATGCAGTTTGCACCAGGATCTGTGGAAGGGTTGTGAGAAGAGAGCGAGGAAGAATGCATCCACAAAGAAACCGTGGTGGTGGGAGAAATGTGGTACCTGAAGAAGATTTCATAGTTTTGTAGAGGCAAGTGCAAGCCCTGCAAGAGGAGTTGCAAAGAGGGGTTGAGTCAAGGAGAGAAGACCATAGTGAAGATGAAGCTTGGGAGGTTGATAATCCATCAGAAGAAGAAGCAATGGATCCTGTAGAAGCTAGATTAGTTAAGGCCATATCTTGGATCGGGAAGAAGACAAAGTTTGATGTCTCCATGTATTATGGGAATCTCAATCTAGAGGAGTTGATTGATTGGATCAATGATATGGGGGAGTATTTTGAGTATGAGGAGGTTGTAGATCCAGATCGGATCAAGTTTGCAAAAATGAAGTTGAAAGGCCATGCTTGCATATGGTGGAAAGGAGTGTAGCTAGAAATAAATAGAAGCAAAAAAGAAAAGATAACTAGATGGTATCGAATGGTAGAGAAGTTGAAGAGATATTTTATTCCTACAGATTATGAATTGGATCTATTGAGAAAAATGTAGAGTTTGAGACAGTCAAACAAATCTGTCAAAGAATATACAGAGGAGTTTTACCAGATCTCAATAAGAACTGGCCATTCAGAGGCTAACAAGGAGAAGGTGTCCCATTACATCAATGGGTTGAGAACCAGTATTCAAGAAGAGTTGAGTCTGGTTAGGGTGAGCACCATTGATGATGCTTACCAGTTTGCCCTCAAAGTCGAAGAGAAGATGAACATACGGTTTGAGGGTAAGCAAAGAGGAAGAGGTCATGGTGGAAGAAATGGTGGAAGGACCAGTGGAGAAAAATATAAGGATCAGATGAAGGCTGGTGAAACCAATAATACCCAGGATCAGAAAGAGGGGAACACCTACCAACCCCATAATCAAAACAATGGTTACCCAAGAGGGAGAGGTAGATCTGGACATGGATTTGGAAAGGGAGGATTTTGTGGAACCTGTTTCCATTATGGCAAAGAAGGACATCGAGCATACAAGTGTCCACAACATCGAGAAAGGACGAATAAGAGACCCGAGGGTCCTGCCAGAGCCGCTGTAGCAGATGAAGGTGCTGAATCAGAACATTCTGAGGAGGCAGAGGGAGGAGAAGTTATGGTCACAAGGAGGACCCTATTGAATGAAGAGAAATGATCAAACCAAAGGAGGAGTCTGTTCTACACAAGTGCGAAGTTCGGGTAAGGTCTATAATATTATTATAGATAATGGTAGTACTGATAACTTGGTCTTAGAAGAAATGGTTACTAAGTTACAGTTAAAGAGGAGGAGACACCTGCATCCATATCAAATTACGTGGTTACAGAAGGACCATAGGGCTTTGGTCAGTGAGCAATGCTCGATGAAATTTAATATTGGGAATTACTATGATGAGGTCCTGTGTGACATCCTGCCTATGGATGCTTGCCATTTGTTATTGGGAAGGCCATGGCAGTTTGATCGATGTGCAGTGCATGATGGTCGTGCCAACACTTACTTAGTGATGAAGAATGGAGTGCACCATAAGCTGAAGCCCTTGAAGGAGGTGGGCGAAAAGGTATGTAGCAGCGCTAGAATCTGTTTAGTTGAAAGGGGAAGATTTTTGGATAGTTTAAAGCATGAGCATATGTGCTATGCATTAATTCCTAGAGTTAGGAAGGAAGAATGCAAGGATACCCTTGTAGAAGTCTTAGGACTGTTAGAAGAATTTTCAGACATTATATCTGATAATGTGCCTAAGGGTTTACCACCAGTGAGGAAGATCAGTCACCATATAGATTTGGTACTAGGATCTAGTTTACCCTATAAGGCAACACATAGAATGACTCCTACAGAAACTGAAGAGCTTAACAGGCAAGTCCAAGAGTTGCTAGAGAAGGGACTGATTCGAAAGAGCTTGAGTCCATGTGCAGTACCTGCAGTACTAGCACCAAAGAAATATGGAGAGTGGAGAATGTGTATAGACTCTCGAGCCATTAACAAGATCACCATAAAGTATAGATTTCCATTTCCAAGGATGGATGACATTATGGACTGTTTGAGTGGATCCAAGTACTTCACAAAGATTGATCTGAAGAGTGGTTATCATCAGATTTGTGTCAGAGAAGGATATGAGTGGAAGACAACCTTCAAGACCAGAGAGGGTTTGTATGAATGGTTGGTCATGCCATTTGGGCTAACCAATGCACCAAGAACATTCATGCGACTGATGAATGAGGTATTGAAAGAATTTTTAGGCAAATTTGTCATTGTCTATTTGGATGATATTTTAATATTTAGCAGAACCCTGGAAGAGCATCTGATGCATGTTAGAAGGGTTTTTGAGAAGCTGTGGGAGGAGCAGTTGGTAATTAATCTGAAGAAGTGTAATTTCATGAAGGAGTTAGTGTACCTGGGATTTGTCATCTTAGCCGAAGGTCTAAAAATGGACCCAAAAAAAGTGAGAGTTATCATTGAATGGTCTACTTCGAGAAGCACGACTGAGGTAATATCATTTCATGGTCTAACAAGTTTTTACAGGAAATTCATTAGGAATTTTAGCAGTATTTGTGCACCCCTTACATAAAAAATGAGAGGGGATAAGAAAGAATTTAAGTGGACCTTAGGAGTAGATAAGAGCTTTGATATGATGAAGAAGAAGGTTACAGAGCAACCTGTTTTGGCACTTCCAGATTTTAATAAGGTATTTCGGGTAGATTGTGATGCTAGTGGTAGTGCCATAGGAGCTGTTTTGAGTCAAGAAGGTAAACCTGTTGCTTACTTTAGTGAGAAACTCAATGATGCTAGGAAGAAGTATTCAGTTTATGATCAAGAGTTTTATGCTATAGTTCAGGCTCTAAAGAAGTGGTGACATTACTTGTTTTCAAAAGAGTTTGTTCTATATACTGATCATCAGGCCTTACAGTATATTAATAGCCAATGGAAGCTAAATCGGAGGCACTCGAAGTGGGTTGAGTTTCTACAGAGTTATACCTTTGTGTTGAAGCATAGGAGCGGAAGGTCAAACAGAGTTGCAGATGCCTTAAGTAGAAGGTAGTGTTTTTTGACAGAAATGAAGGTGGAAGTGGTAGGATTTGATGAACTGAAGGGTTTGTACCCTGAAGATCCTAATTTTGTAGAAGCCTGGAAGGCTTGCTTGGCACCTGTCACTTTGGACAGGACCAAGTGGTTGGATTTTTTGATCCAAGATGGAATGTTGTTTAGAGGAAGTCAATTATGCATTCCAAGGAGTTCAATGAGGGAAAATCTGGTCAAGGAGAAACATAGTGGAGGGTTTGTTGGACATTTTGGTCGGGATAAGACCATTGCCCTGGTTAGTGAGAACTACTATTAGCCACAACTACAACAAAATATGAAGAGGTTTGTGCAAAGCTGTAGAGTATGCCAGATGGCGAAAGGTGTGAACTAGAACATTGGATTATATCGGCCATTACCTGTATCAGAGAGACCATGGGAGGACGTCAACATGGATTTCATTCTTGGTCTACCAAGGACACAACGGGGAAATGACTCCATATTTGTGATGGTTGACAGGTTTTCAAAGATGGCACATTTTATCCCCTGCCAAAAAACTAGTGACGTAGTTCACATTGCAGGTTTATTTTTCAAAGAGGTGGTACGACTTCATGGTCTACCAAAGAGTATCATTTTTGACAGAGATACCAAGTTTGTGGGGTATTTCTAGAGGACCTTGTGGAAGAAATTGAAGACAGATTTGAAATTCAGTTCTGCATACCACCCATAGACTGATGGCCAAACAGAGGTGGTGAATATAATTATGGGAAATCTATTGAGATGCTTGATAGGAGATAAGCCCATGGGATGGGATATGGTTTTGCCACAGGCAGAATTTGCATACAACAATTTTATCAATAGGAGTACTAACAAATCTCCATTCCATATAGTATATGGGAGCAGTCCAAGGAATGCTTCTAAGTTGAGGAAGATGGATACAGGGGAAAAGTGCAGTGTCGATGCTAAGTACTTTGCAGAGCATCTGAAGAGAATGCATGAAGAAGTGAAGAAGCACATTACTAACAGAAATAACCAATATAAGACAAGGGCAGACCAGAAGTGACGGTTCAAGGAATTCATAGTGGGAGATGAAGTCATGGTCCATTTGAGAAAAGAAAGATTTCCTACTAAAACCTATAACAAGCTGAAGATGAAGAAGTTTGGACCATGCCAAATTATAGGAAAATGAGATTCAGGCAATGCGTATGAAGTGGAATTGCCAAGTGACCTTAACATATCACCTATTTTTAACATTGTAGATTTGGTAGAATATCATGAAGGAGGCAGTAGCGAGACACCAAGTGCAGAATTGTGGAGTATTCCAACATCTACTCCAACAAAAGACAAGATCGAGGAAATACTAGACACTCAAGCAGGCAAAAGTACTAGGAACAGGCAGTATTCTGAATATCTGGTCAAGTGGAAGGGCAGGCCTATCGAAGATGCAACTTGGTTGTCAAAAATAAAGGTCGACCGCCTGGGTCTTCCTCCAACAGTACAAAAGTGAAGGACACTTCTCAATCCACCCCGGGTGTCTGATGCAGGAGCATCTAGTGGTAGCAGAGCAATCTTGCATCAATAAAAAAATTTCTAAGTATTTGCCTTGATGTCATGATATCACGACAAAGAAAAGTGTCGCGATATCGTGACATGTCGCATTTTCGCGACTCAGGAAGGAGAGAGAAGACATGGAGCAAAAATGTCACGATATCGCGACATGTCACATTATCACGACCAAAAGCTGAGAGAAGGCTTAAGTGAGAAAAGTGTCATAATATTGTGACATGTCGCATTATCGTGACCAAAATCCGAGAGAAGTCTCAAGAGAGAAAAGTGTCGCGATATCACGACATGTCGCATTATTGCGACCAAAAGTCGAGAGAAGGCTCAAGAGTGAAAAAGTGTCTCAATATCGTGACATGTCGCATTTTCGAGACCAAAGAACGAGGGAAGGCGCAAAGGAGAAAAAGTGTCACGATATCATGAAATGTCACATTTTCGTGACCAAAATGCGAGAGAGGCGCAAGAGAGAAAAAGTGTCATGATATCGTGACATGTTGCATTTTCATGACCAAAAGGCGAGAGGAGGCGTAGGAGAGAAAAAGTGTCACGATATCGTGACATGTCGCATTTTCGCGACCAAAAGGGGAGAGAAGGCGTAGGAGAGAAAAAGTGTCATGATATCATGACATGTCGCATTATCACGACGAAAAGAGAAGAGAAAGAGAGAGAAAGAAAAAGTGTCGCGATATCACGACATGTATTTTCGTGGGCCAAAGCAAGGAGAAAAAGAGAGAAAGAAAAAGTGTCGCGATATCGTGACATGTCGCATTTTGCGACCAAAAGAGACAAAAGGGCAGGCGGTTACAGGGGCCGTTACAGAGGAAATTATCGAGCGATGGGTATACTGAATGCCATCATTGGTTGATAGGCGGATAGAGTCTACAGTGGTAGCACTGAACAACACATGGCACCAAGGTGCAATGAAAGCAGACGAAGATCAAGAGTCGAAAAGAAAGACGTTTCGAAAGCCAAGACAACAAAGAGGCATGGGAAATGAAACGAAGGGTAAAAAATAAGGGAGACGGAGAGTCATGCTAGAGATTTTAAAAGGGGAAGCAAAGGCATGCACAAGGGGTCAAAAAAACTATGGAGACAGTGTTGCAGACGTGAAGGCAAGAGGGCCATGTTGGACCTGTTTGGGATGTTTTCTTCCAGAGTTGGAAATGTTGTAGTATAAAAAAAATAATAATAAACTACCTTTCTGAATAAAGGAGTTTGCTTGGCAAATTGTTGCCATTATTGTAAATTTTTCCAATTTTAATGAATGAGAATTGAGGATTTGGGTGAGCGATTTTTGGTCCCCCATCACCAAATTAGCTAGACCTGCATACAGAAAAACATAAAAAAATCAGCAAAACAACTAAAAATAGAAAATTGGGTGGGGGTCCCACCATGATTTCCATATATACAATCTCGGGAAGTGTGCACCTAGTCTACTTACGACATAATATCAAAATAAAAGACCATGAATACAAAATAACATGAAAGTAACAAAATAAAGAGAGACTTATTTTATTAATTCATCTAAAACTTCGATTACATATCGATCACTCTTAGGGATACCTTTATTTGATACAATGATTACAAGTAGAGGTAAATACCCCTCACAAGGGGATGGTGCACTCCGCAGGCCTCTCGACCTCGCACACAAACTTGTATAAGGGCTTATCGATGCCTTCTTCTCCTTTGCTTTCCTGGAGGGATCTAATGCTTTGAATACTTTGACTTGGTCCTGGAACTTGTAACCTACGTACAAGAAAATGATAATAAATGATTAGTAACACCTGCTTGCCTCTCAAGATGAGGCATTATTAGTAGATCTACAAAGAATGATGTAAAAGCATAATAAAAACATGATGAAATAAAACTAAGCAAGAATGCATTGATAACTTAGAAATTACCATGAAAATTCATTAAGAGAGCAAAATCTATTCTAACATTAATTGATAAAATATAAAGAAATAAAATATCTATGCTAAAACTTGGGAAATAGTGTCTAAAACCCTAGGTTGTGCCTACAGGCCACTATCAAGGACAACAATCACAAAATGAAACCTTCTTCCTCACAAACCAAGGGCTGTGCCACTAGATTCCTCATCTAAATTGATTTACAAGGGTTACCTCTGTGTCCATACACTAATTAATGGTGAAGAACATATTGATCTAAATTCTTGGATGGCTCGTAATCCTCACTCACTTGGGTAAAACTTTGCTACTCCTCAAAGGGGTATGGAATCACTCTCCAATTTGCTAGGGCTTCATTGCACAAAAAATATGATTTTCATGATTATTTATTTTTCTTAGGAGGATGCATATGTAGACCTCCTATATTTAGATCTAGATCTAGATATTACCTTCATGGAGAAGTCAAGATCCAGATTTGCATGCAATTGACCATCTAAGGGGGAAGGATCAGCCATAGATTTGCATTGAAGGGGCAGTCAAGAGGAGCTCTGGGAGATCCATGCCAAAAACCATTCACAAATAATGCAAGTGTAATCAAACTATGTGATTTGGGCCTGTATTCATGACCAAACTATATTTTGGTGCTAATCATTGCCTAGAGTAGTGGCTAGATCTGGTCGCTCTCAACTTCAGCGACCAGTGTTGGTGGCCACTCTGATTGATAGTGGTCGAGCTTGAATGGGCTAGAACTACCCTTTGTGAGTGGTTAGGACCACTGCTAGCTCTTGGAAAGGTCTAATATCATTCATATGGTATTTTGATGTGCCCATATGAGTAGTCTCCTAAACATGACACGTTTTAGGTGTCTACACTTTCAATTTTAACTCTATGCCCAAGGATAAAGGCAAAAATTTTAAATTTTCCTTCAACAAACAAGAAGGCCCTTGCAAGTTGCCATAACTGTAGTGTGTTTTCACTACACTCAAATATTTTAGCCTTAGGCAAGAATTTTGAAATAAGAATGAAATAGAGGCAAAGCTAGAGAAAGAGGAGAAGAAAGACACAAGACCAATGTGGGCAAAAAAGTTCCAATCAAAGGGCTGATGTCATTTATAAAAGTTTTGACCAAGAAGGAAAGGTAAAATATTTGAGAGCCTACATGACCACAAATTCAAAAAGGAAAAAATTGATAGGGAATTTATTATAGGTGCAAGAAGAACAGATTATTGAAAGTCAAGAGTTAAGAAAGTTCTAAAGGAGAAAGGAGAAGAAAAGTTTTGAAAAGTTTGACCATGAGTCACAAGAAAATTCTCATGGTGGATGAAATAAATTTTTTAAAATATAGACATCTAAAAGGTCCAAAAAAAGCATAGGGAAAAAAGTCTTCCATTAACCTCCCAACAAAAATTTGGCCCAACCTTAGAAGTTTATAAAAGTTTGATGTAGGAAGACAAGGAAAATATCTAACAACCATTTGATAACTCACATCACCTCAAAAGATACAAAGAACTTGAAGAGATAATAAAAGGATTTCAAGAAGCAAGTTATGATGTAGAAAATGACCAACAAGGAAGAAGGGCCAGATTAGGTTGAAATACATTAGTATTGATGCATAAGATCCCAAAAGGGAAAATGATCCAAATTGATAAACCATTACTAATAAAATTCCAGGATCACCTATGGGCATCAATTAGGCTCAATAATCCAAGGAAAGTTAGTGGTCTATAAAAGGCAAGAGCATGGTAGCTACAAACAACAATATTACATCTGACAATATTGATTACAAAAGGTGCTTCTAATCAATTTTCAAGATACCTAGGGTGACAATTGAACATCCAACAACTAATAATTGATGATTTTAGATCTAGAGACCTCAAAAGGCTAAAAATGATGTAAGGAAGATCAGATCAAGGGAGTAGTAGAGAAGCTTTATCAAAGGCTATTATACAAGTTTTAGAGGGGAAATGTTCTCATTTTGCTTGTAAATAGTAGTTGTCTAGGTATTGAAAAGGATCAACAAGTTGCTTATTTAAGCCTAAATATTTGTATGTGACTTCCATTTCATTTTATTTTATATAATAGTTTAGACCCTAACCCTAGGTTATTTTGAAAATATGCTTTCAAACCCTTGCTTCTAGCATGATTTATAACTTTCATATTCACATGCACACACACACACACACACACACACACACACACATATATACCAGAAGCCATGATTATTGGACTTTTTTTTGTCCTTTTTCTTTTGTGTATATAAGAGGTCATGACTATTTCATTTTTGTCTTATTTTTTGTATGTACAATCTATGTTTAACTATGTGTGTTGAGAAGAGAAAGTGTTCCTTGTGCATTTTTTGTGGATGATTCATGTGGTCATTTATCACATTGTTGTATAGAATAATATTATGATCTTGGTGCATTGCCCCTGATTAACTTAGGTTAGTTGAGGACTTTTTCTCTTTCCACTATCTTTGTTTCTTGTGGTTTTTCTTTCCATTTTACTCTATGCACTTGATAGCTAGGTTAGACTAGGAAAGAGAATGTTAAAGATCTTATCCTAAAAGGAGTTGATCTTGTAAAAACCCTAGAGGTAGTATAATCAAGCCGCTTCCCATGCTCTCAAATTTGCCTTGCTATGTCACTCTATACGAGGCATGATACTCTAGTCATATCATCCTCTACATATAGTGATCATGACAATAATAGAATACAAAAATTTAATGTCATTGAAAAGGATCTACGAGTTTCTTATTTAAACCCAAATCTTTCTATGTAACTTCCCTTTCATTTTCTTCTATATAACAATATGGACCCAAAAACTAGGTAGTTTTGCAGATATGATTTTGAACCCTTTCTTTAGGTATGATTTTTAACTTTCATAGTCATATATATATATATATATATATATACTAGAAGTTATGACTATAGGACTTTTTTCTATCTTGTTTCTTGTATGTGTAATATATACTTTACACTACATGTCAAGAAGAGAAAGTATTCCTTGTACACTATCTATGAATGATTCCTGCATTCATTTATCCTACTATTGTGCAAAAGAATCTTATGATATTGGTGCATCACCCCAAGGTAGCTTGGGATTTTTTCCTTTTTGCTATCTTTGTTTCCTATGGTTTTTCTTTCATTTTTTCTCTATGCACTCAATAGCCAGGTTAGACTAGGAAAGACAATGTTGAAGATCATATTCTAAAATGAAATGACCTTGTTAAAAACCTTAAAGGTAGTTTTATTGAGTCACTTCCCATGCTCTCGAAGTTGCCCTACCATGTCGCTCCATGAAAGGTGCAATAGTCCAGTCATCTAATCTTTCATATCTAGTGATATTAACAATCATAGAGGACACCAATTATTTTATGGTGGGATGAAGCAAGTTTTGAAAGATCATGTATGTATAGATTTATTAAAAAATTGAAATATACAAAGGTGCAAATAAAAATTTGGAATGTTTCTTTTGGTTACATTTTAAAAAATATAAGAAAATTGAATCCAAACTCAAAATTTTATAAGAGATAGTAGAAATGTAACAAATATCCTTGGCATAACTCTTATGGACAATGAACTATGTATTGATGTGAATGTTTAATGGCATAGTTTCTTTATTGATGTCTATATTATGGAATGATTGCATTCTTTTTAGCTTAGAATCTGGTACTGCTAACGTAATTGTGGATGCAGGACCAGGTGCTCTCTCTTGTTGGTGGGATCATAAGGGTGAACCACCTACAAAGAGAGTTATTTGGGGAAATGATGGTGATGAATTTCTCATCAACAACTCAGTGTAACAAGGAAAACTACCCTTAATGTATATGCATATCATTTTTCTTATTTTCATACTCACACCATTGGACCAGGATGTTGCTTGCGCAATGAATTTCCTTGATAGGTTGGTGATAGCTTAGACTATATTAAATATATTGAGCCAACTACTTAAGGATAAAATAATGGTGTATGTGTGCTATTATTGTGTTTGAATGACATGTATGCTTGTGGGTGGTTAGCATAGAAGTAATTAATTGAAATAATTTATGGCATGCTCAATTTTATTATGCTTGAGAGTAATAATATCAAGATTAATGAGCAATATTAACCTTTGTTATAAAGTAGCAAATGTTTAAATTAGATTATTAAACATTAGCATGGTAACCCTTCTTGAGTAAGTGTTTTCATGTTTTAATAACGTTTGACCTTCAATATTACAAGGGTGGCATATTTGGAATATTTTCTTTGTAATGCTTCCCAAGCATTATCTTGATGAAGTATGGTGGTCACACTTGGAAATCATTTTTTAAAAATATGGACTAAGGGGAAAGTAGGGTGGTTGTTGCTTGGGAAGAAGGGAGCCAAAGACCTTAAAGAAGGAACAACATGGAAGTGCAATCAGGTGGTGGAAGATGTTGGCAGGAGTAACAAAGTTAGTACTCCTATGGACATTAATGGTTGCTTTATGCTCTTCTCTTTGCTTATAATTACTTCTTTGATTATTGCAACATTGAAATATTTCTCTATTTGCTTTGTTTTGGCTTGCTTTGGCTGTATTTTGGTTTAGTAAACCTTTTTTGTCTTGTTTTAATATATTTTAGGACCTAAGCATGTCTCTTTAAAGGTCTTATGGTATCATTGTGTTGGAAGACCTATCCATAGCCTTGCTTCCTTGCTTAATCATTTTACTGTTTGCTTTTAGACATCTTTAGTGTAGTGTTCAATGTGTGGTTGAATCATGCGCTATCCTAATCTAAGCTACAATATTTTTCTTGGTAGATCCTTTTATTTTCATTGATATATCCCTCTTTTTGGTTTATTTTGATATATTGTAGTGTGTAATAGGTTCTTTGTTGGAATCTATTTTCTTTTGATCTTAGTTTTTTGCACTTGTTGTTGAGATTTGCCTTGTGAATCATCTTTACATTACTACATATTCCTTGCTTGCTATCATTGGCTTTATGGCACCTTCATTGTGCTTTACATCTACCCTGTTGTTGTGTGTTCCTACGTATCAATGTCTTGGCTTGAGTTATAGGATATTATTGATGTTTGGTTTGGTTCTTTTCTTTGGTAGAGAGGTCAATCCCTCTTAATAAGTTTTATGGATGCTTTAGTTGTATTTATATAATCTACTATCCTTTCGAAAGAAATTAATAATTCATTATTTTTTTAGCTTAATGTAAATTATTGGAATGAAGAAGATAAAGTTGTATTATGATAGATCTCTTGGGAATGATATCTTTAAGATGTAAAGATATAGTTTAGATTTGTGTTTTGGGTTATGATTAAATTTACTATAGGAAATGGTTTCTATGAAAAATAAAAGTATGTGAAATTTGCTTTAGATCCTTTAGTTTATATAAGGAAATTACTATTGTTTAAATAAATAAAAAGGATGTTTGAATATGGGTTTTGAAAGAGAAACCACAATAATGATTCCTAAGACTTGTATGGATTAATGAATAATTATGAACAAAACTATGGGATTATCCTCTAATAATTATTTTATTAAAGGCCAGTTTGAAAATGAAACCATAATAATGACTCCCGAGACTTGTGTGGGTTAAGGATTCATTATGAAAAGAAGTATGAGGCTCTTTTGAATGGATTATTGCATGTTGGTTTTGAAAGAGAAACTATTATAGTGGTTCTTGAGACTCTTGTGGGTTAAGGAATCATTATAAAGAGAAGTATAGGATTATATTTTATAAGGTGTATTAGTATATGTGGGTTAGAAAGAGAAACTATGGGGTTCTCTTCTTGGTTGACCTATTTATTTATTTAATGCATGGATGTGTTGCATTGTGAAAATGGCATGTTAAAGTTGCATTACATTTAGAGTTATCCTGATCTTTAAGTATTACTCATAAGTTGTGGGTGGATTATCCATAATGAAGAATATTAAATATTTATAGAAGGCTTGAAGTGAAGAACACAAGATTATACTGAGGGGGGGGTGAATAGTATAAGATAAAACTTTTTACTTTTATTTCCAAAGCAATATTATCCAATATTATCAATTGAAATAATGAAACAATGCACAAATCATCATACACATAAGGGACAAAAATTTTAACGTGGTTCACCTAATGTGGTCTACATCCATGAAGAAATTTTTTCGTATAAATTTTCTCAATAAGTCTCTTGGGAACCAATTCCCTATTACAATGTTTATGAACACCAACCCAAAGGAGATACAAATCCCCTATGCTCAAGTTCATGTAACTCTATCTACAGGAGACACCAATCCCATTTGCTCTAGTTTGTGGACCTCTATCCACATGAGACATCAATCCCATCTCTCTGGTTCATGGACCTTTATCCATAGGAGACATCAATCCCATTTGCTCTGGTTTATGGAACTCTATCCATAGGAGACACCAATACCCTTTGCTCTCGTTTGTGGACTTCTATACATAGGAGACACCAATCCCATTCGATCTATTTTGTGGACCTCTATCCACAAATCTACTCAAATATCCTCACATAAACCTGCTCAAAACTCTGCTCAAATATACTTCAAGCCTACATACAAGGCTTGCTCAAATTTTGCTCCAAGCCTACTCATAAGGCTTGCTCAAATATTCTCCAAGCATACTCATAAGTCTTACTCAAATATGCTCACCAAAATTTGCTCAACCCATTCAAAACTTGATCATAAGGCTTGCTCAAATCTACTCCAAGCTTACTCACAAGGCTTGCTCAAATATATTTTAATCCTAGTCACAAGGCTTGTTATCAAATCTACTCTAAGCCTACTCAAAAGGCTTTCTAAATCTGGTCCAAGCCTACTCACAAGTCTTTCTAAAATATGCTCATAGAACTCCTCAAATCTTCTCACAATCCTATTCAAATCTACCTCAAACAAACTTTCTCAAATCTGCTCTACAATCCTGCTCAAATCACTGCTCAAAACTGCCCATAGATCCTTCTCAAATCTACCTCAAACCTTATTAGAACTTAAATCACAAACCTTCTTAATTATGCCTCAATAACCTACTCAAATCTGCCTCAATGTTGCTCATAGAAACTGCTCAAACATTTCTAATTCTTGCATAGAAACATTTGCATATATCTTTATCAAAAGTGCTTTCTTTGACTAAAGTAATTAAGACACATTCTACCTAGAATTATTTTTCTTCATGAACAATGATATTCATTAAAAATACTCAATATGTTCTTCTCACATTTATTAAGTCTATCACTTTCACATGTCTCACATTCATTGCATTCAAAAGGATACTCTAGTCTAGCACTTGATAGTTGACCTTCTTATGTACTTCTAAAATTAATCAAAACCAATGAACATACTTGCTTCACTAAACTAGTCTATAGCCCTTGCCAATTTATTCCCAATATCACTCAAAACTAATGCATAGATTTTTCTCTCAAACCCTTGCTAGTATATTTTCAAATTCATTCAATAATAATGCACAACTTTGTTCTCAAACTCTAGCACATATATTTTTAATTTATTTCAATAATAATTCATAATTACTTTCAACTTCAATAAAATACTAATGCACATCAAACCAATACTTATACCTCCACTCTCATGACAACAAAGATTACTTTCTTCAAATAGAACTTTCTTGAGAAGGGAATTAAATTAACATACCTTTAAATCTGCCACAATGATGTTGAGCCTTTAAAAATTGTCTTTTGATCCTTCAAAATTTTGGTTAGTGATTTTCAAATTCTAGCACAGATAGAAAAATCATCCACTCAAATATTTCCAAAATATCCATAATAAATCTAGAAAATAATACCTTATTTATCCTCTTTAATATTTCAAAAAAAGCTTTTAAAACCCTAAAATTTCAACTCACAATACACATAATATAATAATCATTAAGTACACCTTATAACTCCTAACTTATAATCATTCAATAATACACCCTAATTTTCAACTCATAATACATAAAATATAATAATCATTAAGTACACCTTATAACTCCTAACTTATAATCATTCAACAATACACCCTAATTTTCAACTCACAATACATAGAATATAATAATCATTAAGTACACCTTATAACTCCTAACTTTAGAGTATAATAAAAAATTATTTTTCCTTACCTTTCTCAAGGTATTGATGCGCTTCAAATATCATTAAATACCATCAACACCAAGCAACCTTAGTGCATTTCCAAAAAATCATCAACTACCATCAAAAGCCAAGCAAAATACACCCGACGGGTTTTAACCCATGGACCTCTCCAACACAGCACTATCATGAGCACCTTGACCAACTGTGCTACCACAATGATTGGAACCAAAGGGAGTGCCCATAGAATATATCTCTATCCTCAATGTGCAATATGAAAAATTCAACACACAAAATGACGTCCAAGGGTTTCGACCCTGCGATATTACTCCCGTTAGTGCTCACGCAAGCCACATAACTAGCTGGGCTACCCCAATAGGTGGAAAAACCTAGGCACATGCAAAAATTTGATCTTCAATTACTTTGCACATCCCTTTTAAAATTCGCTGAAATATTTTCCACTGTCATTCACAATGATCACCAAGAAATATATAAAGCTTGCATTTCATAACATTGCCAATATGGAAATAAAACAAGGTGTATATATATGCTTCACATGGTATTTGAACATCGGCACAACTTTAACCCTTTTATTTGAAATGAAACATTTGGCACCTTTGGGTTGGGTTATAATATTTAAAATAAATATTATAACATAAACCTTTTTGAAACCTTTATTATAATATTAAAGAATATTATAATATTATCCTTTGGCCTTCCCTTTTAAACCTTTGCCTTCTCATTAACATTTAAACCTTGCTTTCTTTTCAATATTTGTCCACTTTTAGAAATTTGTCCCATTCTTAAACCTCTTTGTCCTTCTTTATAATATTTAAAATAAATATTATAAACCTTTGTTTTTACCAATTTTCTTTGCTTTGAGATATTTTCTTGCCTTGCATAACTATCCAACCTTAGAAGAATATTTTTGCCTTGAATTCCATGCTCTCTTTGACATCAACCCTTTGACATCAATGACAACTTAATATGCTCAATATTTATAACAATCTCCCCCTTTGTCATTGATAGAAACCCTTAAAAAAATTTCTTTCACTGCAACTGGATTCCTAAATTGCTCCCCTGACAAGCTGCTCCCATTGACAGACTTCTCCCCCTCACTGAATTCTCTACTCCTTTGACACCAATGGCAAAGGGATCCTTGGGGCTAAAAATAAGACACTTAGTGCAGCCTCTCACCACCTCCTTTTCTTGAGATGATTAATTATGGGATGGGAGTGAAACTCCAAAATTACTAGGTTCTTCTTCTTTTTTAATCTTTTTCCAAACTTTTGAAGTCATACCTCTTTGAACATTTTGAGCATCCTTTTTCTTGCTTGTCTTTGGAATTTCCAGAAATTATATTCTACACCACTTTGCTTTATGCCCAAAGTTATTCTAATTGTAACACATGATGTTGTAGTCCTTGAAAGATACAAATGAATTCTTGGTGAAGCTATAATCATTCTTATCATAAACCCTACAATGTATCACTTTATGACCAAAATTATTGCAATTGAAACACATGATGTTGTAGCCCTTGGAAAGTGTAAGTGACTTGAAATTTATTTTGTTGAAGCCATAATCATTTTTATCATGAACCCTGGAATATATAGCTTTATGACCAAAATGATTACATGAGAAACAATAACCTTGGAAAAAATATTCATCTTGCCTTGATCTCATGGTTCTTTATTTTCTTTTCTTGTGATGGTCCTTGTTCCTTGATGATTCTTTATTTGCTTCCTCTTTGATACTACCACTTCTCAACTTATCAATATAGGTCTTAGGCTTTTCTTAAAATGCCTTCTTTTATGCTTCTATTTCTTTTGAGCTTGACTCTTCTTCTTATACCTCTTGATCTTCCTCATAACCAAGTCTAGTCTTCATAAATGGAGATTTATGTGTTTTGATAATATCGTCCAAATATTTTGAGCTTTTTCTAAACTAATATATCTTATTATTGAATTTCTCAAGTCCCTTCCTTAGAATGTCAACTTCATGTTCTAGTATTTCACATTCTAGTTCTTTTGCCTTTAACTATTCAACCACACCTTCTTCAACTTTATTTTGTTAGGATTTAACAAGATGAGATTTATTATACATAGAAATGAGTACAATATATAGGCATAAGCCTATATGAAGAATATGAAAAATGTCAAAGAGAATGACAAGTGTCAAACTAAAGAAGGCATAGTGCACATTAATTCTAACATTCCCCCTTAATGTGCACTATCCTAACTATAAAGAAAAACAAGTCAACATTAGGTAACATTCCCCCTTAATGTTGAATTCTCTAAAAGAAACCTATCATCCTCCTTTATTGATGATTTTGTCTAGGTTCATGCTCTTTGCACTTGGCTCTCCAACTATGAATAATGCTAGATCAATGGTGTAGACATCCTCATGGTGAATAAATCTAGAAGGTGTTAGAATCTGTAGACATCTAAAATGCATAATGTTGAGGGCGACTACTCATCTGGACATGATACAAGACCATATGGAGGATCTTGGATAGACTCCAAGATAGAGCAATGGTTCTAACAACTCAATTTAGGTATTTTTGCCTAAGCGGTCTAAACCGTAGCCCAGACCTACGGTCTCCAGTCTAAACCATGGTTGACACCTACGGTCTGCAGTCTGGACCGTAACTGTGACTTGCGGTCTTAACTGAAGTTTAGTTAGGCCTTCCATCCGAGCAAAATCGATTAGAACGACCAGTTGAAAGATGGAAGATTCCAGAGGCTTCCATCCCAACTGTCCTAACCAACCTTCTTGGTCTTCGCTTATCCATGAAGCCACCCATAGCCCTAGGGGCATGCTATAAATACCCCCTCAAAATGGGGTGAAAAAGAGAGCAAGCATTGGAGATTTGAGTAGCGAAACCTTGGAAAATTGTACACTCAAACTGAGTATACTAAGAGATAGAGCTATTGCACTTAATCCCTAACCCTTTTGCCATAATTCATGATGAATTACATTATAGATGCCCTAGGTGCTTAAGAGGATCAAGAAACACAAATTTGGGCAAACGAAGGCACTTCACATCAAATTGACTGCTAAATCAGTATGAGGACAATGAAGGTGACCCTTGAAAATCAATTTGGACAAGGAGATTGAGCCCACTACCCCTGATTTTGAGGGTAAACTCATCAGAGGTCAAACCACGACTATTAGCCGTGGTTCATAGTGCAGACCGCTAACTAGAGCTACGGTTTGCAACAGGTGATAGATCGACTTAATATTTTCTTTTTTGTCTAGCTAGTTAGGTTAGATTAGCCATTTTGTTGATTTAATAGCGTTTTAGAAGACTTATGATCGTAGAACTAGGCTAGATTCACATTTTATGCTTATGTTTCAATTAGGACTAGAATGCTTTCTTTATGCATGTTTATGCTTCATTTTCTATATTTGATCCATGCATAGTGTAGATGCTATTTTACTTTATGCTATTACATGAATCTTGATTCACTTTGCATAGTTTAGTAGCTTTCTTTATGCTTTCTTGATTATGCATGTTAATGGTGTCATTATACATTTTACCTAAAAGGGCCTCATCATGAGAGGATGCCTATCTTTTTGACATTCTTGTTGTTTCTTGACCATAGGGAATAGTTATAACGGAGAGATAAAACATCCAACCCCTTCCCCATTGTGAAGAAGAGGGTCATCGACACCCTAGAGCAGTTTGTGTCACCCTGAGGGGCATTTTGATCACACCTACCCTTGATAGGGATTAAACACTATTGTAATTAATGTAAAAAATGGGTATCCCCAAGAGGGACGAATATGTAATTTGGCTTCATCAAAAATAATAAAGAATTCCTTATATTCATGTTATTTATTGTTATCAAATTATGCATGCCTATTTGTGTGTTTCCCTTCGATTGCGATAGTTAGATCGGGTGTGAGCCTCCTTGGTGGTTCAGATGACGATCATGGTAGGACTTCACATTTATAGCCCCTAAGTACTGACATGTTTGGTTTTTTCATCTCAGGTGCTAACCGCAGCTAACAGCTACGATTTTTTTTTGGCCTGTGGCTATCACCTACGGTTTACACTGCAACCCGCAGACTAGAGCTGTAGTTTACAGCAGAAGCAACAAACAACAAAGAAACCACTTGGCAGTAGAGCAGGAGTTGAGGTAGGTTCTATTTATCCTCTGTTCTGCATTTTATCCTCTATTTTTATAGTAAGCGGTAAATCAACGGAAAATTAGGAATATTAAAGAAAAATGATCAATGAACAAGTCCTAATTTGCTTTCGTATTCTTTCCATCAGAAAGGCGCTGCTAGGAACAACGAACCTCTGATTGTAGTCCGCCCTAGAATACAATGACCTTGATAAAAATTGTGTGGTCGTTTGCATGCGTGAGGCCCAATTAGAGGTCATGTCATTGTAATTGCATTTTCATAACATCATGTAGGACATAGCATGCATACCTTTCTGAATTTGAAACATTCCTTCTTATGCATATCATGTAGGAATGATCATTTGAATGTTCTTTTATGCATTTGTCTTTATGCAAAGTAAAATGAACCATACACACCACGTTTCATTGTAAACATCAGTGGCGTTGGGCTCTCACATCCAACCCATTTTATTGAGACCAACAGTGGATGTCATTACCGCTTGGTTGGCTCATTTGAAATTTTATTATTGGGACCCGCTTGTTGCTAAGGCCGACCCAAGAATTGTCCTATCCATGCAAAATAGCACACACTAATCTTCGAAAGGGTGTATCACTGTGCACGATGTGCTAGGTGAGGGTTGGTAGTACCTATGCTACTTCCTTGAGTATGTACTTCAATACCATATTAAGCTTGTGTGAGTATATAGGTGAAAGTCAATTAAACTGAGAATAAAATCCAATGATTTTGCAAAACATACGAGAGTTTCTCATACTGATACAACACATCTTGTAACAACATCAAACAGTTTAAGGAACATTTAAAAATTTAAAAATAATATAAACATCATTGTATACCTTGTTTGATAATAAAAGATACATCTAGACATTAGGTACACTATGGTGGATACACGGGTTGGTCGGAAAAGGCACAAGCCTGAGGTCGATGACCAAGCCCCAATCAATTCACAATTACACGTGTCTAGTCCTCAACCACATGAGCAAACCGAATGATTTTCGGGAGCATTAAAGAAGACAAATCAACACGAGGGGATCCCATTGAGCATACCCTTGATATACTAGCATCAGTGCATACTATTTGACATAGATTAGAGCATGGGGTTTCTCAACCTAAGGGTGCTCCACTCAAAAGCCATTATTGAGACCATAGTGCATGCGCATCCACAGGATCGGCTAAAGAGTATGTCATGTAGGGGACCAGATTGGTACCCATTTCCATTAAGTCTATAGGGTGTACTATACCCTCACCTTCTGAGTATAGAAGGAATAAAGGTCCGCCCATTCAAGGGTAAGTAGATAGGCTCCCCGTTGAGCGCAAGTCTACCCATACTCCCTCACGTACTATAGAACGGAAGATCACCATTGATATGTCTAAGGTGGGAGCTAATGGAATACCACCCTATGAGAGGTGGAAGTATAGATATCTAGACGGTCTAGGTAGTGTGCTAGAGCATCTAGGCTGCAAGTCTTTGGATCTGCCCACTCGTGCTCCGAGTGAGCATAGCGAGAGCACCATTAGAACTACTAGATAGCATGGAGAGACTTCTAAGCACCCTCATGTCTTACATCCACCATCCATGCATGGTGGCATGCAGCACAAGACACATCATGATGTCGATACCGCCTTCATAGACAGAGGCAAAAGCACAACACATCAGTCCGATGGATACTGAACCCACAAGATCGCTCATACAGAGCAAGAATATCAAAGGCCTTCAATGGATGACCAGGTCAAAAGATCATATCGACTGACCTCTGAGAAAAAATGCCAACTCCTCCAAGATCAATTGGAGGATGCTCATCTAGAGAGGTAGCGCATCGAAGATGAAGATCTTCAGGCATAGAGGCTTACTATACAAAGGCTGTATGAGCAGTGCTTGTGCGAGGAGCGCATCCTCATCCAGAAGGAGCGTGTAGAGTAGGAATATAGGCTAGATAGGGCCGACCTATACTCTCAATATGAGCGCAAAGATTAAGTGCACAGGAAATCTCTTTTGCAAGCCAACATGCACCATGAGCGCGTAAGCATTCATACTCATATCATTGCTCATCATAGAGAGTGACCACCCTCGGTCGATGATGAGAGGCAGCAACATTATGAGGAGCAAGAGTGGAATAGATGCAACCAAGAATATCTTGAGAGTTCCCAAGCTGAGGAGGAGGAAGAGCAATGCCCTCCACCTCGATAGAAGAGGAATCTACCTCCCAAACTGCCTTTGTGCTAAATTAGGGAGGAGGAATTTTTGTCTTCTAAGGCTTACAAAGCTTTGGCTAAGAAGGTCAAGGCAATTGAGAGACAGGGCACAACTGTCCAAAAGCCAAAACTAAGGAAAATTCACAATGAACCTTTGGATCCCTTGGTACCTATGCCCCCATACCCGAAGCATTTTGAGATGCCCAGGTTGGACAAATTTAAGGGTGATGAAGAGGTGCAAGAATATGTCATGATATTTTTGGATGCTTACTTCCAGATAGAGAACAACGATGCACTATTGTTGTGTATGTTTGTCACAACACTCTCTGGGCTAGCCTGAGAGTGGTTTAATTAGCTAAAGAAACATAGCATAACAAACTTTGAGTAATTAGCTGATGCCTTTCTTGAATGCCATTCCTTCAGCATCAAGAAATAGGTCAACCTTTCTGATTTGGCTACACTAGCTCAGCGTGTCGATGAGCCAATAGAACAGTATAGGAAGAGGTGGATGAGATTAATGGTAAAGTTGCCTTTCCTGATCCCTACCATAGAATTAACCTGAATGTTTACAAAGAGTTGTGCCAAGCACATCTCGCTACTATTGCAGCTGCAGTAGTATGCCACATTCGAAGAAGCTTGGGTGCAAGCCAAGGTAATTAAGGATATCAAGTTGTAGGAAGGCAACTTGAAGCTAAAAACCAGGAAAGAGGGATATAAGAAGAGTACCTCAAAACAACAGGGCAAGTAGGCCCATGTGAATCAGGTGGTACTGAATCTCCAAAATGAGGATAAGGGGCAAAAGAAACATAATTATCAAGACCATCCCCATCCTATGTAATACAACTAGTGCAAAAATAATTACAAGGGCAAGAAGAAAGAGCAACGCCCACCTCACATATTTACGCCATTGACGGAATCAATGACATCGATCTTTCATCAGCTGTACGAGGCCAAGGCAATAAGATTGCCCAAAGTCAAAATGGTTGATCCAAATCATCCCAAGCCCAAAGACTATCAAGAAGAGTTGTTTTGCATATTTCATAAAGTAAAAGGCTATGACATCGAGGTGTGTTGGTCTTTCAAACACATTGTACAAAATATGATAGACAAGGGAGAGCTCGTTGTAACAGGAAATCCCTAGGTTCCAGAAAATCAAAACAAGGGGATTTTTAAAAATTTGTTACCAAACCATGAGGCCCCCTATAACCACACTAGCCATGTCAATCAAGTATGAGTCGAACCACCTACCCAGGGGTTCGTCGGAATGGTCAATGTTGTTACCAGACATGGTAGGTATGAATGGCCAAATCAACCTCATGCTCCTATTCAAATACAAGCCATGCCCTAGCAGCGACAAACACAAAATATTCTAGGCCCACCAATGAGACCGATGGTGACCATTAGGAGTAGGTTGGTTCAAAACCTGCAGACAACTCCTACGAAGTTGTTGATATATGAGCTTATACAACAATCCCCTAGGTACAGGGAGACTCTTATGGACATTTTGAGATCCATTGAGGTACATTCCTAGGATGCACAAGCGTTCATGAACTTCATGGGGCACGTACAATAGTTCCAGGAACCAATGATCCAATTCTACGATCACGAAGTGAAAATGGTTTTTGCAAGTGTGGCTGACCTGCCACTACATATCATTGCTTGTGTTAACCATGTGCCGTTCAAAAGGTCTTGATTGACACTGGTTCATCGATCAATATAATCACGACTAAGGCACTGCACCAGTTGAAATTGCCTAAATCACTCGTCATCCACCTTTACATTGAGAGTGTTTAACGATGCACTATGCTCTACGGTTGGCATGATTGTCCTACCTACTTATGTGGGAGTAAAGACCATTCCTGTAATGTGTCATGTTATAGATGGCGCCTTGTAGTATAACATCCTCCTAGGGAGGCCTTGGATTCATGAAATGCGTTGTGTTCCCTCGATATTGCATCAGTGTGTCAAGTATATACAAGAGGGACAAGTTCACGTGGTTGCATCAGATGAAGAACCATTCAAGTTCATGAACTTAGAAAATTTTCCAAGAGATTTCATGATCTCGTCAATGCACTTAAACATACAACCCACATCGCCGATGAGGGTTCCAAGAGGTAAATAGGAAGTGCATGTTCAACCATTGGTATCTATATCAAACAGATCTGAACATACCACTGCCTCTTCTTTGAGGCCGAGTGCATCGACAATGCGTCGAAAAAAAAAGGAATTAAAGGCAAAATTGGGCAAGAGAGAAGCAAAGAATGCGCCCGAACTAGTTTCCACTCCCATGGAGGTGGAGGAAGCCTAGGATCAAGTCGAGGAGGCACCTCATCCTACTTCCCCTGCTTTGTCAGTAGGATCATATGCACCCTAGGTGACTATTCACCTAGCTATCATAGGTCTGGGTGAATATCTTGTGCAAAAATGTGACCTTTGGTCCTATTTTAGAGATTGCACGAGACATGGGCCAACCAATAGCCCATCGATACCCAGTTGGATTTTTAATACCGTTGGGTGAGCCACCCAACCAAACAAACTTCATTTATGTTGGGTTGGATCAAGTTCCAATGTGGGCACCCATGGAGGTGGATGACGATGAACAGTTCATGGTGAACGTTCGATATTTTTCCAATCCAGAGTACACCATGCACATTTTTGAGCTTTATCATTGGCATGGATATGACCTTGGTATTTTTGAACAAGGATGAAGAACCCCTTTTGAACCATGTTATCAGTTGGCAACTGATAGGTTCGTATTGGGATTGCAGATTCAGGGACATGACGATTTACTCGCTGCATCATTGGATCATTTGTACCTGGGTCTGGGGGACGACATGGATTTTAATCCATATCATCATAACATGTCTAGCCTTTGGAGAAACAACCCAATGGTGTTAGTCATCACCATTAAGAGACTAAATATTGAACATGAAGAGTTCTCGAAGAAGAACCCTAGAGGTAGCCTGGGCCATCAAAACTGTATCAGAATCGACGATACCGGTATGCAAGGGCACAACCCCATAATTCTAGGCGATCTCGATTCATGAGATCTTTGCAGTGAATATGTAGAGGAGTCCACCTATGAAATGACCAGACCAAGTTATGATACAGATGGAAAGTCAAATGATGATCAATCCGAAGAGGGAATTCATCGAGCCTTCATGGTTTCAAAATTTCTACACCATTTGCTACCTAGAGAGCAATTAGATGAGATACAATAGCATTTCATGGTCAATAGTGACTATGAAGATGAGACAGAGTAGGCCTACTTAAGGCCTCGTCTAGCTAAACTACCAATATTCATAGGCACGATAGAGTGCCTTGCTCATAGTAGTAATCATAGCGATGAGGTTGATATGTACAATTCGAGGCTAGTATGTCTGCTATATCTATTGCCTGTAGAGTCGAAGTATGTTACAAAAGATGGTCCTCTTAACACATCAATCTGAAGAGGAAGCAGAGCCAGTTTTTGCATCGGTGTCGTATATATGATCATTTTATCCGGTCTATCTAGATAGTGATGATAGCAACCACAAAATCAGGTACATGGAGCCACATATAACAGATCGCCCCTTGCATATGGGAGGAAGTGAAAGATTATATCTTTATAGTGATGATGAGGATTCATTAGAGATGGCCTATTTGGGGCCTCATCACCTGCGTAATCAGAATCCACCTTGGGATCTTCCACCTGTTATAGCTGTCAGTTTGCATCGAGAGATATATCTCCAGCACCACCTCAGGGAAAGAATAAATCTAGAAGAGGAATATCAAATACTCTTTCCCTAGCCGCCTACTTATGTCGAGCTGCTTGAGTCGAGAGATCCCATTTTGTAGTCAGTACATAGAGAGGATCCAATTTTTTGGGCATCCCATAGGGAGGACCCTTTTGTCCCTGTGCCATATGATCCAGATCTTGGGTACGGAAGCTACACATATGATGTAGAGTTCAATCCGTGTTGTCCTAGAGATCAATTTCATTCCATCAACATGGTATCCATTGATTTGACCACTCCACTCTGCAATCCAGTAGATCTATCCAAGCCATTGCATCTAAACATGGATCCCACTGATTTGCCAGTAGAGCCTGAAGATTTCTTCTCAAACGAAGAGATGCTGCAACCATTTAATTTTGGACCAAGCTGCGCTTATGATGTCTATCATGCTGAAAATACTTCTAGCAAAGAACATATAAATCTAGCTGATGACATCCATTTGATCCCTATGCCTCATAAGCTTGAGGAGGGATCTCATATGTCAATAGGGGAAACCTTCAAAGTGGATATCGGTAATGACCCCACCAATCCAAAGAAGGTAAAATTTGGAATAAGTCTCACTCCAGATGAGTGTGCTAGTATCATCCCTTTTTTGAAAGAGAGAATTGACCTTTTTGCTTGGAAATACAAAGATATGCCCTATCTAGACCCGAATTTGGTTACTCATAACCTTTTGCTACACCCGTCCAAGAAGCCCGTCAAGCAGAAGCTCAAAAATATGCATCCAACAGTAGCCTTAATGGTGAAAGACGAATTGCAAAAATTTTTGGATGTAGAATTTGTCATTTCTATCGACTATCCAGAATGGGTATCCAACATGGTGCCTATAGGAAAACCAGATGGAAGGATTTGTATTTGTACATATTTTAGAGATCTCAACAAGGCAACACCCAAATATTCATTTCTGTTGCCCAATATCGATGCTCTAGTAGACTCTATTGTTGGTCACGAAATGCTCTCCTTAATGGACAATTTTTTTGGTTACAATAAAATTTGGATTAAGCCTAAAGACCAACACAAAACCACATTTATAATGCCATGGGGAACATTTTGCTACAAATTTATGCCATTTGGTCTCAAAAATGCCGGTGCTACATACCAGCGGGCGATGACATACATTTTTCATGACTATATGCACAAAATTATGGAATATTATATCGATGATTTGCTAGCGAAGTCATTGCTAAGATAAGAGCATGCAGAGGTCTTGAGAAAGGTCTTCGATCGCCTGATAGAGCACAACATCAAGCTGAATCCTAAGAAGTGCTATTTGGCGTAACTTCTAGAAAATTTCTAGGGTTCATTATCTCCAAGAGAGGCATCGAAGTAGACCCAGAGAAGGTCAAGGCCATTTTGGAAATGCATCCTCCCACCAATATTAAGGAATTAAGGAGCCTCCAAGGCAAGGTAGCTTCAATAAAGTGATTCATCGCCCAACTATCAGATAAATGTCGACCCATGAATCGACTAACATAAGGGTGTCCCATTCAACTAGGACGAGGACTGCAAGGAAGATTTCACTAAGATAAAGCAATACCTGGCAATGCCACCAGTGTTAGCTCCACCAAGGCCATACGATCCTTTTCTGCTATATATATCGATAACAGTCTTTGCATTAGGGACCAAGTTGGCCCAAAATAACGTACAAGGCAAAGAACAAGCCATATATTACATTTGCTTAACCTTGGTGAGTTACAAGCTAGGATATGCATATGTGGAAAAGCTATGTTTAGCAGTAGTGTTCGCTACCAAGAAATTGTGGCACTACATATTAAGTCACACGACATATGTGATGTCAAAACAAAGACGTTTCGAAAGCCAAGACAAAGAAGAGACATGGGAAATGAAACGAAGGGTAAAAAATAAGGGAGACAGAAAGTCATGCTAGAGATTTTAAAAGGGGAA